>JAGTXZ010000019.1:0-2688155 GCA_018398575.1 Ampelomyces quisqualis | reverse complement strand
GTAAATAGGTAGGAGTTGAGTTAGAGTAGGGTACCTTTACGTAAGACCCTATACCTAACCTAACTCTTACCTATTTAATTAACGCTAAAAGTAAGTAGAGGTTAAGTTAAAAGTAATTAATTACAGGTTAAGGTTAGGTTGCATAAGTTTTGCGCAATTAAATAAAATTTAAAGTATGTAACTACTAATTTTATAAGATTAGGTTTCTAAAAATATGCTAAATTTTACAGAGGCAAAACTATGCTAGGGATATTAAAAATAGTACAGTAATTACAAATTTTTATTATAATAAAAGGGGAATTAGGTCTTTATTTCTAATATACATAAAAGTAAAAGATTCTAGATCTTCTACGCAAATGCTTAATAAAAGCTAAACTTCTAATAGTACCTAAGCGCAAGTCTAACATCCTTTGCCTATATAGTAACTCTTTTTGCGTAAATTGCATTTATATTTATATCTATATTTAGTTAGAATTTTGTTAAAAAAATAGAGTTAAGAAATAAACTCTTAAAAAAACTAACTATATAGGCCTTAGCAGCCTCTTAAGCTACTCTAACAGCTAATTTTTAGAAGCAAAGACTGCTACTAGTGCTTTAGACGCATTCTTAAGCTATTTTGCGCAGGAGTTGCTAGAAGGGCAGCTTGCAGATAAGAAGCTTAGTAGACCTTTAGTATTAGCAGATTTCTCTAAGCAACATAGCTTTGCGTAGTAAGTAAATAAGCGTAATAAAGAATTGTAATAACCTACTACCTAGCTTAAGGTGCCTTTTTTTTTAGGAGCTGCTTTTTAAGTTTTTACAGCTAGGCTTTTCTTAGTAGATTTCCTAGCAGCCTTGCTAGCTAGGTCTTTGGTAACTATAGTGCCTCTAGTAACAGCGTTCTTAACTTTAGATTTGTATTTTTATAGAGCTATAGTTGTAGTATTATAGAGTTGTAAATTTAATATTGTAATAATTTAGGTTGTTTTTGTGCCTAGTAAATAAGCAGTTAGCAGGCTTAGCGCAGGAAATTAGGTCTTAGCGTAAAATTTCTGCAGGAGCTAATTTAAAACTGCTAGCACTACTAGAAGACTAGAACATGATAAAAAACTGTGTTAACTTACAGGCCTACTTAGAATTGCGCTAGCTTTTGTTTTAGCTATATATTAAAATTAAAGGGTAGATTTCTATAGACTTGTTAGTTGTTTATGTAAAATAAGCTAAAAGGCAGTAAGCGCAGGCAGTAGGCAGAAAGCACGCTAGTAGCCTACTTACGCACAGACTAACTTACTGCGTTATTAGTTGTAGGCTGCTAAAATAAAATACTAAAGCTACACGCTTGCAATAGCAACACGCTTTATTATATTACTTTATTATACTTAGCGCTATAAAATCTGTTTAGTCTAAGAAAATTAAGGTTGTTAACAAGCCTAAAGGCTTTCTGCTGCCTATTCCTGTTAGAGTTCTGCTAAATTTTAAGGAAGAGAAGTAGGCCTAGCGTATAATAGTAACATTCTTAGAACTTTACTATAAATTATACTTATTTATTAGGGTTTTGCTTCTAGAGATAATAAAATTAGCTATATCCTTAACTCTTGTAGTAGTAATACGCTAAAGCAAGGCTAACTAACAAATTTTAAAGTTAACTCTAGCAGGCAGCTTAGCAGCAGCGCTATGCAATCTAGGAAGCTAGCTACTATTACAAAGGCTAAGTCCTTAGACTAATTAGCTAAATACTAGCTTAAGAAGAAGGTTAAAAGAGGCAAAAGGTACAAGGCGTTGTCTCTAAGGCAATAAGCTAAGAAACTTAAGTATAAGCTTAAAGCTTAGGCAGCAAAGCGTTTTAATAGCAAGCAATCTAGTAAGTTATTACACCTTTTTATTACGTTATTTTTACTAATATATAAAGCTAAGTAGTTAACAGCCTCTATTGCTTAAGTTAATTAAAAATAGAAAGCTATCTAAATTAAAATTATTATGCATATTCTCTGATACTTTATAAATGAGCCTAACCTAACCTAACCCTAACCCTAACCCTAACCCTAACCCTAACCCTAACCCTAACCCTAACCCTAACCCTAACCCTATAGGGTACAATTACTACTATAACTCTGTCCTTGTTACGCTAGTAGTAGGCAGGCAGAAGAAAAGCTATTGATTTTCCTTCTCTAGTAGCTACTACCTAAACAAGCAGAAGACGTTGTTAGAGAGTATACTAATAAGCTGCAAGCTAATACTTTCTAAAATTAGTATCTGGATTGTGCAGCACAGCGCAAAGCACTCTAAGCTTATAAGGCAAAGGTAGTAGTTAAGAGGCTACATATAAAGAGTTTAGCTTTAGGTCTCTGTTTGTATTATTTAAAAAGGATTTGATTATTAGAGGTGCTATATTGTTGCTCTTAGTTCTAGTTAGTGTTGTTGCTAACAAGGAAGTAACGCTAGGCCTATAACAACCTATGTTCTAGGCATACTAGCTAGGTGCTAGCTCTACGCTAGAACAGCTTGTATTAACTTTAGGCGCAGTAAGGTAACTACAAGCGCGCTCTTCTCTAGGCAAACTAAATCTACTCTGCTTTAGTAATAGTCTGGCTGGGGTAGACTTAACCAAAGCGCTAGCAACTATGTTAAGCTAATAGAAGGCATAATATACCTTAGAGGCTAAACAAGCACAGTTAGTAACACGCCTGTGCTTATTATTAACCTCCTTTGTATAAATACTATGCTCTACAAATGCTAAGTAACAGGCCTGCTCTTCTACTGCCTCTTTTGCATCCTTGTGTAACATTTGCTGTAGGGTTTTAAGATCCAACTAGTTAATAGCTATACTAGTATTACTAATAGATACCTAATTGCGCTTCTGTTTAAGAAGCTATTGCTCTAATGCAATTAGCGTATGTCGCAAATTGTTAAGGTTTAGGATGCACCCTAGAGAAGAGGCTTTTATAACCTTTTGTAAGCATTAAGTAAGTTGCTTCAAATTAACGTCTTACTCTATAGTTAGGCTAGGAAACAAGAATAAGCTAACTGCTTCCGCATAAAACTTGCTCTGTTGGTCTTTGCAGTTTCCTCTTTCTTTCTGCTTAAAAATGGTTTCTATATAGGCTCTAACTAGCTATAGGTAGTAAATAAGTATAGTGCTAACCTTACGTAGCAACATACAATACACAGGCTTAGCGTACCTAGATTAGCTATACTCTTTGTAATATGTTGTCACAATAGCTATACTTCTATTAATAAGAAAAATATTTTAAGGCGTAATAGTGTTCTAAAATTAAACACTAAATAGCTTTGTGCCTTGTGCAGGGGCACTACTAGTAATATAGACTAAGAGTGCCAACCTATTATTAAACTAGTAGTAGTTTTAGGTATAGTTGTGTTAAAGATTGCTCTACTTAAACTAAACAAGCTGCTCTCTGCTTGTTAAGCGTCTGATAATTCAATTCTAACCTGCAGCAAGTAGGCCCTTGTCCTCTTCTATAGGTTGTATATCTGCGTTAAACATATACTAACTACGCTAATTCTAACAAGGAGAATCTCTAAGCTAATGCTATGGCACTTAGAGAGGTTCTTTATTCTTATCTAGAAACAGCAACTAGTAGAGTTGCTGCCAAATATTAAGGTACAGGTCTTGCACAAAGGTGCGGAAATTATTAATATTAAACTAATAATCCTAGACTGTAAGAAGTTTACTCTTCTATAACACAATGCCTTACGCAGCTGCATAATACTAGTAACAGCTTGCTAGCTTAGCAAATGTAATAAGTTAGTATATTAGTGTCTTAAAGTAACAGCTTAGCTATTTCTTTGTGTTATTTGTAATCCAATTCTAGTATCCTGCTCTAGTAACCTTTTTGTCTGTACTGCACTATAGATGCATCTTCTATATAAAGGCAAAACAAGCGTATTTTTTTAGACTGCTAATACTAGTAGTAAAAAGGTACACTTCTATTAGCTTATTCTTGTTAGCAGCGAGTATAGCAAGGAGTAGATTAAAAGCTAAAGTTGTATAATTTGCGCTCTTGTTACATTCTATTAACAATGCTAGCTAGAATTAATAGCAAAGAAGAATAAAGGAATGTAACTCTGCTTAAAACTGTAAAGAGTAGTCTAGGTCTGCTTCAATCCTTGTAAGCTAGTTACTGCAGCTCTAGAGAAATAAATCTATTGCAGCTTACGCATCTTTCTGCTAATTATTAAGCTAGAATTTAACTAAGAACTGCGCGATTCTTTGTTTGTAGCAAAATACAGTAATAAAAATGCGCCTAAGAAGGTAGACATGTGCTGCCTTGCTGCTACTATATAACTAGAGTAGTCTTTTTAGACACTTTGCTATTAAGTCTTCCTATCTATCCTGTATTACTGCGATAAGCGCAAACTCCCCTATCTGCAATACTATCCTCTAATAGTAATAACTTAGGGTATAAATAGCCTTGTATAACAACTTCTTGCTAGAATTGTTAGGCAGAGTATTAAGGTCTTGCTAGGCCTAGCTGTTTATTCTGCTAAGATACAAAGCCAGGCGTGTTTGGTTATAAAAACCTGTAGTTTAACCTTTAACAGGGCTTAGCAGGGTTTCAAATTGTTCCTGTTAACCCTGCAAGCAGGCTTCTTAAGCACAGGCAATAACTGCATTAATAGATCTAATCTAGCGCTAAGACAGGGACAGATTTGTTTTTGTATCTAATGTAATTACGTAGAAAGGGCAAGTAATAGGTTAATTGCTTAAAGCGCTTTCTAGCTAACAAGTAGTTTTGCTAAGTAGACTGTCTCTTCTCTTACGCTTTATTAGCTGCTAAACTTATGCGTTAAGATAATAGTGTTGCCTTTTTACAGGTTCTGGTTTAACCTAGTGTTGTAGACGTAAGTAACGTTTTATAGAGTACAGCTAGGTAAGTCCTTTAACTACATAGTTGCATAATAGCCTCTGTGTACCTAGAACAGGATAGATGCACTGCGCAAAACTAGTCTTAATTTTTAGACTCTTAACAGGCAGGGGTAGTTTAACAGGAAAAGAGATCTTGTTAAAATCTGTAACAAGAAAAGGTTATAGTAATTTAACAGCATAGAGAATTCTAAGTTGCTGCTGCTTAGATTTCTAATAACTGTATTTTAGTTAAAGATAGTAAGACATATTCTTAGGAAGAACAATTTGCGCGCATAGCGCGCAAACTAGGACCTAAAAGGTAGAATTATAGTAGATATAGTTTGGCAGGTTGCTAAGACATTCTGCTCTTAGCTCTAAATAGAGGATGTTGTAGGTTTAGACTGCACTAAATAGATAGATTATTGTCTTAGCATCTGTAGTAATTGTATTAAGGATGTTAGACAATTAAATAGTTAACTTAACTAACCTTATTTGTTGTGTTATGCTATAGTCTGCTGCCTAAGCAAAGGCAGACTAGGCACAATACTAAAGGTAACAGAGTAAGAGTGTGTTAGTGTAGAATATAAAGAGAGTAAAAGTTTAGCTAGGATAGGTAAGTATATTTTAGTAGGGGATACTACAAAACAAAAGATGTTAGAGTTTAATAGCGCTCTGGCAAATCTTAGCTAAACTTTTATATCTTAATTATTGCAATAGTAACAGAGTCTATAAAGCTTAATAAGGAAACGTACTTAGGTCTTACTGCTAGCGCATTTGGCAAATAAAAGAGTAAGTAGAAACTACTCTTGTAAAGTTTAGAAACTGCCTACCTAATATTTAGAGTCTCTATCTCTACTTAGCTTGTAAGGCAGGTATGTTAAGTTTAGAATCTTCTTATCTAATGTTTAGACACCTCTTATTAAAGGTTTAGGAAAGGCTTATCTAAGGGTTAGAGCACGCTTATCTAAGGTTTAGAGAACGCTTATCTAAGATTTGGAGAACGCTTATCTAAGGTTTGGAGATAGCTTATCTAAGGTTTAGAGAACGCTTAGCTTAGGTTTAGAGAACGCTTATCTAAGGTTTGGAGAACGCTTATCTAAGGTTTAGAAAACTGCTTATCTAAGATTTGGACAACTACTTATCTAAGGTTTAGAGACCTGCTTATCTAAGGTTTAGAGAACTACTTATCTAAGGTTTAGAGAACTGCTTATCTAAGGTTTAGAGAACTGCTTATCTAAGGTTTAGAGAACCGCTTATCTAAGGTTTGGAGAACCGCTTATCTAAGGTTTAGAGACCTGCTTATCTAAGGTTTGGAGACCTACTTATCTAAGGTTTAGAGAACTGCTTATCTAAGGTTTAAAGAACTGCTTATCTAAGGTTTAGAGAACTGCTTCTCTAAAACTTAGAAGGCCCCTTTTAAGTGTTTCTAATTCTTTTCTAGTTAACAAAATGCTTGGTCTGATTAGCGTTACTAAGACAGGCTAAGTTTTAGTACAGTCCTATTCTGCACCTACGCCCTAGAAACTGTTAATTTAAGTGCTACTAGGGAAGGTAGAACAGAATTATATTTTAAATCCCTAGGTTAACATTTACTCTATAATTAGATAAGAAGCTAGGGCCTATAGTCTGTTTACTATAATATAGCGCCCTAATTTACGTACACAATAGCAGATAATATAGCTCTATTTACAGTACAACTAAAATTAGAGTTAAACCTACGCAACTTAGAAATAGATTAGCAAAGAACTTTGGAACCATATATTAATTTACACAGTAAGTAGAGAGAAGGGCTGGTTTAGAGAACAATAGCAGATTTAGGTCTTATTTTGGCATATTATCAAACAAGTAGAAAAGATATATAATGCTAACATATTAACAAGTTTGTGCTTGTTTTAACTTTACTATTATTTGAAATATCTGCATGCAACTCGCTACACACATTGCTAATAAAACCTTTACAGAGAAAACGCAGCAAAATTGCTAAGGATCTAGAGAAAATTGCAGCGTTACTTTTTAGCAATATCTAACTACAAAATAATAATAAAGCTGCTTTTAACAAAGGATGCCTAGCGGTTTAACTTGCAGCGTAGACACAGAGATTAGGGGACCTGCAGTCTATACGCTTTATTGCAAAGTTACTACAGAATACTTTAGAATAGATATGTTACAACGCTACTAAAGAGACGTTGTTTAATTTTATTAATACCTATTACGCAAGTCTGCTAATTGTTAAGATAAGCACAGACAAGAACAGTAAACTAAGTAGCAAGTTAGACCCTAAGAATACAGATATAGATATCTTAGGTGCAGAATTTGCAACATACGTAGAGTCTAAACTATATAACATTGCTCTTAAGCTGCGCAAAGACATAGTAACAAAAGGTGCTTAAGTAGCGTCCTTACGTGCGCTAGAGGACTGTAGCAGTATATTAAAACTGTAGCAAGACTGCAAACAGAGTAACTAGAATATATTTAGAGACTCTTTTTAAGGATTACTCTAGCAGAAAGCATCTATAGACGCAAGGGACAAGGCTACTAACACAATGCTAATTTTGGACCTTTGCTTATAGTACTATAAAGCAATAAATTACAATACTACAATACTAGCCTATACTTTTTAACACTACTAGGTTATAGCATTTGTCTACAAAAAGCTACAGGTATAATTAGAATTCTTCTAGCGTTACAGTAAATTATCTAGGGAACTTAGTAGAGGGCTAGCAACTTTAGCAAAGGATGCACTATTTAAAGAGTTATATAGATTAACAAGGCATAGTAGCTGTCTATACCCTCTTTGCTAAGAAGAGTATCTACATAAGTCTTAAGAGATAGAAAAATTTATTGCTTATAGAAAGAAATAGTACTTGCTAGAAGTGTTGTTTAGTTAAGGAGTCTTTGCAATGCTACTTCCTGCTACAATTTCTAACACTTAGATTAAGAGACTAGCCTTAAAGAATCTTTAAAGATAGATATAAATAATATAGGCGTGTAACTCTAATGCTCTATATGCATGCAAGAAAGTTGCACCCTAGCTAGGCGCATTAGTTTGCAGTAGTAATCTACTAGACTACACTATCTAGCTGGAACTATACAACAGAAATCTTTAAGAGGCTTCTAGTAAATTCTAAAACGTTAAAATGCTCCTTAACCTTGTGTACAGTCCTTTGTTAAACAGCGTGCCTAACAAAGAGTTTATAACATTATTAGTACGCAAGAGCAGCAGAATAGAGTCCCCTAAATTAATGCAACATAATATACTAAATAGTAATAGTAAAGAGGAAATACAAGTAGCGCGTACACTAGATATAGTTTAGAAAGAATAAGGAATAGAATAAAGGAAGGTTGTTTCTTGCTAGAGGATAATAAGAGGATAGGTAGTAGGATAGTCTGTAGGATAGTTATAGCGCTAAGCGTACCAGATTTACGCTTGTAACTCTAGTGCCTGTAGTAGAAAGACTATCTTACAGACTATCTTACATACTACTAATGTAGCGCTGTAAATATTCTAATAAGTATAACCTTTAAACTGCTATACATAATAGAGTAATAGATTATAATCTATTCTATATATAAGACAAGAAGAGTAGTGTAATCTATATACTTTTAAACTGCCTATTTCTAATTCTTGCGCAGCAGCCCTACACAACCTGTGATTTTTGCAAAGAGACTGTTAATACTGCCTCTACCTTCTTCTTTTGCTTAGAAGAATTAATTTGTTCTGTAGGTTGTAGCTCTTATAGTAATATATATTTGTTATTTTCTGCCTATACGCACTTATTTTATCTAAAAGCTTACACCTTAAAGCTGTAGATCTAATACATATCTATATACGTATATATATATTAGTGTCTATATAGGTATATATATATCTATGTCTAGGTATATACACGTATGTGTAATAGATATATATTACTACAAATATATTTAAATTTGTAACTTCTAAGAGTTGTATAATAATAATAATAATAATAATAATAATAATAATAATAATAATAATAATAATAATAATAATAATAATAATAATAATAATAATAATAATAATAATAATAATAATAATAATAATAATAATAATAATAATAATAATAATAATAATAATAATAATAATAATAATAATAATAATAATAAAAATATTAATAATAATAATAATAATAATAATAATAAGAATAATAATAATAATAATAATAATAATAATAATAACAATAATAATAATAATAATAATAATAATAATAATAATAATAATAATAAATATTCCTAAGTCTTATATAGTAGGATGCTACACCTACTGTTATCTAACACTTAAGTTCTGTATAAATATATGTGAAAACTATAAAACAGGTAGAATTAAATACTATAAGAGAGTGTACTAATATTTAATCTATATAGTAATAGTTAATAAATAACTATTCTTCTTTATAGTTATAAAAGAAATAGAGTATACTAGAGAAAAGAGTAGTAACTAAACTATAAGAAAAGAATTAAAGTTTTGATACATATACAATTATATATATAATAATATGTAATATACTAACTAACTTAAGTTGTTTTTCTAAAATAATATCTATCCAATTTATAAAATGTTTAAGTTTAAGAATTAGGTAGAAATTCTCATAACTACTAAATTTATAAAAGGTTAAAGTTTAAGAATTAGGTAGAAATTCTAATAACTACTAAATTTATAAATAGGTATAAAGCTATAATAAACAAAAGTAATTAATAGTTTATAGTTAAGTTAGGTTCTATAACAGTTGTATAAGAATTAATCTTTACTCTAACCTCTACTTTTCTTCTTTATAGAAAGTAAAGATAAGAGTAGAGGTTAGAATAATTAAAAGCAGGTTTAAAAAAGTTATAAAAAAAAAATTAAGATTAAGCCTAAGTAAGAAATATTAGTATATAGTAGTTACCTAGATCTATAATTCTTATTATATTAAAAGTATTTTAGAAAGACTATACAACTTTAATATGCTACAATTTAATTACTAGTATAGCAAAAAAATGAAGTATATACTTTTAAATAATTATAAATTAAATATAACATATTAATATCTTTAGCAATAGTAATTAAATAAAAATTAGCTAGAATAATAGATTGGGTTATAGGTTTTTTAGCAGTTTTAGTAATTTTCCTAATACTATTAGTTACCTTTCCATCTACTAATAGTAGGAAAATGAAAAAAAAATAAGATCTAGAGTAAGTTAGTAATTTCTACATTTTGTCTAGTTAGCTTACGTAGTATAAATACTAGTAGACTACTTTAATTAAGGCTTAAGCTAAATAAACAAATCTTAAATTTTACTAAGAAAACTAAAAATAAACTAAAAATAATCTTAAGTAATTATGTAAAGAAATTCTTAAAGACTATAACCTATTAGAAGAATATAAACGTTTGGAATATAAAAAAAGAAATAGACTTGTTCTTAAATTACATAAGCTTAATTAATAAAGTTGGAAATAAGTAACTATATAAATTACTTTAAAACTTTAGAAATATATATATGTTCTATTTTTACGTTACGATTAAGATTATAGATCTCTAAGGCTTATAGAACTATTTAATTTTACTTTCTATATATTACTACTAAGCCTAAAATAATTATAAAGTATTACTAGAAAAGAGAGTACAAAGTAAGTTTTATAAGAGGTATTACTAATATAAATATAAAGTGTTGCTTCTAATAAGTCTCAAACTTTATTAAGCAAAGAAGAAAGGTAATTCATTTAGGTAATATACTCTATTACTTCTAATTACCTAAGTAAATTTGTTTACTTACTAAATAATAACTAAACGTTTTACCCTAAATTAATTACTACGTATACTTATTTATAATATACTATAATACTAAATATTATAAAAAAGGTACTTTAAACTTAGAATATAAAAAGCTTTATAGAATTATATACTTACCTTTATATAAAATAGCTATATACTAATTCTAGGTTATAAGTTACTATAACTAGAGTAGTTCTTAATTAAAAAAGTATTATTAGCTATTTATATGTTAGAAGCCTTCTTGCTTAGAATCTTTATATTATGTATATCTAATATAACTAGGTAAAGAGTAAGTTACCTAAATAGCTTACTTCTTATACACTAGTACTATAATAGCTATTATTTAAAAAAATGTCTATAGGTAAAAGTAATAAATAGAAAATACTTAAAATACAAGCCTTACTAGTATATTAGTAGGGTTTCCTTAATTTACACTAGACTGTAAAAAATAGATTCTAGAAGAGTTATAAGCTTATCTTACAATAGAATCAAATAGAATTCTTCTCTAATCTAACTAAAATAAAGTAACTAAAGCTGTCTTAAAATACTCTTCTATATATTATACTAAGGTAACATAATTTTTAAAGAGAGATTTAATATATATAAAGTTATTTAGTTTACTAAACAAAAAACACTATAAGAGACTATAAGACACTATAAGAAACTATAGATTAAGGTAGTAGTTAGTTACTAAACACTAGAGTTTAATATCTACAAGATAAATATATAAAGAAGAAACTAGGAAAGCTTTAGAGAAATTATTCTACTTATCTTACAATAGAATTTAATAGATTTCTTCTCTAATCTAACTGGAATAAAGTAACTAAAGCTGTCTTAAAATCCTCTTCTATATAGTATACTAAGGTAACTTAATTTCTAAAGAGAGATTTAATATACATAAAGTTATTTAGTTTACTTAATAAAAAACACTATAAGACACTATAAGACACTATAAGAAACTATAGGTTAAGGTAGTAGTTAGTTGCTAAACCTTAGAGTTTAATATATACAAGATAAATATATAAAAGATAAACTAGAAGAGCTTTAGAGAAATTGTGCTACCTAATATCTTTTAGAATCTAAAATAGTAATAGATATATATAGGTAAAGATTAAATAGCAAAGCGCGTTAAAATAAAACTAGTATTAAGTTATAATTGTAAAAATATTATTTTATAATATATTGTATAAGCTAAGGTAAACAAGTAGAATAAAATAAATATTTGTAAGAGAGAATATTTAGAATCTTAGAGTCTAGATTATTAGAGTTACAAGATAGGTTAAATTATCTAAGTATACTTACTTTATTTTAACTATTACTTTAGCTAGTTCTTAATAATAGTTAGCTAGGAAGTAAAGAATATATATATATTAATTACGTACCTACTACTAATACTTAAGTATAGTTTTTTTCTTCTATAGAAGTAAAGGCAATTAAAAACAACTAAACTAGAACTCTTTTATTTACTTAGAATACTAGGCACTTATAGTTTTTATATATAGTACTCTAGTATCTAGAGTAGAGGTAAAATAATTAATTATATCTATATAGAAAAGAAATAAATATAGTAGTAGTATAGACTTATTTTATTCTTTTTTAAGTATTTTATTTCTATTTCACGTTTTTTACATTATTAAAAAAGAGTTTTAGTCTTTCTCTATCTAGAAAAGAATCTAGAAGGAAAAGCTAAGAGCTATATTTGTCTTAAATTTATAATTAGTGTAAAATAACATTATAGCCTAAGTTATACAAAGGTACGTTAAACAGAATAAATAAAATATTATAGTTTTCTACTAAGACATTTTATTAAAAAGAACGTATTTAAGAGTTTGTAATAATAATTTATATTCTATATTAAAGAAACAAACATATAGTATATAGAATAAGTTAACATTTTTGGGGCCCTTATAAAAATAGATTTTTTTAAAGAAATATATTCTAGCAAAGTATAAAGCAAAGCAAGATAGTATTTACTTTAGTTATTAAATATACTTTTGTTATATAGTTTATATAGTAGTATTTACTTCTACTATAAAAAAAGATACCTTATCTTATTTTAAATACTAAACAAAAATTACTTGAAAGGGAAGAATATATTATTAGTAATAATTAAAAGTTTTCTTATTACTAATAATTATATAAGCACTTAAAAAGTATTAACTTTAACAATTATTATAACATAATGTATTATCTATGTTAAAATAGCTAACTAAAAGAATATAATTCTTGCAATTCTATATTTCTAGTTAAGAAGCTTACAATACATATTTTAAAATAAAACATAAAGACATATTTTAATCTAAAAGTACTAAGTTAGGAATATTTTTTTTAGTATTCTCTTTCTCTAAGAAAGAAGAATATACTTACTTTTTAGAAAAAAGCTAACTATAGTAAGAAAAGGCCTTATAAAGAGTTTATTAAAACAGAGAAGAATTTAAAAGAAATCTTAGTATATTAATAGCTTATTCTAGTTTAATTAAAAAAAAAGCAAAAATATAGAGCGTTAATAGATTTAATTACCTACTTCTATTCCTAAATATTCTCTTTATAAGTTTATTTTTGTAATAAAAATAAACCTTATAATACCTAATTTATTCTTACTTATATTAATATACTCTTTTTATAAAACAAAGAGATGTTATTACTTATATATAAAAACATAAATCTAAGACTTAAAGGTAGGATATAGTAGGGTCTTTAAAAGAAAATTATGCTACACTATTATTATAAAAAGAGAAGAACTATACTAGATATTAATTAAAAGAATTAGTGTTACCTTTAAAACTTAAATTTTAATTGTTAAGGTTTAAAATATAATATACTAACTATAAAGAAACATAGTTATTAATGTTTTAATTATATAAAGTTTTAGATTTTATAATAATATACTATATACTATACTGCAAGAAAGGTCTATTATTATCTTTGTAGTTTCTTTTAACTTACGCTCTACACTAGAATTATATATAATAATAAAGTTGTTATTTAAGTTCTTTAACCTAATAACAATAGTTAAAATACTTAAAACTAAAGATATAATTTTTTTACAACTAAAAGAATTTACTAAATAATAAATAATAACTAGTTAACTTAACAAAACTACTCTAATAAAAAGAATTTAGACTTTATTACTAAACATCTTATAAACTAGAGGTATTTTTTAAAGTAATAATAGAAGAAAAAGCTTTCTAGTTTATAAGTTAGTTATAAACTATTAAATAATTTATACATGTATTAAAAGAGTTTTAGAATTATATAAAATTACTAACAATAATTTGTTATAGAAGAAGCAAAGTTAAGATTCTAGTAATTTTCTAAAGTATTGTAAGCTCTACTTAAGTGAAATAAATAAAGATAGTAAGAAAAAGGTTTTATAAAAACAAGAAGAAATTTTAAGCTCTAGAGAATAAAAGAATACAAAAGATAAGAGAGTAAAACAAGTAAATGTTTAATTTGCTAAATCTAATAAAACGTTAGAGTATAAAAGAAGCTTTGTCTAGTAAGATAAATATATTTGTATAAGAGAGGCTATTTAATACTAAGAGAATAAAACAATATAAAAATTTTATAGATAGTCTCTGCTTAATATTCTAAAAGTATTAAGTATATTTAATGTTTTGTAAGATATATTATTATTAAAGTTATTATTTACGTTAAATTTAGAGTAAAAGAATAAAAGGCATAGTATTCTAAGAGTAAATACAAAATATAACAATAAAGAAAATATTAGTAAAAAGTCTATAAGATAGTCTATAAGATAGGCAGTAGAATAGGCAGTAAGATAGTCTGTAGAATAGGTAGTAGGATAGGCAGTAGGATAGTCTATAGGATAGGTAGTAGGATAGTCTATAGGATAGGTAGTAGGATAGTCTGTAGGATAGGTAGTAGAATAGTCTGTAGGATAGGCAGTAGGATAGTCTGTAGGATAGGCAGTAGGATAGTCTATAGAATAGGCAGTAGGATAGTCTGTAGGATAGGCAGTAGGATAGTCTGTAGGATAAGCAGTAGGATAGTCTGTAGGATAGGCAGTAGGATAAGCAGTAGGATAGGCAGTAGAATAAGTAGTAGAATAGTCTGTAGGATAGGTAGTAGGATAGGCAGTAGGATAGGTAGTAGGATAAGCAGTAGGATAGTCTGTAAGATAGGCAGTAGAATAGTCTATAGGATAGGCAGTAGAATAGTCTGTAGGATAGGCAGTAGAATAGTCTGTAGAATAGGCAGTAAGATAGTCTGTAGGATAGGCAGTAGGATAGTCTGCAAAATAGGCAGTAGAATAGTCTGTAGGATAGGCAGTAGGATAGGCAGTAGGATAGGCAGTAGAATAGGCAGTAGAATAGTCTGTAGAATAGGCAGTAGGATAGTCTGTAGGATAGGTAGTAGGATAGTCTATAGGATAGGCAGTAGGATAGTCTATAGGATAGGCAGTAGGATAGGCAGTAGGATAAGCAGTAAGATAGTCTATAGGATAGGCAGTAGGATAGGCAGTAGAATAGGCAGTAGGATAAGCAGTAGAATAGTCTGTAGGATAGGCAGTAGGATAGTCTATAGAATAGGCAGTAGAATAGTCTGTAGGATAGGCAGTAGGATAGTCTGTAGGATAGGCAGTAGGATAGTCTATAGAATAGGTAGTAGGATAGTCTGTAGGATAGGCAGTAGGATAGTCTGTAGGATAGGCAGTAGGATAGTCTGTAGGATAGGCGGTAGGATAGGCAGTAGGATAGGCAGTAGAATAGTCTATAGGATAGGTAGTAGAATAAGTAGTAGAATATTTAAGAATATAATTAATTGCTCTTCTAATAGTAGAATTTCTATCTTATTATATAATATAGAGAACAAAATTATATAAAATAGAACTAATAAAATTGATCTTTATATAGTAAGTTTCTTTATACTATATTAAATTGTAGTAAGTTTTCTAAATAAAGTAATTAAATTAGTTAGATTTTGCATTATATATAATTTAATTAAGAAAGTCTCTAAGTAAAACTAAATATATTTAGTAATTTCTATTAGGTAACTAAATAGATATATATAGTTTCTTTGTACAACCTAATAAATCTTGTAAGTTTTAAAGTATAGCTTAATAAATTAAGTAGGTTTATTAGTGTACTAAGTAAAATTAGTAAGTTTCTTTACATAACTAAATAATTGTGTTAGTTTCTAATTATAACTAAAAAGATCTAGTACGTTTATTAGTATAACTAAGTAATACTAGTAAGTTTCTAAGTATAACTAAATAATTACATTAAGTTTCTTTATATAACTAAGTAAATTAAGGAAGGATCTTTAAGGAGCTAAATAAATCTAGCAAGGCTTCCTAGTATAATTCGATAAATCTAGTAAGTTTCTCTGTATTACTAGTTAAATCTAGTAAGTTTCTTAGCATAAGTAGTTAAATCTAGTAAGTTTCTTTACATACCTAGTTAAATCTAGTTAGTTTCTTAGTATAACTAAATAAATCTAGTGAGTTTCTTAGTACAACTAAATAAATCCAGTGAGTTTCTTAGTATAACTAAATAAATCTAGTGAGTTTCTTAGCATAAGTAGTTAAATCTAGTGAGTTTCTTTGTATAACTAGTTAAATCCAGTAAGTTTCTTTGTATAACTAGTTAAATCTAGTGAGTTTCTTTGTATAACTAGTTAAATCTAGTGAGTTTTTAATATAACTAGTTAAATCCAGTGAGTTTCTTATTATAACTAGTTAAATCTAGTGAGTTTCTTAGTATAACTCAATAAATCTAGTGAGTTTCTTCGTATAACTAGTTAAATCCAGTGAGTTTCTTTGTATAACTAGTTAAATCTAGTGAGTTTTTAGTATAACTAGTTAAATCTAGTAAGTTTCTTAGTATAAATAGTTAAATCCAGTGAGTTTCTTTGTATAACTAGTTAATTCCAGTAAGTTTCTTAGTATAAGTAATTAAATCCAGTGAGTTTCTTAGTATAACTAGTTAAATCCAGTGAGTTTCTTCGTATAACTAGTTAAATCCAGTAAGTTTCTTCGTATAACTAGTTAAATCCAGTGAGTTTCTTAGTATAACTAAATAAATCCAGTGAGTTTCTTTGTATAAGTAATTAAATCCAGTGAGTTTCTTAGTATAACTAATTAAATCTAGTGAGTTTTTAGTATAACTAGTTAAATCCAGTAAGTTTCTTAGTATAACTAGTTAAATCCAGTGAGTTTCTTAGTATAACTAGTTAAATCCAGTGAGTTTCTTAGTATAACTTAATAAATCCAGTGAGTTTCTTTGTATAACTAAATAAATCCAGTGAGTTTCTTTGTATAACTAAATAAATCCAGTGAGTTTCTTTGTATAACTAGTTAAATCCAGTAAGTTTCTTAGTATAACTAAATAAATCCAGTGAGTTTCACTAAGCCTAAATAGTCTAGTCTATTTAGTAATGCCAAGCAAAAACTCTCTGGTAAGTTTCCAAATCTAATATATATAGAAACTCAGAGAGGTTTTAAGACTCCTCTATAGAGAGAGAAGAGTTAGAAGAAGAAGAGAAAGAGTCTAAATATAAATGTTAGTTCTAATCTAAGTAGAAAAAAATATTACTTACTCTTTTCTTCTTTAGGAGAAGAGTTAGAAAGTTGTTCTTTAAGAACTCTGATTTCTTCTTGTAGAAGAGAAATCTTTAAGTCTAAAGACTTAAGCTTTGTAGCAAAAGAAGGGCAGCCGCGTTTAGAAGAAGTAAGGCGAGGCATAGCAGAGATAGTAGAAAGCTATAGAGAAGAGAAAGAAAGTAGACTTCTTTACCTCTATATATACAGTTCTATATAAGTAGCTAACATACTTCTAATAGGCTATCTTGTGCGGATTTGTAAGGCCTTTCTATTTCTAGTCTTAGAATATTAATATCTTAACAAACTATAGAGACACAGGCCTGTAAAGTGCGGGATTTTCTTCACTCATGCTACTTTCACCCCAAGATCTGCTATCATCTAACGTCGAATTAGATAGACCTTGTATGCTATCTTAGGCGGATTTGCGAGCGCTTTCTATTTCTGGTCTTAGAATATTGATATCTCGAAAACCTGTTGAGACACAGGCCTGTGAAGTGCGGGATTTTCTTTACCTATGCTACCTTTACCCCAAGATCTACTATTATCCAACGTCGAATCAGATAGACCTAGTACGCTATCTTAGGCGGATTTGCAAGCGCTTTCTATTTCTAGTCTTAGAATATTGATATCTCAACAAACTATAGAGAAATTGGCCCGTAAAGTGCGGGATTTTCTTTACCCATGCTACCTTCACCCCAAGATCTACTATCATCTAACGTCGAATTAGATAGACCTAGTACGCTATCTTGGGCGGATTTGCGAGCGCTTTCTATTTCTAGTCTCAGAATATTGATATCTCAACAAACTATAGAGAAATTGGCCCGTGAAGTGCGGGATTTTCTTTACCCATGCTACCTTCACCCCAAGATCTACTATCATCTAACGTCAAATTAGATAGACCTAGTACGCTATCTTGGGTGGATTTGCGAGCGCTTTCCATTTCTGGTCTCAGAATATTGATATCTCAACAAACTATAGAGAAATTGGCCCGTGAAGTGCGGGATTTTCTTTACCCATGCTACCTTCACCCCAAGATCTACTATCATCTAACGTCGAATTAGATAGACCTAGTACGCTATCTTGGGTGGATTTGCGAGCGCTTTCCATTTCTGGTCTCAGAATATTGATATCTCGAAAACCTGTTGAGACACAGGCCTGTGAAGTGCGGGATTTTCTTCACCCATGCTACCTTTACCCCAAGATCTACTATCATCTGACGTCAAATTAGATAGACCTAGTACGCTATCTTGGGCGGATTTGCGAGCGCTTTCCATTTCTGGTCTCAGAATATTGATATCTCGAAAACCCGTTGAGACACAGGCCTGTGAAGTGCGGGATTTTCTTCACCTATGCTACCTTCACCCTAAGATCTACTATTATCCAACGTCAAATCAGATAGACCTAGTATGCTATCTTGGGCGGGTTTGCGAGCGCTTTCCATTTCTGGTCTCAGAATCTTGATATCTCGAAAACCCGTTGAGATACAGGCCTGTGAAGTGAGGGATTTTCTTCACCCATGCTACCTTTACCCCAAGATCTACTATTATCTAACGTCAAATCAGATAGACTTAGTACACTATCTTAGGCGGATTTGCGAGCGCTTTTTATTTCTAGTCTTAGAATTTTGATATCTTGAAAACCCGTTGAGGAACAGGCCTGTGAAGTAAGAGATTTTCGTCACCTATGCTACCTCTACCCTAAGATCTACCTTTATCTAAGGTTAAATTAGATAGACCTAGTAGGCTATTATATATAGATTTGCAAGTACTATCTATTTTTAGTCTTAGAATATTAATATCTAATTAAACCCTAGAGAAACTAGCCTATAAACTAAGAGGTTTTCTTTACCTATACTATCTTTCTCTAAAAATCTACCTTTATCTAACATTAGATTAGATAGACTTAGTAGGCTATTCTATATAGATTTCTAAGCTATTTCTAATTCTAGTCTTAGAATATTAATATTGTAAAAACCTAGTAAGAAACTAGCTTACAAAGTAAGAGATTTTCTTTTCCTTTACTACCTTTACCTAAAGATCTACTTTTTTCTTATATTATATTATATAACTCTTATAAGCTATTATATATGAATGTTTTAGCTCTTTATATTTCTAGTATTAAGATAATAATATTTTAAAAGCCTATTAAGAGACAGGCTTATATAGTAAGTAGTTTTTTTTACTTCTACTAACTTTACCTAAAGATCTTTACTTATCTAATATTAGATTTAATACTTATAGTAAGTAAAAGTAAAAAGAATTCTAGTTTTACTTTGTTAGGTACTTTAGATAAATACTATCTTTTAAATCTATTTAGAAATAAGCTTATAAGGTAAGAGGTTTTTTAGTACTTAGTTACTATTCTAAGATCTATCTTTATCTATTATAGAGTTAGATACTTTAATTAAGCTTTATTCTAAAGATATTTAGGCTTATTCTATTTCTAGTCTTAGAGTATAAATACTTTTAAAAGGTAGACAGAATAAGACTAAAAAAAAGAATATATTTTTATTAATTATAATATTATATTATAGTTAGCTATAGTTATCTATTTTTTATAGCTAGAGTTTAGGTAAAAAGTTTTATATAGTTTTAGAATCTATTTAGTTATAATTTAAACTTTTATTCTACTATAGTTTCTACTTCTATTTAGCTTAACTTCTTAGTTCTAGAGTAATATATTTTTTATAAATATTTATCTAAACCCTAATCTTAAATTTAGTTTTAGCTTCTATTTCTTTTTAACTTAAGTTTTAATCTCTTTATTACTACTATCTATATATATATAAAGCTATAGTACTTACTAATAATAAGCTAAATATAAATACTTTTCTTACTTATAACTTATACCTAACTTTCTTAATATATTAATATTATATAAGATAATTCTTTTTACTTCTCTTTTCTTCTAGTATTTTTATCTATTTAGCTTAGATTTCTATACCAATTATTCTATAGTTTTAACTTCTATTTTCTTCTTTTATTAACTATTTTTTCTATAATCTTTGTTATTTTATATAGCTAACTCTAAATTATCTTTTCTACTAGATCTATTTCTTTTATTTAGGTATTTTTTTTGCTTTTACTAAGTTATAGTTTAAACTTTTTTTTTACTATGTATTTAACTCTTAGTTTACTATAGTTTAGAGTTCTTTAAAGCTATTTATTTATATCTATTATAGTTATATATCTATCTTCTTTTTATCTACTTTTTTAACTTCTATTTTACTATATTTGTTTTTTCTTTTACTATAGTATCAACCCTACTTAGCTATATATATTTCTTAGAGTAAATTTTTAAATTATTTATTAAGCTATTTAAGTTTTATAAATAGAGCTTTAGTTACTACTTAGATTTAGCTGCAAGTATTTCTTCTTTTTAGCTATAGTGTAGACTTATATTTAGCTATATTTTTACTTAATCTTTATTTTTCTATAACTCTTCTTCTAAGTTGTACTTAATACTTCTATCTAGCTATATATTTCTTTTCCTAGGTTATAGTAAAAACTTCTAGTTAACTATAGTTTAGACTATTTCTTAGCTTTATTTTTAAGTTCTATTTACGTTTTTATATTTTCTTAGTATTAGTTTAAACTTCTATTTGGGGTTAGATTTCTTTTTTTCTTCTTTATTAGAATATATTATCTAGCTTTATATATTTTCTTTCTTAATCTTTAGTTTTAACTTATATTTAGCTATAGTATAGTTTTCTAGTTACTTTTATTTTAATTATTCTCTAGTTATATATATTTCTTTCCTTTAGCTAGAGTTTTTTTTTTATTTAGCTAGTAAAATACCTTCTTTTTAGCTACAAGAATAACTTATATTTAGCTATATTTTTTACTATTATTATACTATATATATATCTTATCTTTAGCTTTAGTTTTAATAATTCTTTAGTTATCTATATTTCTTTTCTTTAGCTTTAGTACTAACTTCTATTTAGCTCTAGCTCTAACTACTATTTAGCTATATATAGTCTTTTTCTTTACCTATAGTTTTACTTCTATTTAGTTAAAGTTTACACTATAACTTAGCTATAATATCTAGTTTTCTTTAGCTCTATTTTAAATTTCTATATAGCTATATATATATTTACGTTTTAAATATCTTTACCTTCTAATTTCTTATATATATTTTTTCTTTCTAATATACTAAGACTTCTATCTAGCTCTAGTTTCTTTTCTATTTAGATATATTCTAAACTTTTCTTTAGCTCTAACGTTAACTTCTACTTAGCTATCGTATTTACTCTTTGATTAATTAATATAAAAAATAGATCTTATATCTTCTAAAGTACTATCTTCTATATTAGCTATACTTCTACTATCTTCTATACTTTTATTTGTATTATTAATATTAAATAGTTCTATTTCTTTATCTAGACTAATAAGATCTACTTCTAATAGAATAGTAAATAATCTTAATAATTTTTTAGAGTGAATAATAACTTCTTTTCCTAATAAACTAATAATAATATAGTCTTCTTTAGTATTATAACTAGTATCTTCCAAGTACTCTTCTTTAAGTTTAGAAAGCTCTTTAAAGCTATCTAAAGATATATTTCTTTTAATTAATTCTTGTATAAATAGAATATAATTTACTATAATTTCTTTATACTTACAAGTAGCTTTACTACTAGAAAAACAGATAAACTTAGGTAAATAGCAATAAAAACAGACTATATTAGGGGGTATTAGCCCTTTATTGTTTATAGGAACTTTAATTACTTTAAAAATAGAGCTTTTTCTTTTTTCTAAGCTACTTTTATAATCTATACAATCTTCTATACTATGTGTATTATAGTTAGTATATTTAAACCTAAAAAAGCAATTTATACAGTAATTACTATTAAAATCTTCTATTTTATTTACTATATTAAGCTTTAAAGCTTCTATTTCAAATTCTTTTACTTTATAATTCTTTTTTGCTTCTAGTATAGTACTATCTCTTTTAGCACATAAAAAGCACTTAGCTATATCTTGAGAGCACTTATCTATATAGCTATTATCTAAATATTCTTCTATTACTTTTCTATTACAATCTTTAGTAGTTAAAAACTCTATTAGTTTATTATTATCTAAGATAGTAAACTCTTCTAAGGTAGTTATAGAATTTATATCTATATTACTAGCTATTAATTTAGACTTAATACTAGGCTTATATAGTAAGAAAGCTTTACCTTTTTCTAAATCTCTAGCTACTCTACCTATACCTTGTATAGTATTAATAAAACTACTATATAAATCTATAAAAACTACTACTTTAATAAAAGAATAGTCTATACCTACTATTAAAGCACTTGTAGCTACTATTATATTTATATTCTTATTACTAGAGTCTAGGAATAACTCTAGATTTCTATTAACTAATTCTTTGTCTTTTAAATCTAAAGTACTATAGTAGTAAGGAATTTTAAATAAATGAGAAATACTTCTAGCTTCTTCTTTAGTATTAGTATATATTATAATTTTTTCTTTTTCTTTTAGTTGTTTAACTTCTTCTTTTATAATATCTTTAGTTAGATTAATAGAATTATTAGTTTCTATAGGTATATAACTTATATTAGATCTAGAAGTAGATTCTCTTATAATAGTATTATTATAAATACTAAACTTAAGTTCTAAAAGATTTAATAAACTATTAGGTAGAGTAGCACTTATAAATACTAGACTAAATTCTAGGTTTAGTATTTTATTAATATCTTTTAGAGAATATCTAAAACTTTCTTCTAATATAACTAAGTGTGCTTCTTCTAGAAATATAGTTGTAGCTATATTATTTACTTTTAAACTTAGTAAATACGTTCTAAAACTAATATTAAGCAAGTTATCTATAGAAATAAATATTAAATTAGCATTAGTATCTTTTAACTCTTCCTTATTAATATTACTATTATCTATTAGTATACTATTAAGTTTTAAAGCTTTAGATCTTATATATAAATCTTTTAGTAAACTTACTCTAGGTACTACTACTATATACTTCTTCTTAGAATATAAATAACTAGGTAGAAAGAATAAATTAGATTTACCTCCTCCTGTTCTAGTTATATAAGTAAGAAAAGGATTTAAATTTATTACTTCTTTTATAGCTTCTTCTTGATTTTTACTTTTAAAAGCTATAACTTTAGTATCTATAGTAGAATATAACTCTTGTAAGCTTTCTAATAAGGTTTTATTAACTTTTACCTTATTAGTACTACCTATAGCTCTTAGTTTAATATTTTCTTTTACTATTAAATTTCTTTCTTCTAAAGATATTATATTATTTTCTTTATTCTTTTGATTTATAATATTTTCTAAGTACTCTAGTCTAGTAATTTTAGACTTAGAACTTTTAGTTAAGTCTATACTAGACTTTCTTTTACTTAGCCTTTTAGTAGAACTTGTAGTTACGATAGGTTTGGTAAAGAACTCTAAAGTATCTTTATCTATTAAACTTTCTACTTTATTAGTATAGCTACTAGATAAATTAATATTACTTATATTAGGAAGAGCGCTAGCTTTACTATTCTTTTCTTTTATAGTACTATCTAATAGTATTATACTAGAAGTGTTAAAGTTTAAACTAGCTAAACTACTAGTATTATTACTTTCTAAATCTTTAAAAATATTCTTATTTTTTGTTTTATTTATAGTATTCAAATACTCTATATCTTTATCTAATATAGAAGAAGTTGTTTTATAACTACTTTCTATTTTTTTAAATCTTTACTATTATTACTATCTTCTATTGTATCTTTTCGAACTAAATTATTTATACTACTACTTCTATTACTAGAGCTAACTTTAGAATCTATAGACTCTAATTCTTCTAAATTATTTAGATTACTATTACTAATACTACTTCTATTACTAGTAATTTTAGCTTTATTTTCTAGATCTTTAATATATTCTTTATAACTATTTCTTCTAGTACTATTAGTACTAGTAGAGTTAGAACTGTCTTCTAAGCTACTTATATCTTCTATATCTTCTAAATCTTCTAACTTCTCTAAACTTTCTAAATCTTTTAAAGTACTTATTTCTTTATTAGTAGAAGAACTACTAGAGCTATTTCTTAAACTAGATAGAAGTTCTATACTCTCTATATTAGAATTATCTCTATTAGAAGTATCTATATCTATAGTATCTATATCTATAAACTTATTATCTATTGCCTTACTCTTATTATCTATATCTTTATTATTTTCTTTTTTATTACTAGTATCTTTTAAGTCTTTTAAAGAAGCTAAAGAAAGACTACTATTATTATAAACTATAAGCTTTTTCTTCTTATTATCTTTAACTACTTTAAAATCTTTATCTCTAAACCCTTTAACTTTATTTAGTATACTAGTTAACTTATTACTTTTAAGACTAGTATTAGATTCTCTTTCTTTTAATATATTATTTACTTCTACGTCTATATCTTTTGTATCTAATATAGTAATACCTAAAGACTTTCTTAAGTTACTCTCTAAACTACTTATTTTATTAGACTTTATACTAGATTTAGTACTAGATCTAGTACTAGACCTAGAACTAGAACTACTTATAGGTATAAGATCTTTCTTTAAATAGACTTTTACTTTATCTATAGGTTTATAACCTTTAGGCTTTCTAATAATAGCTAAACTTCTTTTATTTCTAAATCGAATAAGCTTAGGTTTACTACTACTATTACTACTACTATTACTACTACGATTACTACTACTACTTTTTATACTATTACTACTATTTGTTAAACTACTAATTTTATTATCTTTTAACTTTTTCTTTCTTTCTATATCTAAAGTACTAACTTTCTTATAAAGATTAGAGTCTATTTTCTTCTTAGATATAATTACTTTAGGACTAATCTTTTTTCTTAACTTTATAGTTTTATTTCTATTTTTATTTCCTAAAGAAATAGTAGAACTAGAGCTAGAACTTACTATAATAGGTCTATTTCTTTTAGTAACTAATAAGTTACTTCTAACAGTACTAGTCTCTTCTATATCTTCTCTGTCTTCTATACCTTCTATACCTTCTATATCTTCTATATCTTCTCTATCTTCTCTATCTTCTCTATCTTCTATATTATCTATAGTATTTAAATTCTCTAACCTATTAATACTTTTATTATATACTTTATCTAATGTTTCTTGTATACTATTAGCTAAATTAAAATTACCTTTAGTATTACTATAGTTATTAAAATCTATATTATTATAAATAACTTTCGAACTACTAGAACTACTAGAAGTACTAGAACTACTTTTAGACTCTTTTTCTATATTACTTCCTTTAAAAGAAGAGCTTATAATATTAATGTCTTCTATTAATTCTTCTATACTTTTGGTATTACTATTCGCTTTTGTTACTGTATCTTCTATAATAGCTTTTTCTAAACTAGAAGCTATAGGATTAAATACTTTTAAATCTTTATTTAAAGTTCTTTTATCTAGCTTAAAATACCTAAATACTTTACTAGTAAAATCTATAGATTTTTGCTCTAAACTAGTAGTTTTATTAGATAAAGTATTAGTACTTCTAGCGTAGTTTCCTAGCGCAATTCTAGTAGTATGATTAAATAGAGTATCTTCTATATTATTTTCTTCTTCTTCTTCTAGAATAGAATCTAAATCTAGATTTAATCTATTTACTAATATATATTTAATAGCTTGTCTGTAACTAGATATAGAAAGCTTTATACCTAATATTTCTAAGCTTTTTAAACTAAGTAGGTTAGATATTTCTTTACTAGTTAAAAGTCTATTATTAACCTCTAGAATATAAGAACTACTTTTCTTTTTATTAAAAACTTTATAGTTTAGAAAATTATAGAAAGGTATACCTAGAGCTATATAAACTTTTAATAAATAGCTAAATTTAGGACTTAAGAACCTAACTATATTATTATCTCTATTTGTTAAGTTATTAGACTTACTATAACTAGTCTCTACTTTTATAAGCTTTGTTATATTATCTATAAATAGATTTCTATAGCCTAGTTCTATACTATTACTATATTTTAAAATCTCTACTTCAGTTCCTCTAATAGGACAGGCTCCTAATAGATAGAAAGCTAAGCCTAAAAGTCTAATAAATTCTACTCTATCTTTAAAGTATTTTTTAATATTACTTATATTAAAATCTATATTACTATTAGTATCTACACTATTTATAAAATACTTAGAAAATATAGAATTAGTATCTTCTAGTCTTTTAATAAGAAAAATACTATAACTATCTATACTATACTTTCTCATATTATTAGAATCTTCTAAAAAGCTATAGTTATAGCTAGTATTACTAATATTATCTTCTAGTTTATTAAAATCTAAATCTAGATTACTAGGATTTAAATATAATATTCTAGAAAATAAAAACCTTTCTAAACTATCTTCTATATTAATATATAACTTATAAATACTACTAATAGTAACTTCTAACGTATTATCTACTATAATAGTATCTAATTTTATATCTCGAATATTAGCTTTAGCTAGACTATTATTAGCTATAGCTCTAGTATAAGCTCTAATTTGTGTTAATTCTTCAAAGCTATTAGTAGAATTAAAGTTTAAGTTTCTATTATAGTAATCTAAGAATACTTCTTCTAAGTTAATACTATTGTTATTTTCTTTTAATCTTTTATATTTAGTATCTATTATAGCTATAGAAAATAGTCTTAAAGTATAGATTAAATAAGAGCAATCCTGCTCTATATTAATAGCTTCTTTAGTAGTTCTAGTAACTAAATTAATACTTTTAATAGCTAGAAACGTTATAAGAGGGCTATTAAAACTAGGATATTCTTCTAGATCTTCTTGTACTAATCTTTGCTCTAATAGAATACTAATAATATCTAGTAAATTAAGCTTAATATTATCTTCTAATTTTTTATATAATTTATCTAGAATATTATCTTCTAGACTTTCTCTAGTTTCATTAATAAAATCTTTTATAAAATCTATAATAGTATCTAGATTAGATTCTATATTAGATTCTATAATAGGCTGCTTTTCTATAGAGCTTTTATCTTTACTTTTATCTTTATAAACTCTATATAGATATACTATAAATAAACTAATATACTTATAGTATTTTCTTTTTACATCTTTACTAGATAATAAATTAAAGTCTTTTAAGTTCTTTTCTTTATTAGTAGCTAATACTTCTGTATTTAATTGCTGCCTAAGCTTTCTATTAAGTTTATTAACAAGAGGCTCTATAGAATATAGAATAGACTCTACTAATATATATAAATTATACTCTATAGTATCTTCTAGAGTATTAGTAACTTTTATAGGTATAACTACTAGTTTAAGTAAACTATTAAGACTTTTATTATTTAAATATAAATAGAACTTCGTTTTATTAATATTAGAAGGTATCTCTCTACTTTCTAAAGTAGTAAAGCTTAGTAAACTATTACTATTAAACTCTTCTAACTCTTTTCTATAGCTATTAGCTAAATCAATTTCTTTAGTATTTATACTACTATTTTTACTACTTATAACTATAGTAGAACTATTGTTATTAGTAGTAATACTAGTATTACTACTAGTATCTTTAATAATAAAATAGTTTCTTATATCTTTTTTAGTAAATAAACTTTGTATAAGAATATTTCTTTTAATATATCTACTCTTATCTCTTATATCTTCTATTTCTTCTCTATAATAGTGCTCTATTAAGTGCTTATAAATATTAGGTTTAGTAGTAAAGATTTGATAGCACTCTTTTACTTTACAGTAATAAGCTTCTTTAGGTTCTCCTAATTCTTTAAAGTAATACTTATAATTTCCTATAGTTTTTAAATCTTTACAACTATTAAAATCTAACTTTTCTAGTTCTTTTAATAATTCTTTAACCTTTAGATCTTTTAAAGAAATCTTATGCTTTTTAAAGTGCTTTTTAACTAGTTCTATAATATTAGTAGTACTATTAAGACTAGTTAAACACTCTTTATTACTACAAAATAATACTTTTAAATCCTTATTATAGCTAATATTGAAACCGAGATTTTGGGTAGGAGTATAGGTAGTACTAGGCATTTTTTTTCTATTGTAATAGTTAGTAATTATAAATAAATAATAGAAAAGAGAAGATATACTTAATAATATAGTAAGATTTTTTTTTAAAAGGAAATACTAGGTGTATAAAGTTAGTAGTAGAAAGAGTTAACTGTAAGGTAAGAGAGTAAAGAATAGAAGTAGAAGATAGTAGCTACTTTTATATTAAAACGTAGCTAGTTAATACTTCTTATTATTCTACTTATAATAGTATTAATATTAATATACTATAAAAACATTATAGTAGCAGTAAAGATATTTTACTAGTATAATACTTTAATAGAATAAACTATAATATAATTAGCTTAGTTTGGCTAGTAGTATACTCTAAAGTAATTAGAAGATATTAACTATTATTAAATAGAATATATAAGTACCTTACTTTAAAAAAATTAGTATATATTAATAGTTATAAATTAGATTATACTAATACTTTACTTAAATAGAATTATAAATGATTTACTATAATAAATTAGATTATACTAGTAAAATACTATAATACAATTATTTCATATCTTCTTAGACTAAAGAGATTATACTTATAGTAAATATTAATATAATTACTTTCTATGTATAGGTTTTATGTAAATAATAGTAGTACTCTACTAGAATAGAATTAGTATATATCTATAGCCTAAAGTAAATTATACTAGTACTATACTAAAAAGGATTATTATATCTACTACTCTAAATAGAATTATACTAGTACTAAAGTTTAAAAGAATAAGTATTATAATTCTATTATATATCAAGTTATACAAGTATAATAGTTTAATAGAATTAGTATTATACTACTATAATAGGTTAAATTATACTAGTACTATACCTAAATAGAATAAGTATATTTCTTTTAATATAATTTAACTAGACTACTATAATTCTTTAATAATAATAGTACTAGTAATTAATTGAAATTCAATTTATAGTTATAGTACTACTAATAAAGTTTTAAGTAATTAAAGTCTTAGTAATAATCTAGCGTTTTTAACTATATATAGAGCTTAAGATTTAACTATTTTAAACTCTCTATCTAATCTTCTATCTAACTATTAAACTATCTAACTATCTATCTACCTATCTATCTATCTATCTATCTATCTATCTACATACTATAAGCTATAGAAACCTATCTATCTATTTTATAGTATCTACTTTAAACTCTATTCTAGTAAGTTCTACTCTATACTACTACTTATAAAATAAAACTAATATATATATTTAGAAAATGTCCTACTCTAAGCCTAATTATAATACTCTAGAAGCTAAAGAGTTTATTAAAACAAATCTCTCTAGTTTATCTTTAGTTTCTACCTATACTATAGGTAGAAAGGTATATAATCTTAGAGATTTGGAAAGTAATAAAGTAGTAGGCTTTTTAGCTTATCTAGTAAATTATAATAAGCTACCTAGCTTAGTTAACTATATTTATAATAGAAGTAAGTATATCTTTTTAACGCTAGAAAAAAGAATTTACTAACTATAACTAGGCTTAGAACTAGGCTATACTAGATTTATTCTAATTATAGCTACTTCTAATATAAAAGAAGAGTTCTACTTTAGTTATTATAACTCTAAAGTTATAGATAAAGTTATATACCTTAAAAATAAAGTAGACCTAGAGTCTCTAGTAAAGGAAAGAGTTTCTAATATTTTAGAAAAAGAACTAGAAAAGTAAGTTATATATATAATAATAAAAAGTACTTTAACTAATTCTATTTAGTATTTCTACCTTTTTTAATAAAGAAACTCTTACTTTACTAGAAGAGTTAGAAGAAAATAGAGAAGAAGGAAGTAAGGAGTATAATATAGATACTACCTACTAGTTTCTTTTAATAATATATATTTTTCTTTATAGTTTTTTTCTTCTATTTCTTAAAAAATAGATTTTTTTTAAAAGAAGTAAAGGAACTTAGGCTAGCGTTTTTAAGTTTTAAATCTTAGTACTTTAGTAAATCTCTAAATTGTTTCTATACTATACTATTATTTTTAGTTAGTATAGATTTACTTATTTTTAGAAAATATATTAAAATAGTATAACACTATATAGTTTATATACTTATTTAAAAAAAAAGTTTCTTTTAACCTTTGTTTATAGAGATAATACTTTTTTATATATATTATAAAAAAAAAACTTAGGATTAACTTTTCTAGAAATTTATATTTTCTTATATTTACTTTACTTTATATAGATCTTTTTTCTTCTACTCTAGTTAGATAAATATATAACTAATAAGTTAAGTTTTACTTTATACTAAAGAGAGAATTTAAGTAAGAATTTTTAAAAAGCTTAAGTATAAAAAGTAAATAGAGATATTTATAGAAACTGATACTTATACTAGAAAAGATACTTAAAAAAAAGAGACTTACTAGAAATATCTAACTAGTAAGTTTTTAACAAGCTATGAGTTGGATAAAAGGGCCTAGATAAAACTTTTTTTTATAGCCTAGTAAGCTTTCTAGTACTATAAAAAACTAGTTATACTATTTTCTAGCTTAGTTATATATTCTAAAGCTATAGAAACTACTATAAAAAAAGGTTTAGATAAAAGAGCCTAGATAAAAGAGCCTAGATTAAAGGGCCTTAATAAAAGAGCCTAGATAAAAGAGCTTAGATAAAAGGGCCTAGATAAAACTTTTTTTTATAGCTTAGTAAGCTTTCTAGTATTATAGTATAGCTAGTTATAGTATTTTCTAGCTTAGTTATATATTATAGAGCTATATAAACTACTATAAAAAAAAGGCCTAGATAAAAGGGCCTAGATAAAACTTTTTTTTATAGCCTAGTAAGCTTTCTAGTACTTTAAAAAACTAGTTATACTATTTTCTAGCTTAGTTATATATTCTAAAGCTATAAAAACTACTTTAAAAAAAAGGGCCTAGATAAAAGAGCCTAGATAAAAGGGCCTAGATAAAAGGGCCTAGATAAAAGGGTCTAGATAAAAGGGCCTAGATAAAACTTTTTTTTTATAGCTTAGTAAGCTTTCTAGTATTATAGTATAGCTACTTATACTATTTTCTAGCTTAGTTATCTTATATAAAGCTATAAAAACTACTTTAGAAAAGGGCCTAGATAAAAGGGTCTAGATAAAAGGGCCTAGATAAAACTTTTTTTTATAGCTTAGTAAGCTTTCTAGTATTATAATATAGCTGCTTATACTATTTTCTAGCTTAGTTATCTTATATAAAGCTATAAAAACTACTTTAAAAAAAGGCGCTAGATAAAAGGGTCTAGATAAAAGGGCCTAGATAAAACTTTTTTTTTATAGCTTAGTAATCTTTCTAGTATTATAGTATAGCTACTTATACTATTTTCTAGCTTAGTTATATTATATAAAGCTATAAAAACTACTTTAGAAAAGTGCCTAGATAAAAGGGTCTAGATAAAACTTTTTTTTATAGCTTAGTAAGCTTTCTAGTATTATAGTATAGCTAGTTATACTATTTTCTAGCTTAGTTATATAGTAGAAAGCTATAAAAACTACTTTGAAAAAAGGGCCTAGATAAAAGGGCCTAGATTAACTTTTTTTTTTATGGTTTAGTAGGCTACTGCTAAGGCTAGTAAGGTTCTAGTAGTAGTAGCGTTACAAGTAGAAGGTCTACTAAGGTGCTAGAGGCTTCTAGAGGCGCTAGGGCCAAAAGGGTCTAGATGCTCAAAAGGGCCTAGATAAACTGTCTAGATAACCTGTTAGAGTTTTTTGTTAGTAGGAAGGAGGTACGCATATATCTTGTTCTTTATCTCTGTAGGTAACTTGTTGTTAAATAACTCCTTAAACTTAGTAACTGTAAGTTTGTAAGTTTTCTTATATATAGGTATAAGGAAGAAAAGGATATTAACTATAGTGTTACTATTATTTACTGTAAGAGACAACAGCATAGTAAGAGGGACAAAGGTTTTTAAAAGAGAGTATAGGAGAAGAAGAGTTTGCAAGGGCAAGAAGGTAGATCTTATATATCCTTGCTTAGGGTAGTGTATAAAGAGAGTAGGGTAAAAGTAAGGTAAAGGTAAGTAAGTAAAAGTAAGAGGGTAAAGTTAAGGTAAAAGTAAGTAGATAAGAGTAAGTAGGTAAGAGTAAGTAGGTAAAGTTAAGTAGGTAGAGATAGAGTAAAGGTAAGTAGAAACAGTAAATAAGTAAAGATATAGTAAAGGTAGGTAGGTAGAGTTAATTAGAGCTAGCTAGCCTACGCAGAAGAGATTAGGTAAAGGAAAAAGTGTAAAGTAACACAAACGCATTACGTTAAGAGTTACAAGAACAGGTATAAACAGAATTATTCTCTTAAACTGTTTAAAACTACTTACTAGAAAGAGGATAGGCTTTAGGTAAAGGCAACGTACTACGCTTTGTACAACCTTAACTTTAGAATATTAAAAGGTAAAGTGTTGCCTAGATTACTAGTTAAATAGTAAGGCGTATAGTATTTACAGTGTTAGAATAATGCAATATTGTACTACACTTTACTGCATTTGCATAGAAAGGTAGAATCTAATATATAGATATTACTAATCTACTTAGAGAAAGGTAAAGGTATTTAGGTGCAGGTAACGTGTTGCTATTACACAAACACTCTTATATGCGTATACTATCTAGGTAAATATAGCTACTAAACCCTATGTAGCCTAGTTTACAAGACTTTCTCTAACCTTAAACTTCTAACTAACCTCTACCTAAGCTTACGTTAGCTTTAATGCTTTGCTGCGTAACTAACCTTTCCTACTACAGTTTCTGCCTTTACTACTACAGAAATTACTAGAAGAAGTAACCTTATTGTTGCTATCTAAAACTGTCTGTTTAGATAGTAGACTATCTTTCTTTAGAACTGTTATAGTCTTTAAGCGCAAGCGTAGCTTCTTAGTAGGTAGAATAGAGTTTGCGTTAGAATTGTTAGCTTGCTAGGTCCTGTTGCTCTTAGGTCTAGTTTCTGCCTTGCGCTTTTTAGGCTGCTGCGCAAGTAGAGCAGCTAGCGCTAGAGTACTAGCTAGCGTAGAATTAGTAAATTAGGTATTAGTAGCACCTGTTTGCTTAGCCTTATTGCTCTGCTGCTTGGTTTTTACCTTACGCTTTTTAGTCTTTAGGGCGTCTTTAGCAAAGTCTATAGAAGAAAGCCTAAGTTTAGTAAAACTAGATGTAACAGACGTTAGGTTGCTAGTAGCAGTACTACTAAATACAAAAGGTAGAGGTAGTAGAGCTAGCTTTGTAGTAGTCTTAACGTTAGACGCTAAGGCAGGAACTAAATCTAGGAAAGGCTCCTTTTTCTTTTTTAGAGTCTGTAAAACTATAGAGGTTGTAGCGTAGTTCTTAAATATGTCCTTGTCTTTATTAAGGTTGTATTTATTAATGTTGTCCTAGGTAATACAGATTGTAATACCTATTACAATATTAAGAACCTAAAGGAACTTATTGTTAAGATTAAGGGTGTAGTCTACACACCCTAACGCCTCTATCTACTAATAACCAGGCGTTTAGTTGTTAATTAAAGTGTTACTATAACTATAGTAATAATTAAGCTTGTTAAATAAGAGCTTAGTAGAACTGCTTAGACTATTGCTGTTTTGTAAAACATTACAGAGTAAGGCTGCTACAGTTAATAAGGCGTTAACTATTAGAGTACTGTACTAAAGTATGTTATATGTTAACTTAGCAATATACAGCATAACAATACAGGTATATAGTTAACTAAAACAAGCAATGTAACCTACAGATTAAACTTAAATAGAGAAGGATAGTAGAGGAGATAGCGCGTAAAGATTGTAGCAGGTTAAATATAGATTAAGCCTAGAGTTTATGTAGTAGAAAAGCACTGCAATCTTTAAGTTGGTAGACTTTACACTAGTAAAGCCTGGCTCTACCTATTATGCGAGTAGTTGCTAGAAAGAAGTAATTAACTTACTCTTTATCTAAGATTTTATTGTAGCTAAGACTGCACTACTCTTATATCTAATGTAACAAAGAATAACTGCGTATAGTTACTGTTTCTACAGTGTCTGTGCAAAGATAATAGCCTTTTTGTTGCAACTATTAACCTAGTTAGCCAAAGCAGTAATTATTATGCGTAGATAGGTAGAAGAGCAAATAAAAATACTAACAAGTTTTAGTAGTGTGTAGGTAGTAACAGTTCTCTAGCTAAAGATTTGGTTGCGCATCTCTTAATAGTGTTAGCTAAGCTCTTTGTAGATGTTCTCTATTAGCTTTTATATCTACGCCTTAGGATTGTTGCGCATATAGAGGTTGTAGTACTAGGCTAAATAGAGAGACTTAACCTTAGGCTTCTTCTTAACTGTCTTTACGTAGCGCGTATATAGTTAAGCCTGTGTAAGGTTAAGTTCTTTAGCCTTGTCTATGTTATAATTGTTACTATTATTACTACTGTTAGAGATAGAGGACGCCTAGGTCTAATAGAGACTGTAGAATAGATTCTGCAGAAAGTTACGCGTTGCGTTAACCTTAGCAGCATAGATGTTAGTAGCACAGAAGAGTAGTAGTAAGACAGCGCTAAGGTTTAGTACGCAGGCAGTGCGCCTGTTTAGAAAGGCTGTCTAAGAGCTCTTGTTAACAATAACTTCTTGTAAGTAGTTGCGCAAAAGTATGTTATAGAACTTCTGCTAAGACTAGTTGTTCTTAACGCAAACTGTGTAGCAATAGATAGTAGACATTAACGTTCTAATAATATAGCGTGTGCTCTTGTAATTAACTACGTATCTAAACGCATAGTCTTAACAGATTATAAACTTCTGCTATAACTAGGCAAGAATAGTACTAGATTTAACAGCCTTTAGTGTTACATTAACTATAAACTTTTTAAATACAGTAGTTGTGTATGCGTAATAGACTTTGTGTTTAAGAACTATACTACTATCTTCTACTATGTACAGATTTAAAAGAACACTTATATAGTAAACGCAGTTAAATAGTAGATTGTTAGGTGCTGCAAGGATACAGGTACGTGTAACCTTATTATTGTAGCTAAATTAAATAAAGGACAACATGCTGCTAAAGTCTTTGTATAAGTATAGGTAAGGCGTAGCAGTAATAAGAATAGTCTATTCTAAGTTAAGAAGGTAAACAGTGTACAACAAATAAGAAGATATGCCTAGATAGATAGTTAGCAAAGCTTGCAATTAGATAGGAAACATATACTAGAAAAAAAGAAGAGTGTTTAGATAAGGGTAATAAGAGCCTAAAGGATAGAGAGGCACTAGTAAAGAGAGTATTTTAGTAAGGGCAATAATGCCTTTGCCTAAACACTCTTATAACTGCTCTATGCTATATAGAAATACAAACACTATTCTGCTTACTCTTGCTATTCTAGGCTTTATTAAGGAAGATATTATTACACAATAAGTCTAGGTTATAAGGCGCGCGCTATAACAGGTTAGAGAGATTCTGCTGTAACTAGAACTTTAGCTTCTTAGCCTAGCCCTGTAAGAATCCTTATTGCTTAACTATAAACTTCTTATTTGCTAAAGGTCTATAACAAGAACTAAGAGTAGAATACAACATAATAATAATAACCTAGGAATTATACTTGTTTGTGTAGTTAAAAAGGGCGTGCTTGTAGGTAAGTTGCTCTTAGATCTGCAACACGCTAACTAGAAGCTTACTATGTCCTGCAATATACGCATAGACATAAAAGAAAGGTAAAAACTAAGCTAAGGATTTTGTAAACTAGGTAACAAAATGTAGCTGCGTAATTACTATAGCTAGCCTAGGTATAGGATAGGACTGCAAGCTACAAAAGTCCTTAGTATCTTAGAGTATTTGGATCTTACTCTTTTAATTGTTTAGGCGCTATAAGTACATTAGCGTCTGTAGAATACAAGAGACAGAAAGGAGTATTATAAGAGAGGAGGTGTTTAGATAAAGGCAACGTTGCCTTTGTCTAAACACCTCTTCTATAAAGACCTACTAGGTATTTAACTTACTATTAAACGATACAAGGCGTATATATCTAACTTGCCTATACTAACCTTATCTGCAAGTATTACTCTATAAGTAACTTCCTAATAAGACTTTTTGGCTGCAAAAGGATTCTTAGCGTTGCGTAGGTTAATTAGTTGCGTTAAGCGCTTTTCTATTAATTTGTTACAGTAGTCTAAGATTTCTATAGCGCTAGTAGTCTGCTACTACAAATTGGTATTGCTATTAGGATTTTAACTAGGGACACAGGGGTTCTTGCAGCGTTTGACGCAACCTCTGTTTAATGCGCGCTAGTACTTAGTAGGTTAATAAGTAGCGTTATCTATTATGTAAGTAGTGTTGTTAACCTATAAGCGCATAGAAGTGTTGTTTATATTATAGACCTTAGGTTTGTTCTTAGTCTGCAGATTGTTGTTAACAGAGGTTAGCTTAATGCTATTAAATTTCGCGTCTTGCATTAGACGCTCTATAAAGTTTCTAGACTTCTCTTCTTTAACATTAATAGCGCTCTTATTGTAGTTGCTAATATAGTAGGCAAATTAAGCGTAAGTAAGGCGCTTTGCAGTAGATGTGTTGTTGCGTATTACTGCAGCTAACTCTTCTAGTGTAAAGATAACTTTGTTTGCTTCTAGTAGTGTTAGTGCGTTGCTAGCTGTTAGAGTTATTGTCTTAACCTAATTAGTATTGCAAGCAACCTTGTTAATGCTCTTTACGTAGTTATAGTAATAGACAACGCTACCTCTAACTATAAACGTAGGCTCTGTAGTTTTGTTATTGCAAACCTAGTCTATTTTAGTAAAATCCAGAATGTTGTTAATAAGATCCTTTAGGTATCTAATAACATAGCTGTCTTAGAACCAGAACGCCTGTAGATTGCTTAGATCTAGTGTATGTGCGTTAATATAGACTGCTGTGCTAGTCTGTTACTTTAAGATAGAGTCTTTAGTCTGCAGACCTTTGTTTATTGTTAACTCTGTAGTAGTAAAATGCTTAGAGTTAACTAGCTTAAGACGCGTAGAGTTCTATAAAGCCTTGTATTATGCGCAAGCGTCTTACTTAGCTTACTCCTTCTCTTTAAGCTCCTAACGCAGCTCTGCGGAAACTAAAGTGTTCTTGTCTTTAGTAGTCTTACCTACCTAAGCCTCTACTGCCTTAAATTTAAGCTAGGCCTATTTGTAGTTAAGTTCTGCTACCTTAGTTTTATCTAAGGCAGCAACAACAAGAGCTTAACAACAAGCTAGAGCTGCATTCTAAAGGGCAACAACTAGAAGAAGTACCTAACTATTAGCCTTGCTAGACTTTGCAGCCTCTATTATCTGTAAAGCGTAAGGTTTGTAGGTGCTAGACGCCTGCTTTGTATTAAGCAGCTTAAAACCTTTCTTAGAGTAGTTAATAATCTTAACAAGTAAGTTTACGCAGTTAAAGTAATAGATAGGGTTAATCTTACGTTTACTAAATAGTAAACTGTTTATAACAAACTAGACCTGCAGGAAGTAGTTAAGGATAATAGCATACGTTTGCTAAAGACAGGTATATAGGGCCTTAATAAGCAACTGCATTGTTAGGTTTAGCTTTAATAGGTTGTTGTCCTAAAGTATTGCAAGAGCAGCCTTAATGTGCTTCTGCTCTAGTTGTTTAACTTGTTCTTTAGAAATACTATACTTCTTAATCTAAGCCTTGCGCACTATAGTAAAATCCTACACGTCTACAAAAACGCGTAAAGAGGCAACAAATTCTTAAAAGAACGCCTTAGTTCTAAAACTAAAGTACTAATAGCACGTGTACAACTAAGACTCTTGCAACACTAGAGGTTAGCTTATTTCTAGGAATGCCTTAACAGCGCTATTAATAGCAGTATAGCGTACGTTAGCGTTGTTAGTAGAGGGGGCGTTAATGTTTATTAGATCTAATAGCTGCCTGTTAAGACTTAAGAAGTTAAAGCCTGTAAGATAATCTATTCTAAAGTTGTTGCTAGTTAACATAGTAAACCTATAATTGTGTTAGAAAATAGTGCTTAAACAATAGAGGGGTTTGGATAAGACAGGATTAAGGGAGAGAAGAAAGAAGTTTTAGGTAATAGTAATAGAGGGGGAGGAGGTGTTTAAGCGTAGGCAACACATAAGAGGGGAGTGTTTAGGTAAGGGCAATGTTGCCTACAACAAAACACCCTCTTTCTCTACCTAGAGGTAGTAACAAATTCTCTATAAAGCTTAGGCATAGTATGCTTTAGTAGTACAGAGAATAACTATAAGATCCTGCTAAATTAGAGAGGCTTAGATTGCAGTTTAAGAGCGTGTAAACAGGATTTAGAGAAAATTAACTCTACGCCTAGTGCTAGAAGAATGCTATGTAGTAGATTTAATATAATAGTGTATAGTAGTCCTTAGGGGTATTTGCAGTAGGTAACACAGCGCTAAAGGAAGTAGGTGTAGAGTATGTAGAGAAGGGAGGTGTTTTGTTAAGGGCAATAGCCTGCGCAGATACTTACTGTTTAGGTTTCTAAGACTAGTAGCGCTAAAGTAAAGGTAGCGCTGCTACTGCTTTACTGTAGTTAGCTTACAATTATATACTAGTTACTGCAAGTAGTTAGTTGCGCTAATATCTGTGTATTTGCTCTATAAGGATTACTTACAGGTAGGTTTTATAGATTTTAAGCAGTTAAGTAGTCTTGTAGAGCATTTTAAAGTGTTTAACAAGGGCAGGTAAGTAAGCATAGTAATTTAGATCGCCTACTAGTGCTAAGATTACTAGCGCGTAATTTAAAATATTAAGATATATAACGTTGCCTTACTGTTGCCTAGATTAAAACGCCTTCTGCTATTGCTTACGCCTAAACACCTTCTCTGCTACTACGTGTACTATATATTATTGCAGCTAGATCTAGTGCAATCTATGCTAGTTTCCTAAATTACTACAGAGGGAATAGAAATAGGTTACAGTTATAACTAAGTAGACAAAGAGCTGTAGAACTAGTAAATACATAAGAGAATAGACGTGCCTTAACGTTAGAAAAAGAGCTAGCATTTTCTTGTTTAGCTTGTCTACAGTAGCATGTTTAGAAATAAATATGTTAGATTTTTAAAATTTTGTTGCATAACATGTTTAAGAGGAGGTAAGAGAGCACTGTTTTATGCAGAGTAAATTAGCAGAAGCTGTAATAGTTACTAAGGATTATTATACACTACGTAGATAGACAGCAGGCAATGCAAGGAAAATAGCTTATACTTAATTAATTAATACGTCTCTAGCATCTAAGGTGCAATAGCCTACGTGTAAGTATTGTTATTCTAACGTATTGCAAGCTAGTAAGAAGAGAGAAGAGATTAACAGTAGTAACGTTGCTCTTGCAAAAAGACTCTCTGTAGTGTAATAGGGCTAGCATTAGATTCTAAAAGGTATGTTATCTACTTAGGCACGTTAGGTACCTTTCTTCTATACGTAGGAACAGGTTATTTAATTAACGTTGTAAGTAATACAGCCTATAGGTTTTCTTTCTGCTAGAGCAACTAACTTAGAAAAATACTATATAAAGTCTGCGTTCTTTGCGCTATCTAATTCTCTACAGGTCTTGTTTACAACGCGCTAAATCTATATTTCTCTTACCTTCTTGCAGTATTTCTAAAGGCATGCCTAAGTATTAAAAATTGTATAAGAAAAGTTATAGTTAGTACTGCGCTCTAGGCAATTGCAATTTCTCTTAGTAGTAGAGTTAAACTACTTGGCACAGAGACTTATTAGCATAGCGCACTAGAAACACTATTCTTTAGGTAGGTTTCTTTGTAGTTTATCTTGTTAGTACTTAGCTACTACGTCTTTAGTAAACGCGTTATACTTGGCTTTAAGATAATTGTATAGTTCTTAGTCTATAAAACACTTAACGCAGTTGTTAGTCTACTAATCCTCTGTTTTGCAAAGCTCTTCTAGAAGCTAGGTAGCCTCTTACTAGAGGGTAACTGCCTAGTCTTAGTTAAAGGTAAGCGTGCGTTCTACCTAAGCCTTTTTACTACTATTAAGTCTGTATAAGGCTATTAAGGTAGATAGCTATAGGCTAAAAAACATACCTAATAGGTAGTGTTAGTACTAATTTATGTGCTTAGGTTAGAAATTAAACTTTAACTATAGATTTATTTGTAAGTAGGTTTCTTGTTAAAACGTGCAGTAGGTGTAGTAACTATAGAAGAGGCTCTTGCGTTGTTAGAGCTGTTTCCTAGTGTAGGTAATTTTCTCTGTATTATTATTTGTAGACAGGGAGAGAGGTATGTTACTAGTAGTATTTAGTCTGCTATAAGGTAGAGGGTGCGATAGAACTGCGCAGTAGCACTGTTGTCTAGATAAGTTTATTTCGTAGGTGTAGCTATAGGCGTAGCTACTATACTAACCTGTTTGTGTATAGTGCTTAGGTTAGCGTAGGAGCAACACAGTACTTTATTAAAACAGTAATAGACGCGCAACGTGTTGCTATTAATATACTAATTAATAGGAACACAAAGGTATCTAGACTTTGTTCTACTTCTCTTAATAATATTCTTAATGATTTAGCAGATGCTAGGAGTTTGTTTTGGTAGGAAGAAATGCATACTAGTAACAATAACAATTCTTGCAATATATTGTTTCCTGTTGCGGCTGCTGTAGCCTGTTTTCTGTAAGTAGGTTAAGAGGTAGTTAGAGTATCTAAACTAGATTACAAGAGTAATACCTAGTATGTTAACTCTAGCGTTAAAAGTAGTAGTTGCTATAAGAACACTACGCTAAGCTGCAGTAAATTTAGCTTGCACCTTACTGCGCTTCTAGTCTAATATTTAGCTATAGTAGTAATGCGCGCCTAAGCGCTTGCTAAGCTTCTTAGCTATACTTATTGTAGGAACGTATATAAGAATCTTCTTATAGGAACTCTTCTCTGCCTCTACGTATTTAGCTATATTTTTAATAGATAATTTAGGTAGAGAAGACAGAGTATGTACGTTATATTAGATGTTCTTTTAAATAGTTGGCTCTTAGAAGACGTCTACTGTGCTACTTATACTAAGTATTCTAAATACTTTTTCTTAGGCTGCTAGTAGTATAGTTGCTAATAGTAGGGTAATAGAAACTGCGTAGCAAGTAAGTTTCTTAATCTATAATAGCTATAGATAATACTTGTAGTTGTCTATAAGAATGTAATAAAACTTGTCTAATACTATACGCTCTAGTCTGCCTAAGCCTTAGAAACAGCTAATAAGAGTATAGAATTAAGGGAAACTAAGATGTTCTAGTATAGCAAATAAGACACGCGCTGTTTTGTTAAACACTTAGGCTCTAAATACAAAGAAGAAGAGACATAGCTGTTTGCACTACTAGGTTAGATTAGTTTAAAAGGTAACTAGTAGTGTAATAATAATAGTTTGTCTATATTTGCTACAGCAAGCAGGGAGAAGAAAGGTAAGGCTCTTTCTACTACCTGTACTAGCAATGTAGGTAACTACTAGATGCTCTACTAAGATGCGCTCTAGGACAGCGCGCTGTTGTCTTCTAAAATTAGCGTTTCTGCTAAAGTTCTCTTGCAGCAATATCTTAGTATTAATGCTGTGTAATATAGGGTGTAGCGCAGTCTTCTTGTTATACTCTTCTTAACTAGGCGCTTTTAGCAGCAAGAATCCTAGATTATAGTACTAATCTATAGAAACCTTAAAGAAGGTCTAGGTAGTGTTGTTTTGCAAGTAGAAGACTAAGGCAGTCTTAGCTGCGTAGATTCTGTAGCTAGTATTTAGGGTGTAATTAGCCTGTTGTTCTACTGCATCTAAGTACACTTCTTTAGCAGCTTCCTTAACTTTCTCTAGTAAGAGTACTTAGATCTTAGCCTTGTAGTTATTCTTATAACAGCCAAACGTAACTAGTATGTAACGTATAATAAGAAGAGGAGCCTTTGTACTAAGATACTATAATATAGCCTTCTTTATAGCAGTAGTAACGTAGGATAAGGTTGCGTGTTAATAACTAGACTTGTTAGGCTATAAGAAAGCGCTACGTACTTAGTAGTAGTAAGACGTAGGTGCAGTATCTGTAGATTAAGCAGTAATAGTTTAATAGAAGAGTTAGATAAGCTATATATACTTTACAACAAGAGTGCCTATCTTGCAAGGCAGAAAATAATACGCTATCTTAAGAGATTTGTTGTAGTTATAGCCTTTGTAGTACTAGAGCACAACTGCTATAAGTCTTTAGAACATAAATAAGTTTTAGTTTCTATTAGATATAGAGTTTTGTAGCTAAACGCTTAACAATTCTATTAGGCAGGCTAGTTGTCTACTTGTAAAGTAAATAAGCAAAAACAACAGTTAGAGGAAGTTATCTACGCGCGCACTGTACCTCTTAATTTGGTAGAAGTTGTCTAAATTATTAATGCGCAAATCCTTGTAGGTGTTATCTTAAGAAGTAATAAACTCTTGTTGCTGCACAAAAGCAGATCTATAGCTAAGGCTTTTGTGTGTAAAAGAGAACAGATTGTAACTAATTATGCTGTTACTAAGGTTGCATAGAACAGCATCTTATAGGATAGAAAGCAGGTTACTTGTCTTAGTAACAAACGTTAACTCTATAACTAGAGATTCTGCGCAGTAGTAGAGACCCTAGACTATGCTAACAAAGTGTTTAAAGAATGTTATAATATAATAGACAGTTACTAGTAAACTATTCTATTAAACAAAGGCATCTAACGTCTTGCTATACTAGAATTAGGCAATGTAATATAAAGTAGTAATAACCTAGTTTATTATAGTAGAATATTTAGATATTATATATTAGAAGACCTACAACTTAAATGCGTTACTGCTAGTAGTAGTATTAGTCTCTAACGCAAAGTGCTGCATCTTAGCCCTTTCCTATTCCTAGATAATTTAGTCTACTTTAAATAGTTGCAGATCCTGTTCTTCTTATATAACAGTACTTAGTGTTTTAACTGCTGTACTAGCTGGTTCTTTAAAGTATAGTTTATAGCAGGCTGTAAACTTTGCATATTTCTTAATAGTAGAGTAGTTAGTTGCAAAATTATATACTTTGCAGAATCTCTTGTCTTAGGCGTTAATAGCAAGAAACGCAAGAAAGGTAACTATAGCTAGGTTAAAATTGCGTTGCAGTGCAGTCTACTTTAAAAGCGCTATCCAAAAATTGTAATATAGGCCTTCTAACACGTCTAGTTTACTTCTCTTGTATTTTGTCTCTACTTTAGAATACTTAGAGTAGAGGCTGTCTAAGTAAGCCTAAATAGGCCTTTAAGTGTATAACTAGTACTTAGTTATGTTAAGAGTAGGTAGCTAAGGAACAACGTTGTTAAATACGTTGTAGAAGAATATAAAAATTGCAACAATTGTGCTGCTATAGCAATTGTTAAATCCCTAGTAGAGTAGCAGGGGTGTAACAGGAATGTGCTGCAGGTACTTCTACATAACCTAAATCTAGGCCTAGCAAGATGTTAGGGAAACACAATGTTAGTATACTAACATTATACTTTTTACTATATTAGCTAAGTACTGTAGTTAGGTAGAGCGTTCTAGTTTTGTGTATTTACAAATAGTTTTCTATTTTATATCTGCTATGTAGCGCTAGAACTGCGTATGTTCTAGATATAGGTAGGTTTATTAGTTAAAGATAGTTAGTACAACAGCGTTTACGCGCTGTTATTTTTCTCTAACTCTTGTTTCTGCTGCAAGAAACTGCGCCTCTAAAGTAGTAAGTTGTATTAACGCAGAGTTAATAATATCCTATAGGTTAGAGGTAACAGGATTAGTTTTATTAGGTGTTAGGTTCTTTTCTACAACTGCCTCCTCTATGTAGACAGGCGTAGTTTCTTTAATAACCTTAAAATATCTAGTAATATAGGTAGTTGCAGGTTGTAACTCTTTTGCAAAGAACTACTAACTATACACTACTTACTACTGTTTGCTCTACTACTCTAGTTGTTATTTGTTACTTAATATAGCAGAGGTAAACAGCTTATATTTAGTATAGAGGTAGGTCTTTATATTCTTAATTGCAGTTTTACTAGTGTAAATAGTGCTGCATTGCTTGCACTTTAGTAAATCCTAATAGATTTTAAGACTAGAAATAGCTAGGATAGGTTTGCTTAGGATATGCAGATAGGCTAGCTAAATATAGAGATACTTGCGCTAGGTGTTAACAAAGGCTTAAAGGGCTTTTCTTTTCTTAACAGTAGTGTAATTAGCGTGTTTAGAATTAAAGTGTTGCCAGACACTAGCAGGATTAAGGTAATATTAATAATAAGAGCAAATAACAATACTGTAGCTAGGAAGAGAATGCAGGTAAATATAGGTATAGACAGATATAGCGCTGCTTTGCACACAATAGAATAGTGTTATAAAGAAGAAAAGGTTTTTTGCGCTTCTGTAGCGTAGTAACTATAAGACAATTTTGTTAAAGGAAAAGTATTTAAATCTAGCCTATTTTAGTTAAAGTAGGTTTTTTTTAAAGGAGGCTTAGTAAGCAGAGGACAAGAGTATGTCGCTACCTAGCTAACGTATACTATCTCTACACATTCTAGCAAGTACTTCTAGGCTAAGCATTTCTTAATAGCAGTTAGGTCTACTCTAAATTTAATTTCCTAAGATATATCTTAATACATAGCAGGGGCTAGAGCAGTGCAGGCTGTAGATAACGCTTTAGATAGGACTAAAAAAGCAATGTATACCTAGGTTCCAGATAAATATAACCTGCTAGAGGCATTTTTTACTAAAGATCTGTATAATGCCCTACTATAGATATGCAAGCAAACTAACTAAACAACGTTGCTAAAAATTGTTAATAACGTTTATAACAACCTGCGCATGTTAATGCCCTAGGCTAATGTTTATAACTAAGTAAGTAAGGGAGAAAACGTTAATAAGGTGCAGGTCTGCTATTTAGTAGTAGTAGACAAAGCAGACTCCGCTAGACCTAGGACTAGCAGAAAGAGATAGAGGAGAGAAAAGACAACGTAACAAGCTAAAAAGGCCTTAGTAGAAAAGATAAACCTAGCACTTGTGCAGACAGTAGCAAGTAAGTAGAATTAGGAAGTTACGCAGCGCACAATTAGTAGAATAGTAGAAGAGCAGCGTTATTACACGTACGCTAAATTGTTACCTAGTATAAGAGTTACTATAGTTTTTTAGATAATTAGTAAGGCTCTGTTAGTAGAATTAATAGAGGCATTCTAGGATTAGCAGGATGTCTTAAGAATTTAGAAACGTTAACGCAGTAGAGGACGCAAGTTATTCTATTAGGTAGTAGTAGTAAAGAGTGCACTAGCTATATAAGTGTACAATAACAATGTGTTGCTTGTAAGAGGTAGTCTAAGTTTCTAGATAGTTCTATCCTAGCACTAGGATTGCAACACTATAGATAAGTAGGGTCTAACGCTTTTGCAACGTAAGAGATAGAAGTACAAGGTAGCAAAGGTAGAGAAATTAAGAGTAGACAGTATTACAGATAAAATAAGGCAGTAATAGAAACTAGATGCGCTGTATAAAGAATATATAACGCTAGAAAGGGAAATACAAGAGCTTAATATAGGCACTAGAGCAAGAAGATAACGTTATAATACTCTAGTAAAGGAGCATTTGTTCTAGTGCGCATATAAGAATAACAATAGCAATCTGCTAACAAAGAAATAAAATACTAATCTTTGGCTGTGTTTTAGGTAGTTGTTAGATTAGAGAAAATAATAGAACATTATTAAAGTGCTTGCAGAGAGCGTTAGGATCTTTAGTTTGCTGCTAAAGAGTTTAATTGTAAATGCGTAGATTAAATAAACATTAATATAAACGCGTGTGCGTTAGTAGATAGGAATAGTAATAGAGTGTAACAAGGACGTACCTATAATTGTAGCTAAGATAGAGCTACTCTTTTTAGCTTGCATAGATAAAAGTAAGCCTTTGTTAGAGTTTCTCTTTCTAGAGTAACTAGACAAGTTTTATACGTTGCGCCTGTTAGCTTTGTTTAAAGAGTAAGTCTCTACAGCAAGGGTTATTATATAGCTAACTGTAGTAGTAAAGTAAATGTATTAGATAGCAAATCTTAGAGTAGAGGAGTTTAGAGTTTAGGAGTCTTAAATACACAAATAGGAAGGATTATATTAGGAAGTAATAAAGAAGAGTTAAAGAAATCTTTGTCTAATAGGTAAAGTATTGCAGGTACATTAAGGGGTGTTAAAGTAGGTGCAACAGGTAGATGCTAGAGAGAGAAAGTGTTTAGATAGAGGCAATATTAGCTGTTGCTAGTAGTAATAACTCCTACAAGTAGCTGAGTAAGAAAGACTATAGGTAACGTAGATTTAAAAGGTAACTCTATATTTATATTGTAGTTAGAGCGCGTAGGCTAACTAGAGACATTGCAGAATAATGCAAAATAGTTAGTACATACACCTTAAGGTAGTGCTGTTTCCTGCTGCAACAGCTAAAGTCTATTTTCTGCTATAACAGCTAAAATCCATTTCCTGCTACAATAGCTAAAGTCTATTTCCTGCTGCAACAGCTAAAGTCTATTTCCTGCTATAACAGCCAAAATCTATTTTCTGCTGTAATAGCCAAAATCTATTTCCTACTATAATAGCTAAAGTCTATTTCTTGCTGCAACAGCCAAAGTCTATTTTCTGCTGTAATAGCTAAAGTCTATTTTCTACTGTAACAGCCAAAGTCTATTTTCTGCTACAACAGCCAAAATCTATTTTCTGCTGCAATAGCTAAAGTCTATTTCCTGCTGTAATAGCTAAAGTCTATTTCCTGCTGCAACAGCCAAAATCTATTTCCTGCTATAATAGCTAAAATCTATTTCCTGCTGCAACAGCCAAAGTCTATTTCCTACTGCAACAGCCAAAGTCTATTTCCTACTGCAACAGCTAAAGTCTATTTTCTACTACAATAGCTAAAGTCTATTTTCTGCTATAACAGCCAAAGTCTATTTCCTGCTGTAATAGCTAAAGTCTATTTCCTGCTGTAATAGCCAAAGTCTATTTTCTGCTGCAATAGCTAAAATCTATTTTCTGCTATAACAGCCAAAATCTATTTCCTGCTATAACAGCTAAAATCTATTTCCTAGTTGTACGCAACAGTCTATTTTAGGTTTAGCTACAACGCACTAACTAGAAATAATCTATTTTTAAGCTGGAACAGGCTGTACTACGTACAGTAGAGAGAAAAGAAAGAGGTTTTAGGTAATAGTAATAGGGAGAGAGGGTCTTTAAGCGTAGGTAATATATAAGAGAAGAGTGTTTAGGCAAAAGTAATGTTGCCTACAACAAAACACTTTCTTTCTCTACCTAGAGGTAGTAACAAATTCTCTATAAAGCTTAGGCATAGTGTGCTTAAGCAGTACAGAGAATAACTATAAGATCCTGCTAAATTAGAAAGGCTTGGATTGCAGTTTAGGAGCGTGTAAATAGGATTTAGGGAAAATTAACTCTATACCTAGTGCTAAAAGAATACTATGTAGTAGATTTAATATAATAGTATATAGTAGTCTTTAAGAGTGTTTGCAGTAGGCAATACAGCGCTAAAGAGAGTAGGTGTAGAGTGTGTAGGAAAGAGAGGTATTTTGTTAAGAGTAATAGCCTGCGCAGATACTTACTGTTTAGGTTTCTAAGACTAGTAGCGCTAAAGTAAAGGTAGCAGTGCTGCTACTTTACTATAGTTGGCTTGCAATTGTATGCTAGTTACTGCAAGTAGTTAGTTGCGCTAACATCTGTGTATTTACTCTATAAGAATTACTTGCAGGTAGGTTTTATAGATTTTAAGCAGTTAAGTAGTCTTGTAGAGCGTTTTAAGGTATTTAACAAGGGCAGGTAAGCAAGCGTAGTAATTTAAATTACCTACTAGTGCTAAGATTACTAGCGCGTAATTTAAAACGTTAGAACACGTAACGTTGCCTTACTATTACCTAGATTAAAACGCTTCCTGCTATTGCCTACGCCTAAACACCTCTTCTGCTGCTACGTGTACTATATATTATTGCAGCTAGATCTAGTGCAATCTATACTAGTTCTCTAAATTACTATAGAGAAAATAGAAATAGGTTGTAGTTATAACTAAGTAGATAAAGAGCTGTAGAACTAGTAGATGCACAAGAGAATAGACGTGCCTTAACGTTAGGAAAAGAGCTAGTATTTTCTTATTTAGCTTGTCTACAGTAGCATGTTTAGAGATAAATATATTAGATTTTTAAAATTTTGTTGCATAACATGTTTAAGAGGAGGTAGAGAGGCACTGTTTTATGTAGAGTAAATTAGTAGAAGCTGTAATAGTTACTAAGGATTATTATACACTATATAGACAGACAGCAGGTAATGCAAAAAAAATAGCTTATACTTAATTAATTAATGCGTCTCTAGTATCTAAGGTGTAATAGCCTACGTGCAAGTATTGTTGTTCTAACATATTGTAAGCTAGTAAAGAGGAGGAGAAGATTAACAGTAGTAACATTGCTCTTACAGAAAGACTCTCTGTAGTGTAATAGAGCTAGCATTAGATTCTAAAAGGTATGTTATCTACTTAGGCACGTTAGGTACTCTTCTTCTACACGTAGAAATAGGTTATCTAATTAACGTTGTAAGCAATACAGCCTATAGGTTTCTCTTCTACTAGAGTAACTAACTTAAAAAAATACTATACAAAGTCTACGTTCTTTGCGCTATCTAATTCTCTACAGGTCTTGTCTATAACGCGCTAAATCTATATTTCTCTTGCCTTTTTGTAGTATTTCTAAAGGCAGGCCTAAGTATTAAGAATTGTATAGGGAAAGGTGCAGTTAGTGCTGCGCTCTAGGCAATTGCAATTCTTCTAGTAGTAGAGTTAAACTACTTAGCACAGAGACTTATTAGTATAGCGCACTAGAAACACTGTCCTTTAGGTAAGTTTCCTTATAGTTTGTCTTGTTAGTACTTAGCTACTACGTCTTTAGTAAACGCGTTATACTTAGCTTTAGAATAATTACATAGTTCTTAGTCTGTAAAACACTTAACGCAGTTGTTAGTTTACTAATCTTCTGTTTTGCAAAGCTCTTTTAGAAGCTAGGCAGCCTCTTGCTAGAAAGTAACTGCCTAGTCTTAGTTAAAGGTAAGTGTGCGTTTTACCTAAGCCTTTTTGCTACTATTAGGTCTATATAGAGCTATTAGGGTAGATAGCTATAGGCTAGAGAATATACCTAATAGGTAGTGTTAGTACTAATTTATATGCTTAGGTTAGAAATTAAACTTTAACTATAGATTTGTTTGTAAGCAAGTCTCTTGTTAAAACGTATAGTAGGTGTAGTAACTATAGAAAAGGCTCCTGTGTTATTAGAGCTGTTCTCTAGTGTAGGTAATTTTCCTTGCATTGTTATTTGTAGATAGAGAAAGAGGCATATTACTAGCAGTATTTAGTCTACTATAGGGTAGAGAGTGCAATAGAGCTGCGCAGTAGTACTATTGTCTAGATAAGTTTGTTTTGCAGATGTAGCTACAGGCGTAGCTACTATACTAACCTGTTTGTGTGTAGTGCTTAGGTTAGCGCAGGAGTAATACAGTACTTTATTAAAACAGTAACAGACGCGCAACGTGTTGCTATTAATATACTAATTGATAGCAATATAGAGGTATCTAGACTTTATTCTACCTCTTTTAATAATATTCTTAATAATTTAGTAGATACTAGAAGTTTGTTTTAGTAGGAAGAAATATATACTAGCAATAACAATAATTTTTACAATATATTATTTCTTGTTGCAGCTACTACAGCCTGTTTCCTGTAAGTAGGTTAAGAGGTAGTTAGAGTATCTAAACTAGATTACAAGAGTAATACCTAGTATATTAACTCTAGCGTTAAAAGTAGTAGTTGCTATAAGAACACTACACTAAGCTACAGTAAATTTAGCTTGCACCTTACTGCGCTCTTGGTCTAATATTTAGCTATAGTAGCAATGCGCGCCTAAGCGCTTACTAAGCTTCTTAGCTATGCTTGTTGTAAGAACGTATACAAGAATCTTCTTATAGAAACTCTTTTCTACTTCTACGTATTTAGCTATATTTTTAATAGACAATTTAAGTAGAAAAGACAGAGTGTGTACGTTATATTAGATATTCTTTTAAACAGTTAGCTCTTAGAAGACGTCTACTGTACTACTTACACTAAGCATTCTAAACGCTTCTTCTTAAGCTGCTAGCAGTATAGTTACTAATAGTAGAGTAATAGAAACTGCGTAGCAAGTAAGTTCTCTAATCTGTAATAGCTGTAGACAATACTTGTAGTTGTCTATAAGAACGTAATAAAACTTATCTAATACTATGCGCTCTAGTCTGCCTAAGCCTTAGAGACAGCTAACAAGAGTATAGATTTAAGAGAAACTAAGATGTTCTAGTATAGCAAATAAGACACGCGCTGTTTTGTTAAACACTTAAGCTTTAAACACAAAGGAGAAGAGATATAGCTATTTACACTGCTAGGTTAGATTAGTTTAAAGGGCAACTAGTAGTGTAATAACAATAGTTTGTCTATATTTACTGCAGTAAGCAGAGAGAAGAAAGGTAAGGCTCTTTCTACTGCCTGTACTAGTAATATAGGTAACTACTAAATGCCTTGCTAAGATGCGCTCTAAGATAGCGCGCTATTGTCTTCTAAAATTAGCGTTCCTGCTAAAGTTCTCTTGTAGTAATATCTTAGTATTAATGCTATGTAATATAGGGTGTAGCGCAGTCTTCTTATTATACTCTTCTTAACTAGGCGCTTTTAGCAGCAAGAATCCTAGATTACAGTGCTAATCTATAGAAACCTTAAAGAAGGTTTAGGCAGTGTTGTTTTGCAAGTAGAAGACTAAGGCAGTCTTAGCTGCGTAGATTCTATAGCTAGTGTTTAGAGTATAATTGGCCTGTTGTTCTACTGCATCTAAGTACACTTCTTTAGCAGCTTTCTTAACTTCCTCTAGTAAGAGTACTTAGATCTTAGCCTTACAGTTATCCTTGTAACAGCTAAACGTAACTAGTATGTAATATATAATAAGAGGAGAAGCTTTTGTGCTAAGATACTGCAATATAGCCTTCTTTATAGCAGTAGTAACGTAAGATAAGGTTGCGTATTAACAACTAGACTTGTTAGGCTACAAGAAAGCGCTATGTGCTTAGTAGTAGTAAGATGTAGGTACAGTATCTGTAGATTAAGTAGTAATAGTTTAATAGAAGAGTTAGATAAGCTATATATACCTTACAACAAGAGTGCCTATCTTGCAAGGCAGAAAACAATACGCTATCTTAAGAGATTTATTGCAGTTATAGCCTTTGTAGTACTAGAGTACAACTGCTATAAGTCTTTAGAACATAAATAAGTTTTAGTTCCTATTAGATATAGAGTTCTGTAGCTAGACGCTTAATAATTCTGTTAAGTAGGCTAGTTATCTACTTGTAAAGTAAATAAGCAAAAATAATAGTTAAAAGAAGTTATCTACGCGCGCACTGTACCTCTTAATTTAGTAGAAGTTATCTAAATTATTAATGCGCAAATTCTTATAAGTGTTGTCTTAAGAGGCAATAAACCCTTATTACTGCACAAAAGTAGATCTATAGCTAAGGCTTTTATATGTAGAAGAGAATAGATTATAACTAATTGTGCTGTTACTAGAGTTGCATAGAACAGCATTCTATAAGATAGAAGGTAGGTTACTTGTCTTAGTAACAAACGTTAACTTTGTAACTAGGGATTCTGCGCAGTAGTAGAAACCCTAGACTATGCTAACAAAGTGTTTAAAGGATGTTGTAATATAACAGATAGTTACTATTAAACTATTCTATTAAACAAAGGCATCTAACGTCTTACTATACTAGAATTAGGTAATGTAATGCAAAGTAGTAATAACCTAGTTTATTATAGTAGAATATTTAGACGTTATGTATTAGAGAACCTACAACTTAAATGCGTTACTACTAGTAGTAGCATTAGTCTTTAACACAAAGTGCTATATCTTAGCTCTTTTCTGTTTCTAAATAATCTAGTCTACTTTAAATAGTTACAGATCCTGTTCTTTTTATACAACAGTACTTAGTGTTTTAACTACTATACTAGCTAGTTCTTTAAGGTATAGTTTATAGCAGGCTGCAAACTTTGCATGTTTTTTAACAGTAGAGTAGTTAGTTACAAAATTATATACTTTGCAGAATCTCTTGTCTTAGGTATTAACAGCAAGGAACGCAAGAGAAGTAACTATAGCTAGGTTAAAATCGCGTTATAGTGCAGTCTACTCTAAAAGCGCTATCTAGAAATTGTAACACAGGCCTTCTAACATGTCTAGTTTACTCCTCTTGTATTTTGTCTCTACTTTAGAATACTTAGGGTAGAGGCTGTCTAAGTAGGCCTAGATAGGCCTCTAAGTGCATAACTAGTACTTAGTTACGTTAAGAGTAGGTAGCTAAGGAACAACGTTATTAAATACGTTATAGAAGAATATAAAAATTACAACAATTGTGCTACTATAGTAATTATTAAATCTCTAGTAGAGTAGCAAGAGTATAACAGGAATATACTGTAGGTGCTCCTGCATAACCTAAATCTAGGCCTAGCAAAACATTAGGAAAATACAATATTAGTATACTAATATTGTACTTTTTACTATGTTAGCCAAGTACTATAGTTAGGTAGAGCGTCCTGGTTTTATGTATTTGCAAACAGTTTCCTATTTTATATCTACTACGCAGCGCTAGAACTACGTATGTTCTAGATATAAGTAGGTTTATTAGTTAGAGATAGTTGGTACAACAGCGTTTACGCGCTATTGTTTCTCTCTAACTCTTGTTTCTGCTGCAAGAAACTGCGCCTCTAAAGTAGCAAGTTGTATTAACACAAGGTTAATAATATTCTATAGGTTAGAGGTAACAGAATTAGTTTTATTAGGTATTAGGTCTTCTTCTACAACTGCCTCCTCTATGTAAACAGGCGTAGTTTCTTTAACAACCTTAAAATATCTAGTAATATAAGTAGTTGCAGGTTATAACTCCCTTATAAAGAACTGCTAACTGCACACTACTTGCTACTATTTACTCTACTACTCTAGTTGTTGTTTGTTGCTTAATATAGCAGGAGTAAATAGCTTATATTTAGCATAGAAGTAGGTCTTTATATTCTTAATTGCAGTTTTGCTAGTGTAAATAGTGCTGCATTGCTTACACTTTAGTAAATTCTAATAGATTTTAAGACTAGAAATAGCTAGGATAGGTTTGCTTAGAATATACAGATAGGCTAGCTAAACATAGAGATACTTGCGCTAGGTGTTAACAAAGGCTTAAAAAGCTTTTCTTTCCTTAACAGTAGTGTAATTAGCGTGTTTAGAATTAAAGTGTTACTAGACACTAGTAGAATTAAGGTAATATTAATAATAAAAGCAAATAACAATACTATAGCTAGAAAGAGAATGCAAGTAAATATAGGTATAGACAGACATAGCGCTGCTTTGCACATAATAGAATAGTTTTGTAAAGAAAAAAAGGTTTTTTGCGCTTCTATAGCGTAGTAACTATAAGACAATTTTGTTAAGAGAAAAGTGTTTAAATCTAGCCTATTTTAGTTAAAGTAGGTTTTTTTTAAAGGGGGCTTAGTAAGCAAGGGACAAGAGTATATTGCTACCTAGCTAATACACACTATCTCTATATATTCTAGCAAGTACTCCTAAGCTAAGTATTTCTTAATAGTAGTTAAGTCTACTTTAAATTTAATCCTCTAAGATGTATCTTAACACGTAGTAGAGGCTAGAGCAGTGCAGGCTATAGATAACGCTTTAGATAGAACTAAAAAAGTAATATATGCCTAGGTTCTAGACAAATATAACCTGCTAGAGGCATTTTTTACTAAGAATCTGTATAATGCCTTACTATAGATATGCAAGCAAACTAACTAAACAACGTTACTAAAAATTATTAATAACATTTAACAACCTGCGCATGTTAATACTCTAGGCTAATGTTTATAACTAAGTAAGTAAGGGAGAAAACATTAATAAGGTGTAGGTCTACTATTTGGCAGTAGTAGACAAGGCAGACTCTGCTAGACCTAGGACTAGTAGAAAGAGACAGAAGAGAGAAAAGACAACGCAATAAGCTAAAAAGGCTCTAGTAGAAAAGATAAACCTAGCACTTGTGCAGACAGTAGTAAGTAAGCAGAATTAGGAAGTTGCGCAGCGCACAATTAGTAGAATAGTAGAAAAGCAGTGTTATTACACGTACGCTAAATTGTTACCTAGTGTAGAAGTTACTACAGTTTCTTAGATAATTAGTAAGGCTCTGTTAGTAGGATTAATAGAGGCATTCTAGGATTAGTAGAATGTCTTAAGAATTTAGAAACGTTAACGCAGTAGGAGACGCAAGTTATTCTATTAGGTAGTAGTAGTAAGAAGTATACTAGCTATGCAAGCGTACAATAATAATATATTACTTATAAGAGGTAGTTTAAGTTCTTAGATAGTTCTATCCTAGCACTAAGATTGCAACACTGTAGATAAGCAGAGTCTAACGCTTTTGTAACGCAAGAGATAGAAGTATAAGGTAGCAGAGGCAGAGAAATTAAGAGTAGACAGCATTGCAGATAAAATAAGGCAGTAATAGAAACTAGATGCGCTGTATAAGGAATATATAACGCTAAAAAGGGAAATGCAAAAGCTTAATATAGGCACTAGAGTAAAAGGACAACGTTATAATACTCTAGCAAAAGAGCATTTGTTCTAGTGCGTATATAAGAATAACAATAGCAATCTGCTAACAAAGAAACAAAATGCTAATCTTTGGCTATGTTTTAGGTAGTTGTTAGATTAAAGAAAATAATAGAACATTATTAAAGTGCTTGCAGAGAGCGTTAGGATCTTTAGTTTACTGCTAAAGAGTTTAATTGTAAATGCGTAGATTAAATAAATATTAACACAAACGCGTGTGCGTTAGTAGATAAGAATAGTAATAGAGTGTAACAAGGATGTACCTGTAATTGTAGCTAAGATAGAGCTACTCTTCTTGGCTTGCATAGATAAAAGTAAGCCTCTGTTAGAGTTTTTCTTTTTAGAGCAACTAGACAAGTTTTATATATTGCGCCTGTTAGCTTTGTTTAAAAAGTAAGTCTCTACAGCAAGAGTTATTATACAGCTAACTGTAGTAGTAAAGTAAATGTATTAGATAGCAAATCTTAGAGTAGAGGAGTCTAGAGTTCAGAGGTCCTAAATACACAAATAGAAAGGATTATATTAGAGAGTAATAAAGAGAAGTTAGAGAAATCTTTGTTTAATAGGTAAAGTATTGCGAGTACATTAAGGGGTATTAAAGCAGGTGCAACAGGTAGATGCTAGAGAGAGAAGGTATTTAGATAGAGGCAACATTAGCTATTACTAGCAGTAATAACCCCTATAAGTAGCTAAGTAAGAAAGACTACAGGTAACGTAGATTTAAAAGGCAACTCTACATTAATATTATAGTTAGAGCGCGTAGGCTAACTAGGGACATTACAGGATAATGTAAAATAGTTAGTATATATACCTTAAGGTAGTGCTGTTTCCTGCTATAACAGCTAAAGTCTATTTTCTGCTGTAACAGCTAAAATCTATTTTCTGCTACAACAGCCAAAATCTATTTTCTGCTACAATAGCCAAAATCTATTTCCTACTGCAACAGCCAAAATCTATTTCCTGCTATAACAGCCAAAATCTATTTTCTGCTGCAATAGCCAAAATCTATTTTCTGCTATAATAGCCAAAATCTATTTCCTGCTGTAACAGCCAAAGTCTATTTTCTGCTGTAACAGCTAAAGTCTATTTCCTGCTGCAATAGCTAAAGTCTATTTCCTGCTATAATAGCTAAAGTCTATTTCCTACTACAATAGCTAAAATCCATTTCCTACTGCAACAGCTAAAGTCTATTTCCTGCTGTAATAGCCAAAGTCTATTTCCTGCTACAATAGTTAAAATCTATTTCCTACTGCAATAGCTAAAATCTATTTCCTGCTATAATAGCCAAAATCTATTTTCTGCTGCAATAGCTAAAATCTATTTCCTGCTGCAACAGCTAAAGTCTATTTCCTGCTACAACAGCTAAAATCTATTTTCTGCTGCAACAGCCAAAGTCTATTTTCTACTATAATAGCCAAAGTCTATTTTCTGCTATAACAGCCAAAGTCTATTTCCTGCTACAACAGCTAAAGTCTATTTCCTGCTACAACAGCTAAAGTCTATTTTCTACTGCAACAGCCAAAGTCTATTTCCTGCTGTAACAGCCAAAGTCTATTTTCTACTATAACAGCCAAAATCTATTTCCTGCTGTAACAGCTAAAATCTATTTCCTGGTTGTACGCAACAGTCTATTTTAGGTTTAGCTACAACGCACTAACTAGAAATAATCTATTTTTAAGCTAGAACAGGCTGTACTACGTACAGTAGAAGTATAATGTTAACAGCCTAATATAGTATACGCATATATCTAATGTTAGTAATTATGTAATGTAAGAGTAACTCTTTTAGATTGTTATATTAGAAGAAAGTTCTAGATAATAACTCTTGTAAGAGAGCTTTTGCACACTTAAGGTTATTAGATAGTATAGGCACGTTAAGATTTATTGCTACGTTAATATCTACTATAAGCTATTCTGCTTTAGCCTAAGCTGTTTACTCTTAGGCCTGCGTGCTAGTCTATTATATAGCCTTTACTATCTTCTTAGGTAGAGCTAGTGCTGTAACAGCTTCTTGCTCTTGCCTTTTAATAACAGCAGCGTTTGCAACAGATAACAGAATAGCGTTAGCACTCTTTCTCTTCTTCTTTACTTTTAGTAATACTAAGGCACCTTTATTAACAAGCTACGCTATAGCTATAATAGTAGTATTCTTAGCCTTTAGCACCTAGTTAATCTCTTTCTTAATATTAAGCAGGTAGTCCTTAACGTCTACGTACTTAAACTTAGAGAAGAAACGTTCTAGATACTAGCGCATTATATAAATAAGTATAATATATAGATTTTAGGCTTGCTAATTAAATAGGTTTTGTATTACAAAAACGTTAGCGTGTATTACAGTAGCTTGCATTTATGCAGCGTTAGCATCTTTTATTACTTGTAAAACAACTTCCTAGTCTTTTTCTAGTGCCTAGCAGTTAGCTTTAAGTGCCTTATAAATCTGGTTAGATAATATATTAGATATAAGTTTCTTAGAGTCCTTAGGACTAATAGCTACTGCGCGCTAAAGAGCCTTCTTCTAGCACAATTTCTCTATTTCTATGTTATCTTGCTTATAGTAAGCTTTGTATAATTCTGCTTACTTAGCAGCAGCAACTATAGATAGCAATAGCTTAGTATCTGTCTCTTTACTTAGAGACCTATTAAAAGACTTTTCTATTAAGGCCTTTTCTACTTCTCTAGTTCTAGGTTACGCAGTAATAGAGGCTTAAACACGTTACTAGTTGCGCTTTTAATATCTAGCTTTAAGAATGCTGTACTATTCTAGTCTAAGTTTTAAAAGCATTGTAAGTAACTTAATATGCTGCTAAAGAATATACCTCTAGAGCTAGAAATTCTCTAAGTTAATTAGCGCACAAAACGTTTCTATTAGACGCAATTGTCTTAGAGTAATTGCGCATTATATAGCTTTGTATACAGTCTATTTATTAGGTATAAAGTTTCTTAGCTCTTTAGTATTTGTATGTTTAAACTTCTATAGGTTGCTTCTGTAAATATCTAGTAGCGCCTTTATAGCAACAGAGCGTTTGCTAATAGTAGTCTTATTTGCAGATATTAAGGTCTTATCTTTGGTGCGCTTTAAGTAGGCACGCTAGATATTAGAAAACTTTTTATTATTAACAAGAAATTCTTCTAGTTATTTAATACTAATATAGAGTACTCTTGCTAGTTAGCCTTTGTTCTTAGTTAAAGGGCCTAACTTTGTATTAGCTTTACCTATAGCAGGATTTAAAATTTAACTATATTCTAATGCATCTCTCTTAACTATTAAATAGTTAGCAGTCTTAAATGCCTCTTTGTTAAATAAATTAAGTTAGTTTAACTAGTTATTCCTAGAATTGCTATCTAATAAACTATCTAGTTTAGCATTAGTATTAATTAAGAGAGAGAGAGCCTTAGTAAAAGGCTTTTTACTAAGAGCTATGCAAGCGTTAGTAGGGGGGGGCGCAGGTTAAAGAGAAGTTACCCTTAACAATTCTGCTAGCGCGTCTGCGCTTGCAGTAATATTACTGTTAGTATAGAATAGCATTAGCTCTAACATCTTTAATTAAATAGAATTTATTAGTTTTAGATTGCAATTTAATATAGGCAGAATTACTTTATACAGTTAAGAAAGCAGTAGAAACAACGTTAAACGCGTATAGATGTAACGTATAAATTTGTAAGGACAACATAGTAGTAGGTCTAGAATTATCTTTCTACAGAGTAGTTGCTATTATAGTAGTTTTCAAAAACAAGTAAGTGCGTTATGTTGCACGTAATATTGCAAATAACTATAACTAAGCTACTGCTATAGCGTTAAGCCTATAAAAAACAACTGCGCGCTAGTAAGTAGCCTAGTAGTAGTAGAAGACATAGAAGTAATAGTTAAGTAAAGATTGTAGACTATAAAAAGAGAGTAGAGTGTAGGAGAAAGAGAGTAGAAGAGGTAGAGGTAAATATACAAAGAGCGTTTGTATGCTAAGACTACTAGTTACTCTAATATTACCTGTCTTATACTTAACAGAAACAGCAGAAAGGTAAAAGACGCTAGGGTAATAGAAACATAAGTAATAGAGAGATTACATAAAGAAATAAGTAAGAGACAGATTAGTATAAGTAGCTTTTTATAGTAAGAGAAGCACTAAAACAGGTTAGCGTGTCTTAGTATTAGAAATAGGTAAAGTATGTCTTAGCGTTGCAACTACGTATATAAACAAAAAAAGCAATTTACAAGCTTAAGGTACCTAGACAGAGTGTCTTGTAGCAGAGTATAGGTAGAGAAAGATCTAGGTTTTTTAATCTACTAGTAGTCTTAGTAGTAAAGGTGTAGGCACATATAAAAGAATTCTCTATAATAATAGGTTAATAGAGCGTTGCTAAAAGACTTTACTACCTAGGCTATAGTACCTGATATAGAACAACGCGCTAGAGTAACTAGATAGATAGAAAAAGTCTTTAGGTAATAGGCTAAAGTATAATAATTTAGGCGCCTATAGGAGCTAATAGATAGTTAGATCTAGGCACAGCAGCTATTCTGTAAGATCTGGATTGTTGCTAACAGCATTAGTAGCTTTAGATTTCTAGAGGACCTACTTGTTTACCTTGTCTAAGAACTATATTAGAGTATCTAGTTAGTCTAGACCTCTAATTACAAAGCTTCTATATACTATTTGTTTAGGTAGATAGTTTGTTATATCTATAGACTTTAATATTTTCTTATCTAATTTAGTGTATATTATCTACCTTAAAGCTATATTAGTCTATTCTAGCTTAGGTAAAGATGTAGCGCGCAGAATACTGCTTTAGATATAATACCTTATTATGTCTACGTTATTATAATAAGAAAACATCTACTTTGTCCTTACTAAAGGCCCTAGCTCTTTTTACTAGTGTTAAGTAAGGATAGAATTGTGTTTTAAGGTCTTAGTAATAGTAATACCCTTATTATAGTTGTAGTAGAGGATTACTTAGAGAAACTATAGGACAACGTAGTAGAGAGTGTAGGAAAACTATTTTACGTACTAGACTGCGTCTTTGTTAGCAAATGTGCAGGCCTCTACTACTAACAATACTATTTCTTTTGTCTTTAGAACAAACAGTGCCTTTTTTGCTTAATTTAGCTATTTTATAGAGGAGTAGAAAAGAGGTAAGACTCTGCTAGCCTAAGTGTTTATAGCCTATAATAGGTAGCGTGTTAAAGTTGATTTTTTCTTAGTATATACTATATTAAATTTGTTAATAATGTTAGCTTTGCAGTTGCTAAGGTAGTTGTCTAACTAGTTAAATAACATAACCTCTAGGCCTAATTTTGCGTTTAGCAAACGCTGTATCTGTACATCTAGCGTTACTATAGAGGCGTTAATACTACTTGCTTATTATGCTTACCTACTGTATATTTTACTCTATACAAACAGATTATATAATTGTACACATATTTGAGACAGAATAGTATATAGGCCTTTTATAGCAGAGGCGTCTACTAAGTAGTTTACAATAGAACTATATAATTAGAAACAGGTAAATTTGCAGATCTTTCCTTCCTTAGTTATTAGATCAGACGCTGCAATAGTAACGCCTAATATTACTTAGATTTTGTTTACGTTAATATTAAGGTGTAGAAAGCGTCTATGTTAAAAGATAGGTAGTACTAAGTCCTATATACTAAGTTTAATTAGGATCTATATTATCTTATACTGCTCTACTATCTACTTTATATCAAGACCTTAGCAGCGTTGCTATAACTGCTCCTCTAGTAGAGTATTTTAGCTAAAACTATTTATAAAGCAACTCTTTACCTAGCGTTAACCTAACTATATAGACAGGAATTTAGCTAGGTTAAGACACCTAACTAATATCTGCATTAAGCGTACTATAGTAGTAGCTATTAAGCTGTTAAGTTCTTAATACAACAGTAGAATAGTTTTACTAGTACTTGAATAGGCACAAGTAGAGGCGCCTATTATTTTAAGTATTATTAACTATCTATTAACTTTAGCAACGCAAAAACTATTAACTTCTTTTATTAGTAGACACTATACGTTTAAATGCGCAGTTAGCAAAAGACTACAGGACTAAATAGAAGGTTATAGTAAGAATAGTAGAGATATAAACAAGTTGTAACGCAGTTGTATTTCTTATCTCTTACTAAACTACCTTTTGTTGTTTACAAGAGGCGCATAGACTTAGGCGTTAACGTTAACAAGGTGTTAGTCTAGCATAGCACAACTAAGTTAAAGGTTAGATAACCCTTTACTTAATTTTTTTAAAGCCTAGCAGAATATGTACTCTTTAGTGTAACTATACTCCTCTAGAAGGAGATCTTGCTATAGGCCTAATCTCTTTATCTAGGTAGCATACTATTCTTTAATAATGTTGTATCCTTTACAAAGGCTAATACTACTGCAACAAAGACAGTTTAAAAGAGATATATTAACAAATATTAACCTAGCCTACGTACCTGCCTAGAGAAAGGTATTAACTATAATTAAGTCTTTAGACTAGGTGTGCAGGTCTTAGAAGCATTTGGCCTATTAAAGGTTACAGCTTACACAGTAGAGGAGCGTTAAGTAACTAAAAGATAATATATACTATTTAACTCTAAGGTTAACCTAGAAATATTTATAATTTAAGAATTCTAACTACTAACGTAGCTGCACGTTGTCCTTAAAACAATCTTAAACAGAAGAGAATAACCCTTTACTAATACTAGATAGTTTTAGATTATAGTTTAAGATAACTAGGCGTAGTTTTACAAATATATCTACAGGCAGGTGTATACTATCTACGTAGGTAGCAAGAGCGCAAATGTGCTTCTAAAAAGTATAAAAGATATTATATAAGATAAGCAATGTAGTGTTAATATAAGTATTTATAGTAGAGTTAAGTAGTATCTTACTTTTTATATTTACTTTAGTTTAGATTTTACAGAAGGAGCTAGAGTAATAGTAATAACGCCTAGGGCTATATACTACTTAGAGCGCTAGTAAAACAATAGTATTAGTCTATATGCGCAAAGCATTATTATTAAGATATTGTAACTAAGAGCGCATAATATAACTATATTAGTTAGTATACTAATATAGTATCTTGCTAAAAAATATATAGTACTTCTATCTCTTTTTAGTACACGCTAGTAGATATTTGTCCTTTAACATATCTATACTAAGAAAGCAGATATACTAGTTCTATTAGTATAACTAAACAAAATTTAGTCTAAAGGACTAATCTATGTTAGTTTTAAATACACCTAGACTAGAGGGATAGAATATAACACTGTTAATATTATACTTAAACCTAATATTATTATAGGACATTAACGCTTTGTAAAGATATATCTGCTCTAACGCGTTAAAATTAAGAGATAGTAGGTTTTTAGAGTTAGTAGGATTAAGCCTATAGCTAGTAAGAAGAGTATGCTAATCTAACTAAGATTGCCCTTGTTTATATACAGAAAGATAGTAGAATAGTAATAGTAGGGCGTTAGGGTAAATCTTTACAACAAGAGAGTTGCAAAGCTTTTCTATAATTATATACATAACCTTTTGTAAAGTATAGCCTATAGTTGTAGAGTTGTTACATTTATATACAGGGTTAAGACTTGCAGCAATAGCCCTAATTGCTTTATTCTAGTATAATAAATTGTCCTTACTTTAGTTATAGATAGTGTTTTTGTTCTTAGGCAAGACTAGATTATTAGTGCTAGGTAACTATAACGCAGAGTAGTTTAGAGAAAGGCTAGAAGATAGGATTTTATGTAAGGTATATAACAATAGCTAATAATCCTTATAATAAACGTATATTAGAAGTAGAGTGTAAAGAGAGAATAAATTACTTAATATAGGTAGGTTAATTACTAATAAGGATAAACTAGGGCCTAGTAAGAGTACTAATGTTTGTTAGTAGAGTAGCTAAAAAAAGACTATAGGTAGAGACTAAGGATAAAAACAGACTAGTAGTACGCTGCAGTACTCTTTTACAAAATTCTACTACGTAGGCTATTAGTAAAAGTCTTTGCAGATAGAGCTAGAAAACTAACTAGTGTTTAGGTGTTTAAATTGTGTAAGAAGCGTGCTAAGGTTATTATTACAATTAGGTAAGTATGTTAGGCAGGCAATAGGTAAGTTAGCGTAGAATAAATTAGTATCTTCTTTTGTATTAGTATTATAAAGAAGTAACTTAGAGAAAATTTTCTAGAAGGTATAGTACAGTTACGTTAATGCTACAGTTTCTAGGTTTTTTGCAACATTGTTTAGTGTAGCTAGATTAGATAACAGCTAATTAGGTTAAGGATGCTCTATACAGGTGCAAGTTAGAGCAGAGCTTAAATTAGTACGTAGTAGGTTAATGCTAGTAGGTGCAGTAGAAGGCGTTAAAGACCTGCACTAAAGCAGTGCAGTAAGTGTATTACCTTTATATTGCGCTAGTAAGTACTATTTAGTTTCTGTTTTAAGCAAACGTTAGGTACACATTTCTAATATATATATTTTAAAAGAAAACCTTTTTGCAGACCTAGTTTAACTAGTAGGCCTATAGCCTCTACTTTCTTGCAATTCTAACCCTAGCGCATAGAATTAATATTCTAGCGCTGTTGTTATGCAGCCTTTTCTTTAGTAGTAAGATTTAGAGGTAGGCAACTAGGCTTACTAGGTAATTTTAGTAGCATTTAATAGTAATAGAGTACAAGAGTTAGTGTTACAATTAAAAGAAGTTTACTGTTAGGTAGTATTTTTTAGAGTATACTAAAATTTAATAGAACTAATAAATTACGTAAATAGTACTAATTTTTTTAGCAATATTTGAAAACCTGCGCTCTAGAACTAAACGTAAATAAGAGTTTATATACTTAAAGAACGTACATATAGTTGTTCTACAGTTATAATTTATAGCCTAGGTAAAAAGATTTAGTAGATTCTTTGCAACAGATAAAAAACAGAGGTAGAAGCAAAGCTATATACAAGTTAAGAGACGCCTATTATTACTATAACACATTATTACGCGCTCTAATAGTAAGGTAAACTATACTGTAATAAAATCTATTCTAGAGAGAACTAGAAAAGACTTTTAGCAGAGCCTGTATATAAAAAATAATTAAAAAGAAAATTAGAAAAGACTTTTACAATTGCTCCTATACTTTATATATTTATTTAGTTATTTTATAGGCTTATTAACAAGTAACAATAATATTAGTAAAAAGAACCTAAAGGCTGTAAATACAGGCTAAAATTTAAATACGCTAGGCTAAGAAGAGGTTTTGTCTAACAAGTTAAGGGGGTAGACTTTAAAGGCTGCAAATGCGGGCTGAAATTTAAATACGCTAGGCTAAGAAAAGGTTCTGTCTAACAAGTTAAGGGGGTAGACCTTAAAGGCTGCAAATGCAGGCTAAAATTTAAATACGCTAGGCTAAGAAGAGGTTTTGTCTAACAAGTTAAGGGGGTAGACCTTAAAGGCTACAAATGCGAGCTAAAATTTAAATACGCTAGGCTAAGAAGAGGTTTTGTTTAACAAGTTAAGAAGGTAGACCTTAAAGGCTGCAAATGCGAGCTGAAATTTAAATACGCTAGGCTAAGAAGAGGTTTTGTCTAACAAGTTAAGGGGGTAGACCTTAAAGGCTATAGCTACAAGCTAAAATTTTTACCTAAGAAACAGAACCTAGACCTAACCCTAAGAGCCTTATACTAGCTAAAGTCTATTTCCTGCTATAATAGCTAATATCTATTTTCTACTGTAATAGCTAAAGTCTATTTCCTGCTATAACAGCTAAAATCTATTTCCTGCTATAATAGCTAAAGTCTATTTTCTACTGTAACAGCTAAAATCTATTTTCTACAGCAACAGCTAAAGTCTATTTCCTGCTATAATAGCTAATATCTATTTTCTACTGCAATAGCTAAAGTCTATTTCCTACTATAACAGCCAAAATCTATTTCCTACTATAATAGCCAAAGTCTATTTTCTACTGTAACAGCTAAAATCTATTTCCTATAGTAACAGCCAAAGTCTATTTCCTGCTGTAATAGCTAAAATCTATTTTCTGCTATAATAGCTAAAGTCTAATTTCTGCTATAATAGCTAAAATCCATTTCCTACTATAATAGCCAAAGTCTATTTCCTGCTACAACAGCTAATATCTATTTCCTGCTGCAATAGCCAAAGTCTATTTCCTATAGTAATAGCTAAAGTCTATTTTCTATAGTAACAGCTAAAGTCTATTTCCTACTATAACAGCTAAAATCTATTTCCTGCTGCAATAGCTAAAGTTTAATTTCTGCTGCAACAGCTAAAATCTATTTTCTACTATAATAGCTAAAGTTTATTTTCTACTATAACAGCTAATATCTATTTCCTGCTATAATAGCTAAAGTCTATTTCCTGTAGTAACAGCTAAAGTCTATTTCCTGTAGTAATAGCCAAAGTCTATTTCCTGCTATAATAGCCAAAATCTATTTCCTGCTATAATAGCTAAAGTCTATTTTCTGCTACAATAGCCAAAGTCTATTTCCTGCTGTAATAGCTAAAGTCTATTTTCTGCTATAACAGCTAAAATCTATTTCCTGCTGTAACAGCCAAAATCTATTTTCTGCTATAATAGCTAAAATCTATTTCCTGCTATAATAGCTAAAGTCTATTTTCTAGTTGTACGTAACAGTCTATTTTAGGTTTAGCTATAACGCACTAACTAGAAATAATCTATTTTTAAGCTGAAACGGGCTGTACTATATACAGTAGTAAATAATAATACTATAGCTAGAAAGAGAATATAGGTAAATATAGGTATAGATAGATATAGCGCTGCTTTGCATATAATAGAATAGTGTTATAAAGAAAAAAGAGTTTTTTACACTTTTGTAGCGTAGTAACTATAAGACAATTTTGTTAAAAGAAAAGTGTTTAAATCTAGCCTATTTTAGTTAAAGCAGGTTTTTTTAAAGGAAGCTTAGTAAGCAAGAGACAAGAGTATGTTACTACCTAGCTAACGCATATTATTTCTATATATCTTAGCAAGTACTTCTAGGCTAAGTATTTCTTAATAGTAGTTAGGTTTACTCTAAATTTAATCTTCTAAGATGTATCTTAACATATAGCAAAGGCTAGAGTAGTGTAGGCTATAGATAACGCTTTAGATAAGACTAAAAAAGTAATATATACCTAGGTTCTAGACAAATATAACCTACTAGAGGTATTTTTTACTAAGAACCTATATAATACCCTGCTATAGATATGCAAGTAAACTAACTAAACAATATTACTAAAAATTGTTAATACTATTTATAACAACCTACGCATATTAATACTCTAGGCTAATATTTATAACTAAGTAAGCAAGGAAAAAAACATTAATAAGGTATAAGTCTACTATTTAGTAGTAGTAGACAAGGTAGACTCTGCTAGACCTAGGACTAGCAAAAAGAGATAGAAAAGAAAAAAGATAATATAACAAGCTAAAAAGGCTCTAGTAGAAAAGATAAACTTAGCACTTATATAAATAGTAGTAAGTAAGTAGAATTCGGAAGTTATACAGCGCATAATTAGTAGGATAGTAGAAGAGCAGCGTTATTACACGTACGCTAAATTGTTACCTAGTGTAAGAGTTACTATAGTTTCTTAGATAATTAGTAAGGCTCTGTTAGTAGAGTTAATAGAGGTATTCTAAGATTAGCAGAATGTCTTAAGAATTTAGAAACGTTAACATAGTAGAAGACGCAAGTTATTCTATTAAGTAGTAGTAGTAAAGAGTGCACTAGCTATATAAGTATATAATAATAATATATTACTTGTAAAAGATAGTCTAAGTTTCTAAATAGTTCTATTCTAGCACTAGAATTACAATACTATAGATAAGTAGAGTCTAACACTTTTGTAACACAAGAGATAGAAGTATAAAGTAGTAGAGGTAGAGAAATTAAGAGTAAACAGTATTGCAGATAAAATAAGATAGTAATAGAAACTAGATGCACTATATAAAGAATATATAACGCTAGAAAAGAAAATATAAAAGCTTAATATAGGCACTAGAGTAAGAGAAGAATATTATAATACTCTAGTAAAAAAGTATTTGTTCTAGTGCGTATATAAAGATAATAAGAGTAATCTACTAATAAAAAAAAATACTAATCTTTGGCTATGTTTTAGGTAGTTGTTAAATTAGAGAAAATAATAGAATATTATTAAAGTGCTTGTAAAAAGCGTTAGGATCTTTAGTTTGCTACTAAAGAGTTTAATTATAAATGTGTAGATTAAACAAATATTAACATAAACGCGTGTACGTTAGTAGATAGAAAAAGTAATAGAGTATAATAAGAATATACCTATAATTACAGCTAAGATAGAGCTACTCTTCTTAGCTTATATAGATAAAAGTAAGCCTCTGTTAGAGTTTCTCTTTCTAGAGTAACTAGACAAGTTTTATACGTTACGCCTATTAGCTTTATTTAAAAGGTAAGTCTCTATAGCAAAAGTTAGTAAACAGCTAACTATAGTAGTAAAGTAAATATATTAGATAGCAAATCTTAGAGTAAAAGAGTCTAGAGTTTAGACGTCTTAAATACACAAATAGAGAGGATTATATTAGAAAGTAATAAAGAGAGGTTAAAGAAATCTTTGTCTAAAGAGTAAAGTATTATAGGTACATTGAGAGGTGTTTAAGCAGGTGTAATAGATAGATACTAGAGAAGAAAAGGTATTTAGATAGAGGTAATATTAGCTATTACTAGTAATAATAACTCTTACAAGTAGTTAGGTAGCATAGACTATAGGTAATGTAGATTTTAAAGGCAACTTTATATTAATATTATAGTTAGAGCGCGTAGGCTAACTAGAGACATTGCAGAATAATATAAAATAGTTAGTATATATATCTAAAGGTAGTGCTATTTCCTATAGTAATAGCTAAAGTCTATTTTCTATAGTAACTACTATAGTCTATTTCCTGCAGCAACTACTAAAGTCTATTTCCTATAGTAACTACTAGAGTCTGTTTCCTATAGTAATAGCTAAAGTCTATTTTTTACTATAATAGCTAAAGTTTATTTTCTACTATAATAGCTAAAGGCTATTTTCTACTGCAATAGCTAAAGGCTATTTCCTATAGTAACTACTAAAGTCTATTTTCTACTGTAACTACTAGAGTCTATTTCCTATAGTAATAGCTAAAGTCTATTTTCTACTATAATAGCTAAAGTTTGTTTCCTACTATAACAGCCAAAGGCTATTTTCTGCTGCAACAGCTAAAGTCTATTTCCTATAGTAATAGCTAAAGGCTATCTTCTACTATAACTACTAGAGTCTATTTTCTGTAGTAACAGCTAAAGTCTATTTCCTGTAGTAATAGCTAAAGGCTATTTTCTATAGTAATAGCTAAAGTCTATTTCCTGTAGTAATAGCTAAAGTCTATTTTAGGTTTAGCCTTAAAGTATAGACTAGAAATAATCTATTTCTAAGCTAGAATAGGCTATACTATATAGTATAGAGTCTATTTCCTATAGTAATATCTAAAGTCTATTTTCTGCAGTAATATCTAAAGTCTATTTTCTGTAGTAATAGCTAAAGTCTGTTTCCTATAGTAATAGCTAAAGTCTATTTCCTGTAGTAATATCTAAAGTCTATTTTCTATAGTAATTGCTAAAGTCTATTTTCTATAGTAACAGCTAGAGTCTATTTTCTATAGTAATAGCTAAAGTCTATTTTCTATAGTAATAGCTAAAGTCTATTTTCTATAGTAATAGCTAAAGTCTATTTTAAGTTTAGCCTTAAAGTATAGACTAGAAATAATCTATTTCTAAGCTAGAATAGGCTATACTACGTAGTATAGGTATTAAATTTACAACCTTTATACTTTAGTAACTACTCTAAGAGTTAGCCTTCTTACAAGTAGAGCGTATAGTATAGGCTACTAACTATAAGGTTATAATAGGTACTAGTAAGTCTTAGGCCTTTAGCGTAATAGAGGTAAATTAAAATTACTAATTTAATATTAGAAACGCTACTATAGTAAGCAATAGGTATAGCCTAAGTACTAAGTTAGTAATATTCTATTGCTATTATTATACTACCTATAGAAATAGTAGAAGTAGGTTATAGTATAGGTATAGTACTTATTATAATTAATATAAAAGTAATAGAGTTGTAATAGCGTAAAGCTAAGAGATAGTATATTAGTAATAGTAATATAGTTATTACTAAAGAAGTAGAAAGAATTAGCTATATAAAGTTCTACTATATTTCTACTATTACTATAGCTACTAGCTACTTCTTAGATTTACCTAGAGTTTTAGCCTTAGTATAATAATAGCTCTTATAACAATAACGTTAAGTATACACTAATAAGACCTAATATTATATAAATTACTAGAATAGTAATTTTAGAAAAAAGAAAATAATTATAAGAATACTATAGTGTAAAGCTATTAGCTATATAGTAATATACCTATACTACTATAACTCTACTCTAGCTTCTATACGCGTAAAATATATATAGCTATTCTAGTATCTTAATAGCGCTATGCTATCGTAGACCTAGTATATTCTAGTTAAAAGAATATACGTCTAGTTATATCTATAAAAGAATAGTTCTATACTAAAGCTATAGAACAGGAATTAACTTACTTCTATCTATACTACTATTATTGTCTTATAACTTTGCTGCTATATAAACCTCTTATACTCTACTAAGTAAAAGAAGTTCTTTATTAAATATTAATATTGTCTTACAATTATACACTAATTCCTAGTAGTCTTCTAATGCCTGAAGTAACTCTAATCGCCCAATGTAGCCAGCCCTCGCGCATGCCAAGCACGTTGTCTAGGTTTTCTGCTTGGCTTTCCACAGACTCGACCTGCCTTTGAAATTCTTCTAGGGCATCTTCCACGTCTTCGACCTTACTGCGCAGCGCACTAATCTCGTAATCTAGTTTGTCCCCCATGTTGCCAAGTTCGCGTATAGACATGGATAGTTGCGAGCGATCGTTTGTGATGCTGGCGTGTGCATCTTCGCGCAGTGCATGATACGTGTCTAGGTGGGGGTTATAGATTGAGTAGAGGGTTTCAGCGTCGGCATCGGCTGCGTCATCGAGCAGCTTGAGGTCTTGAATACGCGACGCCACCCAGACGGTGTCTTTGAAGGACAGGGTTGCCAATTGATGATGGAGACGCTTCAACTGTTCCGACTGCAGATTTTGAACAGCAAGGTTGGCCTTGAGCGCCACGTTCGGATCGTCTAACTCTTCCACAGCGAATTCAACGGCGTCTGGAAGAGCTATGTTTCGCCATCGAAGTACGTTCTCCTCGGCGATACTAAATGACAGCTGGCGCGGCCACCATTCATCGTTGCGAGGCGATTCGTAAAAGTCGAGCTGGTCTCCGGAAAGCGTGCGGCGAAGTAGCGGAGGGAGAATTTGCGCTTCTTCGATTGGAAGCCTTTCGTTCAAATCGATGCCGTGATCGACGGAGCCCGCGATCGAGTCCTCGACAGTATGTGGTGCTGTTGATGCGTCGCTTTCTGCGACAGAATGCCTCAGTGTTGACGACGCGACAGTTCCGCCAGATGTATGCGGCACTTTATCCAGGGCTAGATCAGCTGCAGACTCATTGGGTGTTTCGGTAAGCACCTTTGTAAAGGTGGCGTCGGCATCGTTGAGAGTCCGATGAGAGGAGGCTATGGATCGATCTTCGTGGCCGTTCTGGTCTGCATACTGCGGTGATCGAAGATCATTCTTACTTGGATGCAGGCCATGCCGCACGTGCTCCTCTCTCGATAGCTTGCTGGCATGCGTCCGCAGTCCAACAGCATCTTTGATATGACGAAAGCCACTGCCGGGGATGGCCTTGATGGCAGCGCGTCTCGAAAAGGGGTCCTTGTCCTTCTCGGTGCCATCAGGGGAGAAGACTTCCGTCTTCTTGCTGGCGTCGAAGGTGGTCTCGCGTTTCAGAATGCGGTTCTGATCAAGCGTCGATTCTCGGGAGAGGGTTTTCTTGCTTGGCTCCTGTTCGTCTGGCGAATCTGGTTGTTCTTCCCCTAGCAGCCGACCGAACATGTCTCCGGGATTCGACTTGCGAGGCTTCCCGTGCCACAGCCACTTGGCGTGCTCTCCTCGCACGAGCTCAACAAACTGATCGATATCGACAGTCTCGACTTCGGCAATGCCATCTTTCTGACCTGCTCCGACCATACCCATGACCATTTCACCTCCCTTACCTCCAAGCTCAGCTACAGTAGATTTGAATGCGCGTGGTACGGCCCATCCTTCCTTGCTAGCTGCCTTTGCTGTGGACCTGCGTAGTTTGTCTAGAGTCTGTCTGTCCAGTCTCCGTGTCCGTGGTAGATGCTGGGACTTTTGAAAGTGCGCAATGCCGCGTTTGGTGCTTTCGACGTCAAAGACATCTTTTGAGACTGGCGCATTGCAAGCACTTAGGCGATTTCGCGCGCCCATGAGCATACCCAACAACGCAGCTACAGTGGTAGGTCCGAGGATGCCATCGTGAGGCTCGACTGTGTAGTACTCGGCGCCGTGCTCAAGCCACCAGTCGTTGACTGCCTTTTCGGTTACATCGCAGAGCAATCCGTCGGCGAATTCGGGCTCCAATTTGCCAAACAAGACTAAAGCGACCTGGCATAGCTTTACGAGCTCGATGACAGAGGCGTTGAACGGTATCTTCTCGCTCGTGCGATACAGCTGGTGAAACTTGGCTTCTGTGGCACCACTTGGGGCCACAAGTTTCAGGCCCAACCGACCTGAACAAGCCAGCCTCTTCAGATTCTCGTTGACGAAGAAGAGCTCGCGATACTTCCTCATATCTCCGCCCGGGATAGGGATGACGGTAAGAGAAGAAGGGAAGGCGCTGAGATTCGTAATCATAAGTGAGCCGTAGGGGGTGTCCCTCTTGCGCGCGTGGTGCTCGACAAGTGAGCTGAAGTAGAGGCGCATCTGGGGCGACCACTCTGCGCCGTCGGCCGGGACGCTGATGATGGTCGCCAGCACTACGTCCGAGGGGTTGCCTGTGTATGTGGTGATGAGGAAGGTGGGGTGCGAGCGCGAGCACGCCCATTGCTCGACCAGGTATATCTCGTAGCCCTCAATCTTTTGACGGCGCGCGAGGACCGTAGTTTTGGGGTCATCTTCAAGGTAGCGTGCAGCCACCGAGTCGGTCAGGACGAAGCGCTGGTGGCCCGTGGGGGACGAGGGCGAGCTCTTCTTGCTGGGTTGGGCCGTGTTGGTGCGCGACAAGGAGGCAGTTTGCAGCCGAGGCATCTGCCTGCGCAGGTCCTGTTCCGACTCGACGCGGGCGGGAGTTGCCATGGGGGCGGCGCTGAGGGGTGTATTATGGACGGTTGGGTGCAGCTGCTCATGGTACCGTCGCAGGGCGGGAGGGTCGCCGCGGGCCCCGGGTGGTTCTAGACGCGGCGGAGGAGAGGCGCAAGGGGGCAGGAGGTGTGGCTACCGGCGTGCTCTGCATGGTCGAGCTGGGTTGGGACTTGGGGCCATGAGGGGGGTGGAGTGAAGGAGAGAACTACCCCAACGCGTCGGACCCACCCTCCCGGGGACCACTAAACCTACTTGTTACCACCTCGTTATATATTATTAGCTAAGCCGCCCAAATTGCAGCGCGTATTGTTCCCAAACATTTCTGAAGCTATTTTTTGGCCTGTGTCTAGAAATCTAGCGTTATAAGGAATGAACCATGATTGTAAAGCTAACAACAAGAAAGCTGCGGAGTACGACTCACTCCTACCAAAGCGATAGTACTAGGGGTAATCTCGGAGGCTTAGCTAATAAACTATACCAAGCTTCTAAGCTGGTAACTTTCAGTAATACCGCATGATACATCTTGCATCTAGGCGCGTTGACGGTTTAGTCATCCGCTCCCCCCCCCCTCCCACCCCTCTATCCACCAGTGCCACCCCAGCGCCGGCCAGCACCACCGACTTCCATCCCCGCCGACCGACAGCACACGACACTTACAATGGGCCGCGGCAGAGACACCTGCTGGACAGCCCCCCGCCAATCACTGCCCGCCCCCCTCCACTGCCATGGACGACCTTCGCGAGCAGGTAGAGCTCCTCGAGCGCAGCGCAAACCTGTCAACGACCATCGGCGGCGTGCAAAAGGCCATTGACCAGCTCGTGGCCGCCCGCGCCGATATGGCCGCTGCCATGACGCGGCCAGACCCCCCGCTCATGGCGCCCAGGGCCCTCGCGCAGCTGCAGGACGCCGTCACCAAGACGCTCGACGCCGCGCAGAAAGACCTGAAGCCCATCTACGCGGGCCTCAACAAGTACGGCAAGGTGCTGGACAGGGTGCGCCCCAGATCGAGCACGCCCTCGCCGGAGCTGACGACGTGCTGCAGAAGTTCAAAGACAAACCGCTGCCGTCGGCCGACAACGACGCGCTGTCGTCCCACCCCTCGCTCATCAACCGCGCCATCGCCATGCATCTGCTGCGCGAAGGCCAGTTTGCCGTAGCATCCACCTTCATCCACGAAGCCAACCGCCGCCCACCACATGCGGAGCCGACCCTCAACACGCCGAATCCGTACGGGAGCGAGTCGTGGGGGAAGGACCTGGCCGAGGGCACCTTCAACTCGGAGAAGCTGCAGGCGCAGTTCGCCGACATGTACCACATTCTGCACCAACTGCGCCACGAGCGGAACCTCGACCCGGCCATCCAGTGGGCAAAGCAGCGGAGTGACATGTTGGAGTCGAGAGGGAGCAATCTGGAATTCGAACTGGCAAGGCTCCAGTTCGTGCGTCTGTTTGTCGGCCAAGACCAGGACGCCATGGACGATTGCCCCCGCGGCCCTCTACACGCATATCGCTACGCCGTCCAGGAATTCAGTGGCTTCCAGAAGCGATACGCGCGCGAAGTCCAAGAACTCATGGGCGCCATGGCGTACTGGGAGAACGCGCAAGACTCGCCCTATCGACACATCCTCTACAACGACTGCGCATGGGAAGAAGTTGCGCAATCATTTAACCGCGAATTCTGCTCATTGCTCGGTCTCAGCGCCGACTCGCCGCTGTTCATTGCTGCCACAGCTGGTGCGATTGCGCTGCCAACGTTGCTCAAGATGCAGAGCATCATGAAGGAGAAGCGAACCGAGTGGACGACCCAGAATGAATTACCTGCAAGTTTGATCCCTCACCCTCCATCTCCTCAAATTAATCAACGTCTAACAGGTCGAAATTCCTCTGCCCCATCCTTACCACTTCCACTCCATCTTCGTATGTCCTGTGTCCAAAGAACAAAGCACCGACCTCAATCCGCCCATGATGATGCCCTGCGGCCACGTCATCGCCCAGGAATCGCTCGACAAGCTATCCAAAGGAGCGCGCTTCAAGTGTCCCTACTGTCCAAACGAGAGCCACCCTCGGGACGCGAGGAAGGTGGTGCTGTAGGGTAGCAACGACATGTTTATGCACGAGGCACGCTTGAACCATGTTGACTCGAGTGTCATCAAAGTTTGGCATGAAAATCCGTCCATAGGATTTCTGGAAGACAAGTATTGCATGTGGTTTGGCGTCGAGTAATTTTCTATTCTTTCATTACGAGCCGGCGTTGGGGAACATGGCGTTTGGGATTGGGATCGGTAAATATTTTTAGGAGGTACGCCATTGTGGTCTTTACAGCACAATCAAATAACTCTGTAAAATAATGTAGAAAGATGCTCCATATGCTATGTACTTTGTCTGCCTCTTGTATACAGCAGTGTGAAGGCCCGTGTTTCGAGCAAATCTATACTGCGTGTCGGAAACACTAACGAGAACGCTGGGGAGAAACATGATGCTACACAGCTTGCATACTCCAACATTACTAGTAATGCAATTACTTATGATAAAGCTCTTTATGTGCTTCAACTCCTCCCATTACGCACATTTTAATTAGATTTTTGGACCTTAAGTTATGAAGCTTTGATGTTTTCTTGGCGTTTTATTGGTATTTCCGATATGCAGTATATATCTGCTCTAATTACAGTGTGCTAGGTGTGCTTCCGTATCCTATTCCAGACCGTGAGAACAAGCACAAGCCAATGCCTAATGACAGCTGTTGTGGCAGTGCGTAGCAGGGCGTGGCGGGAGTCTGATGAAGAAGTTTTGACTGGCTTAGAGCCTCGGAGCCGACTCGGGACCGAAGACTAGCTCATCTCCCCATCTCAAATCCATGCGGTATCTACAGCCTGGCTACCTCTCCCCACTCCGAGACCCTCCCTTTCTAACTCGAACCGCATGCTTTTACAATAACGTAGAAAACACGCTCTCGCACAAGGGTGCAAGGCAAAGCGTGGTCTCAAGTCATGTAGCGTCAATGTCGTGCTCGGCCCACAGGAAAACGATTCTCGGCTCGAGTCAGCAAGGAGCCTCAACATCAAGAAGAATGGTGGCAAAAAAAACATGTTTTCAACCATGACTTAACCTAAGTGTATAAAGTGAAGCGTAGACCCCTGTGGAGTGTTTATCAATTACTCCGTTCAAATCGCTTCACGCTTGACCACTGCTTTTTTTCTTTGGCCATGGCGACAACCACCTCACCAGCAGTCTCTGTCGCCCTTGCACCCAAGAACCGATCTTTCTTCCGCTCCGTCCCCTTCCAGATCATCGTCGCATGCGGCGTGTCCTTCACCGCACCAGGGATGTGGGATGCCCTCGGCGGCCTGGGGGCCGGTGGCGCCGCGGAACCATATGCTGTCTCCGCCGCCAACGCACTTGTGTACGGACTGTTTAGCATCGTGTGCGTGGCCGCGGGCGCGATTAACAATCGGATCGGGCTGAAATACGGGCTTGCGCTGGGTGCGGTGGGGTATCCACTGTATGGCGCTGGATTGTACACGAATAACGTGAGCGCGAATACGTGGTTCATGTTGTTTGGCAGTGCGATGTGTGGCATCAGCGCGGGGTTCTTCTGGGCCGCGGAAGCGGCTGTGATTATTGGGTATCCTAGTCCAGGGGATAGGGCGTTTTATTTGGCGGTTTGGCAGAGTGCGAAGGCGACTGGGCCAAGGTATGTTGTCTTGAGTAAAGTGTTGGTAGATGAAGAGCTAATAGTTTGTAGTATGTACCATACCCAAGTCTTTTCTCAAGCTTGGGAAGATTGAATCAGATGCTTTGATATGGAGTAGGAATACTGACAATGTTTGTAGTTGTCGGAGGCGCTATCAACCTAGGTCTCAACTCGACTCGTCGGACTGCCGGCTCAGTCTCCTCCTCCACCTACATCGTCTTCATTGTCATCATGTGTCTCGGTCTCCCCGTCGCACTGTGCCTCTCCCCCGCGCACAAAGTCTGGCGCAGAGATGGTACCGTTATCATGACATCCAAAGCCGCGTCCTGGGGTCAAGAGTTCAAAGCCGTCGCCAAGCTCTTCATCAGCCAGCGTATTCTCCTGCTGCTACCCGCATTTTTCATCAGCTACTTCTACAACGGCTTCATGAGCACCTGGCTCACGACCTACTTCACCGTCCGAGCGCGTGCATTTTCGAGTTTCTTCACCAACTTTGCTGGCATATTCAGCTCCTTCATCATTGCTACTCTGCTTGACAACCAGAATATCCTCATCAAGCTTCGCGCTAAGATTGCATTTACTTGCATCATCGTCCTCCTGACAGGAACTTGGATATGGGCGACGGTTCTGCAGAAGCAGTTTTACGATGCTGCCGAGCCGCCCGTGTGGGATTGGTTCAATGGTGGCTTTGGGAAGAGCTATGCGCTTGTGTTTTTCTGGCAGTTTGGTGGACAGGCATTCCAGCAGTTCTTGTACTGGCTGGTAGGGCAGTACGCGACCGACTTGTCCAACTTGAGCCATCATACTGGTATTTTGAGGGGTGTCGAGGCCCTCGGTCAGACGGTTGCTTGGGCGTGAGTATTTCCCCTTTCTCCCAAAGATATGCCTCGTCGCTAACAATCTTTCACAGTATGCAATCCCAAGGTGGCGCGAACCACTTCGTCAGTATTGGTATAAACTTTGGATTTACGCTTCTTTGCATTTTCCCTACATGGATTGTTATTTCGAGACTCGAGCACAGCCACGAGGTTGTCGTTCAGGCGGATGAACAAGCTGATGGGAAATTGTCCGATCAGCCGTAAAACAAAAGGTCCACAAGGAGGCTTCGAAGCATCAAAGTACATAGTCTCAATTTCCCAGCTAGGCCTTCATCATCGAGCAATTCAGCAAAATCCGAAAGATGCATTTTTTAAAGTATGCTTGTTCATGTCCGGAGCTGAAGTTACCGCTCATATGATACGACGAGGCTGGGACTGTAGCGATGCGCCTTTGCAGCAGCGCCTCAGGCCTCCACATCTACGCCTGTTGGGCGATTCTCACGCCATCCCTATCGGCTCCTGGAATTCCGAGTGTTGGGATGTGGGTCGGGCCGCATGCAGTTCAGCCTTACGTCCAGTACGAAGTACAAGCTATGTAACTACTTTGAAGCCAAATCTAGAAGCAAATGAACACAAAAAACACCATTTAAACCCTATGTTTGAGAACAGTGTTGCTGCGACTTGTTCCACGATTTGCTGCTTGTAGTCATCAGTACTCCGTATAAGTGTTCGTAAACATGCTCATGGGTCCTTGCTAGGTGGAGCGGTAGGATAAGCGAGCGCTCCACTTGTGATGTTGGTTGGCTGGCTCAGTCTGAAGCGACCAGGGCTGAGCTGGAGCGTAATATATAAGTTGGTTCGTCTTCGCTGTTTATTTTCAATGCTCACCTCAGATTTTTACCTTTGAGAAAACCCGGCGACACGTCTGCGAAAGTCATCGTAATCGCACACTTGAGTTCACACTTCGCCCGCACCTGTCACACCTAGACGAAATCTCGCAATACACACCATGGCCGACAACAGTGGTACCAACGGAACCGAAAACCAAAATGACGCGAAAGCCCGCAAGATCCTGCACATCATCGAAAAGTACGGTCTGAACTACGAGCGGACTGGAGAATGGGTTGGTTTTGAGACATTTCTGCCCGTAGTCAAAGGACAGGTCGAGCGCGGAGAGTCGATCAAGATGCTCCTGCCAGGATTCCCTTTCAAGTCGCCCAACGACAGAACCAAAGTTCTCGGCCCACTGCCGGATCTGGGTGAAGAACTCGCGCTCAAGCGCCTGGACAGTATCGCGGCGGCCATCGAGGAAGTGTATGAGCATGGCGCAGAGATACACATCACCTCCGATGGTCTGGTCTACAACAGTATGAACGCAAAAGTCATATTTTTCACTACGCCCTTATCTGACATGATCATGCAGACCTCCTCGGCGTAAGTGACGAAGCTGTCTGGAATTTTGGCCAAGCCGTACGCGAAATGGCCAACTCCTTCAACCTCACCCACCTCTCTTTCCTGCGTCTCTGGGACTTGCTGGGCAACACAGACGACTTCAAAGACAAAGAGTATTACCTCTCGCACGCCTCTTCCATTCGAGCAGAGCTCATGCAACGCTTCGGTGACCCCGCCTTTGAAGCAGACATGGCCAACAAATCCACTGCAGATATGCACCTCACGCACAAGAAGTATCTCGAATTTGTTGGAGATGATTTACGCTTTAACGAAGACCACCTCAAGCTTGACGACGAAGGCAGGAAGGCCAACCTCGCCAATACGGCAAGACAAATGATGGCCCACTGGAAAGCGTTTTCGGCAGCCCTCGCATCTGTTCCAACGGAGTACGTGAGGTTGTCAATTCACGACTCGGGTGGTGCCGATAAATTGAGCATGGCGCTGATCCCGCAGCGGGAAAAGGGTGCGTTGGGCGCAACGCCGTGGCATAGTACGCTGACTGTGGAGAGCGATGGCACATTTACGCAGTTGCTGAGGGGCAAGGTGAATGAGGACAGGTATGAGCTCGTGGAGAGGTATGGGCGGCCTTATTTCTGGAGGGAGAAAGGGGCACCAGAGTGTGTGGAGACGGCCATGGGAGTGTTGAAGTTGTCGTGAGCCCTGAGCATCCCCTGTGTAGCGATGTTCGAGATGTGGTCGTTTCAAATCAGATCAATGGCGGCATCCAGCATCTTTATTGACAGTGAAGTTCAGGCATGCTTTCGGAAGCAAAACGCCTATCCATGACAAAGACCCCGGTAGAGCACCCGCATGAAATAGGCGAACGAAAAGAGCCATGGGTGTGGATCGTGGTTGAAACGGCTCTGGACTCTGAAGGCCCTGACCACTGCATGACTTGGGGCCCGGAAGTGGGCAGTCCCGCAAGGGTGAGGGGATGCCTCGCCAAGATACGCCGAAAAGTAACACCGGCACGTCACAATCTGCGATGAGATCGGATGTTGACCCACTCATACGACATGAGAGAAAAAGCGAAATGTTTATTACACTCGCGCCAGACTGAGGCCGTTATTACTAGCAGGTTGCTCTGATGCCACATCAACAGCCCACTCCGCCACCCGAGGACGACGCCCTTTGCCATGCCCCCCTGAGCATGCCCGCGCCTGTTGAGCATCATGATGAAGCTGGGCATGACTGGACGGCGGACCTTCCACAGTCAGACCATGTGCGCTTCTTTCGCAATACCAATTGGGCTGGCACTGATCTGGGGCCTCTAAAAGATTGGAGCCCCACGTTGCGCCTCTTCACCGGCTTTGTTCTCGCGGATTCTCGTCCTGCCTGTCTGTGGTGGGGTCCAAACTTGACCGCAATCTACAATGAAGTGTATGCTTCATTGGCGGCCCAGTTACATCCTAGACTGATGGGGTTGACATTCGCGGTGGGCTATCCCGATCTTTGGCCAGCCATCAGCGAATACTTCGAAGAGGGCAGGCGCACTGGCGCTGGGCAAGACTACCCCTCTGCAGTGCCATTGCTTGTAGAGCGTAAGGGCTGGACAGAAGAGGCGTTTTTTTCTGGATCCTTCACGCCTGTTGGCCCCCTTCATCAGCCCGACGGCTTCTATAATTCGACCTACGAGGTCACCGCCCAAAAGCTCGCCGACCGTCGAACGTCAATGCTGAACTCGCTCGCCGCAGTTCCCGAACAATCCGTCGACACCGTGTTCACCCATGTCTTGACGACTCTTGCGACGAATCCTAACGATATACCCCTCGCTATGCTATACAAGTTTGGAGACGGTCCAGGACCAAGTGCACTCCAGCTGTGTGGACAGATTGGTCTTCCCAAAGGTCACAATCTCCTTGTCGAGAGTTCATACATTGATAGCGAGCGAGGGCTGATCCCAGATCTGCGACGAGCTGGCTCCGAAGCTACCATCATCGATTACGATGAACGGTTCGACTCAGCCTCATGGCAGGGCTGGGGATCACCGTCGAGGAAGATTGCCATACTGCCCATTACAAGCGGAGTTCGTCTGTTTGGCTATCTTGTTGTTGGAACTAATCCTTTCCGACCCCACGATAGCCTTGGTCAGCAATTCATCCGCGATCTCAATCGCATGGTCTCGAGTATTGTGGCGTCCTCTGTTGACTTCGAGTCCTCCAAGCGTCGTCAAGAGCAGCTCGAGGCAGATCTGGCGCTCTCTGACCTCAAGCTCCGGCATCTCGTTGATCATGCATCTGTCGGCATGTGCCATATCTCGCTGGACGGACACATGCTGTGGGCAAATGAACATTACTATCGTCTTGCTGGAATCACGGCCGAGCAGCACGCGACTCCGTACGCCTTCTTCGACGTTTACCTTGACGAAGATCGCGCCAAGGCTGTCGACATCTGGGATCGTCTTTTGGCAGGCGAAGACCACGTTGCCCGCGAAATGCGCCTGAAACGCATGTATGAAGCACCCGTAGGTGATCCTGAGCCTGCGCAAATACAAATCCTCGCCTTTCCTTACCGCGATCCCGACACGGGCCAAGTCAAATCTATTATGGCATGCACCACTGACATCTCTCGATTGAAATGGGCCCAAACGTTCCAAGCACGTTTAGCGGCCGAAGCAAAAGAAGCCAAGCGGCAACAAGAAGCCTTCATCGATGTTGTCTCTCATGAGATGCGGAACCCTCTGAGCGCCATTGTCCATTGTGCCGATTCCATTACCAGTACAATGGAAGAGATTCAGCTCATTAATGTACCAGCTGAGGTCATTGAGGCTCTGAACGACAATGCGCAGAGCGCAAATATCATACTACAGTGCGCAAATCATCAGAAGCGTATCATCGACGACATTCTTACCCTGAGCAAGCTCGACTCGATGTTGTTGGCGATTACGCCTGTCTCGGTCAACCCACGGAAGCTTATCGACTCCATTGTCAATATGTTTGACGCTGAGATGAGGTGCAACAAAATCGACTGCAACGTCAACCCTGGCTCTTCGCTTGCAGATCTCGACATCAGCTATGTTTACCTGGATCCCTCACGAGTTACGCAAGTCTTCATCAACCTGTTGACCAATGCCATCAAGTTCGTCAAGCCTTCAAAATCTCCGTCGATCTCCATTCGCTTTGGCGCCAGCCTCTCGAAACCACGTACATTTTTCCCTGACAACATGTTTTGGGCAACCGAGAGCAAGCAAGATGAGGACGTCACAAGTGGCCCAGAGTGGGGCAATGGCCAAGAAATATATCTCGCCTTCAGCGTCCAGGACTCTGGCATCGGTCTGGAGGATAAAGATATTCACAAGATCTTTGAGCGTTTTCGCCAGGCCGATGTGAAAACACACGTCAAGTATGGAGGCAGTGGTCTCGGGCTCTTCATCTCGAAAGAGCTTACTGAAAAGCAGGGTGGCGAGATCGGCGTCTCATCTGTGCTCGGGGAAGGCTCGACATTTGGATTCTACGTCAAGACTCGTCGTGTGGTGCCGCAAATGGAGGTAGTGACGAGACGAACCAAACGCACCCACGGACAACAAGAATCCCTGGAGCAACAGCTGCGCGTCCTTTTAGTCGAAGACAATATCATCAACCAGCAAGTGCTTGGGAAACAGCTCAAGAAGGCAGGCTGTATGGTTCATGTCGCAAATCACGGACTCGAAGCGTTGAAGGCATTGGAAGAGAACATATTTGATGTTTGCTTGATGGATCTTGAGATGCCGGTAAGTTCCCGACTCGAGCGAAGGGATAAGAGATGGTGCTGATCATTGAGCAGGTCATGGACGGTTTGGCTGCCACGTCGAGGATACGCAGAAAGGAAGCAGCAGGGGAAGGTCTACTTGGACAAGCCATCGAGACCGGGCCTCGTGCTGGCTCCCATCTTCCGATTGTGGTTGTGACCGCAAACGTGCGTAAAGAGCAAATCGACACAGCGATTGCAGCTGGCGCGGTAAGTACAGAATTGCTTGATCGTGAAGCAAGCTAACGTGCCGATAGGATCGTGTCATGCAGAAGCCGTTCAAGGCTGCAGACTTGGTTGTCATGATGAAGTCTTTACTACCGGAACGAGCTCCGTCGGATATCCTGCCACCTACTCCTGGACTAAGCGATCTTTCGACAGGCCTGATACCTTGAAAATCGGATCGGCAACTCTGATTAATACTATCCAAAGTGGCAGCACAGACTTCTCACATCACTGTCCAATGTCATGACAGATGCAGCACAGGAGCAATTGATTAGTACTATTTTGGAGCCGTGAACGCACTACGAACATCTCAACGCTACTGGAGCAGACAAACTTAGACCCTCGCAAAAACAAAAGCCGCTGCAGCAGGAGCATCTATCTCGTAGTTCCTGTGCTCGGCGGTGATGATGATACCGTTGTCACAGATGTTGTCGCCCGTGTGGCAAATGATCAAAACCTTGGACGCAGCAACCAGACCAAATGACTCGTCGCGATCAGCGTCACCGAATGTCACGACTTCACGAGATCAGTACAGATGTCAAACGATTTGATATTGGGGCACTCACCCGCAGACACTCTTGCAGCGTTCGCAGCCGACAGCCTCTGGGTAGCGGTGTGCACAAGTTGGGCGCCCTGGCTGTATCCGGAAAGGACAATTTTGGTTGATGGGCAGCGCGATGCAGCTTGGTTGATGAGGTTGAACATGGTGGTGGCACCAGCAGCGTCTCCGCCAGCCAAGAATCCCAAGACGTTGGCAGGATAGGCCACGCCCTGAATTGCCAATCGGCTGGTGCCTCCAAGACGGCTAGCTAGCGCATTGAAGAATGTGGGACCTTCGGAGTTTGGCTCGCCCACGTTACCAGCCTGAGTGGTACCGCGTGCGTAGATGACCGTAACGTCACGGCATGCGGTACCATCTGTCAACTGGTTGTATGTGCTTCCGGTGAATTGGCGCCTGGTTAACGCGGGCTCGGTATTTTGACCTTCCAGTTGCGCAGCATACTCATTGACAGTGAGGTCGGAGTCGAGGAGGTCGGTGATGGGGAAGCTGGCACTCTCTGCTGTGGGTACAGGGGCCGGTGCCGGCGCACTGAGGGCACCAGACACAAGCAGAGAGAGCGGGAGGAGGCACTGGATGACGCACTTCATCTTGAACGAGCGAGGAGGGCCTGATTGACTTGTTGAGACGGGTTTCTGTGAGGTCAAGTCAAGGAACTGTTGTTGTCCTGATCAAACTCACGGCAGGAAAAGGATCACTTCTTATACCTCTTCTTCATGCTCGAGCACCAAGACCTCCGGGCTCCCCCCTCCCGCCTTGTCAACCCCTCTTCTCTACCTTGCTTGCATAGTCAATTCATACGCATTTGTCTGCCCGAGTAGTTTCTGCCTCCGTAATGATGCATTCTCCCCGTGACACGTGCACCGCGGTACAAATCACTACCGCCAATCACCATCTCACGTTGCACACGCCAAAATTTAGCCCGTGTCCTGCCGCATGATGCATGCCTAATGGGGGTTGCGCTCCCGCTCCTAGCGATCCTGCACCTTCTGCTTCGAGCGGCAATGTGTAGGGGTACAGGGGCAACCTGAGTACAACGAGAATCTTGCCCCCGCCAATCGGTTCACCTTGTACCGCTCCCAGGGGCATGCAAGCAAACATGACTTGGAACCTACACTTACAGTACTCATACAGGCTTTAACTTTGGGACATTGAGTGAGTTGATAGAACTTGTGCATTGGGTCATTTTTGCTTGTAACTCCCTCTTCGTGCAGACCAGCGAAAATGGCCAGGATCTGGAAACCGGCTCTGATTGGCGTATGTCACGTCCAACTTTGATGGACTTGATCTAACTCGTCCTTGCATAAATACTCCTGTGGTTTTCTCTTGGATTTTGCAGCCTGCAGGAAGCAGTAGAGCGTAGGCCTTGAAGAGCAGAACATGCTGGCACTTGTTGGTCAACCAGGAATTTCCCTCTTGGGGAGTAGATTCCAATGACATTGTGGCGTTTCCTAGGTTCCTACAGAATCAGTCGAGAACCTACCGGCGTAACAGCCCCGTCAAAGCGTTTGAGGAGCATTAGGCTGTAGAGCCTAAGTTCTAGCGCTACAAAGCCTCTAAAGCGTAAGACGATTACTTGCCAAGCCTTTTGGCCAAATTCGTTAGATTACTACTGCAGCCAAGTTGCTAGGCACGCACAACAATATACACTATTCTATGCAGTGTATTTATTAGTACGATAATTATATCTGCATTCTTAGTTGTTTAGCAAAGTAGCGAAGAGTTATGTCCTAAGGCTCTAAGTCTACAACGGCTATAAAACTATAGTAGTGTAAATGGAGAGAAATAAGGTATTGCAACTTTACAATGTCTTTTTCAAAGGAAGAGCTCTGTAATCTGCTGCTTTTTGTTCCTCTGTTAGTATCTTTACAACGATAGCTTATAATACATTTAGTTGTTTTCTAACTAGTGCCAGAGCAGATTTTACCTTAGCAATTAGAAAATATACAGCAAAGACAGTACTGAGAATGATGTCTAGCCAAGCATTGATACCTAGAGAGATTTTATGAGGGGTAGTCCTTGTTCACCAACACTGTCAGTCTGCCCCGGTAAATTGACCTTGACTCTTTCACTGGTCCCAACTCCACGATCATTCTTCATACCGCCATTGTGTCATTACAGATCTGAAGCTCCATCACCTATTCGAATAGACGTATTAGTATACGCGTTAATTATCGTAGGGGAGATGCAGCATTACCAAAGGTGTGCCCAGGCCGTCGGTCCGCCCCAAGCCTTGACGGAAGACTTGTCGCCATAATGTGCAGCTCCTTCACGTTTGACATACTCATCTTCCTCAAGTCTCCCCTCTGCTTTTGAAAGCTGGCTATTGCAGACGTTTGAAGTCGCAAGTGAGCGCTTCGCCAGCCAAACAATCTGCTGCGCGCGCGTGGAGTCGCTTGGATCGACGGGAGGACTCGATGACTTTGCGGCCGAGTCATCTTGTTTGACGGCCGGGTATATCTGGAGCTTGGTAAAAGCTTCGGCGATGCGTGTAGCTGCACTGGATGCGGACTGTGTGCTGATGTAGCAACCCGGGTTCAGGCGCGGTTTGCAGTATGTGCCCTGCAAGGCTGATCGAACGGCGGTGGGTGATGGTTTGAACATCAAGATTCTCTGTATGATCGATTTGTCAAGTATTGTAAGTGAGGAATGATTTGTAGCTGAGTCGCACTGTCGTAAACTTAAGCCCGTAGGAGTGGAGTGTCGTCTCGATGTTGAGAGTGTAGGAGCTAGGTGGGTGAGAGAGAGGAAAAATGGTGATTGAGACACAGACCGCCTGCCGTTCCCAGAGTTCGCAAGCATTGCGAGTGGCACGAGCGGTGAGGAACGTGGCAGTGAAGGGCAAGTACCAAACATGAGCATACAGTAATCTTGATCGTGATTGGCTAAACAGCGTTTGCAGTTCTCCAGGAGTCCAGCGCTTTCCCCGATGGTCTCAAAACCCTAGGATGAGATATGAGAGCTGCTGGTCCACCAAGATTCGAGAACTACAAAGTCTGAAGCGGCAGTGAACGTGTGCACTGTGCAGTGGTGAGTTCTTCCGCCTTAACGGTACCTTTGGGAGCCAATCACAACGACCCAGCTAGCTGGACCCTGGATTTGCGGGGAGATGCGCGTCATCTGCGTTGCTTAGCAGCACAACCACATGACACGCGCATGCCAACGAATCTTTCAGTAATAGAACAAGCTTCAGCACCACGTAGAATCAATCCTACAATCAAACCTCCTCTTTTTTTCCCTCTCGAACGTCGTCGCATTTCAAAACAAGTGACCCCACGTGAAGAGCGGCGCTTACAAGCCCTCAAGCCCTCACTCATCTCTACTCCTCGGCGAGAAAGCCACAGATCTCACACCAAGACCGTCGTACCCAAAATGAAGTTCGCGACATTCACCCTGCTAACTACAGCCGCCACTCCGGCGTCATCTTGGGGTACAGACGGTGGGCTCCTCCATCTCCTTCCCCCGCCCATTCCCCTCCCACTAAACCCCACCAGTCCACAACCAGATCGGCCACCTCGCCGCCGCCCTCCTTTCTCCCTCAACAACCACCCTCCTAACCTCCCTGCTCTCCAACACCACCCTCGGCGCCGCAGCCTCCTGGGCAGACGCATATGCACACACCCCCGAAGGCCACTTTTCCTACCAATGGCACTGGATCGACACACACGACAATCCACCGCATACATGCAGCCTAGACTACGAGAAAGACTGCGCAAAAGGCGGATGCGTGGTAAGCGCCATTGGGAACCAAACGAGGATTCTCACAGCGTGCGTGCGTTCCGCAGTCAAGGACCAGGGTGTTGTGACGGCAGAGCAGACAGAAGAGTGTGAAAAGGCATTAAAATGGCTCCTCCATTTCGTAGGAGACATACACCAACCCCTGCACGCATCCGGACACGCACAAGGCGGGAATGGAATAAACGTGACGTTCAACGGTATACACACCCAACTTCACACCGTACGTAACCCCCTCTCCCCCCCGCCCCGCCCCCCTTTCCCTGACCAATATTCTTTCTCGTGCAGTTTGCTTGACGAGGGCGACTCATCTATACCCAACTAACAACAATAGGTCTACGACTCTCTCCTCCCGCACTACGCCGCCTCCCTGCCCCCCTCCACTCTCTTCCCTAGATGCCATCCGGCGCTGTACTTTTCGCGCCTGCAGGCGCGCATCAAGCGCGACGCATTTCCTACTCCCGTCGCGCTCTGGACTACGTGTGTCGACGCGCGTACACCAGAGATGTGCGCGGCGCAGTGGGCGCGCGAAAGTAATCAGTGGACGTGCGATTATGTGTACAAGTATTTAAGCAAGGACGGGGATGGGGATGGGGATGGGGATGAAGATTTGAGGCACAATGGGTATGCAGAGGGCGCGAGGGTGATTGTTGAAGGGCGGTTGGCGAGGGCGGGGGTGAGGCTAGCGGGGTTATTGGAGAGTATTGTGGCAGAGGGACGAGGGGGAGGAGAGAATCTGGAACTGTAGTTGTGTGGATGGGGAAATGATCGATATATACAAATATATAAGATTGAACTTGAAAAGCAAAGCAAGTTAACTGGAGAGGATACAGGTTACTTGAACAACCTCTTCAACCCCGCACTCCACTTCCTTTTTTCCTTCTCCTGCCCTCCTGCCTCACTCTCCCCCGCACTTGTCGCTGGCCTCTCTGCATCCATCCCCGCACTCGTCGCAGGCCGTTGTCTACTCTTTGGTCTCGTCAACGTGCTCCACCGATGCGGCGTAGGCGGCCGCGGAGTTACCGTCTGCGGCCGCTCAGGTGTATCCGGTGTGATTTGCGTGTCGGGCGAGAAGTGGATCGTATGTCTTGATCGCGCTGAGTGAAATGGTGTTGAAGATCTTGTGGTATCGGGCGTAGATAGGAGGCCCTTACTCGTCGCTGGGCGCGAGGGCGAAGTAGCGTAGTCGTGTTCATTCGTGGAGTCGAAGATATGTGAGGATGAGGGGCGGGATTTGCGAAGGTACTGACGGGGACGGAGAGTGCTTCTGTTCAGTTAGTATACTTGGTGTCGGCAAAATAGGGAGAGACGGGAGGACGTACGGTTTACTAGCCTTATGCTTCTCCAAATGGTGCAGTTGACTTTTAGTATCTCTGAGACTCTTTCTAAGATTGTGTCTTGCTTGCTTGTTATTTCTGAGTTGGATCGCCTGCTCGTTGCGCAGCATTCGAATTCTTTCGATCTCGCTCGCCCAAGCGTTCGAATCATCGCCTCGAGAAACGGTACTTGCGCCGGTTGTAGGTCGTGCGCTAAGTGCGCTTGTTGGTCGAGAAGATCGTGTCGTAGGTGTTGATGGAACGGAATCCTGTACTTGTTCTTCCGGCTCCTCCCATTCCTCAAGGTCTTGCAGTTGACGGATTTTGTCCTGCAGAGTGGCGACAAGTGTTTCGAAGGCTTTCTTGTCTTCCCGGAGACCTTGGACTTCGCGCTCCAGAGCAGCATAGGAAGATTCTATGTCGGGTTTACGTGTTGGCTGACCATCAGTCATGGCGCGCTCTCGTTGGGGTCGTTTGGCAGCAGGACCATGACCGCGCAGTTGCTGCTCATATCTTGACCGCAATTCGTTGTAGGCGGTGTTCATGGATCGCATCCTCTGATCGGTGGACTTGCGTAGCTCAGCGACGAACTTGTCCTTCTCAAGCAGCTGTTGGGTCATTTCTTCGTTTTTCACCTCAAGAGCATCAACTTCCTCCGTCTTCGCGCCGATCTTATGGCGCAGGTCGGTGTTATCTGTGACTGGAACGCCCAGCTCGTTGTCTTTCTCAGACAGCCTGCGCTTGTACTTGAGCTTCGCGTTCCTTGCAGCATCGAGCTTGATCTGTGACTCTTCGACAAATTCTTCCAGTCGCTTCTCACTTCCTTCGAATGCAGTTTCGGAGTGACCCATGTCTTTTTCAACTCGTTCGAGGAAAGCTTCGAGGCGCTCGTTTGTCTCACGGACATTTTGAAGATCCTTCTCAGCAGTGGATAGGCGTTCAACCATGTCCTTCTCAGAATCAGTAAGCTTGGTGTTGGCTTCGCGGAGACTGTCGAGGTCATTGTTCGTCTCCCCTATCTTCGACTTGAGAGCGACGACTTCAGACTGGGCAGTCTCAAGGCGCACACGAGCGGTTTGCAAGTCGTTCTCGAAGCCGGTCGTACTTTGAATGGCTTCGTCAAGCTTTTCTTCGAGTCGACTATTGGCGTTGCGTAGCTCCATAACCTCTTGTGCCGTTTCTGCAGCCTCAGCAGCCATGTTGGCCTTCTCAAACTCCAAGCTTTCGAGACGAGAGCGGACAGAAGCCAAGTCTGTGTCTTTGCTGCCAGATTGTTGTTCGATTTGAGCCTTCTCGTTTCGTACAGCAGCAAGGTCTTCGTCCATGGTAGCTATTCTTGAGTTCAGCAATGTATGCTTGTCCTCGATCTCACGCAGACGAGTGCATGCTGATTCGAGATCGTGCTCTAGAGTTGACGTCGATGCTAAAGCCTCGGTAAGCTTTACTTCGACATCGGTCTTACTTTTTCGAAGTGTTGTAAGCTCAGCATGAGCATGTTCCAGTTCTTTCAATCGTGTTTGAGCAGAGGCGAGATCGCTTTCCAGGTCCTCGATGCCCGATTGACCCTGCAGTGCCATGTTGAAGTCCTCTTGAAGTCTAGCATAGTCGCTAAGCGCTGCTTCAAGTCTGCTTTTGACCTCGGCCTTGCTACCGCGAGACTGTTCGAGCTCTTCCTGGCTTGCGTTAAGCTTGGACTTGAGCTCGACGACCTGTGCTTCGACGGCTCCCAGGAGTGATCGAGTCGATTGGAGCTGTTCCTTGAGACCATTGCTGGTAGTCTGAGAAGTTTCCAGCTGTTCTTCAAGATCTGACTTCGATCGGCGGACTGATTCAGTCTCTCCCTGCAGTTTGGACAGCTCGGACTTTGCTTGACTCGCTTCTGACTCAACTTCGGCCAACCTCGATTGTGCGGCCTCGAGTTGACTTTCGAGATCAGTCTTCGTTGTCGCAATTTCCCCAAGTCGCGATTCAGTCTCTTTCTTCGATTGCTCAGCCACGTCCAGTTGCTTGCGTAATTGTGTGACATCCGTCTTTGTACCCTCCCGCTGAGTGCGTGAAACCTCTTCCGCCTTGGACATTTCTTCGCGACCTTGTTGCAGGTCACGCTCCAACTGTGCAACACGCGTTTGTAGGCTCTCACGCTCATTGTTCACAACGCTCAATCGTGTCTCCACATCGATCTTGGACTGCTCGCGATGTCCGACATCTTGTTTGAGCTCCGTGACCCTGGTTCTCAAACCCTCGCTCTCGCGCGTCGCGTTCGCTAGATTCAATCGAACCACATCAAGTTCGGTCTGCAGATCAGTCTGCAAGCGTAGAGATTCGCTCAATCGCGTGTCCAAATCATTCCTCGACGACTGGAATTGCGACAATTCCTGTTGCAACGAGGCCTTCAACTTCTCCGACGCCTCAAACGACGCTTGCAGACTTGTCATTGAAAGCTGCAGTTGTCGATAGTCCTCACCATGTCTACGATTTTCTTCGTCCCTAGACTGATTTGCCGAATTCTGCGCTTCGCGAGCTTCGTCTAGTTGTGCTTGGAGGAGGGATTCTCGCTCCTTGGATTCGGCAATCTGCTTTTCTAAGCTCTTGACAGAGGCGTCCAGTTCGCGAAGCTCTGACTTCCGCATTCGCTCACTCTCGTGGAGGGAGAAGATAGCTTGACGTGCTTCACGTAGATCTGCCTCGATAGACGCCTTTTCGTCTTGCAAGAGTTCGAGATCGGCTTGTCGTTCGTCGTCGGTGAGCTCCAGATTGTGGATGTGGCGTTGAGCTGCTTGCAGTTCAGTGCAAAGTTCATCGTGCTGGGACTGCAAGGAGTCGAGATCAGATAGGAGTCGAGACTTTTCCGCCTTTTCTCCAGTCAGAGCCTCCTGTGCAGTGCGAAGCTCTCCTTCAATGTTATTCTTGGAAGTCTGCGCAGCGCTCAAATCCAGAGCTAAGCGATCGCGCTCTTCGAGCTCTTTAGTCTTCGTAGCATCCAAGCTTGTCAACTCGGTTCGTAGAGTCGTCAAAGCTTGTTCTGTAGCCTTCTTGCTGCTCTCGGACTGCTTGATCTGCTCACGAAGCGAAGAGATGAGTCCTCGGCCGATGTCGATCTTCTTGACGTTGCCCAAGATTTCTTGTTCGTGCTCGGCAATCTTCTTCTGTAGAATCTGCTCGTACTTGGAGCCACGCTCGAGTCTTTTGACAAGCTCAGCGTTTGCAGTCTCCTTTTCTTCGAGCTGGTGTCGCAGAGCCAACTCCTCCTGCCCGACAACATGGAGCTTGTCCACTGCAGTCTTGAGCTTATCTTGCAGATGGACGGTGCGGGCTTCGAGTTGTTCAAGCTGAGTGTCACGGTCGGTCAGCTGCTCAATCAAGCCGTCCTTCTCCGACACCAGCTTCGACAACTCTTCCTGCCTGCCCTCGCTGCTCTGCTCCAAGCTCGCAAGCTCCTTGGTCTTGAGGCGCAATCTTTGCTTCAGATTGGTCTCCAAGCCCGTGGACACTTCCAGCTGCAGCCGTGTAGACTCGAGAGTCTCTTCCACAGCCGCCCGAGCCGCTTCGAGCGTGGCGATGCGCGACAGGTGTTCTCGCGTGTCCTTCTCCAATCGGGCCTTGGACTCTTGCACGAGTTTGCCGTCGTGCTTGCTCTTCGCACACTCAGCCTGCAGATGGCTGATACGATGCCGGCACGCAGCAAGAGCTTGGTCAGACTCGCGCTTCGCTCGAATCAGGCGGCTGTCCGAAGTGCGCACTTCAGCCGGCGACGCGATGCCGGGCGTGAGCTCCCAGTCCGTCTCGTTCCACGAGGAAGCTGTCGAGCGCGGAGGGGTGCTCGGGCCGGACACGGCCGTCATGGACAGGTTGTCGAGGCGCGTGGGCGGTGACGGCGGCGGTGAGAGGGGGTTCCGCGGGCGACGGTGCTGGTGCTCAGCGGGGTCGGCGTCTGGAAGGGGGTGTTAGTGAAGCCCATGCGGACAGAACAGCAGCTGCCGGCGACTTGCACTGCAGCGTCAACATGGAGGCTCGCTCCAGCGCCTCGAGGATTTCCCTGTTCCTGCCCTCCTCGACGCGCAGCGCTCGCTTCAGGGCGTCGACGCGCTTCTCCGCATCCCTCGCCTCGAGGTAGCTGCTCTTGCGGCTCGTCGCCAGGTGCCGCGCCGTGGTCGCAATCTGCCTCTCCTTGACCGAGATGCTCACGGCCATGCGCAACGCCAGACGCCGCAGCGACGCAACCGAGCGCTTGGCCTCGGCACCGGCGATCTGGTGCGCCTTGAGTTCGGTGCGCAGCGTGTTGCGCTGGCTCTTCACGTAGGTGAGATGCGCCCAGTTGGAGATGGGCGTGAGTGCGTCATCGCTGGCGACGGGGCTGGTGGGGTCCGGCGTCGTCGAGCCATCAGGGTCCGGATGCCGCGCGCAGACGCCCCAGTAGTCGGTGAAGCTGTCGGCCATGGAGGACACGGAGCGCTCCATCTGCCGTGTCGATGGCGGCCGCGAGCTGCCCCGGCCCACGATGCCGGCGGGCAGCAGGCTCTCGACGGCGGTGCGCGCGCGGCTGGGGACGCTAGGGCGGCTGCCGGCTTGGTCGCGCCGCGTCGTTGGTGACGCCATGGCGATGGTGCCCGATGGTGCCGAGAGGTGCTCGCGGGCAGAGTGGCCGTGGTCGTGGTCGTGCTTGGCCGTCTCGTGATCCGGCGGCGTGTGGGCCATGGAGCCCGCCCAGCTTCGAAAGTCCCAAACAGAATATTTTCAAATGTCCAAAATCGGCGGATGCGCGATCGGATGGAATAGGGTGTCCATTCAGGCCATGAGTGAGGTCGACGTCTGCAGCGATCGAGGGCCGCAGTGGTGACGAACACTTTCGCAGTGGACCAGACACCTGCCAGCCCACGCGCATGGATATCCTGGCTATCCGGGGCCGCTGATGTCGTCGTCAGTGCCAAGGGGTGTCGCCATGGTGGGGGTGGGGTGATCTCAGTTTCCCAGTACGCCTCCCGCACCGCCCCTTAGCCAATCAAGAATGATTACGTTAGCTGACTACTCAGCAGGCACACGAAGCTTTTAAAATACTTACGTAAGCTCGCCAGAGCCAGATGAGAACTGAGATAACATTCACAGCCGACCAAGACACCAAAATGTTTTCCTACAAGGACGCTAACCAAGAGCCCGTACTCCAGCTCCCAGAGCCCGTACTCCAGCTCCCAGAGCCCGTACTCCAGCTCCCAGAGCCCGTACTCCAGCTCCCAGAGCCCGTACTCCAGCTCCCAGAGCCCGTACTCCAGCTCCCAGAGCCCGTACTCCAGTTCCCAGAGCCCGTACTCCAGTTCCCACTTGCGGCGGAACGAGTTCAATTATCAAATGGCCCCGCATAGCCGAGTCCAACATCTTCGAGGCCAGGCTGATGTGCTATGCAAGCTGGGCGTGACACTTTCCAGTGTCGTTTTGGGCAAGAATGCTATGTATTATTTGTGCTAGCCAAGTGCCACGCATTCCTACACAGAGCCTGGTTCCCGCCCATGTACAGAATCACTGACCGAGCTTCTCCACGCATTCTACTAACCTATATTATCATCACGCTTACGAACGCAGCCGATTCTGTGAACAAACAGATTGCATACAAGTCAAGACGTACTGCTTCGCGAATGCTGTGTCCACATAGCTAGCTCCTCGAATCGCTACCCACGGCAACACCTTCTTTGAATTGATCGTGGACGAGCCGAATACTTCATCGCCCCGTTTCGTTCAGTCATAATGAAGATTCGTTCTGCTTTCCTTTTACTCTATCTTTCTCTGGTTACATCTGCTACAAGACCAAGACATCCCCCACTTCATCATGGCGGCAAGGTTCGTTCAAGACATCTAGAAATCAACCACGGTCAGAGAACGACATGTACAAGTACGGGCGATGCCGCCAAGCACACTTTCTCATCCAAAAGACGAAGGAAAACTAGACGACCACATGTCCCCCATACAACACCTCATACAACGTCAATTGCCAGTACTGGAGTCGAAACCGCCATAGATGAACCGGTGCAAATCACCCCCGTGAGCAAGCCAACATCTCCGTCAACTGTATCTTTCCTGTCATCGGTCGCAAGTATGGAGGACTTGATTTCCGTTGCATTGACTTCATCGCCTTCCTCCCGCTCCGCTGCTAGTAGCTCAAGTTCAGCTTTGAGCATAGATGATGCCGCCCTTCCGCAGCAAGGCTCAATGTCTTCATCGACTGTGACTGCATCAATAGTTCCATCTTCGACGTCCAGTTCGACCATGGACTCTCAGTCGCGGCTTACTGCATCGTCATCAGCCACAAAGACGTCCTCGGTGATTACGAGCTCGAGTACATCGTTAGCGAGTGCCCCGGCCTCAGCTGAATCAGCTATCGTGCTACCACTGGAGACGAAATCCTCACTCACGCTATCCTCATCGTCCTTGACCGAACTGGGTTCTTCCACCTCCCTTGGCATTTCCTCGAATGGTCAAACCGGGACAGCTTCGAGTTCCGACACGCAGCTAGCATCGAGCACCAGCGAGCTTGCATCTTCATTGGCTACCATTTCCAGCAGCGTCATGTCGGAGCAATTCATACTCACCACATTGTCGAGTGACCTTGCATCTTCCACGGAATCGACTTCAACTATCGCATCCATATCGAACACAGTGGTCAGCCAGTCTCCGGGGAATTCAGAAGTCGTCTCAATAATTTCTTCAACTCCTGCCACACCATCTACAATCAGCTCCAGCGTTACCACATCTAGCGAGATCAGCTCTGCGGTCAGTACGTGCAGTGCTTCCTCGGCTACTCCCACCACTTGCTTGATCTCTCTACCACCAGCATGCCAGCTGTTCGCCAGTCCTCCTCTCCTTGGTTCAATTCTAGGTATAACTGATCTGTCGGCATGTCAAGCAGCCCTCGGACCCCTTGCTTCTAGTTCCGGGGAAGAGTGCTTCGTCGGTCTTGGCACCTTGACGGGATCAGATATCTCGTCTTGCCTTACACGCAAGGTTCTCTGCACCGACTGTGTCACAAGTCTGCCGGAGGTCTGCACTTCGTTCTTTTCAGATCCTTCCATTCTCGGTGTCGCTGTCTTCGCTGCATGTCAAGCAGCGCTGGGCCGGTTTGGTCAGGGAGCAGCAGCGGACTGCTTGAACCCTGGAATAGGTCTTACGACTCTTACAGGTGTTAGAGCTGGCGCTTGTCTACGAGAGAATGTTCCTGTATGTTTGACTAATGGGTGTGGGGATGTTTCCATATCGGCATCGGCGCTGACATCCCCTACTTTGTCTGTCGAATCAAGTACAGTAGCTATTCAGTCCTCGATAAGCGTTTCACCCACCCCTTCAAGCCCGACGATCGAAGTTTCATCTACATCAATACCCACACCGACATCGACACCCACATCAACATCGACAACAACGTCCATTTCAAGTCCATCCGCAACACCCACGCCATCTTCTGCACCCTGCGTTCCCGCCCTGCCAGCCGTATGCCAAGTCCCCAACGCAGGACTCCTCGCCCCCGTCCTCCTCACCGTCGACACCATCGGATGCCAACTTGCGCTCAACGCCTTGCTAACACCGAATCCAGCAGCACCATGCTTTGGAACCAACTTACTCAGCACCTTGACCGGCCAAGACTTTGCGCTCTGCCTCGCTGCGAATTTTCCTTTGTGTCCCTAACTAGTTGTCCTTGAATTTTGACGGCTTGCCTGATGCTTGCTTACTATCGAAAAGTTAGTTGAGTCTAGTACTCCCAGCGCTTGAAAATGGGGGGAGGAGAGTAGGGAGGATGTGCTTGAGGTCGGGTACAACGTTGTTTCGATCTTCTGATAATATCAGCACAACGGTACTGTCTGCAATAAAACCAATAAAACAATGCTACAAACGAGTTTAGAATACTACATCAAGTGCAACAAATGTCTTTTTTGGCTCTGCTTTGTTTCCCTGGCCGGACAGCTTTCTTTAGTAGTTTTTCCAGCCCAGGACCAAAGTAGTTTGTTTCTTCATGTGGATGAAAAATTTAAATGGCGTGAAAAAAAATGGTTTGCTGTCTTATGTGTAGCTTATGAATGGGTGTACTAGGTTTCGGCGTGGCTTGAATTGCGAATAGAGTAATATATCTTCTGTGGTAGAGTGAACTAAAGAGTCACGTGTGATGCTGGCTACTAGGGTCTGACATGTGACAAGAGGCAACCCTGGATTGAGGTATCCGGCTGGAAGCGGCTATCAAACCTCGGCACGGCACGACGACGACGACACTTGCGGCGACTTGCACTATTGAAACACAAAAAGACCCTCCTTTGGCCCCCATTCTTTCTTAGTTTTACTTGCATTATACAACAACATGGCATCCGTCTCAAAAACACTCAGGCCGCTTCTGCGCACGGCAACGGCGTCATCGCGTGCGTTGCGTCCAGTTGTGCGCGCCACCCCGCAGTACGTTGGTAATGAAGAGGCAAACCACGGTAAAGCTGACAGGGTCACGATAGAATCCGACGTCTGTCGGCGACTGCGAAGCGACGCGAGGCCCTCGACATTTCTGATGTCCCGCCCACGCCGATTACCCACCTCTCCGAAACCGAAATGCTCATGGGCGACTCGGTCTCCAAGTTCGCCAGTGATGTGATCCTGCCAAAAGCCCGCGAGATGGATGAGGCCGAGTCGATGGACCCGCAAGTGGTAGAGCAGCTGTTTGAGCAAGGACTCATGGGGATCGAGATTCCAGAAGAGTACGGGGGCTCGGGCATGAACTTCACCTCGGCCATCATCGCCATTGAGGAGCTAGCGCGGGTGGATCCTAGTGTTAGTGTCATGTGTGATGTGCACAACACGCTCGTCAACACTGCCATCCTGAACTACGGCTCGGAAAAGATAAAGAAGGAGTGGCTGCCCAAGTTGGCGACTAATACGGTGGGCTCATTCTGTCTGTCAGAGCCTGTCTCGGGATCAGATGCCTTTGCGCTGGCCACCAAGGCCACACGGACAGACACTGGATACAAGATCAGCGGCAGCAAGATGTGGATAACGAACAGCGTTGAGGCAAACTTCTTTGTTGTGTTCGCCAACCTTGACCCGAGCAAGAAATACAAGGGCATCACGGCTTTTATTGTCGAGAAGGGCACGCCAGGTTTCTCGATTGCGAAGAAGGAGAAGAAGCTCGGCATCAAGGCTAGCAGCACGTGCGTCATCAACTTTGACGATGTCGAGATCCCCAAGGGCAACCTGCTGGGCGAGGAATTCCAGGGCTACAAGTACGCGATTGGCCTTTTGAACGAGGGCCGTATTGGCATCGCCGCACAAATGACCGGTCTTGCGCTGGGAGCATGGGAAAATGCGGCTGGGTAAGCCGTCTGCTGGCCCCTCGGCCCTCTGGGCAGTACTGACAACAAGACAGCTACGCATGGAACGACCGCAAGCAGTTCGGCCAACTCATCGGCGAGTTCCAGGGCATGCAGCACCAACTCGCACAGGCCTGGACCGAGATCCAAGCCGCGCGGGCCCTCGTCTACAACGCGGCGCGCAAAAAGGAGGCAGGTGAGGACTTTGTCATGGACGCGGCCATGGCCAAGCTCTACGCGTCACAAGTCGCCGGCAGAGTCTCTGGCCAGGCAGTGGAATGGATGGGCGGCATGGGATTCGTGCGGGAAGGCCTGGCCGAGAAGTACTTTCGAGACAGCAAGATTGGCGCCATCTATGAGGGCACGAGTAACATCCAGTTGACGACGATTGGCAAGGCGTTGCAGAAGAAGTATACCAAATAGAGACTAGTGTAGATGACGTAACTAGTGGGGCGCAGGCACTCCAACTCCATATTCAGGCTTTGAGTACTTACTCGGTCCTCGGTGGACCGTATGCGTACACCCCGTCGACCCCAGGCTTCTTCGGCGATGCCTCCTCCACGACTTCAGACACTGCTCCCCAATCATTCCCGCTGGCTGCGACGCTGAAAGAATGCCGCAAGACACAGCGCCGCGGGGCAGCAACAATGACGACACCACCCCGCCATGGCAGTCGCAGTTCGACTACGGCGCCCACCACCAGCTCGGCCAGCACGAGCCCGCAGACCCCGGCCAGCCTCCGCCCGCCTACACGGAGCTGCCGGGCCAGCTGCAAGCCGACAACGGGCTGGGCACCAACGCGGTCGTCGCCGAAGACGGACGAGTCAACATCCGCATCGACGGCAAGAGCCGCGCCCTCTCGCAGCTCATCCTCCCGCAGATCGAGCGGCAGCTCAGCCAGGTGCAGCAAGACGCCGCCCCGCCGCCGCCGTACGTCCCGGAGTTCCTTGGCGGCGCCCCCGGACAGCGCCCGCCGCCGCCGCTCAATGTCGTCATCCAGGTCGTGGGCTCCCGCGGCGACGTGCAGCCGTTCGTCGCGCTGGGCAAGGTGCTCAAGGAGACGTACGGCCATCGCGTGCGCCTCGCCACGCACCCAACCTTCAGCGACTTTGTGGTCGAGAACGGCCTCGACTTCTTCAGCATCGGCGGCGATCCAGCCGAACTCATGGCCTTTATGGTCAAGAACCCCGGGCTGATGCCTGGATTCGACACGCTGCGCAGCGGTGACGTGGGAAAGCGGCGCAAAGGCATTGCCGAGATTTTGCGCGGCACGTGGCGGTCCTGCATCGAGACGGGCAATGGCATGGGCGTCGATCCGCTGAAGCAGACGGTGGAAGAGTGGATGGGCGTCGAGGACCGGCTGCCCGACGCGCTCAAGAAGCCTTTTGTCGCCGACGCCATCATCGCCAACCCACCCGCATTCGGCCACATCCACTGCGCCGAAAAGCTCGGCATTCCGCTGCACATGATGTTCACCATGCCCTGGTCGCCGACCCAGCAGTTCCCACACCCTCTTGCCAACATCCAGTCTTCCAACGCAGATGCGACCATCACAAATTACATCTCTTACATCATGGTAGACATCTTGACCTGGCAAGGGTTGGGCGACGTCATCAATCGTTTCCGCAAGGACAGTCTTCATCTAGATCCGATTAGCATCATCTGGGCGCCTGCCATGTTGGCACGATTGAAGGTGCCCTTCACCTATTGCTGGCAAGTAGCCCAGACTCCACATGTCTTGCACGTCTAACCTATCCTAGGTCACCAGCACTCATCCCAAAGCCGAGAGACTGGAGCCACCACATCTCGGTCGCCGGCTTCTACTTCCTCGACCTTGCGCAGAATTATACCCCAGAGCCCGATCTAGCTGCCTTCCTCGATGCAGGCGAGCCACCCGTGTACATTGGCTTTGGCTCTATTGTTGTTGACGACCCAAACGCCATGACCAAGATGATTTTTGAAGCGGTCAGGATGACAGGAAGAAGGGCTTTGGTCTCCAAGGGCTGGGGTGGCCTGGGAGCCGATGAACTAGGCATTCCCGATGGCGTTTTCATGCTTGGTAACTGTCCTCACGATTGGTTATTCAAGAAAGTCTCCGCTGTTGTACATCACGGTGGAGCTGGCACCACCGCCGCTGGTATTGCCGCAGGAAGACCCACCGTCGTGGTGCCGTTCTTCGGTGATCAACCCTTCTGGGGAGCAATGGTAGCCCGCGCCGGTGCTGGACCTGATCCTGTGCCATACAAGGACTTGACTGCCGAGAAGCTTGCTGAGTCGATCAACAAAGCTCTGGAGCCCGAGTCGCTGGAGCGAGCAAAAGAACTGTGTGACAAGATCAAGCGAGAGAACGGAAGTCAGACGGGAGCACAGGCTTTTCATCAAATGCTCAACTACGAGGACCTGCGATGCGCCGTCACTGCAAGCCGACCTGCGGTATGGAGAGTCAAGCGGACATCTGTGCGATTGAGTGCACAGACGGCGACTGTGCTTGCCCAAGAGGGAGAACTCAGTTTCTCAGAACTAAAACTGTGAGTCGTAGGATCCACTGTCGTGTCTTTTCTAATTATCCCAGATACCGATCGCGGGAATTCGACATCGACGAAGGCCCTGTTGACCCCATCTCTGGCGGTGCTAGTGCGATTATGGGCACAGCAACTTCAATAATGATGGGAGTCGCTGACATGCCCATACAAACGCTGAAACTACTCAACATTCACCCTGACTCCCGAGCTTCGAAAAAGGGCAAGGAGAAGGCGAGTGACAACGCCAATTCTGTCGCAGGGTCTAGCAGAAGTGAACGGCCGGAGGCGGAAAGGTCCACGATAGATAGGACCGACACCTCCGTCGACAGCAGCGCACTAGCACAAAGCAGTACTGAAAAGACCACAGTACCTAGCCCGGACATGCCAGGTACACCTACTCACAGATCGACATTCATGTCTCAAGCATTTGCTGAATCAGCTCAAGGATCGCGATCTTCCTCTCGAGAACGCCAACGCCGCGCAAGCTCCGCGGCTACAGATTCGCGTTCGAATACGGGTGCGAGTTTCAAGCCCGCGACACCAGGGCCTGGCCTTGCTGAGAGTATGGAGTCCGCTGTTGATACGGGAAAAGGTCTTGCTAGAATTGTTGGCGCTGGCTTCAAGTCGCCGATGGACTTTTCGTTGAATGTTGCCAAGGGGCTTCACAATGTTCCGAAGTTGTATGGGGCAGAAGTGCGGCAGGTGGACAAAGTGACTGATTTCCAGAGTGGGTTGAGGACTGCGGCCAAGGTTGGAAGTCTTATCTTCGATACGAATGACGCACTGACTTGATATCTAGGAATTCGGTTTCGGCCTCTATGATGGCATTACCGGACTTGTCACCGACCCCTACAAAGGTGCTAAGAAAGAGGGTGCCGTTGGCTTTGTCAAGGGCGTTGGGCAAGGTATTTTCAGCGTTCCTTTCCGGGTCATGGGCGGTGCGTTTTCAGTACCCGGCTACGCAATGAAAGGGTTGTACCAAGAGATGATAAAGAGCAAGGGTGCGACTGTGCAGAACTACATTATTGCAGCACGTATAGCGCAAGGTTACGACGAAGCCAATGGTCTATCGCAAAAGGAAAGAGATGACATTGTCAGCAAGTGGAAGTATGTCAAGGTTGGCATCAAGAAGAAGAAGAACATCGGGGCAGAACAAATGGACTCTCTGCACTCCCTCGTTCAAGATAAGCGACAGAGAAGGCAGGATAGATGGGCGCGAGTCAACTCACACTTTAAACGACCTGAAGCTCAACCATCGTTCCCGCCAGCTACAAACGAGCACAATGGCTATCCAGAGTCAACATTGACGCATAGTACGAGCCACAGTAGTGCTGTAACATCGCCAGGACCCCGAACGATACCACCAGGAGAGCAGCCTGCCTGGAGACAGCAACATGCTGCGACATTTCCGGCTCGAAATCAGGAATCGCAAGTCTCGCTCGAGGCACAACTCATCGCTGAAGAAGAAGCCGAACGCCGCGAACTTGAAGCCGCCATCGCAGCCTCCATCTCGCAAAACTCCCAAGGCGACCCAGACGAAGACAAACTCGTCGCCAACGCGATTTGCGCATCCATCGCCGAGCTCGACCGCACGCCCGAAACCGCTAGCATCGAAGATGAAGAGCAAGCCCTCAAACGCGCCATGCAAGCCAGTCTCGACGAAGCCGGGCGCAACGATAGTTCAGCAGAAGAAAAGCGCCTCCTCGAAGAAACCATCCGCCAATCTCTCCTCGACACCTCGCGCCGCCGCCAACACGGCTCTGGCTCGGAATGGGACTCGACCGACAACGAAGGAGACGCCGAGTTTCATCGCATCGTCGCCGAATCGAAACAAGTCGCCAACCTGCACGCCAAGTATCCAGACGAATACCCTGCCGTGCCGGGAGCGCAGGAAGCGGGTATCATGCACGATATTGCGGACGCGACGGGCGCGAATGGACCTGAACACTCGAACCAGCCTGCCGATGTTGATGACGAGGAGTTGAAGACAGCCCTCGAGATGAGCGAAAAAGCGCATATAGAGAGCATGGAGACGTTGAAGAAGCAGAATAATGAAGAGGATATTGTGCTCGAGTACGTGAGGAAACAGAGTTTGTTGGAGGAGGAGCACAGGAGGAAGGTGGCGCAGGGCAGAAATATGGTGGAGGAGGGGAGTAAGTAGGTGAGCCAGCACGTGTTACAGATTTGGAATACTGAGGCAAGGGATGCTTGGTTGCTTTGGTATGATACCCTAGTTTCTAACGGCAAAATGAACATGCAAATGGGTCTCTCTGTCCTACGGCTTCTGGAAGTTGCGCACTCAATCTTATTATAATTTCACAAGTCGCGCTTTGGATCGCCCCCCCCCCCCAACTCTTCCATCGACGCGACTTACCCCAGCCAAACGAGAAGAGAAGGAAAAAAACCTTATTCTCGTAGCAAAGCCAACCACCAGAAAAAAAAATAGAGCTGCAAAACACCTTACCTTGTTTTTGCGCGGAGTCGAAAGCGTGGCGAACACTACAAGGAAACTTGAGACTGTAAACTTGTAACTACATGTTGTTTGGCTGTTTTGCTCGCAGGGGGTACGAGAAATGGATTGTTTGCATGAAGCTTTGGGGGGAGGATATCGATGAGGTGAGGTGAGAAGTATTTTTCGAGCTTTTTTTCTCGGGACTTGTTCTTGCCACTACTATTGAACTCGCTACATCTACTCAGCGACATGGCTGGCAGCCTAGCGTTGCGGATATTTTTTTTGGACGCTGCAAGTTATCGTTGTGCGCGCTAGGACTGGAGATAGGGTGATTGTTGGTTGATGCTGTGGAAATGGTGCTGGGGGGGTGTTTGGGTAATTCTGTAGCAGAGGGTGGGTGTTTTGTTGATGTATAAGATGTAGAGGTATTTGTCAATTTAGTACTGTAGTGCAGCGAGAGTTGGAGTTATTGGGGTAGGACGATAGCCCACTAGATGTGCGCGTGAAGGTGCGCATGTACTTGTGAGTGGGTTTTTGCCAATAATTGTCAAGATAGTTTGATCGCAATCAATTGCAGAGACTGTGAACGACAATGCAAAGGAGACTTGGTGTAGAAGACGCACCCGGACCAACGCAGCTCGGGTGCATGCACAGTTCTCTATAGAGCTTGATGTCCGGCAATGTTGTTGTTTGAAGCCTTTCGTGTGAAGAACGAAGTACCGAAGTCATTTGCCGAATCTAGCTGCCCGCTCATCGGTGCCAATGCGCCGAACAAGTGACGGAGCAGGTTCAAACATGACACAACTAGCGGGCCGTCCTGGAATCCTTGAATGCGGGGAAGGCGTGGAGGATCCCGCTAAAGACGGACATCTTGCTCTAGCAGCGGGGGTTCTCCGGTACGAGAACGACTTGGGCCTAACCGCGACTTCGTCCTTGCAAGCAACAAGCCTGTGGGAGATGATAGGGATCAGGATCGACCTGCTGATTACACCCGGCTAATAGTCCATGCTTGAAATACCGAAACGAGACTAGGTAGTACCTCAAGTATACCTAAAGGGGTACACACTATGGGTCAAGCAAGCATGGCTTAGGCAGGGTATTCCTCTTAATGCACAGGCTAACAAGCTAGGCCCGGTGTACCGGCAAACCTTCATTCTCACTAATAAGCGGCTATTTCTCCTCTCCGTTCTGAAAACGATGCCTGACTCAGGAAACGGGCCGCAACACGGAACTGCACCGTACAGACCATCAAGGCCTGTCCGGTATACCAGGTCCGAGCTCTATTTTCGCCCGATCCAGCACCAGTTTTGAATCATAGTTGCACCTTGTTGGCCTGTTTCATTGGTGTGCTGCCATTATCTTTAGGTTATACGACATTCAAACTTCAGTTTGCAAATGTTGTACTTAATAGGCCCTAAGCGTTTGGGATGATGGAATCCACAGCATCGGCATATACAAGATCACGTCTCTGGCCAATCATGTCCCGAGGGCATCGGCCAACGTTCCAGATACAGCTTGCTTGTTTTCTTGAGAGAAGAATTCAGTAATTTCCTTCGGCAGCCCTGAAATGTGAGCGTCACCATGAAACCGGACGATATGAAGGTTGATCCAAATACGGTATTGCATTAGGATATGTATTTAAAACATATCGGACGCTATGGACGGAAGCAGGAATGATGACCGTTTTTCTCATACTTTAAAGCACGCGCTCTCTTTTGTCTTTTGCAACGTAGCACTACCCAACCCTACCTTTCGTTCAAGATGAGACTGGAACATTCCTTGTGGACTTCGCTGCTCAGCGCGCCACTGGTCGTTGGAAGCTCGATAGACTACCCCGTGACGAACAACTACACCGACTTCCATTCGAAATGCTCGGCCATTGCGTCCAAGCTGGCGGTCGAAAATGGCACAATTCATTTCTCCGAGTTTGTCGCAGCAGGAACAAATCTCAGCCTCCCTGACATCGACCCATCATGTACCCAGTCATCAATCGTCGTTCCGGCTGATGTTTGTCGAATTGCGCTCTCGGTCGCCACGTCCAATCGCTCTGGCTTGGTCATGGAAGCATGGTTACCGTCAAACTGGACAGAGAGGTTTCTTTCTGGTGGCAATGGTGGACTCAATGGCTGCGTCGACTACAACAGTCTTGCGTACACCTCGTCTCTGGGATTCTCTTCTGTTGGCACCAACAATGGTCACAATGGAACGAGCGGGAAGCCGTTCCTGAACAATGCTGACGTTGTGGAGGATTTTGCATATCGAGCGTAAGTGCTTCTGATCGTTAGAAGCAACACGATTCTGATGACATTAGCATGCACACTGGAGTTATTGTCGGAAAACAGATCACGGAAGACTTCTACGGCAAAGCACACGACAAGTCATACTACCTAGGCTGCTCCACCGGAGGACGACAAGGTTTCAAGGCTGCGCAAGACTTTCCCAATGATTTCGATGGAATCATCTCTGGAGCACCTGCAATTTCTTTCGCCAATCTGACATCGTGGAGCGGTCATTTCCTCACGATCACGGGGGGTGAAAATTCGTCAAGCTTTGTTACGAAGCCTCAGTGGGTTACGGTCCACCAAGACGTGCTTAAGCAGTGTGATCACCTCGACGGCTATGTAGATGGCATCATTGAGGACCCACGCATCTGCCAGTATGATCCTTCTGGATTGGCCTGTCCTGCAAGTACCACCAACTCGACTAGCTGCCTCACAGCCAAGCAAGTAGAGACCGTTAAGGCTGTTTTCTCGCCTCTTCTCAATGACGCTGGGGATCTAGTCTATCCCCGCTTTCCGCCAGGACCAGAAATTATTGGCGCCGCCATCCTCTTTAACGGTCAGCCCTTCCCCTACACAACAGATTTCTTCCGTTACGCAATCTACAATAACCCGTCTTGGGATCCCATTACTTTAGGCTCGGATGACTACAATAACGCTGCACAAATCAACCCCTTCAATATTCAAACGTGGGAGGGTGACCTCGGCGGTATTCAGAAACGTGGCAGCAAGATTATCCATTGGCACGGAACAGCTGACTCTATCATCTCGAGTGACAACTCACCAAGGTACTATGAGCATGTAAGCTCTACCATGGGTCTTTCATCGGGTGAGCTTGACGACTTCTATCGATATTTTTCTGTTTCTGGAACCGGACATTGTGGAGGAGGGGACGGTGCACACGCCATCGGCCAGCGTACGGGTGAAGTGAACAGCTACGAGCCGAAGGAGAACGTTTTGATGGCTTTGGTCGACTGGGTGGAGAACGGGAACGCTCCTGAGACTCTTATCGGAACCAAGTTTGTGAACAACACCCAGTCCCTAGGCGTTGAGTTCCAGCGTGCGCACTGCAAGTACCCCAAGCGCAACCAGTACAAAGGCAAGGGTGACCCGAAAGCTATCGATAGCTGGGAATGTGTAGACCTGTAGTTGAGGACCGCTGCCTTCTCGTCCAATACGGCCGGGACAATGTCTTGTCTTGTCCATATGGATGCTAATCAATATCATTGTCCTTCGCCTCTCTTTGCACTGTAACCTGTCCACTTCTTGCCACAATTCCCCCAAAGTCACAACTCACTAGACCTTAACTTTTACCATACTTCGAATCATCAATCACATCAGCCTGCTACCGAAGCACAAGCGAACCTACCGCAATCCGGAAAAGATCCTCAAGCCTGGATTTTTCACTCACTACCACTTGCCAATCCCACGCGCCTGATACTGAAGCGAAACTTCGTAATGTCCTCCAATCTCTTCGAAATGTCTCCAACAGCCCTTTGTACATAATACCCCTTGGAGTGCCTCAGCGTAGTCTTTCGCGCCCTTCATCTCCCGCCTGATCAAGACACTGCCATCGCATTTCCGTGCATCTGGACCATGATCTTCGCATTTGGTCGGCCTTGCGGGCCCTTCTGTGACAGATATAGATACAGATCAAGACTATATTGAGGCCTTTCTACATCATCGCGGACTTTCACTGTATCACTATCCCGATATGAGGCGGAAGTACTGCAATTTTTTGCCTCCGCGCAAGAAGTTCAAGACGATCGACGAACGGGGTCAAGAGACGGAAAAGAAGCAGGGCAAGAAGGCGATCCATCCTCTACTAGCTCATGACCCTGACACAAAGATGACAGATGTTTCGGATGCCGGACGCATGTATTTTCATTAAGTTGCTCATCTTTCCATGCGTCAAATTTGACCTGCGCACTGCGCCTCATTCAGTCGGTCCTTTCACTTCGATAGATTCTGGTATAACAGGAAGTCACGTGACAGTGTGACTGCAGCTGAAATTCTGTTTTGTTTACTTGCCATCGGTCGCCCGCTGTCTAGCAAGCAATTTTACTCCACCTCAATCTTCTACATTGTTCTCTATTCTATTCCACTACACCCTGCGAACTCAACTACCTACTATGAAGCTGCTCGTAACGCCGCCAACTATACAGCGATTTGCTTAAGATTTTGCGCCTCCACGAACGATTGCAACAGAAAAACGCGGTGCCATAGACAAGTTGACTGTCTGGGGTCACCAAAGCCAGTCTCACCGTCTGTGGCCACCCGATCCACTCAGCATACAACTCGGAATATGGCCACACTCTTTGCCCAACCTGTCGCATGATCAACAGTAGAGCTGAGCTCATCTACAGCGCAAGTGTCATCGATTGTCAGGGAGGCGTTGAATATCATCCCGACCTTTTGGAAACTGGAGACGCAAACCACCTCACGGCTCGGCAGCGCAGCTTCTTCGAGTCAGATATGCCTCCGCGTCCCGATATTGACCAAAGCCCAATTCAACCCACGAAGACAAAACGACAGAACAAAAATCTAGTAACCTTCAGCGAAGAGGTCTACATCCGCACAGAGTGTGACGTCGATGTCCTCCGTCACCAAGCTTCTATGGCATCCGCGAGGGAATCGACTCCACGCTATACAACTATACCACTCTATGATGGATATAGGCGGTCGTGTGGCTACTGTTGTCGCGGGCGGTCTCGATACGTACGTGGTTTGTGGGGTGCATCCGAGGGGAGTGTGAATGTCAATACCAGCGGCAAGGGTCGACATGAAGTCGCGTGGGAAGCGTATGTGGAGGAACTGGAGGATGAAATCAAGCCGTTGAGTGGGGATGCATGGGTGTGGTACTTTGGGATATTCGTATCTGTAGTTTTGTTCATGTCGGGGGTGGTATGGTTGGCTTTGCTCATGCTTTGGAATTATTGAAAACCAAAAAACATATGTTTACCGGCCTCTCTGAAGTCAGTTGCAATCGATTCCAAGCCTACCGAGTAAATCTTATGACGTCAAGAGTCCACTCACAGCGACTCGGGACTGGGTGACCACCAAGTGAAAGCTGATCTTTCGGGCTTTAGCCTTTCACCCACCTACCCAGAGCTACCATCGCGCTGCCAAGTGCTATTGTGGGGCCGCAGAGCACTTGTCAGTGTTTAGAAGGTCATTTCGTAACCTCGCTCTGCCATTGACGCAACACCGCAAGATATCAACCGATTTCCCACACGACTCAACCATCATTGCACACCATTTCCGAACCTTTGAACTTACTTCATTGTCACCATGTCCTTCGACAACATCATGTTGACCGCCAACGCCCACCTTTACCCTCGTACGAAGGCCTGCCACCACGACATACATCCGGCTATCGACTTCTACGATGACCCGAAATGCCCTTCCTGCCACATGGACATCGCCATCTACGACGTCATGAGGTTTCAGCAAGTCATAATGCCACACGGTGGCATCGAAGAGTGGGAGGAGCTGTCCCGGGAAAGCGAGGAGGCCACGAAGGTGTGGCGTGATACAACCAGAGGAGCTCGCTTGCAGCCGGTCGACATTCACGGAAACAAAAGCAGCTACCGCTCTTCGAAGGTGCGTCTATACAACGTCGCGATGGAGCTAGAGGACCTTTCGGTACTGGAACAAGCCTGGGAGATTGGACTAAAGGTCGATCATGGCTCTCCCAGTGAAGAGGACGAGACGGCTCGTTTGCAGTACAGCGCGACCAATGCAATTGCTCGGTACAAAGCAGCTATCGAGCAAGATACTTTGCGCGTAGTCGAGAAGAGCTCGGCAACGTTCGGGCGCAAGCGTGGTAGGGAGCGAGAAATCGTTACTCGCCCCGACTACCCTCCGAGCGACGATGAAGAAGACGACTGGGACCCAGATCGACACCGGGTATTCGAAAGCAATGAAGCTCAACGTGACTTCCTTGATGCCAATCTCGTTCTAGACAACGACGACGACAATAACCTCGCCTCTCCTCCGAAGCGCAAGCGCCGTCGCCAGAACGCCAAAGTCTCCCTCCACAACCTGGTCTATGTGCGTGACGAAGCAGACGTTGATCAGCTCCGCCATCAAGTCCCATCGGGTAACTCCGGTGCTCGTCATGGTCTATCTCTTCCTGTCCTCAAACCACCTCCAATCCTCCGCACCTCTCGCTTTGTGCGGGATCCTCGCCCTCACCGTAGCTATTATACTCTCGATCTCAAGACTTCCGACGGCTCGAAGCGAAAATCTTGCCACTTGAATCGTCGGGGCACCAGGTACAGCCCAGGACGATGGGCGGTGCCTGCAGAAAGTGAGAATGTGGATACAAGTGGATCTCGCTACCATTCCGAATCTGGATGGTTTCAATGGGAAGTTCGAGTGACTCTGTCACAAGTCGAGGCTGAAAAGATCGATTGTGAGGTTGATCATGAGGGAGAGTCCGACTCTGAAATGAGCGAGGCGGACGATGAGGTGTTGGATCAGCTTGGAATGGAGATCAAGGCCGATGAGCAACAAGCGTTGAACAGCTATGCCGAAGATTTGCAGGTCCCAGATTTGGAGAAGCTCGATCAAGAGGCTGAGATCGACGATAGTGAGCAGAAGGGGGCATTGACTGATGCACCATTCCCGCTTGGGCACGTGGCTGCTGTTATGGTCAAGGGGTTGGCCAAGGCTATCAAGGATTTCCCTCGAGCCTGGCGAGTTGTGTAGATAAGGGGCTTCTCATTTTTCTTGTTCGTTTGTATTTCTTGGTTGTTGAAGAGGAAAGCGCAGGGCCACGAGGGCCACTCCACTGGAGGAGTTGGCTAGGAAATTGAAAGGGGGCATGTACGCGCGATCATCTTTGAGGTTATGTACTCTAATTCACTCAAATTCACTGAAATTTGTCATAGTTCGACTGATTTGGTGCAGGCAATCTAACATGGGTGCAGTTGATCGCACGTTAAGCTCAATTCAGCGCTCCGCTCTGACCTCAAGTGTTCCTTCCTGTGACAAGCATCGCGATCATGTCTAGTATATCGCTCTATCAAGTTCAGTAAACCGTGGCTTGCGGAGCAGATCAACGACTACAACATGATGTAAGGCGCGCTTGAGATGTGATTTGTGACCACCACAACGACAGGGCATGATTAGCCGAGTGCGATCTGACGAGGTGCTGTATATGGTAGCACAATGCGTACAGTACAAGATGAAGCTCGCGATGCAGCCGCAAGAGACATAAGCGATAGGCTGATCGGGAATCCGCTGTATCTTTTCAGTGATGCAGATAATTAGATAGTCTTCTTAGGCGCCTTGTTCGGTGCATCTTCACGAGTAACTTAGTAAGATGTCGAATCATATCACGATATAGTAGACACTCGACGGACCAAATAGGCTTGGCCAGTCCAGTGCTGCTTGAACCGCCAATGTTCAGTTCTCAGTGTACATGATGTTGTTTGGGGCTTTTCAACTCAACGCAGCTAAATACCATACCCAGGTTTCGTTTGGTAAGATTTACTGCACAGTCAAACCGACGAAATAGTGGCGAAAGTTATTACCGGTATTCTAAAGAATATATAGATGACTGCACTCAAGGTATCCACTGGCACCAGATCTTTTGAAGGTCATACTGTCCTCGTCACTAGCGCAACATATGGTATCACTATCGGCTACACAGCTCCCGCCACGTTTCCGGATCTAGGGGCATATGATATCATAATACCCGCACACGATGTGGCAAGGGGCGAAAAGATTGAGATAGAGCTCCAGGCAGCGTTTGAGAAGGAGGATTAGTGCTATGGCAGCTCGACATGAACTCAAACGACAGCGTAGCGTCGTTCGCACAACGCATGAACACCGAGGTTGAACATCTCGATGTCGCTATTCTCAATGCTGATGTTCACAAAATCGCGCACATCCCTTCAAATCATAGCTGGGAAGAAGATCTTCAATTCAATACGCTGTCAATAACACTCCTCGGTATTGTTTACCTCTAAACTGAAGGCCTCACCAAGGCTTGCTGGAAAATTCCATATTCTCCAACTTGTCAGCTCTTGCTTTCAGGTCATCGCCATCATGAGCCTAGAGATTCGGAACGCTCCCAGTATCCTATCAAAGTGTTACAAACAAGGACGCCTCGGCTCTCAAAACCAACACGTTCACTCAGAATACTTGCCCATGTTCGCTACGAATCAATTGGCAGCAAGGGACTCTTCCGGCCAGCTCGTTATTACTTAGGTATCCCTAGGTCCGAATTAGGCGCAAGACACTGACTTGCCCGGTTTAAGTGTTGTTCATGCGACCATGCTGTACACGATCCAAAAGAAAGCGGAGCCAGTCGCGAACACCACGTGTCTTAGTGGCGCAGCACAGGATGAAGAGCTAAACGGGAGGGGTTGGAAGCCTGATTAGACTCGACCTCTTGGAACAGTTGTTGCGTGCGACGAGAAATAAGCGTTCACTTTAAGAGCGTAGGATAATATTGTTGCTATGGCCGAGGCCGAAAAGACAGCAAAAGCTTGTTGTATCGTGATCGTGTTAGTTAGAGTTGAGCGTCTCATGGGTGGGGCGGCTCAAGCTATCTACAGGCAAGCACTGCCAAGACCCTAAGCCCGAATGGGAGGAGATCCTTCATGGAAACTCAAAACTCCATATAAGATCTGTTCTGTAGCAATTGTCGAGGAGTTGGGAGGAAGCGCACCGGAAATCAGTAACATCTTCAGAGACGGAATGTCAAAGCAGGGTATCCATGATTTTATGCAGGAGTGCAAACACAAACTTAGAACAAGCGATTCAGTATTTTTTTTTGAGACTTTTCATTGTTTGTTTGGCCACGAGCCTGTTCTCGCGTATTCATTGATACCTTTCGCCAGAGGAACCTACTCAGCTTTTTACCTCATGATCCATTTAGTTAACTTCGTTCTCTAGTTCCAGCAGGCCAACAAAGCCCTGGAGCCACACCTGTGCAGCCAAATGTGCCTCCAACTCGACAAGGTTGACGCTCGGCAGTACAGGTTCTAAGACATTGTACAGTTCAGTCTTCAAGATCTTGTCAGCCTTACAGCCTTGAGGAGAGCCATAAAATGCAGCCAACCCATATTTTTGGCCTCGGAAACCAATCTCTTGAAGGAGCTTGTCCACAATGTCGTACTTGCATCCGCCTGCGTTGATGGAGGCAATAGCAGCCTGGTAGATGGCCGACTTGGTCGTGTACTTGGCATCGGGATTCCCAGCTGCAGATAAAGCTGCGGCGTAAATCTCACGATAGTAGTTCGCTCGGAAGTGGAGGTGGGGGCTTGAGTCTACATCGTCGGGAAACCAATCGCGGCGTAGAAAGTTCGGTGCTGCCGAATGCCCGACACAACGAGGTACAGCGAGAGAGCCATCCCAGTCGATGATACCAGTGACATTGCCATCGTCATCAGTGAGAATGTTCTGCAGGTCTAGGTCGTCGTGCTGCAAAAAGAAGGTGTCCTCGGGTGCAGATTGGAAGACTGGGTGAGAAAAGACAATCTCGAGAATTTTGCGAAGGCCCGTGACAGCATTTTGATGCTCCTCGTCGTCATCCTGGTCGAGAATGAAAAGTTTCTGTCGCGCCATGGCGGCTTCAATGTAAGCTTGTGTTGATGCAAAGACTGGTCGCTCGACAACCTCGTATACCTTGTCGGCGTATGGCCATACATAGGTCTTATCAACTGGTAGTCGCACGGCGGCAGATTTGTCGGACTTTCCCTCGTAATCGCTGAGCGTTGGCATACCGATAGCGTCGAACGGAAGTTCCTTAAGTTTCGTCATCTGAACGGCGAGTGAGCGCAGGAAATTCAACCGCTTCTGTTCGGTCGCGACAGATGGGAAATCATGCATCTGGTCGGGCGCGTCGTAGTCGTGAGGTTGATCGTACCAGATGTTGGCGGCTGATTTTCCCGGAAGCTTGCTCATGATGATGTAGGGGAAACGGAAGTGATTGAGAACCGTCGGCGAATGCGCAAAAATCTGTGGAGTGGGGATTGTCGTATTTTGGCTAATATACTTCATGGTCTCTGCCTCTTGCGTGAGCATGTAAATGTCTTCATGAGACCATGCCCCGCGAACTCCGTGGGATGGAACCTTGATCACGAAATCTTCGTACTCGTACTGGCTGTTCATGGCAATCAGGAAGACAACGAGGTGGTACGAACCGCAACTTTTGCCAACGACACGAGCGGCAATTGGCTTACGGTCTTGTGGTAGTGCTCGCACTAATAGTTTCTTGAAAGTCTCGTCGGAAATCCTCAAAATCTCGTCCCACTGGGCTCGATCCTTGTCAACATTGCCTTGTGAAGCGTAGCCGGAGTCCTCGGTCGTCTCTTCTTCGACTTGCAAGTGCGAACGCTTGCTTCCTCGACTCATCATCGTCTTCAGTTTGGCCAGCGCTCGGCGTAACTTCGCTCGCGGTGAGAATGCTGGCTGAGTAGGGTGATACGAGCTCTCGCTACACGAATCTTGTGGAGTTTGAACAGGATTGGTGGATGTCTTGACTATATCTGCATCGACATTGATATCGCGGCAGACTTTGCCCGGCTTGATCGCGGTTCCGACGGCTGTAGCGGATGTGCCCATGTGAGAGGCTGAACCAGACGTCTTTGCTTTACAGGAGTTGGAAATTTTGGAAGATGCCCGGAGCACAATGTCTGCCGGTTGTCCGTTGTCTTCCGTATGGTGCGTCGCGGTGGAAATGGCGTCGATAGAGGAAGGCGTGAAAGTGGCAGCTTCTGGGGCCGCAAGTTGCGGGGGAAGAACTTCGCCATCTGCATGCCATCGCTTGTGCTCAAAAACAATTGAGTCGGTTGGCTCCCCGTTAGGATGAGCATGACCCGGTTTGCGACCTAAAAACTTGAACTTGTCGACTATCCGGGAGAAAAATCCAGTAGAATCTTCCTGGACGTGCTTGACGTTGGGAAGTACATCTACCATCGTATGCATGTTGCGGAAAAACATCTTCGCGTACGCCTCAGATTTTGATGCCTCGGGGCTGAGGAGATGGGTTGCGAGAGACGAGTCGCGAAAGATGAGTTGGAAGAGATTAAAAGAACTGATCAGGAAGAGATTGGAAGGGTTGAGTTGGAAGAGATTAGAAGAGATGAGCTGATACTTTAAGTAAGGTTTAGACAAAGGGCGATCACAATGTCGCAAGTGATAAGAGAGGCGAGTGAGCTAGTAGCAGGTGAGGAGGGTTACTCAGCAAGGCTCCGATATCACGTGCGACCAGTGAATGCCCTGAATCCTGTGTCAGTGAATTCCAGACTCGGGAAATGACGGCTTCCTCGAGGAAAAGTCCCGCAACTCAGCAGACCTTGCGACCTTTCACTATTCAGCGACTGAAACAGATTACCGACCCACAAACGCATCTGCCACGCGCATGTCTTAGTTAAACAGAAGCGCAGGTGTCTTGATCAGACTTCCAGGGCAATTTTAATCTCCTGAATCGGGCTTGGTCTGCAATTCTCGCTAAGTCTTTGGGTCAATAAAAGGCTCGGGCTTATGTTATGGGAAAACTAGCGTACTTATGCGGGCTAGAATTGTGATTAACATATCAGAAGTACTCAAACTACACACCCTTTGAACAAATCTTCAGATCAATCTTACCAAGGTCATCAGTCACTTCGAAACGCCCACCCAGTGTGCTCAATGAAGGCTTCGACCTCGTTCGATGAATGAACAGTGGCTCAGCCATTGTGTCATGACTTGAGAATAGCCATGTATCTATCCGAAGTTCATGGAGATAGAAGACTCACTGTGTGAGAGTGAAATATTTCCTCGGGGGGCGGGAATCTTGGTGCCTCTACATAGATAGCATGTTCACAATTCACCCTGTGCCAGACCCCCTTGTCTCGGTCACCCCATGACTGCTGGTCTCGCCTTATTATTCCTTTTTCTCCCTCATCTGTGATTCGAATTATCTCTACTCAACACATTCGGCATCCCTTCAACTGTAGCATCTCGTCACCCTCCTACTGTGCTCTCCTAAGCTCTTGAGCATTCCAGCTCAGAATCAGGAATAACGATGAAGTTCAATGATCTGAAGAGGAGAGAAGTACGTACTGAAGACTATATGTCAGACGAGACGTTCGAAAATACTGACTGACAATTAGAATCAAAATGGCGCCCACGACATTACAGAGACGCATACCTACCCCTTCCGGCAACCAGGCACATTAATCGTTGGTAAAGATGGCATGCAAAAGGCATTGCTTGAGCTATATGGTCCCAACTTCGCGGGAGAAGTGCACGACCCCAAGTTTCTCAACATCAGGACCGCAAAAACAATGGCCAAAACTCACCACTGTGGAGGAAATACGAACGGAGATCATGCAATGGTTCGGTCGTGTTTCACAAAAGGCGAGCAAGGTATGTCTTCTCAACATCAAAGTCACCGTCTTGATTACTAATCCTTTTGATAGCTTACTGCACGGAGTGGGTCGACGTGGGCAACTACCGTACACGCTGTGGTCAGCGCCTCGGAATGTGGTCACAGGGTTGCGGAAACCCGCTTCACAAGATGATGCAGCCTGGAAGCCTGTCTAAGATAATACTCGAGATGTTCGAGGGCAAGCGAAGCGACGTCGACTGGGCGAAATTCAACGACCCTCGGGCAATGGATGTCTGGCACGCTGAGCAGGATCAGGTTGTGGTGGATCCCCGAGAAATCGAGAGACAGCGAGAGGAAGCTATCGAGGAAGCCGTCGAGGAGCAAATTGGCGGAAACAACGCTCAAGTGCAGCATAACTCCAAACTATACGCGATATACGAGATCTACGAACACAAAAAGGCGGAGGACGAGAAGAAGACAAGAATCGAAGCGGCATTCGTGAAGCAAGTTGATGAACAGACCGTCGCAACTCTGGATCCAAAGATCGCGAGACTGAAACACACGAAACCAGCGGTCTACGAGAAGGCATACACCGATCATCGTGCGAAGATGACGGAAGAGCTTCGTACCGGCGCCTCAATAGAACCCGGCATTCCCAAGAATCCGAGACTCGAGGCACTGGCGACCAAGAGAGCCAACGGCGGCAAGACGATCAAGACGAAGAACGCGAGCCACAGAGGCTGGAGCAGGGATGTGTTCAAGGGAACGAAGACGCATCGCCATCACACAGAGAACCACCCGCCTGTCTAATCGTTACCACCGGGTGACGAAAAGCACAAAGTGCGGTGGTCATTGTTTCAGTACAAGAGGGGTTTTGAGCGAGCATGCCTTCACAGCGGCGCATGTCACACACACGCGCACGCACAATGCCCTGATTCCACTCTCATTTCCGTTCACATCTCTACTCAGACATAACCCATCGCCACCATTTCCCCCCGACGTGTGAAAAAATATCCATCTTCTTACCGTCCACCACTCTACAATCCCTTTGTCCCAAGTGCCGCCCCAATCGCTCGTTTCCGACCTCGACGTTCCTTTTCACGCCGTGTCAACATGCATACTGACATACAACGACATTGCCTCTGCCCGTGATACTCACTCGGGAATTCCTCGAGCACATGATTGCGCCATGGCATCGCGTAGGCCCGGCCGATCCGATAGGAGGAGAACACTTGTCGTCGAGAAAGTTCATCAGGTCATGGTACCTACAGTCGAGCAGTCAACAAAAAGGAGAACACATGGGGGACGACGGCTGAGCTTCTTATGGGGCTGGAGACACGCTCTATCGCAGGGTTTAGTTTAATTACACGCAGCAGGATAGTATGGCGAAGAATGGGATATGGAACAGGTCTGATAATATTTTGACTTATTTGGCCGTGTTGAAGCACTCTCCATGATGTGGTGGGGATTGAATGTCCACGCGATTGTACGTGATACATGCACAACACCATCATCCATGCGTTTTCCCTCGTACAACAAGCGCGCATACAGCTTCATCACATCACTTCGTTTCGCTCTCGCACATGCGTCTAAGTACCGGCGACGTAAAATCTCGTAGCGAACACCACGTACTCCTCTTTAAACACGCCCTGCCTCTCACTCTTAATCTGCCTCAGGACGCCCTTCTCGCTCTTCTTATCCTCGCTCTCTGCGAACGCAATAACGCAGTTTTGGTTTAGGGGTGGGTTGTCCACGGTCTTGTGTCGGCCTGGGTTCCGGCAGGGTTTTGCTGGGCTTCTATGGGGTGTCTTGCGCTTCTTCGCGTTGGTGGTGGTGATGGGGTTGGATGTCGCGGGAAGTTGTGGGGTTGCTAATAGGTCAAACTCTTTCGGGGACGGAGTGAGTTTCGGGAGTGAAGGTGCGGCCATTTTGCGCTCGAGAGTGCCGTCAATTTGCGCGATGGGGTCCTTGGGCCCAGCCTTTGGGATAGCTGTTGAAGTGATATTGGTAGTGCTGATGAGAGCCCCAGCTTCTAGCTCGGGAGTCGTCGGCGGGCTGCTAAGAGGAGACGACGAGCTGTTCGCGGGCATAATGGGTGTGTCAGAGACTTGTGTCGCGTCTTTCAACTGAACCATCGTGGAAGTAGTGTTTTTGCGCTTCACGGGTGGCTTTGATCGCTGTGCCTTGGCAGATCCCCGCAGAATCTCTTCGGGGTCATCTAGCCAGAAAGTCGTGGCCTTCGGTCCTTGCACGCCGCGAATCTGGGTTCCGGATGCTGTGCGTCGCTGTGGCGTTGGACCCTTGTTGAGTTTACAAGTGCCAGGGTCTGCAGTGTGCGAGAATTCGGCAGGCTCACCAACAGCAATACTGTCAATCTTCAGCACGCTATCAGCATCCCTCTCGGGTGCCTGTAGCGACTTCGTTGGTTTGCTACCATAGCTATTCCCGAAGGCGTTCCGGTTGGAGGCTTGAGTGGAAGATGCGTGCGCCAAGTTGCTTTGTTCAAGCTTCGTGTGGTACGAGCTACCACTCGATCTCCGGCTCGAAGCAATCTCCGTGTACACGCTGGACTCGAGAAGACTAGCGGGTGTGGAGCTCGCAATCGAGCTGCTGAAGTCTGAATCATTACATTTCAACGTGATACAGTGAGGAACAGCCCAGCTATGGTCTACAACAGGGATACTCTTCTTGCCTGTGATGATGAGTCGACGTAGTTGATACGTACGACGCGCATCTTCTGGACCTGTCATTTGCGGAACTTTCTTGGCATAGGCGCCCAACTTGGGTTTCGTAGTGACGCTGAACAATCCTGTCTGGGGCAATGGCATCGAATAGCGGCGGTCGAATGGCGAGGAGAAAGATAGGCTACCGAACACCGAGTTACCATAATGACCAGAGGAATTCGATACAGGCAACATATTGGGAACATAGGCCGGTGAGTGAGTTTCGTCTTCCCTGGGAAGATCATACTCCTCATCTGACCAGAGCTTGGTGACTGTGGATACAGATGATGGCGCGTGAGCGAGACCAAATGAGCTCCTACGCGGCAGCATTGAGTTCATTGTCGACAGGGTAGCTGAGCCTAGAGTGTAGCCATCTGGGTACTGGCCATTCCCAGAAGTCGGAATGCGTGAGAGGAACTGTCGAACGGGCCTGTTCATACCCAAAGAATCTTGCTGCAAAGGACTAGATGGAAATGCTGCGTTGCCGTATGCCGCAACGTGTATGGGAGCACTTCGTGGATCGCCGAAGGTCTGATCAGAGAACTGGGAGCTATATGGCAAGGGCCGCATCTGCGGCGTTGGAGCGTACCCAATGCTTGAATTTGAGAAATTACAGGGCTCTTGAGGTGTGTGAAAGGAGGAATTTTCTGGCAGATCTTGGCCGTGGTGTGCGATGTATTCCTTGGAAGTGGCCCCCCCACGTTCAGGATACGATATGAGTTCATCCAAGCCGTCTCGTAGCCCTAGAATCGGGGCAACGCTGGGGGATACTGTAGGAGTCGCTGGAAAGAGCGATTCTGCATGCATGGCTCTGAGTGGTACAGACATTGTTGATTTTCGCTCATACTCAATACTCGTCTGTGATGTGACAGGGTAGATAGGGCGCGAATCGCGGCTTTTTAGCAAGATCAAAGGTGTGGTGGCGCGTCGTTTGAACGGAGGTTCGTCGTCCGAGTCACTCTCGCCCTCTGCATCTTCTTCTCTGGTATTCTTCAGCGGTGCAGGCATGGATCGGGATTGACCGGCTTGAGCAACGGCAGAGGTAGCGGAGGTAAGCCCTGCCTGTGGAACGGCCAATTGATTATGAGACGAAAAGCTGTCGTCAATGAATATCTGAGGCGCTTTCAGATAGCCTTTTCCACTGGTTACTTTCCGGCCATAGCCAGCAGTGATGAGCACATCGATGACACCAAAGCTCTTGATATTTGGCTTGTGCATAGCCTTGATTTGATGAGACATGTCCAAATTTGCCAGCGCGCGCAAGAATGTGGCGCTCGGGGGTAGGTTACCCTTCCTGTCTGACCCTCGAGCGTTTGCTTCTTGGCTCAACGCTTGGCAAATGTCTTTCCATCGCGTTTCTGGGGCAGTAGAGTTCTCAGTTGTCGCAAAACTGCCGTCGGCGCAAACTCGCGGGGGCAAGATGACCCACGGCCGCTCTGCTAGATAATCTGTCCTGTACCCAGCAAAGACCTGGTGATGAGTCTTGGTGCCAGACCGGAGCTCGTAAGGCGGGAGGAAGAAGCAGTTTGACAACTTTCCATTGAAGAGGACCTCGATTTTGAGATGCGGTCGGTTCTGGTTGTCGAATCCCGACGCAAAAGTCCGGTCAGATGAGAGTACATGGAGACTGAGCGCTAATGGGCCGGGCACCGAAGTGGCTGTGCTGTAAATCGGTGAATGTTGCTGGAGATGTGATGGATTCACTGTGGTAGCCGGAAACTCATGTGCATCGAGGCGGAACAAGTCGTGTCCAGCCTGGACTTGCATGAAAGGCACATTGCCCAGCCAATTCAACTCGAAATCGCACTCGTCGCCCGGAAAGCTGACGCGCTTCTCGTGTAGCAGCTCACTTTTGAGAAGGTTCTGCTCGATCTCCTCGCAGCGCTTCTTGTCGATGTCGGCCTTGTTGAGAACGATGTCTGGATTGACAGTATCGACTAGAGGCGCGACGCCTAGACGCACCGAGACACCGCACGCATGATAGGTGGGCATCGTGCACAAGGGAGATGCAATGAAAGCTGAAGGAGGGAGGGACAGAAGGCTTGAAAGACGGCCCTGTCGTTCTCGCACCGCAAAACGCAGGGTCGCGTTGGTACAGCAGAGTGACAAACACCCATCCAGACCGCCTCGAGCTTGGCGGGGTATGGGGAGCGCGCGGTCGACACGTGGTCCCGTGACGTGACGTGATGCCCTTGTGCTCTCGTTCGTCCAAAGGCGGAAGGAGCCACCATGCTCATAGTCGTATCAAAACATGGTGAGGTCTACGTAGTATTCAGTGCCTGAGCATGCATCTCGGCGCACTTTGGATTGTTCGCTTTCCGAGGTGGCCAGTTCTCGTCGTTTCATCGCTGCGAGCTGCCGTCCCTGTGCAACCTGAGGGGGTGTTTCGCAGCATATGTGATGCCGTATCTGCAGAAAGATCAAATTTCAGTCATGCATGCAATATTCAGAAGTCCATTTCGCCCTCAGACTCTACGACACTTTCGCCGCAGCGTTGCGGGCCAGGTCTCTTGAGATGCCAGTCGTCGGTGATGATACCAATCGGCGGACCGCCTAGGACATGACCCAGTTCGCCTATAGTCTTCTCATACACGCTCGCAATGCTGCGCTCTTGCGAACGCTCGTCGTCCTCGCCGTCCTCGTCATCATCATCGAAACCCTCGAACGTGACGGTACCCTGTCGCTGACGAGTCTCGCCCTCTGCATCTGTGGTCATTGGCTCGCCGCCGTCGCTTTCGTCGTCTGCCGCGTCCTTGATTGCCCGGGCGACCGCCAGCCGTGTGCGGTCCACGATGCCCTTCAGGCGCACCTGGTCCGTGGTGGACACATGTCGCCCCGTCTCGAACCCCGAAAGGCTCTCGCCAGTGGCTGCGTCATGACCCGTGAGGAGCGAAGCAAAGGCGTCGTCGAGTTTCGCCAGCACGTGGAAGGTTGCATGTGCGGAGCGGCTGGACGCGGGGAACATGGGAAGGAACTCGGCGGCAAGGACGGCGATGTTGAGGAGGTACGGTATTTGCAGATTTGCTGTCGACTCGTGAGCCCAAGAGTGACGACTGGCCGCGATTGGGCAACGCACGTGATCCCGACACCCACACCACATCCACGAGCGCATCCAGGTCCTTTGCGACGTCTGCATATGCGCCGTAGCCGCCCTCCTCGCCCAGCACCGGCTTCAGCTTCCGGCTAGTCGTGCGGTTGTCGACGCGCTTCTGCACCTTGTTGATGCCAAGATCCAGATATCTGATGAGCGCGCTCTCCTTGGGTCCACCGGGCCTCAGAGGTTGTCGCCGAGGCTGTGGTAGCGACGACGCCTGCTGAGAGGGTGCTGCAGAAGAAGCAGGCGGCGTGAGAATTCCAGGGCTTGTGATTGATGCCATGGTGTATGACCGTGCAATCACTGGCCACGTGTGTCTTTTCAGTTAAAGGGGATGAACGCGACCAAGGCGTGCGATGCTGTTACTTGAATATTTCGGGCGTCGAGTAGGAGACATCCCCAGCGTGGAAACAACCTGCGATATTAATGAGCAACTCTGTCCTCGAGGTTGCGCGTGGACCACAACTCGGGTGCACGACGTTCGCGGCTCCCTCCCGCGGTCCGCGCTAGCCGCAAACGTCTTTCACCTCGGCGCGTCAACCGACATGGACATCAGCCAACATTGCCCACGCCCTCAACACTCCCATCGTGACACACCTCAGGCAGCTTCCGAGTTCTTTCGGGTCAATCTGGTAATGCTGGATACGTACGACTACATCATCCTCGCTTCATGTCCACGTTCAAAGGCATCATAGCTGGTGAGCCTGACCGCGTCCTGCACCGCGCCAAGACTAACCTCACATCAGAATTTCCTCAAATACGAATCGACTACTTTCGACAGCAGCCGGAATACAAACCGCCATTGGCCTGCTTTCTCAGCCATGTGCACTCAGATCATCTGGTTGGGCTCGAGTCCATGCGAGCGCCGTTCGTGTACTGCTCTGCGGCAACCAAAGAGGTGAGCTACTCAATCTGCCTTAAAGCCTCGTCCACGCTTCTGTGCTGCTTCAGATAGCCCATTACCTCAACGGTAGTCTCCAGCTGACCCCCATAGAGATACTCCTGCGACTAGAAAAGTACCACTATCGAATGAACTTCGCCAAGGGAATCTTGGAGAGCCGAAATGTTACATACGACCGCAGCATGCGCAAGTTAGCAAAGCCACTGCCCTTGGATACCCCTACCACTATAGAGCTCGCTCCAGGCAGCTCCATTCGAGTAACGTTGATTGACGCAAATCATTGCGTTGGCGCTGTCATGTTTCTCATCGAGGGTGACGGCAAAGCAATCCTCTATACCGGCGACATCCGTGCGGAGACATGGTGGGTGAACTCACTCGTCCAAAATCCGATACTGCTTCCCTACACCCTTGAGAATCGTCGACTGGACTGCATGTATCTAGACACCACCTTTGCAACCAAGAGTGAGCCCTATAAGAGTTTTCCTAGCAAAGCTGAAGGTATTCGGGAGTTGTTCGAAAAGGTTCTTCAATACCCGGACGACACCATATTTTACTTCCATTCCTGGACTTTTGGCTACGAGAACGTCTGGATCGCATTGTCTGCACTCTTAAAGTGCCAGATACACCTCGACGATTATCGTGCGCGTATATATGGCTCGCTATCAACCTTAGGCAAAAAGCAGTTACGCGAGATCGGGCTACGAGTCCAGTCCGACAATAAGTCTTTACGAGAATCCGGTCTTGAAGTTCGCGAAGCCCCTGCACTTTGCGGGTTTCGCAACGGTAACCACATACAGCATGGATGTTTGACTTCTCGAGAGAACGTCCGTATTCACAGTTGCGAGCGGGGAATGGGCTGCCGTGTACTGGACCAGGACGCAGAAGCGAAGATTGTCCACATTATCCCAATCATCACATGCGCCAATGGAACTGAAATTGCCGAGATTGGAGCGGGAGGTGGCAAAGGGGATCTCAACCAAAAGGAAGAGTTGGAAACAGGTGGTATTGCGGAGCTTGAGAAATTGATGGAGCTATGCGCAAAGACGATACAGGATGAGCAGCTCTTGTCCAAGGTACTCGGCCTGCTCCACCAAACACTTACGAAAAGCAATGGCAAACTTGATCTCGACATGCAAATGCGAAAAGCAAACCCGGATAGCGAAGTTGGTTTTTCCTTGCAGAAGCTCGTAACAGCCTTGTCGGCGAATGCTTCTCGGAGTGCTGCGACCGAGGAGCCACAGAACCGCACAATTCGATTTCCGTATTCAAGACATTCGTCTTACTCTGAGCTGTGTGAGCTTGTTAGTGCGTTCAACCCGTCAGATGTGTTTCCTTGCACGGTCGACGAAGAAAGATGGGAACCGGCTATTAGCATGGAGAATCTTTTCGGCGAATTTTGCAGCGCTGGCAAGTTTCGTCACGATATCGAAATGAGGCAGTTGTATGTGACCAGGCTACAACGCCAGCAGCTCGCAAAGCGGGATCGAGGGGATACTCAGGAGAGTACACAGATGACCGATGGCCTACTGCTGCAAAGTCCGACCGCGAAACGTGCGTGTGACGAAGAGAAGCGTGTTCTAGATCTTGTAAAGAACGTAATGCCGGTTGAGATACTTCATTGCACAGAACTCCAGCCTACCGCGTCAGACGAAACTGTGACCGCAGATGAACACTTCTCAGCAAGCTCGAACTCTCAACCAGATATGCGGCCACATGATAAACGCAGCAGTTTCTGCTCTGTACCAGCGAGTGACAGTGCTTTTCTACCTTCTCCAATTACAGTTTCCGACAAGCAAGACTCCAAAGAGCGAGTTGATACAGTCGCGCCTACTTCATCAACGCCGTCTCTGCTGATCCCCTTCTCTGACGACGCAAATTTGAGGAAGAAGGAGAAGAAGAGGCTGACGAACCGGCAACTCGCTTACAACGCCGCAATTGGCATAGATCTTACTTGGGCAGACTTTGGCGGCTTAAGCTCGACCAGATCACGAGAAGAACGAGAAGATCGTGAGCTTTGACGCAGCCTGCTCTCGCCGCTGAAAGCGAATTTCTTGCAATCAGCCGTAGAACCTTATGGCTCATCGGTGGTCATGGCACTGTGGCACAGCACGGTGGTCCCCGCGGTCTCTCAACAGTCGTGCGGAAGAATGCAAGGACCCGGATATGAAAGTCCAAATCACTGTCGCATTGTCAACATCGCATAAAATCTTGGTGTACGCGCGAAAAGATGTATCACAAAGATGGAGAAGGGAAGAACAGTTGTCGGATCGTGGACAGAAAACGAAAACGCTCAAGATAGCTACGACACGCCTCCAAAACCCACCGCTGCAGCAGAGCCTCTGGAGTCAGCGCTCGCCCTAGTGTCTTCCCATCCGACAAGGAATACGAACAGTACCTAACCCGGAGCAGACAAAAGTAGGGCGAGGACCGTGTCAATGAGGCGGAACAAATATACTTGCCATCGAAGATCAAGCCCATATCTTCACCCACACGAGCCAGTCGGACAAGATTGGTTCATGGCGCATTACGGATTTTGGGGAAGATAGCCCTTCAGCGCGATTTTGAAAATCGTTCTTCCGTTCCACGAACAATTTAGGATTACACTAAATGGCAAGTTTTGAAAGACAAGGCGAGAGCTGAAGCTTATCGGTCTTCGGAACCGTGAACGCTGGCGGCAGCCGAACGCGCATCCGTCGAGATAGCTTAAGCCTTACCCACCACATCCGGCGGCTCACACGGCGGCTCAACGCCAGCGCGTTTGCTGGGATACGCTACTGAAGTTGGTATAGCTCGCGCCGGTCAAGTATCACGCGGAGTTACGGGCACTCCTATTCGTGGGAGAACTACTGAGAATGGGAAAGTCGTGGGTGGGTGACGCCCCTAGGGGTCCACGATGTTGTGTAAATGCCCCGCACTACGCGTCGTGGAAGTTCCGAGGAATTGGCAGCTGATCTGCCCGTAGTCTTTTGGTCCTGCTGTGCTTTTGTTTTGTCGACTTACTCTTCTGTCCTTGCAGATTCCACAGACTAAGCGCACAAGATGAGCTCGACAGCTGTCACCGAGGTCAAGGCCACAAAGGCGAACATCGGTGTTTATACAAATCCTGCGCACGATCTATGGGTGGCAGAAGCTGAGCCAAGTCTGGAGGTGGTTGAGAAGGGCGGAGATCTGAAGGAAGGAGAAGTCCTGCTGAACGTGAAGAGCACGGGAATTTGCGGATCTGACATCCACTTCTGGCATGCGGTAAGTGCAGCGATTTCTTGCGTTATTGCTTTTCTCTCAGAAGAGGATCTTAGACTAACATGTGAAAGGGCTGCATTGGACCGATGATTGTCGAAGACACACACATCCTCGGCCACGAATCTGCCGGTACTGTCCTCGCTGTCCACCCCTCGGTATCCTCTCTCAAAGCTGGTGACCGCATCGCAATCGAGCCCAACGTCATTTGCCACCAATGCGAACCGTGTTTGACAGGCCGTTACAATGGATGCGAGCGAGTGCAGTTTCTATCAACACCACCAGTCACTGGCCTTTTGCGCCGATACCTCAAGCATCCAGCCATGTGGTGCCACAAGCTTCCCGACAACCTCACTTTCGAAGACGGCGCAATGCTGGAACCCCTATCAGTCGCATTGGCAGGTATGGACCGCGCAAACGTGCGCCTCGGAGACCCCGTCGTTGTCTGCGGTGCCGGACCGATCGGCCTAGTCACTCTTCTCTGCTGTCGTGCAGCAGGCGCCGCACCCATAGTAATCACCGATATTGACGAGGGCCGCCTCAAGTTTGCAAAAGAGCTCGTTCCGAGCGTCGTAACTCACAAAGTCGAATTCTCGCACTCGCCAGACGACTTCCGCGACGCTGTCATCGCCAAAATGGAAGGCGTCGAGCCCGCCATCGCAATGGAATGCACGGGTGTTGAGTCCAGCATCAACAGCGCCATCCACGCCGTCAAGTTCGGCGGCAAAGTCTTCGTCATTGGCGTGGGGAAGAACGAGATGAAGATTCCTTTCATGCGTCTTTCAACACGCGAAGTCGACCTCCAGTTCCAATACCGCTACTGCAACACATGGCCCAAGGCAATACGGCTCGTCAAAAGCGGAGTAATTGATCTCAGCAAGTTGGTCACGCACAGATTCAATCTGGAAGACGCAGTCGAAGCGTTCAAGACCGCGGCAGATCCCAAGACAGGCGCGATTAAAGTGCAGATTCAGAGCTTGGATTAGCATACATGGAAGATACCTAGACCGTAGACGTCAGGCTTTGCGCAACAGAAACTTAGTGGTGCTTCGAGTCAGGCGTGATTGGTGCAAAAATTTCAGTGACGTTACACAAGCCGATTAGACGTAGATCAGTTTGTGCTGTGGGACCCTTGTTTTGCGGAGCGGCTATGCAGGTCATACATGATCGGCATTGGCCTGGATGCGGTCGGCTGTGCGCATTTGCTCGTGCGACGAGCGGTGCTACAACAAGGCGTTGGCGTAGGGCACGTTGGAGCTTGTGGGATCTGTATCTCCCAGAAGTAGGTTTGGCTTTTTTTTTTGTGAAGATGGAGACACGGATTGTGAGATGGGCTAGGAATGAAAGAGAGGACGGATGCCTTGGCAGACGAGGAGAGGAGATAATACGAGACGAGAGGGAATGAAAAAAAATGCTAGCCTTGTTCATATATTAATTGAGTTGTGAGCGCTGCAGAAGGTTATACTGATTGCGCCTTGAGAGCTTTGACCTTTGTGTGCCTGATACCCTGGATGCAATACAGTGCGGTGAAGTGCACGGCTGAAGCCTGCGTCTGATGATTTTTGCCTCAGGCTCATTGTAGCCTGATTGGGCGACGCGGTTGGGCTGCTCTATGTCTGGGCTGCTTTTAATCTTGACGCCTAGGTATCTCTCTGCCGCCTTGGCCTTATTATATTCATGCCAACAATGTTAACTATGTTAGCCCTACCTTGGTTCAATTGAGCGGCGGTGTCTTTGGCCACCGCTCTGATCCGTGCACACGATTTTTGGAGACTGGTTTTGAGCTAGAAATCCGCCTTGAAGACATTGTGTTCTTCCTTGCGTTCTAGCAACTGCACAAGATCGACGTTGAGATGGCTTTGATGGCGCTGTTCAAACAGCGTTTACTCTCTGGGCTGACTGCTAGGCCATGGACATGGCTAATCCTGCGCAATAATACTTCTACTTCGACTTGAACTATGCACAGACATAAGACCCAGAGCTAATGCTTTGGTCGTTGCTCAGCCAGTTCCTGTAGCGATCGTTTACGATATGCAAAGGCGTCGATGGATTGTTTTAGTCTTGCGAGAACCGACAACGATAGCCATCACTGCATGCGCTTCTAGACGTGACACGACAGGCGATGCAAGTATTTGCGCAAGTTTACGTTATTCTTTATGCGCTTGAAGAATGTACGCAACGCCGAGAGCTGATAGACGTGCTTAAAACAGTGGCTGAGTGGCAGCTTGAAAATATGCATCTGCTTATGACCAGCCCCAAAGAGCGAGACATCGAAAGCGCTTTGGGGAGTTATGTCAAGGAAGAGGACACTATCTGTCTTCAGAGGGAAGTAATGGACAAGGATACACAGCGATACGTTCAACAAAGGCTGTTTGACTATGAGCCTTTAGCAGAATAGAACGAAGAAGCTGCTGTCAGACAAGAGCTTGAGGCTGCACTAATGCAAGAGCTCGCAGGATGTACTTGTGTTCACACAGCTACCCTCAGAGCTAAAGCTGACGATAATGGAGGTTTTTATGGGCTGTTTGTCAGCTCGATGCGTCAGGTAGCAAGTGTCGCAATTGAGCGACGCTGCGCAAGTTGCTGGCAACTTTGCCGCAAACGTTGGACCAGGCATACAACTAGAATCTCACTGCCAGAAGTAAAAAAGACTGGGAGTACGCGATACGCATCCTGCAGTAGCTAAAGTTCTCTGCGCGGCCGCTGTTAGTAGATGATGTTTCAGAAGTCGTTGCTATTGACGTGGCGCGCGACCTGGCATTCGACCGCGGTGAAGTACTAGAGGATCCGCTAGAAGCACTGAACATCTGCTCGATTTTGGTCACAATCTTAACAATTGAGTCTAAAGGAAGATTAGAGGCTGCCCAATAGACTAATCCTCTGGCACACTATTCTGTCTAGGAATACTCCGTACCTAGTCTCTGACAGGATTAAGCAGGATCCTGCAAAGCAATACAATATGCATGAAGTTGAAATTTACGATGTGATGATGGATAGCTGTTTAAAGTACCTGCTATATTTTCAGCGACTACTATTGAAAGAAGTTATTAAGACATCGGGCCATCGGCGCTGGTACGGTATGCGGCAGAGCTCTGGAGCAGTTATCTTGGGCAAACAGGAGAGGACATGGAAAGATTGAGTTAGAAAGCGATGGGTCTTATGTCTACAGAAAACCCTACATACGTCGCCTGGATTCGGTTGTATAATCCGCACAGTCCTGGGATGCAATCAGATCTAAGCCCAGGTCTTAGGTCTAGGAATTGTAGCAGCGCCGCTTTATTATATGCAGCGCTTCTAGGCCTGAATACAATTATGGAGCTGTTGCTGGACTAAGACGCTGAGGTTAATGCACGCGACAGACGCTACGGCAACGCACTCCATGAAGCTTCGCTTAAAGGCCACGAGCAGGTAATCCGGACGCTGTTCGAAGCAGGCGCTGATACCAATGCACAGAGTGGATATTAAGGCAACCCACTCCAAGCAGCTTTATAAGAAGGCCACGAGCTGATAGTCAAGATGCTACTCGAAAACAAGGCAGACGTCCACGCGCAAGGTAGTAAGTACGGCACTGCGCTCCAGTTAGCTTTGGCTGTAGGTTACCAGGCAATAGTACAGCTGCTTATTGATAATTGTGCTGATTTCAACAAGCCGGGCGGTCTCTACAGCAGCGCTTTCAGTGCGGCTGCAGCTGAGAGCCGTAAAGCCAATGTTAAGCTCCTACTCAAGAACGGCGCTAACGCCTCACGATACGATAGCAAGGGAATGGAGAATTTGGAAGTCTGTGGTTGGTCAACAGACTAGTATCCAGTGGAGCAAATCCGATCAAGAGGAACTTGAAGCAGCAGAACGCACTGCACCTTACCAGCCGATTTTGCGACCACGAGGCGGTCACTGTTCTACTTTCCTAGGAGTTGACCCTGCCTTACCGGAAAAATGGAGGACTTGATACTCTTCACCACGCTGCACGAAGTGGAAACTATACAATAATCACCGTTCTACTAGAAACAGCCGTAACAAGAAGATTAAGCCTAGTAGCGTCAAAGGGCACTTTAGGTAAACATTCGCTTTACTATCTGTTGTGTAGGACTTTCAACGTTCAGATTGAGACAACACAACTGCTGCTCGACAAGGGAGTAGATAGTCAAGAGCTAAGCGTATCTAGTGTTTTACCGTTGATCAGCTACGTCGAAGGGTATGGGCTGGGAATAAATATTAGCATCTAATATTTGATACTATCCATCAAAGGAAACTCTTTACTTGCCGACAACTTTGGACAAAACCTAGGGTACTTGTACGCTTTGACGTTGGAATGCGAAGTTCAAGTTTTGAAGATCCCAAGGGAACACGGTGTCGATCTGACACAGAAAGACTTGCAAAGCAGGACAATGTTACACTGTTCTGCGATTAGTGGACCCGTGACCGAAGAATATCTGCGCTATCTTCTCTGTGTTGGCGGCGTTCAGATAAATGCAGAGGACGCGTCTAGAAAAACAGCGCTGCAGCATGCGGCAGAACTGGCATCGAAAGACTATGACTTACAGATCTATGATTCTGGACGTCGGGATAGAAGCACCAGGCTTTTTTCGGGATCGAGTGTCAGTTAAGCAGCTTAGAGCTAGATGCCACTATGCTTGTTGTGCTTTTCATGCACTGTGTGTCTTTTCAGATGTGATTGAGTTGCCACATCTATTGTGCTTTTAAGTGCAGTTTGGAATCTCAGTTCAACCTATCCGTCATGTTGTTCACATGATAGAATCCTCAAGTTGCTGTCATATTTTTCGCGGCAAGCGTAGGCTTGATTGATGTGTTCATTATTGCACGTGCAGGCTGACGCTAGAGTAGGACGCTATGATCCCTGTTTAGTATAGCGCAAACTATATTTAAATGGGAGGCAGAATTGAAGAGCATAGTTCACATTTCATCAGGTACGCCGAGCCCTGAGTCAAAAGAAAATACGATACTAACGCTCACTCAATAGTCCTATAGTAAGAAATTCGAAATCAGTGCTCCCGACATACGCGTGGTCTTTGTGTCTTCACTAAAACACGTAGGCATCTGAACATCTTCGCACAACTTGCTTGAATCTCTCACCACCAAGACGTAAAGCGTGGATGCTCCAACCACACTACACTCTGAATGGCTTGAACTGGTCCAATAAGCGTGGAGTTCAAGACGTTGGCTTTTTGCGCACTCTTCGAACCCGGTTAACAAACAACTTGCCACAACTGCTGCCGGGCCATGATACCCAGGCCTTGGACGAAGTTAGCGTTCACACCAAGAGTGTAATACAATTCAATATACGACGATATTCATTGCAATGAGCCGTGTGTGAAAGGAATGGTGGAGATTGTCGACGCGACGGCGTCTGTTGTGAAGTGTCAGACACCGCCTTCTGGATGAAGCTAGCAGATCACCGCGTGACAGCATCCACGAGCCGCGGTTAGCATCACCGTGGATAAGCCAAGACTTTCAGCACAACACAGCACCACTGCACCGTCCTACATTGCGATTTTGCTTGCCATTCGTAGCCGTCAGACTGCATAGGCAACCTTTGCGACCAGCTTTTGAGGCGGAATCTAGAAGCCAATCAACATGGGGAGAAATCGTGCGGTCTCGAACGCGAGTACGAGAAGTGATGAGCCGCCGGTGCAAGTAGGTATGGGAGTCTTCCGGCCAGCAGAAGACGAACTAATGCATCGTAGGAGTTGGGGAGCATGTATGACTACCTAGCAAAGATCGTACTACTAGGACCCAGTGGTGCTGGCAAGTAAGTGTTGCGACAAGAAACCCCTAGAGACGTTTGCCAACGCCAAGATCAGATCATGTCTTTTACACCGCTTCGTCAAGAGTGAATGTATGGAACAATTCCAGCGGACAAGGTGGTACGCTGACAAGGCTAGGGAGAGTGCTATCATCACAAACCATCGGCGTCGAGTTCTCCTCCAAGATTGTCCACATTGCCGACCGAAAAGCAAACTCGTCGAATCGCAAGCGCATAAAACTTCAACTCTGGGACACGGCAGGCACAGAGCGCTTTCGCTCAGTGTCGCGATCGTACTATCGAGGAGCAGCTGGTGCCATACTGGTCTACGACGTCAGCAGCTGGCGGAGCTTCGAGCAATTGCAAACATTCTTAAACGATGCGCGGGCGCTTGCAGGACCAGACATCACAATCATACTGGCAGGAAACAAGGCCGACGTAGTAGAGGGGCAGCCGCCGCCCAGCTCAGAGAGAGACTACTTTGGCAGCTACGGCAGCACACGGTCGTCAGAGAGCAATCTGCCACCGCCCACACCCTCTTCACAGTCGAGTCGCGCACATTCGCTCAACGCCAACCTCCACTCCTCGTACACGGTCGCGCCAGACGGCCGCGAGGTGCCCGCCGAGACTGCATCGCGGTGGGCTGGGTCAAACGGCATACCCGTCGCTGTCGAGGTTTCCGCCCTCAATGGGGAAAATGTCGACGAGTTGTTCAACAGACTAGCGCGCATAATCCTGACCAAGATCGAGCTAGGCGAGATCGACCCGGACGACCCCGCCAGCGGAATACAGTATGGGGATCTGGGGTGGGACGATGGCGCCGGGAGTATCGGGAGCGGACTTGGCGACGAGGGTGTCAGATACAGGAAGAGGGGGAAGAAGGGTGGCGGGACGCTGGGAAATTGGCAGGAAGTGTTTACATTGAGTGGTGGACGGAGGAAAGGCGGCTGCTGCTGACGTGCGATGCCATGTGCTTTATCACGGCGTCCTGATCTGCAACACTTGGGAACTCGAAGATACACAGCGTTTGATTTCCTGGACACTCTAAAAAGGGTCAACTACACGTCGCTACATATTTTCTATTCTGCCTGTCGGCGTTCGGGTGAAGGATGTGTCACATGCTCGACGCGGACGCTAAATTCCTTAGCGCCACCGCCACATCTTAACGCTTCGTCATGGTGGCACTGACAACGCGATCAACCTGCAACGACATTCACAGCTTGTTGATAGTGCGCCACCGGATGCTGCTGGATGCAATTCTGAACTACCGCAATCTGCGACTTTTTTATTTTACTCGACTGCAAAAACTTCCATTGTCCGCTGGAACGCGTCCGAATCCAGCTGCTCACTGTCGCATGCTCCGGCAGGATCCTGGCATTAGTGCAAATTGAGACGGCTTTTTCACTTGCGTCACTACATTGCCTTCGTAACTCGTTACTGACCAACCCTGTCGCTCCTGCGCCTCATATGTCGCCAGTCGCTGCTCTTTCCTTTCTCTGTAGCAATATCCTTCTTCTGAGAACCTCATTCGTATCTAGATCCTGTACCTTGCCGAAGGACCTGTGTATACTACACCCACAGTGTCTTTCTCACGAGCTTATAGATCCCTTATCGCCGCCATCTCACCGGCCGTTCGCACATCGAGTGCTCTGACAGCCGTCAACATGACATGGCTTAAACACATCAACCCGACGCCCGCGTTCCCGACGCATACCGGGCCATACAAAGTTGGATCAGTGGATGTTGAGATACCAACAAGCGAACTAGAGAACCCCAGCATGCGACCTACGCCTGGCGATCTGCCTACGGTAGCCTTCCGAGTCTTCTATCCGGCGAAGGAGGAGAGCAACGAAAGGGGTGTCACATGGATTCCCAGCCCACAAAGAGAGTACATTAGTGCTTATGCGAAATTCTTGGGGGCTAACAGCGCGTTCGCGAGTGTATTCTCGTAAGTATACAGACGAATGAAATTGGAAAGCAGTGCTAATAGATCACCAGCCTAATACCACAATTGCTATACTTCATCTCCATGCCAGTACACCAGAACGCCGACCTCCTCGAACCACCTACAAATTCCAAGCGCTGGCCTGTTATGGTGTTCTCACACGGCCTGGGCGGCTCAAGAAACGCATATTCGCACATATGTGGCTCGCTAGCCAGCCATGGAGTGGTGGTTGTTGCGCCGGACCACCGCGATGGCAGCTCGCCTCTGTCCATACACAATACCCCAGACGAAAAGGAGAAGCTCAAGCGTGTGGAATACAGGAAGATTGCACATCATCCAAGCACAGAAGTGTATAAGGCACGCGATGAACAATTGCGCATTCGGTTGACAGAGGTGGGACTGATACACGATGCATTGTTGAAGATAGACAAAGGACGAAAGCTGCGCAACGTAACGCATGACCGGTCTTGGAAAGGTGGGAAGGAACTATTGACCATGTTCTCTAATGTTCTGAATGTCCATGAGCCGGGGGCAATCAGCTTCGCCGGCCACTCTTTCGGTGCATCGACGATGGTACTTTTCCTCAAGTCAATTTATTGGAACTCGCGGCAAGAGATAGGCAACGTGGCAGGCTACAAGCCACTCTACATACCGTCTGCCGACTCGAGCATAATTCGTCAGGTTACACCCGAGAACCCTGTGATCCTTCTAGATCTATGGACGCTTCCCATACAGAGCCCGGATACGGCATGGCTGCGCTTGAAGCCTATGCCCTCGTACGATAGTGCCAATGGCGGCAAGAATCTGCTCGCGATTCTGAGCGAAAGTTTCTACAATTGGAAGTCCAACTTCCACGAGGTCAAGCGCACACTTGCTAAGCCAAAGGATGTGAAGTCGAAGCACGCATGCCAGCCTGGCCCGCACATCTTCTACCCCATATCGTCAGCGCATCTATCCCAGAGTGACTTTGGTGTCCTCTTTCCGTGGTTAACAACCAAGATGTTTGGCGTGAAGGAGCCAGAGCGCGTTCTAAAACTCAACACTCGCGCTATCCTGCAAGTCATGCGCGACAGTGGTATTTGTGTGGCCAGCACGAGCGCACAAGACTTAGAGATTAGCGAATACGATTCGCGAGATAAGAGCGTCGCGCAAGATACGACTATCCTGAGCAGGTCGAAAGACAGCGTGCGAGACTGGGTCAACTTGAGCGCTGACACAGAAGATGGCCTTGATCGCACGGAGGGCGAGAGCCTCATCGGCACATCTATGGAGAGAGTTGGAAGTGGTAAGGTAGGCTCCGGGCCCGGGGACGCGATGGTTGAAGGTGAGGCGTTGGGCCAGGTCGTGAAAGACGATGAGCGATAAGAGCATCAATGTCCCATGTATTATTTGCGTTGTAGTGAGGGCATCGAGACGGCCTTGAACATAGCAAGCAGTTTGCAGAGGCATAGATGTGTCCCATAGCATATAGAGACGGATTCATGATTGCAAGCCACATTTATCGTGGCGTAATCGGAAGGATATGGTGAGGGTCACACATGCTCGAAGCACGTGATAGCGCGTCCCACATAGCGCGTCCTTGGCGCGGGGATCTCGTGCCTCTATTATTATCACACATTAAAGTCTTCATACTTGATACTCCACATCTCCTCTACTACAAAATACTGTCAAGTTCAACAGCGTCACCTCGAGATCTATTATCAAACTACGGTATTGGTGGCAGCTCGCTTGCGACGACTGCTTGCGACGACAACTCACCGCATTACGCAAGCGAGACAAGCAAACAAACAGTGACCAGCCAACACACAAAACCTTGTCATCTTATTTAAATGCGCGCAATATCGCTTTAATCAGCGGTTGCCACCTCGCGACATCTGTCTCAAGCATTTGACCGTCTCTACTTCACGCCGACCTTCAACCTCACATCTCTCATCGCAAGCATGCCTAACACAGAGCGTGAACCTGATCCCCATGAGCCCAATGGTGAGCGTGAGGTTTTTCAGCAAGCACAACGCAAGACTGCACGCCAAGGCTACGCCACTCCAGGCGCGCTACAAGATATCATCAACGCGATGATGACAGACCAAGAAGAAGCCAAGCGAGTCAATGCCGCGAAAGCTGCGCAGCTGGGTGTGGATATCGATGCAACTGTTGAGAAGTGGGCGTCAAAGAATATGAGCGTTTTCCCTCATGGTACGCCGCAATCCGTCCGATGGCCTGCGTCGAATCTGACTGCGACTGAGAAAGACCTCTCACCCGGGGCTCTTGGACCAAAGGAAGATGTCACGATGTCGGACCAAGGTGTCACGTCACCTGAGACTGACGCGCATGTCGATTACTCGTCAACAACTCCAATGGATATATCCTCGCCTGAATCTGGTGAATGGACGGGAGACTCAACGACCCCGAACGAAAGTGAGATATCTGATGGCCATATTCGAAATGGAAACACGGGCGCTAAATCATCCTTCCAACGGTTTTCGCTGAATACTAATAATGGTGGCTCAAAGAAAGGGAAAGGGAAACGAAAACGTGTCACGTTCTCAGACAACATGCCCATCCCAACCTTATTACCAGCTACACCACCAGTAGCCGAATCATCGAGAATTGGCGCTGCCCGAGTACCGACAGACTTGGACACGCAACTCGCGCCTTCACTTTTTGTTCAACAGGTCGAACGATATCCGGTGGGGCCTCTTCCCAAGTGGTACGAAGGTATCAAATCCAACAATCTCGAAATGAACAAAATAAGGAAAAAGCGTCCTCAGGCTCTCAACTCACTCGAGGCCCTCAAAAACTGCATTGGAAGATGCGAGGACAAGATGATACAAAGGTCCAACGTCGAATCTAAGAACCCGAAGCTTCTAGAGCTGTTCGACGAGCTCCGCAATCTCGTTCACAAAGCCGAGATATATCTTCCCGTTGACAAGTACATTGTGCGATTCGCACGCATACTGCATAAAGAAAATGGCCTACCGCGTATCTTTCAAGAAGACACTCAATTCCCTTCGGACCTGAAAGCTGACAGCTACCAACTTTACCTCAGGTGGACAAGGGAGGACTTTGAACAGAACGTTCTAAGAGGCATCATCACCGTCAAGGGCCCTAACCGCGGTAGCGACAGGCTTGACCCGAAGTACAGGTCGAAACACCCAACCACAGCCAAATACTATGGCGACAAAGGTCTGATCATCGGTCAGTGCTGGCCAAGCCAACTGTGCCTTGTCCGTGACGGAGCACATGGCTCACCTCAAGGAGGGATCTTTGGAGACAAGGACAATGGGGCATACAGTATTGTCCTGTCAGGCGGAGGGGGCTACAATGATGAAGATAATGGCGACTCCATCGTGTATAGCGGTACAGACGGACAAGACTTTACTCCCACTGAAGCCACTCAACAAATGCTCCGATCTGCCGAGCTAGGCAACGAGATCCGAGTCATTCGGTCCGCAAATCTTCATCGCGATAATCAGTACCGGCCTGTCATCGGCTTCCGTTACGACGGACTGTATACGATCAAAGGATTCGAACTTGTCGACAAGGAGAAGCAGATTCATCGATTCAGGCTTGAGAGGTGTCCTGGCCAGGATGAGATTCGATACGGAGACAACGCCGCCAGTCGACCCACGCAATATGAGATTGACGAGTACAAGAGTCTGAAGGTGAAACATCGATGGGCATGATCAGCTGGATCTTGGCACATTCGACCAGCGCATGGATGGAAGCTCGACGATTGTTGGGCATGAAGGTTCATGAGACGTTGGGGACATTTTGGCGCGAGGATCTGCATTCTGTGCAAAGCGTTGAACAAGGACAGTACTCTCGGGTATGCAGTGACTCCTGTTGAATCTGTCGAGTGACCAACTCAGAGATTATGCGCTGATGGTCGCAGCGATGGGATCTGACAGTTTTTCGGATGCAGGGTATCAGACTCCAGTATCACAAGATACCCATAACGCCCAATGGATAATGAAAAGTCAAACTAGGCAACGAGATCCCTGTGCAGACGTATGATTAATGTGCGACCGGCCTAGGCGTCTGCAAGGCATTCTCAAAATGGCTAGACGTCTCAACGTTGTCGCGCGGGATGAAAGTCTGTATTCGGCGCAGGTAAGCTTTCTACTAGGCGCAGATTCGTATGCAATGCTAATCCAACCTCAAGCTACATCTGCTTTGAACTCCCTGCCAGATTTCGAGGCTGCAATCATCGTGCGTCTACTTCACATCCCGCACCAGCCTTTTCACACGCGGTCGTTATCTATGAAGCGATAGTGGCAAATATCAGGCATGTGGCGCGCATGAGTCTCCAACGTGGAATGGGAATGCTCTCGGCGCCCTCCCTCGGAATGCAAACATCGCGTATGTGGTCACACAGCCACCCTTCCCATCTCTCAATCGCCCTTCTGCAACACTCAACACTTTGATGCAGAATTATTACCCGCCTTGCCGGATTGCGTCCAGGCCCTTTCGGTGCAGTCATTCCTCCCTGGCCATGTTGCGATTTTCGCCACCCTCCCTTACTTGCAACGCCATATATACCAACTTGCCGTGATGCACCTCCTACTCTCTCCACACACTTACTTCAGTCACTCGCTTCTTTTGTCATTCTTTTCTCGAGGAGCAAGTTGCCGTCATGTCCCCCACCTGCTCCAAGGCCGCGATGCGCGTACTAATTACTGCTCTGCTTGCGACCACCGCCGCCAATGCTGCAGCACTTCCCCACGAAGTCCTCGATGCACGTGCCCCTGCACCGGTGCAGAATGCGCAGCTTGCCGCAGAGGCTATTCAAGCTGCTGCCAGTGCCGCGGCTGAGAACCCTAGCAACTTCTTCGAGGACATTAGCGATGAGCTGAACAATCGCACTGCTTGGGAGGTCTTCAGGGACTTCTTCACGCGTTTGTTTGGACCCAGGGAGGACGATGACGATAACGATACCCCGGCTGTTGTTACCGTTACTGTCACACCCACACCAGAGGCAGTCAGCTCTGCGGCTGCGGCCGTTACTTCGGCCATTGAGGCGCTGAGCTCTGCTATCGAGGCCACTTCATCCGTCACACTCGTTTCGCCTCCTGGACCGTCCGAGGTTGTTTCCGAGATCGTCTCGACAACTTCCACGCCATTGAGCGAGCTGATCATGTCTATTCTTCCCATTGGAGACTTGACAACCTCCATCAACGCCACGAGTCTGCCAGCCATCTTCTCCACCGCTCCCGAAGAGACCCCAGTAGCCACTCCCTCTGTCATCGACATCACGGCGCCATTCCCCACTTTGAATGCCACTTCAGGTCAGGGCGTTCTCCCCACCGCTGTCTCAATCACAGGCGAGTTCAGCGTCTCGATTCCCCTCGTCACTGATGTCCCGACGCCCGCGAACTCGACCCTGCCAGAAGGAACTGGCATCTCCCTCCCCTACGGGTCCGACTTGCCCGTCAACACCAGCCTCCCTCTCAACGCCACTGCCACCATCGACTCGACCACACTCGTCATCGTCACCGAGACCGTCACCCCCGTACCTATCGGCACCGCCCCCGTCGTAGTACCGATTGGCACCGACCCAGCGTCCGTCTCCGTAGGAACCGGACTCCCCATTGTCATCGTGCCAAGTGCACTCTGGCCCAACTCAACCTACGGCGAACCTACCGTCCTCCCCGTCCCCGCTGGAACCGGTCTCCCCATCGGCACCGGTCTCCCTCTCAGCACCGGTATCTCTATTCCCCTGGGTACCGGAAGCGCCGTGCTCCCCGCCGTTTCCCTGAGCACAGGCATTCTCCTCCTCACCGGCACCGGCTCGACACCCGAAGGCACCGCACTCCCCATCGCTAGCCCATTGTATCCCAACACGACGAGCTCTGTACCCGACGCGCTGACGCTCGTGGTTCCCGTGCCCATTTCCGTGACGGGTATTCCCGACCCGGTCATCGTTAACGTTACTATCCCCGCGGCGAACGCTACCGCCCCAGTAGCGCCTGAAGACCCGTCTGTGTCTGTGACTGCGGTGCCTATCACGGTCACTGGCGTCCCTGGCGCGGTGTTCAACGTCAGCGTTACGATCCCCGTCGCTGCTCCTTTTGCGAACGCGACGGCTGTTGAAACTGCTGCTCTTCCTATTCAAACTTCTCCCGTGCCCGCTGTGAGCGTCGGGACGGGACTCCCTGTTGCATCGCTTTCGGCAGATGTGTCTGCGCCATTTGCCAATACCACGATCGTTGCGGTGCCGACTGATGCGCCGGTTGTGATTGTCGGTCCTGAGGTCCCGGCTGTGGAAACGCCGGTTGTTGAGCCAGGTCAGTTGAGTGTTTCGGTTTCTTTGACGGGGGATTATTCTGGTTGAATTTCTCAGTCAGATTTGCTGCTTTGCATGGTATGAGCACTTGAAGCGTATTTCGTGACATGAATGTAATGAACGAATGAAGTTGCGAAGGGACATGGAGAGCAAGAAAATTCGTCATGTGTGGGGAAAGAGAGGAAAGGATGATGATGGAGAGGGGAAGAGAGAGAGTGAGGAGAGAAAGGCCTAATGTAGTTACTTTAATGCTACGATAATTGAGCATCATGGTTTTACTTTGGGCCTTTCTCTCTTCCTCCCTGAGGCTGATGTTTCTTAATCCGCCATTTCCCTTCTGATTGCAATTTCCATCTTCACGCCTCTACATCTCGTCCCCCTCACTAACCACCAACCTCTAGGCCTCGCCTCTCTCCGCTCAATCTGCCTCGACCCCAACATCCACACAATCACCCTCCCTCTCCTATCCCGCTTCTACGGCCCCTCCGCCTACCCCTCCCTGTTCGCCTTCCCCGGCTGCACCACCCCCAACGCCCGTCAAGCCATCCAAGCCCCCGGCCTACTCAACTGCTCCGCCCTCGGCGCCGAAGTGCAAGCCTGCCAGGCCCTAGACAAACGCGTACTCCTAAGCATCAAAGCCGACAGCGTAAGCAGAGTAAGCGGCAAGACCGACTTCGGCGACCCCAGCGCCCCCAAAGAGCCATTCGGCCGCGCATTCACCCAAGCAGCAAGAAACACCGCACCAACAAACACAAAAAGACAAGCCAACTCCCCCCCCTCCAAACCGCTCTGGGTGCCCGTCCTCCCCGCCCCCGTCCTCCTAAACGCATCGTCCCCAACCGGCGACCCCGTCCTCGTCGCCGAAATATTCCCTATCAACACTACAACTTCTATCCCCCGCCCCGCGGCTTCAGCCTCTTTCCCCAACCTCTTCGACGAATCCCACCCGCCGTCCGCATTCGCGTTGACGCTCTTCTCGCTCTTCGGCGAGGGAGATACCGAGCGCGCTGACCTGCGGCCCTTGGGCCCGGATGTTCCTTCTGGCGGCCCTATTGCGGGTGTGCTGCAGCGGCCGCTCGGGGAGGAGGTGGTTGTGGATGGGTTTGATGTGCAGGTTCCGGCTGAGTGGAAGGGGACGTATCAGGATCGCAGGTTTGGGGAGTTGGTCGCGCGGTTGAAGAGTTTGCATGACGAGGCTTGGTTTGAGAGTGGGGGCGTGGTGGGTGGTCCGGCGGATTTGGGCGCAGATGGCAAGGGCGTCGTGTATCAGGGGTATATTGGGGGTGCGTTGAAGGTGAGGAGTGCGGGGTTGACTGTTGTTGCTGATGTGAAGAGGAAGGGTTGGATTGAGTATAATCCTTTCGCGTTCTGAACAAGTTGGGACTGAGTCGTTATTGGCGATTTTAGACTGAGGATATGGGTTGGTTGGGGAAATGATGAGATGGTGGATTAACAAAAGCAGATTTAGCTTGATGACAGACACAGTCTGAGCCAGTCAACGTGATCTATTTTCTTCAATCATCTCCAGTCCTCTACACATGCATCATGGTTAGGCATACGCACAAGGATCGATCCGAAGTCAAGATTGCTTGTTTGTATTGTTTTCCTATGTCCAAAGCACCTAGGTGTACATGGTCGTGTCCGCGTTCGAAGTCATGCGACGTAGCGATGGAGAATTGTGATGTCCTCCAGCTTGAACCCGTATCCCGTGGGGGAGATCAGTTCGATTCTCGAGTCCTGTCCATACTCACGTCTTCCTTTCCGCAGCTTTTTGTTGATACCCGGTTATTGGTGAGAGCTGCTCTTCAGCCTCATGGGGTTCTCACAGAGAAACCTACCAGTTGAAAGAGCCGCCACTGTCGCCCTGGTTGTTGCCGTCGGCGGCAGCAGTAGCCTCGTCAGCCCAATCGCCACCGCCACCACCGCTCTCGTTACCTCCGCTTGCAGCCCAGCCTCCAGAGGCAGCACCTGAAGTGCCACCAGCATCGCCCCAGCCGCCGTCATCCTTCTGAGCAGGCTCCTCACGGCAGCGTGCAACGGTGTGGCCATACTTCTCACAGTTGTTGCACTTGACACGAGACCAGTCCTTGGGCTTGGGGCAGTCACGACCCGAATGGCCCTCTTCATCGCAGTTGCGGCAGCGAAAGACACGGGGCTCAGGGCAGTCGCGGGACATGTGACCCTCCTTCTTGCAGTTGTGGCACTCACGTCCGCCACCTCCACCCGAGGAGTTGGCGGGAGCAGTACACTCGGACCTAGTGTGACTGGGAACAGTCAGCTACAATCGAAAGCAGTGTTGGACAAAAAGAGTTTGCACCACTCACCCTGGAAGGTTGCAGTTGAAGCAGAGACGGTCAGAGCCTCCACCACCTCCACCCATAGGCTTGCGCGGCTGGGTGCACTCGGTCTTGCGGTGTCTGTGTTACGATCAGTGACAGTATTTTTCAAGTCGTTCAGTATACATACCCTTCTTCGCCGCAGTTGAAGCAGGCTTGGCCTCCGCCGCCGCCTCCGCCATTGGGACAATCGCGCTTCTGGTGACCGGGCTGACCGCAGCCGTAGCACGCACGATCACCGCCGCCACCACCCTGAGGACATTCGCGCTTCTGGTGCCCGGTCTGACCACAGCCATAGCAAGCCCGATCACCTCCGGCACCGCCGCTAGTGGTGTTGCCGTAGCCTGACGATGCAGTGTTGGTGTTGAAGTTGGTGGAGTTCCAGCCCGCGTCAGTACCAGAGGCTGCAGCGCCCCAGGCATCAGTGCCGGGGTTGGTGTTGTTGATGGAATCACCGCCCGCGTCGAAGCCGCCAGTGTCAGCAGTGAAGCCGCCAGTGTCAGCGGTGAAGCCAGCGGAGTCGCCACCGAAGCCATTGATGTTAGAGGTGCCCTCGGCAGCTTCCTTCTCTTTGCGCTCAGCCTCGCGATGCTTCTTCGAGTTCTTGTGAGCGCCCCAGTCCTTGGTGGGCAGGACACGGTCGCAAGTCTCGCACAGCGTGTTCACGGCGACATGCTCCTTGGGGCGCGGGTACGGATTGGAAGCCATGCCCGAGAGCTGCGTAGCAACTGCACCACGAGCCATGTTGTTGGTTGGTGGTGGGTGTTGGGGAAGAAACTTGTGGATCAGTCAGCATGCTTCAAGCGAGTGGCGGTGAAGTGAACCGCAACAGAAGGCCAAAGGGCCGATGAGAGGAGTATGCTGAATCCGCCCTGAAGAGTGCGATGTCGTCGCCGTCGCGTTTTCGAGCAGAGTTCGCACGCAACTCGCTCGAAACAGAAAGAGCATCCTGATGCAGCAGACGTGGGCTACACTTACTGCGCTGTACACTCGTATTGCTGCTGCAATCTCAACTACGCACCAAGTCACTCTGGTTGCACACAATTCTCGCTGCTGCAGTTGTGGTTGAGGTTGGGGTGAGGTGGGAAACGGCTGGCGGAGATGGAAGGTGGGAGAAGAAAAGGTGGAAAGAGCGACACCGTGCGCTAGAACCAAACACGCAACAAGCAAACGGACGCGTGTGCCGGGGAACAGCCGGGCTATGTAGGAGAGAAGAAGGATACGGAAGGGCAGAAGAGCGGGTGGAAATGTCGATGTCCGTCGACACGGCATGCTGCCGAAGTGCATCATGTCCGTGTGACGCGACAGCTCGCGTATATTGAGTAAAAGTCGACCTGGGAAATCCGACTACATTTACATCTTGTTGAGTGAGGAAATGTGGCTGTTGTGATGCAAGCTCATGATGCAAGCTCATGATGCAAGCTCAAGCTGTTAGCCTACTCTGTACAAGAGTTGTACATACTAGTCGAGCCTCCCAATATCGTGTGTCTCAAGACCTTGCGACCACGCCTTCCTCCCCTTCGATGTCCTCTTCGTCCAGCCTCTGCTCCTCTTCCTTCTCCGGCTCTTTCCACCCCGTTCCGGCTTGCACAAGAACCACCACAATAGACAGCGCAACCGCACTCAGAAATAGAGTTTTGAATGCACCTTCGTACGCTCCAACAGCAGCAACCTTTTCCTTGCCGTCCAGCCTGCTAACCATCGCGGGGCTGCCCAACAGCTTGCGGATGAGCTCGCCGCAGTGCGTTAGGCCTGCATCCGCAAAGCGATCCTTCAACGACCTGTGCAAAACACGTCCGAATAGCCCGCCGCCAATTGCAGAACCAAAACTACCGGCAAAGCCACGGAACGTTGCAAGGAGCGAGATGACAATGGGGTGCACTTCGACGTGCGTCAGATGCAAGAGGTGGACCAACGCGTAGTTGAGTGCCGCGCCGGTAATGAGCCCGTTGAGGAAGACTATGACGACGTAGCCGGCCCAGGGACTCGTACGTGTCGATAAGAAAGCGAGAACAGCCATGGTGACAGGAAACAGGCTCATAGACACGACGCTGGAGAGGTAAAAGCTGCCCGTTCGCTTGATGTGGAATACGCCAGCCAAAAGCCCACCCGTCGCGAAACCAGCATTTGTCGGGATCAAAATAGAGCCAGCAACAGCGGGTGCCCAGCCTCGGACGGCGATGGCATACATTGGCGTGTAGAAGAGGATGCACCACCGCGCCATCATGAATCCTAACGTGGCGAAGCAAGAAAAGAGAACGCCGCGAGATCTCAGCACAGAAACAGGAATGATGGGATCTGTAGCGATGTAGGCTTCATTCATGATGAAAACAGGCAGAGCAATCGCTGACAGGATGAGTGGCGTGAAGAGGATTCTTGGGCCAGACAAGCCGAGGAGGAACAGGATAATCGTGGTGGTCAAAAGCAGGGCTCCGGAATAGTCGATGCGAGAGAGTTTTTGTCCCAGCGATAGATGTGTGTATTCGTTCTCCTTGGAAGTGTGGTTTGCTGGAATAGACAATAAGAGACAGATGCCAGCCAGAAAGCTGATCGGGGCCTGGACGCCGAAGAGTGGCTTCCATCCAATCTTGGGTTCCAGAGCGCCTGCTATGACCGCACCAAGCGAAACACCAACCGTCATACCAGAGTTGACAAGGGCAATGTACAGTCCGCGCCGCTTGGGCGAGGTCATCTGTATCACGATGATACTAGCAACGATCAGGATGCCGCCGCCTCCAGCCCCAGTACATGCGCGGCCTACAATAAAGACGTTGAAAGAATTGGCGAGTCCCGTGATGGCAGTTCCGACACAAATCAACATGGTGGAGGAAAACATGCAGAGCCGAGGACTGAACACCTGCGAGAGCCGGCCCATCAGGGGTGCGAGGGAAGACATGGCGATGAGGTAGGATGAGGTCAGCCATGTTGCTTTCTCGAATGCATCGAGATCCGCGGCTATCGATGATTGGGTTGTTGTGAGAATTGATATGTTGGTCGCTGAATGCTGTCAGCGAGTGCCGGGGAAGCCGAGAGCGTGGTCAGGAAGCATCATGTCTTATTGATTCACGTTATCCTTGTGCGATGCAAAGATTGTCAACGTGCCTTGTAGGAATATGAGCAGCCCAATGGACGATATTATGAAAGCTCCGCGGGACGTGGCTATGTTTGTTTCCGACTCGTCATCCTTGGTATATATGGCCCTTACGGACGTGGAGCGATGGATGAGCGGCGCTCGCTCTTCCCTGGCGTTCACGATGCGCATGGCTGAAGGTTGTCGCGTCAACCAGAGAAGCGAGGGGAGATTTTGGGGTGCAGTGTCGCGGGAGGACACATGCTGGTGAAGTTGGACGTCATACGGATGCCGCGGTTCACAGATGACAGATGACAAATGCGGCAAGTGGGCAAGAGCGACGACCGATGGCTTTCGTCCGTGTTCTCGACGATGTTCAGGTACAGTAGGTGTTCCAACACGCACGCTGAGTTTTGCATGCAGGGTGAAGCGCGTGCACAGCGGTTGAGGTTTGCCCGTCAAGCCGCAAGTCAGTGTGCCATACTCCGTAGACTATGTGGTATGCATGTTGGGGCACCAGGGTGGTGGGGCTGCTCTGCCGGTGACGTCAACTCTGATTGGCCACACGTGAGCGGCGCAACTGCACCCGATGCTCAATGGAAAGCTGGCCTTAAGCAACCAACTGACCCCCCAACGGCCGTACTTGCTGCCCTTGAAATGACGCCATGACCGGTTTCCTTGCACGCTCCTTACTTCGCACTCCTCCATGTCCACGATGAGGCCACGGTTCCAGCGGCTGGTGCCGCTCTTGCTCGGTATGTTTGCCTACCGCGAGACGCGGGGGACGTCCTGACTGACGGATAGATGGCTAGGTCTTGTCTTGCTTTCTGCGTGCATTTCGGCAGCAGAGGGCCCCGACAGCAGCCGGGCGCGCCCGACGCCGACACCACCGAGAACAGGCGGGGGGGCCGGGGAAGGTGCAGACCAACCGTGGAACGCACGATGGGGGAACACGGAAGGCGGCGCGGATGCTGGCCGGGGCGAGATGGCCTTCGACGAGGCCGTGGCACTGCTGCACAAAGTCCAGCCAGCGACAGCGACGGCGCCATGGTGGCACGTGGACACCAAGTCGGGCATCCTGGGCTCGAGCGCACACTACGCCAAGGAGATGTTCGTCCTGCTCTTCATGAACGCACCGCCGCAGCAGGACCTGCTCACGCGCAGCTCGCCGCCGCCGCCGCCGCCGCTTGCCCCGCCGCTTGCCCAGGCCGTCAGGCTGCTGGAGGAGGCCGCGGGGCACAGGAACCCGGACGCCCTCTTCACGCTCGCCGAGATGAACTTCTACGGCAACTTCACGCACCCGCGCAACTACTCGGAAGCCTTCCGCCGCTACCGCGAGCTCGCCACGCTGCACGGAAACGCGTCGGCACAGCACATGGTGGGCTTCATGTATGCGACGGGCATTGGCGGCGCGGTCAAGCAGGACCAGGCGCGCGCGATGCTGTACCACACCCTGGCCGCCGAGGCCGGCCTCGTGCGCTCGGAAATGACGATTGCATACCGCCACTCGGCGGGCATCTCGACGCCGCGAAACTGCGCAGAGGCGGTGCACTTCTACAGACAGGTGGCCAAGAAGGCAATCGCCTACATCCGGTCGGGCCCCCCGGGCGGGCACGCCACGGCACGCCAGTCGTACAAGATTGCGGATGAGGCAGGTGGCGTGTACGGGGAAGGAGCAAGTGCTAGCAGCTCGGGCCAGAACGCCAACCTGGGCAGCGTACACTCGGACGCATACAGCTCGCTGGAAGATGTCGTCGAATACATGGATCTGCAGGCCAGAAAGGGCGATGCGCGGGCGAGCTTCAACCTGGCCAAGCTCAACTACGACGGCTCACGCACGTCCGAGCGGGATCTGCCTGCAGCCAAGAAGCGCTTCCTCGAGCTCGCTCGCATGTACTGGACCAAGGACGGCAAGACGAAGCCCAACGTTCCCACTAGCACCGAGAGGCTTGCCGCCAAAGCAGCAGGCTACCTCGGGCGCATGTTTCTCCGTGGTGAGGGCATGCCAGAAAGTTTCGACATTGCCAGGACGTGGTTCAAACGCGGCATCGATCATGGAGATGCTTTGTCTCAGTACTCCATGGGCCTCATGTACCTGAATGGTCTCGGCGTACCTCGCAATGCCGTCAGGGCAGCCGAACTCTTTGGCGCCGCTGCCGATCAGGATCTTGCAGCCGCTCAAGTTCGACTCGGTGCGTTGTTCTTGGACCAAGGCGATGTCTCCACTGCCATCAAGTACTTTGAGCTCGCCGCTAGGCACGGCCACCTCGAGGCGTTTTACTACCTCGCCGAACTCACACATAATGGCGTTGGCCGCGACAAGTCCTGTCCCGTCGCAGCTGCATATTACAAGATTGTTGCAGAAAAGGCAGAATTCATCTCCACCTCCTTTCCCGAGGCAAATTCAGCTTACGAGAACGGCGACTTGGAAACTGCTCTTGTTGGTTATATGATGGCCGCCGAGCAAGGCTTCGAAACTGGTCAAGCAAACGTTGCCTACCTACTCGACCAAGTCAGGCCTCGCTTCACTTTTTCCTCTTTGATTCCCTTTATAAAGAAGCAGGCGTCCCTCGCAGGCGACGCCGTACTAGCACTCATCTACTGGACACGCTCCGCTGAGCAAAAGAACGTTGATTCCATGGTCAAGATGGGCGACTACTACCTGCTCGGCCTGGGCACTACCCAAGACGAGGAAAAGGCAGCTCAGTGCTACCAAGCCGCAGCAGACACGATGCAGTCGGCGCAAGCAAACTGGAACCTTGGATGGATGCACGAAAATGGAATCGGCATTGATCAGGATTTCCACCTTGCAAAACGACACTACGATCTAGCTCTTGAAACGAATCCGCGAGAAGCATATTTGCCAGTTGTTCTGGCGCTGTACAAACTAAGGCTGAGGAGTTGGTGGAATACCATGACGAACGGGAAAATCAAGAGTATACAAGAAGAACCCGGTGAGTTTTCTCGACTTTTCTCCTCATTCATTGATGTACGAAGTGGAAAAGTTGCTAACAAAGTGGTCATGCAGCCAAACAAAAAGACCAATCGCTCTCGGAATGGCTGACGGCCTTTCTCGAAGCAGAGCTTGCTCGCTGGGACGACTACGACGATCACCCAGACGACCAGGCAGATGATTACTACGACGCCGAAGACGAGCTTGACTCGGACATTCTTGAATCACTCGTCATTCTTGCGCTGACGGGTGCACTAGCGCTACTGCTGTACGTGCGCGCCCAGAGGCAACGACGCGCAGAGGAAGAGCGGCGTCGGGTAGAGGAGCAGCAAAGGGTATTGAACGGGCAGGCTGGACAGGCCGGACAGGTTGGACAGCAGCAAGATAGAGGCGTTTTTCCTCATCCCGAGGAGCCCGAGTTTATGAATTGGGTTGCGGGAGGAGTGGGGCATTGAATCGTGGAATAGTGCAACACCCTTTGTTGGGTGTTTTTTGGTTCGCGAGCGTTTTAGTGCTTGAATTTTTTTCCTCATCCATATTCATATTCATATTCATCTTGTGTACCAAAGACTTTGATTCTTTGATTCTTGTCTTGTGTTCGTTGGGGTATCTTTCGTGTCCCCCCCCCCCCCCATCAGAAAAACTCAAACGTGCCAACGCCATGGACAAATGCAAATACAAAAAAGGCAAACAATACTCCATGATCATCATCTACGACTTGATTTCCCCTTTCCCCTAGCCATACCAAACCCAAACGCCGGCAAACCGTTGAGGAGTGTGAAGCAGCAACGATCCAAAATCATAAATTTACTCCTCGGCTTCTGTGTTCCAAATCTCCACCTCCCTGCTCTCGAGCTCCGTCATCTTGGCGTCGGGGAAAATCGTTTCGAGCGGCAAGCCTGTTTTTCCAAAGTTGACTACGGGGCCAATCGTGTTGATCCATTGTTGTCTTCGCTCCATGAGCGTGCGAATCGGTTCGCCTACGCCAGGTCTAGTGAGACCTGCGTTGGCTACGGGGTGGGATCCACCGCCCGCGCCGCCGGGGCGCTTGTTTTGCTTCTTGCCCTTGCCAATGTTCCTGTTGCGCTTGAGGTACGCGGCGTTGAGTTGATTGTCGAGATCGTCGGCAATGGTGTTGTATTCTTGTTGCGCGATGCGTTCTTCGGTCAGTTCGAGGAGGCGTTGTTTGCGCGCGCCATTGACAATGGATTGTTTGCGGAGCTCTTCTTGGAGGAAGCGTAGGCGCTGGGCGATTTCGTCGTCAAAGTGCGAGTCGTAGGCGGCAGATTCGGCGTCAGCGTCAGACATGAAGCCGTAGTGTTTGAGTTCCATAAGGACGCGGTCCTCCAGTCCCATGTACTCGGAGCGGCCGTTTACTTGTGGGGGCTTCCAGCCTGGTTGGGAAAAGTCGGGAAGCTGGGTTGCGGCGGGTATGGCGTTGTTGTTCCCCGTGTCTGCCTGTACAGCTGCGCCTTCGTCAATGTCCATTGCATCACCATACGTTCCATTCGCGTCATGTGGACTGCTCTGGGCACCGCGTCCTTCGGGTCGCAATGCGCCTAGCAAGCGAGCCAGCAGAGGTCCAGTCGACACCTGGTCGGTCTCAAGAACGTCGTCAGACACATCCTCGGCTGCACCTCGCGGTACATTGGCTGGCGGTCTTTGATCGTGCGAGTCAATATGCATCGCGCCGTCCTCCTCTGCCCATATCTCTTTGTAATGTCTCTGGCCGCGCCGTGGTAGAACGAAGGGCGCTGTCCTGTCTCCCCGCTCCTTCAGAAAAGCCACGTCTTCCTCTGTGAGCGGTCTTATATAAGGTTCCACATAGTTGGCAAATACGCTTGCGTTGACTTGCGTTGCTGGTTTCGCGTTTGAAAAGTCCTTGTTGGGCGGCGAGCCAGCGGTGCGGTCGCGCAGGTCTGAGGGAGGGAAGTCGGCGACACAGTATATCTCCTTGCGCTCCTCAATCGACATGTCCGGCGTGACATGGCGTATGTGGTATATTGTGGGGTCGTCGAACTTGGCTGGGTCTGGCCCGAAGGTCTGAAACTGCGGCACGGCGGGTGCTGGCGCAGGCTGGTGGGAGACGTCGGAGCCGCTGGGCGAGGGCGCATCTGCAGCCCCGGCAGCGGAGGGCGGGGCTTGCGAGATGGGCGATGACATGGCCGAGGAGTGATCTATAGAGGCGTGAGCAGGAGGCCGGGCTTCATCTCCCGTCGGGGCGAGGCATGGGTCCCGTTCCATGCATACCTTTGTGCACGTCGACGCCGTCCTGCCGGGTGACGCCGTGTGCGCCCGTGGTCGGAGGGTGCTTGCCGTCGTCGTCGCGCTTCTTGGCCACCTTCTTGAGCCTGTGTTTGCGGTCGTCGGGGTCCTTGTCCTTTTCGCGTTCGCGCGGCGCCCTGTTCTTGCGCAAGTGCTGCAGCTCGCGCAAGACGCTCTCGGAATGTGTGCATCGGGTCTCGATGTTCTTGAGCACGATCGACTCGATCTTGTCGCGCATGGCGAGCAGCTTGGTGCCCGAGGGGATCGACGACGCGCTGCCGCCGCTCTCGAGGATGTCGTCGACGGTGACGTCGCATTTCCTGAGGTAGGAGCCGAGGGGCTTGTTGAAGTAGGACGGAGCCGCCGGGGGTTCGGCCGAAGAGCGCACGTTGGGCAGCGGGGTGGGGTTGCGGCTGCGGGGCGCGGCGGGGGCGGGGGCGGGGGCGGGGGCGGAGGGCTTGGAGCCGGGCTTTGCCTTGGCCTTGCTGCTGACCGAGGGGGCCATGGTGGGTGCTGGCGACGGCGAGGCGGGTGGTGCGGTGAGGTGGTCGAGGTGGTGGCGGAGGCAGTCGGCCCGTGGACGTGGTCCCGGCCGAAACAAGCTTTCGCCAAGCTTCTGGCAGCTTGGCGCGCCGACTTCCGGGCCTGCCTGTCCGTCTGCCGCCGCGACTCTGCCACCTCCGCCGTCCCACTGCCGCTGGGCCAGCATGCATCGTCGCAGCCGCCCACGATGAGTGCCCACCGCATCGGCATCTTCACCATCGACTTCCCCGACCCCGCCGCCATCCACTACGACAACAACAAGTTCGTCACGCTCAACCAAAGCGTCTCGTTCCAGTACCAAATCTACAGCAACATCCAGACGCTCTCCACCAAGGGCGTCGATGGCTCCGACCCCTACGGCCTCCTCTACGTCCCCGACCTGGCCAGCGATGCGTGCAGGCGCGAGGAGCAGCAGCACGTGCCCGCCAACGCCACACGTCTGGCCAACCTGCCCGCAGCCAGCAACTACGCCCTCATAGCAGCCGCGCCCTGGTTCTCGCCGCAGTGCATGCGCGAGTACTTCGCCGCCGCGCGACGCCTGCCGACCAACGCCATCTACGTCTGGCAGCCCGGACAGGGCAACGGGCAGCCGCCGGTGCTCAACGACGCCTCGTGGAGTCTGCAGGATGGCGGCGGCTGGCAGAGGGCCAACACCTTCCCCACGTATGCCCTGCCCGCCACGACGGGAGACATCATCATGACCCGCCTGAACCAGTATTCGGGCAATCTCTCCACCGTTCCGTACGCCGACCAGCTTGCGCAGTCCGTGGACGCCACCGACTACGTCCGCCTTTGGAGCACCGTCTCTACCGAATCAGGCGCCCAACTTCCCAGCCTTTGGGTCTTCCTCGTCATCGTCCTCGCCATATTGATCGTCGCGGTCAGCGGCATCTCCATCGCCATGCATGTCATCCAGCGGAGGCGCCGGAATCATCTCCGACGACGAGTGCTCGAGGGCGAGGTCGATCTAGAGGTGCTCGGCGTGAAGCGTCTAAATGTAGACCAGCAGACGCTCGACAAGCTTCCCATATACACATACACAGTCGGCGCCGCTGCCGGCGACGAGAAGGATGTGCCACTGCCTCTACTGCCTGCAGCTGGCGTGTCTTCGTCTGCTGTCGACCCGGATACAGGCGCCAATCCGCCACCACTTGCTCGCCCTGTCTCTGCACCAATTGTAGCTGGTGCTCCAACATCAGTCTTGAGCCAGCCCACCTGCCCCATATGTCTCGACGACTTCGAGGCCAACCAAACACTGGTCCGCGAGCTGCCATGTCGTCACATCTTCCATCCCGACTGTATCGATACTTTCCTCCTCCGCAACTCGTCGTTGTGTCCAATGTGCAAGCAGAGTGTACTACCCCCGGGCGTGTGTCCAGTGCCCATCACGAACATGATGGTGCGCAGAGAACGCCACATCGCTCGGATGCGCGCGCGCAGCGGTCAACCAGGGAGCATCCAGCCCATTGTTCCCATACCACCGCAAGAAGCGAGCCCCACCCCAGGACCCCTCGGCTCACTCGGACGACGCATCGGTGGTGCTATGGCGGGTCGACGAACCTTCAGTGCTTCAGAGCGCGCACAGAGGCCTCCAGATATCGAAATGGCAAATAACAGTCATAACACAACATCCACAGCATTAGCTTCTGTGAACCATCCTGTCCCAACCGCAAATACACCCGTACCGCCTTCTTCACCCAACTCGCAAGACTGCTCGCCAACACAAAATCGAAGAGAATGGGCACGTCAGCGCGCACTGCAGATGCTGGGAAACAGGCATGCACCAGCGAGCGATGTCGGCGAAGTGGACACACGATCCAAGTGGCGACGCGCGATGAACAAGGTGTTCCCCGGCTTCCGATGATGGATTTTGAACGTTGCCTTCAGTAAACACACTGTATATTTATGTAAAACTGATGATTAGGGTGGGTATATATACCGGCGCATTGACATTGACCAGGTGGGGTGTTCTTGTGAATACAAATGTGGCGTGTTTCAATCGGCCTCTGGGCGAGCCGTAGCATATAGCACGAATGAAACTCGCTCCGTACTTGGCGTGATTGAATGCGAATACCAGCAACATCTACCGAGTTCGATTCATGACTTTCTGCATTCGCGGATCAATTACATTCCATGTCCCCTTTTCTCTTTCTGCAGCTGACTTTTGGACAAGGGTTATCGTGGCCAACCTGTGCTTGATCACGAATCTTGAAAATACGTGGAAACGCTGAACAGATGACTTGTAGATGGTGAGCAGGGCCCGGGGGTACGCAAGCAGGCCGCGTCACGTCTTCTCGAGAGACCTATACAAGGATCAACACCGGTTTCATACACGGCATCGCCATCCCTGTGACTGTTATCACCTCTGCGACAGCCGCCAGCTGTGGTTCGTGTCTAATGCCCGAGTGCGGTCCCCGTGACACCACTGCTTCTCCAGGTGGTGCTTTTGTCTCGTACGTCAAAATAACATGATCTTGGTGGACCGGTGCTTGTGTTGTGTAAAGAAGCTCCACCTGCGGTGTCAAGTTGGAACAAGCCATCGTATCAAAGAGCTCAATGTTCTCCCTTCTCTCGCTCGGGCGGCAACACTCGCTACTTCTTGGGACGACGTGTCGCGAAGTAGGGCAGGGATAATCTCGTTTTATACTGCCCAAGCGACCGTGCATCTTGGATGTGCGCGAGTGAACTCGCTGATAGCGATTGATTCATTCTGTCGTTGTGTCCGCTGGTGCAAACAATCCCGTAGAAATGCACCGAATCAGCCTTCCGTTTCCCCCACCGTCTATGCCCTAACCAGCCCTTTTTAGGTATCCCGATCTTTTGTAACTTTCTAGACCTGTTCTCGTCGCACTTGCTATCTCTCTTGGACGTGAGTCTTTCTTGTGATCTGATCAGTCACCTTCATTCCCATTTAGGAGTACTCAACTGCGGCTTTGGCGATATCGGAATGTTGCAATCCCAGTGAGCTTCCGGTATGTTCCCCCTCCCGGTAGTCTCGGTAGGTAAGGAGGACTGTGCGTGTCAGATCGCTCGCAAGCCATGTGGATATTGTCTGATAATGTCTGACGAAGGCTTAGACTGAAGGGTCGCTCCAAGTGAGTCAACACAGTGGACGCCCAAGAGGGCTCCAATCATTCGTGAGCTTCGAAGCTTGTCTGACATCGCATGTCTTGAGAAACCAAAATTAACTTGAGACCCCAAGATTGTCTATTCAATAGATATTATAAGATCGAGTTGATGCAAAAACCAGTAGTAATTTAACCTAGTTGGCATGTAGCCGTTTCTGAAGAGCCAGGATGGTTGTAGACCACAACTCGTTGCCTTTTGCTAGCAAGCAACAGCCATACACTTGAAATTAAACCCCAGCTGGTGAATTCATAGGCTGAATGGGCATGTATGGGTACATATCGCCACAGGTGTAGCATCCAGGGGGGGTTCATCTAGACGTATCTAAAACTTATCACTGACAACAATGTCTCCTTTCGTTGACGTGCGCCTCTCTCCCTCTTCGACCAAGGCCCGGGGACCCACATATCCCTTGTTCCTGATCCAGACATACCAGCCGCCTAGTAGGATAGTACAACCGCCAGTCATGACCGAAGTATAGTTCATCGTGGTCGCATCGAACGGTACCGCAAAAGGAAAGCAGTAAATGACAACCCATACACACATGTATGAACATGCAATGGTTGCGACGGTGTAAAAGACGGGGTCAGGCATAGAGAATGGGCCCTTGATGACATGGCGCCTGCATGAGAAGAGGTTGGGCAAAATGAACGCAAGATACGAGAGTGACGCCAGGACGATGAATGATCCGACAAAGGCCGAGAAGGCGGTGCTGGAACCAATGTACACGAGTCCGAGGATGGTGTTGAGAACTGCACAAGTAAGGGTGCTGTTCAATGGACTTCCCCACTGTTGGTCCACGCGTCCAACCCAGCTTGAAAATGGGGTTGCCCCGTCTCTGCCTAGCGTCCATAACATTCGACCGGCAGTGATGTAGGATCCGATGTTTGTGCAAAAGGTTGGTAGGAAGATAATGACGAGCAATCCAAATGAGCCCGCAGTGCTATTCGTGGCTTGGCGATAGAGCTCCGCGAGTGGGAAAGGCCAAGGGTTCTTGAGCAGCGAACTGAGGTCGTTGACCGAGTAGAATATGCAAACCACGTAACAAAAGGCCGTGATGAACCCGACCACGTATTGTGCGAGGATGGCTTTGGGAATATTGACTCGAGGGCGAGGAATCTCTTCTGCCAGGTGGGTCACGCAATCACTTAATGGATGAGTTAGCAAACGAGAGGGAATTCTCTTAGCAGATGTAGGAGGATGCTTACGGGGTGCCGACTGCAAACGCGCCGTTGAGCATACCAGCTGCGAATACAAAGCTATTACTGCTCCAACCTGTCTGGTTCTGCCAGTCCTTCCATACGAACGAGTTGCTCGCATAGCCTTTGCCAGTCCTGCTCGGCATGATGGCGCAGACCAATATTGTGATGAACACACCAGCGAGGATCAAGCAAAGACCAATCTTGGTGATGGTAGGTAGAGCACGATTCATGTACATGACAATGAAGGCCGACACCCAGGTGAGTATGAAGTACACGATAAAGACCTGCCACCGCTCATATGCAAACCCTTCATGGAAGAGACCGTACATGGAAATGATCTGGTTGGCGAGGATGGAGGTTATGGACGCGGTGCCGAAGAGCCAGCCAAGGAAGTTCCACCTATTCCAGGAAGTAAGCACATGTGCCCCACGATGCATTCACCAAACAGTGAGCACGGGAGACTGACCAGCCAGCGAAGAAACCAACAGCTTTGCCATATTTTGCACCTGCTGTTACGCTCGCCCAGTGATATACGCCCGACGAGGATGGCATGGCAGAGGCCATCTCGGCTATACAAGCTGCAATCATGAAGTAGAAGCATGATACTGCGATGAAGGCGTAGATGACTCCTGGTGGTCCACCGTTGTAGAGGGCGATGCCCTTTCGGTTATAATTAGCACAATGGATCGTGAATGAAAGTTGAACATTGATCAAGAAGGTGAGGGAGGTGAAGACGTACAATAGAACCTCCGAGGGCAGCCCAGACATTGCCTGTTGTGATTCCTATGGAGCATATCGACAACAAACTGAACTGCCGTTCGAGTTCCTGCTTGTGTCCAGAAGCGTTCAATACTTCACCAACGCCAACTGAGTCGTCGGCAAACTCTGGCCATGGCTTTTCGTCGTATTCCTTTTCCATGGTAGGAAGAGGTACTGCTGCACAACGGTATCCAAGAAAAGATTCGATCACAGATCAAAACTGGGAGCTTCCAGAGAAGTGAGAAGATAAGAGAAAAGATTCGATCACAGATCGAAACTAGGAACTTCCAGAGAAGTGAGAAGATAAGAGATAGAAGACAGAGTAAAAGAAATGAAGTTGACACCAGGCTGGCGAGACATGAGATGCGAGATGATGCAGATATATAGGGCTCGAAGGAAAACGGCGGCTAACAAGCAACCCGTGTTAAATGCACGAGGTGATCGCGCCCAAGCATGCTGCAATGCATGCATAGTCGCAGCCAGCTCGGACGAGCCTAACTAGTGAGACACGCTGTTCGAGAACCGCTTTTTAAAGTTCCTGTCGGAGACGCAGATCTCATGGGGAGTCGTACTGGGTATACATGGACGTGCAGGAATAAAGACTGTACCAGTGGCCAATGAGCGCTGGGACGACTGAAGCAGCATACGTATGTACAGTGTCCCCCAATGGTAGCGTGTATCATAGATATATTTCGACGAATCAGCAGCTCTGATGACTGCTAGTCTTGAGTGTTAGAACTTTAATGGGGACGCGCGCCACCGTTTGAGGGGGTGCATATTAAATGCCGATGAGCCTAGGAAATTTTCAGCTGTATTGTATCGATGATTACAACGCGCCTACGCTTACAAATCAGCGTCAGTTCTATCTCGAAGATGAGCAATCAAGCTGTGACGGCTATCGATATTTAAGCTCTTGGTAGAAGCGTAATTTAAAAAGCACCGTGGCAAGCGGTATCTTTGACAGCTAAGTATAGATAGTAAAGCATTTGGGCGGCATGACGTTAAAATAGCAGTTGCAAACCTAAGAAATTAATAGCGGTAGAAGTATACAGCGGGCAAGATATGTGATCGAGCGTGTAGGTGTGGTGCTGCAAAAGTGCGTTGAAAATGCTAAAACGCTAGGCAATACGGAGTAATTAACTTACTCCACACACGCTAATTTAATAACAAGATCAAGAAATACGGCTTTGGCTCATTGTCAATCACGATACGCCCAGTAAACAGGGTTGCAGATGCCGATGCGTTTGTGAGGCGGTCGCGTAAGCTGGAGATAATGAATCTGCCGAACGGTGATGAATGTCACGACTCGTCAGAGAAGGGCCAGAGAAGCGTTAGAGACGGGCCAGAGAAACGTCAAGCATGAGACGGGCCAGAGAAACGTGAGAGACTCGCCGGAGAAATGTCAGAGACTTGCCAGGGAAACGTTGCGACCGCATAGTCGGTAGTGTAGCTACCATCTTCGTGGTCAACCGTTTGCGTTTTGGCAGTGTTTCAGGCAATAGAGCTTCCGCTCTCCCGCACTCCAGGGTCCAACGCCCAATGGGCATAGGAGCCGCTGCGGCTATGCACTAGTTATCCAGGGCAGGTCAGCCAACCCAAACATGGCATGGGTTCTGCCTCAGTCAGTCAACTTCAAATGCAGTATAGTGTATCCCAAAGAGGCATAGCGGGAAGAAACACAGCTCAAACATGGTTCAAACACGTTTTCCCTCTCCGTTTACAAGAAAAAGAGTCCTAAGTTTATTGAGATAATATTAAGGAACGCTGAAGTTAGTTCAAGGTCAGGGTTAGTTTAGAGGTAAGGGATGTGGAGTATATTGACAAAAGGTTTTTAAGCAAACGAAGGTACATCTTATGGTCGGTTGACACACCACCACCTAGTTATCCCCCAGATGCTAATTGAAGTCCATCTGAACTTTTCTCTGGATGGTATGATTGGTCAATTGGCACATTAGCTTGCCATCGCGCGTTCTGGACGCAATTAGATCTGGGGCAGCGGGAATTGGTGATCGGATCTGCGTCTTTTGAAGGCAGATGCCGAGGCCATAAACACACTGTTGAAACAGACGAACGCGTGCGTGTTATTGTGTGACCTCGTGAGCATGCAGAGAGCGCACAATGCCGAGGAAAATACTTGCAACGGACGTCTCGTCGTGTCGCACGCAGCTCGGCCTGCTACATCTGCTGTCGGGGCATCTCGACAACATGGCAGCTGCACCATCAACTTGAATTACTTACAGTCAATAACCCTGTTCACTAAGCAAGCTTCTTACGGCTTCTGCTCTACGCAATCGCGTGCGAAGAGGTGGGTGCCATAAGGGCAGAGTGAGGTTTGCCAGGTCGCCTCCTAGGCTCCTACCCACAGAACATGTCGTTTCCTATACCTATGTAACGTTACACGATGATCGCGAGTAACGCAGGCACGTCGGAAATGCCATTTCCTTTGCTTGAGTCCAGTGTCCGCATCTGCGGTGCTTGTATTCATGACTATGGCAGTAACATTCTTCTCTCATTCGCCCTACTAGTCTCTCATCTAAGTTTCTAGATAGGGTAATCAGCCTCCACCGCGGATTAGGGTCTGTTAGGTGCAACTGGAGGTCTCAGTTCCATTTGGCAGAAAAGTGGCAGAAAGAGGCAGAAAGAGGCACGAAAAAGAGCAGGGGGGGGTTATCAAATAGAATAAAAAGTACATAAACATCAAAAGAGCCTCTGTTTTATACGTACTTTTGAAGGGATAAGCCCTAAACTGAATAGAGCAAAATTAGGCGCGGGAAAAACTGGAGGTGAAACAGAGGTCTGACTACCTCTCTTTCCATGATATCGTATCTTGTGGATCCTACGGAACAGGCCTTAAACCCATCCAAGCAGACTCAAAGCTCCGTTTTGGTGCACCAAACAGACCCTTATGCTTGCAGGCTAGACTGCGCAAATCGCTCTCAGCACATATTCCCGTTCCCTACAACGCCGCTCACGTTCCCCCCGTATTCTCTGCATAGGAAAGCATTAAATCTAACCTCTTGCGATTGCGATTTCTTTGTTCAACACGACAATAAGTGCGATTGTCTGCGGTCCTTTATAACAGTTAATCAAGTGAAGCAACTGCTTAGCCCAAGTAGTACAAGGGCAAAGGGTCGTAACTTAATGTTCGCCTTGAGATGCTAAGGTTATGTGTGAGAAGTGCATTTCCTGTTACACGATCATCTCGACAGGTGCTGTAATGCGTGCTCAACATACGATACGTTGAGGAAAAGTAAGTACCGTCTGCGAAACCTAACAGAACTCAGCGCTGACATAGATGTAGATACAATAGGGTACCTGTGTGCAAATAAGGTGATCTTGTGCAAGAGAATCTTGGACCGCGGGCTTATTCAAGAAATCTCGGACGCTGTAACAGGTCAAAAGAAGCGGTCTATGCTACCAAGATGATAATATTTTGTCTAGAAATGGGTTGGAGTTGTACTTCATCGGACATGTATATTCAGCGAAATTGAGATTCGATGCAGCCTCTCCAAAAAAAAGTGCGATGAAGCTTGTTAGCAAAAATGCTCTCCAAACCACCGAACAGCAGCGTCCAAGCGGCTCGGGAAATTGATTCGATGCTGAGATTGACGAAAATACTCGTGTTGGCTAGGATTGCTGCTGTTATCAAGACATTGATAGCCGCATTGGTAGCTGATTTAATAAAAAAGACGTTCAGGCGCGCTGAAAGGTACAAAGATGTTGAGGTTGCAACAGCAAGCTCGTGAATGAAGCGATAAGTCGCGATTGGTCAAGTGCAAGCCTGTACTGGTCCCAATGCTTTCAAGTCGACCTATGGCATGCCAAGTATTTATATATTGAAGTTAGACAGCACTAGACTCGTAAAATGATGTGTGCTTTGTACGATCAGTTGTTGATTGGCCTGGTCACGTTCACTAACCTCGACCCTCCTAGATACTGACCAGGTAAGTGGTACCTTTTTCCACAAGATCCGTCATTGCTTCGTGACACGGTTGCATTACATCAGCACGATAATTTCACATTGTATTCAGTCGTGTCGCTGAGTGGATTTGGTGTACCAAGTGAGAGGATAAGAAGGCGCAAATGGGTCCACCCGGCCCACTGCGCCGCCGGTTACAACTCAGCACGTTGCTGCGACTTCACTACCTCCATGCTGCGTCGTGCCATGAACCAGAACCACTTTTGCACAATCGCACCACTGAGCAAATGTTACAAAAGAAGATGAACGTCACACGAGCTGTCACAAGTTGCAGGTTAACAGGCTCACAGCCACAGGTGCTACTGGGTGCTACTGTCGTCCCAAGCTCTTCAACCCCGCTCGACATGACCCCAACCAAGCTCGTGGAACCGATATCAACCTTGATTTCATCATTAGCTCTTGGCCCACTATGAGCTGGTTGAGAAGATCACAAAGTCAAGGTTGCTAGGCCAAGCTGTGCTAGCCATGTTCAATTACTGACATGCAGTCGGATTTCTTGGTCTCGTTTGGTAGATCAGCTGAGAAGCTGTCGCTATGCAACTGATCGCGCAGCCCCCTCACTCAAGGCCTAGGTACAAAGATCGGCGATGCGCACATCGTTCGTGGATTCTTGTTCGAGATTGCTACCTATCCAATGACTACACTTCCTCTGGAGCACCAAGGGTAACGCGCCGATATCTGCGAAACATGACGCATGCATGAGACTCGAAACAATATTCTTGGGAATCCGAACACCGTGTAGGCGTTCTGACCAAAACTTGGGCAGTTCTTTGGATATCTTTGAACGATCCTCGGTTAGGTGTGCCCATCTCGACTTCTCTTCTCTGTCCGTATGGCAAGCAAGGCAGACGCAGACAGCGCACCCAAGGGCGGTACTATTGTGGTTGCGATCGTTGTACCCTCCGTATTTATCTTTGTTATTATTATACTGATTGTTACGTGAGTCCTCGTTGCGCTGAGATGAGGATGCAGAAGCTGACTTGTACAGCAGGGCCTTTGTGTTGCCTAGACTAAATGGCGGAGGTTACGATTTCGCTATTGTCAAAGAAGAACGTATGAAAAAGCGTTTGGAAGAGATCAACTGCACCATAAGGTCACGAAGCTTCTACGATTGGTCTAGAGAACGGAGTGGACAGCAATCGAAGCCCTCCTTTCCATCCGATCCGTTGTGGTAGCTCTCTGCTTGCGCGCTTGCTCACTAGAACCTTGCTGATATATCAAAAGCTCTATCTGTCTCGATGAATTTGTTGAGGACGCGCAGATTCGTGGCCTCCGATGTTCGCATGTCTTCCACACCCACTGCTTAGATGAGTGGTTTGCGAGATTCAACGAATTCTGTCCGCTATGCCATCAAGCCATAATTCCTGGAAACAGGGTACCCACAAAGAGACGAAATCTTAGGTCCGACCCGAATCCTGTCGCATACATCGTTTGATTAGATCCATGGAGTAAATAACCCAAGTTCGAGGGGGAAAAGGACAACCTGCCATCATCCAGATGCCGCTGAAAAATCTAGCGAGCCCGTTTCCCGCAACGACCGCTTCGGCATCCGTTCGTGATACATGAATCTAGGTAGATGGTCAACTATCAGGTTGGGTCGCATCAGTGGGAACATCCGTGCAACGGCTTCGGTTGCGCGCAATTAGGGGAGTCAAGAGAAGCTGGAAGTGATTGTCCGAGGCACGGACGAGAAGACTCAGTTGGAAATGAACATATCGTAACATGATGCAGTGGAGGATGCATGTCGAAGAACGAAATGTCATCCCGTTACCAGCAGCTGTTGCAATCTACCCAGACGGGTGTGTATCGTGTACGGGAGGACAGGGAACGAGAAAGCGTTGGGGAGACCCGTGGCCATTGCCCTGTAACTACAAAGAGAAGGTCTCTACTCGCATTGATTGCGCTCCTTAAAAGGGCATGCTTAGACCACAAAATTCTGAGTGAATCGTGGGGAAACCGCTTGGCTCGTGGGGCGGGTAGCGGGAGCTTTGTTAAAGCCCGCAGGTCCACAATTTTCCAACGTGGTTTACAGCGTGCATCCTAAACACGTTCTCGTCTTCGCATTCTAGACGTCACAGTTTGCCATAGATCGCACATCGTGTGTGCCTGGCGACAGGATGATTGCCGTGAAGTGTGAGGCGAGACGCACACTGCTAACCATCTCGTGATTCCGCAGAGCCCCGCTGCTGGGATATCTGCTGGCCGGAACGGGTTAAGCGGATCTCGAAGCAAAATGTCACGCCACTTGGGTGGTGTGATACTGTATCCCTCTGGACCCGCTCGAAACTCTGGTCTGAACACCGCACACTCCACTTGCTGCACCGAGATACCCATTGAACCCACATACCTCTGCTCAAGGCCTGCAACCGCGGAATTTGCAAGCTCCGCGCCCTGGTAGGACCAGTTGGAAGAACGACAACGCACAGCTTCGTCGTAGAGTGACTCCAGAAGCGGCGTGCGTTGTTTACTGCCAGCCTCATACAGCATCCGCGCTTCTTAATCATCGCCATCAGCGGCAGCTCCGTTCAGGGAAGACTCCTGTAGACTCTTCGTCACGCTGTGATCGAACTCTACCTTCACAACTTCTCCAGGGTGCTCACACACTTTTGCGTGAAGGTGTCAATGCTAAACAGGCGGGACGACCGAGCTTATATTTTCTTCCCCAGTCTATTTCAGGCTTCGGCGTTCGGCATCTAGTGTCAATTCAGGCGCGTGACAGTGCATTTTGACACGCCTCGTGCGTCTGTATCTCCTGATCAACGCGTGAGGTCTTGAGCGCAACGACCCACCCGCCTACTCTCACCATGGCTGTCAATTGGGATGCACTCCTCGATGCTGAGAGTATCAAAATACCGCATGATCAATGGTCGGATATTGAAACCTTCCCAACCGGCCCTATAGTCTCTGAAATGCCAAAGTCTACTACAACCGACACCTCAGGCTCAACACCTGAAGACATCATCAACTTCGATTACCTTCTCAACGCAACGACAGTCAACCCATACTTTGACGACTCAGTCTTTATATCGAACGATGAATTCCTGAGCGATCTCGAAGTCCTCCAACCATCTGGCAATAGTACTGGCGGGGGCGCATCTACTTCGGAATCATCACCTGAACTTTTCTCTACCAACACTTTATCGGCTCAGAGTCCCGCTACTCTCATCGCTGAGCTGAACCAACTACCCCAAATGACCTCAGCACAGGGGCAAGTGCTGCAAAGCGCTAATACCTTTACCAATTCAACTTACGAATCCCGGTTCCCTGACAACCTAGGTGCTGGCTTCGTCGAAGACTTTAGCTTCCCTGATGGGCCCAAGGGTGAACGAAACCCATGCAAACCATCTCTCGATCGGAAACAGTATTCATCCAGCGTGACGACCAAGCGCATTAAGAACGATCCAGACATTCTTTCCGCTTGCTGGACATCCCCGTTATGTCCAAACCATAATGTCCAGCCATCCAACTCATCGACTTGTGGCGGTGGTTGTGCTCCTTTCTTGTTCGCAAATGACGACGCAGTTCCAGAAATGAGTGACCTCCTTGTTGAACCGCAAGAGATAACCACCGAAGCTGGCGTGGTTGAAATCCAACAACGACCTAAGAAGCGACAAGAAAGTGACACATCAATGAATGAGCCATCTGGTCGTCAATACAAAGACGTCGCATCCAGTCCTGGTGGCGTCGGGCGACAAACCAAGAGCGATATGTCGGGAGACTCACCTAACAAAGAGTCACGACAAACTCTCGAGGACCAAAATCCAAAGTCTCGCCGCCGCCTGCCACACAACCAGGTCGAACGCAAGTACCGCGAGTCACTCAACACTCAATTGGAATCGTTACGCCGCGTCGTACCTTGCCTCCAGCAAAATCAAGGAGCATGTGACGGGGCGGACATGGAGGATCTACCCACGCCGTCGAAGCCCAGCAAGGCGGTCATACTTGGTTCGGCTACGGCGTACATCCAACAACAAGAGAAAGACAAGAAGAGGCTCGCCGAGGAAAATGGCCTTCTCCGAGCAAGGATCAAGGCGCTTCAGGCACTGGTCAAGTGCGATGACTGTAGCTTGATGCACTATGTCATGGACTTGAAGATCAATCAGGCCAAGCGGTAATTCCGCCCAAGCGTCCTGAGAGAATGCGCGGCTGGCTTGGAATCGGCTCCGAAAAGACTCATGATGATGCGCGTTCTACGGCGTTCTGGCGCGCCCCGCACGGATGGCTTGTCTGGACGGCCACCATCCTCTATAGCTAGCGCTCGAGTTGGAAAGAAAGCAGTCGTCACTGCTGATTGGATTTTTGGCGTAGGGATACAAGTGACGGTTGCTAGTCTACAGCGCACTTGGACGACGTCACATGACGACTCGAGGCATTTCGGTCCCAGGTTGTTGATCAACGAAGCAGCTTTGAAGTTATGATTGTCCTTTGTTGCGAAATCGTGGAGCAGGACTGTAGCACTCATGTTATATGTGACGTGCAACGACAGTACCTGTGCAGGTTGCAATGGACAAGTGTCGTCGTACAAAGGGCTGTTGTGGTCGGGTCCTTGGCATGACTTGAAAGAAACTCGCTCTTGGCCTTGCTCTTCTTGCTTGCTACGTTGATCCAGGACCAGTCACTTGGGCAAGATTTTCTGCCCTCCATCCACGTCACTTCACGTTTCGCTTCAGGAAGTATCCAGAAGACATGCAACTGAATATTGGCCAAGGTGCGATTTTCAATTGGTTACTCGGGCCCAATGGTTTCTTCGAAATTGTTGCAAGCAACAAGCCCGCCCGTAGGGCGGGCCGACTACCCCAGTGATAATAACCACCCCAATGATAACCATACAAATTTGTACTAAAGCAGGCACGGGCCACAAAAATCAAAACATTCTGACCATTGTTATCTTGCTAAGAGAGCGTCAGATAAAAAAAATGAAAGAGACAGATCTGTCTAGAACTCTTCTTTTATGTATCCCCTCTAAGGACTTGTATTAAACCTGTGTTGTGGTGGAGTTACAGTGCTCTGTTATCATTGGGGTGGTTATTATCACTGGGGTGGTAGGCCCGCCAATGGCCAAATGGTGGGGCATTTTTCGCCACAAGGCGGCTTGGCAGAAAGCTGTCACTGCGCAGCGCTGATTGGACGACGCAATCGACAAGCACGCAGCTTAAAATGCGTTGGCGGGCGAGGCTGTACCCACCACTGCAAGGAACCAACGAACCGTCAAAATGAACACCATGGAGCATAACGCCATTGCCAATGCCAAGGATCCTCGAGCACGAAATGGCGACGTGGAGACGGGTCCCATGGTACATGTAGGCGAGCGAGATGCCGCAGAAGAATTGCCGCCGCTGAAGGGTCTATCCTTTCTCGATCGCTTCCTGGTAGTTTGGATAGTGGTTGCGATGGGAGTGGGAATAGCGCTCGGGAATACAATTGATTCAGTTGGGCCAGGGTTGCAGAAGGGTGAATTTGTTGGTGTTAGTATACCTATCGGTTCGTTGGCATACTTCTGATGGATGGATGGATGCTAACCAAGGGGTTTAGCCATCGGTCTGCTCGTTATGATGTACCCGATACTTTGCAAAGTGCGCTACGAAACGCTGCACTTGCTGCTCCAATCCAAGCATCTCTGGATCCAAATCGCCGTCTCATTCGTCCTGAACTGGATCATTGCGCCGCTGTTCATGGTAGGCCTGGCATGGGCTTTTCTACCAGATCGACAGGACCTGCGCGAGGGCTTGATCTTCGTCGGGATTGCGCGCTGTATCGCCATGGTGTTGATATGGACGGAGCTGGCTGGCGGCGACGGCGACTACTGTGCGGTGCTCGTCGCGTTCAATTCGATCCTGCAGATTGTTCTCTTCGCGCCTTTTGCCATCTTGTACGTGCAGGTTGTCAGCCACGGAGACAAGACGAGCGTATCGTATCAAGGCGTAGCACAAAGCGTGGCCGTTTTTCTGGGGATTCCGCTTTGCGCCGCGGTACTGACACGGCTCGCACTGAGGAGATTGCTAGGAGAGGAGCGATACCAAAGGCGCTTCATTGGATACATTGCGCCATTTTCCCTGATCGGTCTCCTGTATACCATTGTTGTACTTTTCGCCAGCCAAGGCGCCCACGTGGTCAGACAGATGACGGACGTATTGCGCGTATGTGCGCCTTTGGTGGTCTATTTCCTGGTCGTCTTCACCAGCACGGTGTGGTTCTGTTGGAAGATGGGATTTGGCTACCGCGTCAGCTGCACCCAGAGCTTTACTGCGGCGAGCAACAACTTTGAGCTTGCCATTGCCGTTGTGGTGGCCGTGTATGGTGCGGGAAGCGGACAAGCCTTGGCTAGCACGGTGGGACCACTGATCGAGGTTCCTGTGCTGGTGGCTCTCGTGTATGTTCTGAGGTGGGTGAGACGGAGGTGGCAATGGGCGTAGAAAGGAGAGATTTGGGTGTCATAGGCAGCCGTGTGGCGAATGAGAAGCGGCCATTGGTGTGCATTTTGTTGTTGGTGTCCCAGAGACTCGGCCAGACGGTAGATGCCGCCAGGGTGTGCGTCCGGAGGTTGGCGACGAGTCACGACGGCGCTGGTGTTCCCCTTCTGGCCAGCAAGCCGCCTTTTCCTTTCCGGCTCAATGGTCGAGGGCCCGACACGCTGGTCCGGCCGGCGGCTTGACCTCTTAGCGAGCCAAGTTGGACCCGAAATGGACGCTGGCCTGTGCCGCCCTTCTTTTCGCTCCCCGCACTTGTCACTTGTCTTGTCGCGCTCGCAAGAGGGGCACCTGGTGGAGGCTGTGGCAGAAGCTCGTCGCGTGCTGTAGCACCAACGAGAGAGCGGTCAAGCCTCGACCCCTTGGCTACATGGCCGGGACGGCGCGCTGCCACGACTCTGCAGAAGAACCGTGGCTGCCGTGTCGCAACACCCCGTGGTGGAATGCGGCGTGATGCGCATGACAAGCCCAAGCGGCGGTGAGCACCAGGGCCCAGAATATCCATCTACGCCGTACTGCACTCGGTACGGCGAGCGTGTGCGGGTGCAGCGCAATATCCATCTGCTCCGTACTGCACTCGGTGCGACCGCGGGGCCTGCTGTCCGGATCCGACAATGTGGGTGTCGTGACTCGTGGACCGTGGTGTCGATTTCCGACCAGGCGGGACCCACCATCTTAGACTGGGGGCAAGCCATTACAGTGTGTGTGTGTGTGTGTACCGAGCAGTGCTACACAGTAGAGTACGCCGTAGCGAGCTATGTGCGGTGGCATTGGCAGCTGCTCGGGGTCGCAACGTGTACGGTCCCGTGTCAGTGTGTCTGCTGTCCCGAGTACATAGATAAAATACACGCCACGCCCGCTGCATCAGACGAGACGTGCTTGGGCCCAGCACGCCGTTTCCGACTTATAATCCCGCCGCCCGCCTGCTCCCACCCGTCCTGCCCTCCTCGTCTGCACCGCCCTGCCGCCTCCCGCCGACACCGCACCACCCTCGGCCGTCCCATGACCGCCCCCCTCGAGCACTGCACGGCACCCAACTCCGCCCCGCCTGCACCCCCAGCTTATCACCCAGCCCTCCCCGCCCCGAGCCTTCTTGCGACGTCCGGCTGCTCCAATGGTTACGATGGCATCGAATGGGTGAGTGCCCCCGCCCTGTGCGACCACGACGCCTTCTGTGCTGGCGCCTCGCACCCGCCCCGCCCGCCTGCTCACCCGTGCCTGCAGTCTGCCCGTGCCCACCCAAAACAGCAACTACCACGAAAATGGCCGCCTGTACCACGGCTTCCGGAGGGGCATCTACATGTACCCGTGCGATGAGGTGGGCCGTCGCCTGCGAGCGCGCGCGAAACACCACACGCAAAACACGCTGACCCGCCCCAGAACGAGAAAGACCGCATGGACATCTACCACAAGCTCTTCACAGTCGCCCGCCGCGACCAGCTGCACCAGGCCCCCGTTGCGCCCCTCGGGCCACACGGAGACCCCACCCGCATCCTCGATGTGGGCTGTGGCACTGGCATCTGGGCGATTGACATGGCCGAGTAAGTCGGGTGCGCACCTGCCATTTGCCTCGCGCGAAGCTAACCACGCCTGGGCACAGCAAGTATCTGAACGCCGAAGTAGGCTTTTTTTTTTCTTCAGTGCGCTGCATGGCCGCCACCCGGCTTACATGATTCTGCAGGTCCTGGGCGTCGAGCTTGTGAACATCCAACCCGAGAAGTGCGCGCCTCGCCCTTGCATCCGCTGTTCCACATGTTGACGTGCCTCCAGAATCCCCCCGAACCTGCGGTTCCGTGTACCACGCGATTACGAGAGCCCCTGGACCTTCGGCCAGGACTCGTGGGATCTGATCCACCTGCGCATGGCGTGCGGCAGCGTTTCGAGCTGGCCGGAGCTGTACCAGAAAATCTACACGTACGACGCCATGCACCTGTGTGCATGGGTACACGCAAGCTAATTCTGCCAGCCACCTCAAACCCGGCACCGGCTGGATCGAGCACGTCGAAATCGACATGGAACCGCGCTGCGACGATTACACGCTGTCTCCCGAGAGCATGCTGGTCAAGTGGTACCGATGGCTAGCAGACGCCACGGTCCGGGTATCGCGCCCCATTGCCTACGAGCACCGTACGCGCCAGCTGCTGCAGTCGGCCGGCTTCATCGACATTCAGGAGACGGTCATTCGCGTTCCTTACAACTCTTGGCCCAACGACCCACACCAAAAAGACGTCGGACGGTGGTACAACTTGGGTATCACCGAAGGCCTCGAGGCACTGAGTTTTGCCCCTCTGACTAGGGTCTACCAATGGGACCTGAACGCACACGTTAAGCCGCTGCTAGAGCAAGTGCGCAGAGAAATAGGTAACCGCAAAATTCATGCGTACAACAACATGTAAGTCATGCCCTGTTCTGGCGTTGCACAAAGTGTCTACGGTCGCGCATCACTGCTGACCCCCTTGCGCAATAGTCACATTTGGACAGCTCGCCGCCCTCAACAATAGCATGCCGGAGCTGACCATGGGTCCTCCACACCCTCTACTGGAGCTTAGCCCCTTCGCAACGTGCTCGATCACGTTTGCATTCCACAGCCTGTACCCATCCCACATGGCTGGATTCGATACTTGGCTTTGCCTTCCACATGCACGAAGCGCCCGAAGAGCATGTACACACTAGTAGCCCGAGTCGCTTTCACCGGCCGTTTTCTTGGGTCCCACCAAGCTGGACACTTGGGGCAGGAGCGGCACAAAGAGCACTGCGTCCTGCTGCACTCACTCATAGCCCATCACATGGCCACGGTGCTTCTTGCTTACACGGGAGCACGCCCAAAGGGGAGCTTGCTGCGATGAGATGCAGAATCAAGGAGTTTTGGTGCACACGGTAACCGGCGCATGAGCATTTTGGGAACATGATGCCTTGATGGCTTGGACGACCAAAATCCCTGGGACGAGTGAGGCGCTCGGTGTGTCTCGTATTGTGGAAGCACGCTCTTGGATGGACATGCCGAGTTGCACCTTGTGCGTTTAGCCACACGGCGGCTCTTCTCTTTGGCCGTGAGACACTTTTTCACGCTTGTTCACAGTCGAAATGACTTTTGTCTTGATTTCGCGCGGTGAGCAGCTCTCACTTCCAAGCATCTTGTCTTTTAGCGCAGCGTTGAGACGGTTTTTCGGTTCTCTGGTAATCTGGCCACCATATAGTAGTCAGAAATATACCCCCCCCCCCCCACCTTATACAGCTTCATTTACTCTTCACTCATGTGCTGATGGGTTTCAATCACGGCGATATGCATGGCACCGCCACGCGTCATGCCCACGCTGTCGGGAGCATGCGCTGGTGACTTGTAGCCGTGAATACACAGTAGGCGGTCAGGGTGATCATCCACCCAATCGCGGCGGTCTGAAGTGTGCCCCATGGTGGCATGGCCCATGGGCAAGGTGGCGGTCCAAAATCTTTTCTGGTTGGAGACCCAGCATGTCGGGGCCCGATGGCCAGTGACTTTGGACCGGGCATGCTGCAGCACGCATATTATTACGAAATGCTGCAGCACGCATATTATTACGAAATGCTGCAGCACGCATATTATTACGAAATGCAACAGCAGCACATGGGCGGCATGGTCGCCCTCCATCTCACGACACACGACACACCATACACACACCCAGATGGACGCACATCAACCGCGCATTCGCACGCGCCACTGCCGTCGCGACGATACATGCTCGTTGGGCAGGTATGCACCCTACAAGGTATGTAACGGGAGACGCTGCCTCGATGAGCACACGGGCCTTCTCCGGGCGCGGACCCGCCCCGTGGGCCGTCGCCGCACGATAGACGAGCCATGATGACTTTGTCGACTCCCAACCGACCTACTCCTGTTCAGCAACAGCTCGCCATGGACCTCGGCAACAGCGTCTTGGCTACCTATTCCATTCGCCAGAGGCATCAGATGCGGCCTTGCCAGCGTACACTGAACGCCGTTCTATTGTACCTTCTCCTGCGCGTCATCGCCGACCTCCTACCGTGCAGTCAGAGTATCCTGCTCAGAAAGAGTACCGACCGCTGGGTCCAGCCGCTTCCATTAGCTTTGGTGGTCCACCCAATGGCGCCAGTCCCAGCCTATGTAATCCGTACCATCCAGCCTCGCTTCCCGCCACGTTAACCACTACTGCCACAACATCGACGGTACCAAAACAGCTCCAGCCTCATCATTGTTGCATTCGGATGAGTCTCCGTGCGTGCCAACCCCACTCGGTCGGTAAGCTTAGCTCTTGTCCCGTCCTTTTTGTTTCACTCCCTTCTTCTGATGACAAAGCTGGGGCCATAAGAGTTTCTCCTCGGATACCTCCGTTCTCCGGAGTGTATCGAGTTGCAGGCACAGTGCTTTTTTCAAACCAGCCAATCCAAATCTTCTCAATCACGTCTGATAGAAGTTTCCTACCACTGCTATTCTCGTCGATACAGTCTCGGTGGAGGTGCGAGCTGACATTTGTCCAGAAGAAATTGCCTCAAGCTTTAGCGATGTCGACGAAGGTTTTATAAGCATTCAAGCACTAGATCCAAGTCCTGTTCATACAGCCTACCTGAACACTGTTCACTGCAAGAGTTGTGTAAGGCTGTCCAAACAAAGTTGTAGCTCCAATCAATTCCATCCACCAAGTATTGGTAGGTGCACAGCTACACATGCCCATGAAGCCATGCCAGACAGCAAGTACCCACTCATGCTTATCCCATTCTCTGACTGCACCGCCGTGCTGCCAAATGCTGCTTTCCATGGCTCACCATCACCCGCCGATGCCCCCAACACCCCCCTGATTAGCTGCGGCTCCGTACCGTACCCCCGCCCAATCCTCCTCGGTAGACCTTTCCTGCGGCTGTTCCACAACCACAGGCCCAGCATACTCTGCCCTCAACCTCAACGTCAACCTCGCATACCCCACCACCCGCCCAACCAACCGCGTATCCGCGTCCACCCCAGGCTCACCCATCCCCTCCTTAGCACTACACGCCACCCCCACAACAGCCCCGCGAAATCCCCTTCGTTTACCTATTCCCGTCATACGAGAGCTGGACCCAGCACGGCAGGAAGCAGTTGTGAAACGCAACGGTCTTGACGTCGTGGGCGGATAGTGCCATGGCGGGAAACCCACGTGCGCATCGTCAACGGCGTGCCGTGTGTGCCGGAGCGGAGGCAGATGAAGGATGGGCGCGCATGGTTTGCGGCGAAGAAGACTGGGCGTTGGGCGCGGCGTAGATGCGATATCTCAAGGGTATCGCACTAGAACTACTGTACAAAGCATTACCTGTTCAAGACGGTGAAGTTGATTGAATGTGTAAGAATGGCTGCTGGCGCCAAGCGTCAATGACGTGTCGACAAAATGTGTATGACGGTGACGTAGCTACGATTCGTTCTCCATCATCATGTTTGGCTATTCAAGCTACCGTGTCAAATGCTACACAAGCGCGGCTACACACTCAACGCTCCCTTGTCTCCTGGCCTCACCTAGATTTACGTCATTCAACATGTTCAAGAAGTTCAAGGACAAGCTCAAAGGCGATGACCGCTCTGCTTCAAGCTTGTCACAAGGCGCAGGTCAAGCCCATGAATCGAATAACCCATACTACGAGTCGCAACAACGACAGCAGCAGAATATGGTGCCGACGGAGAAATACTCAAGTCCTCCAGGGCCACCACCGGGCTACAGTTCATCTACGCCCGAGTATGCGCCCCCTTCAGGACCCCCACCAGAACAATATCCAGGAGATGACAGCCATGCCTCCCGATCAGGAGCCCAGTCGTCTCGGTTTCCGCAACAGCCACCTCCAAGCTGGGACCCTCCACCATACCATGACTGGACAGTCATACCCGACACAGCACTTCTACCACCGCCCCCAAGCATCGGATATGACGCATCTCCTACCGCGAATGCCAGTGCCGAGGATGGCGACCGAGCACTGGCCTGGACAAATGCAAACCCTCTCTGGCCACCGCAAAATCTGACACCAGCCACTCACGCTGCCATTCAGAACGGGCAGCTAGCTCTGCTAAAAGCACCCACGTATGTCGGCGAGTTGCTACCGCAACCCCGAGCCGGCCACTGGAGGTGTCGCACACACGCCACATGTCGAGATTCGAGTATCCTGACCAACCTGCCCCTGTACTCTGTCTTGTGGGACTCCCCGCTCAACACACACAGCCCAAAGACGGTATACTACGAGCTCAAAGTCACAGGCGTGGGCCGACAAGGCTCTTCGCTCGGAGGAGAAGCAGACGCCGGTATCGCAATTGGCTTCGTGGCTCCGCCTTATCCCACTTTTCGCCTCCCGGGGTGGGAGCGCGGCAGCTTAGGTGTCCATGGCGACGACGGACGCAGATACGTTAATGATGCTTGGGGCGGCGTCGACTTTACCTCTGCCTTTCAGCCCGGTGACACGCTTGGCGTGGGCATTACTTACTCTGTGCCTGAGAATCCGCCGTCGTATGAGCCCGCGCCGCAAGGGGACATGCTCCGTGTCGCCGTCTTGTTTACACGCAATGGCAAGAAGGAAGGCGGGTGGGACGGGAATGAGGAGCTGGACGGTAGAAGTGCAGGTGGGAATACGGGGCTGAGGGGCGAGTGCGACTTGTTTCCTGCTATTGGCGTCTTTGGCGGCGTCGACTTTGACGTCTTCTTTCACCCCTCGCAATGGCTGTACAGGCCACAGTGAGGCGTACGGCAAAGTCCCTGAGCGGCATAGCTTCCCGGACGTTTTTCGAGACCTTGGGCCCGGCGGATCCATTGCGATTGGGAAATTTACTTTGCGTCCAGGGAACGTGTCGACACTGATGTTTTTGGGCATGTCGGGTCGGGCAAGATGTAACAATCGCGAAGCCAATCGTCCAACACCCAAACGATGAAGCAGAGTCGAGGGTTATAACGCGAAAAACACCATGTGCATCAGACAACGGTAGCTCCCATTTTCCACGTTAAACACTACTCGCGCCAACGACGAACCTGTTCGGTAGTGTTCTTGCACGTGTTTTGAGCAGTACAACCGCCCGGTACTCAAGTCCCCGCCTGAGTCACGTCCTCATGTGCAACACAGCCCGCGGGTCTCCCCATGGGCAATGGTATGGTATGCGACGGAAGCGAATAGGGGGTTGATGATGTGTATAACGAATGGGTGGCAGGAGGGGAAGACATGGACTGGAATAAGCATCAATTCGTCGTCGCTGCCGGCTTCCAATCAACGCATGGTCTATTACTCCAAGACTCTACTCTCGCCATTAGCCATGTCCTGGAATCTCACGTCTTCCAATTCGTCCCCGCGTCTGCTCAAAGGTGTGTCTTGGCTGGCCATCTCGGCCTTTGCTTCTCTCAATGCATCTTCCAGGGTCCAGGCCTTGCGCCGCAGCCACCAGGATATGAAGCCGCCACCTTTCTTGACCTCATCATGTGTCGCGACCCAGTATTTCGCCTTCAGTATTCTTTGCGCAAGTAAGCCGTTCTTTGCGCCGAGGTTCAGCTGTTTGGCTGCGGAGATGGACACATGGTGCAGACCGTGTAGGAAGGCAAGCGTGTGTAGTGGTGGGTCTGCCGTCGCAATCGGGGTGAGTGCCGTGTGGGGAATGCCATGGGGTGTGTAGATGACGCATTCGGCGGATTCTGGGCCCGTGTATGCTACGTCTTCGGTGCCGTCGCCGTAGATGGAGAGGGAAGAGCGTTTCTTCGGTGTGGCGCTGGCGAGCAAGGGATGGGTCGCAAAGGTGATGAGTAGGGCGGAGTGGTAGAAGAGGGCGTCTTTCGAGGACGTCAGGCGCGAGATGCTCAGCCACGAGGGCAGGGGCGCGAGCGAGTAGTCATGCCAGTCTGCATCGTCTTTGAACGTGGGCGTCGTGACGACGGTCCTGAAGTGTTTCCACCCCGATATCAGACTGGCGGCCTGCTCGGTGGCAAACACAGGCACATCCCTATGCACCTCGAGCAGTGTCTCCTTGTGGCAGTGGTCGGTGAACTCGTGGCTGATGGCGACAGCGTCGACGAAGGTTTCCCGATCTGCGGTTGCTGGTGCTGTTGTTGTATGCGCCTTCTTCCGCCTTCCAAAGCGGATGCCGCCAGCGAGTAGCTCGACCTGACGCGCCATTTCATCCACGTCGGCCATGTTTTGTACAGCACTTTGCGTCGCGTGGAACTGTTGCGAAAACCATTTGGCAACGTCCGACTGGCCGCCTACAAACCAAGGGTCGATCAAGATGTTGAAGTAGATGCGGCTGCCGTGCTTGACCGCATTCGCAGGGCGCGGTACCTGCAGGAGCCAGCTCGTGTCGGCATTCAGGTGGTGGAGGATGGGGCGGCGCGTTGCGAGCGCCTTGACAACGGCATCGCGTATCTCGAGGTTGAGTTGGAGGGACGGCGCGTCCATGTTCGGCGCGAAAGTATGGCGGCTCACCGAGGCATGACGTGCACGTGTTGTGGGAGTGCCTTGGTTGCTGTGGCGAGGGAATACAACTACCATCTACGACTTGGCACCTTGGCGGGCATGTCACGTGTCTCCTCGGGCCTGTTTCGTTTTGGCAGCAGGACCCGTTGCGCGGGAGCGCCTCGGGCTGGGCGGCAGCGGTTGGCTTGCGAGGCCTTCGCTACAACACATCGTCGGCAGCCTGACAACGCAGTCGCTGCCAGTGCTGGTGGGTGCGCTGGGTGGTACGCTCTGGACGAGTCCGAGGGATGCAGAGCGGACCGTCAGGGTCTGGCTGGCCGGGTCACGGATGGCACTGGACCTAGAAGCTAGCTGCCCATACTCTGTAGTGGTAGCGGTGAGATGGCATGCGTCCGAGTTCCCCTTTGCAGTTCCCTCCTTCTCCTTCTCCTTCTCCTTCTCCTCCCTCGCCTGCTCCTGAGTCGTGAGGTGCTGCCCGTCTCGGACAAGTGCAGCTGCTGTGCCCAGAACTCCGACGACTCGACTTCATTTCCCACCACGACCAGGGGCTCCTTGTGATCTGCACGGGCGGCGAGGCTTGACAGGCAACATAGCCGTCAGCTCCTGACTTTTGGATTGTCACGCTCAACCCACACAACACACCCCCCGATCGAGGAGCGAAGACAGTCCTTCAGCCAGACGCATCTGCATCTGCATCTGCATCTGCATCCGCATCCGCATCCGCATCCGCATCCAGCAAACATGCACCGAAAGAACCCCATTTCGGTCCTCGTCTACAACACGCTGTTCCCACAGCCCGCCCCCACCGATCCCCCTTCCTTCTCCGCCCACCTCTCGAAAAACCTCGTCGGCGAAGTGCGCATCGAAACGGCAAACTTCTACGGCTCGCTCGACACCATCGAAGCGCGGTATCCGGGACTGAACTACGCCTTTGCACCACACCGCAAGCGGCTCGGGCGCTTCCCGCACCACCGACGGCTCTTCGACGCATTCGACCGGCTGGCGCTCACCGAAGCCGAGATCCAGGGCTTCTGCCGATGGGAAGGCACGCTGTGGGCGCGCGAACGCTACGAGCGCGACGAGGGCGTCAAGGTCGTAGACACGACGGGCTCCGAGATTGCCGAGTGGGTCGACCGCCGCAAATGCCCCCGGCCGCACATCAACGTCAAGACGGACATTGAAGTCGAGATCGAGCAGGTGCCCGCCGCGCCCGACGAAGCGCGGCACCAGCGACACGAGCCAGCCGACGTCGACACACAGATGCTGGACCACGACGGCGCGGAGAGCGACGACGCCGAAGAGCTGGGCGCGTCGGTCGGCTTCTCGCTGAATGCCCGCCTCCTGCAGGCTGCGGCCCTGCGCGACCAGGGCGCAAATGTCCCCATGGACCCGGAGTGGGAGCAGTACCTCAAGGACGCCCAGGAGCGGGGAGAGCTCAACATCGATGCCACGAGACAGGTCTTGCGCTCCATGGCCGGCCATTTCGCTCACCTCAATCAAACGCCCACCACCGCAGAGCAACCGCAGGCATTTGAGCCGCCGGCTGCACCAGCCTAGCACGCTATTGCCGCCGACGAGGCCGAGGCTGAGGTCATGGCCCTGTTCTTGCATTCCCTGGTTGTTGAGCTATGATTTTGCATGCATGCACGGCGTTTGGAGCAAGATACCCAGATCCTGCTGGGCGAGGCTTGGTGAATGAATGGGCCACTACACGCCGTTATAGATTATTTGTTGTTCTGATTTCTAGCGAGCATCAAGGTTCATTTTACCACTAGCATATCGCTGGCAGCCACTATCGAGACCTGGGGCTATTGGATGCAATCATGCAGCCGTCTTTTTTTTTCCTGCCAGAAACAAGCGTCCTGTGCCAAGTCGTGTGCTCGTCCGGGGCTTCTGCAATCATCGTTCCCATCATTGCATCACGCGCCGTAGCCTACTCGAGACAACTATGGCACTTTGGGCGCATTCGCCTGCTCTTAAATGGCTACCAGCTCGCTGCTGCACGCTCGCCCTACGCTGTGCATAATTGTTCCAATGACCAACCAAGTCGCGTTCCACGTCTTCTTCTTGATCGGTAGGTAGCCTTTGCTGGCGGGGCCGTATTGACTTTCTACCCCAATCGCCTGCCCATGCCACCAAAGCCAAAGTTGGCCGGACCCCTCTTGCTACCACGCGTGATCCTGCCGCTACCTCCTTCGTCGTCAATGTCCATGGCATCGTCGCTGCCCAGTCCTCCGAGACCTCGCTTTCCTGTTGACTTCTCGTCGCTAGCCTGCATGACTGCTTCCAGCGCCCGCTCCTTCTTGCGACGCATCTTCTCCCTGTCCACGGCTTCCTTCTTGACCTTCTCAACCTGTGCCTCGAGGTCTGCGAGGGCCGAGTCGCAACGCTGAGACCATGCTTGTAGTGTAGTCTGAAGGGCAGGCAGGGAGCCAGGCGCAAGGTCGCGTAGCGGTGCGACGGATGTGACGGCTATGAGCGAGTGTGCAGGGTCGAGTGTGGCATTGATCAGACCGGCGTATATTGCGGATGTGATCAGCTCTTCCAGTGCTCGCGTGGTGGGCAGGTCGAGTGCGGTGAGGAGGTGCTTGTACGTGAGACTCGCGTGGGAGCTTGATAGTGGCAACAAGGAAAGAAGCAAGAGCTTCTGGTGCTGTTGTGAAGACAGCTTGGGGAGATTGGACTGTGCTGTGCAAAGTCAGGTTCCAATCTCCAAGCGCGCCGACTCCAACAGCTGGCGCGGCCAAACATACCCTTGTAGTCCTCCCATGTTCCCCAGGCGAAGATCTCTAGCAATGTGAGGTATGAGGCATACTCTTCTGAACTCCGTAGGTTCTGGATGTTCGGCGTCTGCAGTAGCTCGGCGAATACGTATGTGTTTGGAGCACTGGTGGCTTGCGAGATCAAGTCCGAAGCTGCTCGCGGCGAGGTTGCGGACTTGCTGAGGGCGAGGAAGGGTTCCAGGGCGTTGAGCGCCTTTGTCTGCTCCATTTCGGTATTCTCCGGTGTAAATGGCGGTCGCGAGTTGATTGGTGATACGAGAGAAGTGTTGCGAAGTGATGGTGGATTGGCGAACAGGTCAGTAGGCAGCTACGAGATGTTGACGATAGGTGGTAGCTTGGCGTGGTACGGATACATAGTCGCGACTGCCCCGCCAGGACCCCGCGCTATGCCAGGATGGGTCATGGCTGGCTTGAGTTGAAAACCCGCTCCCTCTGACACGACAAGACATGCGTGGACGACAAGGCTTCATCATTGCTCGCTGCAGATAGGCACACGAGAACAGCACACAAGACGAATGGCACTAACGTACAAGGACACTTCCGAAAGCAATATCCCGGTTTTATGGACTAGCTTCGGGTAGCTCTACAAGTGTGCTCCGTACGCTGGTTGGTACCGGGAGGCTTCACTGTCCGGAGTAATGAAAAAGGCCCTTCACAACACAACCGCACAATCGACTCGACTCCGTGGCGTTCAGAAGAGCGGGTACCCGGTACAGATTGTTTCTCGCACTGTCACAGCCGAGGCTCGCCCTGTGGCACCTGAGCGCCGACCGAGCTGCCTGTTTCAGAGTGGCCAAGTCGAAACACTTTCAGACTTACTCCGTATCTTCGCGTGAAGCGGAGCCACGCAGCCGGTTGCCGCAGCACACCATTTCCCTATTCATCGTCCTCGGGCTCCGCCGACTCCTTTCAGTAACCCTCGCCATTGTTCTCTCCGGCATTGTGTTCGTGTGGCGCAACCCTGCAGACAAGAATAGCAGCTGGTGCAGCCTATCATCACCTTACAGCAGCCGTCCAGTCCCACTTTGGGCCCGCAGGTTCGGCTTCTTTTCATTTGAGCGCCCGTACCGAGTTGTGGCTGCTGCACCTCCGTCCGTCGAATCCGCCAAATACTCCGGAAGTACTCCGTATTCATCTTCGCCCTCTGGCAACTACTCCCGGAAGCCGGCCTTCCATACCTCGCTTGCACCAGCGTGCTGTTCTTTCTTTTCGCCATTGTACGCATTGCGCCGCCCAGTTACATGTCGCTGTAGACGCTCGTATTGCTCCTTTCGCCGCCCGTTTCGCCTCGTCCAAGTCGCGCTTGCGCCGTGCTGACAGAGCCTCCATGGCCCCCCCGGCGAAAAGCGCCGCGGCGCATATGGCGACGACAACGCTCAAGGTAGAGGGTATGACATGCGGCGCATGCACTTCTGCCATCGATTCGGGCTTCCAGGGCGTGGACGGGGTAGGGAATGTGTCTATCAGCTTGGTCATGGAGCGAGCGGTCATCCAGCACGACCCCGAGACGATATCAGCGGAGCAGGTCAAGGAGATCATCGAGGACAGAGGGTTCGATGCGGACATACTATCGACCGACCTCCCGACTTCACCCACCGCCGAGGACCACTTTCTGAGTGATTCCGAAGACGAGGATGACCTCCTGATGGGCAGCACAGCAACGACGACGCTCTCTGTCGGCGGCATGACATGCGGCGCATGTACCTCTGCGGTTGAAGGAGCTTTCAAAGACGTCGCAGGAATAAAGTCGTTCAGCATCTCGCTGTTGTCAGAGCGCGCAGTCATCGAGCATGACACGGCCATCGTATCTCCAGAAAGCTTGGCCGAGACAATCGACGACGTCGGCTTTGACGCCGAGGTGGTGGATTCGGTCGTCGCCACACTGACGCCTAAAAAGGGCAGGAGGGGCAGGAGACAAAAGACGTTGACCACTACCGTCGCTGTCGAGGGGATGACCTGCGGAGCGTGTACATCGGCTATCGAAGGTGGGTTCAAGGACGTGGAGGGCGTGTACCAATTCAACATCAGCCTGCTCGCGAATCGTGCTGTGCTTGTGCACGACCCCGCGAAGCTCACCGAGGATCAAATCGTAGAAATCATAGAAGACCGAGGCTTCGATGCAAAGGTCGTGTCTTCGGTGGATGGCAGCATGCAGCAGACTTCTGCAATCAACGGACCCATACACCTAAAGATTTTCGGACTTTCAAACGCCAAAGCAGCAGAAGACCTGGCAGCCTTGCTCAACAATCATCCTGGCATCACTTCCGCAACTATCAGTTACAGCACCTCACGCGCAACGATTCAGCGCGACCCTCAGATTATCGGCCTGCGAGCTACAGTTGAAGCAATCGAGGCTGCAGGCTACAATGCCTTAGTCGCTGACCTGGACGACAACAACGCACAGCTCGAATCGCTTGCAAAGACCAAGGAAATCCAAGAGTGGAGGCGCGCTGTCATCTTCTCAGCTTGGTTCGCCGTTCCTGTCTTTCTCACTAGCATGTTTATCCCCATGTTCCTGCCATTTCTCAATTTCGGTGCCATTCGCATTATACCCGGCCTGTACCTAGGCGACATCATCTGCCTTGTTTTGACGATTCCTGTGCAATTTGGTATTGGCAAGAGGTTTTATGTCTCTGCCTACAAGTCACTTAGCCACGGTTCGCCCACCATGGACGTTCTGGTTGTACTTGGAACCTCTGCGGCCTTCTTCTTTAGTATTGCATCGATGCTGGTATCGCTGCTCGATGCGCAACACTCTAAGCCTACAACCCTGTTCGACACGAGCACTATGCTCATCACGTTCATCAGCCTGGGGCGTTATCTCGAGAATAGTGCCAAAGGTCAGACTTCCAAGGCGCTGTCTCGACTTATGTCTCTGGCTCCATCTATGGCCACCATCTACGCAGATCCCATTGCCGCGGCCAAGGCTGCTGAAGGTTGGGACCTGGACGAAAAAACCGATCGCACGTCTGTCGATGGCAACGCTGCCGAAGAACGCGTTATAGCCACTGAGCTTATCGAAGTCGGCGACGTTGTCATTCTTCGGCCTGGTGATAAGATCCCGGCTGATGGTACTGTAACACGTGGCGAATCTTATCTTGATGAGAGCATGGTCACTGGTGAAGCAATGCCAATTCTCAAGAAGAAAGGCGCCCTTCTTATGGCTGGTACTGTCAATGGTGCTGGTCGTCTTGAGTTTGTCGTGACTCGAGCTGGCCGTGACACCCAGCTCAGCCAGATTGTCCGTCTGGTGCAGGAAGCTCAGACTAGTCGCGCTCCCATTCAACTTCTGGCAGATACTGTTGCCGGGTACTTTGTGCCCATCATCATCACCCTCGGTCTCGCAACTTTTGTGTCTTGGATGGTACTAAGTCACGTTCTTCCTTATCCACCCAAGGTTTTCATGGATCACGCCAGTGGCGGCAAGCTCATGGTCTGCGTCAAGCTCTGCATCGCTGTCATTGTGTTTGCCTGCCCGTGTGCTCTCGGTCTTGCTACTCCCACGGCGGTCATGGTCGGCACTGGTGTTGGTGCCGAGCAGGGCATCCTCGTCAAGGGTGGTGCTGCACTGGAGACTGCCACCAAGGTCAACCACGTCGTCTTCGACAAGACTGGCACGCTCACTGTCGGTAAGATGAGTGTAAGCAAGGCCGATATTTTAGGCGAGTGGGCCAGCCCACAGCAGAAGAATCTCTGGTGGACTCTTATCGGTCTGGCTGAAATGGGTTCTGAACATCCCATTGCCAAAGCTATCGTCGGCTCTGCAAAGGAACATCTCCGACTGGGACCTGACGGCATTCTCGATGGCTCAGTGGGCGACTTTGAAGCAGTGGTTGGTAAGGGCATCGTTGCCAATGTTGAGGCTGCTATTTCTCGCGAGCGCACACGCTACAGAGTCCTCGTCGGCAACGCCACCTTCCTCACAAATGAAGGAGTGGACGTCCCGGACTTTGTCGACGAACCGCTTACACCAGCCGCAGATCCAAGGTCAAGAGGTCAAGCACGCTCAGCCGGTATCACAACCATCCACACTGCCATTGGGAAGACCTACACGGGCACGCTCAGCCTGTCTGATACCATCAAACCCTCAGCCCGCGCTGCAGTGCTCGCTCTTCGTCGTCTCGGGATCACCTCCTCGATTGTCACTGGCGACACCTCAGCGTCCACTCTTGTTGTTGCCGCAGCAGTTGGGATCGATGCTGCTGACGTTCACGCCTCCGCTACTCCTTCGGACAAAAAAGCCATTGTAGCGGACCTGCAGTCGCGTGGTCAAGTCATGGGCATGGTTGGTGATGGAATCAATGACTCTCCTGCACTAGCGTCGGCCGACGTGGGCATTGCTCTCTCCACTGGCACAGACGTCGCCATGGAAGCTGCGTCCATTGTACTCATGTCCAATACGGATCTCCTCGCCATCCCAGCCTCCTTGGTCCTTAGCAAAGCCATCTTCCGCCGCATCAAACTCAACCTTGCGTGGGCATGCATGTACAATTTCGTCGGCTTGCCGTTCGCCATGGGTTTCTTCCTGCCTTGGGGTCTGTCGCTGCATCCTATGGCTGCAGGCGCTGCAATGGCTTGTTCGTCCGTGTCTGTCGTGATGAGCTCGCTGCACCTCAAGTTTTGGCACCGTCCGAGCTGGATGAAGGTCAGTATTCTCGATCCTGGCGCGAACGTTAGCGGGAAGGAGATGGAGATGGAGAAGATGACGAGGAAGGGCGTGTTTGGTAGTGCGGTTGAATGGGCCAAAGATGCTTGGGAGGCGAGGAAGAGGAACAAGGAGGAAGCTGGCTATGTTCCTCTGAGGGACATGGGCGATAACTGATCCTACCGAAATGGCGTTGTTGCTGTAGATGCGCGTCTAGGATACCAACTTTGTTTTGAACATGTTCCCTTTTCCGTTTTTCTTTTTGTATTTGTTTCACATTCGGATCAGGGTCTCACCTACATTTCAATTACACACTCTACCTCCGATCGGCAGATACTCCAACCATGCATCCGCTAGCAACAAATAGGCATTCATACCTTCCACACCACCCCAGCAAACTCCTCCACATCCCCCCAAAACTCCACTGGCCTCTCCAACGCAGCAAAATGCCCCCCGCGCTCGTGTTTCTTGTAATACACGAGATGATTCTTCTGCTCAATCACATGCTCAATCGCGGGGAAAATCTCGCACGGGAACCACGACACGCCGAGTGGTTTTGCGATTTCGCCCGACACGCCGCTCGACGTGTTGAGCTGCCGGTATGGGTAGATGGAGCGGGGGAAGCTGTTTGTGAACCAGTAGAGCGAGATGTTGGTTAGGATGTGGTTGAGCGAAGGGGGTTCGTCGGACCATTCGAGGAATTTCTCGGCGATCCTGGTTTCGGGCGGGCGGGTTAGGGGTTTACTTTATTTGAGGGCGGGAAGTGGAGGTGGGGTAGAAGGGGCGGGGGAGGTATTTACCATGCTAGCAGCGCGAGTGGATTTGATGACAGGACATGCCCGATTGTGCTTGGGCGGGTACCGTGTTCGTTTGCGTAGGCGGAGCCGGATTCGCGCCATGTGGACAATTTGGCCATGGCTTGTTTTTCAAAGTCGGTGAGTTTGGATTCGTCGGGTTGGTCGTGCGTAATGAACATGTTCACTGGTAGGGTGTGCAAGAGTTAGATTGTTACGGGTTTGGAGGGCAGCATCATGATGTGTGTGGGGATTACTTGCCGTGAATCCCGACGCAGGCATCGTGCTCGTGGGCTAGGATGCGCGCTTCGAAACTCCCCACGTCTCCGCCTTGGGCAAGGTACTTTTCAAACCCGAGATTGGTCATGAGCTTGTGGATGATGTGAGCACTGGCTTCCATGGTCCAGTTTTTGTCGGTGGGTAGGCCAGCGCTAAGAGGGTAGCCTGGAAGGGAGGGGACGATGATGTGGTACGGCAAGTTCTTCGGACTGTATTGCTTTCGGATATTCCCCAGCATGGGAAGAAACTCGACGAAGCTCCCGGGCCAGCCATGCATGAAGACAATGGGTATGGCATCCTTTTTCTCGGAAAAGTAGGCAACAAAATGTAAGTCCATTTCATCAATTTGCATCCTGAAGTTGTCAAACGAGTTGATGTGCTTTTCTTCGGCACGCCAGTCGTAAGTGTTCAGCCAATAGTCCTTGGCTTCTGTGAGCCATTCTTTGGTGACGCCGTAATTCTCTTTGGTCTGGGTGTTTTCATACGTGGCGGGGCCGAGCTTTGAGAGCCGGAGGAGTTGACGCCATTCTGAAATGTCCTGGTCAGGGATGTTGAGCGTGAAGGGCTTGGCGGAGGCGGGAGGTGAATAGGTCATGATGCTGCAGACGTCAACGATGTGTATACAGCAGAGTGAGGGAACGCGAGAGCAGCGACGCCTCGGACTGCATCTTTACATGGGACTATATAGCTGAATGATGAGGCATATGCAAATTGTGGCGTGATGTGGGGAACAATCCGGGACATCCGACAGTGCGTCGATTCACCACACACATGCAGTCTGTTTACTGCCTCCTGGCACGTCCGATGGAAAGCCGACGGAATAGCAGGGGTGGTTTGGGGTGGTTTGGAGCGTATTTTTGGAACGCTGAGGCTATTTTCTTAGTAATTTGTCACCCAAAATGCGGTTCCTTGGCCAATATCAGTGTTCCACATACCAAGTGTGTGATTAGATAAACGACGCATATAGCAAATATACTGCTCACAATTTGCGGACCGATGCAGAACAGCAGCACTGCGGCGGAGCGTCTCAAGTTAATTGCGCTAATTTGTTAATTAACAACAACAAAAAAGAGTCCTTTATAATAGCGTCAAAGCTTAATAACTTAACACCAAAAAATAGGCATCACAAGCGGAGAATTGGGGTAGATAGAGGTTGTTACAAGCTTTAAATTAATGTATAGTGCACAGGCATCTTTGTAGTAGGAAAACAAGTCCAGCATTGTAATATTCGCTCGGCTTTCCGTCGGTGGTGGTGGCATGCAGTACAAATAGATGGGGGGTCGAGTGTTTTGCAGCCTCGTGGCGTCATTGCGGGGCAGATTCCGAGGTTGCCCCGCGATGATTCGACAGCGGCTAGTCTAGTCTAGGTAGTCTGTAGTTTTTCCCGCGACGACTCATCCATCCTCAGGTGCCTCCCGTTGACAGATTCCGTGTAAACTTGAGCCGGTGTGAGACGTTTTGAAACCATGGCTCCAGCACTGCTTGCCGCAATTGATCTGGGCAGCCAGGCGCCGCCAGCGCAGGGCCTCCACCAACAGGCACGGTCTTTCGTAGGCCATGTCTTCGTCCACGTGACCGACGAGACCGTCGACCAGGCCCTCGCCCACCTCCAGCAGTCGCTTGGCCGCTATGCAGACTACCTCGGCGTCGCCGCCCTTTCTTCGGCCGACGACGTCCTCTCCCTGCTCGACGCCGGCGCAGCCAAGGTCTTCGTGACGCGCCACCAGCTGGACGCGCTCAAGGCCCAGAACATCGACCAGGACCGCATTGTGTTGTGCTTGCCGGGCAACACCAGGGCCGAGATTATCGACGCCATCGCAGGTACCCAGGTCGACGTGTACTCGCACCAGGTGCAGGACATCGGCCTCGTCGAGGCGTGGCTGAGCGAGTATGGCACAGACCGGCCCAATGTCTTCGTGTCCTTCGCAGAGCCCACCACAGAGAACGCGCTGCGGCTCGCGAAGCTGTCCGCCATCCCCATCATACCCGCCGAGTCCCTCACCGTCGACGCCCAGAAAGAGCCCGGCCTGATCAGTGTCGCAAAGCTCGTCACGGCCAACGCTACCAGTGACCGGCCCGACGGCCTGTTCACAACCCTCGTCACAGACGAGCGGGGTGTCGCACTGGGACTCGTATACAGCAGCGAAGAAAGTGTCGCCGAGAGCTTGCGCACTGGACGAGGCGTCTACCACAGCCGGAAGCGGGGCCTGTGGTACAAGGGCGAAAGCAGCGGGGACGTACAGGAGCTAGTTTCCATGTCGCTAGACTGTGATGCTGACTGCCTGCAATTCGTCGTGCGCCAGAAGGGCAGGGGGTTCTGCCATCTGGCCACGCCTACATGTTTTGGAGAATACCGCGGACTGTCCAAGCTGCAAAAGACGCTCCAAAGCCGGAAAGAATCTGCCCCGCCGGGATCATACACGGCCCGCCTCTTCGACGATCCGCAACTATTGTGCGCCAAGATACTCGAGGAAGCCACAGAGCTTTGCGATGCGACCACAAAAGAGCACATTGCCTTTGAGGCCGCCGACCTATTCTACTTTGCCCTGACCAAGTGCGTGGCTGCTGGTGTCTCGCTACAAGACGTCGAGCGTAATCTCGACGCGAAAAGCATCAAAGTGAAGCGGCGACAGGGCGATGCCAAGCCTGCCTTCGCCGCGCAGGTAGCAGGAGCCAACGGTGCTGCAAAGGGTACCACGAATGGCGTCGCAAATGAGACACGAAAGGAGGCCGCTTCAGTCCCGAAGAGCAGAGATGACCCCGCAGGCATCAAGGACGGTCGGATAGCCATGAAGCGATACGTTACAGCTCAACAGACTCCAGAGACCATTGCGGCTGCCTTGCAGAGACCATCTCAAAAGTCGACCGAGAAGATTATCGGCATATGCAAGCCCATCATCGATGCTGTCAGGACTCGCGGCGATGCAGCACTGCTCGAGTACACACACAAGTTTGAGAAGGCAACCTCGTTGACGTCGCCAGTCTTGCGCGCACCGTTCGCCAAGGAGCTCATGGAGCTAGCACCAGAAACCGCAAAGGCTATTGATATCTCATTCGAAAACATTCGCAAGTTCCATGCTGCCCAGAAGGAAGAGAAGCCTCTCAGGGTGGAAACAATGCCTGGCGTTGTTTGTTCGCGATTCGCCCGGCCTATTGAAAGGGTTGGCCTTTACGTACCTGGTGGTACCGCCGTTCTGCCGTCTACAGCTCTTATGCTCGGTGTACCAGCTATGGTCGCCGGCTGTCAAAAGATCGTTCTCGCGACTCCACCTCGATCTAACGGTAAAGTTACACCAGAAGTGGTGTATGCTGCTCACAAGGTTGGCGCTGAGATGATCGTGCTTGCGGGTGGTGCCCAAGCTGTGGCAGCAATGGCCTATGGAACCGAAAGCGTCTCCAAGGTCGACAAGATTCTTGGACCTGGCAACCAATTTGTCACTGCAGCAAAGATGTACGTATCGAACGACACCAACGCTGGCGTAAGTATCGATATGCCGGCTGGCCCTAGCGAATTGTTGGTTGTCGCAGATGCCTCTGCCAATCCCGCGTTTGTTGCATCGGACTTGCTCAGTCAAGCAGAGCATGGCGTGGATTCGCAAGTCATCTTGATTGCTGTCGGTCTGAATGAGTCCCAAACAGCCGCCATCCAGGACGAACTTAACAAACAAGCAAACGCACTGCCTCGCGTGGATATTGTTCGTGGTGCAATCGAGCACTCGTTCACACTGGTAGTAGACACGATTGAAGAAGCTATGCAATTGAGCAACCAGTACGCCCCTGAGCATTTGATTCTCCAAGTGGAGAATGCCGACAAGGTGGTCGATTTGGTTGAAAACGCCGGTAGTGTTTTCATCGGTGAATGGACTCCAGAAAGTGTTGGTGACTACTCTGCAGGTGTCAACCACTCTCTTCGTAAGTCGCGCATGTTGTTGATGGCGATCAGATAATGTGCTAATTCGCTGCAGCCACCTATGGTTATGCAAAACAGTATTCCGGTGTCAACCTTGCTTCATATGTCAAGCACATCACCAGTGCTCACCTGACCAAGGAAGGGCTCCAGAACGTGGGACCAGCCGTTATGGAGCTTGCCCGTGTGGAAGAACTACAGGCTCATCGCCGTGCCGTTAGTCTACGACTCGGCATAGCTTGATGAAATTAGCACCTGATGCAACCGCGCTCATTTGCTTGTAAGATCCCATAGTCTTTTAGCTTCCAAAAGATCGACTTGGCCATCATTCGCGGCACAAATTGATTCATACATTTCCACGCTATAGCTACAACGGTGGAATCGGTAGCTGAAAGCAGTCGGCCCAAGCCTGACATCAAGCTGCAGTTAGGCATCGGTGGTATTGGTGGGTCGCTTGGTGTTTCGACTAGAGTCTGACTAAACGCGGCGTGGTTTGTTCATCTACTGCAGGTAATCAGAACCGATGAAAAATCGAGTGAATGTGACAAAGCTGAACGTCCCTCTACCCCAGTTAGTGTTAATTTATTAGGCTTTAAAGCCTTCACAACAGCTGTTTTTGCTGTTTTTAACAACCACGATTAGCGCCTCTATCTAAAACGTTGCCTGCTGCAATACTGCTGCTTTAGAGGCTCTAGATAACGTAAGACGCGCTAGCTTAACAAATATAGGCGTCTTATTAAATACGTCTATGCAACTGCGTTATAAGAGTGTAATCTTATTTATGTTACTCCGTATAAGCTTTAATATTCGCTAAGGAATTGCCTATAAACGCTATACCTAACCTAGTTAACGAACTGCCAACAAAACAGGCTTAGTGTTCTAAAATACAAGTAAATCTCCTCTATTGTATATCCTTGCTATTCTGTCGGTTTTTCATCGGTCTTGCTAGGCTGCAGTACTTGACTCAATTCAGTGGGTCAGAGCCACGAATCCGCGGGCACAGGCTTTCTATAATTTATGCGACCTGGTAACCGGGTAAAATGAACGTATGTATGCATCATAACAGGACTGTTGTATCAGTCGTAAAGCATGAGAACTTAGCATTACGGAGTACTATTTCCTGGTAATGGCCCTGCCTTGACGACCTTAGCGCCTTGTTCTGCTGTTTGTTGCACACGTTTCGTTTTCTGCCAGCAGCGTGTGAAACGGCAGTGCGCAGTGATTTCCAGGATGGCGTTTCACGGTGCATGAAACAGTAAGTATTCTCATCACCATCCTCCAACGGCCCACATGTAGCCTCCACATGAGGCTACGCGACATTTACCTATAAGTGACCTTGGTCGTCTCTGCAGGTGCACTCTCTCCCTTCCATCGACCATTCTTTTCCGTCTTTTGTACATCTACATCCGTTCTGGAACTGTGCTTCCTCACTTTCATTACACATAGCCTTTCGTTCACAGAGAAGCTAGCTTCCTGCATTCGCTTCAAATAGCCACATTCTATCCCCACATATTCTCTAGCCACGTCAACATGTATATTCCCGGAGACTCCATCTACCTTGCGGTAACTTTCCTTTCGTCTTCCACTGCGGTCCTGGCAGCCGTTCAACCCTATGGACAATGTGGAGGCATGAACTTTGACGACGAAACTTTGAGCGCCGAGGGGTGGACTTGCACTAAGTACAACAATTCGTACTCTCAGTGCGTTGACGGAAATACCAACGGACCCGCACCAGCACCAGCACCAGGCGCTCCATCTGCACTAGCGGAACCCGAACCATCTATGAGTCCCCCAGCTACGCAAAACCCAAGGGCTTCGCGGCCGCTGTCGAGAAATGGGTTGCGGCGGGCGTCCCCATCAATGGCGTAGGCTCGCAAAGTCCTTTACCGGTACCTAGTGGGGAACTCGGCCATCGCCGGTTTCCCGCTGTGTTGAAGCTTGTATGCGCGGATGTACTGGTAGAAGAGTGTGCGATAACGGAGCTTGACATCAAAGGCGCGTCGAGCAGCGACTACACCACGGCTGTGAATGCATGCTTGGACCAGGAGAATTGCGTGGGGATTACGGTGTGAGGGACAAGGATAGCTGGAGAAAGGGCGACAGCCCCTTGTTGTTCGATGAGAGTTTCACAGCCAAGACGGTGTATAACGGCGCTGGTGTAGAGATGAGAGGAACCGTAAAAGAGATGGGAGATGTTTACTTTTCCTTTCTTGTATATAACAGGCTCTTGTATAAAGGCCTGGTTTGAAAGACTACGATACCTCGCATCGTACTAACATTCAAGGAGGCCTGGCAATACATATCTCGTCGACTCCAAACTCAACTCCATGTCTGGACGTGCAAGCTAGCAGCGACGCAAAGGTAGGAGCAGGAGAGGCAAGAACATCCTACCTTATCTCGTGACTGCTTGCAATGTCATGCTCACCCCATTCTCACTGTAACTTATTTGAAACCAACCACAAACACGCAGGACTACCTATCGTTACTAACCTAACCCTTTCAATATCCCAACCACGCGCATAAATTATACCCACGACCCACTGCGTACCCCCAGCCTCATACGAACCAACCATTGCTACCAACACGAGGACTACGATCCGCGTAATTTTGGCACCGGAGATCTACGTTCAAATCAGACATGCCGATCATCTAATGTCACAACTTTCCAGACCGTGCCGAATCTGATTCGCCATGAGAAGCCCAGCGCTCGACACAACTGATTTTCGCTCGCAATGTAAAGGTTTACTTGGTGCAGCACGTGCATCCTCACAATAGATATCCAGACGACTTTCGTTGGTACTGCGCTATGAGCTGGGGACACTCATACTTGTTCGACGCGTCCGAGATACTTGTCAGCAGCCGTGAGGGAGTCCACGTAGGCTCGGGCTGTGAGCCAGATTGTTGTGGTTGGAAAAGTGGCAATCCGATATCTCGCTCAGGTTTACTTCCGGGGGGTACAAGTCCAGGATCGACTTCTCTCACGCACGCTCGTTCGGGCGAGCACTTGTGGAGTCGGTGCTAGGCACGACGATCTAACAATTGTGGGTGGGTAATCATGGCTGGGTTCCCGTGTCGGAAATATGGGAGATATCGAGGAACGGTATTTGCCTTGGCACTTCACAGACACGCACACGGCATAGTGACAAAAGGGTAGATTGAATGGTAAGCTTGTATGATTCCCTAGCATACGACTACGTTTATTGTATTCGTGACAGCTCGCCCCAAGCCTCTAAGACTTGTAGACATGGATGACGTGAGGGTTGCAGTAGGCCAATAGACCAGTCTTGCCCCACTCACCTCCAATACCAGACTCCTTGTGTCCACCAAAGATGGCCTGAGGAGTGGGCTTCTCCCACGAGTTGACAAAAACGGAGCCGGCTTCAAGTCGGCGCGCAATCTTGGAAGCCTTCTCGACGTCCTTGCCCCATACACATGCTCCGAGACCAGTCTTGGTGTCGTTGGCGCGGGCAATGACCTCTTCGAGATCAGACCAAGGCTGTGTGGGGACAATGGGGCCAAATGGCTCTTCCTGGATGATGCGGGAGTCGTTGGGCGGGTTGTCGATGATTGTGGGTTGGATGAAGTAGCCTTTAGAGGCGGACACGTCAGGCTCGCCAACGGCGAACTTGTAGCCCTTGGTCTTGCTGTCTGAGAAGAAGCCCTTGACACGCTCGTACTGCATCTGGTTCTGAACGGGTCCGAGCATGTTGTCACCATCGTCAGGATTACCAGTCTTCAAGGAGTTCTTGGTGAAGTTTACCATCTCGGCCAGGAACTCCTTGTAGATGGACTCGTGGATGTAGATGCGCTTGGTAGCTACACAGACCTGACCAGAGTTCTGGAAAGCGCCCATGACAACCTCGGGAGCGACCTTCTTGATGTCGACGTCTGGCAGGATGATGGAGGCATCGTTGCCGCCGAGCTCGAGGGTTACGCGCTTCAAGGTTGATGCCGAGGACTCCATGACCTTTTTTCCGGTTGCTGTGCGCATGTTAGATCTAAAGTGCGTGAGAAGATTCGAGTGGACTCACCAATTGATCCTGTGAAGGAGATCTTGGCGATATCGGGGTGCTTGCACATGGATGCACCCAGTTCGTTGTTGCCACCGACGACCTGGAGGACACCAGGAGGCAGGATTTGTTGAGCGAGCTCGATGAGCTTGAGTGATGTGTATGGGGTGAAGGGCGATGGCTTGGCAACGACAGTGTTACCGGTCATTAGGGCAGGCGCGATCTTGCCGGCGCTGAGGAGCAAGGGGAAGTTCCATGGGCAGATAGCTTGATATCGGTTAGGGAAAGTGACAAGTGCGCATGGCGTTTCTTGCTTACCACCACAGACACCCAGTGGGGAGTACTCAGTGTAGACCGTCTTCTCGTCATCCTCAATCTTTTCTGAGGGTATGTCGAGGGTAAGATGGTGGCCGATGAACCCAGCAACGGCGCCGACCTCGATAGCAGCAAATTTCCTCTATTGCGGATTTAGACTATCGCCTATACTATGTAAGTGTTGTGACGTACCGGCTTGCCTGACTCTTTGCAGAGCAGAGTGACAAACTCGTCGTTGTGTTGTTGGAAGCTCTCAGCAAGCTTTCCGAGGAGCTCCTTTCGCTTCTCCACAGGGGTGTCTCGCCACGCGGGGAAAGCCTTCTTTGCCGCGGCGACAGCGTCGTTCAGGTCCTGCTCGCTGGCGATGGGGCAGTCCCAGAGCTCCTGGCCAGTGGAGGGGTTGATGCCATGATGGATTTTGTCGGAGCCGCGCTGCTTGCCGTCTACGATGTTGTAGAACTTCTCGAAGTCGAGGGTAGAGACTTTTCCGGGAGACATGATGGCAGATGACTTCAGACGATGGAGTATTTGTGGAATCCTCGGGAGGAGGGAAAGCAGTCTCTTTAAGCTCACGACAGCGGCGAGTTGCCATAAACAGGCAGTGGTCCTCGGCATACACAGTACTCTCTTGGCTGATACCATCTACCCCACCTCAGCGTGAGAATCGCGGGGCTCTAGTGGCAGCTACTCTTAGCTCCGGTCATGCAAAACTCGTGTCATAGGTCCACCGGCATCGAATCCACCAGGAAGCAGGACCAGTGCGGTAAGATGTGAGGTTGCAGGGTTCGATTTGAGATAGGGGACGGGACAGACGCCCTCGTGGAGTGGCGGTGCAAGGATTCGGCCGTGTTTCACCGCAAATTGTGTAGATTCCTTCTCAAACGTCCCGTCGTATGATTGAAATGCATGTAAAGAGACCCAGCGGTGCAGCTAGGCTACCTGCTTGTCCTCGCTGTCTAGTGTTGAAGCCATTGTACATAGGGGGTGGCATGAGTCGAGTCCGTTTGGACCCTTTTACTTCGTACCACCGGCCTGGTATTCGGAGGGTCCATCTTTGTGGCCAGACAGTCCTCTTTCGTGCCATCACCACCGATCTTGGGCGGAAGGTCTGTGTCCCCGATGTTGATGCTGTGCCTATAACCATTGCCGTCCGCTACATGTACGGCGGCGGCACCGGCAGCGCACATGTCACCCAAGTCGCCATCCGGCGGCCATGGCGCTAGCCGCACGAGTCACGTGTGAGGGAGTTCACCACTGACATGATCGTATGCCTGCTCATCAAAATATAGTCTGGTGCCGCCTGTTAAGCCTACAGAGATGAAGTGACTTCGTCCGAACGTCGGCGCCGAGTATGCCGTGTCGTTTTTGTATGCTAGAAGCCTACTTACAAGTCTGTGGATCACCCCAGGCGCGGATTGCTGTTACGCCTGATGTAGACGTGGCATCGGCATCAACATCAGCAACACCTGTCACCAGCGCAAAGCCAAACATGAGCCAATGCGGCTCCCTGCATCATCAGTACAGCTTGACTTGCTACCGTCCGCCGTCGGAGCCACCGCCTCGTACTCGCCGCACATACGCAAAGCAAGCCTGCACTCTGCACCATCTACTTGCCCCGGCGACCTGCCACGTCAACTCAGCTTTGACAGTACAAGTCGGTGAATGTAGTCCGGCGGATGGTATCCGCCTGTTAGTTATCATCTCCATCACCCGGCCGTCGCTCATGAGATTATCCAGACAGAAACAAGTCTAACAATAGCCAACATTGGAGCACATATACCTTTCCTGCTAAATAATCTACTGTCGACTGCCGCACATGACCCGAGACTGCTTATTTACGCATGATTTAGCAAGAATATGAAGGTTGAAAGAAACCACCCGATTTGCAAGAGATCCCTTGCGCTGGTTGCCAACCTTGATGATCCCGCGGCTTCGCTAGACCCACCAAGATTTCTTCTACGAGCCCAGCCTGCCTGCAATCAACCGTCGCCCATCTGGTTCGTGACCTCGACCGGGTCTTTCAATCTATTATATATAATGGTCGCCTTCCACGAACCCGTTGCAAGCCAGCGACGATGCTATTTTTGGGTCGATCCTTTCTCCGTTGTGTCTGTCTACCCCAACGTTCTAGAGTCACAGCGATCTGAGCATACTGCCTAGCACTGCATATCATGGCGGTCGCCGTTATTCGGCTGTCCCGTGTACATTTCACGAGCAATATCGACGGGCAGATTGAATATCAGTCGCATGGCGACCATACCAGGTTTGCAACTCTCTCCGATGCTCTGCAAATGGTAGCACGAGCTTCCAGCCTGGAGATGGTGGTAGCGAGTGGCTATTTTTCGCCATCGCTCACGAGCTCTGCGCGATTGGGCTTGCCTCCAGGTACGGGCCGTGGCAACCGCTCATTTGTATGCTCGCAAAAATCTGGAAAACGACATGTGCCTTCAGGGCAGTTGATCCATTGTGCTCTAGGTCCCGTACACTTTGTACCCGGGAGAATACGTCGACATTTAAGGCGGGAGGTGTTCCAGCTTCAACAAGGGTTTTTATCAATTCAAACCTCCTAGAACCATCAAATCGTCTATTCATTAAGTCTGCATATTGTTTGTCACTACTTACTCCACAATGAAGTACAGCTTCACCACCCTTGCCCTCGCGGCAGCCTCCCTGGCCAGCCCCGTGCCAGATACTGCTTCAGTCGCACCTTCATCCTTCAAAATCACCAACATCGTCTCCGGCGGCAGCGGATGTCCCCAGGGTAGCATCGACATCAACTGGAGCGACAACCGCGTTTTCCCAATCTGTACGTTGACCGTCATTTTCCATCAACATCGCGCGCTGACCACATCCGACTGTTCTACACAGATTTCAACAAGCAATTCACCGCGCGCGTCGGCGCCAAAACCGACATCACCGACTCGCGCAAAAACTGCCAAATCAACCTCAAACTCGAATACGAACCGGGCTTCTGCTTCTCCGTATACCAAGCCGACTACGCAGGCTGGGCCGATCTCGACAACGGCGTCACCGGCATCGTAAAAGCTACGTACTACTTCTCGAGCGATTCGGACCAGGTACGTGTTGGCGGCCCCCGCTCGCGTTTGCGTTTCCAATCGCAAAATGCTCATGGTTCCGTGACGATGACAGACTTCCTCTGCACTCTCCCTCTCCGGCCCTTTTCACGGGAAATATTTCATGCAAGACGGCGTCGAGCTCGCGGTTTGGTCGCCTTGCGGCGGCGACGCGCTGTTCAATGTTAACTCCGAGGTTGCGCTTACGCCGCTTGCGACGGAGGGTAGGAATGGTGTGCTTGCTTCGGCGCGCGAGGGCGGGCGGTTGATTAACAATTTGTACTTTGCGTGGAAAAAGTGTTGAATGAGGGCGAGGAATGGTGGTGGTGATGAACTGGGCAGTATGACGAGTTGAGATAGATGGTGGTGATGGACATACCCTTTGATTTGTTTTAGGTTTCGTTTTATAGATCAGTGGGAAAAGATTTATTGTTAGGTGGTTGGAACTTCTACCTTGCTCACAAGACTGACTCAATATACATGTACCAAAATCTTCCCTCTCCCAAATAGGGGACCCTGCAGATCAAAGCATGCGGGATGCACAACCCTGGATACACAGATGACGCGTGTGCGTAGGTGATTATTGCTCTGGCGACGAAACCTCGTCGCTTAAGCTCTCAAGTGTCTCTCTATCACTCCTTTCTTCTGCGCCCTCGCTGGCAAGATACGGCGGTGGCGCCAGATCGTCTTCGTTACCTTCGACCCATACTTTATTGAGTTCGTTGTCGATTTCTATTTTCCGCTCCTTCCATTCTTCCACTTTGGCGAGGCGTTCGCGTAGCTCCGCGAGTTCCTTTTCCACGCTCGACTTTTCCGACGCGGTGCCGATGCGTTGGAATTCCCATTCGTCGGCGTGGTCGCCCATGCCGAGGGTGAGGGTGTAGGTGTGATAGCGTTTGAGGGAGGCGCGCGTGGAGATTGTTATTAGTGCTGGGGGATGTTAGTTGTATTGTGGAAATGCGTAAAGGGGCGAGACTTACTGATGCCTTTGGCTTTGCATCGTTCATATAGTAAACCTTCGACATCGCTGCTCACGGCGCTCGTTCCCTCGTCTATAAACGCATAGCGAGGCTCGTGGTACAGCAATCGCGCGATACCCATGCGTTGCTTCTCACCGCCACTGAAGACGTCTTTCCATACCTTCTTTGTATCCCAGCCCCCCTCGCGGTCAGGGATATAGCCCAACTTTGCCTCTTCCAGAACCTGAGAGAGTTCAAAGTCTCGGCGGCCAGCATCCTTCATATCGACAGCTGTATGGGGATAGATGACTTGGTCACGCAAAGTACCAGTCGAGAGGTAGGGCCGTTGAGGTATGAACATGATGCCATCTACACCATTACTGCGAGGCCGAGAGACTAGGCCGCGGTATGTGGGCCACAGACCTGCGACAACGCGGGCAATTGCACTTTTACCGACCCCGTTGGGGCCAGTGATGAGGAGGTGTTCACCCGAGTGCACAACAAACGATAAGCTTTCGAGAAGGTCATCACCGCCCATGGGGTGCAGAGCAGGTGCAACTACAGGGACATGCTCAAGTCTGATACCGTCGAAGCCTTTGTGTACTGTGCCTTGTACATCTGAGACAGAGTACAGTTCGGGCCGCGTACCTGGGGGAGGGTAGTATGCATCGGCATGGACGCGATGTAGCGTGCTAATCAGCGTGTAGACGCGTGATGTGTATCCGGCGAGCTCTGACAAGTCTTTGATGCTGTACATCATGCGCCCGCCGGCATCGGCAAGCGAAAGCATGAGTCTTTTGTTTGTGATAAAGTCCTTCATCCGGTTACGCTCACGACCCAACTTCTCATCACCGGCAATCTCTGCGATGGCATCCAAGCCGCCCCATGCTGGTAGGAACACGGGGAGAGATGTGATCAGGTAACCGAACGCGGACCAAGAGTATTTTAGAACAAAGTCCTCTAGCATGTTGTAGCGGATCTTGAGACTGTATATGCCTTCCATCCAGTGTTTCAGGTCCTTGAAGCCGCGCTCGAGGAAATGCTTCTCCATTTGGTCGCCGCCGTAGAAGGCGACTTCCTCTGCGTTGGCGATGAGACGAGCATGCAGAGCACGGAATTCTCCCTCGCGTCGACCTTCGACAGCCTTCAACTTTCCAAAGGGCGGTGAGAGTCTGCGTAGTATGGTGGCTGTGAGGAAGTAGTTGCTCAGCAGTCCTGTCAACGCCAGCGGGCCCAAGGACCTGAAGAGCTGGTAATTGAACACGCAAAGGTCTACAAATGGCTTGCCCAGAGACGAGTACAAGGACGCAGCCGAGGCGCAGAACAAAGTCAGGTCCTGCGTGATGTACTGGTCGGCGCCCTGTCCAATGCCGCCATCGAGATTCGACAGCTTGTAGTAGTTCAGATGGTCGTTGAGGTACAAGTCGTGCATGTAGCGCGTCAGACGCGTTCGGAACGCGATCGAGACCTTGCTCTGCAGGAACTTGATCATGGCGTTGGTGTAGGACGAGAAGGTGCCGACGCCGAGCCACGTGACAATGCCCCAGAGAAAGGCCTTGCCATTGCCGGCGACCAGGTCTCGGACAATCTCGCCGTCGAGACGCGCCACGACGAGCGACAGATATGTCCGCAGCATCAGGAAGACGCTGTGGCTGAGCAGCAGCCCCGTCTCCTTGCTGTTCCACCGCGGTATCATGATGTTCAGCAGGCTGAGGAACTGGTGCAGGAAGGCGAGGTTCAGGCCGGGCTTTGTCTGCGGCGGCGGCGCCTGGGGGTTGCTCGTGTCGGCCATGCGCGCAGCACGCGGCGGCTGGAGGAAGAGCCGGCGGTGGGCATCGAACGTGGTCGGCTTGGTGGGGTTGATGACGACCTTGGAGGTTGAGTCGCGGCACGGCACGTAGATGGTCCGCGAGCCATCTTTGTTCTTCAGGCCCGAGTTTCGGCGCACGAGTCGCCGGCCCGTCTCCTTCTCCGTGCGCCTGCCCTGGTACCACTTGCTGCCGCCATAGCCCGTGCCAATGAGGGTGAAGAGCAGCGTTATCGTCGATATCAGCTTGGCGAGCCTGGATGCGCCGCCGACGCGGGCCCTGAGGAGCGTCGCATAGCGGTCCCAGAGGGCGAGGACGGCATCATGAGGCGGTCGCAGGGTGGATTGAGCGGCCATGGCAGGCCATCAGAGTGCTCCGTGGAGAAAAGGGCATGTCGCGGGGAGCGCCCGTGGGTTGTTCCAAGGCTCGCACGTGAGCTACCATGAGCCGCGGCATGTGCATGTCGGGTGCTCCGTGCATCCGGGGAAGCTTACACAGTAGGTGATACCATCCAAGACTAGTTTGGCCTAGTGCATGGGTGTGAATGCATGGATGATGGAGGTGCGCCATTCTGTACGGAGTACGGATACGTACTTGCATATACTACTACCAACACACATACATCAAAGACCTGCCCCGGAAACTCCTTCAATCCTGCTCTTCGCTGTCTTCGTCGTCCACCTCCAACTTCTCAGCTTCCTTCCGCTTCTTGTCGTCTGTTTTCCTAGCAGCTTCGAGCATTTTCGCCTTCTGATCTCTTGATTTCCGCTGGCCGGCTACGTAAGCCCCGAGCGGCGTCTTTTCCCACTCAACATCCTTGAGGAAGCCTTCCACGCCGGCGCGGTTGTTGGGCGCGAAGTCTACTTTGGCGCGCTTCTCTTCGATCCATCGCGAGTTTGCCTCAAGTTTCTGGACGAGGAGGGCAATGAGCGAATTGATCTTTGTGTTGCGGTTGCCGCCAGTCTTCTTCGTCATCGCTTTCACCCAGCGCTTAAGCATGACAATGACGGGGAGGGCTAGTTCTGGAAAGGCGATGTTCTTCGTCCAGAGAATGAAGAACTCGGACAACAACTCGGCGACCTGTTCCCCGACGCCATCTTGATAGGTGCGGGTCCGCAGATATGCCTTCGTTGCCCGTATGGCGATGCTGAAATCCAGCGTCTTCAATGTGCTCGGTTTTGGCATCTTCTTCATCTCTGCCGTGTTTAACACCTCGATAAGCGCCGGCGCAAGGGGAATGTATGTCGAAGTGGCAGATGAGATTCGGAGCAAAGAGCGGATCAGTTGGAAGCGGAGGGGAAAGTATTGCGCCGTCGGGATTAGGCGCATCGCACCTAATGTGACCTGAACGATCGGGTAGATGAGCGGTCGTAGTGGCGATGGCTTGCCGGCTTCTGCCTCGCGGAGCGATTCGCAATGCGCTGTGACGACGCGCGACCAGAAGTCCAAGGAATGGATGTACTGCCAATTGTAGACAGTCTTGTAGGAGTCGTTCGATTTGTTTGTTATGCTGGTTCGCAGATGAATCGCTAACTGACGGATGAACCCGAACCCTGTAGTGTATCCTACAGTGGCATCGATGCCCCAAAGCTCTGATGCAGTGTTCTTCGTCAGATTGATTCCTTGGATATTATGTACGGTGGTATTTCTTGCGCCCTTGACGAGGCCTTGGTATGCTTGTTTGAGCACAGCTTCGCGAATGCTTGGGTCAGAGATTACGACAAGCTTTCGCAAGACTAGGAAAGCCGATAACCTCGTCATCTCATTGTTGGCAGAGTCGGACCAAACGGCCGACACAACCTTTGTGAGCTCGCGGACAACCTTCTTGAACGAGAGGACGTAGGGAAGTAGTCCTAATAACGAATCAAGCGTCATACGTAGAGTTGAAGCGTCGGAGAGATTTTCGAGAAGATGCTGGATTGACACGGTGTGCGACTTGAGGAGGGGTGTGAGGGTGCTGAACTTCTTCGAGTCGGTGGACAAGCGTCTATCCATGTTAGCACATGTAAGCTTCTTGCAACATGAAAGACTCACATCTTGCCGCCTGCGGACTCCTTGACTGGTAGGTGGTGTTGCAACACCTTTGGCACAAGCTGTAGGGCAGTTACGAGAACCTCGTGGTACACTGTTCATTGTGAGTTGTGTCACGTCATGGATTGTAGAAGGTCCCCTTACCACCTGGGTCAGAAATGGTGTATTTGTAGTTCTTTCCGTCGTCCTCGTTCAAATGCGCAGCAGTCCGGAAGGCTAACACCACCTCTCGCATTGCGCGCAAAGATGAGTTGGCCTCCATAGACGCCTTCCACTTCCTTATGAGCTTCTTGGTCACTTCATTACCGGTCGTGGGCTCTTCCTCGCTCTCGCTTTCCTGCTCAACAGCCGCCTTCTTCTTTTTCCTTGGGGTCGCCTCATCTTCACTGGCACTCAGCGCATCAATCTCAGCCAACTCTGCGTCCTCTGCAAAGTCAAGAAGCTCCGCATCGTTGTGCTTGAGGTAGTTGTAGAACTCGGGGTCCTTCTTCTGTAGGTCCGCGAGCTGCCCCATATGCGCCTCCGCATCGTCGCCAGAGTCACTGTCGGTAGCAGAGTCTTCTGCGCCTAATGTCGATCCGGCCATCTCAGCGTCCGAGCCGGTCGCGTCTCCATTTTCGATCGGTGTGCGTTTGCGCTTGCCGGTTTTTGGTTTTGTCGACGTCTTTTTGGCCATTTCTGGTACCTGGAAGCCGCCCTCGAAGAACTGGTCCATGGACATTTCGCCAAATCCGTCGTCCTTGGGTGCTCGGCCGTTGGACGTCTTGCTGCTGTCATCTTCGAGGTCGTCGGCGCGCGCATTGTCGCGGGCCTTTCGTTCCTTCTTCTTTACGTCCATCTGCTTCTTCTGCTTGATCTTGGCAACGTCCTTCCGTCGCTTGATGACATCGTGCAGTTTGTTTTTCTCGAACTTCCGGGTCGCCTTCGATTGCGCCATTTGGTTCGCGTCGGGCAGTCGTTCGACGTGGGGATGGCGAAGGGGTCGGAGCGCAGAGGTGCAGCCAAAATTTTGGATCCACTTTCGAAAAAGTTACAGATGCCAAGCCAAGCCAGGCCAGGGTCCCAGCTCCCGACGCTCCCCACATGCTCGTGTCAGGCACCGGGGCAAGCAAGCTTGATCAACCAAAGACCATGTACAACAACAGACAGCTGGCGTACGCGCCTACGCCATACATCCCGCGATCGTCGCTGTCCGCCACCATCAACCTCGACGAGGTACAATGCGCTGCAGTAGCCTGGCCACCGTCCTGCGCTGACGCTCGAGGCACAGGAGGTCAAGCTGGCGACGACAAACGCCGAAAGAGACCTGAACGACTCGCTAGCCGAGATCTACAGCATCATCATCACCCTCGATGCGCTCGAGAAGGCATACCTGAAGGACTCGATCGCCGAAGCCGACTACACGGGAACATGCAGTAGGCTGTTGAAGCAGTACAAGTCGAATCTGGCCAACGAAACGGTTGCGCGAGCATTCGGCGACCTCGACTCTTTTGCAAAGGAGTGGCAGGTGCGCTGAAAGCTATCACTACACTACGTTGGGGTCTGCTAAAGTGTCTGTAGATGGAATGCCCTCGAGCTATTGAGCGTCTGCGAGTTGGAATACCAGCCACCGTCGAACAAGGTCCATCCCACAACTCTGCTCAACAAGGCGACTTTGCCGACGCAACTCTCGTTGTCAACGCCACCGAGACCTTCATCACCTTACTCGACGCCATCAAGATCGGCCTCGTCGAGAAAGATACACTGCATCCTCTGCTTGTGGAGATCATACAGGCCGTGAACAAGGTCACTGACAAAGACTTTGAGAGCAAGGGCAAGATTGTCCAATGGCTCATCACGTTGAATCAGATGCGGGCGGCCGAGAAGCTGAATGACGAGCAAGCACGCGAGTTTGAGTTCGATATGCAATCAGCCTACCATGGTTTCAAATCCACCTTGAAGAAGAGCTGAGTTTGTGGTCGGCAGCAGTCAGCTTGAGCCAGTCGTGCTCACAAGTCGGAATGCCCCGCCAGAGCATAGCTCCATGACGCACGGGCCATCACTTTCACTTTCTGTGAGTACCACAACTCCCACCAACTGTATCCTCCAACAAGCCCTCTTCCTCTGCGGCATGTCAGCCCTAGCCCTAGATGGTATGTCAACATTTGAATTTAGCAGTGCGCGTCGAGCTGATTACTTGAACAGTTCTAGATCTACCCCAACTCTACACGAAGCCATCGGCCGATACCATCCTGCAAACGCTCACACTACTCGTATCCGCCCCGCCCTCTTGGGATCGCGGCGACAGCGGCAATGACAGATCTCAAGAGTCGGGGGTCAAAGCGCCAGCACATGACGTAAATCCCGAAGGCGTCACTCGATACCTCACCAGTATCGTCAGCAACAGTCTTCGCTGGATTGACGACGAGGAGGCCAGAGAGGAAATATGGAACCAGGCTAGCTCAAGGTTAAGTGAACGGTCCGGTCGTACTGCTATGGGTGCGATTTCGCGCACGTTTCGAATCCCATCATCGAACAGCTCCTTCGAGCTCAGTATTCACGAACCTGCTCTGACAGGCGATGACCTTGGCTTGAAAACATGGGCGGCTTCTTACTTGCTCGCAAAACGCCTTTACAAATATCGTGATCAGTCGCCCTGGGTTCCTGGGAAGCGGCTACCAGTACTTGAACTGGGTTCTGGGACTGGTCTGGTCGGACTGGCAATGGCAGGTCTGGGAGCAGACGTGACCCTTACAGACTTACCGAATATACACGCAAATCTTGCTCGTAACTGCCAGAGTAATGCATCCATCATTGCTCATAACGGCGGCTCGGCTCGTACAGGTGTCCTTGATTGGACAAAGCCAGCAATTTGCGACGTCTATCCAGATCCCATGAACTGCGGCAAGAATGAACTGATTACTACTACATTTCCATTGGTTCTGGCTGCAGATTCGCTGTACTCACCGGATCATCCACATATGCTAGTCGACGCTATCCAAGTGTGGTTATCTAAAGACAAAGATTCTCGGGTCGTTGTGGAGTTCCCTTACAGAGAGGCCTATTTACCGGAAATTAGAACTTTCCGCGACCGAATGACGCAACTTGGACTGCGAATCCACGAAGAAGGCGAAGAGGAAGGCTACGATGATTGGGGCGCACCCAGCTCGAGTCGAGAGTCAGATGACGAAGCGCGTGTCACTTGTTGGTGGTCAGTTTGGGCTTGGTACTAGCGATTGCAGAATGAAGGTGCTGCGCTACGCCTCTAGCCGACTGACATGACCCTCTCCAACTTCCTAGCGCATACGAGCGAAAATCACAGAGGGCCATGCGCAACCACAGGTTGATTCAAGCTCACTAACGTCAGATCACAGCCAGTCGAAATATATCCTTGACCCCCTGTTATCTTGGCTCAAATGAGTCAGGAGACGGTAGACGAAGAGTGCGACACACTGGAGACGTGCGCGAGCATGTGTGTGGTATCACCTCGAAGACTACTTGGACGAGAATGCATGATGATGCTGACGGAAGACTGTGTAGAGTTGAAATCAAGCCCAAAAGGATATTCGAAGTTAGACGTCTTCTACGAAGTAATCCAAGTTCGTTCCCAATTTCAGTGCATGTGCTTGATTAGGCATGTGTCCCATATCCTTTCTTCTCTGCGTCTGACTGTTTTGCCGGTCGCGGAGAATCTTCCTGCGTATCGACACTCATTCCCCCACGAATCATCAGGGTTGATTCCACTTTTAGTCACTCGAACTGCGCCGAGTTATCAGTACCCGCAGATTGACGAAGACCGGTCAATTCTCCGGATAGTCTTCCCGAATTGGCTGGCGCTAGAGAGTGGTCCTGGTGAGCCGCCGGACGGCTCGACAGCTACAATTCTGGACCCGCTGTTAGCTTCATCATAATGCCACGGGCAGGACGCATGAGCGATTGACACTTTTTTCTTCCGTCGGATTGGCCTTTCTTCTCTTTCAAACCTCTTTCATACTCGCGCAAAGCTTCCACAGAACCATCAATCTTGTCAAGTCCAAGATGGCGACCACAACAGCTATCCAAAAGGTACCGTTCCAATACCCCACCAACCCCGCCATTCGCGCTTGTCGCATGTTTACACCTCGACAACAATTGGTTGTCATACTTCACTTGAACTGACACAAAGTATAGAACCCCTCTTTCGTGCTCCAAGCAGCCAGCAAAGTCTTGTACGAAGATCGACCCATCCCCGAGCTACCGTCTCCATACCATGTCATTATCAAACCCAAGTGGACTGGCATCTGCGGATCAGATGTACACTACTGGGTCGAAGGTCGCATCGGCCACTTCATCGTCGAGTCTCCCATGGTCCTGGGTCACGAATCTGCAGGTATCGTACACTCCGTTGGCGACAACGTGAAGTTATTGAAGGTGGGCGACCGCGTCGCAATGGAGCCTGGTGTCCCATGCCGCCGCTGCATACGCTGCAAGGAGGGCAAGTACAATCTCTGCCCAGATATGGCTTTCGCGGCAACACCTCCATATGATGGGACCCTGGCGAGATACTACACACTTCCCGAGGACTTCTGCTATAAACTGCCAGAGAACATGAGCCTCGAGGAGGGTGCGCTCATCGAACCAACAGCGGTCGCAGTACACATAACACGGCAAGCAGGTATCAAGCCTGGCGACTCGGTTGTTGTGTTTGGAGCCGGGCCTGTGGGTCTACTGTGCTGCGCCGTCGCCAAGGCATATGGCGCGAAGAAGATAGTCACGGTCGACATCAACGAAGAAAGAGTGAAGTTTGCTTTAACCTACGCGGCAACGGATAAGTTCATCAGTGCGCGAGTAAGCGCTGAGGAGAATGCAAAGAATCTGATCAAGGACTGCGGCCTCGGCCCCGGTGCAGATGCCATCATCGATGCTTCGGGCGCAGAGCCATGTATTCAGACCGCGATACATGCGTTGCGGACGGGCGGTACATATGTTCAGGTAACCTTGCTCACACTCCCTGCTTGACGAACGTATCTGATCAAAAAAACAAACTAGGGTGGTATGGGCAAGCCCGATATCACCTTCCCAATCATGGCCATGTGCACCAAGGAATTAAACGTCAAGGGCTCCTTCCGATACGGCTCAGGCGACTACCAAACCGCCGTCGACCTCGTTGCTAGCGGACGCATCTCCGTCCAGGAACTGATCACCGGCAAGGTGAAGTTTGAAGACGCCGAGAATGCTTTTGTGCAGGTAAAGAAAGGCGAGGGGATTAAGCTGTTGATCGAGGGACCGGATGAGTGAGTGCATCTGACACATTTTCGTCTCCTACAATTTTTTTACACCAGGAGTTGTGCATGGTGGTGAGGTGTTGGTGTATAGTCACGACATACATGACCCGTGCAAATCATATTTATTATTTATTTCACTCCTCGACTGTTCGTTCCAGTTCCATTGCCCCCCTGCTGAATTTTTTCCTTTCCATCTTCCCAAGTGCCGTTGAACAAGTCACCTCACAGACTCCCTACACATCGTTCCTCACGACGACCACCAGGCACATCAATTCACACCACTACCCTTTTCAACCCCTTTGAAACAGCGCCCGTCCCATGCGCACAGGCGACTCGTTCCAGGCAGCTCGCTAGGTCATTTATCGCGGCGTGGTGAACACACGCCATTTCGTCCCACATCTTTCAACAACAATGCGAAGGGGGCATGGATGGTGGCTGAAGCACAAGGTGTACCAGGAGGCATGCGATCACGGGGTTCGAGATATCTGTAGCTAGGTTGAAACGGGGGTTGCAGCAGTTGAGCGAGTGGCTTGGGACGTTACGAGTCATGGCATGACGTGGGTGAGCAGAGGGGCATGGATAGGGTGGGTTGGTGGATGTTATTTCGTGATTGTATTTGGGAGAGATTTCCTTTTTTCCAAAGTGAATTCTTTTTCAGTTTATTTGTTTGCTAGGTCTCGGGTCTTGAGCGAGGATAGATCAAGGGTGAAATGCATTCCGTCTTTCTTCAACGCCTGTGGGAGAGACTGCTTCCAAAGAACTTGTTCGTTTTCGGACTAGGGGCTTTGGGTAGTTGTATAGTTGAGGAGGGGGTGATTGGAATGTTTTATTGTACATTGCCGCTTGCAGAAAGAGTCGTACGTTGTGGTGAAGTGAAAGTGATGTGGCGTGCGTTCAGGCTATGCACCCGTTTTCCTCGAGCTTGTTCCGCGCTTCGGCAGAGTCCATGGCTCGGGACAAACGATTTCTCCTTCGCTGTAGGCCCAGAAGTACGCAATCATGCCGACAATGTAGTAGAGGCCCGAGTTTGTGCCTTGGTAGATGAGCAGTGCGCACAGTGCGCAGAGTGGGTAGATGATGAGGCGTGCTTCGATGGAGCGGTGGAGACCTGTGCCTGCAAGCAGAGGGAGCGGCCATTCCCAGGCGAGAGCGACGACGCCGAGGACGAGGTTGATGATTTGGAGGACGGGAAAGGGCTTGACGGCGGCGTCGAGGTTTTTGGTGAGAAAGTCCCAGAAGATTTTGGGCCAGAAGAAGGCTTCGAGTGCAGCGGCTATTTGATCTGTTTCATGGTCTATTAGCATTTGCTGCGTGGGTGAATAGGAGGGGTGTTGTGGTGCCAACTTACAAGCAGCGGCTGTGAGAACAACTAGGCGCGCCCAATGGTTCTTGATTAACTTGCCCATGGTGGCGAGAAAGGATTAAAAGAAAGGATATGAGGTATGGACCGAACCCGCGGCGTAGAGAAGGGAAAAGAAGAAAGGAGAGAAGACGAGAGGAAGACACAGTATGAATGCCCTTTGACTACCCGTGGCCTCGACGACAGTGCAGGACAGCAAGTGAGAGTGGCGGGGGACGGGGCAGCGGGGTTTTGTTATGCGACACAGGCTGGAGGCTCGTTCAGGCGCAAGGTGTTCAGGCAGCTTTTGCAGTGGCCGTTGCGCTTCGATACAGAACGTGTGTCAGTCCGGCGCTGGGGCTGGGCTGGCACCTGGGCTCTGTAGCCGCTGGCTCCACTCTGTGTCTGTAGCACACGGGGCAGAGTGAATGTGATTGGGCTGCCTCACGGATGCCTCAGTCCCGTCCCCTCGTGCCTCTTCGTGCCCAGACTCCAGACATGCATTCCGAATGGGGAAATGCACGATAGCCTGGACTTCACCATCACTAAGCAGCAACTATCTCTGCACGCCATGCGCAGAATCACCGCCCTAGAGCAAGGCTAGTCGTGCGCACCTGTCATCCATCTCCAACCACGCCGCCACGCGGTTGGCAGGACGGCCTCGATGCTCCATCGAGTTTCCGTACTTAGATGCCTGAAATAGTCGGCCGCTGTGGGGGCTTCCTGAGCGCTTCGCGGGCCGCTGACATTGGCTGGAGACATGGCGCCGAGGCCACCGGCCTTCTTTGGTGCTACCAACCACAGCAGCGAGTGGCCTGAAGAGCATCGAGTTGAGTGCTCGTCGCTCTCCTCCGTACGCCTCGGCGGTTCCAATCAATGCCATGGAAGACTCGCGCCAGCATCTCTCATGGACAGCCGAACTTCCTAAGTCTTGCGCCAGGGTCAACTCTAGGACGCTTCCCTGCCCGTCTTTGTACGCACGCTACACCCCAGCGCTCAACTTCACCTGCTGCTGATCGCAACCCGTTTCCTGTGGAGCTCCAGCACACCATCTCGCCTCACTGCATCGTCGGCAACATACAAGTTCGCCGTTACGTCGACGTGGTCGCCTGCGTCGTCTCGAACGCGCTGTGTCTCACCACGCCCACAAGTGTCAGAGCCCGCCTAGATGCGAACATCAACCAAACGAATCTAAGAACACTGACTCGTTCGCGCAAACACTGCAACTGTTCCCTCAGAGAGCACCCCCATTGCACAACTGAAGCTGAACCACGTACCATTCGAGTCTTCTTATTCGCGAAAATACCATCGAACAGGTTCCTCTAGGGGCAAACTACACCCTGTCCGCTACGCCGTACACCCGCGTATTGTCCTAGGGTAAATCACTACACAGAGGCTCCGCACCAGCTACCTCACTAACCTACACAGAGAACATGGTTGTTTGTGTGGTGCTTCGGATTTGAGACGCTCTTCATACACTTGGTGCAAAACGCATTGGCCAAACCCCTCGAGTGCCCTCGCCATCTCATAATCGGTCCTGGGGCTCCTTCAGGGTTGGTGCCACCTCATTCCTGTCTCCCAATTTTCTCTTTCCGGATCGCACCAACTGTTACCTGTCTTAACTCGAGCAACTATACCGCTCATCACCGGGGCATCGGTTCGAGCCACGCCCTGTCGGAACAGGCCATCTAGGTTTCAGCATAGCCTGCCGCCGTACCGAGTACCGCACGGCTCTTTCTAGATCCACCCGATCTGCACCTGCAGCCTTGACATTCTAATACCTTTGGTTTCCGTCAGGCCCTGGCTCGTCCTCCACCTCCGCTCTCTCCCTCTCTACAACACTCCGCCCGCTCCCGGACCACGACATTCTTTTCTTGCCTTCGTATCTGGCTGGCCGGGTCGAAATTTGACTGCATCTTCCTTCCCTCCCCGGTTGGGGGTCGCTTTCGTGTAACTTGAAACATTTAATTCGCGTCCTAATTACCGTTGAACGGTCTGTAGTGCATCTACTGGTGCTATATACGGAAAAGATACCAACGACTTCAACTCCGCCGTCACCATGGGGGCAAGCAACGGTGCCATGTTGTCCTTGTTCTTTACGCCGCGGAAACTCATATTTCATTTCTTCTTCTGGGGTTTTCATTGGGCATTATTCGGCATAGGATGGTGAACATCATGAAGCACCTATCAACTGATTGCGCTAACATGAGAACAGGTGGAAACAGGCAGGCGATGCTCGTTTAGCCCCTCTTAACGCCCTCCAGTTCTCTGTGTGGATATCTCGAGGTGCTGGTCTCGTATTATCAGTTGACACCATGGTTATCGTCATGCCCATGTGCAGGAACATTCTCAGATGGCTTCGACCCAAGGCAAGATGGATGCCACTCGACGAGTCTATGTGGTTTCACCGACAAGTCGCCTATGCTATGCTTTTCTTCACTATCCTCCATACTGGTGCTCATTATGTCAAGTAAGCAAAGTTTCCGACACGACTCCTTTGATATCGTGCTAACAACAGCAGCTTCTTCAACGTGGAGCGCGTTCAGGTCCGCCCGCAAATTGCGCTTCAGATCCACTACACCGAAGCTGGTGGCATTACTGGACACATCATGTTGCTCTGTATGCTTTTGATCTACACCACTGCACACCACAGGATCAGACAGCAGTCTTTTGAGACCTTCTGGTACACTCACCACCTCTTCATTCCGTTCCTGATCGGCATGTACACCCACGCTACCAGCTGCTTCGTCCGTGACACTGCGCCGGCTTGGTCACCCTTTGACAAGAAGAACTTCTGGACTCACTGTATTGGTTACGAGGGCTGGCGATGGGAACTCGTAGGTGGCGGTCTCTACCTTTGCGACCGTCTTTACCGTGAGATCCGCAGTAGGCGCGAGACCAAGATTGTTAAGGTCGTTCGCCACCCATATGGTATGATTTTCTTTTCTCACGCTATCTGAAAACTGGGCTAACTCGAAACAGATGCTGTTGAGATTCAGTTCACCAAGCCCAGCATGAAGTACAAGCCAGGACAATGGCTCTTCCTCAACTGTCCCGAGGTGAGCTACCACCAGTGGCATCCCTTCACCATTACCTCTTGCCCGCACGACCCATACATTTCCGTCCACGTACGTCAAGTAGGTGACTTCACCCGCGCTCTGGCCGATGCGCTGGGTGCCGGACAGTCGCAATCCAAGCTCTACGATGAACTCGACCCCATGGGCATGTACGAGATTGCGCTGCAGCATGGCCAGACTATGCCCAGTCTCAAAATCGACGGACCCTACGGAGCTCCCGCAGAAGATGTCTTCGAAAACGAAGTCGCCGTCCTCATCGGTACCGGTATTGGCGTCACCCCCTGGGCCTCTATCCTCAAATCCATCTACCACCTCCGTCTCAGCCCCAACCCTCCCAAGCGTCTCCGTCGTGTGGAGTTCATCTGGGTGTGCAAAGACACGTCTTCGTTTGAATGGTTCCAAACGCTCCTCTCCTCGCTCGAAGCCCAATCCCTCGGCGACAGGGACGGCGAACAATTCCTTCGCATACACACGTATCTCACGCAGAAAATGGACTCCAATACCGCTCAAAATATTGTCCTCAACTCCGTCGGCACAGACAAGGACCCGCTGACTGAACTCACATCGCGAACAAACTTTGGCCGCCCGGATTTCCAGCGCTTGCTGTGCGGCATGCGCGACGGCATCTTGGACCGCACTTATATGAACGGCCTGGAAAGCACGCTCAGGACAGAAGTTGGCGTGTACTTTTGCGGACCGAACGTTGCGGCCAAAAGCATCAATAAGGCGTGTAAGCAGGCTACGTGCCATGAGGTCAACTTCAAGTTCTGGAAGGAGCATTTCTAGATGTCAATATTATATTATAGTGTCGTATGTGTTCGTGTTTAGATGCCCTACAAAAGAGATGAGGCAAGAAGAATAAAGGACGCCTCTAGGTATGTACATTATACTCGATTGCATTGCCTTGCATTGACGAATATCTTTATTTTTTGTACTCATGAGCGATTCAAATTCTCCATTATCGAATACATCACGGGAGATTCCATCAGCAATGACACCTGTGTGTTTTTGACCGCGAACTCGAAAAATCACCCGATCGAACCCACTCACCACACATGTGTCGTCGTTCCACGTCGTTCCACGTCCACGCCCAAGCTCCGTTTTTCATCCCCTGTCATCACACTGAAACTGTGACACTGACACTGACACGACTTGACTCCGCAATCCCCCCCTCGTCGTCGTCCCACCTTTCCCTCACACTCCCACGCCCCACGCCCCCTCCCCCCCCCACCTCCACGCCCTCCCAATCTCGGAATCCTCTCTCCCGGTAACAAATTCGACCACCACAGGGCCGCAAAATTAGACTGAATCCAGCGCACCATGGCGTGTATGGGTTGGGTTAGGTTAGATTAGATTAGATTCGTAAGCCAAGCAAGCTCTTGACCGACATGTTGTACGTGCTGCACGTGTACCGTGTGTACAGCGCGCGCCTCAAGGTAAACCACCCATCCCATTCACCCCAGGAATTTTTATTTCAATGTTATCTCTACCCGATTCAACCTGCACGTTCTGGCGTGGAGTTCTACGCACGGTCGGGGGGGGGGAAGTCAAAGGGATTGGGTATGGAAGTGAGTGCTGGACCTGCGGCGTGGTTTATTTGAGCCACGCGGGGGATGGCTGTCATGGGGGACGAGGGGGGTTTTTTTTTCAGGGGAATTCTTGAGCGGCATGAGCAAGATGGATGAAGGAAGTGGTATTGTTGCGTTGCGACCTAGGGGGGGACTATGTCCAGCAATGATGCGCGATCGCGTAAGAATAAGTATGAGGGGGATTGAACAATCGTAGGATAATATGTGGCAGGTTGAAAAGAACCTTGTCCACTCCGCAACACGTTACAGTCTTCCAGATTTGGTTGTTTTACTCTTTGAGAGTACACTGGCTGCACGCGACTTATGCATGGACGAATGGTCGTCTGGACTCTGCACACGTAGTATCGCCAGGCCTGGAGTGGTCCATGTGCCATCACCACGTTTTCCGCTTACGGGAGTAAGGGGGTTATACGTTCAACAATGTCTCGACGCCGTCAAGTGGTGGTTTGCTATATTGCAGCCGCTCATCTGCTCTTTGATATGCTGACCACGTTTCTCAACGTCCCAAAGGGCAACACATCTGCTATCCGCTTCTTGGATGCAAACAACATGACCAGTCTATCTAAGCCACAGCCCCAACCACCTGTGGGCGGCATGCCCCATTCTAATGCTTCGAGGTAGCTCTCATCAATCACTCCCTCGCCCTCGACGTGGAAGTCTAGCTGTTGCGTGAATTTCCTCCGTTGTTCGAAAGGCGAATTCTCTTCCTCATATGCGTTGACGTATTCGCGACCATTTATGAAGAGTTCCACGCGCGATGCAATTCGTTGTGATGTGGCGGAATCCAAGTATGATTTAGATAGCGGTGAGAGAGCTTCAGGATGGTGGGTTATAAATGTTGGCTTGACGCAGAGAGGCTCAATATACTGCTCAGCAAGAGTATCGAGAAGTCGAGGCAGCGTCGGATTGGGAATGGCGGGTATGTTAAGATCCTTGAACATTTCGAGGATCTTGGTGGAGGCTTCAGGTGAGGACAAATCAGGAAGCGTGCGGCTACAAGCCTTCTCGATGGTCGGGATGAAGGGTAGCTGAGCAAATGGCGCAGAGAAATTCATTTCAGGCGCTGCGAGCGTAGGGAAGTATGTAGACCTGAGAGACTCGACGGCAGTATGTAGCCCATGTATTAACTGCTCAGTTCTCGCAATGACATCTGGCAGTGTTGCCCCAACCTCGTAAAACTCGCAGGTGGAGAACTCTGGGTTGTGAGTGTTGTCGACACCCTCGTTGCGGAATGCCCTGCCAATCTCGAAGATCTTGTCCTGTCCACCTACAATCAAGCGCTTGAGATTAAGCTCCGGTGCGATTCTGAGCCTGATAGGCGTGTTTGACACCTCGGCAACGGTCTCGAATGGCCGCGCGATGGCTCCTCCAGCATTCACGTCAAACATGGGCGTCTCGACCTCCATGAAACCGCTCGTTATAAAGTATGTGCGAATGTAGTCGTACACGAGCGCGCGAAGCCGAAGGATATCGCCAGGTTCGTCGCTCGTGAGCGCGTGGATGTGCGGACGTCGAGCGAGTGTCTCGGCATTCTCGACAATTCCTGGGATGTGGTGCAGGCACGGCGCAACGATCTGAGGCACGTCGAGCGCCAGAATAGAGAGCTGTCCAGTGGCAGTCTTTGTTGGGTTTCCTGTGATGGCTGGTTTGTGAGCTTTTGGTAGAGTGGGAGGCAATGTGTCACTCACCAATCCAATCACCTAGTCTTGCCACCTTCTTGAAGTCCCTGAAGCTGTCGTTCAAACCGTCGTGAGGGGTGAGCTTCTTCAGCTCCACCATGACCTGCAATCGTTGTGTGTCTCGCTCAATATCCAAGAACATCAGCTTGGAGCCAAGCGTTCGCACGGAACGAATTCTTCCTGACGCTGTCAGTGCTGGGCGGATCATGTATTGGCCATGTTCGTACCAAGGACCGAGACGACATCCGGCCGTGTCTCCTCAATGGCCGCGTACGTCGCATTGAAGTCTCGGAGCGTGAGCTTCTCAGCGCTCGCTGTCTGTGAAAGTCGCGGGTGGTATTCGCCCAGCGGCTTGACTCTCTTCAGCTGCTCTAGCCGTCTCTGTTTCTCGACTTCGAGCGGGCCGGTGTACAGTTCCGCAGCCAACGATTGTGCGAAGCGTCGCTGGATTGAGAGATATGCTCGCGCATGTTCTGCTCTCACAGATCGACTGGTCGGGTAGAGGTACGGGCGGAGGAAGCTGAGGGACGGTCTCGTCATGGTGTCTTGAGGTGGTCAGCCTGGCGTCACTGAAGTCGTGAGATGAAGTTGGAGATGAGAGGATATCAGATGTGTGCAAGAGTTGTGAAATCAACCGCCAGGAGGCGTCATTCGCAACGGTTCTAATGTTATGTTTGATCATCATGAAGAGAGAGTGACGGCGTGGGCGGACTGCCACCCAATGGAGCTCTCAGAGCCGCAGGCTTCGCAACTGAATAAAGAGGAAGCATTGACTTACCTGTCTCATGGCCATCGCACCCCTCGGCTGGCGACAGTCAAATCTGAGCTCCGGCGAAAACAGCACCAGCTTGGGCCCTCCGCAGTTCTGCCGGCAAGCGATCACGCACGACCCCATTACAGGCCCCAGCTCCTCACATGACCCTCTTAGCGCGCCAAGCTGTCGAGCTCGTTATAAGCTCGCTCGGCCCCATCACTTCTACCTCATACTTACCTTCTTGCGATCGCTGAGCTCAAGCTTTCAGTCGATCATTCAGGATCTGCTGCATTGCACAGCGCGGACAGGTCTTGGATTGAATCTCCTTCGGGGGCTTCAGCGGGGCAATTTTTGCTGGACTGCCAACTGGCCTTTTCATTGACAGAGTCGCCTGGTGCGTCGCGTCGAGGAAGAAGCTCAGGAGATACGGAGTACCGTCCGACCACAAGAGGGTACGGGCCGCCCGCGATACGGCCCTCCAACGCCTTCAGCTCGGCCCCATCGATGTTGCTCACAGCTACCTCCCTCGATGGCCACTGTCGCCGCTCTGAGCTGCCGTGAAGGCATCTTTACGAGAGATAGCCACCGCGCGGCTACGCAGATGGACACATGACTTGGGTGAGGAATGCGCTTCGAATCCGAGTAGCCTGACGTGGAGACCACGAGGGTGGTACCTGGGACAACATATTGTACTCTGGACAGTGCGGAAGTTATTCACGTGGGGACGCAAGGTTAGGTCACCAAGCAAGCCTCTTCAATCGTGGACCCAAGAGCACCTAGCAAACTGTTCATAGTAGCATCACTTCCGTCTGCGCTCTCAGATCATGATTACAGCACGTACACGTGACAGCGAGAGAGCACGGGATCACTACGCGCTTCTAGACAAGAGCCATCATGGTCCTCACCTCCATCTGATAAAAGCCTCTGCATCTTGCCCTACGCTCAAGCTACATCCCCCGGCTTGCGACCATCGACAACCCACGTCAAAGTGGAAAATCTCGATTCCGGCAATTGTACTCTTGCATGCTGCCGCTCGCCCAACGCCTCGGCCAGCCATGACATCAATTACATCAAGATGACAACGCGCAAAAGTCACAACTCGCGCTCCATCTGCCCCTCTATTGCCCCGCCAGTCACAACATGGCAACGATGCACACGGTGCCCAGTCAGAACATTTCGGGCATATAGCCCTCCTGAATAAGTCATGACGTGTAAACAGCCCTTTCGAATGTGGCGAATCGTATGTTCTGCTTCGCCGGTAGTTAAGGAAGACGCTGCATGTGCGGTTTATCTTTAACGGATCACTATGTCATAGCTCGGTAGGTGTTTAGTTCGCGGTTCAAAAGTAGCCGTGTGCGCCGCCGTAAGTTGTTGCTTCTTTGTTCAATCGAGCCTCTTTCTACTTCTCACCTCCAATTACGTCCAACCTAAGTGGTATCCTACATTTCAACAAACTACAAACAAATACCACCGCCCAAGATGATGTCCCAGGCGGCCGCCCAGGTCGAGAAGGCTGTTGGCCACGGCGACAACGCTACCACCGCGCAGGATGTCACAAATCCCGCCAACAACCCAGAGTGGGCGGACAAGTCTGGCGAGAAGATGAAGGCACTTGCCTGGATGGGCAAGAACAAAGTTGAGGTTGTCGAGGTTCCCAAGCCCGCAATCCTCGAACCTCGCGACGTCATTCTCAAGATCACCGGATCCACAGTGTGCGGCTCAGATCTGCATTTGCTCCATGGCAGCGTTGTCGAGCTGGAAAAGGGCGATATTCTCGGGCACGAGTTCTGTGGTGTTGTCGACAGTGTCGGCAGCGCAGTCACTAAATTCAAAATTGGGTGCGTATTATCTCGAAACCGACATGTTATAATACTGACACTCGTCCAGACAACGCGTTGTTGCATCCTTCCAGATCGCGTGCGGTGACTGCTACTACTGCAAGCAGAAGCTGTCCTCGCAATGCGAAAAGACCAACGCCAACACAATCGAGAACGCAATGTACGGCGGCCGAACGGCAGGCATGTTCGGCTATTCTCACTTCACAGGTGGCTTTGCTGGCGGCCAGTCCGAGTACACCCGTGTACCATACGGCGACGTCAATCTCCTCCCTCTTCCCGATAACGTTCCAGATGAGCAGGGTCTCTTCCTCTCCGACGTGCTGTGCACATCATGGCATGCAGTTGTCGATACTGGAGTGAAGAAGGGCGACGTTGTCGCCATCTGGGGAGCCGGACCCATTGGCCAAATGGCTGCAGAGTTCTCACTCCTCAACGGCGCATCCAAGGTCATCATGATCGATTCAAACTGGCGTGTCGATTTCGTCAAGGAGAGGTATCCCAACATCGAGACTGTCGACTTCTCAAAACTGGCAAAGGGCGAGTCGGTTACCAGCGTCCTCAAGAAGATGAGCAACGATCGCGGTCCAGATGTCAGCATCGAGTGCGCTGCTGGCGAGTACGCAAAGGGCTGGGCCCACTACTTCGAGATGATGCTCGGCTTGGAGACAGACACCAGTGAGATCATCAACGAGATGATTGCCAGCACACGCAATTTTGGCAGTTGTGGCATTACTGGTGTTTACGTCGGCTTCGTAAGTCTTCCGTGCCCACTCTATCCTCCTTACAGGCACTAACACCCATCAGACCAACCACTTCAACATCGGCTCGCTCATGGAGCGCGGTATCCGCCTCATTGGCAACGGCCAGGCACCCGTCCACCTATACTGGGAATCACTCCTGAAGATGATCCAAGACAAGCAAATCACCCCAATGAAGATGGTCACCCACCGCGTCCGTCTCGAGGACCTGGAAAATGTATACTACGCCTTCGACAAGAAGGAGGACAACATGCAAAAGTGCTTCGTCGAGACAAAGTGGTCGTTCCCGCCATGCGAAGGCAGCCCCGAGCTCAAGAGGTTCTAGGCTAGTTCGTAGTCGTGGAGCTGATGTATCTTTCGCGATACCCCTGGCTTGTTACATGTAGCAATAGTAATGAATCTGACTAAAAGTCCAAAATTCCAACCACAACCCTCCTTCTACTGCGTGTTTTCCCACACGACGGAAATTGACCAGGGCCCTAGTCGGAAGTATTGTATGCTGAATAAATCTGTTTCCTACCCAAAAAGTAGTCCTATACAATTATAGCCTTCTTGCTTGAATTAACCTCACCTCCTACCTGCTCACCTCGTATCTTTGTGACTTTTTAAAGCTAAGATATAGGCGTTGATAGTATCGTGATATTATTTTTGTAGAGTTACTTTTAATGCTGTAATGCAGATTGCAGCATTTTTAGGCTGCCTGTTATAGAAAGTAACGCGAGATCATATTGATCACAGCAAAAACACCTATTTGCAACACCAAAAATAGTGCCAAGAACGTCTATTACAGTATATACCACCTTATAAACTGCCTTACTTGAAGCGTGTAGGCGGTTTTGATATTAGCTATGTAACCTAGAAACGCTATGTTAGAATCTCTTAGGTAAGGGCTTATCAACATGGACTTGGCGTTTAAAACAGCGCTTAAGAAACACCTCCAAAACAGCCTATAGCACTCTAGTTATTTTCCTTTGTATGTAAGAAGCCGCAGTACGGTAAGTGAACAACACGTCATGTTATCTACTCGGAGCCCTCTCCGCCCGCGCGCTTTCTGCCTCTAGCTATATCTTCTCACCGTGGCGCTGCGCTGCAAACCGCCGGGCACCGTTGCTGATAGCGCCCGTGAGTTTAAATGCACCTCTGCGAGTGTAATCGTAGTGTATAAGTATAAGTAAGCAAAGTAGCTTGGATAAATAGTAAGAACGGTATGCCCTGGTTTGAGATGGAAGGAAAGGGGGGGTCGATGTCATTGATGCTTGTCGCTGTCTTCTTGCGGCAGAGTCAGCATGCGATTGTGTTTGATAGGTTTACAAGTGTGTATATAATACGGTTAGTAGAACTTTGTGCTAATGCACATTGAACCCCAAGCATAGACGTTGCAAAAAAATAAAAAACTCTAATTCTCTTGGTATCTACTGTCTACACGCGTCGTTGTAGAAACTCGCCCCTCGATTTTTCCACCTCAATCCATCATCAACCCCTTGCTCCATACCTATGTCCACTCACCTCCTGCCCCCCTGACTGCCCGCATACCCCCCCACAAAATACCGCCGTGCCGCGCAAGCACATTCCCTTTCAAGCACCGTGACCGCGCGGCAACGCCCACCCCTGAAACAGGGTCATGAAGGAATCTACTGTGGTCAAAGGCAAAAGTACTCTATGTGGGGGCCTAAGCCGCACCGTGCACCCAGAGATTGAAAGCACTGTAGTCTCATATATTACATGCTAATCTATAGTAATTTGTATAGTAACGTATGAGCCCCTGAAGCCATAAATGCAACGCTCTGCCTGGCCCTGCTGGCAACAATCCTTTACCTTAACTACCTCTCACCTTATCCTACAATAATAGAAACACCTCTACCTACTTAATGTTTGCTAACGCTAACAGGCCTCTTACTAATATCTTATACGCGATAAACGGCTTATTATTAGAGCACTACACGACGTAGGCTATACACAGAAGTTTATAGCCAAGTACATAGAGGCAGTATTGATTAAGTTCAGTACTCACTTACTGTACTAGCTACTCCCTAGAAGCGCTCAGGCAGACTAGCCCTACTCTCCCCAGAGCAAGTAGAGACACTAATCTCTTTTGTTTGTAGAGGCCTTACAAAGTACTAGGCTTGGCTGAAGGTTCGAGAAATGTATATAATACTGTTTCATCTGAAGTTAGTATAGCTTGATACCGGGCCAAGAGAATGACCCACATGGAGTACTTTTGCCTGATACCACAGTATGTATCATGATCGCCCCACAACGAGAATTCCGACGTCGCATGTACATGCGGCTTCCTAGCGCCCATCATGACCAGGCGTAGGGAATCCAAGGCCATCTTAGAAGAAGAATTGAATTTTCAATTCGAGATTGCTAGTGCTTACACACGACGAAAGGGCGCGCCATGTATGTGTGTGGGGGGGGGGGGTCAATGTGGGGCGTAGGAACGTGGTATGCAGTCTTGGCGTAAATCAGTCGTGGATGTGCCTATCGTGTGGGCAAGTTTGCCGGTGTGTGAAATGCTCACGCTACAGGATACCGAATCTTCGTCTGAGGTGGGCGGGCAAGAGAAACAAGCTCCTGTGTAACAATGAGGAGTTGAGTTCAATTTCTTGCGGGTTGTGGAGCGGAGCATGGGCTGGAAGGGGTATGCTTTTATGCTGCGGTCGCAGTGACGTCAATTACCAGGGGCGAGGTATGCGGACCCGAAAAAGAGTACACCACGTTAGCGGGAGAGCGCATGAGGTGGATACAATCTATTGTATGTATGGTTTCTTGATCGTAGTTACTTATGTTGGCTTAGACGAGTCTCTATGTACAAAGTTGCTCGTCAAAGCTTTAAGCTGATGCGGTAGGTTTCCTTTGACCTGTCCGTATGTTCAACGCCAGGAAAATGCGACACAATGGTATTCGCGATGTGTGATGTGACAAATGAAATTGTTTCTTTAACATGCAATGATTGCGGATGGGGGATCTTGCAGCGGAATTCGTGCTGCCGTGGGCTGCTTGCGGCTTCTATATCTTTCTCTCCCTGACAGTGGAAGCTTATGCTATTGCGCCGGCGCCGTGCTTCTCGACTTCGTCCTTTTCAAACATGGTATCCTCCAGCCACTTGGTAGCTTTTGCGCAGTACGAGTCAACATATGTAGTCCAGAGATGCGCAATGGAATATTCTACGACGAAAAACGTGGGGATCGCGAGAGCCCAGACTAACCAGTTGGAGGACCGCGGTATGTAGTGTACGATGGCCTCGCCCTCTCCCTCGGCAGGGGGCTGCTCTACCCAGTAGGGCTTGGTAGACCAGCCGTAGATCAGTCGTGCGAGACCGACCTTCAAGACGGTGCCGTGAGTAAGGTATACAGCAAAGCTGTTGCGACCGACCCACATGAAAATCTTATTCGAGAACATATTCTGAAGTGTAGGCGACAACCAAATACCGGTGACTATCATGTCCCAGCCAATCGCGGTGAATCGCTTGGGGTAGCTGGCTGCGCCCTTGGGAATAAGATATTGTCCAATTGTCTCGAGCTGCCTTGACCAGAGTGCCCACTCCCAGTGCTCTCCAGGGAAGCAGGCGACGTACCAGCCAAGGACAATCAGGGTGGTTAGAACAGTGCGGCGGGCCTTCGGATGTCTGTTGACAAAGTCACGGAATCCCTTCTCAGAGCCGAGGTCGCAAAGGATAACTCCGTACAAGAACTGGCATTCGAAGGTTTCTGAAAGACTGTTAGACATAGGGAGGACAAACATGACCAGATTAGCTCACCTTTCTCGGGACTGGTGCGCATCCAATACCAGAGGAACAAAACGCAGCACGTGAACAAACGCATGTGGAACTTCATGAAGACGGTGACAAACAGGAGGACGTATATGAGGAAAGCGCCTTGGAGCAAAGGTAGAAGGGCCCATTGGTGATCATCGTATTCGTTGTTGCCACCCGACCACGCAGACTGAAAGTTCTTCATGAGGCGCGGGATCTCAGTGTCTAGTCCGCCAATGTTGTTGGGGACAGAGTGTTGGAACCAGTGGGAGTCGCTCAAGTGTGCGACCTCGAACGCTCCAGTCTGCGCAAAGAACCAGGCAATAAACATTGCAATCGTAGCAGGCATGATGAGTCGTGGCGGTCGGCGGAAGGCAGATTTGCCCAGTGTCGTGAAGGCAGCCGGAATGTTCCCAGACTTGGCCTGTCGAAGTGGTTTGATTGCACAAACGTAACCTGTGAGGAAACCGAACATGGTGACTCCGATGCGACCCTGCCATGGTAAACGTAGGAATGGGAGTTGAAGTAGCTGTGGTGTGGCATCTGGACTGTCACGCGGTGACCACAAACTGTAGTCCCATGCTCGGCAGAGATGTGTGACGACAACCCAGAACGAAGCAACTCCTCGCACGCCCTAAGTCAAATCAGCATGTGCAGAAGGACATGGGAGAGTTGAACACACCTCTACCCATGTGACATTTTGGCGATTGTTGGACATGTTGGCAGAAGCGGTGTTTAGCGCGGTGTCGGACTTGTGAGGAGTGAGGCCTGAGATTGTGGCGCGGACAGGCGAGAGGGCTTTGTCAAGCAAGGTCATGCAGGCAGTCAATCAGAGAGCCAGGCAGACTGAGGCGCAACGCTGGGCAAATAAGTAGCCACACGCAGAAGAGCCACAAGCAGAAGGGACAGAAAAGCAGGTATTTACAAAAGAGCGGATGTGGCAGCCGTGGCAAGGTCTGGGAGCCAGAGGCGGCGGGCTTGGTCCTACTTACAAGAAGGGTCAGGGCCGAGTGGCAGGCCCCAGGGTGCGTCCCCCATGCGAAGACGGGTGAGTCGAATAAAGAGCTTGGCAGATAGAGGAAGCGATGGACGACAATGCTTGGCCGTCTGATTGGGCTGGTGACATGTCCACCCCCCTTGTTTCACAAGAAGACACTTGGCATTGGACGCCGCACAGGCGCAGCCCCAGCCTCCAGCCTCCGTCTGGCGGGAGTGGCTGTTAGTTGAAAGATTCGGAGACGGATGCCGGCACCGGGAAGGACAATGAGCACAAGAGACGTGTGCAGCCATGGTATGGCGCTCCTTGATGCCTCGAATTTGCCGGTGTGGACCGGCGACATGTCTGTTGATGAAAAGTGGTTCGCTCTCAAACATGGAGAAACTCAGTCCAAGGCCGCATTTGCATGACATCAGGACAACACTACGGAGTACCGAGTACACATCTCTAGTCGCTGCGGAACCTCAGTGGTTCCTCTCGACAGTCTCCTTGGCAAACGCTGCAAAGTCTCGACCCTCGTCCAGCCTGTCCCACAGGTTGGGTTGAGTAAACACAGCCAGCGTGTTTCTCGCTACCTTACCGCTGATTCCTGGCCTCGCGCCCCGAACAAAGTGGGGTACCGCTCTGAACTTGCCCTTTGTGATGATCTCGAGAGCTTCGCCCGTCTGGAAGGCGAGACAGTCTCGCGGAATGCTAACCTTTGTGACCGCTCCCGTCCGTGAGTGGATGTAGAGGCCAGCTCTGGGATCAGGCGAGCGATCGAGCTCCTTGAGCGGCGCAAAGCCCCTGCCGCTACCCGGTGGGTGTGCAGCCTCGTCCACAAACATGGCGCTCGTCAGGCCAGTAAGACACCCGTGGTCAACATGTGTAGCGCACCAGTCGTCTTCATTGCCACCCGCATCGCTCCATGTCGGACTTGCCAGCTGCTGGCCTGGGAAGTAGTGGAGTAATCTCGCTTTGGTGAAGACACTGGTCTGGACCACATGCTCCAGGTATCCCTCTTGGTAGCCATCAATGTTAGCCTCTGCATACTTGTCACATGCTCTGGCCACCAACACGGCTATGTCGATGATGAGTGCACACAGCTCACGGAATGTCTCTTCAAAGCCCGGGAGCAGCTCTTCAGATGGCCAAACGTTGGGCGCCGTATACTCGGGAAACCCAGGGTATTTCTCAGCCACGGCTTCTTGTTTATCTTCGAACCCCGAAGCACAATTGACGTAGTAGGAGCCTTTGAGCGTGTCGTAGCGGCCGTCTTTGAGCGTCTCCTTTCCGCGGGACCATCCTACCAACCATTTAGATGCTGGAGACTCGAGCTTCTCTATTGATGCATAAGTGTTTGGGAATGATTCCATCGGTTCGAATTGCACCTACCGAGTTCTGCGGGCGACAAATTCCCAAGAGCAGACGAATATGATAGAAGCCGATGCCTCAATTCATGGAACTTGGTTGGCAAGTCTTTGACGACAATTATACCCAAGCTTGCAGGCCCAAAGGCTTCTTCAAGCAGAGAAAATTCGACATTTTCTGATTGAATTTCAGTTGAAAGCCCAAAAAAATGCAGGGGAAGTACTTACGATTCCGCAGGTCTTCTAGCCCTACGGTAGTTGCACTTTGAGCTACGGCAGCAATGGTATCAGGCATGATGGATCGAATCGGCACGACGCAAATGCTATTGCTCTGAACGAAATGAATCTGCGCAAAGAGCACAGTTCTTGCGTCTGTATCACTACTACCGAGGCATGCAAATTCGGAGGTTGACTGTATTTGAAGCCCATCGCACCTGCCTGTTCTGGGCCGTTCGTCGGCCGCAGCCGGGTCACGTGAGCAGTCAGGCTTTCGGGCCACCGATTCCGAGCCTGCGCACGCCCAAAGCCGCCAACATGCCAAAAGCCCTCCACTTCAAGGGCGATAAGAAGACCAAAAGGAAGAAGGGGGCGACTGAGCCCTACGACGCCGACGACGCGAACTCCAAAGCGCTTGCAGCCTCTGCAGCAGAAGGAACCGAAGATGACGACTCTTGGGTGAGTGCCGACGCGCCCAGCGATATATCCGGACCCATTGTGATCGTCTTGCCCACCGACACACCGAGCTGTCTAGCATGCGACACGAATGGCAAGGTCTTTGCCAGCACGCTTGAGAATGTTGTCGAGGGCGACCTAGGGACCGCAGAACCACATGACGTGAGGCAAGTCTTCATCGCAAATCGCGTCGCGGGCACTGAAGGCCTCAGTCTCAAAGGGCATCATGGAAGGTACGTCGAGTGAGCTTGCTCACAGTCTCTCGCTCTCACAATGTCACGCAGATACTTGAGCTGTAACAAATATGGCATATTGAGCGCAAATGCGACAGCCATGTCTCCTGAGGAGTCCTTCATCGTCATTCCCGTACCCGACAACCCCTCGGCTTTCTCGTTGCAGACTGCGCGCGATCTGTTCCTCAGCGTCGACGAGTCGTCGACGAGCGGTCCCGAGATACGCGGTGACGTCGAGACCATAAGCTTCAACACCACCCTCCGTGTACGCATGCAGGCACGCTTCAAGCCTCGCCTCAAGGCCTCAAAAGAGGAGAAGGCGAAAGAGAAGATCAGCAAGAAGGAACTGGAGGAGCTCATTGGCAGGAGATTGGCAGACGATGAAGTCCGCAGGTTGAAGAAGTCTAGGCGAGAGGGTAACTTCCACGAGACCGCCCTTGACATGAAAGTCAAATCGTCGCACGACAAGTACGCCTCGATGTGAGGCTGTCCAGAACGATCGAAACATGAACCTCAAATTGCGATTACCGAGAGACATTTCGACCCAAGACATTGCCAAGCATTTGTGGGCCCTTCTCATCCTTGCCATGGCATGCGTGACAGTGGCAAGTCTGCGCCACGGCGCCACTGTTCTTGTGGCTGGGCAACGGAAGTTGTATCCGTCTCGGCGCGTTGGTGTTCAGCTTCTTGTGGCTGCTGTGCTACGTGTCCGAGGGCCGATATACCCGAAAGAGTGGGGTACAGATGTGGTCATCGTGACCGGCAGACTTGTAGCTCTCTGGAAGGAAAGATTGTGTGTACACACCGTATTATCCTGAAACGACTTTAATCCTATTCATGCATGACCCTGTGCCAACGTATACCACTTCCAGGCGCATGCGTACGAGAACATGTCCTCAATCTTAGTCGATTGCGCTCGTGTGCGCTAGGAAGCGGTACAGCTTAACCCGAGTACAGAAAAGCTTCTTGACTACCAACGTGTTTGACGTGAATCTACTTGGTAATCAACACATCACCCCTTGTGCGCTACTACAGTAAGAGAGACGTAGCACGTGAGGTTAAATGCACCTATTAGAAGCGAAGACGGCGAGGGAAAGCAGACGCTACAAGCAAGCTGGAGGACTCACTGCTATCATGCGTCTCTTAAGGATAACCAGTCATCACGTCATTCCGCTCGCCCCGTCATCCCATCTCCCAATCTCACCCTCCTCCCATACCTTAAACTCCCTCTCATACTTCTCCTGCAGATTCCTATCCATCCACGCATTACGCGTGTGGATATACTTTGCAATACTCCACGAATTGAACCCAAAGACCCATATATACCCCACCACTCTCTCCGCAACCCTCAAGCCCTTGGAATCCTTGATCCCCAACTCCTCTTTCTTCTCGCGGTAGATTGTCTGCACGATGCCCTCGATGACGATAGGGACCATCTGCGCCACATACCACAGCGTGATGAACCAATGGCCACCAGCGCCGTAGTCGTCTTGAAAAGATCGCACAAGCGTATGCATGAGCCCGCTTACGCCAAACACAATCGTATTTTCCACGAGGCGCGTAGATAGGTGTCCGCGGCGCATGCGCAGCCACTTCCGCGTGACGATTTTGGTGTGTCCTGAAAACGACGCGTAGATGTAATTGTGCCAATGTTTGCCCCAGTAGCGGCGTACGCTCCATGCTTGTGCTACGGAGCCGAATAGCGCCATGGACCATTCTTCGGGGCCGTCGAAATGCAGGCCGACGAAGAAGATGGCGAAGACGGAGTGGTATGCTTCGTATAGGCACATGTTGATGATGCACCAGTTGAATGTCTGGTCGAAGCGCTGCCAGAGTTCGTCGGCATTGAGGGATTCTGGGAGACGCCGGAAGAAAATCGCCTTGTCGGCGCCGTGGGTGGGCGTGGATGTGACGCAGTGGCGTATCAGGGCCCACCAGAGGCATTGGAAGAAGAAGAGGTAGGATGCTTTCCACGCGTGGCGGAGGAGGAATGAGGCGCGGGAGTGGTTGTGGCGTGGCTGGGTGTCGTTGGCTTCGGGCGATATGCAAAAGAGGACTTTGTATGCGGCTTTGAGTCGAGACTTCCATCCGTCGTTCTCTTTGATAATGGGCGGCGTCCATTCAAGAATCGTGACTGTGAAGCTCATGTGTGCGAGCCAGATATACAGGAAGCGTCCGAATGTGTCGCATAGTACGTAGCTTGGGGCAAGTGCTTGTTGGTGTAAGAAGGCGAAGATGACTGGAGTGCCTAGGAGGGCGATACTGAGTTTTCGGTATTTGGGTGGGTATGCGAGGATGTACAACGCATAGGCGAAAGCTACGAGTGTAGCCAAGATTGGCTTTTCGGAATCTGCACCATCGTAGAAGGGGTTGTCCCACAAACCAGTCGACATGGACGTGTACACTTCTCCCAAGATGAATTTGGGGTCTGGACTGCTGAAAGCTACCATGGTGTGTGTCTTAAACCGCTGTGCGGGTTGTTTTGTCCCTGAAGCGTTGCTGTTGCGAGAAGTAACACAACGCTTTGGGCGCATTTTATACAATGTATATGCGCAAATCGAAAAGGGTCCTCCGTCCCATGGTACTGTGAGCTACCGTATCTTCTTGCTGGTGAAACTCTGGTGTTCCCTTACGTTGAGATGATTAGAGCGTGAATTAGTGGTATCGGTCCCAGACTGTGAATGTTGAGTATGAACAATCTCAACCCATCAAGCTAATTCAAGAGCTGATTTTACGTACACGGAGTAAAGACACAATGACAGAGGAATTCCTACGTAGTTTGTCAGGAGGCTGGTACCGATTGTTCCAGAAAGTGGTGAGAAAGGTTCAGACTTTGTGAAGCCTCACGAGCCGTGGTATTTTGTTTTCGAGTACGTCTGCAACTAAGCATCAGGCGAGGTCGAAGATAATATTATGCGTGTATCAGGCTGGGTTGCCATGTCTCTCACCAAACTGTCCCCGTGTTTTGTCAGTGGTCAGTGACAGATGTGAGTTAGCTCAAACGGTAATGAGGGCAGATATTATTTTACTGAAGTTGGGGCGTGGAGCTACTTCCTCGTGCAAAGGTGCTTTGTGAGCGTAGCGAATGGCCCAGCAATAATTTGCGATCGGTGAAGTACAGACCTGAGGTGACTCGCAGGTCAACGGGTCCACCTCTCGCATATTGAGAAAACCTTGCAAGCTCCGCTGAGACTTACTATGTCCAATGCAATGTTTATCTACACTTTGTAGGTAGACAGACTGTCCAGAGCATGACTTGATATGAGCTACTGCTAGCCCAGGTGGCCTTTCCATTTGATGAAGCCAAATCTCGTGATACATTACCCTGACGTCCATAGTGTGTAGTTTTGATGCAAGGTCGAATGTCATGAATACCCCAAGTGGGATCGGAGTGTTTGTTGTGCAGCGAACGGACGCATAAGTAAATAGCTCTATAGTGCATTCTTCTGCATGTCGTCGACCGAATGCACGCTCTATGAAGACCGCATCCGTTTCAGTGCCGATTTCGTTCGCCGTAGGGAAGGTGTCAGTCACCAAGAGTGTTTCTTGGTAATTCTGTATTGCAGTAAACGGATTTGCATACTCCCATTATGGCAATACTAGCCGCATGCGATGTTGGCCCATGTGCCATGCCAGCTGTGAATGGTCAATTTGGCTGCTGCAGATAAATGTCGACGCCTCCAGCACGCCCTACGAACGCCTTTTATGCGATTGCGCGTCCACGTGCATGCCCACTGAACATGGCAAGCTGAGGTGTTTCTGGTTGTGTCGAGGTCGATATGTGTCCTGGCAGGGTCTTGAGGTCATTTCAACTGTACAATAGCGGCGAATTTGATGAGAATTTGCTACCAAGATACCGTGGGAAGATTCCGAATATCTTGTGAGCTCTGAAAAGAAAATTTGCGAATAAGCCAGTGGCATAGCGTATCCACATGCCGGTAGCGTGAGTTCGTGCCGTCGACGTTGAAGGGCGTGTCTTTGTACAGCAGTTTGTTGCGCATCAGCTCAGGGAATCATCTGTCCCAAACGGACGACTGGTGACGAGATGCCGCTTCAGATGCTGTAGTCCTCGAAGATATTTGACAGCCATATTGCGCAATTTACATGCCTCTGCTTAGCGTCCCACCGCTAAAAGTGACTCAGGCAGAGCAAGTCGCTTGTAATGTACATCTACAATGTTGCCCCAGACCCATCCCATCTTCCCCGCACCGACGTCGCCCATCTCCACCTAGATAGGTAGACAGTCCCAGGTCATACCATTCGCTAGTTCAACTACTGTATACAGTACATCTACGGGTGAACTGATCAAGCTCTCCACCATCTTGTGTAACCGCATCCGAGATTTCGTTGTCCTGTTAGCTCGCCAGCTTCTCGGCGCGTGCGTCAGTACGACACCTCAGCCATGCCTTCTTCGACGCCTGCATCCGCGTACTCGCGCAGTGCCACAATGCAGTGTATGCGGAACCAGGTTGAGTCCAAGGTTCGCAATATGACACACTATGGTCAGCCAACCATTGAGATCAATCTCCGTGGCACTGAAGGGCCGCGCAACACCTGGGTTACATCATACTCTACCATGGATACCTTGGAAGGAACCGTCACTATAGCTGCAGCGCACGACACAATGTTTGAGGATATCGACATCGCTTTCGTAGGTAAGTGGCAAATTTCTTGAGATGAACAACTAGAGGAACTGACAAATATGTTGTGTAGGCACGAGCCAGGTTTTCGTTGACACACTCACTACCACGCCGTCCATGACGGGTCGAACAGAAGCTGACCATCGCTTTCTGGTACTACGACAACCAATTGCGGAATCAGAATTTCCCCTGCCGAGGATTTTCGAGGCAGGCATAACTTATCAGTTTCCATTCGTGTTCACGATTCCGACCCAACTTCTCCCAAAATCCTGCTCACACCAGGTGTCTTCAGACCACGTGCGTGATTGTCACTTGATGCTGCCTCCTAGTCTGGGTGACCCCGATCTTGCAGGCTTTGGAAGTACCCTTCTCGACGACCTGGCCCCGGCGATGTCGAAGATTACATACGCCATCAAGGTTCGCATTGCGCAGCAAAGAGGGTCTGAAGGGATCTCGATCCTCGGCGAGAAGTCGAAGAAAGTCCGCATCAAGCCCGCTCTAATCGAACGACCCCCACTCAACATCGATAGGAACAAGGAGTACCGACCAAGGCAGGAGAAGACAGTGCGAAGGGGGCTTTTCAAAGGCAAGCTAGGCACACTGTCGGCTGCAACCATCCAGCCAGCAGCCCTCGTCATCCCAGGGGCCCGAACAACCCATAACGCGCCCATCAACACCATGGCCAAGCTTCTCCTCCGATTTGATCCCATTGAAGAGTCAAGCGCACCACCAAAACTCGGCTCACTGAGCACTAAGCTCAAGGTCACAACGTACTATGCGTCCAGCCCTAGACGAAACTTCCCATCCCGCATGACAGTTGGCTTCGACGTCTCACAGGGAGCATACTCTGAAAACATCGCACTCTCGACTCTCTGCATTGCATCAGCGCAATGGGAAAAGCAAACGGCAGCAGCAAACGTCGCGTGCGAAGAAAGCCTCGAGCGCCGCGATTCGGGCATTTCCGACTGCTCCACAATGAGCAATACCCAAGCAGCATTTACCACGGGCATTCTCCCCAGTTCCAAAGACTACAAGAACAGCACCTTCTACACCACACAAATCCTCGTGCCCGTCACACTCCCCCTGACCAAAAACTTCATACCCACATTCCACTCCTGCCTCGTGTCACGCACCTACACCCTCGGCATCCACATCGCCGCCCACGGCACCCAGTCGCTGCACCTCAAAGTCCCCGTCCAGATCTGCGCCCAAGGAAGCGACACAGGCATGGAGAACGCGCGGGTCAGGCGCGCCGAAGAAACGCTCTTCCGCGCCCAGGGATATGCAGGGGCTCCCAGCGGCGTTGCGCCGCCACCGAGCTTTGACGAATCTAACACGTCGTCACCGCTACGGACGCGCAGTGTTGGCGCGCGAGAGGAGTCGCCGCCGCCTGGTTATTCGGCGTTTGCGCCGCTGAGACGGCGTGGTGCGTCGATTGCGGCTTGATTTGATGACGCGCGCAAGGGAGGGGGATGGGTCGGGTATGGGAATTAGATCACGGCGTTGCGCAAGGATTTGTGGGATAGTAGTAAGTACGGGCTTTGGCTTTTGGACGGATCTTAAAAGGTTTAGATGGTGGTTGGAGAGATGCGAGATACCCAGTTGCTTTTCTTGCGAGTACGTCGAATAGGAGTAATAGAATACTACCCCCCAACTCGTGAGAGCGTACACCATGAGCTCGGTAGTTGCGAGGCTCTGGTAGGTGGGCTTTGGGTGGACGGAAAAGACCTTGGAAGCTCCCGGTGGCACTATTGCATGTCAAACAACAATCTTGGCTTATATCCCGAAGATTGACAGGCTGTGCCAAGTATGGACGCGACGTGCGGTCATCTGATCTTGAACTATAGCTGGATCTGGTGTTATGCTTCTCCAACATTGTACATGACGCCCATTATGCTTCTACATCTTACTGCCGCCTTCTTGCGGCACCTTGACAACGACCTTGCCCCAGCTCTCTCTGCCCCCTAGCGCCTTCAAAGCCGCAGGCACACTATCCAGTCCAATGAACTCCCTGTCGGTGAAGGCTGTGCCTCTGTATTTTCCTTGGCGGACCAAGTCGAATATGCCATCCCAGACCTTGTCCTGCATTTCCGGCTCATTGACGGCGTATGCGCCCCAGTGCAGACCGACAACAGACACGTTTTTGAGGAGAATACGGTTTGTAGCCATCTTCTCGATATCGCCCGCAGCGAAACCAACGACGAGCAGGCGGCCGTTCCAGGCAGTGCACTTCATGGACTGGGCGATGAGGCCGACGGGATCGTACACGATATCGACGCCGCGACCGTTGGGTGTCAATTTCTTGACTTGCTCGGGCCAGTCTGACTTGCGGTAATCGACGGCATAATCTGCGCCAAACGCGCGCGCGACGTCCTGCTTGTGTTGTGTTCCTGCGGTAGCGACGACGGTTGCGCCAAAGGCTTTGGCTATCTGGACAGCAGCCAGACCGACGCCGCCGGCTGCGGCGTGGACGAGGACCCAGTCGCCTGTGATTGCGTGTCAGTGTTGCTGTACCAGGAAGCCAGGAAGATGGACGTTACCCTTCTGGATCCCCGCCCTCACGACAAGCCCAGCATAGCTTGTTGGCGCCGTGACGAACACGCCTGCTGCATCCGCAAAGCTCCACCCCTCGGGTACGCGCTTCAGTTTCTCCTCGGTGCACACAATGTGCGTCGCGTATGCGCCCTGACTGGCGCCAAAGACCTTGTCACCCGGCTTGAACCTGGGTGTCTTGCCGCCGGGCAGCGACGTGGGGGTCTGCAGGACCACGCCTGAGAACTCGGACCCAGCGACCCACGGGAAAGCGGGCTGGTGCTGGTATTTTCCGCGGATCTGGAGCAGGTCGAAGAAGTTGGTTGCCGAGGCGTGGATGGCGATGAGGTATTCGGCTGGGTTGGGGTCGGGGGTGGGCAGGTCGCCGACTTGGAGGTCTTCTGGGCCCTGGCACTGTGAGCACCAAGAATGTGCATGGAGACGATGGAGTGGAAGCTATCCGTACTTGGACATATTCTCTGATTTGTATGCCCTTCATCGCTGCTTGGAGAGAGGAATCGAGCAGCCAGTGTTTCCCCGGGAGGCTCCATCACCACGGCCGGGAGGACTGCGCTCGCCGACTCTCCAGCGATGCCTCGGCTCCCCCGCTCCTCCCCACCCGTCTGGGCATCGCTTGGCGCCGCGTGGGTTACTAAGCGGCGGGCGCTAATGACGCAGGCGGATGCGAGGACGCCCAGCACGCATCGTCACCAAGCGACTCCTCGCATCCGCCTCGACTCCCAGCAAGCATCGTCACCAAGCGCCTCGGCACTCCACACCGCTCACACCATGGCCGACGCCGCCGCCACCACGTCCGCCGACGAGTCGCACGTCACCTTCCACGTCAAGGCCGCCAACGACCAGAAGCACCTTCTCACGCTCTCGACCGCCACCACAGTCGGCGACGTCAAGGCCACGCTGTCGACGCCAGCATACGCAGACATCTCCCCCGACCGCCAGCGCCTGATCTACTCGGGCCGCGTGCTGAAAGACCACGACACGCTCGCCAGTGTCAAGATCAAGGACGGGCACACAATACACCTGATCAAGGGCGCCGCAAGCAACGCCCGCCAAAACCCGGCGCACCAACGCACGTCCAGCACGGCTGCCGGCGGCGGCTCGCCCGCTCCGCAGGTGCCGACCAACATCGCCGCAGGCACGGGCAACAACCCGCTCGCGGGGCTGACGGGCGCGCGGTACGCAGGCTTCCATGGCCTGCCGGGCATGGACACCTTTGGCCCAGACGGAGGCGTGAGTCGCGTTGGCCTCCAACGAGCGCTACGCTAATCGCTTGCAGATGGGACCGCCGCCGACCCAGGAGTCCATGCTAGAGATGATGGACAACCCCATGTTCTTGTCACAGATGAACGAAGCCATGAACAACCCCGCCGTGGTCGACATGATGATGCAGAACCCCATGGTAGCGTCTCGTTTCCTTGCTCTTGCTCCTGATCCACAACTAACATGTGACAGATCCGCGACAACCCAATGCTTCAAGAGATACTCAGAAACGAAGACACCAGGCGCATGATGTTCAGCCCAGAAATGATGCGCATGCAGATGCAGATGCAGCGAGCCATGAATCGAACCGGTGGCGCCGCTGGCTCCAGCTTCCCAGCTCCGGGTGCTACAGACAACACACCACAGCCGAGCGCAACAGTCACGGATGGAGGTACAACTGCTACACCAAGTCAGCCCAACATGACGGGCGCTACCGACCCGGCGCAGGCTGGAAGCCCACAACCCAACCCCTTCGCTAGCCTCTTTCCCGGCGCAAATCCCTTGGGTCAAATGCCGCAAAACACAACTCCCGATGCAGGTTCCCAGAACGCTTCCGCTGCAGCAAATCCATTTGGCGACATATTTGGAGGGGGCCCAGGAGCACAAAACCCCATGGCGGATATGGCTAGAGACCTGATGCGGAACCCAGAAGCCATGCGCCAGGCCATGCAGATGATGAACGGAGCTGGTGGTGGCGCGAACCCCTTCGGCGCCGTTGGCCAAGCAGGAAGCGCAGGCGCAACAGCGGGCTCAAATTCCCCTGCACCAAACCCGTTCGCAGCGCTCCTTGGTGGTGGCGGCGGTGGATTTGGCACCCCACCACCGGCGGACACTCGACCTCCAGAGCAGATCTACGAGTCGCAACTTGCCCAGCTGAACGAAATGGGCTTCTACGAGTTCGAGCGGAACGTTTCTGCTCTACGACGGAGTGGTGGGAACGTACAGGGCGCGATTGAGTACCTGCTCAACGGCGGATCATAGAATGTCTCGACGCCTAGACACGTGCGTCCTGGGGCAGAGGGGCAGAGCGGCAGCAAGAGCGATTTGGAGAACCGATGTCAAGAGGAGGAAGGCCACGACGGCGAGCTTGATAACGGTTTGGAAGAGTTTGAGAGTGACGCCGACTCATTCTTTTCTCAGGAGGATATGTACTCTGACTCCTCTCCGGATGGGTGGGGTTTCTCGTGAGAGCATTCCAGTCGCAGTAGATGGACGTGTTGAGTCTGCCCCTTTATTCCATAACGATACCATACTCAAGTAAGGGAATGCTGTTCCATTAATAGACACGAAGCCAACTCGTCCCCACCTACTCCCTAGCAATTGATTCATGATCAGATGCCCACCACGATCTAGTACGCCCCGTCTGCCTTGAAGCCGTGACGGAACCACGTTTGAGAGTTTACGGTGTATGGTACTGTACACAAGGTCTTCTTTCTAGACTTGTTCTGATGGCTGTGTTACGCCAGCCCGGCTCTTGCACGTTCCTACATCAATGGCAAAGACATTGGTGCCATGAGAGTGGATTTCCACAAAATGACACGTCGATATATATGTAGATGGAACACAGCAAGTAGAGTGAGTCATTAGAATGATGAATCGCTTCATTTCATTTATTGAAGCAAAACGGTACGGTACCATGCTATTTCATGTCATAAAGATCCCCCCAAGGGGAAGAAAACCCAAAATGCACCTCCCCCAACGCCCGCGCAATGCCTTGACCAACTCCGTCGTTCCTTTGGGCCCTGCAAAATACGGTTGCTCATACCGATTCGTTTCATGTTCAATCTCTTTGGAAAAGCAGCAACAACCCAGAAGCGCCGCGCCAAAGATGCTCCAAGTAACAAAGATCACGTGGTTAAAGTTAAAAGATATACATACGAAATCAATTCACGTCCATGCCGTCGTCTTCAACGTCCTCGTCGCCGTCTTCTTCGCCGGCAGTGAGGACACCTGCACTGCCTAGACTGCGCTTGCGGGCGCTACCACCGCCAAACGAACGACCAGTCATTTGGCCCAAGAGTTCGAGGTCTTCTCCGCCGACAACGCGCGCATCGGGCGATGCTTCGCAGCACAGCTCGATGAGGCTGGCAGGACTGAGGTTCCTGAAGCCCGAGGTGCGGATAAGTCGACCCCAGTTCTGCAGGCAGTATAGAGCTGCACGCTGTTTGAGCCAATCTTCTCCTGCGGTAGCGGCGCGCTCCCAGATCACGGCTGCGTGTTCAATGTCGAGCTCGCGGCCTAAGCGATTGACGCATAACAGGCGGAGGCGCGGCATATCGTAGATATTTGACATGACCAACATGCCTGCAACGTCGCCCAGGCTAGGTCCGTTTTGTGGATTTGGTGCAATGCTGTCCGTGTAGAGGTAGAAGAGGAACGCGCGGACTGCGGCGTAAGGCTCGGGGATATGCATCTTCTTGGAGTGGAATTCGGACATTTGGGCGCTCCAGAGGCGAGCAAAGTGGGGCCAACGAGCATGGAGAATGAGCTTGTGAACGTGTATTGGTCGAGACACGGAACCAACAGCTGTCGCTACCGAAGATGGAGCAGCTTCGATGGTGGAGGAGACATCGACGTAATCTTCCTCATCAGGATCGGCTGTGATGATGAAGTCTGCGCCACTACCACTCTCAGGAGGTTGATCAAACGTTAGTGAGAGGTCTGCGCCAATCCCGGTCAGATGCGACGAAACGTTGGCATCTGACGATGGCATCATCTTTGATCTTGAGTCGGAGGCAAGCTCGTTTCCCAGAATACCGTACTTGCGCAAGTCGATGGCAAGTACATCACTAAGGTACTCGCCATTGTGGTTCGCGTCTGCTGCAGTCTCGATTGGGCTGCCGAGGAGCCATGCATGTGTTCCTTCGGGATTGGTCGTGCAGTAATGCCATCGGTAGTTGGGGTTGTACAAGTCCTTGCCGTCAGCTAGCTTTTGCCAATGCAGATTGTCGAGTTCCAGACTAGACAAGCTCGTTTCCGAGGTCATCTCAGCAGGTGTGACAAAGTCTAGCATACAGCCAGAGGAGAAGATGTGGAAGTGGGTGCCGGCGGCCTGCGAAGGTAGATTTGGGCTTGAATGAAACTTGAGGGACGAGATGGAGCCGGGCGCAACGTATGGAGATCGACTTGAAGTCATGCCGTGGTATGACTGTACACTCGAGTTCGCTGTGTAGCCGGTACTGCCGGTCGCTACCTGACCCGAGGCCGGAACCTGGAAACGATGTCTTGATGATAGTAGCTGTCGGTCGCCTGTCCCGAATTTCATTGCATGCTCAAACTCGGGGTTGCCGCGTAGGTCGAGCCACCATATTTCATTGTTCTTCTCCATCTCGTCGTTTATTCCTCCAAAGATCCAAATGCGGCCGTTCCAGATCCAGCTGGCATGGTCGTAGCGGGGCACAAATTTCCAAGTGCGGGACCATGTCCATGTCTTGAGATCGAGGTAGCAGATGTCGTCCAGCACGCTGTCGTGCCCAGTCTGACCTCCGCTGATATATAGTTTGTTGTCGTGAATGACGGCCGAGTGACGAGCTCGTCCGCGTGGTATGGGCCCGTGCAGCTCAGGCTGCGTCCAGTGCGCTGTCTTCAGATCAAACACTATCACATCGGCGAGATGCTGGCGGTGTTCGTTTTCTCCACCAAATACCAGCAGCTTGCTGCCCTGCCACAGACAGGCTGTGTGCCCCATCCGTACGCCTGGTATGTCTCCGTAATTGTCTACCAGGTTCCACTGACGAGTGGTAAGGTTGAGGCGGAGGACGTGGTTGTACACTTCGTCGGTGTACTGATCGAAGCCCCCGAATGCGTATATCTGGTCATCGCCCACGTAGGTGACGGACGCATTGACGAGGCAGGCGGGCTTGGCACCGATGGTAGAGATCATCTTGGGCCTGTAGCCCTCGGCGGCAGATCTGCGGCTCCGCACAGGGCTCGCAGACAGGAGAAAAGTGTTGTTGCTGGAGCGGGCGGACGCTGGCGTATGCGGGAGGGCCGGTGAGGGGGCAGATGCGACGGTGATGGCCGAGTGGTTCGCGGAGAGGAAGTCGGAACGAGCGTTGGCATGGGCCATTGGTGCGCTGTATGTCTGCAGAGATGGTGAGGGTATTTCATGAATACCCCAGGTGGGCAGCGTGCGCCTTTGTCTTGGACGTCGGAAAACAGTTGAATGTTGGAGACGCTCGAGGCCGGCTTGGTTGGCAGCAGCGGCAGAAAGTCAGGCGGTGAATGAGGCTTGGCAGCTGAGTAATCTGCGGCCCCGGCCCGTGGGCGTCCCAGCTCGTTGCTCCGCCAACCCAAGCGTAAACAAACCATATTTAATGCTCCTCCCACCTGCCGCTCTGCAAACCCTCTACCACATCTCACATCCACACTCTGCACCCTCCGCGTCTCCATCTTCCTATCCGCCAGCAAGCAATTACTTTCGAATCAATACTTCAGAGCATCGATTACAACTGTATAATACTAATCTTTACCAACAAGCAGCACATACCAAAAAAACATACCGTGAGACTACCACTTCACATGCACCCATGCCCAGCTAACCAATCTAGCTGAGAGCTAGCAGCCATGGCCACCGCAGTGTTGACCCCGGTGAAGAGTCGCTCGTCAGTCTTCTCCACCCGCACCGCTGGCGGTCGGATGCCATTGACGCCCTCGCCCCGCACCCCACGGACTCAGACTCCCGATGTGCAGGCACATGAGTCTATCCATGGCGGCAACCTCATGTCCCGCTTCCAGCGCTCCATTTCCAAGACCACGCGCGATTCGCCGAAATCGAACATCGCCCGCGTCACACAGTCACCGCGACGGCTGGAGCTTGGTGTATCAGAATGGTCGCTCACAGGAACGGGTACTGCCACAGCCACCAAGACACCTGCCAAGTCAAAGAAGGAAACCACCATCCGAACACGGCCAACAAAGACTCGCATCGCGTACAACTCTGCTGACCGTTTCATCCCCAACCGGACAGCAAGCGAAGCTATTTGCAACGTCGGCACAGGCAAGCTCGACCTCGACTCGCGACCAAAATCAAGTTCCACTGGTGAAGGCTCAACTGTACTTGCCAGCGCTGCAAGCGCTTTCGACCTCGGTGGTCGCGGATCAGAGGAGGATGTAACTCTTTCGCTTGAGGGCCTCAACATCGATGACGAAGAGGACGAGGGCCGAAGTCGCTCAAAGCCTGCTCCCAGCGCCGCAGCTTACCAGTCCACTCTTGCTTCGGCATGCGGTATCAGCACCAACACCCGTATCCTCGCCTTCAAGCCTGCGCCGCCCGAGTCATCGAAGCCTATCGACCTCAGATCTCAGTATAACCGCCCCCTCAAGCCCACCAGCGGTATCAACGCACAGAGCCGCCGCCGTATCCCATCAGCCCCTGAGCGCGTCCTTGACGCCCCTGGTCTGGTCGATGACTACTACCTCAACCTCCTCGACTGGTCCTCTGGAAACCAGGTCGCCATCGGCCTCGAGCGCTCAGTCTATGTCTGGTCCGCTGATTCTGGCTCCGTGGCTTCGCTCCTCGAGTGCCCTGCCGACACATACATCTCCTCGGTGAAGTGGTCAGGTGACGGTGCCTATGTTGGTGTTGGCCTCGGTACGGGTGAGGTCCAGATTTGGGACGTTGAGGAGCAGACCAAGCTGCGCAGCATGTTTGGCCACGAGACACGCGTTGGTGTTATGGGATGGAACAAGCACCTTCTCTCCACCGGTGCCCGGTCCGGACTCGTCTACAACCACGACGTCCGCATCGCCCAGCACAAAATTGCTGAGCTTGCTTCTCACACTGGGGAGGTCTGTGGTCTCGAGTGGCGTGCCGACGGTGCCCAGCTTGCGACTGGTGCCAACGACAACATGGTGAACATCTGGGATGCGCGCGCGCTCGCCGCCCCCAAGTTCACCAAGACCAACCACCGCGCCGCTGTTAAGGCCGTCGCCTGGTGCCCATGGCAATCCAACCTCCTTGCAACTGGTGGTGGTTCCAACGATCGTCAGATCAACTTCTGGAACACCACTACTGGTGCCCGCATCAACAACATCTCCACCGACTCTCAGGTTACCAGCCTCCGATGGAGCACTCATTACAAGGAGATCGTCTCCACCGGTGGCTTCCCCGACAACAGCCTGAGCATCTGGAGCTATCCAACCGGTGTCAAGAACATGGAGGTCCCCGCTCACGAGTCTCGCGTCCTCCACAGCTGCCTCAGCCCCGATGGTCAGATGCTCGCTACTGCCGCTGCCGACGAGTCCCTCAAGTTCTGGAAGATCTTTGAGAAGAAGCCTGGTCAGCCATCCGTCGCTGCCGCCGGCTCTGCTTCGATGAAGCCCAGCGTTGTGAAGCAGATGACCATCCGATAAGTCCATTACGACGAAAGATGACGACATAGGAGAAGGTGAATGTGCAGTAAGGCGCAGATGTTGGAAAAAAAACGGACAGCAAAACTACCAGCTTGCGCAACGGAGCCGGCCACCATCATCATCCAGCTTTACGTGCAACGGTAAGTTGGTAAGTATCACATCTCGTTTGGGTATGTGACGCGATCCTATCAGGACCTTCCACATCTACCCCCGGAAATCTGTCAATCATCAATATCGGCTTGAGTCTCATGACCAATATTCAGCGAGGCGTCTCGGCAGCATTGCAAAGGCGTTTTACTTCGAGCGTTGAATATGATGTTCATGAATGGTTACTTTACTACAATGATACCCGCAGTCGATGAACATTCGAGGGTGCATTTGAATAATTCGGAAGAGCCTTTGGCAGATTTGGATAGGGTTTGGCGTCTTGAGAAGTATTTATTCAAACGATTCAAAATATTGGCTTGGCTTCCTGAACTGTGATTCCCATCGTTGTGCCGTGTTACCCCAGCACTTACTCTTAACTCTAGCGTACCTACCACCTTCAACACAGCATTCAGGATTTAGTATTAGTATCAAACACCTCTATTCACGAGTAGGTGGGTGTTTCTCCTACCCAGAGAGAGAGAGAGAGAGACGAAAATTCCGAACGTAGCTCGTTTTCTTTTGTAAAAGGGCGAATGCTTCGCGAAGGGATGCCTGCTCCTAAGGTCGGACGATGGGGTCATCCTCTACAATTCGCTTCCTGCCTCACGCGTGCCTTCGTCCATATACATACACATGTATTCCTAATCATACCAACAGCTCCATACATATCACCTCCTCTCAACGCCCCCATTCCACAAAGAACGTCGTCTAAAAGTACATGACTGACGTCCTTTTAAATGAGTAGCCAGCAACTTGTTACCCGTATTTAATTTTCCTACTCCCTTTCGCTTCGCCCATACTACAACTAACCGCCACGCCCTTGCGCATCGCATACTCAATCGCATCGCGCCCGCTTATTCGTGGACAGTGATCCGCTCTGATGCTCTTCAGCTTAGGTAGTTCATCTGCTAGCATCTTGATTGACGCGCCTGTGATTTGCGTATGACTCAGATCAATGCTCGTCAGGCCCGACACCTTGTGTTTGAGTAGGTGCTCGATTTCGTCGTCGTTGCATGGGTGAGTTGCAATGTCGAGATGTTTGAGAGCGGGCGTAAGGATACGTGATGACCGCACACGCGTACTGATCTCGTCCTTGAACAAGAGGCTGCGGTCGTTGATGAATAAACCACACGAAGGGATAGTTTGGTAGCCGCGGATCGTTAGATGTTCCAATGGCATGGTATCATCAAGCAGAATGACGTCTCGTGAGTTACTCTCGGGGTCCATGTAGAGATCCAAAAAGGCTGCCAACCAATTGGCAGAGATCATGTTGATATCTATGAGGCTCAGATGTCTGAGAGCAGGTAGGCGTGACAGTAAGACGTCGCGCTGGTCATCATCATCGAGATCGTAAGAGCCTTCCTCCTCAATGACGAGTTTTTGCAGTGTTGAAGGTAGAATGGGAAAGGCAGATATTCGTACTTTGTGGAGTACCAACGTCGTCAAAGGCATGCAAATGGATGCTGATGCGATCAGTCCGTTCTTTGGAATCAAGAATGTTCCATAGAGGTATAGGTGGCCAAGATCCAAAGACTTGAGCGACCGAGTCTGCGCAAACAAGCCTTCTAAGGGTGGGGTATTCACGCGTGTTCCTTTCTCCATGTGCATACTGCAGGACTCGAGGTTAGGAAAGGGGCCCTTCCAGTCCACCGTGTGGTTTGATGGTCTTATAGCTTTGAAAGACACGTGCCTCAGACTCGTGCGTAGGTTTACAATCTGGGCTACTGTGTCCATTGTGATTTGTGGATGAACGACGAATGTCTCGAGCTGCGGCGCATGTTGCACGATGTCTACCAGTGTTGACGACATCGCGTGTGGTAGGGTAATGAATTCGAGCTCAGTCAAGCCCTTGCACATTTTTGCAACGTTCTTGAGAATATCAACATGGTCGAAGCGATGTATGGTTATGCGTGTGAGCCGATTCTCCGAGCGTCTAACAGCCTTGTCGATGAACTTGCGAGGCACTGGTCTGCGCGCACCGGCGAGGTCAAGATGCAGCCACAGCCTCGGAAGCTTCGCAATATAGTCCCGCCAGCCCTTACTGACGCGCATACAGTTGACGAGCTGTCGGAAGGTAAGATACTCGAGTACCATCTCCGCGAGTTCGACGGGAAGGACAGTGAGGGGATCGACGGAATTTGCTGGGGATAGCTTGCGTGTAGTCTTATCGTGCAATTGTTGTAACAGCTGTGAGAGGCTCAGACGAAATATGGCTTCGCACTGCGCCCAGAGACGTACCTTGAAGTTCTTGTCGCTAACAGGCACATTCTTCATTCCGTACTTGTAGATGCCCAATGCTGTCTCTGGCTTTTCCATTTTTTCCAATATGTCGCGGTCCGCAGGTATCCTTTGACATCCTGCTTGTTAATCTTGATCATTTCTCGTCCATCTTTCACTGCAGCATTGTAGTCCTGCAATCTATCGTATGCTGCAGCGCGGTGATCATAGAGGCTGAGAGTAGGAGCGATCTCGATGCCGTTGGTAAATGCCTCCGCGGCCTTTTCGTATTTTTTCAGCTTGTAGTAGCTGCGGCCCAATTCTTGGTACTCATTGGGGGACATTTGGTTGGCCATGACGAGCAACAAATGCACGTTATGATGTATGGGCGACTGAGGCTCGCGTCCGGTTGAGAGGCTAATTGTCCAGTCGGAGATGAACTGTTCGCAGTAAAGAGAGAGATGGAAGGAAGATCCGATGGTTTACAGCCACGTTGCGAGCTGTGGAGAAAGTGGTGGTGATTGATCCGTAGTCTACTCCGTGATGAGGGACCGCAGCCGCGCCGTCCAATGGAACCTTGGAAGCCTGAGTGCGCCTCAGCGCGGTAACGCGAAAGCACGTGACGTGGCCCATGCGCCATCAACACCCCCTAAATAGTCGACGTGATCTATTGCATATCGGCCTTGGGATGATTTTCGTTCGAGGATACCCATTCGTACATCTGTTCAGGTTCACGACCACTCTGATGGGCAGGCGGTGACGAGAATCATGCTCAACCAGACCAGCCTACATACTTAGTGCCACGGAGTACTCCGTACCGGTAGAAGAATTCACCATCGTTGTAAAAGCACTGTTGGTTGCTCATGCAACAACACTCGGACAAGCCTTGAACACGGTACAGTAGATAACGCATGGGCCATGTGTTCGCATGAATGCACTCGCTGAGATGGTACATGCAAGGGGTAGTAAAAATAGATTGTTGTCAAGTGATCTACATAGAAGCGAAAATGTGTCTTAGTCCGTCGAATCTACAAGATAGTCGGAGGCATGAAGCATGCTAAATGGTGCGCACTGAAGAGAGCGTTGGGGGTATATGGCGGGGAAAAGAGGAGCAAGAACCCATCCAAATTGACAGACAACAAATGTAGATAGGAGGAGTTGTCGTGAAGGATGTAAACGTCGGATGATGTGTTGTCATGTCGAACAAGGCTCATCCTGGCAGTGGCAAGCAAGTGCTCCAGCCTATTATGCGTTTATGATAAGGTTGCGTTGGCTAGTGTCTTCGGGATAATTGCCAAAGACGAAACGGTAGAGCTCACGCAGCCACTTGAACTGCTCGCTGCGAGCAAGCCATTGCACAGACCGACCGATCTCGAGTGCAGTCAGCCTGCGGGGTGGTTGATTGTGCACGGTCCTCAGCGTTGGATCAGTGAGGACCAGTTTCCTGAAGTTGTCGAAAAGCTGACTCTGCCAAGGAATTGTTCCGAAGCTGTTGGAAGGAAGAGCTCGTAAGAAGTCTGGCAGTGGTATCTGGCGGTTGTAGCCCGTGTTGATGGCCGCCTTGATTATCAGCCCCTTCAAGCGGATAAGATTGTGGTCTTCTCGGCCAGCGGTAGCGGTTGAAGATGTGTGAACGGATGCATCAGAGTATGTAGAAAGATTGGAGGACGCAGACGACCAGCGATCGTGCGTGCGCGTCATGCCAGCCTCGGGGCCTAGGACGAGAATGTTCGGAACGTTGGGCTCTTCGGCGGGCGAAAACTCCTCCCGGTCATCGAAGATGGTTGTGGGCGTTTCTGGCTGCATAGGGGTCTGCATCCTGGACGCAATTGCCGAGTGATAGGAATCATTTACGCTGGAAGATCGCCCTGATCTCTCGGAATAAGCAATGTTTGAGTGTGATGCGGAAGAACGCCCAACTGAGAACGCGTATTGTGTGGGTCGCGGGGTGCCGCGGTCAGGTCGCACTTGTGTCCACCCTTCGCGGAAGATGTCGCACAACTCCCAGCATGCTTGTATGGCCGATCCTAGCAGTTCCTCATCTGCGGGCTTGCCGTCACGACTGTTTTGTCGAAGGCTAAACAGCATCTCAGCCAACGACCAGCATGCGTGCAGTAGCGAGTCCGTCTCCTCGGGGAGCGACGTTCTCTGTTTCATAAGACGATGGCATAGGGTCAGATAGAAGTCCAGGGTGCGTTCGCGGAACGTCTCAGGTAGTGCACGATCGTGAGCATTGTACAAGTGGTTGTTCAGCTCGAAGCTGACCCTGAGTACCGAGTCTGAGGCCTCATCACCCCGCTGCCTTACGTCAAACAAGGCCTGGCAAAAGTCTCGACAAAGCTCCAGGGTTGGTCTGATTTGTACCGTCGGATGCTCGTCCCGGCTCTCGTAAAGTTTCTGACATAATCGCCAGCACGTTCGCCAAGCGTGCTCTTGAATGTCGGCCCGGCCACCGGAATACTGGAACATGCGTTGGCGGTGGTGCTGGCTCAATTTTGCAAGTGAATTGCACAGCGTCCAGCACTCATTCAGCGCACCATGCAGAGCACTGAGTTCTTTCTCCGTCTCGTTGATGCCATGTAGAGCCTCTCCCATTGTTTGTGTTCCGGCGGATGCAGAACTGCCTTCTTGTGATCTCGACGATCGGCTGTCGTCTTGGTCGATGGCGGAGCTTGGAGATGAGTCTGCTGGCACATGGTCGTCATTCTCGGCGATGTCTTGCGCGAAGATTAGTATTTTGCGCGCGTGGTTGCTCTGTTCTACTTACCGGCCAAATTGACGCTCATTCGAACACTTCGGCGCCGGTTGTCGTCTTCGAATTCTTGGCGTGTTTGTGCGCGTGGGGTGCTGCGGTCGGTGGGGCCTGCAGGGACGGTGGTGTCGATGGGGGCAGCGTATGCATAATTGTGCTGCGCATGTTCAGCATCCACAGCTTGCGCCAAAGCGTGATGAGCAAGACGAACCTTGTCGTCAAGATGGGGGATCATGCTTGCCTCTGGTGTTGAGGGCGACACGACGGCTGTGTTGTCCGAGGTGTTTGCATTGGAAGACGCGCCGGACACGCTCACACGTTCCTGGTTCCGCCATCAGCGCCTAAGTAGTGCAACCATGCTTGACACAAAACGTACAAATTGCTTGAAATGGGTAGGCGCGTGGATGACGGACTGGGGCGCGTCGTCCGAGTCTGCCCGCGTGCGCGAGGGGACTGCGGTATTGAGTCTGTTGGGCTGCGCGACGTCAGACACCAGAGGGAGTGGGCATGGAGCGGCAGGCCGAGGTGGACATACCTTTGCGCGGCCGTCCTGGCTCGTGGGGCTCACAATGTCGTCGGTGCCCGGCGATTTGATGTCGCTCATGTTGTCGTCGGCTGCCTCGTCCTCCTGCGCATCGTCTTCAATCTGTGGTGGGGTCAGCCCCGCCACTGCTGCATGCGCGTGGCAGCTCCTACCTCGGTGTGGTCGGTGTTGCAGGTGCCATTGCTGTCGACGGGCGAGGGGTCGACGGTCGCAGGATACGGGCTGGCGGGCGGGACAAGGTGGTCCGAGGTGTTGGAAGACCTTGGCGAATCCATCAGCATTCGCGGTTGGCACAGCGCCCACACATGGGGGGTGCGCACCTATTTGACGGAAAGACTCGTGCAAATGGGGCCGGCGAGCTGGGCGAGTCGGTGTATGGGCTGAAGGCAGACTTCAGGTGGCCCGCGGTTGGAGAAGGCATGAGTTGGGTCGCGGTTGCCATGCTTCACCTGGTGCCCCAGTGAGCTGCGCCAGACTGCGGCGCGGATTGCGGCGCAGATTGGATCTCGTCGTGGGTTGATGTTGGCGGCGCGCTGAGAAGTATAGAGTAGATGAGGACCAAAAGGGAACGGCCGTGGAGTCGACTGAGTAGTGGAGTCGACTGAGTAGTGGAGTCGACTGAGTAGTGGAGTCGACTGAGTAGTGGAGTCGACTGAGTAGTGGAGTCGACTGAGTAGAGACTCTTGACTCTACTGCCTACAAGCCATGCCTTGGCACAGGCCAATCGTAACACGAGCTGCGTTGAAGCCGGCAGGGATCACTGTTCGCGGCGGGCGTTAAGCGCCGAGGGAACTTCTCACCGGAATCCTTGCCGTGCGGCGTGTTCACTGTTGATGCTGATTCTGCTGGGCGCTCTTCAGCTCGACCCCCCACCCAACGCCTTCTCAGCCTTCACCGTCGCCGTGTTTTGCATCTGGCTGCAGCGCCTGCCAACGCACCACCTTCCACGCGCAGCCTAGATACCTCGGTGCTAGAGAGGCACTCTCTGTCATGTGCGTGCGCGGAAGATGCACCGTTGCGGCACAGGTGTGATGTGCTTCATCTCCACGAACTTGGCCCCATTTATCTCGCGCAGACGTGGCCGACTCGCATCAAACAGAAACAGACAGTATAGATCACTGTGATGGGTCAATTCTTTCCGGCCAGCACGTGTAGTGCGTGCCACGCCATGCTACACCTACACACCGCGAAGCATTGCCTGCACGTTATGGTCAGAACCCTTGGTCGCCAGCTGAGGACGACTAAACTGGCACCGCGCCAAGAAGTATTATAAAGTTATATTGAATATTACTAGTAGCGCTGCTGGCACCTAGTTATATACTTTTTAGCTAAGCTACCTACATTGCGACGCGTCTTTGACAAAAACACAACACAACACCTCTATTATTCCTAACAAATTGAACGTGAAGCCAGTTTTTAGCTTACATACAGAAGCTGAGTGTTGTAGCTTGTAATAAGCGCTTGTAAAAGCAGCTATCAGGATACTACAAGTTAACAACAAGAAAGCTATCACGACAATAGTATTAGGGGAGGTTGTGTGACAAGGGCCCTATTTGCTAACGTGTTGCTATTTAGGTGGCTTAGCTTACCAAACATAACAAGCTTCTGAACTGGTAACTTTTAATAACACCGCATGATACTTCTTGGCGCATTGCCGGTTTACTGCATGTCTAAAACACCGATGAAAAGGCCGAGGAGGAACATCATGCTACACAACTTGTATACCTCAACATTCCTCGTCATACAATATCTTATTCCAAAGCTCTTCATGTGCTACAGTTCCTCCCGTTAGGCCCGTTTCAATTTGAGTTTTTGACGTTAAGTTATAAAGCTTTGAAGTTTGCCCGGCATTTCATCGGTATTTCCAACATGCAGTAGTCGTCCCCCGCCAATATTGACAAGGGCTCCAGCAACCAGACGCCCGGATGCAGCATCACGTCAGCCAACCATCGCGGTCAATGCTAAAACTCGTCAGTAATCCATGCTATACTCGAATCTTATTGTCTGGTTGGCACGACTAGTAGTTGCATTGTTCGCTACACGAACCTGGCACTCCCTGTGATCCTGTGCCGCTGCACAGCGCGCATGCAATTAGCCGCGTACAAGACATGCCAACACACGCCATGGGCGTACACATCTTCAAGCTCAAGCAAGGCAAATCTCTGACTAGCATGCGGTCGAAGTAATGTGCGTGAGGTTACAGATATGGTCTGCTTCACATGTTTGCTCTCACTTCCGTGAATAGCTCTCTTGATCGAGCCTGAATATCACCCATCAGACATAGTCCAGAAACACTGAGCAGATACTGCAACATCTCAGCCGCAAAGCCACATGCATCCCACCTCTTTTGACAACACCCTTCGATAATATTCTCCACACACAGCTGCTACTGCCCCGCTCACATGTCCATGGGCGCTTATAGCAGTCACCTCTTTGGCAAATGTCATGACCAACACCGCTACCGGTAACGGGCATTGTTTAGCTGCGTTTGGACAAGACTTTGCAGCTTTTTAGGGCATGTAGAAAGGCATCCAATCACGTTAGCAAGTGCCAACCTGTTTCTTGCGGTGAGCGTTCTTCCGAGCATGAAGGAGCCCGTGTCATCCCTTGTCTACTCCTTTGTGATGATCCAACGAGGACTTGGACCCATCGGGCGATTAGCACCGACAGCGAGGAACAATGGCTTCTGCTCGCTTACTATACCCGGCTGTGGTCATTTCCCAGTAAGCAGTGCCACTAACAGAGAAGCGCTGTCGATCGTCATCAACTGGTAGAGCTACAGCGATTGACTTCACATGATCGTGGCTGAGGAGAACTTTACCGCTTCATTATTGAGCATGCTTAGACTCTATTTTGCCAACATCAAACACGAAAGGCGCAGAAGACTGCATCCTGTGACGGACTTGTCACTTTCGTCCACCCCACTGATGAGGCTGCGGCGAGAGATACACCTGGCGGCAAACATTGCTTCAAGCCTACTCCGTACTGCTCCATGCATCATCATTAAATCTCCGAACGAGATATTTACATGGCGTAGCCAACATTCCACCCACTCCCTCGGCTAGGTTGTACCACTACATTGTCTCAGCCCTATCCCACGACAAAACCACGCCTCAGTAACAAAAGGCTTGATCTCGTTCGCAGTCTGCCTTGGGCAACAACAACTGCTCGTACAGCCTCGTGGAAAGTGTTTGTGCCATGTACACATGCGCACGAGATCAACGCCATCTCAATGCCAGAGTGGAAATCTTGAGTACCATTCAATTGCGGCGAAGCGTCCCTGGGGCACGGGCGACGAGACTTCCCTCCCTTACAATTCACCATCCCAACTTTTTTTAAAAGAAACCTCACACGCCTACACAAGTACTCCAACCCCGAAAAGCCCCATCCAAACTTCCATGCAGCTCACCAAATTTCCCCCACTCGATTCATTCCAACACACATTTCGTCATTCCCTTTCCGCACTCCTTCAAGAACGGCTCTTGGCCCGAAATAGACGTACTCAGCGCACCGCAACAACAGTCCGGTTGAATTTGCACAATTTGATGCCTATAGAGACCAAGTGGCGACTATTGGCGGAAGGTATAGGTACCTAGTGCAGTGTCTTTTCCCAGCGGGAGCGGATTGCATGCTCAGGCTGTTTGTTACAAAGAGTAATCCAAAATGTGTTCGAGGAAGTCACATGTCGCTTTCTCTGCTAGACATTGATGCGAATCGAGCATACAGGGAACACTCAGAATCGAGGTTGGGGATCGATGCATGCACATACTTAGTGGAGGATAATGTCGGCGTTCGGGGACTTTGGTGACGTCTTGTCTTGGCACGTGCGAGCTTTCGAGCTCGGTGCACGATACAGCAACTTCTTTCACTCCACCTCAATCGTACCCCCGCGGCATCAATTACTCTCACCATGTTTGCTAGGCAGGCCATTCGTCCGGCGAGAACGCTGCAAAAGGTATGTCGATACTTTAAATTGTGTAGCACCTTGGGATACGTCCGGACCAAGGAGAGTTAGCTGACAAATTGTAGCACGTCCGCCGATATGCATCTGATGCCCCGCAAAGTGGCGCCAGCAATGGTCTGCTCTATACTTGTGTCGGCGCTGCTGGTCTCGTAGGTGCCTACTTCTATCTGAGGGGAGGCACAACTCCCACAGGCCAGCGGGGCAATGCGCCGCCATCCGCAGAAGCAAACAAGATCCCCGGACAATCTGGCGCGTCCGCAAAGAAGGCATTCACCGGTGGCGATCAGGGCTTCGTGTCGCTGCTCCTCGAAAAGTCCGAGATTGTCAACCACAACACCAAGAAACTTACCTTCAAGCTGCCGGAGCCGGACATGGAGAGCGGTCTTCCCGTTGCCTGTACGTACACCAACGTCTTCAGTAAAGAAATTGTAAAGCTAAGCGCACATAGCCGCCGTCATCACCAAATACAAGGGTCCCGATATGGAGAAGCCTGTTATCCGACCGTACACGCCCATCAGCGACGTCGACCAGCAGGGCACTGTTGACTTCCTCATCAAGAAGTACGAGAAGGGTCCGATGTCCAGCCACATGCACAACATGGAGCCCGGCCAGCGGCTAGACATCAAGGGTCCCATTCCCAAGTATCCGTGGACACCCAACAAGTAAATTCATCCTTGACATTCAAGACGGCATCTGAAGCTGACAAGGACGATAGGCACGAGCACATCGCCCTGATCGCAGGTGGTACCGGTATCACACCCATGTGGCAGACTGCGAGAGCCATCTTCAAGAACCCTGAGGATAAAACAAAGGTCACTCTCGTTTTCGGAAACATCTCAGAAGAGGATATCTTGCTGAAGAAAGAGTGGGAGGAGTTGGAAAATACTTATCCCCGTAGATTCAGGTGAAGAGCAACATTTCTAATCTCCATAACAGCTTTCGCTAACCATTATGTAGGGCCTTTTACGTCCTAGACAATCCGCCAGAGCAATGGCAAGGCGGCAAAGGCTTCGTCACCAAGGAGCTTTTGAAGACCGTTCTCCCTGAGCCCAAGGAAGGCGAGAAGATCAAGATATTCGTCTGTGGTCCGCCACCCATGTACAAGGCGATCAGTGGTGGCAAGAAGAGCCCCTCTGATCAAGGCGAGCTTGACGGCTACTTGAAAGAACTTGGATACAGCAAGGATCAGGTCTACAAGTTCTAGGCGTGTAAACGCGGAAGAGATGTACGATATGCTGTCGTCTTTGAACATAGATATCTTGGAGCGCTATTGAGCGAGCAGTTCAGCAACTCCAATGAGAAGAACCTTGACTGTGCATTTTTCGATACCCCATTGAGTTCACAGGGTTCGCTACCCACACGGGAGACTCTCGTCCACTTTCTTGCACACGCCAATGCCGTTCCGGAATTCATACGCATGCGTGCTCACCAACAATCTCTACCGTTGTTGTGGCTGCTTCACGGACTCAGGGAACAAGAACGGCCCAGGGCCGTCCAAGCACGGGACCAGTCAGTTGACTGACCATCGCTTTGGGAAATACAAGCTGACCTGACCCAATTTGGCGAGAGAAGTGCTACGCACCGATACGCACAACGTGCCTCGACTTAGCGCTCTGCCAGCCTTGGAGAGAACACTTTATCTGCCTTGTCGCCTCCGCACGCAGCGGTTCCTGTAACGACACGATTTTGCTGAAGACCCTAACCTCGATGCCATCGGTAGAGTTGACTCATCTACAGCGCTGTCACGACCTCCGACAGATCCCTCTCGGTTCTCTTCGGTCGAGAGCATCGAATTTAGATCCATCCATCGAGCGGCCGGTGAGGTCTGCAAGCACTAGCCGCACACTTGTAATCCGAACTGGCACGGTTCCGGCTCACGAAGTTGCTTGTTCATGGAGTCGACGACGCGCATAGGGTGACGTTGGTAGAGAAACAGTCTTTCGCAACCGTGCCGTCCTCGTGGTAGTATTGGCGTTTGTCGAGGCAATGATCAAGCACGACTCTGACATTCCTTTGGTCGTGACAGCGGCGATGGATCTCGGGACGCGCTTGGGTGATTTGGCAATCACCGTTTTCGGGTTGACCTGGTGCTTGTTCCCGACGCCCGTGCCTGAATTCTTCTATCGACGGCATGACGTGTGAGCGAAGTTCTCTGTGTCCCTCGGCTTTGACCATGTGGAAGTGTGTTCGATTTGAAGGAAAACCATAATGATTGGTGATTTCCACCACTTTACTTCGTTTATTTGCTTTTCAAGGACATTCTTTTCGAATTGGATTATTTCCGAGCTAGAGATGGCTCTGCCATGGATCTACGGTGGATAGATGGTCGCCCACACGAGCAGACAGCATTTATCTGGCCGTGATATGCATGTCAGACCGGCACCTGTGTTGGCTCCCACGCACATAAACACATTTAGATGACATGATTTGCAAAATATATTGGCCAATTGGCTCCCACAAAGGTACGGTTGGGATCATGACACATGTTGTTTCCGCACAGATGGGACTTAGGAGCTTGTCTGCTGGATTGTAACAACCTATGGTTTCTCCGAATTTTTTATTTCCTCAGCCTTCAGGTGAATCATTGGTCCTCGTTGCTTTATCCACCTGCCAAATTCCATGAGCTACCAAAGCATATCTCAGCCGAACAACGCAGCATGCATGTACCGGCGTTCTCATTGTTGGCTGTTAGGCTGTTGCACTTGTAGTCGCCGAGGCTTCCGTAACTTGCTAGCTTTACGGTGCCTACTGGTAGGTAAAGCAGCTCCTCGACAAAACCAAGATAGCCACTCATATCAGATTGAACATCCTCGACAAATTCATCCACCAGTTCCGCTTGCATCTTTGACGCTCAATCTCCATTCTAACAAAACCATCAACCTGCTGCTCGTACGGCGCACTGTGGCCGACATGGTATACAAACTCGACCACCTGCATGTGAATTTCGGCGTCATTGAGGTAGACTTCGACGTCGAGTGGGTTGTTACGCACATGTCCCTCCGCCCCGACTAACCTGGTCCATTTCAACGTTGTAGGCGCGCAACACCAAGCTATACTTACACGAAGAAATTAAGCTGCGGGCTTCCTTACACCGTACATTGCTCATATGTCTCGACAATACGTCTCAGATTCCGACATTTCTCCACGCCGCCGTCTTCGGGGCCGTGGACCGAGACCTAGGTAGCAATCAGATAGGGCACAGCAGAAGCATCTTGCTTGAAATACGCTACCAGGATGGCAGTGGTTCGCAGAAACACCCGTATGTTCACCCTGGCACTACCGTCAGTGCGGTCATCGTTGAAGTTGCCCGAGTCAGGCATGCTGTTGGGAGTGAGCGTGTGCAGGTGAATTCGAGGTGCAGTGGAGTGGCGATGGAATACCAGGAATATGTTGTTTAAGCTTTTTTATGAGGATAGATTTTCGTGCGGCAAACGCTCTCCGTAGCAAACACGCCCGCTGCCTTGGCGGTGAAAGAGGGAAATTGCAGTTACACAGAAAAAAGTTAAAGAAGGATCCCAACATCATAGGAGTGCGAGATATCGTCGTGCGGTAGGGTTCCAACGAACTTTAACTATGGTGAGTCTCATAGTGAGGTAAAGGCAGCCCTCCCCGTCAAATAGGCCAAGTATATAAACTACATATAGGTCCACCTCTTTTTCATTGTTGGGCTTGACAAGTCTACCTGCACGGCATTTCTAAAGCTTTTGTAATATTCCACGCAACCCCAACCCTCCATCCATCAGCTAACCGCACGATGCCTTTTTTCACGGCATCGAGCATCTTCGGGACTACCTCATCCCTATCATGCTTCCGTTACCGCCCCTTAAGATTCTCGCCGACTTACATAAACGCCGCCCAGTCTCTGTCAGCTACCAGTACCCTGAGGAAGCGGCGCCCAAAGCCAGTTACAAAGTGCTCCAGAGCAAGCTCATGAAACTCATACAGGCGCGATCTGGCTATGTCGACGAACGATACTATGACATCATCACCGGCACTGTACCAGATAGCGAGGAGGTCAAGCTACATGAGGTCATCACCAAGTAAGGTAAGGATACGAGATCAAAATGGATCAGCGCTAGCTTCTGTTTTCAAGGACATGTTGTTAAGAAAATAGCCTGGAACGATTGCAGGTTTTGCTGAACAATTACGACCGCGCAAAGAACATTCTCGCAATTCGATAAGAGGGTTGCTCACTATGTTCTGCACCGTGAGTACAAGACAGCTCTTTTGAGCACATATAGAGTATATATCAGATGTAGTAAATATTCGACTTGAAGCCAGCGCTGGGAGTAGTAGAGACTACGCTTACTGATCGACCAATGAGCTTACGATCCCGATCAAAACAGAGTGAACTACTTACTGAGGTAATAATTTAGGATAGAGCTACGATTGTAAGCTGTAGTCTTGTTGCACGGGCTAACTACAGTTCCTACAGTTGCTCTAATTAGCTTGTTAAGTTGCTAGATAGTAAATTGCTGCCTAAATCTTGTACCTTTTAACTAACCTTTTGCACATATTTCTTAAGATCCTTAAAGGAGCTCTTTACAACGCTGCGCTAGATCTAGTTTTTCTAAAGTTGTAGTGCCTCTATAGTGTCTGCTGATAGTGAATTGCAGTCACACCTGATTATCCTCCTAGCGGAGCTAAAACAACGCTTCTATTTACAGCTTGTAGCTAGGATAGAGAGAAAGTTAGAGCAATAAGATACACAGCTTATTTTAGCAGGATAGATAGGTTGTAGTAACAATATAGGTGCGTACAGCTAGTGCTATATACCTAGCTCTATTTACGCCTAACCCTCTCCCAGCTATTAGACATAGGTTAGTTAGCCTGTGTCACAATCTAGGAGCAAAGGCTAACATTTTTGGACTAGGATAGACTTCTAAATGGCCCGCGACTGTTAAGCGCAATTTCTAACTGTAGTACCGTAATTACGGCTCCCAAATGATCACCCCTACAGCTACAGACCCACTCATTCACCCTCAGCTACTTACTGCTTATGTCAGCCGTAGTTGAGATCAGGATCTCCAAGTAGTACGCCCTACTCCCAGCGCTGCTTGAAGCAATCACATTGAGACAGCAACATGACGCACTGCTGACGTTTAGGGACGTTCTGCAGCCTACAAATGACTACAACTTCGAGCGCGTGGAGAATGCTGGACCAGAAGGCGTCTATTATGCTCAAATAAATAACGAGTCCCGCAAGGGTCTCTGGACGGCGCGCTGGGGTCCACAGGTATTTATTTGCTAACCGTGGGGGTTTAGCAACATTCCACATTCTTCATAAGGATATTATCATGACCGCAAGTAAGCAAACTGATAGAGCATATAGGAAGAACTGGCTCGACATTACGATTCAGCACATGTTTTGGTATAGATATTTTTACCTCGCCAATATCGCTTTCGATAACGCTCTAAAGCTACCAACACCAGACTTGTCCGATGAGGTGCTTTCCAACGTCCCCTGCCTCAACACTAGCGTATCAACCTCACTCATGTGTTCGTGAACGCCGACGAAGTCCTCTGGCCTCACAGAGCCGCAAGCGTACCTGAGGTCACATGGTGGAAGCTACCTCAAACGTTGTCTCGCTAAAAAAAAATAAAAGAGTATTCAAAGACGTGGATGGTGCCACAATAGGCGATGCCATTCGACGACGTTTGAACACGTAAGTGTATGGAGTGACGTGGGCGAGAACCGAACAAGTGTCAAGTATTAACATAAAAAGACGATTTTGATGAACAGGCAGGAGTATGCATATTTTCTCTGGCCTTCCCACACATACTCAATAGAAGACCTGGAGGCTTGTTCCAGAACCACAATAAATACAAAGTGTTCGGGAAGCAATGAGCTGTGATTTGAAAGCATACCCAGTCAATTTGGGTACTAGTAATATTGCTACAAGTGAAATGCAAACAATTTCTCTCACGCTTCCTCTTTTGATATGTCGCAATCGCAGCAAATATGAGACCACGCATCTGAGATGCTATGAGCGTGCATGAAGAGGTATCGTTACTACTAGCCATAGAATGCTGGTGCCATAGCAGTAAGATGCGGCGTCGAATTACGGGACTTTCGACTTAGTATTGACTCGCTAAATATGGAGTGGGTCTCGTCTTCCAACTATTGATTTTGCTGCGGACCGGGGGCACTCAGCATACGAGATGATGAGCCGTCAAGCTGACCCTCACCCTGCGCATTTAGCGCAAAACAAATACGATGCGGTCTGCTGATCGGACTCATGGATCTTTGTGCTGATTTTCGCGAATTTGTCAAGGCGTTGTCGGTTTCAAAGCTACATACCACAGTGAGTCACACCATCGGAACAGTGCACCCAAGATCTAAGGAGTGACCAAAGGTAGGAAATGTCATTCTTCTGTAATTCATTCAATCAACAAAAATTCTATACCAAGTTCCACGGTGTGGCCATGTACAAAAGAATGACTCAGAAATGAGAAGCCCAATCGTGTGACTACTGGAAAAGATAACGCCGCAGCTGTGCAAGGCCAAGGATGGGACACCTCCTCGAAGAAAGCTTTCAGCGTGAAATATCGCTGCAATTATGAAAACCTGTGCCTGCTTATTTGTGTAGACGACTACAATGGCCGTCCACCAATCAACCCCATTGCAATTGTGCGCGATTGAATTGATGCTAAGCTCATCAAGAGAGATAGAGCTTAATAACCGTAGCCTTGGCCGTAGCTGGGGTAGCTAGTGGGAGCAGGGGTCGGCTTTGACGAGGGAGTGTGGACTGGGTAGCGAACAGAGGATGAGGGAGTTTGGTGAACAGGCTTGCTCGTGGGGTACGGAGCCGAGAATGACGACGGAGATGAGAGAGAGTAGCCGCCGGACGCCAAGGGCTTTGGGCTTTCAGGGTTGCCAGGAACGGAAGGCTTAGGTCCTTGAGGAAAATTGGTTGGCTTTCCCCCTGGTAAGGTCACGACGTAAGTCTGGGGATGTCCCTCCTCGGTGACAGTGATGGACTTAGTAATGTAACCGGGGGCGGGGCTGCCCGCTGGGATGTAGACTGTGAGAGTCTGAGTGATAGGCGCAGGGCAGTTGTCAGGGACGGGAGTGACAGGCGCAGAAGGCTTGGGCCCTTGAGAATATACAGGAGGGGTACCGGCTGGGCGAACAGAAACATCAGTCGTAGGCTCGGGGTGTTGAGGGATAGCGGGTGTCTCGCAAGCCTTTCCGTGGCAGCCATAGATGGTGGAAGTGAGAGTCTGCGTGATGTACGAAGGAGTCAGGTAGGTGGAGTAGATCGTGGAGTAACCAGAATGGCCGACTGGAGTAGAGCAAGGCACCCAAGTGTAGGTTGTTTGAGTGATGGTGGTGGTGACATCGTGAGCAGGCTGAGACTTAGAGGGAGTTGGTGTCGCTACTGGAGTTGACGCGTGGTGGCAGCCACCCTTGCATTCAGTGACAGTGACAGTGGAGGTGGTCGAGGTCGTGATGACCGAAGTGCCGTGAGTCTCAGTGACCGGGCAGACAGTAGTTGTGGTGTAGGTGGTGTATTCGGTGGTGGAAGGCTGCGGCTTTGTTGAATAACCTGTGCCATAGCTGGGCTTGCTGCTACTGGAAGGATTCGGGTAGCCATGACCGTAATCAGGCTTGCTGCTGCTTGAGACAACTGACGTAGAAGAGCCATAGCCTGGGCCGTAATCAGGCTTGCTGCTTGATGGGAACGGAGAAGACTTGCTCTCTGAAGGAAGAGCAACAGAAGAGGAATGTCCATAGCCGTTGCCGTAGTCTGGCTTGCTGCTCGATGGCACCGGGGTTGATGCTCCATAAACTGGAGCAGAAGAGGAGTGTCCGTAGCCGTTACCAAAATCGGGCTTGCTGCTGGCTGGCAAAAGGGTGGGTACTCCATACACTGGAGCAGAAGAGCTGGGCTGACCACCAGTGGGGTAGACATTGTAACCATCATTATCGTAGCCGTAGCCAAGGGGATTGGCAACGGCTAGGCTGGCGAAGCTCAACGCAACGAAGGAGTAACGCATGTTGACCGTCCAGATAATTTGAGATCGTTGAGAGGTGAGATATCGATTGTATTAAAAACTAGGCTTCTGGAGATAGCACTCAAGCGAATGTCGGTCTGGAGAAGACTGTAAAGCGAAGGTGGTAAAGAAGCCGTCGTCGGTTGATGATGAGGATAGAAATCCAGAGCGATATAGACGCATGGTTATATACTCAACTCTTTCCAGCATCCACCAGCTTCCATGGCGGCTGACGTCGGTACCCATCAGCGCTTTGTACGATATGTGACCCTCTCGGGCGATGATCTGAAGCAACCTGCCCGTACAAGAGCCAGTGTGGGATACGGACAGTCGATAGCGCGAATGCTCACAATTGCCCACATCGAGTAGGTTCGACAGCACGTGCCGGTGGGCGTGAAGAGACCGGCACAGCCCTACCGATTTTTCCGCAAGCCGTTGACCAGGGGCGGGATGGCGCTGATGCTAAATTTGGCAGCTCTTTGCCCTGATCAGGACTCGCTTGTTTGTGCAATGACACCCTACTTCGTATCTACCGATTCCCAAATCCCTGGTGCTGGACAGCAAGCAATCATCGCCGTGGCTTCGCGATCCTAACTTCCTCCACGCGTCGTGTCTGGCGATCCACAACGGTCAATCACTTCTACGACCCACATCATCTTGCAGACTGGTCGGAATCAGACGCTCATCACAATCAAGAATGAAGACTGCTTCTTGCTGCGGCCGATGATGCTTGCGAGGCCCGAGGTGACTTTTTACGACCTCCATCCTCGTTTTCCGAAATATCGAATTTTCCAACATGTGCGCCACTTATGCTGACCTGCATTTACGGATCTGGGCCTTGACCAGTTTGGGAAATCTACGCGCAAAACAAGCAAAGCGCCACGCCGTTCTGGTAACAACGACATGGCTTGAATTTGAAACGTTCTACTGGAATGTCCTTCCATGGCCGGACTATATCCGAATTTGACAAAGCAGCCTCGTTCTTCGGCCTCTCACACTCGCCGTAGCCATGCGGTCTTGACAAGCCTCAAGAATGCGAGCTTGACAGACACGCTGTTCATGCTCTCTTCATGCCGTTTAATAGGGCGACTTCATTGCTCTGCCAGAGTTGCGTAGCTGCCCATCATGTTTTGTAATCAGACAACAGGCTTGTCACCTTCCAAATACGTCGCGGTCTGTCGGACGCATCTCTTTTCTGATTCAATAATCCTGGAGGGGTGAGAGAATACCTGGTCCAAATCCTACGACAGCGTCTCTTTCATGCCACCTTCGAAGTAACCAGCGGACCCGGCTCCTTGCTCCTTCGAAGGTCTTTGTGCCTCAGGGAGCACCTTGATAGGTAGAAACGCAGTTGGCTTAGTCACGCCATCAGTCCACTTTGATCTGGCGGCATCATGCGGAACGAAGACCAGCAAAGCCAGATGCATGAACGTCAAGGACGCATTGTCAACAGTGCAGCAAGATGTCAGGGAGCATCCGTGTTCCCGCCCTGGCTGACGAAATCTTCGTCGTTTTTCCTTTGCAGATGACTTCAGGCCTGCATCCGTGTTGCACTCGAGTCTTAAGGTCACTGCATCTTTTGGATCGTACAATCGCAGCTTCGTGGATTTCCAGCACAGCTTCAGAGCGATTTGTAGCAAGCATGACTATGCTCGGATGTCGGCTTGCACCGCCATCGGTGGGATCACACTACACAGTTTGGCCGCTCTGACCGTATTGAACCATCGCTCTACAATGCGCAATTGAGATGCGCGAGTTTTCATAGCAGAGGACGTCGAATGGCTATCACATCGGCCTCTTTGTTTGAAAGTTGCCTCACTGCTGTTCAATAAAGCCACACTCGTGTTTATTACTCACTACTATTAAGTTTAGACTCGCTAGCAACTATATCGCTCCACACAAATACCACCTCGCATTCGGCCTATAGCTTTGACGTAATCGACCAAGTAGAAGCTTCCAGTAATTGTCCTACTCTCCTAGAACGGTAGGTAGACTCATCACTCGTCGCTCACTTGCTACCTGGGGCTACACATCGCTCCAGGAGAATCTCAACAGTTGTGGCCAAATGCATCATCAGACCGAGACTTGGGTAGACATCGGTGATTGCAGTCACGGCCCACAGGAGATCACTACCCAGAGCTTGTAGTTCCAAAAGTTGATCTCCTTGTATACACTCAAACATGTATGCAATCAAGCCTAAGACTTCAGTCTCGACTGCGTTGAGGATTTCTGTATCAGGAGGACCATCAGCTGGAAGCAACGGCGAATGTGGTGCAAGCGTAACTGGAAAGGTGAGATGTAATGCCGCTTCACCTTGCCAGATTTCCCCACTGAACAGTTCGCCGACGTACTCAGAGACATTAGACTTTGAGATTGCACAAGATGGCTTAGCCTCCAAAGAGTCTGACGGTGTCGCAGACCGCGACAGTCCTAGATCTTCAGAGTCCTCGTCATCCAAAAAGTCAGGACGACGGGTCCATAACTGCTGCACAAGCCCTCGATGATGTGTGAAGTCTATCGATTTGTCAGAAGATGAGCTGGACGGTGACAGATTTTCATCGGACGAAACGTCGTCGATATTGTTCAGCTGCGTTGTCACCGTCAAATCGGGACGCATTCTAGATCGCCGACGCTGGGAAGACGAACGCGAATGCAACTCATTGGCAACTCGTGTGTTGTTGAAAGCCGCTGCGATGGCATGGGGCTGATACGGAATTGCGTTGGAGCCGAATCCGAAGTCGAAGCCCGCGAAGTCATTGCTAGAAGGTGACAAGGTTTCCGTCTCCGTGACAGCGTTATGTTCATCGATTTCCAGGATATTGTCGGAGAAAACCAAGTCGTTGTCGTCGTACTCTTCGCTTGGACGATGAATGCGTGGCATCGTTTCGTCGTCGTCCAGGTCTAATAAGAGCTGGTTGAGAGCAATGTATGCGACAGCTTGCTGGGAATCAGCATCGAAATAATTCAATTCAGAGTGGTGGCTCATGCGAGAGCTCACTAAAGTCTGGAATGTAGACAACTCGTCGATCTCCTCGTCCAAAATGTCTGAGACATCGCCGGCGACATCGAACTGCGCACAAACGGCACGATACAAATCATCGGAGGGAGGAAAGATCTGATCCAGAGCTGTATAGCTGGTATATGGAGAGGTAGCAATATTGAAGAAAGCACCTAGACGCGGCGCATCTTCGTCGCATGGCAGTTCCCAGGTTGGGGATACATGCATGCTCTCATAATCTTGCGATAGGTCATATTGGCTTGGCTTAGGGTAGAGTGGTGAGCCAACAAGGTCTTCGACAAGACCCTCGCTGTCTATCAACCCATCGATCAAGCCAAACAAAGACTCAGCCGTAGGATGTCGCATCGAAAATCCGACATCCGTGTTGTTCTCTGCCAGCAAGAAGTTTTCACCAGGTAATACAAAAGAACCTTTCTTGTCGTCGAAACAAAGGCACTTGCCATCGCGCCGATCATCTGCAAACGCTTCAGTAGCTTTCTGCAGCGCCTGGATGTCACTGTCGTAGGTGACAAAGGCTGAACGGGCCTCGATAGTGGTGAGGTGCTCGATACCAGGGAGGAAGGCTTGACCTGTGATTTGACGAAGCACGCGATCGTACTCAAGCTCCCATGGACGAGTTTCGTTGGTGATATCGGACTTGATCCTGGGCTTGCTGAAATTACCTTGCTTATTCATCTTCTGAGTCTCGTTGGCCTGTAGTTCGTTGAGCTCCGCGTCACTGTAGACTGGTGGCGTGCGTATTAATGAGCGGCCTGGACGAGTGAGTGTGTACTCCAATATTATCTCTTCAATATCCTCAACAACACAGGAGTCGAAGTCTAGCATTTGGGAGAGACTGTCGCTCAGGTGGCCTGAGGCAAGGGTAGGATATGCCACAAACAAGTCGTTAGCATCCAAAAAATCTAAAGCGGGTGAGTGTGGAAGAGATGCCTCTTGGACAGCACGCACTACTGGCGCTGGAATGTCGTCAGGACAGATGATCTTACGCAGCAAAATTTTGTCGTCGTTATCAGCAGGAGCTGCTGCATCGAAGAGAAGTGTGGTGGACACAGCTAATTGTGGACGGCAGACCTGCTGCTCGTCATCAACCAATGTTGGAACTGCCCCTGGAAGACCTTCGATAAAGTATTGGCTGGTATTCCATGGAGTGATGGGAAGCAGCGCTTCAATAGTCTCTTCAATAACAGAATGCTCGGAGATGAACATCTCTTCCGCGTATAGCTCCAGGAGCTCGGTAGTGCGCCGCTTTTGAGATTCAAACATCATGTCCCTTCGCGCCCAGACTAGCGGAATAGGAGTGATAAGAGAATTTTCGAGGGCAACTGTACTACCCAGCGGAACGACTTGTCAGCCTGCAACGCCTGTTTGAACCGAAGTAGAAGACATCGTAATGACTGCGATGGACTAGATATTGTTCTGCGGAAAGCGGACGTAGAACAAATGCTTCGATTCAATTTAAGATCCCCGGGATCTTTTGTGGATGGCGAAGATTTGCAGGGACCTCACCCCGTATAGAGTGAGATAAAGTGTAGAGGTAAGGTTGGGAAGTCATTTCTTATACGCTCTGACCGACATTGTGACGATGCGCAACAATGTGGCATTTTGCGACTTTGACCTTGCAAAGAAGAAAGCCATTGTATCATTTTTGGTGAGGTCTCAATAAAGGGCTCGATGGACAACGCATTGTGTATCAGAGAACGGTGCCATGCTAGATAAGACGACTTGGATAGCGCGGAGTGCTGGTCAACAGTTGGCTCGGCACGTTACGGCTAGAGTGAGCTTTTGATCAGAAGAGACATCAGTGACACGCCATTGCTGTCAAGATCATTTGACTCATCTTTATTTGCTTCTCGTTGGCTGTGCTGCTCAACTGGTGTCGCTACAATCGGTGACCGTCGAGAGAGTGGAACGTGAATGCCACAGCTCAGTCACGCTTGCCATTAGTTCATCTGGCAGCACATAGCAACCTGGAAACGACAGTAATCAGTTGTCCACCCTGATCGGCTTTGTCTCCTTCGCGTTAACTCTTGACATATTCATCAAAGCCTTCTGGTCCAATCTAGGCACATTCGCCGCCGTACGAACCCGGAGAAATTAACGACTACCTGTCCAATCTGAAGCAAGGTCTCTTAAACAAACGACAGCATCTCTGAAGAAGTAGGCGAAGACTGAAGAGCCTGAGACAAGACTAGAGCCCTGGATCAGTAACTAGAAGCGGAAGCGGCGATGATTATGCAAGAGTTATAGCAGTGATGGCGTAGAAGAGAAGAAGCGGCTAGGGAAGGGGTGGACGAAAAGGCAAAACGCATTTCAACCGCGATGTCTAACTGTTGCGCTTATCTGGTGAAGACAAAGCGTTGCGAGTAATGCGCATTACTATGCGAAATCTTATCAATCTTTCCGCGAAGTTGAACATTAGTTCCTCGAAGCGGAGTATTAACAATTAGACTCCGCACGCTGGAGTACTACGCTTCTATCACTAGAACCAAACTATGTTGAAAAGCATCCCTATTCTCTAGCACAATATCTAACCTCTGACGACAGTTTACCTGGCGCGTTACATTTGCACACTACGAATTGTTACGGGAACGATTATAGCAAATGCGGCTTCAAGGAGCGGCGGATGTGGGTGTGTAAAAAAGCAGCGCGTCCAGACTTTAGTTTGGTACTGACACGGGTTGAGGTACGGAGGACGGCGCATGAGGTTGGAGGGGTGCTGAGTACAGTGTGAAACAATGGGAAAAACTTGCAAGATATACAGCAGGTTATGCATGCGCTTGAGGGGCGCTCTAGTCGTGTTGCTGGGGTAGGGAGAATGGGGTAAGGATAGGAGTGCGGTATGGACAGCGCTGCCAACCGGCCGTACTACTGCTACTATTGGCCAAGTCAGACTACGCTACGGCCTACTTTGGAGTGAACTACTTACTGAGGTAATGATTTAAGATAGCTGTACTGCCCGTAGCTGTAGTACTGCCAAGACTAGGATGTAAGGCCTCCTATTAACTTGAGCTAGTTGACGGAGGTGAATTGCTTACTGCGAAAGCTTGCTTTTTGTCCACTTTACTGTGGCCTAAGCCTTAGCAACTCTCTTACGGAGTAGAGCCAGCACAGTGGAAAATAGACGCAATGGGCGTTGGCGTTTAGGACTGAGAAAGTTAGCTTATTTTGATATAGGGTGATGATATAGGTGCAGGAGCGCGACAGCTATATACTAGAGGTCTTTACTACCTAACCCCCTCCTAGCTACTCTAGTAGGGCTGTGTCAAAACGTGTCAAAATCTAGGAGCAACAGCTAACGTTTTAGGACCAAAACAGACCTTATAGCGGCACTGCGGTTTATTGGCAATTTTGGGTAGTAGAGCTGTAATTACGGCTCTCAAATTATCACCACTATGGCTACAGGACCCACCTATTCACTGCCAGCTACTTACTGCTTACTTAAGCAGTAGTTAGTAGCTGTAGGAAGCAGTAGTACGGCCGGTTGGCAGCGCTGGGTATGGAAGCTCTTGTCTTTACGCGTGTGTCGCGAAGGAGCAAAAGTACGCGCAAGTTATGCCCTATCCATTACATATGCATTTATGTATAGATATGCTAATTGCTAAAGAAGGGGTATTAATCATGTACATTCTGGCATCGTATACTTCCCAGGCCAAAATTCATAACTAAGCTCGCGCAAAAAGAGACACTCTAATAACTCGTGTATGCCCAACATCCTATGAAAAACCAAACAGAAATACTTGCTAGATAAAAGGGAAACTACTTGCATGCTAGAAAGCTGCGTGGTGCTGAAAAGTAATGTGCAAGCAAGGACTAAAATGCGTGTGCGATAAGTTCAAATCAATCTACACATATCGAATGTTCTAACGCCCTTGATCAACTTACTCATCGCTAACCAATGCGCTAACTCAGCTGCGCTACTCTTCCTTTTCTTGTTCATTGTCGCGTTGGCATGGACGCTGGTGGTGATTGTGGACGGGACTTCGTCCGCGAGGAAAGCAACGAAAATGACCGAAATTTGGAACGCTTCGAAGATCGCCGTTTTCCTTGCAAATCAGCTTTTTTTACACTTGAGAACTCGTTGAAGAATACAGTTATGCTTATAACATAAAACATGGCATAGCTTACACTTAATACTTCTCGAAAACTTGTTTTGTTTATTCTACTAAAGTTGCTTAATTTTATAGGTTTTCGTATATGTATGTTTTTAACTAATATTAACTAGTTAACTTTATTATAGTATACTAATATATTAGAAGATTATAAAGCTTATCTTTATATTATAAGCTTATAGAGAAGAATTACAGTAGTAAATAAGTAGGAGTTAGGTAGAGTTAAGGTACCTTGACGTAAGACCTAACTTCTACCTAACTCTTAACCTATACTTTTTAAGCTAATAGAAGGTAGAGGTTAAGGTAGAGGTAATTAATTGTAGGTTAAGGTTAGGTTATATAAGTTTAGGGCAATTAATTAAAATTTAATATATAGTATACCTTCTAAATATATTTAAAAGCGTAACTAGAAGTGTATAAGTATAATCTAAGTATACCTTCTATAAGATATATATATAGATTTCTAAATATATATTAAATTTTAAAGAAGTAGAAATACTTCTTGTAACAGGCACATGTAAACACATATTATATCTAATACTATATAAAGGCTTAGTAACAGATTATACAAGAGATAGTAGAGGCAGCACTAAAAGCGCTTTAAATTAGCTCTAACTTAGTTGCTACCTTAACTATAAATATAAGCCTATTGTATTAGATAGAGAAGAAGTTTTCCTTGTTCTTTTGTACAAGACCTATAGGTATATAGCTAATCTAGAATCTCTAACATAACACGCACTCTTATATGCCTCTAATACGTATTTAATTTAATTCTAATAGCTGTACCTACTTGCGTTGTTACATTATAAGAAAAACTTTATTCTGCTAGTAATAGCATTTAGATAATATTGCAATTTACTTTTAAAAAGATTGCGTTAAAACGCACAAAACAACATCTAAATTAGATCTGTTTGCAACCTTAAATCTATTAAACATAGTTAGGATCCCTTAGATCTCTTAACAGCTAAAGCCTTTAAGTTTAGATCTTCTTATTAACACATAGTTAAGATTACTTTAGTAAAAGTTGCGTTTAGCGCTACAATAGAAACTTAGAGACTATTAATAACCCAGGAGTATTAGAGGCAACGCTAATAACTCCCTCTAAAGAATTACTAACTCTAGGAGCCTTCTTCTAAGACAACTCTATATTAACTGTAACAACCTAGTAATAGAGTGCTAAAGCAAAAAAGATAGACACTAAGAAATCTAGAGACAGACTTCCTTAGCCTAGAGCTAGACTTGTACCTTTACTAAATCTTACTCTTGTACAAATAGAAGTTAATTAATTATAATAAGAACTAAAACAAGAGTTAGTAAAGATTAATTCTCTTAAGGAAGGACTAACCTTGTTAGTAGGACTAGACAAGCCTCTACTTACTACTAAAACTCTCTAGAACTCTTCTGCACTCTACTGTTTATCTAATAGCTCTATATCTAAGTACTTATATTGCTATAAAAGCTCTTGCTAACTTTAACAATCTAAGAAAACGCCTAATATAGATAATCTTAGTAATAGAAAAGATTCTACCTTCTGCTAATAGCAGGCCTCTATTTAAAATTAACTTAAAATTAACTTAGATTACTATTAGACTAAAAGACAACGCATAGCCTTAGTATAGAGCTACACTACAGGACTAGCTAAGGGCTATCTTAAGCCTTAATACCTATTAGATACTAACTAAGAACAATTTTAGAACGCTAAGCAAATAATTAAGCTACTTAAGTCTTATTTTATTACAGGCAATAAGGTAGCTAAAAGCTGTGCAGCGTTTAATTAATTGCAGATAATAAAGAAAGAAACATTCTCTTTGTTTAAAGCTAGGTTTTTAAGTTCTGTAGTTAAGAGACAAGTACCTTCTTTAGAGTAGTTTTACTACTTATAGACAAAAATTACACTAGGACTATAAGCCTCTAACCTAGGATTTAGGCACTAATAAAAGAACTTATTTAATTAGATAGTAGAACACCTTACTGCCTATAATATAGAGTAGAAGAACAATTCTAACCTAAGTATATTACTAGCTGCTGCTAAATTGCTAATTAGGCAGGCTCTATAAACTAATTTAGAGCTAAATTAGACTACTACCTCTAGCGCTCTAACACATTCTGCGCTAGCCTATTAATTAACAACAGTATGTCTTTCTACTAAGACTTTTAAACTTAATTAATAGAAGACCTCTAGTAGTTATTATAATTATAGTAAACTAGAATACTACGCTAGTAATTATACAAAGCCTTGTGTACGTTAGATTAAAGCTATAGAAGTAGATAAGTTTAAAGATGCTTAAGAGCAACCTAACTAGAAGGTATATTATACAAGAAATAGAAGCGCCTAAGAAAAACTTTCTCTTTAAGCCTAAGCTATTATAATCTATTCTACTTTAACTTTTCTTATTTGTTTTACAGTTCCTATTTTCTTATACCTGCGCTTCTTTACAACTAAGGTATTAGCTTACGCCTTAATACTCTTGTTAACACTAGTACTTAAAGTTTCTTATTTTTAAATTTACAAATTGTTTTATCTGTTTCTAAAGCTTTACATTAACCTATCTAGAAGCTTCTCTTCTAGGTTTAGGTGCGCAGCTTTAAGGATTAGATTACTTCTGCAGTTACTAGATTAAATACACTAAGCTAAGAAACAGCTTAATAAGTTAGTCTAGTTCTAAATAGATTCTATCTTATTAGTAACATGCTTGGTTATTACACGTAATAACCTTGTAATCTGCTAATTTACATCTTCTATTACACACTCCTTAGATTAGGCAAACTTGTTAGCTTGCTTAATCTATTTAGTAGAGCAAAAGTAGTAATTAAGGCAAATAGTAATACTGCTTTATATTGCAAGCGTTGCGTTTACTCTATTTATTAGCTTAAACGTAAGTTATTAGTGTATAAATTTCTAATTATTTACTATATATATAACTAAATCTAATATTAGTGTTGTTTATCTAAAGAATATAGCCTACGTTATCTTCTTAGGCCTTGTATGTAGGTTTTGTAAGTAGGCAGTCTATAGGATAGGTGCAAACAGACTATTAGTGTAAGTTTACTTATTAGCTAAGCTTTACTTTAGAGCGTTTATTATAGCGTAGTCTGTTGCTTAGGTAAGAGGTAGTCTGTTAACGTGTGTTGTTATAGAGTAAGATTGTATAACAAGGTAAGAAAGAGCGTAAGCAAGATTGTTGCCTAGTAGTTGCGTTACTTAGGTATAAAAAAGTTGCCTACTCTTATATTTTTACACTCTAGGGCATTAATTAACTTATTAATTAACTTGTTAACTAGCTATCTATCTACTTATTTCTTCTTATTATTTACTTTATTAAGTACTTGCTTAATCTTCTCTATTATAGTAAGTTTCTTTACTTTTAATTTAGTCTATTACTAACTTAGGCAGCTGCCTAAGAAGAATTCTACTATTATAGTTAATAAGATAGCTTACGCGCGCGCCTACAAGAAGAACGCTACTACTGCTACTACGCCTACTATTAAGAGCAAGGCTAATAATTTAAATCTACTACGCTAATTCTAGCGCAAGACTAAGCAGCGCAATTCCTTACTTAAGAGTAGAGTAGTTTCTAGCAAAAAGACTATTAGAGTTAAAAAGAGAAAGCTTTACTCTAGTTTATACTTGCGCTGCGCCTTTTAGTTTACTAATAAGCAAAGTAATAGCTACTACTATAGTAGAGCTAGATTAATAATAAGCAAGTGTTGTATAGCTTACCTAAACTATTTTTACGTTAAAATATAGGTTACTCTAGTTACTATTAATAATATACTTGCTAATATAAGTAGTCCTAGTAATTTACGTAAGTAGGCTATATAAATTATTATTAGCGTGTTTAAGAAAACTATTAAGGCAAGTTTTAAAGATTGTTTAATCTTAGAAATAGCTAATTTGTTTATAGAAGCTAAAGAAGGCTTGCGCGTAGCTTTACTAGTAGCTTAAGGCTGTAAAGGCTATACAGCAGGCTTAGAGCGTTCTAGCTCTTAGTAGTTTTAGAGTAAGCTTAAGCTATATTAATCTAACTTTTAGCTTACTAAGTGCTAAGCCTGCGCGTTCTGCTTAGAGCTTTGGAAGATATAGGTTTAGTAGAGCGTTAAGCAGGTTTATAGCTTAGGCTCTGTTTACGCTAAGTAGGTAGTAGTTATTGTTTAGTTACTAGCGCTGCAGCTCTTTTCTGCCTAACACTCTACTACTTAAAGAGCAGCTCTAGGCTGCTTAGACTCTAATGCCTAAGCGTTAAGAGCTAGCGTAGGATTAGCTGTTATCTTCTTTGCCTAAGGCTATAGAAACAGTTAGAGATTTGCTAACTCTAAGCTATAGATTAAGAGCTTTAGGTCTCTTAATTGCTAAGCGTTATGCTTAGGCTTACAAGATAATTAATAAGGTGTTTAACTTTATAGAGGTAAGTTTTTAGGTAGTTTTACTTATAATTTAGAGTTAGTAGTCTTAGTTTTTATGTGTTTGCTCTGCTTAGATCTTATAGTAATCTTAAGCTTTTAGAGCAAGCAAATTAATTAGTAGATAGAAAAGTTAAATTAATCTTTGTATTTTCTAAATTATTGCTTTGTAAGTAACTTGCTTATATCCTTAAAGTTAAGAAGCTACTTAAACTTAAAGAATTGTTAATAGGTAAGGTTCTTAGTAAGACTATTAGCTAGCATTAATCTAGATTCTAAATAAGATACTTAGAATAATCCTTTTAAGTGCTCTTGCCTAAGCTACATATTCTAAATGTTAACATGCCTAAGCTTTGTAGATATCTGCTTATTTTTCCTTATAACTAGCTAAATAGTCTGCTAATTATTACACTAGATATTCTATAGATCTTTTAGATTAAGCGTAAGCTCTTTAAAGAACTAGCTAAGCGCTATAGATTCTTTTGTAGCGTATTCTAGAGTAAGTAGCTTAGCTTCTATAGTTAAGGTAGTAACTAATCTTTATCTAGCAGCTTTTTAAGAGATTGCTCTTCTAAATAGGATAGCTATATAACTATGTAAGGAACGCCTAGTTAATTTATTGTTAGCACAGGAGGCGTCTCTACAGATAGTTAGTTCTAGACTATTAAAATCTCTATACTTAATTAAATTAAACCTTATTTAATAGAGATACATAATTACCTGTTCTACAGCTTTAATATAATTGTCTAAAGGATTAGTTAAGAAATAGGAAAGCTTTAAGACTATATAGGCTATATCTAGGCAGCTTATAATTGCAGTGTAAAGGACTAATCTAACTCTTTCTTAATAGGCCTTAATTTCTTACTTACTAGCTTCTCTAGTATTCTTGTAGAGCTCTTTAGATAGTAATAGTGTTAGAGAGAATAATCTATTGTGTAGTCTAAATTTTTTAGTAATCTTGTTAATATAGGCGTTATAGACTAGAGTAATTAATTAGTCTAATCTGTTTTAGATAACTCTAATCCTAAGGAACTATTTAACTAGTCCTTAATCTTAGATTTTATATTTGCTAATAATCTTAGACTCTAGATCCTTAGCTTTAAGCTTATAATTCTTGCAGTAAATAAGTAGAATATTATTAACATAGAACAGAATAAAGATTGTTTAATCCTAAGTAAAGAAAAGGCAGAGTTCTTCTTTAGATGCATGTAGTTCTATCTTGCGCAGTAATTTTAAGAATTCCTTATACTAAAGTAATACAGATTCTCTAAGCCTGTAGAGCGCTTAGTTAAGCCTTACACAAAGCCTAGCTTTCTTAAATCTATCTAGTAGATTATAGAACACTAGATTATTAGCTGTAATTAAGGCGTTAAGAAACGCTCTAACTATGTTATATTGCATAATTTCTAGATTAAACTAGGCTGTACTAGCTATAGTAATCCTAAAAGACTTAGCTGCAAGTGTAGTAGCGTGTGACAAGCATATGCAAACACATGTTACATCTGATACCTTATAAAGGCTTAGTAACAGATTATGTAGGAAGCTAGCAGATTAGGACTAAAAGCGCTCTAACAGCGCTCTAACTTAGCTACTACGCCTACTATAAATATAAGCCTATAGCATAGATAGAGGACAAGTTTCTCTTGTCCTTCTGTACAAGACCTATAGGTGTATAGCTAATTTAGAATCTCTGATACAACACGCACTCCTATATGCCTCTAATACGTATCTAATTTAATTCTAATAGCTGTACCTACCTGTGTTGTTACATTATAAGAGAAACTTTGTCCTACTAGTAATAGTATTTAGATAATATTGCAATTTACTTTTAAAAAGATTACGTTAAAACGTATAGAACAACATCTAAATTAGATCTGTTTGCGACCTCAAATCTATTAAACACAGTTAGGATCCCTTAGATCTTCTAACAGCTAAAGCCTTTAGGTTTAGATCTTCCTATTAATATAATAGTTAGGATTACTTTAGAAAAGTTGCGTTTAGCGCTACAATAGAAACTTAGAGACTATTAATAACCTAGGAGTATTAGAGGCAACGCTAATAACTCCCTCTAAAGAACTAACTCTAAGAGCCTTCTTCTAAGACAACTCTGTATTAACTGTAACAACCTAGCAACAGAGTGCTAAAGTGAAAAAGACAGACACTAAGAAACCCCCTTAGCCTAGAGCTGCACCAAATCTAACCTCTGCCTAAATAGAGGTTAATTAATTATAACAAGATTTAAAACAGGCTTTAGCAGAAATTAATTCCCTTAAGAAAGGACTAACTCTGTTAATAGGACTAGACAAGCCCCTACCTACTACTAAATTACCCTAGAACAATTCTGCACCCTACTATTTATCTAACAGCTCTATATCTAAGTACTTATATTACTATAAAGGCTCTTGCTAACTTTAACAATCTAAGAAAACGCCTAATATAGACAATCTTAGTAATAGAAAAGATCCTACCTTCTACTAATAGTAGGCCTCTATCTAGAATTAACTTAAGATTAACTTAGATTACTATTAGACTAAAAGACAACACATAGCCTTAGTATAGGGCTATACTACAGGATTAGCCAAGGGCTATCTTAAGCTATAATATTTATTAGATACTAATTAAGAGCAATTCTAGAACGCTAAGCAAATAATTAGGCTACTTAAGTCTTACTTTATTATAGGTAACAAGGTAGCCAAAAGCTAAGCAGCTTTTAATTAAATGCAGATAACTAAGGAGGAAACGTTCCCCTTGTTTAAAGCTAGGTTTCTAAGTTCTATAGTTAAGAGACAAGTACCCTCTTTAGAGTAGTTCTACTACTTATAGACTAAGATTACGCTAGGGTTGCGAGCCCCTAACCTAGGATTTAGGCACTAATAGAAGAACTTATTTAATTAGATAGTAGAACACCTTACTATATATAATATAGAGTAGAAGAATAACCCTACACTAAGTATAACACTAGTTGCTACTAGGTTGCTAATTAGGTTAGCTCTACAACAGAATTTGGAGCTAAATTAGACTACTACTATTAGCGCTTCAACAAATTCTGCGCTAGCCTATTAATTTATAATAGTGCGTCTTCCTACAAAGACCTCTAAGCTAGAATAATAGAAGACCTCTAGTAGTTATTATAATTGCAGTAAGCTAGGACACTACTCTAGTAACTGCATAAAGCCTTGTGTGCGTTAGATTAAAGCTGTAGAAGTAGATAAGTATAAAGATGCTTAAGAGTAACCTAATTAGGAGGTGTATTATATAGGAAACAGAAGCGCCTAGGAGGACACCTCTCCTTAGGCCTAAGCTATTACAATCTATTCTACCTTAACCTTTCTTATTTGTTTTGCAGTCCCTATTTCCTTATACCTACGCTTTTCTATAACTAGGGTATTAGCTTACGCCTTAATACTCTTGTTAACACTAGTGCTTAAAGTTTCCTATTTTTAAATTTACAAATTGTCTTATCTATTTCTAAAGCCTTGCAGCAACCTATCTAGAAGCTCCTCTTCTAGGTTTAGGTACGCAGCTTTAAGGATTAGATTACTTCTTTAGTTACTTAATATATTTAACTATACTTAAATATTAATAGCTAAAAGATTTTAAACTGTCTATTTCTTATCCTTAATCTTAGGTCTTAGGATTGTATACTTAGCCTCTAATAGTTAAGATAATTTAAGATTCAATTAGACACAGATAGGTTACAGTTTATTTGGCTATCTAAGTACCCCTATTTATACAATCCTTTACCCCCTATTCCTACTATTCTATATTAAGCTATAGTGCCAGCTACTGTCTATCTTAATGTGCAACAACACAACGCCCTATAGGAGAAAGAAGACTACTATATCTAAAATAGTCCTTACTGTTCCTCTTCTTCTATTTATTGTATTAAGGGATACTTAAAGCTCCTATTAGCCTAAAAAATCTTAGAGATCCCTTATACCCCAACTAAGCAAAACCGCTTAGAGTCTAAACCCTTTCTAACTACCCGCATTACTCTTATTTCTACTAATGCATTTTACTTTATTATAAAGAAGCCCTAAAACAAGTTCTTTACAACAAGCTTCTATAAAATTAATAAGATTCTTACCTCTAAGGACAACGCAGATAATTAAAGCTAATTAGATAAGAGATTACCTGCCTGTTACTCCTAGTATTAGAATGTATTTAGCAAGTTAGCAGCCAATTAATTGCCTCTTTATTGTCTATACAATTACAAGATTATCCTTAAAGAACTATTACTAAATACGTTTAGTCCCCTGTATAAGTAAAACTAGAAGAAGCTTAAAGCTACTAAGGCCTACGTCTAGGAACACCTTTAGAAGAGTTTTATTAAGGCTAGTTAAAGTCCTTTTGCTTTACCTATTCTCTGTATACGCAAACTAAATAGAGACATACGCATCTATATAGACTATTAGAAGATTAACGCCCTTACGCGCAAGGACGTCTATTTAATCTCTTGCATTAATAAGCTGCTATTACGTCCCTCTAAAGCTAAGATCTTTACTAAGTTTAACATTAGGGCTGCCTTTAACAAAATTTGTATAGATCCTAACTCTAAAGAGTATACTACCTTTTAGACCTGTTACAGTATATATAAGTGTAAGGTTCTCTCTTTTGGCTTATATAATAGGCTAGCTACGTATTAACGCTATATAAATAATATACTAATTGATTATCTTAACAATTTCTGCATTACGTACCTTAATAACATCCTAATCTACTCTAAAGATATAAACTTACATTAAAAACACGTCCAAAAGGTCCTAGAGCGCCTACGTACTGCAGGACTCTAAGTAGATATTTAGAAGAGTAAATTCTATGTAACCTATACAAAGTATCTAGGTTACGTTCTAACAAACTAGGGCACTAAAGTTAACTCTAATAAGGTAAAAGCACTTCAAAACTAGGCTAAACCTACTACAGTTACTAGCGTTAAGTTATTTCTTAGCTTTACTAGTTTCTATTAACAATTTATTAAGGATTTCTCCTGTGTAGCCAAACTAATTATAAAGCTTTAAAGTCCCGCTATACTATTTGATTAGACTACAGACTGCTAACAGGCTTTTAATCAGATTAAAGCCTTACTCCTAGCTATTCCTATGCTATCTCATTTCTATCCCAAATATAATACAAAGTTAGAAACTAACGCGTTAGATAGAGTAATAGCAGAAGTACTCTCTTAGAAGCACCCTAACAACAAGTAGTATCCTATAGCCTTCTATAGTTACGCCCTATCTAGGGCTAAGCTTAATTAGAAAATATATAACAAGGAACTTTTTGCTATCCTAAAAGCGTTTAAGAAGTAGAGAGCTAAACTTACCTCTATACAGAGTTAAATCCAAGTGTATTTAGATTACTGCTCCTTAGAATACTTTATAACTACTAAGGTTCTTAATGCATGTTAAGCACAATAGGCAGAGATTATTACCTCTTTTAATTTCTGCATTAAGTATACGCTTAGTAAGCTTAACAAGTAAGCTAATATTCTAAGCTAAAGAGAACAGAACATTAGCAAGGTTAAGGCTGCCTAACAAGACAACAGATCTTGTGTACTTCTAGGACCTGTACGCCTAAGCCCTCTAGTTAACTCTAAACTAGCTTAGAACTACGTCTGTAACTAGCTAGAGATTAATATTTTAGCTATTTTAGTCTAATCTATTAGTGCCTCCCTAAATCTTAACTTATTAAAACTAATTAAAGCCCTGCTAGCAGAGAATTGCTACTTCTTTAAAGAAGAACGCCTTACGCTACTACAGCTGTATTATATCTAAGAAGGACTACTACTGTATTACTTACGCCTATGTGTACCTAGAGACTCCTCTTTGTGTACTTAACTAATTAGAGAGGCTTATAATTAGGTATCTACTACTTACCTAAGCGCTATAAAGACATATTAGCTCCTAGCTTAGTAATATTATTAGAGAGGTATAGAGGCTACATACAAACGCTATGTACAAAACTGCATTTCCTGTTAAAGATCTTATCTAAGACAGCTCTAAGCCTAAGGTTTTCTTTATCTATTACTAATTCCTAATTAGCCTATAAAGCATCTATGTATAGATTTTAAGACCTTTCTAAAAGACTGTTATAGCTATAATTAGATTATGGTAGTTATTAATTGTCTATCTAAGCAAGCTGTTTCTATTCCTTGCTACAAAACAATTAACGCTTAAGAAATAGCTTACTTATTTATTTAATAGGTATACTAATTTAGCTATACGCCTAAAAGTATAGTGTCTAACTGCAGACTCTAGTTTGTGTCCTAATTCTAGTCTAAGTTCTGCAAGATCCTAGGCGTGCAACTTAAGCTTTCTACAGCCTACTATAAACAAACTAATAGACAAACTAAGATTATAAATAAGTATATTAATTAACAATTAAGGCCTTTTGTATCTTATTACTAGGACAACTAGAGTAACCTCTTGCTAATAATTAATTGAGCCTAAGCTACGCTGCTGCACTCTGCGATTGGTATAGCGCTATACTAGCTCCTGTTTAGATCTAAACTACAACAGAGCTAGGATTAGGTATTATCTCCTTTAAAACACAAAGATGTAAATATTAAGAATACCTTAAGCTTAGCTACCTGCATATATAAAGCCTAGCGCACAGCTAAAGACAATATAAAGAAAGTGCAGAAATAGATAGCTGCTAAGGTAAATAAATATTATTAACCTATTAATTAGGTAGTAGGTAACAAGGTTTACCTCTTAACCTAAAACCTATCTGTTACCTGCCTAAGTCGCAAACTTGCTGAATTATAGAAAGGCCCCTTTAAAGTTCTAGAACAAGTTAGCTATTTATTTTAACTAAAGCTACCTAAAGGTTCTAAGATCTATAACGTGTTCGCTCTAGACGTCCTCTGCAAGGACTCTAACAACCCCCTGCCTAGTTAGCTAAGCCTAAACCTATCTAGCATCCTAATTTAAGGCGTTAAAGAATAGAAAGTTAAAGAGATCCTAGCTAGCAAGCTGTACCGCTCTATCCTAAAGTATCGCGTGAAATAGGTAGGCTATAACCCTAACTCTACCTAGTATAACGCCTTAAACTTTATAGGCGCCCTATATATATTGCAAGCGTTCTATAAACGCTATCTAAAATAGCTAGAACTCCTATAAGCGTTAGCTAAATAGATTATAGTATAGGAAAAAGGAGTTAAAGATCTTACAGCATTACAAGACAATTATATTAGAGAAATTAAACTTAATATTGTAACTACTATACTAGTAGGTAACAGCTATTAACAATAGGAGTCTTACTCTTCTATTAGATTTAACAGCAGACTGTTACTGCTACTAGTAGGACGTTCTTAACTGTCTAAATTCCTAGGTACAGACACTAACGTACTACCTAGTTGTCCTCTATTCTAGCTCTGCCTACTGCGAGTACTAGCCTCTTGCTCTGCTGCTGCCTAAAACGTTGCTACCTACGCCTCCTCTTGCTCTGCCAACTAATTAGCCCTTAATACTATTATAATATCTACTAGCTAAGTAACTACACTAGTTAACCTAGCCGTGCTCCTTCTAAGCAACCTAACCTCCTTGGCTATTACCCTAACCTCCCTAGCTAGCTCCTCTCTCTAGTAATAAGCGCTAACTAACAAGTTAGCGTTATTTATATTAGCTACTTATGCAGTGCCTACTTGCACAATAGTAGCTAACTAAAACGCTGCCTCCTTAACAGCAGCCTTCTGCTTTAACACTACCTTGTTAGACTTATCTCTACCTAGAGCAGTAAACCTGCAGTTAAAGGCCTTAGAAAGGCTATTATACTCTTAGCCCGCATATAGAGGAACTAGGCAACACTTCTTATTTAAGAGTGTGCAATAAGCACACTTCTTAGACACATCTAAATAGAATCTAAACTTAATATTAAAATGGCTGTAGGCAAAAGCCCTTGCGGCCTGCAGGTAAACAACCTAATAGGCTAGGAGATAAGCCTTAGGAGGGACAGAAATAGGCATTATGTGTATCTGCAGAAACAATTAGCTAACAATTAAATTAGAAGAGTAGTTAGATAGCTGTAGGTATACAAACGTATAGGGGGAGAGTGTAGAGAAGTAGTATACTAGAGAGCTAGCCTTATATATATGCTTAAAAAGCTTAAGGTAAAGTTAGAAACTTTAAACGCGCTAGCGCGCTAATCAAAACAACAACAAACAGCTATATTACGTTATCTTAAAATAAACTTAAGGTAAATGTAAGTTTATAACAATTTAGAGAGGTATCTAAAACAACACTAATACAGACCTAATTAATAGGGACTATCAATTTTAAGAAGGGGGGTAATGTAATAAGCATATGCAAACACATATTACATCTGATACCTTATAAAGGCTTAGTAACAGATTATGTAGGGAGCTAGCAGATTAGGACTAAAAGCGCTCTAACAGCGCTCTAACTCAGCTGCTACGCCCACTATAAATATAAGCCTATAGCATAGATAAAGGACAAGTTTCTCTTGTCCTTCTATACAAGACCTATAGGTGTATAGCTAATCCAGAATCTCTGATACAACACGCACTCTTATATGCCTCTGATACGTATCTAATTTAATACTAATAGCTGTACCTACCTGCGTCGTTACATAGCGTACGTAGTAAGTAGAAAGTTCTTTTCCTAGAGATCTTCTCTTACTACAAGCCTAGCTTTACACTTTAGAAAGTAACTATCTTAATTAAACTTATATGCCTAGACCTATTTTAATAAGATTAGTTAATCCTTAGACTTGTGCCTTAGAATCTCTTTTTAGGTACCTTTCTTATATAGCTAATTAATTTCCTTAAGAAAGGTATCTAATAACAGGCGTTTTATTAGATGTTAAAGCATCTGCTTCTATGTATTAGGTAGCTTAGGCATGTTATCTCTATAAGCACGCTTTTTAACAGCTTAGTAATTTTAATTACTTAGCATAGCTATTATAATTATAGCGTTTAGTATTTTGTAACTAAAGCGCTTAGTTTAAGCTTCTATAAGGCCTAGTAGAAAAGTGTTCTTAAAATTGTTTTTCTAGTAATCTATAAATAGATCTGCAATTAATATATTAATACTCTTACCTCTTATCTAATTATTGTAATTCTTCTTGCAGTAAAGCAGCATATATTAACTTAGTAGTTTATTAATCTTAAGAGCTACTTCTTACAGTTAATAACTTAATTGTGTAAAAGAATTTACTAATCCTGCTTTATCTAGGGCTCTAGAGTTACTACTCTTAGGTTAAGTAGCAGGGGAGGAAAAGGCTAACTGCCTATCTTGTTAGGAACCTATCTAATCCCTAGATACTAATAGGCTAGCTCTTTTAGGACCTAGCAATAGTCCTTAGCTATTAGATCCTACGCGCTTAATAAGCTAAATACTAGATAACTAATCTAGTTCTAGAGTTGCTTCTAGTGTAACAAGCCTAGTATATTTACTTTAGTCTAAAAGGATTCCTAAATGCTTACTAGCCTTACTAGTATTTCTCTTAGCTTCTGCCTTCTTTTCTTTATAATTATAAGATTAGCTAGTCTCTGTAATTCTTAGAATTAGATGCTTACCCCCAAGCTGTTGCTTAGTAACCTTAGTAATTTTCTAGCTTAGTTAATCCTGTAGAATAAGCAAGTTAATATTCTGCTTAGAATTATTAAGTTTACTAACGTATAGAATATCTACAATCTTAAGTACTTACTTCTTAGGCATCTTATCTTCTTAGTTGCTAGGGTAGAATGTAGATTTATTAAAGGTAACGTCCCTTAATACAATTACTTAATTAATTAATAGAACTTATATATAATAGATATTAAAAGCTTAATAGCCTACTAGATATCTAATATAGCTGCAAGGGTTAACTTTAAACTCTTGCTTATTTCTGCCTGCTGCTTAGTCGCAATTAAGAGGATACGCTCTACAGCTATAAGTATAAATACTACTCTAATTTAGGCGTAAGTTAGCAGTCCTGTGCCTAGTAATTACTAGCTTGTACTATTAAAAATATTGCCTAAACTAGGTGTGCAGGACCTTATTTAGAGATTAAAAACTATAGATTTTTAATAGGCTTATACTGTGTAAGTAGGCAGCTGCATCTATAATATATAGCTAAAGCTTAGTTAGAAGATTTGTACTTGTGCGCATCTTAATTAATTTTGTAATTAGCTTCTAACCTGCCTACTTAGCTAATCTATTTAGCTAATACATGTATAGTAGTAGACGTAGTATTTTAATCTTCTTTTAATCTGCCTACTTCTTATACTACAAACGCCCTCTCTAAGGCAGAGTTACAGTGTTATTATTTTAATAGATTTTTACAATTTTTAGATTAAATTTGTTCTTAACCTAGGCTGTAAATTAGTAAATTACTCTTATAATCTTAATTAACGTCTTATTGTAAAAGTTGTAGTTAAAAAGCTTGCCTAAGTAGTCTTCTTTAATAATTAAGGACTATTCTTTATAACTATTTAGATTTGCAAAGGCCTATAGTAATAATTTTAGCCTTCTATACAGCTAGTACGCAGCTCTATCTGCTTACTATAGATGCTGCTAACTATAGCTCTTTTAGCATTAAAGGGTTTTTTTTACATATATATAGAAATGTTTGTTAGTTAGTTATAGAGTACTATTCTTAACTGTTGTCTTTAGCTTTATGTTAACTAGTTTTATTCTTTAATTAGTTCTTTTGTACTTTAGTCTAGTTCTTAAAGTGCGCATGCCCTATAATTATTATAAGTATAGCTAATCTTATTTTCTTTATACTTATTATATTCTTAAATATACTACTATTATCTAAAGATAGCTCTTTTTTGTAAAGTATATAGGCTTCTATTAGTTAGTATACTATAAATAAGACTGTTAGTCTTTATAATAAATGTAGTATTATAGGCGCGTTATTCTTAAAGTCTTCTAGTAGAGATCTAAAGAAGTTAGCTGCTTTCTACTATTTATTCTCTTAGTAGTGTTCTATTGCTACTTTAATTTAAGCTTACAGTTTATCTGCTGTCTTGTCTTACGTATTAGTTGCGTATATTGTAGTTATAGGCTCTTTATAGTGCACTTACCTTGCGTTTAGTAGGGCTTAGAGCTATAGCCTTTCTTTTAACGCAAGTTGTTTTGCTAACTAGAGCTCTTTATTCTTATCTCTGTTACCTTTATTATACTCTTTTTATTCTTCTTTACTGCTAGAGTAAGTATCTTTCTTTAGTAACCTCTATTGTTTTCTTATAGTACTCTTACGTTTCTGTCTAAGTATAGTAATTAGCGTAGATATTGCGTTGTTTTATGTTTACGCAGCATCTTTGTCTCTGCTTCTTTCTACTTTCTTTATAGTACTGTTATTCTGCTCTTCTAGGCACTTAATTTTAGTAGTTAGAGTCTTAATACGTATGTTTAGGCTGTTATCTTTCTTCTTCTTGCCTCTACTTTGTCTATTAAAGCGTTTGCTACTATTTGCTTTAGGTCCTGTTAATAGTTTGTAAGCTAGGTCTACTAGCGCTCTTGTTATCTTTTATTATTTATAGTTATTATCTTTAGTGTTATTATTAAGCTCTAAGCAGAAGCGCCTTTACCTCTTGTCTCTAGTAGCACTTACTAGGTTTATAATATTGCTGTTGCTGCCTAAAGTAAAGTACACTATATTATGTAGTTAACTATTATTATTTGTATACTATTCTGGGTTGTATTACTACTAGGCTTAACTTTATCTTATACTAGAGTCTGGCATTTAATTGCAATGCCCTTAAGGCTTCTTATCTTAATGTGTAAGTTAATAGTTATAGCTAGATTATTGTTATTAGTAATTAGGCGTAGCGCTAACGTGTTAAATATCTTTAAAGTCCTAACTATATACTAGTTTATAAATTTTAGTTATAATAGGTATTTAACAAGTGCACTGTATTTAAGATGTTATAGCTTTATCTTAAAGTTACTATCTTTAAGCTACTGTTAACGTGCAGCTGTTATTAGCCTTAAAAGCAGGAAGGTCTAGGTAGTTTAACAATGTACGCTGTCTATAATATAGATATTAACGTTGTTAAGTAACAGTTTAGTTATTATTATAGTAAGGCCTATTAGCTAGGTTACTAAAGCAGCAGAAGAACTTAAGACTACTAATGCTAACTATATGCGTTCTAGTTCTAAGTTTGCAAGTGTTAGCTATCTTTCTATGTGTTTAGCTTTAACTTTATTACTATAGTCTTAAATTTCTAAGATTATCTTCTTTTATACAGCGCTAGCTATTACCTTATAGAATTCCTTTAGTATACTACTATTAGTTAGTCTAGGGCATATAGTATACTTAAGCTATTTATTTGTTATTAGGCTGTGCATTGCTTTTAGGTAGTTAGCTTACAGGTATGCCTGTTTAATCTTGTTATATATATTCTTATACTAGATAAAATCTGTTATCTTTTTAACCTATATACGCTAGTCTACTATATTAATATTATAGCCTATTTTTACAATTGCCTGTAATACGTTATTAGTAGTTATTGTCTTTACATTACTTATATACTATTTATTTAATTAAGGTAGCTACTACTTATACTTATTATTATAATTTTATAACGCACGTATTATACAATATATTACGCGTAACAGTTAAGAACAGTACAGGTAGGTATAAGAATAGTAGAATAGCTATAGCTTAGTTAGCGTGTGTAAGTGTACTTATATTATATGCTTACTTGTAACAGTATTGTAATGTATAGCGTAGTGTAGTAAATATAATATAGAAAATTACGTATATTTGCGTTGCAGCACCATTGTTATTATTATATAGTTATAGTATATTTATAGTAGTAACACAGTATTATATAGTTATAGTAGTAGGTTAAATTATAGGTGTAAGTAAAAGTAAGTAGGGTTTTGTCCTAGTATTATATAGCCTCTTACCTAGCGCTAACGCATTATGTTATATCTTTTAAGTAAGTAAAAGTATATTCTAGAAGAGCGCTTTTTACTGCATGTTATTCTTAGTGCAGCACTATATAGTACTGTAGAATACTATATAGTACTAAGTAAAATTCTTACCTTCTAAGTTTTTGTATTATAGTGTAGGTAACTTACCTCTTGTATATTATATTAGTAGTACTCTCTTTAGTCTAGTAGGTAAACTTAGCTAAACCTACTAGTACTATTGCAGTAGACAAGTCTACTATATAGTACTATAGAACACTATATAGCACTAAGTAAAATTCTTACCTTCTATATTTTTGCATTATAATATAAGCAACTTACTTCTTATATATTATGTTAGTAGCACTCTCTTTAGTCTAGTAAGCAAACTTAGCTAAATCTACTAGTACTATTATAGTAGACAGGTTACGTAATAAGGCTGCGTTAGAATATTTAAGTTGTATACTAGCGTCTAGTAGTTTACATAGAATTATAAAGAAGTTTTTTATGCGTCTATAGTCTTATTAGCAAGGAAAGCTGTCTGTTGCCTTTTATTTCTTTGCACTATGTTGTTTTATTATAATTCTATATTATCTATTAGTGTATCTAACGCCCTAGACTGTATGCTATTAGCGTAAACAGTAGTTAACAGATCTCTACAGTATACACAGCTTACAGCTAGCAAGAAAGTATATAGCAGCCTACTTCTGTTATATATTTTAACGTTAGTTTAAGATGTTTGTGTTTTTAACTAAATAATTCTACCCTACGTTCTATAGATTTGTTTGTAAAGAGATTAGTTTCCTCTTTTTAACGCTAAGTTTACTGTTAATATAGTAGTATTCCTTTATTTAGGTGTTCTCTCTTAGCATTAGCAACTAATGTTACAAATTATACAGTATATAGTATTTTACAAAGAATACTATTATTGTTTATTGTCTTATATTTTTATATAATAGCCTTGTTTTTTGTTAACATATCTTATAGTGTAGTGTCTCTACTTAGTGCTAGTATACTAGAGTGCTTAACTTCCTACGCTGCTGTCCTACTTAGATATTACTATACGTGCATAATTTCTTAATAACCCTACTCTTTTAGTTGCATAGATTATGTACTACTGCTTTAGATTATTAATCTAGTCTTTAGCTGAATATAGTTAGTGCTAGGTAATTATTCTTTAGTTCTAGTATTTGCTAGGCTAATGTTATCTAGTTATTTTAGTTAATACGCTAGCTAAAATACTAGAGATTGCAGGCTCTATAGAATAATTTGTGCAATAGCTATTCTTGTTCTAGTTAAGTATAGTATTGTTACGCTTTTTTAACTATAACTATACTATAACATTACTCTTAGTTTTTACGCTTACAAACAGCCTAGCGTTGTCTTATTTTAGGTATATAGCATTCTTGTATTTATATTAGCGCAGTCTTACTACCTAGTTACGTATATCTTTTTGGCGTCTATCTTATAGCTCTATAGCTATCTATTTTATAGTTGCCTGTTACAGTGCTTCTAGCTTGTTAATATATTACCTATTGTTTATAGTAAACTTTTACTAACCTATATACACCTATAGTTAATCTATTATGTCTGTTGCTTTGTAGTGTAATAGTCTAAAGAGTAACAGTACTTTATAGTTCTCTTTTGTCTTATTTAAGCTATATATTACAACAATATAGTCTAAGAGGTAGGCTAAATCTTTGTAGTTAAGATTGCGCTCTTTAAGTAACTTAATAAAGCTTTTAATATCTATACTGTTAACAACGCGCATATCTTTAAGCTAGTTAACTAAATTATTAAGCTTATAGTAGGTCTTTTAGAAGTTAGCTATATATAGCTATAGGCTGTAGTATATATTTAGATATATTAAGATCTGCTAGCTACTATATATAGTCTTAGCTCTTATCTTGTTATACTACGCGTAATATCTCTAGTAAATAGCGTAGATAACATCTATTATCTTAGTAGAATATTTGCCTATTATGCTTTTCTCTACTATAAAGTATAAGAAATAGGCGCAGACTTTAGCCTTCTATACGCAGGTAATGCCTTAGTCTATTAGTTAGTATAATATTATGCTACCTGCAGGCAGGAATATAACTCTGTTGTATTAGTAAGCATTATAACCTTTATTACTACAATAAGCCTGCAGTATATTAATACTATACATACTAAACGTTCTGCAGCAATTAGTAGCTTATCTAAAGCTTAGCTACTACGTGTTTATAAGGTAGGAACCTATTAATTAGCAACAATACTTGTCTGTTTATATAGTTATTAAACTATTTTAGCTATTCTAGCATAATATTAGTGTCTATTTAGGTAGAATTATTGTCCTAATAGACATAACTAAAACTATAGATATTTAGGTTCTTCTTACTGTCTATACAAGTTGTGTAGTTTAAGAATCCTATAAACTATAGAAGCACTTAGTCTAAGCTATCTGTATTTATGCACAGCACACTAGTTATATACTCTCTATCTAGTCTAGGTCTAGCTTCTAAATTGTCTACTAATGTGTATTAGAGTAAGTGTTTCTAGTATATACTAGCCTTATCTATATTGTATAAATTCTTAGGCGCGTATCTACTTACTATATTGCAAATCTTTTCTATTGTAAGCTTAGTATTCTTAACTATTATACTACTATAGTTACTTACTGTTTTTGCAAACTATTTATATAAATGTACACTGTGTTATTATTTATATATAGTAAGCTATCTGTTATTAAACTCTAGTATTTTGCAGCTATTGTATTTAGGCAGCTGTTACTAAAGTTAACGTGCAGTTTTGCAAATTATATTGTTAGTAATATTAACGCAGGCTGCCTGCAACTCTATATACTAGTTATTTAGAGCTGCCTTAAGGGTTTTTTATTGCAGACGCCTATTGTGCGCATAGTTATAGCTAGTGTATTTAGTTTTGTTACTGTCTAAGTGTTCTTGCGTTATTAGAAGAATATTAGTTATATTATTTAGTTGCATATAGCAGCAAAAGGCTCTAGTAGCTTATATAGTAAGTTGTTATAGTGTTAAATATAGAAATAATACCTTATGTTTGCAAACATTAACACGTTCTGTAATAGTCTAGGTATAACTATATTACTAGTTAGGCGTTAGACCTTAACCTATCTATAAACTAGGTAATATAGGCTTAATGTTGTAGTAGTAGAATAATAGTAGAAACTAGATATATTTATAATAAGCAATCTACTATCTAATATAGTAAAGACAATACACTTGCGTATACTAATACTCTAGTAGCTACTTATAGCATTTAATATAAAATAAAATCTAAACTTAGCCTTAAACCTATGCTAGTATTATTGTAGCACTAATTAGTTACTCTAAGTACCTATTGCAGTAGATAGCTTGCAATTAACGCTAATAGTACTCTCTAGTAAACAACAGTTATAGATAGTACAACGTAACTGTAGCTGCTAGTTATTAAAAGAGCCTACTGTAGTAGTAGGTTACATGCAGCACTAGTAGTATTCTCTAGTAGACAACAGTTACTAACAGTGCAACGTAACTGTAGCTACTAGTAGTTAAAAAAGCCTACTGCAGTAGTAGGTTACGTATAGTACTAGCAGTATTCTCTAGTAAATAACAGTTGCTAACAGTGCAACGTAACTATAGCTGCTAGTTATTAAAAGAGCCTAATTGTAGAGATTAATACGTTTAAAGTATTTACTGCCTTATATACTATACACAAGATTTATAAAGTATTACGCGTTACCTCTTATATATATTCTTCTCTGCTAAGCGTTTCTAAGACAAACAAATACAAGCCTATTGTTTTAATTTATATAGGTGTCCTTTAAAGTCTTAGTTATACCTACTAGCGTAGTAGGTATTCTTTTTGTTACTAGCTAGCAGTATCTTAGTATAGATAAGTTTAATGCGCGTAACTTCTTTGCGTTAATAAAAGTTCTTAAAGCTGTAATAAAGCTTAGTAACAATAAGAGACTTAATGTTATATAAGTTATAGTTAGAATATCTTAATATCTAGACATTAGATTACTACTTGTAGAGTCTAACAGAAATGCATTATATATAGTATAAGAGAGGTTATAGCTGCTTAGGTAGGCTTTACTATTAAAGAGCCTAATAAGAGTACTAGGATAGAGATATCCTAATAAATAACTATAACTCTACGTTATCCTTAATTTTTGCCTGTAACAATATATAGACAAAAGCATATAAATTATAGTTATATCTCTAATATCTTCTAGTTACCTAACAGCATAAGAATTGCGTTCTTAAGTTAGGCTAAGTTATTAATATGTATTACAGGATATAACAAAGTTATTGCAATAACAGCGCTCTTAAGTTAGGCTAAGTTATTAATATACGCACTAGAATGCTATTATAGCTATTATTGTAAAGATTCTTGCTTTTAAACATGCTATAAGGTATCTTAGTTAAGTAATAGTGTTGCAGAACATAACAAAGTTGTTGTAACAACAGCGCTCTTAAGTTAGGCTAAGTTATTAATATGCGTATTAGAATACTATTGTAGCTGTTGTTATAGAGATTCTTGTTGTTAAATATGTTATAAGGTATCTTAGTTAAGCTACAATATCTAAACAGCTACTAAAGAGTCTATTTAGAACATAAATTTGCTTCTATACTAGTAGGCTAAGAAGTAGCGCAGGTGTAGTGCTAACAACATAGTAAAGCTTAGTTCTAGATTTTTAAACTATATAAACATATAGACGTAATAGGTATAGTTTTAGTTTTGTAAAAATAAAAATATAATAAAGGATTAAGTTTCTTAGACTTATAAGAAATATATATACAAAGACAGTAATATTAAATTAGAAGTATAAGTTATATATTAAGAAGTAGCTGTATATATAGGTATATAGGTAAATTTATCTTTAGTTTTAAGGTTAAGAAAGTATAAAGAGGCGCAAGTGTATAATAGATAAAAATAACACTAGGTTTTGTGTATGTTTTAACAAAAGACTGTTACCTTAACTCTAAGACTAGAGATATATAAGTAAATTTATTTCTAGTTTTAAAGTTAGAGAAGTATAAGAAGGCGCAAGTGTATAATAGATAAAAATAACACTAGGTTCTATATATGTTTTAACAAAAGACTGTTACTTTAACTTTAAGACTAAAGACATATAAGTAAATTTATCTCTAGTTTTAAGGTTAAGAAAACGTATATATAGTAAGAGGCAGAAAGTAGCTAGCTAGTAAGGCTATTATATGCTCTATTAGCGCTAATAGTTTAAGAGTAAGTAGCACGTAGATGCGTTTAATATATAGCAGTTTGTTAACAGTCTTTGTTACTATTTAGCTCTTGTTGTATTTGTATATTAGAGCAAGTTAGAACAGTAGTTTCTAGTAGACAACTGTTCTATACTGTGCTAGAGAAAGAATATAAATTAGATCTGCAGGCATTTTAAAACTAAAAAAGATTAAATATACTAGCTACTTAGAACATTAGTTAACACTGTATATAAATTATACTTATTATTTCTTACTATTAAGTAATTACCTATGCCTGTTACTAGTCTTACCTATAGTATATATAGTACACTATTCTACCTGCTTCTATCTATACTAAGCCTAGCTACCTTAGTACAGGTTGTATATTAGGCTGCTAGAGCTACTAGTCTATTTTTTTTATACATTTAAACCTTATACGTGTCTACTTGCAGGTATACTTACCTTTTTAGGTGTTTGAGTTCTACTATATATATTCTAAACGCGCAGTAACTTATTTATTCTACAGTTGTAGTAAAGTAACATAGGAAGTAAGTCTAAAGGACGCTTAGAGCACAGCTAAGGGCATAGACAAGATACAATAGCTAAAGGGCTATTAGAGGGGAGAACAACAAATAACAGACACACCTAATAATAATATATTTAATTCTATATTAAATCTAATAGGCCTTAGAGGTAAATAACGCTCTACTACATATAGCAACTAATTACAACTCTAAATTCCTATTAGCCTAGGCCTTAGGAGGCTGCGCACTTGCGCATACACCTACGCTCTTCTGTAGTTCTTGTAACTTAGGAATTGCAGGAACTTAACAGTCTAATAAGTGTTTAGTAAGCTGCTACAGTTCTCTCTAGAATATAATTAGTATCTATTCTAAGGACATAGAGTTAATACTCTAAGATTAGAGGAACAGAAAGTAGGATCTAGAGCAACGCCTATCTAGAGGGTCTAGAGCAACGCCTATCTAAAGTACCTAAATTAGCTACTACTAGAACTAAGTTAGAAGGAGGATTAAGCAGACTCTAAAAAGCAGAGCAATAGCTAAAGAGGTAAGACGCAAGCTGTAGCTAAAGCTGTATTAGGCTAAGCAAAAGCGCAAAGTTATTACGCTCTACTAAGTATATAGTATACTAAAAAAGTCTTAGAGTACAGACAGCAGAAACAACTAAGAGCAGACTAAGGAAGACATTAAAACAGGTAGTTAGAAGGAAGAGAAAACTAACAATTGCTTAGACAGCAAGTATAAAGAAATTAGAAAGAGATTAGTAGACTTTACAACAGAAGCGCTATTAGACATTAGAAAAGTTTAAGCCTTTAGCTTTTTAGTAACCTTACACAGAGCAGCAACTTTAATCTTAGTCTTTTAGGCTATTGCTCTTCTTTAGTTTATTTAAATAAGCTCTAACTACTGTTTAGGCAGCCTACAAAAGTAACGCAGAGACAACACAGAACTACTTAACAGTATATTAAGTTGTTAACGCCTTAAATACTCTAACAGACAGAAAGCTCTACTACTAACGCTTGTTAAGTTAATAAGAGAAGCTAGCGCAAATATAAGTAGTGCGCTAGAAGAGTAGGCTAAACAGCTATTAGAAGAGCACTCTAGGCGCAGAAGCACAGGCTAAGATAACTTAATGTTAAGAGCTCTTTAGATGCTAGCAGAGTCTCTTAACTAAGTGCAGCTCCTATTATACACAACGCAGTTACTGTCTTACCTAGTAGAGAACATACTATTGTTTAATAGAACTAACGTTACAGACTTTCTAGAGCGCTTTAAGAACTTCTTAAAGTACTATAGCTTTACAGACTAGATAATAATTAACAGACTAGTTGCCTACTGTAAGCTAAGACAGAGGACTATTATACAGGCGTCTAAAGAGTATGCAGAAGCCTAGGACAACTACTCTTAGAGAGAGCTCTGCAATAGCCTCTAACAACGCTTTAGAAACAATAATAAAGGTTAACAGAAAGAGCGCGTAGAGTACTTTAAACACTAGCTAGGTTAGTACTAAATAAGATTAGACCTAAAGATTAGAGACTACCTGCAAGACTTTTAAATCTGCAGCAAAAAGTGTATTAAAGCAGGCACTATTAATAAGAACTGTTGCAGCTACTACCTTATTAAGAGACTGCTACTCTAACACGCAACAAAGATTCTAAAGAGATTTAGCCTAAAAACAGACACCCTAAAGGACTTTAAGTACAAAAAGATCTAAGACTACTTAGCAAAACGCCTAGAGGTAGAGGAGAAAGCACGTATGTTAAATCTAGCAGAAGCTATAAGGGCCTTTAAACTAGAGGTAGAGTTTAAAGTAGAACTAGTAGCTAAACAACTATTGGCCCTACTGCAACAAAATAACTTTAAACCTAGAATTAAGCTAAGAACAAACTTCTAACCTGCTACTCTTTAGTTGCTAACAAAGAGCACTCTATCTAGAAACTAGCGCAAGTAAGCTCTTCCTAGTGCAGCGCCTATAAAGAACAAAGTAGATAACTTTATAAATAAGATGCTGCAGCTTAGGCTTAACTAAATAACTATTAAGCAGCAGCTATAGAGTATGCAATAGACTCCTTGCAAAGTAAAGCTTATAAACAAACTAGTTATTTATGCCTTAGTTTGCAAGCAAACTAAAGAGTAATTAGGAGCTCTATAACTATACATAACTTAGTTAGCTCTACAGAACTAGAGCTACTAGAACTATAGGCAACAGCAGTAAGCATAGAGAAATAACAACTATTAGCGCAATAGCTAGAACTATAGCTACTTAAACAACAATTAGAGTTACTAGTAAGAACGTCCTAGCAGAAGACTACTAAGCAGCTTTAGAATAAACTGTTAGGTTTGTGATAAGACAAGGCATTTAAAGCAGAACTGCCTAATACTAAGAGGCTTTATTACTAACAGCTGGTGCTTCCTTAACAAACGCAACATGCTCTAATAGAAGACGCCTAACAACCTATAGGGCTAAGTTACTAGCCTTAGCAACGCACAATAGGCTAAGACTATTTTAGCTAAGATTAAGAAGCGCTTTCTAAAACGTAACGTTAACTCTCTTAAGGTTAAATCTAAGTTTATAAGCAGACCTAGCCTCTCTATTCCTATTAAGAACAACGCAGTCTCTATACAGTTAGTACCTAACACCTTAGGAGCGTTATTAGAAGCAAACTGCAATAAGTATTAAGACATGTTAGACTACCTTATAACTAAATCTAAGGAACTCCTTGCTAACAGCAGCTTAGTATTAGCTACAGTTATTAGCTAAAACTAAGCAAAGCGTAGTAACAGTTAGCCTATATACAGTTAGGTTTAGGTTTAGAAACTACCTTAGAAACCAGTTAATAGAATCCTGCACTTAAAAGGTTACAAGGATAGAGATAACAGCTACTTTATAAGTAAGAAGCTAGGCTAAGACTACTTAGTTTAATTTGCAAGCAACAATAGATTAGAAGATATAGAAATAGGAGATGTTACTTAACTAACTAAAGGGCTGTTAAAGCCTACCTACGCAGTAGAGCAAAAGAAGAAGAACCTAAAGAAGCAGTAGCTAGTCTAGAAGTTTAAGGCTAATGCCTAATTAGTTATCTAGCGCATTCTTAACACCCTAGTTCTATTACTACTTAAGACTGTTATTAGCAATATGCTAGAGGTTAAGAAGAAACTGTTCTAAGCAAGCTATACGCTAGCTAAGTTTAAGAACCTTTTAGTTACTCTAACACGCTACATAACAGTTAAAAGCGCTAACAAAGACTTAGATAGAGACTAACCTACTATAAGAGCTAGTGTTAACTTGCTAACCTAGAGCTTACTCCTAGACTACATTCTAGTTAAAGCAGTAAATAGAAAAGTAAGTAAGTGCTTTAGTATTAATGCTAAACACTAGTTAGATCTAAAGATTAGCTAGATTAAAAGGCACATCTAACGCAATAAAGAACTAGGCCTTAAGCTTACTGCTAACAAGGACTTCTGCAAGCCTACTTACTATTAAAGGGAGTATAATTAAGCCTTAGGCGTAGAGCACCTTAGGAGGAAGTGCTTAAAAGTACCTATTAACATTAAGGGGACCTAGTTTCTTAGCCTTATTAACTCTAGCGCAGAGCTTAACACTATAAAAAGAGAAACAGTAAAACAAGCTATGCTTCTAATTACGTCTTTGCTAAAGAGTATAAGGACTATAAAAATAGTAGTAGCAAACAGCTTAACTAAAGGGTTCTTAGGCATTGTATAGAAAGTACCTATTACTATTAAGAGGATTAAAATCTGCACTAGCTTCTTTATCCTTAAGGAGTGCACAAACCTAATTATCCTAGGCAATTCTTTTCTAATAGACGCTTAAGCTAGAATTAAGTACGCTACCAATAGGCTAATCTACTGCTAAATCTTTAGTAAGGATAGTAAACATAGTATAAGATTTGTTTGCATAAGAGGCAATTAGATTAACGCGCTAGAACTCTACTCTAGGCCTCTTGTAGGAAACGTTAGGGGAGTGTAATTGCTAGTGTTTTACTCTTATCTAAACCTGTTGCACAGCTGGACTAGAACTATTAAATAAACTTAACACAGCTTTAAGTAGACCCTAATACTCTAAGCGAGAATTAGCTAGCAATAAAGTTAGCAACAGAGTAGCTCTAACAGAAATCTTTAACACTAATTATTCTCTTAGAAACACAGTTCTTCTAGTAGCTAGGTATAGGTACTATAGGCGCAGGGCCTAACAGATCTATTATTATTAGTAATAGCAATAGAATATACATGCTTGTTAGTAACAGCGTAGGCTACTACTCTTAAAATATTATAGTAAGTGTTATAAGGCAGCTCCCTTAGAGTCTTAGGATTAATATTAGTGCTAAGAGCTTCTAGAAGCAAGAGCTTTATAAAACAACTAGCAAGAAGGGTTTACCTATTAAAGTAATAACAATTTAGCTAAAGCGCACAACTAATCTACAATTAAACAACGTTTCCTTTAATATTAGTACTTTGCATAAGTAAAAAGCTTAAAAGGTCTAGCTAGTAGACAACTTAGAATAGACCCTAAGAGATATTAGCAGGTATAAAGATTAGAAAGAGCGCGCGCGCATTTAACAGGTACTAAATAAGAAAAACGCTCTATTCTTAAGCTACTTTAAGCTATAATACGCAAAGTTCCCTAGAGGCATAAGGCTTACGCCTAAACGCCTGTTAAAGATAAAGATCTCCCTAGACTTGCTTCTACAAGAACAAGCTATGCTAGAGGAGCTACTATACTAATAAGAAGCTGCCCTAGCCTAGGACTTTAGTAAATTAGAACAAGTTAGCTATAAGGTAGTACTCTTAATCAAAATCAATACTATTTCTTATAAGGCGTAGCAAGCTAATTAGTTCTCTATCTTCTAAAAACTTAGAGACGTAGTAGTTAAAATAGTACAGGAACGTATTAACTAAGAGGCTCTTAAACTATACAGAAGCTAGTACCAAAACCTATAGTTTCTAGTAGCCAAGAAAGACAAAGGATATTAACTTATTAACAACGCGCAAAAGATTAATAAAGTTACAATTTGCAACGCAAACCTACTACCTAATCTAGATAAATTTGCAGAAGATTTTACTAGTTGCGTAATTATAAGCTTGCTTAATTTCTTCTTAGGATACAACTAAGTAGAGCTGCATAAGGACTTCTAAGACATAACAGCGTTCTATACACCTATTAGACTAGTACGCTAGTACACACTGCCTATAAGTATAACAAATTTAGTTGCTAAATTTGTACGCGTTATAACTAAAATATACTAAGATTACATTCTAGAGCGCTGTAGACCTTACCTAGATAACATTTATATTAAGAGACTAAAGTCCTACTACAATAGAATAGAGATTAAACTAGGTATTAGAAAGTACGTTACAGAGCATCTATGTAATATAGATGCTATTCTAGCAGACATTAAGCGCGCAGGAGCTACAATATTAGGCTATAAATTAGACTTCTATTATACGTCTATAATTGTAGTAGGCTATTGTGTTAACGCTGCTAGCTAGCATCCTAACTACAAGAAAATTAAGAAGATACTCTCCTAGCTGCTCTGCAGAAATACGCTAGTAAATAGGTTTAGGGTACCTACTTATAGGTAGGAGTTGAGTTAGAGTTAAGCACAAGGGGGGTAGGGTAAGGTTTAGGTTACGCAGGAGCTAGTGTAGGGTTTAGGTTAGAGTATACAGCTTAGGGTGTTAAGGTTAGGTTGTTAGTTTAGTTAGGGTACCTGCTATAGGTGTAAGGGGCAGACTCTAAGAGTAGGTGCTAGGAAATAAAGACGTAAATTTGTGTCCTATCCTAATTGCTACCTAAAGGGTTTTTATAGTCTAGAGGATTTTAGTGTTCTAGTCTAGAACGTTTTTAGTGTTCTAGTCTAGAGCGTTTTTAGTGTTCTAGTTTAGAAAGCCAAGGTTTTTCTATAACTAAGGACTAACTAGGCAGCAGCCTGTTACATAATTCCTCTGCTCTAGCGCTAGGTGCGCTTAGACCTGCGCAACTATTAAAACAAAAATTACTTTACCTAGATCTATTGTTCTACACTCTTACTTCTCTTTTTAGGTAGCACTATATACTATACTAGCCTTACCTTTTATATACTTGCTTGCGCGTTACTTTTCTTGTTAACCTACGTATCTTCTACGCCTGTGCTACTATTTGCAAAGATGCTAAGTCTACGCACTTCTTGCAGTTTTTTAGCTAAGCGTTGTGCTGCTAACTTCTTTATTGTAAGTTTTACATCTAAGGCGCTAAGCTAGGTCTAGGCATATTACTAACTAGTAATAGGACAGACTAGATATTATTATTAAGGCTAAGCTTAACCTACTGTGTTGTTTAGGCTGCGCTATTGCTTAGCTTAAGGGTAATAAGTCTAAGTGCAAGATTACTTGCAGTAAAAGCACCTACTCTTAGTACAAGGACGCTTATATTGCGTGTAGGCCTATAAGTTAACTACTGTATTCTCTTACTTTTCTAGTTAATTCTAATTACTTTCTAGATTAACAATTACCTTAAGATTATAGTTATTTTGCTTTGTAACGTGCTTGCTTACAATTCTAAGGTTAAGCAGCTGTTAACGCAGCATACAATTACTAGTCTCTAGTCTAACTTTGTTAACAAGCTTAGGGCTGCTTAGGCAAAGTTTTGTAGTAGCAACAAGTCTAGCTACTAGGGTCTAACGCGCAAGGTTAACAAGGTTAATGTCTTAGTAGATATCTACTAGCTTCTCTAGCAGCTCCTTGTTAAGCAGGACACTATTATTTATAAGCTTAATAATGTTAGCGCTAGCGTGCAGTAGCTCTACACTAATGTAAGTTCTTTTTAATTTGTTTTTTTTCTGTTAGGGTTTGTTTTCTTAAGGCGTTATATATATTCTACTAACATTTAATTAGGCTAAAGAGCATAACATGCAGATCTCTAGCGTAGGCTTCTAGGTTTTTTACGTTAGCAACGCCTTCTGCACTACTAATAGGCTACTCTGTTACTTTAATATAATAGAGTCTAATATCTGCAAGAAGCCTACGTATAACGCAAAGGTATAGGCTAAGACTAATTGTTTAGTAATAGTAACTATTGCGCTCTCTAATAGTAGAAAGGTAGGCTCTAGCGTGTAGTGTCCTTACTATAGTTTCTGTGTAGCGCTTGTAGGCAATTTCTATAGTAATAGACTTTCTGTTGTAGTCTTTACTCTTTATCCTATTACTAAGCCTAGACTCTGTAAAACTAGTCTTGTATTTCTTAATACTACTTATATATTAGAATAGATGTTGCGCTTTATGTCTTAGGCTTATAGGTTCTTGTAGCTCTACTTCTATTGCAGACGTTGTTATTCTTACTAGTCCTTATAGTCTAGCGCAGTCTAAGTATTAGAATTCTATACCTCTTCTTTAGGTTTTTCTAGACTCTCTAAAGATTTATGTTACGCTGTGTCTTAACTAACTATTACTTAGCTTAAGTAGCTAGATCTCTAAAGTTAATCTAGGCTCTTCCTCTTATATTCTTTAGCTATTAATCTATTAACGCTAAGCTTCTAGACTCTTTCTTCTCTGTTCCTAGGTTATTCTAGGTAGTTAGTAGGACTGTTGCATTAGTTCTTAGGTATTAGTATTTAGGTTCCTTATATCTAGTTTCTAGGGACAGTTAACTACTAGTTATGTCTCTACTGTTAACTAGTTAGGGCAGTTATAGGTTAGCTAATAGAATAGATGTAAGCATCTTCTTCCTTCTTTACTTACTGCTAAAGCTTCTAGTCTTAGGCTCTATCTATTGCAGTATCCTTGCATTCCCTCTATTAGTTACTTTCTAGTGTTAGGCATTGTTCTTAAACGCAACTAAGTGTACTACTACATTATTTTCTATACTTTAGGTTCTTCTTGTGCTTGTTCTAAGTTTGTTCTTTTTCTACTAATCTCTCTTATACATAACGCTGTTATCTCTTCTAGCACTACTATGCCTATCCTTAGCTCTTTTCTCTACCTTCTCTTTCTACTAATATATTTTATCTAGTAGTTAGAGTAGGCAGTTGCTCTACTAACAGCCTATTTAAGTCCTATTGTGTCTCTGTATTGTTTATCTACTTAGTAAGAGCTATAGTGTTAGCAATATTTACTTGCAGTTCCTACGTTAGTTCTACGTATCCTACCTATTTTACTAGGTATTGCAGCTATATACCTTACCCTTTCTTTTTCTATTATTCTGCAAGAATATAGTTAACAAGGTACTTATTGTTAGCTTTATTCTTGCCTACTACTATTACTTCTAGTTGCTAGTTATTAAACTTTTAGTGCAGGAGCAGATTCTTTGCATTAAGCTAGAGGCAGTTAATATAGAATCTTAGGTGCACCCTAAAAGGTACGCTTAGTTCTATAACGTAGGAGAAGATTGTAACAAGCATATGCAAACACATGTTACATCTAATACCTTATAAAGGCTTAGTAACAGATTATGTAGAGAGCTAGCAGATTAGGACCAAAAGCGCTCTAACAGCGCTCTGACTCAGCTGCTACGCCTACTATAAATATAAGCCTATAGCATAGATAGAGGACAAGTTTCTCTTGTCCTTCTGTACAAGACCTATAGGTGTATAGCTAATCTAGAATCTCTGATACAACACGCACTCCTATATGCCTCTAATACGTATCTAATTTAATCCTAATAGCTGTACCTACCTGCGTTAATACATTACAAGAGAAACTTTGTCCTGCTAGTAATAGCATTTAGATAATATTGCTATTTACTTTTAAAAAGATTGCGTTAAAACGTCTAGAACCCTATTTAAATTAGATCTGTTTGTAACCTTAAATCTATTAAACACAGTTAGGATTCTTTAGATCTCCTAACAGCTAAAGCCTTTAGGTTTAGATCTTCCTATTAACACACAGTTAGGATTACTTTAGTAAAAGTTGCGTTTAGCGCTATAATAGAAACTTAGAGACTATTAATAACCTAAGAGTATTAGAGGCAACGCTAATAACTCCCCCTAAAGAACTAACCCTAGGAGCTTTCCTCTAAGACAACTCTGTATTAACTATAACAACCTAGCAACAGAGTGCTAAAGCAAAAAAGACAGACACTAAAGAACTCTTTTAGCCTAGAGCTACACTAAATCTAACCTCTGCCTAAATAGAGGTTAATTAATTACAACAAGATTTAAAACAGGCTCTAGCAGAAATTAATTCCCTTAAGAAAGGACTAACTCTGTTAGTAGGACTAGACAAGCCCCTACCTACTACTAAATTACCTTAGAATAATTCTGCACTCTGCTGTTTATCTAACAGCTCTACATCTAAGTACTTACATTACTATAAGAGCTCTTGCTAACTTTAACAATCTAAGAAAACGCCTAATATAGACGATCTTAGCAATAGAAAAGATTCTACCTTCTGCTAATAGCAGGCCTTAATCTAAGATTAACTTAAAATTAACTTAGATTACTATTAGACTAAAAGACAACGCATAGCCTTAGTATAGAGCTACACTATAGGATTAGCTAAGGGCTATCTTAAGCTATAATATTTATTAAATACTAATTAAGAGCAATTCTAGAACGCTAAGTAAATAGTTAAGCTACTTAAGTCTTATTTTATTATAGGCAACAAGGTAGCTAAAAGCTGTGCAGCGTTTACTTAATTGCAGATAACAAAGAAGGAAACGTTCCCTTTGTTTAAAGCTAGGTTTTTAAGTTCTGTAGTTAAGGGACAAGTACCCCCTTTAGAGTAGTTTTACTACTTATAGACTAAGATCACGCTAGGGTTGCAAGCCCCTAACCTAGGATTTAGGCACTAATAGAAGAACTTATTTAATTAGATAGTAGAACACCTTACTGCATACAATATAGAGCAGAAGAACAACCTTATACTAAGTATAATACTAGCTGCTGCCAAGTTGCTAATCAGGTTAGCCCTACAACAGAATTTGGAGCTAAATTAGACTACTACTACTAACGCTCTAACAAATTCTGCGCTAGCCTATTAATCTACAACAGTGCGTCTTTCTACAAAGACCTCTAAGCTAGAACAACAAAAGACCTCTAGTAGTTGTTATAATTGCAGTAAGCTAAGACACTACTTTAGTAACTGCACAAAGCCTTGTGTGCGTTAGATTAAAGCTATAGAAGTAGATAAGTATAAAGATGCTTAAGAGCAACCTAATTAGGAGGTGTATTATACAGGAAATAGAAGCGCCTAGAAGGACACTCCTCTCTAGGCCTAAGCTGTTACAATCTATCCTACCTTAACCTTTCCTATTTGTTTTGCAGTCCCTATTTCCTTATGCCTACGCTTCTTTACAACTAAGGCCTTAGCTTACGCCTTAATACTCTTGTTAACACTAGTGCTTAAAGTTTCCTATTTTTGAATTTACAAATTGTTTTATTTGTTTTTAAAGCCTTGCAGCAACCTATCTAGAAGCTCCCCTTCTAGGTTTAGGTGCGCAGCTTTAAGGATTAGATTACTTCTTTAGTTACTTAATATATTTAACTACACTTAAATATTAATAGCTAAAAGATTTTAAACTGTTTATTTCTTATTTTTAATCTTAGGTCTTAGGATTATATACTTAGCCTCTAATAGTTAAAACAATTTAAGATTTAATTAGACACAGATAAGTTACAGTTTATTTAGCTATCTAAGTACCCCTGTTTATATAATCCTTTACTCCCTATTTTTACTGTTCTACATTAAGCTATAGTGCCAGCTACTGTCTATCTTAATGTGCAACAACGCAACGCCCTATAGGAGAAAGAAGACTATTGTATCTAAAACAGTCCTTACTATTCTTCTTCTTTTATTTATTGTATTAAGGGATGCTTAAAGCTCCTATTAGCCTAAAAAATCTCAGAGATTCCTTATACCCCAACTAGGCAAACCTGCTTAGAGTCTAAATCTCCTCTAAGCACCTGCATAGCTCTTATTTCTGCCAATACATTTTACTTTATTATAAAGAAGCCCTAGAACAAGTTCTTTACAACAAGCCTCTATAAGATTAACAGGATCCTCGCCTCTAAGGACAACGCAGACAATTAAAGCCAATTAGATAAGAGATTACCTGCCTGCTACTCCTAGTATTAGGATGTATTTAGCAAGTTAGCAGCTAATTAATTGCCTTCTTACTGTCTGTATAATTATAAGATTGTCCTTAAAGAACTATTACTAAATGCGTTTAGTCCCCTGTACAAGTAGAATCAGGAGAAGCTTAAAGCTACTAAGGCCTACGTCTAGGAACACCTTTAGAAGAGTTTTATTAAGGCTAGCCAAAGCCCTTTTACTTTACCTATTCTCTGTGTACGCAAACCAAATAGAGATATACGCATCTATATAGACTACTAGAAGATTAACGCTCTTACGCGCAAGGACGTCTATCTAATCCCTTGCATTAATAAGCTGCTATTACGTCCCTCTAAAGCTAAGATCTTTACCAAGTTTAACATCTAGGCTGCCTTTAACAAAATTTGTATAGATCCTAACTCTAAAGAGTATACTACCTTTTAGACCTGTTACAGTACATATAAGTGTAAGGTTCTTCCTTTTGGCTTGTGTAATAGGCTAGCAACGTATTAGCACTACATAAACAATATACTAATTAATTATCTTAACAATTTCTGTATTACGTATCTTAACAACATCCTAATCTACTTAGAGAATATAAACTTACATTAGGAACACGTTCAAAAGGTCCTAGAGCGCCTACGTACTGCAGGACTCTAAGTAGATATTTAGAAGAGTAAATTCTATGTAACCTGCACAAAGTATCTAGGTTACGTTTTAATAAACTAGGGCACTAAAGTTAACCCTAACAAGGTAGAAGCACTCTAAAACTAGGCTAAACCTACTACAATTACTAGCGTTAAGTTATTTCTTAGTTTTACTAGTTTCTATTAACAATTTATCAAGAATTTCTTCTGTGTAGCTAAACTGATTATAAAACTTTAAAGTCCCTCTATACTATTTAAATAGACTACAGACTGCTAACAGGCTTTTGATTAGATTAAAGCCTTACTCCTAGCTATTTCTACGCTATCTTATTTCTATCCTAAGTATAACACAAAGTTAGAAACTAACGCGTTAGATAGAGTAATAGCAGGAGTACTCTCCTAGAAGCACCCTAACAACAAGTAGTATCCTATAGCCTTCTACAGTTACGCTCTATTTAGGGCCAAGCTTAATTAGGAAATATATAACAAAGAACTTTTTGCTATTCTAAAAGCGTTTAAAAAGTAGAGAGCTAAACTTACCTCTATACAGAGTTAAATCTAGGTGTATTTAGATTACTGCTCCTTAAAATACTTTATAACTACTAAGGTTCTTAATGCACGTTAAGTACAATAGGCAGAGATTATTGCCTCTTTTAATTTCCGCATTAAGTACACGCTTGGTAAGCTTAACAAGCAAGCTAATATCCTAAGCCAAAGGGAACAGGACGTTAGCAAGGTTAAGGCTGCCTAACAAGATAACAGATCTTGTGTACTTCTAGGACCTAAACGCCTAAACCCCCTAGTTAACTCTAAACTAGCTTAGAACTACGTCTGTAACTAGCTAGAGATTGATATTTCAGCTATTTTAGTCTAATCTATTAGTGCCCCCCTAAATCTCAACTTGTTAGAACTAATTAAAGCTCTGTTAGCAGAGAATTGCTGCTCCTTTAAGGAAGAACGCCTTACGCTACTACAGCTGTATTATGTCTAAGAAGGACTACTGCTATATTACTTACGCCTATGTGTACCTAGAGATTTCCCTTTGTGCACCTAACTAATTAGAGAAGCTTATAATTAAGTATCTACTGCCTACCTAAGCGCTACAAAGACGTATTAGCTCCTGGCTTAGCAATACTACTAGAAAGGCATAGAGGCTACATGCAAACGCTATGTATAAAACTGCATTTCCTGTTAAAGATTCTATCTAAGACAGCTCTAATCCTAAGGGTTCTTCTATCTGTTACCAATTCCTAACAGGCCTATATAGTATTTGTGTATAGATTTCAAGACATTCCTAACTAATTAGCATAGCTATAATCAAATTATAGTTATTATTAATTGCCTATTAAAGCAAGCTATCTCTATCCTGTGTTACAAGACTATTAACGCCTAGGAAATAGCTTATTTGTTTATCTAATAGGTATACCAATTTAGCTACACGCCCAAAAGCATAGTGTTTGACTGCAGCCCCTAGTTTATGTTCTAATTCTAGTCTAAGTTCTGCAAGATCTTAGGCGTGCAAATTAAGCTTTCTACAGCCTACTATAAACAAACTAATAGACAAACTAAGATTATAAACAAGTATATTAATTAACAATTAAGGCTCTTTGTATCCTACTACTAGGACAACTAGAGTAACCTTTTACTAATAATTAATTAAGCTTAAGCTACACTACTGCACTCCGCAATTAGTATAGCACTGTACTAGCTCCTGTTTAGATCTAAACTACAATAGAGCTAGGATTAGGCATTATCCTCTTTAAAACACAAAGATGTAAACGTTAAGGATGCCTTAAGCTTAGCTACCTATATACATAAAGCCTAGCGCACAGCCAAAGACAATATAGAGAAGGCGCAGCAACAAATAGCTGCTAAGGTAAACAAACATTGTTAACCTGTTAATTAGGCAGTAGGTAACAAGGTTTACCTCTTAACCTAAAACCTATCTGTTACCTGCCTAAGTCGCAAACTTGCTAAATTGTAGGAAGGCCCCTTTAAAGTTCTAGAACAAGTCAGCCATTTATTTTAACTAAAGCTACCTAAAGGATCTAAGATCTATAACGTGTTTGCTCTAGATGTCCTCTACAAGGACCCTAACAACCCCCTAGCTAGTTAGCTAAGCCTAAACCTATCTAGCATTCCAATTTAAGGCGTTAAAGAATAGGAAGTTAAAAAGATCCTAGCTAGCAAGCTATACTGCTCTATCCTAAAGTATTGTGTAAAATAGGTAGGCTATAATCCTAACTCTACCTAGTACAATGCCTTAAACTTTATAGGCGCCCTGCACATGTTGCAAGCGTTCTATAAACGCTATCCAAAATAGCCTAGACTCCTACAAGCGTTAGCCAAGTAGATTATAGCATAAGAAAAAAGAGTTAAAGATCTTATAGCATTGCAAGACAATTATGTTAGGGAAATTAAACTTAATATTGCAACTACTACACTAGTAGGTAACAGCTATTAACAATAGGAGTCTTACTCTTCTATTAAATCTAACAGCAGACTGTTGTCGCTACTAGTAGAACGTTCTTAATTGTTTAAATCCCTAGGTGCAGACACTAACGCACTACCTAGTAGTCTTCTGTTCTGGCTCTGCTTGCTGCAAGTACTAGCCTCCTGCGCTACCTTCTGCGCCTCCTCCTGCTCTGCTAACTAATTGGCCCTTAATGCTATTATAACATCTACTAGCTAAGTAACTACACTAGTTAACTCTGCTGTGCTCCTCCTAAGCAACCTAACCTCCTTAGCTATTGCCTTAACCTTTCTAGCTAGCTCCTCCCTCTAGTAATAAGTGCTAACTAACAAGTTAGCGTTATTTATGTTAGCTACTTATGCAGTGCTTACCTGTACAATAGCAGCTAACCAAAACGCTGCCTCCTTAACAGCAGCCTTTTGCTCTAACACTACCTTGTTAGACTTGTCTCTACCGAAGGTAGCAAACCTGCAGTTAAGGGCCCTAAAGAGGCTATTATACTCCTAGCCCGCATATAGAAGAACTAGGCAACACTTCTTATTTAAGAGTGTGCAATAAGCACACTTCTTAGACACGTCCAAATAGAATCTAAACTTAATATTAAAATAGCCGCAGGCAAAAGCCCTTGCAGCCTATAGGCAAACAACCTAATAGGCTAGGGGATAAGCTCTAGGAGGGACAGGAATAGGTATTGTGTGTATCTACCATACAATTAGCTAGTAATCAAAAAAGGATAAAGCTTAGATAGCTTTAGGTATACAAACATAAGAGAGAGAGTATAGAGAAGTAGTATACTAGAGGGCTAGCCTTGTATATATGCTTAAAAAGCTTAAGGTAAAGTTAGGAACGTTAAACGCGCTAGCGCGCTAATCAAAATAATAACAAACAGCTACATTACATTATCCCAAAATAAACTTAAGGTAAATAAGAGTTTACAACAATTTAGAGAGGTATCTAAAACAACACTAATACAGACCTAATTGATAGAGACTATTAATTTTAAGAAGGGGGGTAATGTAACAAGCACATGTAAACACATATTACATCTAATACCTTATAAAGGCTTAGTAACAGATTATGTAGGGAGCTAGTAGATTAGGACTAAAAGTACTCTAACAGCGCTCTGACTCAGCTGCTACGCCTACTATAAATATAAGCCTATAGTATAGATAGAGGACAAGTTTCTCTTGTCCTTCCGTACAAGACCTATAGGTGTATAGCCAATCTAGAATCTCTAATACAACACGCACTCCTATATGCCTCTAATACGTATCTGATTTAATCCCAATAGCTGTACCTACCTGCGTTGATACAAAGATAACCTTTATAACTGTGTACTTTCTGTTCTTCTAATCTAGTTTTTTTAAAGGTCTTTTGTTAGATATAAAGCAACTATACTAGAGCTATACTTTGTCTTTTACACAAAGCTCTAGAGCTTTCTGTCTATAGCAATTAGCCTAGCGTTCTTATTCTTACTATACTTCTGCTATCTTTGCTTGCATATAGTCTATTGTTTCTTTTATCTTAGTTACTATTACTTTAGCAGTAGCCCTTTTATTATTGCTAGACTAGTGCTAGTTCTCTACAGTCTATTCTAGGTCTAACTAAATAGGGTCTGTATTGTAACTGTATTAGAGAAAGAATAGGCTAATACCTGTAGACGCTGTATTTTGTCTAGCTATTGCAATTTGTGCTAGTAGGCATAGGGCAGCCTAGTTTAACTAGTCCTAGTTTACAAAAGCCCTTAAGTAGGCTTCTACTATACTATTTATTTGCTCTATAGCGCTATCTATCTAAGAGTAGTATACTATTAAGACTCTTCTTTATATTCTAAGCTTATTATAGAGTAAAGACTAGAATTCGCTTATAAATTATAACCCTCTGTTAGACACTATAGCGTCTAGAAGCTAGTGGTACGCAACTACCTGTTTAATAAATGCCTTAACTATAGTAGAGACTTCTAGGTCTAGAATAGGCACAAGCACTACGTTCTTACTTAGCTAGTTAGTAACTACTATAAGGTGTAATATTCTGTAGCTTAGCAAAAGGCCTATAATAAAGTCTACTAACAATTCCTTTTATATTTAGACTAAGAGCAGAAGTAGGCGTAGTAGTTCTTGTTTAAGTTCTCTCTAAGGCTTTATCTTACTACATACTGCGCAGTTCTAGACAAATTGCTAGATACTTAAGGACATTTTAGGCTAAAAGTAGTCTCTTACTAATATTACGTATATATTTTCTCTACTTAGGTACTTAGTAATTAGGGAGTTATATACTTCTAAGATAATATACGTTTATAAGTTTACGTATTCTAGCACCTATTTGCGCTCTCTATAGAGTAGGCGTCCTAAGTTATCTAAGCTGCACTCTGCTAGAAAAACTTTTAGGCTTAGATACAGAGAGAATTTTTGCTGTCCTATTCTAACAGCGTTAACTGCTAATTAGTAGGCTTTATCTATATAAACAGCCTATTTCTACAATTTTTTAATAGTAGGCTCTGTTAGTCCTTTAGAGCGTTTGTTTGTGTAAAGACTTTGCCTAGGCGTAGTCTTGCATAGTACTACAGTTTCTTTAGTAGTATCTAAGGCGTCTTTTACTATAGAGGGCTTCCTAGCACCTTAGTTATAGGTAACGTTTTCTTTTCTTAACGCAGCGTCTTTGTCTACAAGCATGTTTTAGAGTACTCCTTTTCTAACTATAGAGTAATTTTTAGCATTCTAGCTTTAGGCAACGTCTCTTTCTCTTATTACAGTGTCTTTGTCTGTAAGCCTATTTTAGAGCTACTCTGTTTCTTCCTCCCCCTATAGTAGTGCATCTTTCTGCTAAGTTACAAGAGAAGTAGTTAACGCAGTATCTTTGTCTGCAAGCACGTTTTAGAGCTACTTTGTTTCTTTCTTCTTCTGTAATAGTGTATCCTTCTGCTAAGCTGCAAGAGAAGTAGTTAACGCAGTATCTTTGTCTATAAGCACGTTTTAGAGCTACTCTATTTCTCCTTTCTCTTGTTATAGCAAATTTTCTAGCTAAGCTATAAAGAAAGTAGCAAGTACTAAGTCTTCTTTGTCTTTAGTTTCTAAAGTAGGAGTAAACAATTAGAAGGTCTAAGACTGTACCTACGCGTCTGCTCTTCCTTAGAGAAGATCTTGTTCTTTCTTAGAAAGGGCATCTGCTCTGCTGTTAACATTTCCTAAGTAGTATTAGAATCTAACATTAAATGTGCTAAGGAACTTTACCTAGCAGATGTGTCTTTCTGTTAGTAGTTGTATAGTAGCAAAGTATTCTAGGTTCTTATAATCTGTAAGCATAGTAAAATGTTTTACTTTCTAAAGTTTAGTTTTTTACTATTCTAGGCACTTAACTATAGCTAACAGCTTCTTGTTATAGATAGTGTAGTTAGCTTCTGCAGCTGTGTTCTTTGCTAAGTAGTAAGCTACAGCCTAGAAGCGTCTGTCTCTACTGTATTAAGATAGTACCTTCCTAGTTAACTATCCTAAGGTGTTGCATTTTACTACTGTCTTTAGCTCTGCATTAAAGTTTGCTAGGAATAGTTCTGTTATAAAAGCTTCTTTTAGCTTATTAAAGGATATCTGTTGTTTAGGGCCCTAGTAAAAGGCTACGCCTTTCCTAGTTAGCCTAGTTAGTAGAGCAGCTAGCTCTAAAAAGTCTTTTATAAACTGTTAGTAGAAGTTAGCAAAGCTAACAAAGCTCTAGACCCCTTTAACTGTCTTAGAGGGCTTCTAGAAACGTATAGTAGCTACTTTCTTAAGGTCTATACTTATTTCTTTCTTAGCCTTAATAATAAATCTAAGGTATTTAGTCTTCTTTACGCTAAACTTGCTTTTCCCTACATTAAGGTGTAGCCCTGCTGCCCTAAGTTTCTAGATTACTAGCCTTACCTTTTTCTTATAGTCTGCCTTAAACCTACTTATGTATATTAACACGTTGTCTATATAGGCTAAACAGAAATTATCTAAGTGTTCTCTTAGTGTCTAATTAATATATCTCTAGAACATGCTCAGAGCGTTTGCAAGTCTAAAAGGTGTTACAAGCTACTTATAGAGGCTAAAGCGCGTCTAGAAGGCTATCTTCTATTTGTCTCCTTTAGTAATCCTAATCTTATAGAATACTTAGATAACATCTACTTTAGTAAACTATTTAGCTTTAGCAATTTAGGCTAAGGTCTCTTAGATAAGTAGGAGTAGGTATTAGTCCTTTCTTGTAATTGCGTTAAGAGCCTAGTAGTCTACACAGAACTATAGGCCCCTCTCTAGCTTCTTTACAAACAGGACTAGTGTAGAGGCGCTTAACTAGTTTACCTATATAAAGCTACAGTCTAGGTAAGAGGTAAGCTCTTTTTAGAGCACAAGGAGTTCTTCTCTTAACATACTATATAGTAAGCCCTACAGTACCTCTACAGTCTTTCTATCTTTTTCTACTAGCTTAATAGAATAATTAATAGTAGGTCCTCTTACTAGGGGGAGTTAGTCTGCTTTCTCGCGTAGAAAGGTTTTGTATTTCTCTTTTAGGTAATCTAAGAGCACTAACCTAGGATCTACTTAGGGCTTAGTTTTTAGGGCCTTCTAGATATCTGCTATTAACGCGGCGTAAAGGTAAATAGATTTGTCTTTCTAGCCTTGTTATAGCTAGGCTAAGTACGCAGCTGCTGTAATACTCTATAGTAGAAGAGGTTTTCTTCTTTTCTAGCTTCTAACTTACGTCTAAGTAGAGTAGATATATATTAATTTCTTTGCTAGTGCAATAGTAACATTATACTAGTTTATCTATAGTTAACTTAGGACTAGGTTGTATTCTTTATCTCTATCTAGTTTATAGGCCTATAGTGTCTCCTTATGCCTATTAATGTTAATCCTTATCTAGACAGCTGTCTTTATCTAAGACTAGGCTCTAGCAATCCTAACAATTTCTCTTAGAGCTATTAACTTGCGCTCTAACTTATTTTTGCAAATAAACTTAGTTAAGGTTATAGCGTAAGTAAGACACCTAGTGTCAATTATTATAAAAGTAACTGTTGTTTTATTAACAATAGTGTGTACAGTAATAGGTTCTCTATCTAGCTATTTCCTCTAGAATTATTAAAATCCCTTGTCCTCTTTTAGTGTTGTATTACTATACTTCTGTCTATGCCTTTAGACAGGAGTTACTTATTTTCTAAGCTTAGAGTGTCTTCTAACGCGTTCTCTTCTTCTTCGCCCTGTGCCTTAGCTGCTGTAGCTTTAGCAGGTTTTAAAAGTAAAAATAATTTGCATTTACTAGCGTAGTATTCTAACTTGCTATAGTAGAGGCATAAGTTGTTTTGTTTCTAGTAGAACTGCTCTTTTACAGTAGCCTACTTAGCTTTCTTCCTTTTAGAGAATTTTCTCTTAGTCCTTTTAGAATGTTCTCTTGTAAGTTCCTAATCTATAGGTTCTCTAACGTTCTGTCTTTTAGTGTGCTTGCTACTAAGTTTTGCCCTATATAAGTTTTCTTTAATAATTACTACTCTATCTATAAGGTTGTAGATTCCCTATTTAGGTTTAGTTTCTACAGAGATTATTCTGTCTTATAGGTCTAGCTAGATAGCGCTTAGGTACCTTATTTTTAAGTTTACTTTGTTATCTTCTTTACCTGCGTTATAGGCTAGCCTTATAAACTCTGTATTAAAGCTCTAGAAGGAAGACTTATTCTGTTAAATTGTTTAAAGTTTCCTTTGTAATCTTTTGTTGTGTAGCTTGTTGCTAAATTAGCTGTCTAAAAAGTCCTAAAGTTCTTCTGCAGAGCCCTAGGGGTTTTAGGTTACCTAAGACAGGGCTACACTAGCTGCTAACCCCTTAAGGCAGTTAAAGATATAGCCTGCTTAAGAGCCTAATTCTGCGCTGTTATGTTCTAGTTTATACTTTATTTAGGCCTTAAAGATGCAGTAATCTTTTTAATCTTCTTTATACGCTTCTAGGTTAAAGACTTTGTAAGTCTTCTAGGGTAAGAGGAAGCTTTCTAAGGGGGTCTGTATAAAGCTAGAGGTTTCTAGAGTTAATTAGGCTGTAAGTCTTGCAACTTGTTCTTGTAGATTTCTTACTAGCAATACTAAGTCTAGATCTGCGCTTATAGAAGACTTTCCTTTTCTGTTGTTAGAGGGTCTAGCTGCTAAGAAGTTACATACTTCCTGCTAAGTAGGCGTTCTCTTAAGGCTGTTTAACAGCAATTGTTTCTTAATCTATTATTCCTCTAGGTCTAGAAAGTTATTAATAATTATCTAATTAAACTTGTCCTTAATAACTAACTTAAGGACGCTATTGCGTCTTATATAGATAGCTTGTACTATTATATCCTATACTGTTATAAGAACAGTTACTTATTCTATGCTAGAGGTTACTAATAGCCCTTTAGCCTAGTTAGGTTTAACAAATTTAATTGTAAGGGGCAGACTCTAAGGGTAGGTGCTAGGAAATAAAGACGTAAATTTGTGTCCTATCCTAATTGCTACCTAAAGAGTTTTTATAGTCTAGAGGATTTTAGTGTTCTAGTCTAAAACGTTTTTAGTGTTCTGGTCTAGAGCGTTTTTAGTGTTCTGGTTTAGAGAGCTAAGGTTTTTCTGTAACCAAGGACTAACCAGGCAGTAGCCTATTACAATAGAGTTATACTTGTGCAGCGCCTCTAATCTAACGCCTGTAACAAGTATGTTACTTAGGAGTAAAGTAGAGTAAACAAAATAAGTTTATTTTAGCGTGTATCTTAAAATAAGGTTATTACAGGAATAGTCTAATCTTGCAGCTGTTTAATTAGCTTTATAACCTACTTATTATAGATGTTTATTACTGTTTTTTACCTAGGTTGTTTTAGATAGTTAAGAGCTACTGTTTATTACATTTTTTTATTACGCTTACTAGTCTAAGAAACAAGAAGGCCTTAATCTCTTCCTCTGTAGGCGCTGCTTATACTAAAGAGTCTAGAGTAGTGCACTATACAAAGGCGTTACAGATTCCCTAATGTTATTTTCTCTGTTACTCTCCTGCTCCTTATTACTTGTCTAATCTTTAAAACGTTAGATTCTAGAGCTAGTTAGACTAGCAAAATTAATAGGACTTAGAAGCTTAAGTAGATCCTAGACACTCTTAGCGCTGTGTTAGGATCCTACAGTTAGTAATTATAGTGTAAAACAGTTTAGTTGTGCGTCCTCCTTAGTAATTGCGTGTTTTACAACTATAATCTTCTAGATTGTTTCTGCTCTAAGCTTGTGCTGTTAATCTCTTAAGACGTCTCTTGCAGTATTAAACAAGCGCTTAACTCTAACTTCTGCAAGCTGTACAGCTAGTACGTCTTTAGCTACCTAAGCTAGGCGTAGGTACGTGTCTGCATTAGCCTGCTACTAGACAAGTATATTTAATAACTTCTCTTTATCTTCTTTACTAGTTAGAGAAGTGCTAAGGTAGTAGAGAGCTTCTACACAGAGTAGTCTAATACTTGCGTTAGTTTTATAAAGGAGATTAGCGCTTAACCTACTAGACTGTGTTATTTAAAAGGAAGGCCTTCTAAACTACTAGTGTTTAGGTAGACGCTGTAGTTACAAAGAATAAACTAGAGAGCAGTCTCTATTTGTTGCTGTAGAGTTGTTTTTGTATTAATTAATGTAGTCTAAGAACTAACGCTAGTATATACGTTTAAAGTCTAGTCTCTATATATTACCCTAGGTTTTATTAGCAGTGCGCTATAATAAACTTGTGTAATAAACATAGTCTCTACCTTATATATAGTAAGCTTCTAGGATAAATTAAGGATAGTTGCAACGTTGTAAAGATATCCTTATTTCTTATCTGTGCGTAAATAATACTTTAACAACTTCTTCTTACCTTTCTCTGCTGCTACCTTTACTACAGCTAGCTACTTCTTGCAATAGCTAGTCTTATTCTCCTTGTTAGATAGCTTAGTTGTTATTTAATCCAGAAAGTTAAAAAGTCTGTTGTACATTAACTAGATATACAGAGCCTAAAGTGTGTTGCTTTTACTAATTCTATTAGTAGCTGTTTTAAAGTTTGCTAGCATGCGTGTTATTGCCCTAAGGTGTAACCACTTAGTAGGTGCTAGCTAAAGCCTTTTAAAGTTCTTAAAGTCTGCAACTACGTTATTGTTCTGTAAATTACTGCTGCTACCTTGCAAGGCCTAATTAAGTATAATCTTTTGCTCTAGCCACTTGTTAATATAAGTAGCTAGGGAGCAGGCGCGCTTGCACATATTATAGGTTAAATTCTACCTAGTCTTAACATCTTAAATCACATAGAGTTAATTTTTTAGCAGTATATTAGATTGTACCTTTAGAAATTGTTTAAAACGTTAGGAAGACAAATTAATAGTAATACAAATTGCCTAGATCTAAGAGAGCTTAGTGCGTAATAAAGAATTATAATAAAGAGTGTAACATACTTTTTGCAAGAAGTTAGGCACTAATATGCTATTATTAATCTAGTAAACGTAATAGCGTTGCAGCTGCTAAGCCCCTTTAATCTTAGGCAAGGCTGTTAGCCTTAAGTAAGCTATTATGTCCTGCACTACTAGGTTAATAATATAGGCGAGGCATAGTATAGTGTTTTCTTTTGCGTTCTAAGAAACCCTCTTATTAGTAAGATTGCTTTCTAGGCTTCTGCTAAGGGTACTGTTATTTAAAGCGTTGTTGCAGGTAACCACTAGTAATTGTTTTGATATTTTTGTGTTTTTAAGTACCTGCATAAGATTAGATGCTATAGAAACCCTAGTGTGCTGCCTACACAAGGGCACAAAATCTAATAGAACCTCTCTTATCTGCTAACTAGTGTTAATATAATAGGCTTTAATAGCCAAAAAGCTTAGGTAGTTAGTAGTAGACTAGGCGTTAAGGGCAATTGAGATTTTTGTTAACTTGCTAAGATTAGAAAGGAGGTTTTTAGTTACCTGCTTATATTGTTCCTAGAGTATAAGAGTAAACTTGTATTAGCTAGGTATAGTAGTGCTAGGCTAGAGAAACTCTACAAAGTAGCAAAATAAGGGTCGCTCTAATGTTTAAAAAGACTAGTTCCTATTAAGAAGTACCTGTACAATTTCTAGTTTAAATTGCTAGGTAGTAAACAGTTGCAGGGGTTGTAGACGTAATAGTGTAACAAATAGGAGTAGCTGCCTTATGTAGATAGATTCTGTAACCTCTCTGCAACTATTAGACTAAAGGTAGTTACTAAGGTGTTTTGTCTCTATATGCTTGTTAGTTAGGTGTTAAAGTATGTGCCTATAGTTTAGGCAATATACGTGTAGTTTGCTGCTTTTAATATAGGCTCCTTCTCTAAATTAAGTCTATATAATAGCAGAACGTTTGGCTCTACCCTATTAAGGATTAGAATTATTAGGGTCTTAGGCCTATAACGTGTTCTGCTACTAGGCATTCTATGTGGCACATACAGTAGCATTGTCTTAAATTAGCTACTTAAGGATAGTAACTATTCTCTTGATTCTAGACTTAAGGATTTAGAGGGCGTTAAGTATAAATTTGTAGAGTATTTTAGGCAGATTAGAGTATAGGTTGTCTAGAAGTAAAGAGAGGTCGCTTAGGTCTATGTGTGTAATAAAAAAGTGTAATAACAAAGTAGTAATGTCTTATAAGAAGATAGTAGTAATTGCAGCAATAATAGAATAGCAAAACTATAGTTTAGCGTTACTTTAAGTAAGAGAGGTAGGCGTTCTGCTAGAAGCGTTATTCCCCTAGTTAAGGGGCAGATAGTAGGGCTAAAGTTTTAGAAATTAAGAAATTAGGTTTTACAGTAGTAGCAAAATTTTTAGGTCTTAACTATATTAGGCAATAATATACAGTAGATTTAATTATACATGTTACTTAGCGTCTAAACAGCCTTCTCAAGTACTATTAGAGAACCCCTCCTAGGTGCTATTGCTCTAATTCTTATCCTTCTTATCTTTATATTTATTAGGCAACGTCTTGTAGTATACCTCTAGCTCTTTACTAGAATCTTTAACCTCTTTTTTACATTTAGTCTTATTACGTTCCTTAACGTATAGCATATTACTATAGAGCTCTAGAGGCTAATTAAACATAAGGGGGGGCGTTAGCTTACGCCTCCTAGCAGACTAGTTAGAATAAGTACGTGATAAAATAACGTAATAAACTTACTGCTAATTCTAATTAGTTACTAGAGCTAACTTGTTAGGCGTTAGCTTATTGCAAAATTTAAGCTATTTAGCCTTAGCCTGTAGTGTCTTAAAGCTATTCCTCTTAAGGAGGTGTAGCCTACAAGTATACTCCCTTTAGAGTATTTCTTCTACAGCCCTACTAGGCCTATAAACGCGAGTATAAGCTTAAGCTAACAATTTTTTTTGCTTTAAGTCTAAAGTTGCTGCAGAGGACTCCTTTATAACAATGTTGTAGGCGCGCATATTAATTTTAATTTAGATAGCCTTCTATTTTTAATTAACTCAAGCAATAGAGGCTGTTAACTACTTAGCTTTGTATGTTAGTAAAAATAATGTAATAAAAAGGTGTGATAACTTACTAGATTGCTTGCTATTAAAACGCTTTGCTGCCTAGGCCTTAAGCTTATATTTAAGTTTCTTAGCTTATTACCTTAGAGATAACGCCTTATACCTATTGCCTCTCTTAACCTTCTTCTTAAGCTAGTATTTAGCTAATTAGTCTAAGGACTTAGCCTTTGCAATAGCAGCTAGCTCCCTAAATTGCATAGCGCTACTGCTAAGCTGCCTGCTAGAGTTAACTTTAAAATTTGTTAGTTAGCCTTGCTTTAGCGTATTACTACTACAAGAGTCTAGGATATAGCTAATCTTATTATCCCTAGAAGCAAAACCCTAGACAAATAAGTATAATTTATAGTAAAGTTCTAAGAATGTTACTATTGTAAGCTAGGCCTACTCCTCTTCCTTAAAATTTAGCAGAACTCTAACAGGAATAGGCAGCAGAAAGCCCTTAGGCTTGTTAACAACCTTAATTTCCTTAGACTTAACAGATTCTATAGCGCTAAGTGTAATAAAGTAATGTAATAAAGCGTGTTGCTATTGCAGGCATATAGCTTTAGTATTTTATTTTAGCAGCCTATAACTAATAACGTAGTAAGTTAGTCTATGCGCAAGCAGGCTACTAGCGTGCTTTCTGCCTACTGCCTGCGCTTACTGCCTTTTAGCCTATTTTACATAAATAACTAACAAGTCTATAGAAATCTACCCTTTAATTTTAATATATAGCTAGAATAAAAGCTAGCGCAATTCTAAGTAGGCTTGTAAGTTAACATAGTTTTTTATTATGTTCTAGTCTTCTAGTAGCGCTAGCAGTTTCAAATTAGCTCCTGCAGGAATTTTACGCTAAGACCTAATTTCCTGCGCTAAGCCTGCTTACTACTTATTTACTAGGCACTAAAACAACCTAAATTATTACAATATTAAATCTACAACTCTATAACACTACAACTATACCTCTATAAAAACGCAAATCTAAAGTTAAGGACGCTGTTACTAGGGGCACTGTAGTTGCTAAAGACCTAGCTAGTAAGGCTGCTAGTGTATCGACGCAGGTAGGTACAGCTATTGGGATCAAATTGGATACGTATTAGAGGCATATAGGAGTGCGTGTTGTATTAGAGATTCTGGATTGGCTATACACCTATAGGTCTTGTACAGAAGGACAAGAGAAACTTGTCCTCTATCTATGCTATAGGCTTATATTTATAGTGGGCGTAGCAGCTAAGTCAGAGCGCTGTTAGAGCGCTTTTAGTTCTAATCTGCTAGCTCTCTACATAATCTGTTACTAAGCCTTTATAAGGTATTAGATATAACATGTGTTTGCATATGCTTGTTACATTACCCCTCTTCTTGAAATTAATAGTCTCTATTAATTAGGTCTGTATTAGTGTTGTTTTAGATACCTTTCTAAATTGTTGTAAACTCTTATTTACCTTAAGTTTATTTTAGGATAACGTAATGTAGCTGTTTGTTGTTGTTTTAATTGGCGCGCTAGCGCGTTTAACGTTTCTAACTTTACCTTAAGCTTTTTAAGCATATATATAAGGCTAGCCCTCTAGTATACTACTTCTCTACACTCTTCTCCTTACGTTTATATACCTAAAGCTATCTAAGCCTTATCCTTTTTTAATTACTAGCTAATTGTATAGTAGATACACACAATGCCTATTCTTGTCCCTCTTAAGGCTTATCTCCTAGCCTATTAGGTTGTTTGCCTGCAGGCTGCAAGAGCTTTTGCCTGCAGCTATTTTAATATTAAGTTTAGATTCTATTCAGACGTGTCTAAGAAGTGTGCTTATTGCACACTCTTAAATAAGAAGTGTTGCCTAGTTCTCCTATATGCAGGCTAAGAGTATAATAGCCTCTCTAGGGCCCTTAACTGCAGGTTTGCTGCCTTAGGTAGAGACAAGTCTAATAAAGTAGTGTTAGAGCAAGAGGCTGCTGTTAAGAAGGCAGCGTTTTAGTTAGCTGCTGTTATGCAGGTAAGCACTACACAGGTAGCTAACATAAATAACGCTAACTTGTTAGTTAGCGCTTATTACTAGAGGGAGGAGCTAGCTAAGGAGGTTAGGGTAATAGCTAAGGAGGTTAGGTTACTTAGAAGGAGCACAGCAGAGTTAACTAGTGTAGTTGCTTAGCTAGTAGATGTTATAATAGCATTAAGGGCTAATTAGTTAGTAGAGCAAAAGGAGGCGCAGAAGGCAGCACAGAAGGCTAGTACTTGCAGCAAGCAGGGCTAGAACAGAAGACTACTAGGTAGTGCGTTAGTGTCTGCACCTAGGGATTTAAACAATTAAGAACGTCCTACTAGTAGCAACAACAGTCTGCTGTTAGATCTAATAGAAGAGTAAGACTCTTATTATTAATAGCTGTTACCTACTAGTGTAGTAGTTGCAATATTAAGTTTAATTTCCCTAACATAATTGTCTTGTAATGCTGTAAGATCTTTAACTTCTTTTTCTTATACTGTAATTTACTTAGCTAACGCTTGTAGGAGTCTAGGCTGTTTTAGATAGCGTTTATAGAACGCTTGCAACATATACAGGGCGCCTATAAAGTTTAAGGCATTGTACTAGGTAGGGTTAGGATTATAGCCTACCTATTTCACACAATACTTTAGAATAGAGCAGTATAGCTTACTAGCCAGAATCTCTTTAACTTCCTATTCTTTAACGCCTTAAATTAGGATGCTAGATAGGTTTAGGCTTAGCTAACTAGCTAGGGGGTTGTTAGAGTCCTTGTAGAAGACATCTAGAGCAAACACGTTATAGATCTTAGATCCTTTAGGTAGCTTTAGTTAAAATAAATAGCTAACTTGTTCTAGAACTTTAAAGGGGCCTTCTTATAATTTAGCAAGTTTGCAACTTAAGCAGGTAACAGATAGGTTTTAGGTTAAGAGGTAAACCTTGTTACTTACTGCCTAATTAACAGGTTAACAATATTTGTTTACCTTAGCAGCTATTTGTTGCTGCGCCTTCTCTATATTGTCTTTAGCTGTGCGCTAGGCTTTATGCATGCAGGTAGCTAAGCTTAAGGCATCTTTAACATTTACATCTTTGTGTTTTAAAGGGGATAATGCCTAATTCTAGCTCTATTGTAGTTTAGATCTAAACAAGAGCTAGTATAGTACTATACTAATTGTGGAGTGCAGTAGTGTAGCTTAAGCTTAATTAATTATTAGCAAGAGGTTACTTTAGTTATCCTAGTAGTAGGATACAAAGAGCCTTAATTGTTAATTAATATACTTGTTTATAATCTTAGTTTGTCTATTAGTTTGTTTATAGTAGGCTGTAGAAAGCTTAATTTGCACGCCTAGGATCTTGTAGAACTTAGACTAGAATTAGGACACAAACTAGAGGCTGTAGTCAGACACTATGCTTTTAGGCGTGTAGCTAAATTAGTATACCTATTGGATAAACAAATAAGCTATTTCCTGGGCGTTAATAGTCTTGTAACACAGAATAGAGATAGCTTGCTTTAATAGGCAATTAATAATAACTATAATTTGATTATAGCTATACTAATTAGTTAGGAATGTCTTGAAATCTATACACAAATGCTGCATAGGCCTGTTAGAAATTAGTAACAGATAGAGGAACCCTTAGGATTAGAGCTGTCTTAGATAAGATCTTTAACAAGAAACGCAGTTTTGTACATAGTGTTTGCATGTAGCCTCTATGCCTTTCTAGTAGTATTACTAAGCTAAAAGCTAATACGTCTTTATAGCGCTTAGGTAGGCAGTAGATACCTAATTGTAAGCTTCTCTAATTAGTTAGGTGCATAAAGAGAAATCTCTAGGTACACATAGGCGTAAGTAATATAGTAGTAGTCCTTCTTAGATACAATACAGCTGTAGTAGCGTAAGGCGTTCTTCCTTAAAGGAGCAGCAATTCTCTGCTAACAGAGCTTTAATTAGTTCTAACAAGTTAAGATTTAAAGAGGCACTAATAAATTAGACTAAAATAGCTAAAACATTAATCTCTAGCTAGTTATAGACGTAGTTCTAAGCTAGTTTAGAGTTAACTAAAGGGTTTAGGCGTTTAGGTCCTAGAAGTACACAGGATCTGTTGTCTTGTTAGGCAGCCTTAACCTTGCTAATGTCCTGTTTTCTTTAGCTTAGGATATTAGCTTACTTGTTAAGCTTGCTAGGCGTGTACTTAATGCAGAAATTAAAAGAGGCAATAATCTCTGCCTATTGTACTTAACGTGCATTAAGAATCTTAGTAGTTATAAAGTATTCTAAGGAGCAGTAATCCAAATACACTTAGATTTAACTCTGTATAGAGGTAAGTTTAGCTCTCTACTTTTTAAACGCTTTTAGGATAGCAAAAAGTTCTTTGTTATATATTTCCTAATTAAGCTTGGCCCTAGATAGGGCGTAACTGTAGAAGGCTACAGGATACTACTTGTTGTTAGGGTGCTTCTAAGAGAGTACTCCTGCTATTACTCTATCTAACGCGTTAGTTTCTAACTTTGTGTTATACTTAGGATAGAAATAAGATAGTGTAGGAATAGCTAGAAGTAAGGCTTTAATCTAATCAAAAGCCTGTTAGCAGTCTATAGTCTATTTAAATAGTGTAGAGGAACTTTAAAGTTTTATAATTAGTTTGGCTACACAGGAGAAATCCTTAATAAATTGTTAATAGAAACTAGCAAAACTAAGAAATAACTTAACGCTAGTAACTGTAGTAGGTTCAGCTTAGTTTTAGAGTGCTTCTACCTTGTTAGAGTTAACTTTAGTGCCCTAGTTTATTAAAACGTAACCTAGATACTTTATACAGGTTACATAGAATTTACTCTTCTAAATGTCTACTTAGAGTCCTGTAGTACGTAGGCGCTCTAGGACCTTTTAGACGTGTTCCTAATATAAGTTTATATCCTCTAAGTAGATTAGGATGTTATTAAGATACGTAATGCAGAAATTGTTAAGATAATTAATTAGTACATTATTTATATAGCGCTAATACGTTGCTAGCCTATTGTACAAGCTAAAAGAAAGAACCTTATACTTATATGTACTGTAACAGGTCCAAAAGGTAGTATACTCTTTAGAGTTAGAATCTATATAAATTTTGTTAAAGGCAGCCTAGATATTAAACTTAGTAAAGATCTTAGCTTTAGAGGAACATAATAGCAGCTTATTAATGTAAGGGATTAGATAGACGTCCTTGCGTGTAAGGGCGTTAATCTTCTAGTAGTCTACACAGATACGTATATCTCTATTTGGTTTGCGTACACAGAGAATAGGTAAAGCAAAAGAGCTTTAGCTAGCCTTAATAAAACCCTTCTAAAGGTGTTCCTAGACGTAGGCCTTAGTAGCTTTAAGCTTCTCCTAATTCTGCTTGTACAGGGGACTAAACACATTTAGTAATAGTTCTTTAAGAACAATCTTGTAATTATACAGATAGTAAGAAGGTAATTAATTAGCTGCTAACTTGCTAAATACATCCTAATACTAGGAGTAGCAGGCAGGTAATCTCTTATCTAATTAGCTTTAATTGTCTGCGTTGTCCTTAGAGGCAAGAATCCTGTTAATCTTATAGAGGCTTGTTGTAAAGAACTTGTTCTAGGGCTTCTTTATAATAAAGTAAAATGCATTAGCAGAAATAAGAGCTATGCAGGTGCTTAGAGAGGATTCAGACTCTAAGCAGGTTTGCTTGGTTAGGGTATAAGAAATCTTTAAGATTTTTTGGGCTGATAGGAGCTTTAAGCATCCCTTAATACAATAAATAGAAGAAGAAGAATAGTAAAGACTGTTTTAGATACAATAGTCTTCTTTCTCCTATAGAGCGTTGCGTTGTTGCACATTAAGATAGACAGTAGCTAGTACTATAGCTTAATGTAAAACAGTAGGAATAGGGGGTAAAGAATTGTATAAACAGGGGTACTTAAATAGCCAAATAAACTGTAACCTATTTATGTCTAATTAAATCTTAAATTGTCTTAACTATTAGAAGCTAAGTATACAATCCTAAGACCTAAGATTAAGAATAAGAAATAGACAGTTCAAAATCTTTTAGCTATTAATATTCAAGTGTAGTTAAATATATTAAGTAACTAAAGAAGTAATCTAATCCTTAAAGCTGCGCACCTAAACCTAGAAGGGGAGCTTCTAGATAGGTTGCTGCAAGGCTTTAGAAACAGATAAAACAATTTGTAAATTTAAAAATAAGAAACCTTAAGTACTAGTGTTAACAAGAGTATTAAGGCGTAAGCTAAGGCCTTAGTTGTAAAGAAGCGTAGGTATAAGGAAATAAGGACTGCAAAACAAATAAGAAAGGTTAAGGTAGAATAGATTGTAACAGCTTAGGCCTAGAAAGGAGTGTTCTTTTAGGCGCTTCTGTTTCCTATATAATACACCTCCTAATTAGGTTGCTCTTAAGCATCTTTATACTTATCTACTTCTACAGCTTTAATCTAACGCACACAAGGCTTTGTACAGTTACTAGAGTAGTGTCCTAGCTTACTGCAATTGTAACAACTACTAGAGGTCTTCTGTTATTCTAGCTTAGGGGTCTTTGTAGAAAGACGCACTGTTGTAGATTAATAGGCTGGCGCAGAATTTGTTAGAGCGTTAGTAGTAGTAGTCTAATTTAGCTCCAAATTCTGTTGTAGAGCTAACCTAATTGGCAACTTAGCAGCAGCTAGTATTATACTTAGTATAGAGTTGTTCTTCTGCTCTATATTGTATGCAGTAAGGTGTTCTACTATCTAATTAAATAAGTTCTTCTATTAGTACTTAAATCCTAGGTTAGGGGCTTGCAACCCTAGCATAATCTTAGTCTACAAGTAGTAAAACTACTCTAAAGAGGGTACTTGTCCCTTAACTGCAGAACTTAAAAACCTAGCTTTAAACAAGAGGAACGTTTCCTTCTTTGTTATCTGCAATTAATTAAACGCTGCATAGCTTTTAGCTACCTTATTGCCTGTAATAAAATAAGACTTAAGTAGCTTAACTATTTGCTTAGCGTTCTAGAATTACTCTTAATTAGTATCTAATAAATATTGTAGCTTAAGATAGCCCTTAGCTAATCTTGTAGTGTAGCCCTATACTAAGGCTATGCGTTGTCTTTTAGTCTAATAGTAATCTAAGTTAATTTTAAGTTAATCCTAGATTAAGGCCTGCTATTAGCAGAAGGTAAGATCTTTTCTATTGCTAAGATCGTCTATATTAGGCGTTTTCTCAGATTGTTAAAGTTAGCAAGAGCTTTTATAGCAATATAAGTACTTAGATGTAGAGCTGTTAGATAAACAGCAGAGTGCAGAATTATTCTAGGGTAATTTAGTAGTAGGTAGGGGCTTGTCTAGTCCTACTAACAGAGTTAGTCCTTTCTTAAGAGAATTAATTTCTGCTAGAGCCTGTTTTAAATCTTGTTGTAATTAATTAACCTCTATTTAGGTAGAAGTTAGATTTAGTGCAGCTCTAGGCTAAGGGGGTTCTTTAGTGTCTGTCTTTTTTACTTTAGCACTCTGTTGCTAGGTTGTTATAGTTAATATAGAGTTGTCTTAGAGAAAGGCTCCTAGGGTTAGTTCTTTAGGGGGAGTTATTAGCGTTGCCTCTAATACTCCTAGGTTATTAATAGTCTCTAAGTTTCTATTGTAGCGCTAAACGCAACTTTTACTAAAGTAATCCTAACTATATGTTAATAAAAAGATCTAAACCTAAAGGCTTTAGCTATTAGAAGATCTAAGGGATCCTAACTGTGTTTAATAGATTTAAGGTTGCAAACAGATCCAATTTAGATAGAGTTCTAGACGTTTTAACGCAATCTTTTTAAAAGTAAATAGCAATATTATCTAAATGCTATTACTAGTAGGACAAAGTTTCTCTTGTAATGTATTAACGTAGGTAGGTACAGCTATTAGGATTAAATTAGATACGTATTAGAGGCATATAGGAGTGCGTGTTGTATTAGAGATTCTAGATTAGCTATACACCTATAGGTCTTGTACAGAAGGACAAGAAAAACTTGTCCTTTATCTATGCTATAGGCTTATATTTATAGTGGGCGTAGCAGCTAAGTTAGAGCGCTGTTAGAGCGCTTTTAGTCCTAATCTGCTAGCTCCCTACATAATCTGTTACTAAGCCTTTATAAGGTATCAGATGTAACATGTATTTGCATATGCTTGTTACAGCTAGGAAATCTGCTAGGAAAAGCCTAGCTGCAAAAACTTAAAAAGCAGCTCCTAAAAAAAAAAGGTACCTTAAGCCAGGCAGTAGGTTATTACAATTTTTTATTATACTTATTTACTTACTGCGCAAAGCTGTGTTGCTTAGAGAGATCTACTAATACTAGAAGTCTACTAAGCTCTTTATCTGCAAGCTGCTCTTCTAGCAACTTCTACACAAAATAGCTTAAGAATGCGTCTAAAGCACTAGTAGTAGTCTTTGCTTCTAAAAATTAGCTGTTAGGGTAGCTTAAGAGGCTGCTAAGGCCTATATAGTTGGTTTTTTTAAGAGTTTGTTTCCTAACCCTATTTTTTTAACAAAATTCTAACTAAATATAGATATAAATATAAATGTAATCTACGCAAAAAGGGTTACTATATAGGCAAAGGATGTTAGACTTGCACTTAGGTACTATTAGAAGTTTAGCTCTTATTAAGCATTTGCGTAGAAGATCTAGAATCCTTTACTTTTATGTATATTAGAAATAAAGACCTAATTCTCTTTTTATTGTAATAAAAATTTGTGATTACTGTACTATTTTTGATATCCCTAGCATAGTTTTGCCCTTGTAAAATTTAGCATATTTTTAGAAACCTAATCTTATAAAATTAGTAGTTATATACTTTAAATTTTATTTAATCGCGCAAAACTTATGCAACCTAACCTTAACCTGCAATTAATTACCTCTAACCTAACCTCTACTTACTTTTAGCGTTAATTAAATAGGTAGGAGTTAGGTTAGGTATAGGGTCTTACGTAAAGGTACTCTACTTCAACCTAACTCCTACCTATTTACTGCTGTATGCAGAAACTAAAAAGACGTTTAAATGTTTATTAGCATATGCGTGTATTACAGAGTGTAAATTAAGCATTTTAGCATTATTTTAGAACTACGTTAGGAAAACACAACGTTAGCAACATCTGCGACATTGGCGACATTGTCAGAACAGTCGACCAGACAGTTTTCGACCGTAGTCTACGGTGCCTAGCTACCCCTATTTGTTCTGGCTGCCTAATTAGACAAAAACGCCCAAATTGATCCACCTGATCCACTGGACCCACCTGCCCCACCCGCGCGATTACGTAATTATTCTTAAAACCTAAAATATAGAGCTTAATTCCCTCTTTAAAACGCACTATTTAGAATTTTTATAGCTGCTCTAGTTGCTGAGATGCACGGCAGTAAAGTTTGTAACTTTTTAATGTTCTTTGCCAAGGCTTGTTTTCGCTAAAGCTCTAGCACTTTAACTAGATAATATATTATATTTTTTTTTAAAGAAATAGTAACTAAAGTGTAGATTTTACTCTAGGACTATTTTATTTTAATATATTATAGTGTGGGCGTTGAGATCTACTGTGTTGAACGTCCTTTAAAGTTTTTTTAAAAAAGTTTATAACTTTAACGCGCTATATCTCAATAACTAGAGTAGCTAAAAAAAATCTGAATAGTGCATTTTAAAGAGGGAATTCCGCTCTATATTTTGTATTTTTAGGTTACTTACGTAATCATGAAAATACAGCAATACAGTCACGTGAGTAAAATTGGCGACATTAGCGACACTGGCGACTCTGTTGGATCTGGCAACTCTGTTGGGTCGCTGTCAGGTCGCTGTCAGGTCGCTAGCGACCAGAAGTAAGTAGGGCGACTTTGGCAAATTGTCTGGTAGACAGTATCGCTATTGGGCTGCCGCAGGTTGCAGCAATTGGGCCAATCAGATCAATCTTAAATTTTCCTAACGTACTATTCTACCTACTGCGCAAAAATGCGCCCTTTAAGTAGTCCTTAGAACAGCAGGGCGCAATAGATAAATTAAAGCGCGCGCTATATTCTACGCTAGCGCTTGTCTCTATCTCTTATAACAAGCTGTTACTTCTAATTATTGTGTCTGTTAATAGTAGTTAAAAGAGTTAGGGCGCAGTTCTTATGCAGCTAGATCTAAAGAGTTATTAGTACCCTATCTAGTACAAAAGTAGAGTTTAGTCTAAGTCTAAACAAAATTAGGACTTAGGAAAACACAAATATAAAGCCTTACTCCTAGCACTAAAAAAGTTTTAGACCTACCTATACAGAGTAAAGTTTGTTATAGAAACAGACGCAAAGACACTAGTTATACAGCTTTAGCAAAGTGCAACTAACTTGCTAGAAGCTCTTGTTATATAGTAGCTAGCGCTTCTTAATATATAGGAATTTAATATAGTCTATATTAAAGGCAAGAGAAACGTAGTAGCTAACGCCCTTTTAAGAAGACCTAAGAAACTAGGGTAGAAGCTACCTAATAAGCTAGAGAAAGATATTAAGGATTTTATTAACGCTTATTTAAATTTAGTACAGCTTACTATTGCCCTATACCTGCGCGTAGCTAACCTACGTTATAGCAGCTGTAAAGCTAATCTTAGCTTTAAAGACTAACTATTAGATAAAGCCTATAACAAAGAATCTTAGGCTTAGGCCTGTTAGATTCTATTCTACTGCTAGCCTAATAGTCTTTTAAGAGCCAAAATAAAAAAGTTTACAAGAAGAGCACTTAAATTAACAGTAAGAAAGAGGCATCTGTTCTTAATACTAACTAGAAGGCGCCTGCTGCAGCAAATTGTAGACAAACCTAACAAATATTTAGCTATTATTAAAGCTATATATAATAAAGCAGGACACTATAGAAAGAAAGGCATATAGCGCAAAGTTTAGGCGCGTTATTATTAGAAAGGATAATATAAGAATATTAAGTCTTACGTTAAGTTATGCCTAGAGTGTTAAGTATACGCCTTAGCAACAGTTTAAGAAGAACTCTAGCTAACAACCTCTCTAATAATGCTCTTTAGCTAGATATCTATAAACGTAATCTACATGCCCCTAGCTAGAGGCAAGAAGTTTCTTGTAGTAGCCTAATATACTACAACGCAGTAGGCTAAAGCTAAAGCCCTATTAAACGCAGACTTAGCATCTGTTGTTAAGTTTCTAGAACAAAAAGTCTTCTGCTAATAGAGCCTACTACTTAAAATTTTAGTTAATAAAGGCCCTAAAAACAAGCATCTACTAATTAACCTGTAACAGTAATTTAGAATCTATAAGGTAGTAGCTAGCGCCTATTATCTACAGGGTTAAGGCTTAATTAAACAAGAACACGCGCTAATAGTAGATGCCTTAAAGAAGCTTAGCAGGATATAGGTTAACTACTTAGACTGCGTTCTATAGGCTAATCAGACTAGTGTTAAGCGTACAACTAGAAAGACTCTAGCGTTTCTTATATGTAGTTGCAAGTATGTACTGCCTATTAAATTGTATATACTAACCTAGCAGACCCTGCCCTAAAAAGAAGTAACTAATACTGCTTTACTCTTAGCTATAAGGGCTTATTAATTTAAAAAGAGAGATATTAGGTTGTAAGAGTCTATTGCTAGAATAGTCTAACTAAGAAACAACAACAAGGACTACTTTAATAAGAATAGAGTTACTAGAGCAGACAAACTAAAGGTTAGCGACTTAGTTTTGCTTAGGAATTCCTACTATAACAACAACTAATTAGTGCTTAGCAAGTTCCTTCTAAAATAGTAGAAGCTATTTAGAATATATAAAGTTAGAGAGAAGGGGTAGTATAACCTTAAGAAGCTTAATAGAGTACTGTTTTAAAGCTATACGCTAGGTAATAGGTTAAAGAAGTTCTATTAGCGTACTAAAGTAGACCTAAAGCTTATTAACTAGAGCTTATCTACTAATAACACTAGAAACCAAGCGCTCTCTAGCTATAGGCAGGACATCCTACAACTGGTAGGAGAATTAGTAGCGCGCTAGAGTTCTAAGAGGCTTAAGAACGCTACTAAGGTAGATAAGAATAAAAATTTAGATTTAGAACAATTAGTAGTAACGCGCTAAAGAGCTGTTAGAGTGCGCATTGTTAAAAACCTAAACTTTAACAGATCTAAATACAAAGTTATTAGAATTGCTTTAAAGCATCTACAAGAACAAAAATAGATAGTAAAGAAAGGTACACAACAGACGCAGTTTATAATAATCCTACTAGCTATTAGAAGTAACACTAGCAAAACAAGCCTATATATTTACTATTTAGAATCTATATTAGCGCTACGCTACAAGGCACGTAAGCCTAAACTTCTAAATATACTAAAGCTTTAGAAGACGCAGCAGCATTATTTCTAGCATTAACAGGTACACTAACATTAACCTCTATCTTATCTCTATTATTAACATTATTCTTAGCAACAGTATCTATAGACTTACTAGCCTTATCTTTAGACCTAGATTTAGAATCTAGTTTAACAGCCTAACTAGGATTAAAATTAGAGTTACTATTATTAGAGAGCTCTAGCAGCTCTTTAGTTACGCAAGACCTTCTACTGCAATAGCTCTTGTTATTAGGTGTATTACGCAGCAGCCTACTCTAAACAAACAAACTCTAATCAAACCTTATAGTAGCTTAGCAGGTTAAAACAAGAAACTAAGAGTAAGACGCATATTCCCTAACACTCTATACAGCAGAAATAGGCAGCGTTAGCAGGATATTGCAAGCGTCTAGGCTATTTCAATTAACAGATTGCTTAGAATTACCTAAGTTACTACAATGTTAGCGCAATTCTAAAAGAAGCCTCTAGAAAAAAGTATTTCTAAATAACAGTTAGCAACTTACCTATGTAGGAACAAGCCTAAAAGCCTATATTATAGAAGCAGTTAGTGCAAGCACTATAGAGCAGCTACTTTCTATTATAAATAATACTACAACACTTACTAAAAGCGTATTTGCAATTGCTCTTTGCGCAACAGCTATAAGGCTAAACATTATACTAGCTAGAGTTAAGGTATGTGCAAGTAGACTAACTGTAATATAGAATAAGTGTAGCTAGGTTGTTCTTAAGAAAGTTGCAGCCTATGCCTAAGTAAAAGTAATCCTTAACTAAAATTCTATTAGTCTTTATGTTAAAGGAGTTAAACTAGATAGCTAGTATATATCTACCTTCTTCTATAAGCTTAGAAGACAGGGCGTAGTTAACAAGTAGCAGAGGAAAGCTTCCTCTGTTAGTCTTAACCTTAAAAAGCATATACTAGAGTTAAGTAATAACCTTAATAGTAATTTAGCTAGATAACATTGCTATAACTACAAATAAATTAGTCTAAAACAGCTAACAAGATATTTAGGATCTGCTTACATTAGTTATAGATAGTATTATAAGAGGAAGTAACCTTCTTATAGATGTAAAGCTTAGAAGTCTTATTGCTACAATAGCTAGAGAAGATTAGTTTTACAAAAGATGTCTAAGCAACAGACTAAGGGGCAGGCAGAAAGGCTGTTAGAGTTAGTGTGTAATACTAGGCTATCTAAGCTTAAAGCTTGTTATTACTTATGCTCTTAGTCTTAGCTAGCTTACTGCAAGCCTAGAGAGTTGTTAGAACTTTAATAGATAACTTAGGAAAGCCTAAGTTGTTGTTAAAGAAGCCTAGGTTGCTGTTAAGAAAGCCTAGGCTATTATTAGAGAAACTAGGCAAATCCCTAGAGATTAACTGTACTGCATTATAGAACTTATTACTAAACTCTAAAGCAACAGTAATAGGCAAGTATAATAGACGCAGAACAAGACTGCGCAGGTAAGAATTTTAGAGCAACGCGTACTTAAGCTGCTAAAGAAGCTTATTAATTATAGCTAGGGCAGCAGCATTAGGTAGGGGCAGTAGAGAAGTTGTTAGGAGAGTTTAGAGAGCGGGCAAAATTCTCTTAGCAACCTTAGGCTTAGCAAACAGCTCTCTAAACAGCAGTAGCTTAGGCAACAGCCTATACACTACAGCTAAAGCCTTAGCAGCCTTACTAGATAGAGAAAGAGTAGAAGAGTACTATAGGCTGCTCTTAGGACTAGGCTATTACTTACAAGAAGATTAAGGAGCAGGTAGAGGCAGCGTTAGGCGCAGCAGGAAATAAATAAGCAGGCGATGTTAAGTAGTAGCGTAAAAATCTATGCTAAGTAAGGTAATTAACAGGCTTAAAAAGACAGTATAGGAGTTTAGAAGCAAAGGTAAGGTAGAGTTTTAATAAAAGCCTAGGTAACGCGCAGTTAAAACAACGCGCCTAACAACGCGCTAGTTAGGTAAAAAAAAATAACAAATAGTAGTAACAGAGCGTTAATCAATTAGAAATTAGAAAAAAGAGAAAGCCTCTTTTTTATAGGAGGGAGAAGAAGCAGTGCCCTCTGGTACAGCTATAAACTCTAAAGATGCGTTAAAAGAGAAGAGTTAATTTTATAGAAAAGCTACTATAAAAACAAGATCTACAATAGGGAACTCTAATTATTAGAAGAGTTGTTTAGACTACCTAAGCTATTACTTAAGGCATCTATATTAATATTCCTAACTAATAGATTACTATTGCTAGCTTCTAGGCTAGCATTATTAACGCTACGCTTTGCACTAGTTAAAGGCCTACTAATATTAAGCTAAGCTAAAGCCTTATTAACAACAGTATTGTTAGCATCCTCCTTAACATTCTTATTAACTACAGCTAACTTAGGATCTAACTAAGCCTTCTTGTAAGGCAACTTCTTAACTCTACAGCTCTTTGTAGATAGACTAGAAATGCAACGCTTGCTAGGAAATAGAGTGCCTAAGAGCCCCTTAGAGTTGTAGCTAGCTTTAGAAGAGTTTTTAGAGACCTTGCTAGCATTAAAGTCTAGGCTTTAATAAGCCTTCCTAGCTAACAACTTTGCAAAATCTAGTAGACTAGACTTACTTAGAGCCCTAAAGCTACTAAGCTTCTTTGCTAGAGTTAGCAAACTGCAATTGCGCAAGTTCTTAGAAGGTAAGTTGTTAAGAATAAGAGAGCTAGAAGTAATATAGAAGGGCTTAACAGCCCTAGTACCTTTAACGCTGTATAGAATAACTAGAGTGCCTACAAATAATTAGTAAATAACTCTAAGAAAATAATAAAAAAGAACAACTAAAAAGGCGTTAGCTACTTATAATTTATTAAATACTACTCTTTAGCAGAAGAGAACAAGCAGTTACTATAAGTACTATTGTTTAGCAGCTTACCCTAGAACCTAAACTGCATACACAAGCTAGTAGACTTAAACGTCTAACTAGCTCTTACGTAGCAACTGCATAAGTGCTTAGACTTACCTTTAATAGAAGCTATGTTAATAGCGCAGTTAGTATAGCTTAGGATTAAGCTCTTAATGTAAGCGTTGTAGACCTTATGCTTCTTAGCTCTAGAGTTATTCTTAAAGCTAAAGTAATTGCTTAGAGTAGAAAGCAACTTGTTAATATGCAGAGGCCTATTAGTCTTAACAACTAAGCTTGCCTACTTAGCTCTTAAATAAGGGCTAATAGCAAGTAGTAGTAGATAAGGCCTAAAAGTTTTCCCTGCAGACTTAAGGGCAACAAAGACTAACTAGAGCTTAGCAATAAGAGAGCAGCTTAGCTTCTTATTCTTGTTTAATTTGACTAGCGCAAATGTTAGTACACGTTTAGTCTAACTTATTAATAAACTAGTACTTACTCTAGTTAATTACATTACTGTAGCCAGAACAGTTAACTAGGTATCTGTAAACTAGAAAGTAAGTATCTCTATTAGGCCTAGAGATAAGCTTATTCTTTATTATAGCTTAAAGATAAAGGCAGGGTACAATTAAGAGGCTAAGGAAGTGTTAGGCACGTGTATTAGGAAAATTCTAATTAACTAAAGGTAAGGCGTTAACTAAGTAACTATTAGCAACAGCTAAGCTAAGAACTTAGAGACCTAAAGTAAGAATACACTAAATTACAAAAAGAGGTAGCTAAGTAAGTAAGAGAGCAAAGCGCACGCTAGAGTAAAGTAGTGTAGCTGCGTACAGATAAGTTACCTTAAAAGCAAATAGAGGTATTAAGGTAGAAGAGTAACAAGCAGATAATGCAAACTAAGCTAGAGCTAGTTAGAACGCCTATTAACAAGGTAGAGAAGTTAAGCAACTAATTGCAGTACAGCAGCAGTAAAGTTACGCGTTAGGCAGGTTAAGAGAGAGAGACGTAGAGCAGAGTAGCTAAAAGAAAGTAGGGCTAAAAGGCAAGGTAAAGTTAGCTAACGCAAGACTTATTATAATAGAAGTAGTCTAAAGCGTTTGCAGTTATAACGCAAGTCTGCCTAGGCAACGCTGCTATAATACTAGGTGTAGTTAGAATAACATAGGCTAATAGCGCTTTAGCATTTAGGTAAGAGAGTTAGATAGTAACGCAAGGAGATAGAAAAGATTATAAATAGGCACTGCTTCTTTACTAAAGGCCTATTAGTTACTACTTTAACATTACAAAAAGTTTAGAGTTGTATTTTCTTAGGAGTTAGTCCTTTTGTTTAAGCATTTTAGTTTTGCGTTTAGTATAAAAGAGAAGAGGCCTCTTTCTATAGATTAAGGGAGAGATGTAGTAAAGTAACATAGGAAGTAAGTCTAAAGAACGCTTAGGGCATAGCTAAGGGCATAGACAAGATATAATAGCTGAAGGGCTATTAGAGAGGAGAACAACAAACAACAGACACACCTAATAATAATATATTCAATTCTATATCAAATCTAATAGGCCTTAGAGGTAAATAACGCTCTACTACACAGTGTTAATATTTTTTAGCGTAAAGATTATTATTAATATTAATCTTTATTAAGCTGTGTTAGCTAGCCTAACTAATCTAGTTATTAATAAGTAAGCTCTAGTGTAATAACGTAACAGTTGTTAGAGTAATAAAGAATATTAAAAAAAAGAAAAATATTAGTTATTGCGCCTATAACTGTTAGTATAGTTCTGTACATAGGTTAAGTAACTATTGGCTATAGTAGACTTTAGTAGACTACTATAGATAACAGACTGTGCAGTATAGAATAGATACTGCTAGTAACTACCTTAACACTACGTAACTAATATTAATACTATTTTTGCACACTTAGTTTTCTTATATCTAAACTACAGAGTTATGTATAAATAAATTAGTAATAGATTATATATACATACTGTATAGCTTTTACACTAAAACGTACGCAGGACTTATTAAACACAGTGCTTAATACTAGACGCGTTGCTACCTACTACCTAACAATATACTAGTTATAACCCCTAACACTATAATATAATAGCATAGCCCTAATAGCTGTAACGCAATAGATACTACTTTAGATAACGCAGCACCTGCTTTATATAGCAACACCTTATATAAACGCAACTATACTCTAGCTAAATATAAGGTAATAGAGTAGATAGGCCTAATATTAGCGTCTATACAAGGATAGAACAAGCTGTTTAAGACAGTAAGTAGACAGCACGCTAGCAAACCCTTTAGTTTAGAAATAGCAGACGCAAAGTAGTAGGCTATACGCAGCCAAATAGTGCACGCGTACTAACACTAATAGGAATAATATAGTAGAGCCCTTTAGTTTTCTTTTTGTACTAGCGTTTGTATTATAGCTGCAAAGGATAAAATACATATTAGGTAATGTTAACAGCCTCTTTACTAACACATAGCTACACAAGCTATATTTATAGCTGTAGTTCTAATTAGAGCACTAGTAGTAGTAGGCTATGTTAAACATTTAATCTAAGCTATAAGATAACGTATAGATACAAGAGAACGTAGCAATTACATCTAGGTTACTAAACTTCTAACCTAACTAACATATATTTATATACTAGGATATTATGTTATAGATTGCCTTTATACTTAGTTATTACTTATTTACTAATAAGATAGTTTACGCACCTAGCTGTTCTTTTACAGGCACGCCTAACAAACCTATAAGAGTGTATTACAAACTACACTTAGAAAATTAGTAGTAGTTAATATAATAGCGCTTACTAGATAGTGCAACTCTTGTGCTAGTTATACTAGTAGTAGACAAAACATAGTTGTTTATAATGTCTAGTAACGTAGCAGTATAGCTAATATATATTACTATTAGGAATCTAAACTATAAGGCATAACAACGCAGAACAACACCTAGAACACTACTAGCTAGATTTATCCTAACAGCTAAGCTTCTAGATTCTATTCTAAAGAGTAAAGTATATTATTACTGCATAAGCAAACTGTTGTTGCGTAAGTACTAACTATAGCGTTAATAATAGAGAGTTACTATAGAAGACAGATACTAACTAGTAACTGTAGCACTTAAAGAGGCTGCTAAATACAGTATATAGCTAGAGTGTGCTAACTAACAGACGTAATAGTGTTACCTAACTATTTATATAATTCTAGCTAACTATAAAGAGTAAGTGCTACTAACAAGTATAAAAAAAAACAGACACTATACTTAATGCATAGTACTACTAGACAAACAAGAGAACTTATATAATAAATATCTGTAGCAAATAGAAGAGTATACACGCTTGTAATAGAGTTATTATCTTAATAAAAGACATAAGAATTACGTTTATCTAGTAGAGTACTTTGGCTAGAATTACTATATGTAACAAGCACATGCAAACACATGTTACATCTAATACCTTATGAAGGCTTAGTAACAGATTATGTAGGAAGCTAGCAGATCAGGACTAAAAGCGCTTTGACAGCGCTCTAACTTAGCTGCTACGCCCACTATAAATATAAGCCTATAGCATAGATAGAGGATAAGTTTCTCTTGTCCTTCTGTACAAGACCTATAGGTGTATAGCCAATCCAGAATCTCTAATACAACACGCACTCCTATATGCCTCTAATACGTATCCAATTTAATCCTAATAGCTGTACCTACCTGCGTTGTTACATTACAAGAGAAACTTTGTCCTGCTAGTAATAGCATTCAGATAATATTGCTATTTACTTTTGAAAAGATCGCGTTAAAACGTCTAGAACCCTATCCAAATTGGATCTGTTTGCGACCTCAAATCTATCAAACACAGTTAGGATCCCTTAGATCTCCTAACAGCTAAAGCCTTTAGGTTTAGATCTTTCTATTAACATAACAGTTAGGATTACTTTAGAAAAGTTGCGTTTAGCGCTACGATAGAAACTTAGAGACTATTAATAACCTAGGAGTATCAGAGGCAACGCTAATAACTCCCCCTAAAGAACTAACCCTAGGAGCCTTCCCCTAAGATAACTCTGTATTAACTGTAACAACCTAGCAACAGAGTGCCAAAGTAAAAAAGACAGACACTAAGAAACCCCCTTAGCCTAGAGCTGCACCAAATCTAACCCCTGCCTAAATAGAGGTTAATCAATTACAACAAGATTTGAAACAGGCTCTAGCAGAAATTAATTCCCTTAAGAAAGGACTAACTCTATTAGTAAGACCAGACAAGCCCTTACCTACTACCAAATCACCCTAGAACAATTCTGCACTCTGCTGTTTATTTAACAGCTCTACATCTAAGTACTTATATCGCTATAAAGACTCTTGCTAACTTTAACAATCTAAGAAAACGCCTAATATAGACGATCTCAGCAATAGAAAAGATCCTACCTTCTGCTAATAGCAGGCCTTAATCTAGGATTAACTTAAAATCAACTTAGATTACTATTGGACCAAAAGACAACGCATAGCCTTAGTATAGGGCTACACTATAGGATTAGCTAAGGGCTATCTTAAGCTACAATATTTATCAGATACCAATCAAGAGCAATTCCAGAACGCTAAGCAAATAGTTAAGCTACTTAAGTCCTATTTTATTATAGGCAACAAGGTAGCCAAAAGCTGTGCAGCGTTTAATTAATTGCAGATAATAAAGGAGGAAACGTTCCCCTTATTTAAAGCTAGGTTTTTAAGTTCTGCAGTTAAGGGACAAGTACCCCCTTTAGAGTGGTTTTACTACTTGTAGACTAAGATTACGCTAGGGTTGCAAGCCCCTAACCTAGGATTTAGGCACCAATAGAAGAACTTATTCAATCAGATAGTAGAACACCTTACTACATATAATATAGAGCAGAAGAACAACCCTACACTAAGTATAACACTAGCTGCTGCTAAGTTGCTAATCAGGTTAGCCCTACAACAGAATTTGGAGCTAAATTAGACTACTACTACTAACGCTCCAACAAATTCTGCGCCAGCCTATTAATTTACAACAGTGTGTCTTCCTATAAAGACTCCTAAGCCAGAACAACAGAAGACCCCTAGTAGTTGTTACAATTGCGGTAAGCTAGGACACTACTCTAGTAACTGCACAAAGCCTTGTGTGCGTTAGATTAAAGCTGTAGAAGTAGATAAGTATAAAGATACTTAAGAGTAACCTAATCAGGAGGTGTATTGTACAGGAAACAGAAGCGCCTAGGAGAACACTCCTCCCTAGTACGCTGGTAAATAGGTTCGGGGTACCCGCTTATAGGTAGGGGTTAGGTTAGGGTTAAGCACAAGGGGGGTAGGGTAGGGTTTGGGTTATGTAGGGGCTAGTGTAGGGTTCAGGTTAGGGTATACAGCTTAGGGTGTTAAGGTTAGGTTGTTGGTTTGGTTGGTGTACCCGCTATAGGGTTATACTTGTGCAGCGCCTCTAATCTAACGCCTGTAACAAGTATGTCACTTAGGAGTAAAGTAGGGCAAAAGAAATAAGTGTATTTTAGCGTATATCCTAAAATAAGGTTATTGCAGGAATAGTCTAATCTTGCAGCTGTTTAATAAGCTTTATAATCTGCTTATTATAGATGTTTATTACAGTTTTTGACCAAGGTTGTTTTAGATAGTTAAGAGCTACTGTTTATTACATTTTTTTATCACGCTCGCTAGTCTAAGAAACGAGAAGGCCTTAATCTCTTCCTCTGTAGACGCTGCTTGTACTAAGGAGTCTAGAGTAGTGCACTATATGAAGGCGTTGCAGATTCCCTAATGTTATCTTCTTTGTTACCTTCTTGCTCCTTATCACTTGTCTAATCCTCAAAACGTTAGATTCTAGAGCTAGTTGGACTAGCAAAATTAATAGGACCTAGAAGCTTAAGTAGATCCTAGACACTCTTAGCGCTGTGTTAGGATCCTGCAGTTAGCAATTGTAGTGTAGAACAGTTTAGTTGTGCGTTCTCCTTAGTAATTGCGTGTTTTACAACTATAATCTTCTGGATTGTTTCTGCTCTAAGCCTATGCTGTTAATCTCCTAGAACGTCTCTTGCAGTATTAAACAAGCGCTTAACCCTAACTTCTGCAAGCTGTACAGCTAGTACGTCTTTAGCTACCTAGGCTAGGCGTAGGTACGTGTCTACATTGGCCTGCTACCAGACAAGTATATTTGATAACTCTTCTTTATCTTCCTTACTAGTTAGAGGAGTGCTAAGGTAGCGGAGAGCTTCTGCACAAAGTAGTCTAATGCTTGCGTTGGTTTCATAAGGGATATTAGCGCTTAACCTACTAGACTGTGTCGTTTAAGAGGGAGGCCTCCTAAACTACTAGTGTTTAGGTAGACGCTGTAGTTGCAAAGGACAAACTAGAGTGCAGTCTCTGTTTGTTGCTGCAGGGTTGTTTTTGTATCAATTAATGTAGTCTAGGAACTGACGCTAGTATGTACGTTTAAAGTCTGGTCCCTATGTGTTACCCTAGGTGTTATTAGCAGTGCGCTGTAATAAACATGTGTAATAAACATAGTTCCTACCTTATATGCAGTAAGCTTCTAGAATAGATTAAGGACAGTTGTAACGTTGTAAAGATATCCTTGTTTCTTATCTGTGCGTAAATAATACTTTAACAACTTCTTCTTGCCTTTCTCTGCTGCTGCCTTTACTACAGCTAGCTACTTCTTGCAATAGCTAGTCTTATCCTCCTCGTTAGATAGCTTAGTTGTTATTTAATCTAGGAAGTCAAAAAGTTAGTTGTATATTAACTAGATGTACAGGGCCTAAGGTGTGTTGCTTTCACTAATTCTGTTAGTAGCTGTTTTGAAGTTTGCTAGCATGCGTGTTATTGCCCTAAGGTGTAACTACTTAGCAGGTGCTAGCCAAAGCCTTTTAAGGTCCTTAAAGTCCGCAACTGCGTTATTATTCTATAAATTACTGCTGCTACCTTGCAGGGCCCAATTAAGTGTAATCTCTTGCTCTAGCTACTTGTTAATATAAGTGGCTAGGGAGCAGGCGCGCTCGCACATATTATAGGTTAAATTCCACCTAGTCTTGACATCTCAAATCACACAGAGTTAATTTTTTGGCAGTACATCAGATTGTACCTTCAGGAATTGTTTAAAACGTTAAGGGGACAAATCAATAGCAATACAAATTGCCTAGATCTAGAGGAGCTTAGTGCGTGATAAAGAATTGTAATAAAGGGTGTAACATACCTTTCGCAAGGAGTTGGGCACTAATATGCTATTATTAATCTAGTAAACGTAATGGCGTTGCAGCTGCTAAGCCCCTTTAATCTCAGGCAAGGCTGTTAGCCTTAGGTAGGCTATTATATCCTGCACTACTAGGTTAATAATATAGGCAAGGCATGGTATAGTGTTTTCCTTTGCGTTCTAAGAAACCCCCTTATTAGCAAGATTGCTTTCTAGGCTTCTGCTAAGGGTACCGTTGTTTAAAGCGTTGTCGCAGGTAACTGCTAGTAATTGTTTTGATGTTTTTGTGTTTTTGAGTACCCGCATAAGATCAGATGCTATAGAAACCCTAGTGTGCCGCCTACGCAAGGGCACAAAATCTAATAGAACCTCCCTTATCTGCTAACTAGTGTTAATATAATAGGCTTTAATAGCCAAAAAGCTTAGGTAGTTAGCTGCAGACTAGGCGTTAAGGGCAATTGAGATTTTTGTTAATTTGCTAAGATTAGAAAGGAGGTTTTTAGTTACCTGCTTGTATTGTTTCTGAAGCATAAGAGTGAACTTGTATCAGCTGGGTATAGTAGTGCTAGGCTAGAGAAACTCTACAAAGCGGCAAAATAAGGGTCGCTCTAATGTTTGAAAAGACTAGTTCCTATTAAGAAGTACCTGTACAATTTCTAGTTTGAATTGCTAGGTAGTAAACAGTTGCAGGAGTTGTAGACGTAATAGTGTAACAAATAGGAGTAGCTGCCTTGTGTAGATAGATTCTGTAACCTCTCTGCAACTATTGGACTAAAGGTAGTTGCTAAGGTGTTTTGTCTCTATGTGCTTGTTAGTTAGGTGTTAAAGTATGTGCCTACAGTTTAGGCAATATACGTGTGGTTTGCTGCTTTTAATATAGGCCCCTTCTCCAAATTAAGTCTATATAATAGCAGAACGTTTGGCTCTACCCTATTAAGGATTAGAATTATTAGGGTCTTAGGCCTATAACGTGTTCTGCTACCAGGCATCCTATGCAGCACATACAGTAGCATTGTCTTGAATTGGCCGCTTAAGGACAGTAACTATTCTCTTGATTCCAGACTTAAGGATTTAGGGGGCGTTAAGTGTAAATTCATGGAGTATTTCAGGCAGATCAGGGTATAGGTCGTCTGGAAGTAAAGGGGGGTCGCTTGGGTCTATGTGTGTAATAAAAAAATGTAATAATAAAGTAGCAATGTCTTGTAAGAAGAGGGTAGTAATTGCAGCAACAATAGAATAGCAAAACTACAGTTTAGTGTTACTTTAAGTAAGAGAGGTAGGCGTTCTGCTAGAGGCGTTATTCCCCTAGTTAGGGGGCAGATAGTAGGGCCAAACTTTTGGAAATTAAGAAATTAGGTTTTACAGTAGTAGCAAAATTTTCTAGTCTTAACTACATTAGGCAATAATATACAGCAACTTTAATTATACATGTTACTTAGCGTCTGAACAGCCCTCCTAAGTACTATTAGAGAACCTCTCCTAAGTGCTGTTGCTCTAATCCTTATCCTCCTTATCTTTATATTTATTAGGCAGTGTCTTATAGTATGCCTCTAGCTCTTTACTAGAATTGTTAACCTCTTCCTTACATTTAGTATCATCGCGTCCCTTAACGTATGGCCTATCACTATAGAGCTGCAGAGGCTGATTAAACTTAGAGGGGGGTGTAGGCTTACGCCTCCTAGCAGACTAGTCAGAATAAGTATGTAATAAAATAACGTGATAAACTTACTGCCAATTCTAATTAGTAACTAGAGCCAACTCGTTAGGCGTTAGCTTATCGCAAAATTTTAGCCATTCAGCCTTGGCCTGTAGTGTCTTAAAGCCATTCCTCTCAAGGAGGTGTAGCCTACAAGTATACTCCTTTCAGAGTATCCCCTCTACAGCCCTACTAGGCCCAAAAACGCGGGTGTAAGCTCAAGCTAACGATTTTTTTTGCTTTGAGTCTGAAATTGCAGAAGAGGACCCCTTTATAACAACGTTGTAGGCGCGCATATTAATTTTGATTTAGATAGCCTTCTATTTTTAATCAACTTAAGCAATAGAGGCCGTTAACTACTTAGCTTTGCATGTAAGTAAAACTAACGTAATAAAAAGGTGTGATAACTTACTAGACTGCTTGCTATCAAAACGCTTGGCTGCCTAGGCCTTAAGCTTATGCTTAAGTTTCTTGACTTGTTGCCTTAAAGACAACGCCGTGTACCTATCGCCTCTCTTAACCTTCTTCTTAAGCTAGTATTTAGCTAATTGGTCTAAGGATTTAGCCTTTGCAATAGCAGCTAGCTCTCTAGATTGCATAGCGCTGCTGCTAAGTTGCCTGCTAGAGTTAACTTGGAAATTTGTTAGGCGGCCTTGCTTTAGAGTATTACTACTATAAGAGTTAAGGATATAGCTAATCTCCTTATCCCTAGAAGCAAAACCCTAGACAAATCAGTATAATTTATAACAAAGTTCTGAGAATATTACTATTGTAAGCTGGGCCTACTCCTCTTCCTTGAAATTTAGCAGAATTTAAACAGGAATAGGTAGCAGAAAGCCCTTAGGCTTGTTAACAACCTTGATTTCCTCAGACTTAACAGATTCTATAGCAATAAGTGTAATAAAGCGATGCAATAAAGCGCGTTGCTATTGCGGGCGTGTAGCTTTAGTGTTTTATTTTGGCAGCCTACAACTAATAACGCGGTAAGTTAGTCTGTGCGCACGCAGGCTACTAGCGTGCTTTCTGCCTACCGCCCGCGCTTACCGCCTTCCAGCCCATTTCACATAAACAACAAACAAGTCTATAGAAATCTACCCTTTAATTTTAATATATGGCTAGAACAAAAGCTAGCGCAATTTTGGGTAGGCCTGTAAGTTAACACAGTTTTTTATCACGTTCTAGTCTTCTAGTAGCGCCGCTAGTTTTAAATTAGCTCCTGCAGAAATTTCATGCTAAGATCTAATTTCCCGCGCCAAGCCTGCTCACTGCTCATTTACTAGGCACCAAAACAACCTAAATTATTACAATATCAAATCTACAACTCTACAACACTACTACTATAGCTCCAAGAAAACGCAAATCTAAAGTTAACAACGCTGTTACTAGGGGCACTGTAGTTGCCAAAGACCTAGCCAGCAAGGCTGCTAGGAAATCTGCTAGGAAAAGCCCAGCCGCAAAAACTCAAAAAGCGGCTCCAAAAAAAAAAAGGCACCTTAAGCCAGGCAGTAAGTTATCACAATTCTTTATTACGCTTATTTACTTACTGCTTAAAGCTGTAGCGCTTAGAGAGATCTGCTAATACTAGAGGTCTACTAAGCTCTTCATCTGCAAGCTGCCCTTCTAGCGACTCCTGCGCGAAATAGCTCAAGAATGCGTCTAAACTACTAGTAGTGATATTCGCTTCTAAAAATTAGCTGTTGAGGCAGTTTAAGAGGCTGCTGAGGCCTATATAGTTGGTTTTTTTGAGGGTTTGTTTCCTAACCCCGTTTTTTTGACAAATTCTAACTAAATATAGATACAAATATAAATGCAATCTACGCAAAAAGAGTTACTATACAGGCAAAGGATGTTAGCCTTGCGCTTAGGTACTATCAGAAGTTTAGCTCTTATTAGGCAATTGTGTAGGAGATTTAGAATCCTCTACTTTTATGTATATTAGAAATAAAGACCTTATTTCCTCTTTATTGTGATAAAAATTTGTGATTACTGTGCTATTTTTGATATCCCTAGCATAGTTTTTGCCCCTGTAAAATTAACTATATATTTAGAAACCTAATTTTATAAGATTAGTGGATACATACTTCAAATTTTATTTAATCGCGCAAAACTTATGCAACCTAACCTTAACCCGCAATTGATACCTCTAACCCAACCTCTACCTACTTTTAGCGTTAATTAAATGGGTAGGGGTTGGGTTAGGTATAGGGTCTTACGTAAAGGTACCCTACTCTAACCCAACCCCTACTTATTTACCGCTGTACTCCCTAGGCCTAAGCTGTTACGATCTATTCTACCTTAACCTTTCCTATTTGTTTCGCAGTCCCTATTTCCTTATGCCTACGCTTCTTTACAACTAAGGCCTTAGCTTACGCCTTAATACTCTTGTTAACACTAGTGCTTAAAGTTTCTTATTTTTAAATTTACAAATTGTTTTATCTGTTTCTAAAGCCTTGCAGCAACCTATCTAGAAGCTCCCCTTCTAGGTTTAGGTGCGCAGCTTTAAGGATTAGATTACTTCTTTAGTTACTTAATATATTTAACTACACTTAAATATTAATAGCTAAAAGATTTTAAACTGTCTATTCCTTATCCTTAATCTTAGGTCTTAGGATTGTATACTTAGCCTCTAATAGTTAAGACAATTTAAGATTCAATTAGACATAGATAGGTTACAGTTTATTTGGCTATCTAAGTACCCCTGTTTATACAATCCTTTACCCCCTATTCCTACTATTCTACATTAAGCTACAGTGCTAGCTACTGTCTATCTTAATATGCAACAACGCAACGCCCTATAGGAGAAAGAAGACTATTGTATCTAAAACAGTTCTTACTGTTCTTCTTCTTCTATTTATTGTATCAAGGGATGCTTAAAGCTCCTATTAGCCTAAAAAATCTCAGAGATTCTTTATACCCTAGCCAAGCAAACCCGCTTAGAGTCTAAATCCCTTCTAAGCACCTGCATAGCTCTTATTTCTGCCAATGCATTTTACTTTATTATAAAGAAGCCCTAGAACAAGTTCTTTACAACAAGCCTCTATAAGATTAACAGGATCCTTGCCTCTAAGGACAACGCAGACAATCAAAGCTAATTAGATAAGAGATTACCTGCCTGCTACTCCTAGTATTAGAATATATTTAGCAAGTTAGCAGCTAATTAATTGCCTCCTTACTGTCTGTATAATTACAAGATTGTCCTTAAAGAACTATTACTAAATGCGTTTAGTCCCTTGTACAAGCAGAATTAGGAGGAGCTTAAAGCTACTAAGGCCTACGTCTAAGAACACTTTCAGAAGGGTTTTATTAAGGCTAGCCAAAGCCCTTTTGCTTTACCTATTCTTTGTGTACGCAAACCAAATAGAGATATACGCATCTGTGTAGACTACTAGAAGATTAACGCCCTTACGCGCAAGGACGTCTATCTAATCCCTTGCATTAATAAGCTGCTATCACGTCCCTCTAAAGCTAAGATCTTTACTAAGTTTAACATTTAGGCCGCCTTTAACAAAATTTGTATAGATCCTAACTCCAAAGAGTATACTACCTTTTAGACCTGTTATAGTACATACAAGTATAAGGTTCTCTCTTTTGGCTTGTGCAATAGGCTAGCAACGTATTAGCGCTACATAAACAATGTACTAATTAATTATCTTAACAATTTCTGCGTTACATATCTTAACAACATCCTAATCTACTTAGAGGATATAAACTTATATCAGGAACACGTCTAAAAGGTCCTAGAGCGCCTATATACTGCAGGACTCTAAGTAGACATTTAGAAGAGTAAATTCTATGTAACCTGCACAAAGTATCTAGGCTACGTTTTAACAAACTAGGGCACTAAAGTTAACTCTAACAAGGTAGAAGCACTCTAAAACTAGGCTAAACCTACTACAGTTACTAGTGTTAAGTTATTTCTTGGTTTTGCTAGTTTCTATTAACAGTTTATTAAGGATTTCTCCTGTGTAGCCAAACTAATCCTAAAGCTTTAAAGTCCCTCTACACTGTTTGAATAGACTATAGACTGCTAACAGGCTTTTGATTAGATTAAAGCCTTACTCCTAGCTATTTCTACGCTATCTTATTTCTATCTCAAGTATAACACAAAGTTAGAAACTAACGCGTTAGATAGAGTAATAGCAGGGGTACTCTCTTAGAAGCACCCTAATAACAAGTAGTATCCTGTAGCCTTCTACAGTTACACTCTATCTAGGGCTAAGCTTAATTAAGAAATACATAACAAAGAACTTTTTGCTATCCTAAAAGCGTTTAAAAAGTAGAGAGCTAAACTTACCTCTATACAGAGTTAAATCTAGGTGTATTTAGATTACTGCTCCTTAGAATACTTTATAACTACTAAGGTTCTTAATGCACGTTAAGCACAATAGGCGGAGATTATTGCCCCTTTTAATTTCTGCATTAAGTACACGCCTGGCAAGCTTAACAAGCAAGCTAATATCCTAAGCCAAAGGAAACAGGACGTTAGCAAGGTTAAGGCTGCCTAACAAGATAACAGATCCTGTGTACTTCTAGGACCTAAACGCCTAAACCCCCTGGTTAACTCTAAACTGGCTCAGAACTACGTCTGTAACTAGCTGGAGATTAATGTTTTAGCTATTTTAGTCTAATCTATTAGTGCCCCCCTAAATCTTAACTTGTTGGAACTAATTAAAGCCCTGTTAGCAGAGAATTGCTGCTCCTTTAAGGAAGAACGCCTTACGCTACTACAGCTATATTGTGTCTAAGAAGGACTACTGCTGTATTACTTACGCCTATGTATACCCAGGGATTCCCCTTTGTGCACCTAACTGATTAGAGAAGCTTACAATTAGGTATCTACTGCCTACCTAAGCGCTATAAAGACGTATTAGCTCCTGGCTTAGTAATACTACTAGAAAGGCATAGAGGCTATATGCAAACGCTATGTACAAAACTGCGTTTCCTGTTAAAGATTCTATCTAAGACAGCTCTGATCCTAAGGGTTTCTCTATCTATTACTAATTTCTAACAGGCCTATGCAGCATTTGTGTATAGATTTCAAGATATTCCTAACCAATTAGTATAGCTATAATCAAATCATAGTTATTATTAATCGCCTATTAAAGCAAGCTATCTCTATCCTGTGTTACAAGACTATTAACGCCTAGGAAATAGCTTATTTGTTTATCTAATAGGTATACTAATTTAGCTACACGCCCAAAAGCATAGTGTCTAACTGCAGCTCCTAGTTTGTGTCTTAATTCTGGTCTAAGTTCTGCAAGATCCTAGGCGTGCAAATTAAGCTTTCTACGGCCTACTATAAATAAACTAATAGACAAACTAAGATCATAAACAAGTATATTAATTAACAATTAAGGCTCTTTGTATCCTACTACTAGGATAACTAGAGCGACCTCTTGCTAATAATTAATTAAGCTTAAGCTACACTGCTGCACTTCGCAATTGGTATACCACTGTACTAGCTTCTGTTTAGATCTAAACTACAACAGAGCTAGGATTAGGCATTATCCTCTTTAAAACACAAAGATATAAATGTTAAGGATGCCTTAAGCTTAGCTACCTGCATGCATAAAGCCTAGCGCACAGCTAAAGATAATATAGAGAAGGCGCAGCAATAAATAGCTACTAAGGTAAACAAACATTGTTAACCTGTTAATTAGGTAGTAGGTAACAAGGTTTACCTCTTAACCTAAAACCTATCTGTTACCTGCTTAAGTCGCAAACTCGCTAAATTGTAGAAAGGCCCCTTTAAAGTTCTAGAACAAGTTAGCCATTTATTTTAACTAAAGCTACCTAAAGGATCTAAGATCTATAACGTGTTCGCTCTAGATGTCCTCCGCAAGGACCCTAACGACCCCCTAGCTAGTTAGCTAAGCCTAAACCTATCTAGCATCCTAATTTAAGGCGTTAAAGAATAGGAAGTTAAAGAGATCCTAGCTAGCAAGCTATACTGCTCTATCCTAAAGTATTGTGTAAAATAGGTAAGCTATAATCCTAACCCTACCTAGTACAATGCCTTAAACTTTATAGGCGCCTTATATATGTTGTAAGCGTTTTATAAACGCTATCTAAAACAGCTAGGACCTTTATAAGCGTTAGCTAAATAGATTACAGTATAGGAAAAAGAAGTTAAAGATCTTACAGTATTGCAAGACAATTATGTTAGGGAAATTAAACTTAATATTGCAACTACTACACTAGTAGGTAACAGCTATTAACAATAGGAGTCTTACTCTTCTATTAGATCTAACAGCAGACTGTTATCGCTACTAGTAGGACGTTCTTAATTGTCTAAATCCCTAGGTGCAGACACTAACGCACTACCTAGTAGTCTTCTGTTCTAGCCCTACTTGCTGCGAGTACTAGCCTCCTGCGCTGCCTTCTGCGCCTCCTTCTGCTCTGCTAACTAATTAGCCCTTAATGCTATTATAACATCTACTAGCTAAGCAACTACACTAGTTAACCCTGCTGTGCTCCTCCTAAGCGACCTAACCTCCTTGGCTATTGCCCTAACCTCCCTAGCCAGCTTCTCCCTCTAGTAATAAGCGCTAACTAACAAGTTAGCGTTGTTTATGTTAGCTACTTGTGCAGTGCCTACTTGCATAACAGCAGCTAACTAAAACGCCGCCTCCTTAACAGCAGCCTCCTGCTCTAATACTACCTTGTTAGACTTGTCTCTACCTAAGGCAGCAAACCTGCAGTTAAGGGCCCTAGAGAGGCTATTATACTCCTAGCCCGCATATAGGGGAACTAGGCAACACTTCTTATTTAAGAGTGTGCAGTAAGCACACTTCTTAGACACGTCCAAATAGAATCTAAACTTAATATTAAAATAGCTGCAGGCAAAAGCCCTTGCAGCCTGCAGGCAAACAACCTAATAGGCTAGGGGATAAGCCCCAGGAGGGACAGGAATAGGCATCGTGTATATCTACTATACAGTTAGCTAGTAATTAAGAAAGGATAAGGCTTAGATAGCTTTAGGTATACGAACGTAAGGGGGAGAGTGTAGAGAAGCAGTATACCAGAGGGCTAGCCTTGTATATATGCTTAAAAAGCTTAAGGTAAAGTTAGAAACGTTAAACGCGCTAGCGCGCTAATTAAAACAACAACAAACAGCTACATTACGTTATCCCAAAATAAACTTAAGGTAAATAAGAGTTTACAACAATTTGGAAGGTATCTGAAACAACACTAATATAGACCCAATTAATAGAGACTATCAATTTCAAGAAGGGGGGTAATGTAATAAGCACATGCAAACACATGTTACATCTAATACCTTATAAAGGCTTAGTAACAGATTATGTAGGGAGCTAGCAGATTAGGACTAAAAGCGCTCTAATAGCGCTCTAACTCAGCTGCTACGCCCACTATAAATATAAGCCTATAGCATAGATAGAGGACAAGTTTCTCTTATCCTTCTGTACAAGACCTATAGGTGTATAGCCAATCCAGAATCTCTGATACAACACGCACTCCTATATGCCTCTGATACGTATCTGATTTGATCCTAATAGCTGTACCTACCTGCGTTGTTACACTATAACTTTAATATATATAAGTTATTAGCTATAAATATATTATATTTACTGCTTAAGGAGTTAGTTATAAAGATATTAGAATTTATAGAAGACATGCTAATAGATATACACTCTAGACAAAAGAAGAGCTAGAATAGTGCTGCAGTTCTAGTAGCAGAAGATAATAGCTGTGCCTAGTTAAATAAAAGGTTTTGCTAGGTTAAGCATAACACTAGACTAAAATAGTTTAATAACAAGAGAGCTTTTACAGAAGTGTTGCAGTAGACTAGCGCAGAACAAAAACTAGTAATTTACTAATTTATAGTAGTAATATCTCTTCTACTAGTAACTAAGGCACTATACGCGTTATATTTTATCTAGGCTGTGTACAATCTACTAGTACTCTTATAATATAAAAGTTATAACAAAAATATATTAGGGTATATGTTATTAGCTATTAAACAAATAGATGTTCTGAAAAAAGAGTTTTAACCTTTTAGATAGACGCAAGAAGAAGAAAAGGATTTTAACTACTCTAAATAGCACGCGCTAACCTATATTATTAACAATATCTATATGTATAGAGCTCTTAATAGCATATATACTAGAATAAATAGCAAGGCCTACTATATTACAATAGTAAAACAATTCTACCTAATAACAAACAAGAGAGATTTTCTTACGCAGATCTGCTTCTATAACTCTAGACAGCTTGCGCTTATAGCGTTTAAACATAAGATAGTTATAGACTAAAGTTAATAGTATACTACTGCTAACTAGTGTAAGCACACCTTTACTACAAGCGTGTTAACAGTAATACTATTTAAATAACTTAAATAGTCTATACTAAGTATGTTACTAAATTCTATTATACTACTTTTTAGTAAGGTTACTGCACATATTACGTTGCTAGACTTTACACATGCTGCTATAGTATTTGTCTAATACTACTATTAGAAGGTAACTAGCTGCCTTGTTACTCTATATAATAAAGACAGACAGAACTCTAACTCTTACTAGGTAAATAGAATAAATGTAAAAATACACTTTTCTATAAGATACTTAAGGCTATTAAGTAAACGCTATAATAACTTTAAATATTGCAAAGAAGACATTATATAATATACGCCTAACTAGTATAAGACTAGAAAATAGTGTAAAGATTACATGTAGGTGCAAGAGTTTAAATATAAGAACTACACGTAACTATCTTAAACTATTGTAAATAGTAGAGCTACAGCTTAGGTGCACTTAATACTTATATTTATTAACAACAAACACTAAGATAAGAATAGAAAGAAATATAAGTATATAAGTGCCTTTTGCAAGGTTATAGCGTTTAATAACAATAGTTAAATTAATAATATAACAGGAATGCTAAGTGTGCACTGCTGTATATATAGTACAAAGACTAAGTAACACATATTATAAGTATTTAAGGTATATAACATAACAACTATTGTTTACCCTATATACCTAGTACTAAAGGATCTACCTACACTTAATAATAAGGTCTCTGTTTTATACTATGTAAACAATTATATTAATTAAGACAAATATAATAGACTGTATTCTTTTACGTTTAATTAAGACTAGACACGTATAGTGCAGAATTATAAACAGAAGTAAATGTAGCAAGACAGCTAGTATATAGCATTAGACATAGTAAATAGAATTATATATCTAATAATAGCTCTACTATTACTTTAATATACCTAATAGAATATAAACTTGCTAATATAACAAGCGCTATAATACAGAACTATAGCGTAAGGCTACTAACGCAACCTTCTTACTACACACTATATACTACTACAAACGCGTAATACTAGCAACTCTTATTTACATACGCAAGTATTATAGAGATATTACAATAGTTACCTAGAATTGCTAGTTAGTACAGACAAGAGAATAGCACTACTACAGCAACACTAGACATAATTGTTAAAAGACAGCATATACAATATAATGCAACTAATAGTAGAAGAATACAACTTAATATACTCTAATATAAAATAAGAAATAAGAAGGCAGAAGATGCTAGGCTGTTCTCTATAGACAACTACAGCAAAAGAACACCTATAGCAAATTACAAGAGTAATTATATTACAATAGAATAGACTACTATAGAATACAGCTAATAGTTACTTTATCTAGATAATTACACACTTTACTGTCTAATGTAACTATAACGCAGCCTAACAGATACGCTTGCAATAGAACAAAACTAAACTAAATAACAATTAAGAGTAAGCTTTACTAGATAGAAACCTACGTAGAAAGATAATAGAAACAGTTAACAAAGAGTTAAGTATAACACAAATTACACCTAACATAATAACTATATTAGTATTAAACGCAACTAGAAATAAGCATACTCTTATTAGGATAAACTAGCTATTGCATGTATACTACAACCTGCTAGCAATAGATAAGTATATTAATAACCTTAATTATAATTTGTTTGTGCAGACATTAGAGCACAAATTAGGCTTTAAAAGTAAATATAACAGTATATATTACTATACAAAGAAGAGAGATAGATAGGCGTAAATATAGATATCTATAAAGGCACGCTAGTATAGCGCATTATAAGAGACAGTTGTATTAAAGATACACTAGGCGTTATTTACAATTAAACTACAAATATAACTAGTATAGTAGCATACTAGATCTGTACTAACAACTTACTAGGTAAATAGTTTTCTGTGTGTAAGGCTACTAAATTGCTTATATTGCGCGCACAACTATTTATACTAATAGTAGACAACTATTATATGTGCTAACATTTAGTTAAGGACAAAAGAGTACTTAATTGCCTGTATTGCGCGCACTACTATTTATGCTAATAGTAGACAACTATTGTGTACACTAATATTTAGTTAAGAACAGAAGAGCACCTAATTACTTATATTGCGCGCACTACTATTTGTGCTAATAGTAGACAACTATTATATATGCTAACATTTAGTTAAGAATAAAAGAGTACCTAATTACCTATATTACGCGCACTACTATTTATGCTAACAGTAGACAACTATTATATACGCTAACATTTAGTTAAGGACAAAAGAGTACTTAATTACCTGTATTGCGCGCACTACTATTTATGCTAATAGTAGACAACTATTGTGTACGCTAACATTTAGTTAAGAATAAAGAGGCACCTAATTACCTATATTGCGCGCACTACTATTTGTGCTAATAGTAGACAACTGTTATATACGCTAATATTTAGTTAAGAATAAAAAGGTACCTAATTACCTGTATTACGCGCACTACTATTTGTGCTAATAGTAGACAACTATTGTATACGCTAGCACGCAGTTAAGGATAAAAGGCTATTTAATTAAATAGCCTAACTGCTACGCTCTAGCAGAATTTAAGGCAATATTAGACTGTATATGTTACAAAAACTCTACTTATGCCTATAAAGTAAAAACTCTGTTGCGCTATATATATTACTTACTTCTACTACTCTTACTAATAGTTTTCTAATATTTAAAGAGCAAGTGCTTACTCTATATACTCTGTACTAAGTAGCAAATTTAAGTAATATTAGCAGTATACTATGTCTTTATCTAAACAAGCGCTAAAATAAGCGCTAACAGACAATAGTGCAAAGGTTAGCCTTTTAGGAGATGTAACTCTAAAACTAACATACTAAAAACTAAGACGCTGCAGAGACTAAAAACTATTTAGACTCTAACGCTACTATTCTTAAGCCTTAACTCTAGAGTTAAAACAGACGTACAACTAACTGCTACACTAGCCTAACTAAAAAGTTACCTAATAAGACAGCCTAGAGATTAAATACTATATACTTCTAGATCTGCAGCCTTACTTACTTATTAACAAGAGAAATTTAGACGCAGTAGTAGCATAAGCATAACAAGCTAACATAAACTAAAAACCTATAAGACTAATATATAGAAAACGTTAGTAGTTAAAAGAAAACTACTATTAGACTTAAGGCTGTTATATTATAGGAAGATGCCTTACTATATATATAAATAAGTAGTTCTAACTATTACAAAGTTGCAACCTTTCTTATCTAGTGCAGACCTATTTAGGTTACTACTATAGAAAAAAGAAAAATATTAGGTAAAGGAAAGTGTATTACTAGAAAACAAGACTACACTAGAAAAGGTAAGAGTTATCTTAGTAACGCAACTACTTACTAATAACAGAAAGATGCTATACAGTATAGTAATAATACTATAGCTTAATGCACATAGGTATGTGTACGCCTAAATACTACTAGACGCTTAGATAGAAGTATAAAATACTTTGCTATTATTAGTTTAATTATATATTAGCTTAACACTATGCAAAGAAGCTGCTTGCTATATAGGTACTATTACAGCCTGCTAAGAATAGTAGCTAATAGTAGGCGCCTAGATACTAGACATATGCAGTAACTTATAGACTTACGTAATAAGGCAAAGATAACTAGAAATTACTAGTGCCTACACATTAAACTACCTAAATAGACAAGTTCTTAAGCCTAGCAAACTGCTTAAAGACTTTGTTTACCTACTACAAGACCTAAAGAACGCAAGTACACTTCTAAAACAGCTATACTAGCTAACTAAAGACAGCCTAAATCTGCTAGATTTCTAAACCCTAGTCTTGCAGCAGTAATAGCATAGTTATTCTATAATAATAGGAAATAGAGTATTGCTGCAATAACTAGGAATTAAGAGAAGTTTAATAAACTAAGTGCAAATATAGTAGCACTAATAGGCTTAGTTATATTTAACATAATAAGAGAATTTAATAACAATAGCACTAGAAAAACTTGACTCTTCTATAGATACACTATAGAGAGTATATTGCAAGTTCTATATATAGTATTAGCTAATAGAAAGCAGACTACTTTAATACTATTTGCAAAAAATAGAAGAACTTAGAAGGTATTTAATAGATTCTTATATAAGATAATATACAACAGAATATTGCTATATACACAAACTAACAAGAAAACAATAGGGCTAACGTTTTAGTGCTAAAGAATACCTATAACAACAACGTAGATAATATCCTAGCTAACTGCACAAAAGAAGAGTAAGATTACTATAATGCGCTTATAGACAATTATAATAATAAAGAGAAAGGGAAGGTAAACTACTTAATAGAAAAGAATATAAAAGAAGACATTAAAGAGAAAAAGAAAGTCCTACACAAAGACACTAATAATATAAGTAGGTCTAAACGTAATATAATATATAATAACTTGCATAAAGTGCTGTCTATATACACGTACGTAAAGTATTAAGTAAGGTAAAAGATATTTTGCTAGAAGAGTATATATATGCAGATAAACTTACACTAGAATACTTTTATAAAGCAAATAAACAGCTATAGTTTAAAAACTATAGAAGTAGCTAGAGCATTATAGTAAAAGACGTATAAGAAGAATTTTTAACGTAAGCCTACAATATTATAATTAAAGGCAACATACTTAACGTAATTGCCTTAACTAAAGAGAAATAGTAACTAAAACTAGACAAGTGTAATAGGTTAGTGTAATAGTATAAAAAAGAAATAAAGTATTATTAAGTAGTTGTAAATAGCAGGCGTAGCAAATGTTATAATAACTTAATATGCTTTTGCTAGTACAACGCGTAGATACTATTAGGTTAGCCTTAATATAACGCAATAGTGTAGACTACTATAGCAGATAGTATAGCACTAGCAGACATAGCATATAATTCTAATATAACTAACTAGTAAGATAGTTACTACTCTGCAAGTAGTAGTAGTAGTTACAGCTGTCTATATATAGAGCGCGTTGTGTACCTGCTAACCTGTGCCCTATAGAATGTTAAGCCTAGTAGCTGTGTCTAGGCTAGTCTTCTTTTAAAGGAGCGCAATTTAACTATGCTATACTTAATTAAAAAGCTTATATAACTAGACAAGAAGAACTAGCTTAGTTAGCTTACGCTATAAGAGTGTAAAGACATAGGCAGCTAGCTATAGTATACAGTTCTGCTAGTGCTGCAGTACTTAACAGTTCTTAACTATTAAATCTAGCAACACTAGTAATACTAGCAATACTAGTAACACTAGCAACACAGGCAACATAGGTAATATAAGTAACTTGCTATTAGGTTGCTGTTAGGTTGCTAGCAACTAGAAGTAAGTAGAGTAACTTTAGCAAATTGTCTAGTAGACAGTATTACTGTTAGGCAGCTGCAGGTCGCTGCAACTAAGCTAACCAGACAAATCTTAATTTTTCCTAACGCCTTAATATAGAAAAAAGTAAGTTTAGCGTAAAGAAGACTAAATACTTTAGATTTATTATTAAGGCTAAGAAAGAAATAAGTATAGACTCTAAGAAAGTAGCTGCTATACGTTTCTAGAAGCCTCCTAAGATAGTTAAAGAAGTCTAGAGTTTTGTTAGCTTTACTAACTTCTACTAATAGTTTATAAAAGACTTCTTAGAGCTAGCTGCTTTACTAACTAGGCTAACTAGGAAAGGTATAGCCTTCTACTAGAGCCCTAAACAATAGATGTCCTTTAATAAGCTAAAGAAAGCTTTTATAGTAGAACTATCTCTAGTAAGCTTTAATATAGAGCTAGAGATAGTAGTAGAATATAACGCCTTAGAATAGTTAACTAGAGAAGTGCTGTCTTAATATAGCAGAGACAGACGCTTCTAGGCTGTAGCTTACTACTTAGTAAAGAACACAGCAGCAGAAGCTAACTATACTATCTATAATAAGAAGCTATTAGCTATAGTTAAGTGCCTAGAGTAGTAGAAAACTAAACTTTAGAGAGTAAAGCATTTTACTGTACTTATAGACTATAAGAACCTAGAATACTTTGCTACTACATAACTACTAATAGAAAGATACGTTTACTAGGTAGAGTTCCTTAGTATATTTAATATTAGATTCTAATACTACTTAGGAAACGTTAACAGTAGAGTAGATGCCCTTTCTAAGAAAGAATAAGATCTTTTCTAAAGAAGAGTAGACGCACAGGTATAGTCTTAGACCTTCTAATTGTTTACTTCTGCTTTAGAAACTAAAGACAAAGAAGACCTAGTACTTACTACTTTTTTTGTAGCTTAGCAGGAGGATATACTATAACAGGGGGAAAAAGAAACAAAGTAGCTCTAAAACGTGCTTACAGATAAAGATACTATGTTAACTACTTCTCTTGTAGCTTAGTAAAGAGATATACTGTAATAGAAGAAGAAGAAAACAGAGTAGCTCTAAAACGTGCTTGCAGACAAAAATACTATGTTAACTACTTCTCTTGCAACTTAGTAGAAAGATATACTACTATAGAAAAAGAAAGAAACAGAGTAGCTCTAAAACAGGCTTATAGATAAAAACGCTGCGTTAAGAGAAAGAGATGTTACCTAAAGCTAGAATACTAAAGATTACTCTATAGTTAGAAAAAGAGTGCTCTAAAACGTACTTACAGACAAAGACGCTGCGTTAAAAGAAGAAAACGTTGCCTATAACTAAGGTACTAAAAAGCCTTCTATAGTAGAAGATACTCTAAATGCTACTAAAGGAACTATAGTACTATGCAAGACTACACTTAGGCAAAGTTCTTATATAAGCAAATACTCTAAGAAACTAATAAAGCCTACTATTAAGAAATTATAGAAATAGGCTGTCTATACAAATAAAACTTACTAATTAGTAGTTAACACTGTTAGGATAGGACAGCAAAAATTTCCTCTCTATCTAAGCCTAAAAGTTTCTTTAGTAGAGTATAGCTTAAATAACTTAAGACGCCTACTCTATAAGAAGCGAAAATAAGTGCTAGAATGCGCAAACCTATAAACGTATATTATCTTAGAAGTATATAACTCTCTAATTACTAGGCACCTAGGTAGAGAAAACACATACGCAATATTAGTAAGAGACTACTTCTAGCTTAAAATATTCTTAAGTATTTAGTAATTTGTTTAGAACTGCGCAGTGTATAGCAGAATAAAGCTTTAGAAAGAACTTAAATAAGAACTACTACGCTTACTCCTGCTCTTAGTCTAAATATAGAAGAAATTGTTAGTAGACTTTATTATAGGCCTTCTACTAAGCTATAGAATGTTACACCTTATAGTAGTTACTAACTAGCTAAGTAAAAACGCAGTACTTGTGCTTATTCTAGACCTAGAAGTTTTTACTATAGTTAAGGCATTTATTAAACAGGTAGTTATGTACTACTAGCTTCTAGACGCTATAGTGTCTAATAGAGAGTTACAATTTGTAAGTAAATTCTAGTCTTTACTTTATAACAAGCTTAGAATACAAAGAAGAGTCTTAATAGTATACTACCTCTAGACAGATAGCGCTATAAAACAAATAAACAGTATAGTAGAAGCCTACTAAAAAGCTTTTGTAAACTAAGACTAGTTAAACTAGGCTGCTCTATGCCTACTAGCACAAATTGTAATAGCTAGACAAAATATAGCGTCTATAGGCGTTAGCCTATTCTTTCTCTAGCACAAGTACAATATAAACTCTATTTAGTTAGACTTAGAATAGACTGCAGAAAACTAGCACTAGTCTAGCAATAATAAAAGAGCTACTGCTAAAGTAATAGTAACTAAGATAAAAGAAACAATAGACTATGTATAAGCAAAGATAGCAGAAGCACAATAAGAATAGAAACGCGTTAGAAAAATTTAAGATTAATCTAATTAGCCTAATCGCCGCGACCTACAGCAGCCTAACAGCAATACTGTCTACTAGACAATTTGCTAAAGTCGCCCCACTTACTTCTAGTCGCTAGCAAGTCGCTAGCGAGTCGCTAGCGACCTAACAGTGTCGCTAGTGTCGCTAGATCTGACAGAGTTGCCAATGTCGCCAATTTTACTCACGTGACTGTATTGCTGTATTTTCATGATTACGTAAGTAACCTAAAAATACAAAATATAGAGCGGAATTCCCTCTTTAAAATGCACTATTCAGATTTTTTTTAGCTACTCTAGTTATTGAGATATAGCGCGTTGAAGTTATAAACTTTTTTAAAAAAACTTCAAAGTACGTTCAACACAGTAGATCTTAACGCCCACACTATAATATATTAAAATAAAATAAAATAGTGCTAGAGTAAAATCTACACTTTAGTTACTATTTCTTTAAAAAAAATATAATATATTATCTAGTTAAAGTGCTAGAGCTTTAGCGAAAACAAGCCTTGGCAAAGAACATTAAAAAGTTACAAACTTCACTGCCGTGCATCTCAGCAACTAGAGCAGCTATAAAAATTCTGAATAGTGCGTTTTAAAGAGGGAATTAAGCTCTATATTTTGGATTTTTAGAATAATTACGTAATCGCGCGGGTGGGGCAGGTGGGTCTAGTGGATCAGGTTGATCAATTTGGGCGTTTTTGTCTAATTAGGTGGCCAGAACAAATAGGGGTAGCTAGGCACCGTAGACTACGGTCGAAAACTATCTGGTTGACTATTCTGACAATGTTGCTAATGTTGCGGATGTTGCTAACGTTGTGTTTTCCTAACGCGCTAGGCTAATTATTATAGACAGGAAGCTCTAAAACTCTGTGTAGAAGACAAAGTATAGCTCTAGTACAGTTACTCTATATCTAACAAAAGACCTTTAAAGAAGCTAGATTAGAAAAACAGAAAATACACAGTTATAAAAGTTATCTCTCTACACGTTATAGAGCTAAGCGTGCCCTCTAGAGTGCACCTAAGGTTCTATATTAACTGCCTCTAGCTTAATACAGGTAATCTACTCTTACACTAGAAGTCTAATAACTAGTAACTAGAAGCAATAATAGAGAACAAAGACATAACTAACAATAAGTTTCTTGTTAACTATATTCTTACAAAATAGTAGAAGAAGAAAGAGTAAGGTATATAGCTATAGTACCTTATAAAGTAGGTAGGATATATAGAACTAATATAGAAACTACAAGTAAATATTACTAACACTATAGCTCTTACTAAATAGCTAGACAAAACTAGAATAGAATAAGACTTAAATAGCTTGTTAGTAGAGCGCCTACTCTTCTTAACTACTAAATAAAAAGCATATTAGAAGAGAAAGAGAGAGAGAGAAGAATTACAGGTACATATAACAAGTATAGAAACAGATAATAGCGTTATGCACAGAAAAGATTAAGAGAAAAGAGAATAAACTTAAGACAAGTACAAGGAGTACCTAAGGTATAGGAAATAATACAGTAGCGCACTTAGTTGCGTTTAGAGACAATACCTAACGCTAAGAAGTAACTAATAGAGGAAATGCAAGAATGCTGTAATAGACAGAGCCTAAGACTAAAAGCTTTAGTAAAAAGCAGAAAAAGAAGAAAATACTTACATCTATTCTATTAGCTAACCTGCAACTACCTTAACTAGTTAACAGCAAGAATATAACTAGTAGTTAACTATCTCTAGAAACTAGACATAAGAAACCTAAATACTAATACACAAGAACTAATGCAACAGTTCTACTAACTACCTAAAAGGACCTAGGAACAAAGAAGAAAAAGTCTAGAAGCTTAGCGTTAACAGATTAATAGCTAAAGAATGTAAGAAGAAGAGCCTAGATTAACTCTAGAAATCTAGCTACTTAAGTGTAATAACGCAGGTAGGTACAGCTATTAGGATCGAATTGGATACGTATTAGAGGCATATAGGAGTGCGTGTTGTATCAGAGATTCTAGATTGGCTATACACCTATAGGTCTTGTACAGAAGGACAAGAGAAACTTGTCTTCTATCTAATACTATAGGCTTATATTTATAGTAGGCGTAGAAGCTAAGTTAAAGCGCTGTTAGAGCGCTATTAGTCCTAATCTGCTAGCTCTCTACATAATCTGTTACTAAGCCTTTATAAGGTATTAGATATAACATATGTTTATATATACTTGTTATATTACCTCTCTTCTTGAAATTAATAGTCTCTATTAATTAGGTCTGTATTAGTGCGCTTTTATATGCCTTCTAAAATTTTCTAAAGTCTTATTTACCTTAACTTTAAATTTCTAATAACGCGTTATAGCTGTTTGTTATTATTTTACTTAGCGCAGCAGCGCGTTTGTTTTCTTAACTTTACCTAGAGTTTTTAGAGCATATATATAAGGCTAGCCTTTAGTATACTACTTCTTTATACTTTCTCTCTACACGTTTATATACCTACAGCTATCTAACTACCTTCCTAATTTAATTGCTAGCGAACTGTTTTGCAGATATATACAATACCTATTTCTGTTCCTCCTAGAGCTTATCTCTTAGCCTATTAGGTTATTTACCTGTAGGCTGCAAAAGCTTTTGCCTGCAGCTAGTTTAATATTAAGTTTAGATTCTATTTAAATATCTCTAAGAAGTGTGTATACTACACGCTCTTAAATAAAAAGTGTTGCCTAGTTTTTCTATATGCAGGCTAAGAGTATAATAGCTTCTCTAAAACCCTTAACTACAGGTTTACTACTCTAGGTAGAGACAAGTCTAATAAGGTTGTGTTAGAGTAAGAGGTTACTGTTAAGGACGCAGCGTTTTAGTTAGCTACTATAGTGCAAGTAAGCACTGCACAAGTAGCTAACCTAAATAACGCTAACTTATTAGTTAGCGCTTATTACTAGAAGGAAGAGCTAGCTAGAGAGGTTAGAGAGATAGCTAAGAAGGTTAGGGCGCTTAGAAGAAGTACAGCTAGGTTAACTAGTGTAGTTGCCTAGCTAGTAGATATTATAATAGCATTAAGAGCTAAACAGTTAGTAGAGTAAGAGAAGGCGCAAAAGGCAGCGCAAGAGGCTAGTACTTGCAGCAAGTAGAGCTAGAATAGAAGATAACTAGGTAGTGCGTTAGTGTCTGTACCTAGGGATTTAGACAATTAAGAGTATTCTACTAGTAGCAGTAATAGTTTACTGTTAGATCTAATAGAAGAGTAAGACTCTTACTATTAATAGCTGTTACCTACTAGTGTAGTAGTTACAATATTAAGTTTAATTTCCCTAACATAATTATCTTATAATGCTATAAGATCTTTAACTTCTTTTTTCTATACTACAATCTACTTAGCTAACGCTTATAGAAGTTCTAGCTATTTTAGATAGTGTTTGTAAAACGCTTATAATATGTATAGAGCACCTATAAAGTTTGAGGCATTATACTAGGTAAAGTTAAGATTATAGCCTACCTATTTTACGCAATACTTTAAGATAGAGCAGTATAGCTTACTAGTTAAGATCTCTTCTACTTCTTACTCTTTAACGCCTTAAATTAGAATACTAGATAGGTTTAGGCTTAGCTAACTAGGCAAGGAGTTGTTAGAGTCCTTGCAGAGAACGTCTAGAGTAAACACGTTATAGATCTTAGAACCTTTAGGTAGCTTTAGTTAGAATAAATAGCTAACTTGTTCTAGAACTTTAAAAGAGCCTTCTTATAATTTAGCAAGTTTGCAGCTTAGGCAGGTAACAGATAGGTTTTAGGTTAAAAGGTAAACCTTGTTACCTACTACTTAATTAACAAGTTAATAATTTTTGTTTACTTTAGCAGCTATCTATTGCTACGCCTTTTCTATATTATCTTTAGCTGTGCGCTAGGCTTTATGCATGTAGGTAGCTAAAGTTAAGGCATTCTTAACATTTACATCTTTATATTTTAAGAGAAGTAATACCTAATCCTAGCTCTATTATAGTTTAGATCTAAACAAGAGCTAGTATAGCGCTATACTAATTGCAGAGTGCAGCAGCGTAGCTTAGGCTTAATTAATTATTAGCAAGAGGTTACTCTAGTTATCTTAGTAATAAAATACAAAGAGCCTTAATTGTTAATTAATATACTTGTTTATAATCTTAGTTTGTCTATTAGTTTGTTTATAGTAGGCTGTAGAAAGCTTAAGTTGCACGCCTAGGATCTTGCAGAACTTAGACTAGAATTAGGACACAAACTAGAGTCTGCAGTTAGACACTATACTTTTAGGCGTATAGCTAAATTAGTATACCTATTAGATAAATAAGTAAGCTATTTCTTAAGCGTTAATTGTTTTGTAGCAAGGAATAGAAACAGCTTGCTTAGATAGACAATTAATAACTACCATAATCTAATTATAGCTATAACAGTCTTTTAGAAAGGTCTTAAAATCTATACATAGATGCTTTATAGGCTAATTAGGAATTAGTAATAGATAAAGAAAACCTTAGGATTAGAGCTGTCTTAGATAGAATCTTTAATAGGTAACGCAGTTTTGTATATAGCGTTTGCATATAGCCTCTATACCTTTCTAATAATATTACTAAGCTAAGAGCTAATACGTCTTTATAGCGCTTAGGTAGGCAGTAGATACCTAATTGTAAGCCTCTCTAATTAGTTAGGTGCACAAGAGAAAATCCTTAGGTACATAAAGGTGTAAGTAATAAAGTAGTAGTTCTTCTTAGATATAATATAGCTGTAGCAGCGTAAGGCGTTCTTCTTTAAAGGAGCAGCAATTCTCTGCTAGTAGGGCTTTAATTAGTTTTAAAGAGTTAATATTTAAGGAGGCACTAATAGAGCAAACTAAAATAGCTAATATATTAATCTCTAGCTAATTATAAACGTAGTTCTAAGCTAGTTTAGAGTTAACCTAGGGGTTTAGGCGTTTAGGTCCTAGAAGTACATAAGATCTGTTATTTTATTAGGTAGCCTTAACCTTACTAACGTCCTATTCTCTTTAGCTTAGAATATTAGCTTACTTATTAAGCTTGCTAAGCGTATACTTAATGCAGAAATTAAAAGGTGCAATAATCTCTGCCTATTATGCTTAATGTGCATTAAGAACCTTAGTAGTTATAAAGTATTCTAAGGAGCAGTAATCTAAATACACCTAGATTTAGCTCTGTATAGAAGTAAGTTTAGCTCTCTACTTCTTAAACACTTTTAGAATAGCAAAAAGTTCTTTGTTGTGTATTTCTTAATTAAGCTTAGCCCTAGATAGAGCGTAACTATAGAACGCTATAAGATACTCCTTGTTATTAGAGTGCTTCTAAGAGAGTACTCCTACTATTACTCTATCTAACGCGTTAGTTTCTAATTTTGTGTTATACTTAGAATAAAAATAAGATAGCGTAGAAATTGCTAGGAGTAAGGCTTTAATCTAATTAAAAGCCTGTTAGCAGTCTGTAGTCTATTTAAATAGTGTAGCAGAACTTTAAAGCTTTATAATTAGTTTAGCTACACAGAAGAAATCCTTAATAAATTGTTAATAGAAACTAGTAAACCTAAGAAATAACTTAACGCTAGTAATTATAGTAGGTTTAGCCTAGTTTTAGAGTGCTTCTACCTTGTTAAAGTTAACTTTAGTGCCCTAGTTTGTTAAAACGTAACCTAAATACCTTGTGCAGGTTATATAAAATTTACTCTTCTAGATGTCTACTTAGAGTCCTGCAGTATATAGGCGCTCTAGGACCTTTTAGACGTATTCCTAATATGCATTTATATCCTCTAAGTAGATTAGAATATTATTAAGGTACGCAATGCAGAAATTGTTAAGATAATTAATTAGTATATTATTTATGTAGCGCTAATACGTTGCTAGTCTATTGCACAAGCTAAAAGAGAGTACTTTACACTTGTAGGTACTATAACAAGTCTAGAAAGTAGTATACTCTTTAGAATTAGGATCTATACAAATTTTGTTAAAGGCGGCCCTAATATTCAACTTAGTAAAGATTTTAGCTTTAGAGAGACGTAATAGCAGCTTATTAATGTAAGAGATTAAATAGACGTCTTTGCGCGTAAAGGCATTAATCTTCTAGTAGTCTATATAGATGCGTATATCTCTATTTAGTTTGCGTACACAAAGGATAAGTAAAGTAAAAGGACTTTAGCTAGCCTTAATAAAACCCTTCTAAAGGTGTTCCTAGACGTAGGCCTTAGTAACTTCAAGCTCCTCCTAATTTTACTTGTAAAGAAGACTAAACGCATTTAGTAATAGTTCTTTAAAGATAATCTTATAATTATACAGACAATAAGAAGGTAATTAATTAGCTACTGTCTTGCTAAATACATCCTAATACTAAGAGTAGTAGGCAGGTAATTGCTTATCTAATTAGCATTAATTATCTGCGTTGTCTTTAAAGGCAAGGATTCTATTAATTTTATAGAGACTTGTTGTAAAAAACTTGTTCTATAGCTTCTTTATAATAAAGTAGAATGCATTAGTAGAAATAAGGGCTATATAAGTAGTTAAAAGAGATTTAGACTCTAAGTAGAGTTGCTTAGTTAGGGTATAAAGAATCTCTAAGAATTTTTAGGCTAATAGGAGCTTTAAGCATCCCTTAAGACAATAAATAGAAAGAAGAAAATAATAGTAAAGACTGTTTTAGATATAATAGTCTTCTTTCTCCTATAGAGCGTTGCGTTGCTGTACATTAAGATAGATAGTAGCTAGCACTGTAGCTTAATATAAAACAGTAAGAATAAGAGGTAAAGGATTATATAAACAGGGGTACTTAGATAGCTAAATAAACTGTAACCTATCTGTGTCTAATTAAATCTTAAATTGTCTTAACTATTAGAAGCTAAGTATACAATCCTAAGACCTAAGATTAAGGATTAGGAATAGATAGTTTAAAATCTTTTAGCTATTAATATTTAAGTGTAGTTAAATATATTAAGTAACTAAAGAAGTAATCTAATTCTTAAAGCTACGCACCTAAACCTAAAAGAGAAGCTTTTAGATAGGTTAATGTAAAGCTTTAAAAACAGATAAAACAATTTATAAATTTAAAAATAAGAAACTTTAAGCACTAGTGTTAACAAGAGTGTTAAGGCGTAAGCTAATACCTTAGTTGTAAAGAAGCGCAGGTATAAGAAAATAGGAACTATAAAACAAATAAGAAAAGTTAAGGTAGAATAGATTATAATAGCTTAGGCTTAAAGAGAAAGTTTTTCTTAGGCGCTTTTATTTCTTGTATAATATACCTTCTAGTTAGGTTGCTCTTAAGCATCTTTAAACTTATCTACTTCTATAGCTTTAATCTAACGTACACAAGGCTTTGTATAATTACTAGCGTAGTATTCTAGTTTACTATAATTATAATAACTACTAGAGGTCTTCTATTAATTAAGTTTAAAAGTCTTAGTAGAAAGACGTACTGTTGTTAATTAATAGGCTAGCGCAGAATGTGTTAGAGCGCTAGAGGTAGTAGTCTAATTTAGCTCTAAATTAGTTTACAAGGCCTGCCTAATTAGAAATTTAGCAGCAGCTAGTAATATACTTAGGTTAGGATTGTTCTTCTGCTCTATATTATAGGCAGTAAGGTGTTCTACTATCTAATTAAATAAGTTCTTCTATTAGTGCCTAAATCCTAGGTTAGGAGCTTATAGTCCTGGCGTAATTTTTGTCTATAAGTAGTAAAACTACTCTAAAGAAGGTACTTGTCCCTTAACTACAGAACTTAGAAACCTAGCTTTAAACAAGAGAAACGTTTTCTTCTTAGTTATTTGCATTTAATTAAAGGCTGTATAGCTTTTAGCTACCTTGTTACCTGTAATAAAGTAAGACTTAAGTAGCTTAATTATTTGCTTAGCGTTCTAGAATTACTCTTAATTAGTATCTAATAAATATTATAGCTTAAGATAGCTCTTAGCTAATTCTATAGTATAGCTCTATACTAAGGCTATGCGTTGTCTTTTAGTCTAATAGTAATCTAAGTTAATTTTAAGTTAATTCTAGATAGAGGCCTACTATTAGTAGAAGGTACGTTAGAAAAACACAACGTTAGCAACATCTGCGACATTAGCAATACTGTTAACACGACTGTACTACTAGCTACTAGACAGTTCTTAACTGTGCTCTGCTGTGCTAAGTAATAACAGTAATGCCTAGCATACTATTATTAGCTGCCTAGCTTGTAGAACTCTTTTGCAAAATAGTTTATAGTTCTTGTGTTTAATATAGCTTTGCACTGTCTGCACAACTATATTGCTAGTTAGCAGCCTGTCCTTAACTATGCCTAACTATAGTTTAAGTCTAAGGCAATCTCTTTAATAGCGCTGTTACTTAGTTTAGGTTTTACTACAAATCTACACTATCCTTGCGCTTTAAATTAATTTTGCGTTACGTCTACGTATATACTTCTTTTGTAATACTTTTTGTATTCTTGTGCTCCTAGGACTAGGCTACGTATTTACTTAAGCGTTTTTTATCCTATAGCTTTGCACAGTAGTGTACTGTACTCTGCAGTTCTACTACTTAATTTACCTAATTTATACTAGCTCCTTAAGCTTTATAGAGATTTTCTTGTTACAATCCTACTTAATCTCTTCTCCTTCTGTTGTTACACTTTACAGACTACTGCGTAACAATGTCTTTACATTCTACTTCTTTAGAACTTTTGTTTTTAGATTACTTTTTAGGTTGTACAGAATAATACTCTTGCACACGTCTGCTAGCTAGCCTAGTTAATATACTCTAAACATAAATTAGTCTTAGGTGCCCTATTTGTCTTAAGGCTCTGCAATTATAACTTTATTTGCCTTAATTAGCGTAATAGCTTCTGCAAACGCTATTAACGCTACCAAAATAAATATTAAGTCTAGGTCCTTTTATTTTGCTAATACAGCGTCTATTTTAGACTTTAGCATTCCTCCTCTTAGCAAAAGAACTGTATCTTTACTAAATTTTTTTTGCAGCTCTAACTAGAGCACTAGTTGCACACATAGTTTGTATAAGCTAACAAAGATTTTAGCCTAAACGTTGCGCAGTACTGTTTAATTATCTGCTAGGCCTCTTTAATCAGAATTAGGTCTAGTTTTAACATAGGTCCTCTTGGCTTCTAGCTTAATTACCTTATACTTTGCACTATATGCAAGTAGCAAGTTAAAGTTGTTAGCAAATATTTCTTTATCTAGCTGCTAAAAGTGCTGTTAGATATATGTTAATATAAACTACTTAGTTTTCTTGCTTCTTTTGCTTTTAAACAGCGCAGCCTTAAGCTAGGCTAGTATTAGAAATGTTACAATGCTCTGCAACTTAGCGTAGTTAAATATGTATATACTCTTAGCTTCTGTGCTGCTTAGCCCTTCTTATAGTAGGACTCTCTTGCATTTTATTATTGCGTTAGCTATAGTTAATTAGAAGTTATCTGTTTAGCATAGCTAGTAGAACGTTAGGAAGTTGCCCTTAATACCTAAAATCTTCTAGCCCTATAGGTCTTGCGTAACTAGAGTTTAACGCAGCATAAACCTTACTGTAATCTTCTCTCCTAACGCTATAAGCGCTATATACTCTAGAGAATTAAGTACGTTTTTAACTCCTTCTTGTGCCTTAGATAAGTAGGTGTCCTAGCCCTTTGCTATAACTAGGCCTGCTATTTTTCTTATCTCTCTTACATCTACAACTTTCTTAATACTTGCGTACACAAGGTTAGCAGCAGTAAACAGTTTAGAACTGTTTATATTGTCTTTCTTGCCTGTAAGATAGTACTAGTTTAAGAAGTTCTTATTGTCTTGCAGTCTACTAAGCGCTAGAGAGATAAAAATAAGTATCTTGTAAAGACTCTTCTCTATTAGTGTACCTAAGAGGGCCTAGGCCTTCTACTAATAACTATAGTTCTTAATTTAAATAGTCTTATACAAGTTACCTATAATAGTATTCTTAAATTTGCAGTTATAGAACTTGTTAAAGATAATACGTCCCTAGATTACTACGTAGCCAGAAATATTAAAGGCGTCTTTTGCGCTTACTTTGCTACCTCTTAATAATATTTTGCGTATAGTTGTAAGTCTTATAGTTTAGTATTTATTAAGCACACGTTTTACTAATATTATGTAGCTACATACAATTATAAATTAGCTAGCAAATAGTACTAGACAGTGCGCAGTTGCATTTAGGTAGACTTTTAGCATATAGCGTTCTTAGATATACTACAGAACTGTCTCTACATACTTTTTACTATTCTTTGTAAATTTGCGTAGTAAGACGTTTTAATTAAACGCTGCAAAGTGCTGTTTAACTTGCAGATTAATCTTTATCTCTATTTCTTTATCTGCTGTTAGTGCGCCTATACTCTATAAAGAGGTGTTATCTATAAAGTAGATATAGAGCGCAAAGAGGTCTTTTAGGTTGCACTATTTAGATTTGCAGAGGCCTATAGTAATAATTTTAGCCTTCTATGCAGCTAGTGCGCAGCCCTATCTGCTTAATATAGATGCTGCTAACTGTAGCTCTTTTAGCATTAAAGGGTTTTTTTTGCATACACATAAGAATGTCTATTAGTCTGTTATAGAGCACTATTCTTAACTGTTGTCTTTAGCCCTATATTAACTAGTTTTATTCTTTAATTAGTCTTCTTACACTTTAGTCTAGTTCTTAAAGTGCGTATACCCTATAATTATTATAAGTATAGCTAATCTTATTTTCTCTATACCTATTATATTTCTAAATATACTGCTATTATCTAAAGATAGCTCTTTTTTATAAAGTATGTAAGCCTCTGTTAGTTAGTATACTGTAAATAGGACTGTTAGTCTCTATAATAAATATAGTATTATAGGCGCGTTATTCTTAAAGTCTTCTAGTAGAAATCTAAAGAAGTTAGCTACTTTCTACTATTTATCCTTTTAGCAGTGTTCTATTACTACTCTAATTTAAGCTTGCAGTTTATCTACTATCCTATCTTACGTGTTAGTTGCGTAGATTATAGTTGCAGGCTCTCTATAGTGCACTTACCTTGCGTTTAGTAGGGCTTAGAGCTACAGCCTTTCTTTTAACGCAAGTTGTTTTGCTAACTAAAGCTCTTTATTCTTATCTCTATTACCTTTATTATACTCTTCTTATTCTTCTTTACTACTAGAGTAAGCATCTTCTTTTAGCAACCTTTGTTGTTTTTCTATAGCACTCTTATATTTCTGTCTAAGTGTAGTAATTAGCGTAGATGTTGCGTTATTTTGTATTTATACAGTATCTTTGTCTCTACTTTTCTTTACTTTCTTTATAGTGCTATTGTTCTGCTCTTCTAGGCGCTTAATTTTAGTAGTTAGAGTCTTAATACGTATGTTTAGGCTGTTATCCTTCTTCTTCTTGCCTTTACTCTGTCTGTTAAAGCGTTTGCTACTATTTGCTTTAGGTTCTGTTAATAGTTTGCAGGCTAGGTCTACTAGCGCTCTTATTGTCTTTTGTTATTTACAGTTATTATCTTTAGTGTTGTTGTTAAGCTCTAAGTAGAGGCGCCTTTGCCTCTTGTCTCTAGTAGCACCTACTAGGTTTATAATGTTACTGTTGCTGCCTAAAGTAAAGTGCACTATATTATATAGTTAGCTATTGTTATTTATATACTGTTCTAGGTTGTATTACTACTAGGCTTAACTTTGTCTTGTACTAGAGTCTGGTATTTAATTGCAACGCCCTTAAGGCTTCTTATCTTAATGTATAAGTTAACAGTTATAGCTAGATTATTATTGTTAGTAATTAGGCGCAGCGCTAACGCGTTAAATATCTTTAAAGTCCTAACTGTGTACTAGTCTATAAATTTTAGTTACAACAGGTGTTTAACAAGTGTACTGTATTTAAGATGTTATAGCTTTATCTTAAAGTTACTGTCTTTAAGCTACTGTTAACGTGCAGCTGTTATTAGCCTTAAAAGTAGAAAAGTCTAAGTAGTTTAACAATGTACGCTGTCTATAATATAGATATTAACGTTGTTAAGTAACAGTTTAGTTGTTATTATAGTAAGGCCTATTAGCTAGGTTACTAAAGCAGCAGAAGAACTTAAGACTACTAATGCTAACTGCGTGCGTTCTAGTTCTAAGTTTATAAGCATTAGCTATCTTTCTGTGTATTTGGCTTTAACTTTGTTGCTATAGTCTTAAATTTCTAAGATTATCTTCTTCTATACAGCGCTAGCTATTACCTTATAGAATTCTCTTAGTATGCTACTATTAGTTAGTCTAGGGCATATAGTATACTTAAGCTATTTATCTGTTATTAGGCTGCGCATTATCTTTAGGTAGTTAGCCTACAGGTGTGCCTGTTTAATCTTGTTATATGTATTCTTATGCTAAATAAAATCTGTTATCTCTTTAACCTATATGCGCTAGTCTGCTACATTAATATTATAGCCTATTCTTACAATTGCCTGTAATACGTTATTAGTAGTTATTATCTTTGCATTACTTATATACTATTTATTTAATTAAGGTAGCTGCTACTTATACTTATTGTTGCAATTCTATAACGTACGTATTATATAATATGTTACGCGTAACAGTTAAGAATAGTACAGGTAGGTGCAAGAATAGTAGAATAGCTACAGCTTAGTTAGCGTGTGTAGGTGTGCTTATATTATATACTTACTTGTAACAGTGTTGTAATATATAGCGTAGTGTAGTAAACATAACGTAGAAAATTACGTATATTTGTGTTGCAGTACTATTGTTATTGTTATATAGTTATAGTGTATTTATAGTAGCAACGCAGCATTATATAGTTATAGCAGTAAGTTAAATTATAAGTGCAGGTAAAAGTAAGTAGAGTTTTGTCCTAGCATTATATAGCCTCTTACCTAGCGCTAACGCGTTATGTTATATCTTTAAGGTAAGTAAAGGTATATTCTAGAGAAGTGCTTCTTACTGCGTGTTATTCTTAGTGCAGTACTATACAGTACTATATAGCACTATGTAGCACTAAGTAAAATTTTTACTTCTTAGTTTTTTGCATTATAGTGTAGGCAACTTACCTCTTGTATATTATAGTAGTAGCACTCTCTTTAGTCTAGTAAGCAAACTTAGCTAAACCTACTAGTACTATTATAGTAGACAGGTCTACTATATAGTACTATAGGACACTATATAGCACTAAGCAAAATTCTTACTTTCTAGTTTTTTGCATTATAGTGTAGGTAACTTACCTCTTGTATATTATAGTAGTAGCACTCTCTTTAGTCTAGCAAGCAAACTTAGCTAAACCTACTAGTGCTATTATAGTAGACAGGTCTACTATACAGTACTATAGAACACTATGTAGTACTAAGCAAAATTCTTACCTTCTATGTTTTTGCATTATAATGTAGGTAACTTACCTCTTGTATATTATATTAGTAGCACTCTCTTTAGTCTAGCAAGCAAACTTAGCTAAACCTACTAGTACTATTATAGTAGACAAGTTACGCAATAAGGCTGCGTTAGAATGTTTAAGTTGTATACTAGCGTCTAGCAGTTTACGTAGAATTATAGAGAAGTTTTTTATGCGTCTGTAGGCCTGTTAGCAAAAGAAGCTATCTGTTACTTTCTATTCTTTTACACTATGTTGTTCTATTGTAATTCTATATTATCTGTTAGTATATCTAACGCCCTAGACTATGTGCTATTAGCGTAGATAGTAGTTAATAGATCTCTATAGTATACGCAGCTTACAGCTAGCAAGAAAGTGTATAGCAGCCTACTTCTGTTATATATTTTAATGTTAGTTTAAGACGTTTGTGTTTTTAACTAAATAATTCTACCCTACGTTCTATAAATTTGTTTGTAAAGAGATTAGTTTTCTCTTTTTAACGCTAAGTTCGCTGTTAATATAGTAGTATTTCTTTATTTAAGTGTTCTCTCTTAGCATTAGTAACTAATGTTGCAAATTGTGCAGTACGTAGTATCTTATAAAAAATACTATTATTATCTATTGTCTTGTGTTCTTGTATAATAGCCTTGTCTCTTATTAATATATCTTATAGTGTAGTGTCTCTGCTTAGTGCTAGTATGCTAGAGTACTTAATTTCCTACGCTACTGTTCTGCCTAGATGTTACTGTATGTGCATAATTTCTTAACAACTCTGCTCTTTTAGTTGCATAGATTGTGTACTACTACTTTAAATTATTAATCTAGTCTTTAGCTAAATACAGTTAGTGCTAGGTAATTATTTTTTAATTTTATTGTTTGCTAGGCTAATATTGTCTAGTTATTTTAGTTAATGCGCTAGCTAAAATACTAGAGATTGCAAGCCCTGTAAGATAATTTGTGTAATAGCTATTCTTGTTCTAGTTAAGTATAGTATTGTTACGCTTTTCTAACTATAACTACACTATAATATTACTCTTAGTTTTTATGCTTACAAATAGCCTAGCGTTGTCTTATTTTAGGTATATAGCATTTTTGTGTTTATATTAGCGCAGTCTTACTACCTAGTTGTGTATATCTTTTTAGCGTCTGTCTTATAGCTCTATAGCTATCTATTTTATAGTTACCTGTTATAGTGCTCCTAGCTTGTTAATATATTGCCTATTATTTATAGTAAACTCTTGCTAACCTACGTACACCTACAGTTAATCTATTATGTCTATTACTTTGTAGTATAATAGTCTAAAGAGCAATAGTACTTTATAGTTTTTCTCTATCTTATTTAGGCTATATATTGCAATAATATAGTCTAAGAAGTAGGCTAGATCTTTATAGTTAGAATTGCGCTCTTTAGGTAACTTAATAAAGCTTCTAACGTCTATACTATTAACAACGCGCATGTCTTTAAGCTAGTTAACTAAATTGTTAAGCTTGTAGTAGGTCTCTTAGAAGTTAGCTATTAATAGCTGTAAGCTGTAGTACATATTTAGACATGTTAAGATCTACTAGCTACTATATATAGTCTTAGCTCTTATCTTGTTATACTACGCGCAATATCCTTAGCAAATAGCATAGATAATATCTATTGTCTTAGTAGGATATTTACCTATTATACTTTTCTCTACTACAAAGTGTAGGAAATAAGCGCAGACTTTAGCCTTCTATGCGCAGGTAATGCTTTAGTCTATTAGTTAGTATAATGTTATACTACCTGTAGGCAGAAATATAACTCTATTGTATTAGTAAGCATTGTAACCTCTATTGCTATAATAAGCCTATAGTATATTAATACTGTATATACTAAACGTTCTGCAGTAATTAGCAGCTTATCTAAAGCTTAGCTACTGCGTGTTTGTAAGGCAGGAACCTGTTAATTAGTAACAATACTTGTCTGTTTATATAGTTATTAAACTATTTTAGTTATTCTAGCATAATGTTAGTATCTATTTAGGTAAAATTATTATCCTAATAGACACAACTAAGACTGTAGATATTTAAGTTCTTCTTACTGTTTATACAAGTTGTATAGTTTAAAGATCCTATAAACTATAGAAGCACTTAGTCTAAGCTATTTGCGTTTATGTACAGTACACTAGTTATATACTCTCTGTCTAGTTTAGGTTTAGCTTCTAGATTGTCTGCTAACGTGTATTAGAGCAAGTGTTTCTAGTATATGCTAGCCTTGTCTATATTATATAAATCCTTAGGCGCGTATCTACTTACTACGTTACAAATCTCTTCTATTATAAGCTTAGTATTCTTAACTGTTATACTGCTGTAGTTGCTTACTATTTTTGCAAACTATTTATGTAACTGCACGCTGTGTTGTTGTTTATATATAGTAAGCTATCTGTTATTAAACTCTAGTATTTTGCAGCTGTTATATTTAGGCAGCTATTACTAAAGTTAACGTGCAGTTTTGCAAATTATATTGTTAGTAACATTAACATAGGCTACCTGCAACTCTATATACTAGTTATTTAGAGCTGCCTTAAGAGTTTCCTATTGCAGACGCCTATTGTGCGCGTAGTTATAGCTAGTGTATTTAGTTTTGTTACTGTCTAAGTATTCTTGCGTTGTTAGAAAGATATTAGTTACATTATTTAGTTGTATATAGCAGTAAAAGGCTCTAGTAGCCTATATAGTAAGTTGTTATAGTGTTAAATACAGAAATAATGCCTTATATTTGCAAACCTTAACACGTTCTACAATAGTCTAAGTATAACTATATTACTAGTTAGGCGTTAGACCTTAACTTATCTATAAACTAGATAATATAGGCTTAATATTATAGTAGCAGAATAACTGTAGAAACTAAATGTATTTATAATAAGCAATCTACTATCTAATATAGTAAAGATAATACACTTGCGCATGCTAATACTCTAGTAGCTACTTATAGCATTTAATATAAAACAAAATCTAAACTTAGCCTTAAACCTATACTAGTATTATTATAGTACTAATTAGTTGCTCTAAGTGCCTATTATAGTAGATAGCTTGCAATTAACGCTAATAGTACTTTCTAGTAAACAATAGTTGTAGATAGTGCAACGCAACTGTAGCTGCTAGTTATTAAAAGAGCCTGCTATAGTAGTAGGTTGCGTACAGCACTAGTAGTATTCTCTAGTAAACAATAGTTGCTAATAGTGCAACGCAACTATAGCTACTAGTAGTTAAAAGAGCCTGCTGTAGTAGTAGGTTGCGTGCAGCACTAGTAGTATTCTTTAGTAGACAACAGTTACTAACAGTGCAACGCAACTGTAGCTGCTAGTTGTTAAAAGAGCCTACTGCAGTAGTAGGTAGCGTGCAGCACTAGTAGTATTCTTTAGTAGACAACAGTTACTAATAGTGCAACGTAACTGTAGCTACTAGTTATTAAAAGAGCCTAATTGTAGAGATTAATGTGTTTAAAGTGTTTGCTGCCTTATATACTATATACAAGATTTATAAAGTATTACGCGTTACCTCTTGTGCATATTCTTTTCTACTAAGCGTCTCTAAGACAAACAAATGCAGGCCTGTTATTTTAATTTATACAGGTGTCCTTTAAAGTTTTAGTTATGCCTACTAGTGTAGTAGGTATCCTTTTTGTTACTAGCTAGTAGCATCTTAGTATAGATAAGTTTAATGCGCGTAACTTCTTTGCGTTAATAGAAGTTCTTAAAGCTATAATAAAGCTTAGTAACAATAGGAGACTTAATATTATGTAAGTTATAGTTAAAATATCTTAATATCTAGATATTAGATTACTGCTTATAGAGTCTAACAGAAATACATTATATATAGTATAAGAGAGGTTGCAGCTGCTTAGGTAGGCTTTGCTATTAAAGAGCCTAATAAGAGTGCTAGGATAGAGATGTCTTAATAAACAACTGCAACTCTACATTATCCTTAATTTTTGCCTATAACAATATATAGACAAAAGTATGTAAATTATAGTTATATCTTTAATATCTTCTAGTTACCTAATAGTATAAGAATTGCGTTCTTAAGTTAGGCTAAGTTATTAATATGTATTGCAGGATATAACAAAGTTGTTGCAACAACAGTACTCTTAAGTTAGGCTAAGTTGTTAATATACACACTAGAATACTATTATAGTTGTTGTTGTAGAGATCCTTGCTTTTAAACACGCTATAAGGTATCTTAGTTAAGTAATAGTGTTGCAGAACATAACAAAGTTATTACAACAATAGCGCTCTTAAGTTAGGCTAAGTTATTAATGTGCGTACTATAATACTATTATAGCTATTGTTGTAGAGATCCTTGCTTTTAAACACGCTATAAGGTATCTTAGTTAAGTAATAGTGTTGCAGGATATAACAAAGTTATTGCAACAACAGCGCTCTTAAGTTAGGCTAAGTTATTAATGTATACATTAGAATACTATTATAGCTGTTGTTGTAGAGATTCTTGCTTTTAAACACGCTATAAGGTATTTTAGTTAAGTAATAGTGTTGCAGGATATAACAAAGTTATTGCAGTAACAGCGCTCTTAAGTTAGGCTAGGTTATTAATATACGCTTTAGGATGCTATTGTAGCTGTTATTATAGAGATCCTTGTTATTAAACACGTTATAAGGTATCTTAGTTAAGCTACAACATCTAAACAGCTACTAAAGGGTCTATTTAAGACATAAATTTGCTTCTATACTAGTAGGCTAAGAAGTAGCGCAGGTGTAGTGCTAATAACATAGTAAAGCTTAGTTCTAGATTTTTAAACTACACAAACATATAGACGTAATAGGTATAGTTTTAGTTTTATAAGAATAAAAATATAATAAAAGATTAAGTCTTTTAGACTTATAAGAAATATATATACAAAGATAGCAACATTAAATTAGAAGTACAAGTTACGTGTTAAGAAGCAGCTGTATATATAGGCACATAGGTAAATTTATCTCTAGTTTTAAGGTTAGAAAAGTGTAAGAAGGCACAAGTGTATAAAAGATAAAAATAACACTAGGTTTTGTGTATGTTTTAACAAAAGACTGTTACCTTAACTCTAAGACTAGAGATACATAGGTAAATTTATCTCTAGTTTTAAGGTTAAGAAAACGTATATATAGCAAGAAGCAGAAGGTAGCTAGCTAGCAAGGCTATTATATGCTCTATTAGCGCTAATAGTTTAAGAGTAAGTAGCACGTAAATGCGTTTAATATATAGCAGTTTGTTAACAGTCTTTGTTACTATTTAGCCCCTGTTATATTTGCACATTAAAGTAAGTTAGAACAGTAGTCTCTAGTAGACAACTATCTTATACTGTGCTAGAGAAAGAATATGAATTAGATCTGCAGGCATTTTAAAACTAGAAAAGATTAAATATACTAGCTGCTTAGAACATTAGTTAACACTATATATAAATTATACTTATTATTTCTTACTATTAAGTAATTGCCTACGCCTGTTACTAGTCTTACCTATAGTATATATAGTACACTATTCTACCTACTTCTATCTATACTAAGCCTAGCTACCTTAGTACAAGTTGTATATTAGGCTGCTAGAGCTACTAGTCTATTTTTTTTATACTTTTAAACCTTGTACGTGTCTACTTGCAGGTATACTTACCTTTTTAGGTGTTTAGGTTCTACTATATATATTCTAAACGCGCAGTAACTTATTTATTCTAAGGTGTTAATATTTTTTAGCGTAAGAATTATTATTAATATTAATCTTTATTAAGCTGTGTTAGCTAGCCTAACTAATCTAGTTGTTAACAAGTAAACTCTAGTATAATAACGTAACAGTTGTTAGAGTAATAAGAAATATTAAAAAAAAGAAAAATATTAGTTGTTGCGCCTACAACTGTTAGCATAGTTCTGTACACAGGTTAGGTAACTGTTAGCTACAGTAGACTTTAGTAGACTACTATAGACAACAGACTGTGCAGCACAGAATAAATGCTGCTAGTAACTACTTTAACACTACGTAACTAATATTAATACTGTTTTTACACACTTAGTCTTCTTATATCTAAACTATAGAGTTATGTATAAACAAATTAGTAATAGATTGTATATGTATACTGTATAGCTTTTATACTAAGACGTACGCAGGACTTATTAAATATAGTGCTTAATGCTAGACGCGTTGCTACCTACTACCTAATAATACGCTAGTTATAACTCCTAACACTACAATATAATAGCACAGCCTTAATAGCTGTAACGCAATAGATACTACTCTAGATAACGCAGTACTTGCTTTATACAGTAACACCTTATATAAACATAACTACACTCTAGCTAAATATAAGGCAATAGAGTAGATAGGCCTAATATTAGCGTCTATATAAGAATAGGACAAGCTATTTAAGACAGTAAGTAGACAGCGCGCTAGCAAACCCTTTAGTTTAGGAATAGCAGACGCAAAGTAGTAGGCTACACGCAGCTAAATAGCGTACGCGTGCTAATACTAATAAGAATAACATAGTAGAGCCCTTTAGTTCTCTTTTTGCACTAGCGTTTGCATTATAGCTATAAAGGATAAAATGCATATTAGGTAACGTTAACAGCTTCTTTACTAACACACAGCTATACAAGCTACATTTATAGCTGCAATTCTAATTAAGGCACTAGTAGTAGCAGGCTATATTAAACATTTAATCTAGGCTATAAGACAACGTATAGATACAAGAGGACGTAGCAATTACATCTAGGTTACTAAACCTTTAACCTAACTAATATATATTTATATACTAGAATATTATATTATAGATTGCTTTTATACTTAGTTATTACTTATTTGCTAACAAAATAGTTTACGCACTTAGCTGTTTTTTTACAGGCACGCCTAACAAACTTATAAGAGTGTATTACAAACTATACTTAGAGGATTAGTAGTAGTTAATATAATAGCGCTTACTAGATAGTGTAACCCTTATACTAGTTATACTAGTAGTAGACAAAACACAGTTATTTATAATGTCTAGCAACGTAGCAGTATAGCTAATATATGTTACTATTAGGAATCTTAACTATAAGGCATAATAACGCAGAACAACACTTAAAATACTACTAGCTAGATTTATCTTAACAGCTAAGCTCTTAGATCCTATTCTAAAGAGTAAAGTGTATTATTACTGCATAGGCAAACTGTTGTTACGTAAGTACTAACTACAGCGTTAACAATAGAGAGTTACTATAAAGAATAGACGCTAACTAGTAACTGCAGCACTTAAAAAGGCTACTAAATACAGCATACAGCTAGAGTGTGCTAACTAATAGACGCAATAGTGTTACTTAACTATTTGTGCAATTCTAGCTAACTATAAAGAGCAAGTGCTACTAACAGGTGTAAAGAAAAACAGACACTATACTTAATACATAGTACTACTAGATAAACAAGAGAACTTATGCAATAAATATCTATAGTAAACAAAAGAGTATACACGCCTGCAACAAAGTTATTGTCTTAATAAAGAATATAAGAATTACGTTTATCTAGTAGAGTGCTTTAGCTAGAATTACTACAACTTTAATATATATAAGTTATTAGCTATAGATATATTATATCTACTACTTAAGGAGTTAGTTATAAAGATATTAGAATTTACAGAAGATATGCTAATAGACATACACTCTAGACAAAAGAAGGGCTAGAATAGTGCTGCAGTTCTAGTAGCAGAAGATAACAGCTATACTTAGTTAAATAAAAGGTTTTGCTAAGTTAAGCATAACACTAGACTAAAACAGTTTAATAACAAGAAAGCTTTTACAGAAGTGTTGCAGTAGACTAGCGCAGAACAAAAAGCAGTAATTTGCTAATTTATAGTAGTAGTATCTCTTTTGCTAGCAACTAAGGCACTGTACGCGTTGCATTTTATCTAGGCTGCGTGCAATCTGCTAGTACTCTTATAATACAAGAGTTATAACAAAAACACGTTAGAGTATATGTTGTTAGCTATTAAACAAATAGATGTTCTAAAAGAAGAGTTTTAACCTTTTAGACAGACGCAAGAAGAAGAAAAGAATTTTAACTACTCTAAATAGCACGCGCTAACCTATATTATTAACAATATCTATATATATAGAGCCCTTAATAGCATATATACTAGAACAAATAGTAAGGCCTACTATATTACAATAGTAAAATAATTCTACTTAATAACAAACAAGAAAGATTTTCTTCCGCAGATCTGCTTCTACAACTCTAGACAGCTTACGCTTATAGCGTTTAAACACAAGACAGTTATAGACTAAAGTTAATAGTGCACTACTACTAACTAGCGCAAGCACACTTTTACTATAAGTGTGTTAACAGCAATACTATTTAAATAACTTAGATAGTCTATACTAGGCATGTTACCAAATTCTATTATACTGCCTCTTAGCAAGGTTACTGTACATATTACATTGCTAGACTTTACACATGCTACTATAGTATTTGTCTAATACTACTATTAGAAGGTAACTAGCTGCCTTGTTACCCTATATAATAAAGACAGATAAGACTCTAACTTTTACTAGGTAAACAGAATAAATATAAAAATATACTTCTCTATAAGATGCTTAAGGCTATTAGGTAAACGCTACAACAACTCTAAATATTATAAAGAAGATATTGTGTAATACGCGCCTAACTAGTATAGAACTAGAAAATAGTGCAAAGATTACGTGGAGGTATAAGAGTTTAAATATAAGAACTACACGCAACTGTCTTAGACTGTTGCAAACAGTAGAGCTACAGCTTAGGTACACCTAATACTTATATTTATTAACAACAAACACTAAGACAAGAATAGAAAGAAATATAAGTATACAGGTGCCTTTTGCAAGGTTATAGCGTTTAACAACAATAGTTAAATTAATAATATAACAAAGATACTAAGCGTACGCTGCTGCACATATAGTACAAAGACTAAGTAACGCATATTACAGGCATTTAAGGTATATAATATAATAACTATTGTTTACCCTATGCACTTAGTACTAAAGGATCTACTTATACTTAATAATAAGGTCTTTGTTTCTTATTATATAAATAATTATATTAATTAAGATAAATATAATAGACTGTATTCTTTTACGTTTAATTAAGACTAGACACGTATAGTGCAGAATTATAAACAGAAGTAAGTGTAGCAAGACAACTAGTATATAGCGTTAGATATAGTAAATAGAATTATATATCTAATAATAGCTCTACTATTACTTTAGCCTACCTAATAGAACGCAAACCTGCTAATATAACAAGCGCTATAATATAGAACTATAGTGTAAGGCTGCTAACGCAACCTCTTTACTACACACTATACACTACTACAAACGCGTAATAATAGTAACTCTTATTTACGTACGCAAGTATTACAGAGATATTGCAATAGTTACCTAGAATTACTAGTTAGTGCAGACAGAAGAATAGCACTACTGCAGCAACACTAGACATAATTATTAAAAGACAGTATATGCAATATAATATAACTAATAGCAGAAGAATATAACTTAATATACTCTAACGTAGAACAAGAGATAAGAAGGTAGAAGATACTAGGCTGTTTTTTACAGACAACTACAGCAAAAGAACACCTACAGTAAATTACAAGAGTAATTATATTATAATAGAATAGACTACTATAGAACACAGCTAACAGTTACTTTATCTAGATAATTACATACTTTGCTATCTAATGTAACTATAACGCAGCCTAACAGATGCGCTTGCAATAGAACAAAACTAAACTAAATAACAATTAGAAGCAAGCTTTACTAGATAGAAACTTGCGTAAAAAGATAATAGAAATAGTTAACAAAGAGTTAAGTATAACACAAATTACCTCTAATATAATAACTATATTAGTGTTAAACGCAACTAGAAACAAGTACACTCTTATTAGGATAAACTAGCTATTATATACACACTACAACCTGCTAGTAATAGACAAGTATATTAATAACCTTAATTACAATTTGTTTGTGCAGACATTAGAGTATAAATTAGGCTTTAAAAGTAAATGCAACAGCATATATTACTACACAAAGAAAAGAGATAGATAGGCGCAAATATAGATATCTATAAAGGCACGCTAGTATAGCATATTATAAGAGACAGTTGTATTAAAGATACACTAGGCGTTATTTACAATTAAACTACAAACATAACTAGTAAAGTAGTATACTAGATCTATACTAACAACTTACTAGGTAAATAGTTTTCTACGTACAAAGCTACTAGATTGCCTATATTGCGCGCATAACTATTTATGCTAATAGTAGACAACTATTATATACGCTAATATTTAGTAAAAGATAGAGAAATAGAAAGGCACCTAATTGCCTGTATTGCGCGCACTACTATTTATGCTAACAGTAGACAACTATTATATACGCTAACATTTAGTTAAAGATAAAAAAGTACCTAATTACTTATATTGCGCGCACAACTATTTGTGCTAATAGTAGACAATTATTGTGTACGCTAGTATACAGTTAAGAATAAAAAGAAGCCTAATTACCTATATTGCGCGCATAACTATTTATACTAATAGTAGACAACTATTGTGTACGCTAGCACGTAGTTTGTAAGAGGTTTGTATAGTAGTAAAGTTATAAGATAACAATAGTAGTATAGGTAGAAGTAAGTTAATTCCTGTTCTGCAACTTTAGTATAGAACTGCTCTTTTGTAGATATAACTAGACGCGTGTCCTTACAACTAGAATACACTAGGTCTGCGCTAGCATAGTGCTGTTAAGACGCTAGAGTAGCTGTGCGCGTTCTACGCGTAAAGACGCTAGAGTAGCGTTGTTGTAGCGCAGGCGCATTACTGCGCGACCAACAGCTCTATACTATTGCATCCTTACAATTATTCCCTCCTTTCTAGAATTACTATTCTAGTAATTTGTATAATGTTAAGTCTTATTAGCGTATGCCTAACGTTGTTGTTATAAGGGCTGTTGTTATGCTAAGGCTAAAACTCTAAGTAAATCTAAGAGGCAGCTAGTAGCTATAGTAATAGCAGAATTATAGCAGAACTTTATATACCTAATCCTTTCTACTTCTCTAGTAACAATTATATTACTATTACTACTACACTATCTTTTAGCTCTACGCTGTTGCAACTCTATTGCCTCTATATTAATTACTATAAGCACTACGCCTATGCTGCCTACTACTTCTACTATCTCTATAAGTAGTATAACGCTAGCGTTGCAACGTTGCTAACCTAGCGTTTAGGCTACGCCTGTTACCTGCTGCAGTAGCGTCTCTAATATTAAGCTAGCTAAGCTAGTTTGCTTGCGTTATGCTAAAGGTCTAAAGATTAATAGTATAGCGTGCAACTACGTCTCTAGCAGCCTGTAGTACAATAAGTGCGCCTACAAGAAGAAGTCTTGCACTCTAGTACTACTAAGTTTTGTTAAGAGCTAGAATACTCTATACTAGTAGCAGCAGCGCTTTGCTACTAACAAGGCTAGAGCAAACCTAGATGTTAACGCGTAGGAGATAGCGTTGCGCTAGTAGACTACCTTAGTAAAGCTTTTCTTCTGTAAAGAGGTAAAGTTTAAGAGTTACTATTAGCCTAAGAGTAATAAGATCTAGATCTTACAAGTTAAAGCAACTAACTGCCTCTCTACTATAGTAGAGGGTATTCTTAATCTTCTGCAGGCCTAGGTAAGTTATTTTTTCTTGTTTCTTGCAGTTGCTGCGCTATTGTTCTAATGTTGTCTAGGCTAATCTACTACTGCTTAGTAAGGCTAACGCATAGTCTAACTCTAACCTTAATTTAAAAGAGGCCGCTAGCAACTAGGGCTTTAATTCTAGGGAGCGCAAGGAGCAGAAGAAAGAGAGAAATAAAACCCCTTCTTCTTAGAGCTCTACTCCTACGCTTCTTCCTTCTAAAGGAAAGGGCAAGGCTAAGGGTAAGGCTAAGGCTAAGGCTAAGGCTAAGGCCTCTAGGAAACGCCTAGCTAAGTCTTAGCTATCTAAGTAGCTTCTTTTTAAGCGCCCTGCTACTAAGAGTAAGCTAAAGCGCTCTTAACGTGCTGCTACTACGCTATTAACTTGCAAGCTAGTAGGTAATCTAGGTAAGGCTGCTACAGAGAGGCAGGAAGGTATAGAGGAGGTTAAGAGAGAGGATAAGGAGAGTAGTAGAGACAAGTTCTTTATCCCTAAGGACTTAAATAACAGAGACTTTCTAGAGTAAGCTAGCGTTTGTGCCTAGTTGCGCTGCTTAGGCGCTAGCGTTACGCTGCTAAGGCGCCTAGTTTTTTTCTTTTTTCTTTTTTTCTTTGTTTTTTCTTTTGTTTTTTCTATATATTAATTTGTAATAATAATCAATCTCCTCTCTAGTTATACTTCTCTATAAGTAATTTGTCTATATCTTTTTAATTAACCTACTTGTTATATTCTAGTAGCTAGCCTTTCTATTTAACTAGGTAATTTACTAAACGTCTGTTACGCTGCTTTACTAGGACAGCTTTAACCTTATAGTGTTGCCTTAGCTTGTTACTATTGTTTAGGTTAATAGGCCTAGGTAGGGTTAATTCTTTCCCCTCTCTTGGCACGAATAGCTAGAGCAAGGACGTATAGAATACAGGGTAGACCTTTATATGTAATAGGAGTAAGATTCTAAAAGCTTGTAAGCTAATTTGCTTATCTACTAAGAAGGGGCCTATCTAGCGCAGCAACAGCTTTTTGCTAGCACTGCGCAGGCGTAGATGCTTTGTTAATAAGAGGATTATATCCCCTAGCTTAAACCTTTAAGGCCTGTGTTTCTTGTTGTAGTATTGTTCTTAGTATTGTAAACTTTTGTTCTAGTAATTAGCCAAAGCATCCTAAGTTTGCATAAGCTTCTGTAACCTTTCCTTAATACTAGGAACTTTAGTAGGCGCTGTTAGCTTGCAGTTAAGGCGCAAGTAGAACCTATAGTAGGCAAAGAATAGAAATACTCTTAATGTAGCCTGTCTAGCATTATTGTATGCAAACTCTGCTAGTAACAGAAGGTATACCTAATTATCTAGCTAATTGCCTATAAAGGCTCTTAAGTATTGCTCTAGCGTTTGATTTTAACGCTCTATTTAGCTGTCTGTTGTAACAACGCAGGTAGGTACAGCTATCAGGATTGAATTGGATACGTATTAGAGGCATATAGGAGTGCGTGTTGTATCAGAGATTCTGGATTGGCTATACACCTATAGGTCTTGTACAGAAGGACAAGAGAAACTTGTCCTCTATCTATGCTATAGGCTTATATTTATAGTAGGCGTAGCAGCTAAGTCAGAGCGCTGTTAGAGCGCTTTTAGTCCTAATCTGCTAGCTCCCTACATAATCTGTTACTAAGCCTTTATAAGGTATCAGATGTAACATGTGTTTGCATGTGCTTGTTACATTACCTCCCTTCTTAAAATTAATAGTCTCTATTGATTAGGTCTGTATTAGTGTTGTTTCAGATACCTCTCCAAATTGTTATAAACTCTTATTTACCTTAAGTTTATTTTGAGATAACGTAATGTAGCTGTTTGTTGTTGTTTTAATTAGCGCGCTAGCGCGTTTAACGTTCCTAACTTTACCTTAAGCTTTTTAAGCATATATACAAGGCTAGCCTTCTAGTATACTACTTCTCTACACTCTCCCCCTTACGTTCGTATACCCAAAGCTATCTAAGCCTTATCCTTTCTTAATTACTAGCTAACTGTATAGTAGATACACACAATGCCTATTCCTATCCCTCCTAAGGCTTATTCCCTAGCCTATTAGGTTGTTTGCCTGTAGGCTGCAAGGGCTTTTGCCCGCGGCCATTTCAATATCAAGTTTAGATTCCATTTGGACGTATCTAAGAAGTGTGCTTACTGCACACTCTTAAATAAGAAGTGTTGCCTAGTTCCTCTATATACAGGCTAGGAGTATAATAGCCTCTCTAGGGCCCTTAACTGCAGGTTTGCTGCCTTAGGTAGAGACAAGTCTAATAAGGTAGTGTTAGAGCAGGAGGCTGCTGTTAAGGAGGCAGCGTTTTAGTTAACTGCTGTTGTGCAAGTAGGCACTACACAGGTAGCTAACATAAATAACGCTAACTTGTTAGTTAGCGCTTATTACTAGAGGGAGGAGCTAGCTAGGAAGGTTAGAGCAATAGCCAAGAAGGTTAGGTCGCTTAGAAGGAGCACAGCAGGGTTAACTAGTGTAGTCGCTTAGCTAGTAGATGTTATAATAGCATTAAGGGCCAATTAGTTAGTAGAGCAGGAGGAGGCGCAAAAGGCAGCGCAAGAGGCTAGTACTTGCAGTAAGCAGGGCTAGAACAGAGGACTACTAGGTAGTGCGTTAGTGTCTGCACCTAGGGATTTAGACAATCAAGAACGTCCTACTAGTAGTAATAACAGTCTGCTGTTAGATCTAATAGAAGAGTAAGACTCCTATTGTTAATAGCTGTTACCCACTAGTGTAGTAGTTGCAATATCAAGTTTAATTTTCCTAACATAATTGTCTTGCAATGCTGTAAGATCTTTAACTCCTTTTTCCTATACTGTAATTTATTTGGCTAACGCTTATAGAGGTCCTAGCTGTTTTAGATAGCGTTTATAGAACGCTTGTAACATGTGTAAGGCGCCTATAAAGTTTAAGGCATTGTACCAGGTAGGGTTAGGATTATAGCCTACTTATTTTACACAATACTTTAGGATAGAGCAGTATAGCTTGCTAGCTAGGATCTCTTTAACTTTCTATTCTTTAACGCCTTAAATTAGGATGCCAAATAGGTTTAGGCTTAGCTAACTAGCTAGGGGGTCGTTAGAGTCCTTGCAGAGGACATCCAAAGCAAACACGTTATAGATCTTAGATCCTTTAGGTAGCTTCAGTTAAAATAAATAGCTAACTTGTTCTAGAACTTCAAAGAGGCCTTCCTACAATTCAGCGAGTTTGCGACTCAGGCAGGTAACAGATAGGTTTTAGGTTAAGAGGTAAACCTTGTTACCTACTGCCTAATTAACAGGTTAACAATGTTTGTTTACCTTAGCGGCTATTTGTTGCTGCGCCTTCTCTATATTGTCTTTGGCTGTGCGCTAGGCTTTATGCATGCAGGTAGCCAAGCTTAAGGCATCCTTAACGTTTACATCTTTGTGTTTTAAAGAGGATAATGCCCAATTCTAGCTCTGTTGTAGTTCAGATCTAAACAGGAGCTAGTATAGTGCCATACTAATTGCAGAGTGCAGCAGTGTAGCTTAAGCTCAATTAATTATTAGCAAGAGGTCGCTCTAGTTGTCCTAGTAGTAAGATACAAAGAGCCTTAATTGTTAATTAATATACTTGTTTATAATCTTAGTTTGTCTATCAGTTTGTTTATAGTAGGCTGTAGAAAGCTTGATTTGTACGCCTAGGATCTTGCAGAACTTAGACTAGAATCAGGACACAAACTAGAGGCTGTGGTTAGACACTATGCTTTTAGGCGTGTAGCCAAATTAGTATACCTATTAGATAAACAAATAAGCTATTTCCTAAGCGTTAATAGTCTTGTAACACAGAATAAAGATAGCTTGCTTTAATAGGCAATTAATAATAACTATAATTTGATTATAGCTATGCCAATTAGTTGGAAATGTCTTGAAATCTATACACAAATGCTGCATAGGCCTGTCAGAAATTGGTAACAGATAGAAGAACCCTTAGGATTAGAGCTGTCTCAGATAGGATCTTTAACAAGAAACGCAGTTTTGTACATAGCGTTTGCATATAGCCTCTATGCCTTTCTAGTAGTATTACTAAGCCAGGAGCTAATACGTCTTTATAGCGCTTAGGTAGGCAGTAGATACCTAATTGTAAGCTTTTCTAATCAGTTAGGTGCATAAAGAGAAATCCCTAGGTACACATAGGCGTAAGTAATATAGCAGTAGTCCTTCTTAGACACAATACAGCTATGGTAGCGTAAGGCGTTCTTCCTTAAAGGAGCAGCGATTCTCTGCTAACAGAGCTTTAATTAGTTCCAACAAGTTAAGATTTAGGGGGGCACTAATAGATTAGACTAAAATAGCTAAAACATTAATCTCCAGCTAGTTACAGACGTAGTTCTAAGCTAGTTTAGAGTTAACCAGAGGGTTTAGGCGTTTAGGTCCCAGAAGTACACAGGATCTGTTATCTTGTTAGGCAGCCTTAACCTTGCTAACGTTCTGTTCCCTTTGGCTCAGGATATCAGCTTGCTTGTTAAGCTTGCTAGGCGTGTACTTAATACAGAAATTAAAAGGGGCAATAATCTCTGCCTATTGTGCTTAACATGCATTAAGAACCTTAGTAGTTATAAAGTATTCTAAGGAGTAGTAATCCAAATACACCTAGATTTAACTCTGTATAGAGGTAAGTTTAGCTCTCTACTTTTCAAACGCTTTTAGGATAGCAAAAAGTTCTTTGTTGTGTATTTCCCAATTAAGCTTAGCCCCAAATAGGGTGTAACTGTAGAAGGCTACAGGATACTACTTGTTGTTAGGGTACTTCTAAGAGAGTACCCCTGCTATTACTCTATCTAACGCGTTAGTTTCCAACTTCGTGTTATACTTAGGATAGAAATAAGATAGCGTAGGAATAGCTAGGAGTAAGGCTTTAATCTAATCAAAAGCCTATTAGCAGTCTGTAGTCTATTCAAACAGTGTAGAGGGACTTTAAAGCTTTAGGATTAGTTTAGCCACACAAAAGAAATCCTTAATAAACTGTTAATAGAAACTAGCAAAACCAAGAAATAACTTAACGCTAGTAACTGTAGTAGGTTCAGCCTAGTTTTAGAGTGCTTCTACCTTGTTAGGGTTAACTTTAGTGCCCTAGTTTGTCAAAACGTAGCCTAGATACTTTGTGCAGGTCACATAGAATTTACTCTTCCAAATGTCTACTTAGAGTCCTGCAGTACGTAGGCGCTCTAGGACCTTTTAGACGTGTTCCTAATGTAAGTTTATATCCTCCAAGTAGATTAGGATGTTGTTAAGATACGTAACGCAGAAATTATTAAGATAATCAATTAGTACATTATTTATATAGCGCTAATACGTTGCTAGCCTATTGCACAAGCCAAAAGAAAGAACCTTACACTTATATATACTGTAACAGGTCCAAAAGGTAGTATACTCTTTAGAGTCAAGATCTATACAAATTTTGTTAAAGGCAGCCTAGATGTTAAACTTAGTAAAGATCTTAGCTTTAGAGAGACGTGATAGCAGCTTATTAATGCAAAAGATCAAATAGACGTCCTTGCGCGTAAGAGCGTTAATCTTCTAGTAGTCTACACAGATGCGTATATCTCTATTTAGTTTGCGTACACAGAGAATAGGTAAAGCAAAAGAGCTTTGGCTAGCCTTAATAAAACCCTTCTAAAGGTGTTCCTAGACGTAGGCCTTAGTAGCTTTAAGCTCCTCCTAATTCTGCTTGTACAGGGGACTAAACGCATTTAGTAATAGTTCTTCAAGAACAATCTTGTAATTATACAGACAGTAAGAAGGCAATTAATTGGCTGCTAACTTGCTAAATACATCCTAATACTAGGAGTAGCAGGCAGGTAATCTCTTATCTAATTAGCTTTAATTGTCTGCGTTATCCTTAGAGGCAAGGATTCTGTTAATCTTATAGAGGCTTGTTGTAAAGAACTTGTTCTAGGGCTTCTTTATAATAAAGTAAAATGCATTAGCAGAAATAAGAGCTATGCAGGTGCTTAGAGGGGATTCAGACTCTAAGCGGGTTTGCTTGGTTAGGGTATAAGGAATCTCTAAGATTTTTTAGGCTAATAGGAGCTTCAAGCATCCCTTAATACAATAAATAGAAGAAGAAGAACAGTAAGGACTGTTTCAGATACAATAGTCTTCTTTCTCCTATAGGGCGTTGCGTTATTGCACATTAAGATAGACAGTAGCTAGCACTATAGCTTAATGTAGAACAGTAAGAATAGGGGGTAAAGGATTGTATAAACAGGGGTACTTGGATAGCCAAATAAACTGTAACCTATCTGTGTCTAATTGAATCTTAAATTGTCTTAACTATTAGAGGCTAAGTATACAATTCTAAGACCTAAGATCAAGGATAAGGAATAGACAGTTCAAAATCTTTTGGCTATTAATATTCAAGTGTAGTCAAATATATTAAGTAACTAAAGAAGTAATCTAATTCTTAAAGCTGCGCACCTAAACCTAGAAGAGGAGCTTCTAGATAGGTTGCTGCAAGGCTTTGGAAACAGATAAAACAATTTGTAAATTCAAAAATAGGAAACCTTAAGCACTAGTGTTAACAAGAGTATTAAGGCGTAAGCTAAGGCCTTAGTTGTAAAGAAGCGTAGGCATAAGGAAATAGGGACTGCAAAACAAATAGGAAAGGTTAAGGTAGGATAGATTGTAACAGCTTAGGCCCAGAGAGAAGTGTCCTCCTAGGCGCTTCTGTTTCCTGTACAATACACTTTCTAATCAGGTTGCTCTTAAGCATCTTTATACTTATCTACTTCTACAGCTTTAATCTAACGCACACAAGGCTTTGTACAGTTACTAGAGTAGTGTTCTAGCTTACTACAATTGTAACAACTACTAGAAGTCTTCTGTTGTTCCAGCTTAGGGGTCTTTGTAAGAAGACGCACTGTTGTAGATTAATAGGCTGGCGCAGAATTTGTTAGAGCGTTAGTAGTAGTAGTCTAATTTAGCTCTGAATTCTGTTGTAAGGCTAACCTAATTGGCAACTTAGCAGCAGCTAGTGTTATGCTTAGTGTAGGGTTGTTCTTCTGCTCCATATTGTATGTAGTAAGGTGTTCTACTATCTAATTAAATAAGTTCTTCTATTAGTGCCTGAATCCTAGGTTAGGGGCTTGCAACCCTAGCGTAATCTTAGTCTACAAGTAGTAAAACTACTCTAAAGAGGGTACTTGTCCCTTAACTGCAGAACTTAAAAACCTAGCTTTAAACAAGGGGAACGTTTCCTCCTTTGTTATCTGCAATTAATCAAACGCTGCACAGCTTTTGGCTACCTTGTTGCCTATAATAAAATAGGACTTAAGTAGCTTAACCATTTGCTTAGCGTTCTGGAATTGCTCTTAATTAGTATCCAATAAATATTGTAGCTTAAGATAGCCCTTGGCTAATCCTGTAGTGTAGCCCTATACTAAGGCTATGCGTTGTCTTTTAGTCCAATAGTAATCTAAGTTAATTTTAAGTCAATCCTAGATTAAGGCCTGCTATTAGCAGAAGGTAGGATCTTTTCTATTGCTAAGATTGTCTATATTAGGCGTTTTCTCAGATTGTTAAAGTTAGCAAGAGCCCTTATAGCAATGTAAGTACTTAGATGTAGAGCTGTTAGATAAACAGCAAAGTGCAGAATTGTTCTAGGGTAATTTAGTAGTAGGTAGGGGCTTGTCTAGTCCTACTAACAGAGTTAGTCCTTTCTTAAGGGAATTAATTTCTGCTAGAGCCTGTTTCAAATCTTGTCGTAATTAATTAACCTCTATTTAGGCAGAAGTTAGATTTAGTGCAGCTCTAGGCTAAGGGGGTTCTTTAGTGTCTGTCTTTTTTGCTTTGGCACTCTGTTACTAGGTTGTTACAGTTAATACAGAGTTATCTCAAGGGAAGGCTCTTAGAGTTAGTTCTTTAGGGGGAGTCATTAGCGTTGCCTCTAATACTCCTAGGTTATTAATAGTCTCTAAGTTTCTATTGTAGCGCCAAACGCGACTTTTCTAAAGTAATCCTAACTGTTATGTTAATAGGAAGATCTAAACCTAAAGGCTTTAGCTGTTAGAAGATCTAAGGGATCCCAACTGTGTTTAATAGATTTAAGGTCGCAAACAGATCTAATTCAGATAGAGTTCTAGACGTTTTGACGCGATCTTTTCAAAAGTAAATAGCAATATTATCTAAATACTATTACTAGCAGAACAAAGTTTCTCTTGTAATGTAACAACGCAGGTAGGTACAGCTATCAAGATCAAATTAGATACGTATCAGAGGCATATAGGAGTGCGTGTTGTATCAGAGATTCTGGATTGGCTATACACCTATAGGTCTTGTACAGAAGGACAAGAGAAACTTGTCCTCTATCTATGCTATAGGCTCATATTTATAGTAGGCGTAGCAGCTAAGTTAGAGCGCTGTTAGAGCGCTTTTAGTCCTAATCTGCTAGCTCCCTACATAATCTGTTACTAAGCCTTTATAAGGTATTAGATGTAACATGTGTTTGCATGTGCTTGTTACATCTGTTTGCAAATAGAAGGCAGTGCTAAGCTAGCGCTTTACCTTTACTACAAAGCAGAAGTCTACCTAGAACTAAGAAGTAAAGACACTCTCTTAATCTAATATAATACCTTTAGGCAAGCCAAAGAATTGTACAACGTGTTCTAAGAACAGATCTACTAATTATAAGGCAGTAACTGTTTTTTATGTAAGAATATACTTAGCTATTTTTGTGTATCTGTTAACTATAACAAGTATTGCGTTGTACACAACGCTGTAGCGCTTGGCAGGCAGTAGGCCTATAATAAAATCTATTGTAATTTCTTGCTATAGTCTCTAAGGTTAGGAGAGCGCGTTTAACACGCTAGTAGAGCGCTACTTAAGCAACTTTGTGCCTTAGCACACTAAGTAAGAGTTAATGTACTCTTTAAGCTCTTTCTTAAGCCTAGGCTAATAGTAGTATTAGGCTACAAGCTTAAGCGTTTTAGCCTGCCTAAAATAGCTAGCAAGTAGATTGTTGTAATACAGCTTAAGAAGCTTAGCCCTAAAGGCTAGCTCTAGTAGAACATACAATTAGTTCTTAAACTAGAGGCTGCCTAAAGCGTTAAGCTTCTAGTGCTTTAAGCTTTTACTATTGCCTTAATAGGCAGACGCTAGAGATTTAATATTCCTGTGTATTGCAACTGCTTCTAGGTTATTCTATTGTGCTTGCATACAGATCTTAAAGAAGAACTTAAGGAGTTTCTTATAAGCTAACCTCCTTAAGGCTGCAGCTCTTACTTATAACTGTATAACCCTTTAGGCTATTACTAGTCTGCTCTTAGAAATCTCCTAATTAAGGCTGTAGCTCCTAGCTGTTGCCTTAACGCAGTGCGTTAGGCTTTATAACTGTGTAACCCTATAGGTTATTACTAGTCTACTCTTAGAGTTCTCCTAATTAGAGCTATAGCTTGTAGCTATTACTTTAACGCTGTACGTTAGGCTTTGTAACTGCGTAACTCTATAGGTTATTACTAGTCTACTCTTAGAGTTCTCCTAATTAGGGCTGTAGCTTGTAGCTGTTGCCTTAACGCTATGCGCTAGGCTTATAGAAATATCTTTATTAAGATGTAGAGTACCTGCTTACTATTAAGCTGTTATCTAGCTTCTTACTAACACTAGCTCCTTACTAGGTAGCTTAGCTTAGGTTTCTACTAGTTGCAACTTCTTTTGCAGTGCTAGCAATATGTCTAATAGTTAAACATCTAGCGTGTTACTATTGTCTACAGGTTGCCTTAAAGGCCTATCTGCAGGATTTGTCTTTCTAGACTAATACTTAATCTTAAAGTTATAAGCAGCTAGCTTTATTGCCTAGCTAGCCTGTTTCTTAGACAGGGTTAACGTGCCTATAAAGCTGCGTAGGTTGTTATAGTCTGTCTATATTTCTAACCAAATTACTAGCCTCTTAACGTAGTAACACTAGTGCTGCACTACTATAATAATAGTAAGAAGCTCTAGGTTGTATATGTAGTAGTTCTTTTCTACAGGTAAGAGTTTTCTTAACTAGAAGGCTACAGGGTGCTAGTTTCTATCTGCATAAAGTTAGAAGAAGATGCCTACTACCTCTTAGATAGAAGCATTAGTTTCTAGCTTAGATAGGAGCGTGTAGTTATAGTGCTGCAGGACTAGCGCAATTGCAAACCTGTTGTAGAGCTAGCGCTTAGCCTTCTCTGCTGCGTTAGGCTAGTTAAAAGGACTAGACTTCTTCTCTTTAACTAATCTCTTTAGGAGGTTAGTAATCAGGCTAATAATAACAGAGAAACTCTGTATAAAGCGTTAATAGAAGTTTGCAAAGCCTAGAAAGACTTAAACATTCTTAAAGGACGTTAGCGTAGGCTAATTAATAACTGCGCAAACCTGTTCTAGATCTATTATAACGCTGTTAAGGCGCACAATAAACCCTAGGAACTTAACTTAGTTAGTAGCAAAGGTACACTTCTTTAAGTTAACAAAAAGGCTGTATTCTCTTAGCTTAGCAAGTACTTTTCTTACTTGTTCCTAATAATCCTCTTCTTTTTAAGAAAAGATTAGGATATTGTTAAGATAGACAACGCAAAAGATATCTAAATACAGAGCTAAAGCTCTGTTAATATACCCCTAAAACGTAGCAAGCGCGTTAGTTAGCCTAAAAGGTATAACTATGTATTTAAAGTAGCTGTATTGCGTGCAAAACGCTGTCTTCTACTTATTACCTTACTAGATTCTAATGCAGTAATACGCGTTCTTAAGATTAAGCTTAGTAAACTTTACTAATCTATAGAGCTAATTAAGAGTCTTCTTAATTAAGGGTAGAGCTAATCTATTTTTCTTAGTAACTTAGTTAAGGCCTTAATAGTCTACGTAAAGGCGTAACGTCCTATCCTTTTTAAGCACAAATAGGATAAGTGCTTCTACTAGGCTTGTGCTTTCTTAGATCTAGCCTAGGCTCTGCGCTGTTACTAAGTAGTCGCGCAGTACGCTTAGCTTCTTTAGTAAGAGGTTGTAGAGCAGCCTATATAGAGCTGTAGCTCTTTCTTCTAGCTTAATAGCGTAGTTGCCTCTATAGTGCTGCAGCAGCGTGTTAGCAGCGTTACTGTTTATAACGTCTTTAAAGCCCTTAAGTTTAATAGGCTACAATAGGTATTTAGCAGAAAAGAATTATAGACTACCTACTAAGACTGCGTACACACTTAGCTTGTTATAAAGAGATTCTGCAAAGGTTTTTGTGTCTTTAACTCTTATTGTATTAGTGCTAAGCTTGTAGCGCTACTGCTTTAACTTGCAGTTAATAACAACGCGTTCCTCTTTTAGGCTTAGTAACTCTAAAATAATAGGTTAGGCTGCATTAGCAATCCTGTATAGGATAGTAGTAAAAGACTTAGTAACGCTCTAATTGTCCTTTATTGTTAGATAGGCCTAATAAGCGTAGAAGCTAGGTACTGTGCGTAAGTTAGGTAGACAGATAGTTAGCAGCGCTACGCTGTTAATCTAAGAGAGGTTCTTAAGTAAGGTAACTTGCTTATTAATTGTGCTAAGTTCTGCACTACTATTAATTAGTATTTATGTAGGCTGCGCAGCGCTATTGTTACGCAGCGTTCTAAGTACTTTAATACAATTCTCCTATTGTAATAGAACTTAGGCTGTTAAAAGAGAAGGTCTTCTTAGGCCTTCTTGTTTTTTGTTTGTATTAAGTTTAAGCTAGTAACAGAAGAGGAGCTGTTAAGCCTTAATCTACACTCTCTAGCCTAATAGCCTATTTTACTGCAATAGTAGCAGGCGTTAGTTAGCTTTAGGCTTAGGTTTGCAGTGCTAGCAACACGCTATTGTAAAGCTATTGCGTCTAGTTTAGGCTGCAAAGTTTTCTCTATACTAGGCGTTCTGTGTATATAATAGTATAGTAATAGCATACTACTACTATAGCGTAAGTTGTCTTCTAGCGTTACAGCGCGTTTAATAAGTTCTCTGTAGGTAGTAGAAAACTTAGTGTAGTTAGAGAAAGCTACTCTAATCTCTAGGCAGAGTTTGCTATACAAGTACATTACTAAGTGTTTCTGCTTGTAAGAGAGATTTACCTAATTTTCTAAAGTAGATAAATAGGCTGCAAATTTGTTTACTGTTTAGCTATCCTTTTAGAATGCCTTTTAATACTGTATAGTAACTTAAAGCTCTCTATTTACAGAGCTCTTAATCTAATTAAGTAGAAAAGACATTATATTGCGCTACGCTAGTGTTTTGCTATTGTCTTTCTATTCCCTCTATATCTATATCTATTAAAACGTAGTTTGTAGGTACTAGAGAGTAAAGGTAATCTTTTAGTCCTTAAGCTAGAAGGCTAAGAGATCTAATTAAAAGGTAATAGATAGCCTAGCCTTAAAGTCCTAATACTTTCTAATTCTCTTGCCTTTAAAGACAGAGATTTTCTTAATCTTTAGCCTGCGCCCTAGTAGCGCTAATAAGTTAAGTTAGAGGCGTTACGCTAGTAGAAACGTGTCGCGTCCAACTAGGGGGGTTAGTAGATCTAGTTTATTTAGAGCGCCTAAGGGCTGTTTAAGAGAGAAAAGAGGCTGTTTATCTGCTAATAATTGCTCCTATTAGCGTACTTCCTTCTCTAGAGTCTAAATCTTAGCTTACTCCTTAAGCTCTTAGCGCTAGCGCTTTAGTTACGCTAAGCGTTTACCTAGGCTAAGCATTAATTTCTTATTAGAAGTGTTTTCTCTTAATAAGTTAACTAGTAGGCTTAGGGGCAGATCTTAATCTATTGTTATTAGGTAACTAGGCTACTATCCTTTTGCAAGGTAGAGGAATTAAAACTGTAAGAGGTTTGTATAGTAGCAAAGTTACAAGATAACAATAGTAGTATAAGTAGAAGTAAGTTAATTCTTGTTCTGCAACTTTAGTGCAGAACTGCCCTTTTGTAGATATAACTAGACGCGTGTCCTTACAACTAGAATGTACTAGGTCTGCGCTAGTATAGCGCTATTAAGACGCTAGGGTAGCTATGTACGTTCTACGCGTAAGGACGCTAGAGTAGCGTTGTTGTAGCGTAGGCGTATTACTGCGCAACCAACAGCTTTACGCTATTGTATTCTTACACAGTTAAGAATAAGAGGCTATCTAATTAAACAGCCTAACTACTACACTCTAGCAGAATTTAAGGCAATATTAGACTATATATGTTACAAAAACTCTACTTATACCTGCAAAGTAAAAACTCTGTTACGCTATACATATTACTTACTTCTACTACCTTTACTAATAGTTCTTTAATATTTAAAGAGTAAGCGCTTACTTTATATACTCTGTACTAAGTAGCAAATTTAAGTAATGTTAGCAGCACACTATGTCTCTGTCTAAACAAGTGCTAAAACAAGCGCTAACAGACAATAGTGTAAAGGTTAGGCTCTTAGAAGATGTAACTCTAGAACTAACATACTAAAAACTAAGACGCTACAGGGACTAAAAACTGTCTAGACTCTAACGCTACTGTCCTTAAGCCTTAACTCTAGAATTAAAACAGAAGTATAACTAACTGCTACACTAGCCTAACTAAAAAGTTACCTAATAAGACAGCTTAGAGATTAAATACTATATACTCCTAGATCTGCAGCCTTACTTGCTTATTAACAAGAGAAATCTAGACGCAGTAGTAGCATAAGCACAACAAGCTAACACAAACCAAAAACCTATAGAACTAATATACAGAAAATATTAGTAGTTAAAAGAAAACTACTATTAGACTTAAGGCTATTGTATTATAGGAAGATGCCTTATTGTGTATAATTAAGTAGTTCTAACTGTTACAGAGTTGCAACCCTTCTTATCTAGTATAGACCTATTTAAGTTACTACTATAAGAGAAAGAAAAACGCTAGGCAAAGAAAAGTGTGTTACTAGAAAATAAGACTATACTAGAAAAGGCAAGAGTTATCCTAGTAACGCAACTACTTACTAACAATAGAAAGACGCTATATAGTATAGTAATAACACTATAGCTTAATGCACGCAGGTATGTGTACGCCTAAATACTACTAAATACTTAGATAGAAGCATAAAATACTCTACTGTTATTAGTTTAATTGCATATTAGCTTAACACTATGCAAAAGAGCTGCCTACTATATAGGTACTATTACAGCCTGCTAAGGACAATAGCTAATAGTAGGCGCCTAGATACTAGACATATGTAGTAACTTGCAGACCTACGTAATAAGGCAAGAATAACTAGAAATTACTAGTGCTTACACATTAAACTACCTAGACAGATAGGTTCTTAAGCCTAGTAAACTGCTTAAAGACTTTGTTTACCTACTACAAGACCTAAAGAACGCAAGTACACCTCTAAAATAGCTATGCTAGCTAACTAAAGACAGCTTAAATCTGCTAGATTTCTAAACCCTAGTCTTGCAGTAGTAATAGCACAGTTATTCTATAATAACAAAAAATAGAGTATTGCTACAATAACTAGGAATTAAGAGAAGTTTAATAAACTAAGTGCAAATATAGTAGCACTAATAAGCTTAGTTATATTTAACGTAATAAGGGAATTTAATAACAACAGCACTAGGAAAACTATACTCTTCTATAAACACACTATAGAAAGTATGTTATAAGTTCTATATATAGCATTAGCTAACAGAAAGCAAACTACTTTAATACTATTTATAAAAAATAAAAGAACCTAGAAGGCATTTAACAGATTTTTATATAGGATAATATACAACAGGATATTGCTGTACACATAAACTAATAAGAGAACAATAGAGCTAACGTTTTAGTGCCAAAAGATACCTATAACAACAACATAGATAATATCCTAGCTAACTGCATAAAAGAGAAGCAAGATTGCTACAATGCGCTTATAGACAATTATAATAACAAAGAGAAGAAGAAGGCAAACTACTTAATAGAAAAGGATAAGAAAAAGAATGTTAGAAAAGAAAGGAAAGTCTTACACAAAGACACTAACAATATAAGTAGGTCTAAATATAATATAACATATAATAACTTATATAGGATGCTGTCTATATACACGTGCGTAAAGTATTAAGTAAGGTAAAAGATGTTTTGCTAAAAGAGTATAGATATATAGATAAACTTGCACTAGAATACCTTTATAAGGCAAACAAATAGCTATAGTTTAAGAACTATAGAGGTAGCTAGAGTATTATAGCAGAAGACGTATAGAAAGAATTTATAATGCAGGCCTATAATATTGCAATTAAAGGTAACATACTTAACGTAATTGCTTTAACTAAAGAGAAATAGCAACTAGAACTAGACAAGTGTAATAGGTTAGTGTAACAGTATAAAGAAGAAATAGAGTGTTATTAAGTAGTTGTAAATAGCAAGCAACATAAATGTTACAAAAACTAGATATGCTTTTACTAGTATAACGCGTAAATACTGTTAGGTTAGCTTTAATATAACGCAATAGTGCAGACTACTATAGCAGACAGTGCAGCACTAACAGACACAGCACCTAATTCTAATACAACTAACTAGTAAGATAATTACTACTCTATAAGTAGTAGCAGCTGTTACAGCCTTCTATACATAGAGCGTATTGTGTACCTGCTAATGCGTGCCCTATAGGACGTTAAGCCTAGTAGCTGCGTCTAGGCTAGCCTACTTTTAAAGGAGCACTATTTGTCTATACTATATTTAATTAAAAAGCCTACATAACTAGACAAGAGGAACTAGCTTAGTTAGCTTACGCTATAAGAGTGTAAAGACATAGGCAGCTAGCTATAGTGTATAGTTCTACTAGTGCTATAGTACTTAACAGTCCTTAACTATTAAATCTAGCAATACTAGTAACACTAGCAACACTAGCAACACAGGCAACGCAGGTAATACAGGTAATTTGCTATTAGGTTGCTGTTAGGTTGCTAGCGACTAGAAGTAAGTAGGGCAACTTTAGTAAATTGTCTAGTAGACAGTATTGCTGTTAGGCAGCTGTAGGTTGCTGCAACTAGGCTAACTAGACAAATCTTAATTTTTCCTAACGTAGAATCTTTTCTATTACTAAGATTGTCTATATTAGGCGTTTTCTTAGATTGTTAAAGTTAGTAAGAGCCTTTATAGTAATATAAGTACTTAGATATAGAGCTGTTAGATAAACAGCAGAGTGCAAAGAGGTTCTAAGGGGTTTTAGTAGTAGGCAGAAGCTTATCTAGTCCTATTAACTAAGTTAGTTCTTTCTTAAGAGAATTAATCTCTGCTAACGCCTGTTTTAGTTCTTATTGTAATTAATTAACCTCTATTTAGGCAGGAGTAGGATTAGGTAGAGGTACAGGTCTAGCTCTAGGCTAAAGAGGTTTCTTAGTGTCTGTCTTTTTTGCTTTAGCACTCTGTTACTAGGTTGTTATAGTTAATATAGAGTTGTCTTAGAGGAAGGCTTCTAGAGTTAGTTCTTTAGGGAGAGTTATTAGCGTTGCCTCTAATACTCCTAGGTTATTAATAGTCTCTAAGTTTCTATTGTAGCGCTAAACGCAACTTTTACTAAAGTAATCCTAACTGTATATTAATAGAAAGATCTAAACCTAAAGGCTTTAGCTGTTAGGAAATCTAAGAGATCCTAACTATATTTAATAGATTTAAGGTTGCAAACAGATCTAATTAAGATAAGGTTCTAGACGTTTTAACGCAATCTTTTTAAAAGTAAATTGTAATATTATCTAAATACTATTACTAGTAGGATAAAGTTTCTCTTGTAATATAATAACGCAGGTAGGTATAGCTATTAGGATTAAATTAGATACATATTAGAGGCATATAGGAGTGCGTGTTATATTAGAGATTCTAGATTGGCTATACACCTATAGGTCTTGTATAAAAGAACAAAAGAAACTTGTCTTCTATCTAATACTATAGGCTTATATTTATAGTAGGCGTAAGAGCTGAGTTAGAGCGCTGTTAGAGCGCTATTAGTTCTAATCTACTAGCTCTCTATATAATCTGTTACTAAGCCTTTATAAAGTATTAGATATAATATATATTTGCATATGCTTGTTACATTAAGCTAGGTAATAATTAGTTAAGACATAGCGTAACATAAATCTTTAAAGAGTTTAAGAAAACCTAAAGAAAAGGCATAAGTTTCTAATACTTAGACTGCGCTAGACTATAAGAACTAACAAGAATATTAATATCTATAATAGAAGTAGAGCTATAAGAACTTATAAGCCTAAGACGTAAAGCGCAATATCTATTCTAATACATAAGTAGTATTAAGAAATGCAAGACTAGTTTTATAGAGTCTAGACTTAGTAATAGAACAAAGGTAGAAACTATAACAGAAAGTCTATTACTACAGAAATTGCCTACAAGCGCTATACAGAACCTACAGTAAGGCTACTATACACTAGAGCCTACTTCTCTACTATTAGAAAGCGCAATAGTTGCTATTACTAAATAGTTAGTCTTAGCCTGCACCTTTGCGTTATACGTAGGCTTTTTATAGATATTAGACTCTATTATATTAAAGTAATAGAGTAGCCTGTTAGTAGTGCAGAGAGCGTTGCTAACGTAAAAGACTTAGAAGCCTACACTAGAAATCTATATGTTATACTCTTTAGCCTAATTAAATGTTAGTAAAATATACAAAAACGCTACAAAAGAACAAACTCTAGCAGAGAGAAAACAAATTAAGAATAACTTACATTAGTATAGAGCTGCTATACGCTAGCGCTAACATTATTAAGCTTATAAATAATAGTATTTTGCTTAACAAGAAGCTACTAGAAGAGCTAGTAGATATCTACTAGGACATTAACCTTAGTAACCTTGCGTATTAGACTCTAGTAGCTAGACTTGTTGCTACTACAAGACTTTGCTTAAGTAGCCCTAAGCTTATTAATAAAGTTAGATTAGAGACTAGTAATTATATACTGCGTTAACAGCTACTTAATTTTAGAATTGTAAGCAAGCGCGTTACAAAGTAAAATAACTATAATCTTAAAGTAATTATTAATCTAAAAAGCTATTAGAATTAACCTAAAAAGTAAAAGAATATAGTAGTTAACTTACAGGCCTGCATATAATATAAGCGTCCTTGCACTAAGAGCAAGTGCTCTTACTGTAAGTAATCTTACACTTAGACTTATTACTTGTAAGCTAAGCAATAGCGCAGCCTAAATAACACAGCAGGTTAAGCTTAGCTTTAATAATAATCTTAGGTCTATTCTATTACTAGTTAGTAACATACCTAGACCTAGCTTAGCGCCTTAGATATAACACTTACAGCAAGAAAGTTAACAGCGCAACACTTAGTAGAAGAGCTATAAAAAGTGTGTAAGCTTAGTATTTTTGCAGATAACAGCATGTGCAAGGAAGATGTGTAGACTAATAAGAAGAGTAACGCGCAAGCAATGTATGCAAAAGGCAAGGCTAGTATAGTATATAGTACTACCTAAAAAGAGAAGTAAGAGTGTAGAATAACAAATTTAAGTAAAGTAATTTTTATTTTAATAGTTGCGCAAGTCTAAGCGTACCTAGCGCTAGAGTAAAGAAATTATATAACAGGCTGTTACTTAGTTAGTTCTTAGTTACAAAAAAACCTTAGCTTACTAAACTAGAACACTAAAAAGGTTCTGAACTAGAACGTTAAAAATCCTTTAGGCTAGAACACTAAAAATAATTCTAGACTAAAGCGCCTAAACCCTCTAGTCTAGACTGCCTTAGAACTATAAAAACCTTCTAAGTAGCAATTAGAATAGGTTACAAATTCACGTCTTTATTTCCTAGCATCTACCCTTAGGGTCTACCCCTTACAGGTCTACCTAAAGTAGTAGAATAGAAATTAACTTACTTCTTTCTTTACTACTATTATAGCCTTATAACTTTATTGCTATATAAACCTCTTATAGTAGCCTTAATAAAAGTTAAAATAGTAAGCTATTTAAATATATAAGAAATTATTCTAGCTAAGTAATCTAGATAAAATTTCTTTATTAAACCTAGACTAGTAGTATATTACTTAATACTGCCTTATAATAGTCTAAGGTAAAAACTATAAGAAGATTAGAAAAACTCTAAAGAAAAGAAAATTTCGAATTAAGTAGGTTTAGATACTTAGAAAGATTAGACTTAATTAATTAGCTAGATTATAAGATAGTTCTTAGTATATAAAATAGCTCTAGCGCTTTACTACAAATATATATATATATAATATAAAGCTTAAAAATCTAGATTAGAGACTCTTATAGCTTATTATATATAACTTATATTTATTATTTTATAATTTGCTACTAGTATATAACTATTTTATTACTTTTTAGAAAGCTCTAGCCTTTACTATCTTAGTAATAATACTCTCTATATCTAAAATTCTCTACCTTACCTACACAAACGTACTAGCCTAAGATAGTCTATACTAGAACTCTAATTACTTTCTACTAGACTCTTCTTCTTAATAAATTCTACCTTACTCGTAGTTATATATTAGCTGCCGCATTAATATTCCAGATGCATTAAATTAACATAGCACATGGCACAATAATTAACTGCTAATGGGGTAGAGGCGATAATATAATATATGCATTTGTCAAAATTAAGGTGCGAGTGTTGCCAAGCAAAGTCGCTAGGTAGTAAATTATGATTTTTTTGCTTCAAGAGGCCGATTGCCATGTATGAAGTGGCAACACAATTGATTATCTTCTAGGAGAACAATAGAACAAAGAATCCAAAGACAAGCGAGTGTAGATGATCGCGTACGACAAACGCGATCGACAAAACAATGTAAACACGATCCTTCTCATCAAGTCTACCACTGAGATTTCCACAACTGCACTTCACGGCCCCGTCGCCGCCTCTTCTCCGCCTCCACCGCCAGCTCAAGATGACTGCCCCTCAGCTCATGGCAAATACAAGCCATTTCCGTCCCTGAGTATCACTTCAAGAGGATGGTCGAGTCGAGGTACCAAGTCCATTATGGTGTGGAACCTCGATCAGAATTGTGCACCCAATTTCCATCCAACCTGCAGTGCGCGCGACCACACAAAGCATGCAGAAGCCAAGATGTAGCACAAAATAGTCCAAGCAATGACGCCCCAGTACTGACCACCAGCTGCTTGAATCAGGCTACCCGCGATCGGTATGCCTGTTAATGTGGAAAAGGAGACGACGGTATAGCAAGTAGCGTAGTACCGTCCGTACTGACTCGTGTCGCAAAGCTGGCCAACGCACACCGGCGTCAGGGAGATGTTGGAGCCGGATGCGAAGCCGAAGATGATGGCATAAACAATCGAGAGTGCCTTGATGGCCAGGGCTTCTGCGGCTGTTGCGGGCGTGAGGAGCGAAGCTGGTAGCCAAAAGGTGAGGGAGGTTGCTGAGCAGATTGCGAGCGCGGCGATCATGCTGTTGAAGCGGCCCAGCTTGTCTGCGAGGAAGCCAGGAACCCATCGTCCAATGCAGCTACCAGCGTTGAAGATGGCAACAAGCTGGTATGAGAACGCTGGGGTGAAGGCGCCGGTGGACATCGCGAAGGTCGTGAGGTACGTGATTGGAATGAACAATGCCCATTCCATTGCGAAGATGCCAACGGTGAGCAGCAAGTAGGATTTTTGGCGAAAGATGCGGAAGTCGGGCATGACTGATTGTCCGGGCTTTGTTGGCAATCTCGAGCGGATCAGCACACACAGAATGATGCAACAGAAAATATCAATGAAGCCGATGATGCGAGTCGCCCATGCAAAGCCGACCGAAGGAAGTAGTCGCTGCAGTGCGAGTGGGAAAATGACACCTCCCAAGGATCCTCCAGCAGCTGTGATGCCGGTGGCATTGCCACGCTTTTCGAGGAAGAAATGGCTGACAGCAGCGAGTGCAGGCGTGAAAATAAGAGACGTTCCAAGGCCACCCATGACACCAAACACGAGGAAGAAGTGCCAGTACAGGGTACACAAGCCAAGCAGGAGATTTGATGCGCACAGCAGAATGCTACCGGCAATGACGAGCAACTTTGGGCCGTGTGCATCGAAGATGGGTCCAATCTGCAGGCCACAGAAGAACGACAGGAATACGTACATGGAGAAGATCCAACTGATGGAGCTCTCGTTGTAGCTGGCGAGCTGGTGCTCAGCAATGTAGGCGTGGTAGACACCAACGGTGTTCATCATCCCTAGAGCTGCTACAAGGCCCATGAATGATCCGAGTACTACGGACCAGGCTCCCAGGCCTCCTTCAGGATAAGTGACCTCGTCATTGTTGCGCGAGGCTACGGAATAGTTTTCTTCATCTCCAATTGCAGTGGCGTTTCTTGGACTCTCGATCCACTTCTCCGAGACCTGGGCATCGGCGGTTCGAGTTAGGACACTTCGGCATGGTGCTGGAGTATTAGATGGTGGGAGAGTGAATTCGGCGTTGGGAAACGTATTGACTCGGTTGAGCTGGTTGCGTTCGGTAATTGATCCTGGCGTGCTGCCGTTGGCTTCGCTGTGCATGCGAGTATTGATTGTATGACGCTGGAGGTATCGGGAGGTTGCTTATACGCACAATGAGGCGCTAGAGATAAGGTAATCGATACTGGTGAGGAGAGTGCAATCGTGACAAACTTCTACAACAGTCCCCAGAATAGCGTTCGGGTCGGCGCTTTTAAGGTCGCATGCAATCTATGACGACGGAGAAATGTGCAGTCCAAAAGAACGGTATGGTATTCGAAGTCGTCTCGAGAGATGTGGAGCAACAATCAAGGGCCCGAGCGGTATGGTGGTATGTAGTAATCATATGGTATAAGAGAGGGGGGGAGGATTAAACTGTTGTGACCCACGCAATGGATGCGGCCACGGCCGCTGCCGAGGACATTTTCGTTTTTCCGGGGTACGCGTTATCTCAGTGTTCTCATCCGGCTCTGGCGAGCTTACTTACTTACGTAAGTATTTTTTGGGCCCGTGCCTAAAGCTCGCCAGAGCGTCTGAGGAAGTCTTGTTTAGGGTTTGGAGGGAAACCATCTCATCTTTGGTGAGATGGCAGCATTTCTTTCTCTGTATTTATCCCCCCTACAACATTGTTCCTTATACTTCTTCTTTTACAAGGTTACTGTTATACACTTAAAGTACTATGCGCATTAATATTTTTTTAATTTTGGCTTTATTTGAGATAGTTGTTATGGGTATTCTAAAAGAGCTTGGCGTTAAAATCTGTCTCTGCGCGCGCATACACAACGTATACAACGTGCGTGACGTATACAATATACACGATATACACGATATACACGATATACACGATATACACGATATACACGATATACACGATATACACGATATACACGATATACACGATATACACGATATACACGATATACACGATATACACGATATACACGATATACACGATATACACGATATACACGATGTACACGACGTATGCGACGTATGCGACGTACACGATATACACGATATACACGACGTATGCGACGTATGCGACGACGATATACACGATATACACAATATACACAATATACACGATATACACGACGTATGCAACGTATGCAACGTACGCAACGTACGCAACGTACGCGACGTACAATGTACGTTGCCTCCTCTACTACTATGCACAATACAACGCAATAAATATACAGCAACTATATAGAGGGGTTAGATAAAAGGTAATACAACTACTGCATGCGTGCAGTTAGTACAAAATATGTTGTAGTAGAGCGTGCTAGAGGTAGAGCGTACAGGTGTTTTTTTGTGCATCTGCTCACAACAAGGTCTTGTTTTTAAGGCTGTTTATTGTATGTACTACTACAATTATTTTATAATTAATAATTATATAAGTATATAACTTTACTTAAATTTTATAATGCATTTAGCAAACTAATAATACAAGAAAGTAGTGAAGCTGTATAACACAATAAGCTGAAAAATGCTTAAAGTCTAAAAGGGCTATTTACCAAAATTGCGACAACTTATCCTCAGACGCTCCGCTAAAGCTCCGCGCAGCCTGATGAGTAATAGCTAACGTAATCAGGTTTGATTGGCTAAGGAGCTGTGCGGGGCGTATGAAAACCTGAGATAAGGTACGCGTTGATTGGTCGACATGGATCAAATTATGTAAGGCGGCGGCTTTTCCGTCGCCTAGAAGACCGGATTTACAAATGGCGTTGTCCCCATCGGGTTTAGACCAAACTTCTTCCCATCGGAATATTAACGATGTCTTCGCGCCAATCTGTCGATGACAACCGATGGATAAATATAGTTTTGTCTGGAATTGCAGCGGAGAAGATGGAGGAATGTGAGGGGGGGAAAGAAGGTCTCGCAGTTGAACGCGGAGTTCATCGTTTCCAGAAAACTGCTTCGAGGGGTCGCCAATGGCATCGAGAACCTGGTGAGGATTCTCTCCTGGCAAGACACACGACAGGAGCCACTCTGCCACCGATATCACCTGGGACGCATCGCTGGCTCCCATCAGGATGCTGTGCCACAGCTCCGAATGTGTAGGCTTTGGTACCTCGTGTGCACCAGAGCTGCCGTTGCTGAACGCCGAGTCATATCGAACGTGGGTTCTGGAGCCCTCAAAGAGCGCGGTGGGCATCTTGCTCACCCGGTGAGCGATCTTGGAGGTTGTTGCGGTGGTGAGCTTGAGAAGCTCGAGTAGCAGCGCCGGCTCGTCGGCCTTTGGGCCCTCGAAGATATCGTAGCTGGCATTGGACGGACACGCCTGAAGAGCTGTCCATAGGACCAACCAACTACCACGGAACTGCCAGCGCTCTATTTGGGAGGCATCGCGGTCCCGTGAAGCCCACAAAGCCTTAAGACGGCCCTCCAGGAGGTCGTACAGTGTGCTTGTATGCTGTAAGAATAGGTTAGATCGGACTGAGAAGAAGGTATGCTGGGGCTGCTCACCTCACTAGGCGCTGCCAGTTCCGAGATCTCGATATTACAAGGGGTTGAAGCCTCGACGGGGACAACGTCAACATGCTCCCGCACATTGATTGTGGCCGTTTTAGGGGAGGAGGGCGAAAAGCGGGCCTTGATCTTGCTCGCGAATTTTGTTCTGAGGTCGCGTATGTCGCGACGCAGTAGCTTGGAAGTCCACCAAGGATCGTAAGGGAGAGGTAGTGAGATCATGGTGATAGCCGTGGTGGTGGTAGTTTTTTGGTGAGCAGGTTTTAGGTTTTCAAAGCCAGAGTTGACACTGGTAGGGAGGGTGTGGTGATGCACTACTGATGCTATTGGTTTTCACGATTTCGTTGTCAAGGGCGACTTGGGGCCCTAACCGCGCTTTGAAGAGCGGACCTGGAGGAGTGAAAGTGAAAGGAGAACGTGGCGAGTAAACACACCACACATATGCGCATGTGAAAACGTCAGCCTGCTCCTGCATCACAACTGAATGGAGTTAGTGTAGAACAGTGTTGAACAAAGCGATCATGTAAAACTAGCAATATAACCAATGTCCAAGACCGCGAGATGTAGATGTTTTGCGAGCGCTCATACATCACTGACAAGCCTGAGCCTTACGTCTACACGAACACTCAATACTTGAATCCACCCGCCCTCGTGCTCCACAAGCCTTGAGGATCCACACTTTTCTGCAACGCCTTCAACTCCGCGTAGTCCCTATAACTCTGCATGACCGGCTGATCGCCCGCAGCATCGTTGAGATACAATGGCAGGTACACATCCTTGTTCATGCCCGCCTCGTCCAGCCACTTTGGCACCTCTTTATCCAGCCAATCCGTTAGCTGCTTCGACAAACCGTAGCCTACCGCATCGTCTTCAGGCAGAAGCCAAGCGCCCTGGATCTCAAGGACCACGAGGTCAGGATCCGAGGACGTGAGGCCCATTGCGTTGCCGCCCTTGGATTCGGAAATCTTGCCGACGATGGAGGGAAGGGGCTGGAAGTCGAGAGAGAATTGAGACGTTGGGCGCAGGGAAGTAAGGAAGGGGAGAGTGATTTCAGCAAATTTAGCTTGCATCTCAGAGTACATCTGGGGTCGAGTGGGAATGTATGGAACGGTGTAGGTCTGTTGGTGTGTTAGTGAGACAGTTATATTGAAGTGTGAGGGAGACCTACGCGGAAGGAAGTTCGAGCTTCCAAAAGATCGGCTGGTGCGCCGTTTGCCCTCACCTACTAAGAGTCAGTAATGGCACCATCGTTGTATGAGCAGTGCGACTCACAAGTTCCGAATACTTCTGCGTCCTCGGCAGGCACTCTGGGCTTACGATGTTCAGAAAGTCGGCAAATGGTCCAGATTTCGGTGGTGTAGGGCCATCATAGAAGTAGTAGACAAGCTTCGTTCCAACTCCACCGAATAGCAGAAGATCGGTGAAAATTATGGCAGCCTTAGGATCCTGAGCGCCGTCGGCTACGAAATTGTGCAGAGCAGAATACAGGGCATCGCTCTGGCTGGGGTCGTAAATGCAGAAGCCACCCCACACGTCGCCGATAGGGACAACCTTGACCATAAACGTAGTCACAATGCCAAACTGACTGCCACTTCCTCGCATGGCCCGAGCCAAGTCTGGTTGTGCTGCAGCGTCTACATTGACAATGGACCCGTTTGCCATGATGGTTTCCCATCCGACGATGTTATCAGCAGCCAGACCATGTTGAGCTGTCAAAAAGGAGAGACCACCACCGAGAAGCAAGCCGCCAACGCCAACAATGCCTGTCATCTGTCAGTATCAATGCCCATCGCACAGCCCCGCATGTACACCAACCTAAGCGCCCACCAAGGATTGTAACGCCACTTGATTCCAAGTCGCCAACAACGTCGTTCCATTCTCCTCCGGGCTTAACGTAAGCCACTCCTTTGGCCACGTCGTATGTGGCACCAACCATGTCAGTCATAGCAATGAGCACTCCATCGTCGATAGATGCATGACCAGCGTTTGGATCATGGCCACCGCTTCTTGTGGCAAGTTTGACAGTTGGGTACTTGAGCAAGATCTTGATGACGGCTGATACGTCTTCCGCAGAGGCTGGCTGAGCAATGCAAGCAGGACCATCAGTACGGGGGATGATGCTCCAATACTTCTGGGTCTCGAAAGCATATTCTGCTGCGAGGAGTCCAGGTGTGAGAACCTTTCCAGGTAGCGCACCCTTGATGTCAGTACATGCTTGGGTTGTCTCTTGGGTGGGAGCTGCAGCAGTCAATTGACATGCCAGAATCAAGGTCGCGAGCGTTCGACGAAGGACTTTCTCCATGTTGTACGGAGAGAGAAAGAAACTGTGCTATGGCAAAGCCTTGATGGAGTTGAAGGAAGCAAGCAGCTGAAGCATGTTGGGACAGCTCGATCTTAAGTCAACAGCATCGCGAACTCGGCCGTGTACTTTGTCCAAAAGCACATCATCCGTGTTGTCCTTGTCTTAGCGGCGGATGGACGTCGAGCCGAGCTCTTCGCGTGGCTCTACCGTTTACTTTCTTAGCCGAAGCGAATGGGCTTTCCATGGCATCAGCCACAGCCGACGCCAGAAGCGAATTGGGCGATGTCCAACTCGTGTCTGCTACCGGGTATTCTCCTTCATTATTGGCATAAAAAAACCCCGCCTGGCGGCGCTGACGTCGCGGCTCCATCTGCTGAATGAACTCGAAGCTGACTAAACGGAGAAGGAGAGGACTGTTCAGATTACTCTTCTCTACACGAACTGAGCAATAGCACAATGCCAAGAGAGAATCAAGAGCCTCAAAACGCAGTGTCTGATAGGCGTGCGTGCCTAATCCGGTTAGCTTCCAGCGTTGAGGCGGCCCAGGACCGTAAGCAGTATGCCTTCTCGCACCGCGTCAATTTCCCTGGGTCCTGGTCCTGGGTGGCCAGCAGGTGGTACGCTGGGCTGGTTGGATAATGATTCATGGCTTCTCGGCGAACGCCACAATGTTTGAACGAGAGCGAGGTCCGGGTGAAGGCAGGGAAGAGCGCGGGCAGACCCCTCGGAGTGGGGCAAGCTAGTCCGGATTTGGCCGGCTGGGGGAACGAGCGCAACTGTTGACGGCTGGTCCGAGCTGAGTAAACAGACCAGCGACTCCGTACACCGTCGTCATTTGCGCACATCTCACCGCGACAATGGAGTCGCATAACCTGAAGACGGCGTCGGCGTACATCAACAATCTTCTGTTAGCCCGCGGTCTGCTGCGCGATGGCAAGGCTCTCGAATTTGCGCACCCCTCGCGTGGGGAGGGCGGCAAAGAGCAGACAATGGCGCACATCATCAACCTGGTGCACGACCTCATATTAAAGCGCGATGTGAGTCTGATGGCGGCGATGACGTGCGCGGCTGCTGACACGGGGAAGCGCGACCAGGAGTATCGCGAGTCCGTCGCCGACACACTGCGCACTCTCCGCTCCGAATCGACGCGCCAGACCATGGCACTCGACAGGCTGCACACGCGCAATGAAGACGTGGCGCGCCAACTGTCGCTCGCCCAATCGCAAGAGCGCTCTGCTCGCGCCGCCCTCCGAACCGCCGAATCGACGGCGCGCAGTCTGCGAGACGAGATGCTGCGACTCAAGACGACGGTCCAGCAGGTGCGCACGAGCTGCGCAAACGACGTGCGGAAGCGCGACGTCCAAATCCAGAAGCTGAAGAGCCATCTGACCACCCAGCAACGCGGGAACAAGACCGGCCTGGTCGGCGCGAGCATCACAATCAACCCCGGCAGCACAGCCCTGGGCGGCTCCACCAGCAGCATACGCCATGACGCGCCAGGCCTGGATGACCCCGAGTACAGCCTTAAGCAAGAGACTACCGAGTTCCTCACCCATCTGAGCCAGAGCTTGAGTGACGAGAACGACAATTTGATCGGTCTCGTCAGGAGTACGCTCTTGACGCTGAAAGCACTGCAGGGCATGCCTGAGCGCAACCCACACGATGTGGAAGGACCCTCGCCCATTGCCGAAGACGACAACACCGCGCAAGGCATGTTCCAAGCACTACCGACAGACTACGAAACGCTCGCGACCGACATGGACACTGTGCTGGACAGCTTGAAGAATCTCCTGACGAACCCCAACTTCGTGGCTGTTGATGAAGTAGAGCTCCGCGAGGAGGAGATTCTTCGATTACGGGCCGGCTGGGAGAAGATGGAAGCACGGCTACGCGAAGCCTTTATGCTCATGGACTCGTGGCGGAAGCGCATGACCAATGGCGACACAATCAATCTCGACGAGTTCAAGATTGGACTAGGTCTCGGCATGGAGCTTGAGTGTGTCAACAGAGAAGAGATATCCATGATCGAGGAAGAGGCTGAAAGTGGAGAGGATGATATGCATGCACCCGGCGACGACAGCTCCGTCTTGGATGAAGAAGTCGAGGGGCTCGAGGAGCCGGCAGTTGGCGCATCGCCGCAGAAGGAAGCAACCACCAGCTCGGACATGTTCAAGCTCAAGCTGCAGCCCAAGCCCGCAGCGCTTCGAGAAACAAACGGCAACAAGTCCCCAAGCAGATCTCCCCGCAAAGTCGCGTTCTCGACATCCATACCCAACACACCTACCGAAGCTGAAGCAGACGAGAATGTCGATGCTTCTGGTCTTGATCTAATCGATTCGGACAAAGACCACGGTCCCGTCTCCGTCAGCAAAGCGCGGCGTCAGGAGGACCGCACACCACGACACGTACGTTGCGACAGAATTGCGGACCAAATCATCGAGATGGCCAGCAAAGTCATATTTTCTTCATCTCCTTGTTCCATCATCAACTCACCAACAGCGACACATTCTAACAGCACTCTCCAGACCCGAAAGCGGCATTCGAGTCCTCGACCCCATCCTGACGAACCGTCGTCAAAACTCACGGTGCATGATAAGCTGGCGCAAGCAGAGGCGGATGCTGCTGCAGTTGCTGAAGGCCTTAAGGTCGAGCCATTAAAGGGCTTGGAAGATACCGAGCTCCCAGAAGGCGGCGGCAAGCGACGTGCAATGCGCTCACCCACAAAGATCAAGATACACGGGCGACCGAGGAGGAGGAAGAGCACACTGACTCCAGAGGAGCTAGGGAATCTGCTAGGTTGCTAGAGCATAAGCGTACAAATGATTGCGGAATCAATTATGTGTCCGTTGAAAATATCCTGGGGACTTACGTACCACAGCCTAAGCTACGCGGATAAGACCCCCGGGCGACTTGAAGGTAAATAAGTGGCACTGCATTGTGAGATGTTCCCAGACCCAAGAGGAACGATTATAAGTGCTGAGACATGCCAAAAGGCATTTCCGCGGTCTACTATCCGACACCTTCCGAGCACTACAATACTTGACGTCAGAGCATCAAACCACCCAAGCCAAAGCTGAACCTTGAGAAGTCATATTGAACCAACATATTTAATGTGCAGCCCCCAGGAAAGATTCCGCGTTAAGCAAAGCTGAAAGGGTATGTACCCATATTCTCAACTTTAAATCGAACAGTTTCTTTCAACCCTACCTTCACCATGTCTGAGCGGGCCCATAGCCCACGGCCGAAGGCCTTCGTCTCACCCATCTCCGACACCGACTCCAGAGACCCAAACGAGAAAGTTACTGCAGACTTGACCGATACCCCCTGCATAAAGCAGCACATTCCCTTCAGAATGCGGTAACATTAGAGGCCAAATCGGACGAGAAGAGAAGAGAAAGCGTTATAGTGGACCATGCACACGAAGATGATCATTGTGGGGCTCAAGCAGAAGCAGAGTTATGGGGGAAACATGGCCAGCATAATGAAACCCATGAACATGGACAAGGGTATGTGGAACATGGGCATGAACGCGTAGAGGCGACGAATAAGCCGGCTAGACATGTTCATGCGAACAAAGAGAAGGCGAGGACTGGGGGACCGGTTACTGGGACGTTGTTGTGAGTGAGCCGACGGTGCGGATGTGTTGAGAAGATGAATGCGATGGCCTTGTAACACGATTCGTGGTTCAATAGATCGACCCTACCACGTAACTGTATGAATACACTCTTTGTTCGAGTAGCTGTAAGACTGGTGTGTCCCGCTCTTGTTGCCTGCGCGAATGGGAAGTAGTGTCACGTGCAGCGCTAGCCAAGATTATCCAAGAGCGCCATTCAACTGCCATGCTACACATGTAACCTTGCTGCAGGGCAGGGTACCGTACCATTGCTTGTTGGTCCAGACTTCAATCATGGCGAGTTGGATGGGGTTGTTGGGATCTAGTTGAGATGTAGGATGAGATCACTTCCGTTTGCAGCAAAGTAGTATCCAGACTCTGGGGAGCAACCACACACAATAAGAACAAGAACACGAAATCGATTCTTCCTCGAGGTTAAAAACAATAAGATACATCCGTCTGCTACCACACCTGCACATCTATTCAATATCACAACCAAACACATCTTCGAAAAAATCTGTTCATCAAAAACCAACCTCCACCGAAAAAACTACAATGTCCTCACCAACACCCGTCCCCCCTTTCTACCGCCCCATCTCCTTCGTCTCACCTATATCAGACACTACACATCCCACATCCCACCACACCCTTAACCCCTTCCGCCGCCTCTCTACATACCTCAAATCTGCACTCACCCTCGAGCCCAGCACGGAAGCGCGCCACCGTGAATCTATCATCAGCGACCACTTCGACGCGGAGCACGAAACGGAGCGCAGAAACTCTGTTGTGTTGGGGCAAGATGGCAGAGAGGAGCAGGCGTTGCTGGAGTGGCGGAGGGGCAGTGTGAGTGGGTTTTGGAAGAAGCATGGGAGTGTTGGGGAGGATGGGGAAGAGAGGAGGAGGAGTGTAGTTGGTGGGGAGGAGAAGGGGAGGAGGGGGGGTTTAGGGGGGTTGGGGAGGAAGTGGCGGAAGATGAGTTGGGGGAGGAGGGGGAGTGAGTAGGGTGGGTTGGGTGTACGTGTGTTTTCAAGAAAGGGAAGGGAAAGGAATGGGGAAGGCAATGAGGGCATGAAAAGTTTTGTCGTTTTTAAAGGGATGATGGATAGGATGGGTCGTAGTGAAAGTGTTAGAGTGCGGATTGGAAACTACTTTTCGGCTTTAGTTGCCACATCGGTGCATCATGAAATTTGGAAGATGCATTCTGAAAAGCAGTAGAAACGCGTTCAGAGACACGAGGACCCTTCCAATACAACTAGAGCCTGGTATGATTAAGTCCAGTCGTTGTCGATATTCTGTCGCGAAGAGGTGCTGTCTGGCCAATATCAGAGCATTTGGGCGGACCTTGTGCACTGCAAAGATGGTATGAATTGTTGGCGAGGCGTTATAGATCAGGGTAAATGCGCAAGGGCTCTCAAGTGTCGTGTCGCCGATGTACGGGCGACATTGCCGTGCTTCTGAGGCTGACTTCTGCGTACCACTGGCGATGAGGGGCATGCATGTGAGCCAAGATGACCGGTCATCGAGGGATGCCGACATGACCATCTTTCGTCCTTGTCCTGCCGGTGTCGCATGCAGGCTGAGGGTACACAACAGAGACCGTGTTGTCACCAGTCCTGTATCTTGTGCAGATTGGTCCTTGTCTTCCACGCTATCCTGTCGTGCTCAATAGCTCTTTTCTGCAAGCCATACCTAGCTCCGTGGTTGATTCCGAGAGTGCTTGTGGGAGACACGGTAACCGCTGTGCCTCCGCCATCCCGAGGCCTCCCGCCGCCCTCGTCCCGCCATCCTTTCCTCCTTGACACCTCTCAATCAACGCTTTTTCGAGGGGTACCTGCACCGCATCACGTTCGTCTCCACATGGCGCACATGGTGGTATCAATCTCGGCCGGTCAGGCGGCTTGAGGTGCGTCTCTCTCGAGATTGGTGGTCTGAGGCTGTGGTTGGTTGAAGGTCCTCAAGCCACCTGAGTCCTTAAGCGCCCGCCATCTGCTTCGGGGCATTTGGTCACCGCACGATTCAGGAGGCGTACTCTGATGGGCTGGCCGGCAAGATGGAGGCTGGGCGAAAACACAAAAGGCTGCCAATAGGTTCCTTTCTGGCAGGGAGATGGCTGCAGATGTTCAAGGACGAAAACTTGAAAGGTTAATTTATCCGCATCGCTCGTTGCTGCTACAAGTTAGGCCCTCGGCTTCGACGATGCAGTGTGATAGAAACCTCCTGCAATGCAGCGCGATCAAGTCACGCGGCTTCTCAGGTGCAGCCGTGTCATTGGTAGCAATGTTTCTACTTGCAGCGCAGGCTGACCTACTTCATGGGTGCCCACTCTGCCCAACCAATCAAGTGTGTACGTGGAACGCCCATCTCACCAACGCGCCAGTGTAATCAAGCGCCCGTGTCGATTCGATACTGTAGACTCGCTCTCCACACCAGCACCATGCTTCCTCCCTGCAAACATGGCTTTCATGCGATGCACAAGCAATCAATCGCTTCCGGGATTAGCGAGACTTGACCCGAAGCCGTCGTAGCGTACCATGCACCGCACCCAACCCCCGCCAGGCGCTCAGCAGGTGTGCAATGCGGTGCCATAGATAAGTAGCCAGCCCCAGGGCTCACTCTGGCTCACTTTCTTCAGCAAGCGTGTGAACTTTCAGAGCTGTTGTATTGTCGTTTTTTCCCACCTTTTTCATCTTTTTACCTTTCTCAGGCCTGGTGCCATCCTAATCCCCCAACCTTACCACTAATTCACTTCCACTTCGTCGCCGGTCGACAAACCCAACACAACGTTAATTTTCAGCTCTACTTGCTCGATACAATCTTCACCACCAAACACTCGATAATCGCAGAAACTCGCATTCTTCACGAATCAACACAGCTTCATCAGCAGTACTTCGTCTGTCCATTAGCTTGGTCAGGACAAATCGAAAGAAACCATCACTATCATAATCTAATTCTTCAAGAAAGAATAATCAACAAACTTCACAATGGCCGCTATCCAGCTCAACTTCACTCTCCGCACTTCCGCCAACTGCAAGACCGTCCACCTTCTCGGCTCATGGGACGGCTACCAAGGTCAGCTCCCGCTCTCCAAGGACACCAAGAAGTCCGGAGGCTGGACCGGATGCTTCAAGTTCAACGGTGCTACCCTCAAGCAGGGCCAGCGCTACTGGTACTACTACATCATTGACGGCTACCACGTCTCGCACGACCCGGCCAAGGACCACACCACCGAGCCCACCACCGGCCGCAAGCTCAACATCATCGACATCCCAGCCGCCAAGTCTTCGTCCACCAGCTCCGACCGCAAGTCTCGCCGCGTCTCCACCGCTTCCGTCGCAAAGGGCCGTTCCCTCAGCCCAGAGCGCATTGTTGCGCCCAAGCCCCAACGCCCTGGTGAGACTCGCCAGGTCATCAACACCCAGTACGACAAGACCACCCTCGAGGAGCTCAACCGCCGCTTTGCCGCCCAGTCCGTCGACGACGACGACTCCGATGACTCCGACTACGACTCAGACGTCCCATCCCTCACCTCCCGCTCCACCAACTCGAGCTCGCCCAGCAGTGTCAGCTCTGGTAGCAGCTGCTGCACATGCGAGCGCTTTGGCATCACCCGTGCTGGTGACCGTGTAAAGCTCGATTGCGGAGGTGCACGATGCGGATACTCTGACGACTCCGAGGACTGCTCTTCCGAGGACGAGTACGTCTACGAGGAGAAGACTACCCGCCGCCAGGGTGTCGTCATCCGCTCTTAGATACAAGTGCCACCACCAGAACCCACAACCACCTGGACACCATTGTGTTTTCCCGACTTTCGCGCTACTTCAGCCGAATGTTCACCATTCTTTCTGTGCATATTATGATAACGACTTTTTTTCTTTCTTTCATTGTTCCAGAACTACACATCCGCTCTTTGGATACGGTATGATTTATTGCTGCTGGTATGGGGGCTGCATGGGGATCTTACCCAGGTAGAGGATACAGCGAGCCATTCTTTTTGCGCTGGCTATGGACATCACACTTACTGCCCGATGTCAATCATGCGACAAGGCACGCTCATGTAGAACTGAACTCAATCCAACGAATTCGCATGGCTCGTGCGCGGAAAATAACTCCATGTCCATTTTGCTGTCTCGTGCGTGAATGTGTTCGTAGCTACGACTGGATGTGGATGTGAGACATTGCTGTCGTCTGTAGGAACTCCCTCGTTGCCTTCACTCGAGCACAATCGTCTCGCACGTCACGACGTCAGGTTCGCTTCCGTCCATGTTTTCAAGTATGTTCTGCCAAGTACTGTTCTTCGAAACTGCCTCTCCGCACATGTGAGTGAAAATACAAGGGTATTGTATGACATTTTGGGCGTTATTATTGAAATCAAGATCCTGTTAGTACGCCAACTTGTTCCATCTTATATGACGACAAATCGTTTCTCTAAATGGCAGCCTAAACGGGCCTAGCATAAGCGTTTCAAAACAGGAATAAGAGGGTTTTATTGCGTGGAAGGCGAATATCTTCGCTTCAATAAGTTACTTGAACCTGTATAGAACTTTTAGGAGATAACCGTAACGTGGGCTTGAAGTTGACAACGTCTTATAGCTACTTGTTCTGGTAGGAAACTGACTCATTTAGCATATAATACTTACGACCAGGGCCTCGCTTATTGTCGTTCGTATCTGACAACAGGCAGTACACGCCTTTGCCTTTGCCTTTGCCGTCTCTAGTGCCTAGCGTAATTATCATAACCCCAAGCATGTACTATCGTTCTAACTGTATTATAGTAGCTAACAGATTCGAAGTGTTTCGCCAATCATCTCTCGCCTATTCCCTCCTCTAAGAGACCTCGATCGAAATCACACCGTGGCAGACCGAACCATGTCCGTGATTCGTGAGTTTGGCGCAGTGCTCTAGAAAAAGCACGTAGAACGTCAGATAGGTCAAGGTCTTCGTAGTGTATGCGTCAACCATGATGTTGTAGAACTGCATCCGCCCAGTATTACTAATCGCTGCCACTCCTGCATTTTGCATCGGCGAAGAGTTTATAGCTTCTTCGTTGATACACAGTAACGCAATTTATGACATTTGCCAGCAACTGCATTATAGACCGTTTGAAAATTCATAGTGTGTAAAGTACAAGCAGCTTGACGATACTCATTGCCCCGGGATGAAGACGAAAAGTTATTTGAGTTCGCGCCGAGCTGCTCAAGCGCTTACTAGCCATGCGTATACCACACACTCCCATCAGCGAGTTATAGAAGGATTGTATACGTTCAACCACGGTGAAATCTCGAGATGGGATAATCATCTGATTGGTTCTCTTCGGTGTTAATACCCGGAAGGCTGTAAGATGCGTCCTCGCGTGCCAATGCGACTACCGTAGAGCAAATCTAGCGTGCTGATAGATTATCTAAACTTGACAGAGTTGTTTAGCTTGTTATCGAGGGTCATTGTCCTCCAACGATGCAAAACCTGTCGACCTAGACGTGTTTCCGACTACTTTCCAGCAGACTTCTATACTTTCCTTGATGTTGCGCGGCAGAATATACTGAGGTAAGCTTCCGGTCTCTTCGAATTCAACTACATTCTGAATGGAGAGATGGAAATGATAAAGCTGATTGATACCCCACACATGGGACAGTAGGATAAACTCTGCATGACTAGGCAGAGTTGTTACGTATTGCTGGTTCACATCGGTGACCTATACATCTACCAGATGCTCCTGGCCCATGTTTGGCATATCTCGCTGTTTCTGTGTCGCGTGCTAATTCGCGTACATGCAAATTATTACAGCCCAATTAATATATTCAACGTGTCCTTGAGCATGTAAAGGCCGGCCCAAGTATTGCAATAATTAGAATGACAGATTACGTGATGTTTCCCTAATCTTGCGAAGCTAAGTATGAACGCTTTACGTGGCTCTAGTTTAACACTGTTGGGGTTTGGATTACCAGGCGTGTATCGAAGGCATCAAACCAAAAGCTGTTGCTCGAATATTCCTAGAACGGATAGACGTGGACACCTTCAGCCGGGGCTTTCTCGTCTAGAAGGGCATAATTTAACAAATGATATGTGCGTAAGTGGTTACACCAAGCACAAAACGCGACTCTCGGGTCCTCAGCAGCTTGGAGATCACTCTTTTCGCAGTTTTGACAGCGGATGTGGAAAATTTGAACGTGAAGTACGCAAGCTTCCAAATTTGTAAGGAAGGAAGGCGCTGAGCGGGAGATGTGACTGTCAGTCTAAATGTACTTGTAACCGAATCGATACAAGCCTCAGCATTGACTAAGGCGCAGACAAAGACGCTTGTCGCTTGCAGGTATTGATATGCAAAGTTTGACATCAGTTGACCCTAGGGCCAGACAAGTTAGGCTGGTCGTGCGGTAGAACTCATGTACTAACATATCCCGTGATCTTTAATGCATTAGTCAAGAAAATTTCGTACGCGTGAAACTGCTTTTTTGGATCTAGTATCTCTGGAAACTGGTTATGTTGCTGTTATGAGTAGCTACAGGCAGTGTTGTCCTACTGAGTGACGAAGCACATCTGTATTGCTGGTCGTGAGCACGTACCAGGAAAGCTTAGGATCTCTCGATCCTCCTTAAAAAGCCACGGATGTGTTTCCAAGTACTGGCTTTTATCTGCTCATAGCTGCAAAGAGCGCCTCTAGTCTCACTTCCTGTTCCAGTTGATAATATCATGCTTTCCACTTAGATTGATAGATAATGCTTCAGTACGGCGGTCACAATGCTACAGCCCAAACAACCTTTCTGCAACGATTTCTCGTAGCCTGCTAGAGATCTTGATCTAAAAGCCCGCAACCTCCCACTTTCCCTAGGTGAGCCGCATCTAGGTCTTGGGATATCACACATTCTGGTGACTCTTTTGAGTGCGCTGTCAGCTTTTAATATTCAAAGATAATTCTGTCTCTGATAGTAAAGGTAATTCTTCTGCTCTCAGCTACTTATACATCAAGCCAGTTAGTATGTAAGTCTGTCAGAAAGGAAGAGCACACACATTATTACCTTTGATAGTCTGGATAATTCATGGGCGGGTTGTACGATCAATGATGTTTGACCAGGCGAACTATGTTTTCAAGCTCTTTTCCCGCGGTAGTAGAGACTGGCACGACAACGCAAAGTAAATATTGATCAAACGACTTGATAAAGTCCGTTCAGTACTACCTGTAAGGCCACGTGCGCGGTCCGACTGTGCAAACATACGCGCGAGGTTGAAGCGATAAGCTAATGTTCAGGCTCGATCGGCAGAGCACGGCAGTACCTAAGCATATCGTAAGCTTCAAAATTGTAGTAAAAATGTGCAAGAAGTAAGCACGCACTAGGCTAGCTATTTTGATGTAGAAATGCGGCGCGTTGAGAGTTGAGACTAGATATTGAAGGCAGGAAAGGGAAGAGAACTGTAAGCAGATCAAATGGCTTCTAGGCCCGAAGCGGAAGCGAAAATCACCTTCGTATCTGGGGAGTAGGAGCAGAATATTACCAAAAAGCTGAAGCATAAATTACTGTACGAGCAAACCATAGAATCTTCCATGGGAAGGCATTGTGGTAGATCACGGGAGCCTTTCTTATATGCAGTGTTGTGCCAGGATATACAAACTGACGATTACGGCAGAAGACGCGTGTATTCATACGAGCAAGCTGTGCGATCCCATTACATAAATAGCGCGGTATATCAAGATACTCTTGTCAACGCAGCGCATACCGGGAAGGCCCTTCACCCCACCTCACTCCGAATCGCGTCTCGGAGGTCGGACAATTATCCACAAGCCCAGATCTAAATCCAGATGAAACCCGTTCACTAGGGAAGATGGGCCAACGTATTAAGATTCTCCAAACAAAAGTTCGGATTTTGTGCCACGGTCCACGTGGAGCGGCGCAGTGCAGCAGGACGGCATCTGTTGCAGGCGATCAGGGCGAGATCTGCCAAGGTCGGGGCGTAGCAAGTGAGACCATGCACGCCAGAAATAGTGCCAAGTCTGTGTAGACCGGACCTGATACAGCTGAGAGTTTTGAAACGGCTATCTACGAGGGGAAGATGGGGTTGAGGAAGTTCGCCCTAGATGCGCAGTATGCCAGTAAACATCGTGACCCAATGAAAGAAGCGCCGTAAATCCAAGGAAGAAGCGTCTCTGGATCAAGAGAATTATTACACGATTGTGCTGTGCATAGACCAAAGTAACCATGGTATGATAGACAGACGTAGTAGCCAAAAGAGCAGATGGGTGAATTAGCATTCAGACAATCTATGAGCGGAATAACCACTTGAACATGAGGCCAATGAAAGTTTCAGCACGCACTGTTGATATTGCATGCAACGCTCACCGTCGGTGCTGACTTTTGACAGGGCATCTGGTTCAATCGAGTCACCCTGCCAGTATACACAGAGCCTCCGAACGTACGAACTGACCCCTCACCGGATCCTACAGCGCATTGAACCGGTATTCGATCTTACAAGGGTGGCACTCCCGTATCCTGCAGTTCTTGGTTTGGGATCCAAAGGTCTCGACTTTAGATTCGGCGCCACCATGACATGTACTTTCCGCTGCTTATGTGTGGTACGGATGTTCTAGTGCATAAGGCTCCCGATGGCACTTTTATATCCCAAGTTCGAAAATAATGTAGGCGACGGAATGGTTCATTTGCTCAAGCCCAGTTCGCAATAGCTTCTAGCATGCCAGGTCTGCGTGCTTAGGCTTGCGAGGCCAAGCGTAGCTGTCTAAACACAGGATAGCGCACGTGTCGCTGAGTAGGTGCAGATTAGTGCTGATGCTCAGTGGACCAGTGATAACAGGACTGCACGTCTGAGAGAGCGGTCTGAAACTCCTTCGGCGACCTGAAATGATACATCACTTCGGGTTTGCCTGTAGGTATTGAGGCCCGCTGGATGCCTGGCCATATGGTGGTTACCGCGGTGGTACATGGTTTCCAAAGAATGTCGGATGAATATGAGATCTTGAGTCCTCTTAGGCGACCTGCAGAAAACCAGTCGAGATGTGGCAAACGTGACTGGTGTGCCCTGCACGGAGAGCTGGGCGTTGTCGGCAAGCGCGACAACATTGGCCTTGTAGCGGAAGCTACGGATGACGAAGAGCGTTTCAGAGGGCTATAGCGACGTCCATCTTACTCACACGCAGTGTATTGTGAGATCTTGCATGGCCTCGGAGCAGCCGAGATCTTGGGTTCCGAAAGGCCTCACCGGCGACAGCGGAGTCGCCCGTATGTGGCTTGCGTGGACGAGCAGTAGAGGCGGACTAGAAATCATGTTCAGTCATAGTCGCACGCAGATGACCTAGCGATGGACATGGGGGACGGACGGGTGACGGCTCTCACACCGACGCAGTCGCACAGAGTTGAGGTTTGTGTGGGGGGAGATGTCCTGGAAAGAGCGGTGTTGCACAATCCACGTCTACCGTAGCGCTTATTACGGAAGCTAGACCGCATCCCTCTAGCAGGACGACGTCGCGTAACAATTGCAGTGCACTTCATGCTTAGCGATGAAATGCAAGGCTGTCCTGCGGGAATACTGCCGGTTTGCAGCACGATGTTCTGTGCATCGTGTTTATCGAAGCTTGCGCCTGGAGATTGGAAATTTACCAGTGTGGTAGGTAGTTGTTGCCGCTTACGGCCCCATCGTGCTAGCAATCGCGCAAGGCAGAGTTCTAGGCAAACGTATAAAAACAATTCAGGCATGCTGGTCATTGTCACAAACAGTGAGATGTAGATTTAAGTTGGGAAACTAAGAAGTGATAGCGGGAATGTGTAATTCCAGGTTCATGATGGATCATAGCGATACCGACGTCTGTGATGCATGCAAGCATTTGAATTGCAACATGACCATTGCGCCGTGGACCAAAAAGATATCTTCTTACATACGTATCATTCCATCCTGATCTGATATGCCCCTTGACTCCCTGCTAATGCGTGTATGATGCTGAACCCAGCCCAACAGTGTTGTACGATAGTCCGCGGAGACGACCAGCACTTAGTAGCGAGGTGGTCATTACTCACGTGGTAATGCCATTCATAAAAAAACCCAGACTCTCTCGGTGGTGCAGGAATGTTCGAAATCATGCAGATTGCACATTGGCGAGATCATCTCGAAGGCGTCGGATGAAATAGACCGCTGCCGAATCCAGAGTCTGGTAGTACACCAGTATTGTGTCCGAATTCTGGCCTGTGGTTGCTATGTAGGCTGCAGGTGTATCCCACGAGAACTGTCTTTTCTTGAACCGTGTGGCCACGCTGGCCGTAAGTCGAACACGGGTCGATGGCATGTTTGTAGTACAAGCATCGGCATACTGAGTAGCGTTCGACGACTTGATAGCACATCTTGGTCGGTGTGCAATGGGTTATGGCTTCGCAGCGGATAAGATGAATGGGAAGAAGGTAGAGACGACTATAGTTCAGGTATGAGATTGTGAATCGTGACGAAATGGTGGTAGCGCGATAGGAATCGACGCTTGTGGAATGGGACGAGTATCCCACGAGCGAGGAGCTAACATATATAGCAGAACATTGAAGACGAAGAAGAAAGCGAAGAAAGCATAGACCCCCATTCGTGGGTCACACACGAAAGGCATGCCTCCAGCAGCTGCAGGTCTATCAGGCAACGGGAACCCGTGTGTGCATTCGGGGTGCACAGTCAGCACGGGCACTGCTAAGATGTGGCAGTTGAAATGGACTAGCATAGCCTTTATGACAGTTAGTAGACGCATAGAGAAAGTGGTAAGATTCTTGCACGTAGCAGGGGTAGGGCTGCTCGCCTCTTGGAGGCTCTTTCAGCTGTCGCCGATCATTCACCATTGGTCAGTGCGCGGGACCAGCCAATATGCCACACCTCCGTCGAGAACCTCTAAATAGCAGTATACGGGCAGAAGGGCAGAAACATGTGGGCATGCGGGCGTTGGAGCAATTGACGCGCATGGAGGGCTTCAAGGGTCCGACACTGCCACGTCGAACGAGTTCAGGGCAAGGTGCAAGCAGCAAGCAGCAAGCATCACCGCAGACCAAGACGTGGCTGGGCATACTATGCGTCTTCAGGCGGGTATCACGATCTCTGGGTGACCCTGATCGGATCTGACAGCCTGAATCAGCCACGGTCTTGGAATAGTGGAGGGCATTGACGGCCTCCGATAACGACTGGAGGCATAGCGGTTTCCAGTGAAAACTTGTCTAAAGCCAACGAGAACTCTGGACGCAGCCACGCATTGTGCAAACACCTCGATGAAGCTCTCGCGGGAGAATGGCAGATTGATACGAAACGACTCTCGATGCTGTGATTGGTGGCATGCCATAGCGAGGGATCCGCCGCGGGAATGAAAGAGCTCGTGGCCCGTGACTGCTGGCGCATGCACCAGACTTTTCGCTTAGTACACCGCTTTAGGATAGGCCGCTTCGGGCAGTGCAGCTGTATCCTTACTGCCGCTCCGTTCGTGGCATGAATATCAAACGCCACATGCCGTTGAGTAACAACACATAGCTCACCCATTGATGCTCTCTTCGACAGTGTTCACGCCCTCAAGCTGTCAATGATACTTGCTTGCTCATCACTGCTCACATCGAGTGCGTGGGTCGTCAGATCTCCCCTGAGTTTAGGGCTGACGAGCTGAGCGCTGGCTACCCTCCTGTAGGGTATGAATAGAAGCAATGTGCATCTGGTCCAGCTGCATCTTCTCATTGGTTATAACTGTTTCCTCTTACTGCCAGGAAACAGGGTACACGGCTCAGCGCCGAATCACATTAGCCAGACTCGGTCAAAGACGTTGTCGGACGCGTCGGAACAACCTAGGTTCAGTATCTCTCGCTCAGCGACCATTCGCTCGGACGAGGGCACCCCTAGTGCCTCGCCGAACAGCGTCGTATATACTGTGTAGTGTGTACAGACAGGTTACGTCCGCGGCTGTGAGCTTACTGCGCCGTTGAACTACGAACATGCAGCCCTATGCACCTCTCCCGGGTTTCCGGTCCACGTGGCGCCGGCAGCCATGTCTCACACCGAAGCAATCTACCCTTCACGCCCATGACAGCCCTACGCTCAATGATGTCAACCGCATCTACTTTGAATCACATAGTTGCTCTTGTCCCAGCGTTGCAAGCGATGGCCGCTTCGATCAGGGAAGGTTTACTGTTTCAGAAAACGAAGAGCTTACGCCCGCAGCAGTCATCAGAAGCGACTGGCCCCCGTCGCAAGTCTGTAGGCGTAAATACAAGGGTAAGGCTAAGGCAGACATCTTTACTCTAAATATGCTGTGGGCTTAGTGACTGAGCCCACGACTGACTCCATATAGACGGGTCTTGTCACACTCAGCGTGTGCTAACCTCCACGGGGGCAGATATGCGGTGAGCTCCTGGGCGCTCAAAATCAGACTGCCTACCACGGCTAGAATGATTGCGTTAATCTACACCTCCGAACGTGTAGGGATAAGCTGTCGCTAGCGATCTTGGTGGGCTGACTTGCTGCAAGATGATGCGAGACTTTGACCTTGGTCCTCATGCCAAAAGCCCAGCTTGAATGACCGAAATTGTAATAACTTTACTACCCGGTTGGTGTTGCAACTACAGATAATTTCTAGTGTTGAGGGGCTAAAATGTATTGACAATGGGAAGTGCGCAGTTCCTCGTGAAACAGGGCAAGACGAACTCCTACCTTCTTAGGTATTCTTCAACGATGGTCATAACCACAAGCATATCGCGCAACTTGAGCTGTCTCGGAGGCATATGTGCAACGTAACATGTGAGCAATGAATCCAATTCATTGAAGTATTTCTATCAATCTCGTCTCGAGAGACTTGTCGCCAGTAAACGTGAAGCTAAGAGGGTATATCCATCCCAGTCCCAAAGTGCTCTGTGCCAAGTCTCGAATCCTCCCGTAAACGCCAATCATGCCATATTGAAAAGTCGTAGGTGTAGTAATACAGTATTGTGCAAACGGCCGAATTGAGGACTGAAAACATAGGAAAAGGCGGAATGTTGGACTCAGGTCTACAGCATGACGCCGTACAAGACGACGAGACCCATGACCCAGTAACCAGAGTACTGGCTAATGGACAATGCAATTGCAGCATCGTCGTAACCACCGGGCGCAGTGGTGCCGTTGGGTAGAGTGCCGTTGAGGACGAGGGTCCTTGTGTTATTGACGTCCGAGACGGTTACGAGGGATTTGTTAAGTGCCGCGTAGCTTCCATTGCCGATGAGATCGTCAATGTATGCCTGGTCATCATTCTCGTCGCATCCGCAGACGGCAAATTCTTGGCATAGACAGACCACGGGTAGTGTCTCGTTGGCACCCTGCTGCTGCCTAATCACAATACTGCGCGCACTATTGCTGTTGTCGTTGTCATTGTTGGTGGCGTTGCGACTGCGGTTGTAGAATCGGTATGGGTTGTTGTAGTGGTATGGGTAAACGCTGCCGTATAGCCAGATGCCCGGCATGACGGCCAGGAGGGCGACACCACCGATCAAAGGCGCGGCGACGAGGCCCCTGGGTGTGCGAGCACCAGATTTGTAAGGAACTGCAGCGCCGCCACCGTAGAATCCGCCGCGGCCGAAGCTTCGCGACGGCCCGGAGCCAGCAACTGTCTGCCCACCGGTCATGGAGGTTCCCGTGGTTCTTGAACTTCCTCCGCCCGAGCGGCCGCCGCCACCTCCGCCGCCACCACCACCACCACGACCGCCACCGCCTTTGCGTCGCTCTAAGGTGTGATCTGGGGAGACCATTTCCGCGGCTTGCGGTGCGGCATCGGCGTGTTCAGGGAGAATATGTAGCGTGTTCTTGGGTTCAGGTAATGAAACGGCGTTGACGGTGTTGCCGAGAAGGGCGAGGTAGGCGAGGCCTGAAATGAATCGCACCATGGTGGTTATGTGACTGGTGTTGATGTGCGACTGTTGCGCCAAAAGGGCCGTTCGGGTCTGTGAAGGCGCGACACTGGCTGTGGGAAAAAGATATAACCACGAGCGTGTGAGGAAGACGTATATGACCAAACCGATTGTAGATAGGGAATATTCGTTTGGGCGACAATTGTGTGTCGTTTGCGTGGTGCAGGTTACTGGGGTCTTTAAGAAGGCAAAGCCATGGGGATGGGAGCACTGGTGGCACAGAGCAGCCCTGGCGTCATCAAAGACACGACTAAAGACGGCCTACCACCCAGCATCGCCACCTCGACGCCAAGAGGTTAATCATTGTTGGTGACGCGCGACTCTGAGTTGTGACCTCATCTTGTCGATCCGCCGAGCCCTGGAAGCTTCAGAGATGCGCCTGACCAACCACCTTCTGCGCTGTTCCGACTACCGTATTGATTTGTGAGGAGAAGCCAAGCTAGCGTACGGCCCCGAGGCGGCCCCGAGGCGGCCCCAAAGATTTGAGCCAGTCAGAGCATGTGCATCAAGTACCAGCCACGCACTGCCACGATAACCGCAATAACCGCGCCACCGCTCGATGCTGCAAACAAAGCTTACACAGGGTGGAACAGGCCGAGGATGCAGCAATGGGCCTTTCGTCTTTGTATTCTATCGCAAGGGAGAAAACTACGACTGGATGTGGTCGTGGCCATCTTGGACCAGTAGTACAGCCTCCATTATCGAGCTGGGTTCTCTTGCTGCCGGGCTGGCCCTCCTCCGTCCGACACGGGTTGGATTTTTCTGTATTCTTCTTCCAATGCCCGCTGCGTCTCGAAGTCGGCCTGACGTTCGCGCTTCAGTCGTTGTTGCTCATAGTCGCGGATGACACCAGCATGCATTGCCTGTCGAGGTGGTTAGATGTCTGTAGCGTCTACACGCGGACAAAATAGGCCCCATGTGGACCGAGGACCTACAGCTTTCTCTATCTTCTGCGCATAGTGAACAGCGACCACGATGCCAATGGCACCAATGGAGGTAGAGGCCAGCGTGATTTGCGATGCTCGAGACATGCCGTCAAGTGTAGTGGTGGGATAGAGGTGGTGAAGGCGCGGGCTATGCAAAGTTGGCGGTCAGCAGCGGGCCTTGGATGCCAAGTCAAGTCGAGATGCCGCATCATGGCTGTTGCTGTTCACCACACAGCTCCGCCATCACGACCACCCCCACCTAATCTCTCTGCACCCAGAAATGGTACCATCATACGCATCTCCCACAGATAGCGCATGGGCCTAACAGCTTCACAGTCGGCCCAAAACTCCGCGGGTATCCAGACCCTGCTCGACGTAACGCCTCCGCCCGCCTGGACCTCTGCGTAGCTCACATACCCTCTAGGCCGAGCGAGATGCGCAGAACATTGTCCAGCAAGGCAAGCTTGAGCATGTGCTATTGTTCCGCGTCATCAACTAACACCTACTCAGCCAGAGAATGTACATGAACCTCCAAAGCACCCCGCCGCTGTACCGCTCTAACCGACCAGACCGCACCAAGCGAGTAAAAGACGCACGAAACGAGGCGCAGAAGGAAATCGACGACTACAAGAAGGAGAAGGAGGACGAGTACCAGCAGTTCGACAAGGAGGTGCGGCGAAACACGCGGTCGATGTGAAGGAAGGCAGCAGACTGATGATCGTATAGCACAGCTCGGGCAACCAGAAGGCCGAGGAAGATGCGAAGACGGAGACGGACATCAAGGTCAAGGAGATTGACGACATCGGCAAGAAGTCGGGCAGCAAAGTTGTGGACCAGTTGATCGCAGCGGTCACGAATGCGAAGCCCGAGCCACCAAGGAAGTAGATTCCCCGTTGGAAATGCCCATGTGAGCTATCACATTTTTGCATGGTTTCCATGAGCAGGCAGAGGTCCAGATTTCCTTAGCCAAGGATGACTCTGAATACAAGCTTTTAGAGCGCCCTGCGGCTTGAGTGATGTATCCTGTCCTATGAGAACAAGAGGATGTGCTTGGCTTGACTGGGTGTTTCCCAGCACATGCGACAAACATGCCCAGTAGTTTTGACCATGTATCAATCTGAACCCTGACGCGGTGTCTCTTGATCCCCCGAGCATGTACGGAGGAGGTACTGGGTAGCCACAAACGCGTAGCCCGCAGCGGTTACGTCACCACGCGAACCGAACTTTGGCAATTGAACTTGGGCACCTCGAAGAATCGCGCAATGCGCCACACTCAATGAGACGAATCTATGCTCGAGCGACGTTTCGCTCACAAACTCCCCCAACATGGCGACACATACCATCCATGCGCGCCTTCAGCTGCACGCAATGGCGCAGGGAGGACCCGCGACTCGACGACTTTGGTCGCAAGATCACAGATGAATTTGCCGAGATGCGGCAGAAATATGGTATGCTCGAGCAACCGAGTGTTGAAGAACAGTCTATTGACAGTTGTCAGATACTCCAGTACGTCCTTCTGCACCGCCGCATCTCCCTCGCTGAACGTGCTCAGAAACACACCATCATCCTCGCCCATGGCCTCTTGGGGTTCGACGAACTTCGACTAGCGGGACACTTCCTTCCAGGCCTACAGTACTGGCGTGGGATTACAGAGGCGCTTTCGCACAATCGAATCGAGGTCATTGTTGCTGCAGTACCGCCCAGTGGCAGCATCGAGGCACGAGCGACCAAACTCGCCGAGAGCATTGCTCACAAAGCGAAGGGGAAGCATGTCAACATCATAGCGTATGTGCTAGCATCTTGACCTGAGTCAAATGGGAAACCAGCTAACAAGCAACAGACACAGCATGGTAGGTTCAAGCACGGAATGACACACCATTGCTAACGCGATCCTCAGGGGTGATTCACGCCTTGGTCAATACGCCACAATGGTTCACTGACTCCAGCAGAGGTCTTGATTCGCGATACATGATCAGCCGTCTTCGACCTACCGACTTCAAAATTCTCTCCCTGACCACAATAGCGTCGCCGCATAGAGGTTCTGCCTTTGCAGACTACATGTTTGAAACGATTGGTCGTACGTCGAACAGCATGCAGATGCCGTTTCGTCTCTAACCATGAATAGCGCGTCAGATCAAGCGCATATACAAAGTCATGGAGTACTTTGGTTTCGAGACAGGCGCATTCTCTCAGCTTACGCAGGACTATATGAAGAACAGCTTCAATCCAAGGACGCCTGATATCGCAGACGTCAAGTACTACTCGTATGGTGCATCCCTCGAGCCGAACAAGTGGTCTGTGTTCGCCGCTTCACACGCAATCGTCAAGCGCACCGAAGGTCTCAATGATGGGTTGGTCAGGTACGCGGTTCACTTGTCGGTCTGCGTGAAACCAACCATTGACGTGGTGCAGTGTACAGTCAAGTCATTGGGGCGAATACAAAGGAACCTTGATCGGCGTCAGCCATCTCGATCTCATCAACTGGACGAACAGACTGAAGTGGTGGTTCTGGGAGCTCACGGGAAGCAAGCGCAAGTACGATGATGTATGTCTCAACGCGACGACTTTGACTGACGGCCCCGTAGCTTCAACGCCATAGCGTTCTACCTGGATATCTGTGGTAAGGTGCACGACATGGACAGTATACCAGTGGCATTGACAATCTTACAGATATGCTGGCCAAGGAAGGGCTGTAGTTGCGCGACCAAAATCTGTGCTTTTAGCCCCAGGACAACGGACGACGCGTAAGGCGTCTCGGTGTTAGACTTGTCAGGGTGAGCGATGCGCACAGTAGCACAAGCCGCCTGCGCATACCATGTTTGCTGAGCCTTGTTATTGCGGCTATGCGGCTGTGGCTGTGCTGAGTGAGTGTCACACCGTGTCTCAGACTGTGAAAGGCCTCTGTTGCTCATACGAACATGGCAGGGCAATAGAGGACCATGCAAGATACATATCAAAGACGCGCCCGACGGTCGTCGCACGTCGCGATGAAGGCCATGAGTTGACTCTAGAAAGCACATGCCTAGCTATGACGTTTCGGGAACCTGAAGTAGAACCCCACCAATTTCCGAATCATGCCGAGTGTGAATCTTCTCACCCTGCAACCGCAAACGCTCCAACATGCTTGACACGCGTACTGCTGGCTGAGCCACTAAACAAGGGACTCTTTTCGTGCGTTGTTTGCTCCTGCTTCTGACTGTCAATACCCCGGTTCCGCCTCATAAAGTCGTGACATGTCTCTCCACCTACACAGGCACTACGAATACCCATTTCCATAACACAAACTAACGCAACGCGGGCTCACCGCCAGACATCACACAATGAACGTCTCCATCGCTCTGCAACACCCACACGAGCACTACACGAACCTCGATGTCATCCAGGGCAAAGTAGTCTTACGGGTGCCGAATGCCACCAACATCAGCAGCATCGTCGTGAAGCTTGAGGGCGAGTCCAAGACGCGCCTACTTGCGCCGATACATCCCAGCAGACCTGACAAGCAGAGACCTGTCCTCGAGGTACACAAGTTCCTTTACAGAACGAAAACACTCTTTCCGACGAACGTGCGTCCGGAAGAGCTGGCTGCAAACCCAAAGGCGAGCTTTGCTATCAACAACGGAACTTATGAGTACCCTTTCTCATTCAAGGTAAGTCGCAGGAGATGCAGAGATGAGTTCGATTTCTGACGCGAGCGACAGATTCCTCTGAACACCCTTTGTCAGCAGCAAAACAGCCCCATTACGAATGTCTCCTTCTCCAACGCGATTCCCGAGTTCGCAAAAGCAGCGACGCACCACATCAAGGCCACCCTACCGCCTTCCTTGGCTGGATTTCCGGGCGAGGCAGAGATCAAATATTTTGTGAAGGTCACAGTGAATCGGCCACAGTTCTTCAAGGAAAATCCAAGGGCAATCGCAAACTTCACATTACTCCCAATCGAGCCTCCACGACCGGCAGCAGCAGACGGCGAAGCATACGCTAGGCGACAGCATCAGTTCATAGAGAATGCGCCGAGTGTGGCTGTGGGTAGGAAGCCGAGTTTCTTCGACAGGAAGGGCTCTTCAGGCAGTGCTCCACCATCGCCAACCATTCCCGGAAGTGTGCCACCACGAGTCTCTATTGATGCGCGTCTTCCAAACCCAGCGGTTCTCACATGCAACCAGGACTTGCCGTTGCGACTGTTGCTAAAGAACGTCAGTGAACGCTCGAAGAATGTCTACCTCCAGATGCTACAGATTGAGTTGATTGGCTACACCAAAGTACGCGCGCATGAAGTGTCCCGCACAGAGTCGAATAGCTGGATTATTTGCTCCTTCAGCAACATGGCCATACCGATCGGTATGCCAGAAGATCCGATAGACAAGGAGATACCCATCAATCCCGAGTATTGGAGTGGAAAGCCCATACCCAACACAGTGCCTCCAACATTCGCGATGTGCAATCTATCACGCCATTACGAGCTTGAAATACGCGTGGGTATTGGCTACGGCAGCTACAAGCACGGCGAAGACCAGCTTGTGGTGCTCCCACTGAGGCTACCAGTCAAGATGTACTCTGGCATTGCCCCACCTAGAGCACTGCTGGAAGCCACGCTCGCTGGCGATGGCCACACCCTGAAGCCGAACGTGCATGCTTTGAATGTTCCGCCCTACCAACAGTCGCAAGCACCACATACACCGACCACGCCCACTCATGCGGGATTCGCGGGTGGATCGAACGCGTTCGCAGGTCATGCGCCACAGGCTGGAGGAATGGAGGATGCACCTCCACCTAGCTATGAAGAGGCCATTGGACAAGATCTGCCCCCCATTAATGGGTACAGAGGAAGTTACCAACCACCCCGGCCTCCCGAGGGAGCGCCTGGATTTCCTGACGAGAAGCGACGATGAGTGGTAAGCTCCAGGACGTGAGTAAGGGTCGCGACAAAGCGCGCTAGGTTGTGTGATATGTTACACATGAATAGTCTTGATATCCAGTCGCAACATGTTCGATCATGTTTGCAGCGCGACGGCGTGCTACCATGGTACCATTCAATTGTCGAGTTCACTGGTCACAGTGGCGGCGCAACACGCGATGCAGGTGCGGGATGGTTGTGGTGAAAAGCGCGTTCTGGGTTGATGATCTAAGGGCACGGTCCACAAGCTCGTTGCGTCCCGAACACTTCCAGATGGAAGTCAAGATGGCCATGTGGTGTTGAGGGTGACTAAGCCACATGGCACGCGCGTGTCGGCTGCATCTCTAAAACTCCACTCCGTAACAAACGCGGGTCCGCACTGATGCAGCAATTGCATCTGTTGTTGTTGTTGTTGTTGTCGAATCGCGACACAAAAAGGTACGACGCGTTAGGCCCCGCCGCGCTTCGAGCGCTGACCGCCAGTCCTACTCGCCCAGCCACCGTCTCCACGACATGGCTGCACCACTACTGCACCACGTGCATTCACTATCCCGCCCGTCCTCGCATCCGACTGGCTGCGCGGCGTGAAACGTTTTGACCCGGCTCTAGGCTGCAGCCCCACTTGAAGCCGTCGGTCGAATCGTCGCGTCCAACACCATAAAGACGCGCTCTCCCACCGCGATATGGTCGTGTTTTCCTCTCCATATTCTGGCCGCATGCAGCCCAGCTCTTGTTGATGAGCACGAAGCGTTGGAGAAACAAAGACATGAGGTTTGACTCACACTTGCGTCTCACGTGCGCAGTGGCCCCGCTACGCCGTGGACGTGGTAAATGTGGGCGATGCCTGGGGACGTTTCCTGAGGTTGGTTATCGACGCCCTGGTGGTTGAAACGAAATAGACGAATCTTTTTACGACATTTGATGCGATTTGAAGCGACGACATCTTTGCCATTGTTCACGAACACATCTTGGATGCGACGACCACTACTGCAGCCATCATGCACTCACAGCAACCCAATCCACCGTCACTGAAGCGGTCTTACTCGGGCGAGAGCCAGAGCAGCTATGCGAGCGCAAACACAACCGTGTCGCGCGCGAGCTCGAAGCTCTTGTTTGGCGAAATTCCATTGACGCCTGCGACTACCATTGATGGACGATGTAAGACTCCTGCGCGCATTGCGCTGCCGAATCATATTGACAGTCACAAGCAACGCGCTCGAACAGCTCCATTTGCAACCTGGTGCTTTCTACCAGCTCCGTCTTCCTGCGATTCTGGCTGAACGACAATTGTCGTGACAACCTCCTCGAGCATTTGGACCCAGAAGATCTCGCCAACTTCCGTCTTGTCTGCCACGACTTCTCGTCGCGTGCTGCACCGCAATTATTTCAGTCCATCACTTCTACCTTCAAGACATGTACCTTCTCCAAGCCAGCGCGCGCTGAGGCTCTTTCAAGGATAGGTCGCCATGTCAAGACATTTACCTTCCACATGCCACACAGCCCAGAGACTTTCCTACCACCCATTGTGGACCCTATGACTGGCGAGGAAAAGAACTTCAACTACGAACCACAAGTCCAAAATCCCCACAACGGCCCAGCAAAAAATAAGACACCCAAGTATGGGTCCTGGGAGATGCAGGACCTGCTCGTTAAACAATACCCACCTCTCTTCCACGCGGCCACAAATGTTTCTGCCTTTGTCGCCGCCTTTTCTGAACTCATCAACCTCACGCACCTCACCATCTCGTGTCCAGGCTTCAGCACAGCGCCGCGAAACTGCCGAAGCGCAGTAGACTACGCACTCATCTCGTTGCGTATCGCAGTCGAGCGCGCACCACTATACAGCCTCTCATCCCTCTCCCTCCACCCCATCCACCCCGGCGGCCTCCTCTACCTCCACCCAATGCACGTTTTCGGTAGCACCGCTTCCTCCGCAAAACGCTGGGGCCAAATTCGCCGTCTGTCAATCTGCATGGAATCAATCCCCTTCTCTTCCTCCTCAATGCGCATCCGCACCCAATCCCTCGAACACCTACGCATCCTGCACGCCTACCTCCGCACCCTATCCCGCGGCCTCACACGCCTCTTCTTCCGCTGGAAAGGCATGCGCGGCCCGTCACCCCTCTCCCTCGACAAAGAACCATGCATGCTCCCCATCGAAGAATCCTCCATGCACCCCTCCATGCGCGGCACCGTGCGCGGACCCCGACCCTTGAAATTCCCCCGCCTCAAGTACATGGAGTTGGAAAACGCCGTCATGGACTCTGTCCAAATTGCAGACTTTATCGATAAACACTGCCGCAGCCTCGTCGAGTTCCAGTTCGAAGACGTCAAGCTGCGCCAAGGCGATTGGGACTCTGCGCTCGCGCCGCTGACGCGCATCGCAGGCAACGATGCGTGGAAGGCAAGGCAGGAAGAAGTCATGGACGTGCCGATTATGTTGTCGCCTGTGGACGCCGAGCCGCGCATCATGGGCCCGTTGCTCGAGGAGGTGGATCTGGCTATCGACCAAGTCTGCGGCAACGGGAATGTGCGGAGCTCACATGCGTTTTCGAGGTGGTTGGGTAGGCCGAATCGCTCGTTGCGCAAGAGTCCGCAGCCAAAGGATAGTTTCTTCGCGGGAGACCATGTTAAGCGCTTCTTGAGGTTGTCGACGTGGAAGTAAAGTCTACTCGAGGCTTGTGTACGATGATGATGACGACGACAATGAGCGGTGTTTGAGGAGTTATTTCACTGTGTCAAGGGCAAGGGTAAGCACGGTTAGATACCCCTGAGATGTTGGACTGGCGTTCGCTTTGCGGTGTGTGTGTGTCAAAAGTCCCGGCTTCCTCTGGGGTCGAGTTTCGAAGTTCTTTTTACTTCTTTCTTGTCTCCATGACTCTCATGTTTGTTATCTTATCTCATCACGGCCTCTTTTGACGATCAAAGAAGACACGTATGTATCCATGATGTCCACGAAAGTAGCATACCCCACCCCACGATCCTTGAATGATAATCTCCTTACTCTTGTCCAAGATCGTACTGCTGAAATGTGTTAAAAAATCACAGGAGATTCCCCATTATAACGTGCTTGCTCAAATACCACCCTAGGCAATATTCAACTCCACCGGCACACACTGCGTGAGCATCCCAAGACCATGTATGCTTCATACGCCAGCGCCAACTCCCAAAGTCCGCGCCGAGGAATCCGGATGCCAATCATGCTGCGCCCCAACCCCACCGCGTTCTTCTCAACCAACATCCGGCGTAACTTTCGACGTCCTTCCAGCAGACCTTTCCCCCACCAGGACATTTGTCGAGAACGCAGGGCGCAGCGGAGAGGGGTTGTAGTCCAGGGCGACAAAAGCCTGTTTTCTTGTCGCTTTCCGCTGTCGTTGACGGTAGACAGCATACAGGATCAAACGTGCTCGACTTAACACTACGGTTTTTCCTACCAGGTTGCCGTCGCGGAGATGGGCCTTGGGATGGCGGGACCATGGCTAGCGGACTGCGCTTGCTGTACGATGGAATTTTTTTTGAATAAATAAAGGTGTGGCGCAAGCGAAACGCGTAAGGCTACAATGTCGAGAAAACCGAGACCGTTGAACGTATTGTTCTGCTGAACGTCAATTCGCTCTTTACCCACGGTTACGACTTGGCAGTCGAAGAAGACGCAAGTGAGCTGGATTGGCTCTTGTAGTGTGATGCAAGGGAGGTGGTGATCGAATGCACGTGGATCAACATCGCGAAATAACGCGTCAGCATGTGTGCAACTTGTGCTATCATGTAGGAGGCTGAAAGAACGTTGTAGAACCTTCTGACATGCAAGAAGAAGACAAACGCAACAGATGCGAACGGTGTCCTACCAAGTAATACCTGATAGCTTGATATGCTGCATGGTGTACTTCATCAAGTTGGAAAACACATGTCCCGAGATTCAAAAACCGTAGCCTTGGCTTCCAATGCTTGACGCACTGTGGTGAAGCTAAAAGTATAGACGCAACGAGTAAAACTGCAATTTGCACAGGTATCGCCTTGCGTCTCAAGCACAAGCTGCGCTCTACACCCACACCCCGATTTACAACTTCGGCCCAGTCTGCGCCTTCTTGAGGATAGGGTCTAGCTTAGTAGCCTTGGAAACATCCCCTTTGACCTTTAATTTCCCGCTCATAAACAGCTTCTGCGCATTCGCTTTGCCCTGAACCAGCTGTCCAAAGTCCTTGTCGCTCAACACCAGCGTGACGGCGGCCTTCTTGCCCTCGGGCGCAACGCCCTTTCCGACGGTACCAGTCTCCTTCAGATCAATGTACCACGAGTCCGTGGCGCCGGCAGTGTTTTTGAGCGTGAAGGCGAAAATCGCGCCGCCCTTCTTGATGGCGTCTTGTTTGTCGGACGGGGAGGAGAGGGAGCGCGAAATTTCGTCGAAAGCTGCGGAGGCGGGGAAGGAATCTGTTTGGGACACGTGAGCGTTGTTCGAGTGAAGAGCTGCAGGTTGGGAGTCGTGGGCGCTGAAGCTTGTGATGGCTGGCGAAGACTGCTCACAAGGTGCGCTACAAATGTCGCCAACCACTTTGCTACTTCGACTCCTGACCAGCCTACCAGCAGAAACGTGATAATGTGCACGTACCAGACTTGAGAGACATGATGTTTATGTGTTCGCTATGAGGCTAATCTCGTCTTTGTTGGTATGGTACGTCTATTGCTCGATTGGGAAGACGGGTATAGTCGTGTAATGCGATTTGGAGGAAGCAGGAGATCTGGTGGTCAAGAGTCCGGGGTATTTCAACGTGGGTCGGAAGCTTGTGACAGCGAGAATACCAATACGGGAAGCATGTGAATGCATCTCGCCAAGACACTAAAAACAAGCCGAGGCATGACGCCAGGCACGTGTACTTTGTTTCACTCGCTCGACTAACCACATGTGGATGTCATGTCGAGATCAGCTGCTACCACCAGGGTCCAGAGCTCGTGATCAGACGACCAGACGTCAAGTCATAAGTCTAGTGCAGCTTATCCACCTCCAAGATGTAAACAAACATACGTAGGAGAAACTAGTCCGACGCAGACTATACCAGGTTTTTCAGCATGTTACATGTTAGCTTAGTAGCATTTGAATCAGTCCGGGCTTACAATTGAGGGATCGCGAATCATTGTAGGATTTGGTGCCCGTCTCATCAATCTAGTAAGCGACCATTGTGTTCAGCCCCGCCAACTCCCGATCAAAGTTCTTATGCTGCGAAACAGCGAAGCAATACGCGCTGACAAAGTCCTTCGCACCCTTCACCATCTCAACAGCCTCCTTGAAGCTCTCAGGCTGGACCTGACTTGCCGTGACAACTCCGTATGACTCCACAACGTCGCCAGCAGCCGAAAACTCCATACCGGGTAAGTCGAATGCCTGCTTGACAAAGTTGACAGCCTCGCCAGTTGCACCGATGGCCTTCAAATGGCCGAAAGCCTCGCGCACCCAGTGGACAGCCCGGCCGTTCTTGCTGAGTGTTTCGACGGATTTGGCGCCACCAGGAACGAAGATGCTGTCGAACATAGTAGAGCGCATGCCCTCAAGATGGTGATCGGCCTTGACGCCGCCACCGGAGCTCTTGTCCTCGCCTTCTGCAAAAATGTTGTTTCTCCTCGGGCTGATGGTGAATGGAAGTGCACCAGCAGCAGTCAATGCGGCCTTGATGCCATTGTATACTACCTTATCGTAGCCATCAGCTATAAGGATAGCGACCATGCGGGTGGCGATAGTTGGGGTCGTGGGCGCATATTCGAGCTGCGAGAGGCCCTTCGCGGTCTTGTTGTGCTTTGGTCGTGTTTGTGTTGTGGGTATGTCGCCGCCAACCATCTCTGACACCTTCTGAGCCAACTCGAGATCGATCTCGCACAGACGCTCGCATATACGGTTGTATACGAGAGGGTCGTCGCAATGGTCAAGCTCAAATGCAAACGCATTCATGGCGTGCAGCTTCTCTGGCTCCGACAATGAGTTGTAGAACAGCTCAGCCTGGTTCTTGTGCTCTCTGAACTTCTTGCTCTGAGTACGGGCCTTGATACCGGCTATCTTGGCTGGGAAGTCAATGTAGGCACCTTCGTTTGCTTGCGCGGGAGGAACCGTCTCGAATCGGTTTGGCCAGTAGTTGACCTTGCCTTTCGTGATGGTGTGTCGCATGGCTCCGTCTCTGTTGAAGTTCATGACTGGGCAGACAGGCTTGTTGATAGGCAGTTCTTGCCAGTTTACGCCTAGTCGGGACAGTTGAGTATCAGCGTAGGAAAAGTTGCGGCCCTGGAGAAGCGGGTCATCGCTGAATCCAATACCCGGAACTACATGACCCGTGCAAAATGCGACTTGCTCGGTCTGAGTGAAGAACTCGTCAGGGTTCCTGTTAAGCTCAAGCTGGCCAATGTATCGGATTGGGACCAGCTCCTCAGGCCAGACCTTTGTAGCATCCAGGATATCGAAATCGAAGTCGTGCTCTTTAGCTTCAGGAATGACCTGGATACCAAACTTCCACTTGGGGTATGCACCGCTCTCGATAGCCATCCAAAGATCCTTGCGATGGAAGTCCGGGTCTTGTCCTGCAATCTTGAGAGCCTCGTCCCACACAAAGCTGTGTACTCCAAGTTCAGGTGTGAAGATGAACTTGACGAAGCTCCTTTCACCTTTGTCGTTGGTGAGTGTGAAGGTGTTGACACCGAAGCCCTGCATCATGCGGTAGGATCGGGGAATCGTTCGGTCGCTCATGGCCCAGAAGAACATATGAGTCGCTTCGGGATGCTGTGAAAGTTAGCAGATGATCTCCATATCAGTATATAGCTTCCAGGTGCATATGAGCGAGAACAACAGGGGGGCTCGCGCGAGGACAAGTCGAGCCACTCGACTGATGTAAGACCAGAACCAGCCAGAGTGAGCTCTTGGACCTGTTTTTTTCTTGCTCTTATGCGTCAGGAGGCGCAAAGAAGATGCAGAAACTCACCATGTACTGAAAGTCCCAAACTGAACGCAGAGATGTGAAGTCAGCATATGCTCTCAAAGAGGTTGCAAATACCTTGCTCCCTTTGGACCTGGAGTGGAGGAGCGGGTTGAAACATACTACCAAGGGTTAACATGGTGCCGGTGAGAAAACTTTATTTCGAGGACTTCGTACCAGTTGTTATGCGCACTCTGCGCCTGAGGAATTTCATTATCAGGCTCCGGCTTGCCCGCATGGATCACATCAGGGACTAGCTTCGATTTAGCATCTGTCGGTTCCATTCTCCGCGTTTCTACGAACACTTCATAGCGTCCTGGATAAAAAACACAGGAATGTTGTTTCCAACAATGTCCCAATTGCCTTCTTCCGTGTAGAACTTGACCGCAAAGCCACGCACATCACGAACAGTGTCTGCAGATCCACGGCTACCAAGCACAGTCGAGAACCGGAGGAAGACGGGTGTCTCGCGGGACGTATCGGTGAGCACGCCGGCAGAGGTCACATCGGCAGCGGACTCGAAGAGCGTGAATTTTCCAAAGGCACCAGAGCCGCGGGCGTGGACCACACGTTCTGGGATACGTTCGTGGTCGAAGCGGTGGATCTGGGGATTGGGTTAGTAATTTTCATGCTGCCTGGCGTACAGGTAGATGGTTTCAGATGTGAAGATTGGGGCTGTGTAGAGATTGGGAGATGTGCGAAACTTTCGAGTTGGAAATGTGCTGATACCGTGCTGCTTACCTTCTCGCGGCCAAAGTGATCTTCCAACAGCTGAGGACCCTGCTGACCGTCCGACGCCACTTTCAACCACTCGTCGGTGTTATTCTGCTTGACTCCATAGTCGCTGGTGATCCTCCAGCTCTTATCGTTGACATCCTTTGTGTCAGCCGCCAATTGCGCAATCTTCGTGTTCTTTGCGCTCGTCATCTCTTTAGCTTTCTCTGCTATATTCGATGCTGAAGCAAGGATTTGAGACGCCATGTGAGAATCTCGAGCAAGAGATACAGAGAATTGGAGGCTGTGGAAGCGGTCAAAGAGTTGGGTTCGGGAGCAGTGTATATGCGGCAAGGTCGTGCCTGAGCAAACGGGCCAGTGTTGACATTTCGACGTCATTTCGACGTTTTGCCATCACGACAACCGCTTCGCCTACCCGCGATCCCTGCTACGTGCTGCCTATTGAGGACCATGTCCGTGTTGCTGAGACGCACCTTGAGGTGGAGTCGTCGTACGCAACCAATCATGACCAGAAGGACGATAATCTTTGCTGGTACCACCTAGGCTGACTGCCAAATACTGTCATGCCGCTACGCGAGTCAAAGTTTGCCATGTCTGCATGTTGGCATGTCCTATGCGCAATTGAGATTGCCCATGCTGAGTATCCGCGGATTTTTGGTAGCCGTATTGAGCCCTCTCCGAACTGGATGCCGCGGAGCTGGACAATTCTGTATCGTTGGAGGTTTCTGAAGCTGTGACGTAAAGGTATTGGATGCGGGGTCGAAAGCTGCCCCACCCAATCCTCACAACCACCCAGCTTGTCTCTCAAGATCTCTTTATGTGTCTTGCTCTTGATCAAACAAGAGTGAGATACTAAGTTTGAATACTTCGATTGGACGGATCTGAGAGGGGACTGGTCATTGATGCTTGGAAACTACAAAGCCACAATCGCTGTCACAAGTCTCTTTTGAAAGCGGCATCGTGACTCGTTTGACACTTGTGTCAGTCGAGTGTCTTCCTCCGTCAGTTGGGATGTCGCCGAACAAGATCCAAATACCTCGTGATATCACACAGTAGACAACAGTGCTTCCCGGCCAAGGAAGTTGCAGAATCAACGAATCCGGTCGAAGTGCCCGACAAATGATGTAGCAGTCGAGTGCGGCTAGCCAATACGGAGTAGTGCCTCGGAGTTGCGGTAGACCTCGGCACATGCTTTGGCGATGTAATTACCACCGGACGGACAATCGCGATGCGCGTTGGACTGCGACGTTTTCATGCAAGGCACTCTGCGAATATGGTTCTCCCTCATGGTTACTTTGGCGCGCTGCTCGGGGGAATGGATAGCAAGATACACCATAGTGTGCAAAGGCAAACGAAGGGCATCTCGTGCTTGGCGAGTCGAATGTTGCAAGCAGTTCAGTGTGGCGAGGACCGACACCCATGTGTAGATGAACCGCTCAAAGTCGAGCTACGGTGAGCGCAGATGAAGGTCCAACGACGCCCCGAGTACCCCGCCTTATAGTCGAGCATCCCAATCACGGTTGCAAGGAAACAGAGCGTGAAGGTTTGCCATGCACGGCAAAATCCGCATCCAACGATGCGACCGGTGGACATAGTCACATAGATACGAATACTGCGCAATTAGCCACATGTTTAGGTGTAAACTTGTATTCTAGAATGTACGGAGTACTGCACCATTTTTTGATTCCCACGGGCCATCCACTGCCGATGGCGCGGACGCTGACGCTGTGCATACCATGGTCGCACAAGGGCGCAAAGCGGGCCGACAGGCTAGAGCGAATTGGGATGTAACATCTGTGCCATGCCTGTAGCCGTTTGGAGCGACGTGAAACAATACTCTGACAGGTAGCACAGCATGTTGTGTCTCCAACAAAACGCATAGGGATTTCCGTGGGCCTCACAACAGCGCAAATGACCACCGTGGTTGACCACCATGGTTGACTTGAATGGTTCCGTTGCTGTCGACCAGCAGAGGCCCTCTTGGCGCTTTGCAGCGTTTGCACAAAGCAGCTCCATAGAAACAGAGACTTACCCAAAGCGCTCTTCGACGGCCGGGGCGCTTGACGACGCATTGCTTCCCATGTTCCACCCGCATCGGCTGAAGGCGTCAAGTGAGGCATGACAGAGCTGCTGTTGACCGTTGGCGCGGCAGGCAGCCTCGCGAAGCTGGTCTTGGCCGGCGCTCGTCCATGAAGGCATCAGCCCTGTGATGGGGCGAGTCTGTCAACGAGGACCCTGACCGCATCGGGCGGCAGCGTCCTGCGAGGGACGACGCGACAGTCTACAGAACGCAGCGAGACTGCGAGAGGCAGACTCGCAGAGCCCTCTGCAGTCCGTACCGGGCGAGGCCCGTCGCGGGCGGCCGCGGTGATTGGGCGGCCGACCCCAGCAGGCACTAAAGGTGCGGCGGGCACGGAAGCCAAACGGCTGTACACTGTCGCACTTCTCTCACTCGCAAACGGCAGCGGGAGCAATCTAACAAGTCGTCGAGAGGTACCGTCTGCCCGGAACGCAGCAATGGCTCCATTATAAAACACCTGCGCACCCCCAGATCCCTTCCGGACGCCGCGACCACTCCCTCCCGCACACATCTGCTGCCACCTGGCGTGCTTCGTTGCTCCAAGGTACCTTGCGTAGCCCTGTGCCTGCTGCCCTCGTGCAAGTTGCACCCTCGGCCCGCCCCAGCAGAAGAAACAAAAAGGACACGCCCCAGCCGTACGCACTGCATTCCACTGCCCGCCCGTCTCTCTGCCTTCGCCTGCCTTTGCCTGCCTTTGCCTGCCAGTGCCCGCCAGCAGTTGCACGCAGTTGCACGCAGCTCGCCGCGCCCGGCCAATCAGCGCGTCCACGCTCTGCCCCGCCTCGACGCTCATACGGCCGGCGCCCCCGCCGTGCAACCGCCCCCCCCTCGCCTATCTCCCGCCGACATGTGCCTCAAGGTCGTACACAAGTACGGCTGCGGCCACGAGACAACCGCCGAGGCCCCCTGCGCGACCTCGAGAATGGCCGCCTGTGGCGTGAACAACGTCAAGACGGTCAAGCACGAAGAAAAGTGCGAGCGGTGCGACCACTAACAGGTGCCGCCCCTCGCCCACGGCCCTCGCGCCTCTTCCGGCACGCATCTGACAACGTCCTGCAGGAACGCCCCGTAGACTTGATCCAGACAACAACAACAACCCATGGTGGCTGGCAGCCCTCTGCGCGTCATCGACCTGCCTGCACACGGCGTGTTCCTGCGCACCGGCCACACGCAGTCCATCTTCTGCGCACACAGAGCTTCCACGTCGGAGCTACACCCCCGCAGCTGCATTTCACGGCGTCTCGGAATTCAAAAAAGTACTGGCGTTTGACGGGCATTGGGATACACATGGACTTGGGCACGTCGAGTCCGGCGTTTTGGCTGCCGCTTGGTGCCAGGGTACTTCTCACATGGTATTACTCTATTCTCAGACTGTCCACGGATAGCACGCTTTTTCTGGTCTGCGTCCATTGCGCCACGCGCCGGCGCTGGGCCACTTTGGCCCGTTCGTTGATTGTCTCGTTATTCTTATCACCATACCTTGTCCGACGCTCTCGCCTTCTGCGCTGGAGAGACAGGGCACGGCTCCAGTATACAATAACCAATTAATGTATAGGCGCCGCGGGCAGCCACCCTCGATCCAATCCAATCGGCTTACCATGTGCCTGCCGCCGAGTGTCGCGTTTATAGTGAGCACCAATTACGCGAGGCTGATCTACCATACAGTGGGCCGCAGCGCCTTTTTTGTATGCACTACCGTTTTTCGCCAATTGCACTCGCTTACAGCCCTCCACTGGCTGTTGTTACTAGGTAGTCCGCAGACGACAGTTGTAGAGCTGTCTACAGCCAAGGCCTGATAGGACGGCCAAAGTGCATCTTCTTGATATGCAGCGCATGCTAGGATTTGCAGGCCTGAGGCTGGGGCAACGACTCCGTACCCACGTTAGATGACATTTCAACCTTGCAACGGAATCATGACTGCGTCTTGATCCTTCCGCTTCAGCAAAGGGACGGCCCGTGGCTGTCTGGCGAGTACGGTCAGCGCTGCCAGGCTGCGACATGCCACTTCAACAAATGCACAAGGGAATATGACATGCACCATGTGAAGGGCAAAGACGTGAAGTTTGCATGTGATGCGAGGGCTATGGCGCGCGGCCGCCGTATACAAAATTGGCACCATGGCGCTATGGCCGAGTATACAACGTATACTTATGCTTCGGCTGATATGTGCAAGCTCCCACATCTTACCTGCATGTAGCCAGCCGGGAAAACGTCCTTCTAGAAGCTATTCAGCCTGGTGTCATCTCTCCGTACAATCGACTCACCCCCAAGATTGACCCGCCTACTCCGTACTCAACACCGTGTTGGCGCCGGCCAGCGTCATGCTCGATTCTGCGAGCGTTCATTGCGTACGGAGTACTCCGTACGTAATATCCATGGCCATCATCAATCCAATTTACTCGCGCCACGCACCACCTTCGCTGACCGGGCAAACAACCAGCAGTGAGCACGCTAAGCAATGCGGGGGTGTGATCCTAGCCTTGTTCAATCTTCGCTCTTGCATACTCAACCACTACAGGCGAGTCGCGACTAGTCGCTTGATACGCCATGCCATGCATATCTTCGACATGTGGAAAGCCCTTACGTCCTGCCCTGGACCTGCTGTGATTGGCCAGAGCCTTCTTGGCGTGTTGAGAGTCTGATGTTGCGATTTAGATCGAATCAGGTCACGATCACGCGAAAATGAAGAAAGCGTCATATCATTGGTGGCATATTATAAAGCATGAGAAAGGAAAGCCCGTGAAAGCTCGGGACGCGGTGTGGTCGTGCCTGGCATTGTCGGCTTGGGCGGTCGTTTCCGCTTTTGTGACCTGTCCTCGTCAACTCCAGACCCCAAGCACTTCAAGTCTAGCCATGTCGATTGATATCAACTGGGATACATTGACCGGCGGCACTGATGGCATCGCACGTGCAGAGACAATTCGCGCTTTCATCCACGACAAATTTCAGCAGGTGACGCTTCCGCGCTTTATTCGGTCGGTCCACGTCCACTCTTTCGACTTCGGGCGTGCATCCCCGGAGATTGAGATCAAAGACATCTGCGATCCTCTACCGGACTTCTACGAAGATGACGAAGATTACGCAGATGAGCATGAAGATGAAGACGACGGGGCTGGGCTTGATAGTGATCCCCACAATCCTAGGAATTCTACCAGTGGTTTGTCGAAAGAGCGATCCACGAGGCAGACTGGCAAATCATCCCATGCAGAAGGGTACACGGCATATCAATCACGCCTAGTCTCAACGCGTGCCAACACGAAACCGCCGACGAATCGTTCATTGCTGGCCACCAAAGAGCAGCTAGGCAGTCCTCTGCCTTCCAGAGTACTGACACCTGGCATTCCTGGTGGGACCTCCAACATCAACTATTTTCATCTTCCCTTGAGTGCAGGTCTCTCTGGTGCGACCACGCCGCTTGCTGCTGTGGCCGGTGCCCACCTGCAGGGCTGGCTGGATAATCCCTACGGCCGGCCTTCCACGCCAACCAATGTGCGTCTTCGCCCTGCTGCATCTTTCAACTCTCTCACCTTGACACCACAGTCGCATCCGGACCCTAGTTCACGGCCTTCTTCGCGGCATCAGCATGACGACGAAAGGGGAAGGTCCCTTGCTGAAACTGATGACACATCATCCCAGCACGGCTACGACAGGACTCCATCTGTATCGCCCCATCGCATGCATGAGAAAAGCCCTGAGGACATTCAGGTTGTAGCTCATGTGCAATACTCTGGCGATATCAAGATGTCGCTTACCGCGGAAATCCTCCTCGACTACCCCATGCAGAGCTTTGTCGGTATTCCGCTAAAGCTGAACATAACCGGGCTTACCTTTGACGGTGTTGCAATCTTGGCGTATATCAAGAAGCGAGCACACTTTTGCTTCTTGTCGCCTGACGATGCCGAGTCTTTGGTCGGTAGTGACACTGGCTTCAATGGCCTCCAGACGGACGCCAACGGCGAGAATGTGCAGCCTGTACAGCGACCCACGATAGGCGGGCTACTTGAAAACATTCGAGTGGAAAGCGAGATTGGTGGGCAGGGCTCTGGCAAACAAGTGCTCAAAAATGTAGGGAAAGTGGAGTCTTTCGTCCTGGAGCAAGTCAGGCGCATCTTTGAAGATGAGTTTGTATACCCGAGCTTCTGGACTTTTCTCGTATGATTGGTCTATGACCATCTCTCGAGGAGGAGCAGATCAAGTGCATCGAGCTGTATGATGAGGCTACATGCGACTCCAGCACTGCAACGAATCACATCGCCATCAGCGATATCGTCCCGCATGTGAGAGGATGACAGCTCTCCACCATCCCACACATCAAGGGTCCATCGTGGAGATGGTCTGCAGTTGTCAGAATGCAAACACGCGTTGCGGGGCTAGCGCACCACTGCACCGCACCACTAGACTCCACTATCAGGCGATAGTCAGGGCGCACGCCTACAGCATACCTGTTGCGGAAAGTAAGTCCCCCCAGTCTATGCAAGGGTTACACAGAGTGATCAGGAAACGTGGTTCGGCGTTTCTCCAAACGCGGATCCGTGCAGAACCGGCCACAAAAAAGTGACAGGTCTGTTACTGACAGCGGAAGTGACGGGATCAGACCACGTCCGTGATACATAGACCTGCGGCATACATTCGAGGTATGGCGTTGCAAGTGTACTGTGCGACGGGTCACGTAGCTGTCAGAACCAGGTGTCCCGTTTTTAGTTAGGTTTTCCAGCACAATCCCACCATGCGAGGCTTGTCCTTTGTGTGCGTCGTGGACCATTATTCTCGTCTCTATCACTCCATCATTACAAACCGCCCATTGAGTAATTGGACGCTTTGGACGAGGTGCATGCTGCCCGAAATTTCCCGCAATTCCCGTTCCATCGCAATGGCTCAGGCTGCTTCCTCCCTTACCGCCACTGTCACCGCCAGCCTGTGCATTCCTGCAGTGCCCAAAGCTACCAGCACATGACAGGAAGATTTAATCGACGAAAGAATGGGAGCAAGTTCCGCACACCGATGAAGACAATCGTAGAGCCACTGCAGCCTGCGACGGAGGACAGCATATTAGGTACGAAAAAAAAAGTACGCAACGCGGCTAAAACCTGCTCGAACCACCACACAGCGATCGTGTGGGTTTATCGCTATCGCAGCACGACAGCGGAAGGGGTCATTGATTGCGCAATGAAATACTCCGTGTATATATACATATATCCGTTGAGCAGTGGGACTAACGTATACGACGAATCATATAATGCGGCTAGTTCTAATATTGGGCGACGCGAAGAGATGGCATGTTAAACACTGCTTAATCTCATCCATGGTGGGGTCTTGCTTTGACCATTGTCAAGGACTTCTTACATAGTTTAATTTACTCCGTACTGTGTAGCCCTGGGGTTTGGGTCTAGGATTGCATTGGTCGGCTAACGGTACAAATCGGGTGCTGGCACGTGACAACGGTGAATGTAAGCACTGAAGCACCTCGGCAACTTGATGTCGCCCTTCAGCAAGGAGTGGAGACGAGACGCGCATAACACGATGCAGTGGATGATGTAGAAATTAGCTACGGATGCAAAAAAAAATGATTGAAAGAACCCACAAATTGGCATAAACACAGATTGAAGTGACTGCCCTGATCGGTAAGCTCATCAGATCACGACGAAGAGGAAGGTGCGCTACGTCAGCCTTGGCGGTCAAGCTCAGAACTGCCCCGCCATCACGGGACAGCTGAAACAGGCCTAGGACAACAACACGTCAACACACCTCTTTCCCTCCAACACCTACAACACCTATCACTGGTATACACTCCTCAGTAATCACAAGACATATCATACAAAGCGAGCACCATGTCGCTCAAGTTTGAGCTGAGCTCTGTGTGGCTGCCATGCCTGATTCTCGTCGTTTTCTGGGCCCGCCCCGCTGCCGCTTTTGGTGCAGGAAACATTGCGAGCATGAGTTCCATCGAGGGGCAGAACTGGCGCCATGGAGACATTGAAGACACGCTGCTGACCCTCCTCATCTCCAGCCGGACGGGAAAGAGGTTCAGCAAGATGGACGTGAAGCGCGTCTACTTTGGCAACTGGCTGCGGGACTACTCGCAGGCTGTCGACGTTGGCACAGTCAAGATGGTATCCGCCGAGGCTATCCGAATCTTGCTGTGGGTGTTGGGCTTCATGTCGTTCGGATACGGCACCAAGGAGTTTGAGGTTACGCGGGACAGGCTGGGCTGCTACAGGCCCGAGGAGCACATTGACAACCCCAAGGTTAGTGGATGTAGCTAGTTCCAGCTTTCGCAGCACGTACTGACCCACCAGGACTATGCAGACAACCTCGATGCCCGCGACTACGACCGCCGCCTACGTGCCCCTGTTGACGAACGCCGCGAGCTCAGCGTGGATGAGCGCACCGGCCTGAAGAACTACATTGCCTCCGAGGACCTGGGCATCACAACATCTGCAGGCATGGTACGAGACCTACTGCGACGATGCATTGATCTTGGTCGTCGCTCTGGCGGTCGTGGGCCTGACTTCTACGAGGCGCTCCGGCTTCTCGGTACCGCCACGCATTGTCTCGAGGACTACTCGGCCCACTCCAATTACACCGAGCTTGTCTTGATTGAGCTTGGCGAGCGCGATATTTTCCCGCATGTTGGTCGCAATGCACAATTCCAGGTTCAAGCTGCGCGCAAGCAAGTGTTCCCCATTGTCACTGGAACCTTTGGTGGAGTCGACTTCCTGCACTCCGTGTGTGGTGAGCTGACCGACAAGGCAACCCAGTCTGAGCTGCAGGAGCTCGAAGGTGCCATCTCAGATGCCGATAGGAAGAAGAACAAGAGCCAAATCAAGGATCTCCTTAAACAACTCCCAGATGGCATCTTTGGTGGTAAGGATCAGTCCAGCAAGGCAGACGAGTTGGAGAACAACGCCAGTGCTGCCTCGATGGGTAACCTCCGTGTATCGCCGAAAGAACCAGAAGCTTTCACCGAGCAGATGGGTGAGCTTGTGAAGCAGATCTACCCCATCATGGAGTTCCACGATGAGATTATGCAGTCCATTACGGAGTTCATCGAGAAGATTCCTATCTTGCCCGAGATCATCGAGCAGGTTCAAGAGCAGGTTACCATGTTCGTATTCAGTCTCTTGGCCCCATACGTGCTGCCCATCATCAATCAGGTCAAGACTGAGCTTGAGACGGGTTCCAGCGAGGTGATTGCAAGCTCTCGCGAGAAGCAACACGTCGTCTTCGACGATGACTACTCGACCGATCCTACTCACAGTATGCTTTCCAAGGACCATTTCTCCAACATTCTCAACGAGCCTGCTGGTCGAGTTGCTTCTGCAGTCCTGTCTTGGGCGGTTCCGCAGATCGTGCAATGCTGGGACGGTCAGGGAGACACAGAAGAAACAATTGACCGCATCATCGACGGAGTGTTCCACCACCCTGCAGTTCCCCTTGGACGTGTTCGCGGCTCTGAAGAGTGCCGATCGATCATGTTCAAGACTGTTGAGAAATGGTGGAGATCTCAGCCAGACCAGGATGACTTGCGTCGCAAGCTAAGCCGCCGCGGTGTGCAAAACGGGGATAATCACAAACCAGGCGTGCATGACAAGGGACACGGCTGTGCTAAGCCACTCGGCATGGCAAACGACTTCTCTGGCGTTGTTGGAGGAGGCGGTGGCAGCAAACAGGCACAGCAAGTCAGCAGCCAAGCTGGCAAGCTTGCCAGTGAAGTTGTAGGTGGTGGTGCTCTAGGCGGCCTCGTTGGCGGTCTTGTCGGCGGCATTGGTGGCTCACTGCTGGGAGACGCCTTCGGGGGTAGTGAGAAGAAGTCCAGCAAGAAGGAGCGTTACGGTGATGACGGCTCTGTCACGCAGTCATACCAGGAGACAGGTCATCACCAAGGATCTTCATATGGAGATAGCGAGCGCTACGGTCAAGCTTCCTATCAGCAGACCCAGTATCCAGGCGGTGGACGTCGTGAGGAGTACTCTCGCCAAGAGCAAGACGAGCGTGGTGGCTCTTACGGCTATCAGCAAAAGGTCGAGACCTCAAGCTACGGTGGGTCCGGTGGCTACGAGCGTCGTGAGGAGCGTACCATCCAAAGTGGAAACCAGTGGCAGTCAGAGGAGAAGCGCGAGGGCTTCGATCGCTCTGGCGAGTACTACTCGGAGAAAAAGGAGTTCGTGTTCCTTCTGCCTGACTTGCTCATTCACTAATACACCATCCAGGAAACATGGTAAGTCGTCAAAGAAAGACTCCGACGATGATGACTCGGACGATGGTGGCGACCCTTACGAAAAGCGCATGAAAAAGGAACGCAAGAAGCGAGAGAAGGAGGAGAAAAAGCAGAAGAAGAAATACGGCAGCCAAGACGCCGACTCGGACGATGCTGACAGGCGTCGTGCAGGTTCCGGCGACGAATATGGAAGGCGAAAGTCCCGTTCCCGCTCGAGGTCCCGTGATCAGCAGCAACGCAGGAGGAAGAGCAAGAGTAAAAGCCGTAGCCCCAAGCGAAGCTCGGGAGGCTATGGTCAAGAGCGAAGCTATGAAAGCCAGCAGCAGTCCTCATATGGCCGTCAGAAGACCACTCATGGTAGTGAATCTGCAGGCTACGGTTCCCGTCAAGAGTCCTCGGGGTACGGTGGTCGCCAGGAATCGTCAGGATACGGTGGCGGTCAGGAGTCATCTGGCTATGGGTCCCGTGAGCAAGAGTCCTACGGTAGCGGTGGCGGCTACCAGCGTCAAGAGGAGCGCCCCGAATATGGCACTCGTGACATGCCCGGCGGTTTTGAAGAGGAACAGCCTCAGGGCTACGGTCGCAGTCGTCAAGACGAGGACGAGTATGGCTCAAGAAGGCAGGAGTATGGCTCTGGAGGCTATGGAGGCTCCGGCGGCGGATACGGGAACGAGGGCTATGAGAGAAGGTATTAAGCCATGAGGGTGCTTGCTTATATCGATTGATATTTGAGCAGTCCCGAAGCGGTTTAGCCGTGCGTACCCTGATGACTTGGATGACTGATGACCGACATTGTTAGCCTTCTCATAGTCCAATCAACGAAACGTGATCATGGCATGTTGCGTTGCCAACTTTGAAGCGATAATAAAAATCTGGAGAAATTAGCAGCATTGAATTTGCGATGCTCTACTGAAAGCTAAGCAGAGGTAGCAAGCACGATATAGAACGATGCAGTCCTGGTTGCCTGGACTACGAGTTGCACAAGCTCTATTTCCGCGCACTTGGTATCATCGTCTAACAGTGGCTACCTGCGGATACTAAGGAGGCTCTGTAGATACCTGGAGCCATATGCGATAAGATAGTTGTTGCCCTCGAACGGTGGATCCACTACACTGAAGCGGGGTAGGCGTCCTCACTACCTACTGTAACATCGGATTTTAGTTGGATGCCTCGCATCAAGCTTTTGCACACAAAACTTTTGCTTTTGTCCTGGTAGGAGGGCTTTTATCGAGACGAAAGCATCTGGAGACATGGCTCCAGTCAATGGATATGAACACAATGATGCGTGGTCGAAAGATTGGCTCCGTGCAGACCACACCCACGAGGTGTACTACGAGCAATATGGCAAGAAAGACGGAAAGCCAGGTTAATCGATCTCATCGAACCAAACAGACCTACAGACTCACGTACCAACAGTCATCTACCTTCACGGTGGACCAGGCGGCCACATATCTAAAGCCAACACACAATTCTTTTCTCCAGCCCACTACCGCGTCGTCCTCCTCGACCAACGCGGCTGTGGCAACTCACGCCCCCACGCCTCCACCAAGACAACACAACCTGGCACCTTGTCGCTGACATTGAGAAGCTCCGCACTCACCTCCAAATTCCGAAATGGCACATGGTCTTTGGCGGCTCCTGGGGGTCGACCTTGTCCCTCGCGTACGCGCAAACCCACCCTTGAAGCGTGCCCAGCCTCCATCTACGCGGCATCTTGACCGTGCGCCAAGTCGAGCTGAGCTGGAACTTCTCCGCGACCGGATCGCCCATGCTCTTCCCAGACGCCCTACGACGAGTGGATAAATTTCCTTACCGGAAGAGACGGATCGCGCAGAGTACGTAGCGTCGTACCACGCGCGCCTCATGTCCGACCACACGGCCGTTAGTCACCCAGCTGCCGCGGCGTGGATCAAGTACGAGATTTTTGCATGAGCACGGTACTTGCTCATACGCAAGGGTTGGAATAGCTTGCGGATCCCGACTTATCTGCTCGTGCATGCGCGCATGGAGGCGCATTGTTTCAAGAACAAGGCGTGGTTGCAGGACGGGGAGTTGTTGCGCAAAAGGAAAATATCGACAAGATTCGACATGTTCCAGCGGCGATTGTGCAGGGGAGATATGATGTTGTATGTCCGCCGACAACGGCGTGGGTGCTGCACAAGGCGTGGTCGGAGTCGACGTTGTGTTGGATTGTGGACGCGGGACATTCTGGGACGGTGGGTTTGATTTCTTCCCGTCTTATGTGTGTTGGCTCGTGCAGCGCTCCGGTGCTGACAGAGCCACCTAGGAACCCGGGACGAAGAAGAAGTCGATTGATACGTGTGATGAGTACGCTTTGCTCCAAGTATGGTATAGGATGATATCAGGGAGATGTGCACGCGAGACTCGCTCAAGCGCATCCTTGTTCGCTCTGAGTGGAAACTCCACTCCAAGTCTCTTCGCACTGTTGCTATACAGTAATTGTGCTCGCTCAACTCCATCCACCTCCTTTCCCACGTAATCACAAGACGTCGTTCAAGGCAGGCATGTATTTCTCCAGAGCAACTACTCGCGCAGCCTCTCATTGTCAATCTCTTTACTTCACGTGTTTGTGGTATTTTGTGTTGTGTGTAATGTCTGTGGTGCGGACGAGGGCCGTCGTGTTTACGTTTTATGGGGCGTTGGGTTGGCGGTGGCGTTGTTTTGATTCTGGGTGTGTTTTAGGCTGGCCGAGACGGCACAGGGCTTGTTTGGCGGGTTGAAAACGAACGAGGTGTATTCTGGGACGCTCAGGTGTATGCCGGTTGTACTTGCGGTGTGGCTGTTGGCCGTATGGCATCTTGGGCAGTGTATACAAAGGCGAGAGCGTGAGCTGAGCGTCTTGGACAGATCAAGAACAGTTGATATGTCGCTGATGAGAAAGTATCAGCTCGTCATTATATGAAGATATACATACTGTACAGAAAGCTGCGGTAGTCAACTTTTGCATGCCGCTCAATCCAAGAAGCCGACCAAAGTTTCCAACATGTCACGTTCCGCGCGCTCAACTTCCATATTCCCATCGAGTTGTGCCTGTAATGTCTTCTTGACGTCTTTGAGGCTTCCGTCTCGATCTCCCAGTGCTTTCACAATAGCCATCTTTGCGCCGTCGTCTTCGGCTACTAGCCACGCCAGTATTGCGTCAATACGTTCGAGACAGTACAATCCCTCGCTGAGCCGTGTTGGGATGTTTTCCATCTCGAGCTCGTCTTGCTCCTCCCTCGACAACCCTCGTTTGCGGTCCGTGAGCTTAGCGTCAAATGCGGCAACTCGACTAGCGTAGTCTCTCCGTAATGTGATGAGCTTGTTAACTTTTTCGAATTGTTTCTCGAGAAACTTTGCAAGTAATCTGAAACGCGCATCCGAGTTGCCGGGCAACGACCGCAGAAGCGACGCAAAGATGCCGAGAATATGTTCGGTTTGTTCCGGATCGTGCTTCTTCGTTTTCATAAATGTGCTGAAAAGCGGCTTCAAGCCCCGAGACTCGACGAGCTTCTCGCACGGGCCCATTGCACTGTTCGGAGTTGGCTCGGTGGCAACCTCCTTGCCCTTGCCTACCGAGCTCGCGCCATTCGTTTGTGTTTGTTCTGCGGGTATGTCCTCTGCGTATCCACACGCATGATCTAGCACTTTTAGCGATCTGCTCTTGCTGGTCTTGCCATCACGGACCAGGAGGAGACAAAGCTCCACACCTTCCGCCTCGAGAAATTTCGCTTTGCCTATGGGCTCTTCCACGATCGACGAGAGGCAATTGAACATGTTTTCCATGAACTCCTCCTCGTCGCTGTCCTTCTCGGGGTCCTCTCTTCGGTATGGGGCGAGGTTCGTGAGAAAGATTTCGACACCGTTGGCTTCGGCGACGCAGACTCGGTTCGGTCGTGATGCTTGTGTAAGAATGGAGAGGATCTCGGAAGCATACTGCTTGTTCTGCGTAGTGGGCTTCTCTGCCCTCTGTATTCGATCCAACAGCCACTTGACTAATGTGCTTTCCTTCCCGATGGCATCCGTATTCGAGGGCTCCGAGAGGAGATTCTCGACGACGCTGAGGGAGTGGTAGACGCCCGATGCGTCGGCGGGGTCGGTCTCGTCAAAGCGGGCAAAATTGGACATGAGCAGGCCGAGCAGATCTGCGTCGAGGAAGGCCGTGACGAGGGCGTCCCACTGCCCCTGCTCCCCAGCCACGTCCTCGTCTGTGAGCTCCGAGATCATCTCAATCGCCGCAATCGCAATGTCCGTGTTCTCGTGCGCCAAGAGCCCGACCAGCTTCGCCGCGGCCGTGTTCTTCGCAAACTCTTGGTAGAGCTCGGCGTGCTCCGACAGCGTACTCAGGCTCTTTATGCTCTCGTCCAGGTCGCCCTCCGACTCCATAAACCTTGTCGGGTCGTCGTCGTACTTGGCGCGCAGCGAGGCATTCTTGTTGACCCGCTTCTCCAAGTTCAGACACAGTTTGCGCAGCCAGGCCGCATCGTGTTTCTCGTCCTGTATGGCTTCGTCGCCGTCTTGCGCGTCCAAGTAGTCCATGGCATCCTTGGTGTCTTCGTCGAGCCCGCCGCCAAAGAAGTGGCCTTCATCATCATCGCCAGGCCCGTCTTCGTCCAAGTCGGGTGGGAGCGAGGGTCCAGCCTCGTCGTCCTCATCTTGGTCCGCTACGGCTGCCGAGTGCTTGACGTCGCTGTCCGAGCCGAGCTTCACCGACTTGTAGGCTTGTGTCGGGTCGGCTCCGCGAGGGTTTTCGAATTTGCGCTTCGTCGCGCCATTCGCGCCTTTGAACAGGTCGTCGATGCTGGTCATAGCGTAAAGAGTGAATGCGATTGGAAAGGAATGGCGCGTCGCAGGGCGAAGGCGGCTGCCGTTAGCTCATAGTATACTAGCGCACCGGCCACTAGCGTCCTCGATTCTGCTGGTGTCGAGTACATACTCCGTACGCCAACCCACGTCGATATTTTGGGCTATCGGAGCGACCATAAAAAGGCCAAGAGCATGGGTACTGGAGCCTTGCAGTGGAAATGAGCAGTCTTGACATGATGGCACCCTCAAACGCTGATCTTCATCACTTGATCAAAACATTCCCATTACTATCTCAAGCTCTACTCCTCAGGAGGAAACACCACAATCCGATCAACGTCCGCCCCCTTGTACGTCTGGTTATTAAACAGCCCACCGATCGTAATCGAATTATGCGTCCCGTTCTCCAAATGCAACATCAACGGCGTGCTCAGAATAATCCCCTTGTGCGTATCCCTCTGATACAGCGTCTCCATCTCCTCCGTCTTGTTGTTCACCACAACGCTGCTGATGCGGCGCAACTGCCACGTTCCGCCAATACGATCCGGAGTGCCGCCAGGCTGGTCGCCGAAACCCATGTCGTCTGTGTTTTGGTAGTAGAACGAGACCCATTGTGGTTTGCCCGTGCCGGCGATGTTGTTGAACGTGACTGTGCTGTCGTTGCCGTTGATTCCCGTCAAAATGACCGAGTCGGAACCAAATGTAGCTTCTTGGTGGTACGCGTCGCCCGAGGTCGTAGCGTTCTTGGAGTAATATGTGGTCCCGTTGATGGGCGTGACTTCGCCGGTTTTGACGTCGAGGTCATAAATGTCGTGCCATTGGACCTCGAGGGATTTCTTGTCTTCGTCAATATCGATCGGGAGCCAGATGTAGCGGGATTCCCAGAGGGAGATGGAGTCCCATTGGTCGCCGAGGTAGAGGTAAGTTGTCTTTTTGGTGCCGTTGATGCGCAGGGAGAAGCCGGATTGGGAATTGAAGGAGCGGGTGTTGAGGGGTGAGACGATGAAGGGCTGGGACCAGGGGCCAGAGAGTTTGTCGGCGCGGAATGCGACGACGTCTATAGAAGTCAGTACTTCCCACACGGAGAAGGCTTGCTCGACGTACTGTTTGGCCTGTAACCGGTCTTGTGGCTCATGAGAGCAAAGTAGCTCCTGTCGGTTTGGATTATGGTAGGCGCTTCCAGATCGTACTTGTCGAACCTGTGAACGACTTCATCGAGCGCGGTGATGTTCTCGTTGAACGATGTGAGGTATACATCGCGACCTTCTCTGCGATCACCATTCGAATACAGTGAATATGTTCGGCCGTCTTTGTAATCGGTGAACATGCCAAAGTCCTGAGACCAGTTGCCCAAAGGTTTGATTGCATCTACAAAGCTGTAGGGTCCGGTGATGTTGTCTGACTCTGCGAAACCTTGCAATAGCCAGCCGTAGGTCGAGTTGTCTGCATGCCACCACATCTACGTATTGTCAGTGGCTTCGGTGTACGCTTCCAGGCAGCTACTTACATGGTACTTCCCAGTGCCCTGGCTGTAAGCGACCTTGGGTCTTTGGATGATATGAGTTGTGTCGATGTAGGGATGGCCCTCAATCGGCTCCAATGCAAGACCGTGTGGCTCCCATGTTACCAAATCGTCCGAACTGTACACTGAGACACCGCCTCCTTCTACCTGGCCTTCAGTCTTGTACTCTCCGAACCAGAAGAATTTACCAGTGGCCTCATCGATGGTAATTCCGCCAGCATGTGCATTCACAAGGCCTCCCTTGGTATCTCTCCACCGAGCTCCAGGAACAATCCACTTGGCGGAAACGGTTGCAGCAGCTAGCAAAAGCTGGCATGAGATGGTGGTGAAACCCATTTTGAAAGCGAGAAGAGACGAACTGGGGTGTCGATAAACATTTCGTCATGGCCAGGATAATATATACATTGCATGCAGCATGGATAGCAACCAGCCAAGACGGTTCCGGTCTCTGTTCGCCCGAGCCGCCAGGAACGCTGGCCTTGAAGTTATGAATGCGGGGCTCCAGAAAGATCATCGTCATCCAAGGTCGGTTTTTCTCCGGATTTCTGGGCGGCGCTTTTCCGCTTTGCTACATGGCTGATGCAATTTCCCTGAAACCAAGAAGGCCGGTCAGTCTGCCTAGGCGAAGAGTTGCGGAAACAGTCAAGCGATGCGCAAGCACTGCCGCAAAGAGTACTTCTTCCGGAGAAATTCATGTTCAACGGCTTGATGTAGCGGAATGCCAAGGGCGTGCAGTCACGGGTCGGCGGAATTTGTGTTGTCAGCGAAAGATGGATGCTCGCGGTGCTGGAGAAGAGTCGCTTAAGTAACTAGCGTTAGCGTCGGTGCACGCTCCCCGGTGGAGTTTTGCACGTCACTTCATCAATACCAGCAGCAACCATGGGCGATTTCATCCTCCAATTGTTATTTTTCCCAAGCCGACATACGCATATTATTTGTACCATCAAGAAGTACATCTTATGTGGCGCCGTGCGACCGGCTTTCCGAGCATCAGACCGCGGACGCCCAGGTCTACTTCCAAACACAATAACCATATAAGACGCGGCACACCAGATCGCCCCAGAAGCCTGTCCGGCACATTATAAAAACTCTCCAAAGACCTGTTTGACAACTTATTGCTGCCCTTGGGAACTCCGACGCAAGATACTGCGAACCGATGCACGCCAAACCTGGATGGAGGTCAGGCAAACCTGGACATAGCTGTTTGACCTAGGCCTTTCGTCCGTTGAGCCTTTCGCTCGTGCTTTGATCGCACAAATGAATGTTTGTCCGCTGCCTGAGTCGCCATATCCACAGCTATCGTACGCGCAAGAGCACGACTTTTCGTGGCTCTTTCTCTCTTGACTTGCTTCGCTTCCTTGCGGCGTAATGGCGGAATCACCACTGTCGATAAGGCTTGAGTCGACTTTGAATCTGCCGGAACTTCATCCACCACTGAAGGAGCCGTAATCTTGCCCAGTTTAGTGTCGTCAACGCAACTATCGACCTCATGAAAGAGCTGATTTCGCAGCCATCCCGCGTTTGGAAAGGCAACCTCCAGCTGTTTAGGTTGCTCCAGATTAACTGATGCCCAGTCTCTGTGTTCTTCCACATTCTCCCGGCTATCCTCTTCATCTTCGAACAGCTCCCCGTGGAGCCAAAGGGATGAGAACATGGACCTGAGGTCTTGTCCTGTGACTGCGCCTATGCGGAGAGCAAGCTCTGCACGGATCTCTCCGGTCGCGACATCCTCTCGTGGCTCACGGAGAGTGGACTTTACCTCACGAAGGCGAGCGATTGAGGACCATGAAGAGCCTAAACTGTTGCGTCGTAGGTTGAGTTCTTTGTGCCGACTCTTGAGGAAAGCCGTTGTGTTGGCCGCAATGTCAAGCTTTCGCTGCTGTTGATATTCGAAGTTGTCTTGCCTTGTTCGTAAGGTTTGTTTCTGATGTGATGTCATGCCCATCTCTTTCTGGGTCGCATCCATTCTCACCGCTTCACGCTGCATCTCCGCCTGGTGCTCTACCTGGAAGGCGTTGAATATCTTCTTCCACCGAATTTCGTACTCAGCGCGTCCATTGCGAACATCTTTTAAATCGAGGTTGTACTCCGCGCGGTATGGATGCTCAGCGCAGCCTTGGGGCGAGATCACCGCAAAGCGCTGTCCATGTATCACGACATGTCCATATGTTGGCGAGCTAGAGTCTTCGTCCACAACCGGCGCCAGGCAGAATGCGAAGTGTAGCTTGATGATGCACTTTGCTTTCGGTGCCGCTCCACCACACTCCTTATCTTCACAGTGATGGGTTCTGTGCATGTCGGTCTTCGTTCTGATGTTACGCCGCATAGGGGCGTGTTTGTCGAGAAGGGCACCATAGGCCTCATCAAGATCAATATCGCTACCACGAGCATACTTCGGCATGGTTTTTTTTCGAGACAAAAAATTCGGGCAGTTGAGGAGATTTTGTTGTGGTAAATTGTGTGATTTATTGATCGCAAGAACCAAGGCAAGGCAGTCATATCGCGACTAGCGGCACCCTTGAAGAGCGGGACTGATTGTACCTTCACAGCTACAGCGCATGAATGACGCAATCATTGTACACCAACGCAGTGATTATTGTTCCCCACCTCTGGCTTCCTCATTATTTTCTCCACGACCACTTTCTGGCTCATCTCACGCGCAACTCTTCGAACTCACCAGTCGCTATGAAGTTCATCATGAGCGCCCTCGGTCTGCACCGGGTATACGAGCTTTTCAAGCGATCGGAGCGCAACGACAATGACTTGGAGCGCCAGAATCTCTTTCCGCCGGTGCAGACTTCTGCGGCCTTGATCAACCCTCAATCCACGTCCAAGATTGTCACCTGGTTGTCGCGGCGTATTCGCACACGATCTGCTAAGCCGGTGCTATGTTCGCATACTGTGGTCACTGCCACGTCTCACAGCGACCCCCTGATTGCTCGGCTCATTTCTGGCAACCAACAAATAGCCTCGAAAGACAAGGACCACGAAGTCCTCAACGCCAATATCAATCCAGGCAACGCTACCCATCTCCTTTACATCAACCAGGACCACCACGTGGGCAAGTCTGTAGACGACAGCCTAGATGATGATTCAAACGTTTTGAACCATGTCGTGAGACCTGCGCATAGTTGTGGTCTCAGCGACATCCAGGTTGTTTTCGACCTTCCCTCTATCAACACCACTCGCATCACCAATACTCCAGCTCACGACGTCCTAACCGAGGTCAACAATAAAGTCACCAAATTCACCGAAACCACCGAGCTTATCGACTGCCATTTGTGCGAAGACGTACTCGAGGTCGACAAGAACGTCACCGTTAACGAGGACGCGGCACTGGCCAAACCCGAAGATCAATATAGCCGCACGGGAACCGAGACAGTAAATGAAGAAGAAGATCTCTTTGCCGAAGATGGATCGCGTGCATCGGATACGTTGTCAGAGTCATCGGATGAGGAAGAAGACAACAGCATAGATTCTGATGTGCTGCGAGCTGACTGGGGACCACTCAAAGCCATCCCAGAGCAATCGTTTCGCCTTGCGCTGCTTGAGCATCTGCCTGCAAATTCTGCCGTCAACGCCGACAGTATTCGTGTTCTAGAAGACATTGAAGGTGGGAACAACTTTGTTCGCATCCTTGAGTTGAATGAGGGACCTTCCGCGGATCGGTACGTTATTAAGGTTCCTTGTACCGGCACAGCTGCTCGCTGGATAGATTCAGATGCCTACATGCTGCGTAATGACGCCAGCACAATGTCATATATCCGAAAGCACACGGACGTTCCTTGTCCTGAGGTTATTGGCTTCGATGATACACTCAACAACACCCTTGGTGCGCCTTACATTGTTATGCGTGCCAATAAAGGCATCCCATCAAACAAGATCTGGTTCGACCAGGATGAAGAGGGTGATGACGATACTGCGAATGCTTCTCTGCCGGACGAGGACCGCATGCGCATCCGTGTTAATTTCCTCCGCTCCCTCGCAGGCAACATGGCCAAGCTCCAGACGCTCGAATTCGATGCCGCTGGTACACTGAACTTTGACCACGATGCGGAAAATCCTGTGGTTGGACCGACCTATCATTGGAAGACCTTCTCCGAGATGCAACAGCTCACAATCGACGACCTGTCTACTCCAGCGAGCATCAATTGCATTCCTGCCTTTCATTCGAGCTACGAATACTTCCTGACAGCCCTGTACCAGCATTGGCCCCTTCAAGAAGGACCAGGCAACTATATCAACAACGGTCGACAACACATCATGGCACGAATCCTGGCTTCCCCTCCTTTCGCTGAATCAAAGAAGGCTGGAGACAAGAATGAATCGTTCACCCTACGTCACGACGATCTCGACTTCCAGAACATCCTCTGTGACGAAGATGGCACTGTCACCGCCATCATTGACTGGGACAAGTGCCGCACTGCACCTCGCTGTCTCGGCTTCGCATCACTGCCGGCATTTCTCACCAAAGACTGGGCTCCAGGATTCAACGCCGATGACGACATTCACATGCCTCACATGCCTTGGGAGTTGAACGAGTATCGCAACGTGTATGCGCGCGCAATGCTCGAAGCGACAGGACCCGATGGAGATGGTAAGTACACTATCAAGTCGGCCCTATATGAGGCGATCAATGCTGGGCTATATGGTGGACACAGTGGAGGTAGCGTGGCAAACGTGGTGTACCGTCTTTTAAAGGAGTTATCCACCACGCGGGCGTTTGTGGACAAGGACATCTTGACCCGCCTTGCGAGAGGCGGCTGGGAACTTGGTGAGTGGCGTATCAATACGGAGATTACCAACTTTGTTGCACCGCAGTCAAAGGTGGAGGTGGTGGAGCCGTGGTTTTGGTCTGATCCAGATCAGTAGGCGACGACGGTGGGACGTGCGTCGATGACCAATTTCTTCCGTTGTCTTGATATTTCTGCCCAAACAAATACAATTGGAGTACATGCGAGTTTGCAACAAACTTAAACCAACGAAGAAATATGAAGTCCACGTTGCATATTCCCTCACAAACATTGCTAATGTTGACGCACAATGTTTATCACTGAGAATTGTACACACCAAGACAGAGGAACGAACTCGAGATATAGGCGAAGAAGATAAACTGAGTGAAAAGCGGCGGTAAGGTGAATCGAGGATGTTTCATACATATTGACGGAAGGTGCGAGAACTTAATGCCCTCACTTCTCTCTCCCGAGATCATTGTAAATTCTACAGTACTACTGAAGCCCCCAGTCGTCAATATTCATTAGTCAGCTCCCTCCTCCGTGTTGCTCAAAGTAGACGAATGCTGTGAAACACGCTGCCACAGCGACTCCTGAAAAGCTGCACCTCCTAAATCTTCCAGAACCATACTAATCGCAGTCTTCCATTTCCGCACCAGCACTGCTATGAGCTGCGGGCTTCTACGCCAAACGTTTCATCCTCTGCGTCTCAGGGCTATCCTCGCCCTCACAGATTACTCTGGACTCGTAGGACTTACGAGCGAAAGCATTAGCTCGAGCTTGATCCCCGTTCACGATGCTAATCTAGAAGGCGTCGTAGTAAAGCCTGGCAACCAGGACTCCAGCGAGTCTATCGAATTCTTCTGCCAAGACCCCGAGCAACGACTGGCAGTCTTTGAGACTTTCCGCCGGTCTCCCCTGCATGCGAGTCGGGTCGCCAATGGCATCGTCAAGTTTTTGTATCAAGTTCCGGCTGACATTGCTCTCTCGAATCGCGGATGGCGAGCGCGAGCACCCAGGACAGCCACAGTCGAAGCCAAAGGAATGTTTGAGTGAAGCATGTCGCACCTCACGTGTACCTCCATTGTTGTAAGGAACTGTGATCTCCTCCACTGTCTTGATTGGCCTAATTGTATAGATGGTTTCATGCTCTGATTTGCTATCTCAGTTGTTGTGAGACTTTGGAATGCAGCTGTGATTGATGCGACATATTGTGGGATACACGCCAGCAGTAGACGAACCCGGTCCACAGGGCAATGCGTTAGACTTGAACGTGTGGCTGAATGGGAATCTTCCCGGGAAATTGTTGCGAAGAGATCGCTTAGGCAGTTCCTTCAGCCTCGCAGCCAGGTGCCGCTCTAAACCAACCAGTGGCATGGGATGAGCAATGAGAAGCGGCTTTTCGCAAAGGATTCGAGACTCTTGTACAATGTCGCAACGTGCAATCAGACCCTTACCTTTTCCGGAGATTTCTTTGACCTCAAAGACTGGTTGGTCAGGCTGATCGACGGGGCCATCTTGAATGGCCAGGGAAGCCATTTCGGTGTCGATACCCATGACCATGATGTGATCTGTACTGCGAAAAGGGAGAAAATATCCTAATCAGTTCAATGCTTTCCTCGATCCGAAATATAAAGTTATGTGACTCATCCGCTAGCCATAGGCAAAGGGAAATTGGTTCGTTTTGAAGGCGACATGGTATGAGGGTCAATGCACTTGCACCGGGTTGTTGGTAGACTTGTGCTATATTCTCAAGCTGGCATTGAAGAGCACTGCAGTTTTCCGTTCAGAAATGGCGAATCAGTTCATTGCTGCACGAGATCCGCAGAAGATATATAGGATCCATAAGTTATTCCTGCGAGAAGACTTGGCGGCGAGAAAAAACTGGGTGGCATAGTGGTTTATCTGGCGAGTCGAGCTGAAGTATTTTACAATGGATTGATCTTTCTGGATAATGGAGGCAGATTTGAGCGTTACGCAGGACACTTGTTGAGCAAAGATATCAGCTTTTAGGGATCGTAAAAATGAGTTCGATAGAGGTATACTTGTGGTCACATATGTCCGAGCACTAGACCTTTTCCAGACACTCACTAACGATCGTTCACTGTGCTGCAAACCACCTTACGATCTTTAAATACGCCTTAACTCCTTCCTAATCACATCGTCGTCAATGTAACTGAGATGAGTCCAGAACTACGAATGAGCTTGGTGGCAGAACATCTTCATGGACGAGTGACCCAGGCTGTACCACGTTTTACTGGCTGATGTTGGCCGGGATATGATCCCGAAGGTTACACAACACGGACGCACTAACAACTTGTTATCTATGCACCGCCAATCCACTGGCGGCAAGTTCTCCTTGTGCTAAAACCGCACATTTACTCGCCGGAGCACATGACCAATCTCGCAGAAATCCGCATAATGACATAGCTTTGGGTCGCAGTATGGGTGGAAAGATGCAAGGCCTGCTTCTTGGCGTCGATGTAGTACGAAGGCTGCTGGGTCTGACACTGCCTCAAGGCTCATCGTAGTGAATGTTTGGTGCGATGAAAGATGCATGTGTTTGAGGTTTGTCTGTCGGTGGCGGCGACGCGGTTCGGGCGCGATACCATACAAGTCACGAGATGACGTGTCAAATCTTCCGTGCGCGCGCAGACGTCATAACTTTGCCCTTTCCTCAGCACCTCCGAGTCGCCATCGCAAATTCGTTCTCCCACAAATTCGTTCTCGCACTTTTGAAACGATGAACTTGCCAAGCTAGAGTCGAGGAAAGGCCGAGACCATGAATTCAGCGCAGGATGTCTCGAGTGAGCAGGAGCTTTCTGATGCTGAGAGGGCAGCAGCAGCTGCTGCCGTCTTCAAAACTCGCTTGAGCAAGTTCAAGTATGCGAAAAATTCAGAAACCACAGAGAGAAACACGAACACCTCAGTGCGAATACAGCGCATAGCGAAACGCACCAGACCTGTCGAGGCAGATGTGGCCGAAACTGCAATCGCTTCTTCCCCACGACGGAAGAAGAGACGCGCACCTAGCAAGTATGCGGATCCATCCAAATACGCACATTTGTCGCCACTGGTCGACATCCTGGAGCCAAATTTGATCTGCGTCTTTGTCGGCACAAATCCTGGTGTTCAAACAGCAGCTGCAGGCCATGCTTATGCTCACCCTTCAAACCATTTTTGGAAGCTGCTTTATGTTTCGGGGCTCACGGATCGTCGATTGCGACCTGAAGAGGATCGGAGCTTACCTGACCTGTATTGTATGGGCAATACGAACATTGTCGAGCGACCATCGAAAGACGCGGCCGAATTGTCCAAAGAGGAGATGGCTGCAGGTACTGCGAATCTCGATTCCAAATTCCTCAAATACAAGCCTGAGGCTGTTTGCATTGTGGGAAAAGGCATTTGGGAATCGGTCTGGCGTTATCGGTATGGCAAGAACATGACCAAGGCTGACTTCAAATATGGGTGGCAGGACGAGAAGCACAACATGGGGAAGGTCGATGACGAGGGCGACATAGATGTCACAGGTGAGATTTGGAAAGGTGCGAAGGTCTTTGTGGCAACGAGCACGAGTGGACTCGCGGCAAACTTGAAGCCAGCGGAGAAAGAGGCGATCTGGAAGCCATTCGGCGCGTGGGTGCAGAAGAGAAGGCTCGAGAAAAGGTTCATGCCGAAAGCAGTTGCAAACGAAGGAGATGCTGAGCAGTCAGTGGCAGCCTGAACGAGCCAGGGTTTGCTGGACTGCCGAAACTGCCCGATACAAGCTTCAGCTGTCAAATATCCTTCATTCGACGGCTTTACGCGAGTGGTACCGGATAGGCCCGCGATTTTTCACCGAGATACGGCTTCACCGCTGTCTCACTGTGATGGATAGCATGCAAAGAACATCGCTGGACGCAACTCGCAAACACTATAGCGACTGGGTCCACCGCTCGTAACGCTTATGCCCAAACATGTTGGCGTTGCTATGTTGTTGATGGACATGTTGGCAGAGTCACCAGCTGAATGGCCCCGCTTATCGTTGCCCTGTAAAGTGTAAGCGCCACAACTATACCTTGGAGTGCCTGGCGATATTAGCGCACGGGAAGAACGGCATACATGCATACGTCGAGCAAGCCTCACTTCACATTGTGCACAGTGTCGACACAATCTCATCGAATGTCACATTCACGAGCTTTCGGTTCTGGACAGTAAATGCAGACATGAAGAGTTACTGCAGCCATGGAACATCAAGTCGCGCATACCTCACATGTCCACTCAAGCACGGCCAAGAAAACAACGCATGCGCCTCGCCACATACCAAGCCATGGGAACACGGGTATAAAACGGTACAGCGCGTGGCTCATTAGCGTCAGAACACCTGCCACACTAGTAACTGTGGCGCTTACTGTGGTACACCTTCAGCGTAATCTATTCTTGCTGCTGCAGCAAAAGCCAAGCATGGAGTCCAACGAAGCGCATCTCCTGAAACTCGCGTGTGCCGTTTGCCGGGCTTGTATTAACGTGTAAGAGGGGGCAGTAGATGCCCAGGCCAGGCCAGGTCAATACGAACCCTTGCCTACTACTTTTCTTCTTCGCTCATTCGCATACTGTATTGTATTTACACCAGCTGCAGGCTTGAGCTAGCGTCGGAACAAAACATGCCGTATCATCAACAACAACCGCAAGGCTCAGCCGGGATACTACGGCGCTCCTCCACAACAGGGATACGGACCGCCTCAGCCTCAGCCTGTACGTTTCCATTGTCTTCGGTTTTTGGACGGTGGGTGGTGGCTAATGATGCTTGGAATAGATAGATGTATTACGCCCCCGGCCCCCCACAGCCACAGGAAGCGCCTAAAAAGGACAGAGGATGTCTTGCTGCTTGGTACGTCTTCATCTCATTCCACCCCTTGCGTGTGTCGGGTTGACTTACATGGCGCCAGTCTGGCTACGTTGTGCTGTTGTTGGTTGTGCGGCGAGACGTGCGAATGTTGTCTTGACTGCTTTGATTGCTGCTGTTAATCGCAGTCGCCATCGAGTGCGAAGACGCTCGTTTGAACACTGTTTTTTTCGTCATTTGATGCATGGATCCACACGTTTGTGCGCGCGATATATCCCACATCTCGGACGCGGCGGAAAAGACAGGCAGCAGGCTGAGGCAGGCCCGGTCGGTACAGCAACATAATTCTATTTTGGTTCATTTCGTTCCTCACAAGAATGAGTTTGACAAGTGGTGGGGTAATAGCATGTGGCCAACGATGAGACTAATAAATGTACTGATTAACAGCAGAGGGAAGAACAACGGCCGTTCATGCTTGCATACAATCAATCCGAATCATACGCTTCCTGCAGCTCCTCTTCGTACTCTTGCTGCGCTTCAATAGCCTCCTGACGCTTCTCCTCGAGCGATTCGCGGTCACTACTTGAGATGGACGAGCCGTCGGCATCGTCAGTAGGCACGGGTGGGGGATACGCAGATTGGTCATAGGGATCGGCTGCACCGGGCGGAGGAGCGCCGTAAGCAGCGGGCGCTGCGGTGGCAGCAGGTGCAGCAGCATATCCTGCTGACGAGGACTTGTTGTCATCTTCGGCTGGGAGGTGTTGGTGAGCTGATGGAGAGATATACAGGCATGGATGCGACGAAGACTTACTCAGTTCATGTCCGATCCAGGCACCGGCAGCGACACCACCGATACCTGCTGCAGCGAGCATGGCGGTTGAATGACCCTGGTCCTTCTTCTTCTCCTTTTCGTTGGTCGCGGCGCCAGAGGGCGTGGAGTCGTGTCCCTGGTGGCCGTGAGTGTTGCCGAATAAGGCGCGCTCGTCATGCCCGCCAGGCGCCTGGTAGGGTGCACCGGAAGGTGGCGGCGCGTATGGACCCGGGGGCAGGTGCGCCGGCGGATCCCATTGTGTACAGCCGGTAGCTTGCTCTACATAGTACCATCGTTGGCTGTTTTGGTCCCACTGCTGCATCCAGCCGGGAGGCATTGGCGGCGGTGCTCCCATTGGGGCGGGAGGACCTACAGGAGGTGGTCCTTGGCCATATGGCTGTTGTTGCGGGTAGGCTTGCTGGGGGTAACCTTGGCCCTGGGGCGGATAGCCCTGGGCTTGGGGAGGATAGCCTTGAGCCTGAGGTGGGTACTCGTGCTGCTGTGGAGGAGGGCCTCCGGCCGGCGCACCCTGACCGTAGAAGGAATCTGATGCTCCACGAGTAGCATCTGGTGCAGCATGAGACGAGTCCCTGGAAGCCTCTTCAGGTTTCTTCTCTGGTTTCTTGTCGTCGTCGTCGAGCAACTCTCTCATCTTCTTCTTGAGGAAGTCCATGGCTGCGACTTGTTAGAATGACGACGAGAAATTTCAAGACTGATGGCAAAGTAGTTGTGTGGAATGAACAGAGAGAGACAGTAGGCTGATGGGCAAGGCGGTACGGTGAGCGGGGTGTCGGTCAGGCTTTAAGCAAATGAGGCGGGCTCTTGAGGCAGTGGGGCATTGGGGGGTCTGGCACACGCCTCGGGACGAGCCAGCGCGCGGCCAGCCAATTGCTCATTTGGAACGGTTGATGGCGAACGGATGGTGAATAAGTGGGGTTGGGGGGAGGGGGGGTGGAGAGACTTGTCACGGTGGTACTGTCGGGAGGGACAGTGGCTGGTTAGCGGCATGCGCCATGTTGGACTCAGCCACTGCAGGTGCTGCCAGGGATGCTCGGACCCGCGGAGAGTGGCTGAGGAAGACATGCCGGTCCGAGGTTTCGCCGAGAAGGGCCAGGGCGTCGACGCTGTGCGTTTGCGTCTGCGACTGTCCAGGTCTCGATGGGCTCTGATCGGATCTCATCTTATCTCATCTGGGCGCACCCGCTGCTGCACCGAGTCCCCTCGCCGCAACGCCCCCCGCCCTCGCTCTATGCCCCAGCTTCACCCGCCGTCCATCTTTGCCCGGCATCCCTCCGCCAGCACCCCCCCGCCGCCGCCGCCCCCGCCGCCCCGCCCCGCCGCCCCGCCTGGCCTTGGCGCACCGCGGCCACTGCACACCACGGCCGGCGGTGCGAGGAAGAGGCCCTTGCCCCGCGCCGACGGCTTCGCGCCCCCACACGGTCCACCCCCCGACACGCCGGCCAGCGAGCCCCTGCACAAGCGGCGACGCGTCCACTCCCATCCACGACACTCGCTCGACGGCTTCAGCGTCCCCGCCATCGCCCAGTCCCGCCCCGACGCACAGCCGCCGAGCCCGCTCTTCTTCTCCTCCCGCACCGCCCGCCCACGCCTGCCCGCCCGCTTCTCCAGCTCCGAGGCCGCGGCCAGCATGCTCAGCAAGACGCATGGAGAGGACGCCGGCATCAGGACAGTCACGCTGGCCCGCGGCACCTTCACCGGCCCGAGTCCACCGCCGCCGACGGGCGTGGCGAGTGAGCGGACTGACCCGCTGGCGCTGCTCGCTTCAGTGGGCATTGTCGAGTTGCTGGAGCAGGACACCCGGCCCACCTTCATTGTCGATGTGGCCGAGGCAGCCAACTATGCCCCCGAGTCTTTGGGACTGCAGACACTGTTTGCCAATGGCGCTCTGCGTTCAAGCCCCGCCACCTGGGCGCTCATCGCAGCCAACTCGCCCCAGAATCAACGAGATGCAGGCGCCGCACTTGCCTCTTCGCAATTCCGCAATTGGCTCCTGAGCACCGTCCTGCAAGCAGAGAGCCTCGATACCAATCCTTCTCCTATCGAGCATGGTGGCGTCATATGGTCTTGTTACACTCTGCGAAATCGTTTGCGTGTTGTTTCTGGAGCCGTTCCGATACATGCCGCGGCCAGCATCACCCCCGCAACCGACCCCAGCGAATTCCCCATCCCCTCGACCTCGTCCATGGGCGCTATCTCGGGGAACAGTCTCATCACAACGTCTTCTTTGTTGCGGCAGAGGGAGCCTCTGGACTACTTTGGAAGTACTGAGTCCTCTGTTGTGCGCAAGCCGGTGACTCCAGTCGCAGTAGCGCGTCGGGATCGTGAAAACTTCGCCGCCCCAAAATCGAAAGAAGTCGCTGGCATATTCCAGAAACCGACCGACATCAATTTGTCTTCAATCGAGGACACCCCTTCTTTTACTAATGAGTGCGTGCTCCGAGCTCAGTGTGCAGGCGATGTTGACTCGTTCCGCAGAGATCAGGTTCCTTCGCAACAGGGCGAAACAGGCTTCTTCGATTGGACAAGACTCCCCCTCACCTCGTCCCTACCCCGCCATATACAGTTTGCTCGCTCAGTAGATTGGGCTGCAACACCACTCGGCCCGATAGAGTTTTGGTCCAACGACCTGCGGGCCATGTGTAACCTTATCATGTATGACCATCAGTCCTGCTTGGCATGTATTGTAGCCCAACATGTTCTAACAAGTGCACAGGGCGAGTCCCCATCCAGCTGCCATGTACTGGGGCGAGGAGCTAGTCGCCATCTACAACGAAGCTTACATTGGTTTGTGCCCACCGACTCCCAAAATTACTTTCCCTGCTAATGCCAGGGACAGGCCTTGCTGGACAAAAGCACCCAGATTTGATGGGTCAAAGTTACAAGGTAGCCTGGTCCGAGATCTGGGACGAGGTCAAAGACGTCTTCCAAAATGCACGAATCACCGGGCAGGCCACAATGAAGGATGATGATTGCTTGTTTATGAAACGGAGCGGTTTTCTTGAGGAAACTTACTTCTCTTGGTCCATAATTCCAATGGTCGGCGAGGATGGAACTGTCATGGGACTCTACAATCCTGCTTTCGAAAAGACGCGGCGGAAAATTGCTGAACGACGCATGCTGACCCTCCGTGAGGTGGGCGAGCGTACAGCCATTGCCCGCGACATCAAAGGCTTCTGGGACCAAGTCTTGATGGCCCTGACCGAGAACGAATGCGACACGCCCTTTATTCTACTCTACTCTGTATCTGATGAGAACGACAGTGACTCTTCATCGTTGTATTCTAATAGTTTACTTGGCGTCAAGCACTGCTATCTCGAAGGCTCGCTAGGTGTTCCGCCTGGTCACCAATCTGCACCAGAACAAATCGATCTCAAGGAAGGAAACGAAGGGTTTGGCCCAGTCTTTCGTGAGGTTATGAAGACCGATAAGCCCGTTGTCGTGAGCATCGGCTCGGGTGATCTTCCACAGACGATGATGGACGGACTTGAATGGCGAGGATTTGGTGATCCTTGTCGGGACGTAGTGATCTGTCCAATTCACCCGACCACTGGTGAAACCATCCTTGGGTTTTTGGTATTGGGCATCAACCCCAGAAGACCTTATGATGACGACTACAATCTCTTTGTTCAGCTTCTCAGCAGACAGTTGGCGACCTCGTTAGCCTCCGTTGTTCTTTTCGAGGAGGAAATCCGCAGAGGTCAGAAAGCGGCCAAGCTCGCAGCTGAGGACCGTTTCAACTTGTCGGAACAGCTTGCTGCACGTACAAAAGAGGCCAAAGAGAGCGAGACAAGGTTCACACGCATGGCAGAATACTCGCCTGCAGGTCTGTTCATCGCCGACCACGCTGGACGGATAACCTACTGTAATGACACTTGGTACGAAATATCGAGAGTTCCCAAAGAGCGCGAAAAGACGAATAGATGGATCGACTATGTCAAAGAAGAAGATCAAAGACCTATCAAAGACCATTGGAGACTCTTGGTAAACAATGCTGCTGCTATCAATGTCGAATTCAGGTTCAAGGCGCCTTGGGAGGATCGCAATCGTAACAAGGGCGACACCTGGGTTCTTTTTTCAGCATTCCCCGAAAAAGATGAGAGCGGGCAACTGAAGAGTGTGTTTGGAAGTATCACAAATATAAGCCCTCAGAAATGGGCCGAGGGATTCCAGAAGCGCAAGATGGAAGAGGCTGTCGAGCTCAAGAGACAACAGGAGAATTTCATCGACATCACAAGTCACGAGATGCGCAACCCGTATGTTCTCTGCACCTCCTAAAATCCCTTTGAAGCAGCACTGACAAAGTGTAGTCTGAGTGCCATCCTACAGTGCGCAGACGAGATCTCGACAAACCTGAGCGACTTCAGAGCGACCGGCTCGCAGACCATCGCAGACAGTATCGTATCCGATTCCATCGACGCAGCTCAAACCATAGCTTTATGCGCTCAACATCAGAAACGCATTGTTGATGACGTTCTCACATTATCGAAATTAGACAGTGCCATGTTGATGGTGAGTTGCAATCACAACAATGGCGAAGCTTGTTTGCTAACGAGAAATAGGTCACGCCAGTCGACGCACAACCATTGCAGGTCGTTCAGCGGGCCTTGAGAATGTTTGAAGGCGAAGTTCAGACAGCTGGAATCGAGATGGAATTTGTCTTGACAGACTCGTTCAGGAAACTGAACGTCGATTGGGTCAAGATTGACCCATCACGTGTGCTTCAGGTAATGACGGTAGAATTCATGTCAACTTCTGGCTAACGAAGAACAGGTACTCATCAACCTGACCACGAATGCAATCAAATTCACGACCACTGAAGAAACACGAACAATCAAAGTCATACTGTCAGCATCGCGCCAACGACCCTCCGCTAGCCCCAACCCTTGCGTGAGCTATTTCCAGATGCGTGCCAAGCGAATAGACCAGACTTTGGGGCCGGACTGGGGTGATGGCGAAGAAATCTATCTCGAGTTTGCAGTTCAAGACACTGGTCGGGGTCTTAGCCCTGAAGAGCTCAAGGTGTTGTTCCAGCGGTTCCAACAAGCAAGCCCAAGGACACACGTCCAGTATGGAGGTTCCGGCCTCGGCCTGTTTATCTCGCGCGAGTTGACGGAGCTACAAGGTGGTGAAATCGGCGTCTCCTCTGAATCAGGCAAGGGTAGCACGTTCGCATTCTATATCAAGTGTCGCAGAAGCCGGGAGCCAAGCGACGCCATCGAAGGCGCGACAGGTATCTCACTTACCAGAAAAATATCCAACGCGAAGGATACTACAAGACTTGTCGAACCACCAAAGGTCAAAGACTTCGCGCCTCTACCAGAGAGTTCCTCAGCAACTGCCGAACCTAAGCCACTACGATCCAGCCTCAAAGTATTGATCGTAGAAGACAATCTTGGTGAGTTCTCAAAGCCCGCCCTTCTCATTCCATCTGCTCACTCTTTGCAGTGAACCAAAAAGTCCTCCAGCGTCAACTCCACAATCACGGCATCACAACGCAAGTCGCCAACCACGGCGGTGAAGCCCTGGACATTCTCAAAAACTCCACGTACTGGAAAAATGCCACCCCGGGCGCCATAGACCTCGGTGTCGTCCTCATGGACAAGGAAATGCCCACCATGGACGGCCTCCAGTGTACAAGTATGATCCGCGAACTCGAACAAGCAGGAGACTTCAACTGCCACATCCCCATCATCGCTGTCACGGCAAACGCAAGGAGCGAGCAGATTGCCACGCTGCTCGCGGCGGGAATGGACGACGTAGTCAGCAAACCGTTTAGAATTGGAGAATTGATCCCGAAGATTGAAGAGTTGGCGATGAAGTATCCCAGTAGGAATCTACAGTGATCCGTTCAGTTTAGTCGTGCCGAGTAAACATGCTGAAGCGTCGAGCGCGGTGCCGCGGAGCGAGACCGAGGGAAGCATTTCGAAGAGCAAGAGAAACAAACGCACCGATTTCAATGGCTGCATATTTGGGTGCTCAGAGTGGCTTGAGGATATGAAACTAGACTCTAGTCGACTCGAGTCGGCGTTGGGTTAGGTCGGCAATTGCGCGACGCTTCGCATACATGGAATTGGAGGTTACTAATTATTATATACCCCACGGAAAAGCGCCTTGTGTTGGATCGGCGAACAAATGGCTACGGTTTTGGAGTAGATTGTTGTGCACAAGGGCAAAGAATCGCTTTGTATTGCTAAGCGTCCGATGGATACACTGATAGGTTTATTTGCTAAGCCAAATAAGCACAATTAGTCTTATGTAGAACGCCACCCCAGATGTTTTTATCCCATGCAAAAAAAATGATGCAATCCAATGCCATACATGCGATACATGCAAAACGAACGTCCCCCCCGCAAAAATGTCATTGCAAATGAATCCACACGAAACCGATTTTTTTTTCTTTTTTCTTCTTCTCCTTTCCCTCTCCGAAATGTCTTTGGTTGTTCTTTATATGTTAACCCGTCACAATTGCACATTACAAACCCCCATACTCGGCAACCTCTACTTCGTTCAAATGACTCTTCGCCCGCAAGCTACTCCTCCCACTCTCTGGCGCTGCAAGACTCTGCCTCATCAGCACCGAGTGCCGCGAATCATGTCTCGGCGGACTCGCGCGCTCGCCGCGCATACTCCCGTCGTGGCCGGTGGGATGATAGTGGTGATGGTGGACAGGACGCTTGCCGCGCGCCATATGTGATGGGTGGGGAGGTGGTGGTGGGACAGATGAGCGCGAGTGCGCTTTGAGAGGGCGAGTAAGGAGGGGTTTTGAAGAGGGCCAAGCGTGTTGGGAATTTTCCGAGTGTGGGTATTTGAGCGATGAGGTGGGGGTGGAGTGGTTGGCGTCGTGGTCCCATTCTTCGAGTTCCCAGGTGGGGTCTGAGTATGTCGATGAGCCGGACGGGGGGTCGACATACACCGACGAAAAGGATGTGGCAGTTGAGTGGTGGCGCGCGGCGAATGGGCGGCGGGGGTGTTGCATTTTCGCGAGCTGTGTGTCGATCATGTTGCTTGAGGCGGTGTCGGTGACTTGTTGACAAGGCGTGCGGTTGCGGAGGGAGAGTAGGCGTGCTGGGTTTCTGGGCGGTGGGACGCGTTTCTCCAGACCGAGCATTTCGTGGCAAGCTTTGCCGATCCACAGCATTTGTTCGTGCTCGCGGAGATAGCGCTCGCCACCAAAGGACTTTTGAACAATTGATCGAGCCATCATGCCCAGTTTGCGGCGCTGTTCGGTCTTATCATACATGCGCTTGGTGATGATCTCGATATCTCGCGGTGTTGGCTTGTGTGGTAAGATGGGCGCCGGCTCGCCGTTGTCATCCGCATATTGTGCCCATTCGTCTAACATAGCCAACAAGTTGATTTGTGCTCGAGCCATGCCATAGGCATCATTTGGAGCAACGACTTCACTGTAGCGCTTGCCATCGTCGGGGTCAGTGAGAACACGCAGAGAGGCACCGACATCAGTGCACACAACAGGAGCACCAGTCAATGCTGCCTCACCAAGCGCCAGCGGCAAACCTTCCGATACTGATGAATTGAGGAAAAGCCAGGTGTCAGCAAGAACCATAGCTGGGTCTGCAGTACCCTTCAGTGCCACACTCGTTCCAAGGCCTTTGCAGGCGAGGATTTCTTGGCACTCGGAGGAATAGATGGGCGACTTGTTGAGTGCGCCATAGATGTCAAGCTTATAGTCCTTGAATCCCCACTCATTCGAGATGATGTCGGCCGCGAGGAGAGCAGTCTTGATGTCTTTTGCGAACCAAACATGGGACAACATTGTGACGGTAGGGCTTTTCGTTTTGATGTCGGTGACAGGTGAGAACTTCTGCATATCTGTAATGCCGTTCACAATCGGGTCGACCTTACGTTTGAACACGTTACGGTGAGTCAATTGGCCTTTGCCGCTACCGATTTCCACCTCCCAACCCGGGTTGAAGAAGTCTGATCCGATCGTAAGCTCATGTCAACTCAAGCAAGTAATCGCTTGCTTACCTGCGCAAGGAAGAATATGATCGGCATGATGTAAAATGAGGGTGGAAGTCATCTTCATCAATCCCAGGAGAGAGTTCCGAATGAAGGGTGGCAAAGTGCACATAGCCGACGAGAGGTAGAGATTAGTTTCGCGCCACGAGATAGCGTGGTCCCAGATCTGGAGCGTACAGTTGCGCTTAATCTTACATACAATGCCGTAGGAAGCTGACACGCTGTGGTGGGAAGCCTGGAAGACGCTGGGTATCTTCTCGGGTATTGGGATCGAGAAAATGAATAGATCTGTCAAGTTAGTTCGGGTACGATAGAAACGCTAATGATTACTTACATCTGAACCACAAGTCCAATGCCGTGTCGAAATGCCCAAGCGTGGGCAGCTCGGTTCTAAACCACTGCGACGGCGGTTGCGCGTTGGGCATGTCTTCAGTTAGCCACAACTTCCTCCACGTATCTTTCACGATGTCGCTCGTCCAGACTTCCTTCCAGTGCCGAGAATCTTGAAAGTATGTATTGAGATTAACTAAGGCGCGCGTAGCTTGCTTCACGTCTGCGGAGGTCATGTTGATCGCTCGTGCACCACGAACAAGCGCAGTTAACGTGGGGATGAAGTTTGTCTTGATGTCTGTGATTGTGGCTTCTTTGACAAGGTGGTCGACCTCACTGTCTAGCTTGTTCGTGAACATGCCGTGACTTGGATGCATGAAGTCAAGGCCCCATAAAGGAAGGACCTTGAGCGATTCGACGTTTTCTTCGGTCTGATGCTTGGGTAATCCAAAGTCGTTCGCCGACTCGACTACCATGTGCCACTTGATTGTGCGCAAATTGTTGATAAGATCGCGACGGCAAGCGGAAACTCCTCCACCTTCATTCGGCCATGTGCCAGTATCAACGGCAATGACATGAAGATTTTTGTCGGTGTCGCCTTGTAGCGTCTTGGTTCTTGTGAAGATCACAGCATCGCCACCTTGGCCAAAACTGAAAAGATCGCTCATCCGGATCGCAAGTGGGGTCCATGCACTAATGTCGCTTGTGAGATCGCAGCTTGCCATGATTGCATCAGCGTGTAGGGCAAGATAGTCTTCTGCTTTCAAAAGGCTACCTCGGTCGCGACGCCGCCAGTACGGCCGAAGCAATGCTTCTTTGCGAATAAGCTCTTCATCAACCCAACGGATGACCACGCCGTCGAGGTCATTCCGCTTCTTCCATGTTTTCCACAACTGTGATCGTGCCCTAGACGTAGAGATCTCCTGTTGCTTGATGTTGTTTCGAAACAGTCTACTCATAAAGCTTGACGTAGGCGATTTGAACGCGAGCAAAGGATTCTCATCAGTGAAGGTGCACCGTGTTGGCTTCTTCAATACCCCAAGCCAATCGTGGCGAATCATGTCTGGAGTTTCGACCGGGTCTCCATTAAGCTTAGTGGTGATTGTTGGGTGGAATTTGTGGTCGTATAGCCATGTGCATTCGTAGACATCGGCACCCTGAACGAACGTTGCCTCGTGCACACGTGGTGTCGGGATCCAACGCTCCGTCTTCTCGGCATGGCGCACAGGTGGAGCACACCAGCTGACGTTGGCGGACATGTGCGGCAGTACGAATTCTGCGCGTAGCAATTCATCGTCGTACTTGGCATTCTTACGGTAGTGGTATTTGAAGCGCACCAAGTTGCCGTGACTGATGTAGCTACCAGACTCCACATGGCCTTTGCGGTTGTAATGGACTTTGGCACCGGTATCGTCTCCTGCAATGCAGCTCCTGCTCACTGGAATTCGATTATGCCTAGCTTTTGAGAGCTGAATAAGCCGAGAAGACCTTTTCGTTCCGTATTCATACGTGTACTCATTCGTCACTTTGACATTTTTGTATTCTTGCCGCAGCGTGATGCGTATGTCTCCATCGTACTGGGTGATTCTTGTGTGACCCCAAGTCGGCTCCTGAGTTAGGACACCCTGATAGAATACCAATTTGAAGTGGCCATTCTCAAGAGCATGAAAGAACGCAGTCTCGGTATCGCCGTAACTACGGATGACCAAGCGGTTCTTTTTCTGGATGATTAGACTACCTTTCACGGTACCCGCAAGCCCTGCAATGTCCTTGCGACGGTAATACAGGAAGAATGGCAAGGCGAATGACATAGCAGCCCGACTGTAGATCCACAGTCCGGTGAGGATGAAGGTTGTTGGCTTGGCGATCACAAGTGGCGTGCGAATCAAGGCGCCATTGAGCTCTCGCTGGAACTCGGGATCGGCCATACACGCCAGGACGAAGAACTTGATCCAGGTGCCTATAGAATGGTAAATGTAAGCCAGTGGTATTCTGAAGTATTCCGTAGAGATACTGAAAAGCGAAACAGCTGAGCGGTTCAGAACAGGATAATAAGACTCCTGGAAATCGGCGGTCAACTGCCAATACTCCTTGTTGTTGAGAGCTTGGTCACCGCGGTGCTGAAAATAGCTAATTTTATTGACGGCGAAGTAAGCACCGAGGTCGAAGCGTGCCACTCTTGACAGAATTGTACACGAGTCTTCGGCCGCGACATTCGCGTGGATCCATGCCATCTCGGTGTTGGTAAAGGGGGCACGAACACCGATACATCTTCGCAGGAACAGACGCCGAATTTCCAGAGGTAAAGTGTCCCATTGAGTCTCGCAATCGTACCCAAGGCAGAGGTGACGAAGAAGCTCTTTACGGCATGCCGTCTCGAAGTGGCGTGCCTCTGTGCCCAACAGAAGCGCCGGCATGGATCGTTTGCTGCATTCTGAAACGGTATATGTCTGTTCTTCGATAGCTCCAGAGGCTATCATGGATTCTGTAACCTCCGCCTGATTATGTGGCATGCCGAACATGGTTCCCGAGCACGCGTGCAGCAACGTTTCCGCAATGGTCGCACAATTACTGCTCACGTTGACTTGAGCAGAAGTAGACTTGCCTGAGTCTGAGGCAACGTACAGGGTCAAATGCCCATCCGAAAACTTTGAGATCGCACGAAGGCCTGTGTGTGTGTCTGCCACGGACTGCATGGGAACGATGAATATCTTGATCAAATCGTTATTCCACGCACGAACGACCCTTTGCGTCAGAAATGGCATCGTGGGAAAGGCTTGTAGTGCGAGACGAGAGAGGTTGTCATGAGTACATGATAACAGCATGGCCGTGATCTGATCGCCTGGATGTCCTGTCGGCATAATGCGGAAACGATCTTCCTTGGGTGCAAGCTTCAGCTTCTCACAGAACGCGTGAAGCTCGGTCTGACTAAATTCGGCGTCACTTCCGGCTCCGGAAAATGCGCGGTATTGCTCATCGCTAGAGCGATGCACACGTACTTGAAAATGTCCACCGCCGAGATTCACAGATTTGGTTGAGCCAAGAACTTGTTCTCGTGGTCGGAATCTGCCCATAGTTTCGGAAAACCACACTCCAAAGTCAATTGTGTCTGGCATACCGAGCTTGGCCGTCCGGAAAGATAATATGGCCGCAGTCCAAGTGGAGACCGCTAGCCCGATAACTTTGCTGTAAAGAAATTCGCCTGGCATCACATTTATGAGTACATTGCCAACAATAAAGCCGAGAAGGACTGCTGCGAGAAGTGGCATGAGTGCGTGAGGACCAGAGAAGATTTTGTTGTACTGATACAACAGTAGACCACTGTACGCCCCCATGTAGGCGAGGAACATGATCAGTCCCACCTCCGTGCCATTAAAGATCCAGATGAGCGCTGCACATACAGCTAGAGCCCAGACATGTACCCCGACGAAGCGGCAAAGGGTGTTGAAGTAGAGGTGACGCCTGAACTTTTGGTCGTTGGCCTTGGCTTTCCTGATTTGAGGTATGTCCTCTATAGAAATGGGTGACATCTGCTCAGACATTGTATGCAAATGCTGTGCTTTGTAGTCGAGCAGGACAGCACCAATGAGATAGTACGCAAGGCCGAAGCCAACAGACAATCGAAGCGTAGTGTTCATTTCCGACGTGATCAGACCCACGTTGTTGCCGCCGTTCACCAAGTCAACCCATCGATCCATGAGAGCCACGAGAAAGTAAAGAACACCGCAGTAGATCTCATCACCGGCGTTTCTCCAGTGTATGAATGAGTTGTGCAGTTTGATGCCTTTTTGGGATTGTTGCATGCTCTCCAGCGCAACTTGTGTCTCTAGGTTCCAAGTGGAGCTGTAGGGAATTGGACGCTTGGTTTCAGTGACACGGCAGTACCAATCAAGCAAAAACAAGGTAGCATCCCAGCAATCAGCGAGGCGCCTTACGAAGTTGTCTGTTGTGGGTCTTTGCCAGAAGCGACGTCCGTTTTCGTGTACGACTGCATCGTAGAGCTCCTTACGGCAGAGGGCAAGTATTGCCGGTTCGCTGAGGCCATTGAAAGCTTCTAGATCTCCGAATGACATCTCAGATGAGGGTGCAACCGAGTCGCTGGCTGCCAGCGACATTCTGGGCCCCTTGCTGAGTCGGTTGGCTGCGTCGTGTTAGGTTTTGATACCATATTTGTTAGGTCTCGAACATACGTTTGGTTATATTTACACTTGCAGCACTCTCTCGCTGGTTGTTCCTTTGTATGTACCAGTCCTTGATATCAGAGTCATTGAGAGTCTTGATATCATGATACCAAGTCACCCATTGAGTCGCTACTCGACGAGTGGCCAGAATCAGAAGCGTCACAAAAACATAGAGAATACACGGATAAATGTAGATGTCATATGCCCTGTCGTGATCCCAAATGAAGATGGTGAGTAATGGCGATATGGTCAAAGTTGGAATGACCATGATGATGATTCTTCGACCGTTCAGGAAACTCGAGCCAGGAATCTGATATGTCGATAGCACTGCCAGAATGGTGAGATATGCTGTGAGTCCGAAGAGGTAGATGAAGAACACTGCGGCAAGGCCAGCCGATTCTACCGAGGCAATGACGATGAAGCCCAAGAGGCACCCGGCAAGCGTGAATGCTAGGCCACCAATCAGGCGCGTAAGTACAAACATGTTTGCGGCCGAAAAAGCCATGGAGATGAGATAGTAGGTACCTCCGATGGAGATCCAGGTTCCTATAGCGCCGGAAAGGAGCAAAGATGACATGAGAGCCAATGTAGCATACTTTTGCTCCTTCTCTGACATAGCCGTGCTAAGGTACAGACCATGTCCAGTGGTGGAAAGAAGGACAATGTCTAGATCTTTTAATAATGAGCTTTGATTTTCGCACAAAAAACTTACCAACAAGAGCTGGAATTGCAAACACACTGAGAAACGTAAAACGACGAAAGGCTGGCATCACAGATGCCTTCTGGGCAGGGTCAATGTCCGTTTGTGCAGCGGCGTACGCCGACGCAAAAGAGGGCGCGTTGAACACCCACATAGGAGGCTGGTGTTCGTTCTGGTTGTAGTAATCCCTATGCTTCTTACTCAGGAGTACTCCGATGTCGCTGGGCTTGATGTCGAAGTATGCTTCGCAACGAGAACCCAGAGCGAATAGCTCTGCGAAAGCCGCACTCTGATCAGTGTATTGGTTGAATAGAGGATTGCGATCTGAGACTTCGATGTAAACTTCTTCGAAACCCGCTTTCCGAGCTGCACAGAAGATGCAGAAAAGCAAGAAGTCGGTCACGGAGTCTGTTTCACTTTTTTTCGCCAGGGTTTCGATAGCAGCAGTGATTGCGTCCAACTTCTCGTGATCTCGCCACCACAGTATGTCCAGGAACGTCTCAGACACATGTCTGAATAGCTCCAATGCGTTGTGTTTGTTGAGGGTTGGTAAATTGCAAAGACGGTACCACTTCAGCTTGGCATTCACCAGAGACTCGTCCGTGATAACACCGCTTATGTAATCCATATTACTAAGCTGCTTGAGCTGGTGATAGGTTGGTACCTCAATAAGCAGCTCTTCGCATTCTTTACGTAGCGATTCAAGCATTGGACACCCATTCTCCCACCCCGAATGTTGTAGGTGTTGCAAGTAGAGTAAAAGATCCGTGGAGGACAGAAGCCGGAAATCCTGGTAGAATCGCTCAGGCAGACGTGATGAGGGACCTAGGCTTGCTTCGACTGTGTGCAAACCGTACTCTGCCAGAAAGCAATGGTATCTGGAGAAGCCCATGCGACTCAAGTGCGTGTGGAGTAAAACTCCAGCCAAGTCTTGGACAGACTTGGACAAGTACATCAATATGGTTGTGGTCCTCGACTCAAGCTCCCAAACACCCCAGAATTGTCCACCATCTGGAGTGTGGAACCCGGAATCCAGACCAGAGAAGACTTGTAGCTGATAAGGATCGTCCATTTCATCAGTCGTGTTTAAGAGTGCATCCACAAGGTCCGCGATGACTTCTCGTGAGGATTGTATTGAATCTAGGATGCGACTCTCTCTGCGGCAGTAGGTGCTAAGAGATTTGGCGGCAGCATGCAACTGTTGAGCGGGAACCTTGCTTAGCAATTTTAGGGTTCGAAGTCTCCTTTGTGATTTTAGAACATGATCAAAATCCAGTTTTGATGCATTCAGGCCAATAGGAAAGCAGCCCAGCGATCCGTATTGAGTGCCGTCGAAACAACATGACAGAGCGTTCTCTGAATTCTTCTTCAGAGCAAGAGCCCACTCCGGGACAGAGGTGGGGAATGATGATGACTCTTTAGACAGCAAGGCGCCATTCTCGTCTATCTCCGGGTACTGCACGGTCAGGGTAGAGGTACTCGATTTGTCGTCATTGTCAGATTCGGCCCCGTCCAGTCCAGCAATGGTATTGCCAAGCAACGGGAATATCGTCTGCAGCGGAAGGTAGTCATCTATGGTACTTGAGAACTCTGGTGAAAGCTGATGATATATTAGACTTCAACATGTTCATGGCCGAACGAGCGATACGTACAGTACGGGTGGTGCGGTACTTTTCGTGCACAGTCATGACTCTCCGAGTTTTGAGCCATTGGAATGCGGCTAGTGGTTGTTCGCAAGATCGTATATCGTAGATGCTGGTCAGAGCGTGTCGGCGTGTGAAGTATGGAACTGCGCCATGGTAGCTACACCACGTGTGCGCCCTCCGCACAACAGCATGTGAAAGATCGACTTGATCGTCAATCGTGTCCCACATCATGGTCAGAAAAGGCCTTTGGCAAGCTTGTGAAACAAAGGCTTTTGTTGTGGTCTTCATCTTGTCCATCTCGAAATAGTCTCTCCGCTTGCCGTTGGGAAGGATTGTGCCGTTGCGGACGATGACACCAGAGAACGAGTCAATGTCCAATTTTTCTACATCATCAAGAAATTCCGGAGGCCCGACCTCGAGGTAAACGTCCAGACCATAGGCTCTGAGAAGTCTTGCAAGCCCATTGAGAAGAGGTGTCGATAGGCGTTCGCGCCAGCCCGCCACGACAACACCAGTAAAATATCTTTTTTGGTTCGGCTGCCTCAAGGTCTGTCGAATGATTTTGGAGACAATGTATACTACGCGCGACAGATCAAGCTCGGTGTTGGCGGGTTTGGCACTCAGGATCTGAAGCATATCAAGTCTGGCGATGATTTGCGGCCCAAGTTGTATGCGATCATGGTTGACGGCGTCGAGAACCCCAGGTTCACAATAATCAAGTATGACAGCATCCCATTGTGAAAGTATCTTTGCTTCTTGTGCGGTGACTGGACTATTGATCATACCCAAGTAGACGCCAAACGATGTTGGTTTTGCGGGAAGCGAATGCTTCTTGCAGACATTCTGTGCGCTTCGAGACAACAGATGAATACGCTCTTGCACCGACAGTGGGAGAACATCTTCTTTATGGTGAGCCTGGAAGGATGTACGCGATCAGATATGTGCAACCGGGATTTGTGGGCGTTTCCATACCTTCAGAAGACCCCGGACCGAATGGTACGAGAACCATAGAGCAGCAAAGAGTCCCACGACCGCGCTGACTGCAATGATGGTCACGAGCGTCCACTCCCACCAATGCTGGAAAGAAGGATAGCCCGTTGGAAACGCCTGGATGCCCAGAAAGCTTGGTGCCACCAAACCCTCTTTCACCATGATTACGGCCCAGTATGGGTAGCAACCAAGTACGACCAGACCGCAATGCTACCCCGAGCACGACCTCAGAAGTTTGATAACGAGAACGTATCGATCAACGTAGAGTGATACACCATGAGGCAAAGAAAGCACGGCTAAGAATGTTGCGGACAGGTCCAGATGCGGTATCCCATGGTGAAGGCTCCAATAGCTCGATACGAAAATGACTAGATGATTAAAGCCGAGTCTCCTGATAGCGAGGGCTGCAGCGAGTATAAGGGTAGGCTCTTCGGCTGCAGATGGCCAAGTCGGAGAGCCGAAGGAGGCACAAAATTCCCTTCTGTGTTGGAGTCAAGTGTAAGCAGTTGATCTGCGGATTGCGTTGGCACACCAAGTGAAAAAGCCGGAACATAGGCCTCCACCGGCGCAGGGTCCTCATAGCAAAGAAGCGAGTTCATATTTCCAGAAGCATGCAATACGACTCTTGGCTGCCACGATCCATGCGGCAGCGCTCCGTGGGCGATACGTGCAGAATCGCCATTTGGCCGGACAAAGCAGGCAGTGCCAGGCACAAGGCCCAGGGCATCCGGCACCATGTCGCGGGCAGTCCCATCTGTCCCGAACAGCGGACAGCGGACAGTAACCGCGGGTGCCAAGGAGCAAGCATTGTATACATAGATGTGAGCGATGAGGTGTGGTGAACGAGGTAGGTGGCGTGACTCGCGAGGACGCGCTGGGAGTGGTCGAGCGACGGCGACGGGGGCTGGAATGGCAGGCAGCATCGCTAGCGCCGGGCCCGAGCGCCGCACATCATGTCCCGATCGTCTCCTTCACCCGACGTCGCTCTTTAGCCTGTCCATCCAAAACTTGATCTTTAATCTCAGCACTCCTCTATTCCGGCAGCTCTCGCTGCTTTGCCTCCGAGACCAGCACGATAGCGCAATGCAATGCACCACCTGCAGATGAGCTATGGGGCCTGCACTTCACGGCTGAATCTGCGCACCCTGCAGACGGCCGCGTGTTGGCGAAGACGCTGGCCAGGGCTCGTCAGCCGCGTCGTCCCCAATTTCCTCGGATTTTCGCATCCCGTGGCCTTACGAGTATTGCGCGCAGGTAGTGCCGGTCTCCACCGTGGCAGTCCCCAGGATCTCTTAGTAGGGCACCAAGCTGAAAGAGCATGGATGACCACAGATGTGCACAATACATTGCCCTCACATAGCAACGTGCTCTATCCACGGCTCTTCGAGCTCCATTACCGCCAAGTCCCCTACGTCCCTACTTCGACTTAACATCATGTTACGTGTGTCGCGTGTGAGCGAGGACCGGCATTGATTCTTCACGTGAACTTGTGCGCACTTGAGCGCGCCGTGTCATGCCTATTACTGGGGCGAAATCCCAACTTCAGAACAGGTGCTGAGGCCTGAAAGGGAGACAATCGATAGTCTGGGTGGCTGTCTATGCTGCGTCTGGACCAATATTCTCCCCAAGGCCTGTTACTAGGTTAGACGACCTGGTACTTCTGCCGAGCCTTTCTATATTAAGGCCGCTAAGTTTCCCATGAAGTTTCTATTGTCACGCTGTTCACTCCATCGTCTCGCAATGGCGTCGTCTTGTCTCTCTTTACTCCGCGCCTGTGCTTTCTCCTTCTTGCTTCTCTTCTCGCATGGCGCTTCTGCGTATGTTGGAGGTGCCACTGTTTCGAGCACTATTCTGATCATCGCGCGCGATGCTTTGTCGGCAGAAAATACTGCTGCGGCTGGTCTACGAGGCTACGGGATTTCCCATGAAGTTCTGATCGTACCGCAGTCGGGTATCGCAAACCTACCCCTTTTGAACTCTTCCGCAACACATGGCAACTATGGTGGCATCGTCATTATCTCCGAAGTCGCATACAACTATGACGAATTATACTACAGTGCGCTCACCAGGGGGCAATGGCAAGATCTTTATGCATACCAAAGCAGTTTCGGTATCAGAATGGCTCGCCTGGATGTTTTTCCAACACCCGATTTTGGTGTCTCTAGCAACGGTGCTAGCCTCGATGATGAGCCCGTAACCTTCACCAACACCAGTGCCTTTTCCACCGCTGGTCTCAAAATGTGAGTAACAACATCTATTTGGCATGTCGGGCGCGTACGGGAATCAATGGACTGATTTCGCCATCCACTAGCAATGTGCCAATTAGCATCGCGAACATTTTCCACAATCCTGCGACCATCACGAATGCGTCTATGGCATGGGAAGTCGCCAGATTCGGTAGCGCTGGAACTGCTGCGGTCATCAATCAGATCGGTGATCGCCAGCAGATGGTATGGTTCATGCCCTTCGCGCTTGATTGGGCTCCATCAAGCAATGTTGCACAGCACTCGTGGATCATATGGGTCACTCGAGGCCTATACGTAGGTTTCAGAAGGATTTACTTGGGCACACAGGTGGACGACATGTTCCTGGAGACACCCATGTACAGACCGCGAGGTCAGAACTATCGTTGTAAGCCGGAAGATCTCGACTGGCATGTAACCTGGCAGGCCACCCTGAACACGAAGTTGCCGAAAGGTTCAGAATTCTTTATCGAAATAGGCCACAACGGAAATGGAGACATTGAAGCCGCTGCAAATACCGCAGACGGCGAAACGATTTGCAGTCCCGCATCCGGAATCGAATATGCTGATCAGCCAGATGGTAGCCCTGAGTATAAGAAGCCGCCGGGCACCGGAGTCGACATTTGGCCCTCTACCCCCGCCAAATACACATGGAGCCTGGCATGCGCGAAGATCGATGGATTGCAGAACTGGTTCGCGAACGAGGTTAATCGCGATGCGTTTGCACACATATCGCACACTTTGTACGTTTGAGCACTCGCGAACCTTGCGCTTCTAACAAACTCACAGCTCTCACGCTGATTTGACCAACGCAACCTACAATGATGCATCCAAGGAGATTGCCTTCAACCGGGCATGGCTGAACCAAGTTGGTCTAGATGCAGCGAAGCGATTCAGCACCTCAGGAATTATTCCGCCTGCCATTACCGGTCTGTATAATGCGGATGTCATTAAAGGCTGGATGGACAACGGTATATTCAACGTCGTAGGGGATAACACTCGTCCGTTGCTCCGCAATACCAACAATTTCTTCTGGCCCCTCAATACTACCGTGGCAGGAAACGGCTACGCAGGCTTGAATGTCATGCCACGATGGGCGACGCTAATCTACTACAACTGCGATCTCCCAGCTTGTACCTTGCAAGAATGGATCGATACTTCAGCTGGCAAGGGTACGTTTGCCGATCTCATGAACAACTCGAGAGACACGGCTATTCGCCAACTGTTCGGGCTCCACTGGGACGCGTAAGTATTAAGACTAGGCGTTCAACGAACGATTGCTAACGAGAAGTGCAGCTACATGTTTCACCAAGCCAACATGCGCGTGAACGATGTGCCGACAACAACTGTGAACGGAATAAGCGATCGATATTCTCTTCTCATGACCTGGATTGAGACTATAACCGCAGAGATGATTCGACTGTAAGCCCCAATATTGAAGCCCCCGGCACTGGATCCCTGCTAATGCAATGCAGCACCACCTGGCCCTTGAAGACGCTTAAGCACGATGACCTAGCCCAAGCGTTTGTTAACCGCCAGATTCGTGATCTCTGCAGGCCTAGTCTTACGTGGACTACCTCTGCCGATGGCGCTAACATTGAGAGTATCAACGTTTACACCGCTGGCGGCAACAACTGCAGGACACCGATTCCAATCACAGTTCCCGTAGCTACCTCATCCACAACCGGTGCCACAAAGGAGCAGCTTGGTAGTGATCCGCTGACATTGTGGGTGACGATGAGTGGTGCAAGCCGCAACTACAATTTTACAACGCCTTATAGGCTATAGAGAAGGCCCTCAAAACCATAGCCTCGTACTTCCACATTCGTTGTATGTAATGTAGATCCTAGCATAAACAAAAAGGTCTCAAAATAGCTGTTACGTCCGTTGAATCATCTCCACTTGCCGCTGTCTTCTGCTGGACCTAGGTCACGCTTACTATTTTGCCACTACACCTCACTGCCTGAATGCAGCATTAGCAATACAAGTGGAAACCTTGGCCAGTTTTGGCAAGCTGCACCTGCACACCACAAATATGATCGCAGACGCACAGCCACCGAATACAATATAGGGTAACGTGAAGTTGCCGAGTCGCCGAGATTTCGTTCTGTCCCAGACCGCGATGTGCCAAAACAAATCCACTGTCCCAAGCAAGAAGGCCCTTAACCAAGATGCCAACCCGCATACACTTGACACGACCCAACAACTCGGAATACGCCAGCTCGTGCATGGCAGTCCGAAAAGCCACCGGTGCTTACTTTGTTGCCCAACTCCGATGCCGATTGACGACGTATCTTTCTATTCTGCCTGTGCAAGCCCCACAAACATAGGTCCTTGACCGTGATCCTTTGATGCGCCACATCTGCAATATCGTGCTGCATGAGCGCTAGCTGCATTAGGCTGCTAAGGCTTGGTCAAGCCGGCTATATGAGCACTGCATAGTACCCTTACCTCGTGGGATCATTCGGCTAGATCCACGTTATTGGATGTCAGACGGAGAATGTTTTCCCGAGAAAAAGGTTTCTGTGCGAGCAGCTGCGGAATACTGCTTGAAGACATTTGCGCCACATGGAATTGCCATGCACAACATGTCCGACAAACCTCCAGCGAAGAGGTCACCGCCTTGTCGACGCAAGATAATCCTAGGAAGCATAGTGCTTCTCGCTGTCATTGCTCTCGCGCTCGGTCTGGGTCTGGGTCTAGGTCTTACCCTTGGGCGCGACGATGGCGGTGACGATGACGGCGAAGAGCCTACTCTGAGTCCACTCCCGTCGCCAAACAACACACTGCCCTGGACACCAAGCGTGAATGACACATGGCAAATTATTTTGTCACATCCACCTCTCGTGTCGGACTCAGTGACGCCAGACGTTAGTATTTTCGACATCGATCTCTTCGACTCACCAGCGTCAACGATTGCGCAGCTACATAACCTGGGGAAGAAAGTCATATGCTACTTCTCGGCGGGATCGTATGAGAATTGGCGACCTGATGCAAAGGACTTCAAGAATGAAGACCTAGGTAACAATCTCGACGACTGGCCAGGTGAGAAGTGGATAAAGTTGAATAGCCAAAATGTGCGAGAAATTATGAAGAAGAGGATCGAGATGGCGAAGGAGAAAGGATGCGATGGCATCGATCCAGACAACGTGGACGGATATGTACGTACTGACCGTCCATACTCGACATCAAAATCTGACATGTGCCATAGGAGAACGACAATGGCGTGGGCTTGACATTAAACGATAGTATCGAGTACATTCAATACTTGTCTATAGTTACGGGCCCTTTGAACCTGACACTTGGGCTGAAGAACGCGAAAAAGATCATATCCGCAGTCCTTCCGCTAGTAGGCTTCTCGGTCAATGAGCAATGTGCACAATACAACGAATGCGACGACTTCCAACCCTTCATCACAGCAGGAAAGCCCGTGTTTCACATCGAGTATCCAGGGGGCGAGGGCGACATATCGCAACAGATCCAGACGGATGGCTTTGGCGAAGATACGAAGAAGAAACCGTGTACTTCGGAAAGTAGTAATGGCTTCAGCACGGTGCTGAAGAAGATGAACCTTGACGGATGGGTGGAATACTGCGATGGGAGAGTTGAAGCTACAAGTCTCGATGAGGCCGTAGGAGGGCATGACTAAAGTGGGAAGAAACAATCAGTGTTCACATCACCGCCGCTCACACGGCATTTCAGCGACGGTGCCGTGCATTCCACTGCAATTCCGAGACTTCATCTCAGAATCCGATGATGCATGCCGCAAAACGGCGTTCGTACTGGCCCCAGGGTCTGAAGAAACCAGAGATCAAGCATAGCAAGCATCACACACGCCCTATGGCAATGTTTTAACGTCGAGGCTAAAGTATGCTTATTTGCTCAAAGCAATTTGTTCGCAGCAACTATATTGCTAGGATTTTCGATATCGTCAAGGGATCTTTCGGGTCGTGATCCGTGGAGGAGAATTTCCAAACCGGTAACTGCGGGGTGCATTTCGCTGGGGCAGTACGTTATGCTTAGCATGCTCAAGCAATTCTCACATGGCTTCGTCCGTGCAATTAAGAGATGCTGACTGGTTGATGGGCAATTAAGAGGTGCTCACTGGTGGATGAGCAATTAAGAGGTGCTCACTGGTGGATGAAAAGCCTGCTTGCATTGGGTTGCACGGCAGTCTTTTTGTTGGAACATGTTCGTGCTAGGGCCGAGGCGCTGTTGGGCCGATTCAATGTGATTGCATCGCGTACTCGAGCCGGTCGTATCGCGAGGCCTACTAATCCTCGGCGTATTAACCGATCGATACTCAGTCCTAGCTTCGACGTTCACAGCAGCGGAGTTGAACTCATCTATGCCCAATGTGGTGCGGGCCATGGCTTACCGGCGCTCATGCTTACTGAATGTTATGTCCGCTTTTCGCTGTTTAGTATCATGACGGTTAAGGGAATTACAGAAAACAAAGTCGACATCAACCGGCACGCGGACCTCGTAAGCCGGCTCATTCCTATCAAGATTCTAGTACCGGCGTGCAACGTGACATCGTCAGGTCTCAGGTGACTGGTGGAAATGGGGCGACATCTCCGTATCCAGCTGGGCATGCAATACGGTAGTGTACGTAGGGGGGCCAAGCTACTATTCTTAGCCGGGTGAATGCGGTTAAAGTTTGAAGGCTCCCGGCGTATGCGAGTTCCTGGGTAGACTTACCAGCGGTCGGTGGCGACACACAGTTCCGCTGGCCGCATTTGAGGGTGTAGAGAGGAAATCTAGTACAAGTGGGTCAAGGCGTACGCGTCCCCAATGTCGAAGAGTAGTAACTTTTGCGGTTGCTATGGCTAATGAGTGGGACATTGGTGGCCGTGATGTTCGTCCACATTGCCTGCTACCTCAGTCGCCGATGGCATCATATTGCGTGGCGATTCAACCATTAGTACACCGACACCATGGCCATCGTCTCGAAGACATTCCAAGTGTGGTGTGCGAGCTGCCTTGTTCCAGCCGATCCCCAGTTCGACACGCATCGATGGCTTTGGTTGGCATGCGTAGCGCGTGTGGGTGACCCATGCCCCTGGGCGCTGAACAGTGAACACTATCTGTACGACCCAGCTTTTCTCAACTTTCGACTCGTGCCGGACGATTCGCGTCTCAGCCTGTTTTTTTGGCACAATCTCGGTCACCAGGCAAGTTGTATTTGAGTAACCAAGATTCCGCTACTTGTAGCGGGACTTGTGCCTAAACATCATTGCGATTCCGCGGCGATTGGGGAGCGTTTTCGTGATGAGCCTGGCCCTCGGCGTGGAGTCGTGCAGCGAGGACTGTATGCATCCTAATTCTCAGGCTGTACCTGGTGTCTTCATGGGATGGCTGTTGACCGGGGTTCTCTCGCCGAAAAGCGCCCAGATGGAGACAGCTGAGCGCATTTGCAGCCGTGTAGTAAGGATACAGGCATCTTGTGCATGCAAAGGTATCCGCACCCACCAAGCTGACCTCTCTCGGTGGGGACGGGTATGTTGGAACTTCAACTAGCTCTCGCCCGAGGGCCGAAAGGTACCTACAAGACTAGTGAACCGTCCGATCGGGTCGACGACTTGTCAGCCTCGCAGGCTCGCACGTGTTTGGGACAGCAATAGATGCGGAGGGGGTGGTCGAAAGCTGCGACGCTCCGGACTGCCCGTGAGGCGGCCAGACGCATAGAGCCGCCAGCATGTTGAGGCGATTTTGTAACCAACCATTTGATGCTTGATCCTTGCGAGGGCCTGCCAGGTACATATGATGCTCATTTGAAGAATTGAAGAGAACTCCGTATGCATGTCGTATTGTGATGGTAAGCTGGAGCGAGCCACTACGTGCATAGTCGCTGCGGTGCCATGGAGAAGTTCGGTTGAAATAGAGTGTTGTAGCGCGTCACTGCGGGTTAGCGCCCAGTTCCGGTGGACTGGTGCGGGGGTAGTGCATTCCGCCAGATCAACGCGGGTGTCCATGTGTGTGGCGGAAGGTCGTTCTGATTGGCCTCGGTGAGCTGAAGCGGAAGAAGAATATTAAGAGGGCAAATGTGATCACCGCTCCTTTTGCAAAGCCTCGCCCAGTTGCTAAGCCTGAAACGCTGGAAACTCAGAGATTCTAATCACCCGGCGGGCTCACGGACCGCCCTTGCTGGGGAGACCTGATGTCTTGACCACGATCATGAACGACATTCACCCCTAACCGGCGATCATCATTGAGGCGTGAACGGTGGCGGAACTGGTGAAGATTGACAGAAACATGGCGTCAAGTCACCATCCAGACATGCCCAACTGTAGGTCACGCGCAAGGTATGCATTGTGCACAGGAACTGGCGAATGTCCATACATTCGTTGATGGTGTATAGACCACCGCTGTTGGATATGGCTACTTTCAGCGTCAGTATGATTTCAGCTCGACAGCGCGGCCAAGGATTCTAGAAATACAGGGAGGTGCTGATCGATGCCCGAGTAGTTCCTATCGCCAGTCGACTGTATGCCATAAGCCACAGCGAGGAGCTGCATCAACGTAACCTCGATCTCGACAACAGTAAGGTCTGGCAGGCTGTGCACAACAAGCGCAAGCGTCATGCGATTGTACAATTTCGTTGCGTCTGCGACCGCAAGCTGATGAATAGACCAAATTGTGGAAGAATTTTCGAACACCACGGTCATGTCAGGGCCAATGTGGTCACACACTGAAGACTTCCTTTCCTCGAAGTATTGTGGAATGTGGAGCAGGCAAAGCGCCAGGATTCTGGACTGCGATGTAATGTCAGCCTTGTATGCGCACAATTGCCGGCGTACCGAGCAGCAGTACCAGGGACGGTGTCTTCGACAATAAAGCTCTGTCATATAGGAGCGGCACAATGACAAGCGGCCTGCAGCAGGGGTCATCACGACCAAGCTTCCGTGGGGCCCATGGGCCAGCAGTGCCGAGATGAAAAGTGATCCTGCCGATGTAGCTCTCCTTCAACCCGTCATTTTCTTGAACACCTTCGCTATAGCCTGCAAATATGAAACAGAATCTGAGGAATATCGTGTAAGTCTTGTCGACGAAGATGCCATCAATGGCGAGGGAGTCTTGACACTCGCCGCAGAAAGAGTAGGCGACTATGTCGCCTACCACTGTGTTCAAATCTCTCGCGCACTACGTGGTCAACTCATAACCGAAAGTGCGTACATTGTTGAAGGGATTTATTTAAAGTCTCTATGGCGTGCAAGCATTCTGCGATCGACATAGAGCCATCGCCTGGACCGCTGTGGAAGTTCACTACGATAGTGAATTGTAATTGAGGCTATCATGCAGCCTTGGGATAATCAGATCCAGATCACAAAAGACTCGAGGTCGAATAGTAAAGGCCCGTGCATGTCGAAGATGGGAATCCATGCCCCCATGGAAAGATAGATGCACAGCGGCACGATCACGGAGTTAGCCATGGTCCGAGTGTGATTGATTTAAATATGCGGGTTGCTTTGATTTGTTGCTGAAAGCCGTAAATAACATGCGATGCAGGTGGGGGACTAGAAGTTGTGTTGGTAAGATGACTTGGTTGTTGCTAGGCTAACAAACTGCTAAGGATGAAAGGTTGTGTGACACAAGTCGCTCATGGTCTCAGGCTCCGTTGAGACGCGCATTTATGACAGGACAGGAGCGGCGAAAGAATCCTTGTGCTGGGTGCACGTTTGCTCCCATGTTGTCCGTGTGGTCCATGTGGAACCCATCGTGAATTTTTAGAAGATACGGTAGTGACATGCATACTCGGTACGTAGTTAGGTATGATCCCAGGTAGATTGAGCAGGGTTAATTATCGATGGGTAAGTACATTCGAAAGTGCTGGGCCTGACGAGATCCGGAGATGACTGAGTCGGGATCAAGTGGCCGGATCGTGCCAAGGAGCATACAATATTGGACTGTACAGCAGAATATTTTATTGAACAGGTCCTGCCTAATTCAGCATGAGCTGCTTAGAATCAAAACAACTGTGGCGTATATAAATATTTTTCGACGCACCGCACTAGGTTCTGTACAGACCATCCAGCGCGCTTTTTTGCCTTGCCAACTCAGCTCTTTACATTCGCTATGTCTTCGATCTTAGGATCTGCGTCGCCGTCGTGCTCAATATCTTCCATTTCTGTGAATTCAACTCCCGACGCGATGAACACCCCTGGAACGGACAAATCAGTACTTTTCGACGGCGATATCACGGCGGACCCACTTGATATCAACGGTTCAGGCTCTTCTTTCATTATGGTCGTTGGTGGTCTGGGCTATATCGGCTCACATACAACGCTGGAGTTGCTCAAAGAGGGCTACAACGTTGTCGTTGTCGATGACCTGAGTAATTCTTATGAGGATGTGCTGGAACGAGTCAAGTTTCTGGCTGGAGAGTCCTGCAAAGCACAAGGCAGGAACATGCCGGCACTGCACTTTCGACAGCTCGATTATCGTAGCCCTGCGATGCGATCCGTTCTTGCCAGCTATGCAACCTACACAGTGAACAACAAGCCAGAACCGGCGGCGAGGCACCATCCGTACTCGACACTGCAGCGAACAGACTCCGGAATCGACATGGGGACAGACGAGCCACAAGAATATATCCTCGAAAGAACATCAAGAATTTCCGGCGTCATTCACTTCGCTGCGTACAAATCAGTCGAGGAGAGCATCCGACAGCCACTGCGGTATTATAGCAACAATGTTTGCGGGCTTGTGGACTTCCTCGCACTGCTCGAGCAATTCGGTATCAAGAACCTCGTCTTCTCGTCTTCAGCTACAGTATACGGTGAAGGGGCGAATTGCGGTGTGCCTCTGCGGGAAGAGTTGTGCGTACATCACCACGAATCTTTTACAGAAAGTGATGGAGTTAAACGGGAGGTTGTTCCCGGTGTTCTTGGCCTGACTTCACCATACGGGCGCTCTAAGTTCATGTGCGAGTCCATTCTTGCAGATGTTGCCAAGTCCGATCCAACGTGGTCCATCACGGCCTTGCGCTACTTCAATCCAGTAAGCGCAATTATGCGAAAAGGTCAATTCTGCTGGCTGACAATTTTGTAGGTTGGATGTCATGAGTCTGGCATCTTGGGTGAAGATCCTCGCCAAAAGCCGAGTAATCTAATCCCAGTGATTGCCACTGTTCTTACAGGAACTAGACCGGTGCTAGATATCTTTGGTACTGATTGGGATACGCCTGATGGGACCGCTGTTCGGGACTTCATCCACGTAGTAGACCTCGCCCGTGGACACGTTGCTGCCCTGGCAGCTTCAGCAGCTGGACGTATCAAGTCAGCTTTCCGAACATACAACCTAGGTAATTTTACCCATTGCGGAGAATGGCTTGACTTGGACTAACACGATGCAGGTACCGGAAGAGGCCACACAGTTCGCGAAGTGCTTGTGAGTCTTGAGCAAGCATCCCGGAGAGTAATTCCCGCGCGAGAAGTAGGCCGGAGAGCCGGTGACGTAGGCTTTTGCGTTGCTGAGGTTCGACGTGCGGAAGATGAGCTTCAGTGGCGGGCGGAAAGAACTCTTGACGACTGCTCTGGTGACGTCTGGAACTTTACCAGAAGACGGTGTGTTGATATCCAGATGGGCTCATGATTGGGAAAGGCAGCGAGTTAAGCACTGTTCGATTCCTCCATATGATGTCCAGACGACCCTTGAATACTTCGTTCATCGTCTTATTTTTTGCGTTAGCAGCAAGGCGTTTTATCTCTTCAACTTTCAAAAGACTGCATCATCATCTTCGTGTAGAAACCGATTGTACGCAACGTAATACGAAAGCGCATTGTTTCGCAGAGCGTGCCTGGCTTACTCGAGAGTGACGCTCTCCCATTTAATTTATTTCCAGGCTGCCTAGCATTGCCACGTCGTTTTGAAAGTGTCACGAGTTCGTTTGTAACAGTAGCCAAGAATGACGAGAGTCGTTGATGAGTCTACGTGAACTGGATGGAGGCTAACCCTGAGCTGCAGTTGCCAGGACATGTCAGCATCATGTGATCGGGTGGCGTATATGTCGAGATCGTGACAAGTTCAATTTGTTTGCCCAGGCTACTACCATTTGGCGTTCTACGGAGTAAACTGCCGGGAATTCGCGTTTCTTGAATACCCTGCGCCAGGCAAGCCAACTCCGCGCTGGCTTCTAGAAGAATAATGGTGAAAATTTTCGAAGGCTCCATTCATGCCACATGGTATTCAAGGCTGCATGAACATTGGTTTGCCTATTACAACTTTTTGCCTATTACAACTTTCAATCCGTGGTAGACTTGTGCATCGTGTAGATGTTCTGTATGTTGGATGCTAGTATTTCTTTACAACGCCATGAACTGATTGTGTCAAGGTACTTTTTTCCGGCTAAGCAAGCAGGCAGCGGTAATTTGTGCAGCGACCACCTGAGCTGCAGGATAGGACATGCTAAAATAGTTGCCGGTCATTGACGAGGGACATTTCTCTATCTGTCCATCATTTTGCGTTGTCACGAACGAGTGCGTGCTGCTCCACAACGGCTCCCGGATGGCGATGGCAGGCTATCGATTCGCGCCGTGGCCCGCAGAATTCGGCAGCGCGTAGAGTAGTCAAATCACGTCGTTGACGAATCAGCACTGCCGGCTCAGGTGGCGTTTGCTGTTGGCGAGCGGGCTATCTGGACACGGCGGCTGCGCTGTGCGCAGACGGGCCCAACGGTTGCGCAGATGGCGGACAACGACGATGACGAATGGCTCACCATTTCCGAGGAGCTGCGGATGGTGAGCGATCCGGGGTAGCACAAAGGCAACAAAGGTGATGTGGCCAACTTGAGGTAAGGGAGAGATGCAACCAGCGGCTCGTTGTTGCGCGAGGGCTCATTGGGCTAGCGCACCACGTGATGAGGATTGCGGCTTCTTCAACCACACCTTAATCACTTCGCAATCACATGTCGCAAGTCCTAACTTCGGCACACGTCGGGCCACGCACTTTTACACTCGCCTTCACAAAGCCCCTGGGTTTCAGATGCCTCCTTCAGCCATGGCTTTGCCCAGCCAGACAATGCAAGTTTTCTGGGGAAATGACCACGACCTGTCGTCCGACTCCACATCGGCAATCTCCCCGTCGCGCGGATTTCACTTTTCGCCCACCAGCAGTACCACGGAAAGTTTCAATGGCAGCACTCCACCTGTGAAGACCCCGCCGACTTCTGAAACTGGCAGGAAGGATTCGCAACATAGCATCAAAAGCGGCCAGAAAGATGCCAACAGCATTCAAGCACGGGCCTCTGTCGCTGTCGCATGCGTTCCTTGTCGCAGCAGGCATCTGAAGTGTGATGGCGGTGTGCGGTGTTCGAGATGTCGAACTGATAATGTAGACTGTACTTACATCAAGTCACGACGCGGCTGGAAGGGGAAGAGGAGGAACAAGGAGGAAAGTGGCGGGCCTGTGATCCTCAACGGTTCGTTACAACGGTTCTGCACATGCGAAATCCTAACACTTAGCAGGAAACACTGGGCCAGAGGCAAGCAGCAATAGCCATCTTTCATCCCCTGAATTCCCATATACTGTCGAACTCCCGACCATGAATCAACTCAGCAGCCCGACAAATGGTCTTGGCCCCCACCCAGTGGTCCCTCCTCCAGCCCAGCTCAACCTCAATGGAACCGCAAGATTGAACCGATTCGGCCGTCTGGGCCCCGAAACTGCATTTCAATCTTTTTATCACAATTTCTACAACTCACATCCTTTCTGTCTGCCAGAGCCGCGGTTGTTGACAGTCTTCAAAGACCGACAAGCCCCGCTTCTTGAATACGCGGTCCAGTTCCTCGGGTCCAGTTTCATTCCATCAATGCCCGCTGACATGTACAAAGAGGCACTCAATCGGAATATCAATAACGGCAACTACCCGCGAGACGCCTTCTCAGTTCAGGCATTGATGCTGTTTGCAATTGGCCTGCACGCACACAACGAGGTTCCTCGCGCAGCACAGATCTTCAACGTGGCCCAAACCTTGACGCTCGAGATCGGTATGCACCGCATGGAATTTGCCCTCATGCATGGAGGTGGAGACCCACAAATCGAAGAAAGCTGGCGAAGAACTTGGTGGTCAATGTACACTGTCAATGGCATGATGACCGCTGTCAACCCTGGTGTACAGTTTAAACTCAAGGACATTGCGACTGATGTCCCGTTGCCCTGCGAGAACGACCAGTATTTCTCAGGCGTAAGTACCCTTTCGTCATCGTTCGCTTACTCTTGGCAACATTTCCCATCTAGTGACCTTCAGCCCGTTTGTAGATCCTTTGGACGCCCTATCACGCCGCATCAGATATCACGAACTTGGTTAGGGATATCTTGCTAACATCTGCATAGCACATTCCCTACCCCAATAGTCTCCAAGACTATGACGACTCAGCCTTCCTCCCCACGCTTCCCATCTTCAGCTCCTTTACCTACCTTATCGACGCAATCCGCATCCTCGGCAAAGTTTTCGAATGCGCCCGCCTCGAATCAACATTCGAATACCACGCTGTTGACGTTGTCGATCAATACCTTTGCAATTGGCGCCTCCACCTACCACCATCTAAACTCGACATTGTCCATGACGGCCACGTCGACGAAGTGCTCTTCCAAGCACACATGGTCAACGCCGGCAGCACAATCATGCTGCACCGTCCCCGCAGCAACCTCGGATTCGGCCGCGTCGAAGGCGTAAACATCTGTGTCCAACCAGGCCAAGTCTTGCTCCCGACGCAAACCCGCGAAATCCACACAGCAAAATGCCTGACGTCGGCGGAAAACATATCCTCGCTGATCCGCCTCCCAGGCCAACTCCTCTACCACACTCCCTTCTTCACCTGCGTCGTAGTCATGGCGTCGGTAGTGCACCTGTCGTACTGGTCCTTCCTCGTGCCCGACGGCCAAGACGACATCATCAAACAGTCGATCCGCCTGGACGTCGGCACGCTGCAGCAATACAGCAATACATGGCCGATTGCAAACGTAGTCCTAGGCCAGGTGCGCGGCGTGGCGCACACGCTATTCAGCAGTAAGAAGGCGATGAGCATCCATTTGTGGAGTAACATCGACCAGCACGACATCATTCGCAATGTCATTGAGGAGGGCGGACAAGTCCCGATGCAGCAGTATGCGCAGCTGATTGCTCCGTAAGTCGCCCTCTTCTTCTTCTTCTCCACTTGTCTTTGCACATGCTCGTTGTGCTAACTTTGGTCGCGTAGTATGTTGAAGTCGTAAACAAACACTTTGCTGTTCTGGCGATTGTCCCATCTCCATCGCCAATACTTTTCTTATCTTTCATTCGCTTCATTCTTTGTCTTTTGTACAGTGGGCATACCTATTTTTAACCATTAATATCTTTACTCCCAGTTGATCTTGGCGTCACGGAGGCGTTGGTGTTGCAAGTGCTGGACAGCGCTGGAGACGAAGGTGATGATAACGGTTGGAAATGTAATGAAGATATGATGACTACACAAGGTTGAGCTGGGCGAAGCTCCCGACATTTTGGAATTTCACGAAAATAGAATCAATCAAAAAGTATTTTTTTTGCTTGGACGTGCTCCGTCAAGGATGTGATGTTGCAGCGTGCATGGCATTGGTCAAGATGAAAAAGCCGTCTAAATCTTGTTCATTTGTTAGGGAGCACCAGCTAGTCCAGCGCTCCGCATTGGAAGGAGACCGTCCGCCCATCATGCGTCTTGAACCGTTTTCGCTTTGCTAAAGATATCCAGAGCGCGTGCTATCGCTCATCCAGCCCGTCGCAGTCCTCCAAGTTCCGTGACTCGTGTCGATGTTGCCCAGTACAGCGCCTGGGTCAGCGCGTGATTCATATCTACAAATCGGCATCGTCCTCATCGGGCAGGGGCATCTGGGCGGCATCCTGCATCTCCTTCTGGTACTGCTCGAGCACGGCCTGATCGACCTGGACCTCAGGAGGAGCGAGAGCGGGCGCGGCGACGAATTCCTGTTTCTTGTTAGCATCTCCATCTTCGAGAGTCGCGTGAGGCATCATACCAAAGTCTGGTTGCCAACGAGTTTCCTGGCGAGCCAGAGGAAGGGCTTCTCGAAGTTGTAGTTGGACTTGGCCGAAATGTCGTAGTACTGGAGGTTCTTCTTGCGGTGGAAGGTGATTGACTTGGCCTTGACCTTGCGCTCCTTCACGTCGACCTTGTTGCCGGTGAGGACGATGGGGATGCTCTCGCAGACACGGACCAAATCACCTGTATGGATTAGCCAGGTTCAGCACAGCGTTGTTGTCGCGGGAACGTACGGTGCCAGTTGGGGACGTTCTTGTATGTGATACGCGAGGTGACGTCGAACATGATAATACCGCACTGGCCGTTGATGTAGTAACCATCACGGAGACCGCCGAACTTCTCCTGACCTGCGGTGTCCCAGACGTCGAACTGAATGGGGCCAAGGTTCTGCCATGCGCATCAGTATGCCGTATCGCAGTGTGAGGTGCGGAGAACGTACTGTGGTGAAGCCGAGAGGGTGGACCTCGACTCCGAGCGTCGCAATGTACTTCTTCTCGAACTCTCCGGTCAAATGACGCTTGACAAAGGTCGTCTGTGGGACATGGTGGTCAGCATTGATACTTTTAGTCTTGTTGTGACGGGTCCAGCGCCAGCGTGGGGGCGCAATGAGATGCGCAGCGGCTCGAGAGGGTACACACCTTTCCGGTACCGCCGTCACCGACAAGCACAAGCTTGAAGGTAGGCGTGCCTGGAGCGCCAGCTTCGGCCATGGTTGTGTGTTTGTTGTGGTGGGAGGTGGGGGGGTGTTGATGTCTGCTGCGCTAAGCCTGCTGGGGGTATTCGTCAGTTGCGGTTATGCCGAGGCTGGCTCGATGCTGGGGTGGGCGGCGGCGTACCTTGTGTAGTGCGTGGAGAAGGGAGAGCGCTTGGTGGGTTGACGTGCAGAGGGGCAGGAAGAGGTTTTGTGGTGCAAGGTCTGTGAGGTGAGTGGTGGCCGGGCGGTGTGGAGCGCGGCTTGGCGCTGCTCACAGTCTCGTAGACTTTTCCGCCCCCGCCACAGGCACTCTCAGGCAGCCCTTTAGGCAGCCGCAGGCTTCCTTGGCTTTGAAATCAAGCAGCGCAACAACTGCTTGCACTCGCGGGGAAACACGAAATATTTTCATTGATTGCGCCTTTGATGCATCGCGGGGTATCATGTTTGCTGGTCCAAATACAGTGCGCCACGCAGCAAGCGCCGTCATCGCTACACGCCCTAGCAGCCATGCCGTTGCGGTTCTCTATGTTGAGGCCTGGGTCTTAGGTAAAGACAGCCTGTAGCGCTACAGTGGCAGCAGGTGGCAACCCAGCATACCGCGTCCGCCCCAGTTCTTCCGCGGCGTGAGCTGCATCTGCACCGTCTCGGCAGGGCCGCCCGATGTGCTGGGTCGCAATGCTTTCACTGCCATCGGGAGCTGTGCGCTGTTAGTATTGTTGCGTGGAGGCAGGAAGGCGACCTGGTGGACTCACTCCCTCATTCTGCGACACAGCTTCTGCCACGCGCGACAGCCGCTCGTGGTTGGTCCAGTCTACCCAGCCGAACTTGGTGATGGTATCGCCAATCCGAAGGCCTGCCGACTCTGCCGGGCTGCCTGCAACGACGCTGTTGACTCTTGCGAAAGGCGCTTCAAGGGGCGCGGGCGCTGCCTCCAACGCTGCCTGCGCACGGCTCGCACCCGCTGGGTCGTTCTGCGCCTGCTCTGCCATGCGTGCGTGGTGCGCGTGCAGGCCCTCCTCGATGCGCGACATGACGTCTTTGTAGTCGTTCTTCAGGCGAATTATGCGCGCCCGCGTTGTCCGAACTATGCCGCTGGTCAGCGATGGCCTGCCGCAGGGCCTGTGTGGCGCATACTCTGGGGCACGTCGATGTCACTGCGCGGGAAGCCGTCGAAGGTGGTGAGGCCGGTGTTCATGTTGACGCCGTGCTATTGCGCTGCATCAGCGCAAGCTCCATAGGGAGGGGGGTGAGCATGCTGACCGAATCCAGCACCTGCCCCAGGGCCTTGAGCTCCGTCTCCAACCGGTCCCTCTCCGCCATGAGCTCCTGCAGCGACTGCTGCTCCTTGGGCACGCCGTTCGAGGAGCCGCCCGACGTGGGCCCCGAGGCCACGGTGGGTGTGTGTAGGTCGTCCATGCGTATGCCCATCAAGCTAGCAGTAGGTGGTGGCGGCTCTGGGAGTGAGAGGAAGAGGGGAGGGAGTACTGCATGTCGGAAATACCGATGAATAGGCCGAGGAAGAACATTATGCTACACAGCTTGTATACCTCGACATTACTAGTCATACGACATCTCATTCTAAAGCTCTTCGTGTGCTACAGCTCCTCCCATTACGCGCGTTTTCATCTGAGTTTTTGACGTTGACTTATAAAGCTCTAAAGTTTGCTCGGCGTTTCATCGGTATTTCCGACATGCAGTGTGTACAGCAGCTGCGACGATGCGGGGCAAGCAGTTGCACTACCCGACCTCTCAATGTGGGCTCACGTGACAGCCCACTACCTTCACTCCCGCTGTTCCAACTTGGTGCGCCCACGTGATGATCAGGCTCGCTCCTGCCATGTGCGGCCCGTCCCCGTCCCAGAGTCTCACGCCTGCCATACGCCGTCGAAACGCCGACACACATGCTGACGCTCGAGGCGATGCTGAGCAGCTTCTTGCGTCGCTCATGGCCGTTGCGATACTCTGCCCCGGGCCTGCACCCGCCAGCATTTTCGTGCCACGGCGCGCAGCTATCTGCTTCTCCACGGCCGTCACCCTGCACTTGCCGTCACTTCATGTGTGCACTTCTCTCTTGAGCCATCGTATCTGCCATGTCTCTCAGACTCTATCGAAGCTTCAATCTCAATTGCACTTGTCTCTCCTTTAGCCATCACCGTTGGATGCAGTCATATTTATCTCTCATGCCACTCCTCATCACGCACTCGCCATAGTCTTGTGCCTGCAGCACTCCCCTGATCGGCATGGCTTACGTGTTGTCCCTCCGGCCTCACAGCCCACTGAAGCGATCCTTCAGCGACAGTCCCTACCTCCAATCATTCTCGCCCTTGAAAGAGCCCATGCTCGGGCCGCTCCAGGACATGACGACTCGCAATGCCTCTGCGTGCTCGCTTTACTCTCTCGGATCGAATAGACTCGCCAGTTGGGCCATCGGAAACGAGAACACACCACCACCTCTTGCCTCGCAGTCTCTGCTCAACCTCGTGCCAGAGAACACCAACACCAACAACTTGGCCTCCAGGCCTGTTGATCGTAGAGCGAGGAGACAAGGCTACTGTGTTGAGCACCCTCCGCCGTTCATTACCCGAGTCACAGCACCTGCAAAGCCCTACTCCAGGAAGCTTCGGGAGTCACATCATGGCCCAGAGCTCTCCACAAGCAGTGATAGCTCCGAGGAGCCAATGGAAATGGACGAATGCACCAACGAGGAAACGGGTCTCTTTGATCTGTACGAGGCTATTCATGTCCCTCTACCACAAGGTCGACTTTCCGACAACACCGACCTTGAGCCACATGAAGAGCAACCACCATTGCCGCCAGTAGAGGCCGTTGATGCACAGCCATTTCGCCGCTGGCTGAGTACCCTGCGTCGTCGGCACGTTCAGCGTCGGGACGACCGTGCTCTGGCTCGTCCACGGCCATCTCTTGACCTCTCTTCTCGACATCATGATGCATCGCTGCAGTCAAGTCACGAGCATGATCCTTTCCGTCGGCACTCGGAGTCCATGTCGTCTTCCATGGGTTGCATAACGACTATGAGATCTGCTTCCATGACTGTCACCAGCACAAGCATCGCCCCACGTTCCGAATCGGTCGTGCGTGGAAAAGCACGAGTCGGTAACAGAAGTAGTCATTACTCTGATGCCAGGAGATCGATAGACAGTCATCGCGGACCACTCGGCCCGATCATCGACGAGAGCGCCTGGCTTCGGTCCCTTCAGCGTCGCAAGATCGTTGAAGAGCTGATCGCCTCTGAAGAGGGATACATTGCCGATCTCAAGGTCTTGATAAATGTATATCAGTTTCCTGGCGTTTATGCATTGTGCTGACTGTGCTCCCCAGGACTACTTTATGATCCTTACTGCCCTTCCGACCTTATCAGGTCAAACAAAATCATCCATACAGCAAAACATCTCCCAGGTTTTGCAGCTTCACGAAGAATTGCTGGACGAACTACACGAAGCAGTACCACAAGCAGACTTCACGAAGAGCGCACACCACGAAACCTATCCCGTAACGAAAGCTAAGCATATTCGTTTCCATAGTGCAGATATAATTCCCGGTCGCTTAGCAGAACACAAGGCTGCTCGGAGGCTAAGACACTCGTTGGAAATTGGCAGATCACCAGATCGCAGACCCCGAGGATTGGTGACTGACACAAAAACAGTCGGCACCATTGCCAAGATTTTCAACAAGCACATGAAACGTTTCTTCGCGTACGAAGAATATGGCGCGCACTGGACGACAATGTCAAACGATTTGACCACCATGTGCAAAGGGCTCCACGGCTGGCAAGAATACGAACGAGGTGTGGAGGCTTTGCAGAAGGTTGTCACGTCTGAGAACAATCGCGAAGCGGGCAGCAAGAAGGCATTGAGCTTTGCTGACTTGCTCATCAAACCGATACAGAGAGTATGCAAATATCCTCTGCTCTTTGACGACCTCTGTCGCCATACACCCGTCTACGACGACCCTGAAGCTCATGCCGAGTTGGAAAAGGCTCTGTTTCGACTTCAAGAGACCATTAGAGAGGTCAACAAAGCCAAGGACGATCCCAAGACCCGGAGACTAATAGAGATCACATGGCAATTACAGGATCGGCTAGCTTTTCAAGAGCAAGCAATATCCCGTGCGCTCGTCTTCCGCCTTCTTGGGCACGTCCTGCTCTGCGGTGTCCTCTACGTTACCTTTCAGACCCCGGAGCCCCGTATCAAGGGTCAGTATATGGTATGTGTTCTCTACAAATCTTGCCTCATCCTAGCGACATCTAGTCGCTTCCACACGCCATATACGGCTGTCGCCTCAATTTCGCTAGCGAACGGCAGCATCGAAGAAACGGACAACGGGAGGGGCCTGCAGTGTCACACTGCTACTCATACTTGGAAAGTGGTTTTCGAACATGGCCATCGCTTGCACGAGGTCATTCTAAGCGCTTGCTCCCCACAAGAAGAGGATGTATGGAAGACACAACTTCGTGAACGTATCGTGTGTGAGACACATGATTTCGTAGAAGGGCAGTCTTCTATCCAAGACATGTTCTCGTCCTTGTCACTTGATATTAAATCCCTCGGACCTGTATTCGGCCATGCTGACAGCCTCGTTCGGCGTATGTCAGTGCATCGAGCAGCGACTTTAGGCGCGAAGACCAACATGAGCCAGGTCATCATCAAGAATACACAGGCGCAGAAACTACCCGATGTACCGCCAACCTTCTCGCCAAGTACAGTCACGCGCTCGCAGTCGCACATGTCCTCGAATCATATTCCAACACTTGCGCCACGAAGAGCGGAGCGCATTCGTTTGGAGACGATTCTCGAGGATGTCTGGACAAAGGACCTCTTACCATTCCCCGGCATGTCGAATCGCAGGGTTGAGAATCAGATTCGTGCATCAGCCAATTCAGTTATGCGGAAGCTTAGCATGGCAAGCATTGCCAGCAACTTCTCCCGCCGCTCGCCGAGCTTCTCCAGCATGAGCAATACACGTTCAGAAGACTCATTCGGCAGTCGTGTACACAAGGTTTCGCAGGGCAATCTTCGAGCGCGATCGGCAAACGAGCGCCGGCCGGCCCCCGCCGTGGTTGACTTCCACACTGCGCCAGCTGCCTTCCTGCCCACCGACTTCGAGATCGAGGACAAACCTTCCAGTCGACGACGTCGTTTGGCCAACCGTGCCGTAGGTCCTGAGTGCTCCAGTGACAAGAACACGCCAGGGCGGCCCAAGCGTGTACGAAGACTTTCGACGCATGTGATGAGTCTCCCGCGATCTGAATCGACGGCGCGAGTAGCGACCTTATCTACGTCTCATGGTTCCGGTTCAACATTGTCACATGTCCCAGAGCCTCTCATGGATACTGGGCCGAGTCGCGAAAGAGAGAGACAGAGGAAGAGGGACGCTAGAGACAGTGGTCCACGTGGAGAGGCGACGGGCATGCCGCCGTCGAAAAAGTTCCTGAAAAGCAAGAGCCGGATCTTCAAGTTTTGGGCATGAGAATCGAAGCATTTTTACTGCGTCGATACTAGTCAAACTCGGATGTCCTTGTGTCAAGATGATGAAACAGGGAAAAGGTATAGCCATGGAGGACTGCAACGACGTTACGAAAAACCATCCTTGCGACAAAGCAACTCTAAGAACCGACATGTTACTTGGACGGCTCAACTCGTGACTGACTAATGCAGAGGAGTATGGCATGGCGCCAAACAAGGTAGCATATCTGCAAGGCACACCCGCATGCCACGTTGGGTTTCAAGGACACTAAACGGGATGACGTCACTGGGGTTGGGCACGATCAGACAATGATGGCTGTACATTGCAAGCACACGTATATTTGAACAGTAACAATCAATCATGATTATCGTGTCATTGCAATCTGCGTGACAAGTTTGGGCGGAATTCGCGGCAAGCAGATGGCTGTGCTCTACGCTGGAAGCTTCGAACTGTGCATGTGCCTTGAGCCTTGGCATGACGTAACAAAGCTCATGAGCTCCCAAGCTAAATAGCCCCTCCAAAGCTTCCAGCTTCCCCTCCATCGTCACAAGTAATCACCACTACACTCATCTGTACGTCTCAATCCAGAGACTCAACTCGCTATCACACTCTCCCACCAAATCACACACATCACCGCAGAAATGGCTCGTGGAAACACAGGAAACACCAAGGTCTTCTACCAGGGCGCCAGTGAGGGCTTCGCCGTATTTGTCGAGAGCGAGGAGATCGTACGCAAGTGGAAAGAAGACAAGACAATTCCTCTGACTGAGGTCGTTGCCGGATGGAAGATCTTCACCACCGAGTGAGTGCCTCCAAGGCCGCCAGAGCCACAGTCTCTGCGAGGCTGAACACATGCGCTAACAACGTAATCATAGGCACGGCAAGCAAGGCATCCTGAACGGTGCCAGCAACTTGCAGTTAGAGAACGAGTTCGGCACCAAGAACGAGGACGACGTTGTCAAGCGGATCTTAGAGAAGGGTGACATTCAGTCATCCGAGGTACGTACTCATTGTGTTTTCGCTCAATGTGACGGCATGCTAACTGCCTGGCTAGAACCCCGAACGCCAGGGAAGCACCAATGACAGCAAGGGTGCTATGGCTGGTCACTAAGTTACTTTCGTCCTCCTCACGACTAGAACATGACATTGCATGACGGCGCTTGTTTTTCACTTCATTGCCTGGTCTGGAACACAGCTGCTGGCTACATGGGTTGAAGGACCTCTGCTGAGATGCGAGGCCACCCGAATATCTTGATAAGGAACAATCAATGGAAACCATTGCCTGATACCAACTGGTGACGCCATTCATGTGAGAAGGAGGGCGATGCCACCAACGATGAATGTGAGGCTCAACCTACATAGCACTCCTCCGCCAGCCTTGTATACTGTGCTCGTCACGCCTACAGCACTGCAGGTACGACCGGGTATGTTGGTCAATACTACAGCGAGCTCGCTATCTATAACCATCGCCGCCATTTTTCTGTAAACCGGAGCTAGCCGAATACTCTGCGTTAGACCGACACGACTTCCCAAATCTTGATACTCCATGCGAACACCTGCAGACATAACCTATCACCGGTGAAGAAATTCCAAGCCGTTATTCCACATTGCTCTTCACCCGAAACACCTCTCGAATCGCTTGCGTATTGGTGGACGACCCGAACGTCATTACGTGAGACAAGCGCTGCAGCTTTGAGATAGGCGCGGGGTGCGGCTTCTCAGTACACTACTCATCTCTCCGACCAATGGGTCTATCGTAATACTGCTCACTATATTGAGTGTTCTCTTCCTGCAGTAGTAGGTTGTTTTCAAGTGGATGTGACATCCGCCGTACAGCTGTTGCCTGAAGACCCCGCGCAGAGATAGCTCGTGCTTGAGGCCACTCTTTGCAAGTGGTGGCACTGAAAACAATGTTGAGTATTTAAGTGAGTCCTCTATTGCTCTGGCTCCTCTTTTCTGCAAAAAGTACCAGTCTTCTTCTCTTGCAAACATCTTCAAATTACATCAATACGTTACTTTCGTCTACGATGCCAGCCGCTAGATCTATCCTCGCTGCCACGCAGGAGAACAGTGCCAGCATCTTCTCCGCCTTCAAGGCTCACACCGAAGCACAACGTGTCGATACGAAGAACACTGTCTTGACACTCATCCGCAATGCCTATCCCGACTACCACGTCACAGAAGTAGATGAGAAGAAAGTGTCGCTGCGTGAGTACGCAGCTGCTGACAAAGCTTCGATAGCCATCGATGCTGAAGATGAAGCCTTCAATGCTACCAGAGAGTGGCACCCTGTTGGTGAGGGTATCGAGAAGAAGACACATCCTGGTTCGCTCGACGATGACTACCGGTTCGCTCGGTTCCAATACATTTGGTCTGACAAGGAGTTTCTTGTCTACTACGTCTGCTGGCAAGACATGTTCAAAGCTCCAGATCAGATCTTCTACATCCTCTACCCGCGGGCTTCGTCGGAGATTGACTCAGCCGGCCATTGCCCCGAGACAGACGCCCTCATCCTTGCGGCTGGAAAGTGGACATCTCAACTGCACAACGAGATCTTCGTTTTTGATGATGGGCGCTGGTCAAAGTCCAGGGAGCTCTGGAAATCTGTCAATGATGCCTCGTGGTCTGATGTCATTCTCAACCCCGACATGAAGAAGAATCTCATCGATGATGTTCAGGGCTTCTTCAACAATCAAGCTCTGCACAAGCAGTTTGTTGTGCCCTGGAAGCGCGGAGTCATTCTGCATGGTGTTCCAGGAAACGGAAAAACGGTATCCATCAAAGCTCTCATGGCATCTTTGTACCATCGCGAAGGCCATTCCATCCCTTCGCTGTATGTCAAGTCCTTCGACACGAACTGTCAAACGGAGCAATATGCTATCCGTAGCATATTCACCAAGGCCAGGAGCATGGCACCTTGTCTGCTCATATTTGAGGACTTGGACTCTCTTGTCCATGATGACATTCGATCCTACTTCCTCAACGAAGTAGACGGCCTCGAATCTAATGACGGCATACTCATGATCGGATCTACCAACCATCTCGACAAGCTCGACCCAGCTATTGCAAAGCGCCCTAGCAGATTCGATCGCAAGTATCACTTTCAACTACCTGGGAGCGAGGAACGCAAGGGCTATGCGCAATACTGGCGCAACAAGCTCCTCGCCAACGACACAGTCGAGTTTCCCGAGGAGCTTCTGGACGTGATTGCGCAACTGACTGAAGGGTTCAGCTTCGCGTACATGAAGGAACTCTTCGTCATGGCATTGCTCAGCCTTGTGCGCGGCGGCCTCGACAAGGCCTCGGACGTTGGGCTCGTGGACACGGAGACTCGATCCACCAAGAGCGAAGAAGCCGCATCGGCAGCGCAGAATCCACAAGCCACCGAGCTCTGCACATGTGTTACAAAGTGCAAGGAGTGTAACAAACAGCTCCCTGCTGCTCTGAATGCAGAAGCCCAGAAGAACATTGACGATGCAAAGGAAGCGGAGAAAGAGGCCATGGAGAACAAAATGATCTTGCCAGACGTGGAGATTCCAGAACATGTACAGGGTAATGTACTGCTCATGGTGATCCAGTATCAGATCAAGGTGCTGCATGCGGACATGGATAACTCAAAGCATGCAGATTCGAAGAAGAAGAAGAAGGGTGGAGATGCACTAAAGGGCGGGAGGAAGGGGCGGCGGGCACAGTGTGGGGCATGCTAGATGGGTAACGACGTGTATACTACATATATATATACATATATATAGAACAAGACTATCCGTAAGAGGTATTGCGTTCTCTCGTGCACATGCCCTACTATTGGAGGGTGGATTCGTGTTCGATAGCAGGATTTGGCAATACGAGCATGGGCTGGATGAATACGGAAGGTGGGATGAAAAGACGCGGGTGAATGTAGGGCGCACCACCTCTGCGCGACACCAAACCGTTGCAGCCCGTTCTTGTGTAACGCTGCGACGTCATGCGCATTCTCCCCGCCTGCGGAACGATGCGATGCGAGTTTCGAAGTAACAGCTGTTCTGTTTAGACTGCTTTATGCATCCGTGTCCGCCGTCGTGCCACACAAGCAACCTCTCAGCGCAAAAGCAGCTTCGGGGCCAAGTCCGTTTCGGAGAGCTAGTCGCCCTGATAGTAGTGGGTTGTTGACGGTTGGACTGACTGTGACGGCAAACAAATGCGCTGTGCCATCATCATGGTGCGTGCTGGGATTTGGCCTTTTGTCACTTGAGCTCGCTTGCCCTACGCTTCGGCGGCTTGTCGCATTCCTGTCGCTTCGCCGTCCCCAATTCATCTACTCCGTACCGCGCCTCACCTTGCGTCTGAGTCCTGGCCTTCCATCTCTTGCCCTGTCCTCGGCCCCACCACGATACGGGACTGGCAGCGCAGGTCCTCTGGGTAGACGGCTTCGAATTCAACCACTTCAAACACGATTGACCCGACGCTACCTGCTATGGCCATGTCGTCGCTCACGTGGCTGCGCGCGGCTGTTGTGCTTGCCATTGCTGTGCAGGCGGCTGCTCAGACTTGCTGTATGCCATTTGCCTCGAGTTGCCGTGATTTGCAGCTGACTTGCTAGACTATCCCAATGGCAGCGCGGCGCCGGGCTCCGAAAAACCCTGTTCTTCTGCACAAGGCTCTGCCTGCTGTCCAGATACGTGGGAGTGCCTCGACAACGGCTTATGCCACAACCCCAACGGCAATCTGTACGGCCGCTACAGTTGTACCGACCAGGACTGGAACTCGCCGGGATGCGCGTCGAACATGTGCACTTATGGTATGAGGCTCGCGTCTGTCTGAGTGCAACAGACTCACCCCAAATAGGCGGCGCCGCAGCTGGAGGCGAGTCGATCAAGCAATGTTCCAACCACGACAACGACTGGTGCTGTAACGCCGACGACGTCAACGTAAAGTGCTGTCAAGAATCACCCGCCCCGCGCCCGTTCTTCCAACTCCAGGACGGCAGAGCGTACGCCACCATCGGCCGCAATGAGGCATCGAGTGCGCCTACGCTTTCATCCCTGACTGGCCTTGCCACCGGCTCGGGAAGCGCCTCAGCGTCCCGGACCAGCGCACCCGCATCGTCTGGACCACCTCGGTCGCCTACGACACCTGCCACGTCGGCCACGCCGTTCTCCTCGGAGGTCACGAGTGTTTCTTCCGGACCCGGAGGTGTCTCGACCATTATCAGGTCGGTCCTTGTTACGCCGTCTTTGGATCCCACCGCCAACGCGGCGGGCGCAGGCTCCAACACTGCCGACTCGGGCTCGGGCTCAGGTTCGAATTCCAACCTCGGCGTCATCATCGGATGTGCAGTCGGCATTCCACTCGCTCTCGCACTTCTCGGTATTGTAATCTGGATGTTGCGCAAGCCTCGCAACCAGAAGAAAGCCGATGCGTACAAAAACTCACCAAAACTGGACGGCGACAGTCCAGGCTCTGCAGGCTTCGCAGGCTGCGCAGCTGCAAAACTCAACAAGACCGAAAAATACAGGCACTCGAGGCCAGGCACGACTGAGATTGACGGCAACCCCGCTGGCCCTGGACGGCCCATCTCGAACATCCCTGGCCGCGCTGAACTCGACTCGGGAGCAGGTTTCCAGCCAGGCCATGGAAATGCGTACGCACCAGACACTGTTGGCATCGGTGGTGGCAATGGCGACGGTCGTTCAACGTGGGGAAGCGCGCCACCTGGCTATTCTCCTGGCATGAGCCAAACAGGCTTTGCCCAGCCGCCTGCAGCTAGCGAACTGGACGGCACGAGCATTCTGCCCGTCATCAACGAGAAAGCAGCACCAGCAGATGCTCGGCAGCAGTATCAGGCGTATCGACCGCCCCAGCCCGTAGCAGAGCTGCCCACGATCAAAACACCGCCAGAGGACGTGGAGAAGCAGCTGCACCCGGGAACGAATGAATGAAGACTAGGCGTTTGGGCAGTAGATGTGCATGGCATGGAAATGGTTACATGGGTGCCTCTTTCATCGGGCGTACACTAGCGGAAGTGCCAGAGTGCCATGTATATATATCGAGGGGATCTACCCCCTCTGGATGTTCAGAGATACCATTTCATTCAGCGATCATGGAACAACCTTGACGATCGTTCACTACAGGGGCAAGATGCGTGAGAACTACAAGGTATCCATGCGCTACTCAGGAACGCGTGTGGGGGAATAGATGCGGTGCACGAGTCATGTCAGCTTCGGCATGTCGTGGTTCCCTCACCCAAACCTCTCCTCTGCGCCTCTTGATTCTGCCTCGTCTCGTCCGCGCATCATGAAATCCCTGCCCAACGAAATCATCCTCTCCATCATCTCCTGTACGGATCACCATATCCCGAGCCCCATCCCCGTTCCCCCCATCTTGACAACACGCCGCTTACCTCCCATGCCACGCCAGATCTCGAGCCCACCGAACTCGTCAACCTCCAACACGTCTCGCGCCACCTCCTCAATCTGTCGCGCGACAACCATTTGTGGAAGACGCTCTGCTTCAGCCACTCGGTCGCTGAGCGCCGTCGGCGCCGCATCGAAGCTGCATCCGATATCGACCCGCGCCTCGCGGACATGGTTGCAGCTGCGAATAGTATCTCCAACGTGTTTGACGCGCGCGTGCACAGCCCGCACGTGTCGAGTGCGGAAAACAGGGAGAACAGGTGGGAGGCGCTGAGGACGAATTGGGACCCCAGTTTTCCTGAAGAGAAGGTCAATTGGTATGAGGAATTCAGACAGAGACATGCGGAGCAGAAGCTGGCGTGGTTCCAGGATGCGGGAAATGAGGGCAGGCACGAGGATGAGGTTCCGAGGGAAGCTACGGGCGCGGGCATATTGTTTGACAGCGAGGGGGCGGCAGATAAACTCGTTGCGCCGCTGGATGATGGCAGTATAAGAATTTGGGATGCGAGCGCAACAAGTGACAGACTGGGAAAAGCTGTGGCCAAGAGCCCGGTTGGGATCTTGTCGAATCGCGGGCAGGATTTGGACCAGGAGACGAGAACGAGGCAGAGCCAGGCGATCATGACGGAGACGGGCGCGGTCGAGTGTGTGAGCATCGATAGCACGCTCAACACGGCCTTCTTTGCTGTGCAGAATGTTTTGAACGAGGTGGATCTGAATACGTTGAAGGTAGTTGCGAGGACGCCGTATCCATTTCCGATTACAGCTCTTTCCGAGGCGCATCATCGCACGCCCTTGACTGTCGGCACCAACTGGACGTTACATTTGCATGATGCTCGAAAGCCTCCTGCAGCATCGACAGCAACACGGTGTGAGTTGATAGGAGGAGCAACAGATGCGTCCTTCTCACGGCTCGAGACGGGTGATTTTGGCGGCCACGTCTCGCTCTCGCAGCCCGGCGCCCTATCCATCCTGCACCTCCCTACGAACCGCGACTGGGACGGAAACGGAGATATATGGGTCGGCGGACGCTTCACCAGCATGCTTAATTTCGACCGCCGCTTCTTCCCCCGCCTGCGTGGCACAGTCCACTCGGGCGCACGCCTATCCTGCATCATCTCGATCCCCCAACCCTTCATTCCCCACAGTCTCCGCGCCCACTATCCCCCGTCGTACCTCCGCAACGTAAAATCCACACCCGGCCACACCCTCATCACAGCTGGCGAATACAAAGGAAAGGGCTCCTTGGAACTGTACGGCCTCTCGTCTGAACCCACACGATCCATCAACTCGAGCGACTCCCGCACCACCCGCAACCCACAAGCTTGCTACCAGAATCGCCAGACGGCGAGTAGTTCCAAGCTCCTTGCTGTCGTGCCGCATGGTACGCGGATCGTCTTCTCCGACGGAGACGGCAATATGAAGTGGGTGGAAAGAGATGGCTCGACGCCCGTGCGACAATTCAACATCAATGATTTGCAGCGCAAGCATGGCAGCGAGGGCCAGAGTATGGCCATGTCGAATCCGCTAAACCAAACTGTCGAACATGGATGGGGCGATATCGTGCAGAAAATCATGCCGACTGTCAAGTCGAATACGTCACACGACGCTTCACTTGGTCAAAGCAATCTCGTCGTCTGGACAGGCGATGGAAAACTGGGCATGTTGGGGTTTGGCCGCGATGCGCCGTTTGATGGAGATTGCTTTGAAGATGCGCTTGAGCAGCAGGTCGGGCATGGGGGCGAGAAGGCTAGGGAGAGGGAGTATGTGGTGGAGATGAGGAAGGCGTTGGAGCAGCAAGCGAGGGAGGTGAGGTGGTTGAGGGGTTATGGGCTTTAGTGTCATGCGTCGCTGTGACATTGTTTGACATTGAGTGTGCGGATCCAAAACTACCTTTGGGTAGTCAAATACAGGTACGAAACACGATGCCGCCTATTCGTCGTCCCTGTCAGGTCCACCAGCCGTGTACCCATGACATCCCGCGCATCGAACCGTAAGAAACACTAGCCATTGCTTCCAAACCCCCTCTGGACCCTCGACACGACACAGAGTTGGCCACAATGGTACGTAAGGTACATGGTGCATGAAATGCCAATCACACTGAACAATGCTCCCCAGGAACAACGGCAGAACGGGAAGGGCTGTCCCTATCAGCCTTCACCCTCCTTCGCCTCAAACATACCTCGACAATATCAACATCAAGACCTCGACCTTCTAGTCAGGATACAGGACATGGCACTACGCACCTCTTGCTACGCCCACAAGCCTGCTTGAATGCACTTGCAACATGGCGCCATCTTCGGCAGAACCATGTGCAGCAAAATAGACGATCCCTGGTATTCCGTGAGCCGCACAGGCCACTCATGACTGGATTATAATGGCAACGTACCCTGCAAGCCAAGGTTGATGTACGCTACCATGGCGAGCCTTGGACGTCGGCGAAATACCGAATCGATCGAGCTGGGTGTGGAGGGCAACGACAGTCGCTAGATCGCTAGTCAGCAATGTCTCTTTTAATCCCAGCCTCTAGCGATTACAAGAAAGTATCTACTTTGTAAAAACTAGCTATTTTTCAAGGTTTTTTTTTTACTCCTTACTGTTTGCTGGCAATGGACTTGTTCGTAATTGGATTTTCGACGGACTAGTGCAAGAGCGTTTGGAAGGTCTGGCATAACTCTGGGTTCTGATACTCTGGATCCTAATACTCTAGGTTCTGATACTCTACTCCGTAGCGCAGATATAAGTTGAGTTGGTACGTAGTAGAGTAGTATCACGTACTTCTTTTGAAGGCACTTCCTGATCTCGCATAACCTGCCACTGCAGTCTGCAATTCTATACGATGCATCCAGCCAGAGGGTAGCGTATTTTTGTCTACGTATTAGGAAGCTACTTCACATAGGCAGTCAAACACGTCCTGGTGCATTTTTTAAATCTCCAAGACCGTGTAAAGAAGCGCTTACAAACATCAACGCCTCCATCTCAAGAGACTGTAACATCTCAAACCTGTCACTAGGCCTTTCCTCAGCCCTATCAACTATTACAACCATCCTCTCGGCCTTTGCGCTGTAACGATTGTCAGAGCCTTTCGTTTCACACAACCATTTCTTCGTGTCTGCAAGCGCTTCACGCACCTAAAGCTCACAATTCAACTGTTGTTTTCTCTCTCTAGTCGTTTCGAAGTCCATTTTCGTAACATTGGCAGCCCTCATGCGGTCCTGGGAGGTATCCAGGTCCACCAATAGCTAGCTGATATCCATGGCGCGAGAATTGAGGACTACCAGCCACGGCACAGAGGTCTCAGAACGCGAATTGATGATTTGGAAGACGCATGGACAAAGGCGCTGGGACGAGATGTTTTACCGGTAAAGACCATGTGTGTGTAGGCTGAGACTAGAGATTTCGATACAGTAGGCCGACGCGCCAACATGTTGAAACCGAAATTTTCGATAGCGCAGGTTGATGCGCCGAGATGTTGGTGCTGGAAAGTTGTCTTGTTTAAAGTTGGGAATACTACCCAGACAGACGATACTTTATGCGACTTGTGTCCAACAAGTAGGAGGTTCACAATAACATTTGGCCTACAGGATTGGAATGAACTGAGAAGAGGGTTAATTTTACTTGGTTGTGTTCCTGTCACAGTTCAGGGTATCTCCTACTGTTAGTAAGAGGTGGTTTCATAGTTCTTCTCTTACCCACTCTCTTTAATCTCAATGATTGAATCTTTCCGACGTGACCAGAAAACAATGCACTTTCCTGACGATGTTAATACTTTAGCTTCTCTTAGCTTATCTACCTTTCTAAAGAAAGTAATCTTATAACATGTATTACTCGTACGAGAAATCTTACAACAGATTGGATTGTCAAGCTAACCTTGTGCTTCGGTAGGCCTGAAATCGCCTGAACACTTGGAGAACCCCCTGTATCTCAGCTCTATACCTCCATTCTGACTTGAACGAACTGCCTGTACATTGCTCAAGGAAGCCGTGGAAAATAACCACTGATACTCCTCTCTTCCTCTCAGATTGAATGGAAGTTTTGGAAAGCTGCATGGCTCGATCTTGTGATTTGTGGTCGGGTAAGCCAGTATAGAGCGAAAGTCTTACACGCAGGAGCAGTGATAAACAGCCCTGGTCTCAGCTACAGCAAGAAGTTTAAAGTCGTTCGGGCTGGATGGTTCGTTGTGTTGGCACAGCCATACAGTTTGTTCGCCTTTTTGGTCCAAAATTGCTTTCTTTAGTCTTAATCTTCCGTACCAGTAGGAGGTCACCTACGAATAGCCCAGTCCCTGCGCTGGAGTGCTGTACCAACCATATACCTACGATGGCTTCTCCTTCTCCAGTGGGACAATACATCCATGTGACCTACTGATGTGGCCGATCATATACCAAAGATATGGCGTTATGATTCTTATGAATATGAACGGCCTCAATCACTCTATTACAATGAGCGATGGATATGCCACTCATATCATCTCAGGCAAGCCCGGCTAACAAAACAAATTTTGCGCAAGTATCTCATTACTACCAACCACGAAGGCTTGTGATAATAGCTTTTACACTCCAATTCCGTGGTGTGGTAATTTTGTTGGGTGGCTCCTCCGACATCCTTTGAGATCTCGGTGGGATGTTGTCTCCACCGAATGAGAGATGAGCACGAGATCGGGCGAAGTAAGCGCTAAACCCTTTGCGGCTCATTGCGCGAGTAGCCCTGTAAACTCGCGCGACTCGTTCACACGCGTACCGTGTGAGGAACTCGTGATAGTACGCCCGATGACTTTTGGCTGAGCAATATGAAGAGAGGCGTAGTGAGCACTCTAGACGAGCACGCGGTATTGAGGTCCGTGCATGATGTGTATGTACGCTGTGTGGCGGCAAAGGTATATATAAGTATGGAGAAGTCCCCGTCCGATTGAGAGCACCTTCATCTTTAACTCACGGCATACTCCAACCGCAATACATTCCGACTGGACCAACTACGAGCTCATCTACGCTCCGCTAGTGACAGTGCTCAAATACATACGCGCAACAATGGCTTCACGATGCTCTTCGGAGTGCATCAAGGTACTTTCTAGGCTCCAGCCCCAATCCACCCCACCTCTAGGCTAACTTGCGCAAGGGCAGCATTCACTCTGGTCAACCCAAAGGCAGGGAAGAAAACATGCACGGCCTCAATACTTACATAGTCGGTAATCGCACCAATCCACGCGCCATCCTGGTCGTCTACTCCGATATATTCGGTCTCGGGCTCCCCAACAACAAACTCATCGCCGACGGCTACGCTGCTAGCGGGGAGTACCTCGTCTACCTACCCGATTTCTTCCAGGGCGACCCCGTGGGGTTGAAAGTTGCTGATGCCTTGATCCCCGTGGACGCGGCGGCACAGTCTACGTTCTCAAAGTATACGGGCATCTTGACCAGTATGCCGACATTTCTCATGTGGCTTGCGAGGCATAAAGCTGGACCAACAGATGCCGTGTGCATGGACTATCTGACGAAATTGAGAACAAACACCCCGTCTACGAGCAAGATTGGAATGGTGGGGTTCTGCTGGGGCGGAAGATATGCGATTCGCGCTGGCCTATCTTCTAACATGGTTGACATGGATGGTACCAAGAAACCCCTCATTGATGCTGCCGTCGCTTTACATCCCAGTAACCTCGCTTTACCGGCGGATGTCGCTGATTTGTGTGTGCCAGTGAGCTATGGCTGGGGCGTGGATGATGTAGCAGTGAGCTTTGCGATGAAAGGAAAAATCGAGAGCATCCATGCCAATGCGGCGAAAACGGGCAGGAAAGTTCCGGAGATGGAGCACCGGGCGTACAAGCCTGGAAGACATGGGTTTGCGGTTCGAGGCAACCCAGATGATGCAGCCGAGCGAAAGTGCTTGGAGGATTCGGAGAAGCAGGCGCTGGAGTGGATGGGGCGATGGCTTTAGTCAAGGACAGTTTGTGGTTACAGAAGGTCAAGCGGTTCTGGTTGCGGCGGGGCGGGCGTGTTTCACAGTAACCCTTAGCCGCTTGTCTGGCTCCCGCGCGCGTTCCTGCACATCGGCCGTACGGAGGCAGCGTTGCAAAGGTGTCAGCGTCATGCGGGCGCCTTGTAGACGCAATCGAGGGTGGTGCAATGATGACTGCAATCATTGGCGATGATGGGGGAGACAAGGGTGCCGATGTGTAGAAAGATGGGCGCGCCCGTTTGTTGTAGTAGTCCCATCTCCGCCAGCCAATGGCGATGCAGACATGGCATTCTTGCACTACCTGGACACGCCGCACGACCTCCTTAATTGCAGGCCACCACCTCCGTGTTGTACTCAAGACACGCCTCCTGCCCTCCGCAGCCACTGGCCGTCCGCTCATTGCACTCCTTGTCCACTCCCCCGCGAGAACCACACTCTTTTTTTGCCTGTCTGATCATCCGCATCCAAGTCATTCCCTGCCTACCAACAGCGCGTCGTCGACGTGCGCCCATTCACACTCATTTTCATCGGCCATTGAACCCCACGACCACCACCCACCACCCACCACCCACCATGAAGTCCTTCACGCTTTCCGCCATCGCGGCGCTCGCTGCGCTGCTCCCCGCATCGCTGGCTCAGACTCACACGGACTGCTTCCCACTCAACACCACCGGCTGCCCCTCGATGCAAGCCCTCGGCAGCAACGCGACCTTCGTCTTCACCACCACCGGCATTCCCTCCAACGACAAAATATGGCGGAAGCAGAACCAAGGCAAAATCGACTGGGAGGAGAAGGAGGGCGCGACATTTACCATCGAGCGCTCCGGCGATTCCCCCATGGTTCAATCGCGCTTCTACATGCTCTTCGGCCGCCTCGAAGTCATCATGAAAGCCGCCAAGGGCCGAGGCATCGTGTCCAGCGCCATTCTCCAGTCCGAAGCCCTGGATGAGATCGACTGGGAATTCCTCGGCACAAACACCACGCACGCCTTGACTAACTACTTTGGCAAAGGCAACACCTCGAGCTTTGATCGCGGCAAGGAATTTACCATGGAGGCCCCGCAAGACGACTTTCACAACTACACCATCGACTGGACAAAGGAGCGCATCCAGTGGTGGCTCGACGGCAAAATGCTGCGTGAATTGGTCCCCGCACAAGCGCTCAATGGCTTCAATTACCCGCAGACACCCATGAACGTGCGCCTAGGTATGTGGGCAGGCGGCGACGCGCGCAACAACGCCGCCGGTGTCGTGGAATGGGCCGGAGGAGAAACGGATTTCGACCAAGGGCCATTCACCATGTCTGTCCAACAAGTCTATGCAAAAGACTACACCGAAGCCAAGGAATATAGCTGGGACGGCATGGACAAGTCGGGAAGCTGGGAAAAAGTCAAGGTCATCAAGTACGTCTCGTCACCACTACACACCTCACCTCTCTCTTTGCAATGCTCTACTAACCACGGCATCAAACAGAGGCGGCCCCTCGGACCCCTCCCCCGTCCTCAAGGAAATCCAATCTCCCTCCGGCGTGCGAAACCGCTGGGCCGCGCTCCCCCAAAGCGCGAAAATAGGCATCATCGCAGGCGCCCTGGGCGTCTTTGTCCTCCTCCTGTGCATCATGGCCTTCTGCTGCATCAAGCAGCGCCGCGCAGGACGACGCGAACACGCCGCGCTGCTCGCCGAAGAGCGCAAGGAAGCCGCCGAGCTGAACACGTACAAAATGCAGATGCAGGGCGGCAAGTTTGCCATGGGGAGTAGGGGGTTCCGCAGCAAGGCCTAATGATTGAGCGAGACGTACGCAGAGAGAGAAAGAGAGATGGAAAGAAAGAGACGTTATGACTGTTTAGCCGAGGAGCGTGCGATACCTTTCACATATACCCTTGCTGTTCGGATCATGCCGAGTGGCATCGAGGCTCGTTGGCTGAAAGGGGGCCTTGGGTTTTTCTGTCTGGTTTTTTTAATTCACGATCTGACTTGATGCTATCGCTTGCAAACATGTGCCTTGCCATGTTTTGTTACATGGCAACCCATGCTCACTCTGTTTGCACCTCAACTACATCTCATACTCCTCAACATCACCCGCACGAACCAAGAATCAATCGGATCTCGTTTTTCATATTACTTCCATTCCCGCGTCCCTAGGCACATGTACTATTTATCAAGGCACTCCTAATGTGGACCTTCTCTCCGCCTCTCTCCTCACCAGCTCAAGCTCGTAATCTACACTTACTCACAGAGAAAAAAAAAAGGGCCCAGGGCGCAATTTGGCGGGCCTTCAATACTCTCCTTTTTCTATCAAACTCACTCAGGCATTGAGAAAAATGTCAATGCTAAGAGTGCGCACTGCCCAAACCCAGAAACGCCACGTAAATGAAAGGAAAAAGAATCCTCGCACCAACTCATGCTTTGTGTTTTACCATTGCACTTGAGTAAGCAAAACGCCCAGACACCCCGCAGATGATTTGTGTAGTATGTGATGCAAAAATAAAAGCAGTCTCAAGCCGCCTGCAAAGGGCTGGATTTTTGGTTGCTGGCCTGTCGAGCACAGCCTTGTGTGTATGTTGTTACAGTTTCGTTTTCCAAGGAAACGCAGCGAGGACAATAAACGGACGAAAAGGCGACCATCGGGTAGACGCCGGTGGATGAGACGTGGGCCTAGTGAAAGGAACGCCGCATACAACGAACTGCCGTACGAGACCGGCCGTGAGGGAGTTGGAACAGACTTTGGGAGGGTTGAGGCAGACCAGGTTGACTGCTAAGAGCACCAAAGTCAGCCATCCGCGAAGCGAAAGACAACTTTTGTACAGAGCAAGGCAAGAACCTCATCTTACAATTCAAAGTCCACATGTACACTTAGGGTACGTCCATGGTTCTTTAGTTTTGTTTGGGGGACCTGCGTTGATGTTAGCGACTGCATGAAATCACAGAGACGGTACAACTATGACCAGTAAGGACTTACGTAGGGGAGTACGTCGGGCTGGTCGGCGACCACCTCTGATCACCAGAGTATGGTGCCGAGCCTGGAGAGGTTGGGGAGTAACGAGGTGACGTCGGCGAGTACTGCGGGTTGCCAGCAGGGCTGGTCGGCGAGTATGTTGGGCTCGTGGGGCTAAATGTAGGAGACGTTGGCGAAGCAGGAGAACGTCGCTCGGTCGTGGGATTGAATTGCGGGCTTGTCGGACTGTACTGTGGCGACGTCGGGCTAAAGCGTGGCGAAGTAGGGCTGTAATATGGCGAGGTGGCTCCAAGATGCGCTGGCGAGGTGGGGCTGTACGTGGGGGACGTTGGAGAGAACGATGGAGAGGTCGGCGAGTAGCGAGGAGAGGTAGGAGAGTAACTCGGCGAGGTGGGAGAGTGGTAGCTTGGCGAGGTGGGCGAGAGACCAGGAGAAGTAGGCGAATACTGCGGGCTGGTCGCACCGAAAGATGGGGACGTGGCGCCGAAACGAGGGCTGCTGATGCCTGGCGAGGTAGGCGAATAGCCTGGCGATGTCGGAGAGAAGCCTGGAGAGGCGGGACTTTGACCAGAAAAGCCAGGAGACATGGGAGCATAGCCAGGGCTTCGGCCGCCAGAATACGGGCTGAAGCCTCCGTCACCGTAGCTGCCTCCATACTGAGTGAAGCCGCCTTCGTCATTGCCACCAGCATGAGCAATAGGCGAGAATGCAGCTTCGAAGCCACTCATGCCAATACCATCCTGGTAAGTAGGGGAGCCCAGGTCATAGGGGGTCGCTGCGCCTTCGTTCATGTAGCCACCAGCAGCTGCGCCCATACCCTTGGAGTTGTCCTCCACCATGGTGAGCAGCATCGAGCTGTCCATGACAACATCAAACTCACCAGTACCCATGGGTGCGAGTTGACCAAGCATGATGTTCTCTGAGACACCTCGGCAGTCATCAAGCTCACCAAAGCCTGCGGCCTCGAGCAGAATCTCAACTGTTTCTTCGAAGGAACAACGCATAAGCGCACCCGTATCGTTCCGATTGATGCCGTGACGTGTGATGGCCATGAGCATACCACGCTGCGTCATAATGTCGACAAGCAGAGCCATGTGACGATGGTTGACGTAGGAACCGTCGAAGGACAAGACCATGCCCAATTCGTGGAGTAGACCAGCTCGAGCGGCTTCAATACCAAGAACACCAAGAATCTCGATGAAGGAATTTGAGTATGTCTTGGTAGAGTCCACACCTTCTATGGTGAGGACCTTGGCCAACGCTGTACCTGTCGTATCCAGCACCCACTCCTTGCAGCGAGGATCGCTCTTGGACAAGACAAGGGACCTGTCTTCGTTCTCGACGACGACATTGTCTTCGCGGATGAAGGCACGCTCCACACCTTGCACACCACGCAATATCAACTCGTCCAGAAGATGGGTTTCGAGCTTGCGCATCCATCGTTCGTCGCGCTCGTCCTCGTCCTCGTCGTCTTCCTTCATGCCGCCATCCCAGATGAAACGGACACGCATGACTTGCTCATCGGCATTCTCGTCGCTGAAGATGACTGCTAGGTTGGGCGCAAACTCTTGCTTGATCTTACCAGCAACTTCACCGATGCTAATGTTCTTGTCGAGCAACTTCTTTCGGTCGAGGATGATACGGAGAAGCCACTTGGACTGCGACTCAATAACTTCGTCTTCTTCTGGTACAATAAAGTATGACTCAACCATATCCTGATCAGCCTCTACAAGCGTGGACTGAATGTCTGGATCGTAGTAGAGCTCGACAGATTGAGTCAAGCTGCGGAGAGTTGTCAACTCGATTCGACTGCGGAGAACCTTGGCCTCTTGCTGTCCACCGTTCTTGTTGGTCTGCCGAACAAGCATGGACGGGGTCTTGATGTTGGCCGCGATGTTGAGAATTTCTTTGAGACGAGGCACACCAAGGGTAACGTTCTTGGACGAGACACCAGCAAAATGGAAAGTATTCAGTGTCATCTGCGTAGCAGGCTCGCCAATTGACTGTGCAGCGAGGACACCAACCATCTCACCAGGAGCTACAGAGGCTTTGAGGAAACGATCCTGTAGCTCTCCCAAGACGTAGTCAAGCGCCTTCTTCGTCATGTGATACTCCTTGACAAGGCGCTTGAAAGCAAGACGAGACCGCAGGTGACATTTGAACAGGTAGGTTGCGCTGTCCTGTGCCTCAATGGACAGCGGATCATTTCCACGAATGACCATCAGACTGTCCAGCAGAGCACGGACCTGAGTGACGACCTCGGTAGGATGAAGGTCGCTGACACCGTCTTTGATGTTGAAGCGGGCTCGTGCAGATTCGATCATGCGCTGAATGTTCAGCGGTAGCTGGAACTGTTGACTGTCATCCTGGCCGATGACTGTTCGCAAGTACTCGCGATCGATCTTGATCTGTTCGAACTCTTCGTCCAGGTAGCGTTGAATATCAACATCGCCCTGAAATTCGGATGCACCAGCAAGTAGATTGGTGGGGAGTGGGGGCCTATTCGTGTTCAACACATCAACCTTGTAATTCTCTTCGAACTTGGCTTCGGAGAGTGTGATCATGTCAATCTTCTGGTTCTCGATGTGGCCGCCGTCCAGACCGTCTTCACCGTAGATGAACTCAATGATGTCACCGAGCGAGTTTCGAACGGTACCGTCATATTTCACCATGACGTCTTCAAGCGCCTTGACTAGACGACGTTGAATGTAGCCAGTTTCGGCAGTCTTGACAGCGGTATCGATGAGACCTTCACGACCGGCCATGGCGTGAAAGAAAAACTCGGCAGGTGTCAACCCACGCAAGTAGGAGTTCTCGACAAAGCCTCGGGACTCTGGCGAGTAGTCATCCTTGGTGAAATGCGGTAGCGTTCGGTACTTGAAACCAAAAGGAATACGCTGACCCTCGACAGCCTGTTGACCAACAAGGGAAACCATCTGAGAAATGTTGACGGTAGACCCCTTGGATCCGGAAATGACGGTTTGGACGACGTTGTTGAAATCCTTCAAACTGTTCTGAGCAGCAGTACCACCGCCCTCACGACCCTCGTTCAAGAACTTTTGGACCTTGGACTCAAAGGTACCTCGAATAGTCATACCGGGCAGAGGCTCAAGCTCGTCCATGGTGGCCTCTTTGACAATGTCTTCAACTTTGGCCTTGGCCTTGGCAACCTCTGAAGCAATCTTGTCGGCCGTCGCTGGATCAGGCACTGTGTCACCAATACCCAGACTAAATCCATGATGCAGCAGCCACCAGTTGACAATACGCTGACATGCGTTGAAAAAGTTGACTGCATGTGCAGAGCTCAACTCGTTGAAGATGATGTGAATGACACCGCCAGCTGTAGCGCCGACAATCTTCTTCGTGACAGAACCCAGTATTAGCTGACCGCCGCTGATCAGCAGGCTCTTGTCCTCAAGATCATTGTACATGCTTGGCTTCGCGTCGCTCTCGCCTCTCCAAATGTTGACCTCCTTCGCTATCGCCATACTGATGATCTGCTTACCAGTCCAGAGTGGACGAGGCTTGAGAATGGCAGGCTCAGGTACGATGCCGTCCCAGTCCGGTACCCACATCATGATATTCATGACCTGTTCAATGGGCAAGAAGTTGTCTCGGCGACTCATCTTGTAGACACCGAGAAGGGTGTCCTGCACGATACCCATCAAGGGCTGATTCTTCTGCGGAGAGACAATTTGCTTGGGAACCATGCACAGGTTCTGGATCTCAGCACGGGTCTCGTCGCTCTGAGGTACGTGAAGATTCATCTCGTCGCCGTCGAAATCGGCATTGTAGGGAGAGGTGACAGACAAATTCAGACGGAAGGTAGAATAAGGCATGACCTTGACGCGGTGACCCATCATGGATTCCTTGTGCAGCGAGGGCTGTCGGTTGAAGATGATGCAGTCGTCATCGTCAATGTGTCGCTCGACCTTCCAGCCGTACTGCAGACGCAAGTCGTCGAGGTTCTTGTTGTGCTTTAGATCGAGACGTACACCATCAGACTTGATGACATAGTTGGCTCCAGGATGCTGATTGGGGCCATTTCGAACAAGAAGTGTGAGTTTGCTGATATTGAACTTGGTTACGACTTCAGGATAGGTGAGCGTGCGCGCAATAGAGCGTGGCACACCAACTTGATCGAGGGACAGATTGGGGTCACCGGTAATGACGGTACGTGCAGAGAAGTCGACACGCTTACCCATCAAGTTGCCTCGGAGCCGGCCCTCCTTGCCCTTTAATCGACCACGGATGGTCTTGAGTGGACGACCTGATTTCTGCATAGCTTGGGGAACGCCGTTCGCATCGTTGTCCATGTAGGTGGCGACATGGTACTGCACTAGAGCTTCGAACTCGTTCAGGATAGATTGCGGGGCGCCTTCTTGGATGCACTCTTGCACGCGACCGTTGGCACGGATGATGTCACCGAGCTTGTAGGTCAAATCATCTTCTCCGCGCGCACCCTGTCCAGTACCATCGACAGAGATACTGGGTCGCACGGGAGGAGGAGGCACGGGAAGGACAGTCATGATCATCCACTCGGGACGCGCGTAGTCGGCATTCAGACCCAACAGGGCGAGGGTCTCGTCGCTGAGGAGCTTGAAAATGTTGAGCGCATTTTGTGGGGTAAGAACCTCTTTGCGTTCCCCCTGGCCATCGTCATCCTCCTTCTTCTTAGGTTTGTAGGTTGCAGTAAGCTTCAGGCCTTCTTTGCGGATCGTGTCCGGCTGGATGTTGCCACAGCCGCCGTGCGCAATCTTGGGCTGCTTCTTCGGGTCCTCCTCGCCAACGCTTTGTTCACAGTCATTCTTCGTCCGTGACATGCGCCAAATCTTGTCAAAACGCTTCTTTGCGTCCTTGGTCCTGACGGCAGTGGACCAATCAGGGTGGTTCTAGGCGTCGTGGTCAGCTCAAGATGCTCCAGACTCTGGTCACTTCGTCTTCACAAGGAAGACTTACGTAGTCAGCCAGAATCAGTCCGCAGTTGTGGCACACCGTCTCAAGAATCTTCTTGATCTTGACGACGAAGCCTGGCAATGTCAGCAACATGTTACAACAAGGGTACACGGCAGGTACTCACCGACGTGGAAAACCGGCGTGGCAAGCTCGATGTGGCCAAAGTGACCTGGGCACACCTGGATGTCCTCTTTGCACGTTGCGCACGAGTACATGCGGTCAATCGTGCCGAGCCTGGGGTCGTTCAGACCCCCATCCCGCGGCTTCTGGTTCTGCTCGTCCATTGTCTCTGGGTAGGTGATGTGGACCACGGACATGGCCTTGATCTCCTCGGGAGAGAGCAGCCCGAACTGGATCTCCTTGATGGTCCGGAGCGGGCATTTCGACAGCACGGGCGCGCCGGGCGGCATGATGGTGGTGGTGGTTGTTGCGGCGTGTCGTGGGCGAGACGGGTCTGTACGGTCGTGGTGCCGTCCGAGCGAGAGCGGCGGCGGTAGCCCCTCGGGCACCTCGCGCCGAGAACTGAGTCGTGGAAAAGCGTGCCGTGGTAGCTACTCTGCGGGCTGGGCGCGTGCGGCTAATGGAGTCGATGCGCGACGCGCGCGGGAAGAGATGCTGGCGAAGAATGGCACCTGGGGGCACAGGGCTGCACGGGGCCTCGAGTCGTCGCGCCGGGCAGCGGAAAGCGTGCGCGCAGGAGCAGGGCACTCGGGGGAGCGCAGACGGGGCCGTAGAGGTGGGAGACGCGCTCGCTGATAGCAGGGCGGTCGGGGGAGATGGGGTGAGGGTGGTGGAGGCGGGAGACGTGGCGTGCGAGGGTGCCGTGGTCTCCTACAAAGCGACAAAGGGAAGGCGCATTGCTTGGCACGGCAGGCGCCCTAGTCCCGACGTGGGCCTAGCGTGACAGACTGCACACTGGGCAATGGGCACCTCGCAGTGCCTAACATAATGTGATACCCCTTCACTCTGCGCGCATGGACGGCCGCCGCGTCTGTCAAGATGCTGCCACCTGAGCCCGCTCGCCTGCACACGCCGCCGACTCCGGCGCCCCAAGATGAATCTGTCGCTCGTCGATCCCTTCATCCTCGCGCAGGACTGTCCTGAAGTTATCACCGGCCGCCTCCGTGAGTGCTCCCGCCTGCTGCGCCCTCGTAGACAGCCTCTGACTCACGGCGCGCAGGCAGCGGCCACTCGACGTCGATCCGCTTCAGTCACCTTGGCGACCTCCTCGCTTCTGGACGTGTACGCGCTCACCCACTCTGGCATCGCTTCCGGAGCGTCACTGACGGCGCTGCAGCACGATGGCATTGTCGTCATCTTCGACATCGAGACAAACGGCGTCGCGCGCAAGCTCCGGGGGCACACGCGCCAGGTGCAGTCCCTGAGCTGGTCAACGAACGACCGCTACCTCCTCAGCGCCGGACAAGACTGGAAGGTCGTGCTGTGGGACCTCAACGATGGCTCACGCGTGCGCACTGTGCGCTTCGAGGCTGCCATTTTCATAGCCGAGTTGCACCCGAAGAACCAGTCAGTTCAGTTATACACGCTTCATTGACTCACTGCTAAGTACAGCCCAGCATGCTGTTCGTCGCCGCCCTCTTCGAAGACCAGCCCGTCATCGTCGACGTTTCCGGCGAGATACCCGTCAAGCACTCGATAGCATCCGCACCCCGCAGATCCCAGCTCGAACGCGACAATGCGACGGAGAAGCAGACGGCCCAAGATGCGAAGCAGACCACGACCATGACGCTCTTTACGCCATCAGGCGAGCACATCATCGCAGGGACCAACAAGGGATGGCTGAACATCATCGACACGAGAACACACGAGGTGCGCTACTCGTTCAGGGTCACCAACAACATCATCGTGTACATCCGTCTCACACCCTCTGGACGAGACGTAGTTATCAACTCAAGCGACAGAATCGTCAGGACCCTCCACCTACCCGACCTCAGCGACCCCAAGTTCGACTTCGACACCCTCCAACTCGAAGTCGAGCACAAATTCCAAGATCTCGTCCAACGCCTCTCCTGGAACCACGTCTCCTTCAGCCCCACAGGTGAATACGTGACCGCGTCCACCTGGATGAATCACCACATCTACGTCTGGGAGCGCGGCCAAGGCTCTCTAGTCAAGATCCTCGAAGGCACGAAAGAAGAGCTTTCCGTAGTCGAATGGCACCCTTTCCGGCCCTTTGTCGCAGCCGTGGGCGTCGATTCGGGCCGCGTCTGGCTCTGGTCAATTCTACAGCCCCAGCGCTGGTCTGCTCTTGCACCAGACTTCATGGAAGTAGAAGAAAACGTCGAATATCTCGAACTCGAAGACGAATTCGACATCCAGCCACTCGAAGAAATACACAAGCGTCGCCTCAACCAGGAAGATGAGGAAGTCGATGTGTTGACTATCGAACCGATCAAAACTTCAACACTGGAATTCGGACCTACAGGGGAAGCGGAGTTTCGTATGCCCGTCTTACTTGACATTGAAGCGAGTGATAGCGAAGACGAGGTCGTAGCTGTTGGCGCAGGACAGTTCAGACGCAGAAGTCCTGGCGCGGGAAGGGAGTGGATGAACAACGAGGAGGTTGTAGCTAGCGGGGACGAAGCGCGCAGAGCAAACGGGGCAAATGGCACCAAAAGGCGGCGTTAGTGGGGACATGACCATGATAAGAGAATGCTTTGGTAGGAGGAAGCATTGAAAACTCGCGGGCTTGCTTGTGCGAGCAACATTTTCAAATACACAAGCCATCACCAACACTACCATGCCACCACCATCCTGACCATGGGCTTTTCACATGTCATATAACTCTAGACCAATTCAAAACCTCGAGTGTTTGCCCGCCCTTGTCTAACAAACCTGCACACGGCAGCTTTTGTCCCACCTACATACTGACACATTCTTTGTCCACACCAACCACGCTAGCCCAATCAAGCCCCATTGTCTTGCTCCGCATCCGGGCACGATCGTGGCTGACCGCTGAGGTACCACCTATATCAAGGTAGTATGTAATAAAAAAGCAAATCTCTGGTGGTATAGGACACGTGGAAAAGCAGAGGGCAAGGTTTCCAGTGGTGGCGGAAAAGAATCAGGTATTGGGAAGCCTCGACTTTGTAGGTTGTTCGCAGTGGGCTGCGTGTCGAGGTTGTTGTGTATGTGGAGTTTGGTGGTAAGGTGGGTCCCGCGTTGGGGCAATTTCACGCGTGAATTCGCTTACCTAATGCAAGTAGAGCCATGATCGTCAGTGCATCTGTCGACCTCTGGCATGTAAGCTGCCAAGATGCACATGTATATGCAGCTGCCGTGCGACTAGCGACGGTTCCGTGACGCGAAGACAACATGTGCGCTCAACGCTTAAATCCTTGGGACTTGGACGTCCCGCACGACGAAGAGCTGCCCGACTACGAGGCGGACTCGACGCCTGCCTACCAAGACAGGCTGTTTGAAGAAGCGCTTGCCAGATACCATTTGCGGCAGTACGATCGAAAGACACAGATCCTGCGAGCATGTGGCACATGGGCGGCGTCATGGTACCGGATCACAAGGAACAGCTTCCGAGTGTTCTCGAAGAAGCCAGAGATGGAGGTGGGGTATTGTTCTACCGCAGCAGATTTGCGGCAGAGGTCTATTGCGGCAGTTGGATTTGACAAAGACGGACCGTTGCCTTGGTGCCCGCGCGCGCACTTTGACTATATGGATTCAAACGGCGTTGTGACGGTGCACAGGATGGAGGCCAGAAACTTTGCGGATTGGACCATGACGCTGAATGGGAGGCGATATGAATGGTCGGTCGCAATGCAGCCTTGGTCGCTCGTGTTGCGGGAAGTGGGCGCGTCCATTGTCATTGCGCGCTTTGCGTATTCGCCATTCGGTACTCGAGCGATGCGCGGGGCGGAAGTCGGAGAGCTGGTCGTCTTTCGCGATGCCTTGACAGCTGCGGGGAATGGAAACGACCTGGTGGTGTGCAGCTTGATGGTTGCACTCCGGCACACGGAGAAGATGGGGAGAATATACCACAACCCAGAGGAGGTGTGGAGGGCCGGTGCGATGACGCGGGAGCACATTCCAGCCAACGGGACATCGTCTGCAGGCGTCTCGATGGTCTGAGACATGCTCGTTGCAGTGCCATGTTCGCAAACGGAGATTGGATAGATAGCACATGGTGCTTGACCAAGACACGACACGGTATGTACAAGATGCGGTCGCAATGAAGTGGTTGTTCGACATGTCTGCCGACCGGTCTCGCCCTTTGGTGAGAGATTGGCGCCAACCGTTGTCCTGTCCCGGTCAGGACTCAGCGCCCCGCTCCGGCCAAGTTCCTGGGTGAATGTGCCCTCGAGGCTCGCACCCTCGCACGCTGGACGGAACAATTGCGCCCGCGTGTGCAGCCATCTGCGGCTGGGGAAGCAGCAAAGCAGACTGCCATCATCCAGGCCGGGGCTCTTTTGGCTGTCAGCACGGTGGCGATGGCCTGTCGACAGGGGTGCACTGCAGTCGAGCTGGAGACTGGACGTGTCTCTGCTGCAAGCGAAGTGTTCTAACCCCGTCCACTCCACCACTCCCCATGTCTCCGGCGTCCGCGCTCTCGAGCTTCTCGTCGGCCTCTACTGCAGCGGGCGCATTGCCTTCACCCTCTGGCACCACCCAGAGCGCGCCAGCTCGTCCTTTCTTTTCGCGCCGTGCCTGTCCCGTTGGAGAGGCTCACTGCAGACTGCATCCGGCTAGCAGCTCGAGTCGTGCATTCACACCACTGCCCTACCACGCACCCCAGGCTGCACGCCTGCACGCCTGCACCGCACACGCTCCGTACACGCCGCGAGGAATGGGAACCACACGACACACCGCCCTCGCAGCTGACTGATAGCCGCTGCATCCGACGCTCTGCACCCGCCCCCGCCCCCTCCCTCCATTTCTCGTCTGCTCCGCGCGAAAGGGGATGGTCAAGATGCGGATACCCATCCGGGAGCAGCTGGGTTGTCTGGTGCTGTTGGCATCGACCATTGGCCTGGCCGTCATCGCCATCGCAACATGGCTCACCAACCACAGCTTCGTGCTGGGAATAAGAGCTACGCGCCTTTCTTTGACTGCTTCCCTCAAAGCAGCTCAGCTGTCGTCCAATCTCTCGCTCCTGCAGATCCTCGTCGTCCAAGCAGCAAACCGTCTCTCGCCTCAGTCCGCCCTTGAAAGGTTCTATGGCGGAAATTACAGCTCGAGCAACTGGGGGCGGACCACGGAGGACTACGATGCTGTGTTTACTGGCGACGCCCAAACCCGTGTCGCTATCCAGGCCCAGATCTACCAGGCCAACTCGACCGACTACTCCATCTTCAACCACACCGCATACACCGTTGCCGACGTGCCCCTTCCCATCCCAAGACCTGACGGCAGTAACGCAACTCTGGGCGACCCTTTGTATGGATTCATCCCGGAGCTCTACCCCAAGTTCCATGTGGAAACAATTCGTGTTAACGACACGTTCAACCGGTACCAGGGAAGCTTCCAAGGCAGGAGCATCGATAAGACGAGCTACCTCCTTTGCGGTCCGTACCGTGTGAACAGCACCTTTAGCCTCATCTCCATCACCTTGCCTATCATCAACAATACTTCCGATGTCGAGACTCTTGGCTGGCTGACGACTGTTCTGGACGCCAGCCTCGTTACCAACGTCGTGAACGCAATCGAAGGCCTGGATAATACAGGTCTGACTCTACTTTTTGGCCCTGATACTGGGACAAATCATTTCCCGCCCGGCCACGTGTACCACCAACCCAATGCTGATGCACCTGAGAACGTTCAGGTCCGCTACCTGATGCCCCCTACAAACAGGCTCAACGTTAAGAGGCACGGGCAATATGATGTTGCTCTAGATCCACCTCCTTTTGACTGGACGCAATATCCTGCCATCCGCAGGGGCTTCACACAGGCCACTGGTATAGCAAACAATGCCGGTAGCATCATCGATACCCGCAATGAGGATGGTGACAGCGTGGCTGTCGGATATGCTGTCATCAACAGTCCGATGGTCGACTGGATGGTGGTGGTCGAGCAAGAACACGACGAGGTCTGGGGACCCATCTATCATTTGCGCAAGGTCATATTGGCCTGCGTCTTCGGGACCATGGGCGCTATGTTGATTCTTACATTCCCAGTTGCACACTACTCTAGTCGACCGATTCGAAGGTTGCGCGATGCCACCAAAAAAACTGTGTCCCCACAAAGTTTCGACGATGAAAGCTTTGGCTCCCAGAATGATGGTGCGCACGACGACTCGGACGAAGTACTTACCCGAAAGGAAGGCTTCATCGACTCAGTAATCCACTACCGCAGAAATCATCAAATGAGTCGTGCTGAAAAGAAGGAGGCGGAAAGGCGAAGGCAATTCCGCATACCAAGCAAAGTCAAGGACCGCAAGCACTTCATCCATGATGAGCTTACTGACCTCACCAAGACATTCAACGAAATGACCGATGAGCTTATGATGCAGTACGAGAAACTCGAAGAAAGAGTTGCGCAAAGAACGGCAGAACTCGAGCAGAGCAAGAAGGCAGCAGAGGCGGCCAACGAGAGCAAGACACTCTTCATTGCAAATATTTCCCACGAGCTCAAGACGCCATTGAACGGTATTCTGGGAATGTGTGCCGTGTGTATGTCGGAAGATGATCCAGTGAAGCTAAGGCGGTCTCTTGGAATCATCTACAAGAGCGGTGATCTCCTGCTAAATCTGCTAACTGATCTCTTGACGTTCAGGTCAGCAAACATTGCAGCTTCAATCCTTCCACTGGGTCGCTAACAAGTCGCAGTAAAAACCAAATCGGCCAGAAGCTCAGCTTGGACGAGAAAGAGTTTCGACTACGCGACATCAGCCAACAGATCCTGGCAATCTTCGACAAACAAGCCAAAGAAGGCGGAATTACTCTAGCAATCCAATTCGAGGGGACCTACGAGAACAACTTGAATGACGATGGACGACCGAATCAGTTTGGTGATCTCGGGCCATTTGGGCTTGGAAGACTCAAGGACATGATCTTGTACGGGGACCAACACAGGATATTACAAGTTGTTATCAACTTGGTATCGAACAGTTTGAAGTTCACTCCACCAGGCGGCTCGGTGGTCCTAACAATCCGTTGCGTGGGCGAGGCGCACATGCCGGACAGCCGAAAAGGCTCTCTACAGTCGCGACAGAGCTCAACCCGCAATGCAAAGGGCCGTTTCCGGACGTCAAGTTCAGAAGTTGGCTCGGTCTCAGCCGCACCGAGCCACTTCGAGACTGCGAACGTGATCAATGTCATGGAAAAGCCAAGCGCGTACGCACATATTATGGCCCAAGAGCGCTCAGCAACACCGCCACCAGGACAATGGCTCTCCTTTGAGTTCCAAGTCGAAGATACTGGTCCTGGAATTCCCGATAACCTGCACGCAAAGATTTTCGAACCCTTCGTCCAGGGTGATCTCGGTCTCAGCAAGAAGTACGGCGGCACTGGTCTGGGTTTAAGTATCTGCTCGCAACTCGCAGGTCTGATGAAGGGCACCATCGGCTTGAAGAGTGAGGTGGGACAAGGAAGTGTCTTCACCATGGCAATACCGCTGAAGCATTTGCAAAGTCGCGCGGATAGCACGGCAAGTTCAAGTAACGTCAATCTTGAGAGTGCAACTCCACGACGAAGTATGTCGATGGACGACCCACGAGATGCGCTTTGTGCGCGCTCGATACATTCAACCACAAGTAGCCCTACGAAGAGTGCTGCGCCTGCTGGCGGCCCAGTGGCTTTCGAATCAGACGTACAACCACGCCTTGTCGGCCTCAGTCAACCATTCTTCGCGTCCAATGCACCGTTGGAATCACCAAAGTCACAAGCAGCAGCCATGCAGCGAGTCGAAGCCGAAGCCACAAAACGTGGCGGCAAAGTCAAGGTCCTCGTCGCAGAAGACAACAAGACGAACCAAGAAGTCGTCCTACGCATGCTGAAGCTAGAGGACGTATACAATGTTACCGTCGCAAAAGATGGCCAAGAAGCGCTCGACAAGGTCAAAGAAAGCATGGAACGTAAGACACCATACAACCTCATCTTCATGGACGTCCAAATGCCCAACCTCGACGGCCTACAATCAACACGACTCATCCGCCAATCTGGCTTCTCATCCCCCATCGTCGCCTTAACCGCCTACGCGGAAGAAAGTAATGTAAAAGTGAGGCCGCTTCCTCCCCATTTTTCACCTTTTGAACAAACTAATAACTTTCCCCGCAGGAATGTCTAGACTCAGGCATGGACTTCTTCCTCTCCAAACCCATCCGCCGCCCCGCTCTCAAACACGTCTTGAAAACATACTGCCCCACTATCCCCGAGGAAGACGGCGAATCCACTACACCTCCTGGCTCGAGTACGCTGGCGACGAATGGCCATGCGGTGCCGCCGAGCTCGGTGCCATTTACGCTAGTCGCTAATGATAATGCGAGGGATGATAGTCCGACGATTAGTCCGAGTACGTCGCCTCTGTCGTAGCTCTTCGTTGAGTTTGATTTTCTGTTGGGGTGTAATTTTGGACAAGCAAGGATACCTTCTTTTGTAAACGTACGCTACTTTGGTACGGCGTCGGCGCGCATCCACACAGTGGAAGTCGCCCTGCCAATTTTTCCTTTCTTTTGTTTCATAATGTCTTGTATACTTTTCTTTTTTGTCTGCAACAGAGCATGGCGTTGGGGATCTTGGAGAAGGTTAAAAACGAATTGGGAGCAGGTTTGTTAGGGGGGGTCGCATCAAGGTGTTTTGGCGAGAAGTGCATTTCGGGCTGGATGGAATCAGGGAAAGCTGCTTTTTTTTTTGGGTCGCGAGGCCAGGGGCGATTTCAGCACATGAAATAATAAGGTTTCTTACTTGTCCTTCAGAACATGTCCTTCTATCGTGAATGCATGTTGCCGTCAACGTAAAAGCAACTAGAGTCTGAGTTTTTTTTGGGGGGGACGGGGTGGTGGTGGAATATCTCGGCTGACGAAGCTGTCAAGACATTTTCCATGTCTTGCAATTGTCAAGCGGTCAGGTTGAATTAAGAACATCATGGTGTGTTCGACCCATGTGAAAGCTAGTCTATATACAGAGAAGGAAAACAGTGAAGGAGCTAGCGCAATATCGAGCTGCCTGGTCTCCCTAATAGAGGCTGGATGGGGCAAGCGCCATGACCGACAGCAATTCGTAGGAAATGGAGGTGTGTGCATCACCAGACTTGTCTAGACATGGTAGCACCATTTGCAAGGCTCGAAAACTTTCTTGCCACGCTCGATCCGTCGGTGAACGTGTTGGCGAGCAGGTACTTGCGACGTCTACTTGCTGTCATGGATGCTGCTGTCCTCGACGACGCGATGCGGAACGATCCCCCGGCTGTCTCTATCGCCATCACGATCGTACTCCAAATAGTCTGCCCCGCCATCTCCTTCCGAGAAATCCGACAATGGCGCTCGAACTACAAGGCACGTCTGCAGGGCTCCCCGCGTCGTAGCCCAGCGGAAACGTGAGCACCAGGTTGGTTGTAGAGAGTAGCTTCTTCTTTTCCTTTGTCATCATCTCGCGGCCCATTTTGGCTTCCTACATTTGAGTCTCGCCGCAGGGCGGAGATATCGCTTGCTTTGTACGGCGTGTCACACAAGGTGTGCCATGCGTACACACGGATGATAGTACTAGCATCATGGAGCTCGGTGACGACGCAACTTATCACGTGTAGGATATTCTATCCTTTGGGGAGCTTTATGCGCCAGCGATGCTGGATGACGAGTTTGAAACCTTACTTTAGGCGCAGCTTGAAGGGACATCGGACTTGGGATACAAGACTTATGCGTATTTTCAAGTGCTTCTTCAATGCCCTTGTTGTGACTGAAATCTGCCTTGATGAGGTCGAGCTCGAGACGACAAAGGTGGTCGTCAGATGAGACGCCAAGGTGGAAATGATTACTGGACACCATGTAGCTGAGCTCGCCAATCCGTGTCTGGAATCTATTGGGCAGTCCAGCACGATAGTAGGCAGCGGCGGCTTCTTTGGTGATATGTCAGTCCCGACGTACTGTTGCTGCACCCAAAGTGGCAACAGCCACCACTGGAAGCAATCACACTGGCCCACTGCGCATCGCAAATTCTACAGCGTATGATAGAACGCGGTGGCAGGGATAGTTGTCGGGTGTTCACCTTCTAGGGACGACTTGAGAGCTTCATCGCGGACGTCGTAAAAGACGCGCTCAAGAACTGTATTGTTCCAGACGTATGCGTATACTAGAGCTCTAAGCTCGAGTGGAAGTATGGCCTGGAAGGCTTTGACAAACTGGCGGCATGTATTCTTAGAGATAGCTAGGTTCAACTCTCGGCAGTTCTCGTCTAGAGATTTTCCCTCGACTTTGAGTTGGCCCATTCGGCTCCTCAACCGCTTAATTCATTCTATAAAAGTGTAAGACTCTCATAAGTAGGCATGATCGCGTGCAATCATACTCGGAAGCCTCTCCCTTAGCTTTCTTAGCTTGATCCCACTTATTGGGGCGATCCTTCCTCGGCGCGGAGAGCGGGGTCGGTGACGCCGTATTCTTTCGTAACCGTTCCGGCTTTGCGTGAGTCGCCCGACTGTTGACAGAAGGTTTTCGGGGCGGTTTTCTACGAGACATGAGGGCGGTTCTCGTGCGGCACGCTAGTTTTCGGCTGACGTGTCATTGGTCGGAAGCATTCCAATCTAGCTTGGCGGTGAAAGCAAGGTCAATACAACACTGCGTGGTAGATCGCAGGACCTCTCAACCTGTCGACGCTTGGTTATAATTTCCAAATTCCAGTATTTTGGGGCACGCATAAGTCAATGAGGTGTGAAAGTTGACCAGCACAGTCGATGTGGGCCATTCGCTCCCTGGCGGCCGATCCTGGAAGGTTCACATTGCAATGCAGGTCTTTGGCGTACAGCGCGCTTGAGATGACGCTACTGATCTGAGGCACCGACGTTTAATTCAAGGGTACGGAACAGATGTTGCCGAAAGCATCAGCTTCATGCTGTCGCCCTGGCCGCTTTTGTATGAGACAGGACTTTCCCAACGCCATGGGAAACCAAACCGTACACAATTGAATGGGGTAAGGGAACTCTGGATCAGACCACTGTAAACTGTCGCTGTGGTGAGTTATCGAGCTGTGTCATATCCTGAATTTCGGGAAACCAGTGTTCAAACAACGCTTCAGCGTCCTCACTCATCTCATCACAACTCTCTTCGGGGCTGCATTCATAGCACTCGAAGCGACCGACTCGGCGATAAGTGTTGTCGCTTGCAGATCTGAGCACGAGGCCGGTGATTGAAGACCTATAGGTCATACTAATCAAAGCACATACCACCGTCTCGCCGTCCTGTAGCGCATCTTCACCTCGCAGAGGTACGATATCTGGCGTGAACTCCACGGCAATGCGGTTCTTGGTGAGAAGGTAAGTCTGCTGTGAGTCGGAACCTGTAGTGTGGAACGTGACCTCTGTCGCCATAGCTGCCGACAGGTTGAGCGGCTCACCTTGGACAGGTGACCACGCAGACGCACGCTTCCCCTTGGGTCCAAAGGAAGCTCGGCAGGCAAGGTCCATGGCGGAGGCATTGTCGAAGAAGATAGGCGAGCCTTCACAAGACGCCCATGACCAGCTGGGTATGCTCTGGCCATCCATGGGTTTCGGTCGCCTGCATCTTGTGCTGTCATTGGGATACCACAACAGGCTCAATGTACTGAAGGTCCATTGACCGGCAATGTAGCCAGATTGCATCGCAGGAAGCAGCGCTTTCGCTATCCCAGCTATCGCAGTCAGACGTTCGTCGTATGTCAAGTTCCGTGCGGTGAACTCGGTAATGATGTAGCTCCACAGCTGCAATGCGTCGTCTCGCTTAGACAACAAGTCTAGAGGCCCACTCGCAATAGAAGTTCCTGCTAATTGTGAGGTCATGCCATCTATTCGGCGATCTACCGGATTGTTGTTTCCATGTGTTTGGGGTCGTGTATTCGCCTCGCTAACGACTCGGGCGAACTCTTGCTTAATGGAATCTGTTGTCCGTGTGTCAAACGTGGTGTCGTCAATCCTACCACATTCACAATTGTATCCTTCTCGACATTCCATGATCATCTCGGACTTGGTGAAATGTATTACGCGTGGTGATAACAGTCTTTCGGTGTAGGCCCAAGCTCGCTTGAGAAGTGGTGTATGCAAGTTAGCATCCTTCGACATGTTGAAGGGTAGTTCCCACTCGTTCATGTGGGAACCTTCGTCAAACGGCGCCTTGAAGCTGTAGTGATTCGGCTGTTCTCTCACGTATACCTTTGATAGCTGCCCCTTGTTGTCTGTAGCTTGAATCTTGAATGGCTGCGTCTTAGCGGGAAAAAGTGGCTGGCTGCCGCTATCAGTAGCCGAAGTTGCTGCGATGGTCAAGAATGCGTTTCCGAAGATCTCATCCATCCGGACTGACTCCTCCAGCTTTGCCTGGATGTCATCTTGCAGAAGACACAATGAGTCGATCCACAAGTAGCGGATTCCCAATGCTCGCGTGAGTGCCACTGCTTCTTGAAATGCTCTTGGCAGTGTAGCCCATGCGATGCCTTTCAGATGGGATCGCAGGTTCTCCTTGGTGGTTTTTGGTAATTTTCCAATCCCCCAAACGTGAGACAGTGCAACGTATTCGCCATGTTCGTATCTCTGCTCACCCTCGTTCCATTGCGATTCATGCAGTACGACACTTTTGGAGTCTGGTCCAAGCAACAAATCGAGAATACGTTTTGGCAGTGTTGTCGGCTTAGATTGGCGACATCTCGAGTGGCTTGATAGGCAGTTTTTAATCATGCCCCGCACGGTTGATAGCCCGGAGTCGTGCAGTGGGCTATCAGAGACTGGCCTTCCTCGACCAATTGCGGAAAAATTGGACTGTCCATCTGCGCACGTCAGCACCGGCGTTACTGCCAAGTTAGTGAGATTGTCAGGTAGCGACGCATTAGGTCGCTGGAAGCTTCGGCAGAGGAAACTGTCGAGGCTCAATCAGAGACAGGCTACGTACCTCCATCTGTGAAGAACTCTAGTTTGAGGTCTGGATACCCAACGTGCTCGTGGTCGTCGTCTTGGTAGTCATCATGTTGCGCGCCCTGCTCTTTCCATCGAACCTCAATGGAAAGATGATCTTGGAAAATCCGACCTGGTCTCGAGGGAAAAGTCTCCGCTTTGATGCGTACGCTGTCTTCGCTGATGCTTGCAAGCCGTTCGTGATGCAGGAGAATACCGTTGAGCATCAACGCGCAAGCCCGGCAGTTGGTTCCGCTGGTTCGAAGGCTTGGCAGGGTGGTGTCGGCCCATTGTAAGGTGTCATTGTCCTTCTCTTGAGCAGCATCTAAATTCTTAAGATGCTTCTGTAAGCCGTGGCATGTCCCACACACAGAGACCATGGTGCAAGCTGGAAGACGGGCACCAGGCAGGTGCGGATAAGCATAGGCTGTAACGGCGCGCGAGTCGTGGAGGGGTAGATCGAACTCGGGAGAGAAGACGTCCGGGCGGGGCAGCGGCCAGGAGAGGAGATGAACTTTGATCTGACAGCCCAAAATACAGCTCTAGCTGCCGTGAATAGGCCTTGTTTGATAACGACCCAATTCTAGCATACGCAGAACAACTAATGCAAGCAAATGCGGTAGCAGCTGACACCAGACTGCCTCCAGACCGATGGCCCCAACCTATGGGAGATGTGCACCTCCCCAGCCCGATACATGCCTTGAGATATCAAGTGGAGCGCCTCCCGCTTCCGTGTGGAGCGCTGTGCATGACGAGAGGGCGATATGCGTCACACAGGGCGAATCTCGTGCAAGAGATAGGTATGCCGGGAGCAGGCGGTTTCATCGCCGAGAACTTACCACCTTGGCAAGGTTCATCTATGGCATTCAGGACTCGCATGATGTATCCAGTACCAGCAGTTCTGCATCTACAAGGGTCTTAAGCGCAGCAGCTACATGCCGCTCATCTCCCAAATGTCATGTTGGGATCTGTGCTTGGGACACATTAAAATGCAGATGCTGCCTGAAACACATGTCGTTTGTCGGTGACCGACTGACCACAGCTGAGCCTCAAACTATTAGGATGTGACTCTAGCAAGCCATGGCTTGATTGCATCGCAACCTGAAAACTTAAGCGTTGGATGTCGTGGGGAGCCAGAGCTAGATCAATGAGCCCGCCCTTGGGACGAAGATAAGTCTTTACTGACCGAGAGTATTGAAACATGACAGCTGCAATGATACAGCGCCTCGTGGCGTTGGCCATTTTCGCCCAAAAGCTGTTGTTTGTGGCCAATCATTATCCCGAATTTTCGAGTCACTTTTACACAAGTTCCTTGGTGGAGATTCGTAAGCCACCTTTCCACGCAGTCGGTTGCAGAGCTCAGACAGTGGTTTCATGAACAAGTACGATGATAGACAATACTTGGGTCAGGCTCCAGAGTATTTCGCACTCGGTGGCTTCATTTGGTGAAGATGCAAGTAAGTGTTATGCTTCGCTACCCAGCTGGAGGACAACTGCACAACGCTAGGCACCGGTAGCGTACGTGCTGTTCCACATTAGGTTACCCCGCTCTGCTTCAGCGGACAGCACCCCACTTCGGACAGATATATTCGACTCCCACAACACCATCCCAATGGCAACAACCGCCATTGAAGCATTGCACCAGCAAATAGCGTCATGCGAGAGCACGCTTGAGGAGCTGCGCCAACAGCTCACGGAGGCCGAACACGCGCAGCAACTACAAGAAAAAGTCCTGCGACAGAGACCAGCGCTGTCACATGATCCGCTTGATCATGATATGAATTTTGGTGTTCCAGACGACTTCAGGTCAGAGGTATTTGCCGTGCTGGAGCAGGAGCACAAGGCGAGGGAAGACGCGGACGGTGCTGCAAGGGAGAAGAGATGGCCACTCGACAAGAATGAGTATAAGAGATATGGGCGACAATTGATAATGCCAGAGGTCGGACTACAGGGCCAACTTCGCTTGAAGAAAGCCCGAGTCCTGATTGTGGGAGTCGGTGGCTTGGGATGTCCAGCTGCGGCATACTTGGTTGGTGCAGGAGTTGGTACTGTTGGACTGGTTGATGGTGATGTAGTTGAAGAGTCGAATCTGCACAGGCAGATTCTACACTCGACTGCAAGAGTGGGCATGACAAAAGTGGAGAGTGCTATGATTGCTTTGACCTCGTGAGTTTATGTCACTGTCCGAAGCTTCTCGTGACTGATTTGAACTTTGCAGGCTCAATCCTAGTGTCGAATTGATCCCGCACAAAGCTCGACTCACGCCAGAAACCGCCATATCCACGTTCAACGACTATGACCTCGTTTTAGATTGCACCGACACACCAGCATCTCGATATCTAATCTCCGACACTTGCGTACTACTGGGCAAGCGCCTTGTCTCCGCATCAGCACTACGTATCGATGGCCAACTCATGGTCCTGAATAATCCGCCTCTACCTCCAGGGAACATCAAAGGCGGTCCCTGCTACCGCTGCGTGTTTCCAAGACCACCGCCTCCCGAATCAGTCGTGTCCTGTGGCGATGGTGGGATTTTAGGACCCGTTGTAGGCGTGATGGGCGTCCTCCAAGCACTTGAGACAATCAAGCTCATCGCACAACAGCCCTCTTCGGCACCACCCGACCCGCCCAGTTTGCTCATCTTCTCTGCTTACTCTCAACCCATGTTCCGCTCCATACGCCTCCGATCGAGGAAGCCCAAATGCGCTGCATGTTCATCCCAATCCAGCATATCCGCTGAAGCGCTCGATTCGGGTAGTCTAGACTATGTCCAGTTCTGTGGAAGCGTGGATCCAGTCAATGCGCTTACGCCACAAGAGCGCATATCTCCCGAGAACTTTGCAAAATTGCGATCGGGTGTCAATCCCTTCACAGGAACGAGATCAACTAAAGACAGCCATATCTTGATCGACACGCGAGAGCAAGTCCAATTCGAACTCGGGAATATCGATGGCTCGGTCAACGTTCCTTTCTCGGCAATTCAAACAACGCCACGACCTACGTTCGACATACATAGTCCTGGTTTGAGTGAGCAGGATCATGACATGGATACAGATGGAAATAAGTGGGTTGAAGCTTTGAGAAGGTCGGAGAAGCCGATTTTCGTGGTGTGTAGGAAAGGCAATGACTCTCAGATATCGGTGCAAAAGATGAAGCAGCTAGGTCTGGATTATGAAGGGAAGAGATTTATCGGAGATATACGCGGTGGATTGGAAGCGTGGCGGAAGAGCGTAGATGCGGATTTCCCTGACTATTGATCATGTGAGGTGCTGCGTTGCTAGTATGTCCAAAGTGTGAGCGATGCCAACTCATCCGCCTGTGCGAAGCCGTTGTAGGCCAATGGTCAACAAGATGAGGCTACCCGCTGACCCCAAGCCCAAGAAAATGTCAGTATCAGATGACTACATGTTAGGAAAATTTTGGTGCAGTCTATCCATGTTCAAGATTTAGAACCATGTTGTCTAAGAAATTACAGTCTACTGCGGAGCATATTAGGTCTTGTTAGCATGCTACAGGTCGTCGCAACGATACCTGAATCGTCCCAGACTTGTACTTGCGCGATCGCGAATTATTGCTGGCCTTGGTGCTGTAGACGCGTTCCTGTCATGATTAACGGTAAGCAAAGCCGTTCTTCATGACACGTCATCACCCGAATTCGCTCCTGTTGACTTGTTCGCGCGCACCGCGACCGCCAGTTTGCACCAGTCACATCAGTGATATTTGTGCACGATTGCACGTTCTGGAGAAAGGGGTCTTGAACATGTGAGCTGCGGCTTTGGCGCACTGACTATGATAAGTACATGAATGTGTCTAATAGTTTCAAGAGGGTAAAGGACGCCAAAGAAATATGTTTTCGTCTACATGGTATATCATTGCGCGCCCTCGCCAACGTTGAACCCTAAATGGCATTTCTCCCAGAATTTAAGAGGCAAGAATTCTTTCCTCCTCGAATTGGTGTCTCCCTCGACCCTGTCTGGGTTTCTAGCAATAAAAGTGCGCAACAACAAAATATCTCACCTGCCATCTTCCTCGCTGGGAACTGGCGGGCGCAAATCCCGGTGCTCTGGACCTGGGCTGGCATGGATAGGGAACCGACTTTTGCTAGCCTGTACCACTCAAGGTTAGGTAGCAAGTCGACGCGAACCGAAAGTGACGACTGTTTGACGACACATTGCCAACGTCCTGTGGTTATCGGTGGTGCGGTCGTGCACTCTAACAGAGAATTTTGGTTCACCGTGTCCCGGCTGCGCGTGGGCCGTAAGCTCTCAATCCCATTGTTGCTTCGTTGTCGAAGATGAAGACGTCACTTTCCAAGAGAACTAGTGAGCATGAGGGGCATATATGGTGAAGGTGGTGTGTGTGTGTACGGAGGAGACGTTACGCTGTACTGAAGGGGCTGAAAATAGGGTCAAGGAGGTGCGCACTCGTCAAAGTGTCTCGAGGTCAGTGTTACTCATCTTCCTTGACAGGAAGATTAAAGTCACGTATGTTGTACGTCTCCTTGCCTAAAGAATCGGCACCCCGCTTCAATAGCGAGCAGTTGCGACTTCGTTCATGGTACGCGCCAACCTTAGCAATCCGAAGATTCATGCTTATCTGCACAACATTCTTCGGACTCGACCAATCATCTGCACGACCGTGGTGTCGTATCAGACTGTAGAGGAGGGTGACCCAAGCTTTGGAGGCGATTATCGTCATGATGAAGAACTGTGGGTTGGTTGGGAGGGTCTAGAGACATCTTTGGGGCGATGCATCATGCTGCCTACCCCGAGACGAACTGGCCATTATCAGGCCTCAGTCGCTCTTTGTTGCCTCAAACCTCAGCATGATTTTCCGCTGCATTCGTTACCTCCGTGCTCAACTCGCCCAACGATCCCCAACTTCGAACCACGGAATTATCCTCGAAAGAACAGTCACCATCGAGGCATCACCACCCAAGCGTCCTCCATTTTCCCTAGGCGAGTGCAGCATTCCCACACCGCCCGAATCCGCAACCCCAACGCAAGCATGGATCCAAGTCCTCGTCAACCACCTCGTAATGATGATCTCTTTCGGCCTCATTCAGTCCTTCGGCATATTCCAACTGCCCTATGAAGAAATGCTCTCGTCTTCGCCCTCGAACGTCGCTTGGATCGGCAGCGTACACATCTTCATCGTATATTTGCTGGGCACGTTTTCCGGCTGGGCGCTTGATCGGGGTTATTACAAACGCTGCCTGTTCGCCGGGAGCTGTTTCCAGATCGTTGGACTGATCGCCGCAGGATTCTCCAAGGGTTATTGGAAGACGTTCCTATTCCATGGTGTCTTTCAGGGCATTGGGCATGGCTTGATGTTCTGTCCTGCGGTCACGGTCACGGCCAAGTATTTTGAAGGGTCGAAATCCAGAATGACTGCATTGGGAATTGCGGGTTGCGGTGCGTCGACTGGTGGTATCCTCTTCCCGCTTATCGCCAAGTATACGATTATCTCACTGGGCGTGGGGAAGACACTGTGGATCATTTCAGGCGTTGTTTCGTTCTTATCGATTTCAATTCTGCTCCTTGCGCATAGTGGAGTAAAGCGTAAACCATCGAGTGCCAGCACCAGCACAGCTGGCAGCAACACTAAGATGGCCTTTGTTGAATGGCGCGCCTTTACCGATCCGAGCTATGCTCTGTACACCGCATCCATGTTCTTCACCTTTCTCGGACTCTGGATTCCCTTCTTCTACGTCCGTGAGTTTGGTGCTACGGCGCTCCAGATCCCAAAATCGATGTCCTTCATCATTCTCATCGTGCTGAACGCTGCGGGCATTCCAGGTCGCATTGTCCCAGCGCTCTTGGCTGATCACTGCATCGGCACAATAAACACTTACATCCTGACGCTACTTCTTACAAGCGCTACACTACTTTGCTGGCCGCTCGTGGAGACCAGCACCAGCATGACCCCATGGTCTATCGCTTATGGCTTTTGCGCAGGCGGGGTTTCGTCGCTTCTCCAAGCCGGGCTTACTTCCTTAAATGACGAATCGCACAAGACTGGAATCAAGATCGGGATGGCGTTCAGTGTTGTGGGATTTGCTTCGTTGGTGGGCGGTCCGGTGGGAGGAGTGTTGATCCGTGCGGGCCAGCGGACGGGACGGAAAGGTACGGATGCGTACGTCTGGATGATGGTATTCACTGGGATCATCGTGCTGTTGGGATGCGGAATCCTATGTCTTGCTCGAGTGGCAAAAAAAGGATACAAGCTCAAGGTCAAGGTGTGAGATCCGAGTTGAGGAAAGAACTACCCACTTCAAGCAATTCACCTGCAGTGATTGGAGACAGCGCCAACGCCGGAAGCGTACAACGACATCGGCCTCGACCAGAATGACCGGAAAGATTGCTCGGATTGCTTCAGTGCCCGATGCCATCCGTCCAGGCTATTGTGATTATCCAACTTTTCCGCACAACAGGCGGAATTTCTCATGCAGAGCTCAGCTCACTGACAAGCAAATGTGTCTGCCCATCGAAGAGGAGTGGGAGCATGAACATCCTTTGGTGGCAAAGCAAAGGTTGAGGAGGGCCTTGGAAGTTGGCGACATTCTGTGTAACCCTCCCATGCAGCCTGTCTACCAGCAAAACGTAGATTGATGGCATATGAAACTTGATAGTCCGTCGTGGAGCATACAGGATCTCCTCATCTCTTGGGGGACGAATGAGTTGGCCTTCGAGTCATCTCAGGCGTGCACTTGACCGATTGCAAATCATAACTTCAGCTGTTTTTCTTCAATCTAGGTTGTAGTCAGCACGCTGATTACACGAGAAAAGACGGCCGATGCTTTACATTTGATAGTCCTAATTTACGATATTCAGTCGTTGAGACAGATTATCTAGTGGTATCCTCAGCGTAACATTCTCAATGCAATCCGCAGGTCACTTGTTGAATCCCATAACCAGTATTCTCTGATGCATAACCCGCTTTAACGCCTTCCCATGCTACTCTTCAACGCCATTTCCAGCATCAACACACCTATTGGCTCAAATCCTGTCCCCACAGCTCCTTCGCGATCTCGATCTCGAGCCTGATTTTCGCCCACTGCTCATCCTCACTCAGCTCGTTGCCCTCAGCCGTACTCGAGAAACCACACTGGTGGCTCACACAAAGCTGATCCAGGCCGTTTCGCGTGAAGCTCGCAGCCTCCTTGAGCCTGCGCACAATCTCGTCCTTGTCGTCTAGCGTGTTCTTCTTGGAGCTCATGACACCCAGGACAACGACCTTGTGTTCGGGCAGATGGCGGAGCGGACTGAAGTCGCCGGATCGCGCGTCATCGTACTCGAGGAAGTATGCGTCGACGTTGAGTTCTTTGAAGAGGACTTCAGCGACGGGCTCGTAGCCGCCTGATGCGAACCATTTGGAGCGGTAGTTGCCACGGCAGAGATGGATGCCGATTTTCATGTCTGCGGGACGATTGGCGATTGCCTTGTTGATGAGCTCGGCGTACTTGCGTGGCAGAGTTGAGAGATCTTCGTTGCGCTCCTGCTCGGCGGCTTTGCGCATGTCTGGGTCGCATAGGTAGGCGAGATTTGTGTCGTCGAGCTGGACAAAGCGGCAGCCGGCTTGGTACAGCGAGTCGAGCTCTTCCTGATATACGTGCGCGAGGTCTTCAAAGAAAATGTCCAAGTCGGGGTAGGCACTTATGTCGATCGAGGCTCTGCCACCACGAAAGTGCACCATGGTAGGTGAGGGGATGCAAACTTTCGGTGATGCCTTGCCACCATTTTTCTTGATGGCTTGCTCCAAGAACTTGTAATCTTCGACCTGAATAGCCTCAGGGTGTCCCAGCTTGCCCTTGACAGCAAGGGTTGGTGGGGAGAAGCCGTCCTTGTGCCTGATGTTACCTACTTGGCCGTTCTCCTCAATACCAGCGAGATGCTTGAGGAAATCGAGATGGAAGTATGCACGGCGGAACTCGCCATCAGTTATAGAAGCCAGTCCGTTTTCGATTTGCTTCTTTGCGACGTCGTTGACCCACTCGTCTTCGACCTTGCGGAGCTGTTCGCCGGTGATCTTGCCGTTGGCAGCATCGGCGCGCGCGTCGAGGACAGCTTTGGGGCGGAGGAAGGAACCGACGTGGTCGGCGCGGTAGACGCCAGTAGGAAGAGGCATGTCGTTGTACTAGTAGTTATCAGCATGTGACATGAGCTGTGTCGAATTCATCATCATCATCTACTACGTCTACATACGTGCTTGTCGGATGAGTGTCTCGTCGTTTTGCAAATTATGAAGAAAGTCGCAAATGCAATTCGATGGACGAGGAGAAACCGGGGAGAACTCGACTCGGATCCAAGGGCTGAAAATTTTGCCCTTCCATTGCTTGTCCGTTACATCTCATCCTGGAGTCTGGAGCTTCCCCACCGCGGCAGTTGTTAGATGCACGCTAAGGACGAACGAGGCGAGGTCGCCGAGAAATGGGTCTAATCTGGCATTCGTGGGTGGAAGACAGGAACCCTTCGCCTGCTTGAAGGGCATTGATCGCATCATGTGGCGCCTGCAGTCATCCAAGGAAGCGTCGTGCCTCTGATGGGTGGTATGGCAGATCTTCCCGACAATTTGATTGTCGCAACTAATGACGTGAGCGGGGTCACAACGCTGCGATGGAAACGAGATTGGGTACATGTTCCAGGTTCTTCTCTGGAGATAGATGAGCATAATCATCTCATACAAATAGGGGTATCTAGTGTTCGAGCTGGTCTACTGCCGTTATGCTTTCAAGCAGCCTGCAGGAGTTTCGCTTCCAGCATCTCGCTGAACTGACCCTCCCATATGCTTTCATCTTCCTCGTCATCCATGAAGAACTGGTCAGCTGCATCGTATATGCGATTACCCTTCTTGTCGAACTTCTTCTCTCGCTTTGGCAAGTCGCGCTGCGCAATCTTGAGCCGAATCGTGCCAGCGCCATGACCCGAGTCGCCCTCTCGGTCGACAATTGCGGTCTTATATTCGCTTATCTCTGGAGTGACGGTAACCGGATTCACGGCAAAATACTTGAAAACGATAATGGCGCCCTCCTTAATGTCCTCTGAAGCCAATGCCGACAAAGTATTGATGTCTTCTGGCGGCGGAGGAAGGTCTGATTGCGCTGCCGTCGCAACGTCCTCGCGAAGCTGATCTTCGATCGCAGCACTGATTTCAGCGTCTGGATTCTCAGTGGCGCCAGTGTCGTCGTAATCCAAGAATATTTTCTCTTCTTCTTCATCTTCAACTTGCTCTTCGACTGGCATTGACTCGCGCTTGCGACGCCCTTTCTGCTTCTTCTTCTCGACTTTTTCGCGCATCAGTTTACTAGCTGGATCCCAGTGCTGCTGGAATGGATATGGCGGCGCGCTTAGCTCGAATTCCTCTTCCCAACATTCGAACGCCGACAGGTTGATCCTGGCTTTCCAGAAATCCGGATCCGGTGCTCCTTCAGGCTCAGGGGATTTTTCGACCTCCGCCTTCGTCTTTTGCTTTCTTTTAGATGGCTGCGGATCAATGAGTTTGAATCATGTCATGTGAACGAGCCTTATACATACCATAGCTTGACGAGCGAGGATACGGCTGATAGCTGAAGTATCAGGTCTCAGTCGTTTCTTTGGTGCCTCTACTTTCGCAGGGTGCCGTTCGACCATGGCTTCTGACACCGGAGACGAGTTCTGCGCTGTGGTGGGGCAAATCATAGGTTTCTCCGCTGCTGCCGTAGCATAGTCCAGGTTTTCACCCAGTGTAGCCATTAACTCTTGCTTGCGTTGATCAAGCTCCTTGTCCTCTTGTGTGGCATCCTTGGCAACCTCGTCGTCTATCCGCTTCCTTTTCCCCTCATATGAGCTGAATGGTATTGCGTGGCCCGAGTCTGATGGCAGCCCTGGTGGGTTAGCTGACTCGTACTCGTCCAAAGCTTTCAGATTGGCATCCGGGGGTAGCTTGCCGGCCTCCTTTAAATATCTCAGACGATTCGTCCTGGTCCGCCGTGAGTTCCTCGAGTGCGTGACTGAGCGGCCGTGGCCAGGAGCCACATGGACTGGTGAGCTCGGTAGCTTCGGCTTTGGTACGTCTGGTATGGCCTTGGACGATCGGACTTCTGGAGGTGCGCTGGCGTTGCTCTCGCTGTCGCTATCGCTTGTCGTGTCTTCCGAGTCCGAGGCTGAGGAAGAAGTATCCGAACCGCTCGATGAATCCGACTCAGTATCCGAATCGAAATCGGAATCGTCCTCGGTCTCGTCTTCTTCTTCGTCACGTGCCACTTGCCCAACCTGTGGCCCTGCCGGATCAAAGTCATCGTCATCGTCATCGTCATCTTCGTCATTGTCGTCGTCAACCTCGGGTCCCCTAAAGCGGACCCTTTTTGACGCTCTCCCTTCGCCCTCGGGCCTCTCGGCGCCTGTGTCCGTGTCCCCGTGGGTGAGCAGAGCAATCTCTCTGGAAGACAGACGCCCCAGGACGTCATTCAAGGCGGCCAATCCATCTTGCTCGTCTGTCTCGTTCAAGCGCTGTCGTTTGCGCGGTGGTATGCGTACGGCGGGCCGTCTGGGGTCGCGGAGGTAAGGCCTGCCAAAGGGAATACCGTCAACAAGGTGGCGGCCATCGTCGGAGATCTGGTGGCGGCCAGTAAGAGTGCGCGCTCGCTCCTCGGCGGTCATGAGCGGTCGAATACTGCGTGCCTGTCAGCCAATTACCACAACAATGGGGAAGCATTGCTTACGAGACATGGTCGTCGTCCTTGAGCGCCTGCGCGACGGGAGAGAAGTGCAGACACTCGAAGCCGCCTACCTCGACAACATAGTGCTCCAGTCCCCACTGCTCTGCCTCGAGCGGTATGACGTGGTTGACGTCTTCGAGAAGGCGTGTGACGGTGTATGCCTGCGAGCTGTTCGTGTCGGGGACGTTCCAAAGAATGTTCGCAGCCGGGAGGCCGTTGCGCTGTACTGTGAGTCGCAGGCGCATGTTGGACGCGTTGGGTCGCGTGAGGTCGCGCTGTCCCGGTGGCTCCGTCCAGTCGTGAAGCTACGGAGTACATGGGGAGTAGTTACTGGCGAACTTTTGGGGACGCTTCCACCTCGGGCCAATGATCGACCGCTAGCTGCATCCGCTCTTCACGTTGGTACCACCAACAATGATGACGCCACCCGCTTGCTGCATACATACATATGTAGTCTGCGAAGCATACAGCTGCCATGCTCTCTGGCCTCGTTCAATGCTCTCGCTCACACCCTACTGACTACACCACCAATGCCTCTCAAAGTCGCGAGGCCCCTCAACACGCTCAAAGGCACGTGGACCCGCCTGCTTGACACTGACAGGCTGCGACGCTCCTCGCAAGTCTTGTCGGTCATTGACGACAAAGCATGCATCTTCGGTGGTGAGGTGCAGCCTCGGCAGCCTGTTGACGACAAGGTTGACCTGTTCTCGCTGAAGCCTGGTAGGTACCGAGTACTCCGTACGGAGTACATCTTGCCCTGTACCTTTTTCACCAACATGGTTGGTACTCGGGCTAACCCAATACAGATGCACCCAATCTCGAAACCAAGTCATTGTCTACAGCACCCAGTCCACGCGTAGGAAGCGCGTCCGCTGTTCTCAATGGCAAAATGTACCTCTTCTCTGGCCGTGGCGGAACAGACATGGCACCCATCGAAGAGGACGGCGCCGTGTGGGAGTTTGACCCGAGCAGCTCGTCGTGGGCAAGTCTGAAGCCAGCAGACTCCTCGAAGCCCTACCCACCAGCACGCAGCTATCATTGCTCGACTGGCGATGCAGATGGAGCCTTCTATGTCCACGCTGGATGTCCCGAAAAAGGACGCTTGTCTGACCTGTGGAAGTTCAATGTCTCTTCACGCGCATGGACACAACTAGTCGATGCGCCTGCACCGCATCGAGGCGGCACTTCGATAGCCCACAGCAACGGCAAGCTCTTCAGAATGAATGGTTTCGACGGCACGACAGAGCAGGGTGGTAGTATCGACATGTTCGATATCTCCGCCAACTCCTGGTCCACCAAGACGTTCAAGGCTGATGGTAATGATGGACCTGAAGCACGAAGCGTATGCGTCCTGCTGCCAGTGCGACTGGCTCAAAAGGACAAGCTCCTCACTCTGTTCGGCGAACACGATCCTTCCTTGCTTGGTCATGCTGGAGCAGGCAAGATGCTGAGCGATGTCTGGATATATGACATTAGCGAACATTGGTGGACACAGCTGTATCCGGATGGTTCCAATGGCGTCCCTGCCCCACGAGGCTGGTTCGATGCCGATGTAGTTCAGAGCTCGAGCGGTAATGACAGCATTGTCGTACATGGTGGGCTAGGAGAAAACAACGAGCGTCTTTCCGATGTTTGGCAGTTGTCCTTCTAGAAACGATGTAATGTAAACATGGGTAAGATGGAGCTAACAGGTGCAAGCTCACATCAGTGCCTAATTCTACCTATCAAGACTGTGCCCCGAGATGTACGGCATGTCGCGGCTGTAGACAACGCATGCTCGACCCCCATAATCGTTTGTATCTAACTTTGTTTCTAAGCAGGACAAGGTTCTATTAGGCATCCCCGGACTTTAAAGTAGTCTAGTCCCCGAAGGGTCATTTCATGGTCCTCGACTCCTCGATGGGTGAGTGGCGGAGGCGAAAGCAAGAGCGAGACATGTTGACTGTGGCGGTGCACTCAGCCACACTCTGTCATTCGTGGAGGATGACGTAACGTTAAGCGCGCGACATCAAGCAAGCTATCAACGACCAGAATGCCTCTTTCTCAACCTTCCTCCTAGATAGTAGACGTCCTCTCGCACCCACGTGACACTCGACCTCACTGCTCTCGATACCCCGCAAGCGCGAAGTCTGCCAGCATGAGCGGCCATGGCGATCCCCGACTCCTCTACACAATTGGCGGCATCAAGGCCTACCACATTCAGCAGGGCGAAGAGTCGTCTCTCACGCCCTCCGGGCCGCAGACGCTCTCTCTGCTGATGGTCCCTACCAACTCGCCGTTCGCAGGCCTCAGCAACACGCGCGGCCAAAACGAGGCGCCCGAGGAAGACTTCTACCTCCACCTCAACCTGCCACCAGAGCTCGACCTGCCCCTCCCCGCAACCACGCAAATCTACCACCAGCCGCCACGCAGCTACCTGATACCGCGATGGGACCTGGGTCCCGAAAGCGGGGCCTTCACCCGGATAGAGTTTCCCGCGCTGGGCAAGGGCGCTGGTTCGGTGACGCAGGAGGACATTGACACTTTCGAGACCATCTTGGCGCAGTGCACCGCCTTCCTTGAGCGCGCCCAGGCCCCGCAGCACGACAAGAGCAAAGGCGGCCTGAAGGCATACAACCCCCAAGACTACGCGCCCGGCGAGGCCTATGCCGGGTCGAGCAAGCAGAACCATGGCGAGGTCGTGCTCGTCGACGAGGAGAACGGCAGCGTCGTGGGCGAGCTGGCCGAAGGTGCGCAGATCATCGAGGACCCCCGGCTGCAGCAGGGTTCCAAGAGTGAGTTCTGCCCGACCTCTGCGCGCGCCCGCCCGTCACTCATGCTAACGCAGGCTCAGACCCCGTCGAGGTTGTTGTGTCGGCTGACGGCAAGAAGATCAACATCCGCCCGCTCGAGGACGACTACCTCGAGATGGCCCGCCACCCCGCCTACAAAGACTCTGGTCTCGTGCAAAACTCGGCTGCCGCTTCACGCCTCATCGTCACAGGCTCGAGCTACCTTAGCAACATGATGGTGCAGGGCGCCGAGAGCTTCATGCAAAAGTCGAAGCCCAACGACAAGCCCATGGTCTTCCAGCCCGCAACCCACGACCGTGTGCGAAAATTAACACCCTTACCACCAGTGTTGCCGGCGCATCGGCCAAGACGGTTGGACAGCTCACCAAGTATGCCCAGAATGCTGCGGCTGGTCTGACAGGTCATAAGAAGACGAACCACAAGAGCATTAACCCCGACGGCACCGTCAACGACAAGTACAAGCCTGGCCTACTGAACAAGTCACTGATAGCATTCTCGACCATTGCAGACGGTATCTCATACTCGGGCAAAAACATTCTGACACACGGAGGTGCCGCAGCCAGCGCTGCTGTCGGACACAAGTACGGTGCCGAAGCAGGTAGCATCACCAGCCATCTTGCAGGCGGTGTCAAAAACGTTGGCCTCGTCTACATCGACGTTACTGGCGTGAGCAGGCGTGCTATCATCAAGTCTGTTGCCAAGGGCATGGTTGTCGGCAAGGTCAAGGACAAGAAGGGAAATGAACAGACAGTTATGGTGGGCGGCGGAGATGGCGGCGCTGTTGACCCTACCGACCTCAACCCCAAGCTCGGAGCGAGCAACACGGGTGGTGCGCCCAGCATCACGGGCTCTGCGCCTGGCGGACAAGTCTCTTTCGGCAATGCCGCCCCACCTAGCTATCGCACTGGTATTGGCGAGTCGCTCGAGGGACAGCCAGCATACTACCCTCCTGAGAAGAGGTGAGGTACTGTAGTCGAGCCTAGGGCGCATACGACGAGGCACGAGGTTACGAAATGAACGTTTGGCAAAGTGCGTACAGGTACGAGCGGAGCCATGACGCGAATTGCACTTGAGACAGTTTTCCAATACTTATTACTACGGTATACATAGTCCCCTTTTGACATGTGACATTTGACACCAAATTGCCCATCACCGCCCATTCACACATCACCTTATTCCTCCACCATATAGCGCCGGTCCTACGGCACACCATCCTAAACATGAAACACGTATCATCACCAAAGGTATTTCCCCCGCTTAGTCCGCGCGGAGTTCTTCCATCGGCCTCTTCCGTCTGTTACGCGAGCCCATGACCCATATACTCTGTATGTACATGAAGGAACGAATCTACAGCCCAGCAGGCGTGGCTAGCGAAATAGAATCCCCCGAGTCAGCATCTGCTATGTCTATCGGGGTGGTACCCGTTTTTCCAAGCAAAGTCCTCACAGGATGATTCCACGGGCATGTTGGACCAGGTGTAGAGATAGAAGAGCGGATGGTGTTGTATTGTCTAGGCAGGCATGTTTTATTCGACATGGTCCTATCTTGATGTGCTGTGGGCACGAGAGGGGTTGCATTATTAGTACAGCATGCTGGACTTGATGCTGCTTGTGAGCAGGCGATGAGAGATGCTAATCGTGAGCAGACGATGAGAGATGCTGGGCTGTTGATGTCTGTTGTACGTACTCTGGGCCGAAAGGTCGTGTTTCGTCACCCGTGTGGGTCTGAATATGCGCTTTGCAAGACAGGGGTTGGTGTTGTTTTGAGCAACTGCGCTGGGTACTTGTTTCCGGCGGATCAGAAGAGCATCGAGCGGTGGTGCGTTATTTGGTGCCAAGACAAGGCTGTTGATGGGATGTGTGGTGCTTGTAGGTTGAGGATGGGCCTGGAAAGTAAGGTGCGGTCATGCGTGATCGACATGATGTCTACGGAGTACTCTCCACTGCCATGGATAATCGTACACGCTGGCAACGATTAGTGAGGCGAGTCTAAATATCTCGCCGAAGTAGAGCCAGAACCAACTGGGTGACTCTCAACCACACACTAGCAAACTCGCGGTGGAGCAGTGCTTGCGTGGAGTTGTGGAGTGGAGTGGGAAGTAGTCAAAAGGTCCTGTAGTAAACCACAAACCGACATCTTTTTCCCATCATTCCCAAAATCAGATGCTTTGCCACAAGCAAAGAGCAATGACCGTCGTCTTGGAAGCTCTCTCCGTGGCGCTTATTTCTGCCGTCAAACTCACTGCATGGTGGTTGGCATTCAATTGGCTGCGTCGCTACTAAGAGAATAACATCCACTCTCAGACTCCAAGTCACGACGAATGCGCAGCGACGACAAAACGAGCACAATCGCCTAGTCGAAGTTGAGGTGACGCGATTCCCCCACTGAATAGTCTACCGTACCCCGCATCGCCGTCTCGCAGCCGCCAGCGCAACACTCTCCATCCTCTACCAGGACAACACCATACTTCATCGACAGCAAAACTCAACCGCTCAAGCCACAAACTCTGATCAAGCAGAAAAACTATGCCTACGACTACTGCCACCACCACGACCCCTCACCCGCGTACTTTCTCCACAATCCCCATCCTCCCCCTCTCCCACGCGCTCCATCCCACCACAAAACCTCAATTCCTGCATGACCTGCGCCACGCACTGCTCAACGTAGGGTTCTTGTATCTTTCGGAAACAGGCTTGCCAGACGGCTTGGTCAGCGATGTAATGCGCGAGTGTCGGGCCTTCTTCAAGGAGGTACCGCAGGCAGAAAAGGAGCGGATAGAAATGAGCCAGGAGAAGAGTTTTCTGGGGTGGAGTAGGGTGAGTTTTATGTTGTTTTTTTGGGAGACGCATGTTTTTTCTTGTGCCGTTGAGGATTTTGGGTTTGTTTTGAGATTTGCGCGGTATTGGGGAGAAAGTGTATGAGGACGGTCGATGTTATTAGGGTCTATGGTACAGTACTTGTTGCCCATGTTGGTAAAGCGCTGGGACGGATGCAATATGGAAATATATCTACAGGAGAAGGAAAGAAAAAAAAGAGGAAAGATGCGTCAAGGTCATGGAAAATGGGATATGTTGGTTTTCGAAATAAGCACCCATATCGCTTACGCCAAAAAAACCAATATGCAGCCGGGTATCTTCCGACAATGTAGAACGGAGAAGAGCAAAAATATTTGCCTGGCAATCTGCCATTACCGCTCCCTCCTCCTTTTTCTCAAAAAGCTGACGAATGTCCGACAGCTCGACAATGAAACGACTGCGCTGAACCCTGACCATCGGGAACAACTTGATCTCTCTACGCCGCATGCTGTTCCGGGACCAGAGGCGCCCCTGTACCACAATCTCTTGGCACCGAATCAATGGCCGTCGACGGAATACCTCCCAAAGTTCCGAACAGTGTATGAAGACTACATGCGTCACATGTCGCACATGTCCACGCTGTTCACTTCTCTGATCGCAGAAGCCATCGGTCTGCAGCCGGACGCGTTCAACAAATTCTTCGACGCCAACCAACAGCACAAGCTGAAAATTGTGCAGTACCCAGAAGTCGACGTGGCTGATCTTCCCGCGGACGCTACGCCCATGGACAAGAAGAAGTGGGAGATCAAGCGCCAGGGCGTCGGACCGCACAAGGACAGCATGTTGACCAGCTACCTCCTCCAAGCAAGCAAGCAACTAGGTCTGCAAGCGCAGAATGCCGAGGGCGAGTGGATCGATTGTAAGCCGATCGACGGCACACTTGTCGTCGCAATCGGGCAAGGAATGGAGGCCTTGACAGACGGTGTATGCGCGTCGACGACGCACCGCGTGCTCAGTCCACGCACAGGCGAAGGAGCGCGATTTTCAATTCCTTTCTTCCAAGGGGTCAGTTACGATGCGCAGTTCGAAGCCATGGATGTGCCGCAGGACGTGCTGAGATTGCGCGACCAAGCACGCAAGGCGCGCAAAGACGACGTCGAGTTCACGTTTGTCAAAGGGCGGTGGGGACACCTCGGCGAAGCGACGCTGATGAACCGCGTCAAGAGCCATCCAGATGTCGGCGAGCGGTGGTATCCCGAGCTACTGAAGCAGATTCGGGCGCAGCAAGCGGCCGCTGCTGCAGCGGAGGTTTGAGTCGGTGTACGGAGTAGTATGTGTAGCGGTACTAGACCAGCATGTTTTCGCCCTTCCTCGCCGGACCTTGGCTCCTTGGTAGGTGAAGCGTCGGCAGATGCGCTCCGTCGGCAGCATGAGCCCGGATCCGTTACGGTGAATGCGGGTCGACGGCGGGGCGCGCATGCAGATTGCACAACAATGCAGACACGATGCGGTGAGGCCAAAGTCTCCGGCCTGATGCGGTAGGGTACCCAGCCAATGCGGCCCATGCCAGCCCTGGTAGGTTGTTGGCGAGCCGCTTCAGCTTCCGGAAGCGATTGGCCCCCCCAGCGAAAAATGCCCGCAACCATGTTCTCGGAAGCGGCGGGAAGGACGCTTGGACGCACGCGCGCGCACGAGGCCTCGGCATGGTCGGCCGGACTGTTGCGGCCGCTTGCAAGCGCACATGCGAGCATCATGGTGCCAGGTGCTGCACGGCTGCCCCGTCTGCCCGTCTCCACTGGCATAATGCGGTGGATTCGCTTGACAATTGCCGTGTTTCAGTGCGTGCCTTGTGCGCTTCCAAGCGCTTACCACATTTGCCGCTTGGTGGACGCGGGTCGGCAAAAGTGGACTTCTATCTCGGGGGATTTCGTTGTCCAGAAGATTGGTCCGGCCGGAAAGAGCAAGGAGCGGAGCGCCGGCGGAGGGCGGACCCTGGTCCGTCTCGAGAAGGAGGCTTCCATGCCCTTTCGTGCAGAGTGGGAAGCGCCTTCACGCCCCCATCTCAGTGCTCCGTCTTCATGCTTGGCTGCATGTGGTACACAATGTGCTGACCCTGCTCGTTCATCATCTGTGTCTGGGCATGTGGAGCGTGTACCATCATGGACATGTCCCCAGAATGGCTGACTTGGGGCGGGTAGCTTGGGTGTGGGCCACTGGGGTACGAGGTGTACGAGGGCTGAGCGTGCTGCTGTGTGCGCGGTTGCTGTGCAGGCATAGCTTGATGGTTCATGGGAGCGCTCACGTGTCGCTGGTAGTCGGACGGATGAGGCGAGGCGTGCGACGTCGGCGTTCCATATCCGGAAATGGACATGGGCTGAGAGGTGACGAGCGTCGGGTTCTCCAGGGGGTAAGACATGGCTCGCGCATTACTCTCCAATCCGTACGGGCTCGGATAAGACATGGCCGAAGATTCGACCGAGTGAATAGAGGCATCTTGCACAGGCATGGAGACAGAGTGATGCTGTGGGTGGCTTGATGGGTGAGGACTCCATCTCACCGAATCTGGATGCGGCGGCTGAACATCTACCATGGTTGTCTGTTCAACATGGGGTGATGACGCGTGATGAGCGTACACATGCTGTTGTTGAGCTTGCCAATGTCCTGGTTGTGAGACAGGAGTTGACATGTCAGGAACCGAATGCACGCTACGAGCCGTACCTGTTGACGATCTCCGAGCGTGGCTGAGCATTTGAACTCGATCACTGGGTGATGGTGCGCCTGTGTTCATGCTGGTCAGCCTTTGTACAATTTGACAGAAAGCAAGACAGCGCATCTGTGCTTCTGGAACAATTCAGATTCATCACACACCTGTGCCGTGCTCGGGAACACCCAACGCCGATACAGCGTGTCCCAGTCGCGCGCGAAGAAGGGCGTTTTCTTGTTCCAACTCTTCATTTCTCCGCATAACGTCCATCATTCTCGATGAGGCTCCATTCTCTAATTGAGCACTCAGGTCGCGTACTTGGCGTTCGAGCGTGTCAATGTGGTCTTTGGTTCTCTGGCGGATAGCTCGCTGTGCTTCGCGATCATTGGCTCTCTTGCGCTCCAGCTGGGCGGCGGTGAGAGTTGTGACGCTCCGGGTGCCGGCTCGTGATGGTCGCTTCTTGGATCCAGGTGTCGCTCTCCTCGATTCGGAACCGGACGAATGACCTTCGTAGGGCGGCGACTTCTTGAGGCTGTCCATCTGAGGCGAGTGGTAGCTGGAGGTACTCATGTAGTCGCTCCGGTAGGCGATGGGGTCTCGGTAATGGAGTACGGAAGTCATCGAGGATCCGCGAGGGGCGGTGTGGGTACAGGCGTTATCCAGGTTGCTATGTCAGCGGGGCTCAAAACACGGGTCCAAGCGTCTCGTAATATCAATCGTATGAAGGTAGAGGCTGGCGAGGATTCAAGGTGCTGGGGATCGGGACGTCGGAGGGGATTAATGTAGACGAGTGGCAGTGTGCACAGATGTAGTCTCGGGCAAGGGACGGCGCAAGCAGAGGCAGGTAGAGAGAGGGCGGAGATTGGACGAGACGACGGTGTGGGAAGCGGAAGTCGAAGCAAAAGCGGTGGGCTTGCAGGTGTAATGCAAGACATGGCCGGCCACACCCTATAACCTGCTATGATGCCTGAGGAGTAGCGTCTTGATCTCATGCCTGCGCCCTGGGCTAGCTGGGGGTTGAGCCTGGATGCTCAAAGTAGCCACGGGCACAAGTGGAGACCGGGGACATGGTTTCATGTTAGCTCTCCCAGTAGCGGCGTCGAGGCTTAGCGACTGCATGGTACATACTGGGCTAGCGTGGTGGTGGTTGTGGACTGGGCAAACATGTTACATGGCCAATACTCCGTACGGCGGTGCGGCGTGGTGAGCTCGCACTCGCAACGGCGGCGTCTCGCCCTGCATGTGGACAGCTGCCACGGCCGTTCTGCGAAGAGCAAAACACCCCACTTTTTGACGGCGGCCATGGCAGGTTCCTGCACAACACCACCCTCGAGCCACTTGACTCGTCCATGGCAGCCGGGCCTCCGCTGGACCATATGTAGCAGCTGGTACCTCTCGCTCGCCCGCAGCGCGCAGAAGATGCGGCCCGCAGCGAGGAGGGAGGGATGAAGGAACGCTTCTATTTGGACGGGGGTGCGCGGAATCTGTTACCGTATCATTTCGATACATGCCACCGTATCATTACGATACATGCTACCGTATCATTACGATACACTAATTACAACTCCTTGCGGCTCGGTTAGCTTACTGCACAGGGGTGTGCACGGACTGACTCTTGCCCTGTTTTGCCTGTTTTCGTGACCCTGTTGCCAGCAGTTTCCTGCAACATCTTCCTCGCCCGCACACTTACATTGCTGACCATGAAGTGCTTGAAGTACTAGACGACGAGCTTGATGAGAGCCCTGTTCCAGTTGGGACGCTTCTTCTTCTTGGTGAATAGATCCTGATCAATCACCAGCTATCTACGCGGTGCAGCTACCACCTAGTACCATGTAACAGATGCCATACGATACACTGTATCCAGTATGGTGGCGGCTCCGTACAATGCAGTCATTACAACATTTTGGGCTCGGTTACCGGATTCCAACGTCTCCAGGCCCATGTCCATCTTTGCTGCAGCTTGCCTAGTCCGCTAGTGGGCCCCACATGGCCAAAGTGGTCAGCACGTGGGCGCCCTGTCCGCCAGCGCGCTTCGCCGCTTACACGCTCTGGAGTCTGCAGCTGCCAGAGAGGTCGGCGACCGCTTGTAGAGGTAAGCGTGCAGCTCTACATAGATACCACTACCAGACATGTGCGTCGGCAAAACTTAAATATCGGCGAGCTGATGGAGCGTTTCACGCTGCGCGCTGCGAACCCGCCCTCGCTGCACCTGCACCTTCGCTCTGTCTCTCTGCAGGCCGGCGTCTCTGCAGCTGGCTGTGCCGTCACCCGCTGGCACTAACACTGGCACTGAAGAATGAACAGGGAGCAGCCGGGGCTATGAGTCTGTGACGCGCTCCTCCAGGCTGCATCCTGAATCGCGATCCAGTCCAGCTCGTATGGGCCACTACATACGTTCCTCTTGGCGCCCGCATTGGACGAGAGCAAAAGTCGACAGTTATTGCCGATAAAAGAGGCGACTGGCCGGCAGCGCTAGCGACAGGAGAAACCCTTTAATACGAGCATGCATCCTGTGATTCCTGCTGGGCCTGTTTAGATATCGGATAGTCTGCTGTAGCCTCAGGTTGCGCCGGTGCGGACGTCCATCATTCCAGGAAGTTTCTAGTGTCGCTCTACCAGCAGCTTCCACCATTTCCCTGTCACATAGCTCGCCCATCTTGGGTTGAAGCGCGCATGCATATTATTGCTAGCAGACTTACTACGAGTACGCCGCCTCGTAATGCCGAGTGCGTGCTATCTATCGTACGCAGTAGCGGTAGCGCCCAAACATTCCTAAAGAAGGGCCGGTACAACCTTGTGTTCCTTCATCAACGACCCCTGAAACAAGCAGCCGTCGTTACGCCACCTATGAGATGCCTTCCACCAAACCAGTCCAGTGCGCTTCTGACGTCGAGCTACTCGCTTCCTTTGGCAAGACCTTGCATCATTGCGGAGTATTGAGACGTACATGGGCCATCCCAGCAGCTGCATCGCACCATGAAAGCGCACAACACCGCACAACAGCACGTTCACCTCCGCTACTACCGCACCCGTACACCCGCCCAAGCCCCACCTTCCGAAGCAGCATTAAGCGGCTCGCCTGCCTTACCAGCGGCTACATGCAAGCTGACTTTCCAGTGTCCCGACACAGGACATGGGTGCCATGGATTCTGTGCCACTGTTGATATTGCACCCTCATCGTCCGTTGACGATTTCGCAACACGTCGGTTCTAAAATAGAGTGTGCACGCTGGGCCAATGGCGTCCTGACAGGAAGCAATTCCATCGAGCGTGAAGCGGTGCACATCATCAGCTTCACTAGCTCCGCGCTCGGCCTCCAAGGCCTCCGCCTCCAGACCAGCTAGATAGAATTATGGTGCCAGTGCCTGTGGCGTCGAATGGGTCGAAGGGTCCATCGCTCGCTACCTGGTTGCAAACCTTGGATCGCTTCTTCCGTCCCACAGCCGCACTTCAATCGCGCAATAATACAAAGGTAATGCAGAACCCAAAGCCTCCCCCCTTTTCTCACAACGCGACTAACGTCGGTAGCGCCACCCAGCATGGCCACGAGGTTCGTGGTCTGAAACAGCTTGGAAACTTTAGAGCTTGCGGGAGCCGTGGAACTCGGTCGTGCCAGCTCTAATAATCTGAATCACTCAGTTAGTTCACGCCGCCCCTGCATGCTTGTATGCTGTGGTACAGCGCAAAAGTAGTCTAGGTTGTCAGTCCGATATCAAACCCCGGCGGCGGAAATACTTGCGCCTGGCTCTCAACTGGCTGCAATACCTGCTCTGGTCTGTCTTGGACCCCCTGCAAATCGTGAGCCACACTTCTCCACCTTACACAGTTACACTACTTTCGCCCTGTACCACCGTATGCTTCTAGCTCGGAGCTAGAATATTTTCGTCACCCAAGGGGAACATGTGCTACGCGATTTAGCCCGGAAAATCACAATTTCGTATGTACAAAGGAACTCGGCAGCAACCGAACGAGTCCGCCAAGAATCGGTGGCACGTCCTCCGGTGGTGCCTGAGCCTTGGGCCAGGTGGTCCTCCTCGGCCACAAGTTCCCTTTTGGTTTGGGTACTGACGATACGGCATGGCCATGTGGTTGTCGCGGGCAATACCATACAGTAGAGACGGCTCACATGCAATGATCGTATCTGAACCAACTACCTGGTAAACAACTTACTAATTCACCATTATTGATACCGTGCGCCTGCATGACTGCAGAGGCGGACGCTAGAATCTTGCTAGAACGCAGTCAGGAGTCTTCTCTGCAACTCATCTCCGCGCTGTGGGATCGCCTTCAAGCCACATCAGCTAGTTCGTCTGTCCACTCTCTTACTCCTTGATATGCTTTTCGAAAATTTTGCCAATCTCGTATGCGCTCTTCTTGGGGTACCGCTTTTGTCCGCCCTTGTAGTCGACATAGGTGACACCGAATCTCGTCGTGTAGCCTTCGGCCCATTCGAAGTTACTGTGGGCAGCATGTTAGCGCTGGGGTGCATTCCAGGTACGCGTATGGAAACCGGGAACATCCGCGGAAAAACAGCGGGCAGATCTGACACTACTTGGACTGAACGACGGCATAGATTCGTGCAGACACAGTAGCGGTCAGAGGGGGTCTACCCGATGGTACTCCGTACTCCACCGCATATTCCGCGACTAATGAACTCGCATGGATGGGAAGAACGACATTGACTTACTCCATAAGGCTCCACGCTGAGTATCCCCTAACATCCACACCGTCGATGGTGTGGGCATCCGCCAAGGCGCCGACATAGCCCCTGAAATACTCGCAACGGAACTCGTCATCGAGCAGCTGCTCCAGCGGGAGGTCGTTCTCGCCCTTGAGGCTGGTCCCGTTCTCTGTTACGTAGATTGTCGGACCTCCGTAGCGATCACTGAGCCACTTGATCAATTTCCTGAACCCGAGCGGATGCGGGCGTAGCCAGAACGACTCTGTCTCCGGGCCGATCCATTCCCCTTGTTTATTCTGATAGAGAGTCTCAAGGTTGCCAAGGTGGTCATCGAGCTCCGGCTCCGTGTCCTTGTGCCGGACGAAGTTTGCGCAATAATGGTTCATGCCGTAGAAGTCATTGCTGCCCTTGACCAGAGCTGCCTCCTCCGCGGTGAACTCTGGCAATCTGTCGCCGAGTTGCTTTCGCATCGAGTCTGGATACTTGCCAAAGTAGACTGGGTCGCCGAACCAGCAAATGGCAAACTCGAGCTTGCGGTCGCATGCCTCGCGGTCCTTGGGGTCCCCCGCATCCCAGGGCTCGGTCCAGTCACCTGAGCAAAATCAGCATCGGGATCCGCTTCTCGCGCAACTGATGTCAACTTTGGGTTGCCCCTGCATAGACTGAGGCAGGATGTGGAATCTTCACAGGGGCTGTACGAGTTCGTTACACGTGGAGTTCGCTTACCATTGAGTGTGATCCCTATTTGGCCTCCGTCCTCGGCCTTGAAGTCCTCACGATACGCTTTGACAGCCGCCCCATGAGCGATCAGGAGCGAGTGTCCCACTGTCCATGGTTCTCTGCTCGTATCACCTTCGGCGCTCTTGCTCCGGTCGCTGCACCGACCGGGCGCAAATAGGCCAGTGCCATATCCGAGTATGGAGCTGCACCACGGCTCATTGAAAGTGATCCAATATTTCACCCGCGACCCGAAGGCCTTGAAGCACACCCTGGAGTAGTGCTCAAAGTCTTTGACAAACTCATCCTTGTTGAGCATGCCCAGATACTGCTTGTGTAGGTTGTCTGGGAGATCCCAGTGGAAGAGCGTGACCATTGGTTCGATGCCTGCCTCACGAAGGTCGTCTGCAAATTTCACATAGTGTTGGAGACCCTTTTCGTTGACGGGGTCATCGCGACCGCCGAGCGGGATGATACGGGACCATGAGAGTGAGAAGCGGTATGACTTTGCACCTAGTTTCTTCAAAAGGTCAATGTCTTCAGCGGTGCGGTGGTACGAATCGCAGGCCACGTCTCCCGAATCTCCGCCAGCAATTTTGCCTGGAATGCGGCAGAAAGTGTCCCAGATAGAATCTGCACGTCCATCCTCATGCGGAGCACCTTCAATCTGGTAACTGCAGTCTCAAACTCAGTACGTGGCGGAAGAACAGTTTCAGTAGATTCCACAGCGGGGTACGTTGTAAGGAATGGAGAGGGACGAACCTTGCTGTTGCGAAGCCCCATAAGAAATCCTTGGGTAGATGTGAGTGTGACATGTTGGCCGTGGATTATGCTTTGTTATAAATTGCCGTCTTGACAATCGTAGATTGGAAGAAGCAGCATGCAGCAGCGGGCATGTATACTTCATATACCGGGTCTGCTGTGTTGGCTGCGGGGAGCGTCCCGCCATAACCGTCTCTACGCGTCGACAAAGACTACAAGACAGGCGCAGTAAGCTCCGTGAGGCAACTCCGGGGGCTTTTTGGTTCCCATGAGTACCCCAGACGTGCTGGCATGACGCTGCTAGCCGCCTGAGTGGCCCATCCCAGGACATCCCCGCTCACACACGCCATTACCTCGACAAGTACACTGATCGCACATGACGATGCTGCGCCTCCAGGGTCCACGATGCTGGAGGCGGTCAGTGGAGAGACGGCCCGTCGATTCAGCCTGCTGTTCATCCCGTCTCGGACGTGGCGCAGAAGCTACGAGTCCGGCGGTGTTGGTCATCGGCCAGCTTGAAGTGGGATGATATGGCGGGGTGCAGCAGGTACAGACAAGGGAGCTCCCCCATTCCGATGCCAATCCACTCTCCGTAGAGATCATACGCAACGAGGCTGTAGCAGTGCCTCGAAGTCGGAGCTGCTGCTTTTGGACAGCTGTGCAGGAGAAGCGAGGAGAAGCTGACGAGAAGGCGCTAACCCCGTTGAGCTAGGCTTCCGGTGTGCCGATATCCCTTTCGTGACTTCGTCGTTAGAATTCCCAGGTTCACGTCGGAAGCGTCCTTCGCCATCAGAGACTGCGGCGGAAAGAGTCGTATAAAATGAGGCAGCTGCTGAGAAGGCAGAGGCCATGTTGAAGCGTACAGCAGATGAGAACATCTCTAACTACTTCGACACTTTCTTTCTGCGATGCTCTCCGCACTTCGAACCATTAGATCACCGACTAGACGCGCTGCGACACAGATTTGCACAGCAGCAAGTCAGGCTCAGAAACGCGCCGGAGATATTTCAGATGCATTTGCGTCACTTTCCGGGCAGAGTTTTGAGCCTCTTGCGCGCGAGTATGCCGTTCTCAAAAGTCGGCTGATCCGAGGGCATGAGAATGAAGTTCGAGAGTCTTGGGATCGCCTGCTGCGGAATCTACGGGAAGAGATTCCGCTGATAGTCCAACTTGGCTCCAAGGTCATTCCCGAGATTGACTTCAGAGACCTCGATCATGCTTCCGACACATTCAGCAACAGTTTGAGGAAGAGGGGCGTTGCTGTCGTCCGACAGGTCGTTTCTGAAGCTGAAGCATTGAAGTGGAAGGAGGATCTCAGAGAATACATGCGACAAAATCCTCAGACGAGTGGTGTGTACATGGGAGATATTTTCCACTCCAGCTACTGACCAAGTCAAGCTTTCCCTGCCGACAATCCACAGGTCTTTGAGCTATACTGGTCACGCACCCAACTTCTTGCTCGAGGCAATCCAAACCTTCTTAAAACGCATCGCTTCCTCATGTCCTACTGGCACAGCTTGAACCCACATACTCCTCTATCTACGAAGCATCCAATAAGCTATGCCGATCGATTACGCATGCGCCTCCCAGGCGATACAAACTTCGCGCTGGGTGCCCACGTGGATGGAGGAAGTGTAGAGCGCTGGAGTGAAGAAGGATATGGACTTGGTAAAGTCTATGACTCTGTTTGGAAGGGCAAGTGGGAAGACTTCGATCCATGGGAAGCAAGCTGTCGCCTACCTGTTGTGGCAGATCTTCATCAAGGGGTGGGAGCTTGCACAGCGTTCCGCATGTTCCAGGGCTGGCTCTCTCTAAGCAACACCAAAGCTTTTGAAGGCACTCTACTTGTAAACCCTCTCCTTGCGAAGGCCACAGCCTACTACCTCCTGCGCCCCTTCTTCTCGCCAAAACGTGGCGTGGAGCCTGGCGCGCAAACAGCTTCAGAAGCCGTCACTAACTCTGACGACTTTCTTGCATCGGACAACTGGGTGATGGACACTACACAGTCCTCATGGATACATAGCGCTACACCTGGTAGGGGTCAAGAGCTTTCGTACCTGCTTCATCCCCACTTGAGCCTTCAGAAGTCCATGATCCACATGCCGGAAGTGCGACCGGGTGACTACGTAGCCTGGCACTGCGACACCATTCACTCGGTCGACAAAACGCATGCAGGCAAATCAGATTCCAGCGTCCTGTACATCCCCGCGTGCCCCATGACTGAAGACAATGCCAATCACCTAGTCCGCCAGCGCGAGAATTTCGTCAACGGTACACCAAGCCCTGACTTTGGTGGCGGAGTCGGAGAGAGGGATCATGTTGGTCGCATCAAGGCTGCAGACTTGTCGCGGCTGGTAGATGAAAACGCATGCAGAGCAATGGGCTTGTCAGAGTGGGACAGCAATGCTCCAGGCCTGGCGCCTGGAGAGCGTGTGATCCTCGATCGGGCGAACAAGATTCTGGGGTTTTACGAATAGTGTCATCGGCCTGGCATAACAGCGTGTACCCGTTCCCAGAAACCAAGCGGAGCTGCTTTCCACTCGGGAGGGCTGACATCAGGTCAGCTCAGGGGGCCTTCTTGGGGGATATTCCGATCGGTTTTGGTCACACACTATGGTAATGTCTGCATTTCAAAACATTCTTCAGTTTACAATATACTTACGTTCCATTCTTTCATGGTACACGATAATGAGATTTCAATTACTTTCCAGCACGAAAGGGCGTCATTGTTTTGATGCACAGCCTGAGTTTTGGATCATGTGCTCCTCCCCTTAGTGGTAACATTACACATGCTGCCTATTACTGTGTAGCACGTCAACGTTACAGCAGATTTGATGGTATCAACCAACCACACATCTTCTGTATTTCACCAAAACCCTCATTCATGTCTGGCCAATGCAACCTCAGCACTCGATCCTTTCTTGCCTTATCATTCGAGCCGCAACCATCGAGATCTACGAAATCAACTCCAACCATCCCGACCCTCTCCTTCGGTCAGCCTACAGATCAGAAGAATGGAATCTCTTCCAACGCCCGGAGGACCAGAACCATACCTTGACAACTCAAACATGTAACCACGTACAGCAGCTTCGCTGACCTACTTTCCGCACGGAACCCAATATCCTCCACTTCGCAGCCTCACTGCAACCAGTCTGCACAACCGCTCGCAACACGGTCATGACGTTTCCCAACCACGCTTCCCACACGGACATTACAGCTGGCATAACCTCTCTTCTCAACGACCCTCAACGACCCTCAACGACCCTCACCGAGCACGCATCGTGCGCACCCAAGACCCTTCCGCCGACAAAGCGATCCGTTCCAGACCCCGTGTGTCGAAACGCGTACATACAATCAGCACATGTTACAACCAAGCGGCGTGAGCACGCGTCCCGGTTGCCGATCACATGAGCATGTAAACAAGGCAGTTGACATCCGACCTCGGGTGTCAAGCTTGCGCATTCCATGAGTGCGCGTTGGGCGTGGCGTCGTGAGCCGTGGAAAGGCGGTGTTGTGGTCGTTTTGCTCGTTGCGCAAATTTCGGGGGGAAAGGCTGTCTATGGCATCTGTGTTCTTGCACGGCATGCCAACGATGGAGGTGCGACGAGCGCTTGTCGGATTCGCGTGTTTCGTTGGGATGGGCTGGGGAGATCTGGATTCATGGATGGGGCGAGATTTTCGATGGAATTGGCGCTGGTATGATGCAGGGTGATGGGCTGGTGGATGCTGCGAAGACAGATTGCGTGGTGTGGGTGCGAAGGGACCAGCGATGGCTGTTGCGGAGGGGTTTGCAAGGGGGAAGAAGGTTTTTGTATTTGAAGAGGATGAAAGTGTAGAAATCACAAAGGATTGTCTAGATAGGTTCGAAGGATGACGAATTTGCGAATTCAATGACGAATTCCTCTGTGACGGATGGTGACTCTGATTCCAACTTCAGCGATCATAGCTTCGACGCCTTACCCAACGCCTTCTGCGCCAATTCTAGCACACGTTCAGCAGTGCCCCTGCACACGTCAGCTTCAGAGATGCATACTAATCAAACATAAAGACACACCAAGAAGATTGATACCCCGCCCCAGAATGCCCATAGCAATGCACGACCGGAACCCCCCACGTCCCCATCTCCACCTCAATTCTCGGCCCACCTTTCCTCGACGCTACGGGAAATAGTCAGCCCAATCCCTTCCCCCTCGGCAAATCCAACCAGCAAACCTACGTCTCAGTCCAACATTCCTCGAAATAACCTGCAAATCCGCCGGCCGCCCCAACTCGGGACACAACGCACAACACCGCAGCAAAATCTCCTGCCCGAGGTCTTCGTCCCACACATCGCTCCAGTTGTTGTCTTGGCGGCTGCCGCCGAGGATCACACCGCCGCCGAGCGGGCGCGGGAAGACGTAGCATGTTGTTGGGTCGATGCGTTTTGGGGAGCGGACGTACCTGGATGACGCAAGATGATTAGCGATCCGTGTCAGCGGGGAAGAGTTGGTTGGGGAAGCACGAGGATGTTTCATCACGCTTCATACTTATTCGACCGCTCGAATTCGTACATTCTGGATATCGGGGTTTGGGGCTCAGCGACGAGGTAGGTCTGCCCGCGTGTGGGGTAGAGGTTTGTGTCGCGGATGTCGGTGAGGTTGAGGGGTCCGATGCCGGTTGCGTTGATGAGGAGGGTGGTGGAGGGGAAGGAGGTGAGGACGGAGGTGAGAGAGGTGTATTTTCGGCGGACGAGGTTGATGCCTTTGGATAAAGCTTGGGTTTGCAGCCTTGGGATGTGGTTAGTTGTCTGTGGATATATGCATTCCATTGTTGTGAATGAGTCGAGGATGTGAATGCTGCTTACCAGTTAAGATAGACCGGAGTGTTGATACGAAAGGTCGTGGGGAAATCAAGTCCAAAGACTGCATCTTTTGGTAGTGCTTCCTTGCTTAAATATCCAAGCCCGCCGACGAGTTCATCGTACCAGATCTTCCCGGTTCCCTCACTCAGGATACCTGCTTCTTCAACGGACGAGTCGAAAATACCCCACATGCCTACTGTGATCAGAGTGTGCACTAATTCTTCGGCTCAACAGTGTACGTACCTATCCTTCCCAGGCCAACTTCATTTCCCTCTCCTTTCTTGATAGCCTTGCAGCCCCATACAACCTCGCCATCGATCAATTGCCCAAATCTCTTGAATGTTACTTCATCATACTTCTCGAGCGGACCATGGTCATGCGCCATTGACGACCAATTAGCCCCGGCCCATGGAGACGTATACTCGATCGAGCGATCACCGGGGAAGTGCTTTGCGACCACCGTGACCTTTGCCAAAGGATAAGTATCGGCCAGAACGAGAGCAGACGTCAGTCCTATAACACCAGCTCCAAGCACAGTGATGTTTTGTGGTTCTGACATATTGTGCCAGCGATGCGTGGTCTGACTACAATCGTGGTGAGTGGAGATTGATTCGGATAACTCAAGCAGTGAAGATGGTTCTAGGAAGTATCCACAAACCCCAAAAATCAGCCAAGGCATGCATCTCGATAGACCTACCCGCCTTCATCACACAAAGCGGAGCCCGAAACTCAGCCAGCCCTAATACGATTTCAACACCTCGAGACACGGATAACAAATTACTTTGTGCGCAACAGCTCCACCAACAGCAAAAAAAGTCTACTCACCAAGAACCAACAGGAGTAAAAAGGAAACAGGTTGATCGGAATGTCGTGAGGGTTGGGATAGGACTAGTAGGTAGGTAGGTAGGTAGGTAGTGGGGGGGTAAATCGGATCGGCGTTGCGAACTCGGCAATCGCGTATTCTGCGGGTCACTGGCACGACATATCAGTGCGATGCGATGCTCTGCTCGATTTGGGAGGCAAAGGATCGTGAGAAGACTGTTACGTCCTACGCGAGCAGCACTGTTTGTGCGGTTGGCCATGGATCGATTCGGTGTTGCCGCATAGATTTGCCATGTACTTTGAACAAAACGATAGTAATAGCTCTATACCAAGATAACGGGGTATCTACGGGAAATGAAAGTTATAGAGCCATCTGAGAACTACGTGCTGATAGGATGATAGCAAGAATCTCAAGCAATATGTAGCAGGACCGACCAGCGACTCGAATCTTCTTCAAATAGAGAGTAGAAAGTAGAAAGCTGTATATTGCATATAGCTATTTATCTGCTTTCAAGCCGGCTGTTTCATGAACCAATCCGAACTGGCATCGACCATGTAGTTCGTGATGTTCGATTCGTTCTCGTATGCCCCCTCGGGCATCTGCATGCCATCTACTGCAGAATAGCTCATGGTAGATTCCATGGATACAGGCAGTCGTGGCAAGTTAAAAAAGTCAAAGACGTCCAAGTATTCCAGCTCATTCGGTGCTGGCGTGCGAGCCGGCGTGAGAGACGGGAGTCGGGCATTGTTGTGAAGTTTTGGTTGTCGCGAAATGAGGAAGTCGAGATCGAACGCGCAGCGACGCATGTCTGCCAGGATCTTGACTGTGGACGGTGTTACACGTTCACCATTCAATCCGCTCGGAGTTTGCTGTGACTCCTGATATTCCGACAGAACGCGCGAAAGTAAGGTGGCATACCGAGTTCCAACCTCCCAGTATTGGCCGAATTCCTGCAGGGTGTTGACAAGAAGATTGATCGAGGTGTCCACGCGATGATCGATCGTCGAGCCATGCACCAACAACACACGTGCTGCGACCCAAAGCGAGAAGGCAAACGGCGGACCGAGCTTACTGAGAAGGCCGTTGTCGCGAACAGAAGCACACAGCGTAGTGAGGTTCTCCACAGCGCTGAGACATTTTTGACTTGCGCTAAACGAAGGCGCAAAGATTGGAGAGCGATGAGTTGGATAGGCAGCGGATGAGTGCAGGCGTATCAGAGTCCTATCATAGGTCAGCGAGTTCCCGCGTCGGCATTTCCGCACGACTTACGTGTGATATGCGGCATGAAGCATGACAAGACCGCTGTTGAGGTTCTGGCCGAGGCCAGACTTTGTGAAGAGTCTGGCTGCATTTCCCAGATCTTGTGGCAAGTTGTACTTCCAGTTCTCAATAGCACTGTCGAGCTCCCGGTACTGGCTCTGCCATTTTTCTACGTCGCCCAACGATGTGATGTCGACGGGCTGCTTCAGAAACTTGTGCACCTTTGTGAGTATGCCGAGCATTTCGACGTAATAGGAGAAGGGTCCTAGGTTCTCTGGCCGATTCATACTGTAGTCGGATCTTGTACATGTGTGGAACCATCGAGTCTGGACAGACACATTGCGAGCGTAGAGGTCGTCGTGGCATGGGAGTCGGCGATCAATCTCGTTCTCGTCGAGTGCAAATTCAAAGGCGGTTGCCACCGTGGCATATCGGTCGAGGAGATAAATCATCCAGAACAGTCGACGTCGTGACTCTTCTTCGATCCAGTCCTTGGGCTCCGGCAGAACTATGGCGCGCAATGTGTAGATGGACGCGAACTGTGGAGCGACGGCGGGCGAGTATGTCTCCATGGCGAGCCCAAGCTGCACGACACTCCGAGTGATCAGGGCCAGCAGATTCCAGCCGGGTGGCCCGTTGGAACAGCCGACGACATCGAGCGCCAAGATGACGAGCGCTTGCAGCGATTTGACTGAGCTGTTCTCGATGCCATAAAGTAATACCTTGGACTTTGCACTTGCATGGTACCGTGCCCGCTTTTCGCCTGTGAGTCGCGCATCGGCCGAGAACTTGAGCGTGGTAGCGACGACTGCATGCAGGATGACTCTGTCTTCCTCGTCGAGGGGTGTGTCGCCAAACAGCGCATTCAACGTTGTCTGGCGATGGAGGATGGGGCACCACGGGTAGATGTGCTTGAAAAACAGGTCGACCAGTGCGTACAGCAGATCGTACGGCGGGAAATCAGCGTCCGCTTGGCCGAGAGAAGGCGCGACGGAAGGCGCGACGGAAGGCGCGAAGCGGTCATGGTAGCCCATGCCCTGGGGCACGTGGTCTGAGTGTCCATGGTATGCGTTGCTTGTGACCGAGGGCGTCGGCCGGCCGTCCGTCAGGCCTGGCCTGAACTGACTTGGTATGGCATTGTGCGCCGGGAACGAGGGCGCGGGCTTCTGGAGAAACAGGGCGGTTTCGGGTCGAGGAATGTGCGGCGTGTGCACAACGGGAGGCCCGGAGGCGACGTGGGGGGTGGACAGCTGGTGGATCTGGGTCTGCTGCTGGACGATGAGCGACTCGAGCTTGTCCAGGCGCGCCTCCAGCTCTCTCCCGTAGCCGGCGCGCAGGCCGGGCTTCTTGCGTGGCTGCGCGGGGTCAGCATCGTGTGCCGGTGGCCGTCCGCGGGGGGAGGGGCAGCGTACGAGATAGATGCACGTGCCGTGGTTCTTGACGCACCAGCCTGTCTCACGAGTCACGTGTCAGCGCGCGGCCGGCAGCGGCAGAGAGGACCTGGTCCGTACCGCATGCTGGATGTGCGCGGTCGCACTTCACCTTTCGCGTCTTGCAGCTGGATGCAGCCAGGCCGGTCAGTGGGCGCCAGGCGCAGCTCAAGGGCGCGGGGGGAGCATACATACGTTTCGCAGCTCACCGAAACGGGGCGCTTCCGCTTTGCCGAGGCAGCGCCCGGGGCGCGCGCGACGGCGTCCTCGCCGCTGGAGCCGTCGTCGCTCGAGGCGGCGCTGGGGCTCGCCGTCTGCTGGGCGCAGGGCGCAGCCGTGGACGCTGGTGTTGCGCTCATGGCGAGCATGCCATCGGGGCGCCGTGGTTGGAGCGTGCAGAGCAGCAGGTGGTGTCTTCGGAGCAGCAGCGCCCGAGGCCTGGGGACCACCGCCCACCCCCGCCGAGGTCCGCCCGCGCCCGTCAGCCGTCTGCGTCGTCCGCTTCCGCGCCGTCTGACTGGTGGCTTCGCCTGCCCGGCGACGAGCCTCAACCCCACGCCTCGGCGATCCACGCTGGAGCGTGCCCTGGCTCCTACCGCGCCTGGCTTCGGAGCGAGCACCGCTGCGAGATCCACCGAAGCCATGCTATGCTCGTTGCTGAGGCCTCCCTGTGGATCCTTCACCTGACCATGGCCAGCGTGTATAAATCAGCCTCGGCGCCCGCGTGCCCCCCCGCGCCAGCAGCAGTCACTCTGCATTTCTTCCGCCAGAGATGAGAATGCCACCCGACTTCCCCACCATCAAAGCCGTCAAGACCTTCCTGACCCAGGGGCCCGGAAGTGGAGGCGTAAGTCGGCGCAGGAAAAACACGCCCCCCGAACCCCACCTAACGCGTGTGCGCAGGACTATCACAATGTCCATGGCGGGCACTGGCTGATTGACAGCAAGATCAGCACGCCCATGAGCCAGTATGAGCAATACCGCAAGTCAAGGACCTCGTGGGGCATCAACGTCCTCGGAAGCTTCTGCGTCGAGCTGGAAGCAACCGACGGCACCAAGGGTTTTGCCACAGGCTTCGGCGGTCCGCCGGCATGCTGGCTGGTCGCTGAGCATTTCGAGCGATTCCTGCTCGGTCAAGGTACCTCGTCGCCCACGTCGACTCACTCGACGCGCACTGACCGTCGACCAAGATCCACGAGACACCAACCACATGTTCGAGCAAATGTACCGCGCTTCCATGTTCTACGGCAGGAAAGGCCTTCCCGTCGCTGTCATCTCGGTCATCGACCTGGCCATCTGGGATCTTCTTGGCAAGATGCGCAATGAGCCAGTGTACAAGATGATTGGTGGTGCAACGCGGGAGAGACTGGACTTCTACTGCACTGGTCCCGACCCCGCAGCAGCAAAAGAGATGGGCTTCTTCGGAGCCAAGGTGCCTCTACCATACGGCCCTGGCGAGGGCGCCCAAGGCCTGAAGAAGAATGTAGACTTCTTAACCAAGCACCGTGAAAGTGTAGGCCCTGATTTCCCGCTCATGGTCGACTGCTACATGAGTCTCAACGTACCCTACACCATCGAAGTCGTCAAGGCGACAGAGCACCTCAACCTCAACTGGTGGGAGGAGTGTCTGTCTCCTGATGACAGCGATGGTTTTGAGCAAATTAAGCGCGCACACCCCAGGATGAAGTTTACCACGGGCGAACACGAGTACTCAAGATATGGTTTCAGAAAGCTCATCGAGGGCCGCAACCTCGATATCCTCCAGCCCGACGTCATGTGGGTGGGTGGCATGACGGAACTCCTCAAGGTTGCCGCCATGGCTGCCGCCTACGATATACCCGTCGTGCCCCATGCCAGCGGACCCTACAGCTACCACTTCGTCGTTAGCCAAGCAAACAGCCCGTTCCAGGAGTACCTGGCCAACTCCCCTGATGGGAAGTCTGTACTACCGGTATTTGGAAACCTGTTCCTCAATGAGCCTATTCCCACGAAAGGATATCTCAATGTCAAGACCCTCGACCTCCCTGGCTTTGGTTTGGAGCTGAATCCCAATGCTGGTCTCATTGATGCTGCCAGAATCTTGAACCCCGCGCCCATGAAGTCATTGAAGCCAGCAGAACAACCAACTCAATCGAACGGTGTCAATGGGGATATAAACGGCCACGCATAAATCATCTTCTACGATAGAATGGCGTTTTGGTCAAGGTCTGCTGCAGGCGAGCGATTGTGCTAAATTCCATTGCCATGTTAGTTGTTGTTCATATACATTCGTATATATGGTCATCGCACCACTGCACCGCGTTGGAAACCTTTGGTAACCAACGAATGAGATAGATTACACCAGACAGTGCGCATTATAACACTTCTAGCTGCATGGAGCGCAATAAGCAATGACCGCCGCAAAGAGTGCAATAAGCAATGAGGTAATGAACATCTCAGGGTGCACATACTTCTTCATAGGGGACGCGTTTTACGATTCCACAACATTCTCTTATGTTAAGTGAAGATTTTCGATCGCTGACAGGGCAGGTTTTGCCTTGTGCGGGACGCCTTGCATAGTGGGGTAACCTAGGCGCAGCTCGAGCTGAGCTTGTGTTACCGTGCATAAACTTTAGCTAGAATCCTCAACACCTGGTTCTTCTTCATTGATTTCCCTCTCGCGGTTCATCAAGAGTTCAACTGCATTGCTGCACATACTATACAGACCCCCAATCACACATAACCCCACCATGGAAGTCGTCAAAGAGACCATCAACAATGCCCTGGAGGCACTCCACATCACAAGCGCCAACCAGGGTCCCCCTGCAAAGGAGCCCACCGAAGAGCAGCTCAACGAGCTCAAAGTAAAATACTCAAAGGCCGGGCAGGAGCAGGTCTTTGCATTCTACGACAAGCTGTCAACTGCGGAGAAGGCTGGCCTTTACGAGCAACTGAGCGGCTTCAAACCCGACTACATCAACGATATCACCGATCGAGCACTCAAGCCTGTCGAAGCCGAATCCGAAGAGTCCAAGATCGAGCCTCTCCCCGAATATGCTACATCGTCGGTTCTCGACTCCAAGGCGGAGGACCTGGAGAAGTGGTACAACAGCGGTCTGGAGTTGATCGCTGAGAACAAAGTCGCTGTCGTCTTGATGGCAGGTGGCCAGGGTACACGACTGGGCAGCTCCGCGCCAAAGGGCTGCTTCGACATCGGTCTGCCAAGCAAGAAGTCATTGTTTCAGCTCCAGGGAGAAAGGATCAAAAAGGTCGAGCTGTTAGCAGCAAAGAAGCACGGCAAGGAGAGCGTCACAGTTCCCTGGTACGTCATGACCAGTGGACCCACGCGAGGACCTACCGCCAAATTCTTCGAGGAGAACAACTACTTTGGGCTGAAGAAGCAGAATGTGGTCATATTCGAGCAGGGAGTCCTGCCCTGCATCTCGAACGAGGGCAAGATATTGCTCGAGAGCAAGTCCAAGGTCAGTGGGATGCGCACATGTAACCTAGTACTGAGTACTAACACACGTGCAGGTCGCTGTAGCCCCAGACGGCAATGGAGGCCTTTACCAAGCACTGATTCAGTCTGGCGTTGTCGGAGACATGGGAAAGCGAGGAATCGAGCACATTCATGCATACTGCGTCGACAATTGCCTTGTCAAGGTCGCTGACCCTGTCTTCATTGGCTTCAGTGCCTCCAAGAGCGTTGACATTGCCACCAAGGTCGTCCGCAAGCGCAATGCCAAGGAGTCAGTTGGTCTCATTCTACAGAAGAACGGCAAGCCCGATGTTGTTGAATACTCGGAAATCGATTCCGCCGACGCGGAAGCAAAGGACTCGAAGAACCAGGATCTCCTCAAGTTCCGTGCCGCCAACATCGTCAACCACTACTACTCGTACAAGTTCCTCGAGTCCATTCCCGAGTGGGCGAAGAAGCTGCCGCACCATGTGGCGCGCAAGAAGATTCCGTTTGTCAACACCGAGACTGGCGAGACAGTCAAGCCGGAGAAGCCCAACGGCATCAAGCTGGAACAGTTCGTGTTTGACTGCTTCCCTTTCTTGACGCTTGAGAAGTTCGCCTGCATGGAGGTCAAGCGAGAGGACGAGTTCAGCCCTCTCAAGAATGCACGCGGTACTGGCGAGGACGATCCAGATACTAGCAAGCAGGATATTATGGCCCAGGGTAAGAAGTGGGTGCAGGCTGTCGGTGCCACTGTCGTTGGCGAGAACATGGAGGATGGTATTGAGGTGTCGCCATTGATCTCCTACGTAAGTTCAAAAGACTCCATTTGTGTATAAAAGTCACTGATTTACGACGCAGGGTGGAGAAGGGCTTGGTTTCCTCTCGAACCGGACTGTCAAAGCACCCGCCGTTATCGAGTCGGAGGATTAGAAAGGCTTGCAGATTAGAACAGGCGTCACCATCTCACCACGCACGACACTATGGCTGTACCAAACGCATAGAGTCATCATTGCAGAGCCTTGCGCCTCCTCTCCGAATGTAGTCAACTATACCATGTATGCCGCCAGCATCACGACAGTGTCGCTAGCTACGCAAGCATGATTGGAATTCCTTGTGGCTTGGAAAATAGGTAACCAACCAACAGACAGAGATTTTGAAAATGAATGACGTCGTTGTGGTTCTTTTGAATTGTTTACTTCGGCTGCAGGCCTTTTCATGCAGGAACTCGGAGGCTGTCTCCAGCGCGCCCAGTTCCATGTCATGTCACCTAGTGAGTGTGGAGGGGTGAGCGAGCATCGGAAAAACTCAAGAACAACATGGGTTGTCGCACATGGCTGCAGCCAATCACGAGTCAGTCAAAGCGCTGGTAGTGCATCATAGGAGGCAATTATTGGCTCGAGCCTAACATGAAAGTGGCGTTCATCTGGACCTCCAAGGCTTGTCATTTCAAACCTCGGGAATCCGCCCAATTGCGCTAGAGGCGCTTGGGCGCGGCCGGTCGCAACGATACGTCCTTTTTGCTGCATGCTTCGCCCTGTGTGATCCGCAGACTTACTTCACCACTCACTTATTCGCTCTCGGAGGAAGGTTGTGCTGCGAGGGAAAGGATTGGAAGCTGAAAGTACGTTGCGCCAATCCCACCATCACTGCGCACGTTCTTACGAACTCGGTTCGAGCTGTTCCGCTGTCCCGCGTGCCCCTCGACCGGCTTCGAATTTTGTGCGGCATGACGACTGACAGATCAAGACAGGTGAAGGAACTGAAGCAGTAATTGAAGAAGGTACGCGCGCCACCGTCCATCTCCTCACTACCTACCACGCAAACTCTCCTCGCGGCAAACGCAGCCTTCCAAGTCACTCCATGCTCGCTTGCGACCCCTTAACAACACTTCTACAAAGATAACTCATATATTCACTACGTGATGCAGATATCCTGGAAGAACTAGCAATATGTCTTCTCTGTCTCGTCGTGCGTGTTTCAAGTGCGGTAACATCGGTCACTATGCCGAGGTCTGCTCCTCTTCTGAGAGGCTCTGCTACAACTGTCCGTCGGCCCATGAGCACCGCTTACGACATGTATACTGACCAAGAACAGGCAAGCAGCCTGGTCATGAGTCGAATGGATGCCCCCATCCCCGAACCACCGAAAGTACGTCGCGTCGAGTCCCTTGAACTTCCTGGTCATCGAAACCACGCGACCCTCACGAGCACGCACTGACGAGCAACAGCCAAGCAGTGCTATCACTGCCAGGGACTTGGCCACGTACAGGCTGACTGCCCGACGCTCCGCCTGAGTGGTGCTGGAACTAGCGGACGTTGCTATTCCTGCAATCTCCCTGGCCATCTTGCTCGCAACTGCCCAAACCCCGGAATGGGTCGCGGAGCAGGAGGCCCACCCCGCGGCGGATACGGAGGCTTCAGGGGTGGCTTTGCTGGTGGAGCACGTGGCAGTGCTAGCTGCTACAAGTGCGGCTTGCCAAACCATTTCGCCAGAGACTGCCAGGCCCAGGCGATGAAGTGGTGAGTTTGGGTGCCCCGACTTTCGGTGCCTCACTGACGATTCGTGAAGTTATGCCTGTGGGAAGCTAGGACACATCAGCCGTGACTGCACCGCTGCTTCTGGAGGCCCTAATGGATTGGACATTGCTGGAAAGACCTGCTACACCTGCGGCGAGACCGGTGAGTTCATAATGTCCCAGTCCGTGCTTGTTGACTGATGAATGACAGGACACATCTCACGGAACTGCTCTCAAGCCGAAGTGAACGGCGACAAGACCGCGGTGCCCGCAGCCGCTCCGGCTCCCTCAGCTGTTGCCACGACGGCCGTCGCATAGACAGCTATCAGACTCGATTCTAGCCCTGCCTTGAGTAATATCACAGCGGTGACCAACATTTACAACACCACTTGTTTGCCACATTTACACCATACACTACCACAATCGTTTCTGGCCTCTCAGCATCCTTACGGCAAACTCACGCATTTACGATCGAGCAAGAGAAAATTTCACGATTCCAACGCTGAATACCCACGAACGTTTTTACAAACGTATATCCCATACTTTACCATTCTACCATTTTTTCGAAACAGACGACGGCTTGGCGATTTGCGACAGCAGTCCTGGTTCTTCAAGCGTTTGGCTTAGCAAAGGCTTGAAAGGAACAGACCTACTGGAGGACCCGGAAGGCGACTGTGGTGGTTTGGTAGCGGAAAGCTCATTTGGGGGATTTGAGGTGGTATGGGGGAAGGAGGACTGAAGAGGAAGTATGTGTTTGTCGGAGCTGAGTCGGCACTTCTGCCCTGGATATATATGTTTCATCTCCCGTTTTACCTTGTACTGTATAGCTTGGGTACACAACATCATCATTCAATATATGCTGTTGCATTTCACCGTAGTCTGGGCTATGGGTTGATGACAAACCGACAGTGCAACAGTCGAAGATGGAGCTGCGAGGTCTTCAGGCAAGCAATCCAATTCCGCTTAGGTTGCCATAAGTCCCGGCATCCAGTCTCCACGGACTCAAAGGTCTCTTTGCGGGGTGTCGTGTTACTACCATTGTGCCTTCCTCATCAACCATCCGCACGTGGCTTCGCGTTTAGCGTGCCACATCATCGCTCCTTCCATCAACTGTCCGTCGTGCAAACTTTTCCTCTCTCGCTCAAAACTCTCAAATTTTCGTACAGCACTTGTAGACCGCATTCCTTCATTTGTATCGCCTTGGTCATAGCGTTTCGCGACAGCACCTCCTCATTCTCTGTCCCCAGCAATGGCACCTTCCTCAGTAGCGAGTGACGAGTCGGGGAACGATGTAGAACCCAATCACCTCGAGTCCCATGCGTTTCGCTGACATCTTGTGATAGGATGGCTTCATTGTCGACATCGATGCGATTCAAGCACATGGCATTGGCGCAGTCGACATTGCGAAGCTCAAGGCAAACGGCTACTATACCATCGCTTCAGTGCACTCGGCTACTCGACGCAATCTACTCAAGATCAAAGGATTCAGCGAAATCAAGGTAGACAAGGTGAAAGATGCAATCACCAAGTGTCAGGTACGCCAGACACCTACCTGCCTCGCTTGCTGAACCTCACTGAATTCCACGCTGCCTGCCGGAGGTGGCTTCCAGACAGCGCATGACCTCGGCCAGCAGCGAAAGCGTGTTCTCAAGATCTCGACCGGTAGCAAGCAGCTCGACACGATCCTCGGAGGGTACGTGTATGCTTCACTTCTATCCTAGACGACATGTTTACCCTTGCAGTGGCTTCCAGACGATGAGCATCAGTGAAGTCTTTGGCGAGTTCCGTTGTGGAAAGACGCAGATGTCTCACACCATGTCGGTTATTGCGCAGTTGCCTAAGGACATGGGTGGTGCGGATGGGAAGGTGGCATACATTGGTATGCTTAATGAACTCCCCTGAGGCTCATGCTCATCGAGTTCTGCAGATACGGAAGGCACTTTCAGACCCGAGAGAATCGCTCAGATTGCTGAGCGCTTCGGTGTCGATCCAGAGACCGGTAAGTGCATTCACGTGCCGTTCGGGGGCATGCACTCATGGTGTCCAGCACAGGATAACATTACCTATGCCCGCGCCGTCAACTCTGAGCACCAGATGGAGCTCCTGAACAAGGTTGCTGAGTTTTTTGTTGGGAACGAATACCGTCTCCTCATCATCGACAGCATAATGGCTTTATTTCGAGTCGACTACACCGGTCGTGGGGAGCTGAACGAGCGTCAGCAGAAGCTCAACCAATTTCTTTCCAAGTTGACGCATGTCGCTGAAGGCTAGTGTTGTGGCTGTATGATTGTAGGGCAGCTGCTAACACGTGGCAGAGTTCAATGTCGCCGTCCTCTTAACCAACCAAGTGCAGAGTGATCCCGGTGCAAGTGCTCTCTTCGCTGGTGCCGATGGTCGCAAGCCTGTCGGTGGTCACATCCTGGCCCACGCCTCAGCGACCCGTATCCTGCTTCGAAAGGGCCGTGGTGAGGAGCGTGTTGCGAAGATCCAGGACTCTCCGGGTACGTTGGATGCAAGCATACTTGTGCTAACGGCTAACAAGACTGCAGATATGCCCGAGAAAGAAGCAACGTACATCATCACCAACGGCGGCATCAACGATCCCGAGAAGGTCTGATATCGAGTGGTTGTAGAAACGGTTTCATGTGTGGTGAAAAGGTGGGGCGACTGTTGTAAAGTGCAGCTTATGATTAGTCGCGTTGTTTTTACTGTTCTTCACACATGGTAAAGAGTATGCAAGGCCAAAACTGGTGGACAAATGAGACGGAAGCAGGGGGTACCCAGTAAACACGACTCATTCATTCAATGTTCCAGACTCAAGGTTGTAAGTAAGCTCGGACACAGTCCCCCGCATTGCAGCATGTTTGCATGAACCAGATGCTCTTCACCGCACCGGTCCGTTCTAGCGCCGAGCGCCCCATGTCTACAAGGCCGATCGCGTACTGCTAGATGCGATGAGGATGCTGTGGCTGCTTCGCTTGGGACGAGCTACGAAGTAGTCTGTTCAGGCTGGCCATTTTCTGAGGAGAATACGACTACGTGGCCTGGTCTGGTCAGCTCGGACATGTAACGGACGCATAGCGATACTTGATTGCGCATCGTGAGCCACTGAGCCTGCCTGCTGTGCCACTGGTTGCGTTGCAGGCCAGACCGATGGCGAAAGCGGGGGCAGACTCACGCATTCAGCGGGGAGGGACTCGGCCGGCATGTCCAGTGAAGGCCGCTCTGGAATGCAGTCGAGCTGATAGTACGGACTACGGAGATGGCTGTGGACGGTAGGCGGAGACGCCGACGGCACGCAAGCTGCAAGCATATAACAGTCAGCAGCCTGGCTCTGATCGATTACGCCGTGACTGCCACGGGCAGCCGACATCACCCATCACCCACCACCCGTCGCCGCGACGACAACCATCGTCCTGATACGCCTGGCAGCGCCGGCTTGCCTGCCTGCCTGCCTGCTCTGGGAAAGAGGTTGACCCCGGATCGCTGTCGGCGGCCCGCCTGAATCGCTGCGCCGTCGTTCCATTCGTTCCGCCTTCCCGCCGGCTCAAGAAGCTGGTGAAGTCATGTTGGCTTGGTGATTGTGCAACCCGGTACCCACCGTTCATGTTGACATGCCACGTCCGTAACACACGCCCACAGCATCGTCCCCATCACGACGATTGGCCATCGCCATGGCGAGGGACCGGTCGGCGACGCGTGCGCCTGCTAACCATGCGCGTCTCCACAAGAGAGGCCACTCGGCCTCGAGCTTGACAAGCCCCCTCAGCCCTGCGCGCAACTCAGCGTCGTTTACCTTCAACCGCTCTGAGACGCCCAAAACCACCTACGAAGAGCCCTGGACGGAACCCCAAAGACCTATGCCGACCGCAACGCCATCGCACCAGCTCAAGATCAAGCCGTACCTGCGAAAGCTGTCTTCCAAGGACAGCTCCAGCAACGGCCTTGACCTCTCGCGACCGGCTGCCGAGAACGAGGGACTGGCGGGCTTGGGCATTGCCGAATATGGCGGCTATTCAAGATCCATCTCCGACGTCACCTTTACTCCTGTGCATGGTCGTCACCGGCACACGCGATCAACGTCAAACACCTCGCAGTTCTCTACATCATCCGGCGGCCTGCAGCGACCGACTCCGCTGCCGCCGATCCGCCAAACACCTCACTCCTTCGTCTCGCCCACGTCGCTGCCAGACCCGTCGCCAATGCTGGGTAGTGAGCAGGAAGCTGATGATATCATGTCCGATGACGAGTTTCGCATGCGACAGAACGCCTACGACCCTGGCCGCCGATCGGGTTCGCTCTCCTCGGCACCAGGAACTTCCCTACGCATCCACACCAACAACTCGTCTACGCGACTCGCCGCCAGCTACTCGCAGTCGTCCGTGTCTCTCACCTCGCCCGTCCTCCCTTCGCGATCTAGAGGCGATACCTTGAAATCTATCGACACCGCCACCTCGCCCAGCTCACGCACCTCGTTCGATCACGCGACTCGATTCATCCGCGGCGGACGAGACTCGCCCGTCGACGCTGCCTCGAGGGCTGCATCCATTCGTGCTGCGCGCGAGAAGTTCGAGGCTGATCAGCGAGCCAAAGAAGCCAAGTACGAGAAGGAGGCACACAAGCAGGCTGAGCGGGATTTCCGAAAGCAGCAGAAGAAGGAGGAGATTCAGACACGCAGGTCTGAAGCCCACTACCGAGTCGATTACAGTCGATCACGCAGCGTTTCCGATGTACAGAACGAAAAGTCTCTCAGACCCTCCGTCGGAGGGCGTCAATACTCGGACCATCGCCAGGCGCACTCCAACTCGCTGCCAAAATACGTCGCCACGACGACGGATGTGGAGAAGCAGAGCGGCGCTGCGCCCCAGGTGACGAAGAGCCGCGCAGTGAAGGGAAGGTGGCTCAGATTCGTAACCTGGTTCAAGACGAGGTTGCTGCGCATGTCCAGGAAGGTGCCTCGTTGATTTTGAATGGCCATGCCGCGCATACGTGCAGCAGACTGCGCCACCTTCTGCGCATGAGGTCCTGAGCACATTCATCATTCTCTATTTCATTCTTTTGCACATCCTTGTTCCCGATTCTTAGCACGGCGTTCGGTTCACGATCATGCGTTTCATGACTTCATGCTTCTATTCTTTTCGCTGCATTATACGAAGGCATTCCTAGCGATCTTTACATGGGATTTTGCAACAGGCGCATGGAGAGGATTGCTTTGGATTGGCGATTCCCGCTCCTCCAAGACAAACGTCGTACATGGTTATATTCAGGCGTTGTATACACTCTGGAAGTCTGCCTGTGTCTTCACTGCATGCCTGGAGGCATTGCACGATTTGCTTTTAATTTTGCGACAGCAGCGCTTCGGCGTAAGCAGGGATCTATTACATATCTTTACTACACTTGTGCCATTTGTGCGTCTATTGCGTGATTTCTCCTCGTATGTCCATCATGTTGAACGGCTACTCCGAGTCGAAAATATACTCAATCGTGGTACTCGCAGCATTCTTACATCCTGTCGCCTAGTTTGCCCCAGGCTGATCCGCTGCGCTGGGCCGGACGTGTTCCGCGAACAAGCCGCACGGAAAATCTACCGCGACATCAACCTCTTTCCCCCCGCACGTATCGCAAACCCTCCGCCACGCCTACCTCTGGGTCCACGACATGGTCCGCTCGGCTGCATGATGGCGATGTCAATGCGAAGCTTACCACGGGCTTCGATAGCTCTGAGACACAGTGGGAGAGCGACCCGAGTGGGCAGAATAACACCGCAGCGATGGGCAAGTAATAAGACGGGTGGGAGGGGCGAAAAGCCTTTCTACCACCAGCTCCAAGAGAGTATCTATGATCGTGTGCAGAAGGAAAAGGCGGAGCAGTATGAGATCCAGATGCTGCAGCAGCGGACGGCACGAGGACGCTTCTGGGCGACTTTAACAAGTACTGCATACACTCCAGCGTCCCCATCAGGCGCATATCGCTTGAGCTCTTACTAATCGTATACGACAGTTGTTGGTTGTACTGCAGCCATTGGCTACTACTTTGGCCAGAAGATTCCCCAGCCGCCCGGCACGAGCTCGACCGCACCGCTGGAAAAGGTCACGCCGCCCAAGCATAACATCTCCGAAGCGAGTATGGAGGCTGCGTGGACGGAATTTCGCGACATTGTTGGGAAGCAGAATATTTCCCTGGAGATGGCGGATTTGCAATCGCATTCCGGGTCGGCCTGGTCGTCACATCCTGCTGAGCCAGGTGATGTGCCGTTTTGTGTGGTTAAGCCAGGCAGCACGGAAGATGTCAGCGCCATCATGAAAGTTTGTCATGAAAGGAAGATCCCAGTGACACCGTACAGCGGAGGAACAAGTCTGGAGGGACACTTTGCGGCGACCAAAGGGGGAGTCTGCATTGATTTCAGTCGCATGGACAAGATTTTGAAGCTGCACAAGGAGGATTTGGATGTCGTCGTACAGCCGGCTGTGGGTTGGGAGCTACTCAATGAGGAATTGGCAAAAGACAACCTCTTCTTCCCACCGGATCCAGGCCCAGGTGCTATGATTGGCGGTATGGTTGGGACAGGATGCTCGGGCACGAATGCGTATCGATACGGAACCATGAAGGACTGGGTCATTTCGCTGACCGTTGTATTGGCTGATGGCACGATTATCAAGACACGACAACGACCACGAAAGTCTTCGGCAGGGTACGATCTCACACGCATCTTCATCGGCAGCGAAGGGACTCTCGGACTCGTCACGGAAGCTACGTTGAAAGTGACGGTCAAGCCACAGCATACCAGCGTGGCGGTATGTGCGTTTCCAAGTATTCGAGCAGCAGCAGATTGCGTGTTCCGTGTCGTCGGCGCTGGGGTGCCCATCGCAGCTATCGAGATTCTGGATGATGTACAAATGCAATGCATCAACGATGCAGGACAAACTTCCAGGGAATGGAAGAACGCACCTACACTTTTCTTCAAGTTTGCTGGAACACCAGGGGCCGTCAAAGAGCAAGTCAGCCAGGTTCAATCAATGGCTAAGAAAGCGGGTTCCGTGAGCTTCGAATTCGCAAAGTCCGAGCAAGAAAAGGAAGATTTATGGCAAGCGCGCAAAGAGGCGCTTTGGTCTGTCATGGCGAAAGCTGAGGGCAACGACGACATGGCGGTTTGGACAACGGATGTCGCAGTCCCAATCTCGAAATTGCCTCAGATTATCGAGGAAACCAAAGCAGCGATTGGCAAGAGTGGGCTGCTAGCAAGTATAGTCGGCCACGTGGGTGATGGAAATTTCCATTGTAAATCTCCTCCACTTCCCTCCTCACATCATCACTAACATCTCCATCCAGCAATTATCCTTTACAACCGCAAAACAGACTACGAAAAGACAAAACACTTGGTCCATGACATGGTCAAGCGCGCAATCGAGCTTGAGGGTACAGCGACGGGTGAACATGGTGTTGGGTTGGTCAAGAGGGACTATCTTCCACATGAGCTGGGCCAAACTACAGTCGATGCGATGAGGCAGCTGAAGAAAGCGTTTGATCCGCTTTGTTTGTTGAATTGTGATAAGATTGTTAGGGCGACTACGCCGAAGCCGGGGGAGGTGGCGGAATGGTAGATACCTGGAGGAAGTGTAGGATATAGGATACTGTGACTCTTGTGACCGAAATGCTAAATTTCTCATACGAGTCCAGATCTTGATGATGGCAATGTTGCTTTCGTGAAACAGGCACGTGGGAATCATGCTAGACTTATGCACGAGTCATGCGAACCGCCGTTCTCTCGGAATCTCCCCGCAATCGCGACTTTCCTTCCCACTTCTCTTCACAGCTTCACCATGTAGCTTCCCAACCGCGTCGTCCAAAACGACTTCCTATCGTCGCAGTGCCAATGCCCACGCGCGCAATCAAAGCGATATTCTACACGCGCTTCCATCATGAAAAAGGTACCTCCCTCCCTGCCCCATCGCTCCCACTAGTACGTGATTAACCCATGCCCACAGGTACCCGCGTCCTCCACCAAGTCCCCGCCGGCAGCATAACTCCCTCGCTCCTCCAACTCTCCCTTGATCCCCCTTTGTTCCCCTTCTCCTCCCTCACCTCCTACCTCATCCCCACCCAGCAATTCTGCGACCGCCTCCTGACCTTTTGCTCCAACCACCACCGCATCATCGGCTACCCCGTGTGTATCCGCGAGGGCAAGTACTCGCGCAACGAGTTTATTTTCAATTTTGCGGTGGTTGTGAGCGAGAGTGAAAGGGATTGGGCGTGTTATGGCGAGGTGGTGAGGAAGTTGGGCAGGTTGCTAAGGGGGTTGGAGGAGCAGGGGGGTGTGTTGAGTCGGGAGGAAGAGGTGGGTGATGTTTGGAATGATGGTGTGGAGAAGAAGATGGGCTGGGAGGGGGGGAGTAGAGTGTATGCGTTGTGTGAGATGGTGTTGGAGGATTTGAATAATTATGCCGAGTGTATGATTCCTATTGGTATGTTTGATGCATTCGAGGCGGACCACCTGTCATGGCATGGAAGTGCGAAATGAAACGACAATACTAATAACCGGCGTAGATGACTCAAACACAATCAACCTCAAACTCTTCCCTACTCGCCCTCCACCACCCCCGATCCATACATACCATGTCCCTGTCCTGACTCTATCTTTATCCTCCCTTTCGTCCCCTATATCGTCGGACCTAACCCTCAACCGCATTCTACCATATATAAACGGTGTCAACAGCGTATCACGTATCGCGTCTCTCGCCGACACAGATCTATCGCTCACGCGCCGCGCGGTCCAACACCTCGTGTACTATGGATGTCTAGTACTACTCGACGTGTTCAGCTTTGGGGCAATCTACGCACCCACCGCCGAGATAAGCGGCTTCGTAGTCGACGACGACGTCAAAGACGAATGTGCGCGGTACGTCCAGAGCCCACGACTCAACATCGGCGCGGACCTCCAAGACAAAGAGCAAGATAGGGAGAAAAGATTCGGCAGCGAAACAAAGGTCCCATCGTCTTCATCCCTAGCAAGCGAAACCACAACCTCAACAGATGCAAATACACCAGCCCCCGACGCCCACACAGTCGACCACACAACCCTCATAACGCTCTACACTTCCCTGCGTCAAGGCCTCCCCTTGAAATCCTGGGTCCTCCAGAACCTCTCCGCACTCCAGGGCATCGATGTCCGGAGACTCATCACATTCGGCATAATCAAGGGCTTCTTATACCGCGTCCACAAATACGCCGTCGCAACAACTTCTCCCCTCCCGCCTGCACCACCTACCAGTCTCGCAACGTCGACGGCAAATCTGCACGAAGATGGGAGCGGTACGATCAAGCCTTGCTTCGCGCTGCATCGGCCAAGTAGCACGACGTTGGCTCATAATCAGGGCGTCAGTTGGGCGGGACAGCAATTGTCTAGTTCGCATCCGGGAGCTGAAGACCAAGGACATACTGAGAATGCGCTTTCGCTCCTCAAGTTCCTGGACGGTATGCATTGTTTTGACGAGATTTGTACCGAGCTGGGGTTGCCGGAGAAGGTGGTGGAGGGCAAGGTTAGGGGATTGGGGGAGGGGTTGGGAGTGGTTATTCAGCGGTGAAAAATAGCATGAAGCGTTTGGTATGTTTGGGAAAGTATTGAAACGTGGATTGCAAGCATGATTTCACGCAGGACAAATGCAGCGTCGCTCGTTGTGGGCGGCTCGATCTGGGCAGCTCATGGCAGGTGATGTACAGTTCCAGGCTTCTAGTATCCACTGTTATTTCACGGTATGCCAACGGCAACGTCGGCGCCACCAAAGTCCCTTTCACCACGATAACTGTACTATGTCTCCTTGCTCCACTATCTAACCCTCTTAATCGGAACCACGACTGCTCTCACTTCTCAACCGTTGACCTCGGATTCTCACATCAACCCGTCGACCAGTCACCCACATAGACATCTGTGCCATGTTTACGCATATGGCGACTGATGATGGCGATTCCGTGCCAAGTTGGGAACAGCTCACCACTGATCTCGTTGAAGCTATAACTTCGCGTCCAGATGACCAAGAGCAGCCAAAGCCATCGCGCTCCTCTTGCGACCACTCGATGCCACCAGCGGTTCGTGCGAAGCTAAACAAACGCGAAATGTGCCCAGCTTGTCTAATTGAATACCACATCAAGACGATCAAAGACGTGCAATCGAGCCTCGAACTTCGGGGAGGTATCTTCCATTCGCAAGACCGTTTTGCGGTCATCGCTGAACGTACGAGACACAAAGCTTTGGTCAAGTCGTGGCAGGTGGCCAAGATTGAGTGCACCAGAGACATTGAGATTCTCGGGAAATTGCTTTACGAGCAACCGTTGCAGGCAAAGGCGTGCGGCATCTCGGAGGCGCTTGGGCATTGGGAAGAGGCGCAAGACCGATTGGTACGCGTACCTGGGTACAACTACATTGGAGAAGCAGAGGGAGTAGGTGTTGGTGTTGCCACGAGTAACTCACTGTCTGGTGGAGAGATGCAGAGTCTCATGCCCGAGGACCAAGATATGTACGCTACAACTCAGAACGGCTGCGTGGATAAGTACACCGCGGTATCGCCGAGCCAGTTAATGACGCGGGAGAAGGATAGGACGGGGTTTTCCTCTCCTATAGCGAAGCAAGACTATCGAAACGAAGTCTTGAGTGAGCTGGAAGGCGTCACTACTCGACTCGACAAGCGAACCGATATGGGCAACTGGAATCTCTTCGACGTGATCGTTGAGATGGAAACTAACACAGCACTACACCGAGAAACCAGTATCGCAACAGCTTCGTTAGTACCGCGTACACCACCTACCCACACTCCCAAGCGCTCTGCACTCAAAGGCAATCGCGCAAGCACAGTTTCCCTACCACGCACGGCAAAATTCGTTGAATTGAAATTTGTCATGCCCCCTGTCAGCGGTCCACCCAATACACCCGTTCCACTGGCACACAACAAACACACGGCGTCCGAAACCGCTCGCCCACGTAGTGTTTTCCACCGCACCACACTAGTTTATCAACCAGCGACCTGGGCCAGTCCGGAAGGATACGAAAAGAAGGATACGAGCTTTTGCAAGATGACCTGGCATAAGTACGAGTTGACCAACAAGGCCGGTGTGTTTGAGCAGAAAGAGCGGGTGAAGAGGATGGAAGGGGATGAAGAGCGGGTGAAGAGGATGGAAGGGGATGAAGAGCGGGTGTGTAAGACGGACAAGAAGAAATCCCGCGAATGGAACATGGACGAGAAGAAAGCCACGAAGCTACATGACAAGTTCAAGACGAGAGCTAAGCTGGCGACGAGGAATGCGTTGAAAGAGGATACACATGAGAAAGGGTCGCGATTGAAGCTACGCAAAGACGCCACTTCATATAGCAGAGCTAGATCCAAAGTCGCTCGAGGTCGGGAAGGAATTATACTTCCTACACTGAGCACTGCTGCTACAGCATGCGAAATGGCCGGACCGATGGAGCTGGAAGATGGCGTTGGAGGTGACGCATTTACTCCGGAATATGGCTACTTCTTAGAGGACCTGAGAGGTCAACACAAGCAAGTGGTGCTCCATCCGTCGTTGAGTAGCAGAGCTATGGGAATTGCATCGGCACCAATGATAGCAATGGGTGATGCGAACCACGATGTGTTCTTGACAGAAGATGATGAAGGTTCTCGGTGAGGGACTGGTAGTTGGAAATCATGAGCCGAAGAGTGAAAAACTAGCCGACGCATTACGGGGATAGTTGAATCGTTATGAATGTCTGCGTATGGGAAAAAACTTTGCACACCACCGTGGAGCTTTCGGCTTTTGGGCGGCTCCAAATCTACAATGTCTGCAACTTGGTATTCATAATCTCTTAGATCATATCAACTCGCAACGCGCTGTAAAAGCCTGGGACGACTATCTGTACTCAATGAGTGGACTCACTGGTCTTTCCAACAGTAGTTATACAGAATCTAACTTGTGTCGTCCGCGCCGTGCCCCATCGTCTTTCATCTTCCTCCTCCCTCACTCCAGCGTATAGTTCGTTCGGCCCAATCTTCAGCACATCCTCCGCACTCCAACCGTATTCTCCCAAACTTCTGCGGATCAAGCCTCCACGCTTACTCGTAAAAGCCCAGTAACACGCTTCTGTGATGAGCAGAATCAAGAAGGCGACATATATTACGAAGGACTTGGAATATAACATGTGTCGATCGCCGCGACGCTCCAGCCAGATAGCTTCTTGTATTTGCAGGGCTTTGCGGAACATGCCGTGCATGATTGTGGAGTAAGCCATGATAGGACAGAGGATTGTTCGTGGGCAGTTGCAGAAGGTAAATTCTGATCAAGGCAGAGGCTGACGACACGGGTAGAGCGGATACGCAAGCATGTCGATTGAAACACATGTACATGGACGGAAAAAGTAATGCCACCGTGAGAGTCATAGCCGCACTCATGCGGATGTTCAGATGGCATCTCGTAGCCCGGGGCCCATTAGTACTGCAGGAGACATTGTCGCTGCTAACACAGTTGTCTGCTGACGCGAACTTGTTCGATATGCGTTGTCCAGAATGTTGAGATCGTTATATGCCGTGTTTTCCTCATAGATGGAGCGACTTAGATCTTAATCAACGATCTTTTAATCCTGTGTTTTGCTGAATTCAGTCTCGGGCGGGTGCGCGAAAGTATTGACGATAAAGCACGCTCGGCTACCTACCGGTACTCGGCGCTCTCTCCACCAGCCGCCTTCTTTCAGCCACTGTACTCAACGCTGCATGAGTAAAGGCGTATAAGCACGCGAAAATGTATGTGGGCAAGTCGCCAGATCGAAGACGAGTAGTCGAGCGCGGCGTTGTTGGTCCGTCATCAACCACCTCCTAGAACCGCGCATCATCAAAAGATCACCTGTCTCAAGCGAAAGCGGGTCATAACCAACAACTTCTTGTTTGAAGTGGCTTCCAGCTCTAGTTCTACAACTGCGCCTTCTCTTTCGGATGTATGTGCCTCGCAGCATATTCAATAGCAGCCTCATATCCATACGTTCCCAAACCACAAATGACAGCCTCCGCCTTGTCGCTGAGATAGCTGTGATGTCGGAACGCTTCCCGCTTGTGGATGTTGCTGATGTGCACCTCGACGAACGGAACATCCACTCCTACCAATGCATCTCTTAGTCCAACGCTGGTGTGCGTTAATGCTCCAGGGTTGATTACAATGGCATCGATGTTGCCTCGGGCTTCATGTATGCGATCTATCAACACGCCTTCGTGGTTGGACTGGATGTGCGAGAACTCGATGGATTGGCGTGAACATTGCGACGAGGCTGCTTCGACGACTTGAGGAAGCGTTGTGCTGCCATAAATGGACGGCTCTCGCGTTCCAAGTAGGTTCAGGTTGGGTCCGTTGATCAGGAGAATCGACTTCGCCATGGTGTAGATGCGGATGCTTGAGGTTTAGGAGCGTTGTGTTTATCGAGACGCGCGATGTAATGAGATGTTTACTCGCGACGTACGCAATTGTCCTTCCACTGCGGCATGTTATGCTGAGCATCGGTCTCGCATTGTTTGGTCCATCTAGCAGGATGACGAATTGTCGGAAAAGGACTTAACCCATTTTCTTTCGATGGAGCATTTCGGGCTTCTTCCGCGACTAGCCGCCTGCTTTAGTCTACGGCTCGAAACGGAGTCACGAAGCTATGTGTACTTTGAAGACCTCGTCACTACGCATCAATTTGAACAACTTTCGCCATAAGTGGTCGCCTACCAAGCCTAGATTACACAATGGCCACATTGCCCCAAGTAGAGTTAGATGGCATCTATGCATTTGCCGTAGACCTAGGAAAGCGGGCAGGGCAAATGCTCACAGATGCTGCACAAATCAGAATAGATGGCGGAAGCACAACGCAAGAACAGAAAGAGCACGTGCAAAAAGAGAATGCCGTCGACTTAGTCACAGAGACAGATGAAAGTAAGTGCTGTACACTTCCGCGGACTCACCATGATCTGCTTCGGGCGGTGATTCTGGTTTCAACCGGGGCCCAATGAGCAATACCAGACCACTAACCACTTCCAGATGTCGAAGCATTCATAAAGCGCGAGATTACCGAGAAGTACCCAGCGCACAAGTAAGTCCCTAGCGTCCAGTGTAGTCACGTGATGCTAAATTGGAATCAGATTCGTTGGCGAAGAGTCTTACAGCAAAGGCGCATCACGGGACTATCTCATCGATGACAGTCCGACGTGGTGTGTTGATCCACTCGACGGTAAGTGAGTATCGACATCAAGTGCATATGGCCACCAACGCATCGTGCAGGAACAGTAAACTACATCCACCTCTTCCCCATGTTCTGCGTCTCAATCGCTTTCATCCACAACAACAAACCACTAGTAGGCGTCATCAATGCCCCCTTCCTCAAACAATTCTTCTCGTCATGCGCTGGGCGAGGCGCCTTTATGAACGAAACACAACGGCTACCACTTGTGCGCAACCCCATACCACCAATGCCAGCAAAAGCGCCCAGCGGCTGCATATTCTCGTGCGAATGGGGTAAAGATAGGAGAGATGTCCCGGAAGGCAACATGCACCGCAAAATCGAGAGCTTCGTCAACATGGCAGCCGAACTCGGCGGACGGTCAGGAAGAGGCGGTATGGTGCACGGAGTACGATCACTTGGGTCAGCAACGCTAGATCTTGCATATGTTGCAATGGGCTCGTTTGACATTTGGTGGGAAGGTGGGTGTTGGGAGTGGGATGTTGCAGCTGGTATTGCCATCTTGAACGAGGCTGGCGGGTTGATAACGACCGCGAATCCACCAGAAGACTATGCTGGGGCGCCGATCGAGGAAGTTAGCTTGGGAAGTCGGTTGTATCTCGCCATTAGGCCTGCGGGACCGTCGGAGAGGGAGACAGGACGGCAGAGCCAGGAAAGGACTGTGAGGGAAGTGTGGCGAAGGGTGCGGAACCTAGATTACAGTCGTCCTGGAGCATGATATCAAGAGGATCCATGGAGGAGGCATATCACGCTAAATGAACCACTTTCGATCTTTGTCAGCATCGGTATATTTGGCACTGTCTCGAGATTCATTTGTTGGGCTCATGGGTGCACTTATGAAGCATAATTGACATGTAGGTGTGGACACTGAAGTAAAAATTGCGGGAAGAAATGCTAGAACTACACTGTTGGATGTAGAACAGTGATCCACTTCCATTCAAAATTTGAGAATCACAAGTTGCCGTCGATTCGTAAATCCATGCACTTACACTACAGTTTGGCCTCGCTCAGCTTGGCGGCAATCACTTCCTGCACCTGCCTAGCAGGCAACTCGGCCGTCTCCTTTCCAGTCCAATATCTGTCCTGCTCTAATCCCTGGTATATCAACGCCTCGGTCCCCAAGATGACCTGCCATCCTGCAAGGCGACTGATTTCTGCGATCTCGGTGTATGGTACTGGGTGGTAGCACATCTCCAAGATGGCTCCTTTGTGCGATTTTCGTTGTAAAAAGACCTCGAGTACTTTCCGCGCTTCTTGCTCTTCTGGTGTCTTTGGTGTGAAGTTGGGGACGCATGCGACTATCGCGCCGACGCCTTCGAGCTGTTCTGCTTGTGCTTCGGTGGCTACGTGGACCAATGAGTCGCCGTAGCCTCGAGCTGTGCATTCATCTAGAACGGCTTGAACCTCGCTCGCATCTCGATTGACCTTTTGGCGTAATTAGCACATAGTTGGAATAATTCAGGACTGTTGCTTTTTGCTTACGAGATAGATTGTGCCAACATTTAACCATGTGCGCAGGGCGTAGACTGCACTTCTCGCCGCGCCGCCGCCACCAATGACCAACGCTGGTCGATTTTGAAAGCTTTCTGGACTTGCGTTACGCAGAAAGGACTCGCGGATACCGATCACATCCGTGTTTGTGCCCATGAATAGTCGCTTTCCGTTGGAATCTTCTCTTATGAACAATGTGTTCACAGCCCCAACATCTCTTCCTTCTGGTGTGAGTCCATCAAGGTGTTGGAGTATCGCAACCTTGTGAGGCATTGTTACGGATGCGCCGTAGAATGACGGATGTTGGATCAGGCTTAGGAACATGTTCATGTCTGTTGAGTCTAGCGGTATTTGCGACCAGTTCAGTCCCATATTGTCGTATACTGTTTGATGAAGAAGCGGTGACATGGAGTGCGCGATTGGGTGACCGAAGAGATAGCCATGGCGCTCGAAAGTCGAGACGTCTGGCGCAGTGGTGGTTTCAAGCGACATGGTTGCGCAAAGTCGTGGTGTGTGTTTGAATGATGTTGTTCCTGCCTGTAAAGCTATGGAGAAGGCGGACTGGACAACTTCCAGCCCCCATGACGCTTTTGTTCACTAGGCCTTCGATTTGGCAAATCCCCTGCTCCACACCTCCATGCTCGACTGAGTGCTGGAAAAGGTCTTTGGGAAAACCGGGGAAGCCACGCTTCAGAACGTGTTCGAGCCGATGGCAGATCCGATGCCACGTGCTGTCAGCCAATCGCAGCCATCAGCCTCTCGCGTAAAAGCTCTTTTCCGCCGGCCCCAGCCCGTGCGCCTCAGGATATTCGCAGTATTTCCGCTTCAGGTCTGACAAAGCCCACCATCGGCGCCATTCTGAAGAATCTGGAGGGTTTCCCCGCGCAATTCCAGCGCCGACACCGCGTGCGCGGCGAAGGCGACTCTTCCGGCAGAGGCCCTAGGCTTGGCTGGAATCGCGGCGATGCACTGGTGAACGAAATCTGACCATAGCCCGCCCCCATGGGGTTTGTGGCTTGCTTCTCCAGACTCCTGCCAAACACACCATCTTGGTCATCATCCAAAGGAAATATATTGCTCTGGCAGCTGCCGGTTTAGGATCGTCAGACCGCCTCGTCTTTGCACAACTTCTTCTCTCTATCAGCAAACTGAGCTTGACTCGACCCCCTCTCTACTTCAGACTTACCTCCCTACCATCCTTGGGAGATAGACACAATGGGTCTGCTCACCCTCGTCGAGGATCGACCGACACCCAAGGCTGTCTACAACTGGCGCGTCTACACTGCGGCATGTGTCGCATCATGGGCAGCATGCATGATCGGCTATGACTCTGCCTTCATCGGAACCACACTGGCACTTCCATCCTTCGTCTCAGAGTTTCGCCTCCAACCAAATCAAATGCCTGCCGCTCAGCTTGCCTTGACCAAAGCCAACATTGTCTCGGTATACCAAGCAGGTGCCTTTTTCGGTGCGCTGGGCGCGTATGTTTCTTCCCACTACCTGGGCAGGAAGAAGTCGCTCCTCATTTGGACTAGCATTGTACGTCCTGGACTGACAGTGATATTTCAATCGAGTCCTGACAATATGGCTTCTAGTTCATGATTGGTGCTGGTATTATGCTTGGTGCCAATGGCGACCGAGGCCTTGGTCTTATCATCGGCGGTCGAGTACTTGCGGGTCTGGGTGTCGGTGGATGCTCAAACATGGTTCCCATCTACATTTCAGAACTCAGTCCACCAGCTGTTCGAGGCCGCTTGGTGGGTATCTACGAACTCGGGTGGCAAATCGGTGGTCTCGTGGGATTGTAAGTCGTATCAAACGCAAGACCGCTAGAACTTTTTGAGTTGACCGAATCACAGCTGGATCAACTATGGTCTCCAAGAGACAATGGCACCGAGCCGCAAGCAGTGGATGATCCCGTTCGCCATCCAACTCGTTCCTGGCGGCTGCCTTCTCATCGGTGCATTCTGGCTTAGGGAGTCACCACGATGGCTCTTCGCCAACGGCAAACGCGAGGCGGCAATGAAGAACCTTTGCTGGATCCGCGGCGACCTCCCAGCTGATCATCACTACATCTTGGAGGAGATCGAGGCCATTGACGCACAGATCGAGCACGACAGAATCCACGTCGGCGCCGGATTTTGGAAGCCATTCCTCGCTCTCAAGCAGAAGAGGGTCGCCTACCGATTTCTTCTTGGTGGTGGTCTCTTCATGTGGCAGAACGGTTCAGGAATCAATGCCATTAACGTAAGCAGAGCCTCTAACTTCTCATGCCCCGCCTCAGAATGTGCTAACATTATCAAGTACTATTCGCCAACTGTGTTCAAGAGCCTGGGCATCACTGGCACGAATACTGGTTTCCTGACCACTGGCATCTTCGGCGTTGTCAAGACTGTGCTTACTTTTATCTGGCTTCTCTGGCTTATTGATAACCTGGGACGCACAAAGCTACTCATGATTGGAGCTCTTGGTGGTTCGTTGTGCATGTGGTACATTGCAGCATACATCAAGATTGCCGACCCTCAAAACAGCCCCAGCACGGGCGGCGGCCTGTCATCTGGAGGGATCTCGGCAATTTTCTTCTTCTACCTTTGGACTGCATTCTACACCCCATCTTGGAACGGCACTCCGTGGGTCATCAACTCCGAGATGTACTCGCAGCAGACTAGATCCCTCGGACAGGCGTTTGCCGGTAAGCAAAACAATACAGCTTGAAGTATGCCAGCGACTAACAATTGATAGCCGCGAACAACTGGTTCTGGAACTTCCTAATCTCGAGGTTTACCCCTCAGATGTTCCTCAAGATGGACTATGGAGTGTACATGTTTTTTGCATGCCTCATGCTCCTGTCGATCCCATACGTATACTTCTTGATCCCCGAAACCAAAGGGATCCCGCTTGAGAAGATGGACGAGCTGTTCGAAATCAAGCCTGCTTTCAAGGCGCACAAGGTCATGGTCCAGAGACTGGACGAGGTCGAGCATGAGGACTATAGCTACGAAGGCGAGAAGCCCAAGGCCGATGAGCGCATGGAGAGCGTTTAAGGAGTAGCTGGAGTATGACGGGACCGCTACCAGACATGCATGTCAGATACAGCGATGAAGTCGCTAATATGATTACATTATTGTTGGTACTATCTTCGCCTTGCGAATGCTGTGCAGTGAACTCGTAATGACTCTGTATCACCGAATTGACATGTCCGAAAGTACTCCGTACGCTGTCCAACATTCGCCCGAATCGAACACCTGCGAAAATACTCCGTAGTGCGCCTGGAGCCAGTGTCTGCTTTGCACCAGGACGCAAACCACTGTTGAAATCGAGTGTAATCTTCAATGTGACTACGCTTCTTCTCGTGCTAACAAGCAGGTCACATGCCCACTGTACCGGTAACGTCCGCGCCAATTTTTTTCAGCTCGCAAAACCTGGCCATCTCCACCCCAACCTCTCACATCCGACATGAATGATCGGACGGCTCAATCTCCAGGGGTCGGGCTCCTCCCCTCGCGCATTGACGTCACGCCAACGGACATCCCTGCTACCGAAGTGGTGCCGAGGAACACCTTTCTTCCGGTGCGGAAGAGCGCATCGCATGCATCGCCGCGTCCACGGATTTGCGCGGCTGCTGGAGGAAGGCAATGGGGTGGTTTGCGATTATCCGCTGGAATGGGGATGGATGGGAGCGGCGTAAGGGTGATTTGCGGAGAGGGTGCGAGAGGGCGGATGGGATTTGGTTGATAATGATATGGGGAGTTGGTCCATATGCTTCGAGATGCTGTATTGATATCATCATCATCCTTGGAACTGTTGCAACTTCACTTTGCGCTCTGCTTGCGGATCCAAGTAGCACACGTTGTTTCCAGGCTATCTATAGCATTATCACAACATCGCTGCCATGCCGTGTCGTCCAGGAATTTCCTCCATGTCCCTTGGACGGTGCTATGCCGGCCACAGCCTCTCACACAAGCTCTCCATGGCTGCAAAACATGGAATCGAAGGAATCGAGCTATTTTACGAAGATCTGGTCGACCACGCTGGCTCTTCGTCACCATCAGATCTCCGCGCCGGAGCAGCTTCCGTCCACGAACTATGCTCATCACTCGGCCTCGAAATCATCTGTCTACAATCATTCATGCACTATGAGGGCCTGCTGGATCGGAAACGACATGATGAGCGCATCGAAGAGATGAAGTTGTGGATGGAGCTCGCGCACATTTTGGGAACGGACATTGTTCAAGTTCCCTCGTCTTTTCTCCCACGCGACCAGATCTCCGGGGACACCAACCTCATCGTATCCGATCTCAGCGAAATTGCCGACTTGGGGCTGCAACAAACACCCGTAATTCGATTTGCGTACGAGAGCTTGTGCTGGGGCACATATTGCGACAAATGGGAGCTGTGTTGGGATATCGTGCAAAAGGTCAATCGACCAAACTTTGGCATCTGCCTGGATAGCTTCAACATCCTTGGAAAAATATACGCGGATCCCACTGCGGGATCTGGATGCACAGGTGATGCTGAGCAAGAAGTGCGTGAGTCGATGCGAAGACTTGTGGACAGGATTGGGCCACACAAGGAGAAGATATTCTTCGTACAGATCGTTGATGCGGAAAGATTGGATCAACCGCTCCGGCAGGGGCATCCATTTTATAACGCAGAGCAGCCAGCGCGCATGTCCTGGAGTCGAAATTGTAGATTATTCTACGGCGAGGCTGAGCATGGAGCATATCTACCCGTCAAGGATGTGATGCATGCTATCCTTAACGAAATCGGATTTGATGGTTGGGTCAGCATGGAATTGTTCAATCGGGTCATGGAAAGAAAGGACCATGAGGTTGTTGAAGAGCTGGCCGCACGTGCCGCGGTTTCATGGGAGAGGTTGTCGGTTGACTTGCAACTTGCTTCGAAAGTAGCAGGAGATCGACCGATAGGCAGAAAGACGGATTTAGCGAGGACAAACGGTACGCAGTATCTCGTTGCTGAAGCTGGGCTGGCTCGCTTGTAGATACCATGACTTTAACGATTATACCCATTTTGAAGACAATGTTGCCATTGCCTTACTATTGGGTTGTGAGTATTGTGTTGCAGAAACTCCGATGTGAGTACAATGCCGCGTCTTTCGTCGTCTAGAAAGTCCTTATAAATATGGAATGTTATTGCATCGTGCTTCCCTCTTGTTATTGGTGTCCTGGCTCACAGGTCACTTAAGGCTCTTGCCCTTCCATGGCCTCCAATCTTGTCCGCACCATCTCGGGATTTGATCGACCCCGCTCGTCTGTCCAGCAACGGAGCACTTCTCCTCGCATGATCTTGCGGGGTGCTCGCCGTCCGGTGAACAACTCAAACTGAGCGAAGCCTTGCTCAGGGAGCAGATCTAGTCCGTCCATGCAGACCCATGACGCAGAAGACTCCTCGCGGATCTGCCTCATTAGTGGCGTGTTCAGGGTTCGATAGGCTAGTTCTATCACGACACCACCAGTTGGCGATTGCATCCATTGGATAGGAAGTGTAAACTGTGGCGAGGGTGTTTCACCACCAGAGTCTACGGGTATACAAGATACGATAATTGTAGGAGCGCGGTGCTTTTCAGGCCAAGGGTCCTCCCGCGTCCGAAGTATATGAAAATGCGGCTGTGAGGCCTGGACGAAAGACGGGAAAAGCTTGGCCGCGGAAGGGTCTGAAGTTAACCTTGTGAAGTGTGCCACAAGCTTCTCGGCGTTTTCGTACGTGCGATTGAAGATAACGATGTCTTTAACGCCGAGTTGTAAAAAAGCGTAGACAGCTGCCCTCGCCATGCCACCTGCGCCTACAACAAGCCCACATGTGTTTGGTCTCACCGCGTTCGCGGGTGATAGGCTTCTTCTTATGCACGACCGGATCCCTATCCAATCTGTATTGTCGCCATACAAAGCTTTGACTGGTCCTGCTTGGTTGCGTTCTTGGAACAACTCGATATCATCTGCGTCAGGCACAGTCCCATCTTCGTTCAGATGTCGCACAGGAATCAAAGTATTGATTGCTCCGATAGCCCGAGCGTGGCGACTGCAGGAATGCGCCAGAGAGATGGCCCTGATCTTGAACGGTTGACTGATAGCGGTGCCGCCAAAGTTGGATTTGCGAAGAAGTTCATCCAGTCTCTCATTAAGAACATCAGTTTGAATACGTTCAAAGTGATGAGGCATACCACATGTCCTATACGCTGCGTTGTGCATGACTGGAGACAGACTGTATCCGGCACTGGCGCCAAGTATGTAGAACTCCATCGGGTCATATGTGAAAGAGGCATAGAGAATGTGGGTAGCTTCTTGTACAGTAAGCCAAGATGTCTCCGGGTTGCGTCGCACCCGCTGTTCAAAGGCTGCATCGTCCTTAATAATTGCTTCTGGTATGACTGGCGTCAGGACTTGATTGAAGCAGGCAGATCGGCGGCCCGCTCGTCCAGTATTGTAGCAAATTAAAGGTATTCTCCTAGGCTTAGCAAAGATGGTGTTCCTGAAGCTCTGTATGGCGGCATTGTCGTCCATGAATTTGGCAGGACGGGTAAAACGTACGACACTGCAGCCTAACTCCATGGCCATATTGTACCTCTCGATCCAGAAGGGGTGAGACCAGTCTCTGGATGAGTGGAGATGACCGATGATTTTGGTTGAGCCCCTGGACGAAATCATGGCCATAATGAACTCTTCATTCAGGGTCAAGTCAATTGTCGCAAACTCCGGCGCCATGCGCAGCCCGTGGCGCATACAGGCGAGGTAAGATGCTTTCGTATATGCTACATCTGTAGAAGCCGGTATGACATGGTAGATAATTGGGATTACAGTACTCCTCCGGACTTTGAAAATACTTTTGGTGATGTCTTCCGCTCGGTCAAGTGTCAGTTGCTCAGGTTCCACTACCAGCTCGAACGCATCGCAACCAAACTCAAGCTCTTCGATGTCAATTTCCTCCAACACTATATCAGAAAGTAGTACCTGCACCGCACAAGTATAGCTTCTTCGTTCTGTCGCAAGGTATGACAACGGGAAATGGCCAGGTTCAATGGGAGGAATAGCGCTCTGAATCTTGCCATGCGTATTGTGATTTGACAGGATCAGCGACAAGTATTTGAAAAAAGTCCTCTCTGCTCTCTTGAGGGTTAAGAAGGCTGGAACCACAGGTTGGTATGCAGGAGTTACCGAGTGGTGAGCGGCTCGTGTTTCGTCAAGGTTGTAGAACTCATAGTTGGAACACCTCCGGAAGATTGGAGTGCTGACCGCGAGAACGTGCAGGAGTTTTGATTTCTCGGCAGTGTCGAGATACTGATATACACTGTCGGATTCCCTTAACACGTGGATCACGGGATGCGTTTTGGCAAATTCGTGTAGAACTGCCTGACTTTTTGCGTCGAGTCGATACACGCCGTTACAGACGATGATGGCACCCGTTTCGAAAGTCTGTAGAGCGTTGTGGAGTACCTCAGCATGACGCAAGTTACGATTAGAGCCACCGAATTGCTTTTGATACTGTGTCATTGAGCGACCGGTGGCCTGTTGGAACAAATTCTCAATATCGACAACTCGTCTTTGGCAAGCGGCGGCAGCCATCAATGAGAGCGTCGACTTTCCTGCACCAGGAATTCCCACGAGCACAATAGAAGCACGCGAGTCGAATATTCGACGGCCGTCCGTAGGTGAGGATAGCGCAATTGGAGTCACGACTCGTGACCGTGGTGATGATCGGGCGCTGGACGGCGGCGAGTCGTCCTCGCGCATGGTCGCGAACGCCCGTTTCGTTCCGAGCGTAGCGGCAGGTATAGCTGTTGGACGTATTGGCGTTTTTTCATTGTACTCTCCAGACATGGCGACGGCATGGTAGCAAATGATACTCGGCGGCGGCTGCAGGCTGGTCGCGGGAAAGCGACCTAGCCTAGCGTCAAAACGGTCCAATGTCCTCAGCCACGCGATCCCACGGGTGACCCCTCATCCGACCGCCAAAGCCGTGCATCACCTCCCCAGGTATGCCATTGCAGGCTCAGGGTAAACGCCGCGCAGCACCTCAAGATGCGTCGGTAAAACGATTTCGTGTGTCTCGAGCCTGCGATCAGTGCCGCTTGGAGAGATCAAAATGCGACGGAAACCAAAAGTGTGCCCCTTGCACTGAGAACGCCAGAGAATGCACGTTTACATCGAACCCTAAAAAAAGAGGTCTACCACCAGGATACATTCGCACAATTGAGCTGGCATTAGCTCTCGTATTCCAGCAGGATGCTAGCATCGAATCATCGATGATTGGTAGATTGGGCCAGGAAGATACAACACTACTAGCAAGGGACACGAAAGAATCGCACCGGTTGCACAAGAATTGGAGAAAGTCCAGATTTTGTCGAGAACTGAACAGAACGTTGACTGGAGGACAAGCTAGCGTTGGAGATGACGGAGCCTTGAGTTCGGATGAAGACAGCGACGCGCCCGCCGAACCAGAGGCCATGACCTCTTATGTTATACCAGAAGGCCCAGGTCTCGTTAGTTCGCAACAGTATGAAGAAGTTCAAAGTACTCCAACAATGCAACCCAACACGTTATCCTCGAATCTCACCCCACTACCTCCTAATTGCTGGCGAATGCTCGAATGCTACACAACATATACACAATGCTGGCTACCCATCAGCGAGAAACTCGACATCCTGAAGCTCTCATACTCTTATCCCGACGAAGGTCTCAAGTTGTCCCCGGACATGCCAGATGCTGGCTACCACGCTGAAATGTGGAGTATTTTCGCGCTCGGGTCCTGTCATGATGCGACGTCCGACGAACCGCAGATGAACCATGTTGAATCGATAAACCCAAAAAAACTTTACGCTGTGACACAGAGCTTGATACCGACTGAATTGGGAAGCTTCCAGCTCGGGCATGTGAAAGCTCTGCTCAATTTAGCCCTTGTCAATCTGCAGAGCTTGTCTTATAACGCAGCTTGGATTCTCGTCGGTGCTGCATCGCGCATCCTCTCCACCATCCAGAGCATGCCGGGTCAATACAGCTCTCGTTATGCTCATGTTATGGCAGGCTGTTATCTGCTCGATAATTTCTTAGCGTTGGCTATGGACAGGCGGCCCTACTTGAACATATCAGATGTAGAACGTGCTGGGAGAATTGAAGAGGACGGTCTAGAAGAATGGCAACCCTGGCCTGGAAAGCTCAAGATTTCCACGGAACACCGATTGCGCTTACCAACTCTGGCCCTGAGTAGCTTCAACCGTCTCGTGGATCTCATGGATGTATTTTCCAGGACGGCACATCAGCCGAGTGCAAGGGATGAGCTTTTGCGAGAATTTGCCATGTGGAAAACAAAACTGCCCCCAAAGTTCGATTTCGTCCGATCTGAATCTACATCAGCGCCATTGACGCCTCCGGCACTGCTTTTGCAATTGACGCACTTCGTCACACTGCTCGCGTTGTCACCTTCTCAAGCCTGGCTCGAACGGACTTTGGCCCTCCTGGATACGTGCCAAAAACAGCTGGGGGCCAACAAGCTGCCATCAGTTTTTATATGTTTACTGCAAAGCATGAAGAATAGCAGCAGAGGTCTGCCACTGGACGAGGTCACGCGAAATCGCATCGACGGAGCCACCACGACATTCGCCACTGCGCCTGATCCTGGACATGGCGGAATATTAACCACGGGACGCGATGGTATGTATACAGTCGAACGGGAATCCCACCACAGATCCAGCCGAGTGTCGGCCACGTCGGTCGCTCCCTCATTTTGCGAGTCTGTGGTCGCCCGACCACAGCAGCAACGACAGCAGCCCACCCAGCAGCAACTTACCCAGTCTACATCATTGATCGACGACCTTCTTCCAGACATGAACCCCAGCCAACAACCACAAAGCGCGCACACGGTGGACTTCAGCCCGAACGCCATAGACACTGACTTCACTTCCCCAGCGCTCGATGCATACGATCCTTCCATCCCCGGCGATCTTGAAAGCTTCTTTGACGAACTCGCGTCCCTACATGGCGCCAAAAAGCTCCAAAATCAACCACAATTCATGCAGAATTTGGGGTTTGCGCCCGAGGTCAGCATGGCAGATTTACTCGCCACACAGTCAGGACAGTATATACACATGGACCCTTCGACATTTGGCGCCGAACATGAGGGAGAGCCTATGCAGTTCCCACTGAGTGATTACTACAACGCTGGATGAAGAGGGCACGGTGCCTCGGGACGTTCGATTGTGATGCAAGCCACAGAAGTCGACTTGAAATGACTATTCTGGACTTATCCTCCGCAGATCAGAACCTCAAGGTCGAAATCGCTGGCAGAGTATCCGAACGGCCGTTTCACTGCTGCACGAAGCAGTAGCAGTTCCCTGAAAGTACGCCCATAGGATTATTGCTGTTGGTCTTCCGCACCAGGATCGTGTGTTAGATGGTTACAATAGGCAGATCGACTGGGGCGGACCAAGAGAGGGAGGTTCGTGCAAGACGGCCGAGAACATGGCTGTTGCACCAATGCTTTGTGAGGTATGTGAAGCGGGCAAAAAGCGGAAAGGAAGAGAAGGAGGGCAGAAAATGGCCAAGACCCAACTGGAAGTGTTCGGGTAATAGGTGAAAGTTTTTGAGATGCTTCTGCGAGTTGTTGCTAGCCTGATGTCAGACGAAGACAACTTTGATGCCTGTCATTAACGTAGCGCCGTGTGTCAAGCCCACGAGTTAAGACAAACCTCTCACTTGATGTCATCGTCACGGAGTGTCAACCTGTGGCAGTCGCCTGGGCATCAGTGTTGTGATGCAGACTTTGGCAGAGCCACAACATGGACAGTCGGGGTGTCGGGGTTGCTGGGGCACGTGCACGGTCGCACCTTGCTCGACTTGAACATCAACATTTCCTCGCCCAGACGCGCCCTCCGCCAACTCCACCCACCGGCGACGCCCATCATGTCCGGCAAACGCGCAAACATCTTCAGCCAGGGCCGGCCCGAGCGCCCGTACGATGAACGCGATGAAGACGATGTCGACCCGCCGCGACAAGCCACCGCCGCGCAGCTGGCCACGAGAAAGTGCGTGTTGTGCCCCCCTTCACCTCGACCCTGTCGCCAGGACGCGCTGTTTGCCAGTGCAGCCCCGCCACAAAGAAGCCTTGGCTGTTACGCGTGCTGACCCTTTGTTCCCCCAGAATCAAGACTGCCAAACCGCGCCGCGGCGCCGCAGGAGCCTCTGTAAGTGCAGCCCGGCCCGCCCAGCCATGCGCCCTCAACCGCCTCCACCCGCGCCATGTCGAGCAGATACAACACCGCCGCGGGGAGGCGCGACACGCGGCGCGAGCAGGAGAGACGTGCAGCTAACGCGCGCCCACAGACACCGTCGCAGAGCGCGAACTTTGGCGCACCGTCGAGCTTCCACTTTGGCGCATCGGCACCCGCCGTGGGAGGCGGCGGCGGCATGTTTGGAGCCGCCAGCAACGCATTTGGCGGCGGCGGCGCGACGAACAGCTTTCCTCCCGCCCAGTCCGCTGCGCCCAGCAACGCCTTCTCCGCCTCGTCGTTCCCGGCCTTTGGCGCGACTGGCCAGAGCACCGGCTTCAACCCGCAGCCCCCCACCACAGCCGACTTCAACTTCACGGGCAGCAGCGCCAACCCCTTCGCCGCGAACAACGCCCCCGCGATGAACGCCAACGGCAACGGCAACAGCACCCCCTCCGCCTTTGGCGCTGGCTCCGCGTTCAGCTCCCAGGCGCCGACCAACCTCTTCGGCGGCCTATCGCAAACCAACGTCTCGAGTGCCGCAAGCACGGGTGGTCAATTTGGCCCCAGCAGCGCCGCGCCATCGAACAACATGTTCAGCACCAGCAGTGCCGCGCCATCGAACAACATGTTCAGCACCACCAGCGCCCCACCACCAAACAACATGTTCAGCACCAGCAGTGCTGCACCACCAAACAATATGTTCAGCACCACCAGCGCAGCGCTGTCCAACAACATGTTCAGCTCCAACGCGAACGCTACGAGCTCCCCCGCACCTCTCTCGTTCTCAGGTGTGAGCTCGAGCGTACAACCCTCGACCACGCCAGCGCAGAGCAATCCATTCGGCGGGTTCGGCGGCGCGCAAAACAACGTAGCGCCCGCCCAGAATAGCCTCTTCAGTAATTACGGTGCCAATACGCAGAACGGAAGTGCCCACCAACCAGCACCGCAGAACAGCCTCCCCAGCGCTGGAACAAGTGCACTGAGTACGACTGCGACCGCACCTTCGAATAACCTCTTCGGCTTTGGTGCCACGCAACCCAACGCAAGCGCCTCTTCTGCTGCACCGCCTTCCAACATGTTTGCCACGGCCGGCACGCCCTCGTCTGCTCCCGCTGGCAATCCGTTCGCACAGTTACCCACAGCCGCAGCATCGTCCACCCCCTCCTTCACATTCGGACAGCAGACCCCTCAGGCGGAAGAGAAGGCGTCTAGCAACCCCTTCGGCGCGATCAAGCTTCCCAAGGACGCTGCGGCGACCCCTGAGCCTGCTCTGTCTAGCCGTTTGAACGACTCCGAACAACCTACTGCTGCGCCTTCAGAGACACGCAAACCAAACCTGTTTGCATCATTGGCCAAGCCCGCGCCAGCTGCCACTGGATTCAGCATCTTTGGAGCTGCCCAGAACAGGGATACAAACTCTCAAGTCTCCGACAAATCCACGGCTGCTCGGACAGACAAGACTCCTGAGGCGGCGAAGCCAAACTTCTTAAGCGGTTTCAGTACACCACAGCCCGCGAAGACTGCAGACGCGGAGAAGATCAAGGCAGGCATGTTCACGGCGCAACCCAAACCGACCGGCAATGGTATTTTCGCGCAGACCTTCCAGCCCGAGACCAGTAATGCAAGCAACGCATTCAAGTCCGCGCCGAAATTCCCCGCCTTCAAACCACAAGCAACGACCTCTTCAGCAGAAGCTCCGAAAGAGACGGCTGCGCATCCTACCCCTGCAAAGGATGCCCCGAATTCCTTCTCCAGCCTCCCCGCGCCTTCCTCCCAACGACCCAATTTGTTTGCCCCTCCAAAAGAACAAGCACCCACACCATCTTCGACCTCTATGCCTACGCTCACCAGTTCGGCAACATCCTCAAGCGAAGCAACAAGCGGTCCGGAATTGCCCAAGATACCAAAAGCGCACGTGCCGAGGGAGTGGAATGCCTCGATGGCACCCACTAGCCAGGAGACAGATAGCCTCTTCAAAGTTATCACTAACCTCACCGTGCAGTTACAGCAACTCAATGAGAGGTATCGATCGAAGCTGAGCACACTGTCGCCGTCCGCAGATTGGTCCGCCCTCTCGCTGTGGCATCACCAACACAGCTCTGCAATCAAGACGAAAATCGACGTTGCCAAGAAGCAACGTGCAGCGGAGAAGGGCATCACTGGCAATGAGTCGGCCTTGTCCACGAAGCGAAAGGTTAATGATGAGAGCCCAGAAAACCGGGATGCTTCTCCTACAAAGCGTGCTCGTCCTACTGAGACGCCAGCCACTCCTACACCTCAGTCTACCAATACTCCTCCCAAGGCCAATCCGCCAGCAACAGCTACGTCGAACTTGTTCGCCAAAGCAATTAACAGCAAGCCCTCTGCACCTGTAGAGCAGAGCAACGTAACTGCTGCGAAGACGACAGATAAATCGACTCCGTCTTCAACGTTAGCCCAGGTTCCAGGCTTCCGGCCATCCTCTGGTGTTGCTACCCCCATCTCGCTGGGCGGTTTCCAATTCAATGGTGGCGCAGCAAGTAGTCAAGCACCATCAAGCAGCGGTCCTGCTTTTAAGCCTGTTACCTCAAGCGGTATCGGTGGCTTTGCTAGCCAGTTTGCGGCTACTGCAAAGACTTTTGAGCAGCTTGCAGCAGAACGGAAGAAGAAGGCGATGGACGCAGACTATGACTCCGACGATGAGAGCAAGGAGGAATGGTCCGCAAGGTATGATAAGGAGGAGGCTGAACGCATTGCCAAGGAGAAGGCTGCGGCTGCTGCAGCACCTGCATTTTCTCTGCCTGCATTCGGCAAGACGCCAGACGCCTCCACATCCAAGACTGCCACATCTACTGGTCAGGCTAAGCCAGCAAGTGGAGCATCGACACCAGCTGGACTATTCGGCTCCCGACCGGCGAGCCCGGCTCTGTCTGCCACCGGCTCAGTATTCGACGCTCCAAGTACCGCACAAACACCGTCGAGCAACATCTTTGGCCATCTGTCATCTGGAGCTTCATCAAATAACCAGGGAGAGTCTGAGGATGACGGCGAGCAAGCAACAGAGACCTCCAAGAACAACCCTACCACTCCTCCCAAGCGAAAATTTGGCGCCTCAGCAGATGAAGCCACTGAATCACACGACGAAGAGGCTAAGCGCCAAAAGCAAAGCACCTCTTCCAAAGGAAGCCTTTTCTCGCGTATGACACGGTCTGCAGACGATGGCTCCGAGTCAGAGAAGGAGAATAACTCGAAGACAAACGGAACGCACACCCCGCCGAACAAGCCATTTGCTTTCTTTGACTTCAATGCTGCTGCTGGTCCAAACTCGGCACCCGCGAAGTCAGACGCCTTTGCCGGCGACCAGACTTTCAAGCCCGGAACCCCAATCAAATTTGGCGACGTTGCAGCTACCGAAAAAAAGGCACCACCCACCTTCCAGTTCCAAGCCCCGTCCTCTTCGACAACGCCCTCAAAGCCACCCCCATCCAATCTCTTCGGTTCGTCGCTGCTTGCTGCCAATTCTGGCTTGTCAGGACTTGGCTCAGCGCCATCCTCTACATTTTCTTCCCGCGCTGCTACGCCCCTATCAGAAGCTGAGGGTAGCGCCCCCTCTGCCGCAGAAGACGATGACGAGGGTGGCAAGCAGGAGCAGGTTGATCTCTCGAAGCTTACTTCAGAAGAAGTTGCCGCAAACGATGTAGTCTTCGAGACGGAGCAAGCTTTAGCCAAGCACCAGGTTGAACAAGGCGACGGCACGAAGGCGTGGGAAAACTTCGCTAGAGGCCCACTCTACATCCTCAAGGACAAGGTCACCGGAAAGTGTTTCGTCCGGATCCGCATGCCTAGCGGCCAAACACCCCTCAACTACTCTATCCTCCCGGCACTGAAGTCACAAGTCACGGGTAGCAGTGGCAAGATGGTGCAGGCTACGATGCCCAAGAAGGAGGGTGGCTTCGCACAGTTTTTCATTTCACTCAAGACGAAGGAGCTTGCCAGGGAATTCTCGGACAAGTACAATGCGTCCTTGCCATCTTAGGCATATTTTCCTTCACACCCCCAAAATTGGCGTTTGTTTTTCTCGGATTGTTCTAGCATTTGCATAGCATGGCGTTCTTGTTTGGTGTTGCATACCGCAACAAGTAGTGACAACAGCCTTCAATCAGGCAGGGCTTGATCACACTTTTTTTCTTTTCAAACGTGTACTTTAAATAAAACATGGAAAGATTTCTAATTGCATCTGAGGGGCAATTTCGTTGCTACTCTTTTTGTTTACAATTAATGGCAATTGACTTCGCGTACGCTTGATGGGATTCATTCTTTTCTTTGCAGCCTTTGAATAGACTGAGCAGTATTGTTACTTATTAGACGACGTCGGTCGACACCATAAAGGCATACATGCAACAGGGGTTCAGAGGTAAAGTGGTCATATACTACCTATGCAAGCCGGCCGGATTTACAGACTTGCTGGTATGTGTCTGATCAGTCTCGAAAAGACACTGGGGAGCTCCACGCAGAACTATTCTATTGTAGATGAGATGGACGTATACCTTGAAGGTCGACAGAGCAGTGAATTCAAATTGGGATAGTGCGCGTTTATAGTATTTTTATTTTGGTTGGGCACAGGCGTGGTGTGGTTTCAAATGGTAATAAAATTGTACGTTGTGCAAGTCTGGTTGTGATTCACAGCGTTTTAGATACGCGTCTGATGAAGTGAAATGGGTTTGTAGACTCTACGTAGTACAGTTATGTCTTGGATGGCTTTGCTTTGTACCTTGCAGGTCGATACGCTGCAGCCGGAACCCAGCCCTTCGACGTCGACCCATCCACGCTGCCGAGGTCCCTCCTTCTCCGCATTGTCGCTCCCCGCGATTCCACGCAAGCATGATGATGTAGGCTACTACTCGCCAGCTTCGTACAAAGCACAACGCGCAAAACTATCAACTTGTCTTCTACGAAGTAAATCACACCTTGCTAACGACTCCCCCCCCCGCCCCCCTCCTGCCCAACCATGCCTCCCCGCAACCTCCAATCCCCCCGGCACAAACCCGACATCATCATCCCAACATCCTACAACGACTTGCAGTTCACGCAGATCCAGACCCGCCATCATGACAGGGTGCCGAGCGTCGTTGTCCTCACGCTGCACCGCCCCCACAATCACAATGCGTTCACAGACACGATGCGCGAGGAAATCGAGGCTGCGTACGCCATGTTCCACCGAGACGAGCGCGTCAAATGTATCGTTGTGACAGGCACAGGCAGGATATTCTGCGCAGGCGCGGATCTAGACGATGGATTTGGCGAGGGGGCGGGCGGGGAGGGAGCGGAGAGGGTACAGGATCATCGGGATGGGTACGTACTTTTTTTTTTTTAAACAACTCCCCCCCCAATTCTAATGCACTTTGTACCGCAATGGGAGTGTGAATGATGGAAACAGGAGCTGATTGTGGAATTTGGTGTGTTTTTGTGTAGAGGTGGTCGTGTAGCCCTCTCGATTTTCCACTGTTGTAAACCGACTATTGGCGCTCTTCAGGGGTCGGCTGTGGGCATTGGCATCACCATGACGCTGCCCATGAACATCCGGATCGCGTACAAGGGGGCCAAGATTGGCTTTGTGTTTTCGCGGCGCGGCTTGATTATGGAGGCGTGTAGCTCGTTCTTCCTGCCGAGGCTGATCGGACACGGTCGCGCAATGCAAGCTACCACTACGGGGGCGACGTATCTTGCCAGCGACAAAGTCTGGGATGGATTGTTCAGCGACCTAGTGGACAGGCCCGAGCATGTGCTGCCCAAGGCATTGGAGGTCGCGGAGGATGTGGTGAGGAATACGAGTAGTGTGTCCACGTATCTGATGAAGGAATTGATGTTTAGGGATGCGGGGAGTCCGGAGGGCCAGCATTTGCTGGATAGTAGGGTTATTTATGAGCTGTTTGGGTCGTCGTGAGTTTTTGTACTTGGAACTTTAGTGTGTTCAGAGCTAACGTGGAGATAGTGACAATACAGAGGGCGTACAGTCGTTCTTGCAGAAGAGGCCAGCGAAGTTTACAGGATCGATGGAAAACACCAAGGTGACTGGGTATCCGTGGTGGATGCCATTGGATATTCTGGGAAGGCCAAAGGTTGCGCCAACAGGAAAGGCTAAGATCTAGAAGTGCAGTCAGTCGTCAAGAATGAAGCAGAATCTCGCTGTAATCTCCTCGCCTGCTCGTCATGTGTGTTCCCATCGCCATCGCCGACTACTGACATGCATCACGCGATTCGAGTGTTTGGAGGTATCATGGATTTTCATTCGTTCCTAATTTACTTCTTTTGTGAAGCATGCATAACCGAGGGAAACCCATATGATCCCTGCCCATCCAGACCGCACTCCGGAAAGAGAAACACGCTTAGAAGAAAGTTGACGGGCGCTTGGAGGCGAAGATCTTCTTGCCGGCCTTCTTGTTGACACGGTGGGGGAGAGGGAACTTGAGTCCCTTGACGAGAAGCTGCTTGATGTATGGGCGGCGGACGTCGTCGGTCTTCTCGATCTCAACAACCTTGAGGATCTGCCAAGTGTCAGTGGAAGTCACATGGCCCTGATGGGTGGTGTGCGACATACCTGTACGTCCCTGAAGCGCGATCGGTGACGGGCGGCCATATCTTGGTAGAGGGCATCGACGGCGGCGACACGGGACATCTCACGGTACTCCTTGTACATGTTGTGGGTACCGGAGCGCGAGTCGTAGCGGATCCAGATACCGAAGTTCTTGACTTTCTGGGGGCGCTTCTCGTGGATCTGGACTGTATTAGTCTCCCTACGTTGTCTTCCCACACCAGCGCTGAGTTGTGTTGCAACCTCGGTCGCATCTCGTACGCACCTGGTTTACGGAGACGATCTCGCCGTTCGCCTTCTTGATCTTTCGGAGCTTGCCGAGGAAGTACCAGAACCGCGACTTGGCGACAACTTCGTTGGTCGCAAAAATGCGCATACGGTAGATCTTGGGGGTGGGGTTGGCCTCTGAGGGCAGATGGCGCCCGATGATCTGGTATTCCTGGAAGCGAGCTACAGGACGTCAGCAAGGGCGCTCATTATTGGCGGTCGTCGATCCAGCAATTGAAGCGTCACGATTCAGTCTCTCGGGTGATGTGGACAGTCGGCGGGGTGGTTGCAGTCGATAGCTTCGGTGCGTTGCGTGCGGAAACTCGTCCCAATTGACAGCCATCGTCTTCCCATGCCTCCCCGCCACTAACCCCAGCAGCCACACGGCTAAGTTTTTTGCTCCGCATCAGGGTGCTCTGGCGAGTTTGCATGTACATTGAAAGGTAATCGCGGTGGTGTATAGGCGGTTGCGAGGTAATTCGTGGATTTTATGGCGCCGCAATTGCTGGACGAACGAGGAACCAGGTGGAGAGAGAGTGCTTACCCATCTGAGTAGTGTTAGCAGAAGCCCCAAGAGACAAGCGCAATATTGACCGACCTTATGTGTGCTGTCGGTTAGTACCCGTGTTGTCGTGATGATCAGATCGAAACTGCGAGTTACCCTCGGTGCGCTGCTCGATTTCGCTTCGCTTGTGGGCGCGCTAACGCCAGCAACGACCTAGCGCTTGGCCCCACGTCGGCATGCAAACAGCTCAAACACCGACGCACCTGACCTTCACCAAACACCAGCAGCTCAAGGGACCGCCGACTGGTGCGCGTCCTGGAGGATACATGTAGCTTGAGATCAATCGCCACAGTCGCTCACATCTCCCACAGGCTCTGCGACACCACAGCTGCATTCACGTGATACCACCACCCCGCCAGGTATCCAATGGCCATGCAAGCCGCACTCGCGCCCTTCGAAGACGCCTATGCGACTCGTCTGTCGCAGCCCATCGCTGAGTTCCTGAGCCCAGTACCCCCAGTGCACGACCCAGGCCGACTCTATGACTTCTACCGCGCATCGAACGACGATAAGATTGTTGGCGACGTACGCTATGCTCTCAAGTACAACAAGCGGACGCGCATGGGCCAGAAAGAGAGCGAGGCATGGGTCGATATCATCGTAGGATACTGGCGTGCAGTGAAGCAGATCATCCTCTCAGATGAAGCTGTGAATCAAGGGCGCCTCGGGGACCAGCAGTACCTCGCTGTGTACAATGCCTGGAAAGACCTGACGAGCAGCTTCATCAAGCACATTTCAGGCGGCGCTCTACCGGCCTACGCAATTTTCACCCTGTACTTTACAGCAAACCATCTTAGGAAGATTGCGATAAAGGCAGACGCGTACCTGGCAAAGGCGAAACCTGCGACCTCGCTCAACAGCCTCTCAGATGATGTTGTGCCTCAGACGGCGCGAAGTGAGAAGCTCGAGGAAGCTGCTCGAGTGTTCAACAGAGTGTTCGCTCTATGTCTGGGAGACAGGTGGGCCAACACCTACCCAAGCTCCTTTTCGATTAGTCTGACCCAAGTTCAGAAACCCAGATGTATCCGAGTCTCGCAAATGGGGTGTCTACTGTATAGCCAATCTTCAATTCAAAACGTACTTCAAGGTATCCATGATTGCCTTCCCACTTCCATGCTCTGTACTGATCCGGATGCTTGTAGCTGAAAGCCATCAGTCTGTCGAAGAACGTCGTCAGATCGATTGAAGCTCAGTCCGACCTGCCTCCTTTCCATCTATACCCAAAAGCACACCGAGTGACTTACAAATACTACACTGGCGTGCTGGCGTTCCTGCAGGAAGACTATGCGAAGGTCGGTGTGCTGTACACCTCTTCAAAACTGCGACTGATCATCTACAGGCCGAGAACAACCTACAAGCGGCATGGGATTCATGCTATGCTCGAGCCCACAAGAACAAGTCGTAAGCACTACCTTTGCCTAAATAAAGTCCAGAAAGCTGATTGACACAGTCTCATTCTCACCTATCTCATCCCATGCCGCCTCATTACACAGCACGCCATACCTTCAGCTACCTTGTTAGCCGAATCTCCAAGTCTAGCACGCCTTATTGGACCACTAGTGTCTTGCATCAAGAAGGGTGACCTGACCGGTTTCGACAAGGCTCTGGCAGATGGCGAGCCGGAGTTTGTCAGGCGGCGCATCTTCCTTACGCTCGAGCGGAGCCGCGACATCGCTTTGCGTAACCTACTGCGCAAAGTCTACCTTGCAGCAGGCTACGATGATTTGAAAGAAGGACAGACTGAGAAGGACCGAATACGCAAGTCACGCATACCCTTGTTGCACTTTGCGACTGCTCTTAGAATGGGCATTGCTGGCGAAGGTAGTGGCCAAGCCGTGGAGGACGATGAGGTGGAGTGCCTGTTGGCCAACCAGATATACAAGGTGTGCACTACATTCCCTCTTGAACCCCAATCAAGATCCGTCTGCGCTTCTTGAATGCAGGCTAGCGAAGGGTAATCCTGTTCGAGGCGGACGGTCTGTTTAGGCAGCCCAGTTCCTGTAGTGCCGCATTATCTCAACACTAGCAATATAGCCTGCGCTAACACGTCTCATAGGGTCTCATGAAGGGTTACATCTCACGCGAGCACGCCATGGTGGTCATGAATAAGAAGGGGGGTGCATTTCCTGGAACAGGGGTGTGAGGAGAGGCTGATGTACGAGGTGTATGATGCCTAAACGCACCTTTCCTACGGACTTGTCTAAGGTACCACAACTCCCCGATACAGTTTATTGGCTGGAAGATGGGGCAAGGCTGCGATGTGGAGGATACACATTCGCGAAAACCTACAGATGCGCAGTCGTGCAATCGCACACATGCAGCCCACCTCTCGGCCACAAGCACCGCTCCTAATCATCAAACAAACGTTAGTCAGATATGGCCAGCAAAGCAACTTTATGCATCTGCGTTCCTTTGCACATCCATCCTTTCCTACAGTGCTGCCGTCGCCATCCAATCATTCTTCCCGCCAAAAGCCGCGGCGGACGCGTTAGCGCGTGATCTCGTGATATCGCGTTCCACTTCCCCTTTTACACCACTTTGTAGCTGCCCAACAGTGACCTTTTTCTCTGCGCTCGGTCCGCCCGGACCAAAGGACGGTCCCTGGAGAAATTGATTTGGGCCCTGGGGGCTGGAAGTGTGTGCTGCGTACTCCGCACGTCTGAGACATGCGCAAGATGGCATTGTTTACGAGTCTCGCTTGCGCGAATGAGTCAAACACAGCCATGCGTCCTCCAGTCTCGTGCAACAATGGTACTCCGTACGTATGGACCATGGTCGACTCCCGGCTCTCGTTCTCTGAAATAGTTGGCAGTGGGTGCCCCCGCTTCGAGAAGGACGCTCTTCGTCCCGGTACTCTGCATCTTCATCGCCTGCGTTGGCGTGCATGTAGTGTTGGTGTGTCTGACTCTTTTATCCTGGGTAGTCTTGCCCTTGCAGCTCCGCGCGAACGGTTCTTATCGCATCGATTCGAACGCTGCTCGCAGCCCTTTGAGAACGTACATGAACCCCTTTGTCGCGCCTTCACCCTTTCGATCGTGTCTATGTTTCTTGTGGTATTTGCGATATTGTTTAGGGACTTTCTTTCCGCCGCGGCGCTTTGCGGAAATGGCGGCGGCAGAGTGTGGTGGTGGGCGCTCGAACATTTCGAAGGATTGTTGGCGGAAAATAATGTTTTGATGTGGAATAATTCAGTTCGACTGGATTTGCCTTCATCTTCGATGGATATCTACTGGGATTTAAAAAACCTTTATATTGTAACATCACGAGGTGTGATGGCGCGCCTGGTCCCGAGTTGCCGCGCTGATGATGTCAGCCAAGAATTGCGATGCTTGGAAGTGAGAGGCTGTGTGGTGGAGACGTGAGGAACACGAGGTTCGAGCGAAGTGTCAAGAACATAACGATGTGGCGCAGTGCATGACATTTCATGTGTTCGGTCATCTCAGGGCTAAGCACGGAGGCATGAATCGCTAATAAGCAAGATTGTATTTGTCAAGATCATGATACTTTCATCAGATACCTAAATAGCGTGTAGCAACAGATTGTGAAGAGCTTACAATTCCACTGAAGTGCTACAATTTGGAACCAACCGACCCGCAGCGATAGTCCAATCTAGATACGAAAACTCAAAAACAGCTACTCATCCATTGCAATGCGCAAAAATGTGAAAGAAAGTCAAGATGCTGTCATACTATAGGCATGGATCTCTTTTTGTTGTGCTAGCGATGCGAAAGACAAAGATATTCTGGGACCATGACCAAGACAACACAGCCTTTGCTCGTTCGAACAATTTTTGGTCCAACGAACGAAAGACGCAACGAACAATACAAGAGCAGCCATTACCTAATGATCCAAGTAGATAAGAGATGTTGTACAATATGTGGCTAAATGAGTGCCAGAATGGTATCTCTGATCCTAAACGGCTTGGGTGGAAGAGGGTAAAACAAAATGCCACGGCGGCAGGTAATCGTAACCGCGAAGCTTGTTGGGGAAATGTAGATGTACAAGAATGATAAAGCAGCGACGATGACATACGGCGTACATCATCGCGATGTGAGTCATTAGGCGGATAGGATAGCGATGAAATGAGGCAGTGGCAAGATGGGGTGACCACTATGCGTCAACGACGTGATAGGGGAGCCACACGTAGATTGCTGGAGACGACAGCATAGCGTGCGAGATGAAAACCGAGAGGAGGCCGGAGAGGGTAAATAGAGATGAAGTAAGATGGCAGAGGATAGCATGGTTCCACTGGTGAAGAATGGTGGCGAGCCTAATGCGGTGACTTCTGCGACAAGTCGTCCATGTGGTTGACCATGGCGACGAAGAGATCGAAGAATAGTTTGCCACCGGTCTCCATTTCACTCTGCATCGTGCCGCTACGCTTGAAGGTGTGTCGAGCGCGGATGATAAGTGCAAGATAGTGTGCACGAAGCTTTGAATCGTTGTCGGGTGTGTTGGCGTACGCGAAGCGAGCAGATGAGAGGATCGTCGAGCACTGGACGCCAGACTGAAGTCCTTGCTTTTTCAACGCAAGTTTCTTCAACTCTTCAAGACCATAGCGATCGGCCTGACAGTATATGATGGTGTCTTTGAGGATCGGGCCGGCCGCAGTGTTGATGATAGCTTCGCCAGCACGGTTGCCGCCGTCTTCCAAGTTCCAGCTATTTCGCTTCTTGTTGTACTCCAGTTTCGGGGAGTAATCGCCCTTGTAAAGGTACTCGAGGATCGAAGAGAAGACCTCGGGCTCTTCATCCGGCAGGTCTACTCGCTTGTTCGTTGACTGAAAGTATTGCGCACGAAGGAAGTCGGAGAAGAAGGGACTGTGAGACAGCACGTCCTCGTGCGCAGCGAACAGTCTCTGCTCACGTCCGACAGCAATTGTGATAATTGCACTGATGAAACTCATCAGTACGGTGTCCATGTATGAATGCAGAGATGAAGACTCACCTTCCAAGCGTCGGCGATGTCTGATTGGACTGTGGTGACTGTGCTTGGGCATGCTGAGCTAGTCTCTCCACCTTTCTTGGAGAATCGCGGAAGGAAGGGTTCTTCTTGTGCGACTTGGACTTTGAGGCACGATGTTTGCTAAAACTGCCCTCTGTGTACTTTCGATTTGATGAAAACATATCTATGAGTGATGGAACGGGGGGAAAGAGGAATCGGGCCGAAATCTCGCAAGAGAGTGAGGAGATGGTGTGGACTGTCCGAGTTTTGATGTGGATGAGGCTGTGATGTTAGTATCCTAAGGCAGATGTGTCGCGAGGCTGATGGTAGCCAGCAAAGTTTTGGCGGATGCAGGCTGTATATATACCTCACTCATACCGGAGGCACCCATCTGGGCGACGACTAGGGTGCGGGTGAAGGCAACGCGATTGGACGCGAATTCGGTCGAACACGACATTTCCGCGATATCACGTTACTGCCTAATCCCAATCGGAGCCAAAAATTGGCTATCGACGCGGTACAATGCGCAAGCCCTGGACGTGCTGGATGTGGCCCAAGCCTCTGCATTTGTGAAATTAGGGGCGGATCAGGATGCCTTGATAGCGCAGATCGAGTCTGTTGCGACCGGTTCACCTGTGTCCTCCACGCGAAGACAACTATCATCGTCATTACATGCCTCAAGAGTCAACATACAAGAACTGGACGCAACACCTGCCGTCTTCCATTCCCACTACCTCGGTCTGAGCAGCTTGTTGCACCAATGTCCGAAGCTGAGGATGACTCCTCGCCCTTGCTGTGTTCCTTGCCTATCCGAAGCTCTGGCCAGACAGGAGACTGCGGGTCCTTGCAAGACAAAGAAAGCCGTGCGACAGCTATCATCCATGTCCACGAATCAAAGAGTATCAGTCATTGCACAAGTGCACCATGAAGTGCCCCTTGAGAAGCAAAAGAGATGGCGTGGCCGCGGAACACAGCAAACTCGGTCCCGTTTCCGCGCTGCGACAGGATTCGCGGCTCGAAGGAGCCTTATGAACGATGTGGAACAGCGTTTGCGCCACAAAATTATGCATGCTGATCGTAGGTGCTTGGGATGGGCGATGGCCAGGCCTAGCGCGCCGCGCTGAGGCATTCACTTAACGCGCCCCGCATCGCGTAATCACGTGTGGGCCATTGCGCCCAATATACCCCCCTTTAAGGTAAGGGGGCAAGCCCCGAAGGTCAGCGGTGGGTCGTATGAAAGTTTCACCACACCACGACAAGCCAAGCGGCCTAAGCAGGTCTGAGTAGTGTGTCATCGCAAATAACCAAGTGCATCTGTTGGGGTCATTGGAACACCAGCTCATGCATGAGGAGAGCGACTCGCGAATTGATGACGAAATGTACACCCAGGATTTGACATGGAAAATACAAAGTATCGCATCCTTAGGCATACGAGCGAGAAATAACGCGAACTCAACTCATATAGGAACAGACTCTGACAGGTTCGGATCTGACATTACCTGAGTAGTGTATGCGAACTGTCGCTGCACAAGCACCCTTATGACTTTGGGCGGAATGTCTGAACGAACACAAACATGGGAAGACGATTGAACCATGAACTCTCACCCTGTCGAGTCTTACCATGCTGAAGACGAACATTGAAGCTACCAAATATTCTTCAGGAAGCAAGTTCTTCTAACGCGCTTCAGCTGTAAAGGCCAGATCGACGACAGAAAATGCAGAGCGCAATTGAAGCTGAGCATCGTATGCCTGGAAGCCTACGTGGAGCCTGCCAGGTCTCATTTTTGGAGCAGCGTGCTCTAGCGGAGAAGAAAATACTGACACCTGCGAAGAGTTGAAATGCTCGAAGCCAGGCCAGGCAATCCGACGCACGTGGCCCGAAACATGTTCACACAACGTCGGCACAAACGGCTTTTCTAGCGACGGCGGGATTGGTTGGTGTCACCGAAACCTTCGATGAATCTTTTCTGGCTGGTGACATTGGTTACAGCGCGCGTCACGTTGCCCCTACTGTGTTCGGACAATACAATGCTTTCAACATACGACCCATGAACGGACAGTGACGCCTTTTGAATCGGCACCTTTTCCCACGCCAGCATGGCTGCGTATATAGCTCCAGACTGCTCGATGTCTGGATGGAGATGATGCTCCGGTACTCGGGCTGCGTCATGCTCACAACAGCTAGGTTCGAAGATCTTGCGGTATCACATAACATCCTTACGCCGACCTTCTAGGTCATAACGAGCTATATGGCAAGCTACGCAGAGATGAACGCCTCCAATCTTCAATCTCAATGCCGCCACCATTCATAGCTTCCGCCAAGCGAAAGATTACGCCCGAAACGACTGAGTTCCACAAGAGCCTTCTCTTGTGTTCTCAAGAGGTATAATCTGAACGTATTGGTGGACGTCCTAATATTACTTGCACTGCCGTTTGCCCTGCCGGGCATTTCTCCGAATGCGAAGACTGAACGTCTGTTACACCACGACCGTTAAGCAATTAGGCTCGTTCCAGATGGCAGTCGTGTCTCTAAGCAATGTTCCAAACACAGATCTCTGATCCTACTAGCAATTCAAAGTCGGCAAGCGATAGTAGCCAGGGGTTCGCCTTGCCAGCTGGGGAACGAGTTGTGTCGGGTCAGCGGCGTCAGGTGGATGCGAATTTGTAAGTCGTCTAGATGTAGAGAGGTTTGGGGGCATGGAGAGGGTGAATGGGTGGAATGCGGTCGTGGACACGGCCAGAATTACATGTTTGATATTTCGCGTTGAAGGGAGTGTATATCACGAGACAGAACACAGATCTTTGTCTGTCGACTCATGTGCGCACTAGGCATAATATTCACATTGATACTGTGTAATGCTGGATGATTCAAGTGCTTACTAAATGCACAGTGGGTAATTGATCCATGGGCCCGTGTTGTCCATCTTATGCACATGCATCACCAGTGCTGACCTATCTTACTTCCTCTGTATCCAAAGATGACCTATCGCCTACGCGTACAGAAAGGGTATCAAACGATTTTCTGGTGCTTATCCAAATCAAGCACTGACTTCACCCTCGACGAAAGCTCTTGCAATCTCTCTCGCAACCCCTAATCTCAACACGCTAATGACATCTTCCCCACTCGCACCTTTGTTGAAACCACGTCTCCAGTCCCATCCGCGCTGAGTCTCATCTATACCGCCACCCTTGACGAGCACAGCTGAGCTCTCTGCACTCTGTCCGTTTGTAGTTCCAAACTCGATCAGCGAGAATTGCGACGATGCGGTGGTAAGATTCGATGTTGACTTCTGTAACAGGCCGTGTTGGGCATTCGACGGATCGTGTGCAGCAGACAAAGTGGTTGACAGGACTTCTTCACATTGGCTGCGAATCATGCTGGGCACGGTGTCGAGATCTTCAATGGCTGCGAGAAGGTCGTATAGATGTCGAAGAGTGAGAGTGCGTTTAGTTTGATTCACAAAGACCAGAGCTTCGCCAAGCAAGGGTAGGAGGACATCGACTTGGACTACGGTTTCAATTTCGGGGTCGTATAGGCCACCGCGAATGCTGGACGCTGCGCTGGCGATGATGACACTGAGCGCGTTTGCTGCGGCACGTTTGCGGGCCATGGGGCGATTAGCGGGCTTTTCGCCGGTCTTGAGAAGGACTTCTTCATCGCGCAGATCATAGAATTTGCGAATCGTGGCGTAGCCGCTAAGGTGGTTGGAAAGCAATGATGCAGCTTCTGGATCGAGGCCCGCGAGCTTGGTAAGGGTTTGTTTGGGTGATTTGACGAGGGACTCGAGAGATTCATCGAGCTCGGATAACGGTGGATAGGCAGATGATTTGATGAGGCAATGTGCAACAAGTACCCGCAGTACTTCTTGGATCCTGGGTGTATCGTGAGCGCGGGCGTAGTAGAGGAGTGTGTCACCGTAGTTCTGGGTATTTGTACGAAGGTGTTCGGCATATTTCTGACATTGTTAGTCCATGAATATCAATGTATATCTGGCAAGGTGGTGTACCTGAGCAATAGTGAGGGCATGCTGCGACAGACCAAGCTCATGACAGAGTCGAGTAATCTTGTCCACACGCAGCGATGACTCGAGTGGAAGCTCGTTGAGTATCTGCTCGATTCGCCCGCTGGCACTGATGCTGTCATCAAGTCTTTCCAAAACCTGGATGGCGAGCTCCCAGCCTTCTTTTGATGCTTGACCATCCTGAGCCGAGAGCTGTCCCTTGATTGCCAACAGCTTCGAATAGGCCACCAGGAAGTCGTCTTTACTGACACCCGTCTTTTGTTGTTCGTTATAGCTCAACACCATCAGGTCGCTCTGATCGAATTGATTCATGATACCATCGGCTCGTGTGAACCATTGGCCGGCACTCGCGATCTCCGCTACTACAGCAGCCAGAGGTAGCGACCAGCTACTCAAAATCTGCAAAACACTTTCGACATTGTCGTCCGCTATGCAAGCAATTCCTACTTCAAAGCGGTCTGTGGTGTTGACGCTGAAGTCTTCGTCGCTGTTCTCAATTACTGCTGCTAGCGCAGCTGACAACCGCTGACAGTATGCTTTGACAGGAGTGACGTCGACAGAGCGAACTCGCGGCGTTCGCATGATGGAGCGGCGGCTAGCTGCGAGGCTGCCCAAGGCTGTGTCTTCTTCTTCACCGTTCCACCAGATGGTCAACCCAAGGGCAGCCTCTATCCAGTCTGCCGATATAGATAATACTTCTTCCTCGTTGCCGGAGAGAATCTGGTACAGCTTACGAAGATTTTCGTAAATGGACCACGGCACTTTGCTTTCCGCTTTCCGACTTGCTACACTGAGCTGGAAATTGGCCTGTGATTGTGAAATACCGAAATGTGATGCTGTAAAAGGCAGTGGCACAGCATGCCGGCTAGCACTGTCACCCTCGGCGAAATCTTGTAGATTTGTGTATGCTTGATGGACCCGCTGTCGGAAGATGGACCAGTCGTGGCCCTTGATGTCCCAATCTCCCGAAGCGACGGCTGGGCATTCGCGCAGGAGATCGATCGATGCTCGCACAGCGTCGTTGGCATATCGGAGGTGGGTTCCGCTGTAGCCAGTATCGCCAAGGCCGTCTTCTTGCGCGGTTGCCGCGAATTCGAGGTTGGCGCCTTGTAACAGCTGCACACATTGAACAAAGTTGCCCCGGACCGCGGCGGCCTGAACAGCTTCCCAGAACGATGCGTGCCGAGAGTATCCATGTGTCTCTTTCAGCACGTGGTCCACTTCCGAGACATGGGCGTATGTGCTGTTCAGCCAGTCGAGTAATATCTTGGGTATCGGCGTGTATTGTCTCGCATCGGGCCGCGTAGGAACGAGCGATAGGGCCGAGGTCCGCTGGTTGTGCCCTATTGAAGGAGGATGGTGTAGCGTGAGCAGCAGACTGGCCAGCTGGGCTGCACGTCTTAGATTGACAGCGGCCCCCGGCTGCTTTGACGATATTTCCCCCTTCGTCTTGCTCGCAGTCTGCCACAGTGCTACCAAGCTGTGTGTGACGTCTCCCAGGACGTCTGTTTGCTTGTCTGGCGCGTCCGACTCCAGCGACTCGTGCACTTTCTGCGCGAGGCGCTCCGTCTCCAGTACAAGGTAGTCCGGTTCGTGTAGGGTGATACGGCTGATGTTCGGTGTCAGGCCTTTGGCAATGGCCACGAGGTCGAAGTGTGTCTGCTTTGCGCCGGCGTGCACCAGAGTCGAGCCCGGCTCCAGCTCGCTCGCGCTGGTTCTTGATAGGATGGACTGTGAGAATGTGTTGGGCGGCTTTGCGCGCCGTTGTGCCGACAGCTCCGTCTCCGAGTAGCAGTCGTCTTCTTCCGTGTCCTCGTCGTCATACTCGTCGTCGTCCATGTCGTCGTCGTCCTCGCCTGGCGCATCCTCGTCCTCATCCTCGAACACAGCGGAGCCGCTCGGCGCGTGGAAGCCGCCCGCTGCGGTGCGACCTCGCTGTGCTGCTGGCCTTCCTGAGCTCGAGGTCCTTATTGATCCCGAGCCGATTCCTTCAAAGACGCCGTTCTTGGGCGGCGAGCTTGCCAACATGGCGCCGGTGCGGCTGCAGCTGCTGGGCTGGAAGAAGGTCGGTTTTGCGCTTCCAAACAACTTGTCGGGGGGCGGCCCAGCGGGGGTGGTCGACGGATCATTGCGCCGTGAATAGCGGCCGGGCGACGACGGGGGCGTGGACGAGGGGACGCCAACCATTGCTGCTGGTTCTGCTTCTGTTGGTGTCACAGCGAGGAGGCCGACACAAACGGACTGGCGCGTGCAAGCGGTGAAGCAGCAGGAATGCGACTAAAACGCGTCGAGAGCCGGCGGCCGCGGAAGAACGAAAGTCCGTCGGCAGCTGGATCGCCGAGGAATGCCGCCCGCAGTCCGAAGTCACGTAGCCTAATGCATCTGCTAATTCAACGTCTCGCCGTCACATGCGCCCGCGTCGCCTGGGCCTGCAGGATGCACCAGCTGCGTAATCGCGCCGGGTTCATTATTAAGGTACCGCCTGCGCCTGCGCCTGTGCCTGTGCCTGCTTACCTCCTACGAGCTGACGCATCTGCTGCTGCACCCGCTGCTTCCGCACCGTCGCTCGTCTTTCTCTTTGTCTGCAATGTCTAGTAGCCTTCTGCCCGTCTAACATTTCTTGCGCAAGCCCACCGCCCACCATGGCTTTTTGGTCCAAGACCAAGGAGAACTCCAAAGTTGGCTTCGACAAAGTCTACAGCCTAGTCGACAAGCTTGGTGCGCCGGTCAATCGCTTGTCTAACAAGGTCGGCTCTGAAGCCTTCTGGCCGACGACGTTGGACATCGAGTCCGACAAGGCTGCGCGCATCTTGAAGAGCTTCTGCAGTAAGTCGAGCGCGTACTCGCGCTTTGCCGTGTACTCACGGTGCGATAGAGGATGGCTACTACCAGGAAGAGGACCGACCACCCGTCCAAGGCGTCCCCCAGGGAAAGCAACGAGTCCTCAAGAAGATACCCACCAAGGTGATACAGAATGCCAAAGGCCTCTGCATCTTCACAACAATGCGAACCGGCCTCTGGATTAGCGGATCCGGTGGAGCCGGCGTTCTCGTCGCTCGCAAAGCAGATGGCACATGGTCGCCGCCCAGTGGCATCATGATGCACACCGTGGGCGTGGGGTTCCTTGTGGGTGTCGACATCTACGACTGCGTCATCGTCATCAACTCGGACAAGGCACTCGAAGCTTTCCAGTCAGTCCGCTGCACCTTGGGCGGAGAAGTCAGTGCAGTCGCCGGTCCTGCGGGAGTAGGTGGCATCCTCGACACTGAACTTCACAAACGCCAATCACCGCTGTTCACGTACATAAAGTCGCGTGGCTTTTATGCCGGTCTCCAACTTGACGGCACCATCGTAATCGAGCGGACTGACGAGAACGAGCGTTTCTATGGCGAGCGGATAGGGGTGAGGGACATATTGACAGGAAAAGTGCGCCACGCTCCGTACGAGACCCGTAGGTTATTGGAGACACTCAAGGCGGCTCAAGGCGACATGGACGTAAATGAGTCGCTGATACCGGATGGAGCGCCGCCAGCAGACTACGAAATCACCCCGCCCGAAGACAAGTCATTCGGCATACCTGATCACGAAGATCCAGATCCGTTTGGTGTACATGAATTGCAGGATGCTGGATTCGAGATCAAGGAAGCCGGAACGCACCAGAGACCAACCAGTGAACAGTTTGAATTCAAGCCCAGTCCAACGAGCCCTATCTTTACCGCATTCAGAAGAAGCATGGACAATAGATCGAGCATAGCAGCGAGCAAGAGATCGAGCTGGCGAACCAGTACCATCAGCAGTGTACTCGAGCCGCGCACGCCCAGCGTAATGATAGACATGAGCACCCAGACCGACGACCTCCCTCCTCCACCCAAAAAGACACCACCAGTGCTACCACCGCGAGCCAGCATCACCCGAACACCTACACCACCGATGGAAGAAATACCAGAGACAAAGGTCGTGGAAGCAACACCGCCGCCAAAGAAGGTGGCAGAAGAGAAACCCGATGCCAGCTTCAAGGATGAATCCAAAGCCACACATAAACAGGAAGACACCAAAGCGTTGGACGACGCAAGCGATGCGGATGACGCAGATTCAGGGGACGACGACGATGTTTTTGAAGAGGAGCCCGCCGTCATCCACGAGGTTCACCAAGCAGCCACGCCCCAGGTCATTACACGCGCACGTGTTGTCCAGGTCGCCAAGCCGACCCCACCCCAGCTTCCGGTCAGAAATCCCTTCCGCAACAGAATCTCAACCGCTTCAGAGGCATCGAACGAGACTTTGCATGAGACTGCTTCTGGACCGTCGCCTGCTGTGGATAAACAGAGCCCTGTTTCCACTCCGTCTCTCAGGCACGGTGACTCCACATCCTCGTTGTCCTCCGTCGAAGGTGCGAGCCTGGAGCGCGTTACCAACACGCCCCAGCCCATGTCCTCGAACGAGCGAGCCCCAGAGGCAGTGAAGAAGATGGAGAAGGAAGACACTTTCCAGTCGCTTCCCGAGTCTCCTCTTAAGACTGTGCCTGGAAGCTTCGAGTGAAGCAAGTCGCTTTTACGATTTACGTCTGTCATGTACCTATATCCCCCGTGCAGTGGCCTTCTACCTTTTCTTCCAGCTTAATTCCCCAGTCTACATTATTGATGTACGGTATGACACATAATTGTCTAATGTAGTAGAAGTAGTCTCTTCTGCTATGAAACAATCTCATCAACCGAACACCCTGATCGAGCAAATGTGACTGGTTGAGTGCTCCGACTCGTGAGAAGCTGCGCTAGCCGAGACGCTATCTATGATCCCTGCCGAAATTTTGGGAACCCCAACTCGGTGAACATACCACCGCCGGCTTGCGTTCCCTCACCTTCCTCGTTCCACGGCACTTTGGCATACTCATGATCCCGTATGATCGAGTCGCATATCGCCCACTGGATTAGAACGCCCGACAATACCTAGATCCGCGCAATTATCCACGCCGAAGCACGACTTTCCTCCACCATGGCTCCCGAGAAGCCTACCCAGTCGAAGACTGCAAAGTCGGCGCCCAAGACTGTCTCTGACTTCACAATACTCCCGCTTACACTGCCAACACTGTCCGGGCTACCAGAATCGTGCCGAGCCTCGAAACACTACCTCTACGTTAAACCGCATGCGCCGAGTATACCCACCGCGACAGACGAGCGAAGCTTGTTCATCGCAAACGTCCCCATCGATGCGACAGAGAGTAATCTGCGCGCACTCTTCACAGACCAACTTGGTGGCTCCAAGGTAGAGCGTGTTGAGTTCGACGCGCCAATACCAGCGCAACCGATGCACAAGCGATGGAAGACCGGCAAGCCCGGAAAACAAGACGGCGAACAGCGGGGCAAGAAGCGAAAACGACACGAGGAAGCACTTGTTGCCGAGGGCGTCGTGGAAGACCAAGACAGTGCGCTGCCCTCAACATGGCCCGGCGAGCTCCACCGAAGCGGCAGCGGCGCCGTCGTAATCTTCGTAGACAAGCGCAGCGCGCGAGGCGCATACAAGGAGATCTACCGCGCCGTCAAAGACAACAAAACCACACACTGGAAGCCCGGCGACGCAGCATTAGGTGTACAACGTAAGATAATAATGTCCCACCCTTTCACCGAAACCGCGACTAACAAAAACAACCCTCCCAGGCTACCGCACCCACACCACCCTAACCTACCCCACCCCCACCACCCTCCAGTCCTCTCTCAATGCCTACCTCACGCAATTCAATGCCCTCGAATCCCTGCGCAACAAACACCGCAAACACGCGCGCTCCGTGCCCGACGAAGACGGCTTCGTGACCGTCACGCGCGGCGGGCGCGCAGGGCCCGCACGCAGAGAAGACGCAGAGAAGAAGAAGGAAGAGCTGGACGCGAGGAAGAGGAAGAATGCACCCAAAGACGATTTTTACCGGTTCCAGAACAGGGAGAAGAGGAAGGAGGCGGAGATGGGGCTGCGGAGAAGGTTTGAGGAGGACAGGAGGAGGGTGGAGAGAATGCGCGAGGGGAGGGGGAGGGTCAGGCCTGAAACTTGATGGGATGATGGCTTCCCGAGATTTTTACGCGAGTTTGGTTGGAGAACCGACTATAGCGGCGTGTCGTTTGAAAATCAGAGTCGCGCGCCTTGCATTTTATGTATTCCCTATATTCTACTTTTCACACGTAACAGGACATGATAATCACCTTCTTGCAACCTCGGCGAGCCTCAATAGGAGAGACAAAATAAACACGCACTACGACATCTTCTCTCGTCAAGATTCGAGATGGCAACCCGACCACGCGGAAACGTAGATCAATGATACGAGAAAGTAACCAACGTATCATGGCGCGTCCCTTCTCATCACCGCTTACACATATGCCTTCCCTCATCCACCCTGACAACCCAACCTCCCCAGCCAAACATCTATCCCGTGCTTTCACCATCCACGACGTCGAGACTCTTGCCGTCATCATCGACAGGGACATTCCGGTTCGAAAACCGATGCTGACACAACCGCCCACTCGTTCGCGTCTGGTGTCTCGCGGACCGTAGTTGTGCATGACTCGACGACCGAGGTCCAGCAGGTCCATCTAGAGCATGCGCTGTACAGCCCGACGAGGATCGTCGGGAGAGGTTCTGGTTGTTGTGGTGCGTAGTGGCGTCGCGGCGAGGACAAGGCGTGAGCACGGGATGAGTGGTTGACTTGTGATTGACATTGGTTTGACGCGCGGCCGAGTCATGTACGTCAGCCTTGGGGTCGGTGCTGTTGCGATGCTCGTTGTTGATGTTGTTCAGCCATGCACTCGCACCACCGAGTGGAAGCTTGGTCTGGGCGGGTTCCATGTTGTCGCTGATGCTGTCGCCTTGTCGCCTGATCCTTTGGCGATTACGGAGATGGTAGGGATCTCGGGAGCCGGACTTGTCCAGCACGTTGGTAGCTGTGTCTTGGGCTATTGTGGCCTTCGCTTCAAGCTTCTCGCTGTCGAGTATTCCACGTTTGCTATGTACCTTCTCCCATACGAGCAGAGGCAATCCTTGCGGAAAGATCTCTGAAGCTTTGAGGGAGTTACACTCCCAGTACATCTGTTCTTGACCGAGATGTAGGAAGCGGTGGCTCAGTAGCCGCTCCTGTAGTGACCAGGCACGTGTATCCCAGGCAAAGGCCGAACTGGCTTGAGCCAGTGACAGTCTGAAATCTTCTAGGTCGTTGTCGACGGAGTCAAGTATCAGCGTGAGGGCTGCGTTGCGGAACACGGATGCCATGTTCGCACACTCATTTCGCTTGTCGTCCTCGCTGTTCTGGACAACGCACAGAGAATCTGTCCATAGGTATCGATAACCTAGGCGTCGTGCTGCATTGATCGCAGTATTGAGCGCATCCGATAGGTCGGTCGTGGATATATTCGTCTCGAGCCTCTCTCGACTCTCGGTCGTCAGGGTTGCATGTGATGCATTCCACACGTTGCTTAGCGCGACATACTCGACCGAATCAGTACGCTGTCTGATCAAGGCACTATCGATAACGTGGACCGACGATACTCGATCCTCTGGCTGAATGTCCAAGAGGCGCGACGGCAGTGTCTTTGCTTCCTGCAAGGCTGCGTGATTGCAGGCTTCGTGCGAGTACGAGCACTGTTCGAGCCAGATCTTTGCGCTCTGCAGACCTTGCGTGTGAGCCTTGGTAGATTCGCCATCACGGTGAAGCTGGGCGCGATAATCGCAGCCATCCTCATAAATGAGCGATTCTACCGAGTGGATCTCCTCGCCTGAGGCAGGGTATGCGGCATTGTCATTGGGCCAGGCAAGGCAGCAAGGAGCAGGTGTGAAGACCAGGGTCAACGATGCAGCATCTGGTCGCTTGGCAGGTACAGGACGGAGCATCGCTTTCAGCGTGCATACTACCGTCTTCTCTGTAGCACTCAAGGCATCCTCGAGAAGTACGGTGAGCCTGTCCTGTAGACCAGACACGTCCTGCCAGTAGTACTTGCCCGTTCGTCCGCTGAACTCTTTGCGTAGCTTGAGCCACTTCGAGTTGTCTTGACCGTATGCTACTGAAGCCATCTCTGCGAACACACAACCCAGACTCCAGATGTCTGCGGCCTCAGTTCGAGTGGAGCGAGCAAACACCTCGGGAGCTACGTATTGACGGGTCAGCGGTTGTGTCTGACCAGATTGGTCATCCGAGGTGCTGACACCGAAGTCGCATAGGACGATATGTGGGAATTCTCCGTCTCCTTCGACTATGAGCACGTTCTGAGGCTTTATGTCCAGATGTTTGACGACTGGTCGCTGTTCATGGAGATATCTCACAGAAGAGGCTAGGCAGCCGAACATCTTGGCCACAATCTGGCTGAAATTGTCTGGCTTATCGGTTGAGAAGCGGTCGAGCCATAGTGAAAGCGTTGTGTCCGCGATTGGCGAGAGGAGTATGGACATCTTGTCGCCCTGTGAGTAGGCTCCGAGAAAGCGAATGACGTGAGGGTGGCGAAGCTTCTGCAGCACGCTCACTTCCTCTAACAAGTCTCTTATTGCTGTTGGTCCGCGATTCTTCAGTGTCTTTCGACCCAGTCGAAGATTTGTTCCACGATGTACGACTTCGTCGACAGTACTAAAGCCACCTGATCCCAAGAAGCGAACGCTGACGAAAGATTGCGAGTTCGATGATATGGTCTGTAGAATCTGTTGGATTGTCAATGTTTGCTTAAAGGTTGCAATTTCAATACGCGAGGCTACCTTTGAGTCGACTGGTGCGACAAATGGAGACTGAATGACCTTGTGATCTGTTGCCAAGGTCTTCGGGACTGGTGTCTTTCCAGATCCAGGTTCGCCGTCCACGAGCGCCGTTTTCAGTCTATTCGTCTGGGCTCCACTAAAAAACTTGGGAGCAGCTGACGTCGTCCTGGCAACTTCCCACACCTTGGGGGTACAATTTATTGTTGCTTGAGTGCTCTTACATTTCTTGGTGGATATGGGAGTCGTGGCTTTGCCCAGTGGAGTGCGATGTCTTGACCTCTGTAGAACCTCCAGCCAGTCTAAGCCAGTATCTGACGTTGCTGTCTCCAGAGGTAGATGTTCTTGTGAAAACTTCTGCTGGTCGAGTGCGATGTCCGTGTCCGTCCGGCATTGCTGAGTTAGGGGCCTGGAGAGAGCATCTCTGGCCAGAGCAGACTCGTGGTCTCGCGTTGGCGTATCAAGCTTGCCGATAATTGACGATGATCCGCTTGAGCTCCGGGCTTCACTTGATCGACTTGGTGGTTCCGAAGAGCAGAGTGGGCGTTGTTGGAGTCCTTGCAGAACGTTTGTTGGCTTCGTGTGTTGTTGTGCGTAATAGCACTGGCTTCCAGCCTCGCTTTCACTGAGTTGTGAAAGCTGGAACTGGAAGTAGCCGCCTTGAGCTCCGCCGTCGTCGTTGCCACTACCGTTGTAGCCGCCGTTGTATTTCGAGTTGGAGCCACCCCTAGGATGGCGCGGCGGTGGTTGGTAAGCAGGCCTGCTGTTATCGGAGTCGTCGTCGCTTGGTCGGTCATCATCGTCGGTATCGTTATTATCGGAATTGTCGCTGTCGTCGCTATCGTTCCAGTCAAGCATGCATTTTCCCTGCTTGAAATGCTCGGCGATATGATCGATGCGCTCCTGTCTGGATGCGAAGCGATGCTTGCAGAAGCCGCACTTCCGGGGAAACTCTGTCTCTGAACATACGACACTGGCCTCCTCGTATTCGTCACAGCTTACGCCTGGATGTATATTGCGGAAATGCTGCGCGAAATGGTACTTCCGGAAACAAGGTTTTACGTTCTCGACGCCCGCAGTCGTGCACAGGCTGCACACCCACGACTTGCAAGGGTAGCCCTCCTCCTCGTTTCTCTTCCAGTCACACTTCCGTCCGTACCGCTTACCGCACTTGCGTGTACACTGGTAGATCTTGCTGGAATCCCGGGTAAGTAGTGATATGTCGTCCGTGGGAGCACAACGCGACTTCTTTCCACCTCGCAGAGCATTGGCGGATTGAGTCACTATAGTTGTTTCGTGATCGCATGGAAGCTCCGGAGTTGTGATCGAATCCTGGGTCGTATCGTCGAGGGGTAGTTGTGGCACCCAAAACTGGTCTGCAAGAGAGAGGGAAGTTTGTGATTTGTAGGCCGAGTCCCCTTGATCAGTGCTCATGCCTTGCTTCATGAGTCGTCCGAACCAGTGTCGAATGGCGTCCACAGGCTCGCCTGTGAGCTGACTCAGTGAGTTAATGTGTCGGTCGCTGGGCAAGATGGCGTATTTATTGAACCACATTGCGCACATATCAGAAGCCTCATCGGAAATACCTAATTTTACTGGCCCTGTAGCCGGCGTCAACTGCGCATCAAGAGACCAGCTTGAAGTCATAGTTGAGGGCATTGGTGAGAATAGTGTGAAATCGCTCATGATCTCCTGACGCTTAGGTTGAGGGAAGTCTTGCGAGTCAAGCTGTAACGACCGCTTACCCATAGTAGAAACATATTGCGGTTGGTGGTACATTGAATCGAACAAATGTGTTGGGGTAGGCGGGAAGGTATTCAGTGTATTTTGCATCTCTGGAGTGAGGTGGCTCTCCCACACTGAGGTGCTCCCCGAGGTGTCATCCAAGGACTGTGGAGCTGTTAGCAAAGAGTCTTATTCTAGAGGACTCATGATACGCACGAGACTTTGTTGCATATCGAAGGTCTGGGAGAACATGATCGGATCCATTACAGATGTGGTCGTGTCGACGCCTTCATCATCAAAGAAGAAGCTGCTCGAAGTTTCACCTTCGGTTGGCTTCTTCGAAGAGAATACAGTGGTGAAATCCATGGTCAGATCAAAATTGAAATCAGCGCCCTGCGAAGCCATTGCTCGTTGATGGTCGCGAAATTATGTCAAGGGCGGGAGGCAGACCGTAGTAGCGAGAGGCGCGCGACTAAAACCTCTGGAAGATGAGTGAAAATGATGATACACGAGCCTGAGGCCGCGGCGTAGACTCTTTAGAAGACGGACGCTTATTCCGCCGAGTTAGAGTCACAAGTCGAGTCGCCCTTCAGCCATGGGAAGGGCGCCGGCGCAGTCGAATGCGGTTGCGGATCCCTCTATCGGTGAGAACATTACGGAGTAGCGAGGGTTTAGTTACTCGCTGACTGCGATCCCTGTAATTTTTTAGTCTTGGCGAAACGTGGGACTGCAGAGACCTTCTCACCTCCCGACCACGGCGCGTTCGAAAAGTCTGTCACTTTCGCATCAACGCGCTTCCAGCATGAGCAACTTCTCCTTGAGTGGTGTCAGGTAGAGGTAAGGAGATTGCTGTGATGGTTATGAACAGCGACGAAGCATGGGCTGCCCAGACAGGTAAGAAAGATACGTAATAAACTGTTTACGAACTGCTATTTGGGGGTAGCGCCCTTTTTCAGCCCAAGATGCCTAGATTTCTCAGAAAGGTTAATCCAAAGACTTGCAGTGCTGCGCCACGCGGCGCTGCAATGCCATGCGAACCAGTAGTGATCACCTCAGCTTCCTGTCACGCTAAGTATGAGTCAAAAAGCCCCTGCAGCCATCTGTTCGCGTGTGTCCATCACCTCAACAACCCCTCGAATCAATTCGTAGCCTGCTGTGTCTACGCCTGACCTATTATTTTGATGTTCTAATACGGCTGGGAGGTATTTGTGCCAATGAATGCTAACATTTGGTCTTACTTCCCCATCAACGGTAGACCTAACTTGATTAGGACTAGTCGGGTCGTTACACTGCCTACCACACTCCTATAACTCTCGCGCTCTCAGAGGGCCCGCAAAGTACAACATCCGACGTCTAACGTTTTGCATTGCCTAGTTTTGCTTTTTCAAATGGCACATACGTTAAGCATCGCAGCGTTTGTTGTTAGCATAGCAGCTGCAGGAGTACAGGTGTCTATATCGCTTTTTGCTCTTACAGAAACAGTAAACACTGCAATCGATAGGGTCGAGAGTATTGCGCACGACATCAGTAATACCTGTAGCATCCTGTAAGAAACCTTTGAATATAATTAATAAAAAAACTTTCTTTCCTCTTCTTATTCACTAGCATTCTTCTTCCTCCTACTTACCATTAAGGTTCTTTTGCCTAATGTATTCCCTAGGCTTCTTCTCTGCATGTATCCTCTAGGTTCCTTCTCTCTTTATATTTCCCAGGTTTCTTCTCTCCAAGCACCATCAGGCTTATTCTCTAATGTATCCTTCAAGTTCCCTTTATCTCATAATACTGGTGCGTGACCTCCAGGTTGGTCATTATAGAGGAACCTACTTTGGGATTTGATAACGCCTTAACCTAGGCCCAATAGCACTCGCACCTTTGTATTCAACTCTACTGCACTTTCTGATATCTCTTCAGCTCTTTACTACTGCTGATCTATCTTTATATAGATTAAGAAGTACCTTGAATGCGCGAGCAAACAAGTCAGAGGTGAGATTAAAGTTAAAGATAATAGTAATTAGAGAGTTGCGGTGATAAAAAATAACTCGGAGATCTGAGATTGCAGTGGGTGCAAAGTAGTACACATTCATTATGCAAGTTTTTTCCCTGCATGTTGTTTATCCACCACGTGGGACACGCTTCCAGTCGTATGCTCCAGGATCTGCCAAGCTTTGCGAGAGGCATTGTGAGCCACCATGTAATCAAACAAGGCTCACAGACCCGACCAGAGCGGTGGCCCTGGGATAGCATAGTCTGTATGCCCCTGGCTCTTATACAGCGTCCTGTACGCCACAACAGGCTCTGCACCTCTATAAAGTGTCCTCGCATCAAGTCCACCCAGAACCACCTTTGTGCCGTTTCCCGTCACCTTCAGATTGATACACTGCGGATAAAACTCTGCACCAATAGGCGAGTACGTCCCGTTGCCCTCTGCAAGATGAGCTTGATGAAGTACCTAGCAGTTTGTCAGTCTCAATATCGTTTCTTGTCTTTCACGCCTCAACGCACGATTATCTCCGTCCTGATTACATACTCTCCCGCCTTCAGTTCTGTCGGAATACTAATGTTCCAACTACTGTCATCCTCCAACAGCTTATCTGCCGCCCAGTACCCTTCTTCCATACGATTGTCAATCCACCCGTGACCCCAGTTCCGCTATCTTGACAAACCTGAGCGCTGTTGCGTCTACGTCACTGCAGGGGCCGTTGCATGGAGCAATGTAGTCGATTACAGGTCCCTTGTGGTTCGATGGCCATGGTCCGGGCTGCCACTATTTTACGCGGACGGATTCGCCAGCTGCGATTGGGGCGCTAATATTTCCGGGAGAGGACGCATTGTTGCAGATTATGTCGTACGTATTTAGGTTGCTGGGGTAGAGAGGACGGCCGCCTTGGCCGGCAGTATACTGTCTTGCGTTAGACAAGGGAAGAGACACGAGGTGAGTAAGTTGACCCAGCCTGGAGTAGTGTCGGGGTACGCGATGGTGTCGTAGACATTTGGGTTCCTGATGCGCGGGATGAGTGTGTGATGTTCGCAGATAGATTTGAGAGATTGGTGCGTACCAGCCCTGATAATGTACCGATGGATTGGAAGTCCAGAGCTCGTCTACGTGTGAGTGCTCAAATGCTACTGTATCATGGCAGGCGATGAGAGGGAAGGAGCGCATTGCGAAGAACGTTACGAGAGCAAGGGCCGCGTCTTTAACTTCAACCTGGCACGTCCGGCCACCGTGCTATAATATGACAATGAAAAGCAATCGAAGAGCAAAATTTCCTTAAAAGGCTCATTGAAGTCTCCCGTCTATGCTGATCCAATCCTTCCGTACACCAAAAACGCTATATTCCTTCTTTATGCTCCTGTATAAGGTCGCACTCGTATGCCACACCTTGCGACATATGTAGCAACAAGAAACCGATCATTGTATTCTTTAGGGCTTATATACGTGTACATGTTGCACGAGTGGATGCGTAGTCAATATACATGGCATACCCCTATTTCGAGGTGCAAGGATCATGATGCCCTACCTAGCAGCATGTGTACTAGCGATTACGAGTGCTGACGGCGCACACATTCACAGGCGACAATAGTGCAGATTATGATGTGATCTAGAGGATAATACATGTCAAAGGCTAATGGCTACACAAACAATTGCAGGCAGCAACATTAGACATCGTAATGTAGTCTAAAAGACAAACCCTAACGCCATAACACCACCGGGGAGAGACGAAACTAATTACCAAAACCCCTTATTCTACCTCCCCCCCTCTTCCTCTACAGGCCACTCTTCTTCTTCCTCCTCCACCACACGCTCCCCCAACAGCCCCTCCCTCTCCACAAACCTAACCACAAACCCAGCCGTCTCCTCCCTCCCCCCCTCACCCGCCCTCCACTCCTCATACAACTCCCTACTGATCCTAAAATCCCCACCAAGAAACGGAATAACAATTTCCTTTTCCGCAAACATTTCCTGCCTGCAGTACGGACACGTGGACTTCTGCGCTGTCCATTCGTAAATGCAGGTGTGGTGGAAGGTGTGGCTGCAGGCTAAGATGGTGATGGATGGGAGGGCTAGGGATAGGATTAGTATGTTGTAGACAGGGAAGTAAAGAGGGGAAGGGAGAGGAGAAGAGGGAAGGGAAGGGAAGTAGGGTGTTAGCTTACTTTTGCAGTCTTGGGATTCAAGACAGATTGCGCACGCGTCGACGTTGGTCTTGTTGGTAGGCTTTAGGGGTGTGGTGTGGGTTTTTAGAAGCTGTGTGCGGAAGGCCTCGTCAGGGGCTGGGATAGTGCGTTGGCAAGGCATTTTGATATGAATGTGTAGTAATGGTATGTGTGTGGTAATAGTGAGAGTGTGTCTGAAATGATGAAGACAAAATTCAAAGAGAGCAGATAGGCTCAACTTTTAAAGAGAATTCAGAATTGTTGAGATCAACTAGGCTTTGGTTCCATATATCTATTGTTGATCTGATGCGCGCACCTGAAGTGATTCAATGTGCTGTGGAAGTTGTGGTTGAGAGGGGAAAAGGGTTTGAACCTACCACGGTACCATGTTATGGAACAGTGGATTATGAAATTTTATATGAGGCTTTACAGGCTCACCCAAGATTCAGTACGTCGACCCAGCCATCTGGTCTCAGTTTACCACCCTCGTAGCCTTCACGCAGCCATTTCTCACCATCGTAGCCAAATTCGATAAGTGCATCTTCGCTACCCCATTCGCCGTTCCCGCTCAGTCCGATTGGGATCTTGCCTTTGCCTTTGACGCCGTTTACATAGCCCACAGGAAACTGAATGCAAGGTATGCCGGTGAAATTGGCGAGCCAGACGTACTCCATGCTCCTCAGCGTCATGTTTGCATTAGACATGCCACAGGCGTGATCCGCATCATCAATCTGCCAGCCTGCGTTTGGAGTTGTAGGCGTGACTATGACAAGACCAGGGTGCTTTTGGAACAAATGGGCAAGATGTTGCATGATGCCGTTTCGAACACGCTGAGCGAGTAGGTAATCCACGGCGGGCGTCCGCTTCGCAACACTCAGAAGGATACGATTCGGGGGGGTAAGGTTCCATATCGAGTGGCTCAAATCAACACCTTCGGACAGAATGGTCATTGCGTGCGCAAGCGCTCCTTGTTGCATAAGCGGAATGCTGACATCCACGACCTCATAGCCCAGCTCGGACTGAAAGTATTGTAGCGCCGAGTGGCACGCTTCTTGCACAGGCGGGTCGGCACGATCGAACCACGGCTTGTAGATGCCGAGCACTTTGTTGCGTGGCCCAGTATGCGGTCTTGGTGGGCTGAAATGCGACGAAGGGAAGCAAGATGGATCTGGTTGCGCGAGGACACGATAGGAGACTTCGAGGTCCGCCATGCTTGTCGCGAGCGGGCCGCGGACCACGACAGACTCCACGCCGCCAGGTAAAGGTGCCGTCGACACACGACCGTGCGAGGGTTTGAGACCATAGAGCCCGCAGTAATTGCTGGGTATGCGAATTGAGCCTCCGCCGTCTGAGCCAATGGCGAAGGGGACGATACCGTGTCCTACGGCAGACGCGGCGCCTCCTGATGAGCCCCCAGTGTAGTAAGAGTTGTTGTATGGGTTCAGCGGAGTGCCCCAGATGGGGTTGTTGTTCGTTGTGTCTGCCGCTGTCAGTTGTGGTGCGCTTCGGATCCATCTGCAGACTCTCGGGACTCACCAGATCCCAGCTCATGCATGTTCAGCTTTCCGATGAGAACAGCGCCCTCGTCCTCGACCTTCTTCACACACCAGCTCGTCGTCACCTCCTTGCCTTGTGTGTAGTCGTGCGCTGTGCCGATATGCCTCTTGTAGCCCTTGACGTCCAAATCATCCTTGACAGCGAACGGAATGCCATCGAGTATGCCCAGCGGCTTGCCGGCCTTCCACCGCTTGGTCGATGCCTCGGCAGCTTGTCTGACCAACTCGGTCTTGCTTTCAGTGAAGGCGGTCGAATGCGGGCCGCGCTGCGCAACGTCTCGACAGACAAGGGGCAACAGAGACTCTACGACGTCGCTGGGCGTGAGCGCACCGCTCTTGTACGCGTCGTGGATGTCCTGGATCGTGTGGAAGCGGGGCTGGCCATCCTTTGGAGGCACGCGCGGTAGGCTCGTGACATTCGTGTAGCCACTGGGAGTGTTGTCGCCCGGCTGCACGATTGGTACGACGGTCGGATCAAGTCGTGGGTCCAGGTCCTCGAGCGCCTTGCAGCTTCGCAGCGAGCCAAAGCCCGCGTTGCTCCATAGGAGGTACTGCACGAAAGGTACCGCTGCGACACTGTGGCTGTTAGTATTGCGCATATGAGCCCGGTAGTACACCTACAGATTGCTGAGGTAGTGTAGAGCAGTGCCCTTGATCACGGGATTTTTGGGCGGCGGAGGTGGTTGGAATGGTTGCTCGAGAGCTTTGGCGATGGGGTAGTTGTAGAAGCGAGCATTGCGGTCACCATGCGACATCTCGGGACTCGCGTCTCTTTGCGCACTTCGGCAACGATGAGAGGAGGGACGTGATATGTAGCCTTAGGCTCTGCTATTCATGGCACGGTGAGAACTAGTACATTTCGTATGTGACGTGACGTGCAGTCAAGCTTGGTCGCCGATCTGATTACCTGTGCGATCTACCTTGCATCCCGCCGACAAATACGGATGCTTGGCTAACCTGTTCTTGTTAGTAGGCAAGGTCATTGAGTTGTATGGTAGGACATCAATTCGTCTGCTTTGTCAAAATAATACCATTCGTGTATACTCCGTACAACGCTGCATGTCACATCATGTTGTGCAACACCGCGCGCTCTTTTCTCCACTCAAGATTTATGGCCTCAGAAACTGCCACAAGAGGAGTTATCAATACACTCTGCTCTCTTCCCACCTCTTATCTTATCATCGACCCGAATGCCGTCGACAGCATAGCCTAGAGCCGTTGCATCGCCAGCTCGGGATCGTAGGCGTCACCTCTACTGACCACTGCCGCTGACTTGGTCGCCCATGCGGTTGTACTCGCTCTGCATGTTCTCAACCTGCTTCTTCAGGTTCTCCATATCACGGTCCTTGCGGGCAAGCTCCTCCTTGAGAGCACCGACCTCGCCAGAGCCATCAACGTTCTTGAGAGACTTTCCACCCTTGACCGCTGGGTCGCCCTTGAGAGTCTTGACCTCCTCCTCAAGGCGGAGGACATCGAGGATCATGACGTAGGTGCGGTTGAGGATGAGGGACAGGAACAGAGTGAAGCCGCAGAGGTACATGTTGCGCTGCGAGTAGAACTTGCGAGCCTGGACCTCCATGCGCTCGATACCGCCGAGGCTAGAGCTGCTACATGAAATCAGCACAATGTGACGGGTTCATTTTGTCATCTCCGCTCACCCGCCGCCCTGCTGGTTGCCCATGCCGGAGAGCTCAACCTGTACGCGGTACACGCGGTTGACACTGTCAACGAACAGGATAAGAATGAAGATGAATGTAATCTAGGGGTATGTCAGATGCGTCCAGGTCCAGCTGTGCTGGGTGTCATACCTTCATGCCATATTGTAACTTGGCTATTATCGGGCTCTCGGCGATGAAGGTGAAGAGCTTGCGACGCCATGTGAACGGCAGTGGGACGATGAGGGCGAGGAAGAGTAGCATCTCCGTCACCAGCAGGAGGAAGACCTGGAAACAAAATAAGAGTAAGCATGGAGGCCACATTGCGGGTTTGACTGTGCGGATACAGAAGGGCACGCGAGCACGACATGGCGGGTCTGCCATTGAGTGTCGTCTCTATCGTCGCTGCCCGTAATCCGATGAATGAAAAGGAGTCGTACTTACCAGACTGTAGTAGAGCGTCATGTTGGCTGCTTTGCTGTAGCCTTGTGAGACGAGCTGGTGTTGATGTGCGGGCGGGGTTGAGAGAGAACAACACACGGACTGAGGTGAGCTGTCTGAAAAAAGGGGGTTGCTTGATTTGACAGTGAGTGGAAGAGTGAGGAGGAGGGACGAGCAGTACTGTAAGCAAAGCAGTGCGGCAAGTGGGAACAGATACTACGCCTGGACAGGAGCCACAGCTAGTTTGTGAACAAATACGTCACGCTTCGCCTGTGGCTCGAGCGCCCTCATCGTGATCTAGCCAAAGCGGGCTAGCAGCAACTAAGATACACAAATCCAGATACAGCTCGAGCCGCTCTACTGTGTAGACTGACCTGTGCAGTCACCAGCTGTGGGCACGCCTCAATCTGGTATTTCTAGAATCACTGTGAACATGGCAGGTGAAGGTAATCAAATCGCCGTCGACGGGCCTGTGCTCAGCGCAGCCAGCGGAACCAATGGCCCAGAAAGTGGCAACACCACAGCCAACGGCAACACCGAACCTTCAAGCGACAAAAAGCGAGCACGAGGTGGTAGCCAAGACGTGGAAATGGCCGACTGTCCTGTGAAGCGACAGAAGGGTGTTGCGCCAATCAAGGCAGAGTGAGGTGCACAACATCATAATGACGCCCAATCACTAATCCCAACAGGTACATCATCAATCCGAGCGATAACAAGACAGAGATCAAGAGTGAGGGTGTAGATGATGACGCTGCAGAAGCTGCAGACACCCGCCACAAAGCAGGTGATTCTCGCGACGGTCCCCGCAAGGGCAAGAACAACAAGAACGACAAGAAGCAAAAAGGTCAGAACAAGAGCCGGACCTTTGGAAGCTCGCACGACAAACTGCCACTGTGCAGTACTCGGGCATTGTACAACGAATTCTCACCTGCCGAGTGCAAGTTCGGCGCCAAGTGCAAATTCGAGCACGATCTCCGCAAGTACCTGAAAGAGGGCCGGCGAGAGGATCTAGCGACTTTCAGGGGCCAATGCCCGATCCACGAGGTCAAAGGATTTTGTCATTTGGGTTGGAAATGCCGTTTCGCTGGCAGCCATTCCAAAGAGCGGACCACGGAAGACGGTCGGCCAGAGCTAGTGCTATGCGAAGATGCAGAGCGAAAGGCACAGATTACGGATCTCGAGGACAATGAAGTCGAGGTGGTCAACGTGCTTTCCAAGGACGTCAGGTTCAACCTGTCAAGAAGGAAGATCGGAACCCCACGTTCAGACCAGTACCTCGAGTGGATCAATTCTAACAAAGACGCCGAGCGGGACCTGTTTGATAACAATCATGGCGACACTGAAGCCCTCAAAGAGGAGAAGGAAGCTCGGAGAGCTGAGTACGTCGAGGCACCCTTCAGACCCTCGGAAAAGCGCCGGTTGTACTATGGACCAGAGACGCCCGTCCTCGCGCCTCTGACCACTCAAGGCAACATGCCCTACCGCCGTCTCTGCGTTGATCTCGGTTGTCAAGTCACCTGGAGCGAGATGGCCATGGGCCTGCCTCTGGTTCAAGGCGAGAGGGGTGAGTGGGCGCTCATGAAAGCACACGAGTCCGAAATCGCTGCACCCAAGTTCCAGAGCAAGGGTACAGTTGTGCAAGGCTATGAAAATGCAGCAGATCTAAGATTTGGGGCTCAGATAGCTGCTAACAAGCCGTGGCTAGCAAACAAGACGGTCGAGGTCCTGACGGACAACTGCCCGAAGCTACGCGCCATTGATCTCAACTGTGGTTGTCCTATTAACCTTGTATGCGAGAAAGGAAGTGGTTCTGCACTGCTCGACAGCGAGGCCAAGCTGGAGAATATTCTCCGCGGCATGAACTACGTGTCGAAGGAGGTCCCCATCACAGTCAAAGTTCGCATGGGCACAAAGGATGGTCACCCAACTGCGCAGAAGCTGATCAAGCGACTGGTACTTGGGGGCTACGAGGCCGTTGAGTCGGGCAAGGGTACCTCGGGCATCGCCGCCATCACACTCCATGGCAGGAGCAAGCAGCAGCGTTATTCAAGGAGCGCGGATTGGTCATACATCGCTGAGTGCTCGTCGTTGATCAGCAGATTGAAGAAAGAGAGGGATGCACAGGTGGACACAGCTGCGGAGGCAGATCCTCGCGACCAAGCCAACGGCGGACACGTCTACTTTGTCGGCAACGGCGACTGCTATTCACACGAAGACTACTACAACCACATGGACAACGCAAAGGTCGACTCCGTCATGATTGGTCGCGGCGCATTGATCAAGCCCTGGATTTTCGAGGAGATTGAAAAAGGCCAATACCTCGATAAATCTGCCACCGAACGCCTCGCCTACATTGAGAAATTCGCAAAGTACGGACTGCAAACCTGGGGATCAGACGAGCTCGGCATCGGAACGACACGTCGCTTTTTACTCGAGTGGCTCAGCTTCGCGCACCGCTACGTTCCTATCGGCCTACTCGAGCATCTACCTCCCAACATTCAAGACCGGCCACCAAGATTCCGCGGCAGAAATGATCTGGAGACGCTGATGGCGAGTGAGCATTACCTAGACTGGATCAAGCTAAGGTCAGTAAATTCACTGCGAAACATTGTGTGATCTTGAACTAACTCTAGCGCAGTGAGATGTTCCTCGGAAAAGCGCCCGACTCTTTCCGTTTCGAGCCCAAGCACAAATCAAACGCGTACGAAATCGAAGCAGAGGGATGAGTACCAAACAGGAGACGGTCTAGATTATGCGTGTGCAGACAAAAATGGACTGAGAAACATTTGGATAAGCGTGATACCATAGTCAAAAGTTCCATCTAGCAACATCCACAGTACACGTATCAACCACATCCTTCCCGTCTCCCGTCAATCCCTTTCCATCCCACATTCACTCTTCACAAACCACCACGTATTCTCCAGACACTATCACCCCATCATACCTTTCCCTGAACAACATACCCTCTATCCTCCAGCAGTAGCCACACCACCACCACATCCAACCCCACCCAAACACTCCTTCCTCACTCCTGCATGCCCACCCACCACCACCCCCTCCAACACATCATCTCAACTCCACGCCCCCTCTACCCTCGGACTAAAAAAACTCTCTTCCACCAGGCCCTTCCCCCACCCCCCACACAAACCCTAACATGTCTGCGTGCTATAGATTAGATCATCTCCCCCCCCCACTATCCCACATATCCGCATGTGCGTCCAGGCTAACTTACTTTCTTCTACGGCGTGGGATGAAGTTCGTCGATGGGAGAATTGGGCGCGGGAACGGAGAGAGATGGGGATTATGGAAGAGGGGGGGGGATAAGAACGATTGATGATGGAGAGCGGGGGATCTCCAGGGGTGAGGGGGTTAGATGCAGTAGATGACATGTGGGTTTAGGTTGTAGGGGAGGGGAGGGGCGAGGAGATTGAGATGGGTTGGGTTTTTTGTTGGGGGGGATGTAGCAGAGTATTGTGTGCTGTGCGACTTGTGGGTGGTGGGAGGAGGATGTGGAGCTACCGGTGTGGTTGATGATGGGATTGTTTTTTTTTCTCGGGGGGGGGTAGGGTGAAGGTAGTTGGGTGTTGTGGTGGGGTTGATGGATAGGTATGAAAAGATGATTACCTTGTAATGTATATCATCGTTTACAGTAAAGGGATATGTAGCTATTACTGTGCTACCAGCTTTTTGGGGAGGGTTGGGTATTCTCAGGGCATGGAACTGGTTCATTTCACAAGGAATCTGTGGTGAAGCCACCACGCCACCCCATGATATGTACATGCTCGCCGTGGAATCACAGGTATCCATCAGGCTACCTATTCGGGTGCCCATTTTTGATATCGCCGTACGCAGGCGTTTCGTAATCCCCAAAGCATGCAAAGTGGTAATCCGCAATTTCGACCTGTTTCTCCATTAGTTCAAGGAATGCATCCATCTCGCACCATCCATCATCTCGATTGCCGCATGCCTTGTGGCTCTTGCCTAACGGAATGGTGCGCTGGTTCAGGGTAAAGTGCACGTAGCTTGTGGGCTCTCCATCGAGGTACAACTTCTCGTCCGATCTGTTAGGATTTACAGGCGCCGGTGCCTTGATGATCTCGATGTCTAGGCGACCAGCAAAGGGCTCGAGGTACGACATGATAAATTCGCGATCTTGCTTGATCTGCGAGGTAGGGAGGTAGTCTGCAAACTGCGTGAGTCCGAATGCAACGAGGATGCTGATGATGTTTGTATCGTGGCTGAAATCCAAGTTGATATTCTGATCTACAGGGAAAGTGATGGTGTTATTGTCGAGCGTTGTGTTGATCTGGGCCGTGGGGTCTGTGATTACATGGTGTTGCATGCGGGCTAGGACTTCCTGGACGTAGCCTGAGGTATGTTAAGCAAGATGCAGCACAGAGAACACAGATGCTTACCAACGCCAATCGCTCGTCCCACAGGTGATGAAAATGCAGTGCCCGCTGAGAACGCAATATCAAGCGCGTATTCGTAGCCTTCCCACTCCTCGTAGGTGAAAAGGCCGCAGAAGTGGGAGAAACCGAGACCAACTGTTTCGTACGCGCAGAGTGCTTGCGCATTATCTTGAAATTGTTAGCGGCGGACCATATGCTTCGATAACGACCTACATGTATCGCTCAGAGTCCAGTCGAGGTCGCCAGTAAGGTTCCCTCGAATTCGCTTGTAAGCGTCCTGAAGATACACATCAATCCATTCATTCAGTGCTGCCCTCGTAAGCACCACAATCGAACATCAGCCTTCCAAGTGCTTACCTCCTCTGGCCATCTCCCAGCCAGTGTGGTTGCACTGCTTATATCCAGCCAGCGTATTGTTGTAGCCGGGCCACTCAATCGCCAATTCCAATGTAGCATTCTGCGTCCAGCCAAGCCCAAAAAATCCAGCAAGGAAGTACTCGGCAGACTCGTACATACGCCTCTGGGTCGTGCTTCGGACAACGATCTTACTGCCATTGTTCGGGTACAGATGGCCATATTGATAATAGTGCAGCGTTCCAGATTGGAACAACTCTGCCTTACCATTCGGCACCAGGATCTCAGCACCAAGCATGAACTTCCAATCGTTTAAGAAAGCGAGCGGTCCGTGTCCTACAAATTTCCCCTCTGCTGCAGCCAACTTGAGACCAAGAGTGCGTTCAGCTGCGTCTCCACGGACTTCGGGATAGCGGCTGCCATGACGGTGGACCATATTGAGCCATGTCACATTAGATCCAGTAGGGATGGCGTACTCGTCAACGCCAAAGCCACGCGGATTGGGGAAGTACGGACTGAGGATGCCCAGGCGTTGAAAGATGTTGGCGTTATGAACATTTCCAGCGATTGGCATTTGGGTCTCTAAAGGTGTGTTTGGTACGTATGAAACGCCTGCGAAGGGTGCTAGATTGGTTTGCGCCATATAAGGCGCGTCGCCAGTCTGCGTGGGGCCTGCGATGGGTGAGACGCGACAAGGTTATCGAAAGCGATCATAGCTTACCGGCGAAGTGCCCATCGTCTGTTATAAAGTAGTCTGGCAAACCTGTTGATCTTGTCGTGGGTGTAGCTGGAGATTCATGAAAACTTGATCTTGTCAGAGCTATGGCTGTGCTGCTACATACGCTTCGCGACGTCTTGTTCACCCAAAAAGGGCGCCTGGGCATCAATCCGAACTTGTGTTCATTAGCATAGCTTTCATGAACAGTGAATTGTAAATGTAAATTTTTAGAGCGTTAACCTACCAGATTTGGTCGGATTGAAAGCGTTCAACGCCTGCAAAGCAAGCGCAACTATCCCTGTAAGCATACTTGCGATATCTAAACACACCCGACGCAGAGATACCAAGCAACGACAATAACAACTCGACACGTGCAAATCGAGTCACTGGTTGCATCTCTGAACGAGCCGGTGCAACTGTTGATTGTTTGTGACTCGCACAGGCCAAGCGCTAGCAGACAACTGTGACGCCATCAGCAAAACCAGTCACCTTGGCAGAAGCATGAACGGCAGCGGAGTGAGGTTCCGCTCTCCCATGGGATAGGGCTTGAGTCTTTGGGTAGAGGTATGGGTGATGAGCACAATGCAATACACCAAAGTCTTTGCGGCCAATGTGCATTGAAGCCCCCAGGTGCCAAAAACAAAGAGGCGCGTCTCACAGGTTGCAAATGTACAGACTACAGAGTGTTACTCCGTACACCATAGATTGATTGATGGCGGGAAATGCGCATTGTCGACAGGTCCCTGCAGCGTAGAGAAATTGTGTAAACGTAGTTCGCAGATATGCCCGACACGCTCGCGCATCTACTTACTGGCAACCCTTGTGGGCACCTCACAAGGACAAGGTAGAGATGGAAGTGACTATTTTAGGAGGATAACAGAACGACCTTTGAGGAGGGACTGGCAGGTCATCTGTACATAGGCGGTATTGGCAGGGTCATGACTCATGGCGTTTGAGTGTCGTCTTGCCATGTATGCCAACTTCATAAAGTGTTGGCCAATGTCCTCCAACGACTCAGAAAGCCAAATTCTTTCGAGTGCCACATTTTGTAGCAGTTTCCAGTCGCAAGTCCGGCGGCGTGTATTAGCACATTTTCAGTAATGACTGCAGGGCTCAAACCATTCCATGCTTCACAATGTCGGATCTTTCTCCGTTCTCCATAAATCATTTCCAAGGGTCTACGTACGCAGGAGACTATTGACGGCCTTACTTCGACCGTTCCACGCCTTTGTAAATTTATATGCGTGGTAACCATAGCCATAATACGGCCCAACTTCGTACCAACTATCAGACGTCAACGGTCACGCACTCCACCCGTGACCTACCACATTTACTGACCGAGAAATAGAACCGGAGCCAGTCAAATATACACATGAGGCGTGACCTGAATTATTTCGGGCCGATGCAGTCAAACTGGGGCACCCCTTGTTCTATCTCAGGTACCGCCTGCCACGGTGAAGTGCAAGTTATTCATGGATCGAGGTGCTTTACCCCACACACGCACGCGTGGAGCTTGCCGACGTTGAGAGAAGGCGCAACGGAATTGTGAGCTAGTTTGATCACGATACGTTGGGTCATTCCCAGCAAGTGGGGCGATGTAACTGTTCTTGCATGACGCTGGATGTGAGACTTGGCGAATTGGATCCACAAAATGTATTATACAGTAGGACGGACTGTGGACAGTCTGTGGGTGGTCGCAGGTGCCGGCCACTTAGACGAGAGAATTTCGTCTTCTTCGCTAACCGGCGGGCAACGAGGACAAGCGGCGTCGGCGGTACCGGGTGTGTGCTCCAACGGTCAGTGGCGCGCCACTCGCGTCGCGCGAGGGGGCCCGCGGCGCAGGGTCCAACTCGGATGACGATCTTGCATGATTGAGGAGGGGAGCCCGCGACGAAACAAAAAAGCAGGCAGAAGAAAAGATCAGCACCTGTGTAGGTGGTAAGCCACGGGCGTGACTCGTGAGACGAGGGAGGGAGACGTCTTGCAGGCGCCCGAGGGTCTCACGGCGGGAACATGTTGACGTGTGCGTGCCCGACACATGACGTGCAGAGCGCGAAGTCGTCCAGCGCAGAAGATATCGCGAAGAATGCAGCTCAGTGGACGAGGCTCACGTGCTTGGGGGTGCCATGTAACATGTTGGCGTCGCGAGCATGTTGGGACGCAGCGGAGCCATCGGCAGCATGACGTCATCCGGTGGGGCAGACGCTGCGGATCGGCGGGCCAGCGTGGTTAGACGTCATGTCAGCCGGATGGGGGCGACACGGCGCCGATCACTTCTCCCGCGGCTTTTCACCCTGTCCACCCGGCCACTAACGCGGCGGTGGACGTGCGACTCCACTGTCCATGTACGCGCTGGGATCTGCACCACTGTCCGCAGACCAAGTCACCAAGAGGCCCAACGGCTGCTTATACAGTCCTCCGTAGTCCGTACATACTGTGTAGACAAAATCGCTCTGCTGCACTGCGCTCGCAAAGACCAAGGCAGAAAGGCCCCCGCCTCATCTCACATTCTCCCAGCTACAATTAGCTGCCAGCCTCTCCCGCGCCAACACCACAAACGCAGGGGCATCGGCTTCTCTGCACGCACCTACCGAGACCCTGAAACCCAAACCGGCCTAATTCGCCCCGCTGGGACAGGCTAGCATCCTTCTTCACCCACCACACCCACTGTCCATCGGCTTGGCGACTGCCCGCTTGATCAAAACGGCCGGTCTGCCGCCTCCAACGTCGGCTCCTACACCCACAGAGCCGCAAACCCTCGTGCAATGTCCGTCACGCCCCAGGTCACCATCACGCCTTTCCCGTCTGCTGCTGAGCACGACAACCGACGCCCTTCATACCCCGACGACATGTCTACGACCTCGTCAGGTTCGTCCGTGAGCGAACACGACCAGGCCAACGGCGATCCCACCCTGCACCCGCGACCTCGCCTGGGCAGTCGCAAGTCGAGCGGTACCATCATAGTACCACGTGACAGCCCCAACATCGAGCTCAAAGAGGAGGAGTACGATGACGGCGATGCGAGGACCATGAGCCCGAGACGGAGCAGCGAGGAGATTGAGAAGATGGGCCAAGATGCGCGACAGGCATTGATAGAGTAAGTCATGTCCCTCTACCTGGACGTGCTGCACTCTCCTCCGTGGCGGCCGTAAATACCACGTCATCGTCGCAGCAAAGGCCATTGAACATGCATTCTAACCAGTTCCACCAGACAAGCCAAAGCTCTTCAAGCTAGCCTGATGCAGATTGTCGACCGCGTCGAAGTCGTAAAGAACGAGCACGAGAAGCTCGAGGGCGGTAACCGCTTCCTGCAATCGTACGTTTTGGTGACATCGCACCTACGTGAACATGACTAACGAGGGTAGATATATTGGTGAGCTTATGCAGACAAGCAAGATCACATCTAGCGGCGCAGGCAAGGCCGCGAAAAACAAGGGCAAAGGTCGCATTATCAAATAACACCTAAACCCTCATCCGCGCAAGCCAAACTGCTGGCATAGTTCTTTGGTCCGCAGAGCCAACCATGTCGACATCCCACCCAGACGGCATCTTCTCATCGAAGCCACGCGCCCAGTAGGACAATCTATTGTCTCACACATTGAGGCAGCCTCCTTCAATGCACAACAACGACCTCGATCGACTTTACAAGCGTTGCATAGCGGCATCAGCTTGGATACCCGGCGTTCCTGCTCTTCTATTCGATTCAGCACAACTGCTTTTGTCTTACCACATTTACCACATCCCACCTTTCCATTCACATACTTCTCCTTAGATCTGGCTTTGCCGAGCCATTGTCATCATTCCGCCCACTCAGCCAAGTTATACCACGGCAATCACATTTGTCTCTGTGCAACGTTCGGCCTTCTGGGATTTCGGTTTTGCGCATCATAACGGCGTTTCACATTCGGTAACATCAGTGTTGAGCGCCTTCTTCCACACTTTGATTCTTTCACGATCGCGGCGATCTGACATTTATCGCCCTGAAAACACCACGCCCATTGCGGCATGACAAAGTCTATAGCTAGGTGTCGGGCGCACACTCCGGCGCCGGGTAGCTATGTACGGCTCGAACAGAATGCTCAAAAGATCCTGTTTATGCAACTCAAACCAAGTATGACCACAACCACTAAGTAAAAGTCATAAACAATAACATGCATTATACGATCTTCCTAACTATCCGCTCCCATGGTGACCCACCGCGGATCCCGTGTCTCTTCATACCGCCACAAGTCTGAAATCGCACCCAACAAGTTCCTATAGATTGATTGCTCGAAACCTGCATCCCATCTACCGGTACACCCATCCCATTCCTGCCCCGTTCCCGGCACACACACATCAGGCCTAATAATGACCCACCCCGTCTCCCCACCCCATACCTCCCCCGCTAGATTTTCCTCCTCAGCGACAGCCTGAATAATCCATGTTTAAGAATTACCAAGCACACCACAGCGCGACAACCCGACGCCGCATCACATCTTCCGTTGGGCAAAGACAGACTACTTCATCCCGTCCAACGACAACGCGCACGACACGCCATTCAACCATCCACAACACAACCTTGCGTGCCCGTATCCGTCGACCGTGTCCGTCGACACGACTCCCCCCCCCCGCCCTAACAAGCACTTGAACACCCCGCCAACGAGCTTGGACTGCAGGATAAAAGGCACTCCCCAGGCCGCGGCGTTCGGGATATAGCTAGTCACGACTCACTCGTCACGCAGAATGGCCGCAGTGACCGGGGCGAAGGCGAAGGCGAAGGCGAAGGCGAAGGCGAAGAAAAAGAAAAAAAAAAGAAAAAAAAAAGGGTAGCGCGCTACTACCGCTCTGCGTTGCGCTGTCTCCGGCTCGTGTCGTTCGTGCTGGGTATATCCATCCGTAAGAGGCGGCGGCGAGGGGAGACGGAGAATGGTACGGTCGCTTAGCTGGTGTTGGGGAGAGAGCGGGGGGAAGGGGGGGCTGGATTGTTAGAGGGGGCATGGGCATGGGCACGGCAGTGGGCTCCGTAGACTGCCATGTGTTCTGGACTGTTGCTCGAGGCGAATGGGTGTGAGCGCCGACATCATCCCATGGCATTCGATTCGTCAAGATCACAGCGAAGGGTTGTTTGAAAGAGGGGCAATCATGTTTATGACATGGCCGGTTCGTCGTATCCATGTTCACAACAAACTCAAGGCGCATGGAATGTGAAATCTTGCTCTATAAGATTCAGCCTAAGTGTACACAAAATACAGTGTTTGCTGCAACGCTCACAGCTCTAATCTCAACTTCCTTCTCTCTCTCTCTTCTTCAACGACTTAACATGCAAAGCTTATGACAGCATTCGAGTCATGTCGCCTCTGATCCTGTTGTAATCCAAGAGACCCTCGATCTGTCCAACGGCCGAGACAGCAATGTCCCTGTCCCAAATCCTGGTCTTTGCAAAGTTCATGACATCCTTTTCGCTAATCTGACCAACAACGCGCTCGACCTCCTCGGGTGATAATCTGCGGCCAGTCGTGACGATTTGGCGGCCAATGTCCTCGGCAACAGCGGTGGTGCTGTCGAGGGCGAGCAGGAGAGAGGCCTTCAATTGGGCCTTGGCGCGCTCGACTTCAGCCGACGTGACGTTCATGGCGAGGCGGGTCCATTCGCGCAGGGTGAAGTGGACAAGGTCGTCAATTCGTGTCACGTTGGAGGTGGTGAGGTAGATTCCCCAGAGACTAGATTCGTTAGCAATCTTCCTTTCCTTGCTGCAGAAATTGGACGCACCCAGTGTCGGAGTAGCTGGTGGAAAAGCTCATGAAGCTGTTGGCCAGATTGTTTTGTGAGATAAAGTTACTGAGCTTGCTGCCGAGGTATGCGGATTGGCCCATAGCGCGGTCCCAGTTACCGATGATGGCTTGTGTGACCAATGCGGTGAAGTAGTCGGGATCGCTCCAGCCAACACCTTCGACGGCAATGGCGATGTTGGCGGTGCCCATGGTGTCGTCTCGTAGTCGGACTTCGGAACCGACGAAATCCGGGACCTCCTTCTGCTTAGCAACGATGCTCTGGGCAGAGTAGTCCTGTGGTTGGGATGGCAGATTGGCGAAGTGCTTCTCGGCGAGGTCAACCAATTGTTCGTGGGGGACGCCCCCAGCACCGACGAGAACCATGCGGTCAGCGGTGTAATTGGTCTTGATGTAGTTCTCCAGATCGGCGCGCTGGATGGTCTGGATGTTCTCCTTGGGTCCGAGGATGGTGCGTCCGAGCGGCTGTCCCTGGAAAGCGGTGGCGTGCAGGTGGTCGAACACAACCTCCTCGAGCTGCTTGTCAACCTCCTCCTGCTCGCGGAGAATGACATCGCGCTCGCGCTCGATAGCCTGGGGCTCGAGCTTCGAGTTCTGGAGGATATCGGAGAGGATGTCGACGGCGGCGGGGACGTCGTTGTTGAAGGCCTTGGCGTAGTAGACGGTGTTTTCGCGCTGTCATGTCCATCAATACCAGTCGCACATTCATGCATTGTCCAACGGCGGCACATACAGATGTGTAGGCGTTCAGGTGTCCGCCCATGTTCTCAATCTCGAGCTCCAATTGCTGCTGTGTGCGCTTCTGTGTTCCCTGTCCGCGACATTAGCCTTACCGCGCGGCCGTGCACTGCCATGGCCAGGTGCGTACCTTGAAGGCAAGGTGTTCGAGGAAGTGCGCGGTGCCGTTGGTCTTGTCCGTCTCTGCGCGGCTGCCAGCATCGATCCACACGCCAACGGTCGACGTCTGGGCCCACGGCGAGTGCTCGGTAGCGATCTGCGTGGTGGGGTCAATTGCTGCCATGCGGGCTTCTGCGGCGTCGAGCATACCGTGAGGCCATTCTTGAGGGTGGTCGACTCGGTCTTGGTCCCGTAGGCGACGGGGGTCGCCAGTCCGCGCGTCAAGGGCGACTGGCGCTGGGCCTTGACGGCGTTGATGGCGGCGCGGGAGCGGATGCCCTGCTGCAGGTTGAGTGCGAGCCGCCGGGAAGCCATTGCGTCTGCTCGCGGTGCCGGAGAGGATGGGGGATGGGGCGGGGATGGGGGTGCGATGGAACACGTCGCGCTGCAGCACGCCTACGCTGCCGTCGATGAGGTTGAAATCTGCTGTCACGGGACTTCCCGGCCCCGGCCGCTGGCTGGCCAATGAGAGCCCTAGGAACGTCAGCACTGGAGACCCGAGGCATTGTCGACGACACCCATGGGCCATGGCTCTGAGCATCCGCCCGCAGCAGCCAGCGTCTCGTCTCGACACCACCGCTCCTCTCTGCCGCCGCCGCCGCCTGCACCCTGACCGCCGCGCAATGGCCTCAACCCTCCGTCCGAGCCTCTTCAGGCAGGCTGTCCCGCTGTCGGCCGTCACGCGCTCCACCATCAGCCGCCCGCTCGCCCAGCAGCTGCGACCAGCCTTCCAGCGCTCCGCCATCCCCAGGTCCACACGCATCGCCGCCTTCCACGCAACCCAGCGGAACCAGATCCTGCCCCCCCTGCCCCAGAAGATTGTCGGAACCACAAACGACCCCGTGCCCGTACCCGATCCTGACTACGCCCATGGAAGCTACCACTGGAGTTTCGAGAGGTGTGTAGTCTGCACCCCGGGACTATCAGACACGCGGGCATGGCTGATTGAAACACAGGATCATCTCCGCCGGTATCGTCCCGCTGACCCTCGCGCCCTTTGCTGCCGGGTCGCTGAACCCAGTCATGGACTCGCTCTTCTGTGCTTTGCTCGTGGTCCACTCACACATTGGCTTCGAGTACGTCCACCCACACGACTCCCCCGTGATCCTACGCTAAGTGACAACAGGTCATGTATCGTCGACTACTTCCCCGCCAAGCGTGTTCCCGCCGTCCGCAAAGCCGCCATGTGGGCACTCCGCATCAGCACCGTTGCGCTCGGCCTCGCACTGTATTCGTTCGAGACCAACGATGTAGGCATCACCGAGGCAGTTACGAGGATTTGGCACGCGTAACCTTGGAGAGCCACATGTGGAACATATATCAAATGGAGAAGTTTTCAAATTCACCTACTGTCAGTCCAATACCAACTAGACAAACACATGCACCATCACAAATCATCCTGTCCCAATTTTTTTTTCCTGTCTCAATAAATCTGCTTGTCGCAAGTAGGTAATCCACTATCGAATTCCAAGCCAGCCACAAAAAAACATCAAACCCACGCGCCGCCTTTGGACGCCAAAATGCCCCCAGGCCATTTCAGCGATAGTGATAGATAGTGCACAGTCGATAAAGAAATGTTAGAAAACCAAATTGTGAAAAAAAAAACGCCGGATACAATATGCAAGCCAGGGTGTTGACGAACCTACTTTAATGCCAGAAGACACGTGACGACGATGAAAAGCAAGGGAAATGGCCAACGAAAAAAAAATATCAATAGAAGAAAGAACTAGGTAAGGAGGGGGACGAAGGCATGCAATGCGATTTGCCTGTCCCTATCATCGTGCACACTGACGGCAGCAATAGTGCGTTGTAACCTGTGTCCAAGGGCAGGGTATCCCCCTGGAACACGTCGATTCCTTGTTTCCTTGTGGCGATGCATGACTTCACATGTCCGGGGGCGCACATAACATGCTAGCATGACGATGGAACCAACGTCCACAAACGGGCTCGACAAGTATTTCCCATGGTCTTTTTGAAAAATAACCGAATAAAATCGGGCTTTACTCGCGCCGAGGCCGTTTGTTAGGGAGTCAGCTGGAATGGCTTCTCAGCAACAACTGTGGGAAAAGAACATCTCGTTAGCCTCCATTACTTGAATTCGATTCTCCGTGGTCCAAACAGTGCAGCGCAAGCAGCGGTATAGAACAAGCACTCAGACTCACACAAATCGTGTACAATCTGGCACCGGGCAACCAAACCCAAAAGGCGATTCTCACAAAGCATAAGACATCGAACGTACCCTCTCGACATTGTCATCCTGTTGGTCGGCTGCAAGCAGGCTCGGGGATTGGGCCGCTTGACCCCGCTCAGTAAAGCCACGTTGTTCCAGTTGCGGCCGCTTCTTGGGCGTTGAGGCTGAGCTGTTGGCTGGGAGGTTCATGTCCGGCATGGTGGGGGCGTGCTTTTCATGGTCGTAGAGGTGGCCACCTAGGGTGGCGCATCGGAGGATGGTTTGGATGAGTTGGTTTTGGCGGAGGGGCTTGGAAAGGTAGTCCTGTTTGGTGTGGGTCAGTAAACGAGAATATGCGAGGGGTAGGTGAGCTGCCACATACGTCCATTTGCGCCGCAAGACATTTCTCACGGTCGCCCACCATGGCATGAGCTGTTAGGGCGATAACCGGAGTCGAGGGAACGCCGTTTTCACGCTCCCATTCACGGATCTTAGCTGTGGCTTCGAATCCACCCTGGAAGCTGTCAGTGAGATTCTAGATTGGTACAATGTGGTTCGACTGACCATCACGGGCATCTGCACATCCATGAGTACGCAGTCGAAGCGCTTCTTCTGGATGTGCTGCAGAGCCTCGAGACCGTTGTTCGCCACCGTAACCCTATGGTGGTACTTCTCTAAGATCCTGACCGCAAGCTTCTGGTTGACCGCGTTGTCTTCGGCAAGCAAGATCTGGAAGGATTTTGAGTGATCTGAAATAAGAGGCGCTGCGCGGCCGTCAAGAGCTGGGATGAGTGCATTGCCTAAATCAATGGGCAAGCAGGGCGTAGTCATGTAGCTCGAAATGCCGTTTTCAAGCGCGGATCTGAGGTTGATCGATACTCGAGGCGTGAGCATGACGAGCGGAATGTACTTGAAGCGCTCAGCAATCCTGAGCTCGCGTGCCGTCTTGTCATTGTCGACGATGACACAATCGAAAGGCATGTCTGTCCTCTTCTCGGAACCAGGTACTTGGTCGACCGTGTTGACAACCATGGGAACCAGATCAAGCTGCCTAAGGTGCTCGGAGATCTCGGCCGAGAAGCCAGTTTGGTCCTGGTCGACAAAGAGCACGGTATGACCTCTGTATGCTGCGAGTTGCGGTCGAATGGCACTGACATCTTCCTTGCCCAGACGTACTCTGCAGGTAAAGTAGAATATACTACCCTTGCCGAAGTCGGACTCGACCCACATGCGGCCACCCATAAGAGTCACCAAACGCTTGGAGATGGACAGTCCAAGACCGGTACCACCAAACTTCCTCGTCGTAGAGCCATCGGCTTGCTGGAAGGTGTCGAAGATGAGATTGAGCTTATCACCACGAATTCCTATGCCCGTATCTGACACAGCAAACTGGAAGACATATTGATCCGGTCCACATTCCTGCTCTTGCGCCATTGAGATGGCAACCTTCACTTCTCCAAGCTCTGTGAACTTGATCGCATTGCCGACGAGGTTCAAAATGATCTGCCTCAGACGGAAGGAGTCGCCGATAACGTAATCAGGTACCTTGTAGTTAACATCGTAGGCGAGGTTGAGTTTTCGCTCGTTCGCCCTTGACGCCAGCGACTTCAAGGCGTTGAAAATCGTGCCACGCATGGAGAACGGAATCTCCTCCATGACCATGCGGTTTGCCTCAATTTTGGAGATATCTAGGATATCGTCGATGATGGTGAGTAACTGGCCGGCCAAGTTATGGACGATGGTCAACATCTCACGCTGTGCGTGAGTGAGATCGGTGTCGAGGGTGAGCTGCGTCATACCGATGATACCGTTCATGGGTGTTCGAATCTCGTGGGACATGTTGGCGAGGAACTCAGACTTTGTCTTGTTCGCCAATTCGGCAGCTTCCCTTGCAGCTGTGTTCCTCTGGATACTTTCTCTCAAACTCGACACCATCAAATTGATCTTCCTCTTCAGCTCATCCATCTCACCAGATGCCTCGACGGTAATCTGCGTGAACTTTCCCTCCATCGCGGCATTGGTGATGTCACCAAAGGCGCGCACTTGGGAGGTCAAGTTCTGCGCCATGGTGTTGACGTCGGTAGTGATCTCTTTCCAGCGGCCGTCAATGTCTCGCACATCTGCTTGGCCACCCATCTTGCCGTCGACACCGACGTCGCGGGCTACTCGCTTCACAGCGAGTGACCAATCGTCTAGTCTCATGACCATGTCATTGATCGTGTCCTTGAGCAATCGAATCTCCCCTTCAGCGTCCACATGCACTCTTCGGCTCATATCTCCCTTTGCGATGGCTTGCGTGACAACGGATATACTTCGCACTTGTAGAGTGAGGTTCTCTGCCATGGTGTTGACATTGTTCGTGAGGTCCTTCCACTTGCCCTCCACGTTTTCAACCTGGGCTTGACCGCCAAGGATACCGTCTGTCCCGACCTCTCGCGCGACCTTGCTAACTTCTTGAGCGAAAGTGTTCAGGCGGTCCACCATGGTGTTGATGGTGATCTTGAGGGACAAAATTTCGCCCTGTACTTCTGCTTTGACTTTTCGACTAAGGTCACCTCGAGCAACGGCAGTCGTGACTTCGGCGATTTCTCGCACTTGCGTGGTTAGGTTCATGGCCATACCGTTCACGTTTTCAGTGAGGTCTTTCCATGTACCTTCGACCCCATGGACAGTAGCTTGCCCACCGAGGCGTCCTTCAGACCCGACCTCTCTTGCAATCTTTGTAACTTCGTGTGCGAATTGTTGCAATTGGTCAACCATACGATTGATGGTATTTTTAAGCTCCAAGATCTCGCCTTTGCACTCGGCTTCGACTTTCCGCGTGAGATTTCCTTGGGCAACAGCCGTGGTAACCTGAGCAATATCTCGAACCTGAGTGGTAAGATTCTGAGCCATGGCGTTCACGTTGACCGTCAGCTCATTCCACATGCCCTTGACGCCAGCAATCTCGGCCTGACCACCAAGTTTGCCTTCGGTGCCAACATCTCTAGCCACTTTTGTGACTTCTGTTGCGAATGATTGAAGTTGGTCCACCATGGTATTAATCGTCTGCTGCAGCTGCAAAATTTCTCCTCTCGCTGGACGTTCGATCTTGCGGCTCAAATCACCATGAGCGACGGCCGTAGTGACCACAGCAATCTCTCTCACTTGATCGGTAAGGTTCTTGGCCATAACATTGACTGGCCATGTTAGAAAACGGGCCGATTGCAGAAACCTTAACAATACGTACCACTGTCTGTCAGTTCGGCCCAAATGCCCGCGACCCCTGGGAGGTTGGCTTGGCCACCAAGCCTGCCCTCGGTACCGACTTCTCTGGCAAGGAACGTGACTTGACTTGCAAACTCCTGCAGCTGGTCCACCATGGTATTGATGGTGCGTTTGAACAAGGTGATTTCAGGGTCCATTTCCTTGGCGTGAATCAAAACTTTCTTGCTCAAATCGCCCATAGCGACGGCGGTGACAATGGCACCAATCTCTCGCAGGGCTTTCTGGAAAGCGAGGTTGGCCTGTTGGTGCTTGCCGAGCTCACGCTTGAGGGCACCAATGTCCTCAATACCGTGTTCGAATGCCATGTTTTGGTTATCCAGTTGCTTGTTGACTTCGGCAGAAAGATTGTCAATGTGTTCGCGCTGATTCTTGATCTGGTCGGCTTGCTGGTTCAGGTGGTCGCGGAGGTAGGAGAGCTGCTGCTCGGTGAGGGCAGCGGCGGGTGTATCGTCGCCGTTGGATTCCTTCGCGGCGAGCCAGTTGGTCACCCACAGCGCTCGATCTCTGTTGGAGCCACGGCGGCCGGGGCCGGGCGGACCGCTGCTGCCACGCAGGGCGCCGGCAGGTGTGCATACGAGGCCCTCCTCGGCGGGCTCGCCGGCGGGTGTGATGGGGAAGGTGTTCTGGTTTACTGCAACGCTGCTCTTGTGCTCCAGAAGCTCTACCCTTGCGGCGAGGGCGGCCAGCTCCGTCTCGAGAGCAGCCTTCTCGGCAGATGCCAGGCCCGGCAGCGAGATGGGCGTCGCCTTTGCGCCATTGGCGGCAATCTGGGCGCCAAACGACGGGTCGCGAGAGGGGTCGTGGTGTCGAGCGAGGTTCTTGATGAAGTCGGCGAGGCCAGAATACATTTCGGCGGCCATGGCGACGGTGGGCTGGTGAGTATCGCGGCGGCGTGTTAGATGCGCATCGGGGACAGGAAGGGACAGGCGCATGCAGCCTCGTGGGTATCGGGTATCAGGCTGCAGCAGTCGACAAGAGGAACAGGGAAGACAAGGACAAGAATGGCTGCGCTGGCTGGCGTGGATTAGGCGGTGTCTACTTAGGTCTTAGGAGCGAGAGGGACCCCTCCAGGGTTGAACGGCGCTGCAGGGTTGGCGGTTGCTGTTGGTGCCAGGTGCACGAGGCAGGTGTTGGCAGAGTCGGCCAAGAGTCAGAGCAATCGTCGTCTCAGACTCTCAGGTCACGAGAAACGCACTGCAGTGCTCCGTACTACGGCTCTTGAGCAGTGATACAGACTGCCCACTGCGCCGACGAGTCAAGCCCCTCGGACCCGTATCTAACCAGCGTCAAAGACAGACGAGGGCCCCGGGGAAGCACCGTGGCGACGTCATGTGGCCTCTGCGCAGCTTCACCAGCGATTTGCAGTGTCACAGTCTGGCGCGCCGGCATTCCCTCGTCGCGTTCCTCCTACTCCGTACCCAGCGCTGGATCCCATGGGCCATGGCAGAGCGCGGCCGCTTGCCCAGCCCATCCCACCAGCTCGCCGAGATGCCGCGTCTTGCGGCGACCAATAGATAGGGGCTAATTTGCCACTCTGCCGGCGCAAAGCAAGCTCCAGCGTCCCGCCTCACGCGGCAATGATTGCCCCTCCTGCCTCAGCCATCTGGTCACATCGAATCTCCACATACACAGCGGTAGCCTCAAGTGCGCGCCGACGGCTTGCTGGTTCGATGCGGTGCCCTTCTCCTGTTTGATCGCTGCTGTGTCGCCACTGTGTGTCTCCCACTGTTTCAGACGGACGACTGTGTGCCTACCATCCACGGCATGTCATCGATGCTCCATCACAGCGTACGCCGTACGGAAAAGTCCTGCTCGAGGCGGGGTAGCTGTTCGCTGTCCGCTGGCCACCCAACTTGACATGCCTTCCTGGCTTGAAGTTCGAGTTCGGGTGGTGCGCGTGGCTTCACTTTCAGGGTCTCCCCGTACTGTCCCTAGCGTTGGTAGCGCCGCTCAAGCGTTTCTTTTGGGCGCCAGCGAAGGGTACCCGAACTTCCAAGGCTGCATGCCATGTGTCAGTCACGTGATCCCGTCTTGCTGCAGCACGACTTTCCCACCGCTGACGCCCACGACGAGGAATCAGACGCAACGGATTTGGGTCCATTATTAAACAGTTACTCACACGAGCCCGTAAGCAACGGGTCTACTACCTCAGCTTCTTTGCGTGCGCCACCAGGCTCTCAATGACTTGCTCGAACGCATCCTTGTCACCCAATGCGCTCTCCACGCGCTTCTGCCAGTACTCAAAAACCTCATTAGCTCTTCCTGCCAAGCCCTTCAATCGCTCGACGTGCTCCTCAAGCTCCTCCTTGGTAAGATTTTGCAGCGCGGCATCTGTCGTAGAGCATAGCATCCTTGCGCCGCTGATGTCCAGCTCTGGAGGTGGTGGCACACCCTTTCTCCTTCTCTCCGGCCTTGACGCCGACGAGTCGACTGAGGTGGAAGACGCGTTCTCTCCCTCCTTCTTGACACGGCCAAGTGCACCATTGCGGCCATCAGACGAAGGCCGAGGAGACTTTTCCCCGGGAATGCGCATCGAAGGTAATACGAGTTTCTTCTGTTTTGAAGCTGGGAGTATCTCGTCGAGGTCGACTGGGACGCCCAGAGATACGAGGAACAGTCGCCGTATGCGAGAACGGACCCAGTCCGGCGGTTGTAAGGGGGGCGGCGCGACCAGCTGCGTCCACAAAGACTTACTTCGTTCAGTGAGGAATATCGAGCGCGCATCGTCAATGGGCGGAGTTAGGGAGGCTAGATCTTGTAACCAAGGATATATGCCATCAATGTACGGCTGTGTTGCAGAAACGACATGTTCAATTGTGTTGAGGTCGTCGAAGTTCAAAACAGGCTGTGTGGGGCCAAGTTAGTCGTGCATCACTGGACGAACATGCTCACAGGCTTTTTTGGGCTTGGGCTGTATTTTTGCGACTTACAGGACCTGGAGAGGGTGCATGTACAGGAGGCTGATCTGGGGGCTTATCAAACGATGTCTCTGCTTGATCTTCGCCTTGTTGAAATCCATCGTCAAAGTCCCCGAAATCATCATTTCCTTCCTCACCCTCCTCAAATTCGTCAAACTCGCCAAAGCCATCGTAGTCTTCAGGGAAATCATTGGGAGCCTCGTATTGTCGATCCTGCTCCTCATGGGCGTCTGGTGTGGGTTCGTTCGAGGCTTCGCTGTCGGGCTTTATGGGAGACCTAATCGAGGCAGTTGGCGACCCTTCTTCCGTCAATGGTACGCAGGGAGGCACCGAGGAAATTCCCTACGTACCTTCGGACTTGCGCTGAGGAGGCTCCGGTGCCTTGACAATAATGTCGGGCTCCGCGTCTGCAAGACGTTGCTGGTGTGCGTGTGTGCCTGGGACATCACCATAGCTGGGCTGATCGGGATCGATCTTCTCGACTATAGTCTTGGGAACAGTTGACCCTCCAGGCGTGAGTGGTCGATCACTGGTGCTGACTCGTGAAGCACTACGGCTCCGCGCTCCTTCTGGTACGATCTCAACCTCGTCAGGCACGGCATCCTGTGTTCGCTTGTTGTACGCGTCTGTTCCAGGGACCTCGCCGTGAGCTGGGGCGTCATCTACGCGCTCGACTCTGGTGATTGGAATCGGCGAGGTAGCCTCGTTCCTGTTCCCCTGGCCCTCTGAGGCATCTGAAAAGTGCTCGTCGCTCGAGGCTTCGTCTTCAAGTCTGATTAGATGTATATCACTAAACAGGACAGGTTGACATACCAAGCTCCTTCGCACCAGGGTCCTCAAGCTCTACGCTCTTACGAGGCGGTGCCAGCTCGTTGACCATGCTGTGCTCGATATTCTAGCCTCGACGGCTCGTGTAAAGAAGGTCGGTGTGCTGGTAAGGCTACGGTGTAGGTTGCCCAAATAGAGTTGGCCACAAGGTTGATCAAAACAAGACTGAGGTCTTGCAGCATCATCCAGGTGTTGTCGATGTCCAGCGTCGTCGTCGAGTTGCAGGCACAGCCCAAGGGACGGCGGGGTCGGCGATCTAGAAGCACCTGTAATCGACCAACCGGACAAGCTGGGAATAACAATTCGCCGGTGCTCCCCATGGAAACATGGAACCATGCAAGCTAGATCCACCATCTTTTGGCAGCTGCGACATTGACGCGACGTGAAAGACGTGACGCCGTTCGTCATTGCCCGCCTGGACCTATTGTAAATACGCTGTTGCCTTGGCGATTCATTGACCTGTTCAGGTTGTCTGGCGACTGTCTGCGCAATCGTTTCTACTTGCACCCCAACCGCGCAAACAGCCCCGGCGCGTAACTTGGACAACTCCACCTAGCTTCATCTACTCAACCGCGACCACACAGTATGGCAGGCTTCAGCTTCGGGCAGCAGGGCAGCGGCAGCACGCCGAACAAACCGCTCTTTGGCGCTGTCAACAATTCATCTGGCGGCCCGACGCCCTCCCTCTTTGGAACCGCGAGCTCGGCGAACACGGGCGCAAGCTCATCAGGCGGCTCTGGCTTGTTTGGCGGAGGCGCAGGTTCCGGCACGTCAAACCTCTTCGGCGGCAGCGCTTCAAGCACACCTGCAAGCAAGCCTGGCGGGCTGTTCGGTGGAGGAGCAGCCACATCAGGCGCGACAACACCGTCTGTATTCGGAGGCAGCAACCTCAGCAAACCGGGTGGAGACGGTGCCGCGAAGCCGTCCATGTTCGGGGCCGGCTTTGGGGCTGCTTCGGGTGGGACGACACCTTCTGCGCCTACCTTTGGTTCTGGTTTTGGCACCACCTGTATGTGTCTTGAGCAAGCATTCCTCGCGTACTGGCTAACAATGAACAACAGCATCCACACCCGCAGCCACACCCGCCGCATCAAAGACGTCCTTCTTGCCGTCGACGACTCCTGCTGGCGCGCCTCCTGGAAACAGTCTGTTCAGTGGTGCCACCACGCAAGCGGGCGCTGGTAGCGTGTTCGGTGGACAAAACACTCAGGCCGCTGGAGGCGCGCAGCCTGGCCCAGGGCTGTTCTCACAGGCAAAGCCCGCTCAACCGAGTCAGCAGAGCCCATCACTCTTCGGTGCACAGCCAGCCGCATCTTCTGGCGCGCCTGCATCTGGGTCTCCTTTCGGTGGTGGACTCTCAGCACCGTCTCAGGGAAGCTCTACCCCTCCTGCGACGTTGTTCGGTGGAAACAAAGACGCCTCGGCTGGTGCGGACAAAGGGACGACTCCTGCGTCTTCATCGGGTTCTGGCCTCTTTGGGGCCGGAGGTCCAGCTGGTGCACAAGGACAAGCAGCTTCAAAGCCATCATTATTCGGAGCGCAACCCGGTTCAACTCTATCCTCAACACCTGCCAGCAAGCCCCCGACCTTCAGCCTGGGTAATACACCAGCAGCTCCTGCAACTTCGCAAGCTGCCTCAAGCATTGCATCTTTCGGCCTTGGCGGAAACGCGGCGGCACCGACATCCTCTGCAGCTTCCTCGTCAGGTCTGTTTGCTGGTGCAGGATCAAGCACACCAGCGTCCACAGGTGGCAGCTCTTTGTTCAATCTAGGCAAGCCTGCAGCATCTACTCCTGGTAGTGCTCCAGCGACAAGTGGAGGCCCTGGCACTACAGCAGCAACTGCTCAAGCTACTACCACGGCAGCACCAAGTTCATCAATGTTCTCTGGATTGGGCGGCGGCAGCTCCGCGCCAGCATCGTCTGGTGCTACAACAGCTACAAGCAGCGCACCCAGTCTATTCGGCGCGAAGCCCGCCGCGACCCCTGCGCAACCATCAACATCAACTTCGACCAGCCAGCCTGCACCGACGCCTGGAGGCACATCGAACGATGCAACCAAGACTGGTGGAATGGCCAGCTCGACTGCTGGGCCTGCACCCTCTGCACAGTCCCGCCTGAAGAATAAGAGCATGGACGAGATCATCACACGATGGGCGGCCGACCTGTCAAAGTATCAGAAGGAGTTCCAGACACAAGCCGAGACGGTCGCGAAGTGGGACCGAGCATTAGTCGAGAACTCGGACAAGGTTCGACAGCTGTACTCGAAAACATTCCAAGCAGAGCGCGACGCTGCCGAGGTTGAGCGGCAGTTGACTATGATGGAGGAGAATCAGCAGGAGCTCGACTCATATCTGGACCGTTACGAGAAGGAGATTGAGAACCTGATGAAGATGCATGGCGTCAGCGGCAAGTCTGATGGCCTTCGCGGTCCAGATCAGGAGCGCGAGAGAACGTATGTTATATGTTTAGTAACTACTGGGCCACACGACTAATCTATAAACAGATACAAACTTGCCGAGAAGCTCTCAGACAGGCTTAATGAGCTCAACCGAGACCTCACTGAAATGATTGAGGAGATTAATACCACATCTCAGACGCTGAGCAAGACTGGCAAGCCTGATGATCCAGTATGTATCCAAGCTTGTATTCGTTCGCTATCATTCACTTACATTTTGCGCGTAGTTGACCAAAGTCGTTCGCGTCCTTAACACCCAACTCTCACAACTCCAACTCATCGACTCCGGCACGGCACAACTCAAAGAGAAGATCAATCAGGCCCAAAAGGAAACTCAACGCGTTGGGGCCAATGGCTGGAACGGACTCGGTAATGATCCTTCCGACGACTTTATGCGCAGCTTCCGTGGTGGCCGCACGGAGAGGTTCGGTGGTGTTTCGTAGGTGGAAGCTCGAGTCTTTGAGGCTGCTTGGTCAAAGGCTTGGAAAATCCCCCACGTAGCTACAGGTTTGACTTGGGTTGGAGTTTGCATCAGCAGAAATGTTATCTCCGAAGCGCATCTTTGGGGCGTTGATTTGAATGGGGAATGTCATGATGCCGATTTCTGACACTGGAACTATGAGATGATGTGTTTGTACACTGTGAGAGAGTGGATGTGTGCCTGAAGCATGAGAGCGTAAGAGCTTGCTTGTATGGGTGTAGACAGAGCCGTTGTAAATGATTGAGTTGACGGAGAAGGAATTCGGTGGATATTGCTGGACTTGGCTAGAGTTATTCCGGCCAGCTGGAGTGTATAGCCAATGCTCTATCCACGAGCCACTCTGAAAGAAAAAGTCACGTAAGGCAAGCGACCGTGAATCATGCAACATGCAAGCTCAATTTCTCGCTACATTCAACATTTGCTATAACTCGACTCATGGGGATCTCGCTCGCAGGCAATCCGTTCCTCGTGGGGCCGTTCAGTGGCTAAAACAAGGACCGTGAGGTCAGCCTGTCGCTGCATCTATTCTTCCTGTCGCACTGGGGAAGAAGCTTACTTCTGTTCGCCCTGGCCGGATTGCTCGCCTTCCTTGATGACATCCTGGCTATGTGGACGTCAGTTGCGATGTTATGGGGGGCAGGATGTGCGTGGTGGGGGGTGACTGACATGTGCTTATCAAGGTCATCGATGTGCTGGCGCTGCTGCTTGAGCTTTTCCTGGATAGCCAGAAGCCTGCGTCATTTTGTCAGCGCTTTGTCCTATCGATAACGTGTCTAGGCTCGTTGATGGGAATATGCGTCGAGTGGTGGCGGGCGGCTGGCGGGTTCGTAGACGTACTTGGCCTTTTCTTCCTGGCGGATGTATAGCTCTTCGGCGGCGCTCTCGCGCTTGGTGAATGCATCGCTGGCGTGTTTGTTAGCCGCTGTACTTTCCATCTGCGGCTTCGGGTTTTCAAAGCTGCACTTACCCTCCAGCAGAGCCGGTAGCCCTCGAGGATCCGGATCCAGTGGCGCCCTCGGCGAAGCGGCGGGCTGCGAAGGAAAAGTAGCGGGGTGCGGCGACAGAGCGCGCGCTCTTGATGATCGATGAGCGAAGCATTGTGATTGTTGGAGAGCGAGTTAAATTGGACTGGGTGTGCTAGCCGTGTGTATACAGATTGACCCGTCAGAGGTGGAGTGATGAGCTTAACGAAGAGTCGAGCCAATCAGTGGAGCTTTGACCGCTGGTGCGTCATTGGGGTCATGTGATGCTTCATCGCACAGGATCCGACCAGGTATCACGAATAGTTGGAGAGTGTTATTGTGTTCACACTGGCGAGAGCCATGATAGATCGTACACCGCTATGCCTTTGGTCTTGGACGAATGATGGAATGCAGGTGAAAGCGTGTGAGACTACCATAGCCCTGCGGTCCCGTAGGACTCAGCCTGCAACCTTGTGAAGCGGCATATACATCCTGCTGTGCATCGTCATGGCGCTTGCAGGGCTCCAAATCACCGCACAAGAGAAACTACGTCTACATGTACCTGAATCTTGAAGCCCGAATCGAACATGATTTGTGACGGTAATCGACGGGATGGACTGCGGGGGAGGGTGCAACCACAGCTCAGGGCAAAACTATCAACGGTCTGGGGTCTAGACAATGCGGCACGTCTCAATACAAGGGAAAGGATGGTGCTAGGTTTTTTGGCCCTGAGGCGGTGACGGCTCTGCTCGGAGTGGGCAAGCCCGCCTGTTCTGGGCTGTGTGTGGCCTAAGGAGAGGCAGGCGGCGTGATCGACGGCAGCGCCTGCCAAGAACGACGACCAGTCCCTCCATCTTCCTTGATAAACGGCCCTCCACCGAAAACACCTCACACGCACTTTTCCAACCCACCCCCACCCCGCTCGATCCCTCGTCCATCCGCTCAAACTACCCTTTCGTCAACCACCCCCTTCCCGTAAGTACTCCTGCCGTGCGTCATGCCCCCTCAGCACCGCGGAACGGCCGCCAAATTGCGCCTTGGGCGCCCTCAACGCCTGCGAGGGCCATTGGAGCAGCCTGCTGTAAACATGCGCCTGAACAGACCGCGTCCACTGCACGCATCGTAACGATCGGCTGCGGGTGGCGGTCGGAGCGGTGCTGGGCGAGCAAGTCGCCCAAGCCGCCCCTCCCTGCGCCACTCCCTGGTCGGCTCGCCGTGGCACCGCCTGCGCCTGCTTTTCCTGCGACTTCGCCCCTGGGAGCTTGTTTTGCGCACCTGGTCGTGGTCGCGAGAAGGCGCTTTGAATCCGCAGTTGCCGGCCGGCCGCAGCACAGCGCACACTGAGGGGCTGAAGGGTCCAACCATTGCGACATGCCATGAGCACACTGATTGCGCGCCGCACAAGCTCGAACCTTGCTGACATCTCCATGACCAGATAACACGTCAAAATGGGTTACGAAGACTCCGTGTACCTCGCCAAGTTGGCTGAGCAAGCCGAGCGCTATGAGGGTAAGCCCGCCTCCAACGAGCCGTGCGAGCAGGAGCTAACCCAGCCTGACAGAGATGGTCGAGAACATGAAGGCTGTTGCCTCTGCAGACCAAGAGCTCTCGGTCGAGGAGCGAAATCTCCTGTCTGTCGCCTACAAGAACGTCATCGGTGCTCGCCGTGCGTCATGGAGAATCGTCACCTCGATCGAGCAGAAAGAGGAGTCCAAGGGCAACGAGACCCAGGTTGGTCTGATCAAGGAGTACCGCCAGAAGATCGAGGCCGAATTGGCCAAGATCTGCGAAGACATCCTTGAATGCCTCGACGGCCACCTGATTCCCTCTGCTGAGAGCGGCGAGTCCAAGGTCTTCTACCACAAAATGTACGCCCTTCCCCGACTCCGCGAGAAGGAGAACGAATCGCTGACCACATTTTATCGAACAGGAAGGGAGACTACCACCGTTACCTTGCTGAGTTCGCCATTGGTGACAAGCGCAAGACGTCCGCCGACAAGTCGCTCGAGGCTTACAAGGCCGCTACCGACGTCGCCGCTTCCAACCTTGCTCCGACTCATCCCATTCGTCTCGGTCTTGCACTGAACTTCTCCGTGTTCTACTACGAGATTCTCAACTCGCCCGACCAGGCTTGCCAATTGGCCAAGCAGGCTTTCGACGATGCCATTGCTGGTACGTCCAGTAGTACGGGCTGAACGAACGACGAAGCTAACATACGTACAGAGCTCGACACTCTGTCCGAGGAAAGCTACAAGGACTCCACTCTCATCATGCAGCTTCTCAGGGACAACTTGGTGAGCCACAACCTCTTGTTATAACGTGACTTGTCTAACATGTACCACAGACCCTCTGGACCTCATCTGAGGCTGAACCATCCGCCGAGGCACCCGCTGCCGCTGCCGAGCCTGCCGCCGATGCGCCCAAGGCGGAGTCCACCGAGCCTGCTGCTGAGGCCAAGGCATAAATGTTAACAAACCTTGTGCGGGAGAGGACGATGACTGACGATGTGGAGCTTCTTGATATGGGTAGATGATGTCTGGGCCATCGTTTGCTAATGGTATGGAGGTGCACCAGCGTGCTTTGGCCATTTGTGCTTTACTAGACTCTCGAATCTTCATCCTGTCAACATCCCATGCCTGGTCCTCTGCCCCACGCACTGTAGCACACACTTGTATGACGGCTGTATCCGCCGGGAGGCTTCTTCTTGGACAGTAATGTCTCATGATAGGTGGCGTTGGTTACGCGGGTGTTCTTACTTTCCTACAATCCTTCATACCCACCAAAAGAATTCAAATACAGCTACACGTCCTGCTCGCAGACAAGCACCTTTTACAGCTATTTCTCTCCGATAAGGTGATTGACCTCACTTGCTTCGATCTAGCCAGGACCTGCTGCAGCGCAGGGAAGCAACGGTCACCATGGGTCATTCACTCTTACCAATACATGTCTTGCCTGGAGTCCCTCGTTTGGGACAACTTGGATAACTATCATCCATCTCAATGGACTGACCACGAGCAGTCATTTCCGTTGCGGGAAAAGATCCACTGCAGCTTGCCGTCGGCATCACGACATGCGCCCATAAGGACCAGGGGGGGGTGCTACATGAGACAGTTTCGAAGTTTTCTTGCAGAAAGGGCATAGCGTTGAGCTGCTGGGGGTTCTGTTGTTGCCCTTCGGACTGCGTGCATTCCCAGAGACTACCAGAATCCTTTACGTTGAACATGTCAACACGTGAGGCATGCTACGCCAGCGGCGCAATTTGGCTACTTTCGAATGTGGGCCGCAAATCGGGTCATCAGGGCTCGTGCGCCTTTCGCGTCAGCCCGCGTGGGCAATTCACTTTTGTTCACCGGAACCACCGGAACAAACAGTGTCTTCGCCAGCCTGCTGAACGTCTCTGCGGCTTGACGAGCGGATCTCAAGTGCCTTTGGTCCTGGCACTCGTGGCAAAGAAGATAATATGGTAGAGCCTATCGATAAAGGGCAAGAACTTTTTTCCCGCCCCTGCCTCTAGGCGCGGTTTTTCATCCTTTCGCTGCTTGTAACTTTTTGTCCTCGCGACGACAAGAACGCGTCGTGAACGGTGAGATCGCAGCTGCCCGCAATTCGCCTCATGATTCACCTCTCTCTTTCGCCCTCATTCATCTCTGCCTGGTCTCTACAAGACTTTCAGCGCCAGAGCATCAGCTCCCGAAACGCTCGTGCCATCACCCCACCTCTCCTTCTTGCCCTACCGTCTACCTCAACCACCAAGGGCCTCATCAGATTGTTGCAGCCTCCAGGAACGGCAAATTCACCCTGGTACCCTCCCTAGGCTGGTATCAGCTCGTGCGACACCACCATGGCCTCGAGACCTAGTGGAGTTGAGGCGCAGAAGGACATGGCCCTCATCAATTCTGTGCTCGAAAATTGCGGACCAGACCATACCAGTCGAGGTGGTTGGGCCAGTCAACTCGAGCAGTCTCAACGACATCTGGCTGCTCTTCAGCGCGCAGAGGCAGCTCAGCAACCGATGCACACAAATGGTTATATGTCCAGCCGTGCAGAGTCCAAAGCTCCTGTATCTCTCAAACGCAGCTTAGGGTTGACAACTGGAGGTGAACCCCAGCCAAAGCGCGTCAGTGCCAACCCGAGTCCGCAGTCACCAGACTACTCGAATTTCAACCCGCATATCAAGCATGAGGGGTCGCTACCAACCAGGCATGGAGAGTCTCCGGGTAGTAGTGGTGTATCGGATTCGGATTACATCGACCTAACGATCTCCGATCCGCCTAGTCCTGTGTCAACCCCTGGTCCAATCAATGCCTCTCATAATGGTGTTGGTCGCCCAGATCCATTTCCTGACCTTGCATACGCCTTCCTCGACGATGGTGGCCGCCCGACACCAGCAAACGCTTTCAACCAAGAGTTTATGCGCCCAGACGAGCTGGCTCAATTTCTCACCACTCCAATACCGGCCGGTGGCGGCTTTGCCTTTCAACAGCAGCAGCCTCAGCAAGCCGCGGCCTCAGGAGAGCTGCGCGTGCCGTCTGATTTTCTTAACCGTTTCACGCCTTACTTACCTGATTTACGACCAGATTGGCTTGGTCGCGAGAGCGATGACAACGAGGATTATCGTGACCTCGCGCTGAGTGCCACAGAGGCTGAGTCAATCGAAAAGATGCTGGAGATTGTTGCGCAGAACGGCAAGGATACTCAGGAGGATAGGGAGCAGACGCCACGTATCATGAGCTCGATTCTCAAAGAGTATCAGAAGATTGGCCTGACATGGTTGCTGAAGATGGAAGGTAGCCGAAACAAAGGCGGTATCCTGGCTGATGAGATGGGCCTCGGAAAGACTGTAAGTACACATGCGCCACACGAGAACTCGATGTTCTATTGCAGAGACGACCACCTCATATCAGAACCGGCGCGAAGCGCTTCAGACCATCTTAAAGCTTCCCATATGCTAATCTAGACCAGGTCCAAGCGCTCGCTCTCATCTGCGCTCGCCCGTCACAGGACCCACTGTGCAAGACTACACTAATCATCGCACCCGTTGCACTTATGCGTCAATGGGAGAAAGAGATCGCTCACCACGTGAAGGACCGCCATAGGCTCAGTGTTTACCTTTACTGGGGCAACGGCAAGAAAGCTGATTTCAATGTACTGCGCCAATACGATGTCGTCCTGACAACGTTCGGCACTCTCACTTCAGAATTCAAGCAGAAAGATTCAAGGCGCGAGACTACTCTCTACGAGCGTGAATTGAACGAGCCAGGCTTTCGACGCAAGCCTCGAGACAAGCTTGGACTTCTTGGTCACGAGTGCATGTGGTATCGCATCATCATCGATGAGGCTCACATGATCAAGAACCGTAATTCTATTCAATCCAAGGCAACTGTCGACCTCCAGGCACGATTTCGTCTGTGCTTGACTGGTACACCGTAAGTGAACTTATCGCCAACTATAGGCGTGTGCTGACAATGATCAGGATGATGAACTCGATCGACGAGTTGTTCCCGCTGCTCCGCTTCCTGCAGACCGGTCGCTATGTCGACTGGAAGTTGTTCTCCTTCGAAATTGCTAAAGTAAGTCATACAGGTAACATTGAAGCCGAGACAGGCAGGTGCAGTAACAACTACAAGCACTTTTGACTGACTAGGACGACAGCCTGCAAGACATCAAAATCAGGCCACTCGAGATAGAGCCATGAATCGCGTGCAAATTCTTCTCAAGGGAGTTATGCTACGTCGTCAGAAGACATCTGAGGTTGATGGCAAGCCTATCCTCAATTTACCAGCCAAACACACGCTGAATGACAATGTTGAATTCGACGACGACGAGATGGCGATCTACAAGGCCCTTGAGGCCAAGTCGCAGATCCAAATCAACAAGTATCTCAAGCAGAATTCCATGTCAGGTCAGTTGCTAACATTTTTGACGTATTCAGTTTAGACTAACAATGTCAGCGAACTATGCATGCATTCTAGTTCTTCTGCTCCGTTTACGACAAGCCTGCTGCCACCCTCACTTGATTGCGGATCTAAGTCAGCCTGCGACAGAAGGCATAGCGGAAGACGACTTGCTCGAGCGTGCTCGGCACTTGTCGAACGATGTTGTACGACGCCTCACAGAAGCCGAGGCTTTCGAGTGCCCCATTTGCCTTGAAGCAGATCCGAATCCGACGATCATTATACCCTGTGGCCATACGTGTTGCGGCACATGTGTGCAAAAGGTACTCGACCCTTCGAACCGTGGTCAAGATGGCAACGATGAGCGTAGCACGGCTAAATGCCCTCAATGTCGTGGTAAGCTTAGGGCCAAGTTGATCACCGACTACAAGCACTTTTGCAAGGTCTACTGTCCGGAGCGACTTGCATCTGAAGACCGAGTTGTGGAAGAAGACAGCGATTCGGACGCTGATGAGGAGGACGACGACGATAGCGATGGCGTTGATGAGAAGGGTAATCTTGCCGGCTTTGTGGTGTCCGACGGTGAAGAATCCGAGCAAGACTTCACATCAGAGGACATCGAAAGTGACTTTGCCTCGAGAGGACACAGCGCTCGGCCCAGATCTCAAGAAGTTGCGAAGAAGACTAAAAGCAAGGGTAAGGCTCGCACAAGACCGAAGAAGTCCCTGGCGCAGTTGAAGAAGGAGTCTCAACGCAGCAAAGAAGCCAAGAAGCAGTATCTCCGTCGTCTTAACAAGACATGGATCCCTTCTGCTAAGATCATCAAGACGGTCGAGCTATTAAAAGAAATCCATGGGAACGACCCGACCGAGAAAACTCTGATCTTCTCACAATTTACCTCACTACTGGACTTGGTGGAGGTGCCTTTAATGCAAGAGAAGTTCAAGTACCAGCGCTACGACGGCAGCATGACGATGGAAGCTCGTGCCGATGCTGTCGAGGCCTTCATGGAAGGTCCTGACAATATCATGCTGGTTTCTCTCAAGGCTGGCAATGCTGGTTTGAACCTCTGGCGCGCTAGTCAGGTCATTCTGCTCGACCCTTTCTGGAATCCATTCGTTGAGGAACAAGCTGTCGACCGAGCTCATCGTATGCCACAGGAGCGCGAGGTTTTCGTTCATCGTGTTCTGGTTCACGAGACGGTTGAAGACCGTATCTGCGCTCTTCAAGAGAAAAAGCGCGAGATTATAGGCGCTGCTCTCGATGAAAACGCATCAAAGGGCCTCGCACGTCTTAACATTCAAGAGCTGAAGTACCTCTTCGGGCTCAGCTAAGCGAGTCGCGACTGGTGCAAGATCGTGTTATTGTACGGCTTCTTTCCTTCTTCCTGCTCACTTGTACTGTATATGCATGCGTAACGCAGCACTTCATTTCCTCATCTTGATACCCGATCTACACGATCACCACCAAGGTCTCGGCGTACATGGGCGATTACGAGGGAGTTGATGTTTCAACCGTGACCATGGATAAACATGATATCTCGAGCACCTTCTCCGCGAAGTATTGCGATACAATGTTTCCAAACATTCTACGTACGTCAAAAATGTCTGGTCGTCCGATTATGCTTCACTTCCGCTCACCAGTGCTTGACTTCGAGATTTTATCCGCTGCACAACTTTGGCAAACAAGTCGATGGTTAACAACGAGATTAGGGGACACCTATGCTGCAGATATAGTCAGAGAATTTCCAATCAGCTCCACTGCTTTGTACAGCATACAGCTCCCCGTTCGTTGAATTGCAGCGACCATCATCTAATGTTATCATGTACCTATCAAAGCTGCGTAAGAGAGATGCAGACGCATTGTGACTAGACTTTGCTTCACTCAGGTCTGGAGTGAAAAAGTCTGAATCGTCTACAATCACTGCTGGTGTGGAGCGAGTGCTAAAGTCTGATGGAGCGGGAGTAAGTAAGACTGCAGCACTTCACTCAACTGCGCAAATCTCTAGCTCTTGAAATAAAACTTGGTGGGGAAGAAATGGAGGGGGGTTACGAGATGGTCAGGAGGGCGGATTATAAGGTTGAGAGGGAGGGTGGGCTAGTACGATTGTGTGGTTTTGAAGGGAGAGTAGCAGAAGCTGGTGGGGTTGGTGGAGATGATGAAGCATTTGCGTACATGCGTTTGAGAAGAAGAAACCAGAAACCAGCGACTTGTCTATTTGTGCCAAGTATATTCAAGGTAATCTTACAGACGTAATCATAACCTACCGCTACATTACTCCCCAGTCCACAACAGCGGTCCAAGGGATGTTGTACACATACTTAGTACAAGTCAGCTCTACTGCAACACAATCACCAGCCCCACTGATATTTCCGGCTAATAGATATCAATATGAATTTCGGGCTGTACGTGCGTCAGCCATCGCCTCCTCTCTCCCCTCGGCAAAACTCACGATCCATACTCCACACCCCCGGAATCCCCACCCCCCCGACACTCCCTCCCCGCCCCCACTAACCTGCCAATGCGCACACTCGGGATAAACCCGCGGCGCACGCGCACTATGCAAGCTGCCAATCTCACAGCGAAGCAAATACCTGCCGGGCCTGCCGCCTCAAAGTCTCCGGGATCCTCTCTTGCCACCAAACTCGGCCTCCCGTCCCAGGGATGTACTAAACGCCTAGTGGAACCACGTCCCGCTTTCAATCGTGCCTGGCTGCAATCCTCGCTGTCATATTTTGAACCACGACGCGCGCGCTGTCGAATGTGTGACTGTTGTTGGACTCGTTGGCGCAGTATGCGAGCCATCAGATGATTGGCCCCACGGTGTGTATCCAGTATGCGTACACGGCGGTGATGGGGATGTAGGCGCGTGCGGGGGTGTCGGGTGTGTTGCAGGAGAGGGAGGCGTTGGTTGTTTCGAAGATGGGGCTGTTGGAGGTCCATTTGCGTTGGGGCATCCAGTCGGGTGCGTCTTGGGTTGTTTCATCGCTGTAGGGGTCGTAGCTGTAGGTGGGAGGTTAGAAGTTGGATGGGATGGAGGTGGAGGAAGACGGACCCTGGGTATCATGTTTCTCCTACTGTGTACTGGAAGTGGAGATGTGTAGTCAAGATGTGATCAGGGTGTATGTTTGTGGTGTGTATGTGGATTTGTATCATGTACGTTCAGAGCGCCACCGTGCGCGGATACACGATAGGCAATTATGCCGATGATAGTAGCGAGAACTGGTCACATCGTGATGTTGTTGACCGTGACTGTGGTGTTATCTTGCAACGAGTATGGTGTCTATGAGTATCGGACTGATCTCGAGGCTAAGTGAATCACGCCCTCAAAACAACGAGAAGTGTTTGGTCGGTTCGAGGAAGCGTAATGTGGAGGTTGAGTAGTGTCTTAAAGTCACTACAAACTTGTGTAGAGCATGGCAGGTGCTCTTCAGAACCACTATATAGCAACCCGGTCGTCAGATGCACTGAAAGATCAGCTGCTGATTTAGGCAAAATGTACAGTTTCTTTAGCTTCCCGTCTCGATATTGTTCATTCGTATAGTCTGCACCTGACACGAAGCTTCTTTCGTGTCCTTGTCCTATGCTGCCACTCATTGTCGTAAGCAAAACCGGGTGAATTCAGCACTAGACCTGTAATACAAAAATATTCGGCAATGCGATATTGGTGCGTGTTGATCATCGTGGGGAAGCAGGCGCTGCATCATATATTTTCAATATGTGGAAAAGCTTAATATGAAGCTTGATTGCGAACAGGAGAGCAGTTCAGCCGCGAATGTCTTTTTTCTTCGAAGGAGCTCAGATGTAGAGTTCCTGAATTCAAGGCTGACAAAATCTTCCCTAAGTGATCCGCGCAAAGTATGACCGGGGAAGAGACCCCGCTCCGCAGATGTGGAGGCATTATTGAGGTATATATTCAGCCAGGCTAAGTGTTCTACACACGACACGAATTTCTTATTCTGTATCAAAATGCGTTTCCAGGCTTTTGTATCTTTTCTGGCCCTTGGAGTGCCTTCGTTTGCGGCGCAATTGACTCAGATCCAGAACTATGGCGGCAGCGCTCGTGTGAAACCTGGCATGTATGTGCGAATTTCTATTCCCCGGTACCAACGCTGACAGTACTTGAGGTGGGTGTATGTGCCAGATACTGTCAAGAGCGATGCTTTGGTAGTAGCAATCCACTCGTGTCAGTCTTCTGCGCAGAAATATTTCCAGAACAACAAAATCCCGTGGAAGCAGGGCTCGGATGCGAAGGGCTACGTGACAGTCTGGCCAAGCTCGACCACAGAATGCTGGGACGTGTCCAGCAAATCGTCGCTTTCACACAATGGCGGTGGCGACTCGAATGCCATTGCGAATATGATCACCTATGCAATTGACAAATACAAGATCGACTCGAAGAAAGTCTTCGTTACTGGGGGATCGTCAGGTGGTGAGTAGTACACTTCAACACCTTGAAGTACTGCCACTCATGTACTCCAGGAATGATGTCAAATGTGCTGGCTGCCACATATCCAGAACTCATCGCTGCTGTATCATTGTATTCAGGCGTTCCGGCAGGTTGTTTTGTGTCGTCTTCTGGAGCATCTGCCGCCTGGAACAACACTTGCTCAGGTGGCCAAAGCATATCGACTGCGCAGCATTGGGGCGATGTCGTCCGAGGCATGTACCCAGGATACAACGGAACAAGGCCGCGCATGCAGTTCTGGCATGGCAGTATTGATGCAACGTTGTCGCCCAAGAACTATGACGAGACCCTGAAGCAGTGGACTAACGTCTTTGGTGTAACGATAACGCCGACCAAATCGCAAAAAGACACGCCAGAGAAGAATTATCGAACAGATGACTTCGGTCCAAGCGTTCAGGGGATCTGGGCGGTGGGTGTTGGACACTCTGTGCCGTCGCATCTCGCGATATCGGAAGCGTGGTTCGGCTTGTAGTCGACTACAGCGACAATTTTTGTCAAACGTAGTGGAAGCAATGAACGACGAAATTTGGTTTACAGTTGAAATGCTCTACATAGTCAACGACTCTCTGCTCTTCGATGGCTGTGAACTTGAGCAGGCACTTCAAGAGTGTCTCGTCGCTTTGGTATACGCGATGGGCTGGTGTCGAGACGTGGAGATGGTTGGAGGGGTGGTGTCGAACCGCCTTCATGTCCAGGGGTCGAATGGGTGCTCGGCGCATAAGAGCTTTGAGCTCGTGAGTTCTGCTCTCGAAGTTGCTCGTATTGTGTCCTGGTTATTTCAAGGTCGGGATTGCGAAACAGCTCTCCAGGTACTTCCGGAAACCCATGTGCCTTTTGGTCTTTGTAGTCTGATACATCCAGTTTCTGATGAGCTGCATTACCAAGATAATTTGCAGCTGTTGTGAACCACTGACGTATTCGCGGCCTACCGGCGGTCGGTTCGTCCTCGTAACTTGTTCCATTGGTGTTGTTTCGTTCAAGACCGGGCTGATTGATCGCACGACTGAGCCTCCAATCGTTCGAAAGTGTTGGATGTATATCCAATGGGTGACTCTCCGAGATCCGTTCGGAGGATCGCTGTGTATCCGAGCTACGGCTGGGTGGTGGCTCGTGCTCAGAGCCTTCTGACGGATGGTAGTGAATTGCTGGCTTCTCTTTCGCTTTTGTATCTTCTTTGTACCACAAAAGGTACAACGAGCCTAGTGCTGCAATTACTGTGCCTGCAATAGGCGCCCACTGGCCTACTTCAAATCAGTTTGAGGACTGGATGCTGTTGACGATACTTACCAACTGATGCCATGGGCTCTGTCTGGTACGACACCTGGTGACTCCAGAAGTTGGCTTCGCCGATACCCAGAATGGCAATGACAGCTCCACTGAATACTGGAATCTCGACAACACTCAAGAACATTCTGACGACATGATTGATACCCTTGAGCTCACCTACGGTGACATTGGCACCCTGGACCGGCTCATGCGGATTCTCGGCTTGTCGTCGCCTCTTCCAGTTTATTTCGAGAATTTTGTCCCACGTGAAGATCAGACTCAAAATTGCCTGTGAGGTTTATTAGCAAACCGAGTTGATGAAATCTTCCCGGATTGTTAAGCGCGAGAAACGACGAGGCAGTGGCCACTTACTGGTATGCAGAAGCCTGCCGCAAGAAGCATGGCGGCATTGAAAGTCAACCTCTGAGGTACAGGTATAACAAAGACCTCACTTGCAGCACCGCCACGCAAGGGGGAAAATGGGCCGGCTTCTTCTGTGCAAGTCAGATTGCACGTGGCGTTCGTGTTGAAAAAGTCGTTTACCCCAAGAAGGGTCCTGCCAGCGTTGTCATATCTGCATGGGGTCGGTTCAACTCGATAGAACTCGACACATAATGCAACGAGACCCGCGAGAACGAGAATGGTCCATACGAAGATGACGTTTCTGCCAGGATCATAGAAGTAAGTCCTGGACAAGCGAACGGTGAGCGGCGCTGCAAGAATTGCAATGGAGCAGAACTGGAAGGCTCCAAAGATGTCCATGTCGACCGCGCCTAGAGATGTGGTACGTTAGTCGCTGGTCGGAAATCTTGGGGGTGGAGGACAAACGGACCATTCACATGGGTGCTCGCAAGCACGATGCCGTGGATTGATGCAACAGTGGGGAACACCAATGCCGCCCTGCAACCCCACAAGGGACGAATTCAGTAAACGTCCCACAAATAACATACACAATACTCACGCTAAGCATGCTCCCCGTAGCCATTCTGCCTTACGTGCAAAGATACACGTGATCACCAGGACGTAATAGAGCTTTTGTGGTACTATCCGTCAGCTTTGGATATTCAGGGCGGACGACTTTGCCTGTGAAGACTGACGATTCGCGATCCAGCCCCGTACTGGCCGGAAACTGGAAATGCACACACGACATTGAGTGGCGATGAGGCTGGTGACGTATCGTTCACGGCGCTCCGCGCAACGGACGCGGCGAACGGTGCTATAGCCGGCATAACCACACGGTGTTTCGAAGAAGGGTTGGATGGCGGTAATGAGTTGCATCGCGCTGTGAGTTGACGACATTGACGTGGACGCGTGAAGGGAATCTGTGCGGCTCGCCACGAGTGAGGCGTCTGAGCGACCGCCTCCTGTGCTTACTTTGATTGCCAACCGGTGAGCCATCTCGAGGTTTGCGCATCGCGTAGATCTGGCTAGTCTGACGGGCGACTGAGGCTGGGTCGCAGGATGACCTCCGCCCAATGTAGTTGGGTCAGCCGAGACGCCAATGTCATCTTGGCTGTGCACTGCTTGGCCCAACGGCCTCTGCCCAACCGAAAACTTGTACAAGAACTTCACATGCCTGCAGAACTATGCAAGATCGGTGGATGACACGCGTGAAGAGATAGGTCCGCCTTCTTCTACGTCTGGCGCACTTACCAGCGCATCCGGCGCACTATCATCGTGGGTACAACAAACGGATCCATCTCATCAAGAGGTATATCTAACGGCTACCAGACTCTTTGAACACGATGCTCACGTTATTGCTGCGCTCAACGAAAGGCGAGGATGAACCCCAGGATCTCGACACCAGCAAAATCAAAGAATGGCGATCAATCGTTACCCTCATTGTCTTCGTTCTCACTAGTAAGCTGAGAATGAGATTCATAATGTACTTGCTTGGCTAAGATTCCGCCAGACGTCAATGTGCTCTTCCCCTTCCAAATACCCATCTACCTACCCCGAGTGCTTTGGACAGGTGTGCTCAACTTGGCAAGTTCACTCCGCATGATTGAGCCCCCTCAGCACCCGACGCGGCTGCGGAATGGCAAAGCGGGCGCTCTTGTCCGATTCCAATTTCCCATGAACTTTGTAACCGCTCCATTAGTGGCCGATCTAATCCTGCTCGCTATCCTGGCAATCGGTAGGGAGGAAGTGCATGACGGCACAATAGGCGCAAGAGGCATCGCGCCATATGACATTATGCTGTTCTTTTTATCTTTGGCATATATCGCGATATCCGTCGATGCATCAGGACTCATCAGATGGCTGGCCTTCAAGGTGCTGCAAAAAGGTGGCAAGGTCGGACATCGACTATACTTCTACCTTTACGTCTTCTTCTTCAGCCTCACAGCCTTCATTGGTAACGATCCAATCATCCTGTCTGGCACGGCTTTCTTGTCATACATGACTCGCGTGTCCAGCAACATCAAACATCCTCGAGCATGGATTTATACCCAGTTCTCTGTAGCGAACATCGCCTCAGCCATTTTGGTCTCGTCTAATCCCACAAATCTGGTCCTAGCTGGAGCTTTCAAGATCACCTTCATCAACTATACAGCAAACGTGATCGTACCTGTGCTTGTCACTGGCATTGTCTTGTTTCCGTTCTTACTATATATCATCTTCCACGATGAGTCACTTATTCCAGCATCCATCAAGATGGAAGATCTACCACCAGAATTGAAGAACAAGAAGCCAGTCAATCCAAACATCCCATTTGCCAAGGTCGAAAACGACGAACGTGGGCGCGAGACTGAACCGAGCAGCGATGAGGACGAGGACAAGAAACTCTCACTGGAGGAGATATTGAACCCGTTCCTTGACAAGAAAGGCGCCACATTTGGAGCATCACTGATGGCAGCTACGCTAATTTCTGTTCTCGTTCTCAACGCGGTTTCGTCTGCTCGCGGGGAGGAGTACCCGGTGTTCTGGGTCACATTACCTGCTGCATTCGTCATGTTCTGCTTCGATTTAACGCTTGGCTGGCTCAACCGTAAAGAGACACGGCAAATAGCCCACGAAGGAAGACGAAGAGCAGAGTCCGCACAGGTCGAAAGAGAAGTGCGCAGGAAGTCTGTTGTGCAAGCCGACATCAACGCAAGTGGACTTGGCGACACACCACACACCACCAACTCACACAACGAGAAGCCCTACGCATCCGGAGTCGCAACATCAAGCCCAGACGTCGAGGAGAAGACCCAAACAATCAGCAGCAAAGATCACGCAGCTCAGGCCGAAGAAGGCAAGCCCATTCCAAAGAAACCCCGAACAACACTCGCATCCCTCATCGCCCACACCTACCGCTCCGCCCAAGAAACGTTCCCAACCACTATGACCGTCTTCCACCACCTCCCACTCGCCCTCATCCCCTTTGCCTTCTGCATGTTCGTCCTGGTCCAAGCGCTTGTCACAAAAGGCTGGGTACCCGTCTTTGCACACGGCTGGGACAACTGGGTGGAAAAGACGGGCACAGTCGGTGCGGTTGGAGGAATGGGTTTTGTGTCAGTCATACTTTGCAACGTACGTCAACTTTGGTCCCCTGAAGTTCCGAGGGATGTGCGGCTAACGACCACCACAGTTCGCAGGAACAAACATTGGCACCACAATCCTCATATCCCGCGTCATCCAGGCATGGCAGGAAATCCACCGGCGCAATGGCGTCCCGATTTCTGACCGCACGTTCTGGGGCACCGTGTATAGCATGGCGATTGGAGTGAATTACGGCGCGTTTAGTCTGGCGTTTAGCGCGAGTCTGGCGGGCATGTTGTGGCGCGATATTCTCGGTAGGAAACATATTCGCGTGGGCGGGTTGGAGTTTGCGAGGGTCAATTTGCCGATTATTGCGATCACAATGGTCGTGGGACTTACGGTGTTGATTGGGCAGATTTATGTTGTTAGGGGGGAGGGGCCTTATTACAGGGCGGAGTGAGGGAGGGTGCCAATTACTTGAGTAGAGTAATGTTGGCAAGGGTTGTTCAATGACATGGTGATGCTCCGGGAGTTTGAAGTCCGGTGCGGTGAAGTTTGAACATATCAGTGCAAGTGGAGAGGTGAGGTGCAAAGAAGCGCGCTAATGCGAGGAAACTCTTGGCACTTTCTTTGTGGAACTCGCCATCCGTCGCGGCAACCCTAGGAGACAAGGAGCTCCACACTCCCCATCCGCTCTCACCACCGTCCCCCTCTCTTCCCGCCGCGCGCACCTTGCCGAGCCTCTATCGTCGCCAGCATGGCTACCACGCAGTATGTCGACGATGTCGAGGACGAGTACGAGGATGACCTAGAGGGTGGAGACATCACGTCGGAGGACTGCTGGGCCGTTATCAGCTCGTTCTTCGACACAAAGGGCCTGGTGTCGCAGCAGCTGGACTCATACGACGAATTTACGCGGAACACCATCCAGGACATTGTGAAGGAGAACGGCAGCGTAATACTCGAGCAGAACACGCCCTACAACCCGGACGAAGACAGCGACCCCATCATCAAGCGCCGCTACGAGATCAAGTTCGGACGCGTCTACCTCGCGCGCCCTACGCACACGGAAGGAGATGGCACCACTGTGCAGCTCTTTCCCCACGAAGCGCGTCTGCGCAACCTCACCTACTCGGGCGCAATGCTGGCAGACATCTCGAATCGTATTATGATCGCCAAGGAGACCCAGGCACCGCTCGACGGCGAAGAGGAGGACATGGACGTCACCACCACAATGGGCCCTGGCGGGGCAACACAGATCAGATGGGAGCGCGAAGACGTGCCCATGGACGAGGAGTCGGCGCGGGTCTTCATAGGGAAGCTGCCTGTCATGTTGCGATCTGAGCTGTGTCATCTGCGCAACCAGTCCGACGAGGCGCTCTTTGCCTTCAACGAGTGCCCATACGACCAAGGCGGCTACTTCGTCATCAACGGCAGTGAGAAGGTCTTGATTGCACAAGAACGCAGCGCGGCGAACATTGTCCAGGTCTTCCGGAAGAAGCAGGGTTCCATTCCATGGACGGCCGAGATTCGGAGTGCAGTCGAGAAGGGCACCCGCCTGATTTCGTCCTTCAACATCAAATGGTCAGACAATTCGCTCGCCAGCACCGGTGGAAAGCGCGCGCCGGGGCCCTTTGCATACGCGTCTCTCCCGTATATCAAGAAGGAAGTGCCCATGGCCATCGTCTTCCGCGCCCTCGGCATCGTTTCTGACGAAGAGATTCTCAGTCACGTCGTATACGACCGTACGGACACACAAATGCTTGAGTTGTTGAAGCCCAGCATCGAAGAGGGTGCTGTCGTGCAGGACAGAGAGACCGCGCTCGACTTCATCGCCAAGCGTGGAGCGAATACAGGTACCAGGGATAGGCGTCTCAAATTCGCGAGAGACATCATGCAGCGCGAGTTCCTGCCTCATATCTCGCAAAAGGAAGGTCAGGATACTCGCAAAGCTTATTTCTTCGGCTACATGATTCACCGCCTGCTGCAATGTGTCCTGGGTCGCCGAGACGAAGACGACCGAGATCACTTCGGCAAGAAGCGACTTGATCTAGCAGGACCGCTGGTTGCCAACCTCTTCCGTATTCTGTTCCTGAAATTAACCAAGGATGTCTACAAATACCTGCAGCGATGCGTTGAGAACAATCAAGACTTCAACGTACAGATGGCCGTGAAAGCCAGCATCATCACCAACGGGCTGAAGTACTCTTTGGCAACTGGCAACTGGGGTGATCAGAAAAAGGCTGCGTCGGCGAAAGCTGGTGTCTCTCAAGTGTTGAACCGCTATACATATGCATCTACATTGTCCCATCTTCGCCGGACGAACACACCCGTCGGTCGCGACGGCAAATTGGCGAAGCCCCGACAACTGCACAACTCTCACTGGGGTCTCGTATGCCCTGCCGAAACCCCAGAAGGACAGGCTTGTGGTCTGGTCAAGAACTTGTCTCTCATGTGCTACGTCAGTGTTGGTAGTGACGCCTCTCCTATCATTGACTTCATGTCACAACGTAACATGCAGCTTCTCGAAGAGTACGACCAGAATCAGAACCCGGACGCTACAAAGGTGTTTGTGAACGGTGTCTGGGTAGGTGTCCACTCTCACGCGCAACAACTCGTCTCGGTCGTGCAAGAGCTCAGGAGGAACGGAACTCTATCTTACGAGATGAGTTTGATTCGTGATATTCGTGATCGAGAGTTCAAGATCTTCACGGATGCTGGTCGTGTCATGCGACCCCTTTTCGTAGTCGAGAACGGGCCCACGAAACCCAATCGTAACCATCTTGTATTCGACAGGGATATCAGTAACAAACTTGTGCGCGAGCAGTTGGAATCTGAGAGTCGTGCGGGCTGGAGTGAGGAAGATATTGCCGAAAACACCTATGGTTGGAAGGGGCTTATCCAGAACGGTGTGATTGAGTATCTCGATGCCGAGGAAGAGGAGACTGCAATGATCACATTCTCTCCAGAAGATCTCGAAGAGTGGCGAGCCATGAAGCAAGGTCTTCCTACGAACGAGCGAGCAAATCTCGGCAAGGAGCGCCTCAGACGCATCAAGCCCAAACCAGATCCGCGCATTCACGCTTACACCCATTGCGAGATTCATCCCGCTATGATTCTCGGTATCTGCGCCAGCATCATTCCTTTCCCTGACCACAACCAATCGCCTCGTAACACCTACCAGTCTGCCATGGGTAAACAAGCCATGGGTGTCGCCCTGACCAACTATGCTCTGCGCATGGAGACGATGATGAACGTCTTGTACTACCCCCAGAAGCCTTTAGCCACGACCCGATCCATGGAGTACCTCAAGTTCCGAGAACTTCCTGCTGGTCAGAATGCCATCGTCGCCATCGCCTGTTACTCCGGTTACAACCAAGAAGATTCCGTCATCATGAACCAGAGCAGTATCGATCGAGGTCTGTTCAGAAGTTTGTTTTACCGTGCATACACCGAGCAGGAGAAGCGCATTGGAGTCAACGTGCTGGAACAATTCGAGAAGCCGACTCGTGCCGACACGCTTCGACTGAAGGGAGGAACTTACGACAAGTTGGACGACGATGGTGTTGTGGCTCCTGGTGTGCGTGTCTCTGGTGATGATATTATCATCGGTAAGACTGCGCCCATTGGCACCGATGCCCAAGAGCTGGGCCAGAAGACGACTCTGCACACTAAGCGAGACGTATCTACTCCTCTGCGAAGCACAGAGAACGGTATCGTCGATCAAGTCTTGTTCACCACCAACACCGAAGGCCTACGCTTCGTCAAGGTCCGTACTCGTACTACCAAGGTCCCTCAGATTGGTGACAAGTTTGCCTCTCGTCACGGTCAGAAGGGTACTATTGGTATCACTTACCGACAAGAAGACATGCCGTTCACGAAGGAGGGATTGACACCTGATTTGATCATCAATCCCCACGCCATTCCGTCTCGTATGACAATTGCCCATTTGGTTGAGTGTCTGCTGTCCAAGGTTGGCGCTATCACTGGTCAAGAGGGTGACGCCACACCGTTCACCGAGGTCACTGTCGACGAGATCTCTGATCTTTTGGAGAATGCCGGCTACCAGAAGCGTGGCTTCGAGATCATGTACAATGGCCACACGGGCAAGAAGATGCGCGTGCAAGTGTTCCTGGGTCCAACATACTACCAGCGTCTCCGCCATATGGTCGACGACAAGATTCACGCACGTGCACGTGGTCCCCTACAGATTTTGACCCGCCAACCCGTCGAAGGCCGTGCGCGTGATGGTGGTCTACGATTCGGAGAGATGGAGCGCGATTGTATGATTGCTCACGGTGCAGCTGCCTTCCTCAAGGAGCGTCTCTTCACAGTCTCGGATGCCTATACCGTTCACGTATGCGACATCTGCGGACTGATGAGTCCTATTGCGTAAGTTCTTACCTCATTCCCCTAAAGTAATCCTACAACTAACACATCCTCCAGCTCCATCAAGAAAGGCAACTACGAATGCCGACCCTGCCACAACAAGACGCGCATCTCGCAAATCCACATCCCCTACGCCGCCAAACTCCTCTTCCAAGAACTCCTCGCCATGAACATTGCGACCCGCATGTTCACGGACCGCTCCGGTCTCAGCGTGCGTGACTAGTCGTCCAGCTACCACATGTCTCACCACGACGACCATCTACGTGAGCCATGAACGACGCAGTGAAATTCCAGCACCACACGGCGGTCGAGAACCAGAAGGTGGGCCGGCGTACATGCAGAACGGGAGCACGTGGGAACAAAGACTTGACCGAGGCACTGAAACAAAACGAGTACCAGGGCATTCCTGAGGACTGAAAGATACAACAGCATTGGTATTGGCGTTTACAAGTCTAAATTGGGCATGAAATATATTTGCAATGGGTGGGTCAATCCGGTGTTTCGGCGCTCTTTCCTCATGGGAGGTGATTTTTATCGGAAGATTTTCCCCGCAGTGCTAGGACAACGCAACAAAAAAAAGTCCTCTTGTACAACTTTTTTTTTATCGCGATTTCTTGACATGGAATGAGCTCTTGACCATTTTGATTGAACGGAATTTTGAAATGGGAGCTTGGACGTCGAGTGGGGCATTTGATTTGTGCCGCGCGTGTGGCGTGGTGACCATGGTATCAATTCAATGTACATCAGCTATCTAATCCTATATACATCGAGCGCCCCGTATGCTCTCAGATCAACGCCGGCGATCGCGGTCGTCCCTCCTATACCCATCTCGACTCCGGTCGCGGCGGCTGTCACGACGGTCTGGGCTGCGACTTCGTTCTCGTCGCTTGGGTTCATAGCGGCCGTTGTCGCGGTCTCGCTTCGGGCTTCGACTGCGGTTGCGTTTGAAGCGGTCGTCGTGGTAATCATCCCTTCGTTCTCGCCTCCTCGTGTCATCTCGTCGCCGGTCCCGGTCGTCTCTCAACTTGTCGCCGTTGGGATGTTTCGCTAATGTGTCGCGGTCAGCAACAAGTCTGTTGACGACTGAGTCGGGGACAATATGGCGGCCTGCGTCTCCTCGGTATTGCCTCTTCTTCTCCAGGTTGTCGATGCCTCCGAAGCCCCCTGCTGCTCTTTTCCGCTTCAAGTTTGTAGCATCTCGCCAGTCGTCGGCGATCCTCGATACACTTTGTGAAAAGTCGACGTGTATGCGGTGGTCGTCAATCAAGACTCCATCCATCTTGAAGTACGCCTGTTCGCAGTCCTTCTGGTTCGTGTACTCGATAAAGGCATACTGTAAGCTGTCCCCAGTCTTCTTGTCCCTGATGACTTCGCAGCTCACAATTTTTCCGAAGCGCGAAAAAATGAGCTCCAGATCCTCGTCCTGCGTTACCGGATTGAGCTTACATACGAAGAGCACATTCTCTGGCGGTGCAACCTCAGCGAAAGGTAGATCCCCGACCATCTCAAGCGTAAGTGCTTGTGCGCGCGCCTCACGTTCCCTGCGAACTTTCTCTAGCGCCTCTGGGTCGTTCTCTACTTCCACGTTCTCATCGTGGGCGACACGTACAGTTGCGAGCTGCGCGGCAGAGGGTACAGGGCTTTCGGGAAGCTCGATGAGGCCAGCAGGATCGTCGTACGGGTCGTCGAGAACTACAGTGTGCAGCAACCGGATGTCTTTCAATGGCTGGCCCTTGTCATCGATGTAGGCGGTGTTGATCTTCTCCAACGTATCAAAGCCCTCGACCACTGTGCCAAACACTGCAGCCTTGCCATCCAGAAAATCAATGCTTGGTCCTAGGGTAACGATGAACTGGCTGCCCGCCAATCGCTCATCAGGGTCGTCTGGGTTTGGCGCGGTCGCCATACTGACAGTGCCCATCTCCGCGTGCTTCAGCTTGGGCGCGAACTCTGGCGCGAATGTCTTCTTCGCAGGCTGAGCAGGGTCGAGCAGGCCCCATATCGAGCGGCCGCCATCGCTCTCTTTGGAGCTGGGGCCAATGGGGTCACCGGTCTGGAAGGAGAAGTTTGGCTGAACGCTATGCACGGGCGCAAAGTTGTAGTACTTCAGTTTGCATAACTTGAGGAAGCTACGGTAGCCAGCTGTCAGTGTCTGTTCCATGCTCAGCTTGGAAAAGACAGCGGGCGCAAGCACGCACATGCTGTGGAGGGCTGCAACAGCACACGGGGCGCGCGTAGGGATTGGATAGACTTACTTCTCACAGCATCTGGGCGCATCGTCAACCAGCAGGTCAATGGTAATGTCACCCAGGGACGTTTCCAGGAGCACGGACATGGTTCGCACAGTCTTTGTGCCGACTTGGATGGACTCGTGGTGTTTGTCGCAAAAGATTCCATTTCCCGGCGAGGAACGCGCTGCTCATGGAAGGAGCTTGGGCCCCTCGCGTCATGTGACGTGGGTAATGAGCATCCGGGACGAGAGCCGCTGCACCACCCACCCACGCCGTAACACTGCCCACCTCCACTTTTAATATCATCCAGGTTGCCCATCGATACTCCTGCGCGACGTGCTCCAGCGTCCCTTCACACATCGGCCGTCATGGCCGTGTTGTCCGGAGTTCATTGTCGCCTCCGTGCAGCTTCACCTTCTATGTAGAATCGAAGCACCCGTGCCCCTCAGCATGAGCCTCAGGCACCACGCTACAAATGAGCCTCATTGGCTCGGCCAGCACCCGGACGCTGTCTGAATGCAGCCACGTACATGCCAAAAGAGTGAGCTGGTGTAAAGAGCATGGATCGCCTGCGGCGAGGCGGACGTTTGGCGAATCAGCCGTTGACCAAACGCTGTGTCGCCTTCAAGCCAAGGTCGTGAAGCCGCAGCGTTTGTTCGTTGTCTTCTGGTCGTTACCAATGTCTCGCCCCAGCACAAACGAGATCCCTGTTGGAGATGCATTCCTCTTCGTCCGGGCATGTCCCGAGACCGGCCTGCTTGCTGCTCTCTGTCGTTTCATTGAGCCGTCAGGCGAAACGACGAGTCAAGCTTCTTGCTGATACAGCGAAGCCAAGAAAAAGCCTGTCGCGCAGCTGATATGAAAGCAATCCGCTTCTCTCGCCGTACCACTGCGAAGCCCCTAAGACTGTTTGTATCAAACAAGCTTGACATGAATCACGAAGAGCTGTCGCTCGGCGAACTCAAGCTCTTTAGCCTCTGAATATCTGCTCTTTCCTGACTGAGGCGCTACCTAGAGCATCGTCTTGTTTGCCTTGGTGGATTCGTCGTTATCCTGTTATCCATTTTTATAGGTGTGGGATGGCACCATGGGCCTACAACGATACTCAACCAAGCCAAGGCCACACATCTTGACCAATGCCTCGACCACGTAGGTTTTGCGGAGGCATACCAAGTACAGTACGCTATGCCCCTTGGGTTCATGCGAGGAAGCCGCCGTTTGCTTTGACCTTGGCAAACTTCGTCTCTGCCTAACCAAGAAAGGACCTGACAGCAGCGCGCGCTGCCTCATGCTCCTTCTGGTAATTTCCTCAGCGTGCCATGAATTTCTCAAGACAATACGGGCGGAAAATCAGTAGCACACGTAGGTGCGCTGACTATGAAGTCAAGTGCACGCCTGAGCCTGAAACATGACCGTATGCAGACATGGATCGCTTTCATCATCGACCCTTTTCGGCACCCCGTTCACCTCTCGGCTCGGGGAAGTATTGTCCCGCAGCCGTATACACCACCATAGACCTTCTTGCGTGCCCTCGGAACTCTCTTTCGACCCCCCCATCCCCTCCCGTCCCCTCGGCCGCACAAGATTGTGTCATGTCGGCCTCCATACGGGAGCGATCTAGGCCCCCTAGTCGAGCAATGTTCTGGTTGACAGAGCATAGCGCTTGTTGCCTGTTGTGCTATCGGGAAAATACCATTGCGTAACACTAGTGCACTGCAAGGATGCTTCAGACTATCGCCCCAATTAACAGCTCTCGTGCAGGTCCTTTCGGCGCACCCTGACGCATCGGCATACTCGTCGTTGCTGGGGGTGCAGTTTTTGAATATCGGAGATCTTATCGCCTCAGACAGCCGCATGGCCTTTCCAGGGTGATGCTTCTGCTTCCTGGCGCATACGAGCGAACATTGCTGGGACTACTGTACAACGACAATTTGAATCAACTTAGCTGATCTTATATCAGAGCCAATAAGAGTCTGCTGCCAGATACTGAGCGTTTTGGCTCGTATGCGCCAAGAAGCGGTACACCTCAAGAAACGATCACCATCGACGGCGGTGCGCCAAAATCGATCTCGCATTCACGAGTCAGCACCAAAGTGTGACACGTAGAAGACAAGTCCAAGATTTCCTCATCGCACTTCCATTCAAGGAGGTCAGGTCGCGACGCATGCTTCGCTACCCGCCTCCGCGGTACCACCATGCTGCCATCAAACAAGAGATGATGGAACCAACTGGATCAAGCTCAAATCCTAGATCATTCTTCGACGGTTGACATTTTTGTCAAACTTTCTCATAATAGTGTGTGCTTGCTACATTGCGTAGCAGTATCTCAACTCACATGTGAGTCCCATTACATTCGCCTCATTGTTCATGCATTCCTGGCGCCTGTCGAGTGAAGGCCAAACAGGCCCTCGTCTGTACAATGTTTCACCTACTTTGGTCCCAGCTTCACAGTCTGGCCTGCACTGCTTCTGGCAGCATGTGCCCGAGCAGTTGGGGTGGGGTGTACGACTGGTGTATACTTGCATGCATGTTCCCAAGTATCCCCAACGGGCAAGGCCGTGCGTGCATCAGCCTCTACAAACATCAGGGCCGGTGGTCCTCTCAAAGCTTCCAACAGCTTCGCAAATCAGTTGCCACATTTGCTGCCACGTAGCAGTGTTCTTTTCACTAGTAACCTCAATTTTCTGTTTGACTAGAAGTCTGATGCATTGTTGTCCCAGTTGGGCTATAAACCCTATTATCCCAACGCCGCCTGTGTCCTTCACCGGTCAAAGATTCAGTGTCAAAGTCATCTGCGGAACGACTGTTCGACACCAAGTGCTAGATTCAAGCACAGCCGCCCAAGTATCTTGCTAAGTGCCAAACGCATCAGGCCTGAGGCACCTTCGCCTGTCTTGCTTGCAACCTATCAGTATGTACTTTCACAACTCGGACCTCGGAATTCCCGATCTTGACTCGCGAATCTTTCTAATCTGTTGGTAGTCTGCGAACATGTCAGTCATGGACTATGATCTCGGCCGTCGCTACTCGCCACACCACAACCTCTCCTATCCAGACTACTATTACCCTGACCGCGACACTCCATTGGCTCTTTCTCTCGGGGTAAGATCCGATCCTCGTGCGTATAATATCGGTGGTCCAGTAGGTGGATCTCGTGGCCGAGTAAATCTCAATGCAGACCATGATGAGCCATTGTTCGAGAGTGGACCTTCGAGACGTCGCATTGCAGTAGCAGTAAGCCTCACTCTCCGTGAATACGCAACCATGACCGCACTTTCTCAGCGCATATTTGAGCAGTACTGACTCTAGCAGTGCGCTCGTTGCCGCAAGAGGAAGATAAAGTGCAGTGGAGATCCCGGCAATGGCACTGGCTGTACTGCCTGCAAGCTAGCCGGGGTCGATATGAGCTCATGTCAATTCCATCGGGTAAGGAATATGAACAAGAAGATGTATCATCTCTAACCTGGCCAGGTCGGATCTGACAGCAATGTCTCCAAGGTCATGGAAACCCATTTCATGTCGCAGAGCTTAACGAATATGGCTAGCTCTGGTGGTATGACACCCATCTATTCTGGCGCTGTCATCGACCCATCGTACAATCGTCCGATAGCAAACCAGGCCTTCACTCAACTTGATACCAAGCCCACATTTCCCTCGACATGGAATGTGCCCTACTCTGAGGAGACCTCACCTGTCGAGACATATAGCCTCGAACAGTCTTCCACTTATCTATCCAGTGCTATGCCTATGATGAGCTCGAACGTCTACGGGCCCACTTGTCGATGGACACATCCGCCTAGTAGAGCTTCTCACCAGGCAACAAATATCTTCTACGACCACGCAAATCCGTACATGACAAACGGTCTTCCCTACACAGCTACTACCACAGCAACTGAGCCAGTTTCGCCCATGAACATGTCCTCTCTGCGCATAACATTGCCGGAAAGGCCCCACCCACGCCTGTACCGCGTCAAGGAGGGTATTTCACCCCGGCGCCGGCTGCCAATGCCTCAACCAAATCCTGCTCAGACCTCGCGCAACGCTTTGGACAATCTTCAAGACCAGCGCTTGCGCTCCGTTAAAGCAGGCAGCATGTCATCGGCGGGCGCTGACACCACCTTCATAAAGCCCCCGCCATCCTGGAATGGTATCGACACTTCCCAGAGTAATGGATCCAACACGGCTCCATCCCACATCCCCACACAGACGCCAGCGTCGACAGGGAGTGCTTTACAATTTCTAGCAACGGCTGCGGTTGATAATAGCTCAAACGAGTCGGGCAACCAATCTCAACTCGAACTCAACTTCAGCAACCCGACATTGCTTGACGCCATGACAGTTTCAGCACCCCATTCCCAGTATTCCAACTTTCGAGAAAACCGCAACCAATTCAAGTCAACTCCACCCTCAGTTCGTCACGATTCTCAAACCGGATCGTATAGCTTCAGCTCAGACGCGACCTCGAAACGCAGCTCCGAGAGCGGACAGAGCACCGACGGTTGCAGCATCGTCAACGGCCGCCGATATATACCCCTTTCACATATTCAGACGCCAACCTTGGCAAACATACAGAAAGATTCGTTCATGAATCGCAACATGACACCTCAGCGCGCGTCGATGAGCGACGTCAGTACGTCTTTCTGATACTGTACGATCCTCTCCTAACACTATATTAATGGCGTTACCTTTGAACATATTTGCATAGCCCGGCGCCTTCGTTTGCCACCACCATGCGCGATCGGGATCAGATCGGCTTCTATTTCCAAGGGGTTATCAAGCGCTACATAAAATCGCCTTCACTTTCACATCGCGTTACTTCCAGCATCATTCTCTCACCACCTCATGATTGTGCATTGCATCGGCGCTTCCACACGTTACGATATCCCGGGTCTCGTGTATCATCATTACTCGTCACTTCCTTCGCCGAAGATGACACCACGTCAGGGCCACTCATTTTGTACCCCTTGTTTTTCCTAATGGTGCGCATGTACGTCTCGCGCACACACTCGCGCATATATATTGGTAGAGGCTCGCAGACCACGACGCAAGTCACATGTATGATCAGACACAAACCATATCAAATCACTAGTTACAATGCCACACAGAACCCCACCATCGTTCCATCGCACAATGTGTAAGCTAAACCCCCCCTCCCCCCCCAAAAAAAAACAAATTGCACCCCAAATCTCATTGGCCCGGCCCCATCACCCTGAGCCGCGCGTGCTCGGAGCGAAGCAAACATGGTACGGAGGTACTCTGCAAGCAATCCACACCCTCCCTCCCTCCGCCCACCCCACAGCCCACACCCCCGAAGAAAGAAAGAAAATAAATAAATAAACGTCCAAAAACACACCCCACCGCCCCCCCTATTCCAATTTCCAGCCCGGCACACCCCGCTGGAAACCCCCCCCCCCACCACTTTTTTTCTTTGTCCCTTTTTTATTTTCCCCTGCCGGGCTAAACGCTCGTCGCACAGCGGGTGCACCACGGCGTCGTCGTACAAGTACGAGCTGGGATCCACATGGGCTGTTGCAGCGGTGATGCCTGGTGGGAGGGAAAGCGGGATGCGATGCGGTGTGTGGGGGGGGGGGGTTGTGCACGAGGGTTTGTTTGGGGGTGTGAGGCGGGCGGGTATGTGGTGCGGAGGGTATGGGGGTGCGGGGGTTAGTGCGTGTGTGAGTGTGTGAGTGTGAAGGGGGGGGATGGAATGATTTGGTAGCTTCTGACATGTGTTGTATGACTTTTTCCTTCCCCTGTTGGAGGAATGGACGTGAGTATAGGTAGGTAACGGGTTTCGAAGCGCTGTGTGCTGCTGATCATATTGGCGCGAACAGCATCTATGAATTGTGGATGAATTTTTTTTTCTTTCTTGTGACAATGCAACGCTGTCAATAAATAAGTCTCGACACGTTATATTCGACATGGTGTACCATGTACCCAGTCTTTGAGGTTTGTAGCACGTTTGTGTGTCGCGATGATCCATCACTTAGATTAGATTGCGCAGCTCGTCACTATCAGCCACAACAGCCTTCTGGTACGTTCCTTCTGCTCGAATCACATGACAGTGTAAACACCCCAGCGCTGTCCGTCGGTCAGAAAACGCGTTGTTACAGTAATCTGCACCAGTAGCTGCGAATCATCTTCTTTGGTGTCCTGGCTCCAAAGGGCAAGACCACCTTGAGTCAAAAACGCGAGTTCCAGTACAAATCTGCAACGTACCTCTGGAAATAGTGCCTAGTCAAGTTCGAAGCGCGTGACGTTGGCAATAATGGTAATTGGGAGTTGAGTATTCAGTGTCCTGACTGGACCTGGCCTACATCTCACGGCCGTTATTCGTCGTCTCTCCCATGACCCCAAAAAAATGAAATGCGTACGAAAACAAAAAATACACACACATGAGATGCGCTGCAGAGAACCCCCCCCCCGCCCTCGAGAACGCCGCCCAAAAGTCCCCGACGCGCCGAAATATGCAAATGCAAGCAGAAATACGCGTCACTTTCTCGCCATGTCCGTCTCCGTACATGACAGCGCATCTGGTATCAAAAAACCCCACCGTAACCCCATCCCAACCACTCTCCTCGTAGGGACCAACCCCAACCCCCTCCAAGCCCCCGTTCCCCTCGTCTTCCACTTCAGACACTTCGCCGCCCACATACCCGACGCGCGCGCCACACCCGCCCATGTTCGCACGTGTAGGACGAGTGCGCGCGCACGCACCAATACGAGAGCGCACGGCTGACCTTGCTAAGAATGCTATTGTAAAAAGTCTCTGCGTACATTGATGAAAGCGCCTGGGCCGCCGTCGTCGGCGAGTTCGGAGACGAGGGCTTCAGTTTGTTGGACGAGGCGTTCCAGGGCGGCGGAGGATGATTTGCCGAGGGACACTATGGGGATTGTTAGTTTACGAGTTGCTTGCTTGGGAGACATGTGCAAGTGGATACGTACCTAGGATTGCGCTATTGAGTTCTTCAGCTACGGGGACGCGGCCTGTGGTTTCGAGGAGCGGGGCCAAGGCACTTTCGCGGACGTTTTCGTATGCGATCAATGCAAAGGTGTCTTCCAGCGCGCGCTTGACTTCTCGTCTTGGATTGTTGGCGAATTCTGCTCGCAGCTCCATGCCGTAGGTGATCATGTCTTGCGTCAGTTGTTGTAATTTCATCTCCTTGTCCTGCAAATCGTCTTCATCGTCAAGCTCTTCAATTTCGTCCTTGTTATCCCAGCTCGGCGTCGGATTATGCACGCCTAGCTGCTCGTCTAGCTCCATTTCGAAGTCGTATTCGTCTGTTGCAGTCGAGTTGCGCTTGTTAGCAGTTGAGGCCATCGATTGTTTCGACGGTGGCATGGGTACAGGATGGCACTGTGTATTCATTTCGTTGCAATGCCGGATCATCTCAATAAACTTTCGACACCGAAGCTTGAAGTAAATGTTTTCGTTATCGCGGAGGACTGAGGGGTAGTATGCGGAGGTGTGCTTCAGCGCTTTGTCGATGTCGCCTTGGAGAATGGCGGTTCGAATTTCTATACGAGTCAGCAGCTGTCCACTACGAGTATCATCCTGGCCTACTTTGTCGATTCAGCGCATCCAAGTCCTCCACTGCCTCGCCATAGGGGATGTCCGCGTTTTCCTCGTTCGCCAACGCTCTTGCCTCCTCTCTCGTTTCGTCCGCAAACGCTCGTGCTGTGTCGACGTAGCCGTCGTGTGCCAGGTATTGTCCGATCAATTGGTGAATCAGCTCTGTCTCATCCGCAGCCGCCTTGCTCGCCGCAGTCACGCGAGCTATCTCTGCGTGTATTGCGGCTTTCTCGTCCGCCACCAGCTTGTCAATGTCGAAGGCGAACGGTTCTTGGCCGAAGTTTGCGCTCAGGGTTTCGCCAGGCTTCTTCATGCCCACGGTCGGATAGTACGGTATATCGGGTTTCAAATCCCGGAAAGCAGTGCCTGCACATGTGAGCGTCGCATTTACGAGTCGCCCTCTGCACTCACCCAGCATTTGGCCATTTTTGGTGAAGAAGGCCGTGTTCGTTCGGAAGTTGATGCCACATCCGATAACATCCAGAGTGGTGAACTTGGGCCCGTATGGTTTTCCAGACGTGGTATTACTAAACACCTGTCCGTCGTCGCCGTGGTACGCGAACGAGTCTGGTTCCCAGCCTGGTATCCTGCTCAGGGCGACCTTGGGGCCCGAGAATCCGACGCCTATCATCCTCCTATACATGTGTCAGCCCGAGTGCATGTAGAAAGCGGTTCGACTAACCCGTCTCGGCCCTTTGATATCACCGTCGTCTCGTAGTAGTAGATGCCGCACTGCCGAGGCATGGGGAAGTCGGCTCGCACCGCCGCAGCCTCGTCGTGCGTCTTTTGCGAGCCCGAGAACTTGGCCTGTCGTCCGTTCTCGTCGATGTCGAGCTGCGCAAACTTGTCGCCGTCGTTCCACCGCGTCGGCCACGGCGCAGGTTCGTCGACAACGACCGGCGCGCGTTCGACGATGTCGTGCGCGAGTCCTCGGTAGGAAGGCGCCATCTTGTGCAGGTTGACGCTGCTCGAGCTGGTGGACAGCGATCCCGCGTGGGAGCAGTGTGTGGATTTGCCTTCTCGTTGTGCTGCCAGCCTTGCCCTGTGCGTGTCCTGCAGCTTCTCGGCGTGCTTGGACCCGCGCAGATACGACGGCACGAAGAAGGGCGGCATGTCCTGCATGGTGCCTCCGAGCCCCTGCCAATGGCCCGACTGGCCGGCGTAGGACGGGTGCGCCCAGCTTGTGGCGGTGCTGTTGTGGTGACCGTCGGCATCCATGGAGCGAGAGAGGCTGTTGAGGTGTGAGAAGGCTCCCGCCCGCGTTGGGCCGGCGTGGGGCTGGTGGCTGCCAGTGCTGCCAGTGCTGCCACTTGCGACGGCGGCATACGAGGAGCGCCGGTGGTACATGGCCGAGGGTGGAAGCGAACGCGGGCCGGTGGAGGCAAGAACAGCAGCGTGCTCTCCGGCGCGCAACGACAGCGGAGGCGCGTGTGTGCTGTGGTGCCGTGGTGCGGTCGAACGCGGGTACGAGGCGGAGGTCGGAGCTATGGGCAGGTGCAGTGGACGAGGCCGGGGAGTCGGGGACTGCGGGGACACGCCAGACTCACGCTGCAGACACTGTAGACACCCACACTGTAGACCTGTGCATACATGACGGTGCGGCATCCGGTTCCCACTTGACTCATGAATGATTGATTCATCGCTACGCTATCCAGCCCGGCCACCCATGCGTGAGACCCAGTAACCGACAAGGCCAAGTCCTGATTCGCATATGCAAACGCCCTGAAATCGAAACATGCAAGGCGCCTCTCAACTCCAAGTATGCTTTGGCAACACATCCGAAGACTAAAAAAAAGACAAGTGATCAAGGAAACGATGCAACAGCATGGGCGCACGCTGGCCAGACAACGCCCTGTCAACTACTCGTCAACTCGACGCGGCAACGGGCGCCGGTGAGCTCGCCATGACATCCAGAGGTGCCGGGGCGGGAGTGAGGCCGCTCTTGTCGCTGACAGCACTGCTCTCGTCCTTGACCTTGGTGTCGCTGGAGCCCGTCGAGTCGCTCTTGACGTCCTCGGAGAAGGCAGCCGCCCGTTGCGATGCCTTCCACGACGGGAGCTCGACCACGGAGCCAGTGAAGGTCCGGATCCGGAAGCCCGTCTTCTGCCACTTCCTGACCTTGAACTTGCCCGTGCGGTCAAGACTGCGCAGGTTGGCGTTGATGGCGCCGGCATTGGCCTTGGGGCCGAGCTTCTGCGCGGGTGCGGGTGCGGCAAGCGGTGTTGCCGAGTTGGGGTCGTTGATCATGTCGCCCAGCTTCTGCTTCTTGGTCTTGGGGCCGGGCTTGCCGCGAGGCTTCGATGTGCCATTTGCGCCGTCGACGGCGGTCACGGCACGCTTCTTGGACGGCGGCGCTTTTCGCTTGGGCGCCGTGCCGGGCGGCGCCAGCGACAGAGGCGTGTTTGTGCCGTTCATCGGGGTCGACGACTCGGCAGGGGTGTCGGGCGAGGAGGCGGGCTTGGACGCTGGGCTGGCAACGGCGACGTCGTGCGGGAATGCCAGCAGTGCGCTGCGAGAGAGTTTGAGGACAACCGTCTTTGCTTTGCTGGGCTTGGTGGACATTTTCGCGAGCGCGACGAGGCGGCGACGCGATGGTCGTGGGGGGTGGTGGTGCAGGTGGTGGTGGTGGTGCAGGTGGTGGTGGTGGTGCAGGTGTTGGTGGTGGTGCAGGTGGTGGTGGTGCAGGTGCAGGTGCAGAGGCTTCGTGGTGGCCGGGAGATGCGCGAGCCGTCTCTCAGGTCGGTTGTGTCAGCTGTTTCGGGGGGTCTAGGCGTGAGGCTCTGTTGCAGGTTTGTCTGTCGTCAAGCAAGCACGCCGCGGACAGCGATGATGAGAATGAGAGCAAGACAGCCGTGCAAGCGGAGCAGGCAGCGACGCGAAATAGGGTGGGCGCGTCTAGCAGCGCTGGGTGGCTGACGGCGCCGAACCTCATCCCTCCCTCATCTCCGCCGCGTGGTTTGGGGACCATCGCCCAGCCACGACGTTCTCTCCAGAGGAGGTCACCATCGAGCTCGCGCTAGTCTCGAAACGGCGACGAGCGTTGACCAGAACACGGCTGCGTCGCCCGTCGCCGTCTTCTCGCACACCCTCACCTTTGCTGCCGCACTCGTCAACTGCTCTGCGTCCGTGTGGTGTGCCTCTGTTGCCGCCTGGGTAGCGCTTCACACGCGCACGTCAACCGTGGAAGCCCATGTTCCGTCGCCCCTTCGCAGCATCACCACCCCAACGCCCGCCTCTGGGACCAACACCACCCGTCAAAGACCCAAGTCAGCCTGGCCTTGGAACACGCTGACCAATTTCTGCTCAAGGACGCGTCGCAGCCCTGACATGGTGGTTGCGGACACAAAAGTGCAACAGAGCCTATCTCAGGCACGTGATTCGGGACCTATCTCAACTTGGACATGTCCAAGTAAAGTCTACACCCTGCTACGAATACCCATGTGCTACAACTTCGCTTCCAAAAAATGCCCACTTTCATGCGCCTCCCCAAAAAATCGTCTACCTCACCATAGTCCACGGCTTCCACCAAGTCCTCGTCTTCTCCTCTACCCTCATCTTGCCCTTGACCTCCCCATCCCCAACCTTGTCAAAAAACACCACCATAATCGTCGTGTCGTCCACCGCCTTCCGACAAAACGGGCCCGAAACAGTCAATATACCCGTGAGCAACCCCCTCCGCGTGCCCCCCAACGCATTGCGCACCAAACAAACCGCCGCGTTGTCGTCCTCAATCGCAAAGAATTCAGGCGTAGCTTTCCAATCGACCCCCAGTCCATTCTCAACGTCGACTTGGACGCCCTCTTCCAGCGCAAACGTCGACGGGAAGAAAGGAGGGTTGGTTTTCAAGCGGGGATCGTTGGTCACCGAGCCTCCACCGCGGCGTTTGGCCTCGAGCCAGCGCTGTACACACTCGACTGCGTGTTCCGACGAAATCCGGTCCCAAAGCCCGTCGGATGCCATGATCAAAAAGTCGCTTCGTCCCGCATCAAGGTCGTGACGAATTACTTCCGTCTCAGTGACTTCTGGCTCCGCGGTCAGATATGGCGGTGTGATGTTGCCTGGGCGCGGCGCACTGCCCCAGAACTTGAATTGCAGCGCTTTGATAAACTCATTATCCCACTTCCACCGATGGTCGCCAAAAGCCCGCGTTACTGCTAAGCCGAGTAAGCGGCCGGATTGGGCGTCGATCATATTGGGCTCGCCGGGGTGTTCTTGGCTCAGGCGTGCAACTTCCTTCTCATTGAAGCCTGTTTGGTCGACCGAGAGAGGGATGCTGGTGTATGATTTTGTGGCGGGATCCCAGCGACCAAGGACAGCACGACTGTCGCCGGTGCAGGCGACGCGTAACGTGTTATTCTCTGGGTCGAATGCGGCAAGTAGAGCACAAGACCCGGAGAAGGCGGGAGATAGGGCCGCGATGGCAGCAGCATTGGCTGCGGGGAACCAGTTCGCTGCTGTGCGGGCGCCGTCCATCATTGTCTTGTCGATGCGAAGAAATGTTTCCTTAATTGTGGTTTCGACCTGTGTGGATGCCGAATCGGTGGGTAGATTCGAGAGCGCGGAAGACACCAATGGGATCAAGTTCCACTGTAAGTAGTTTGCACACTGGTTTCCAGCATGCCCATCCATGATGCTCCAGTAGTTCCAAGGGTTTGCACCGGTGCCGGGACTGGTACCTATCGAGAAAAAGTCCTCGCACGGCTCGTTGCTTCTGAATCGACATCCGTGCGTCACTGGCATATTATCTTTCTGCGCATCCTAGACCTTATTAGTCCTTGGGAGCTTTGTAGGCGCCACATTTCTTGGTACCTCTTCTGTCATCATCCATCCGTAAGCAAACCTGTCCAATTCTTCGCTCAAAATCTGGGCTGCTCGCGGATCCTTGAGTGGCCGAGGCGGGTCGGGTACGTGGAACTGTAGATAGTGGTCCAGCTCTTCCTTGTCACGATTGAATTGCAGCGGTGTTGAATGTGATTGCTCTTCCTGATAGCTGGAAAGGACACCATATCGCCAGTTTTCTACTTCAATGTCGACAAAGTAGTACCCAAGGCCACCTACGAACAGTAGGAACAGGACGGTCTTGGTGGGGAAGGCTGATTTGACATGATCAGCGCCTATCGACGTTGGCGCTCTTACACCGTGAGCCCTGAGACCAGCCGGGCCAAAAGTACTCTCTGGACGCGCAAGGTTCGAGACACGTGACTGAGAGAGCGAAACGCGTCCTGTTCTCCGTGCCTGATGTAGTCGAGAAAACGTACGGCTTCCCGTCGCTGCGGAGCTGACTGGCCATGGCGTATGCAGCCGAAATGTTCGTTGTATCGTCCGCCCCGATCGGATTGGTAACATTGCGAGGTTTCGAAGATGGGGGTGCATGCGACCTTCGCCGTTCAACTTTGACCAACGCCAAGGTTTGCGTCATCTCACCCAATCACAAGCCGGTAGGTGGAAGCCTAGCGTGCACAACGGCGGCGTTGGGCAATACCCGTCGCGCCTACGACGAAGTGACATCTACAGGTAGATCAAAGTCCTTTCGGTCACAAAGCACGACCAAGACAGTCTCTGACAACTTAGGTTTAGATTATCAAGTACTCCATCGCCCGTTGCAGTACGGTACGCTATCATGTCAAACCCCCTACTTCAAGCGATACTCATTCAAGCTTATGCAGCTGCGAGATGCATTGTCAATTTTGTTCCACCCAGATGCCTTTCGTCAACTACAAGGCCATGTCTTCGTTGGTTGAGTATCATGACAATACGGACTGGAAATATGAGACCAGTGCGGCCAGACCCAATAACGATAACGCCAAAGTACAAATCTCAAAACGCCCCACATCTCGAGGAAGTGATCGTGGTAAAAGGAGCGCAGCCGATTGGCATGGCATGTGTCCTGCGACATTGCAGGCCATGTTTGACTGGATCATTGCCTTCACATCTCAGTCCAATGTACGTCTTCCACTGGATCGTAATAGTCTTTCTCCTTTTCCTTCTTGGCTTTCTTTGCTTTCTTCTCATCGGACGTACTCTTCCGTCGAAGCATCAATTTCATGCGTGAAGCCAATTTGCCCAACGGAGCCGTACTCATCCCCATAGACTGTCCCGTCGGTGACTTGAGTTCATTGCTTTCGTTCTTGGCTGCAGATGTGTTCTCTTTATACATCGTGTCGACGGCTTTTGCTGGTACGAAAGCTCGTGGCTGCGGTGATAACCTTGTTCTCTTCGTCGGAGGAGCTTCCAGCCGTGGAATTGGGGCCAGTTCTGTCGTGATGACCGCAGGTTCCTTATGTGTAGCCCTCAAGGGGACGGGAGCTGAAGGAGAGTCCTCAACAGGCTTGATCATGTCCCAGCCCGGCTCTGTAGGAGTCGCTGGCTCCGAACAGGATGACATCGGTCGGAGTATTACTAGCGCTGAGTTGTTGTCCCACTCGTGATCCATGCGCGGTGAATATGCCGGTGTAGAGGGCTCCGATTCGATGAACGTACCGAAGCTCCGGGCCGACATGGGAGGGGACAGTGGTCCGGGTATTCTTGGACTTGTGTAACCGACATGCCTTTCTGGGATATGAATTCCTCGTCCCCAGAAGCGTTGGGGATGATCGTGAGATGTCACGGGAGGTGGTTTGGGCAGTCCGTGGGTAGATAGCGGCCGCCTGTCCGCTGCGGATATACTAGGTACGACTAGAGAAGTCATCGTGGTTCTGGATTCAGTCATGCTGGGATAAACTGTCAATTGCGACCAAGCTGATCCAGCGCCCGACCAAAGATGGCTAAGGAGGATACGATAACCAGGCAGCGAGGTCAGCAAGTGGGGTGCGAGGAACGATAGAAATGAAACACTGCGCCCCCAATTCTGAGAACCCGAGAAAGAAGGCAGAGATTTGTACCACCTCGACCTGCAGCCGACAGGTTCGATATATGAATGCACCACACATGCGTCGTCCGCGCCGCAGAGCAGCATGGAAGAGTGAGCGAAAATCAACGCAACATGTCGCTTCTGGGTAGAAAACTGGAAAAGCATATTCGCGCCGCTTCAACGAATGTGTCTAAAGCCTTTCAGGCGTTCTTTGTGTCCATCCTCATGGTGGAAGGGCTCGGTCACCCGGTGGAAGAGGAAGGGTGAAGTGACGAGGCGCTTACGTGCAGTCGTGATTGGCTGGCTCAGTTCGGCAGCAACTGCGCCGCAACTTCATATCGGGCAGCGGCAAGAAAGCTTGATAACGCCAAACATTTGCGAGGCCGGTGCATGGGGTTGACCGGCCTGTCCCTGTACTGATCGGTGAACTTCAACTGCCCGGGTTCAATATTGGTGGGCGGAGGAACATAGCTTTGGACTCGATCTTCGACCCGTTGGTTGGGCCATTGGTTGAACCGGCTCGCCACTCAGCTTTGCTATGTGAGCTTCGTACTGACTTGAATAAGACTCTTAACTGGAGCCTGGAGTTCAGTCCATTGGAAGCCGATGATCCGCCCAATTCTGTGAAGCCGAGGATTTGCACGAGCGAGGTTCAAACACCCGGTCAGAGGAAGAACCACGCGTTTGTTCGTCGCAAGCTGCTTGGCGGCGACAGGTATGATCACGTGCGCGATAGCATGAAAGCTGCCTTTCTCCTCAGACTGCAGATCATCCAGGCTGGCGCCGCCAAGGAGTTCAACACAACTTTGATTTGTGTAGAGATCTGAGTGGGCACGGATTGACAAATAAGTTAGTGTAGGTGCTCAAAAGCTGTCAGGGTTGACCGTAGCCTTCAAGTTCCAGCCAGCGCAAAACAGCCAGCATTCTGCGCTCAAGGAGGCAGAGTCCTGGATTCTCCCACTGTGCGCATGTTGGACTGGCTCGCTGCAGAGGCCCAGAGCTCAGGCGTCTCCAGTGCGAGTGTGCATCCACACCGCTGCGCCTCACCTACCAGAGGCGCTGTCAGAGGAGCGCCAACGCTGATGAGGCGCAAACACCGCGCTTGTCTGCTCGAAAGAGGTCCCTCTGCGTGTGTCTCAGAAAGTGCGAATCGCCGCAAGAAGATGTCGAAGCCGGGGAGAGACAGTCGCGCCAGAGTGGCCTGGTTGGTGTGGCTTACGTAATCGAGCGCAGACGCCAAATCTGCTGGCCACGAATCGAAGACCTCACCTCCAGCATACCACATTGAACATCCGAACCTGTATCGCCCAGGAAACCTACCCACTCTCAATGCTACCAAGACGACAATGTGCCGACCACTGTGCTTTTCGAGCATCGGAATGGTGTCACCAAGTGTATGAACACATTCCGTCACTCACTTCTCAAGGTTTGCATGAATATTATCCCTTGCTAGCCAGACATGAATCCATCGCTTATGCCTCGAGAGAAAGGAGGAATACGTGCCCAGGTCACGAAGCAGCTGAAAGTGGCATATGCATGCTCGCATTCTCTAAACTTTCTGTCCAGATCATGGTCGACTACATTTACCAAGTTCTACATGAGGCAACAAGTTGCACTACACCCGCATTCCTCACCTATCTGCAGCCTGGTAAACAAAATCATCTAGGCATATTACACATCATAAATAAGGTTCATCCTAGTTGTCCTGTCTTACATTCACTCCCAACCCTTCTATTCACCAGCTGGCGCAAAACATCTTGAATATTTGTCACTCCTTTTACCAATCATGAGGGCTGTTCTATGTCTCTCCGCTGCTTTCGGGCTGGTAAACGCCGCGGTCTTGGCCCCACGAGCTGCTCCGCCATCAAGTGCAAGTTCCTGGAGGCCCAAAACTCACAACCCCGAATTTTTCAGTCTCAAGGTTGACGACAGGTGCGACGGGTCGGACACGGATACAAATTGTCCATTCCAGGGATATGCCATCAGACTCGAAGACGGCATTGTCATTGCCACGCCCTACAACAAGTGGTGGGATCCGAAACTACCAATCTTCCTTGTGGACGATGACACGCAATGTTATACGGTAGGTGGTCTGACGATCGCCCAATCGCAGAAACCCCTTTGTTTGTTCGCACACATCTGACATTCCATACAGGTCAGCAAGAAGCCCTTACAGCTGTATGTGAATACAGTCACGGGCGCTCTGAAATATGCTCCTGTGGGGTGGTTGCCAGCCAATTCGGTCGCCATCAGTTTTTACAAGACAGGCAACAACCCTCTCGGTCGTGTGGACCCCAGTCCCGCATACTTCGCCTGGCCCTCGACTGAGGGTCGCACGGAGCGTTTGGGAGCGAACACTTGGTGGCTTTGCCCTCTGAGCAACACCGGCCAATACCAGGTCTTTATCAGCGACGCCAATTTTGGAGCAAGCAAGCAGGGCGGTGTCAACAAGGAAGACTGTACGCCAGAGAGCCTCGCTGCAGTCAATGCTAATCCGTGGACTTAATCCCATACTTTCCACACCTTTCACGGGATATTGTTAGTGAGAGTTCTCTGCACAAGCGCACACATTCAATTGGCGGTCATATAGGTCAAGTACCTTCAGGTGTTCCTCGGCATACATTTAATCTTCTCTTCTTCACGTCGTAATCGCACACATACTACCCATCGAGCTGTTTCGTTGTAGTCTAGGTTTAATTGAACATGTCGTTCCCAGTCGTACGAGCTCTAGCTTGCTTATCTATTCTCTTCTACATAACAGCACCGTTCGATCTGAGATTTCACCTTCACCTTGAGTGTAGGCACGTTGTTCCGCCTCCGCCACGTGCGGCAGCGAGCGCGCTGTTGTCGCGTCTTCAAGTTTCACTTTACCTTACCACAACAGACTTTACCCACCTCAATCTGTTCCCCCAGGCATTGGCTCACTCTTAGCCGTCAGTCTGGAGTATTCACGCGTGCCCTGAGGACCTCGCAACACTGCGAGCTACGTTTGCTCCAACAGGCGCACGAAGCCTCAAACAACTACAAAACCACAACGCAAAGCGGCAATCAAGCACGATGGCGCCACAAGCCAGCCCTGCCCAAAAATTTAGAACTGACTCGATCGATGAAGAGGACGTTTCGCAACGTAGTCAAGCCCGGGAGATGCTTACAGTCGTCGAAATGTTCGCATTAGATCGCGTTGATCTCAACAGTGGCTCCATATCCGCAAGCAAGGTTGGCAAGCTGAAAGCACCCCCGTCGCCGTCTAGCAGTGAATATAGCGAACAGAACGATTTTCAGGCCGATCTCGCGCAAGAAACTCAGCAGCGTCGGGCTCAGCATCTGCGCAATCAATCTCTTCACGTCACCTGGGCTGCCAACGACATCGAGCGTATGGCCAAGGAGATCTTCGACGAGACCATCGCAGACGTTCATCTTTCCCTGCTAGGCTACTGGATTTGCGAGAGAACTGCCCACTACGAGATGGCCAAGCGCTTTATTCGAGAGCTTTCACTCGATCAGGTGAGTCAAGATCCGGCGCTTCATCTCGCTTTGAGATGCCCTACTAACAGTCGTCTCAGGGCTACAATGTCAACAGGATCAGGAATGAGTCTCTCCGTAATCTCCTGATCAGTACTAAGGGTGTACGGCCAAAGTAAGAGCCCCACATCAACGTATATAGAGACGATGCTGATTAGATACATCCAGGGAAGCTATAGACAAGCTCATTCGTAAGTATGCTCCAGCAATCCGATCGAAAGCCAGCTACCCGGCTTTCCGACAATCACTTGATCCGTCGTACTTTGCTGAACAGAAAGTCCTTCCGCTTGCTATGCGAGAGCAGAGGGAGCGCGCCATGCAGGGAATCAACCCAAACAGTCCAGTGTCTTCTCCCATTAGGAACTACCCGCCCGACAGTAAGCAGCCTGCCCTATTTTCAAGTACTCGTGGCTGACACTTCCAAGCTCCTGATCGTCCCGAGCCGCTCAGCGTCAGGTCTCGACATACCGGTAGAAGCTTGGCGACTCCAACGAATGCATACCGTTCTATATCAGCTCCTATCGCCAGCACTGCGAAGCTAGACACTACCCCCGTTGATCGAAACTCAACTATCTACGAGAACACCGTCTCTCATCCATTGCTCGCGAAGACTGCTGGATCTAACAGAGCATCTAATGGTCTCGCCGACGCCGACGACGTCTTCGGTATCGTGGAAGACGGAGTCGCTCGTCGCAGTGACACTTTGACCGCTATGCATATGTCGAACGAGGGTACTGACACTCCTCAGGCAAGCTCAGCTCGTGGCAGTGGCGCTCACCCTTCCCACTCTCACCAGAGCGATAGCCAGTATCACGATGCCTTCGACACGATGCACGACTACGCTACCTCTGCCACCACCTCAATCCTGGAATCCGCATCAACCGCAGACAGCAACCAGCGCCAATCCACTCGCTATGCCTACACGATGCCATATCCGATTGATAACACGGTTGATAACTATCGAGGAACGGCTCGCCTACGCACTGCTGACTTTGTCCGGCGTGCAGCTTCCATGGGATGCAGACCTAACAGACGTGCAGGTCAACTCCACCGCCCACTCCCTCTACGCAGCTATGAGAGCGAGGCAAATTTGCCTCCAACAATCGGTGCTAGGGGTGCGTCGACGCATGCTCGGACGCTGTCTGCAGGCAACCTGATCCGCAGCAACAGACCTGCCGCACTGGCTGTTGAGCGCGCGCAGAACGAGTCAAATCAGCCGGAAACCGAGAGGCCGCGTAACTCATCCACTCCCGGCGAATCCGAGTCTCTCTTCGAGCCCACCCAGAGCTCCGTCGCCACCACGCTCATCAACTTCCCCGTCCCGCCCATGTCCAACCCCGTCGGTCTTCTCCCCATGCACGTTTCGCGCGCCACTACCGCTCCCTCGTCCATCTCTTCTACCAACTCCGCTGCGCCGGTTGGATCGCTGGCTGCTGCTATTCAATCAATCAGCTACTCGGCGAACGTGGTCCGCAACATTCTCCACGACACGCGCGCTAGGGGCGAACAGTTGCCCAGCATCAACTGGACCCACATGTCGCCGTTCGAGAGGTCGTGGAGGGAGTCGAATGAGGAGCTGTTGGTGGGGATCTACGGTCGGATGGATACGTGGCTGAGTCCCGCCGATGTGGCGTATGTGGATTGTGTTGGGACGGAGCTGGCGGCTACGGGGAGCCATTTGGTGTGGGAGTTGTTCAGGGAGGAGGATGAGATGTTTTGAGGGAGATGAGATGGAAGGTTGAGTGATATGAGCATAGTGTAGGATAGTAGTGGCTGGTGTAATTTCGGATGGTTTTGGGCGCTCAGATGCGTAATAATGCATGATAACCTTTTCTTTGTAGTCTTCACGATACAATTGTCGAGCAATATCGTCTTGATCTTAACCTTGCCTGTTTAATTTCAAGGCCTTGAGGCCCTGTTGTTCTCACACACTGAAGTCATTGAAGCCATCTCGAGGATATATCAAGTCTCATTCGAACTCATAGCACGCTCTGAGTCCAGTCCCGCAGAAACGCCTTTTAGTCAGCATCCAGTCCTTTTATCTTCTTCTCCTCCACTAGCCTCCTTTCCAAACTACACCTCAGCACTCTCTTTTCACTCGCAATCCCAACATCCTTCAATCGATCATCTTCCTTGTCCCAATACACCGCCCACCCATATCCCCCTTCCTCTTCTTCCACAGCTACAAGGCATTCCTCGTCATCCAGTGTCAAGCCTTGTTCATCTTCTGTCCAATCCCACGACCCGACGGTGTGTTTCTTGGCTTCTGCGCGGGGTCCGTATTTTAGCTCGCGCGTCTCTCGGTCGGCGTAGATCCAATTCAGCTTTGGCTTTTTGGACGTGGAGTTCGAGTCTGAAGAGGGAGGTGTTGTGCTGACGAGGCCGAGGGTTGGAGTATAAGGTATCGGGCGGTGGGGGAGGTCTTCGGCGGGAAAAGGGAGGTAGAAGCCCGTGAAGGGATGGGGTGGATGATTGTCATCACCCGGATTGGACGCTGGAAGTTTGGTCTTGGGATCTTTCGGCCAAATACGAATCTATATGCGTGCATTAGAATATCAATAATTGTTGTAGGTACGGGCGATTGCATGCCTTTCCAGCTTGGAGCACTACGATCGCATCATGGACTTGATCTCTCTTTCGTGATTGTGCATCGCAGAATACGTCTAGGTAGAATTCATCCTGGCGGTCTTCTGCTTCTGCTTCTTCGTCAAGAATGCGCTGGCGATGGACAGCTTCGCTAGCGCCTACAGTGATCGGGATACCGGCGAAGGTGAAAAGATCCATTATTTATCTATTGTCGCGTAGTTTTAATGCTCGTGACAGATCATACATACTGTAGGCCTCGTGAGGAGACATTGCGAGCTGTAGTTGCAAAGCAAGATGTTGATTCTGTATTTGCTAGGTTCATTAGGCACGATGCTGTCATCGGCCACGCGGAGCTTGAGCCCACTTGCAGGGGTCTTCATCACTCCTTGAGAACAAGATTTCTCGAGAGGCGCACACCTATCTTACCACCTCTCCTCTCGAAATCGATTTTCATCAATCTCCCAATCTCTTTAAATCTCGTCTGCCCAACGTGTGTCTGGATTGATGTTCACGACCACGAGTCTTGCAGTTGACAGGCGAGAAAGTTCGAAGGTAGAGTGTTGGGGCTGGCTTGAAAGTTGGTCGACGGAACTTGGCAGTACGAAGCAGCTCGTACTTAGTGAGCTATCACGTGCGCAACCCAACCAAAATAATAGCGATCCGCATCACCTTCTTTCTGTCACCATAGCGATTGCTATTCAACCCATTGTAGTCTTCAGGGCCAAGCATAAAGTTTCTATGCTTCTCAAATCTGAGCACTGGTGTCCGCCGAAGTATATTCAATAACAGCATCGTCAGTGTCATTCTTTCCCGCACCAGAGCTCTTTCGATACTCGATTGCTGTTGCCTCGTCTTTCCATCTCATCTTCGTAGCTGCCTGGAAGCTCACATCCGCCTGATTCGCCATTCATTGATGCACCACACCATCTTCACCACAACATCAAGACACATGTTTTATCACTACTATCGCTTATACTGAAATCATGTCCGACCCTTTCCCAGACACGTCTGCATCAGACGAAGCCGCCCTCGTGCAACAGATTGAGTTTCTCAATGACGAGGATTATAACGCACTCGAAGCACTAATGGACATGACGGACTTGGACGACATGGATGCCTTCAAGCTGTGGCGGCGCTTCGACTAGGACTTAGAGCGCGCACTTACATTCTGGGAAGAGAGCGATACGTTCTTCGAGAAGGAAGAAAAGGAGCAGCAAGGCGTCGAGTCGCAGAAGCTAACAAAGACATCGCCAGAGTTGGAGTTCGTGAGACCAGCAATGCCTGAGCGTAACAGTAAGCCGTCGCTGCCACTTGGGAAAAGACAGACGACATGGTTTGCGAGCAATACGAAGGGCCCTAAGGTATCGCGGCCGACATCTCTTCGCGCTCCCTCGCCTGCACGGTCCGGTCTACCGCCGTCGCCGGACTTGAGTGAAGATGAGGATGCTCTTTTGGGGCCGAGGATCGAATATTGGCTCTCTGCAAAGAAAATTCGGATAGCTCTCAATCGCGATAAGATCGCGCTTTCACTCGACGGGACCGCGTCGAGCCATGTGTCAACGGCACACGAAAGTACGATAGACCGCAGGCTATCCTCCAGTGTCGTCAACTCGCCATCTGTTACCCCACCTCCCAACATCTCTACTGTGCCTGGTGGAAGAGTGCAGTCTATATCTGGTACCGAAATCCTTGGAACAGAGCGAGCGACGGACCGGTCTTTCACAACCGAAGTCGCAGAACACGGAAAAATAATAATAAATTCCTCACAGTCAGCAGAATTGTCTGCGACAGATAATCAGGCAGCTATACAAGCAGCATCCGGTCGCCGGCGCGCCTCTTCCATCATATCAGCTTCTGAGATCGTTCCTCCCAAAGTCACTATGGAGAACGCAACACCAAGTCGCCCATCGCATAATGCGTCTCCGGCAGGATCCTCGCCATTATCTTCCAAGGATGAACAAGAGTTATTTCATCGATCACAGGGCACCTCGCCCGGCGATGCAGCAAATACTGCACCTACATCAGACGCAGGACCGAGCACATCTTCCTCTTCCGCCCCAAGCCCAGCATCACCTACCAGCACCTGGAACATGCGCAAGCCCCTCAGCCCAGAAGAAGTGATCCTCCGCCCTCTCATCACTGGAGCTCTCCCCGAATCCAAAAAGGACGCAGCACTCTTCCTCCCCGCCGATGCGGAGCGCACCTGGTATCTCGGCTTCATCAAGCCCTGGAAGAACTTCAACATTGAAGCCATTCAATACTGGCACACGAAGAGATGCCGCGACGCCTTCGAAGCCATCAAAACACACCCAATGATCCCTCCTCGCTCCACCGATCGCGACGTCAAACCCGACAGCCACGGCTCGAAAATTCTCCACGCGCAATTCCAGCGCGAGGCCCTCGAAATGATGCACAACGTGTACAACAGACTCGTCGACCTCACGGATCTACAGGACACCGACTTGCCGAACCAAGTCTTCCTGGGCCCCGTCGATGACGAAGATCTCGGTAACGACGAGCGCGCGTGGACACCTAGCTTTGTCGTCAAAGCAGCGCGCGACGGCAACGACCAAGGGCCGAGAGTCCTGGGACAAGTGGAGTATCTGGGCGGAAAGCCCGGCGCATTGAGCTGGGCGGTCAAGGAGGTGGCGAGGAATTCGTGGGGGAGCTTGAGGTGTGTTTTAGGTAAGTCAATCACCTACCTACATGTTTCCAGCTGAAGTTTGAGATTAATGCGACGACGACAGGGGAAATAGCGCAGTACATGCTCCAATCATCTACGCGCCATGCGTTCCTCGTATCCGCAGACGAAATCATGTTTCTCAGATTCGAACTCATCGAAAAAGTCGAGTATAATACCCACGACGGCCGCGACGCAGTCGATTTGTTCGTCGAGCCCTGGCTCTCGTACTCGGCGCCCATCAAATTCTCGGAAGTACTGGATGAGAAGGCGAACAAGGTGCCCGTCAAGTTGGCGCTGATGTACTTGCTGCACTGTGGCATGCAGAAGGATTGGGAGATGCAGGCGGAAATCGGCAATTCGATGAAGTATGCGGCCAAGACGAAGGCGGGGGAGAGATATCTGCCGAAGCTAGATTGGTTGATCATGTGAGGAGAGCGCGAGGGAAAGCAGTGTGTTCGGTCGTTCGATTGGGTAGTCAATAATGGGAACAGGAAAGAACGTAAAGCTATCTTTCTGGAAAACTTGTGATGCAAGACTTTTTGTGAAGGTCAGATTCGACGGTGATTGTAAGCATGGCTACTTGCGATGCCTTGGACCTTTCAGTTGCGTCGCTCTTCGATCTGGGCACGAATGCCAACACTGCCGTCTTCACACCGCGGATTCCCAACAAGACCTTGGTCTCATCAGCGGCCCCCAACATGTAAATCTGTCTGGTAGTTGAGAGCAACATCGACCTAGACTCACGTCCGCCGTACGTTGTGGCCTGCCCACCGACAGTGGCGAATGCAAGTCCCAAAAGACCACCCACACCTCTCCTCTCAAGTCCAGCCGCACGCAGCAATGCCTCGGAACCTTCTCCGCCTTCAATTTCGTCATGAGATGTTGCAACACCTATCCTCAAGATGGGGCTCCAACATGTCGCAAAGCAGAAAAGCTGTTTGTCGTTCTTGAGACGGCTTGGTGTTGTGGCTTAGGTTTCCACGGGAAGATACGGGAGGTCAAGGGCTTTGTACTAACATGGGGGAAGATGCCTCGGTAGGTTGGCGCAGGTTGGCGCGAGGGTATTGGGGCCTCTGTGTCGCGGTGTGGACGGGACGTGTATTCGGGGGATGGGAACGGATTCCAAGGACCGGGGGTACGGGTACAGAACGAGAGATGATGATGACTTGAAGGCATGGGGTTTCGACAAATTTGCGTGTGTGACAAGTTTAGTCAGTTCTGAGCTGCAAGATGAGCGCGATTTGAAGCGGTGTTGTCTCGACCACATGTTGCCTTTTGAAAATGAGCTACACACACAGCGTCAAGGCCTGGTGACTGGATTCTCAAAAACAATGCGTAGTAGCCGGTTCCGAGAAACTTTTCAGCAAAAGAGACGAGCAAATGGCTCACAGCCACACGGATATCCAAGGTGCTGTCACCAAGCGATGCCAAGGGCTTGGGCATGTGGTCTGATACTGCATCGTTGGGTGATGAACAAAGCATCGCTCGTTAATAATGGCGAATACCACGGCCGCGAGTCAACTTGATGAGCCGCTAGAAATTTGGTCGGTATCCGCCAGGCCTGGCCCACATTCCGTTGGGGTGAGCGTGAAGAATACAACACAATCTACGCCTGTCGCAGTGCACTCGAAATCCGAGGTTGGAGGCGGTGTGTCACAGGGGATATACTCAGCTGTCGCGAGTCCTCATCCATCCCAAGCACGAGGAGCCGGGTCAAGGGTGTGGCGATTGTTCGGAGGCAAGGTGCGGCAGATGGCGAGGACTTTCAAGCAGTCGGGGGAATTACCTAGTTGGGTTAATGCAGGCCTAAAGTGTGGATCCCAAAGGATGCCGTACATGTACCCCGCATGACGCTCGGAACATCGTGGCCGTTGACGTGAAGATCGGCGACGCTGAGTAGTCCGCAAGCATGGCAAACACAAAGAAGATGAGCCTCAACCGACAGAAATTCCGTTCCACGCCTCCACCATGCCACAGTGCTCGGGATGGCGGTTGGCCAGCGCCATTGTAAGCGGGCGAAGAAAGAGTCTGCGTTGGTGGTACGTGCTTCGATTGGCCCTCAGTGGATCCGTGAGATGATGGCGTTTTCTCCACGCTGCCAAGTCTCTCCCCAGCTTTCTCCACGCCTTTCCTGTTTGCGGTCGACTCCGCGATTGTTAAGTCCTGGAACAACCGTAGCAGGTAGCAGGCCATACATCAGAGATCAATTCGGCGGGATGCCTCGGTAGTTTCGCAGTTTTCGCTTTCTGGGAACGCCCACGGTGCTTGGCGACGTGTAGTGGCGGAATGTGGGGAAGGGCAGCTAGACATTTAATGAGTACCTCATTCGTACGCCCTTGCTCTATTATTCTTCACTCACCCGTTTGCTTGCGAGTGTCCTTCATCCAACATGGCTCTCCACGACGACGAGAAAAACCCGCCGAGCTTGAACGAGGACATCCATCGCGATGGTTCCAGCCAAGATGACTACGAGTGCGAGTTTAGCCCCCAAGAGCAGAGGAAGATCATCCATCGCATTGATCGACGTCTTGTCGTGACCGTCGGTGTCTTGTACTGTATCAGTCTGATGGATCGGACCAACTTGAGCGCTGCCTCGATTGCTGGGTTTGCTTACCAGACCATTTGGCGTGATGTTGTTGCTGACAAACATACAGCATGAACGTGGATCTTGGCCTCAATTCTCTCATGGGATCCGTGTCCAAATACTCGGTCGTGACCCTTGTGTTCTTCACCACCTACATTGTGTTCCAACCTCCCGCCACGGTCGTTGTGCGGTACCTTGGTCCTCGTATATTCTTGTCCGCTATCGTAGTTGCCTGGGGTGCCATCATGATTGGCATGGGTTTCGTACATACTTTCGAGTCCATGGCCGCTATGCGTGTCGTCCTAGGTATACTTGAGGCCGGATTCTTCCCAAGCTGTGTGTATTTGCTCTCAACCTGGTACACCCGATATGACATCGGCAAGCGGTACTCGGTGTTCTACATTCTCGGTAGTCTGGCATCGGCTTGCGCTGGTATCCTGGCGTATGGCCTTATGCAGATTCGAAACCCGATCTACCCCAACCAGGACAGAACCGTGTACGGACGATGGCGCTATATATTCGCAATTGAGGGTACATTGACAGTCGTCTTGGGCATATTTGCCTACTGGGCCTTGGTCGACTTCCCTGACAAGGCGCACACTTCCTGGCACTTCTTGACCGAGCGCGAAGCCAAATTCATCATCAATGCCGTCAACAGAGACCGTGGTGATGCGAAGCCCGAGCCCTGGGATTTGAAGAAGTTCCTTCGAGGTGGTTTGGATATCAAGATTTGGGGATTCGCAATGGTAAGGCAGCGTTTCATGATGTAGGGATCCTAGCTGACGAATCCAGATCTTCTTCAACACAACGACCGTTACATATGCACTCGCATACTTTTTGCCCATCATTCTGACCGAGAACATGGGCTTTTCGATTGGCGCATCGCAGTGCTTGGTCGCTCCACCATACGCACTGGCCGCGATCGTGATGTACGCGACCGGCTGGGCGGGTGACAAGTATCATCTTCGAGGACCCATCATCGTGTTCAACATGATTTTGTGCATCATCGGTATCTCGATCATGGGTTTCCACTCGAGCGCTGGTGTCCGATACTTCGGTAAGTGGCATTCCATTCAGTGCGTGAAGCCGCACGGGCAGGATGTCAAATTTCCAGATTTGGCGACTCTCTTCCGCGCACATGTTTTGTAGGACGAACCACGCTAATACATTACAGGCGTGTTCTTGACCACTGCTGGAGCCAACAGCAATGTGCCCGCTGTCATGTCGTACCAGGCCAACAACATCCGTGGCCAATGGAAGCGTGCATTCTGCTCTGCGACCCTCGTCGGCATGGGTGGTGTAGGAGGAATTGCAGGAGGTTTGATTTTCAGGTACGGAACGCAAGTCGCATGGTTGAAGCTGTTGTGAGCTGACGCGAAGTAGGTTTCAAGATAAGCCAGGTTACCGACCAGGCCTGTACGCGTGTATCGCATGCTGTCTGCTCACACTCCTCATCGTTGCCCTGATCACTCTAGGATCCTATAGATCCAACATGAAGGCAGATCGCGGTGAAATCGAGCTGGAGTACCATGATGTAAGATCTTTCGTCAAGGAAAATCGGCTGAGAATGCTAATAAATGAACAGGACGGTGACCAGAAAGGCTTCAGATACACTTACTAATCGGCATTTTTTTGCATCTGGTTGTAAGGCAATGATATTACCCTACGCCGCTGCAGTACCCCTGTGCGTTGAGTGAACTTTTTCGTAGCCATGATTAATACAATGATGACGTTAAGCCGTGTGTCCTCGTTCGCTGGTGTGAAATCTCGATGGCATTGTCTCTGATACCAAAATCAAACCCGCGACAAGGTCTGGTACATAATCGTGAAATGATTTGTCTTCCAGGGTCATTCTCGGTTGTTTAGTAATCGCTTGCGGCGAGGTATAATCGTACTAGCTTCACCGTTCAACACCTTTCCTCAACCAATCAACATACATGACATGCAGCGTACTGACAGCCTATTAGTGGCTGTGCAAACGGGGTGTAAAGAAACGGGCTGACTTGCGGCACGCAAGATGAAAAGAGCGCGAGTACCGACAAGGATAGGATTATCCGGCACGTGTTTTCGAGTTTGGTACGCGCAGCTGAGGAAGGCACGATACAGCACCAGTGCGACTACAACGACATCATACACGACATAACACCCCACCTGGAGGCTTCGACGCTGTCCCGTTAGCATACTTCCATCATCTCATCGTACATCAGGCCAGCCGCGTGACGTTCAGCCTCCGCCTTTCGATCCACCAGCTACATGCTCGAGTGAGGGATTGTACTACATGTCCCCCTTGGGCCTTGATCACTGTAACAAGACTCTCGACACGTCGAAGTTAACGAGTCTACCTACGCTCCGACTGAATGACAAACAGATCTGCTCGCATTGACCTCGAGATCGATCCACACCGTTGCCACCGGAGTAAGTACGTTAACGCAGTCACCCCGGATCATCTCTGTGTATAGTCTGACGCAAAAGATGCAGCGGTGCATGCTCGAAAAAGACACCTCCAACAAATAACAATCTGGATTTTGAGGAAAAAAAAGACACGCGGCACCTTGACATGGATTCGTTCAACTACTCGTGCCATGTCCAACCAACTTGATATCCTACTCTACGCGAGAATCTATCAAACTATCAAGCTAAAATTAAATCAGGGTATATACGCTTGTTCATGTCAGACTTGTTTCCTTGATGTGTTCAAACGCTTACAACCCATCAATCTATCCCGGTCCATTACCTATTGAAAAAACCAAACGCGGCGCTATGCAAAAATGAATAGAAATAGTAATAAAAGGTCGTGAAAGATATCTTCACGCGACTAGGTGGCCCCCGACTCCTCGGACAAGGCCTCTCCTAACGCATTCGCATCATATTCTCTGACGTGCACATTCGTCTCGACTTCAGGGATATCAAAGAACCCCCAAATCGGGCCGTTTTGATTAACACCGCTCGGTCTGAGTTTCACCTGCGGCCTTTCGGTGGGGAATTTATCCTTCTTCTTTGACGCTGATGGCTCGGAGATACTGCCCGTCGCGGTTCCCATGGAAGATTGCGTTTGTTGGCTATGTGAAGACGTGGGACGGGCGGATTCAGATGTCGGTACTGCGGGGGCGGGAGCAGGTGTAGCGCCCCATTTACCAAAGACCCAGCCGCCGACTTTCTTGGTGATACCAGTGCCCTCGGGCTGAGGACCGTCGCTTTTCCTCGGACCGCGCTTTTGGTTGGCCATGGTAGAGTGGAGGAGCGAGCGGTTGAGTTGGCTGCTGTCGACTGGTTTCCGAGAGAGTGTGCCGTGGGCAGTTGCGGTCCAGGGTGTGAGTTCGGGGCCAGCGGAGCCTGCAACTCCGGGTGTGGATAAGCGCGACGAGGAAGGACATAGGAGTTGTGAGGGGCGGGATCGGAGAGTGTGGATATCCATGCCGGAAACTGAGATGAGAGATTCGTGAGAGGCGTGGCGGCGAAGCGAAGGACGCATTGAGGCCATGGGGGAGAGAACATCGTCGGGCTCGAAAGCTGGTGGAACTGGAGAGGCAAGGGAAGCGGCATCGGGTGTAGATAGTGACGAGTCTTCTGTCTCTTCCGGGATTGCGGCCTGGGGTTGAGGCTGTATGAAAGGTGACAAGGTGAAGATGTCGCTGGTAAGCGAGTTTGCAGGGCTGACGGCTGATATGATGGCTGTGGCAGGACTGCTCTTAGCGGTCATGGCCATTGGCGTGCTCACACTTCTGATCGTGGGTAGACCAGGCGGCTTCAGGCCATGCGACCTACGGCGTTGGTGGCGAGGCGTTGCATCTGGGTTGCGGGAGTCATTGGACCTAGACCTTGTAGGGCCAAACATGGGTGATTGCGGGTCGATCGAGTCCGGTGGACTCGTAGGCCGAGAAGAGTCATATGCAAAATCGCTGAAGACACGGTCGTACATCGAGCCACGATACGAGTCAGAAATAGGTGAGCCAGGGAGGGAGCCGATAGTCAGAGTAGTCGCCTGAGACCATCGGTGGGTGCTGGGCACAGTAACAGCAGTCTGATTCAATATGGTAGCCGTGGATGAGCGGACGAGCTGCGGTGGTGGAGGGTCAAAGTGCGTCGGTGTGAGACCGAACCGCTTCTTGTTTGGTCGCCGGGGGGGCTGCGCTTTTGGTAGGTTCTTGTTGGCCTTGGGTCCGTGGTAGTGGTGGTGGATATGCAGCTCTTGGTTCATAACTTGGTCTGCGTCCATCTCAAGCTCCTTCTGGAGCGTGGGCGCGGCAGCTTCTGGAGAGGAGGAGACGGGTTGATGCACCTGGACTTGATCGCGGAGTCGCTCGACCTCTTCATTCGAGTTGACCAGCATTTCCCGCAGTTCGAGTATACCGTGTTGCAGGCTGGCGTTGTCGAGTAGGATGTCCTTGACAAAGTGCGAAACGACGTTTGTGCCGGCTTTGTCCTGTCCAGCTTTTGCCTTGAGCCTCCCTGCTGCCGTGTGCAACTCTCCCTCTACTGCCATGCGCCTCTCCATGCGGGCCACGACTTCAACGTGCCGCTCCCGCTCTTCCCGCGCCTCCTTCTCGATGCGGTCAATCTGGTCTTGCAGGTCTCCTATGGTGCGCTCGGCCGTCTTCCAGCGCTGTATGGCCGTCCGCTCGTCCACGATTCTCGCATCGATGTTGCTCTGCAGCTGCGACTGTTCTCTTTCGAGCTCGATGAGTTGCTGCTCCAGCATCTGCGTCCGCGCTGCCAGGGCGCCCAGCCGCTCGAGCTCCTCTTCGGCCGACCGCAGCGTGTCGGTGAGGGCCTGGATGTGCGCATCGGAGCTGGCGACGGCATCGTTGAGGCTCTCCAGCTGGTCCAGCAGGTCGCGGTTCGCCTTGATGGTCTGTGCATTCTTGGCCTCGAGCTCGAGCTTCTCCGTCTCCAGGCTCTCGATGGTGGCCAGCATCTGCCTGCGCTCGCGCTCCGAGTCGGCGACGTAGGCTTCATGGCGGATGAGCAGAGCCTGCAGGGCAAAAGTCAGCGGCGGCTCCGACGTGTCCGGCATAGCACGCAGGTGAAGGCGGCACTGCGCTGCATCGTCGCGGGCGGCAGCGACGGGCCCGACGTACCTGGCCCAGCTGGGCAGCTTTGGACACATTGTGCTCCAGCCCCTCCAAGAGCCTCCCGTTGTGAGCAAGAAAGGCGCAGTCAGGGCTCCCACAGCAACATCGCGGGCCCGGAATGCTGCCAGCACTGCTTGTTTCCATCGTCACCGCGGGGCAGCCGGGGCTTCTGACACGCTCCTCTGGCGACGCTGCCCGGCACAAGAAAACGAAAACTGCGATGCGGCCGGCGCTGCTGCACTGCGCATGCTCGGCGTGGTGGCGTGGGTGGTGTTGTCGTAGGGCACCCGGGCGGACAAAGGGCCGGCGGGAGTGTTGATGTTATGATGTTTGTCTTCTGCGCCGCCGAGGCTTCGATGCGCCGCTAGCGGCTAGACATGGGCGCTGACCGCCCGATCCCAGTCGAGACTCGAGACGAGACGAGACGACTTGCCCACCAAACCAGCCACCGTGTATCGTCTTTGTTTCCTCCATTTCCCTGCTTCGCGTCCATGTTGTTTCGAGCCAGCGCCGTGTGACCGCCATCGTACTGCATGCTTTATCTTGGCAGATGCCTGGGACGTGCCTGTGCTTATGTAATCTCCAGCTCGCAGTATCACGCCCGAAGCGGACCATGATGCTTGGCAGAGCTCGTGTCCTGGAGTAGGCAACAGAATGCGAAAAGGTAGAGTCTGATATTGTAGGTACAAGTATGATTGAGCATGTCTATCCTCTACAAATACCTACTTCCACGTTTCCATCTGTCTTGCCAACTTTTCGCCACTTGATCCCTCAAGTCCAATCCCACCATGTCGAAGAGAATACTCCATCCGCCTTCGCGACCCTGCCACCTCCTACCGTCAAAATCTTCCCGCTTTCCAACGTCCATCTTATCTTCGCGTCTCCCTAGTATACACAAAATTCCCCCATCGCGGACTTTCCATTACTCGCCTGCACTTTGCAAACACCCACCAACCAACCTCAACTCCAACACCGCCTCTCCCCACCTTCAACCTCGTCCACGCCCTGCGCGACTCCAGCCCTGCAGTCCGCTACACCGTATTCGCCGCCCTCGCCCTCATGGCCACCGCCGAATCAACCTTCTGGCTCACCGTCCTAAAGGCGAAATTCTTCCCATCGTCGTCCGAGGCGGAAAAAGAAAGGGCGGAAGAAGTCCTCAGTAGGTTAAGGGAGGCGATCAAAATCGCGCGGGGGAATGGGATGCGGAAATATGGCGCGTATTTCGGGGGGTACATGTGGGGTACAGGGGAGCGGTAAGAGGGGTGTGGTGCTAGAACCGAATTTCATGATATCCATAATCTCAGTGGTGAATATCATGTTTATTTTCGGATAATCCAGCTGTATTTAAGTTGAATTTCGGGCTCGTGGAACCTTGAATTGATCTACTCTTCCGGTTCCAGATTCTCGTCTACACCAAACTCCTCTACAATCCACGCACAGTAGCTTTCCCACCTCCTCATCCACTCCTTCAATCTCTGCGCCCTGACTCCCTTGCCCATACTCCCATCTTTGATATCCTGCGTCCATTCCTTGGCAGAGTAATCTGCCAAACTCGCCCACCGCACACTATTCTCTGCTAAACTGCCCAATCCCTCGAGGCCAAGATTCTCCCAGCCTTGGAGTGCTTGCCAAAAGTCATGAGACATGCCGGATTCACCTTGTCCGAGAATCGTTGGGTCGTCGTTACACAAGCTACATGGCACGCCGCGGGCAAGCAAAGCAGGTAAGGGGTGTGACATGATACTTCCACAGAGTCTCAACACCTCATTTGACACAGGGCAGCTTTCCAACAGTATCTTCTTCTCTTTGATCATGTCGATGAGCAGCGGGTGCTTGTAAAGACTGAAACCATGGCCGATGCGTCGCGTGCCAAGGACAATTGCGTCGAAGAGGTTTTCGTCAACTGAGTCGCCGTCGCCGAGGGTTTCGCCCGCGTGGAAGAAAAAGGGTATGTCGATGCCTTCTTGGGCGCAGGCTTTGCGGAACCAGAAGAGTTCGGGGGCGAGGTCGGCGAGGGGGCGGCCGAGGTCTTCTTGGCCGACGAGGTCGTAACCTGCGATGAGGTCGGGGAATTCGAGTTTCATTTCTATGCATTGTTTCATGCCTGTTGGTGGTGAATTGTTGAGTTTGGGCTGCAAAAGTGGATGGGATGGAAGACGTACTTTCAATGACTTGCTTCTTGTTGAATTGGCGAATCGTAGTCCAGATCATGCGTGCGCCCCAGAAGTCTTTGCCTTCTTCGGTCTTTTTGAACTTTTCAATCTCATCTTCCATGTGCTCGAGCATGCTGAACCAGTCTTCATCCCAACTCTCCTTCCCCAAGCTGCGGTACGGAGTAAAGAACGCGGATCGCAGGTCAACATAGTACACACCATCGTCTAATAGCTGTTTACATAGCCTACGAATGAACTTACGGAAGATGGGCTCGTAGTACATGAGAGAACCAAGAATGGGAAAACATGACATGAATTTGCGCCATGCTTCATTGGGGCCTTGGTGGTGAGAAAGGTGTTCTGAGGCCGTGATGGTAACACGGCTGCGGACCCATTCGATAAAGCCAGCCTTGCCGTTGTCTGGGAAAGTCGCCGCTGCTGTGTTGATGGGAACTGGGGTATTGGCTGCGTATCCTTCTGACCAAACGGAAAGATCCTCTTTCGTGGTATGTGCGTATGTGAAGGAGAAGCCAGTCTTGCGCCGCTGTTGTTCGGTTGTGATTGGTCCATCGGCGGTTATGCAGACGCCCTCTGTTTTGAACGCTTCTTCGAGTCCCCAGTCGAGATCAATCATGGCTTCCAAATGGCAGTGCAGTAACGCGCCCTTGGGCATCTTCTTGACGATCTGCCAAAGCTTGCTCTTCTTCATGCGGTCCTTGGCCAGGGTAAACATCATGCCCGGGAACACGTCGACGTGTTCGGTGAGAAGGCTGTCCTCATACTCTTTAGTCCACAGAGTTTGCTTTTCCTGAAATCGAATCTGAGATGCTATGGCACATGCTTCCTGTGCCATTGGAGACAAGTTTTGTCGGAACAGGTAGTCTGAATAGTGTAAGACGACCTGTATCGAAAGGGACACCTTTTCTGAGGTGACCAACCACTTCGCTGTTTCTTTTCCTGCTCGACCAATGCATCTCTTCCTGATAGGTACTTTTGGATGAAGGGGTCGCTTAGGCTAGGGACGCCCTCGGCTTGCGCCCATGCCTCGATATCTTCTGCGGTCTCTGACGCCATATCTGCGTCTATGATTATAGTCGCAGAGTGAAGTAGAGTTCAAATATGCAAAAGAGAAGTTCAGTCGAGAAGGCTCCCGTCGGTGCCTGGTGTGACTTCCTTCCTGAACAGCACTAGTAAATGCTGACGTAATGCGCCCTTTTCGATGCAGCACACTTGCACTCTGCATCAGCGTAGCGCAGCGCCAATCAATCAAAACATAAACGTGCGTTAAGTATGAGGGCATGTTCCAGTCACTCTGTGAATCCAGAGTCTCCTGCATGACCGTTGGACGCACATCGCCGTGCAGTTGCACGCCCGCACGCCCACCTGCCGGGCGCCCCATGCTTATCGATAGGCTAGCGGGGCGATGATCATACGCGCCATGGATCACGCATCATCTGCCCGCGCTCTCTACCTAACGCACCGCCCTACTAGACCCTAATAGCATCTCGTGACCTTATCCACGCAACTTCACCAGACTGCCACTTGCCACCAGCCACCAGGGCCCTGTTGTATCGCAAACGCATTCACACCGTCTCATCTGCAACTCAGTGTCCGCAGCCTAGCAACGAACCAATATCTGCACTGACTGCCATCCCGTTCGAAAGTGTGCAGTACCAACCATTCTTGACGCTTCCACATCGCACATTATTCCACACATGGAGCCCTTTCTGAAGCAGCGGTAGCCGTTCGTCTCGCCTCTTCCGCTGCCAGAGGAACCGCCAGCTTGACAACCACCATGGCGTTCTTCTCGGGCCTGTCGAGCACTATTGGCAAGAAGCTTCTCCTGTACGGCCTACGGCAGATTGACATCCTCGATAAGGACCCGGCCGACTTCGTCAGCGTTGACGTGGGGAAGAGGACTACGCTCGAAGTCAGAGATGTCGGGCTACATGTCAAGGTAGGTCAAGTTAGCAAACATAGCACCTCCTGCGTAACCTGACTTGTCCTGTCTAGAAACTCGTAGCACTATTGCACCTTAAACTGCCGCCCGAGATCCACCTGTCCAAGGCACGAGCCTCGCTACTTCGAGTGACCTTCGTCCTCGACTTCGGCGTCCCCCAGATATCGATAGAGGTGGACAGCATACAAGTGCAGGCTAGGCTGATAGAGGAGAGGGGAGAGAATGTGCAGCCAACCTCCAGCACCCAGACTTGGACCTCTCGCCGCCCATCCTCCCCACCAGTTCTCCGAGACAATCTGAGTGATACCTCGTCGGACGGAGACGAGTATGTGCCAACAGTGGATGAACTCGCAAAGTCGTTTTTAAGAACAGAGCCTACCGATGAGATACGTGAGCTTGAACAAGAGCTAGAGTCACATTCGGAACATATGCAAGAGTCCATAGCTTCGAGCGACGATGGATCTGACGAAGGTTCAGCGGGCATGGGCGCACCTCTGGCCCTGCCGAACTATTTGCGTAACATTCTCAACACTGCGTTGGACCGACTGAGCATTGTCATTAACAATATTGACATGGAGGTGGAGGATCAGTTTTCTCCAGAACTTGGCGGCACGTCAGACAACAGCCAAAGCTCACCCGTCTCTCTGCAATTTCACATTGACCGAGTCACCATTGATAACCTCAGCTCGCCAGGAACGCACATAGATGTGGGCTCTGCAGACGCTCCGCAAGACTCGGACGCGAATATTGGAAAACGAAGGATGCGCGTTGAGAACATTTGCGCTCGTCTGGTCTCCGATGCAGAGAACTTTGTATCAATGTCGCGAAGCATGCGGCCTCCTTCGCCAGTCGCAACCCGGTCAGAACCGCCCATCAGCCGGGAAGTGCCAAGCGAGCCATTTTCGAGTCCCAACTCATCGGATCTACTACCAGAGACTGCTACAAGACCAAATACGGAGCGCAATGATGACGGAATCGGCCTCAGTGAATCAATGGCGCCTTCGATGAAAGCTTTGATCGCGAGCGCACGCGAAAATGCCAGTGCCCCCATAGCAGATATCTCTCTGGAACAACTACAGCTAGCTGCCTCTACACACACCGTGGACGATGATCGCTTTGCAGATGCTGCATCGGAAGACGGCTTCCACGAGGCTGCTGGAAGTGACTCGCCCTACCAGTCACAGCACTCGCTTCCCATCCGTGATCTGGGGGGAAGCAGCATTCTCTATGATGACGTTGGTGTACTTGATTACGCCTTACAGCACGACATGCTCAACTCTAGATTTGACGATGTCTTTGATGCAGAGTTCCCTCAAGAAGAGCCCGATGCGTGGACCGTAAACAATGGAAGTCATAGTGAAACGAGTCAAGCTTCGGTCCCCGCGAGCGACTCATCAATTTCAGAACTGCCAACAGTATCTGCCCTTGGACAATCTTTCCGCCCGCCTATCGCGAACATCTCACAGTCCGCGTCGACAACGTTGGAAAACTCCCATCGCTCCACTAATAATCTGATTGCTACACAGCGCCCAATGATTGGTGAGCCTGAGGATCTGATCCATGACACTCATTCTTCTCCTGCGCTGTCTCCACATTCAAACGAGGATCTTACCGAATCTCAGTTGTTTACTCACAATGAGGCCGAGAGCATGTACATGAGTGCTGTGAGCGCTGCACAGGCGGATTCAACACATCAGCAACAGCAGCAGGTCCCTGGCGGATGGGACTCGTCATCCAATTCCAGCAAGAGTACTGATTCGAATACATCTGGGCCCATCCCTGAAGATATGATCAGTGGCAGTATACTCGCGCCGTTACTTGATCTCGACGATGGGTGCGAAACGCCGCGTCCCGGCAGTCCTCACAGTCAAACAAATTCGCCGCATCTTGCCCGAGCTTCGACACCTAATGCAAATGTACCTACGCAGAAACAAGCAAAGGCTTTCCTTACCGTCGATGAGGTCACAGTATGGTTTTCTCTCGGTTTGGACAAGGGTGAAAGCAATGCCCAGGATGATGAATCGGTCACAGAAGAATCAGGCATGGATTTCAGGCCACCAAATCTTAGCGAGGATTCCATCTTTGCTGAGATGCCAGGTTCATTCTCCAATTATGCGCAGTCATCTACACATCGACGGAACCTATCGCTGGAGACGTCCATGCGCAAACGGGCCGTCACAAAGAATGTGCAGAATGACCCGCATTTCAAAGCGAAAAGGGTGGCTTCGCCTGCGATCAGCGTTGAAGTCGGCTCTGTAACAGGGCACCTGGATATCTCCACTGGTCGAATCATGTATGGAATGTTCAGCCGGGCAATGGCAGCCCTGGTTAGAGACTCAGACATAGGAGAGAAACTAGCAGCCGCTGAAGAGATATATGACGGCCCTGTAGACACTCTGGAAGTCAGCATTCAACGCTTCGGTGTATCGTGGCTCGAAAATATCATAACTGAGTCAGTCACAACGGAGAACGCACCCAGTCGCGTACTCGCCCATGCTCCGCAGGATGCCATCTTCCGGGTCAATTGCGAGACGATTCGATTGGCCAGCCAGGTGCGTTTGCGGGAGTCAAGACTGAAAGTCCAGTTCAGCACATTTGTACTAGCAACTCTTGACCAAGATATGATATCATTCCAGCGTCCGAGACTGAGATCAAGACGCTCGGCCGACAACAGTCCTAACCAACTGAACAACGACATCGAGATTGACTACGAGCAAGCCAAGGAGAAGCGCATCACAATCGTGACGCGGCCTGTGCAAATATTCGTCGATATACAGAAACTTGATGACGCACTCGGCTGTTTTGGTGGATTTAGCGGAGTTCTGGAGCTAAGCAATTCCATCAGCTCTGCAAACACTACCGTTAACAGCCCAGTTATGTCACCCATTCCACCTCGATCCCGTGGTGTACATTTCGGCGACTCGCCTGTACCTGTTCCTGAACCAGCTTTGACACCTTCGAAAGCACCGAAAGTCCAAGTGCAATTTGGTGAAGTGGCATTTACTCTCAAAGGAAGGACCTGTGCCATGAGGCTCCAAACCACGTCCGTCAGGCTAGCCATGCGAGAAGGCAATGTACGTCTGAAGGTCTCAGAAGTGCACTTTTCAGGACCGTACGTAGACTTGGAGCAAACGGGTGCACCTCTGCTAGTGGACGTACGCGGCACCACGGTCAACTTTCTGTTTGCACCTGAAGAGTCAGACCTTGCGCGACTCATTTCCCTAATTACGCCCAGCAGAGATCCTTATGAAAATAACGACGATATCCTCATAGATACGCTACTTCGACAACGTCGAAACGGGTCTGTTCTCCGCATTGATGTCAGTGATGTGGGAGTACGACTGTCCGACCTTCAGCAGTTGAGGACATTTGATGCCCTCTTAGCAGAGATAGCACGACTGTCAAGGGTCACCAAATATCTCCCAGATGACGATCGACCAGGGCTACTTACCCTTGCTACTGTACAGCGACTCGACGCAGGCATTGCTATCAATGAGCAATTCGGAGATGTGTCGCTCTCTTTGCACAATTCTTGTGTGGCTCATGTGGGTGTTCCAGCACTACTGGCAGCAGAAGTCGGAAGAGCAGATGTCAGTCGAGGCGACGAAGTATTGCTGCACGAGATGATCAAATTGCGGTCCCCGGAGCAACTTCCTGCTATCATGGTCAGAATGGTCGGCGACGAGATGGAACCTGTGGTTAAGGCAAAACTCTTCAACATTTGCGCTGAATACCGAGTGTCAACACTGATGGCAGCACTTGGTATCGCGGAAGATGGCACAGTTGACGGTGTTGCACTTGGCATCGCAGCAAGTGTGGCCACCATCACAGGCGCATCGCCGAAAACTCTTAGTCGACAACCGTCACAAGCTAGTCCACCAGACACACCAACGGCTAAGCCATTGCAAATCGATCTACTCATTCGAAATTGCGCAATCGGCCTGAACCCCTGCAAGATTTCGTCAAAAGGCCTATTCGTCCTAAGCGAAGCGCACATCGCCGGAAAACAAGTGAAGAGCGACTACTCTATCACACTAGAGTTGCGTAAAGCTTCAGTGCACGCGATTGACGACATAGCTCGGCTCGAGGAAGGACGTGAACCTTCCACACCTGGTACCTCTGCTTTGATGAACCGTCACCTGCACGAGCTTCGAGAACTGGGATTCATGTCCCTCAGCTCGATCTCGGCTGCCCAAGTGCTTATTAGTATTGCTGGAGATGAGAAGGATCAGCCGCAACTGGTAGATGTAGAGTTCAAGAACGAACTGTTTGTCTTGGAATCCTGCGCAGATTCGACGCAGACTCTGATCGCCATACTGAATGGACTCCAACTGCCCGCGCCTCCGTCAATGGCAGAACAGTATCGCACAGTCGTTCCCCTCCAGCAGATGATGCAGTCGTTCACTGGCGATGCTATGATAGCACCAGATGCAAATGAAGACGACGATTTTATGAGTAATGCGGACCTTGTCGATGACGAAGTTCCAACTAACCTCGAGTTTGTGGGCAGCATGTACAACTCACAGTCTTTGCCGACCGACGAAGAGATGGGTGATAGCTTGCTAGGCGAGGACGATCTGGGGGCGCTCGCAACCCCAACTCTCATCAGGCAACGCGATGAAGGAGCGCTTCTCGAAAGCTTTCAAGAGAAATACGAGGTCACTGGGAGCGAAGGAAACTTTGACTTCAACGAAAACTACTTCAGAGACTCCGAAGCAGATGGCAAAGGAAAAGCTCGCAAGTGGGACTCGACGAAGAACCAGTATCATCTCTCGAACGAGTTCAGCCTGCCAGAGGCGCCGCTCAAGGTCCGTGTACGTGATGTCAATATCATTTGGAATCTCTTCGATGGCTACGACTGGCCCCGAACTCGAAAAATCATTACTCAAGCTGTGGATGACATGGAAGCACGTGCTGAGGAACGTCGACAGAAGGCCCAAGAAGAAGATGAGGACGATGATTTCGTCGAGGAAGATTTCCTGTTCAACTCTGTTTGGATAGGGGTGCCAATCAAGGATGAGAAAGGTGCTCTCGCTCGTCGTATCAATCACGACATCGATGATCTCGCAAGTGAAACTGGTAGCTATGCGACATCGACAGCAACACGCTCGACCGGAGCAACCGCTCGACCCCGATCCGCCACCAAATCTAAGCGGCGTCTGAAACTCGAACGTAGCAAGCACAAGAAAGTTGCTTTCTCGTTGATGGGCGTCGCTGTCGACCTGATCGTGTTCCCTCCGGACAGTGGCGAAACGATCAACTCGATTGATGTTCGTGTGCGAGACTTTGAGATCTTCGATCATGTGCCATCGTCAACATGGAGGAAGTTTATCACTTGTTTGATTGAGCCGAGCGCAAGAGAGATGAACAAGCCCATGGTCAACTTGGAGCTTGTCACAGTGAAGCCAGTCACTGAACTTGCTGCGTCTGAGCTGGTGATCAGGGTTTCAGTGCTTCCACTCCGCCTGCACGTTGATCAAGACGCATTGGACTTCATTACGCGTTTCTTTGAGTTCAATGACGACTCCGCTCCGAGCAGTGCCGCGCCCACCGATCAGCCTTTCATCCAACGTCTCGAAGTGAGAGCTGTGACACTCAAGTTAGACTACAAGCCCAAGCGAGTCGATTATCGCGGGATCCGCTCCGGACACACCACGGAGTTCATGAACTTCCTTATCCTCGATGGTTCTGATATTGTCCTGCGTCACGCTATCGTGTACGGCATCACATCTTTCGACAAGCTCCAGAAGACCCTCAACGATGTCTGGATGCCCGACGTCAAACGCAATCAACTCTCAGGTGTTCTTTCCGGACTCGCAGCCGTGCGCCCCCTCGTCAACGTCGGCTCAGGCATGCGCGACCTTGTCGTCGTCCCTATGCGCGAGTACCGTAAAGATGGCCGCATCGTCCGCAGCCTGCAAAAAGGCGTCTACGCATTCGCCAAAAACACAACCTCCGAAGTCGCCCGTCTCGGTGCTAAAGTCGCAATCGGAACCCAAAACCTCCTCGAAGGCGCAGAAACGTTCCTTGCTCCCCGCACAGGTTCGCCTGCCGCTCATCAAGACTGGAACGGCGAAGACTCGGACTCCGCGACCGAAGAAGAACGAGCCGTGTCGCACTATGCGAATCAACCTATCGGTGTCCGCGCCGGCTTGCGATCTGCAGCTCGACATCTCGAGCGCGATCTCTTGACCGCCAGGGACGCAGTGATTGCTATCCCCGCAGAAGTAATGGAAGAAGGAAGTGGCGTGGGCATGGCGAGAGCTCTTGCTCGTCACGCACCCACTGTCATACTGAGGCCAGCGCTGGGCGCGACCAAGGCGCTGAGCAATGCGCTCCTAGGTGTCGGAAACGCCCTTGATGACGGGAGTCGAAGGAAAATCGAAAACGTAAGTCGTCGCCCTCCGCCTCCGCCTCGCCTCGTCTCGCATGGTTGAAAAGCTAATTTTCTTGCCGTAGAAATATAAATCGTCGGCTTAGTCCATGTTTCGCTCCTGCACACGCAGCTCGATTCTGCTCCTACGTCTGATTTCCCACTTAGAGATTGGCTCTTGCATAGCGACGGTGCTCCGTAGACATGTTCTTGGCTTCGCTTTCTTCCGCTCCTTTTTTTCCCTCTTGGACAGACAGGCATTTGGCGTTGGCGTGAACGGCACTGGGGATTGAACTTGCGATGTGGTCAGACGTAGATGGGTCGAATGCAGCTTTACAACCCCTTCATAGTTTAGCACGCTGTGTGTTTGTTTGATTTGTATATTGTTTGTTCCATGTGGGCAAGTAAAATACATGTGAGACCTCGCAGGTCGTTTCAGCAGGAAGAAGTCATCCCGACGAATTCATAACAAATACTAATCCTGATAGGCCTGTCCATGGTAAATATTGTGTAACCCATGATAGCTTCATAACAAGAGCTGCTGCTCCATGCCAAGCTGTTCGCCCATCCTTTAACCTCTTGGTTGACTGATTCCGACACACCCACGCCGAAAAGCGTCCCGACAAAGTCTGACTCACTTCTTGATGACAACAGCGACCTTTGTTTTCTTGTTACCTAGTGCATTGTCCACAACCTTGGTGTTTTGGCGAATATCGTCCTCATCCTCACTTAGATCGATGATCTTCGGACGCTTCTTGCTCGACACAGAGCCTGACCATGTCGTAGCGCTATCGCTCATGCTGAGCTCCTGGGCTCTTGGCTTTCGATCAGGCATGCTGGAAGTTCCAGGAGCCATGAATTGGCGAAGGTCTCTGCTCGGGAGTGGGACATGTGTCCTCGCAGTCGCACTCGCTTGCGATTTGATCTTGTCCATGCCGTCGAGGAGTTTGACATTTTTACGCATAGCATACACGTCGCGCCTCGGGTCGTGCTTGGCGACATCGAGGCCATTGATGGTTTGCAGGTCCAGAGCGTCGGCGCGGTCATCGGCCCAAAACCAGTTGGCGCCATACTCAGTGATCCGCTGGTCGTTGCTGCGAGCAAATGCCCGAGCGTCCAGAAGGCCTTCGCGGCCATCGTCCAGTGAAGGTCGATCATCAGGATCGGAGTTGAGCCAGTACGACATGGCGTCGCGCTCGTAGAGGCGGCCTACAATGCGCGTGAACGGCACCGCAAGCTCCTTGGAGGTGGGGTGCAGCGGGTACCACTCGCCGTATTCTGCTGCTGCGTTCGGCGGCTCAGCATTTGCCTCTGACAGAAATTCTTTGTTCATTGCTCGAGGATCGTTTGAGTATGCAGAGCCGTACACATAAACCTCCGAGTTATACGGGCGACCTTCATCATAATCATTGTTTGATGCGACATTTAGGTTCGACCACTTCAAGCGGATAGTCTTGATGACCAAGACTTCGGTGCAGCGGGTTTGTAGTTTGGCAGTGCTCGGGAAAAGCCGCACAGTGTCCCCCACCACTAGCAACTCGGAGCCAATATAAATGCCATGGCAGTACACACATGCGTTAGGCCATATTCCTCGAAATCGGTACTTGCCAACGAGTGATAAAGTGGTAGAAACAGTCAAAGCGTTGATGACAGTGGCATGCCATTGAGCTTGAGGTACCTTGTCGAGAAGCTCCTTCCATAAGACGAAGGGGCGGGTCTGGCGAAGTGAGACATATCTGTGTCTCTTAGACAGCAATTTATCAGCATCGTTTGGGTTCGGAAGTGGCTCCACGCGAACGCCGGCGTAAATGATGCTCGTTTGGCTGTCGCTGCGATGGATATCAGCGATAGCTGGTGTCTTAGCCGGCACTTCTCCAACCAGGCCGGCTTGCCATGAGGGAGGACCTAGCAGCTCTTCACTCTCCTCGTCATACAGTTGATACTCTCCAGTCTCCCCATGGTACATGATCTCTACGCCAGTAGGCAAGTCCTGGATATAGAGCACGATATCGCCAACCCGTGGAATCCATTGGTCCTGCCGTTTCAAGGTCCTCAGCACACTTGGCAGAATCTTTTGCTCAGCGCGCCAATCTGGACTGAGTGGCTGCTCAATGATCTCGTCAACGGTCTTGTGGCGTCGAAGCTTGTCAATCAGGTTTCGATAGACATCGGGAGTTCCCTCTTCGTCCACACGAGTTGAATCTGCCCCTGTACCTGACAGCTTCGGCCTACCACGTGGCTTGACAGTCGGCACGGGAATTGGAGATTGTACTGCCGGAGCCAATGAACGCTGGACTGTAGTTGGTATCTGAGTTTGAGCTGCTCGAGGTCGCACTTGATTTAGGTGAGTCGGGCGCGAAGAAGCAGAAGCGTGCGTCGGCGCTTTGGGAGTCGCCGGTCGTGACGATGCCGCGCTTGAACTGCGAGCTTGGCTGCTGTTCGAGGAGCTTTTGGGCAAAATGCCGGCAGCGCCAGCGCAGACGGTGCAGGGACATCCAATGCTGTTACCTCGGTTGTTCATCAAGTGTTCAAAGTGCGGATAGAACCTATTTGGAGAGTCGAAGTATTTGTGGCCGGGATGGCCATACAGATACTTGTCTGCATGCTTGGGGTCGGACGGCCGTGGACGCGACCACATCGTGTAACCGTTGGGCAAGGCCTCGAGGATATACTTGGCACCCTCCAATGCTTCGCCTCGTTTCTGCATCCATTGCTGGGCAGTCTTCTCCAGGTAGAGAGTCGGTGGATTGACTTGAGTGTACTGACCACCCTGCTTGGGGACGTGTAGTGCATCGCCGTCGCTGCCAGGCTGTAGTTGAACCACTACACGTGCAGACATGGTCCCTCTTGGTGGTGAAGGTGGCGGTCTTGGACGGAGTCGGGATTCGGCAAGCTGCAAGCAGTGCTGCCCAAAGATGATAGCCACGTAGCACGTGGATAGATGGCGAGTCAAGAGATGCAAGGTGGTGAGGGTGCAGTGGTCTCGATGTGAAGCGACAATCAGGAAGCGCAGCTAGTGTTTGCGCGCGCAGGCAGTCGCGTCCAACAGCAGGTACCGCTAGGTGAGGTGAGGCGGTGTGTCACGGCGCGCTGAAGAGGGCACGTCCGCTGATGCCCGTAGCAAGACATTTAAACGCGAGCAACGCGCAGTGAGGTTTTAGAGCAGCATCGGGCGCTGGTGAGAGTGAAGGAGCATCACGTGCCAGAACTTCGCAAGTAAACTTAGTAAAGGCAGTCGCGACGTGGGGCTTGGCAGGCGCAAGTAAGTCTCGGCTGAGATCCCTGCTAGCATACCGGAACACGCGAAGCCGCTAGACAAGCTCCGCGCCACCACGCCGCTACGCCGCCACTACGGAGTATGGACGGCGAGCTATATCTCCATCGCGCTCGCACAAACATGCTCCGATCACGCAAGCACATGTCGCATTTCCTTTCTCCAGACATCTTCGGCCGACTCTGGATGCGACGGATAGCAGACAGGTCTCGACCTCTCCAGACATGGCAGTGACCGCCTCGCGAAGGGCTAGGCCGCTTCTGGCACTGCCCCATACCGCAATGGGCCCCTAGCGCATGATGGAAGCTACATCAATTATCAACAAGCAGACCGCTCCGCCCAGGACCCTCAGCCTTCCCCCTCACACGCCGTCCGTTGCCTTATTTCCCATACTTGACGCGAGCCTTCGATTCTGGCCAGCTTCAACAACACCCCGGGCATGCGGACGAATCACGCACCACGCACCGAGGATTGGCAGGCGCACCCCTGAGGAGAGTCGAGACAAACACTGCGCCACCTGCCGTCACCATGGACGTCTTTGACGGCCATGGCCCTGCCAGACGAATCTCCACGCCTGCCGGCCAGCGCCTTTCCATGATCATCGAATCGACCCAGGCACGGCAATCCAGGTCGCCTGCCGCTGGCAAGACCAGCGTCACCACCCGAAGCACGTACTGCAACGACCCGTCACATCAGCACATGGGCCCTGTACAGCATGGGTACAACGACCCCAAGGAGCCGGGCGTGTCGATCCTGACTGGCGGGGAGCTGAGCACCCCGCGTGAAGGCATCGAGGCGCGGACGCCCAATGGCAGTGTGTTGAGTGTCAGCGTCTGGAGCGACAAGGACGCAGACAAGTTTGGGCACATACGGCACGCAGCCAGCAGAGGAGGCTGGAGAAGCTGGAGCCGCAAAAGAATCTCAGTCATGCTCGCAATATTGCTTGCGATCGTCATCGCGGTGGCTGTGGGTCTGGCGGTAGGATTGAAGAAGAAGTCCTCACGCAGGTGAGAGTTGCCCAGATGACCCCCTCTATGTATGCAGGCGACTAACACATAGTTCAGTGACTCGCCATCTCTGCCCGCAGACAACCAGGCTAGCCCGACTACGGGCGCAGGTGCCGAAGCCGACCAATCCTCCACGCCTACGTCGGGCTTCCCTGCCGGCTCCTATTCCTTTGTAACATTCCTCGACACCGTGCAATCAAGCTGCACTGCCAACCTCGCGACGTGGTCATGTCCGCCCGCCACCAACTACTACTCCGACCCACAAAAGGCACTCACGATTCTGAACTGGGAGATCAGCGGGTCTGCTGGTGCCTACAAAATCTCTTCCAAGGGCCAAGATCCAACTTTTGGCACAATGTTCCAAAACGAGAAGCTGGAACTGCTCGACGGCGGCAAAGACACGGAGCGATACCGCTTCCAGATCACACGAACGAGGTCAGTGAACATGACGGGACGCATTGGAGAGCAACAGGGCGATTTTATATGCGACTACGGGAGCACGAATATCCAGGGTTCGCTATACACAAAGATGGCGCGAACGTACCCCCAGGACACTATTGCAGTTGGAAACACGGAAAGTCCTGCATGGCCTCATGGTAAGCCAAATCTATGACATGAGCCGCGGGCAAAAGCTAACATGCCCCACAGCCGTGCGCGTCGAACAAACCGTAGCCGGAGGCGAAAACGTCCCCTCGTGCAGGAAGTCTTCAGGCGAGAAGGTCTCGGATGGCTTAGAGGCGCAGGACGCGGGCACTTTGTGCTCGTGCTTGTACAAGAACTGGACACCGGCGAAACCCGGGTACTAGATCTTTTTATTCAACGTCATGTCTTGTTTTTAGCGGTGAGTAGTCATTTAGCGAGGATTTTGAGAGTAGTACTCTATAAAGTACTTTGAAAAGGTGACAAAGCGTGATGGAACCACAGCCCCCACGCTCAAAGGGAGTTGTACATCGAATTGAACATACTGACAAGTTTGGGTAGAGTGCGACACAAGTGAAGAACTAAACAGTAATACCATTACTCGTAACAATGCAACTCCCCAACTCGACTCGACTCATTTGAGCCCAGCCCAGCTCATATCATTACATCATGTCATGTCATATCATGCCATGCCATGTCAAACATCACAGCGCTCCCAAAAAAAAAAAGAACCGTATGCACATGCATCGTCCCGCCGACCGCGCCCTCTACGCAGTCGGCACATTAACAAGCACATACGTCGCGACCGCGCTCGTGACGGCGGGCTGCAACAGCGCGCCTGGAATAGTCGTGAAGGCCGTAATCGTGCTCGTAAACCTGCTATTCCCGCTCGTGCGCAAGCTCGTCGAAAATACGGGCGCGGGGGTGGGCACGTTGACGAGCACGTAGGTTGTGGTTGTCGCTCCAGCGCCAAGAAGGCCGCCGGAAACGCTGACGACGGTCGATGTGAAGGCAATCGAGCCCGAGGTCTGTGTGGTGGATCGAAGCACGGGTGCAGGTGTGGGGAGGTTTACGAGCACAAAGGTTGTGGTTGTAGCTGCAATGCCGAGGAGGCCGCCGGAAACGCTGGTGATTGTGCTTGTAAACGCCAGAGATCCCGAGGTCTGCGTGATGGAATTTAGTATAGGTGTGGGTGTGGGGAGGTTGACGAGCACGAATGTAGTGGTTGTAGCTGCAATGCCGAGGAGGCCGCCGGAAACGCTGGTAATTGTGCTCGTGAACGCTGTGGAGCCAGAAGTCTGCGTGATAGTTGCCAAAGTTTGGCAAAACGGCAGGGCGGTGTTTAAGCACGAGATAAGCGAGGGCGTGATTTGTAACGTGGTGATGCCATTCAGGAAGCAATTTGCTGCGGTTGTGTGGCCGAAGAGGCCAAGTGCTTCTTGACATGCGCCGCCTAGATTTCCAATGGTCACAGAGCATACGCCTGGCAGGCGCTGGATGCAGCGATTACAAAGGGGCAGACGGGTGCGTAGACATGTGTCAAAGTCGGCGCCGGTGAAGGTGCTGAGCAGCGCGGGTCCGAAGCACACGGCGGCATTAACGGTGCCGAAGACGCCCAGGGCGGTCTGGCAGGCTAGAGTGTCGACTGCGCCGATGACGCTGCCTAGGAGGCCGGAGCTGGAGACTTGACATGCACTTGGGAGACTGGAGATACACGTTTGTGCTGAAGCGGTGCCTGCACAGCCGGTTGTGGTGACGGTGGCAAGGAGGGATTGGGGCGCCGTGCCAGTAGTAGTTGGGCAGACGGGGACGTTCTGGCGAAGACAGTTGACGACGTTCTGGCCTGTGAGTGACGAGACGACGCTTCCTAATCTGAAACAGGCCGCGCCGACACCTAGACCAAAGTATCCGAGCGATGCTTGACATAATGCCAAGACCGGAACTTCGAGGATGTTCGTATTCGACGCGAGGTTTGTACAAAGGTCTGGTAGTGCTTGGACACAGTTGCTACATGTGGGAACATGCGCTTGGATACAACGATAGACGTTAGCGCCAGTCAGACTAGACACCAAGCCACCCGTAAAGCAGCCCAGTGCGTCGACGGTTCCAAAGACTCCGAGGGCCGTCTGACAGGCTACGAGGGTGGCTGTGTCGACGATAGCAGTGAGCAGACTTCCGCTGTTCAACGATTGACAAACAGACGGCAAGGTTTCCAAACAATTACCCGTAAAGGAAGAGACCTGAATATTGCAGACATCGGTGGGACGGCTGGTTAGAGTCACAGGGGTCGAAACGACGCCGCTTGGTGCAATCGAGGAAACGATCGGTGCCGCCGATGCAGGGCGCAATATCACAATGGTTCCGGTCTGGCCAACCACGCTAGGCACCACGATCGTGGAAGTAACGACTGCCGAAATTCCTGCAACGGTACTTGTGATGGTAGTGAATGGTGCTGGAATTTGCACGATTACTGTTCCGGTCTGGCCGACAACGGTTGGTATGGCGCCTGTGGACGTGATTGGGGCTGTGGCTCCCACTGCTGGATTGAGCGAAGTGATTGTCGTGAAGGTAGGAGGGAGCTCAATCAGTACAGTACCAGTTTGACCCACGACGGTGGGGGCTGGGCCGCTTGAAATTACAGTGGTAGTCAGCGACGCGATAATCGTGGTGATGGTGGTGAAAGCTGGTGGAATCTGCACAAGCACAGTGCCAGTCTGGCCTACGACGGTCGGTGCTGGGCCAGTCGCTACTACTGTGGCAGTAAGCGCTGCATTGATGGATGTTATTGTGGTGAAAGCCGGCGGGATCTGCACAAGAACCGTTCCAGTTTGACCCACGACAGTTGGAACGGGGCCGGTGGTCACTGTTGCGGTGGTAAGGGCTGGATTGATGGAGGTGATGGTCGTGAAAGGGGGTGGAATCTGAACGAGTACGGTTCCAGTCTGGCCAACAATAGTTGGAGGGGGGCCTGTAGTCACTACAGGGGTAGTAAGCGCCGGATTGATGGAAGTAATTGTGGTGAAAGTTTCAGGAATCAACACTAGCACTGTGCCAGTCTGACCCACGACTGTTGGCACTGGACCTGTCGATACCAAATTGGTAGTGACTCCAGCCGTTGGGTTGATTGAAGTGACTGTCGTAAAGGGCGGCGGGATTTGTACCACGACAGTTCCAGTCTGGCCCAGAATTGTTGGCACTGCCCCAGTTGATGTGATGGGAGCAGAAACACCAGAAGCCAAGTTGAATGACGTGACCGTCGTAAAGGGAGCTGGAATTAGGACAATGACAGTGCCGGTCTGGCCCGCGACTGTTGGTATTGCCACTGTCGAAGTGAGAGGTCCAGAAGCCCCAGCGGTAGGGTTAAGTGACGTGAAAGTAGTGAATTGAGCGGGGATTTGAACAACGACTGTTCCAATCTGGCCTACCACTGTGGGTGTTGCGATGGTTGATGTGACGGGGACGGAAACGCCTGGTGTTGGATTTAACGCAGTAATTGTAGTGAATTGAGGGGGGCTCAGGATTACTATGGTACCAGTCTGGCCCACTACCGTAGGTGTTGCGATAGTTGATGTGACAGGGACGGACACGCCTGGTGCTGGATTTAACGCAGTAATTGTAGTGAATTGTGCGGGGATTTGAACAACGACCGTTCCAATCTGGCCCACTACTGTGGGTGTTGCTATAGTTGACGTGACGGGGACGGACACGCCTGGTGCTGGATTTAACGCAGTGATTGTAGTGAATTGAGGGGGGCTTAGAACCACTACAGTACCGATCTGATTTGCAACAGTTGGGATGGCGATAGTTGATGTGATAGGAACGGAGGCGCCGGGTGCAGCGTTCAGCGTAGTGATGGTAGTGAATTGAGGAGGGACTTCGATCACTACGGTGCCAGTCTGCCCTACAGCTGTTGGTGATACGATTGTAGATGTGATGGGCACGGATGCGCCAGGTGTTGGATTTAGGATAGTAGTTGTGCTGAATTGAGGTGGGCTCAGAATCAATACAGTACCAACCTGGCCTACTACCGTCGGAAACGCGATTGTTGATGTAACAAGTAAGGATGCGCCAGGTGAGGGATTCAGCGAGGTAATAGTAGTGAACTGTGTAGGGACTAAAATCGCTACTGTACCAACCTGACCAGGTGCAGTGGGAGTTGCAATTGTTGTGGTGATTGGCAGCGACGCGCCTGGCGCGTAATTTAGTATGCTAGTTGTAGTGAACTGCGGAACCACCTGGACAACCACTGTCCCGACTTGACCCACGGCCGATGGAGTAGCAATAGTCGACGTAATTGGGCTGGTGGCGCCAGGGGCACTGTTGAGTGACGTGATCGTCGTGAACTGCGGTGGGATGCGAATGAGCACAGTGCCAGTCTGGCCGGCGACTGAAGGCGACACGAGTACTGTTGTTTCCGGACTCGGGGCACCCACCGTGTTGAGAGACGTGATGGTAGTATAAAGCTGATTGGCCAAGACCAAGACTGTTCCAGTCTGCCCAACGACTGACGGCGTGGCGATCGTGGAAGTGATGATGGCTGAGACACCTGCCGGATTCAGGGATGTAATAGTGGTATAGACTTGCGTCACCAAGACCAAAATAGTACCAGTCTGACCAGCTACCGTGGGTGTCACGAGTGTGGAGGTGGTCAAATCTGTGGCACCGGCTACGGGGTTAAGTGACGTGAGAGTGGTGAACAAAGGAGTTATCAGAACAAGGACTGTGCCAGTCTGGCCAGCGAATGTGGGAGCCACGAGTGTTGAGGTAGTTATACCTGTGGCACCAGATATGGGATTCAGGGAGGTGAGGGTAGTGAACACTTGGGTTTCCAGAACGACGACTGTACCTGTCTGACCGACGGCGGTGGGCGTGACAGCCGTCGAAGTAACAACGGCCGTTGCTCCTGGTGTGTTCAGTGATGTAATAGTCGTGAACACCTGAGTCAACAGGACCAAGACGGTACCAGTCTGGCCGGCGATGGTAGGATTGGCAATTGTGGAAGTGACAATACCCGTCGCTCCTGGAGTGTTGAGCGAAGTTATAGTCGTGAACGCCTGATTAACCAGAACAACGACCGTACCAGTCTGGCCGACGGCAGTAGGAATAACGATTGTCGAAGTCACGATAGCACTCACGCCCTGAGGATTGAGCGAGGTAATGGTAGTATATGTCGGTGTCAACAGGACAAGGACTGTACCTGTCTGGTCGGCAATGCTAGGCGTAACCAAGGTCGAGGTGACGATGCCTGAAGCCCCGGCGGTGTTCAGTGAGGTAATGGTTGTAAAGATCTGGGTCACCAGTACAAGGACTGTACCGGTTTGGCCAACTACGCTAGGACTTCCCAAGGTCGAAGTGATGATTCCTGAAGCTCCCGGGGTATTGAGCGACGTAACGGTCGTGAAGGCTTGAGTCACAAGAACAAGGATTGTGCCCGTTTCGCCGACCACTGTTGGAGTAGCGATGGTCGATGTGGTGATTGCCGAAGCACCGGGGGTGTTCAGGGAAGTTATGGTCGTGAATTGCGGAGGCACCTGGACAAGCACTATGCCAGTCTGACCGAGAGCGCTTGGGGTTACAAATGTGGATGTGACGACCGCTGTGGCACCAGGCGTGTTCAGAGTGGTGATGGTAGTGAAAGGCTGAGGAATTAGCAGAACTACTGTGCCAGTTTGACCCAGGACCGTCGGTGTGTTGATTGTAGACGTGAGGGTGGCTGATCCACCTGTAGGATTGAGCTGCGTAATCGTCGTGAATGGCTGAGGAATCTGCGCCACCACTGTGCCTATATCGCCGACAGCGGTCGGCGCCCGAACTGTTGATAGCAAGGTTTCTGAGCCTCCTGTAGGATTCAGAGATGTTACAGTAGTGAAGCTTTGAGGTTCCTGCACAACCACAGTGCCTGTCTGGCCTAGCACACTTGGGAATGCGATCGTTACGGTCGTTGGGACCGATCCACCTGCAGGGTTGAGAGTGGTGATCGTTGTGAACGGCGCAGGGATCTGGATGACTACCGTGCCTGTTTCTTCTGGAAAGTTGGGCGTCGCAATCGTCGCGGTGGCCGTGGAAAAGCCATCGTAAAGCGAGGTGACCGTGACATATATTTGAGGCACCAGTACGAGCTTCGTGCCGACCTCACCGATCAGGCTCGGCGTCGCAGTGAGCGTGTCCACGCTTACCCCGGTGTATACCGAAGTAATAGTAGTATACAGTTGTGGTACTTGAACAAGAACGGTGCCGGTTTGAGTGGCTGCAGATGGGAATGCGATGGTGGATGTTGCCAATACTGAGCCAGTGTAGAGTGAGCTGACAGTGACAAACTCGGCCGGCACTTGCACGAGCACGGTGCCAATTTCATCGGCTCCGGTTGGAACCGCGATTGTAGAGGTCGTCGGCGTTGAACCGGAGTAGACTGAGGTGACGGTGGTGAAACGGGCTGGCACCTGCACGATGATGGTGCCTACCTGACCAGACGCATTTGGCAAGGCGATAGTCGACGTCACCAGCACTGGTCCAGTGTAGAGTGAGGTGACCGTGGTAAACTGTGACGGGACCTGAACGACAACCGTACCGATCTGGCCAATTGCGCTTGGAATCGCCACAGTTGACGTGGCCAGTGCTGAGCCACTGTACAGCGAGGTGACAGTCGTGAACGTTGGTGGTATTTGCACAAGCACTGTGCCGGTCTGGCCTGGGATGCTAGGTGTAGCCAGGGTTGAGAACGCAGTGGTGGATCCAGAGTAGAATGAGGTAAGGTAAACGAACTGCTGTGGGACTTGTACAACCACGGTACCAGTCTGGCCAGGCAGACTTGGTGTGGCTAGCGTCGACGTGATGATGGTTGATCCACTGTATGACGAGATCACGGTGGTGAACTCCTGAGGCAGCTGTATGAGTACGGTTCCAATCTGCCCTGAAGCACTTGGAATGGCAAGAGTTGACGTAGTGGCCACCGATCCGGTGTAGAGAGATGTGAGTGTGGTGAATTCGAGTCTTGGCTGAGGTACTTGGATTATCACAGTGCCAATTTGGCCGGGAATGCTGGGAACCGCGGCTGTTGATGTTGCAATTACTGATTGCAACGGGTCTGTATAAGTTGAAGTGATAGTAGTGAAGAGGCCTAGAGGGACCTGGACAAGCACTGTGCCAGTTTGCCCAGGCAGACTGGGAGTCGCGATGGTCGAGGTGCTTGCAACAACTTGCAGTGGGTCTGTGAATGTAGATGTGATGGTGGTGAATGGAAGCTGCGAGATCTGAGGTACTTGAACAAGCACTGTGCCAGTCTGACCAGGAAGTACGGGGCTTGCAATTGTCGAAGTCCTAGCGACCGACTGTAATGGGTCGGTAAATGTGGACGTGACAGTAGTAAATACCTGCGGTACCTGCACAAGCACCGTGCCCAGTTGCCCGGCCAATGTATTGGGTTGGGCCAGGGTTTCAGTGATAGGTACAGATCCGCTGTAGAACGACGTGAGGGTGGTGAATAGCTGAGGAAGTCCGTTACTCGAACCTGACAGACTGGCGCTGCTGGGTGCAGGCGTTGCGGCGCTTGAGGGGAGCACTAGAAGAATAGTGCCAGGCTGGCCGAGTGCGTTGTTTGGCAAGGCTAGAGTCGCCGTAACTGGTGTTGAGCCAGCATAGAACGAAGTGGTGGTGACAAACAAAGGTGGTAATCCGGCCGACTGGCTTGCACCGCTGGGCGCAGGTGTCGCATCGCCCGAGGGAACCTGCACGAGAACGGTTCCGAGCTGTCCCAGAGCGGGATTTGGGAGCGCCAAAGTTGCAGTGACACTTATTGAACCTGTATACGAGGAAGTGATAGTAGTGTACAGCGGCGGAAGTACAATGCCTGCACTTGACGGGCTTGCGATGCTTGATACGAATGTTGCAGCACTAGAAGGTAGTTGCACCAAGACTGTCCCGGGAATCCCGAATACGTAATCCGGCTCGGCCAAGGTTGTCGTAACGGCGACTGACCCGGTGTAGAATGAAGTGGTGGTGACATACGGGAAAGTCACCTCGGGTCCGGGACTTGGAGTAACGATGATGTTCACATCGCTCCTTGTGAGTGCAGATGCGGACGTAGGAGAGGGAAGCTGCACAAGAATCGTACCAAGCAGACCCAGTCCAGGCTGCGGTAAGGCCAACGTAACAATACCTGGAGTAGAGCCTGGGTAGAAAGACGTGATAGTGGTGTATTGTGGATCAACCGCAATGGAACTGCCCTGAGCGATGTTGCTAGGTATGGGCGCAGATGCAGACGTAGGAGAGGGAAGCTGCACAAGAATCGTACCAAGTAGACCAAGTCCTAGTTGCGGTAAGGCCAGCGTAACAGTAACTGGAATAGAGCCTGGATAGAAAGATGTGACAGTGGTGTATTGTGGATCAACAGCGACAGAGCTGCCCTGGCCGATGTTGCTAGGTATGGGCGCAGATGCTGACGATGTGGGGAAAGGAAGCTGAACTCGCACGGTACCTAATTGACCAAGTCCCGGAACTGGCAGAGCTAGGGTTGAGGTGATAGGGACGGACCCAGAGTAAAATTCGGTGATCGTCGTAAACTGTGAGAGTCCAATGCTTGGTGCAAGTGTCGGTACACTCACGCCAGACGGCAGCGATATACCTGGTATCGAAGAGGGGAGTGGGAGCGACGACGAAGCTAGAGCTGTAGGCAGCGATGGTCCCAGCGGTGCAGATACACCGGGGGATGATGACAGTCCCGAAGGCAGTAACGCACCTGGGGACAATGAGGAGAGGCCAAGTCCCCCGCTAGGCACAAGTACAAGTATAGTTGTCGTTGCTTCTGGATTTGCCGTATCCAAGACTGTACTGGTACTGACAGCCTGGCCAGCCCACTCCGATGTCAATGTGACATATCTACGCACGATTGTATTTGTGATCGTCGAGAACGCGGTGACGACAGTGCTGAGTAAAGTCGGGGCATTCCCAATCGTGATGGCAACATCGAATGGCAATGGCGTCAGTGTTGTGTTTGCGGTGATCTGAGTCACGACCTCGACGGGTTGGCCGATGACTGTGGGGGCCAGGCCATATTCGACAGTATATTGCGTGAGGCAAGTCCCTTGTGATTGTGATGGCGGTGGTTGTTGTCTTGCCAGGTGTCTTGGTTTCCATGCTGATGCGACCAGTGGAAGAATATGCACCAGGAGTCCGAAAGAGACTTTCATGGCGGCGATAATCGCGAGTAGAGCTCAAACTCGAAAAGAGCGAATGGACTGCGGAATCGGGCGCGAGATGTCTCTGTCGTTTCATATTGGGCCTTTTGCTATTGTTACATGGTTGAACCGTTCGAGAGCCTCACAGCCCATTCCATGACAGCAGCTCCACCGATTGATTGGTTGGGAAAGCAGGGCGCGCATTTCTCGCCATATTGTCATTTTGTGGTGAGATCTCTGGAGTGTGTTGAGACGGAATGAGGAGCCAAGAGGAGACGATGTCCAAGCATCTTGCCCGTGCAGCTTCATCGGACACGATTTCTTCTTGTTCTTTCAGCCTACGAGTACAACTACGATCAGATGTGTCTCGTCGGAAGTATTGAGGCGATGCACGTTGGCCGGTGCTGGCGTAAGACAATGAGAAAAGTTGACCCTGGACCTAGCACATCCTCTTCAAGACTAGCGTTGTCACGGTCCAGTCTGCCAAGCGATCTTCGAGGCAGCCGGACAAGGCCGAAGGATGCTAGACACCACGAATTTCACTTGTCAATCGTTACACTCCAAGCTTGGCTTATTTCCCCCTTCCGAGGTCGTTCCTCGGAATCGGATGATCCCTGCGCATTCTGCGGCCAGGGGTTGGACTAATAGATTGTGCGAGTTCCATGGGCTGCACACCGGCGCATAGCACGGAGTTGCTCGTGGAGATCTCTCAGCCATGTTCTGGAATGCTTCTTTGCAGCCGCCAAGAGTACGGTAGCGACTTAGATGAGCTTGTCAGTATTTAATCACCAAGACCTCACTCGTTCATGGATCTTTCGCCATAGTCACCCTTTTCGCACACTCGTTTCCAATAGCTTCACTCGAACGCTTCCCAAATTCACTTCAATTCGACGCCCTTGTTTCTTGTATTGCTCGAAAACTTAATCCAACCAACAGTCGACCCCAGGTAAGGCCACGTTACCATGCGGCTGCTAAACTATCTAGTGTATAATCTTCCGGATACCGCCTCTTGGTTGCGTGCACCTCAAGGTTTGTCCAGGCGCGAACTGCCACTAGGAACATGCAGCACAACTACCACCGTGGGGATACCAGCCGGAACATCAATTAGTACCGTGACGGCCACATATGTAAAACGCCAGGAGCCCCTGGCCTGCACAGTAACAGTCAATGTAAGTTCATCAACGTTAACTACCATAAACAGTTTGACCTCCACGTATAGCGGTCCATCCGCCGGCCTATCTGCTTCTCCGGTACGTCCAAGTTTCCTTTCTCTATGCTCAAAACTGTGCTTTAAAAAAGTTGTGGGGGGATGATGCGTACCGTGGTGTTCCAGACCGCAGAACCGTCGTTCTGTAGATCACGATGAACTCTTACGGGGACGGCCCACCCACACTTTTGATCCCATTCCTCCGGGCATCTTTTTCAACATCCACGAATGCTTCGGTCGCCGTGCGCGTCGCTACCTCTCCGAGTATCATCTCAGGTTGTCGCTACATTAAAATGGTGGCCATTCAGCACACATTTTAGGCAAACTGTACCAGGGATTATAACGTGTTCACTTGACTTTAGACGAGAGCCTTACGCATTGCTCGCACATGTTCTGAACTGTGTAATTAATGATCTTTGCATTTCCTCGACAATCGGACAGCTGTAACAAACTATCCATCGACCCCAGACTTCCCGAGTCCATTTGAACATGTTCGCTTATACAAAAAAATTCATTGTGCATTGACCTATCTGTCCTGCCTTCATGATATAGCTTCAATTTCGGTGTGGATGTCATGCATGACTCGTCTCTTTCTCCGTGGTCACAACAATAAAGAGCTTTGTTCAAACCACAGCAAACCTGTATCTAGTCACGTGCGTTGACGCAAGCAGCGATACTCAACAAAGACAAAGACACGACCCAAAGCTCAGATGGATAGACAAAGCAAGATCCGCTTACTTTCATAAGCATCGAACCTGCACCGTCGCCGCCATTGCAACAAACTTGACATAATCCTTCTCACGTCCACGTTTTCGTACCATTCATCTCACAACAATCATGACTTCATGGATAAAAGATGCGGTGCTGGACGCACTCGGATTCAGCTCCCCACCTGCTCCCGCGGCGAGCATCAAGCGCAAAGCCAGCGACGATCACCGCGGTCGCGCGAAGAAGGTGCGATACGATGCCGAAGCGTACCGCAATGCGCCATACGGATCAGACGATTCAGCGTGCTTTGCTGATGGAAACTATCTTGCGACATGTTCCAAGACAAAGGCGAAGTTCGTGCAGATGCCAACAGTCGAATTGTATGCAGCAGATCTTCCAGAACTGTCGACAGAGGAGTCGGACGGACGACTCATGGCTGGGCATATGGGCCAACGAAGCCGAAATACTCCCAAGTACACTGCAGCGCTGAATTTTCGAGACTTCGCTTCTAAACCAGTGAAGAGCTCTGTCGCTGCCGCTGCTACGCCAAAGGCCAAGCCTGTCACAACTACCACTGCACCCAAGCCTATCGCTACAACTACGAAACCTAACCTCGTCGCAACTTCAACAATCTCCAAATCCACCCGCGTCGCACTCAGCCCTGGCGCTCAGGATCTGAAGAGGAAAGTCCACATGTCCCCCGCAGAAAAACGGACTATTGATCCCAACAAACGCGCGCTCGAACTCGCGCTCAGCGCCAAAACTCCCAAGCGTGCCATCTTACACGACTTTCGAGAGCCCGAGTACGCGTGTCGGGACGTCGAGATTCGTGACGGCATATGGTCGATCATGGACCTCGTGGAGGGGTTTAGTGATGAGTTCTTCGCGTTTCAAGTTCAGGTCGGAAGCAGTGGGCAACTTCCGGAGAGTTTCTTCAAGCAGTTCAGTGTCGACTCTGCCAAGGTGATTGGATGCGTGGCGTCTGGAGGCCCGGCAGGCGTGCAAGGCTGGCATGATTTATTCGTTGATGAGCAGAAGCGGCGGGCTGTGGCCATGGCTGTTGTCGGGAATGTGCTTGTTGAGCAGGTGTTCGGGCATTTGTTCTTTGGTGGGACGGAGGAGCAGATCAAGCATATGACTGAACTACAAGACGAGTTCAAGGATGAGGATGGTAAGTTGCGACTACTCTCTGCACGATACGCACCTTTACAGCGAATGTACTGACGCAAAGATAGGTTTTGACCGTAACGCGCACTATGCAGCGTACATGCGATCTGTGCTGAAAGCCGACAAGACTGGAGCCTGTAACCTCCCAGCAAACTTCGCAAACCACGCCAACCTCATCGTCGGAGCCATATACACGCACCTCAAACCCATTCTCAGTCTCAGCCCCCACCGCGCCACCCTCGAAGCCATCATCCCACCCCTCCACACCATCGTCACACAAGCAGGCCTTCTCAGCCTCTCGATGCGCCTGGACCCGCACACAGTCTACCACTTCACACCAACCTTCAAAGAAGACACATTCACCTCCACGCGCATGGAGTGTTTCAACAAAGCGCAAATGGAACAACAACACCCACGCACACCCGCCTCCGAACCGCGCCTCACCCGCACCGAAAAAGCGCGCCGTGCAACTCTCTCAGAAGCAGAGAAGAAGCGCGCAACCAACGACGACCCACTGACGCAAATCACCATCATGGACGGCGTGACTGCCTATCGCCTCGGCGGCTGGGAAAATCCTGCGAGCACGACTACTTTGCGGCGCTACGAGAAGCCGGAATGGGCGCATAGAGGCGTGCGGATGCGTGCGCTGACGCAGGGGTGGGTGTATTGTCGATGGGGGCGGGCACGGAGCTTGAAAGATGGGAAGGGGAATGATGGGCCTGCTGCTCATGGTGTCGCTTGGGATGGAGGGTTCAAGGAGTTTAGAGATGTAGAGGGGGTGGTTGATTGGTTGGGGCTTGAGAGGGAGGGGAAGAAGGAGGCGGAGAAGGCGATCAAGAAAGGAAAGGCACTGACTGAAGCGGATTTGCAGTCACAGTTGAGGGAGGAGGTAGACGGTTGACGTTCGTGGTGCTGTGAAGGGGTTGTTCGTACACGTTTGACACAACGATTTTCGTACCTTTAGCTGTTGTTTTCTTTCGTTGCTCTAGACTATACACGGCGTGTGTATCGATCCTTCGAATACGTACATTAACTTCTCACACCACCTTTGCCACTTCCAAAACTGATCGCATAACGAGTGAAGAATCTCAGGGCCATTGGGTGCCATAGTGTGCCTCTATCGACGCTTGCTTGGATATCTCAGGCGCTCCATATGTTATTCAAGGCCAATGACCCCATCCTAAAATTGCCCAGTGAATAATTCTCCTCTCGACATCAAGTCACTCATTGATATCCCATTCGGAAGTGTGCTCATGGGGTTCCGATGCTGCTGATACAGAAACGCTTTGCCTCGTTCGACCTGTTTCTTTCGTATGATATAGAACTCCTAGAATTTTGTCGTGAAATAAATGTCCGTCGTCGGACGTGACCAGGGCCAATTGTCGAAGAAATATCGGGCGATTGATGTGCAAAAATACTTCCGATGGGCAGCCCTTGGTCTTTGTCCTCCTCTTGCTTCATCCTCCTCGAGGGTCGCATAGGCCGGATTACGCCCGCTGGATCCCGCACTACTCGGTATGACACGTCGCGATGACATGTGTATGTCATCGTGCATCGTCTTGGGCGCACAAGCTGCTCGAATCGCGGCGTCGATTGTATCATTGCTGTGATGGAAAGATGGAGGACGGCTTGCCATCAAACGACGCATGCAGCTGCAGCCATCGCAATGGATGCGCGAATCAAGTACAACCATTGGTCTGGAGAACAGTTTGCGAAACTCGATCGCCGCTCGCGTTAAGGCTCGCGACGTCATCTGTGCTGATCGCTTGGTGCAGCTTGCGCGCGATGTACATGCATAAAAGAGAAGGCCCGATATTAATCGCTCACTTCGTGCCTGGCATCTGGGAGAAGTTACGCCGCACCCCCATACGAAGTCTCGCGCACCCCCATAAGCCCCAGTCATAAAGCCCTTCAAAGCCACCCACACACCTAGAATATTTTCTGTGTCCAGGAAGCAGAAGAGGTATTTTAACTACGCAGATGTTGTAAGTGTTAGAAAAATAAAAATAAAATATTGTACAGGTGCTTATTTACGCTGTTAAAGTAGAGCAGTTAAAAAGTTTAATTCTTAGACTTTTAGGTCTAGCCTAATATAAGTGCAGGGCTAGATTTACTTAAGATAGTTACGGAGTAGCTAATTTAGCCTTAGTAGTGTCTTTGGGGGGTGCGCAATACTTGGTATAGGGGTGCGGCGTAACGTCTCCCCTGGCATCTAAGTAATCTTGCCTGACTTGATAGTGCTAGGACATGTGGCACGAAACACTTGTTATGGTATCCTGCTTCATGGAAGGAGCTGTCACGGTCAATTTCTCGAATATCTACCGTAGCAACTTGAGACACAACGAGCGCAGCTAGCCTAGCGTGTGAAGTACGGCCAGCCAATGCTAGACCTACAGTAGAAACTGTACTGTGGTATGTAAGATCTTACACCGCGGTCGTACTTCGGATGCTGCCGGTCTATGGAGTACCGGTAGCTGCGCTCGCCGCTGTCACAAGTTTCTACTCTGTACGGTAATTGCTGTCGGAACATGGCAGATTGTTTCCATCAAGTCCGAACTTCCAGTCATCCCATATGTACTGTAACTTTGTAATTTGTGCAACGTTGTGAAGCGACCGGTGAGGCAACTTGCAGCTGCGTCGCTTGCTGTGGTGCTGCTTAGTCCTTTCCCCTTCGAAGCAACAAGCCCAGCTCATCCAACTACCATTTCGGGTAGGCAGTGACATCTCTCTTTATTACTTTCGAAATAGTACAGAGTACGCGGTACCGGTAGCTTGATTGCTACCTGCTCCACCACGCTGACTGGAGGTGGGTAAGGGGCCAGGGCCTGTTCGATGCACTCGTTTCAGGCTAGGATTTCGCCCGATAGAGCACCAGTTTGAAACTAAAGTTGGGATAGGGCTGTGTGTTTGGTAAAATAGCATTTTAAAAGGGGAGCTATTACTGCTCACCCCTAGTATAAGCCCCTGTCTTGAACGGTAAACCCCCTTGAAAGCCAACCGCACACCCAAAATATTTTCTGTGTCTGGTAAGCCCAACAGGATATTCCAATCACGCAGAACTACTAGGCGTTAAAAACGGAGTCTTGCAAAGGTGCTTACTTGTGCTGTAGAAATTAAAGATCTTAAGGAGTTTAAATGGTAGACTTTTACGGAGTAGTCCAAACGCAATGTGAGTGCGGAGCTGGATTCACTTAAAACGGTTGGCTGATCATTTGACCTTGGCGGTGTCATAAAGGAGTACCCGCCCCACGAGCCGAGCGGAGCTCTTGGCTCGTGGGGCGGGTCTCGTGGGGCGGGTAGCAGGTAACCCTTGTACTACTATGTAGGGGTAGGTAACAACGTCTCCCTTTGAAAAGGTACAACTAAATTAACGTGTTTGTTAGCGAACACGCAAGAAAAATTACTCTGCTTAGTGTTTACACAGGCAACAATCTAGATTCTACCCCTTTGAGTGAACTAGAGACACTAGCTTCGTTCTAGTATTTTGAAATACTTTCTTGTGAGCTGGAGCTTCCGGTCTACACCGTGATGGATCAACTTGGCCTAACGCCTAGTCCTCTACGGATGGGTTAATCTAAGATAAAATGAGACAGGTTACCGAACAGACCTCTAAATCTCAGCTCGTATAATGTATCCTTCTAGCTAGGAGAGGCAACGCGCTTGCCCTAGGCTTCCACACGAGCCCTACCTTATGTAAAATCAAAATGAGAATTTCAAACTGGTGTACCAAACAAGCCTAGCAGATGTCCTGTGCGGATCTTTCTTGCTAGCTCTAGGTAGCCAGGGCAAATCTTTTAATATATTTCATAAAAGGCACCTTAGCACCAGAAGTTTCGCCTGTACGGAGTAGTTGAACAAGTCTTACTTTGGTTTCTCAATCATGCAGATGTTAGGCTTAACACTTTTCGCAGTCAGCTTGAGTGCTAGCATCGTCACAGCTACTTGCGGTAGCATAATAGCACGAAACAATAGTATGTCTTGCCATTCCAGCATTTCACAAAACTTTACTAAGACTCGTAGTAACGGGCAATGCCCCTGAAGTTACTGTCAACGACTACTCGAGATTACATTTACCTTCCAGCCGATACCGCACCAGATCCCTCCGCAAACGCAAAACCCCGATGACGCAAGCGGCTCTTCTTACCTATGATGAAAGCGCCTACTATGCCAGGGTACAGGTTGGTGACCAGTACTTCGCTCTCCTCCTTGATACTGGGAGCTACAACACCTGGATCGCAACGACGGATTTCCGCTGCTCCGACGGTGAAGGAAAATGTAGATTTGGACCCTTGTTTGACCCTCGTAAATCACGGTCATTCCAAGTACTTGGAAATGAGTTCTCGCAGAGTTATGAGGATGGCACAGGCGTCCAAGGTTATGTGGCAAGAGATAAACTTAGTATTGGAGGCGGGAAAGATCCACACCTGTCTACCACTATGAATATTGGCATGGCAAACAAGGGAGAATGGGACAGCGATGACATAGGTAGTGGAATGATTGGTCTATCGTTCCCTAGGAAAGTGGATGGAGAGGATGGCCAGGAGTGGGCTGCTGCGAGCCTCCTGTATAGACTGTAAGTCCCCTCTGCCCTATTCTACTCTCCCACCTTCAAAGGCAGTTGAAATCTAACACCAACGTGAAATTTCAGGTTCGAGCAAGAATCTATGCCCCCCGTCTTCTCCCTCGCGCTCGAGCGCAAGAGTTCCTCTGACTCTAGAAGAGGCGGCACCTTTACTCTCGGCGGCATTCCTGACGTCGAAACAGATCACCCCTGCGTCGAAATACCTACTTTACCTGAAAGGGGGGACTCACACGATGACTACACTATTCAAGTCGACGGATTCGACATTACTCCCCATGGTGCTTCAACTTCTGAACAACACCTGGGTGGACCATTCATATCTTACAGTCAAGAAATGGCAATTGACTCTGGCTCAGAAGTACTTTGGGTCCCCGGAAAAGTCGCAAAATACATCGCCTCCCTCTTTCCGGAAGTGAAACAGCTCCGCCCTAACGGCCGGTACTATGTGCGCTGTGATGCTCCTGCTCCACGCGTTGGTATCAAGATAGCTGGCAAATCATACTACATCTCCAAAAAGGACTTACTCTCTCCTGTACCAGGCCGCGACAATGAATGCAAACTTAATATTGGGCCTGATGATCAACGAAAATTATTGCTAGGCGCTGTATGGTTAAAGAATGTGGTTGTAGTGTTTGATATGACAAACTACGTGGATGATCGCAGAAGAGGAAGCGATAAGATAAGGAACGGGATCATTAGGATTGCTGGGAGAAAGAGGTATTAGCATGTTTCACTAGATGAGAGAACTACATTTGGCGAGACATTCAGATCGAAGCAGAGAGTTGTTTTTGTCAAGTAGTTAAATTGAGCAACACCCCAAAGTCCTCGGGCCAACTGGTTTTCAAAAAGTCTCAAGGACTTCGCATGCTATGGCATGAGGCCCAAACGTACGGCAAAAGCGTGTTGTATCTTGTGATTGTATTGTTAGAGTTGAAAGTCTCATAATAGAGACGGCTGGAGCTACAAGGCACTAAGCCTAAGTAGGAGGTCCTTTATGGAAACTCTATTTCTGTTCCGTTCTGTACATCGCACGGGCTTGTTGCTTGCGATAACGACCACTCAGTTCTCGTGCGGTAGTAAGGGCGTAACAGAAGCTACTGTGTGTGTTGTGCAAGGTTTGTCTTGAGATACCAGATTGTCACGTTGCTAGTACACAGTACTACTCCGTTTTCGACAGTCTATGCGGTACTCGGTTCCGTACGGAGTACACTCGCGTGATTCCAGGGTTCAGGCCTGCATAAAGCGCGTGCGCGGACTCCGCGGAGAGGCCCTTATATCCAAGACTGCTGGGTGATCGAGGTCGTATCACGACCGGATTAAATTTTGCCCTCCACCGCTACATGTGCACCCCCCTCTCTGCAGACTGGCCTGCACGCTAGCTGCTGTATGCGTTAGTTAAACTGCTGTGTATGCGACGCATGAAGAAGAAGATGAACGTAGGCCTTACTGTCGGCGCTATTGTTCAGGCGACATCATCATGAACACCTGCAACTGCAGGAGACGTAGTAGTGGTGATTGGCATGCAGTCACGCTAACCAAAAGTGGTATCGCGGTCCCAGAAAGGAAATGCGGTTGAGTCTCAGTCAACAGGGAAAGCCGGACATGGAGCCGTGCGCAGGACGTTTTATCTCACAATGCATATGAACCACAACATAAGCAGTTTAAGGAAATCCATGTAGATAAAAAGGTGTAGTAGGTTAGTCAGACCAGTCTTGTCTGGACATGTTCACGATGAAAAGTTATACGATTGTTGCAGCATTGGTTCAAATGGTGTGGCTGTACTCCGTAGTTAGCAGGCATCTGTTTTGGCATGGAAGCGACCCAACTATCTATGGCTTTCCCTGTTTATGGAGTACCAAGACCTTGGATAGGATGAACGCTCGCTCGACCTACTTCGAGGCGTTGGCTAAGCTGGATACAACCCAAGTTTGAGCATAGTGGCCGATGCGGGTGGCTGGGAAATGCACCAGCGGTCCACCGAGGATGCTATATTATGGTGCGTTGTAGTAACGAGGAGTACCACCTAACATATAAAGAATGATGTCTGAAGGGATGCTTGGCGAATGGGAGAATGTTAGTGACGCCCGTTATCGGAAAGCGGCTTGGCTCAATGTCTGAGATTCCCGCTCTCGTGTCTCAACACGTTCCGCTCGCGATGAACTTGGATGTGACGACGATCGAATTGCGAACAGATGTTGTAACGCGCGCATACGTATGGAGTAGTCGCTGTCGATTACCTGCAACTTACGACGACAGCGATAGAGATGAATGACAAAGTGACGTGGGAGACAGATTGCTCCGCACCACGTCAGCGTGCTGAAAAGTACGTACTGCGCCAAGCAGAACGTGGGATAGAGACCTGCTGCAGGGTCCAATAGCGGAAAGCAATTTAGGCGTGACTTGACAAGTTGACAGAGGCCGGGAGCAGAAGCAGGGATGGCTGGCTTCTCAGAGGCCTGTCGCCCAATCTTGGACCGTTCCGGTACTCGGAATGTGGTCACGAGACGACGAGGTGCAGGATGAAAAGACATCATGCGGCTTGCTGTGCAGGGGCTGCAATTGGAGACGAACAAATGTCCGTGGGGTGCCACTTTGGGGTATGTCTGAGGAGACATGCTACTGAGACGGCTTGAAGTCGGTCTACAAGGTCGGTACGTCGTGGCAGCGGTGGCAGTGGCTGGCCATGTGGCATGAACCATGGTAGCCCTGGCACATTTCACCGAGCATGTACGGAGTACATATATGGTCTCTCAATTACTAGCTGCCGTGGGTAGTCTTGGACACATTGAGCATGTCGCAGGCTAATACGTTAGCGGCGGCTACTGTTGTGGACTGACACTTGTGTAAGACCGGCCTGCCTATCCCAGCTGCACTCTGCCGATGCGGCCGGGCAGACACGGCGCCGGTCGTGACGGCGAACAAAGATGTCGACAGCTTGTGTTGGAGGCGGGGATGGTGGGTGTCAGGACTCACGATGTGACGCTACTGTGTATGCGAGGGCAGTGAGGGCGTGGAGGCGAAGCAGACGTGGCAGAAGAGCAGGGCTGACGGCACCAAGCCTTCTAGAAGATGTGGATATGCCATATGGGCAGCTACGCATGCACTTGCAGCGGCAGAGCTAGCTGCAGTGGAGACGGGAATCATCTCGCGGTGTATGTTTGATGAGCATCGAGCGTCGCGCTGGGTGACGGTGAATCGTGCTATATATGTACTAGCCCTGGGTACTTGACGGTGTGTCGGATATTCCTCGGCTTACGGCTTGTGGTGGGAGAACGTGGAGCGACTCGGCCACGTGACGAGGGGGAGGGGCTGAAGACTCTGGGCAGCAGCGAAACGGGTTGGAGCAGCGAGGCGTGGCACAAGCATCACGAACGGCTTGCCGGCGCTGCTTGGGAGACGAATATAATGTGACCAGGCCGGGGCTGACAGGCCGGTCCAAGCCCCGGTTCTCTAGTACATGCGTAGATACCGGCTTGGGGTGGCCACACGGCCACTGGCCATGGGCCCTGCCCTCCAGGCTCCAAGGTCCAGCGTTGCCTCGGACAATGCAAATCACCGGGCGGGCCATGTGGCTGGGGACTGGCATTGCAAGACATCGTGGCCCCGCGCAGGCCGCGCAGGTGGCATGTCCCCATGAAACAAAGGCGTGCCGGGCGGCGGGCGCTGTCGCTATCGTTGCTCCCATCGCCAGACCTGCATCTGCCTGCCGCCGGCGACTCGCGAGAGCACAGTAGCGCCTTGCGGCCATTGGCACACCAGTCCAAAGCGTCCACCGCGCCAGGGATTCCACCGCAAGCGTGCTCAGGAAATCAACCGTACCGCCGACCGTTCATCGTGCTCGTCACCGCTCCGTCGCAGGCAGCATAGATATAGTCCTGCCTGCGCCCCGGCGGACTGGCCCCATACTATTAGTCCCCCAGCAGCATCGCCAGCGACCGCACTGCAGCACTGCCGCACTGCTGAGCACCACAGTATTATACCCGTTCATTGCTCTTGGCCGTCGCCCAGCGCCACTCCAGCTCCAGCCGCTCAGTCATCCTCAGCCAAGCCCGTGCCCACCCCTCGAGTCGCCATCCCGCCGCCGCCTCCACCACCTCACCGTCCCCCCTCTCCCCCCCCGCACCGACACCGCCGCCGTGAAGCTGGATTCCCACGAGACCTCACCGCCGCCCCTCTCCCACTCGCCGCGCGAATCCACCGCAGCGAGCACCCCCATCACCACTCCTGTGCAGCAGCCTGCCTCGCCGCACTTTGGGCGCCACAAGCAGGACGCGAGCGCCCCCTCCGCCTACGCCTGGCACCGCCAGCCGCACGGGCTTGTGGCCAGCCAACTGCCCGAATCCGAGCTCCTGTTCGAAGACGCGGGCGACTGCAGCTTTCCGCTGTTCCCCGACAGCCCGCAGCCGCACAGCCAAGTGCGAGCCATGGCACAAACAGCCTCGTCCATCGACATCCAGGCGCCCCCGCGCTATGGCTCCAAGTCGCCGCCAAACCAGACGTCCAACCTCACTTCGGCTCTGAGAGAGGCCGAGGCCAATCGTGATGCCACCTCAACGCCCAACCACTTGACTCCGAACGGCTTCGAGCTTCAGCGCCCCGGCATGGGCGAGCGCAACCCCTCCGTCACCATGCCCGGCTCGTCTTTCTACGGCAGCGGTGCCCGCCCCATCTCCATGCAGGACAGGCCACGGCGCGAGTCCAACACCATGGGCAGTTTCGCCGGTGGCATGAGCTGGGGAGGCGTATCCGTCGGGTCCTGGATCCGCGATGAGTAAGTATCACCAATCCATGACAACGATCAAGATGACATAGCTAATGCGCTCGACAGCATCATGATGACCGGCACTTCGCCTGCACCCTTCGCCAGCGGGCAATCGCCTTCCTTCCACTCCTCGTCATATCTTCCCAAGATGGAAGCGAATTTCATGAAGGACTTCACTTGCTGCGGCCTCACCCTCGCCTCGTTACACGACTTGCTACAGCACTTCGAAGAGACTCACGCCAACGCCGCCGCGCCTCGACCTTCGCAGCCGGCTCAGAGCGGATTCCCACCCACCTCCGATGGTCCGGCCGCTTCCATAGCTCCTAGCCAGACCCAGGGTGAGCCAGCCATGAACACTCAGCTTGGTTTCCAGCCCAGGTCGGCCTCGATGAGTGGCGGTCGACAGCGCCTTGGCTCTGTGAGCAGGTCAAATCTGTCAACCGTGCAGGACATGGACACTTTGGATGACATGGAAATGGATGGCATCGGCTTTGACAACCTCGATCCCATTGACGAGACGCCAAACCATTACCCCGTGCGGCAGCATCAGTTCAACCAGGCCCAAAACCAACTGCCACAGTTGAATGTCAACTTGGCAAATTCCATGCAGAACCACCAAGGCTTGCGAACATCAACACCTACCACTCCAGCAGCCTCGCAGCAATTCAACTTGCAAAACAACCCGACGGTCTCTTCAGTTAACACTCCCACGCTCGGCACTGTACCAATGACGCACAGTCTAACCACGCCTGACTCCTCGCACCCCGGTACGCCAGCAGAGCTCGACATGGACTTTGGGGGCGGCTTCAACCCAATCATGGGTATGGGCGATATGGGCATGGGTATGAACATGAACATGAACATGAATTTCGGCAACGGCTTTGGCATGAACGGATTCGACAACAACAACGGCACGATCGATCAGCCTGGAAAGCGCCTGTTCAGTAAGCAGGGCGGCGGCTTGAGTCAAGCGCAGCTTCAAAACGCCTTGAAAAACTACCAGCTCGGAGGTAACGACCAAAGCGAGCTTGCACGGAGATTGCGCGAACAACAAATTCTCAACGGCGCGAGTATACCACAGTTCCCCTTCCCAGAAGAGGTCAAGCCCTTCAGGTGCCCAGTCATTGGTTGCGAAAAGGCGTACAAGAACCAGAATGGTCTCAAGTATCACAAGCAACATGGTCATCAAAACCAGCAGCTCAAGGAGAATGAGGACGGTTCTTTCTCTATTGTCGATCCCCTGACGTCTATACCATACCCTGGTACCGTCGGCATGGAGAAGGAGAAGCCATATCGATGCGAGGTTTGTGGCAAGCGCTACAAGAACCTCAATGGCCTCAAGTACCACCGTTCGCACGCTCCTCACTGCAATCCTGAGCTGGCTCTTCAGAAACTCGGGCTGACTGGCAACCTGCAAAAATTACAAAACATGCAGAACGCGAATGTTGCCGGTGCTGGCATGGGAGTTGATCCTTCCATTTTCTAGATGCACACCAGCCAAGAGTTTACTCCTTCTGTCGAGCTTTCTTTGATCGACGACCCTTTTAATACCCTTCATTTGGAAGTCAGCCACACCGACTTTCGATCACGCATGCATTTTGCTGTTCTTACATTCCACGGTCCATGGCGACTTCCACCAACAAGCTACACTCACTCTGGAGTAAATCCTGCATCAGTACTGGCGTTCTTGGGATAGAGATTTGACCGCCCATCTAGCACTAAGAACAGCTAGCTCTGTAATCTTGGATACTACGTGGTCCGCTAAACATACGTTTCGCTTCATGTACATCTCTCCCGAGGTGCATCTTCATGGAACACTTCAAAGTCGGTATGACGACGTTGATGTGCATTAGAACGGTGTTCAGTGGTCATCTGTTTCTCTTCATTTCCTTCTCGATATCCCTGGGCTTTCCCTACTCCTGTCACGTAATCGTTCGACCTGGGTCGGTTTCGGCGTTTTCAAAAGTTTTGATCTAGTAGTCCTTCCAGTGGCAAACGATCGTGGTTGTTGGTGGTTCGGTGCAAAACGTCAATAGATGAAGGACTCAAAGTACCATGTCCATGTCCATAGTAATGTCACTCATCAAAAGCAATGGTCTTCTCCAATTCAATAACCTCGTGACTACTCCGTAGACATGATGCCAATTGATCTTTGCGCTATATATAGCCCCGACCCCCGCGCCCAATGCGACATGGTAAACATTTCCTCCCACAACCACTTGAACAGTTACAAATCCAAGTACACACCGCACCAACAAGTAGTACCATGCGCCAAGTCCAAGCTCCCTCATTCATCGACGACGCTGAAATACACAGTCTACGTCGCGTCAAAGCTCCCACGTGCGAAGGCTTGGCGACTCAGGGTCCCCGGGAGGTGGGGACGTGCATGTGGAGGTCAGCGCGGCCAATACGGAGGCACCGGTATGCTTGATCCTGTACGGAGTACTGTTTACGGAGTAACATGCCAGCGCGTTGCGCGGGAGAGAGTTGCGCCGAAGTACAGCCGAAGTACTAGGGTCGCTTACGGAGTACTTGAGCGAGGCGAGGCTAAAAGTAGTGAGGCGCGGCTGGCGGGAGCTGTTGCTGCAATCGGGAGTTTGGGTCGAATTGTTCGGCGCGGTTTCCTTGTTGTGCAGTGTTTGAGAGATGGGGTAGGGGGTACGCTAGGTCGTCTACGGAGTATGTACAGAGTATTTGTCCAGCATGCCTATAAGCCGCATGCGCGTCTTGCGTCCAAACTGCTGTTTGCGAGGACGGTGCGGGCACGTGCACATTCTGCATCGCCGGAACTCGCCGAGGTTTCGCCGTCACTGACTGGGGCACGCAGGCACTGCAGGGTGACATGTTAGTTTGATTGATTGTTGGTTTGTTATGGAATGGGGCTTGGGCTGGGTAACAAGCTGCTGCTATTCATCTCAGAGCTGCTATACTGTCATGTGTTTTTCTTCCCGCATCGTGTGTGTACAGTGTGAGTGTCCAATTCATGTTCTTCCAACCCATCGTCCCACTCCCGCTAGAAGCATGCAAAGAAGCGGTGTGTCTGTGTCATCCTTGCACAGACTACAAGTGACAGTGTGGAGCACTACGGAGTACGTAGTATCCATTACCCCATGGAAAAAGCGCCGGCATGTCAGCAAATTGCAATGTGGCCGGCAGCAGGCTGCGGAGATGTGGGATTGGGTGAGGGCTGGGAGAGCGCTACTTCCAAAGAGTGTTAGTTTCAAGAGACACCGTGCGTCATGCTCACGTGTTGAGTCGGTGCGATTGCTACCGTACTGGCGCGTTGCGGGCGCAGCCGTATGTGAAAGCATCAAAGTTTTATTTTCTTCTGTCCCGTGGTGGCTACGCAACTTGGTGCTTACGGATGTATCCGCAGGTCTTGCGTTGAAGGACCGGCAGCTTGCTAATTTCATGGAACTGCTCATAGGGATTTTCTAGAAGTCCTACTAGGACGGTATGGGCAGTATGTCCACGTGTCTGGTTCTGGGTTGTTGGGACCTTGGCAGGTATTTACTCTTAAATCTGGTGCTACGTATCCATCGGTCCTCGGCCCGATCAGCTCTCGTCCTCACACTGTAGATGGCAAGGTATTTGGCGATCTGCTAGCTGCGATGGTTCCCGCTGCCTACCAACTTCCACGGCACCGAGTCTACAGAGTGTTTACGTCTGTCCTGTTCACGACTTCCCATTGATGTGTTGAGATACCTGCATTTGAGATGCCGGTAGGTCTAGCAGATATATCTTGAGCGCATTCTGTTGGAGTTGAGCAAGCTCAGGAGAAAATGTTCTGAAACCTCTCTAGATGTTATGTGCTGAGTATTCCTCTCCTTTCCAAGGTATACTACTCTGTTGACAGGGATCAGTCCGATTACCTGAGGTGCATCAGGCCGATCACCTGACGCAAATTGATTCCCTTCGACACATACCTCCCTTGTTGCGCTAGTCAACTTGAGTCTTCAGTAGCTGAATCTCCTTTCGCAACATTGCACCTTTCGCTCACCTTATGTCGGAAAAGGAAACAAATAGCTTCGAGTCCGAGTCCGGTATTCAAGCCAGTGACGATGATCGTTTGACCGGAGAAGTCGCTCGTTGGGTCCAATATCGTCTCCACTTCCCTTATTCTGGAGGTTATAGGACGAAACCTGCAGCACCTACGCACAATACGCTTCGAGCTTGAGGATCTGTGCTGGATCACCTCTGAGCCCTCCTTCACTGTAGCTCAGGTCCCACGAGATCTCATGTGCCCGATTCCGGAGCTCCTTCACAACCTAGCACTCCTTTTGGGAAGCGCAGCACGCATTAGGCGAAAATATGCAGCTCGCACTCCTTAGAGCAATGCGCAGAGGCGTTAAAGCATCACTGCGAGGAAGCCGGCCTTGACACATGAATGTAGAAGAATGGTTTGGAATGTGAGTTGACACATGAACATGGAAGAACATGGAATGTGAGTTGACACATGAATGTGGAATACTGCGGTGAACTGGATTCATCCGACAAGAAATCGTGGTTATAAAAACCCAGGATTCCGTCCTGTTTCCAGTTCCTCATATCTTTCACGCTGACTTTGTTTCAGCGCCGCGATTGGTACAACGATGAGGATTTTGCCTTGTCTTAGCTTGCTTGGTCTTGCCGCCGCAGCAGCAACGAATTGTCAATGGTATCATCTCAATTGTGATTCTGATGCTGTAGGACCTCAGCCAATCGCAATTCGGGGACGTCCCCAAGGCTATCCTGTCGACAAACCGGCCACCCACGAACGCCCCCATGGTTCTACTGTCAAGAAACCGTCCAAACGTCCCCACGGCTATACTGTTGCGAAACCGCCCAAACACGAACGTCCCCAAGGCTATGCTGTCAAGAAACCGCCCAGACATCCCTATGGCTATGCTGTCGGAAAACCACGCGTCTGTACGTACACCCGGACACTAGGCTCGACCAGGTGCACGTTTACATATGCAACCACAAATGTGCATGGTTTATCGACTACCTACGTCGTGATTGATGTTCCAACTATGGCACCCCTATTAACCCCAATTCGCGAGCCTTCCTACACCCTCACTATAGTCACACCCGGCCCTACTCCTGGAACAAGTAAAATACCTGCAAGCGGCACTTTCCCGCCAGTGGAAATTATTACTACACCCCTTGAGCCTGTGACATCGTTCACTCCTGGCCCGACGCCTGGTACATCTACGATACCTCCTATTGGCACAAACCCACCTGTAGTCGTTATTATTACTACACTTCCACCTATTGCCTTGTTCACGCCTGGCCCTACGCCTGGTACAATTACAATACCTCCTAGTGGTACTAACCTACTGGTTATATTTATTACTATACTTTAAGAGCCCGTCACCTCCTTTATGCCTGGCCCAACGCCCGGTACATCTACTATACCTCTAAGCGGTTCTAACCCGCCTGTGGTGGTTATTACTACGACAACTCAAGAGCCTATTGCCTCGTTCACGCCAGGTCCTACGCCCGGTACATCTACGATATCTGCTAGCAGCTCTAACCCACCTATTGTAGTTATCACTACTCCTGTCTCTTAGGAGCCTATTACTATCACCTTGTTTACACCTAGCCCTAAGCCTAGTACATCTACAATATCTGCTAGCGGCTCTAACCTACCTATTGTAGTTATTACTACTCCTGTCTCTTAGGAGCCTATTACTATCACCTTGTTTACACCTGGCCCTACGCCTAGTACATCTACAATATCTGCTAGCGGCTCCAACCCACCTATTTTAGTTATCACTACTCCAGTAGGAGTCGCTGGTACTGTTAGTACCACAGTCACAGGCCCCACGGCAGGCACATCAATTATCTCTGCTTCAGGGACTCTGCCTGGCACAGTGGTCGTTACTATACTTCCTCCCAGCACTATCACAACTACGGTTCTAGGCCCTACAGCAGGTAGGGGCACTGTGCCCCCATTAGGGACTGTCCCTGGTACAGTGGTTGTTACCGTACTTCCAGCTGGCACTATCACTAGAACGGTCACTGGGCCTGTTGCAGGGACGTCTATTGTCTCTGCTTCAGGAACCGTTTCTGAGACCATCATCGTCACCTCGGTGCCGCCATGTGTCATCAAATCCGCTACACGAACCCTCTCGGCCACAGGCTCCAATGGTGCTTCGACGCAGGTTGCAGTTCCCGCATGTGCCACCGCTGTCAACTTCCGCGTCATTGGAGGTAGCGCTGGACAAAGAGGCCGACAGGGAGGCGGAGGCGCATTGGTGTCGGGTAACCTCCCCGTTAGCCCTGGGCAGTCCCTCTCGTTGATTGCTGGTGGTGCCGGTACTGATGCAGGCACAGCTGGCCAGAGTGCATATGGCAGTGGTGGCAGTGCCGTGGGAGGAGGAGGTGGTGGTGGAGGAGCATCAGCTCTCTCCTGTGGTAGCGATCTGATCGCCGTCGCCGGAGGTGGGGGTGGTGGCAGCATCCTACAGTGGGGATCTGCAGGTTCTTTGGACCCACCTGCCATGAACAGTGACACCCGTAATGGTAACGCAGGAACTGCAGGAGTATCGCGATATGTCGGCACCGCTGGTGGCTACACTACTACGTCTGAAGGAGGACAACCTGGGACTGCAAGTAGCCCTGGCAGAGGCGGCAGTTTTGCAGGTTATACGGTCAGTGGTAACAATGGCAACGCTGGAAGTGGAACCCAAGGTGCAAACGGTGTCGGTAGTGCGAGGCCAAATTCTGGTGGCGCAGGTGGGTCAGGCGCTGGCGGTGGAGGCTATCGAGGCTGTCGGATTGGCGGGTTGGAGAATCGGTGCGTTTTGAGTTCCGTTGCGTGCGATTGAAGATGATACCCCGACAGCCCTGAAAGCAGGCTGTCAAAAAGAGAGTATCCACTTGATGACATAATCTGACGCCAAGACGTCGCGCCTGAGCTTTGGGTGCCGCAGCTCGTTACCCTTCCCTCCCCTACCTGACTGGATACTCTCACACGAGCGGAGATGCATCGCGAAACAATTGTCCCATCTCCTTAGAGTTGCCGGTCACAGCGTCTCTGACACGTTTATTGACCATCAATAGTTCGTTTGCAATTACGCATCTTGTTGGCGACACGTCAACCTTATCCATGTCAAACACGGAGCCAAAAAGTGAGCTATGCTGATGATGCCGCCGCGCGAACGCCGCCTTGGCAGATGGAGCCACACAGAGCTGCCCTCGGTTTCCAGATTCTCGTTCCAACGAAGTGTTGCTGGCGTGTGATGCGACGACCATAGCCACTGCCAGTCCTGCCGGTAAATCTGACCCCAGATGTAGCTACAGGATCTCCAGGCCCGCTCGATTGCATGCTGTATGCAGCGACATCCATAAGCAATGTCAGAATGAAGCGCTCTCGGGCTGGGCCGACGTCTCGAGCACATGGAAGCCCTGCATCGCAGCCCAGGCACCTGTCACGGGCTTGACAGCGGCCCCAAGGTCCATCGATTGTGTAAACTCCTCATCACTCAGCCAGTCGCACAATACGAGCTTCTCGAGCAGACCTCTTGCAGCATCAAAACAAAAACCAGGAGCTCGACTACTCGGTAATGGTTTGCAATGCTTTGAGGGCGGCAGAGTATGCTGAAAGGCGCAGCGGCGTTCGGGTCGTCGGTCTCTTGATAGGTATGTACAACAAGACGCCTCCGATGGGACTCGGATGGAGTGGCATGCATCTGAAATGCTGGCGTTCGGTCGCTAAAATCGGTAGTCTGTACGGATACGGCGCCGCACTAGGGCGGGCATTCTCATTGGCTGCCACAATGCCACCCGATTAAGCTTAATCACACAATTCAGCCAAGGAATGTCGTGCTCGTGAAGCTCCGCTGCGGCGCTGCCCGAGAATGTGTCTCCGCTCTCGTCACAAGTCAGCAAGCAGGCGGAACATGGTTTGGACGTACGACTCTACACGACCCAGCGCAGGAGCAAACAATCTGAGTGAAGCCACCAACAGACCGCTGGAACCTTACGAGTGCCTTTCAGCGTTTGCACGAGTGACGACTTGCAACCGTCACAACTGAACCGCGCCCTGGATGCAGACCACACATGCCAAATATCCCGCGCAACTTGCCGACGCCCCGGACGCCATACTGCCAGCCCAGACCTCAAAAGCTCAACGCCTGGCCTAGCCCAGCCTGCGAGCCTTCTTGTCCTTTCATGTTCGGTCGGCAAACCAATCTGTTCGAGGCCAGCACGTCATTATCGGGCGCCTTTCTGCAATGTTGAATCTTAGCTGTGATTGATTAGAATTGCTTGCTTCCACACTCTGTCCCACGCCAAGTCTATTGTGCCGTCTTGATGGGCGCTGGTCTCTTGGAAATCACTCCGATCCACAGCGTATGCGGACGTCTCCCGACCTGGAACCTTGCAGCTTTTTTTGACGTTTGGCATCCAAGCCTCTGTCACCATTTCTCCACGGGTCTTATTTGGCCTTCAGTCTCAGATTAGATTGTACTTAACCTTGGCCCAGTCCGGCTTTGTGGAGGGCTCATTCGCAAAGAGTACCTTCGAGCTCTGCCTATCTCGTTGCGGGGCTTCATTGTACGACAAGGCTCGTGCTACCTGAACGTAGCCTATTCAAACGTCTTCCAACACCCATCTAATCCATCATCTACACCTTCAAAATGGCATCGGCTGGGCGTGTTGCCGCCAAGGTGCTCGGTATCAATCTTGACTACCGCAAAGAAGAGCCATTATCTGGCGCGGCGTCCATCTCTTCGGTCGAAACGTGTAAGTACATCGCTGGCCCTCAGGAGCACTACTGACGCGCGCTTAGATGTCGAAGAGGAACCCACCGCAGGAGAGTACTTGGCCAAGTTCAAGCCTTCCGGGAGTGCGATCAAGCGCTATCTCATCAGCCTCTTTCCTTTCTGGAACTGGATTTTTCATTATAATCTAACATGGCTTTTTGGCGATGTCGTCGCCGGTGTTACGGTCGGATTCGTCGTCATCCCTCAAGGCATGGCCTACGCTCTTCTCGCACAGCTACCCGCTGAATATGGCCTGTACACCAGCTTCGTCGGTTTCATCCTTTACTGGGCATTTGCGACTTCCAAGGACATCACCATTGGCACTGTTGCCGTCATGTCGACCATTGTCGGAAACATTGTCATCAAAGTACAAAAGACTCACCCGGCCTTCAGTGCCCCGGATATCGCGCGCGCCTTGTCTGTCATTGCTGGTGCAGTCTTGCTATTCATTGGCCTTACTCGTCTAGGCCCGATCGTCGAGCTCATTCCTCTAGTCGCCATCACATCCTTTATGACTGGTGCTGCCCTGAGTATCGGTGTCGGTCAAGTCCCTGCTCTGATGGGTATCTCTGGAGTGAACAACCGTGGGCCCACCTACTTGGTCATCATCGACACTCTCAAAGGTCTCCCACGAACGAAGCTGGATGCTGCAATGGGGCTTTCCGCTTTGTTCCTGCTCTACGCTATCCGTATTTTTTGCTCCTGGATGACCAGGAAGCAGCCTTCCAAGAAGAAGCTCTGGTTCTTTGTAAGTCTTGCCGTGATCATGTAACAATCTCGCTAATATTTCAACAGCTAAGCACCCTACGTATGGCCTTTGTTATCTTGCTATACATCTTGATCAGCTGGCTCGCCAACCGGAACATCACAGCTCTGAAAGGCGCAAAGCCCAATATGACCAAAGCCAAGTTCAAGATTCTTGGCAAGGTCCCTCGTGGCTTCCAACACGCTGGAGCTCCGAGGATGGACACTGAGTTGCTTTCCGCCATCGCACCGGATCTCCCCGTCACGATCATCGTCTTGATTCTTGAACACATTGCCATCTCGAAGTCGTTCGGTCGTATCAACAACTACGTTATTAACCCCTCCCAGGAGTTGGTGGCTGTCGGCTTTACCAATCTCATCGGCCCCTTCCTAGGCGCGTACCCTGCTACGGGATCCTTCTCACGTACAGCTATCAAGTCAAAGGCTGGTGTGCGCACGCCGTTGGCCGGTATCTTCACTGCCATCATCGTTCTCTTGGCCCTGTACGCCCTGACAGCCGTGTTCTTCCATATCCCCATGGCTACGCTTGCTGCAATCATCATCCACGCCGTCGGGGATCTAATCACGCCTCCCAATGTTGTTTACCAATTCTGGGAAACAAGCCCGCTGGAGGTTGTCATCTTCTTTGCAGGTGTGCTTGTCACTGTCTTCACCAACATCGAAAATGGCATTTACGTCACCATCGCAACCTCGTTCGCACTATTACTCTGGCGTCAGCTCTTCACTCACGGCGCACTGCTCGGCAAAGTCAAGATCTACCGTGCCAGCCCCGACACAATTGCTCGCAAGCACGATAGTGCTTACGCCCCTACCGGAGAGTCTGTTGCCCGTGAGGCATACATCCCGATCAGCCACAAGGACGGATCCAACCCGCTGGTCGACATCGAGTCCCCGTACCCTGGTATCCTCATTTACCGCTTCACTGAAGGTTTCACCTACATCAACCAGCAGAAATACATGGACGAGCTCGTTCTCTATGCACAAACCCTTGCCCGTCCTACCACGCTTGACCGTTACGCTAGGCTCGGTGATCGTCCGTGGAATGACCCAGGTCCGAGACGTGGACAGCAAGTTGATGCAGACGACAATCGGCCTACCCTTCGTGCTGTCATCCTCGACTTCAGCGCTGTCCACAACGTAGATGTCACCTCCATCCAAGGCCTCATTGATGTGCGCGCCCAGCTCGATCGTTACGCCGCGCCCGACAGTGTAGAATGGCACTTTGCGTCCATCAACAGCCGCTGGACAAAGCGTGCCTTGACTACAGCTGGTTTCGGCTATCTCGATCGCGAACGCTTTGCAACCCGCCAGCATTGGAACCCCGTCTACAGTTTCGCCCCACTCGAGACACCAGCGCCCAAGCTCGGCGATGCCGAGGCGCAAGACGAGATTCACCGCGCCGACAACAAGCGCTTCCCATCTGGCAAAGTCACCACCGTACATGGCCAGAACCGACCCTTCTTCCACATCGATATCCCGGCCGCCGTGGAGAGCGCGATTGCGGGAATCAATACGAAACTTGCACACGTCAGCACAGGTAGCTCGGAGGACCATGTTGGAGGCACGGAATATCAGACTAAGCATGAGTAGAGTTGACCTGTAATGTTGTTGTTCATTGTTTACCCGTTATACCATACCCATGATGAATTCACCATCAACTAGTCGTTGCGCACGATCAACTGATCTACAATCGCTGTTCGCAAGCTTCTTCCGTGCTTCGCATTCGCTCAACGTAATCTCAAGAGCTCTTCGTCGTGCGGTCCTGTGTTTAATCGGGAATTTTCTGCTGCTTATTCCCAGTCACCGGCCCTTTGATCGATGCTTTGTGGTTCGCGCTCATACCTGGGTATGTCTTTCACCTTCCCAGTATTTCCACAAAAGGCAAGTACTAACTGGGGTTAGTGTAGTTTTTCTACGCGAGCACGCTCCAATAGACACCACGCGAGTGTGAATGGGTATCTTCGCTGTGACGTCACGTATGAACTACTTGCGTCGCTCTCACCTGTACACAATTTGGCACCTATAACCCTCGACAATTACTCCTACATCTCGACGGCAATAGCAACATGGGACCCTCTCCAGGCAACAAAATCGAGCTTCAAGACACGGAGGCTTCCATCACGGCATCACCTCATTCTGATCAGCCGCCGCCTCAAGTGCCATCAAGAACGCCTCAGATCAGGTCAAGAAGCTCGGATTTCGCTACGTTCAAGCATTGCGGCCACATGACATCAAAATTTCTTCTTTCCAGGCTCCCAAGCTCTCAATTGTGTCCGGGGTGCAATTTTCGCGAAATCATCAGCAAGATCAAGGCAGCGCAACAGCAGCTCACGGAGCGCGGAGGCGCTTTTGCTTCGAAAGAAATTGGCAAAGACCATAACAAGGTCAAGAAACATTGGCGCGTACCAAAGAAACACCTGGCGAACACAGTGGCGCAGTACGAAGCGCTGTTAGCCCATCCTGGGATATCGCTACGAGACCGGTACAAACTCGAGAGCCTTCTAGACGTTTGGGATAGGGAGAAGGATGGTCTAGCTAAAGTACCAGGTATGAGACAGGTTCCTGCGGAGAAAGAGCCTAGTCAGGAAGAGCATGAGGTCGCGAGGTTGATAATCGAACTTCTCAAGCTGGTCCTTGAGAAGGAGATGACCGCAGAAGACAAGGTACTTAATGAAGGCAGCGTCGCAACCGAGACCCTCTCTAATCTCCATTAACAGCAACAGAGCCAGACTACTATCTCAAAGGCCGCAACAATGTCTGCTTATCTCCCAGCAACACCAAAATTAGCATCTTCATCCGCTCCAAGCCGCGTTGCGACTCCATGTCCACCTGGATCCATCCTCAAGCGCAAATCCACCTCTTCTCTCGCACACATCCCCGAATTGCCCCAGAAAAAGCGTAGCCGCATCACAGACACAGTTACCATTTCGCCCCCGCGGCTAAATATCTCCAACCCCAACCCATTCACCCAGCTCTCCCCTGCGCCCACTCTCCAGCCGCACGCCAAACACACCGTAGCCGAACATGCAAGGCCCAGATGTTCTTTCCAGCGCGGAAAAGTTTCCTACAGGCCTGGGGCGTGGGCGTCAGGAGCTGAGGAGGAAAAGGCCAACACGAGCTTTGCTACACGGGGCTGGGAACGGGCAGACAAGGCGAGATGCAGAGAGATCGAGGAGGAGGAAGAGGAAAGGAGGGTTGTTGAGGGGTTGAAGATTGTTACGGGGGCTTGGGTAGGGGTTTGGTGGGCGCGAGGGGTTGTGCGGTGTGTTGGGTTGGAGGAATTGGGGCGGGTGATGGGAGGGACGAAGTAACGGGGTAAATTCTCGTCTCGGTGTACCGGCATCGAGTTGGGCTTTGAAGTCATGAAGGATGAGTCTGGTATTGAGTGTAGATTGTCACTGCGAAGTTTTGCTGTACGCTACCCAAAATCACAACGTCAGAGGTCAATATGGAATGCAGACAGTGATGCATTAGGCCGCGGCAAAGCCGCAGGCGTTCCGAAATCTACACAAAAGAGTAGACGGTCTACCCGTTACTCAGTTTCGGTTGTGGCCTCCTCAGCCTTTCCGTTTCCCTTCGTCGAGCTCTGCTCGATCAGAACATTGTTCCTATCACAATACTCCGAGTCATCCGATTCATCTGACTCAATGTAGGTCTCAAACCCACTGCCGTCATCGAACTTGTTGCCAGAGTAATACACCCCACAAATGATTAGTTGGGGGCTACAGTGTGACATCGTGCAAAGGGTATGCGTCCGTTATGAGTCGGATGTAATTCAATGAGACATCTGGTTGGTGTAATAGACTCGGAGATGTTGGAGTACGAGATGAGAAGAATAGAGACGATAGGAATATGGAATAGTATGACGATTCAAATCCACTGGGATAAACCACAAACTACCATCGGCACTGACGAGAACCAGGAAGAGCATGCGCGACACATGAGACCAGTTTAGAAATACTGTACTTCGGATAGGCATGATCAGAAGCCAAGAAAGGAAGTGTCATTACAAACATAGATAGTATTGATGACGTGAAACCTTGTCGTTAGGGGCGCCATACTAGTATATTGCAGTCCAACATCCAGAGACCTGCCGGCTTGTCAGTGGTGATAGGAGCCTCGGAAGTCGTGGGAATGCTCATATCCTCTACGTATAAATAGATGACATCTACCGATCTGCTCTACGTGCTCATCCCATGTCTGTGCTGTTTCTGTGGTAGAGCGCATCTAGACGAAATGCGAGGGTGACTTTGCCGACGTAACAGAAAGGCGGTGGCCAGCCAAAGCAGTCTTGAGTTGGAAACCAGGACTATGGCATGCATCGGTGCGACAGGTTGGTCGCAATCCGTCTCTCTGAAAGTATGGGATGCGATGGCCACCGTTCGTGGTCGATGATTTTCAGCCATATTTTGTGATGAAGTGAAGTTTGGACGTTCAGGAGGGCACGGGGGAACTCAAGCCACTAGACAAGGTTGGGGCGTCGTGCGCGCCGAGCTTCCGTCCCATCTTCCGATCTAGAACCTCCACCAGTCCTGCCCTGCACCTTCTCATCACGACTCCCGTCCTCGACGTCGCGACATCATCCATCCAACGGCAGCTCTGAAGCCAACGATGCGACATGTTACGCACTCCTCTGTGTAGCCAGAGCACTTTAGCTTGGCGCACTGGACGTGATCCTCTAGGCGGCGAGATGAGCAAAGCTTGCCGACGACAAGGCGACTTGTACGGAGTAGGGCACCGTATCTTCGCATTGCCCTGTCGTGACAGCTATTCACCACCTTAAGCATTGACAGTGCGGATACGTGCATGTGTACTTGCTGCATACACTTCTATTGACCCGCCCTTCGAATGACAACCGCCCCCTGGATACGAAGACAATGGCTGCAACGGTGGGGTGCTGTCACGACAGCGGGTCCTTGTAGTTGTTGCGGATGCGCATACGCCCTTTAGGCTTATATACTATCTCGTAGGTCACGGTATTTATGGCTTTGCTCCGTAGCGACCCAGGTAGGCGTCTGTTCCATGTCTATTCTTCTCATATGTCTTCTCCTCTATACTCAACTGAAATTATTTACTCTCATCTGTCCCAATTGTACTGTTATTTATATACTTCAGAAGTCTTATTCTAGACTGTAATTTCAATGTCGTGCCAGTTATCTTACACTGCGGTACAAACGCAGTGTTAAATACCCCGCGTGGAATCGTGTAAAAAAACCCCGCAGAGTTCCCCCTAGAAACACTGCAAAGTTGTCTATATTTACACAGTCTATGTAAATATACCTGCTAAACAGGTATATTTACGCAGAGAGCAGGTATATTTACACAGCAAGCAGGTATATTTACACAATAAGCAGGTATATTTACACAATAAGCAGGTATATTTACACAATAAGCAGGCATATTTACACAGTAGTAATATAATGTTAGAATCTAGTTTATAATTAGAGTAATTTGTATCTTATCTTTTAGAATAACTTAGCTTATTAACTAAGAATAGTAATTTTAAAGTTGTTTTCTAGGTTGTATTAAAGTAGAACACCTAAGCTACTCTAACAAGATCTATAATACAGTCTACTAACACTTATATTATGTTATTATTTTCTTTATCTACTATTTAAGGACGTAGCGTTAATTTACTAGCTAGTTTTACCTTTTAATATCTTGCAATTCTAGCCTAGCTTAACATATTAGCTAGATCCTAGAAAAGTGTTACAATAGTGCCAAAGAATAGAGGCGCTATTATCTATTCTAAGTTAGCGTAGAATATTACAAAAGTGTTACTTTATAATATAAGGTTCTGCAAATGCGCAGAAAATATACTAACCTTTGCCCTAGTTAGTAGTATAAGATTTTTGTATATAATAAGGTTGTAGGGCGCTGTTCTTGTGTACTAGCAGGCTAGAGAGTTATCTGTCTGTCTTAGTTTACGTTACTATTTAGAATCTATCCTTACGTTTGTGTAACGTATAAGGCAGTATACTATAGGCATTAGATCTTTTTTAGTTACTATTATTAAACTATTTCCTTTAGGAGTTATATTGCTCTATTAAGTATGCGTTCTTTACTCTTAGATTATAGTACTAATTTCTGCGCTTTAATGCTTATATAGCGTTAATGTAGTAAATATCTTTATTGTTTATAAGAACTACTCTAGTAACTATTGTGCATAACTAGCTAAGAGGCTAAAGTTCTAAATATTCTAGCCTAGGTAGAGCAGGTAATAGAATTGTATAGTATATAATAGAAGTAGGTCTAGATTGCTTCTATAATATAGACTCTTATATTTATACAAGAATAACTATACATATATATTAACCTCTGCAATTTCTACACTTATAAAGTCCTATTAGCTAGTGTAGTAGAGTAGCTAATAGTACTGTAAGAAGTTTACTGCGTACTGCTTTAGCAGAAAGTAAGCTATAGCAGGAGCGCTATATATTAGGAAGAATAATTACTATTTATATATAGTCTAATTAGTAAAGCTACCTGTTACCCTTAGAGTAGTTTCTACGTAAGTAGGTACTGTTACACACAACGCTGCTATGCTGCAGTTAATAAGTACCTAATTAGTGTTTAGTATTACTTATAGATATTTCTTTGTATTCTAGCCCTTAGTTTAATACTTTGTGCCTTTCTAAAGGTAGAATATAGATTTTAGTATATTGTAGTTTATAGAGTGCATAGTGTTAATAGAGAAACTCCTTAAGAAATAGAAGGTTAGAATGTTAACTAGAATAGACTAACAGTTAATACCTAGGTCTCTCTTAAGTACCTTAAAGCTTCTCTTAGTCTTGTCTATTTACTAGTGCTGCTTAATTTATTAAATCTGTTCCTGCATATCTACGTTAATAGTAGCAGCTGTATTATCTGTATATAAGTAGAAGTACTTGCTACTCCTACCTATTGTTCTACTAAACGTACACATACAACAGCTTTGTTTTGCCTTTCTAGGATATTTTGTACCTATAATATCTGCAATTGCTAGTCTGTCCCTAGTAACTAAGATTAGGTAGGCTTTAAGTGTAAAATTTATGTTTATTACCCTATTACAAGTATAAACCCTCTAACGCAACTTATGTAGCTTTGTAATTAATAGGTTAAGCTATATATTAGCATAGTCTTTGTTAAATCCTCTAAGTATAATATAGGTAGTTAACGCGTTTAATGCGTTATCCTTTACTAATAGATGTAGGTTAAGGACGTATATTATAACAGGCGTAACGCTTTAGCGTTTCTTTAGGTTTTTAACTATGCTAACAGCGTTAAGCGTAAGACGTATAGCTAATTTGCAATAATCTTAGAAATATCTATATTCTTAGCATTCTTAAAACCAGCTTCTATTAAATATATTAGTGCAAGCTCTTGTGTTAGGCTAGGATAGATTAAATGTTGCCTAGTATGCTAATAGCTGCACTAAGCGTGTAGCATAGCTATATTAAAGTTAAAGTTATAGAATAAGTAGTAGGTATTTAAAGGTGTACCTTAGTTGCCTGTTATTGTTATATTGCTACTAGTTACAAACTAGGTACACTAACGTAGTAAGTAGTCTACCTATATACGCTACATATCTATCTATATAGTAGTGTATAGAAATAGGTTAAATAAGGTTACTAACTAACTTACTAAGTATCCTGTAACTTATCTGTGTAAGATTACTAATATCTACATTATAATACGTCTTAAGTACTGTATAAATTCTTCTTATCTTCTCTCTTAGTGTGCTATAGAAGGTATTAAATATATCTAGATCTTTTACATATATATTGTCTTTATCTCTAGTTAAAGCAGTAGGTATTTTTTCTATCTAATTATATATGCCTAGATAGTCTTCTTTATCTACGTTTTTATTAATACTATTCTAATCTAAGAGGCTAAAACTTAGTATAGGCTCTAAGACAATTGCTCTATTATCTTAAGTTTGTGCATCTTTATTTAATATCAAAACATCTAACAATCTATTAGTGTTAAAAGAGATGCTATAGCAATAGCAGGCTGTTTTATAGCGCTTTCTTTGTTTAGTTGTAATAAAGTAGGCAGCGCCTCTGTGTAATAGTAACTAGCATTTACACTATACCCTTTGTAAGCTATATATTAATATAGTAGAAATGTTTAGATAGTAGATATACTAGTTATCTAACTACGTATGTTAATTATGTGTATAAGGGAGTAGTAAGCGCCTGTAGTAAGGTAGAAAATATATTAAGTAGAAACACGCAAGTCCCTTACTACAAGAGTAGTAACCTTTACAATAGCTAGCTTTCTTATAACGCACAGAACTATAGTTTTATGTTAATTAAGTCTGTGTGCAGCCTTAGGCTATACGTAGTACTAGTTAACTAACTAATTTAGAATTAGATACTAGTAGAACTACTGCAAACTAGTATTATAGAATTAACCCTAAAGTTAAATGTATTTTTTTGGGCATTAGCTTATATTTTGTGTAGTAGCAGCTTATAAGCTCCTAATACTAAACTGCAATAAACAGTTAGTTTATTTTAGTTAAAGATACTTATAAATCCTCTAACTACTTCTTCTAAACGTTTACTATTGCTATATATCTGCTAACTATGTAATATTCCTACTATACCTCCTGCTACACCTGCACCTCTAATCTAACTAAAACCTACACGTACTATCCTAAGGTATAAATGCGAGCAGACTAGCAATAACTATCCTAACAACACACTTTTATTCTTAGACCTAGCTATTGTATTGTCTTATATAGTATAGATTCTCTAACATTTGCCTTTAGATTATTACTGTTCTTAGAAGCTATTTTTATCTTAAGTAGTTAGGGCAGTAGGTCTCTTGCAGAAAGATATAACAATTTATTGCTAGAGAATTACACAGGGCATAGCTGGTTGCGCTAGTGCAGATTATATTAAGCGTAATACTATACTCTAATCTCTTATTCTCTTCTTGTTAGGCAGAATCTATGCTGTACAGTACCTAAACTATAACACTTATAATTAGATTGCCTAGATAATTTAGCTTAATACAAGTACAACTTAGATCAAAAATAACTAAAAAAGAGATATAGCTTTATAGATAACACACGCGTTATAGTAGTAGAATATAGGTATATATTACTTGTGTAGTCTAGAAGCTGTGTATTCTGCAGTGTTTAATACGTATTTCTTAATATTGTTTACTTAGTAGTACTGTAATAATCTTAGGACAGAGATAGTTCTATTAGGGGCTTATAGCTTTTTGTAGCACAATATTTTAAAGCTATAGACAAACTTTTTTGCACAGAAGAGAGAGGCTCGCAAGGCAGAAGATTTGTACAGAGATCCTACTAAAGGCCTTATTTATAAAGTAGATAAAGGAAGGCTATAATTTAATAGATGCGTAGAATTAGCTAGTTTGTGTAGATCTAATACGTTAATAGGTTAACTTAGTTATATTACAATCGCTATAACTGCAGATATACGCTCTCTTCTATTAGCTAAATTGCAATAGTTATAACTTATTATAATTTCTTATAATATATAACGTTATACTAGTTACTACGCAGCTGCAAATATACGCTTACTCTTACTATAGTAAGGTAAGGCACTAGCTATCTTAAGCTGCCTACTTAGTTTCTCTATCTTTTTAACACTAACGCCTACCTTAACGCTAGCTTTGCTACGTATCTCTGTCCTCTCTACAAGTCTATTCTAATTACTGTAGGACTTGGCTGTTGCTGCTATCTTAACACTAAAGTTTACTATATCTGCTAAGTCTTTTCTGCCTGTTGTTAGGCTACGCTAACTATAATAGAGTTTAACAGAGGTGTACTGCTACAGCAACTTAGCTATATCTGCTAAGTCTTTTCTGCCTATTATTAGGCTATGCTAACTACTATAGAGTTTAATAGAGGCGTCCTTCTAAGTACATTAGCTATATCTGCTAAGTCTTTCTTTTTTGTTATTAGACTATACTAACTACTTAATATTTTAGCTAGGGCGTACTACTGCAGCACAAGCAGGTTACTTAGCTATATCTACTAAGTCTTTCTTTTCTACTGTTAGACTATGCTAACTACTTAATATTTTAACTAGAGTGTACTACTACAGCATAAGCAGGTTACTAAAGCTGCGCAGCAAAAGCGAGTTACTAAAGCTGCGTAGCAAAAGTAAGTTACTAAAGCTGCGCAGTAAAAGTAAGTTACTAAAGCACCTTCTACAGTACAGTAGATTACTAAAGCCTAGTAACGCCTAGCTAAACATTTATATAGTCTTCTAGATATCTAAACGCTCTATGTAATAACAGAAAGTAACTTACTGTCTTAGTACGCAGGTATTAATCTATCTAACCTAAGTAGTCTAACTAGCTGCCTCTGTAGTTGCTTTAAATTGTCTTGCGCTTTAGCTTCTACTTAGTCTTTATTAGAGTGTTTGTACTAAGCCTAGAGCTTGCTAGACACAACTTTATACTATTATTACTTAGGCTTTAGCCTATTAAGTGCTTGCGCCTAATTGCAACAACTGCTGCCTTAACTTAGCGCGTCTATATTAAACTAAACATATAATTTGCACCTTTGCGTGCTAGTGTAGTAAAAAGTATAAGGTTTAAGTTAATTTCTACTTAATCTTTTAAGTACTATGTTTATTGTTAGTAATTGTGTACAAAGATATAGCGCTAAGAAACATATTTCTTATACTTAATCTTGTGTATGTATTCCTTTACTAGCAGAGTTTAGTGTAATATTGCAAAAGCACTTGCAATACTTATTACTATTGTTATTAATAGTAACAGTTGTAGTTGCTAGTAGCTGCAGAATAGACTTGTAGTTTTTAGTTATAAGTAGGCCTACTTTATACTAGTTAACCCCTGTCTTGCAAAGCTCTATTATGTTATTTTAGTTCTAATCCTAAGGCTTTGCCTTGTAATAAGCTGCCTGCAGGTAGGTACGTCCTGCACAACGTATGTATTCTTTTAATAGGTTTTCTTCTAAGTAGTGCAGTGCAATAGAATTAGTGCTGTTAGAAGTTAACAACTTTGTTATAGACGCTATTGTAATAGGCTAGGCTTTGCCTAGCCCTTTGCCTTCTCAGGAAGAGCTTAGTCCAGCCTTACTACCTCTTTATAGACTAGTACGCACAGAGGGTATATAAACCCCTTCTGTAACTAGTAGAAAAGCTTAAGGAATACAACTCTTTCTAGTACCTTATTGTTCTATCTTTGCGGGCTAGCCTATAACAGCTATCTTGTTTAGTTTACTAATGTAGCTGTTCTAGTTATTAGCAATAGGTATAAGCAAGGCTAGAGCTTATACCTAGCTTAAGAGATTTGTAGTTAATAACTAGTGTTACTGTTAGCTTAAGTTTCTGTTAGGCTCTATTACTTTTTATGTAGTATACTTAAGAGCTAGCCTATCTATTGTTAGAGCTTTACTTTTATAAAACTATAACTCTACGCAATAGCTTGCAATTACTATACGCCTGTAGTTAGGCACTATATAGCTACTATTACGTTAATCTAGTTGTTAATCTGCCTATATAGAAAGGCAGCTAGTGTAGGGATTAGGGCATGCTTAATAGCAATAGACGTAAACGCAGGCTTTGTCTAGTTAGTCTTAGTAAATTGTTAGTATTATAGTATCTAGGTTACTTCTGCAAGAAAGAATATATCTAGAGTGTGCCTATTAGTAGTGCTGCCTTAAGCGGCGCGTTAAGAGGCTTTCTAAGCGTTAAAAGTAGTTGTAAGAGGTAGCGTTAGTAACGCGCTTGCGCTAAGGCGTTAGTGTTTTTCTTAAAATATGCGCCAAAACACCTTAGCCTATTGCCTATATCTCTGCAAAGGTGCAGCAGATTGTTATTGCGCCTAAGACTACTATAGTCTTAACCTTACTTCTATTATTAGCTTACAGTATCTAGGCTCTAATTCTTAGTCTGTAAATATAGAAACTTGCGCCTCTATAGCACTAGCCTAACTACAATACCTTCTAGCACAGCACGCTAGCTATTACTCTACTATAATAGCACGTAATAGCGTTAAGACCAAACCCTATATATATAAGTTGCTATGTTAGAGAGTAGTATAATAAGCATTATAAGTCCTAATACAGCAAAGCCTATATCTATATAATAGGACTTAATACAACTATAACGCATCTAGATTACGCCTAGACAATTATTAAAGGCAATAGATTAGAGTGCTAAGAATAGTTATAGCAATTATTTAGAGTAGATAAGGACAAGACAATGTTACTTAGACAATGTTAAATAGTATAGGATTAGTAGTAATAGACAGAGTTACATTTATAGACTACTTCTATAGCAAGGATATACTTTACTGTAAATAACTAAGGCCTAATTGTATCTTAAATACTCTAGCAGCAAAAGATTTGTTCTCCTTTAAAGCTGCTTCTAATTCTGCTTATTTAAAGTTAATATAAGCTTGCAGAAGTTCTATCTTCTCTTTAGTAACCTTAAGGCAGGCTATCTAGTTATTACTCTTGCTACTAATTAAAACTTCTGAGATAGTGTATACGTCTAGCGTGTTACTATCCTGTAAGCTAATCTCTTGTATATTTAGCAGATAAAACAGAGTTTAAGAGTATGTTTAAATTAATTACTTACTAAGGCTAGCTAATTAGTTAGCTAGATAGTATGTCCCCTAAAGTACTAGGCAACGTCTGTAATACTGCAACGTTATTGTTAGCAGAAACTCCTTATCAGAAATAGTAATATAGATAATATAGTGTGTTAGAAGAGTGTACAGTTGCTATTGTAACATACCTATATACTAATAGTTAATAGAGGTAGTGCTAATAATAGAGTTAAGGTTAATAACTAGTAATATAAATGTCTTTTGCTGCAAGCGTTTGGAGCACCTATCTACTAGGATTTAGCTATATTTAATCTCTAGAATATCTACGTACCTGTGCAGACACTAAAGGCTATAGTCTGTTACAATATAGAGAAGGTATACCTTCTGTAAGGCAGAGGAGTAACTAAAGAGAACTATAAATAAGCTAACAACTAGATAGTAGCTACAATTGAGCCTAGTTAGCCCTATAAGTCTACGTCTAAACTGTCTTCTATAAGGTTTAGACTAATAAAACTAACATCTGCTTCTAGACTAGAATAACGCCTATCTACTAATAGGTAATAAATAACAACTTAGATATATATATCTAAAGATTTAGTAGCAGCGCCCTGTGTAGAGTCTGCTATTAAACCTGAAACCTGCAATTATATAGCAACAAGCAATAGAAGATAACAATAAAATAATGCAATTAGAAACTATAAAGAACTTACAACTTATACCTCTATTATTTAAACCTCCTTAATTTAAGCATAGTACCTAAAAGATTACAGAACTACGTAGTTCTTAATAACGTCTAAAATTAGAGGATTTTAAATTACTAGCAGTATACGTAGCTGCCTATATAAGGATTCTAATACCTCTAAACATATACAGGAGTTTTATAAGCAAGAATAGAGAAAGAGTATAGAAGAGATTAATTCGCATAGCGTGTGACATCTAATAGCAACATAGGAAAAGCTGTAAATTTAATAAAATTACTACACTAGACTATACTGCAATAAGAGACTACGTAGCACGTAGGTAGCTATAGGCAGCTTAGTATTTTAATAGAGCCTAGCTAATTAAGTAGGCGTTAAGGACTACCTAGTGTAACTAAAAAAAAGCAGCAGCTTAGGCAGAGAAAGGTAAGCACAAACAGTCTATATACGTAGAAATGTGTTCTAAAACCAACAGCCTATAAGAAGGCTAAACACGCTGCTGCAGGGTTTATAGACTCTAATAATAATAAGGTACAATTATTACTGCTAAACAACTATTGCCCTTAAGCATTAAGACTAAAGGAATTACTATATTGCATAGAAGGTTGCTAGAGGATACTATCTATACTAGAGTTCTCTACTAAGTATATTAGAGTATGCGTTAATTGTACAGAAACCCTACGTAGCCCTTGTAAATATATAGTAAACAACTTAGATAATGTAAGGCAAGTTAACTATTAGTTTTAGGCATCTTAAACTTTAGATAAAAACTATTAATTATCTAGTTAAAGTTAACACTTTACTTAACTAACTATTCTGCGCTACTAGCAACATTAACATGCTATAATATTAAACAGTATTACAATATACTTAGATATTAGGAAATATCCAAGCAGATAAAGTATATATAGCGTGCCTAAGTAAAACAAGAAAAGACTGTTAAAGAATAAACTGCCTTTTGCGCTAAACGTATAAAGACCTGCAGCTTCTACACTGCTAACCTATAAAGGGGCAGTTAACAAGGAACTTACTAAGGTAGAGAAACTACTACAGCTTCTTATAAATAAAAAGATCTTAGACTTACAACAACGCAAGGTTACTTAATTGTTACTATCTTAACAATATAGTAAGCCTAGTTCTGCGTTACAAGAAAAGAATGTTACACTAGACAAGAGTATACTATACAATCTTACGCTAAACATCTGCTATTGTATTCTTTAGATATGTAAGTCCTAGGACGTAAAGTATATAACAGATATATTTCCTACAAAGATATAGCTAAAACAGGGTATATTGTAGAATCTTAATGTGCTTTAACTCTTTCTTACTATAGCTAAACAGTACTTAGAGGTAAGGTGTTGTTAGGGTATATATAACAAATTTACTAAGCTTAATAAACGTTAGGAAAACACAATGTTAGTAACATCTGCAACATTAGTGACACTGTTAACATAACTATACTACTAGCTACTAAATAGTTCTTAACTGTGCTCTGCTGTACTAAGCAACAACAGCAATGCCTAGTATACTATTATTAGTAGCCTAGTTTATAGAACTCTTTTACAAAATAGTTTGTAGTTCTTGTGTTTAACATAGCTTTGTACTGTCTGCACAACTGTGTTGCTAGTTAGCAGCCTGTTCTTAACTGTGCCTAACTATAGTTTAAGTCTAAGGCAATCCCTTTAATAGCGCTGTTACTTAGTTTAGGTTTTGCTGCAAATCTATACTATCCTTACGCTTTAAATTAATTTTGCGTTATATCTACGTATATACTTCTTTTGTAATACTTTTTGCATTCTTGTGCTCCTAAGACTAGGCTACGTATCTACTTAAGTATTTTTTATCCTACAGCTTTGCATAGTAGTGTACTATACTCTGTAGTTCTACTACTTGATTTACCTGATTTACACTAGCCTCTTAAGCTTTATAGGGATTTTCTTGTTACAATCCTACTTAATCTCTCCTTCTTTTGTTATTATACCTTACAGACTACTGCGCAACAATGTCTTTACATTCTACTTTTTTAGAACTTTTGTTTCTAGATTGCTTTCTAGGTTGTACAGAATAATGCCCTTATATATGTCTACTAGCTAGCCTAGTTAATATACTCTAAACATAAATTGGTCTTAGGTGCCCTGTTTGTCTTAAGGCTTTGCAATTATAACCTTATTCGCCTTAATTAGCGTAATGGCTTCTGCAAACGCTATTAACGCTACTAAAATAAATGTTAAGTCTAGGTCCTTCTATTTTGCTAACACAGCGTCTATTTTAGACTTTAGTATTCCTCTCTTTAGCAGAAGAACTATATCTTTGCTAAATTTTTTTTAAAGCCCTATCTAGAGCACTAGTTGTACACATGGTTTGTATAAGCTAATAAGGATTTTGGCCTAAACGTTGCGTAGTACTGTTTAATTATCTGCTAGGCCCTTCTAATTAGAATTAGGTCTAGTTTTAATATAGGTCTTCTTAGCCTCTAGCTTAATTGCCTTGTACTTTGCACTATGTGTAAGCAGTAAGTTAAGGTTGTTAGCAAATATTCTTTTGTCTAGCTGCTAGAAGTGCTGTTAAATATACGTTAATATAAACTACTTAGTTTTCTTACTTTCTTTGCTTTTGAACAGCGCAGCCTTAAGCTAGGCTAGCATTAGAAATGTTGCAATGCTCTGTATCTTAGCGCAGTTAAATATATATACGCTCTTAGCTTCTGCGCTATTTAGCCTTTTTTGTTATAGCACTATCTTGCATCTTGTTATTGCGTTAGCTATAAGTAATTAGAAGTTATCTATTTGGCATAGCTAGTAGAACGTTAGGAAGTTGCCCTTAATACCTAAAATCTTCTAGCCCTATAGGTCTTGCGTAACTAGAGTTTAACGCAGTATAAACCTTACTGTAATCTTTTCTCCTAACGCTATAAGCGCTATGTACTTAGGAGAATTAAGCACGTTTTTAACTTCTTCTTGTGCCTTAGATAAGTAGGTGTCCTAGCTCTTTGCTATAACTAGGCCTAATATTTTTCTTATTTCTCTTGTATCTACAATTTTCTTAATGCTTGCGTATATAGAGTTAGTAGTAGTAAATAGTTTAGAACTGTTTATGTTGTTCTTCTTGCTTGTAAGATAGTACTAGTTTAAGAAGTTCTTATTGTCTTACAGTCTGCTAAGCGCTAGGGAGATAAAAATAAGTATCTTATAGAGACCTTTCTCTATTAGTGTACCTAAGAGAGCCTAGGCCTTCTACTAATAACTATAGTTCTTAACTTAAATAGTCTTATACAAGTTGCCTATAATAGTATTCTTAGATTTGCAGTTATAGAACTTGTTAAAGATAATATGTCTCTATATTACTACATAGCTAGGAATATTAAAGGCGTCTGTTGCGCTTACTTTACTACTTTTTAATAATATTTTGCGTGTAGTTGTAAGTCTTATAGTTTAGTATTTATTAAGCACGCATTTTACTAATATTGTGTAGCTGTATACAATTATAAATTGGCTGGCAGACAGTGCTAGACAGTATATAGTTGTACTTAGGTAGACTTTTAGCATATAGCGTTCTTGGATGTACTACAGAACTATCTCTATATACTTCTTACTATCCTTTATAAATTTGCGTAGTAGGACGTTTTAGTTAAACGCTGCAAGGTGCTGTTTAACTTGCAGATTAATTCTTATCTCTATTTCTTTGTCTACTGTTAGTGCACCTATACCCTATAGGGGAGTATTGTCTATAAAGCAGATACAGAGCGCAAAGAGGTCTTTTAGGTTGCACTATTTAGATTTGCGGAGGCCTATAGTAATGATTTTAGCCTTCTATACAGCTAGTGTACAGCTCTATCTGCTTACTATAGATGCTGCTAACTATAGCTCTTCTAGTATTAAAGGGTTTTTTTTGCATATACATAGGAATGTCTGTTAGTCTGTTATAGAGTACTGTTCTTAACTATTGTCTTTAGCCCTATATTAACTAGTTTTATTCTTTAATTAGTCTTCTTGCACTTTAATCTAGTTCTTAAAGTGCGCATGCCTTATAATTATTATAAGTATAGCTAATCTTGTTTTTTCTATACCTATTATGTTTCTAAATATGCTGCTATTATCTAAAGATAGCTCTTTTTTGTAAAGTATGTAGGCCTCTATCAGTTAGTATACTGTAAATAGAACTGTTAGTCTCTATAATAAATGTAGTATTATAGGCGCGTTATCCTTAAAGTCTTCTAGTAAGAATCTAAAGAAGTTAGCTGCTTCCTACTATTTGTCCTCTTAGTAGTGTTCTATTACTACTCTAATTTAAGCTTGTAGTTTATCTACTGTTCTATCTTGCGTGTTAGTTGCGTAGATTATAGTTATAGGCTCTTTATAGTGCACTTACCTTGCATTTAGTAGGGCTTAGAGCTACAGCCTTTTTTCTAACGCAAGTTGTTTTACTAACTAGAGCTCTTTATCTTTATTCTTATTACCTTTATTATACTCTTCTTATTCTTCTTTACTACTAGAGTAGGTATCTTCCTCTAGTAACCTCTATTGTTTCTCTATAGCATCTTTATATTTCTGTCTAGGTGTAGTAATTAGCGTAGATATTGCGTTGTTTTGTGTTTACGCAGCATCTTTGTCTCTACTTCTCTCTACTTTCTTTATAGTGCTGTTGTTCTGCTTCTCTAGGCGCTTAATTTTAGTAGTTAGGGTCTTAATGCGTATGTCTAGGCTGTTATTCTTCTTCTTCTTAACCCTGCTCTGTCTGTTAAAGCGTTTGCTACTATTTACTTTAGGTCCTGTTAATAGTTTATAGGCTAGGTCTACTAGCGCTCTTATTATCTTTTGTTGTTTATAGTTGTTGTCTTTAGTGTTATTGTTAAGCTCTAAGCAGAGGCGCCTTTACCTCTTGTCTCTAGTAGTACCTACTAGGTTTATAATATTACTGTTGCTGCCTAAAGTAAAGTGCACTATATTATATAGTTAGCTATTGTTATTTGTATACTATTCTAGGTTGTATTACTACTAGGCTTAACTTTGTCTTGTACTAGGGTCTAGTATTTAATTGTAACGCCCTTAAGGCTTCTTATCTTAACGTGTAAGTTAACAGTTGCAGCTAGATTGTTATTGTTAGTAATTAGGCGCAGCGCCAACGCGTTAAATATCTTTAAAGTTCTAACTGTGTACTAGTCTATAAATTTTGGTTGCAACAGGTGTTTAACAAGTGTACTATATTTGAGATGTTATAGCTTTATCTTAAAGTTGCTATCTTTAAGCTACTGTTAACGTGTAGCTGTTATTAGCTTTAAAAGTAGGAAGGTCTAGGCAGTTTAATAATGTACGCTGTCTATAATATAGATATTAACGTTGTTAAGTAATAGTTTGGTTGTTATTATAGTAAGGCCTATTAGCTGGGTTACTAAAGCAGTAGAAGAACTTAAGACTACTAATACTAACTGCGTACGTTCTAGTTCTAAGTTTGCAAGCGTTAGCTATCTTTCTGTGTGTTTGGCTTTAACTTTGTTGCTATAGTCTTAAATTTCTAAGATTATCTTCTTCTATACAGCGCTAGCTGTTGCCTTGTAGAATTCCCTTAGTATGCTACTATTAGTTAGTTAGGGGCATGCAGTATACTTAAGCTATTTATTTGTTATTAGGCTGCGCATTATCTTTAGGTAGTTAGCCTATAGGTGTGCCTGTTTAATCTTGTTATATGTGTTCTTATGCTAGATAAAATCTGTTATCTCTTTAACCTATATGCGCTAGTCTACTATATTAATATTATAGCCTATTCTTATAATTGCTTGTAATACATTGTTAGTAGTTGTTATCTTTGCATTGCTTATATACTATTTATTTAATTAAGGTAGCTGCTACTTGTACTTGTTATTGCAATCCTATAACGCGCGTATTATATAATATGTTACGCGTAATAGTTAAGAATAGTGCAGGTAGGTGTAAGAATAGTAGAATAGCTATAGCTTAGTTAGCGTGTGTAGGTATGCTTGTGTTATGTACTTACTTATAATAGTGTTATAATATATAGCGTAGTGTAGTAAATGTAATGTAAAAAATTACGTGTATTTGCGTTATAGTACTATTGTTGTTGTTGTATAGTTATAGTGCGTTTGTAGTAGCAACGCAGTATTATATAGTTATAGCAGTAAGTTAAATTATAGGTGCAGGTAAAAGTAAGCAGGGTTTTGTCCTAGTATTATATAGCCTCTTACCTAGCGCTAACGCGTTGTGTTGTATCTTTAAGGTAAGTAAAGGTATATTCTAGAGGAGCGCCTCTTACTGCGTGTTATTCTTAGTGCAGTACTGTATAGTACTATATAGCACTGTATAGCACTAAGTAAAATTCTTACTTCTTAGTTTTTTACATTATAGTGTAGGTAACTTACCTCTTGTATATTATAGTAGTAGCACTCTCTTTAGTCTAGCAAGCAAACTTAGCTAAACCTACTAGTGCTATTATAGTAGACAGGTCTACTATACAGTACTATAGGACACTATGTAGCACTAAGCAAAATTCTTACTTCCTATGTTTTTGCATTATAATGTAGGTAACTTACCTCTTGTATATTGTGTTAGTAGCACTCTCTTTAGTCTAGTAAGCAAACTTAGCTAAACCTACTAGTGCTATTATAGTAGATAGGTTACGCAATAAGGCTGTGTTAGAATATTTAAGTTGTATACTAGCGTCTAGCAGTTTACGTAGAATTATAGGGAAGTTTTTTATGCGTCTGCAGTCCTGTTAGCAAGAGAAGCTGTCTGTTACTTTCTATTCTTTTGCACTATATTGTTCTATTGTAATTCTATATTATCTGTTAGTGTATCTAACGCCCTAGACTATATGCTATTAGCGTAGATAGTAGTTAATAGATCTCTATAGTATACGCAGCTTGCAGCTAGCAAGAAAGTGTATAGCAGCCTACTTCTGTTATGCATTTTAACATTAGTTTAAGACATTTGTGTTTTTAACTAGATAATTCTGCTCTACGTTCTATAGATTTGTTTGTAAGAAGATTAGTTTTCTCTTTTTAACGCTAAGTTTGCTGTTAATATAGTAGTATTCTTTTGTTTAGGTGTTCTCTTTTAGCATTAGTAACTAATGTTGCAAATTGTGTAGTATATAGTATCTTACAAAGAATACTATTGTTATCTATTATCTTGTGTTCTTGTATAATAGCCTTGTCTCTTGTTAATATATCTTGTAGTATAGTGTCTCTGCTTAGTGCTAGTATACTAGGGTGCTTAACTTCCTACGCTGCTGTCCTGCCTAGATGTTACTATGCGTGCATAATTTCTTAACAACTCTACTCTTTTAGTTGCATAGATTGTGTACTACTGCTTTAGATTATTAATCTAGTCTTTAGCTAAATATAGTTAGTGCTAGGTAATTATTCTTTAATTTTAGTGTTTGCTAGGCTAATGTTGTCTAGTTATTTTAGTTAATGCGCTAGCCAAAATACTAGAGATTGCAGGCCCTATAAGATGATTTGTGCAATAGCTATTCTTGTTCTAGTTAAGTATAGTATTGTTATACTTTTCTAACTGTAACTACACTATAATATTACTCTTAGTTTTTACACTTACAGACAGCCTAGCGTTGTCTTATTTTAGGTATATAGCATTCTTGTGTTTGTATTAGCGCAGTCTTACTACCTAGTTGCGTATATCTTTTTAGCGTCTGTCTTATAGCTTTACAGCTATCTATTTTATAGTTGCCTATTGCAGTACTTCTAGCTTGTTAATATATTGCTTATTATTTGTAGTAAACTCTTACTAACCTACGTACACTTACAGTTAATCTATTATGTCTGTTGCTTTGCAGTATAATAGTTTAGAGAGCAATAGTACCTTACAGTTCTCTTCTATCTTGTTTAGGCTGTATATTACAACAATGTAGTCTAAGAGGTAGGCTAGATCTTTGTAGTTAGAATTGCGCTCTTTAGGTAACTTAATAAAGCTTCTAACGTCTATACTGTTAACAACGCGTATGTCTTTAAGCTAGTTAACTAAATTGTTAAGCTTGTAGTAGGTCTCTTAGAAGTTAGCTATACATAGCTGTAGGCTGTAGTACATGTTTAGATATGTTAAGATCTACTAGCTACTGTATATAGTCTTAGCTCTTATCTTGTTATACTACGCGTAATATCTCTAGCAAATAGCGTAAATAACATCTATTGTCTTAGTAGAATATTTACCTATTATGCTTTTCTCTACTGTAAAGTGTAGAAAATAGGCGCAGACTTTAGCCTTCTATGCGCAGGTAATACCTTAGTCTATTAGTTAGTATAATGTTGTGCTACCTGCAGGTAGGAATATAACTCTATTGTATTAGTAAGTATTGTAACCTCTATTACTATAATAAGCCTACAGTACATTAATACTGTACATACTAAACGTTTTGTAGTAATTAGTAGCTTATCTAAAGCTTAGCTACTGCGTGTTTGTAAGGCAGGAACCTATTAATTAGCAATAATACTTGTCTGTTTATGTAGTTATTAAACTATTTTAGCTATTCTAGCATAATGTTAGTGTCTATCTAAGTAGAATTATTGTCCTAATAGATACAACTAAGACTACAGATATTTGGGTTCTTCTTACTGTCTATACAAGTTGTGTAGTTTAAGGATCCTATAAACTATAGAGGTACTTAGTCTAAGCTATCTGCGTTTATGTACAGCACACTAGTTATATGCTCTCTATCTAGTCTAGGTCTAGCTCCTAAATTGTCTGCTAACATGTATTAGGGCAAGTGTTTCTAGTATATGCTAGCCTTGTCTATGTTATATAAATTCTTAGGCGCGTATCTACTTACTATGTTGCAAATCTCTTCTATTATAAGCTTAGTATCCTTAACTATTATACTACTATAGTTGCCTACTGTTTTTGCAAACTATTTATATAACTGTACGCTATGTTGTTGTTTATATATAGTAAGCTATCTGTTATTAAACTCTAGTATTTTGCAGCTGTTGTATTTGGGTAGCTATTGCTAAAGTTAACGTGCAGTTTTGTAAATTATGTTATTAGTAATATTAATATAGGCTGCCTGCAACTCTATATACTAGTTATTTAGAGCTGCCTTAAGAGTTTTCTATTGCAGACGCCTATTATGCGCGTAGTTATAGCTAGTGTATTTAGTTTTGTTACTGTCTAGGTGTTCTTGCGTTGTTAAGAGAATATTAGTTACATTATTTAGTTATATATAGTAGTAAAAGGCTCTAGTAGCCTATATAGCAAGTTATTATAGTGTTAAATATAGAAACAATGCCTTATGTTTGCGAACCTTAACACGTTCTGCAATAGTCTAGGCATAACTATATTGCTAGTTAGGCGTTAGACTTTAACCTATCTATAAACTAGATAATATAGGCTTAATATTGTAGTAGTAGAATAACTGTAGAAACTAGATGTATTTACAATAAGTAATCTACTGTTTAATATAGTAAAGACAATACACTTGCGCATACTAATACTTTAGTAGCTACTTATAGCATTTAATATAAAACAAAATCTAAACTTAGCCTTAAACCTATACTAGTATTATTGTGGCACTAATTAGTTACTCTAGGTGCTTATTGCAGTAGATAGCTTACAATTAACGCTAACAGTACTCTCTAGTAGACAATAGTTATAGACAGTGCAACATAACTGTAGCTGCTAGTTGTTAAAAGAGCCTGCTGCAGTAGTAGGTTGCGTACAGCACTAGTAGTATTCTCTAGTAGACAATAGTTACTAATAGTGCAACGCAACTATAGCTGCTAGTAGTTAAAAAAGCCTACTATAGTAGTAGGTCGCGTACAGCACTAGTAGTATTCTCTAGTAGATAACAGTTGCTAATAGTGCAACGCAACTATAGCTACTAGTTGTTAAAAGAGCCTACTGTAGTAGTAGGTAGCGTGCAGTACTAGCAGTATTCTTTAGTAGATAATAGTCGCTAATAGTGCAACGCGACTGTAGCTGCTAGTTATTAGAAGAGCCTAATTGTAAAGATTAATGCGTTTAAAGTATTTGCTGCCTTATATACTATGCACAAGATTTATAAAGTATTACGCGTTACCTCTTATATATATTCTTCTCTACTAAGCGTCTCTAAGACAAATAAATATAGGCCTGTTATTTTGATTTATATAGGTGTCCTTTAAAGTCTTAGTTGTACCTACTAGCGTAGTAGGTATCCTTTTTGTTACTAGCTAGCAGTATCTTAGTGTAGATAAGTTTAATACGCGTAACTTCTTTGCGTTAATAGAAGTTCTTAAAGCTGTAATAAAGCTTAGTAATAATAGGAGACTTAATATTATATAAGTTGTAGTTAGAATATCTTAATATCTAGACGTTAGATTACTACTTATAGAGTCTAATAGAAATACATTGTATATAGTATAAGAGAGGTTGTAGCTGCTTAAGTAGGCTTTGCTGTTAAAGAGCCTAATAAGAGTGCTAGGATAGAGATGTCCTAACAAATAACTACAACTCTACGTTGTTCTTAATTTTCGCCTATAACAATATATAGACGAAAGCATATAAATTGTAGTTGTGTCTCTAATATCTTCTAGTTACCTAACAGTATAAGAATTGCGTTCTTAAGTTAGGCTAAGTTATTAATATGTATTACAGGATATAACAAAGTTGTTGTAACAATAGCGCTCTTAAGTTAGGCTAAGTTGTTAATATACGCACTAGGATGCTATTATAGTTATTGTTATAGAGATTCTTGCTTTTAAACACGCTATAAGGTATCTTAGTTAAGTAATAGTATTACAGGATATAATAAAGTTGTTGCAACAACAGCGCTCTTAAGTTAGGCTAAGTTGTTAATATGCGCATTAAGATACTATTATAGCTGTTGTTATAGAGATCCTTGCTTTTAAACACGCTATAAGGTATCTTAGTTAAGTAATAGTGTTGCAGGATATAACAAAGTTATTGCGACAACAGCGCTCTTAAGTTAGGCTAAGTTGTTAATGTGCGCACTAGAATGCTATTGTAGTTGTTATTGTAAAGATTCTTGCTTTTAAACACGCTATAAGGTATCTTAGTTAAGTAATAGTGTTGCAGGACATAACAAAGTTATTGCAATAACAGCGCTTTTAAGTTAGGCTAAGTTATTAATATGCGCATTAGGATGCTATTGTAGCTGTTGTTATAGAAATCCTTGCTTTTAAACACGCTATAAAGTATCTTAGTTAAGTAATAGTGTTGCAGGACATAATAAAGTTATTGCAATAATAGCGCTCTTAAGTTAGGCTAGGTTGTTAATATGCGCTCTAGAATGCTATTATAGCTGTTGTTGTAGAGATCCTTGTTGTTAAACACGTTATAAGGTATCTTAGTTAAGCTACAATATCTAAACAGCTACTAAAGAGTCTATCTAGAACATAAATTTGCTTTTATACTAGTAGGCTAAGAAGTAGCGCAGGTGTAGTGCCAATAATATAGTAAAGCTTGGTTCTAGATTTTTAAACTACACAAACATATAGACGTAATAGGTATAGTTTTAGTTTTGTAAGAATAAAAATATAATAAAGGATTAAGTCTCTTAGACTTATAAGGAATATATATATAAAGACAGCAATATTAAATTAGGAGTATAAGTTATGTATTAAGAAGCAGCTGCATATATAGGTACATAGGTAAATTTATCTCTAGTTTTAAGGTTAGAAAAGTGTAAGAAGGCGCAAGTGTATAATAGATAAAAATAACACTAGGTTCTGTGTATGTTTTAACAAAAGACTATTACTTTAACCCTAAGACTAGAGACACATAGGTAAATTTATCTCTAGTTTTAAGGTTAGAGAAGTGTAAGGAGGCGTAAGTGTATAATAGATAAAAATAACACTAGGTTCTGTATATGTTTTAACAAAAGACTGTTACCTTAACCCTAAGACTAGAGACATATAGGTAAATTTATCTCTAGTTTTAAGGTTAGGAAAACGTATATATAGTAAGAGGCAGAAAGTAGCTAGCTAGTAAGGCTATTATATACTCTATTAGCGCTAATAGTTTAAGAGTAAGCAGCACATAGATGCGTTTAATATATAGTAGTTTGTTAACAGTCTTTGTTACTATTTAGCCTCTATTGTATTTATACATTAGGGCAAGTTAGAATAGTAGTCTCTAGTAGACGACTATCCTATACTGTGCTAGAGAAAGAATATAAATTAGATCTGCAGGCATTTTAAAACTAGAAAAGATTAAATATACTAGCTGCTTAGAATATTAGTTAACACTATATATAAATTATACTTATTATTTCTTACTGTTAAGTAATTGCCTACGCCTGTTACTAGTCTTACCTATAGTATATATAGTACACTATTCTACCTGCTTCTATCTGTACTAAGCCTAGCTACCTTAGTATAGGTTGTATATTAGGCTGCTAAAGCTACTAGTCTATTTTTTTTATACTTTTGAACCTTGTACGTGTCTACTTGCAGGTATACTTACCTTTTTAGGTATTTGGGTTCTACTATATATATTCTAAACGCGTAGTAACTTGTTTATTCTAGAGTGTTAATATTTTTTAGCGTAATAATTATTATTAATATTAATCTTTATTAAGCTGTGTTAGCTAGCCTAACTAATTAGGTTATTAATAAGTAAGCTCTAGTGTAATAACGTAACAGTTGTTAGAGTAATAAGGAATATTAAAGAAAAGAAAAATATTAGTTGTTGCGCCTACAACTGTTAGCATAGTTCTGTACACAGGTTAGGTAACTATTAGCTATAGTAGACTTTAGTAGACTACTATAGACAACAGACTGTGCAGCACAGAATAGATACTGCTAGTAACTACCTTAACACTACGTAACTAATGTTAATACTGTTTTTGCACACTTAGTCTCCTTATATCTAAACTATAGAGTTATGTATAAACAAATTAGTAATAAATTATATATGCATACTGTGTAGCTTTTATACTAAGACGTACGCAAGACTTGTTAAACACAGTGCTTAATGCTAGACGCGTTGCTACCTACTACCTAACAATACGCTAGTTATAACCCCTAATACTATAATATAATAGCACAGCTCTAATAGCTGTAACGCGATAGATGCTACTCTAGATAACGCAGTACCTACTTTATATAGCAACACCTTATATAAACGCAACTACACTCTAGCTAAACATAAGGTAATAGAGCAGATAGGCCTAATGTTAGCGTCTATACAAGGATAGGACAAGCTGTTTAAGACAGTAAGTAGACAGTACGCTAGTAAACCTTTTGGTTTAGGAATAGCAGACGCAAAGTAGTAGGCTACACACAGCTAAACAGTACACGCGTGCTAACACTAATAGGAATAACATAGTAGAGCCCTTTAGTTCTCTTTTTGCACTAGCGTTTACATTATAGCTGCAAAGGATAAAATGCACATTAGGTAATGTTAACAGCCTCTTTACTAATACACAGCTACATAAGCTACATTTACAGCTATAGTTCTAATTGAGGCGCTAGTAGCAGCAGGCTATGTTAAACATTTAATCTGGGCTACAAGACAACATATAGATATAAGAGGACGTAGTAATTATATTTAGGTTACTAAACCTCTAACCTAACTAACATATATTTATATACTAGGATATTATGTTACAGATTGCCTTTATACTTAGTTATTGCCTATTTGCTAACAAGATAGTTTACGCACCTAGCTGTTCTTTTACAGGCACGCCTAATAAACCTATAAGAGTGTATTATAAACTATACTTAGGAGATTAGTAGTAGTTAATATAACAGCGCTTGCTAGATAGTGCAACCCTTATACTAGTTATACTAGTAGTAGACAAAACACAGTTGTCTATAATGTCTGGTAACGTAGCAGTATAGCTAATATATATTACTATTAGGAATCTTAACTATAAGGTATAATAACGTAGAACAACACTTAGGATACTACTAGCTAGATTTATCCTAACAGCCAAGCTCCTAGATCCTATTCTAAAGAGTAAAGTGTATTATTACTATATAGGCAAACTGTTGTTGCGTAAGTACTAACTATAGCGTTAACAACAGAGAGTTACTATAGAGGACAGACACTAACTAGTAACTGCAGCACTTGAAGGGGCTGCTAAATACAGTATATAGCTAGAGTGTGCTAACTAACAGACGTAATAGTGTTACCTAACTATTTGTGCAATTCTAGCTAACTATAAAGAGTAAGTGCTACTAATAGGTGTAAAGAAAAATAGACACTGTACTTAATGTATAGTACTACTAGACAAACAAGAGAACTTATGCAACAAATATCTATAGCAAATAAAAGAGTATATATGCCTGTAATAGGGTTGTTGTCTTAATAAAGGATATAAGGATTACGTTTATCTAGTAGAGTGCTTTGGCTAGAATTACTACAACTTTAATATACATAAGTTATTAGCTATAGATACATTGTATCTACTGCTTAAAGAGTTAGTTATAAAGATATTAGAATTTACAAAAGACATACTAATAGATATACACCCTAGACAAAAGAAGGGCTAGAATAGTACTGCAGTTCTAGTAGCAGAAGATAACAGCTGTACCTAGTTAAATAAAAGGTTTTGCTAGGTTAAGTATAACACTAGACTAAAATGGTTTAATAACAAGAGGGCTTTTACAGAAGTGTTGCAGTAGACTAGCGCAGAACAAAAAGTAGTAATTTGCCAATTTGTAGTAGTAGTGTCCCCTCTGCTAGCAACTAAGGCACTGTACGCGTTGCATTTTATCTAGGCTGCGTATAATCTGCTAGTACTCTTATAATATAAGAGTTATAACAAAAATACGTTAGGGTATATGTTGTTAGCTATTAAATAAATAGATGTTCTAAAAGAAGAGTTTTAACCTTTTAGACAGACGCAAGGAAAAGAAAAGGATTTTAACTACCTTAAATAGCACGCGCTAACCTATATTATTAACAATATCTGTATATATAGGGCCCTTAATAGCATATACACTAGAATAAACAGCAAGGCCTACTATATTACAATAGTAAAACAATTCTACCTAATAACAAACAAGAGAGATTTTCTTGCGCAGATCTGCCTCTATAACTCTAGACAGCTTGCACTTATAGCGTTTAAACACAAGATAGTTATAGACTAAAGTTAATAGTGCACTACTACTAACTAGCGTAAGTACACCTTTACTACAAGCGTGTTAATAGCAATACTATTCAAACAACTTAGATAGTCTATACTAGGCATGTTACTAAATTCTATTATACTGCTCCTTAGCAAGGTTACTACATATATTACGTTACTAGACTTTATACATGCTGCTGTAGTATTTGTCTAACACTACTATTAGAAGGTAACTAGCTGCCTTGTTACCCTATATAATAAAGATAGACAGGACCTTAACTCTTACTTAGTAAATAGAATAAATATAAAAATACACTCTTTTATAAGATACTTAAGGCTATTAGGCAAACGCTATAACAACCTTAAACATTACAAAGAAGACATTGTACAATACACGCCTAACTAGCATAAGACTAGAAAATAGCGCAAAGATTATGTGTAGGTACAAGAGTTTAAATATAAGGACTATACGCAACTGTCTTAGACTGTTACAAATAGTAGAGCTGCAGCTTAGGTGCACCTAATACTTATATTTATTAACAACAAACACTAAGACAAGGACAGAAAAAAATATAAGTATATAGGTGCCTTCTGCAAGGTTATAGCGTTTAACAATAATAGTTAAATTAATAATACAATAGAGATGCTAAGCGTGCGCTGCTGCATATATAGTATAAAGACTAAGCAACGCACATTACAAGTATTTAAGGTATATAATATAATAACTATTGTTTACCCTATACACTTAGTACTAAAGGATCTACCTATACTTAATAATAAGGTCTCTGTTTCTTATTATGTAAATAATTATATTAATTAAGACAAATATAATAGACTGTATTCTTTTACGTTTAATTAAGACTAGACACGTATAGTGTAGAATTATAAATAAAAGTAAGTGTAGTAAGACAACTAGTATGTAGCGTTAGATATAGTAAATAGAATTGTATATCTAACAATAGCTCTACTATTGCTTTAGCCTACCTAATAGAACGCAAACCTACTAATATAACAAGCGCTATAATATAGAACTATAGCGCAAGGCTGCTAACGCAACCTCTTTACTATACACTATACACTACTATAAACGCGTAATAATAGTAACTCTTATCTACGTACACAAGTATTACAGAGATATTGCAACAGTTACCTAGAATTACTAGTTAGTGCAGACAGGAGAATAGCACTACTGCAGTAACACTAGACACAATTGTTAAAAGACAGCATATATAATATAATGTAACTAACAGCAGAAGAATATAACTTAATATACTCTAACGTAAAACAAGAGATAAGGAGGCAGAAGATGCTAGGCTGTTCTTTACAGACAACTACAGCAAAAGAATACTTATAGTAAATTACAAAGGTAATTGCATTATAACAGAATAGACTACTATAGAACGCAGCTAACAGTTGCCTTATCTAGACAATTACACACTTTGCTGTCTAATGTAACTACAACGCAGCCTAACAGATGCGCTTATAACAGAATAAAACTAAACTAAATAATAATTAGGAGTAAGCTTTGCTAGATAAAAACCTGCGTAGAAAGATAATAGAAACAGTTAACAAAGAGTTAAGTATAACACAAATTACCTCTAACATAACAACTATATTAGTGTTAAACACAACTAGAAACAAGTACACTCTTATTAGGATAAACTAGCTGTTGTATACATACTACAACCTGCTAGTAATAGATAAGTATATTAACAACCTTAATTACAATTTGTTTGTGCAGATATTAGAGCATAAATTAGGCTTTAAAAGTAAATACAATAGTATATATTACTATATAAAGGAAGGAGATAGATAGGTATAAATATAGATATCTATAAAGGCACGCTAGCACAGCGCATTACAAGAGATAGTTGCATTAAAGATATACTAGGCGTTATTTACAATTAAACTACAAACATAACTAGCATAGTAGTATACTAGATCTGTACTAACAACTTACTAGGTAAATGGTTTTCTGCGTATAGGGCTACTAGATTACCTATATTGCGCGCATAACTATTTATACTAATAGTAGACAACTATTATATACGCTGAAATTTAGTAGAGAACAAGAGAATAGAAGGGTACCTAATTGCCTGTATCGCGCGTACTACTATTTGTGCTAATAGTAGACAACTATTATGTACGCTAATATTTAGTTAAGGATAGAGAGGTACCTGATTACTTATATTGCGCGCATAACTATTTGTGCTAATAGTAGACAACTATTATATACGCTAGCACGCAATTAAGAACAAAAGAGGAGGCTAATTACTTATATTGCGCGCATAACTATTTGTGCTAATAGTAGACAACTATTGTGTACGCTAGCACGCAGTTAAGAACAAGAGGCTATCTAATTAAACAGCTTAACTACTATACTCTAGCAGAATTTAAGGTAATATTAGACTGTATGTGTTACAAAAACCCTACTTATGCCTGTAAAGTAAAAACTCTGTTGCGCTATATATATTACTTACTTCTGCTACTCTTACTAATAGTTCTCTAACATTTAAAGAGCAAGCGCTTGCTCTGTATACTCTGTACTAAGTAGCAAATTTAAGTAATGTTAGCAGCACACTATGTCTCTGTCTAAACAAGCGCTAAAACAAGCGCTAACAGACAATAGTGTAAAGGTTAGGCTCTTAGAGGATGTAACCCTAGAACTAATATACTAAAAACTAAGACGCTGCAGAGACTAAAAACTGTCTAGACTCTAACGCTACTGTTCTTAAGCCTTAACTCTAAGATTAAAACAGAAGTACAACCAACTGCTATACTAGCCTAACTAAAAAGTTACTTAATAAGACAGCCTAGAGATTAAATACTATACACTTCTAAATCTGCAGCCTTACTTACTTGTTAACAAGAGGAATCTGGACGCAGTAGTAGCATAAGCATAACAAGCTAATATAAACCAAAAACCTATAGGACTAACACATAGAAAACGTTAGTAGTTAAAAGAGAACTGCTATTAGACTTAAGGCTATTATATTGTAGGAAGATGCCTTATTGTGCACAATTAAGTAGTTCTAACTGTTATAGAGTTATAACTCTTCTTATCTAGTATAGACCTATTTAGGTTACTGCTATAGGAGAAAGAAAAACGCTAGGCAAAGGAAAGTGTGTTACTAGAAAACAAGACTACACTAGAGAAGGCAAGAGTTATTCTAGTAACGCAACTACTTACTAACAATAGAAAGACACTATATAGTATAGTAATAACGCTATAGCTTAATATACGCAGGCATGTGTACGCTTAAATGCTGCTAGACGCTTAGATAGAAGTATAGAATACTCTACTGTTATTAGTTTAATTGCATATTAGCTTAACACTGTGCAAAGAAGCTGCCTGCTATATAGGTACTGTTGCAGCCTGCTAAGGACAGTAGCTAATAGTAGGCGCCTAGATACTAGATATATGCAGCAACTTGCGGACCTACGTAATAAGGTAAGAATAACTAGAAATTACTAGTGCTTATATATTAAACTACCTAGATAGACAGGTTCTTAAGCCTAGCAAACTGCTTAAAGACTTTGTTTACCTACTACAAGACCTAAAGAACGCAAGTATACCTCTAAAACAGCTATGCTAGCTAACTAAAGACAGCCTAAATCTACTAGATTTCTAAACCCTAGTCTTGCAGCAGTAATAGCACAGTTATTCTATAATAACAGGAAATAGGGCATTGCTGCAATAACTAAGAATTAAGAGAAGTTTAATAAACTAAGTGTAAATATAGTAGTACTAATAGGCTTAGTTATATTTAACGCAATAAGGGAATTTAATAACAACAGCACTAGGAAAACTATACCCTTCTATAGACACACTATAGAGAGTATGTTGCAAGTTCTACACATAGCATTAGCTAATAGAAAGCAGACTACTTTAATGCTATTTGTAAAAAATAGAAGAACCTAGAAGGTATTTAACAGATTCTTATATAGGATAATATATAACAGGATATTACTATACACATAAACTAACAAGAGAATAATAGGGCTAACGTTTTAGTGCTAAAGGATACCTATAACAACAACGTAGATAATATCCTAGCTAACTATATAGAAGAGAAGCAAGATTGCTATAATGCGCTTATAGACAATTATAACAACAAAGAGAAGAAGAAGGCAAACTGCTTAATAGAAAAAGATAGGGAGGAGGACGTTAGAGAGGAGAGGAAAGTCCTACACAGAGACACTAATAATGTAAGTAGGTCTAAATATAATATAATATATAATAACTTGCATAGGATACTGTCTATATACGCGTGCGTAAAGTATTAAGTAAGGTAAAAGATGTTTTGCTAGAAGAGTATAGACATATAGATAAACTTACACTAGAATACTTTTATAAGGCAGATAAACAGCTATAGTTTAAGAACTGTAGAGGTAGCTAGAGCATTGTAGCAGAAGACGCATAGGAAGAATTTGTAACGCAGGCCTATAATATTGCAATTAAAGGCAATATACTTAACGTAATTACCTTAACTAAAGAGAAATAGCAACTAGAACTAGATAAGTATAATAGGTTAGTGCAACAGTATAAAGAAGAAATAGAGTATTATTAAGTAGTTGTAAATAGCAAGCAACGCAAATGTTACAAGAACTAGATATACTTTTGCTAGTACAACGCGTAAATACTGTTAGGTTAGCCTTAATATAACGCAACAGTGTAGACTACTGTAGCAGACAGTGTAGCACTAGTAGACACAGCACCTAATCCTAATATAACTAACTAGCAAGATAATTACTACTCTGCAAGTAGTAGTAGCTATTACAGCCTTTTATATATAGAGCGCGTTGTGTACCTACTAACGCGTGCCTTATAAGATGTTAAGCCTAGTAGCTGCGTCTAGGCTAGCCTACTTTTAAAGGAGCGTAATTTGTCTATGCTATATTTGATTAAAAAGCCTATATAACTAGACAAGAGAGACTAGCTTAGTTAGCCTACACTATAAGAGTGTAAAGATACAGGTAGCTAGCTGCAGTATATAGTTCTACTAGTGCTATAGTACTTAATAGTCCTTAACTGTTAAATCTGGCAACACTAGTAACACTAGCAACACTAGCAACACTAGTAACACAGGTAATATAGGTAACACAAGCAACTTGCTGTTAGGTTGCTGTTAGGTCGCTAGCAACTAGAAGTAAGTAAGGCAACTTTAGCAAATTGTCTAGTAGATAGTATTGCTGTTAGGTAGCTGCAGGTCGCTACGACTAGGCTAACCAGATAAATCTTAATTTTTCCTAACGAAGCAAGAAGGGAAAGGCTGCACTTAAAGACTTAATAGACTATTAGAGACGCAAAAGTAATATACTCTTAGGCAAAAGAGTAATATAAATCTCTACCTCTTAGAGATTATAAGCTTGGCACTAGACACAGTTAAGAGGATATACTCTACCTAAGCTAATAAAGCTGTATCTTATTAAGAAAGGCTGCAGCGCTATTAGGCAAAGTAAGTACTAATAGGATGCAACTAGAAGAAGTATCTAATAAAGAAAATAATGTTATAAGCTTGCATAGTTAAAGTTAACACTCTAATAAGAGAAAGGGCAAAGCCTGCGCAATAACTATTTCTTCTAGCTCTTTTAGCTTAAATAAGAATAACTCTAATAAGTAAGATAGACTAGTATAGTAGTATAGTAGTAGTAATGTACATTCTACGTAGCAGTTGCATGCAAGATTCCTGTCTAAACAATTTAACAAAAAGTAAACTAAGAAGGTGCCTACGTATATACGCTACCTGCTCTACTATATAATCTGTACATTCTGCCTTACTTTTTCTATCTATTATTCTCTTTACACTAAAGCAGATAACAAAGGCTGCAATTATAAGCTTGCAAGGAGTACGCTCTTTTAGCAAGCTTCTAATTACATATCTTATCTACTAGCCTACTTACCTAACAATATATTAAAGAAAAGACCTTTAAACAGTAGTAAGAACCTTAACGTAAGTAAACAATTCTCTACTTGTTAGAACTTACTACTCTCTTCTTAGTAGCACTGTCCTTGCACAAGAAACTAACTAAAGGCACTTTAAGACAATAACTTAAACAGCAGTAAGATATTTAAAGCTAGTAAACAACTCTTATATAATAATCTCTAACTCTAACTTAAGTATCTAGCTCTCTAGAAATCTAACAGTAAACTGTGTAGTATATTTAAAACTTGCCTTAAGCGTTATGCCTACCTTAATAAGAGCATTAAGGATCTTATTAATACTGCTAAAGCTGCAAAGCAACTCCTAAATGTAATAGTAACACGTTTAGTAGTACTAGGTTAGCAAAGAGTTAGCAAGATAACTCTAATAAATACGCTGTTTAACTGCTACCTTTTAGCTATGCCTAGAGCGCTAAGGCAATATAGCTTATACTGCTTTTGTAACTATTATTAGGTAAAGAGGTAATGCTATACACAATACTAAGACTAGTAATATTATTATCTACTTTAATAATAAGGTAAGTATAATAATCTACATTTAAGGATAAGCTAACAACTAGTAAAAGAATTGTAATGCCTTAGAGAACAGAGATAACGCTCTTAACTAAAGAAACTTTATAAAAATAGCTTAAACAGCAATACAGCGCCTTAATTACAAGGTTTCCTACCCTTTTAATACTCTGCCTACTATAATATATAAACTACTCTTTATACTGCTATTAATGTTCCTCTATTAACTATAACTACTTTCCTCTAGTTTGTTTATCTACGCTAGGATCTAATAACTTACAAGAAATAAGATAGTTCTCTATTTGTAAAGGAGAATAATAAGTTACTGCAAGTTCAATTGATATTAAGATAACATGTACAACAACAATTACTGTTATTAGGTACAAAGAATTAAAGAAAGTTCTTATATAGGTAAGTAATTTCTATCTTACCTAGTGCCTACCTACTGTATACTTTTCCTTAACCTCTTATATAACTGCTTTTCTCTACCTACTGCATACTTTTTCTTAACCTCTTGCACAACTACTTTTATCTAGATTATACCTTTGTAAAGTGTAAAGGATTAAAGAAAGTTTTTACATAGGCTAGTAATTTCTATCTTAACTAGTGCCTGCCTACTATATACTTTTCCTTAACCTCTTATACAACTGCTTTTATCTAAGTTGTTTATATACACTAGAATTTAATAGCTTACAGGAACTAAGGTAGACTCTATTTGTAACGACGTAGGTAGGTATAGCTATTGAGATTAAATTAGATACGTATTAGAGGCATATAGGAGTGCGTGTTGTATCAGAGATTCTAGATTAGCTATACACCTATAGGTTTTGTATAGAAGGATAAGAGAAACTTGTCTTCTATCTATGCTATAGGCTTATATTTATAGTAGGCGTAGCAGCTAAGTTAGAGCGCTGTTAGAGCGCTTTTAGTTCTAATCTACTAGCTCTCTACATAATCTATTACTAAGCCTTTATAAGGTATTAGATGTAATATATGTTTGCATGTGCTTGTTACATTACCTCTCTTCTTAAAATTAATAGTTTCTATTAATTAGGTCTATATTAGTATTGTTTTAGATACCTCTCTAAATTGTTATAAACTTATATTTACCTTAAGTTTATTTTAGGATAACGTAATATAGCTGTTTGTTGTTGTTTTAATCTGCGCGCTAGCGCGTTTAAAGTTCCTAACTTTACCTTAAGCTTTTTAAGCATATATATAAGGCTAGCCCTCTAGTATACTACTTCTTTACACTCTCCTCCTACACGTTTATATACCTACAGCTATCTAACTGCTCTTCTAATTTAATTATTAGCTAATTGTTTCTGCAGATACATACAATGCCTATTTCTATCCCTTCTAAGGCTTATCTTCTAGCCTATTAGGTTGTTTACCTACAGGCCGCAAGGGCTTTTGCCTGCAGCTATTTTAATATTAAGTTTAGATTCTATTTAGACGTGTCTAAGAAGTGTGCTTATTGCACACTCTTAAATAAGAAGTGTTACCTAGTTCTTCTATATACAGGCTAGAAGTATAATAGCTTCTTTAAGGCTCTTAACTGCAGGTTTACTGCTCTAGGTAGAGACAAGTCTAACAAGGTAGTATTAGAGCAAAAGGCTGCTGTTAAGAAGGCAGCGTTTTAGTTAGCTACTATTATACAAGTAGGCACTATATAAGTAGCTAATATAAACAACGCTAACTTGTTAGTTAGCGCTTATTACTAGAGAGAAGAGCTGGCTAGAGAGGTTAAGGCAATAGCTAAGGAGGTTAGGTTGCTTAGAAAGAGTACAGCTAGGTTAACTAGTGTAGTTGCTTAGCTAGTAGATGTTATAATAGTATTAAGAGCCAATTAGTTAGCAGAGCAAGAGGAGGCGCAAGTAGTAACGTTTTAAGTAGTAGCAGAGCAGAAGGCAAGTACTTGCAGCAGGCAGGGCTAGAACAGAAGACAACTAGGTAGTACGTTAGTGTCTGTACCTAAGGATTTAGATAGTTAAGAATATCCTACTAGTAGTAGCAACAGTCTACTATTAGATCTAATAGAAGAGTAAGACTTCTATTATTAATAGCTGTTACTTACTAGTATAGTAGTTACAATATTAAGTTTAATTTCCTTAATATAATTGTCTTGCAATGCTGTAAGATCTTTAACTTCTTTTTCTTATGCTGTAATTTACTTAGCTAACGCTTATAAGGGTCTTAGCTATTTTAGATAGCATTTATAGAACGCTTGCAACATATATAGAGCGCCTATAAAGTTTAAGGCGTTATACTAGGTAGGGTTAAAGTTATAGCCTACCTATTTTACGCAATACTTTAGGATAGAGCAGTATAGCTTGCTAGCTAGGATTTCTTTAACTTCCTATTCTTTAATGCCTTAAATTAGGATACTAAATAGGTTTAGGCTTAGCTAACTAGGTAAGAGGTTGTTAGAGTTCTTGCAGAGGACGTCTAGAGCAAACACGTTATAGATCTTAGAACCTTTAGGTAGCTTTAGTTAAAATAAATAGCTAACTTATTCTAGAACTTTAAAAGAGCCTTCTTACAATTTAGCAAGTTTGTAACTTAAGCAGGTAACAGATAGGTTTTAGGTTAAGAGGTAAACCTTATTACCTACTACCTAATTAATAGGTTAACAATATTTGTTTACTTTAGCAGCTATCTATTTCTGCGCTTTCTCTATATTGTCTTTAGCTGTGCGCTAGGCTTTATACATGCAGGTAGCTAAGCTTAAGGCATCCTTAACGTTTATATCTTTGTGTTTCAAAGGGAATAATACTTAATTCTAGCTCTATTATAGTTTAGATCTAAACAGAAGCTAGTACAGCGCTATACTAATTACGGAGTGCAGCAGCATAGCTTAGGCTTAATTAATTATTAGCAAGAGGTTACTCTAGTTATCCTAGTAATAAGATACAAAAGGCCTTAATTGTTAATTAATATACTTGTTTATAATCTTAGTTTATCTATTAGTTTATTTATAGTAGGCTATAGAAAGCTTAAGTTACACGCTTAGAATCTTACAGAACTTAGACTAGAATTAGAACACAAACTAGAGTCTGCAGTTAGACACTATACTTTTAGGCGTGTAGCTAAATTAGTATACCTATTAGATAAACAAGTAAGCTATTTCTTAAGCGTTAATTGTTTTGTAGTAAGGAATAGAAACAGCTTGCTTAGATAGGCAATTAATAACAACTATAATTTAATTATAGCTATAATAATCTGTTAAGAATGTCTTAAAATCTATACACAAATGCTATATAGGCCTATTAGGAATTTGTAACAGATAGAGGAAACCTTAGGCTTAGAGCTGTCTTAGATAAGATCTTTAACAAGAAACGCAGTTTTGTATATAGCGTTTGCATATAGCCTTTATACTTTTTTAATAATATTACTAAGCTAAGAGCTAATACGTCTTTGTAGCGCTTAGGTAAGCAGTAAATACTTAATTATAAGCCTCTCTAATTAGTTAAGTGCATAAAGGAGAGTCTCTAAGTACACATAGGCGTAAGTAATACAGTAGTAGTCCTTCTTAGACACAATACAGCTGTAGTAGCGTAAGGCGTTCTTCTTTAAAGGAGCAGCGATTTTCTGCTAGTAAAGCTTTAATTAGTTTTAATAAGTTAAGATTTAGAAAGGCACTAATAGATTAGACTAAAATAGCTAAAATATTAATCTCTAGCTAGTTACAAACATAGTTCTAAGCTAGTTTAGAGTTAACTAGAGGGCTTAGGCGTGCAGGTCCTAGAAGTACATAAGATCTGTTGTCTTATTAGGCAGCCTTAACCTTACTAACGTTCTATTCCCTTTAGCTTAGGATATTAGCTTGCTTATTAAGCTTGCTAGGCGTGTACTTAATACAGAAATTAAAAGAAGTAATAATTTCTACCTATTGTGCTTAACATATATTAAGAACCTTAGTAGTTATAAAGTATTCTAAGGAGTAGTAATCTAAATACACCTAGATTTAACTCTGTATAGAGGTAAGTTTAGCTCTCTACTTCTTAAACGCTTTTAAGATAGTAAAAAGTTTCTTGTTATATATTTTCTAATTAAGCTTAGCTCTAGATAGAGTATAACTGTAGAAGGCTATAAGATACTACTTGTTGTTAGAGTACTTCTAAGAGAGTACTTCTGCTATTACTCTATCTAACGCGTTAGTTTCTAACTTTGTATTATACTTAGAATAGAAATAAGATAGCGTAAGAATAGCTAGAAGTAAGGCTTTAATCTAATTAAAAGCCTGTTAGCAGTCTATAGTCTAATTAAACAGTATAGCAAGACTTTAAAGCTTTATAATTAGTTTGGCTATACAGGAGAAATCCTTAATAAATTATTAATAGAAACTAGCAAAACTAAGAAATAACTTAACACTAGTAACTGTAGTAGGTTTAGCCTAGTTTTAGAGTACTTCTACCTTATTAGGGTTAACTTTAGTGCCCTAGTTTGTTAAAACGTAACCTAGATACTTTATACAAGTTACATAGAATTTACTCTTCTAAATGTCTACTTAAAGTCCTACAGTACGTAGGCGCTCTAGGACCTTTTAGACGTGTTCCTAATATAAGTTTATATTCTTAGAGTAGATTAGAATATTATTAAGATACATAATGCAGAAATTGTTAAGATAATCAATTAGTATATTATTTATATAGCATTAATACGTAGCTAGCCTATTACATAAGCCAAAAGGGAGAACCTTACACTTATATATACTATAACAGGTCTAAAAGGTAGTATACTCTTTAGAGTTAGGATCTATACAAATTTTGTTAAAAGCAGCCTAGATGTTAAACTTAGTAAAGATCTTAGCCTTAGAGGGGCGTAATAGCAGCTTATTAATACAAGAGATTAGATAGACGTCCTTGCGCGTAAGGGCGTTAATCTTCTAGTAGTCTATATAGATGCGTATATCTCTATTTAGTTTGCGTACACAGAGGATAGGTAAAGTAAAAGAACTTTAGCTAGCCTTAATAAAACCCTTCTAAAGGTAGTTCTAGACGTAGGCCTTAGTAGCTTTAAGCTCCTCCTAGTTTTACTTATACAGGAGACTAAACGCATTTAGTAATAGTTCTTTAAGGATAATCTTGTAATTGTATAGATAATAAAGAAGCAATTAATTAGCTACTAACTTACTAAATATATTCTAATACTAGAAGTAACAGGCAAGTAATCTCTTATCTAATTAGCTTTAATTGTCTGCGTTATCCTTAGAGGCAAGGATCCTATTAATCTTATAGAAGCTTGTTATAAAGAACTTGTTCTAGGGCTTCTTTATAATAAAGTAAAATGCATTAGCAGAAATAAGAGTAATACAGGTAGTTAGAGAGGGTTTAGACTCTAAGCAGTTTTGCTTAGTTAGGGTATAAGAGATCTCTAAGATTTTTTAGGCTAATAGAAGCTTTAAGCATCTCTTAATACAATAAATAGAAGAAGAGGAACAGTAAGGACTATTTTAGATACAATAGTCTTCTTTCTTCTATAGAGCGTTGCGTTGTTGCACATTAAGATAGATAGTAGCTAGCACTATAGCTTAATATAGAATAGTAGAAATAGGGAGTAAAGGATTATATAAACAGGAGTACTTAGATAGCCAAATGAACTATAACCTATTAGTGTCTAATTAAATCTTAAATTATCTTAACTATTAGAGGCTAAGTATATAATCCTAAGACCTAAGATTAAGAATAAGAAATAGACAGTTTAAAATCTTTTAGCTATTAATATTTAAGTGTAGTTAAATATATTAAGTAACTAAAGAAGTAATCTAATCCTTAAAGCTGCGTACCTAAACCTAGAAGAAGAGCTTTTAGATAGGTTGCTGCAAGGCTTTAGAAACAAATAAGACAATTTGTAAATTTAAAAATAGAAAACTTTAAGTACTAGTGTTAACAAGAGTATTAAGGCGTAAGCTAAGGCCTTAGTTATAAAGAAGCGTAGGTATAAGGAAATAGAGACTATAAAACAAATAAGAAAGGTTAAGGTAGAATAGATTATAACAGCTTAGGCCTAGAGAGAGGTATCCTTTTAGGCGCTTCTGTTTCCTATACAATACACCTTCTGATTAGGTTACTCTTAAGCATCTTTATACTTATCTACTTCTATAGCTTTAATCTAACGTACATAAGGCTTTGTGTAGTTACTAGAGTAGTATTCTAGCTTACTACAATTATAACAACTACTAGAGGTTTTCTATTATTCTAGCTTAGAAGTCTTTGTAAGAAGACGTACTATTGTAGATTAATAGACTAGCGCAGAATTTGTTAGAGCGCTAGTAGTAGTAGTCTAATTTAGCTCTAAATTCTGTTATAAGGCTAACCTAATTAGCAACCTAGCAGCAGCTAGTATTATACTTAGTGTAGAGTTATTCTTCTGCTTTATATTATATATAGTAAGGTGTTCTACTATCTAATTAAATAAGTTCTTCTATTAGTGCCTAAATCCTAGGTTAAGAGCTTGCAACCCTAGCGTAATCTTAGTCTATAAGTAGTAAAACTACTCTAAAGAGGGTACTTGTCCCTTAACTGCAGAACTTAAAAACCTAGCTTTAAATAAGAGGAACGTTTCCTTCTTAGTTATCTGCATTTAATTAAAAGCTGCTTAGCTTTTAGCTACCTTGTTACCTATAATAAAGTAAGACTTAAGTAGCCTAATTATTTACTTAGCGTTCTAGAATTGCTTTTAATTAGTATCTAATAAATATTATAGCTTAAGATAGCCCTTAGCTAATCCTGTAGTGTAGCCCTATACTAAGGCTATACGTTGTCTTTTAGTCTAATAGTAATCTAAGTTAATCTTAAGTTAATCCTAGATAGAGGCCTACTATTAGCAGAAGGTAGAATCTTTTCTATTACTAAGATTATCTATATTAGGCGTTTTCTTAGATTATTAAAGTTAGTAAGAGCCTTTATAGTAATATAAGTACTTAGATATAGAGCTATTAGATAAACAGTAGAGTGCAGAATTATTCTAGGGTAATTTAGTAGTAGGTAGGAGCTTATCTAGTCCTATTAACAGAGTTAGTCTTTTCTTAAGGGAATTAATTTCTACTAAAGCCTGTTTTAAATCTTGTTGTAATTAATTAACTTCTATTTAGGCAGAAGTTAGATTTAGTGCAGCTCTAGGCTAAGAGAGTTCTTTAGTATCTGTCTTTTTTACTTTAGCACTCTATTGCTAGGTTGTTACAGTTAATACAGAGTTGTCTTAGAAAAAGGCTCTTAGAGTTAGTTCTTTAGGGGGAGTTATTAGCGTTGCCTCTAATACTTCTAGGTTATTAATAGTCTCTAAGTTTCTATTATAGCGCTAAACGCAACTTTTCTAAAGTAATTCTAACTGTTATGTTAATAGGAAGATCTAAACCTAAAGGCTTTAGCTGTTAAAAGATCTAAGGGATCTTAACTGTGTTTAATAGATTTAAGGTTACAAACAGATCTAATTTAGATAGGGTTCTAGACGTTTTAACGTAATCTTTTTAAAAGTAAATTGCAATATTATATAAATGCTATTACTAGCAGGACAAAGTTTCTTTTGTAATGTAATAACGCAGGTAGGTACAGCTATTAGGATCAAATTAGATACGTATTAGAGGCATATAGAAGTGCGTGTTGTATTAGAGATTCTAGATTAGCTATATACCTATAGGTCTTGTACAAAAGGATAAGAGAAACTTATCCTCTATCTATGCTATAGGCTTATATTTATAGTAGGCATAGTAGCTAAGTTAGAGCGCTGTTAAAGCACTTTTAGTCCTAATCTACTAGCTTTCTATATAATCTGTTACTAAGCCTTTATAAGGTATTAGATGTAACATGTATTTGTATATGCTTGTTACACTATTAGGTAAAGAAGAGTAATAAAGCACTATATTTTGTTCTAGCAGCTATTAGTATAACATTTACAACAACTACCTTTATTAAATACAATAGATTAAAGAAAGTTCTTATAGTTAAGAAGTAGCTAAGTAATAGAAACTCTAGTATAAACAGTACACAAGTCCTAACAGAGATCTAGTACTTAACTAACAAGAGTGCTTTAATTATATATAGCTACAAAATTACGCAGCGTCTTAAGCTCTCTAAGAGCAACTATCTGCGTAATAGCTATAAGAGTATAGAGCTAATTACAAAACCTAAGCTACTTTACTATAAAAGACGTAAGAGGGATTTAAACCTATACAGCTATAAAGTTATACAGCGCCTTAAGCTTATACGCGTAATAACTTTTAATAGGCTATAAGCGCTTACAACTTTGTTAACTAATCTTAATTTAATAGTATTTTTAGGCATATATCTAGATCTTATTTCTAGTCTCTTCTGCCTAACAGAGGGCAGTAGTTGTTAAGATTACTAAAGACTTAGCAGGCTATAACGCCTGCTACGTCTACTACTTATAACTAAGGCTACCTAGTTATAGTGTATTTACTAACACTATCTTAAACACAAACCTCTAAGAGTTTTAGTAACAAGTAGTAAGTACTTAGCAAAGCCTATTAACGCAGTTTAACTAATAAGCAACTACTGCAGTTATTAATAAGAATATTTACTATTACAAAGAATTAGTTTTAGATAGCTATAAAGGTAACAAGTGTTAGTTTAAACAAACAATTAACTTTACCTTTACATTCCTAATCTGCTAAAAGCTTAGAGCGCTACAGTAAATACTATTATAAAGAACTGCTTGCAGGTTATAATAACAGGTTAAATTAGATTAAAGAAAGATTAATTAGCTTAACTCTAAATATATTTCTAGTTAAAAACCTAATAGCTTTTGAGATTTTGTGCTTAACTACGTTAACATTTACCTACGTCTTATGTAGTAAGCAGCATTAGCAAGTACTGTTTGCCTAGCTTAAATAATATACTGCTTAGAGCGTATAACAGCAGAATTTTTATTAATTTTGCGTAATACATAGTTTATATATATTTTAACAAAACATGAGATAATATACTATAAGATTAGACAGGCAAAAAAACACCGCAACAGTGTAATATACACTAGAGCTGTGTAAATATCCCCTACGTGCAGTGTAAAGGAGTGAATTTACACAATACTGCAGTGTATATTAACACCGCGCTGGGTATTTAACACCGCATTTGTACCCCAGTGTTACTAGTCAAGGCCCTTTATGTCGCACTCTCTAGCCTTCATGCGGACACGACTCTGCTATTTGATGCGACCCAACTCTAGGCGTCTATTTGTCGAAAAATAGGATTGCTACTGTGCTGCAGTCAAACTGTTCACCGTTTATTCACCGTTAAGCACGCCATACTGTTGTAACGTCGTTCCCTACCACCCTGCCGTGGCAACGGACTATACTCTTTTGGGACTAGATCAAGCGAAAGCTTGCAGCTAAGAGGCAAACCAAAGCCGCGAAGGCGGCCGCAGAGCAGGGAGCCCGGTTTCCGCATGCTCCGGACGGCGACCAGGTCAAAATCCCAGAGAGACGCGTGTCCAAGCAGCCGCGATTCAAGCAGTCTCGGCAGAGCGCACAGCGCAATAAAAGTCATGGTGACGAGCCGGATGAACAGCAAGTGTCAAAGCTTGCGCGGCAACACGGTAGCAAGACGCAGAAATACTCTGACGATGCTGACATGGAAGCGATACTGCACATGAATATAGAGCGATAATGCAAGCAGCGTAAATCCGCGGACGACCTGATCCTTGTACTAGAAGATGAGCTCGCAGATGCGCGAAAGACCATGGACAAACTATTAGATGCTATGGAGATCTTCAAGCGCAGACACGACAAAATGGGAGACGAGTTCGGTCGCCGTCGACTAGATGGCACTAGACCAAGAAATAAGGCCACTAGCCAGTTCCAGACAGAGTTCCACATGAAGGAGCTAGAGGACGAGACACGTTGAAGCTCGCAGCAGCAAATGTGCCAGGTAGCAGAAATGGACCCAAGCTTCGTTAAACAGCTAGCAAAGATATCGCATTGCGCGAAAATGATAAGAGGCTGATCGGGAATCTTCGATACATGGTCGAATATCCGGAGGACAGGGTGGGAGGTGACGCCGTTGCCAAAAATGCAGGTTCTGAGACTGCTGTCTGGGTGTGTGCCAGCAACAAGTGAGTCTCGAGCCCATTGTAGTTGTAGACATACTAACAAACGACAGAGCAAGACTTTTCGATAAAGACTCATCATGGTATATGGTAATGGAGCCGGATCACTTGTTGACATTGACGCTGTTCCGTAGCAATCTAGCGAAGTAGCCACACTGGCAGGGCATGGAGGCTGGCTTGGTATGGGCGCGGGATAATCCCAAGGAGGCCGCTGAAATGGCGACCACGGTTGTGTTGTAGGATCTCTCGTGGAGTAGCGACTGAGGCGATCGCAGGCTTCAAAGCCGCGAGTCCAAATCTTCGTGTAGTCTCAAAGCCATCATCGATGCCGTGATTAATTTGTACAAGTCAGCACGTGGCGTATGAGCCACGAGCGGTGTTACTAGTTGACTTGAGTGGACGGAATCCTTGCGCCTAGCCTTTGGGCGCATGGTGACGGAGATGGGACCAAAATGGGAAGACCGACTTCTAGATTTGGGTAGGTAATGTGCATTATGAATGCTTTCTTTCTAACTTCCTCAAGATGAAAAATGACATGAGGAGGTGGTATGGCAAGGCCGTTGAACACTAGGTAGATCCCTAGTTGTGCAGACGAAATGCTGGTAGGGAAAGGCCAGTGCATCTCACAACATGACAATCCATCGTCCAGTCGTGGAGAGCCGGTACAGCGTCCAATTCACGTTCCAGGCTCGGTCTGCGAAAAGGTCCAAGGCAGGCACTAGAAAGTCCAGACAGCGGCCACGCGGGTTCTCCCAGTCTCTCTTCAACCCAAGGGTCTGAGCCATCTCACGTCGTGCCATCGCCAGGAGTTTCAGCAGCACATCAACGCGAGCAGCAGCTTTGAGCTTCTCCGGATTGGGCGGTGGAGCAGCAAATTCCTCAGTAGGACGATGGCAGATTCAACGAGTGTGGGACGCTTTCCAAGCAGGTTCATATGCTGAATCTCGTCCGTTCAGACACAATAAGAATGGTCCAAGAATCTACAGGTATCGGGGATGGACAGGTTGTCTCGCATCATGTCGCATACCATGTGCCCCAGAGCAACGCCGCAAAGAGGTCAGCGCTTCTAGCTGCCCGTGACGCGACTACCTGTTTGATCGTTGCATCATCTTGATGAGGGCTGTTATGAGGTCTGCGCCCCGCGTGCGAGGAAGAACAACGAACATAGCTGGGAGATGAGAGAACTTTGGGCAATGGCACGTCAACCCATTAACAAGACAAAGTCACTTCTGCTATAGGGGGTTTAGTTGCCCCACCAGGAGGCTGAAAAGGCAGGACTTGAAAGCAGAGTTGGAGGCTCTAGGACCATTCGAGGAAGTGGACGTCGATTTCCACGAAGAAGAGGACGTTGACGATGACGGCGAGATGGTTCCGACCTGTCTGTCGGATGGGCGATCACCCTCGCTTCCAGAAATGAGATTACAGGAGAACTTCTTGCCCCACAGGTCGCAATCCAGCAACGGACTGTTAAGGGACGTGCCTTTTTGGAGCACAGGGACAATGGATCGTTCGGGTGGACAGGGGCCAAGTGATTGGCATACGCGCTCTAGCCCGTAGGGGTGTTAGACTGTGAGGGCATGAGTTAGGAGAGACAAATCACGCGTCATACATGCATTCATGCCATTCCTTTTGACAAGATGTGATTGCCTCCATCCGCGAGATGTACTTTAGACCCACTGCCTTGATCGCAGCTGTGCATACAATTGTAGTTACCAAGATATCGTCTTTGCATCTGTCAACCCATGTACATAACATCACCATGAGTCTCTGAAGCCAGAGAAAACTTCTAGCGTGCAAATTTATATCAATTTTTAAAATTTCAGGTACTCGGGAACCAAGAAACGACAAGATATCTACAACCACTGATCCTATTTCCGCCAGGCCTCAGCATGCCCGAAGCAACGGGCGTACGCTTCAAGGATCCAAGAACCAATTCCACCCCTCGATATCATGCCCACTAGGCCAGTACCGCACCAACCCCCAGTTTTCCAGGTAGTCGGTAGAATCCGAGACGGACAATTTGAACCCCAATAACGCCTCGGACACATTTCCCAGCGCCGTCACAATCCGCTGAAACGCCCGGCCGTGTCCGCCGGCATTCTCGACATTCTCGTCATACATCACACAGTGCTGGCATGCAAACTGTTCTAGATAGGCGTGCACACACTCGTGCAGCAAGGTACCCAGTCGATCCAGCATGCGCGCATGGTAGATGGTTTGATCGGAGGTAGGATGTAGGGGACCCGTGGTGGTGGAGGAAAGGTTGATCAGTGTACCTTGTGTCGTCAAGCCGATGATGTTGTCGCCGAGATCAGCCCATTTGAAGTCGAGTTGGTCCAGGGCGCCGAAGAAGAATACGCCGTTGAAGATTTCGAGGATGGGGAGGACATGGGTGCTAGCCAGTGCCCTGGGGCCATCGGCCCAGCCGAGTTTCCGCAGTGCACCCTGGGGGTCGTCGTAGAGTTCGACCCAGTTGTTGAGAGCCGCCTGCTGCGCTTGACACATGTTGAGGCGGTCCTGGGAGAAGTATTCAATGGCTCCGTGCGCGAGGTGGAGTGCTTCGTAGGGCTTGCCTCGGATGGGTCGGTAATCGCGTGTGTTGTGGCGGTGTTGCCGAATGATGCAATGATGCTTGAAGTTAGGACAGGAATCGAAGCTGTACAGTGCGGGCGAGTGTTCTGCACAGCTGCAGATTACGTCCCCGAAATTATAGGCACGTTCCGCAAAATTGCGGGTACTTGCCGGCCGAACTTGGGAAGAAGGCAATCTACTCAGTTTTTGAGCGGAGGCGGCAATTCCAGGCTGGTGTATACCATGTTCTCTATGTCGAAATCTAGCCATGCTGCCGACTTTACTAAGATTTCCAAGAGATTTGTTGGATGGTGTTTAATGCTTTGATACGGAAGCAAGGAGTTGGTATTATATACGCTCGTCAATAGACACAAATGAGCATGTCAAAGACATAGTCATGAGACATGGCTCTCGATTGACGGTAAAGCGAAAGAAGATTGAGACACTTTGGTGCCTCCGTGCTCGCCTCATCTCAAGACATGTTAGCCGCTGTTTAAATCATACATGGATGCAATGAGGCTCGTGCTTTGTGGAAGAGAAAATGATTTGCAAGATGAGGCAAGTCTTGCGATGATGTACCATGGGAGAGAGATGTGATTTACGATAAGAAGCTTGAATTACGATAATTTGGCGTGGTGGAGAGATTGAATGGGCATTGGCAGTGTGGTATCGAGCAGTTCTGTTTGAGCAATACTTGTGTGTGTGGTATGAAGTGAACAAAATCTCTGGCTGCATCGTGATGCGTATTGTAACACCTATAATACGCCTATGATGCAGTCAACAGAATAGCAATAAGGCAAATACTGGGCGGAAACCTCTTCATCAGTGAGTCTTGGAAAGCTCCCAGGTTATGCGTTCTTGAGCCAATTCCACTCCTGCATATCGTGTAAGCTAGGTAGATACTGTACGTGAGCCTATTGGCTTTCCACAAAAAAATTCGGCTCCCGAGACAAGATGCAAACGCACGCCTCGATACTCTTCCGACGCATTTTCCAAGGCACTCGCGAGTCGGTGAAAGGCGCGACCATGATGACCTGCGTGCTTGACATTGACTCTGTACGTCTCGCAATCTCGACACGCAAATCTCCAAAGGTACGGGTGTATGCATTCGTGCAGGATCGTGCCGAGGCGACAAGTTGCACAATAATCGCACGTAATCTTTTGGGTCGCGTCGCATGGTGCGTCAACAAGAGTGGACGATAGATGGACGCGAGGGTAAGTCGAACTATTCCCACGGGGGTTCAGGAATGTACTCAGGATGATGGTCGGTGCCCCATTTGAATTTAACATCGGAGGGAGTACTGAAGAAGAATAGGTCGTCGAACAAGCTGATGATCTTCTCCCCCTTTGCCGCTGGTAGCGCTCTCACACTATCTGCCCAGCCTAGGCGATGGAAGACACTGTTGGGTTTCGCGCGCAGTCGCTGTAACTCACTCAGAGCCGTCCTGCTTTGAGATCCCGGACCCGGTGGTTTTGGTTGCTCGGTCAAGCCATTAGCCAGAGGACTCAACAACTTCAAAACTCGGGCCTCCCCGCAATGCCCTTCCGCTCCCTATACTTCATCTCACTCTCACTATCCTCCACCATGCCCTTCAAACTCGGCATTCTCTTATCCACATACTCGCTCATCTGGTTCAGCACCCAAATCGGCGTGCGGTGCTGATGTAGCGGCCTCTTACTGATGTCGCTCAACCCAATATGCGGTACCTGCTTCGCGAGATCTTCCTGCGCCATGCTCCTGAGTGGATCGAATTGCTTCCAGAAGGGCTGGCGCTCGACGTAGTCTTGGTGCACGGCACGCGAGCGGTCGACGGTGACTTGGAACCATTTCGTTCGGGTTTCGGGTGGGGGTGCGTGGGGAAGCGGAGCGGGTGGGTCGAAGGGCATGGGTGGTTCGGCGGGGGGTACGCGGGATGGGATTGGGGAGGGTCGGGTGCGGGATGATAGGATGGGCGGACGGAGGATTTCGTCGAGGCCAGTCTTGGCGGGTGTGCTTGGGTCGTACATGGACGCGGCGTCTTTGCTGTCGTCTTCCTCCTCCTCTTCCGCTGCATGTTCTGATTCCCCGTTGAAGTTTTGGATGGGCTCTCGCACCACTTTCTCGAGCGCGAAACGGATGGGCGAGGCATTGAGAGCTTTTTGGGCCGAGTTGGCGTCGCGGAAGATGGCAAGCACAATGTTGTCGGCGGGATTGTGGTACTCGTACTGTTGCGGCACTCCATTAGCATGGTGCACTGCCGAGAAGATGGCGTCAGAAGGCAGCAAAGCTTCTTGCAACCCACTTTCAGATTCTTGAACATGCTGAGCTCCCCGAACTGCTGCAGCACGCGAAAGATGTCGCGACTCTCGGAAAGATTGGCCGGGCGCGGCACAATTCTCAGGTGCACAGAGCGCCCAGCCAGCAGCTGCGAGGACGCTCTGCGGATGGACATGGCCGTAGGGAGCCGGAGGTGGGTGTTGGATCGTTGCAGGCGCGCCGGTCGACGGGTGAGGTGCTGTGCGGCCAGTCCGAAGTGGGTCCTCGAATTTACCAAAGCGCAGGGTCGCGGGAACGTCACGTTGGGTGAGACGAGACCGTGTTCCTGGGATGCAGATCTGTACATCACCATGGATGCGAACTGTTGTGGCATGATGCAGCTTTCATCACATTGTTATGTTTAGGACTATGCAATGGAAAAAGATAGTGGGGCTGCGAGCGCAAAGGCTTCGCTTCGCATGCTCCAAACGCCAGGCTCAACCCGCAGGGAGCCATGTCGAAGTTGGAACTCCAACGCCGTCGCTAAAATGCATACAAAACTACTCGGACATGTCCCATCGTCATGGCCGCCTTTTCTCGACCTTGTGGCCTGGTCGCTTTCGCATGCGCACGGGCCGTGCTACTCGAGTGCAGTTGTGGCGCAGATCGGATGCCTTTGGCGGCGGCGGCATGCAGGACACCTTGTCCAAGCGGTGCATGGGCGGATCGTACTCCATGTCGATGCCCTCGTCGCCAGAGGTGGAGCACGCTGGCGAAGATGTGGACCATGTTGATGTTGATGTTGCTGTTGATGTTGATGTTGCTGTTGATGTTGATGTTGCTGTTGATGTTGATGTTGCTGTTGATGTTGATGTTGCTGTTGATGTTGATGTTGATGAGGTGGGCGAGGTGGCGTCGCTGATGGTGCACTGCTTTTCCTCGTCCATCATCTGGGCCAGTCGCAGAATGTCGCGGGCGTACGACGAGGTGCACTGCATGCGCGAGTTCGACTGGCGCTGCATGCGCAGGAGCGAGGCTGAGACACGGGAATGTGCCGGCCGTGGTGCGGCGCAAGCGTCGTCATGGTCGCTTGGTGGCGTGAGCGGTCCTGCACGGCGGTCCGGCACGCCCGTGTCGATGCGGAGGGTCTGTTGGCTGAGTGCTGAGGCCAAATCGCCTATTGTGCAGGGCGGCGTCCGAGGGCGAGCGAGGTAGTGTTGGTGGGTGTCGGGCCTCGACGTCGGCGACACGTTCATGGCAGCGCGGTCGGCCTCGTACGCCGCCAAGGACGGTGGCGACGCCGGGTTGAAGGAGAAGTCGCGGAACATGGAGGGCATGTGTCGCTGGTGGCGGGAGGACGCACGGCGTGTCCAGGGCAGAGCCGCAGAGATGGACAGCATTCGAAATGCGGCCGCAAGACGCGGGCGGCGAGCGTGTTAAGGCCAGCCTCCGCAGGGCTTGTTGGCGCCAAGAGAGGCGGATGCAATCCGCCTGTCTGGCTGCAGCGCTCCACGCTTGAAACGGCAAAGAGCAGCCTGCTGCGACACCACCGTCCGGTCTACGCCCGGATTGGCCACCCGAGTGTGTGTCGAGGTCGAACAGGAGCCTGTGAGGGTCCTATCTCGGGCTGTCAACGGTCAATCATGTGCACTGTGCAGGCTGAATGCCCGCCGGGATCAAGATGCACCAGCAGCTTTCTGGAATACTGCCGAGATGCGTTCGAGTCGAGCACAAACTCGGACCAGAACGTGCTTTGAAGCGGTCCCTCACCAAACTCGCAGCCCAACAACGGCAAGTTCCAGATCGTCGTACGGCTAGCCTGAGCGGGGCCCAGGGGGCAGCGCGCATCCGGAACATCCCACGCCCCCAACGCTTAATTCTGGGGCTCAGGGCGACCATCTCCCCAGCATGTGCAAGCGCCGATGTGTATCGCGGGGATCCTGGATGTCAGCATCTCGTGGAAGCACGGGACAACTGCTTCTTGGGAGCCCCGGGGGCCTTGGGTCACATCCGCCCACAGTGTTACATTCGAACCAGCGCCGCCCAGGCAGTCTGCGCACAGCCGTGGCTGTCATGTCTCAACGCCACAGTTTGAGCCATCCAGCATCATCGTCTTCTCAGTAGCCTTGTGCACCCACTACCGCGCAGAAGAACTTCCACCCACCGGAACGACCGTGCTCCCAGGCCTGATGAACAACCAGCAATTGTCCAAAACTCGCCATGTCGCTCTGTGCGGCTTGCTGCAGCATGAGCGTACCAAATCGGACTCGTGACATCATCTTCCGCCAGTACACCTCGAGAATGCAGCACAAGCAACCACGTGCGCTTTCAGCCACTCGAGGGCCGGCTGCTAGACCACCCACCTCTGCGAGGTGTTGAGCCTAGCTTTCCCGAAGACGGTCAACCTGGAAGCCGGCATAGCAGGCGTCTGAAGGCCCAACTGCCTGTCGATCAATCTAATGTGGTCGTCGGTCGAGAATTCTCCCCTGGCACGCTCATAGACAAAGGTATGCCCCCTGAATGGCCTTTGCACGTTGTTGACGTCGGCGAGTCCGGAAAGTCTAGCCAGAAATTATCGCCCCGATTGCTCGAAACAGCAGTCAGAATGCCCTCGCTAGCAAGACATCATACCAGTATAGCTTACCAGATACCGACAACTTATGAGCATGCAACACCTGCCACACGGCGCCTAGCTTTGGAATGAATATGCATACCACCTAGGTTGAAAGTCTTTGTATCTTGCAATACCACAGGGGTATCAAATGAGAATCCGGCACGTGACCATATCGGAGCAACCTCGGGCCAGGAAATCACGTGCCGGATTCTCACTTGATACCCCGGTGGTACCTACATGATGAGTAGCTGAGCGAATCACAGCTTTACAATATCCTACTTCTTACATAAAAGTAGTGCCCGAAGCCTAGCTTCGACGCACGTGTGTTTGCCGTCCCACCACGTTCCAAGATATGCGCGTGACGTCACTTTTGTCATCGAACTCGCAACTTTCCACAACCACCAACAACAGGACCACTCCAACCACCATGGCTTTCATCCACCTACCACAAAACCTGTGCGCCAACCCATCATCTGACCCATCACCAGACCACACCGTCTCACAATGCCCCCCCAAAAGCTAAACCGCACAACATCCCAGCAAGAAATCCCAACCTCTGAGCTCGAAAAAATCGCCAAAAAGGGCGACTCCCCGCAATCAAAACTCCAAGAAGCAGCCGCGGCCGCTGAATCCGCGCTCGAAGCGCAAAAACACGCATCCAGCCTGCGCCAAATGGCAGCGACTATCAAAGACCCCGCGAAACGCGAACAATACCTCACAGACGCGTATAACAAGGAGATTGAAGCGCACGGGAACTCGAAAAAGGCACGCGTCCTCACGTCCGGCGCGTTTCAAGGCGGTGTGGGCGGCGCGGGGATTGGTGCGGCGACGGCTGCGGGGCTGGGGACTGTTGTTGGGACACTGGTTGGTACGGTGACTGCTATTCCTGCGACGGCGGTGGGGGGGCTGGCGGGCGTGGCTACGGGGGCGGTACACGGGCCGTGGATTAAGTTGGGGAAGATTGGCAAGGAAGGGAGGATGGGGGATGGCAAGGAGAACGTGGAGAAGGGGCCAGAGTTGGCGGAGGATCCGGGCGAAGAGGAGGATATGGTGCCGAATCCGGAGGTGTTGAGGGAGGCGGCGGGGAAGATGGGGGATATGGATCGTGGTGCAGAGCAAGGCAAGGACAACAAGGAGAAGAAAAAGCCGAGGAAACTGGAGGTGAGGAAGAAACAAGCTACGGCGGCGTGATCACGATCTATCCAACACGGCATGCCGAATAGGTCATGTGTGTCAAAGTCGAGCGAGTGCAGCATCAGCCTGCATCTCAAATTATTCTTCATCCATCTATCCATCCATCCATCCCTCCCTCCCTACTCCTCCTTAACCTTCTTCCACCACAAGGCCCCCGTATACCCTCCGCCTCTCTCACTCCCAATCCTCAAATACGTCTCGCCCCCATCCTCGACCACCGTATAATTCCTCGTATGATTCGCGCCGACCCACGTCGGCACATTCGCCACCGTCAACGGCCCATGGAAAACCTGCCCGTTCGTCTCGTTCGCTGGAATCGCATCGCTTAAGCGCAGCGGGCCTGCATACCCGATGCTGTGCCGTCCGACGGCTGCCCAGTCGGCGTCTGTGTCGTTGGGCTTGTACGGGAATGTGAGGTTGGGGCGGAACTCGGGCTCCGTGGCTGTGATGGTCGCCGACATCCAGCCCGAGGCCGTGTAGATGAGCAAGCCGACGGGTGCGGCGCCGTAGGCTTCATCGGGGATGGGGTTCCCGTTCAAAGCACTGTGGTATTCATGTTGGAATGGCAACTATGGGGTTGACGTTGTGGGTTACCTTGTAGTGTTTATGAGGCTGTATGTGCCTGCAAGGGCTTTTAGGATTTCGTGTTCGGTGTAGCGCTTTTCGACGGGCGAGGTAGTGTGTGGGAAGGCGGCGACGAGGGATGCGCAAGCTAGAAGCTTTGCTGTGATGTTGGTGAAATGCATCGTGTGTGATGTGTGGTTCAGGTCACGATTGTTGAAATAGGAGAGTTCCCGAATAGCAGCAGCACATGCCTTTATACCTCATCTCCCACGCTACATCCTCGCGAACCGGGTTGCGGTCACGGCGCCATGTCCGGCTTATTCAAGTTCTTGGGGTGCAGGTACCAAGCTTACGCACGACACCGTTTGTCGAGGCAAGTTCACGTTCTTTTGGCCATTATTTCAAGACATTTATCCAGGGCTGTTTGCTGACCCTGGGCGTGCGGAAAGGGCCGAGTCCGCACCGTTATATGAACTCGCCATATCGAGCTGTGCTAGTCTAGTGGCCGAAGTTACTACCAGCCAATACGGAGTACTACCGGAAATAGCTACTCGCACAACCCGCCAAGTTCTTCGAACTTATTCTGCCACCCAACGTACGAAATAAATGATCTTGTTTGTTTGCCAAGGGAGGCTCAAACTTGTCGCAAAGAAGAATACAGAGAAACGAGGCACTCCTGCAATAAGTCCAGTCCATTATCTGATCCAAACGCGAAGGAAACACTTTGACAACATCGGAAGGGGGCTTGTTTATCCGTACCACACAGGCCGTTGAACGACTTGTCACATTTCGACCTATTCTTCTCGCCCTATCTCGTCTTTCCGTCTTTCCAACTCTTCCGCCCGCTCTTCAATACTAACCATCAACAAGTCTACAAACCTCCCGTTCTCATTTCCCTCCCCAAATATACCCCTACTAACTTCCAAGAACTGGTCACGAAACACTGCCCACAGACGTTGATCCTCACCATCCCCTCTCCCCGGCCTCGGATAAAACGGATCGTTCCTAAAGAACGCAGCGCAAGCTTGCTCAACCCCCTCTTCACTCAACGCCATATCGCGACAACAATCAAAGTCCAGAATCCAAAGACAATGATTCCCAATCACCCGTGACCGAAAGCACGCAGCGTCCCCGTTCCGTGGCGGCGCAAGCACAAACTCCACGTCATTTGCATCAACGCGAGCTACCCAATGCATCATCGCAAGCGCTTCTGCCATCGCTCGGGCATACGGCGGTGCGTCTAGTCCCAGCTGTCCCACCTGATCCAGATGCAATGGATAATTGCGGAGTGAAAAGCGGGTGAATCGCGACGTGGAAGGCTTCGTGAGACGTCTCCGACCCAAGTACAAACGCACAAGACAATCTTGGTCCGAGAGATTCGAAGCGACGAAGCTGACTAGTTGGGAAGGACAGTATCGCTCAATCAAAAGCTGGCGCACTGGTAGTGGCATTGCGGGGATGCGTTCAGTGGCGAGCGATCGACATGCTGAGTACGTGTCGGGGAATTTTGCGCGGTGGGCGTGCCACCACTGCGTGTTGTCGGCTTGGATGAGTGCGTGGCATTGGGGAATTGATACGGGTGATGTCGGTGTGTAGCGGTCGAGGATGGCTAGGACGTGGTCGTGCATGGTGAAGTCGTTTGAGATTGAGCGGCCTGGGCCTCCGTCTTCGCGTTTGATGGCTTCGAGGCTGCCTGTGTTTGATGCCCAGACTGAGCCGCAGAATCCTCTGCCGATACAGCGAAAGTCTCTCGCGTGAGAAGTCATGGTAGGAGAGTATGCGGTATGTGTCAGCAGCGTGTAGTTACGACTATGTGTTCCGGCTGAGAGATGTGCTCCTGCATTTATAGATGTTTGCAGCAGCGGTGACCCACGCTCAGTGTTGCCAAACGTGGTCGCGACTACTCTATACAGTAGATCTAGTGTACTGAACTTCGTGCACACGCATGATGACCTACGTGGATATCGGCACCACGAAGCTGTCTACTTCCAAGACAAAGCCCAATCCCCTTGCCACGCCCCACCCTGCGTCAACCCATTCAACCCCGACACCTTCAGCACACTCGTGCTCGAGTCTTAAATGACCTTACCCGCATCGATCGTCGCGCCGTTGAGCTTCACCTGTCCCACTACACCAGACACACCAAGAATCGTAACATTGCCCAACGCATTACCATCCTTATACTCGCCCTTGACGCCAACCCTAAGCTGCCCCTCCATCACCGCAAAGCCAATGTCTAGCGTCGCATCCGGCTCAACCGATTCGCCGTCATCCACGTACAGCTCGCCAGATGCTTTGCCGTCGACGCTCAGCGCAACGATGAGACCCCAAGGATTCTGCCGGGACTTGGTGGTCGTGTAGCCCGGTTCTTACGTGGGCAGGACAGACCCGCCGCGAATGTAAACTGGGATGTGGCCGAGCGGTGCGGAGATGGTTGTATTGACGCCCGCTTGGGTGTTTACGCGCGCGCCCGCTGAAGGCTACAGACGAGATGGACCAGGCGAAGATCTGGTAGATAACCATCATCGGAAGGCGATCCGAGCCACCCAAATATGTTGATTGTTGGGAAGAAAAGCTCCAGCGTGTGGAGCGATGATGGGAGAAGTCGAAACGCCGGGAGTGGGTAGTGGTCTTGGGAAGCGGTTCTGTAAAACTGGCCGAGTAGTAGCTCCTGCGGGATACGTAAAACTACCCAGAGGCACTGGAGCCTTATTATACTGATCGTAGGTTCTATGAAGGCTACGAAGCTAGCGTCTTCGTCGTCGACGTAGAAATGTATGTCGAGATCCTGAAGAAGCGGTCCCACCCCCTGGATTTTATCGAGCAGTTTGTCGAGGCTTCCAGTATCTGGGTCACTCATGACATTGTCAAGGACTGCTGTTTCATGTTGCCCATAGGCCCAGCTCCCACCATAGTAGTAGGAAAATTTGGTATTAACAAGACTTAGCTTGAGGCTCTCGAGAGCAGGGAATGCTGTAGACGAGAGAAAGGCCGCATCAAGCTCGCCATGGTGATGCCAGCAGGAGCAGGAAAGACATGCAGATACCTCTGCAGATAAATGCTGCACCGAACGATGAGGAAATGTCCATGTTCCATATTGACAATGCTTAACTATATACAAGGGTGCTGTTGTACATCTAGCAGCCAGCGGCTGATGTGAGATTAGATTTATAACTATCAACAGTGCCTCTCGTGCTCTAGATATAGAGAGGTCTACAAAGAGGCTTGTTGTGTGTAAGACAGCAAGCAAGACAACAAACAAGACAAGCTGATTGTAGACAAGATGGAAGCTGCCACAAACCAACAGAAGGCGGAAAGCTGCATCCACCGAGAACATAATTCGGCATCGGCATTGCAGTTAAATCCACACGTGTCCGCGCCGAACATCGGAATTCCAAAGAGTGAAAAGAAAAGTGCCTGGGGGATGGAAAAGAACTGGTGAAAGATGAGTACGAATGACGAGGTTTGCAAGATCAATTGAAGCACTCACCATGTAAGCCCACTTGGACGCATTGTCTCCGCCCCAGTGTCCGGCCCATTTTCCGCTGCCTACAAAGGTAGATCTGCTAATGACGAAAGGTCGCTTTCCCGGGAAGATCTCAAGCAAGTCACTGTACGTGGCGTTGGCGATCTGGTGACCCCAAATGTTGTGGACGTCGTATTCCTGCATGCCGTTCGCGTGAGTGGCGTTCGGGCTTACTGCGTGGGCGGCAAGATCGCCTTGAACATTGTCGATAGCGTAAGGTGGGTAATTGACGTTTCTTACTCCCGCAGTAGGCACAGTGCGCAGATAGCTCGCAGATGTCGAGGTAGCCGCTGCAGTGCTCAAAGCGGCGGCAGATTGAGTAGATGCGCCAGCAGAAGCAGAAGCCGCCTCGGTGGCATTTGTGAGGTCGAAAGCTTCTGGGTATTCGAACACGGCGTTTCCAACCTCACCTGGAAGCGAGAACGGAGGATGGACGGGGTTGAGCGTTACGTTGCCAGAGCCACAGGAGCCGACGCAGAAAGATGAGACTTCGTTCATGTCGAGCCAGAAGCCGCTGAAGGGTATCTCCTTGTACCACTCAATCATCTCTTTGATCCACCATGCTGCGGCATTGGAGGACATCCAATCGGGGAAGACGGTGTAACCTGCCCAAACAGCCCCAATGTACTGGCTACCATCTGGATTCTTCATAAACACACCAGACTCATTACTGCGAGTGTACGTATCGTACGCATCACTGGCATTCTGTGGATTTGGAATGTAAACCGCCCCATCAACAATAGGCACAAAGTGCTGATTGTTTCCATGTAGTCAGTTGAAAAAATCCGAGACACCGGAGGGCGGGAACGTGACTGGATCAAGAGTAAAATCGCGGTACTGGTCGTATACATCGATGTCAAGCCAGATAGTTTCCAGCGGAATGTTGAAAGCTTTCATCGTCTCGACAACCTCCCTCAGTTCAGTCCAGTTACGGTACCCCCATCGGCACTGGTGGTATCCGAACGTCCAGTAAGATTGCATGGCTGGAAGACCCGTTGCTGACTGCTGGTACTGCTTTGTAACTTCAGGCTGAGTCGGTCCGTCAAAGAAGAACAGATCAACCTCGCCTCGAAGCGTTCGCCATGTTAGGCTCGTGGGCTGGAGAACCACGTCCATTCCGTGCGTATTGCGGTAGTAGACTCCATGAGACGCAGACTCGTATGGAGAGGCCTTTTGGGCGTTACGACGGGTGTTTGCGTCCTCGTATGCGAAGCTACTTTGATGTAGCTCAGATGTCTTTAGTGCTCTCTTGGTCTTGTTAGGTTGGCTGCCGGCTTCGAAGTACCGTGTCTCGAGGTAGAAAGGGTGGCTGCCATACAAGTTTCGATCAATCGGGTCTCCGATATCTGCAGCGTAGATTGTGGCCGTGAAGTTGTTGTTGAGTCTCAAGCCGTGGATGCGCTCACCGAGACCATACAAGTTGTAGTCTTCAGGCAGGCTATTGACCAACTCGACGAATTGGTTCTCGTATACGAGATGACTACCCTTGGTTGTAAAGATAACATCGCCAGTAGATTTCCTGGTGACACTGAACCAGAAAGAAGGCTCGTTGCTCCAGTCGAACTTGAGATCCAAGTCGCCTGACCAACTCTCGCTCTGAGGTCGTTGGATCAAATCTTCTGGCACAACCCACTGCGACGAGTTGGACACGTCAATATTTGCTGGCCTGATGTTCACAGCTAATCTGCTGTCGCTTTGGTATTCAACCTTCAAAGTCAAAGTCTCAACATCAGTCCCATAGACATTGCAAGCTGATCCTGCGAGCGATAGCGTAGCGCTAAACCACGATCCGTCCGTTGAAGTCCTGATGCCTTGTAGCCAGGGCAGAAATCTTGTGCATTAACTGCCTGTGGGTCTTGGATATTGGGAATGATGTCAGCACCTACATCCGCGGAGGGCGGGATAGTAAACACTGGGCGGAAAGAAGTGGGTGTTCCACTGAGAGTAGTACTCCAGCCACCATTCGATGAGCTCGTAGTGGTTGAGGCAGTTTGGGCGTTTGCCAATGCCAAGAGAGAAGAAAGCAGCGCGGAGGTTTCGAGAAAGCTTGTGCGCGCCATACTGTTATCCGTGGCTGCAGTTGCACGGTAGGTGATTGTTTGATTGCACAACATCAGAACGGGCAGCACCGTCGATACATGTACCTCCTGCTCCTCCGCCAAGCTACGCGCAACATTGTGACTTCCTTTAAAAATTCCCCGCATGATATTTCATGGCGGATGACGATGTAGGTACGTGGACAGGGAAGCCCGCATTATTAGCGAGGCGGCGATGGAACGATCTTCGTACCGGTAGTCCTGGCGCCGACATTCAACGAATCGGCTGCTGCAGGGCCTATGCCTCGATCACTTCGCACGAATAGTTGGAGAGCTTCTTCAAGCTTCTAAGCTCCCGATGGCAAAGCTTGGTGTCTTCGTTCTGGCGTTGCATCTCAACGCTCCGTAGCCGCTTGTCTATTAGTGGGGATGCACGAATGCCACTGACGAAGATCTCCCCGTACACGGGTCGTAGCCTCTTGCCACGGCTCCGGCTTGGTACCGAAGGACGAATGTAGAATAATGGCTTGAGGATTGACTTGTGTTTATTCGTATTTTTTTCTGGCATCGTGCCCTGTTTGTTATTATTATTACATTGTCGTGAATCTGCCCGAACATGCCTGCTGTCATGCCTAGCCTAGTCTGATAGTGGAAAGGCCGCGAATGCAGTGCTATATCCGTCTTAATCTAACTCTACAATGCTCCCCGCCTGGGCAGAATGGCGCGCAAGTAAAAGTAGTGCACATTCAAGGAAATCTGTCGCGTTGGTCAACAATGGGCCACTTGGGCCGGGTATCTGCAAAAGAAGTTAAGGCTGGCGGAGCGTCCTGTCCTCGTCGCTCAAGCAGACGGATATTCGTTGCGCATCTTGTCAACGAAGGACCTTGGAGGGGTTTGTCCAGCCTCTAACGCCTTCAGAAGCGTTGCGGAGTGTGTCCAAGCTACTACAAAGGTGTATAGCTGGTTGGCCGACTATCTTCGTCCCATTGTCTTTTGAACATCGTATAAGAGTCGAGGCTACCCTCTTCGGGCAAGTACAGCCCATCGTCAGGTAGCCAACTCCGTGATGCATGAATCTTCTGGGTCATGGTACTTCGCTGGGAGACATGTAACAGTTGCGCCGTTGGTGGCTGGGAGGGCATGGTGTATACAGTTGGTGATAAGCGAAAATGTGGCGAAGTAGGGCTGGCAACGGTGGCCAGGTTGGGATGTAAATATGATGCACCAGCCGGTGACAGAGGAGGTGGCACGATGCTGGACCTTACATTTTGAGGGTCTGTAGACAATTCGGCTCTGAAACTGGCCTTGATGGGTGTTCGGGCTGGACTGCGGTCCGGAATCGAGGGCGTTGACCCAAAAATTGTATCCTCAACATTCGTCTGCTCAGTTCCAATGATGTCTTGGTACCAGTCATACGGACTTGGTGGCGGTAATAGTTCGGGAAGTGGCAGTTGCGGGGGTTTGATCTTTAGCTTTTTGGGTTCTTTCTTTCTTCGCAGCCTTGGTCCTGTGACGTCCTCGCGATCAGGTATAGTTTCGATTCTTGATGAACTACCGTTACCTGGATAAGGTTTCATCTCAATTGCTGATGTCTGTTTCATGGGTTTTTGGCGAGTGGAAATTGACGGAGTTTTCGTGACGGGTGGTAGGTATTCTTCGAATCGATACTTTGGCATACGGTCGCGGGAGGTGCCGCTGTCTCGTGGCGTGCGGCCACCACGACTTGCCATGTTGAACATCATGTCATCGAAGATCATGCTTTTGTTGATATTGACGTTGATCGCATATCGCTCTTCGGTCGGTGGAGGTGGTAATGGCATATTGCTTGGTGGTAAAGGGAGGGGTTTCTTGGTGCCGTGCGAGTTTTGGCCTTCGTATTCAAATATCTCTTTCTCGTTGCGATTGTGACCCATAATCTTATCGGAATTGGCAAATGGAGCAAAAGAAGAATTACGCATTTGCTCGTGCTGTAGGTGAAAGCTAGCCTGTTGCGGACTGTTTGGTAAAGATGCGACAAGCGTCTTTTGATCTGTGGCGCTTGAAGCGGATCTGTTACGATTGACGGCAGGCGCCTCTATCGACTCGTTGATAGGTTTACTTCCTCTTCTCCTCCAAAGCCATATGCCGATGCCGAATAGTAAAAGAAGGAATGATACAACCCCTAACGCCACGCCAATGGCTGATCCGGTATTCAGATGATGGGCTGGCGCGAGGTTGGATCCTTCAGCTGGGCCAAAGGGCGCAGCATCCAGCACTTTTGTACATGCGCCGTTTGAACATATGCTGTCGCTCGCACACTTGCCATTCGAAGTGCAGGTGGCACTTGGCAAAGGAGAAGACGTTGCGCTTGCAGCATCAGTAATTGAATCTTGTGAGGTTGCGCTCGGCGTAGGAGGACGGGTGTCGAGTTCGATCAGGCTGAACTGTCTCAAAAAGGCTGTAGGCTCGGGCGTTGCTTTGGGTTTCGTGGCACTTGTCCTGGTTGTAGAGGGTTCTCCCCTCGAGCTTGGGGTAGTCGTGCGCTCCCTTCGTTGAGTACTTGTGGAGGAAGTGGACATTATGATTAGAAAAGGGTGATATAACTGCGTAAAGACTGATCGGCGACTGTGTTAGCCCAGCCAAGGACGATAGGCACGTCTTCATGCAAGAATGTAGTAGGGTGGGACGCGTGTCTCTGCTGAAGATGGTATTGGGTGAATAGCAAACATCGGCGCCGGAAGAGTCGTTGCGACCAGATCGTAAGGGAGGTACCCCCCATTATTGTAGCCCGCGCCAAAACGCCGAAGTTTATTGACTGTCCCAACTCGATCCGCTTTGGGGGTGGTGGTTTGACGACATTTAGCGTGCGTACTAATGTCGGATAGCGCCAAACCTTCGCCACAGGTAGCTGTCGCGCTAAAAAACACGTGATGTAGCGAGAAAAGCAACTCATCTCAAATAGGAGAGATGCAGGGACTGTTTGCAATTGAACTGATCAAAAGACGCACAGCAACTCCGCAATGCTGCCTTTCAAAGTCGTGCTCATGCCTTGCGAAGGTGTTTGTGACGATGATCGCTACTAGCGATGCCGGCTCATGGTCACCCGAGTCCGTCCCTGAGAAGATCCAGGTCGTTTCAAAGGAGCGGTATGGTACCTTGCATGTACTCTTTTTTGGGCGCCAGCCACTTTACTGCCTCTTTTGCGATCAAATCGGGAGGAAAGAAGGGGTACTATTGGCTATGATTCTCTGATCAACAGGTCCGAAACATGGATGATATTGGTATACTCCACGGCAAGTGTAAGTCCCTTGAACAGTGTTCTGTCTTGCCACTCAAAAGTTGGCAGTTTCAATGTGGTGTGCAGCCTCGTGCGCCCGGTGTGGCCCAATCATGTGTGATGATTGCACCAGGCGCACCAGTGCGTGGGTAATGAAAGAGGAGTCAACCTAGATCGAGTCGAAACATGAACGTCATGGCCTGAGGTAACCGAGAGAGCATCTGACGGCATGCTAGCACCGCCATCTGTGCGCATGCTCCGTCTTCCGGTGAGCACAACCTCGTGTTGCCGGTGGTTGTACTGACGAGCCATGATTTTGTGGTTTACCCTGCACTGTGACGATATTCCGACCAACAAGCGGCAATGCGTTTGCGGGCTTCGCCTCTCAGTCCTCAGCCACACCGCGTTTCATCAAGCTTGAACGAACGGCGTCGCTTAACGTGGTCTCAAACCACGATCCGGCGTGGATCTTTCTTGGAACCGGGTAGTAGACGATTGGCCGGCTTCTCGATAGTACGGGCGGAAATAGAGATCCGATACCTGCACGTTAAATTTTAGGCTGGCGCCGCCTGTCAACCTCCCTCCTCTCCAGTGCGGAATCACCTCAGACGTAATCTTAGCGGATCGTGGAATTGTCGCTAAGCCTGGTGTCGTGGGGTAAATCGTAGAGGTCAACATGTGCACGTCACCAAATTGAGCTGCCCCGCTTATCGTTCGAGGCGCGTTCCTGTCGTCATGTATACCCGAACAAATCACGTAGCTCGCACAAATAAGCACCCCGCCATTCGCTGTTTCTCAGCATCATCAAGACCACACACGCACTTGCTCATCTTTCTACCCCGACTACAGCGCAGTTGTTCTATGCAATCTTTACGTGTATTCAGACCTCTACGAGCTTCACTTAAGCTCCAATTCAGTCCCACGAATCGTCTGCAGAGACCTGCTGAGTTTAGTATAACAGCTGCGACCATGGCTCAAGAGTTCAAGCTCAAAGACGTGACGTCGCTGAACCTCAAGAATGGAGAGAAGAAGGAAGTTGAGGTTGAGGGCGTCGAGGGCGGGAAGGTGCTCCTATTGAAGGTACAAGACAAGGTCCATGCAACCAGCGCGAACTGTACGCACTACGGTGCTCCGTTGGCGAAAGGTGTTCTGACACCCGAAGGACGGTTGACGTGCCCGTGGCACGGAGGTATGTGACAATGATCCAGCCCCTATACAGCTCAACTAACATGGCGCAGCTTGTTTCTCGGTATCAACTGGCGATGTCGAGGACGCACCGGCACTCGACCCTCTGTCAAAGTACGAAGTCTTCGAGCGCGACGGCGCCGTATACGTCAAGACCGACGAGGACACATTGAAGGCCAACCGGAGATTCCTGAACCTCAAGTGCTCCTCCGTGAGCGATGATAAAGTTCTGGTCATTGGAGGGCAAGTATTGTCGTTATGATGGTGAAGCCTAACGGCTAATGTAGACCAGTGGTTCGGGCACACTTGGTGCAGTCGAAGGTCTCCGAGGTGGTGGATACAAAGGAAAGATTACCGTCATCTCGAAGGAAGGCTACCAACCAATCGACCGGACGAAGCTATCGAAGGCCCTGCTAGCTGATGTCTCAAAAGCTGCATGGAGACAGAAAGACTTCTATAAGGATGCTTCGATAGACTTTGTCGAGGGCGAGGTCAAGAGCGTGGACTTTTCCAGCAAGAAGGTGTCGACCAAGTCTGGACAAGACTTCGAATACTCCAAGCTCGTGCTAGCAACTGGCGGAACGCCTAGGTGGCTTCCACTCGAAGGTCTAAAGGGTGACTTGGGCAACGTGTTTCTGTTACGTACCCTGCCCGACACCCAAAACATCCTGAAAGCTGTTGGGGACAACGGAAAGAAGGTTGTCGTCGTTGGTAGCTCCTTCATCGGCATGGAAGTGGGTAATTGTCTGGCCGGCATGAAGAACGATGTGACGATCATTGGCATGGAAGAGGGTGCGTATGTTGAACCTTGTGGAAATCATCTGCTGACGAATGAACAGAGCCAATGGAGCGTGTGATGGGCAAGAAAGTCGGCAAAATCTTCCGTGGCCTCCTCGAGAAGAACAGTGTCAAGTTCAAGATGGGCGCTAGCGTGGAAAAGGCCACGCCTTCCAAGAGTGATTCTTCCAAGGTCGGTGCGGTGCATCTAAAGGACGGAAGCACGTTGGAAGCAGACCTTGTCATTGAGGGTGTTGGCGTTGCACCCGCCACCGAGTACCTCAAGGACAACTCGGCTGTAACCCTCGAGAAGGATGGGTCGCTGAAGACTAACGAGTCCTTCGCCGTCAACGGACTGAAGGATGTATACGCCATTGGCGATATTGCAACCTACCCATACCACGGACCTGGCGGTAACGGCGCCTCCACCCGCATTGAGCATTGGAACGTTGCACAAAATGCAGGCCGCTCGGTAGCGAACCTCATAAACAACCCTGGAGCGAAGCCAAAGCCGTTCATACCTGTATTTTGGTCGGCGTTGGGGTCCCAACTACGATACTGCGGTAACACTGTCAACGGCTACGACGACGTGGTTCTCCAGGGCGATACCGAAAAGCCATCGTTTGTGGCGTATTATACCAAGGGCGATGAGGTTGTGGCTGTGGCGTCGATGATGAAGGATCCTTACATGACCCAGAGCGCAGAGCTGATGCGGAGGAGCCGGATGCCCAGTAAGGCTGAGCTCCAGAAGGGTGTTGATATCATGGACATTGGAGTCCCAAGCGAGATTAAGATGTGAGTTAGCGGACGGCGATGATGGGACAGTCAATCAGCCAGATGGACAATGCTGTCGTAGGGCGGAAGCTTAGGATGGCTACCAAGAGATTAATGTGCACTGGTGTGACGTCAAATAAGACTCGCCTTTCTTTTCCTGAAGCTCCATCCTAGACATGGTCTGGCGCACAGACTCACAGAGGATGCAGCGAGGGTTGACTCTCGAGTAACGATGCCGCGGGCCGGTCGAGTCAGTGGCACAAAAAGGGCGATTTGAGCGTCGAGTAATTTCCGAGATAGGCGCTATTCAGACAAGTATACAACGTGTGCATGTCAAAAGCTGGGTGCAGCAAGTTGCTGGATGTGGGGGGCCATTGGTTGGCGAAGCGAGGAATGCAGACGCAGCTGATGCATACGAAGTCCAGGGACGCTCCCTTGCAGTGCACTCGATGCTTGGGCTGAGACACGACGGGAGGAAATGTGCATCGTGTCTTTCTGGCTCGGAACGCTTTTCGCGACGTCGAGTTCCTTGCTTGCGCCCAGGGGCACCATTTGGGGGCGTTGCGTGATGCCTGTTTGGCGGTGAGAGTGGGGATTCCGTGGTGTAGATATGTGCTAGACGTGGACAGCGACTACAACGCGACTACGGTACGCGGCTGCTGATTGATGTGTACTGTGTAGGGACCAGGTGCCAGGGGAATGTCGTGATGAGATTGTCGAAGTGGTCTGGAGCGCTCACCCACGTGGTAGTCCACGCTTCTGGCACGGTGCGCTCCCTCATGACCAGCGCGCCACGTCGGACACGGTGGGCATTGCTTCTGCAGGTCGCGGGCGCATCAAGGGCAATTTGCGCCCTGACGCCTGTGTTTGAAACGGCTAACATGGCTGCAGGCCGAAAGGGGCCATGGAGCGCTGCTCGACAGCCGGCCAGCAGCCAGCGCGTGCTGGGACAGCCTGGAGAGGGTGCCGGCGTGCAGCTGCGTGCAATCTCCATGCGCCTGGCGGTGGCCCGCGGGCGTGTGTTCGGGCGGGCTGGTGTCACGCCGGGCGGTGGTGGTCGTGGTGATGTGCATCTGTGCTCGACTCCCCAGTACCGAGATTGCGTCGAGCATTCGTTGCGCGGCGCCTCCTGGCCTCCTGCACCCACGCCCACCACACCACGGCGACGGTTAGATAGGCCTGCACCGCCCCGGACCCTTCCTGCACACCCGCCCCGAGTGCATGTGAAGTGCGCATCGCCAGCTGCTGAGCCGACGCGACCTCGCGCGCTGCCCATGCCATTGCCCGTCCTCGCCGTCCTCACCGCTCCGCAGCCGCTTCCGATTTGCCCGCGCCCACCTGGCAGCGTGCAGCATCTGGCGCCCGCGCGAACTACAGCAAGCTCTCGTCCCCGCGCCCGCCCATTCGACCTCCAGCACGGCATTTGCTGCACCGCACCCGCCCGTGACTGCACACCATGGCCGCCGTGGCATCGCAACCTCCGCACGGCCAGCAGCAGTACTACCCGCAGCAATCGCCCGCTCCTGCCGCCGCCGCCGCCTCGCCCAGCTCTGCCCGCCGCCCTGCGCGTCGGCCCAGCAATGGCGCGTCTCCAAACGCCCCAGCCACTCCGCAGACGCCCCACTCGCCCGCCATGAACCACATGGCGGCTTCCATGGGCACCAGCCCGCTGCCGCCGCCGCGCACGTCCTCGCACCGCACCCCGGGCAGCTCACAGCGCGACGACGCCGCAGCCGCCGCGGCCAGCCCAGCCCAGCCACGGCGGAGAGACAAAGACAGCCCGCGCCAACAGGCAAGTTCAGCCAGATCCCAGCCCCAGCACAGCAGGTCGGCCTCGGCAGTCGGCCAGCCGCCCACGGGAACGAGCCTCCCGCGCGAGGAGAGCACCGTCATCAACCGCATCGTCGTCGCAGACCCCCAGGAAGACATTGCCCGCGCCGCGGCCCGACAGTCAGAAACCCGCTCCGGGGCATCAGGCGCCGACCTGACCCCCATCACAGGCCTCGGCCTGGTCGGCAGTGAGGGCGTCGACGACGGCGGCCGAGGCGGCGGCAGGAGCAGACAAGACCACTCCAAGTCTGAAAACTCGGCCAAGCGATCCAAGTTTGGCAACTACATCCTCGGCCAGACCCTTGGCGAGGGCGAATTCGGCAAGGTCAAGATGGGGTGGAAGCGTGACAGCACGGTCGAAGTCGCCATCAAGCTCATAAGACGGGAAACCCTGGGCTCCAACTCGAACCGACTGCAGAAAATCTACCGCGAGATCCACATCCTGCGACAGCTGGACCACCCAAACATTGTCCGGCTCCACGAGATGGTCGAGACCGACAGGCACATTGGCATCATCCTCGAGTACGCATCAGGCGGAGAGCTATTCGACTACATCCTCAACCACCGATATCTCAAAGACGGCCCTGCGCGGAAGCTCTTCTCACAGCTCATATCTGGTGTCGGCTACCTGCACAAGAAGGGCATTGTCCACAGAGATCTCAAGCTCGAGAACCTGCTGCTGGACCGCAACAAGAACATCATCATTACCGATTTCGGCTTTGCCAACACGTTCGACCCGAATGATGAGCTTGGCGAGGAGATCGAGTACAGACTAGGCGACAAGGACTTTATATCCTCTCTGGGTCTGGAAGGCACCGATGCATCCCGCCGCGGTGACCTCATGCAGACCAGTTGCGGAAGCCCATGTTATGCTGCGCCCGAGCTGGTTGTCAGCGACTCACTATACACTGGCCGCAAGGTCGATGTCTGGAGCTGTGGTGTCATTCTGGTAAGCTTGGATGAAGTTTTGTGACGCTCAAGTCTAACAAATACAGTACGCCATGTTGGCTGGCTACCTCCCATTCGACGACGACCCAGCAAACCCTGAGGGCGATAACATCAATCTACTCTACAAATATATCGTATCAACACCTCTTACATTCCCCGAATATGTTACTCCACACGCAAGAGATTTGCTTAAGCGCATACTCGTACCTGATCCAAGGAAGCGTGCGGACCTGTTCGAGGTAGCGCGTCATAGCTGGCTGGCCGACTACTCGCATGTAGTTGGATTCATCACATCCAGCACCACCAACGCAAACGATGCCCAACAGGCGTCTGTCTACTCGAGCAGTAAGTGCTTCCCATTTCCCCCCACAGGTAAGAGACGTGACTAACGTGGCTGTAGAAGACACGTTTGAGCAACAACCTCCGCTCGCTCGAAGTGCTTCCGTTCGCGAACCCGGAAAGCCACATGCTGCCCCAGCCCCAGCACATGGTGGTCTCACCGCGAAACGCGAACAGATCAACTCGCCGCTCTCGGAGAAACAGAAGACATCCCGCGACAACAAGCGCCGGACCGTGCAAGTCGAATACGTTGCGCCACAGTCGCAGACTGCGCGTGGGGAAACATCCCCCCCTGGCGCAGCTGCTACTGGGGAATCATCACATTCGAGGAGTAGAATCGAAGTTTCGACAGAAGCGCCCCCGACGGACGGTTATCAATCAGCTTCGGGTGCCAAACAGGGTCGCTTTGGTGTTCCTGCTCCTGCGGGTCGATCTAAACAGGAGGCTCAGCGATCTGCATCCGATTACACGGCTTTTGGAACGGCTCCTCCCAACTCAGCTGCACGGCCATCAACCGGGGGTGCACTCGGCGCAGGGAACAGGCTGCCTTCAAGAGGGAACTCGTATGGTCAGCCATCCGCCGCAACTGTTGCGCAGACAAATGCCGAGGGTCGTTTCTCGCAGCCAAAGGGCAAACAATACTCGATCTCGACTCCATATGCCCATCCCGAAGCCACCGGTGCTAAAGACGAGACCATTGGTCAGCCAAGCACACAGCGAGGACACTCAATCCAGTTTGGACCGTCTGGTGCACACGGTAAGGGCGGCCACAAGAGGTCGAACACTGTTACTGAGACTCTTGGACGTATGACATCCATGTTCTCGGGCAGTCAGCCTTCCTACTCTCAGGATCCCAAGGAATCCATGACGTCTCACAACTCGAACGTCCAACCCGAAGACAAGAAGCAGAAGCACTATCCTCCTACCTCGATGGCTGGGCCAATGTCGAACGATCCCATCGTGGCCCCTAGACAGAGCATGGATTCCAGCCGTCGTTCCTTTGGCTTTTCTCGCAGAATCACCAACACGTCCAATGAGACTGGAGGAAAGGCATCTCGACGTTTCTCACTTCTTCCATCATCGCTTTCAAAGACATTTTCTTCCCAAAGAGAGAGCATGCCTTCAAAAGCTTCACACAGCCAACGACGTGACTCCAGCGCCCGTCCTCGCGCCGGTTCTAAGCCAGGAATGGCATTTGGTCTTGGTGACTCGAGATCCCCCAGCCAAAGCACAACCGGAAGCATCCGACCCGGGTTCTACGACGGCCAGCAAGACAGCTCAAGCCGCATCCGCAACGCCTACGCGGCCCCCGGCCCATCGTCTGCACCCCCTCAACAAACACAATTCGACTACCCTCTCACCTCGGCACCCATTGGCGACGAGAAATTCCCGAATCCCCGCGACCCGCATCCATCAAGCCAGGCTCGAGCAAATCGTCGTCCAACCGACGCTAGCGAGTTGGAGGAACAACGGCACCAACAGGCGCGCAACCCGTACCCTCAGGGTATGGGCGGCGACGAACAGCAGCGAAGGGGCGTGTTGCAGAAGAGCAGGAAGTTTCAGGATGCGTATGAAGATGGGGGGAACAAGGGTAGTTCAGGAAGTTCGAAGCGCGTGATGGATTTCTTCAGACGGATGGGCAAGCAGAGGACTGGGGGTGCGCGGTGAGTGACGTGAGAAAAGACAACGTCGGGAGACGGTGGGAGTCGTGCAGTGAGCGCGTACGATGAGCAAAGTCAGGAAGTCGAGAGAAGGTGTATTTCTTGAGTACATGTACTGGCGCGCCTTTTTGGTGCGTGCGCTTTCCTGTCCAAGAGCGCGCGGGTCCTTTTTTTGTTGTTTTATTTTCGTTTCACAATCATCCCGTCTCCATTTTTTTGTCTTTCCTGCATTCAGTTCGGCGTTCTAATTGTCTTGGTTATTGGTGGCTGCGATGTGTGTGCGTGTGTATGCGTATTCATCATTTCGACTTTCTGCCTTTTTTTTTCCCCCGAAGTATGTGTGTGAGTGTGTGTGTACGACCACGCACTCGAACATTTTTATGCCAAAAAAAATATGTAATTTTTATTTCCACTTTTGACTCGTGGTCTGCTGCGTGTGCCCAATGTGCAGCGCGTAGCGTGTACCACCGAAGCAGGAAAAGGAACAAGCACAAAAAGGGTTGCTATCCAGCAGGCAGAAAAGTGTTTTTACCCACCGGCCACGTCTGTGAGGGTCGGGGGGGAAGAAAATTGCTAGACATGAATTCCAAGAAACGTTCCGTTGCGTGTTTGCGTGTCTGGGTCAGCGTATCCTCCACGCCAACTCATTCATCTGCCCAACCCTACGAAGGCGGCAACGCCCCGCCCTCGCGCGTATGCCCCTTTGGCAACACGACTTGTCCGCCCCCACTATTCAAGTAACTCAGATAGCAATTCCAGCCCAAGCTCACGACGTTGACGACGAGCACGCGGTGCTCCATGGGCACGTATTTGAAGTTTGTAAACTGGATCCAGGGCCAGAGCATGAAGTTTTTGGAGAGGCCGGGGAGGTAGGCGTCGCGCAGGCGTTGGGAGGCGGAGGAGCCTTCGAGGTAGGCCATGGAGGAGAGGAAGAGGGCTGGGAGGAGTTAGTAGGGGAAGGAGGACATGGGAGACGCGGGGTGGGAGATTTTAGCAAGGAAGTTTGGGAGGGGAGGGGGACACGTACCCATGTTCACTGGCGCAAAGAGGAATTGATCGCATGCGACGCGCGCTACTATGGTGCTGTTTGTGGATTTGAGGTTGACGTTTTTCACGAGGAAGCTGTACCATTTCGTGGCTGCGGGGCCGAAGATTGCTGTTGGCGCGGTGGATTAGCTTGCTGTGTGTGAGTGTGTGTGTGGTCACGGAACGGATTGTGGGGAATGTAGGTACCTCCGCCGTATGCGCCCATGCGAGCTGTTCGGATGGGGTCGTGTTGCTCCAAGCCGCGCTTCTCGACGAGTTGTTGGGCCATGACGTCGCCGGTTGAGAAGAGTATCTATCGGGTGTATCTTAGCTATTGTGTGCGGTATGTCCAGTCCAGTCCAGTCCTTCTCTTGTATCGTAGCTCCTACATCGTGTACAGGATTCGAGGACCGCGGGAATTTCGATTCTTTCAGAGAGATACGTACAGCAGTAGTAATACTCTGCGTCAACAGCGGCGCCGTCTTAAGCTTTGCCTGATACCTGTTCACATCAATCAGCATCGTCGTTCCTTCCTTCAATCCCCCTTCCCCGCTAGCCTTATTCGTACTTACCATCGGAACGCCATGATGTAAGTGTGTTTCTTCCAATCACTTTGGGTGGGAGAAAAGGATTGAATGCTCTCGCGCGGCGTGTATGAACCCGGCGGCAAAAGGGAAAGCCGAGCGGGTCGTGGAGAAAAGAAGAGGGTTTAGCGCAAAGCTTTGAAGCTGCTGGTGTCGCCAAACCTATGTCGTAGCGGGGACCCTGTGCGCGGGCGCGGGGAGCACGAGCTTGGACCTGCGGCGCGCTTCAATGCCGATGCGACGAGACAGCCATGGCTGCAGTACATTCATAATCAGGTTTTGTTCTCTTGAGGAGAAGCGATCCTTGCAGAACTACCGTCGTACGAAATCAGACAAGCACGTCTGTAGAATTGCACGAGCACAGCGGAATGTGGTGAGTGACCTTGCATTGGCCTGTCATAGTAGGGGTATAATGTAACGAAAAAAAAATTACAAAGAACCGACAGTGGTTATACAATGGTCTTGATGGAAGACGGGACAATAGCGCGCTGTGGTATAGTTCGACATGCCCAATCCTATCCCTTCGATATGATATCCCTCTGTCCTCCACATCTTTCGTGGAGAGATCCAAGATATCCAAGCAGCCAAAACGCCAGTCTCGCCGATCTGGCGAGTAGATTGGGCTTTGCTCGCGAATGTGGGTGATTCAAGAAGTCGTAAATTTTGTGCATATAAAGAATCGCGATGCGTAGATTAGTCAATCTCCATTCGCTGGCCGGGCGCCGGTCCGCTTATTGATGGCATCTCGGTGTTGTAAGCCTTGCCGTCGTTCTCCACCGCTTTGTTGTTCACGTGAGGCTTGAGACCCTTGTTGAAGTTGTGCGTGCACATGCAGGCGATGACAATGGTGAAGATGAGCAGAAGAATAGTCAGCAAGGCGAAAGCGGTCAGTGACTTGCGCGCCGGCTCGTAGTCCACTTGACGGTCGATGTCGGCAATGTACATGCGAATGAGCTTGAACAAAAAGTAGCCCATGGCGATGAAGTAGACAATGATGATGGCAATCATGCCGGCAACCGATTCACGGCGGACCCACCAGGCGGCAAAGAAGAGTAGGAAAAAGGTGATGACCAGGGCGACGGCAGTCAGGGCGAGTTCCACCGTCTTGGTGTTGTCGACGACGACGAGGAACTGGACAGTAAAGGCGAGGAAGAAGAAGAAGTCGAACTTGAGCAGTGCGATGTAGATCTGGGAGAGTCAGCCTTGCATGGTGGTAGGGGCAGGATAGGCATACCTGGTAGGTCAAATAACGCCTCTTTAGTCGCAAATCTGCGCTGATGTGCTTGTAAATGGTCCAAGCGAACTCATCATACAGCTTCCAGGCCTCGAAGGCGAAGAAGATGGTCATGACCGCCATCAAGCAGGGAAGAGCAATGAGCATGGGCCTGACGCTGTCCCAGAAGTCGGGGTCGACGAACTTGTTGGTGTTGAGCTCATCGGCAGCGTCCCTAATCTGGTCAAACTGGATGGCGGCATAGATGAGAATGCCAATGTTGTAGATGACAAGACCGATGACCTGAATTGTGTTCTTCAGCCGTAGAGCGTCCCACACGAGCCACAGTTGGTATAGGTAGCCGAACATGAAGACGGCCAGGTAGGTGGGAATGGTGCGGGTTTCGCTGTGTGTGTTCTTGGCCTCGTCCCAGCGGACGCTATCCTGGAACTTGCCAAAGACGTAGCTGCACTCGACAGGTTAGCAAGAGTCCATGTCAAGGTGCATGGGGCTGGCCTACGCCTCGAGGGCCAGCGCGATGGCGGCCTGGACGATGGCCGTCAGCATGAAGGCCCACGTCCATCTGCTGTTGGGAATGTACATCCTGGGTGCGCGGCGGACGGGTTTGGGGAGGGTGGTGGGGAAGCCTTCGCGGTCGTGATAGCCTCCGGGCTGGGCGCCGTAGGGAATGTGCGGCGGGGGGGCCTGTGGGTGGTAGGGCGTGTTGTTGTAGGGGCTGTAGTTCTGATCGAGCGGTCGACCTCCCAAGAGGGATGCGCGCGCCTCGTGGGGAGAAATTTTGGCGGAAGGGCAGCCGCGACGGGCGGCTGAGGTGCGTGGATATAGGGGGGGCTCTCGACGGCGCGGAGAGGTGCACAGGCTGCCAGCAGTGTTGTGGACGACGGCAGGGCTGGACACGGGCTGAGAGCCTGAGACCAGTATGACACAGGAGAACCCAGGGTGACAGGCTGGTCTGGGCGGCCTAGCGCCTCTGAAACTCGGCGAGCTTGGCGTGCGGAGAGACCGGGCGAGCAGGCACGGGGCGGCTGAGCCGCGGCGTTGTTTGTATTGTATGCAGCAAGCGAGCGTGGGAGCAGCAGCAGCAGCAGCAGCAGTGTCGAGGGGAGTGAGCGAGTGGCCGTGGTGGGGAAAGGGAGAGACGAGCCGTCTCGCTGGGCGGGCGGTGGAGCTGAACTTTGAAGGGTCTGTGACATGTGACATGTCGCTGGCTGGGGCTTGGAAAGTTTGCGGGCATCCTCCGCCATGGCCGTTGGCTAGCCCTGCGCAAACACAGCCCCCGCGCCGCGCCGTGGCGTGTGCACTGTGGCGCAGGCGTGAAGTGCGGATGCCGTCGGGCGCACTCCAACCCACACCACCACGGCCCACGGTCACGCTTGCACGCATGACGTCCGGTACCGCCTCCGCTCTGGCATCGCAGACCCCTTGCTGACCGCGCGCAGCTGAGACCCTCCTGCACAAGGCCGCCGAGGACGGCTCGCTGGACTCGTGAGTGCCCCGCCGGTGGGCGAGGTGGAAATGCACATCTAACGTGCGCCATCGCAGGGCAGAATGGCCCAAGACGCTGCAGTACGTGCTGCATCGCCTGGATGAGGTGACGTCTTCCTGCTGGTGGCCCGCGCTGCGTCTGACGATGCGTGCAGATAGTCGGCCAGTTCCCCAAACCGCCCGCCGACTCGACCGCGACTGCAGAGGCCAAACCGCCCGCCGACTCGCCCGCGACTGCAGAGGCCAAACCGCCCGCGACTGCAGAGGCCAACACCACACCACGCCCCCAGCACGCCTTCTCGAGCCAAGAGTCGCATGCCACGGACAAGGAGAACGCACCGCCTGCCACCCCGCCGCGACCTGCCCTTCCCGCCTTGCCCGCAGCCGAGTCTCAGAACCTTCCCCCGGACGTCACCAGCTTCTACGCCACGATACGCGCCACTCTCGCCAAGAACTTCGCCAAGCAACCTCCACATACCGTACAGCGGCTCGCCGAGCTGGTGCTTGAGCCCACGAGGCGCTACAAACATCTGCCGCCGTATCTCCGCGCCCTCGATCGCGTAGTCTCGGTCTCTTCACCGCTCAGCCTGTTCCCTCTGCCGTTGGCCGTGCTTCCCACTTCTGGCGGGCTGCTAAATGGCACAACGTCCGCCATCAACACCACGGCACCCACGCTGGGTTCCGACGAGTCCCTAGGAGGCGCTCTCCTCACGCCCATTCCCTGGCTACAGAACCGAGGACAGAATGAGCTGGTATCGGAGAGTACCGAGATAGTCGACGGCCCCAATGGCGCCGGCCGCATCGAGACCGTCACAGTAGGTATGCTTCAAGGCCGTCAGCGCCCCGACGCTGCCGCGAACGCAACACCCCCTGCAACACCAGGCTCAATAGCACAAATCGCATCCTCACACCCCGACGGCGAGACCCTCCCCGCAACAGGCGCAGTCACCCAGGGCGAACTTTTGCGACAAGAGCAAGAAGCAGGTATTGTCCTCAACAACCCTCACTCCCTCACCACCAGCCCCATACGGACAACTTACGGAGAGTCAGACGGCGGCGCAACGATACTCGACACGGTGGAAGGAGAGGATGAACCGCCACATGCGAGGGGCCCGGAGACGATTGGCATGGAGGATACGGGGCCGCAGAAGAAATCTGGGGCTTTGGATATTGAGGGCGCCGTGGGCAGGCCGAGCGTGGAGCGCGCGAGTAAAAGTCCAGGACCAGTGGCTGCCGACGGAGACGCAAAAGATGAAGAGATGACAGAAGAGAGTGAGAAGGGCGAGGACGATAAGGCTGGGGAGAAGGATGACAAAGAAGAGAACCCGGAGGCAAAGGCAGAAGCGAGCGAGGATGTGGAAATGAAGTCCGCGGACTGAATCTCTCAAAGTCTCGAGCTTGTAGGATGAAATGCTCAACGTGCTCCCGAGAACAGCACGAACACGCCGTTTACGGGCAGTAGAATTTACATTCTCTTCGAGTCATGACGGTATGTGTATCAGCGTAGTCGGTATTCCCTACACGAGCCATAGAATCAACCCATAACCACTTCCCCAACCCCCCTCGACTACCAAACAACCTGCCACACCCGCCCACTAAACCCCACAATCTGACTAAACGCCTCGTCCCTCTGCGCCATGTCGCCCAACACTACCTCCCCACCCACCCCACACACAATCTTCAAATCCTTGCCCGAGTCTTTCTGCAGCTGGCGGGGCAACTTCTTCGGCACCACACGATCCGTCTTCTCCAACTTGTCCATGTGCGCGTATCGGGCCTGGAAAACCATCTTGTGGCCGACATTACTCACGAACCTGCACGAATCCTTGCTGATGATCAAACGGCCCGGCTTACCATTGTGGTGCGCGGTATAAAACCCATAGTCGTGGGATTGCGCGGCGGCCGAGGGCGTGGTTTTCAGCGGGACAGCGGTTGGATGTTCACGGGGGAGCGTGGGTGTGGCGGCGACGCGGGATCCTTCGGCTTGGATGTATTTGATGGCCCATTCGGCGTGCGTCGGTATGTTCCAGAAGAGGCGCTTTGTGGGCGACACGAGCAGGCGGTATTCGGGGAAATTTGTGGCGAGGGGGAAGAGGGCGAAGAAAGAAAAGGCAAAGGATAAAGTGGACAGTTTGACTAGGAGCCACACGGGCGTAAATGTTACTGCGAGGACCAAGGCGGCGAGGACGCCAAGGGTACATCCTGTCCGCGCGGGTTTGCGCCATTCGTAGAAGTTGCGCACGCTTTCGAAGAAGTTGGCCATGTCGGCGAGTTGGATCATCAACCACGGCCCGACGGCTTCGACAATCTCATCAGCCCATTGTTGTTCGCCGCGCTTTTCAATGAATTCGTTGAGCGAGAGGGCCGTTTGTTGCGTGTCTTCACGGCGTTTGATATCTGACCGCAGATCTTCGAGAGTGTTGCCGTGCAAGTGGCGTTCGAGTACGAGGTAGAGAATTGCAGAGAGCTAGAATGAGTTTGGTATGCTAGTTCAGTGTAATGTACCTGAGAGGGGACTTACGATGCCGGGCAGTAGAAGGTTGTAGTACCACAAGACTAGGTAGATGAGGAGGTACTTTGTTGTTTCTGTACGACTCTCCCAACGGTACACACGGCGTGTCGTCATGATGAATTCTTGAAATGGCGAGGTTGCGACGATGAGGCGCTCGATGTTGGGCATGATGGTTTCCTTTGATGGCGTGGGCGGGTCAGATCCGTACCCTATATATTGCCCGCCGTACATCTCGGCGTAGTATATCAGTAGCTAGGTTTATCAGACAGATTTTTTGGTTCAGAGGCGTTGTACTTCTTACATGACTTCCGTACGCGTGCCAGTCAGTCACCACCTGGCCTTGACTGTCCCTCTTTTGAAAAGCTGCTTGTGGCTTCTTCACCATCGTTTCCCTTGGCAGTAGTCTGATTTTTGTGACGTGTCGATCGAGCGACCATCGAGCGTAAGTGCTTTGCCTCTCCTTCATTAGTCTCTTCACATCCTCGATAGCCAGTAGCTTTTCAGAGTCCGTCGTCGCTTTGCCAATGGCATCATGCGCGTTGATGAGATCCACTTCCTCTCCATGCGATATCTCTTTTGCTGCAATGTTCGCTGCAATTTGTTGGTTCCCCTGGCCTGACACCTTTGATTTGACCGTATCGACAGGATTGTGCACAAAGTCCTTCATGGTGGCTTTCTCTGGAACAGGCGACTTGTGCACGAGTCGGGACTCGGGATGTTCTTCGGTTGTATTAGCTAACACTGGAGAATTTGAGCTTAGGTCATCGGTGACTTTGCTAATGTGTAGCGTCTTCCTAATTTTGACTGCGGCATGATGTTTGCGATCTTTCAGCGTGTTGACCAAATTGGAGGACGAGCGACCCTCAGGCTCAGCCGTAATTTCGTTTTTGCTTCCGTCGTCATCCAGCTTTGGGATTTGGATTTGATCTTGCGCTGTGATGCCTGATCGGTCGAGGCCAATTTCATCTTCATCAACTTGGACTAGTTCTTTCCTGATGTCCATGCTGCCTGGAAGGAGGAGGTTAATGTAGCACTGGTGTGCTGTGCTGGTTAGCAAAGTATGTAGTCGTGAGTGATATCAAGTTCAATCTAGGTAATGTGGTCTCTCTGAAGGGCTGGCCCTTTGTCTGGGTGCGCGTTTGCGTGCAGGTGGTGTTGCACAGCTGCGGGTCATGGCGACGTCATGGGACAATTTCATTGGTAACAGGATCAAAATTTCTTGTAAGTGGAATTTTCCACGTCAGCTGTTCAGTAGCGGTAATAGTTGCAGGCAAGAACCTCCGTGGTCAAGTAGCACGATGTACAATGGTCGTTGAGGTATTAGGACCGGAAAGAACGTCCGACATATACTAGGAGCTAGCTAGCTGACTCAGCGGATCCACTTGTTTCTCGAAGGTATAGAGAAGAAGTCGATGTGGCAGATGTATGAGGGATCTGGATTCAAATCTGCTTGCAGTGCTTGAAGAGACGTTGTGTAGTTTTAACTACTATCAAGAGCAAGCAGAACTGCTACAGGTGTTCATATAGTCCTAAGTTACTGAATCTACCAGCAGTTAAGGCTCAATTCTTTAGGTTCTCAATAACCACCCAGACCATCCTGTCCGCCAACTCCTCCTGATCGCCTCCAACTTTCCGCCTCTGAGCATCTCTACCTGCCTTCAGCCTCTCTGATCTTGCCTCTCTCCACTCCTGCCTTGATTTCAACTTCTCTTTCCTCAACTCCTTTTTCTTTTCCCTATACTCCCTCTTGGCTTGTTTCCACTCAGGCGTCTTCTTCACTTTGGCCTTGGCCTTACCCTTACCATTAGCTTCATCTGCAGCCTTCAGGTCTCGCTTTTTGTGCCGATACTCCTGCAAGAGATCCCTACGATTCTGTTTCAATCTTCGCCGCATGGCACGTTTCGAGATCTTCTCTCCAATCTTCTCATCCATGTCTTGTCTTTCGTCCTGTGCATTTTCGATGGCAAGAGCACGTTCCTGAGCAATTTCTTGGGGCGACTTTGTTCCTTTTCGTGCGGTGTCTTCCGCTTGTTTGTTGATAGACCGGACGCGCTTCAGGAAGGTGGCTTGAGTATCTGGTAGTTCGTCACTGCCATAATCGGAGTCCGAGTCTGAGTCTGAATCACTGGAGTCAGAAGAGATGGAGGAGGCGTCATCGTCGTCTGCATGGTTTTTCGAGTAGGCCTTGCCGTGTTGCGTGTTATCGTACTTTGGAGGGTCGTGAGGCCACTGGTTGTCACTGGGCAGTATACCTATCTCCTGGCCACTAAGACCTGCGTCGTAGGAGGGCGGCAATGCATCGTCTACTTGAGTTGACGTGGGTGCTTGTCCACGTCTCGACCCACTGCCACTGGCTCTTGCGGACACATTCTCACCCCATAACTCCGCTCGTTTCCCTACGTCCTGGCCCCAATCCTCGGCCTGGTTGCCGAGTTGCTGCCCCCAGTCACCCATTCTCTTCCCGAATTCTTCGCCCCATTTACCAAGGCTCTCACCCAAAGTGTCCCATTCATTTTCTGTCAGGGACGGGCTAGAACCGTTGTTCCTAGAATCATACCCAGGGGGACCACAAGGACCACGTGGCAGGCCAGTCGACTGGCGTAGACCGCCGTGTCGTGCGAAGGGACCATCGCCTCGACTCCCAAAATGACCGTCACCAGGTGCGCCAAAAGGTTCACGGCTAGGCGCACCGAACGGCGTCCAAGGACGGCTACGAGAACCATCTCTTCCACGACCACCCCGGCGGCGACTACCAGGCGCAGCGTATGAGCTTTCAGCCTGATCAGCCTCCGGAGGAGAATGCGTTGGACCTTCGTGCTCAGGCGTGTTGCTCGTATCTGATCTTGGGCTAGGATCTGCTGAATTCTCGTTGTCTTTCTGTGCTCTTAATCGGACAGCCATTTCTCGCAACAACACAGACTGCGTGCTTGATGCAGGTAGACTTGTGTCCATAGGTTCGATCCAGGGGTGGAGTGCTTGAGCTCGCCTCTGCACCGCGGCACTCCGATCTAACGCACTCACATAAGCTCCAGCTCGCTGGCCTCGCTCTGTGGGAATGGCGAGAGCCTGAACAAGCGAAGACGGTGACAGTAGCGAAACTTTGAGACCCCGAGATGCGAAGTAGGCCTCGTTCACTCTTTTCATATAATCATGCACCATGCATGACGTGGTATCTGCTGTTTGAGTCTGAAGTAAGTCATCTGGACTTGCGCCACAGGCAATGCACAAAGCGTTCAGTCCTTCTAGAAAATCCATGAACTCAGCTGGCCTTATCGAGTGTGCGTGGAGAGCTTCAGCATAGGCTCTCAGAAACTGAACAGGCTCGCGCGTAGCTCCTGTGGCATCTTGTTGCGGAATGGCTACACGTCTGGCTAGTCGTCGTGGGGCACATTGCGTGCCGGCGTCTGGCTCGTGGCGGGTAAAGTTCAACGCTCGACTGAGTAAATCTGCGTCGCGATCGGGCGCAACACTTGGGACAATGTTCCTGAGCTCAGTGCGCCCGACAGGAATCTCGGTACCGCTCTGAACATGCTGCACAGGCACAGTGGTGCCGAATTCGTTGGTGATGTTACTGTAGTCTGGTGCTTGCTCGTTCGCAGTGTCCAGCTCTTCGCCTCTCAACCGATACTCCCAGACCTCTGGTTCGCCGGGTCCTTCATACAGGGTCAAGCGATGTGCTTCTATCTGATTTGGGTCCAGGGGCACTAGTCCGTTGCGTGCATCGCTGGCAGCTTGGTGTCGTGCTTCGTCATAAGATGGCGGAAGATCATCATAATCTGGTCCACCGGGACTCTGAAGCGGCGTGGGGTCGAATTCGGTATCAGAATCATCCGGAAGCGATGTCGTGCCTGCTGTGTATGGACTGTGAGATGGCGTTGTGGTTGATGGCGGGGAAGTGGCGGGGTTCGAGGGCTGATTAGCCATGCATGAAAACCGGATAGCGACTTCTATGTCAATCGCGCTGTAGGAAAAGGCATAAAGTTACAATAGATGGGAGCTCGTTCGCACAATGCAGAGCGAAAAGCTTAAATCAATGGGTCCACCGTAGCTTGTGATGCTATGTCGTTGTTGCTGCCTTGTGGGTTAACCAATGACGCTGGAGACCGCGCGTCTCATGTGAGAAGCCTTACCACCGACCATACTCCGTACTTTGTGCAATTATGCACTCAGCCTTCGGACTCGAGCGCTGTAAGTTAGGACTTGAGAATCGCTGCAACTCGCAGGCGCAGCACAATGCCACACTAATTATACTTTGTCGGTAGATACATGCATGTGATCCTTTGAACAGAATTAGACCGTCGCGGTATGTTTGTCTACTAGTAATTAAGGCATTCCACAACCGTGCCTAGCTCCGACCTCACGCCATCCAGGGTCACATCTCCCAACATCACCGTCAGTTTGTACCAATATTATAGCGACATTCTCTTTATACATTAATCACACGCTAGCCTCTGTACATAATATCGTATCGTGATGCAGCAGACCACAGCAGCCGTTACCGGGCTCGGCGCAGCCGGTCTGGTAGCACTAAAGAACTTGGAAGAGCAGGGCTTCGATGTCACAGGATTCGAGCGAAGTAGTTACATTGGAGGACTATGGAAGTATTCTGACGGAGATCAGCTGTCGGTGCTGAGTACTACCGTTCTGAGCATCTCGAAAGAAAGGGTCTGTCCATCATGTAGACTTCATGAAGGTCTTACTTGATGAGCGTGCAGGGTTGCTTCACAGACTTTCCTTACCCTGACTGTGCGTAGTCCTAAGATCACCCCAGTTTAGTCAAGTTTTCTAACATCGAAATAGCCCTTCCATTATATCCTACCGCCACACAAGTTCATGACTATCTTCTCAGTTAAGCAAAACGTTTCCATCTAGAACCGCACTTCCAGCTCCATGCTCCTATCCAGCAAGTCGTTTTCGACGACCAGCAGGAGCAATGGAACGACAAGATCTATCTCGCCCATCGGCAAGGCGCTCGGGTCCTGCCTCGCAATTACAAAGGTGCACTCATCGACCACACCCATTCTCTCCGCCTCTTCAACCTGTAATGTCTGATCTTGAACTACTTGCCCCTCGCGGGCGAGCGGTTTTTCGACAACTTCATCAAGAGCCTGCAAAACAAGAGCTTCAACATCCGTCCCGAATGGGGGTTCGAGCCCGCACAAAAAGTCCCAATAGTATCTGACAACATTGTGAACTATCTCGAGGCAGGAAAGATCGAGTCCACGAAAGGTGTCAGACGTATCGTGGATTTCAGGCGCAAATGGAAAATCACTGTTTCGCTTATACTTGAACGTTTTCTCCGCCGAAAAGCCTGAGAGCCTGGCGTTTCTGGGAAACATGCATTTCGCTGCTAGCGGGTTCCAGATCTTCGATATGGCGTCCATGGCTATTGTGCAGGTATGGAAAGAAGCATCCGAGTTGCCATCGAAGGATCAGATTGGCCATGCTGTCGCTAAGCATCATGATTGGTTGGCTGACATGGCTTCCCGCGGGTACAACGTGTCACCAGGAAATGTTGATGCTGGGCCATGGATGGAAGTCATGAGTGGTTTGGCTGGTATGAGCGTCAATCAAAATCTAAGATGTGGCTTGAAAGCCTGTGGTCTTGGTTAACGAATATGAAGTTTTGTAACTTGTTGATGGAGGGCATTTGGTCGCCGTGTATTTACCATGTCTTTGATGGAAAAAGGAAAAAGTGGGATGGAGCCATGAATGCCATTGCAAAGATCAATGGTGAGGCTGGAGAAGACATCAAGTCGAAGTAGTTTAGAAAAGCCCATATTTGCCATGTGGCTTACCTCAATGGGAAGGAGAGTGATGTCGATGTATTGCCGGCCTGGAAGGTATTTGTGAGATTTTGCCTGTTGGGATCGAATATCGCTTTCGCTGGCCACTGTCAGAGGAAGCCATTATAAGAGCCAGACCATTGAACAAGGAAACGTGGATTTTGTGGACTCACTTTTCTGTTTGTGCAGGATTCCGGAGCCTGAACAGAAATACGGGAGCAGTATGAGTATCTCAAGCCCGGTGCGTGATGGCATCTGTATGAGCATGTGTGAGTCCAGGGTTCTTGGCCGATGAGGATATGTCAGGGTGCGTTGCACATTTGCACCGGAACGGAAGACGGAAGGCAACTAATGCTCATCATCCTAGCTTTCGTCAATCTATTTTGGCCGCTTGCACTCGGAGGTGGTCGGCTGTACAGAGATACCGAACGTTCTCTTAGCAACGCTGGACCATGGAAGGTCGACCTCGCGCAGCCTCCTGAGGAGCTGTGGCAGTGGGACTAGACTGTTCCTCACGTTTTCGGAACTCTGATCAAATAAGCATGGTAAGGACAAGATTTATGCATAGAGAGTGCTAGATGTCAGTGGATATCGCCGGCAACATGTCGCTCGTTCTTTTGTCGAGACGTGGTAGCGTGGAGGAGGTGTAGGAAAGAGCCGTATCTTGCAATGAAGTAGGTTTAGCCGAGGCCCCAACATTCTGAAGAGGAAGTGCAACCGAGAGGTGACATCATCCGCATCCGCTTTTGCATAGCAACACGCGGGGCTTGGAACACTACAAACTTCTCGAACCCTAAGGAATCTCCATACTATCAATTGACATGGCCTCACTGCTCAAGCAGTCACTAAAGCTTGCGCTTGTTCAGCTAGCTTCGGGCGCAGACAAGACACACAACTTGCAGAACGCTCGCGCAAAGGTACTTGAAGCTGCGCAACGCGGCGCGAAGCTCGTAGTCCTCCCAGAGTGTTTCAACTCACCATACGGCACAAAATACTTCGACAAGTATGCAGAAACCCTGCTGCCTTCGCCACCGACCGAGGCACAATCGCCGACCTTCCATGCGCTATCGAAGCTGGCAAAGGAAGCGAATATATACCTAGTAGGAGGAAGCATACCTGAGCGAGACGATAAAAAGAAGGAGCTGTACAACACAAGCTTGACGTTTGCGCCGTCAGGAGAACTGCTCGCGACACACAGGAAGGTCCACTTATTCGACATCGACATTCCAGGCAAGATCAAGTTTAGGGAGTCCGACGTGCTATCCCCGGGTAACAAGATCACTATTGTCGATCTTCCCGAGTACGGCAAGATCGCGATAGCTATATGCTACGACATACGCTTCCCTGAGCTCGCGACAATCGCAGCGCGGAGAGACGCGTTCTTGCTGCTCTACCCCGGCGCATTCAACCTCACGACCGGCGCATTGCATTGGGAACTTCTGGCGCGTGCGAGAGCGACGGACAATCAGGTGTACGTGGGTTTGTGCAGCCCCGCGCGGGATATGCAAGCAGACTACAATGCTTGGGGCCACAGCATGGTGGTTGACCCGAACGCAGAGATGATGCAGCAATTGGATGAGAAGGAGGGGACAGTCATTGAGGAGCTTAAGTCGGGGAAGATAGAAGAGGTCAGGAAGGGCATACCGCTGTATACACAACGGCGGTTCGACGTATATCCTGACGTTAGCAAAGGTGGGAAGTTTGAGGAGTAGTGACAGCGACCAGCAACCACGCCCACGATGCATTCTGCGAAGATTCGATGACATTGCCTATGAGAAGAGGAATATGTGCACATGCAGTGGGTAAGTAACTATGTGGCACGTGGCACAAAGTGCTGGTGGGACACGCCTGCTCGTTATTCGCAGATTGACAAGCTGCTGCTCTGTCTAAAACCAGAGGCAGGAAGAGCGATGTGGAGGACACCGAGCGTGACGAGGAGCATGTGCAGGGCATTCTGCGGCAGCGTGACAAGCGATGCGCACCCGGGCACCGCGTGCAACGTTGAGGGGGGACGCAAAAGGTCGGGCTTGTTTTGCTACGGAGCGCCCAAAGGCGGCGTTGGACCGCCCGAGAACAGGGCACCTCGCTCGCCAGCGTTGGCGCCTTGCCTGTCACATAAGCCCGCGCCAGCCCCCAAATCTTGTCGTTTTGCTGGCCTCCTGCACGCCCTCCCTCCCCCAACACCGCACCGCCCACCCACCACCGCACCGCCCAGCCGAACACAGCAACCATGGCGCCTCGAGCAAAGAAAGAAGAGACGGGCGAGCTGATGGTTTCCATTGAGCAGTACACGCGCACGAGAGACTCGGTATGTTTTCTTCTGTTGCTTCTTTCTTTTGCGTGCATCGACGCGCCTGCTTCATGTTGTCGCGACACCAGAGCTCGCACAAGGGTGCGCATAGCACTGCACGCCATGCACTTCTGCCAGCTTCACAAATGTGTCGCCTTGGTCGCCTGGACTACGCGATCCAGACCCGGCGCCTTGAAAGGGCAAGCTGTCTGCGACTGAGAGTGCACTCGCAACGTCACGCGTATCCGAAGCGATGCGCGTCGACACACAACCCAAGCGCATTACCTTCCGCACAGCAGCTAATCGCTATTCGTATCTTCAGGTCATCCTTGCCCTCACCAACCTACAAACCGGCCTCACTGGTGTTCAGAATGGACTCAACGACCTGCTGCGTGCATACATGCAGCACACCCATTCAATCGTTGCTGGCGAAGATGTCGACTTCGAGAGGCTTCAGCTTCCAGCCAGCATTGCGGCTACGGCCAATGCTGTCATGGAAGCTGCGACTGCCACCCACAGCGTTGGCCAGGCCATTACCGGGTCGAGCCAAGCTGTCGAGGGCGCGACCGCCGACCGGAATAACAAGAAGCGCAAGCGCGAGAAGAAGATCAAAGACCCGAATGCGCCCAAGAAGCCGCTGACTGCTGCTTTCTTGTACGCCCAGACAGCGCGTCCCATTGTCAGAGCCGATCTGGAGGCTTCACTCGGACCCGGCCAGGCCCTCGAGAAGAACGCTGTCAACTTGGAAGTCACCAAGAGGTGGAACGAACTTGCCGAGGACGAGAAAGAGGTAAAGCAACCTCAGAAACTTAGTCTCATGGCAAAAATTAAACTAACAATTTCCCCAGAGGTGGAAAGCGTCGTACCGCAGTTCCTTGGAGGATTACAAAGTCCAAATGGCCGAATATATCGCCAATGCCGGCGGCAAGGTTGCCGATGTCCACGTCGACGAGGACATGTCCGACGAAGGCGAGGTCGAAATCGAAGTCGAAGCCGAGGTTGCAACAATTGACTCTGATGCTTCCTCCTCCGACGAGGAAGAAGCTGTTGTCACCAAGGCGCCCTCCCCCCCGGCGAAGACCCCTCGTCCCAACAAGCGTCAGAAGACTGCTGCGGTTGCTGCCAATGGCGCGGTCGCCCCCACGTCCTCTAATAACACCACGACACCCGTTCCCGTTCCCGGTGGGCGCCCAGCTGCGCTGCTCGCCTCCACTGAAGCTCCTGCCACTGCCAAAAAGGACACCAAGAAGAAGGTCAAGGTTGCCGCACCAATCGCGCCAGCTCCAGCTTCTTCAGTCGAGCCCATGCCCGAAGAGGCCAGCAAGACAACTAAGAAGGTTAAGACTGGCCGCAGCACCAGGAATGCTGAAGTTGATGTCGACAAGGAGAACGCCGCCACACCTACCCAGGACAAGGAGAAGAAGAAGCGCGATCGTTATAAGAGGAAGAGTGAGGTTACCTCTGTCTAGACATTCTCCTTTTCTTCTCTTTTTTTTCAAGTCATTAATGACAAACCGTCTTTAGTGAACGTCTATCAAGATGCGAATTAGAGTGTTAACGGCGTGGCGTAGGTGACGACGACGCGCCGCACGTCAGTTTTCGTACACCCGTGCCGCTGCCTCTTTTAACGCGGGATGCGAATAGGCGCATATCAAAGATCGAGCGGAGGATCCAGCGGATCGAAATGCTCAGATGAATTTTCCTTCGCCTCTTCCTGAGGCCGTCCAGTGCTTTTGTAAGATTGTGTCGGGGGTCGTGAGGAAGACGGGAAGGACAGGGGAGCTCCAGGGTCTTCTTTCGAATATAGGTTTCTAGCAGTGAGAAGAAATTTCATTCATTGCTTTTTGCATATGCTTCGGTGGCCCTATCCAAGTCGTGATGCTTCATGCCGTGCTGCGCCTAATAACCCCGAGACAAGATGATAGGAATGAAGTCGACCGATTCAGCTCACGTACCTCCCTTCTCAAATCGTCTCAACCGCATCCTCAAACTCGTCATCACCATCAACTTCCATATCTCTGCCCACAACCCCCTCCTCCCCCTCTACTTCCTTGCCCAGAACCCCCTTTACAACCCCCTCCCCCCCTTTAATCCCCTCCATCATCGCCTCCCCGTACGCCATCCGATGTGCATACACTTCCTGGAGATAGTCGAGCGTCAACCGCGCACATTCCTCCTTGGCCTTCTTCTTGCCAAAGACATTGCGCACCTCGCCAATCGGGCCTTTGTGCGCACCACCCTCGGAGAAGCAGCATGATACAGTGTGGAAGTCGCGGTCGAGTGGGCTGGGCACGAAGCGCCATTCAGGGGTGCCGAGGGAGAGGAGGACGGCGAGGCGGGCGACTTGTTGCGGGTAGGATGTGGCGGGGCAAGTTGTGGGGAGGTGGCGCGGTGTATCGTCTGCTGTGATGCATTCAGGGACAGGATGGGTGAGTGAGGGTTTTTTCTTCTTCTTGATTCCGCCGCCTTCAGGGGAAGAGGTGGGCCATAGGCCCTGCGCTTTGAAGTGCTCGACGGCGGCGGCGGCGGCTGCTTGACGTGCTGCTTTCTTCGAGGTGAAGTGGGAGTCGAGGGAGCCGAAGATTTGGGGGTCGGGGTTGTCGCTGGATTCAATCGTCACTTGGCATGTGAAGAGAGTGGCGCCGACGCGGTAGTCTGTGTATATGGGCTGGGGAGAGCCCATTGCGCGTTGGAACTCTGGTGAAAGGTTAGTGATGTCTCTGCGAAGATATGTCTAGCAGCACCGACCAAGAAGTTGACCAGTATAGTTCGGACCGGGTCCTTTCTTCTCCTGGGGTCCTAGCTGTGAAGGTTCTTTTACTTTGGCAAACTTGTCAAAATGACCTTCTGCCTCAGCTGTCTGAACGATTTCCAAGGCAAGCTTGCTCAAAGCTTCCCTAGCCTCTTGCTTGTTGGGGAACGGAGCATCATTCTTCAACGTCTTGCCTTGCAGTCCGTTAACCTCGACTCCAGGGAAGCTTATCTCGGCAGTCCAGCCCCCATCCGTACTTCCAGTGAAGTCGAAAAATGGCTGCGGGATTCCGAGTTTCTGATGCTTGTCGTGAAGTGCAACTCTGTACTTGGATGATTTTGCTCGGGCATCAGCAGTCATCTTCTTCACCTTGCCTTCCGACTCGAGTCGCGTCAGAATCTCCAGAGCACGCCCACTCAACTTTTCCTTTGCCTCTTGCTTGTTGGAGTAGATAGTCGTGTCCTTGATACCCTGCAATTCCTCTACGTCCAAGCCCGGAAAGCTGACCTCTCCATGCCAGCCCTGGGCGGAGCTTCCGCCATAAGAAAAGGAAGGCTGTGGGATACCGAGCGCTTGATACTTTTCATGGAGAGCGATAGTGTTCGTAGAAGAACGAGCACCGACAGCAACAGGTCCACCTCCAAGTTTTGGAGTGTGTACCTTGCTTTTGCTCGATGCGGCCTTGTTCTGGGCAACTTTCGCAAACCTTGCAGCTTTGAGGGCAGCATGTTCAACTTCGGCGCTGCCCATGAAGTCGTCCAAGCTGTAGATACCACCGAGCTTTGGAGTTGGGGCTGCACCCTCTCCGGCTTGGCCCGACGACAGCGTACTTCCGTGATTGGGATCCATGCTGATATTGAGTCACTCTTTCTAGCACGAGGGCCAATTTTGCATACGAGTTGGCAGCTGGCCTTGAAGCTAAATATCTGGGAAGAGACCAGGAACGCTGTAAGTCAGACTCCAAAATGCATTGTTTGTGAGCGTAGTGATTGGGCGCGAGGAGCGAATGTTTGTTGCAAGTGGAGCTTATTTGCCGTTTGGTGGGGCTGAAGCTGCATGTGATTGCGCGGCTGCGCGTTTGTACATGGCGCGTAAGGCTACCGGTATGAAAGTAAAGTTGAGTGTTAAGAGAGCGGCTACACGGCAGTATTAATGATGGAATACTGAAGGTAGCTTGCGACTCCAGAAAGTGTGGGTGAAGTTCACAGTAACCCCAAGTAATGGCGAGTGCCCGAACGAGTCCACTGCCTTGCCTAGGTAGGTAGTTGGCGCCTGCTCTGTGCGTCTGGATCGATTTCCGTCAGACATTCAATAGGTGGTAGGACGGCTTCGAGCGTAAGCTTCAAGCTGCTCCTGTCTCATCATGTTTGCCTCCAATCGCTCGTCGGGCTCGCCCTTCCCAACGACCACCACACCACTCACTCCCTTTCTCCCTGTCACGCACATGGCCGCCACCACGCTACCAGCACCACAGCCAAGGCAAAAGCGACACAGTGGCTGACACTACGTTCTACATGGACGTCTCTAAAACACAAAATGGGTATAAATTATCTCGAGGCATAGCTAGGTACTACATTAAGCATTACAATACTGTCTGAATATTCCTCGCCTTAGTCGGGCACTCTACAGGTGTGTCGTTATTTTGGTATTTCGTCCATCATGAAGCGCTTGCTGTAATTATGGTATTTCCTCAATATCCTCGTGCCCGTTGATCTCGCTCAATAAGTTCGAGCACACCCAAACCTACTCCATGGCCATGTACGCCGCTGTCCTTTCTGCAGTCATTGGCACCGCTCGCGCCAACAGTTGTGTCTTCGTGGAAAGGACTTTGCAGATTCCAAAGACCATGGTTCACATTCATTTGCGGATCGTGCATACCGTGGGTAATTATGTCTTCTCCTTGTGTTAGTGCCGGACTGGGTCCAGCCATAATGTGGTGTCGCGACAAACCGTCATGGCCGTGCGTCGCTTGACTGTGGTGGTCGGGGTATGGATGGTACTGTTCAGCCGCGTTTTCGAGCGAGGAAATGAGGTTTGAGTGATGATGCCAGTTTGGCTTGGTCGAATAGCAAGCCAAATTGCTATCTTGCAAATCATTGTTGACTCCAATGTCGATAAGCTCGTTGCCAGAGGCGCAAGCGAGGCCGAGATTGTACCCATCTTGATCGAGTCCGACAAGTGCATGTAAAGCGTCGAGCCCGGCTGTCTGGTTGGTCAAGCTATCGTACTCCTGCAGGTTCATGGCCGGGTCAAATGCGCCGGATATGGTAATATGTCCACCGTTGAAATCGAAGTCATTTGGATCATGCCCGTACAGACCCACAGTGTCTCGACTATGGGACAGACTGGGCAGACTTTGCTGAGAATAGTCGGTCGATGCGCTTGGAGCAGCTGACGCGTGTGCATGCTCCAGATCGGGTTGCATCGATGCAAGTACATCGAGATGGAGCTGGGGAGGATGTTGTGTGTGCGCAGCTTGCAGATCGTATCCTTGGTGAGATAGCTGCTGGTGCAGAGACTCGAGTCCAAGGTTAGGAACTTGTTGGTAGAGGGACGCGTCGTGGGTTGCTGAGGTCGAGCAGTCCATTATTGTTTCACGGCCTCCATGCACATTCTCGGCTTTCAACCCGCCGATGGTTTTCTCGGCGTCCCATTCCTGTTCCGCAACCGTTGGCTGATGAGTCTCGAAATTGACTGCCCGCCAATTCATGCTGCCAACTTCCGCAGAGCTTCTTGTTTGTGTGAATCTCCACAAGATTGTCAGTAGACGTTCCGCTTGCCCACTGCCTGGCTTGATACCATAGACATCTTGCGTAGCCGTGAGCCGCAAAAGTGACTTGCTGACACTGCCTTCATTCCTGTGCCTCATATTCTGATACCTAGTCATCCGATTCACCCAGAACTTGGAGCCGAACGCAATCCTCATGCATCCATTGCGGCCATGTAGTCCAGGTCGATAGTCGCAAGGAGTGCGATGTTCCTTCAAGTCGTACGTGTCCCGACCGTCAAGCTGAAGATCAGGCGCCATATTTCCGCTGTCGTAGAAGCGAGTAGTGCAGCAAACAGACTCGAAAGCTGATAGATCCCGTTCAGTATCAAGATTGAAAGTGATGAGTAAACTTGCATTTGGGTGCGACTCTGTCATCACCTTAATGGAGGCGTTACAGACGATGACGTTCCGGTCCTGCATCATCCAGTCGTCCATCTGCTCTCTCAAGAATTCGAATTCTGGGTATTGTCTTCGCCATGATGCAGTGTCTGTCACAGTGAGATCATCCTGTCTCCCGTCGGTGGCCAGTTGGGTGAAGTAATGTACTGGCTTGTCATCGATGTCAACATACATGGCGAAATCCCTAACTGCGTAGGGCGATGGTAGCTGGGTATGTCGCCCATGCAGTGCGTACGATGATGGTACAGTCTCGGATCCAGTCCATAGGTGCGAGACAGGGGTATCGTATTCGTACTTGGGTGCAGATGCTGTACGGTGTGACTGATGGCGGCTGCGCATTTGGGGTAGATGATATGCGTGTGAGGCCTCCCGTACACGATGGCGCTTTTTGTCATCGTCTACTGTGGCCATATAAACAAGGACTATCGCGTGATTCGTCAGCATTGCCCCTGACATGACCCTTGACGGGATGCGCAATGAATTTGTATGCCACACTGTCAAAAACGCCCCTATAGGGTTTCTTTGAGGCTTTGCTCACTTCTTGTGTGCTCGGACTCATGCACAGGTTGGGGGCAAAACGTCTACTTACCGCCAGGCTGGTTATGCAGATGTTGCTTGAGCACTTGTAGATGACTGGAGACTTGCTTGCGGTCTCGGGTTATACCCGTATCTCTTCGGATCGAGTCCTGGATCAACTCATTTCGACCTCGTAAAGCGCCGTCAAGCATAAACTTCTTTCGGCCCATGGGCGGCCACCGAACGAGTGCTGTATGGGTGTGATCAGCCTTGCTAACAGTCTCAGAGAACATCGATCGGTCCTGTTCGCAACAAACATGCAGAGCTGCGGCATAGGAATGGTGCGGCTTACCTCGCCAGAAGGCATGTTCAAGAAACTCCGGCCACACAGTCTTGTCCTTCTCATCCTTCCCGAGCTGCTGGCCAGCTGCCTCTCTTGCTTTCTTCTCTGCAGCCTCCCGTGCTTCTTTGGCGATTACCTCGGCTCGCGTCAGTTGCGGTTGCTTTTCTCTGTATTTTTGGTATTTATCCGATCGCTGAAGCATGCGGTATAGCCGCTTGAGTTCGAAATCAACCTGCTTCTCGGACCTCTCTGCTCCGAAGCCGGCCAGCTGTTGTGCGTGTACATTGCCAGTGAAATATGTGCCTGCAGGTGCAGCTCGTCGAGAATAGATGTTTTCAATTGGACTGGGACTCCGTGACCTTTTCTGTGCCGGTATGGGTTGATTGCTGAACTCATGGGGCCAGTTAGCAGAGCGCTCTTGTAGAACAGCACGCTGCTGGACAGTGGAATCGAATGTTGTGTTTTCCAGAACTGGAACATCCTCTGGCCGGACGCATGATCGTTGTTGTTGGAGTTCCATAGTTGGCTGCGGTATGCAAAATAGGAAAAGAGGCTGGCGAAAAATGTGGTGTCAGGGTAAGAATGATGGCTTCATGCAGACTGGAACGAGTGTCAAAGCAGTTGGAGCAAAGAATGACTGTGGATTGTGGTAAAAGAGTAAGAAGAGAATGTAGTATGTGGCAAAGTAGGTCATGCAGATATTTGCAATGGTATAAGATAGGTCGAGACGACTTCCAGACAGGAGACCTGCTTGGCAGGCAGAATTGGGTCTGCCGTCCCTCCAGGGCGACCGACAGACGGGTCCGATGGAGTACTCACTATGCTACTTAAGGTCTGGGTGTCAGTCAACAGGGTGACATGTCCATAATCATTTGATTAGCACAACACGCTTCCTGCTGCCGTCGTCGTCGCCATTTCGCTTGTTGTCCAAGTAATTACAGCCATCGTAATTCCTTCATCAACTGGAATGGTAAATATGGCCTATTTAGCAGCGGAGCAAGGGCTTAGGCCGATTGCCGAGTGATCAACCGTCATCTGATTGGACTTGTGCGAGGGAGGACTGGCACGGAATGCTTTGAGCAAGAATGGACGTCAGTGGGTGCGAACAACAAAACCAAGCCGCGTCTGTATGATCGACAGTCGTCTTGTTTGTGGCTGCCTTACTCCTCGTGTTTTACTGTAATATGAAACGCGGTGTGGTGGCCATGCCCATTGATTCACCCCACAGTGGGTGTACCCTGTCACAACTTGCAGACGGTGTCCTAGATCTAGGGTCCCAATGGAGGGATGTCAAAGTCTTCCCGTAAATGGTATACCGCGGCCAAGGGCGGGCCTCGCCTCTTAGTCAGAGAAGCAAGGGGTCGTATCAAGGACGTCGCGCCCATCCAAGGATCCTCACCGTGACACGCGCGCGCTCGCGCTCAATCATCTAGATCTTCGGTGCCTGTAACGTTAAACTTCTTACGACCGCCTTCTGTGAGGCGTTGTAGCGCGACCTTGTTGGCCTGTGCGCCCACCTTCTGCTGCATCTTCTCAAGCTCCGCCTCTGGATCATCCGACTCAGTCTCCGCAAAAGCGAGAACCAATCGCCGACCCAGTAAGTGGGTGTTCTTCAGTGCGTTCATGGCATTGACCGCGTCGCGCTTGGTTGTGAACTCCGCGAAACCAAAACCACGTGAAGACGCATCAAACTTCTTCGGTACTCTGACGGACCGAAGCTGGCCGTAAGGGGTGAACAGGGCGCGAACATCTTTCTTCTGCAGCGAAAATTAGTACGCGCGGTGGCAAATTCAGGGTGATAGAAGGTACTAACGCCAGCTTCGAAGGGCAAGTTCTTGATGATGATCTTGGCACTTGCAGCTTTCTTGGATGCGTCTTCTTTTCGGCGCTCCTCGGCAGCGTCTGCACCTTTGTGAGAAGCCTTGATTTGCAGCTTATGCCCTTCGAGGTCAGTTCCATCCATCGTTCGCAGAGCTGCAGAAGCGGTTTCAGCACTGTTGAACTCGACGAACCCGAATCCCATGGAAAGCAACCCTCGTTTGGGATCGACCTTTGTCTTGACCTTTGCACTGCGAAATCCAGACAAAGGCTTGAAAGCATCGGTGAGCCGCCCTGTGGTTGTAGTAAAGTTCAGATTGCGCACATATAGGGTCGCAGTATTCGATGCTTCCGCTTCTGGAGCGTCCTCTAGCAAGTCTGCAGCGGACAGCTTGGCAGCAGGCTTGGCGGAAGAGATTGCGCAAGGGATGTCGAGCACTGCACCTTCCTTGAACAAATTCTTGGGTGCTTTTTCAAGGTACAGGATCGAGTCTTTCATCTTCCTGTAGGACAATGACATGAAAGCGGATTTGGCTTGAGCAATGTTCGAGAACTCCACGATCGCTGTCATACCCGTGGGCGGCATGAGGAACTTCGTCACAGTGCCGTGTTCCTCAAACAGCTTGCGCAACTCATCAGCCGTCACACCTTGAGGGACGTTCTTCACAAGAATAGCCAGATCGCCCTTGCTACTTCTCTGGAAGGCCTCAAGATCGACGCCGTGCTGAGCAAAATACGATTTGGTTTCTTGGATAATGTGTGTTTCGGCATGAGCTTGCTTGACAGCTGCGTCGGATGACGTAGGGTCGAGCAGCTCGGCTTTACTGATGCCCATACGACTTGCAATGGTAGACATGACGGCGTCGGTCTGACTAACCATTAGTAATGCTAACTAATCCCATACAGCAAACTTACATTCAGGTAGAGGGAATTCCAATTGAAAGTATTTCGGGTGGAATCCTGCTTTCGCCGAATTTCTTTTTGCTTCTTGATGGGCAGTTTTGAGATCTCGTATTCGTTTAAACCTGTGTCTTTCTTTGCTTTCGCTGAGATGATGTGAAGAAGACGTCCCTGGAAAATGGTGCCATCGGTGTCGTCATATGCTTCAACAGCTCGATCTGGCTCCTTGAACTGTACAAAAGCAAAGCCTTTGCCCTTACCATCGCTCTTTTTCAAAGGCACATGCACCTAGAAATATCAGCAACAGTTCGACACAGTTGTAACGAGCCGTGAGGAGGAATCATCGCGCCAGTATCAGATAAGAGAGACATCTACTAAAATACTCTCCAAGTCAACCTCAATTGCTTCGCGTTGGCTAGGCATCAGTTGTCCCTATCTTGTCGTTCATCATTGCACAGGTGGATCCAAGAAATGTAGAAAGCAACTCACTTCTTCCAAAGAACCGTATTTGGCAAAGTGCTGGCGAAGCTCGTCCTCCGTAACCTCGAAGTGGAGATTTCGGAGATACAGTCTGCCTGTGTCTCGGATCTTCTCTACTTCGGCAGAGGTCGGCACTTCCTCTGGTGGCGCCTCTTGTTGCTCTACGTCATCTACCTGTGGGGCAGATTCTGGTACTGAAGGTTGTGCAAGTGTAGGCGCAGGCGTAGAGGCAGGCCGAGTTTGAGCCTGTGAGGTGGCAGGCGCCGGCTCGTCATCTGCGACAAAGTCCAGAACCCTGTTGGTCCTTGATCGCAGCCAGTCTGCATCCGAGACTGGCCCGCGTTCGGCCTCCGTACTCTCTTCGACACCCTCCATGCCATCAACATATTGGACAGGCTCAGTCGTTGTCGCGTCAGTGTTCGGCTGATGATCAGATATTGCAGAAACTGCACTCGTATTCACAGCTGGCGCAGCTTCATCTATAGTTTTCGGTTTCTTCGCAATGATTTGGTAGTCACCATCACTCTCGTCTTCCGGAACTTCCACGACTTGTGACGCTTTATCTGCCACGGCGACGGTATTGTCTGTATGATTGTCTCCATTCGTCCAGATGTTCGTCTTGGAAGGTGGTTGGTAGACCTGTAGGAACTCCTTGAGTTTAGGATCCTGCGCGAGCTCCGCCTCATCCCGTTTGCGTTTCAAGGCATTCTCTTGCAGCGGCGCAATGTACTCATCGTTTCTCGGCGCGCTCTTTTCTAGTCTCTGCTGCCGCCGTGATTTGGGGAGTTCCTTGTCGGCTATCTGCACATTCTTAGTACCAGTTTTCGTCGTTGTTGTGTACAAAGTATGCTCACAGGTCGTGCTATCTCAGCGTGTATCTTTGTGAGGTTGATGAAGGTCTTGTTGAAGTACTTGACGGCCTTGGTAGCGTCTTCTGGCGATTTGTAGCCGACATAGCCTATGCGACGATGCGGAAAGAACTTGACGTCGGTGACCGGGAATTTGGCAAAGTGTTTGCGTACGTCATCCTCTGTGAATTTCGGCGGCAATCCACGCACGAAAATACGCGACGACTCTATGGATGCGCTCATGGTGTGTTTTGTGTAAGAAAGATTTCAGGGTCGCGCTGATTGCATCCAAAAATTGCTCTGCGCTACCGGTAACCTTGGCACTAACTAGCACCAATGATGGCTCGGCGACAGCTGCCCTGTGCGTCGCAGTTCGGCGGCAGCAGCACTTCAATCACTCGCTTGCACTAAGTACGCAACAAAGACCTAGCCCCACAACTTCATTACCATAGCAGTCTCCAAGACTTTCTCCAGGAACTGCAAGAACCTGAATCTGAACCCCCCACAGAGATCGTCACCATGGCCAGCGAGAAGTCGGACACGCATAAGCAGGAGGGTGAGTACCCCGTCATACTACCCCGTACATTGCCTAAACACTGCTAACATCATGGGTAGCGCAGATCAAGTCCGCGGACATGGTGTGTATAGTACACTCTATCAATGGAGTGGTTGCTGATGTTGTGTCTGCAGAGCGAGGAGATGCAGAATGAGGCCATCGAAGTTGGTGAGTTCGAGCGGATCCGGATCCGGCGACTTGAAACACTGACAACTTCTAGCACAGCAGGCAATGGACCAGTTCACCATTGAGAAGGTGGGTTCGAAACAGCTCGAGGAGTGGCCCGCTAGATAGCTTGGACGCGTGCTAACAGGCTGTCTAGGATATTGCTCAGTTCATCAAGAAGGAGGTCAGTCAACTCCTCAACTCTGATGTGATCACCTGTTGACAACGAACCAGTTTGACAGTCGCAAGGGTGCAACATGGCATTGTATCGTCGGTAGGAACTTCGGAAGCTTTGTTACTCATGGTAGGTCGACTCTTCCAGGGGGGATGCTACGACTAACTGACGATCCGCAGAGACGAAGCACTTCATCTACTTCTACCTAGGACACTGTGCCATTCTGCTCTTCAAAACGCAGTAAGGCAGTCGGCCTGCGATGACTTGAACTCGCATCAACGGTGCTAGGCGCGAGCTAGCTGAAGGCACGTTAGTGAATAAGTGTCCTGGGAGATTTGTGCGGCTCAAAGGCTAAAAGCGGATGCATTTACTCGGCATTTTTCTACGCGTTCATGACGGACTTGTAAGGCGTTCAGCGAGAGAGTGGTGGAGACCAGTCATCAGAGTGCCGTCTCAGGTAGGGAATCACACTAATATTCACCTGCACATATACAATAATATTCTCCCAGCAACTTGACGCGACGCATGTCTATGACTAGATTACCTTGAAAGATTCAGTTACTTCTCACGTGACTACTATCATTGCACAGGGCGGATGCTGCACTGCGCACGGTCATATCAAATGTGGCTGAGGTGATGACGCACGTCTCTCTGGGCGCCAACCACTGACGCGCAAAGCACAACTCTCTCCGCATCCCTCTCGGCCTCCTACAGCCCACGCATTCCCAAGCCACAACACGCAAGACAACCCAAACATACCACACCGACCGCCACTCCATACTCGATTGCCCCTCCATCATCAATCACGCCGCACCATCACACCACACCCAGCACCACCACCACAACAACACAGCGCTCTTGGACCCGCCAGCGCACACAACCCCCAGCAACAATGTTCTTCTTCTTCACATGCGGCACACACGGTACGCCCCCTCACCCGCGCGTCCTCAAACGCCCCCCCTCCCCCATCTAACACCATTCCAAGTCTTTAACTCGGCGGTCCGCGGCGCAGAACACATCACCGCCCAATGTCAAAACTGCGGGAATTTCACCGGCCGCGTTCGTCTCCCCCCTCCCCCCTCCCTGCGCCTTTGGTCGCATGACTCAATCTTGGCAAAAATAACAAAAAAAAACACAGTTGACGAAACGCTGGGAATGGTTCACCTTTTGCTTCGTCCCGATTATTCCGTTTTCGCTCAGGCCGCGCACGGAAGTTGGATGCCATGTTTGCCGGTTTGGTCAGGATGTCAAATATAGACCGGATGTGATGCAGCAGATACATGGCGGAGGTGGGGCGGGGGCGCAGCAGCAGGGGGGGGAGGCGGTGATGATGCAGGGCGGACAGGGTGGGTATGGACCGCCGCCGCAGGGAGTGCCGCAGCATAAATAGGTTGCTGGTCGGGAGAAAGGGGAAGGGGCCGTGACTGCGGCGTTTTGCGGAGAAGAGCGATGGGTTTGGTGTTGTCGAGTGGAGCGTGTTGGTGGCGAGTGGTTTGGTTGCGGGCGTTTGGGGCTTTATCAGATACCACAAAGCGATTTCCTATGTCATACCTTGAACACTCTTAATAAACAAGTCTCAAATAGTCCATCTCCAACGTGCTCAATCATTCACTTGACACTTAGATATCGAACCTATACGTGGAAAGCAGTATTTCGAAATAGGACAAGCTACCATGAAAGAAGCCCCAAAACTAACACAACAGAAACAACTTTGTACTCGTCTAGCCCCATACCTTTCTCCTTCAGCTCCCTAAGTAGGTATCACAAGAACAAATACCAAGCCCTTGTTGCAAAGCGCACGTGAATCTCCCATGCAATCCCATTCTAATCACTCGCTGCCCAAGTGCGGCGTATCGACCTCCCTTTCCTCTGCCTCATCAACAACTCGCCCTCCCTTCTCCCTCTTGCTCAGCGGGGACTCACCCGCTCCATCACCCTGTCTCTTCCTCTTTCCTGCTGGTTCGAATGTGCCCGTGGAGGCATTGTAAACTGTATCTTCAGGGGAGTCTTGTAGACCTTGATTGAGCTCCGATTGCATGACCGTATCAGTAGCTCCACGAGTCTCGAAGCTTCCATACTCTGGCACCAGTGCGCTGACCAACTTCCTTTCGATAACGCCTGTGCTATCCAAGCTCGACATGCCAGGTTTGTGATTTGGTACAAAGGGTGAGAGCTTTTGAGCATCTTGGGGTGCATCCTTGTCAAGACCCGGATCAATGGCATCAACATCAATGATTTCCACAATCTCTGGTGCAATCGTCGAAGGCATGCATGGCGTACTCTGCGAGTCAGTCTGGTAGTCCCTTGTTGGTCTCTGTGCGGTGTTCGCTCTTCCTGCTGGGGGGGGCAAAAGACTCTGATCGTGCCGGACTCCCACCTCGGGAAGGTAAGGCGAGTTGTGCATCAAGCCTTCCTTTCTGCTCTTGACACCGCCATTCTTCGACGGTGCGTGGGTGGCACCATGCTTATTTTGTACTTCAGATAGGATAGCGGCCCGTCCCGCAGTATCTCGAGGGTACTCCGACAAGGCTGAAGACCCATCTTTCAACGATACGTCGGAATCCCAAGGTGATATCATTGGTGCAAAAGGATTGGGGGTTGGGACCCGATTGGCACCCGGAAATGCTGTCGGCATCCGTGCTTGCGATGGAGGGAGGTTCTCCTTGTTGCTGGATACAGATGGATGGTACATCGCGGCTGTCGGCATTCTTTGGACATTTGTAGCATTCCATTTGTCTGCCGAGCGCCTGGTCGAAGCACTTTTCGGAGCTGTACCGAGATCCGGATATGACCATTTACGCGCTAGTGCAGCAGCGGATGGATTGCCAGCATACGAGGTATTTGTCATTCTTGAGGGATGATAAACGTGAGATGCGATATGGCGACCACTGTAATCTTCGTCACGATCGTCCTTGCTGTAAGCCAAGTTTCGTTGTTTCGGCGGACTAATTGCCTGAATGATCCGCCCATGCTGGTCATCTCGTAGCGTCACCATCAGTGGCCTGTCTTGGCCTCTCCTAGACGGCTGGTCGTCTGGAGTAGACTTTCCGCTGTAGTTGGTGCCGGGACGCTTGATCCACGATGGATGAGACCTAGACTGGACCTGTCCATACACGTCATCGCCCAGATACGTATCCCCTGTTGAGGTTGGCACACTTCCTTGGGCTGACCATGGGCCTAGATTTACGCCATCATGATTGTCCTGAAAAGACCCAAAGATGTCATCCCAGAGATCTGGGTGAGCGTTTCCTTGTATCCCAAGGGCCGGCTTTCGAAAGTGTGACAGTGGCGGTGGGTGCGACCTTGGTCGTTGTAACGGATCATAACTGTGCGGCCGCAGAGACATAGACGACGACGTTCCTGCCAGTGGTGATTGCAGGTGGATATCGCGAGAAAGCTTTGGCGCCTTAGAAGTCATAAATGGGGGTTGGCTCAAATCCGGAGACGTGCGTGTTTGGGTGTGGGCATTTGGGAGATACAGTGGATTACGCATCGGCCACGAGATGCCTGCTTGCTCTAGTATATCTGCTCCGAGTTAGATTCGAGCAAATTGACCAGCATGTTCGTTGCTCACCTTTTGGGGCATGTTGAAAAGAGAAGCAGACAATATCATTGGCCGCGCCGAGATCAAGTTCTCCTCGAACACTGTTCCTGCCAACCAATTGTTCAGACAGCACGATATTGATTCTGCCGCTCGGGTCTTGCGCATCCCATGCGAATTGCTTGAGGGTATCTTGAGCGAATGAAGGAAACGTGAGGCAGGACTTGCGTTGGCTGGTAGCAAGGTCGGCAGGGGCGGTGGTTCGCTTCTCGTGTGCTGAGGTTGTCAATATGGTGTCACGCCATCCAAAGTGAAGGAGTAAACACTACCTATATCTAGGGGCCATTTGGAACCCACCTCAAAGATGTTATGGCTGCCATGAATTAGTAATTCAGTCGTGATGCGATTGAAGCGCGTGGCTCACAAGACTTTCGCACCGTCAACAATCACCTGGACCATGTACATGCTCTTCTGGCTTGGTTTTCGTCGAGACTCGATGATAGCCGATGGTCTAGCTGTAGTGGCCCATGAGTGTATCGAAACACGGAAAGGCGTGGCTGGAGGCAAGGAGCTGATGTAGCATGTCAGAGTGGGTGAGTTATGGCCATCTGTGTCTTAGTTGGTCAACGAACACCAAGGAAAGCCTTTCAGCCCAAACAATAAGAACATAAAAGCTTACTAGCACCCTGGGTATGATAGCAGGCTGTCTTGAACTCTTGTATGGGAACACGCGATTCTCTAGGGAAGAGGATGACATCCCAGTCGTCGTATCTCATGGTAGACGTCCAATTGCTCCAGTTTGAGTCCAATTGAGCAACTGTCAGACAGCGGTAGTGTAATTTAGAAGTGGAGGACAAAGTGTGGAGTGTTGTTGGAAGTAGAAGAGGAGGGGCAGGTATCGGTCTGTGTACCTATTGCTTATGAGGCAGGCACAAATTACAACGACCACAACCGCGGCACTGGATCGCCGCCTTCGCATAACCACATCACAAAAATGGCGAGAATCTCGACTGCTTCGAACTAAATTTGCTTGCAGCGTCAGCACATGCGATGACAGCTGATTATGGTACAATCAAGGAATCTTTCACGTGAAACAGGAAATACGAGGTGCGCCCAAGTATCAAATAACAGACGGACTTTTTGAACTGAGAGAGACATGCCGCCATATCGATCAAATGGCCTAATTTTGGTTCTGAAATGTCATATATGCATCGAACATCTCAATCGCACTGACCCGTACGCGGGCATCAAGGGTTCCCATACTCGCCAGACGCCACGCTAAATGGCAATGAATTCCACTCTTCAAAGATATGCGCCATAGAAGAATCATGCGACCCCGTATCTTATGTTATGCTCAGAGAAGAAAGTGCAGCAGAAATTGCGGTCGGCGGCAAAGAGGAACTGGACATCTATGGCAGTTGGTGCGAGAAGGGACCGTTGTCGAATGAGCCACCCATGCTAGGCGTGCCATTGCCGTTCTGGTTCGAGCGACCAGCACCGGGACTCATTGTGTTGTTGTACGGGGGTGAGCCCAGGCCGCTGAGGTTGGCTTGACCACCGTTCTGGAAGCCTCCGGGGCTGCCGGCAAGGTATGGGGACGCCCCAGGCTGCTGTTGGTAGGGTAGGTTGCTATAGGTACGCTGTTAGCGTGTGATCTAGGCACAGTGCAACTGTGATGGAGTGACGAGTCGAGAAAAAAGCCCAACAAATGAACGCACGAACGCAACAAATTCTACAAGTCGCCAAATCAAGCCAGCAAGCAATCAGACAGGCAGGCACGAAAGAATAACACGCACAAAGTATGAAAGGCCATATGATTGGAATGATAGCCAATCTCGAATCGTGATAGCGCACATTCGTAGATGGCAAACTGGGAAGTCGGAAAAGAAAAGCAGCATTCGACCATGCAAGACTCGCTAGGCTACATGCTCCAATACTCCCTCAAGGGAGATTGATAGCCAGCTCCAGTAAGAAAACCCGTAGACAGAAAAGTGACCTGTTATACAAAGATTCCTTTTAAGGCCCTCCAGCAAAATGGTGTCGTCAGATTGAAGCGTCAGAGAACTTTTTGGAGAACCGCCCAGGTATAGAAAGAAGCCAAATCGCTCGAGAGTCGTGATGACGGGTCATGAAAGGGTGTCGTTGCAAAAGCCAACGGGAGAACCACGGATGAAGCGCCGTGCGAGCAAGAAAGAGAGAAAGAATGCGCTTACTGGGGTATTGTTAGCGTTGGGCCCGAGACGGTTCGAGAGGAATGTTTGGTTACCTTCATGGGGGCGTAGCCGCCGCCAAAGTGCTGCGGAGGCATACCCATGCCAGGGCCGTAGACTGGTGGCGGGGGTGCAGGACGGTAGGGAGTGCCAGCGGGCCCGGAGTTGTTCTGCGAACGTCCCCAGCTAAGACGAACGCGAGAGTTGCCAATGGGGTAGCCTTGCATCTGGTTGATGGCCATTTCGGCTGCGTGACGCTGCACGAACTGGACGAATCCGCATCCCTTGCCGGGTGGGATCTTGACGTAGGTGATCTCACCGAAGCCCTGGAAGAAGGATCGAAGCTCGTCCTCGGTGACATAGCCGGACAGGCCACCGACGAAGACGGTGGTGTTGTTTGGGTCTGTGAACTGGTTCATGGGCTGGGGAGCGCCGTAGTAGCCCATGGGAGGAGCTCCCATGGAGTACATGCCCATGCCAGGGCCGGCGCCACCTTGCTGCATGCCCATGCCACCGGGACCGCCTGGACCGCCACTCTTGTTCTTTGGCGTCGCAGTGCTGATGCGCATGGGGCGGTTGCCACAATAGACGCCTTGCATCTCGGTAAGGGCCTTTTGCTGGTCCTCCTCGCTAGCGAAGCGGACGAAGCCGTAGCCGCGAGACATTCCAGAGATGGGGTCGGACATGATCTTGGCGGATTTGGTGGAGCTGTACTTGTTCTGGAACAGCTGGACCAGGACGAACTCGGTCACCTCGGGGCCCAGGTCGCCTACGAAGATGGAGTACTCGGGACCGCGCTCGTCGCGGCTGTTTCTGCGGGTTAGCGGCCAGACATGAAGGGGAAAGCAGCAGATGACACTCACCTCCGGTCAGCCAGACCGCCGCCGCTAGCCCAGTTGAGCTTGAAGGGGCGGTTCGAGTTGGGAATGAGTTGGCCGTTGAGAGAGAGCGCCTTGGCGGCAGCCTCGGCGCTGGAGAAGTCAACGAAGCAATATCCCGCATTACTGCTGTCAGGTAGTTAGCAGATTCCTTGCGCCGTGTGGTTCGCCGGCTTACCCGGAGAACTTGTCGCGGATCATCTTGACGTTGACCGTCTCGCCCATGTTGTACCAGATGCTGCGCACAAAGTTTTCGTCGATCCAGGGCTCAAGCTCGCCCATCCTGCGCGCTGTTAGCGTCGGCGTCCTGAGGCGCGGCAATGCGCATGTGGTGCGGGTGCTGGACTCACCAGAGGGTCGTCTTGCCGGAGCCGGACTGGCCATCGGGGCCTCCAGCGCTGCCGGGCGGGCCCATGTTGCCCTGGGGAGGGAAGCCGTTGCCCGAGGGGTCCATCTGCTGGCCCAGGTCAGGCTGCGAGGCGGCCTGGTTGGGCTGGTCGGCGGAGGGCTGGCCCTGGAACTGGTCGTAGTTTGAGAAGCTCATGATGGCGGAGGGGTCGCGATGAGCGGGGTAGTGGGCGGTGAGCGGTGAGCGGTGAGCGGTGAGCGGTGGAGCGGGTGGTGGAGAGGTCGAGTAGTAAGGGTGTCGCAGTCTAAATATGGTGCAGAATCGAAGTAGATATAAGACTGTCTGTGGAGCGACAATGGTTAGCGGCGGTCGGCCGGCGTACAATGGCACAATGGCCCAGGCAGCGCTGGTGGACTTGCCTTTTTCCGAGCAGGCAAGCGGGACCGTGGAGGCGCGTGAAGGCGCAAAAGCAGCTGGAACAGAGAGCAGACCAGAGACGGCTAGGAGACGGACTGGCGACAGAAACGCCGACTCGAGCACGCGGAAGACTGAGATGGCAGGTGAGGAGAGATCTGTGCGGGCGTGTCAGTCGATGGCACTAGGCAAGGTCTGACGAACAGATCACATGGGCTGCGGTGACACGGGCGCGTTTGCAGCACAAGGCCGGCGGCGACGTCAGCGCGCACGGCAGGCCCCCTGCGGCGATGAAAATTCAAGTGAGGGACGGGGGGTCACGGGGCGACGGGGGCGCGCTGGGGAATACGCACCTCAAGGACACGGGCGAACAGAAAGGAAGAGGAAGAGAGCTGCCTGCCAACACCAGAATGGACGAATGAACAGGGAACGGGAGGGCACGACGCAGGCTATGCAGGTGATGGAGTTTTGGAGGAGGCGCCGCGAGCGGGGTGAAAGTGGTGGCTCCGGTGCGCTCGGCAAGCTGGCAGGGCGCTGCGCAGGCTAGCGGGCGAATCACGCTCCACTGCCCGGCGGGTGCAAGACTGCAAGTACATCGGTACGGTAGATCAGGTCGCAGGCCGTCACCACGGCGGCGCATGCAAGTCATGGCCCCACCTGCAGAGCCGGTTGCAGCTTGGGCCCAGCACGCTCTGATCCGAGTGCAGGGAGTCCATCGTCGTCGACCAACCGGTGTGGAAGAATGCTCCATCCAGCGCGACTGGGTGCGGCCGCCGTCGAGCAATGCAGCTAGCGAGCGTCACGTGAGGGGGCTCGGAACATGCATTCATGCCATGCATGGTTCGGAGCGGATAGAGCTAGCTATGTTACTACGTACACTCCTACACTGTACGGATACTCCGTACAGTACATGCCCCATGCCTCATGCCTCGGCGGGAATGCCGCTCGCCGCCTTGGCCTCCGCAAACGCATCGCGACCCGCCTCAAACACCTTGTCAAAGTCGTACTCGAACCAGCGGATGTCGGGGTTCAGTCCGGCAAACTTCCACTCGCCCTCCACCTTCCGGTACCAGTGCATGTTGAAGCTGTGGGCGTGGCCCTTGACCGCCACCTGCGACCGCGTCTCGTCCGTGTATCTCTGGTGCGGCACCCGCAGCTGGTGGTAGCCGACCATCTCGTCTGCGCCCGTCTTCTCCCACCGCGTGCCGCCAATGAAGTGCTGCGTCTTGAGGAGCGGGTTGCCCAGCACCGCCGGGTCCGACGCCATCGCCACGAACTCGTCTGCCGGCATCGACTCCCACAGCTTGCCCAGGAAGGACCGGTAATCGATCCGCAGCGTGGGTGCGATGCATTTGCTCAGCCGCTCCCAGTCCTGCCTCGTCTTAGTTGTTGCCATGTAGTCGCCTGGCCATGGCCGAACCTTGCTGTCGTAGCTGTCTGCCCACTCGTAGCATGCCGATTGGCATCCCATCACATCTACCCCGGTCAGTCCGTCGCTGCCATGGGTGAATGCCATGTTGCGTGCACGCACCGTCAAAGGTAGGCTTCATCTTCTGCTCCGTCATGATGAGCTTGTAGAGAAAAGGGCCCGTTGGTAGGCTTTGTTTGCTTCTAGGCCCTCCAGTACCACAGTCTTTATATCACTCCCCGTGCTGGAGCCTTTCCATCTATCAACCACTCGCCACGCAGCACATCGGCTCCCCGCCCCACGGCGACCGGCTCCATGGGTCCAGCCAACGCTGCTTCGGCAGCTGCAAACGGGGCCGATGCCACAACCGGACGCGGGAGTCCTGAGTTTCGTCCTATCCGGCGTGAATTCGCCTTTGTACTGGTCGAATCGTAACCTTCATGTTTTCTCCCCACGCCGAGGGCGCGGCGCAGGGGCCACCCACAATGCAAAGCACTTCCGACGGCGAGCCGCGACACCACCACAGCCAGCTACTGCACCATGATACAGTCGCTCTGCCTAGCATATATCATCTTCTCATTCCGGCTCCTCTATCATTCGTCTATCCTTGCACGGTCATGTCCCGCGGTGACCACCACAGCCTCAACCCTGGCATGGCTTCCGCCATGTAGACGAGTCTACATACGGCACACTTACACGATGGCCACAGGCCGCTAGGAGAGATCCCGTGTTTGCCAGGCGAGGAACCTCGGAGACTCGCATCATGTTTCATCGACAGCGTCTTGGGCTTACTCACCTATATTGCGGCACGGTAGCCTATCGCGCTCGACGACAAATCACACCGTGACACACACGCAAGAGCCGCGAACCTCGAAAACCTCGTCTTCTTCTTGAACCCTTCATACAGCTGGATGCTGTTTTCTTGAGCGAAGACATTTCGCCATGGCATCTCTTGCCTGCGCGACCCGCTGCCGTCATGTGCAACTGATGTGTATGATCCACTTGTCTGCTCGCGAACGCCTCCTGTGCACACTTACACATTTGGGTAGCCTCGCGAATCAGATGCAAGGTCTGACGAGCCAGCTCTGCTCGCGAACCTATCGCAGCCATGCCCGCACGTCGTCTTGCTGCTGCGCCAGGTCTTGGGCATCTTGTAATCCTTGTCATCGAGACATTCATTAGATAATCGGCCGCAATATGGGCTGATTGGCTGGCTAGTTGCACCAGCTTGTGATTCTCATAAGATGCCTGGCTCTGTCGCCTTCTCTTGGATACCCTTGGTCTATCATCGCCGTCTGCTCCTTTGCGTCACTTCGCTTTGACGTTTTGCTGCGTCACGCTGCTTATGGCCCACCAGTATAGCAGCCTACCAATCGACTGGGGAAACCTTGAGCCTTCAAATAAGATTCGTACACTAGACGAAGCGCGCAGTACCCGTGAGAGCCGCCTCGATTCCCCTGCACGACACTACCCCGAGCCACTCATTGTCACAAACCCTTATCTTGGCCCGAGCGACGTTCGTCTCCTCGCGCTCCAGAATACCGGTAATCTGAAAGACGACACGATCCACACATGGCATGGCAGTCAAATTCCTAGGGACTTCAGTGGTGGTCATGTCTACCGCTACCATGTCTCGGAACAACTTTCCGACCCCACCCACGCGAGTGCCCCTCAAAATCTACAACCACCAGGTCCCATCTCGGTCGAAAGCGACTTGAAATACAATTCTGCCTGGGTAGATGGCGACAGTACATCTGTGCCTGACTCTGGCTACTTTGCTCAGCCAACGGGCACATCAAGCAGTAGTCAGTACCTAGATCTACCTACTTACGACGCTTCGTTGGCGCCGCTCGACATCGCGTACGACCCGTCGCCCAATACTTTCTCAGAGCATCTACAATCAGGACCTCTGCCCGACATCGAGCGACCATGGTACCCGGGATCGCGAGTACGCCCTCCCACTTCCTGCATTGCCACCTACGACCATCATTCGGCAGCCCCTACAGATTCGCTTCACCCTCCTATCATGTCTTCTGAAGTCATAGGCTCAACGCGATCCGAGACCAAGCACACATACACAACGCCGCAAGGGGACAACACAGTTTGCAAGCGATGCGGTGCAGTTTTCACTGGGCGCTATCAGAGCGGGAATGCGGCCAGACATTACCGTCAACAGCACAATGGACAGGATGCAGAGGTGAACATGGCCTGTGTCTGCCGTAAGTGCAACCAGCATTTCAAACGACCGGACGCAAGGCGTAAACATGAGTGGAGGAAACACGGTCTCCAGGATACCAAGCCACTACCCCGACGACACAGTAAAAGTTTGCAGAATGAGGGTTCGCACACAGGAACGCATTACACCATCAGCGACCAAAGCACGGTCACTCACGCCCAATCGCTGCTGGAAGAAGCCGCGCACAACATGCTTTATCAAGTGTCTACTCACTGGCATGGAGCGCACCGTATATTCGCTACAGCCAAATCGAGCCTTGGAGATGTGAGGTTTGTCTACTTTTGCCAGGTTGTGTTGGAACGTTGTGAATGGTTCGTCAAACGGCTACAACACCAACGGTCAGTAATCCATTGACTGTGATAGCACTAATGCTGACCTGCTTTAGTTCTGATCTGTTTCACACATTTGACCAGGAAGTGCGTGATTTGTTCTTGCAGCTGCGGTTCCAGAAGCACCCATTGTCACGCTCGAGCTCCGCGAGAGGCTTCCCGGTCGATGACCAGAGCAATGCTGACCTAGATAACGGAGAAGACATGAATGATCCAAACAGCCGCAGAAAATCACTCGCAACCACACGCATGTCTAAGGCGTCTTCAAGATCCAATCCATGTATAGAGCATCGTTCTAAAATGACAGAACCTGGTTCCATTCTTGCAACGCTGGAGTCCTTCCAACAGTCAGATTATAGGGACCTCGATTGTCCAATTCACAAATGGCACCTCGTTCAGAACATTCGTGGGCTGGTATCACCATGCAACGGTTGTGCTAAGCCATACATGAATGGTGTTCGACAACACTTGCTCCCTACGTATTCACAACAGCATCGCGGCAAAATATCGTTCATCCAAGGTTGCGAAACATGCAAGGAAGACTTTGTTGATGAGAATCTCTGGCGTAGTGAAGGCCATGGCGCTAATTCTTGTCAAGCTCCGACCAGAACTCATGACAACAGTCTGATATCTTGGGCTCGACTTTTCCTCAAGATCTACCCTACCGAGATCCACGTACCAAGTCCATGTATGTATCACTAAGCCTTCATGGGTTCATTTACTGATGAGCTCGATAGACTGTAAGGATTCGAGGTTTCTGCCTGATGCCCTGGTAGACTGGCTCCGCAACGAGCTTGGCCTGCCACAAGTGCTGCCGACTCATACTCTACAACACTCCCAGACGCCTCTTCTTACGTTTCAGGCACGAAACTTGTCTCGACATGGATCAGAGCCACCTGACAATCCCACGCGGCTTCAATCGTTCGAGAGTGGGCTGGAGCGAAGGGTAATCTTAGACACTCTTGCATCGATTGCCTCGGATCTGTTAGCTTATATACTAGCTTATGGAGACACTGGGTCAGCTCGCGAACAGCTCGACGTCGACAGCCTGATCACGTATTACCACACTCGAGTACAACAGCTCCGTCAGAAAGGTCTGGCTTGTGTCAACTCAACTCAACAACACCCCGACTTTGATCTAAGCCAAGCTCTTGCTCCATCGGCACCTTGTAATGCGCAACAGGCGGATACACGAATAATTGGGGGCGCGGCAGACTTTGCAATACCAGCTCACGAACCTGGCCCCTTTGTTGGCAGGGTGCAAATCTCCGACTCCGACATGGCCACTCAATACAGCAGCCAAGACCACCAGACCGGCGACGTGTCTTTCGGGTTTCCTTCTTCCCAGACCAGCCATGGCTACGGCAATCCAGCGCACGCGGATCTGTTACCATCTTTAGATACCTACTTTTGCGCCCCGTCTGATCCCCCCGACTATTCACCATCGCCTCATAGCCATGGGCAATGTCTATCGCCTTATGACGCGTATCTCGACGTACCTGGCATTTCGCGCATGCCTCGAGTCCTCGCCACATCACAAATGTTCTTGGACGTGGATTACGCTATGGCCCCGTCGCCAACAGACTCGCGGCACGCCCCATCACATACAGGTGCATGCAAATGAAACCGGGTTCGCGCTGTCTGACGTCAACTGACAACAACACAATGACTTTCCATCTTGCAACACCGCCTCACACACGTCCGTCTCAACCTAACGGTCCGCATCGTATTTTTTTTTCTCATCCTACACTCCCGCATCAGCCCGCCGATCCCTTGCTCCTTGCTATCCAGGCGTTGAAACCACGCCGTGCCGCCTCTTTTCGAGCGCGTTGGAAACCCCCCCCCCCCTGGCACCAGTATGGTGGGCTTTTGGCGGGGGGGGGTGGGGGAGCGGCGGGGTGATTTTTTTTCTCACAATTTCTATCCATTCGACTTGTGCTTCGATACCATGACGCGTTTTGTTTTGATTCGATTTCCGCCGCGACTGGGTTCATACCCGCGCCCTGCATTTCGAGTTTTTTTTTCGTCATTCGAGATACCCGACTCTTTTGTTGCTGTTGTTGTTGTTTTTCGTGTAGAGAGGAGATGGATGGAACGTTGGACGCAGTGCTAGGAGAGAGGGAGATGGGCTGTATAGTTGGGGAAGATGTTTTTTTGTCGAAAAAGGATTTTCATAACGTAGGGGAATATAGGCATGCTAATGCAACAGCTTGACACGGAGCAACTTGGAGACATGTTCTCCGTCCGTACAGACTGCTAGGCAGCACGGGCGTGAAATGGGTTTGTTTGGCTACACTTGTTCAAAACGGCCATTTGCAACATCTCTCAAGACCAAATATATTGCTGCCGTCTTGCTTCTACGCTAGTAGACAAAATATCCCTGCGTCAGCGGCAACATGTCCGCCGGCTCGGCCGTGCAGTGCATCCCATCCGCCTCGACGCGATACGTCTCGGGATCGACCTTCATCTTCGGTCTCGCGTCGTTGAACTTCATGTCGCGCTTGCCAATGTTCCTGCAGTTCTTGACTGGCTCGACGCGCTTGCGCAAGCCGTAGGTTTGCACGACGCCCGAGGTGATCGAGGCCTGGGAGACGAAAGTGATGCTTGTTTGCGGTACCATGGGGGCGAACATGGGGCGCATAAGGATGGGTTCGACGGTCGGGATGGATGCGTTGGGATCACCCTGGGAACGTGGGTTAGTTGTGGTCGGCAGTGTAACAAGGATGGGAGATTGGGTACCATTTGCGCATGTGAGCACATTCCGCTCTTGACCACAAGCGCGGGCTTGACGCCGAAGTTTGCGGGCGTCCAGAGTACGATATCTGCTAGCTTGCCGACCTCGATACTTCCGATCAGGTGGCCCATGCCCTGTGCTATCGATGGGTTGATGGTGTATTTGCTAATGTACCGCTTTACTCTCAAGTTATCGGCATCGGTACCTTTGTCTTCCTTGAGGGTGCCGCGCTGGACTTTGTTCTTGTGTGCTGTGTTCCAGGTACGTAGGATAACTTCGCCACAGCGACCCATGGCTTGCGAGTCCGAAGACATCATGGAAATTGCACCGAGGTCGTGGAGTACATCTTCGGCTGCAATGGTTTCGGCGCGGATGCGAGACTCGGCGAATGCCACGTCCTCGGGGATATTGCGAGACAAGTGGTGGCAGACCATCAACATGTCGAGATGCTCATCCAGGGTGTTGCGGGTGTATGGCCGAGTAGGATTCGTCGAGGATGGCAGCACGTTGTCGTGTTCGACAACGCTGATGATATCTGGAGCATGGCCTCCACCAGCACCCTCGGTATGATACGTATGAATCGTCCTGTTCTTGAAGGCACCAATCGTCTGCTCAACGAAACCCGACTCATTCAGGGTGTCTGTATGGATCAATGTCTGAATGTCGTACTCTTCGCACACTGTCAAACAGGCATCAATGGCAGCTGGCGTGGTGCCCCAGTCCTCGTGCAGCTTCAAACCACAGACACCGGCTTCAGCCTGCTCCTGCAGAGGACCAACTTCCGCATCGTTCCCCTTACCAGTAATGCCATAATTTAGCGGTAGCGTGTCAATCGCTTGCAACATCTGCCTGATGTGTGCCTTGCCTGGAGTGCAGGTAGTTGCATTTGTGCCCGTGCTGTACTTATTAATGACGGGTTCTAGGCTCCACGTATGCGACTGGACGAACCTGGGCCCTGTCCCTCCACCAAGCATAGTTGTAATGCCAGAAGAAATAGCCTCTTGCGCTTGCTGTGGGCAAATGAAATGAATATGTGTGTCGAAGCCACCTGCTGTCACGATCTTATGCTCACCAGCAATCACATCTGTACAAGATCCGACCACCAATTTCGGGTCAACACCGTCCATGACATCGGGATTGCCTGCCTTTCCAATTCCAACAATGATTCCATCCTTGATACCAATATCAGCCTTGTAGATACCGCTCCAGTCGACAATGAGCGCGTTTGTGATGACGGTGTCCAGGCTCTCCGTATCTGAGCGTCCTCCAGCCTGTCCCATGCCTTCCCTCAACGTCTTGCCTCCTCCAAATGCGCACTCATCTCCGTACGTCGTCATGTCCTTTTCCACCTTGATCCAGAGGTCTGTAGCGGCTAGTCGTACGAGATCGCCGGTGGTCGGGCCAAACATGCTAATGTATGCCTGTCGTTCCATGGTACAGAGATCGATATGGGCCGCATCGCCAGCTGGCTGCGGCTCGTGAAGGAAGCCTCCGGATTGAAGCTTCTCCATGATGCCGTCAACAACAGATGTATCCTCGATGAAGCCAGAAGCGATGCTGTTGCCGCCCCTGATGATCTTATTGCCGCCGATTTGTACCAACGCGACCGTCTTTGTATCACCCGGTTCAAAGCGTACAGAAGTACCGGCCGGGATATCGAGTCGGAAACCGTGTGCTCGCAGGCGGTCGAATTGCAGCTGCGGATTCGTCTCGATGAAGTGGTAGTGGGAGCCGACCTGAGAGCAAGATTAGTGCCCCCCGAGGCAGAGCTGTCTGCACATACCTGAATCGGCCTGTCGCCCATGCTCTTCACTTCCAGGCTGATTCTCTTGCGCCCTTGATTGAGCTTGATAGACCCTGCCAGTCCCTTCACAGCTACTACGGCGCCCGGCTGCTTTGTGTCGTCATACACGGTCGCTTCGGGCAGCGGGAACATGTCGTTCGAAGGCACAGGCAAGAAAGAGCCGTACAGGGCCTTTTCAAGATGCCCATCGTCGGTCGAGATGGGGTGGTGGACGGTGACGAGGTAGGTGCCGGTCGGAAAGGTGCCCTCGACCATCATCTCAGAAAGCGAAGCGACGACCGAGGGCTGGACGTGGCGGCGACCCAGCATGGTCCTGCCGATGGACATGAGGTCCGCGACGGTATGGTTGCCATCGCGAATGAGCTGTATGCGTTCAGGACGGGGAGGCCAGGGCGCGTGCTGCGGGGGGCGGTACCTCTTGGAGGTTGTTCGCAATGAGTGCCTGTCGGGCGTCAGCGGGGCAGGTGCCTTGGGCCACGCTGCGGCACGTTGCTTACAGTGGCTTCGGAACGGTTCAGTTTCACGCCTCGCGCAAGACGACGCTGTGCAAGCAGGCCCAGCTGGGAGATGACGAGCTTGTCGAGCTCTTTGGGACACAACTGCATCGTGTCGACGAGCACAGGCAGCCAAGGTTCCGCAGTGGATGGCTTGTTCTTCTCCCAGGCCTGACTGTCCGGGCACATGCGGGGTTCGCTTCACCTCGACGCGTCGCGCTGATGGGGACGACTAAACCGGCAACGTGCCAAGATGTAATGTTAAATCTTACATGTTCGGAAGCCTGTCATATATTGTTAGCGTTCCCACCCAAATTGCGACGCGTCTTTGACTGCAGATCACAACACAACATCACATCCATCATATCTGAGATTTGAACCTGGTTTTTTGGCCTGTATACTGAAATATGGTCTTGTAGCCGACTTTCCCCAAAGATAAACATGTCCATCTTGTTGTATATCACGTCGTCCTCGCTGCTGTCGCTGCTGTCGCCGCTGTCTGTTGTGGGAATAGTCACTTCGCTAACGCGTCGCAATCTGGATGGGAACGCTAACAAAATATAACAGGCTCCCGAACTGGTAACATTCAATAATACCACATAACACATCTTGGCGCGTTGCCGGTTTAGTCGTCCCCGCGCGCGCTGATAAGGGGCCGGAGATACGAAGCGCTCGCCCCTAGGCCAGATGCGGCGTAGTTCCACCAACGAGGGCAGACGAGATACCTCCAAGGCCACCATCGACGGGAGACACTCAGACAAGGCGGACGTGCTTGCGTGGCTGATTGGCAGTGCAACGTCGGCGCAGCGAGATGGGCGATGACGGGCAGTGGCAGCTAGGTACGAAGTACACCCGGGGGCACATTCCTTCAGCGCCGTGGTTGGCTGGCCGGCCAGCACGCCAAGCAGGGCCATTTCAGACCACGTCCACCCACGACGCTGCATCGCGCTCTCCTCGCACACGGCAGCCCGGGACGTGCAATGAGCCATGGCGCGCCGTGTGCATGTGGTGACTTTGGGTCGAGTACGTCGAGGAGGTCGAGCAGGTCGGACGCGCTGTTTCTTGGGCTAGGATTGGTCTTTTGTTGTTCTCCGTCATCTCTGGTCTTGCTGCTGCTGCTGCTGCCAGGCCCATCGTGCCTTCCACGCTTCCGCCTTCTTGTGCATCGTTCCTTCTGCTTCCTCTTCCTCGGCGGGCGGACGGACCCGTTTCTTTTCTCCTCTTCCTGCTGGCTTCGGTCGCGCGTAATAGTAATATTCACAATTTCACACCCACGCTTTCCAACAGCTCTTCATCCCGCGCTTCCCACTCACTGTATCTGCCAATTCAACCACCGCCCTCTTGCCCATGGCGCAGGCCTCGCCATGTATCCGATAGAGCTCAGGTTGGAGATTTCCCCTGCAAAAGACAGAACCAGAGGGTGAAAGCAAGCTGCTCCGGGCCCTGTTCACTTCGGACAACGGCACACCAATCGCAGCCATGGAGACATACGTGCTCAGCTCGCATTCACCTCGAATGTCTGGCGGGGCCACCCCGCAAACGAACGTTCAAAACACGGCACCCATAACGCCAGTACACTCGCCACACCACTCGGTCACCTCGTCGGCATCGTCTCGCACTCCTATCCAAACGCTCTCTCTCCACGAGTATCGCAAGCAATTGCACACCCCAAGCTCGCGGACGGCAACGCCCCCGGGCAAAACCTTGCGACGAAAAGCGGCAGCGCCCGCTCTGAATCCCGTTCAGCGCGACACTCCTCTGCTATTGACCAACTCAGCCTCGCGAGCGCCTTTGCGGCCCTTGCACGTATCTCAATCTGCACAACAACTCCATTCGCACCCATCGCCTTTTCAGCAGCAACTGCTGGCCGACCAGCTTGCTCGAGCTCAATCCGCTGAGCCTCGACCACAAGGTGGCAGCGTATCAAGCATTTCCACATCAAATTCAGCTGGCAGGGTAAGTCACTTCAAAACGCGAAAAAGGCTCCCAAAGCCGCCTGCCGTCACAGGCTCGCTTCCCCCTCCCCACCTTGCAATCGTGAAGCCCAACCTCCCGCATCGCCCGCACCTTGCGACTCCTTTGGACTTTTCCGGAGAAAATTCGCATTCTAGCGGCACGCCCACCCCGCACACGACCTCAACCTTCTCACTGTCGCGCTTTCCAAAGCCGCCCCAGCTCACAGACCAGTCCTTCTCGCCGCCTCACGATGAAAGCGAGCGCGCCCGCATAAACGCGCTCAGCTACGCGTCCACCGCCCCTGCAACACCACCGGCAACTCCGGCGACTCTTCACTACCGCGGCGCATCCTTTGATCTTGTCAACCCTCACGACTCTTTGCTACTTCACGACATCGTCACTCCATCGAGGGACTTTGACTCAAGCGAGTACTTGGCTGTACACTCATCCGCAGAGCCATTTTTTGATCTTGCAGAGGTAGGCATTTTCGACAATCTGACAGGTAGCAAGACTAATTGCAATCAGATGGCGCCCAAAAGAGCCCTCTACGGTGACTTCACTACTGCTCATGCGGGCATCTTGAGGCGCACAGATATTTCCTCCACTGGCTCAAATCTGGACCTCCCTCAACCGCCGACTCCTGCGGCCATAAGCCCAGACTCGTCGGCGTATACTTCTCCGATGTATAGTCCAGAATCCGACTTTGCACCACCTCCACTAGCTGTGCAAAAAGCACCACCCGATTCTCGATTTTCACTCAAGCAACTTAGCCGCACTTTAACAAACAAGCTTGGGAACACGCGCGAAAAGCAGAAGGAACATGGTCGTGAGCTGCAGGAACTCTGCGCCCCCAACATACTCCGAGCCTCGCTCGGTAGGGACGACAAATCTACCAGGCCGCCTCAGGATACGTACATCTCGATGCCGCAGTCTGCGTACTTTCCTATCCATGAAACCTCCCCTAGCACTCCCATCAGCCCTATGTCTCCTGAGATAGATGGAGACAACGAGGTTGAGCAACCCGTGAGACACTCCGTCCAGCGTTATGACTCTGAGCCCCTGGCTTCTCTGATACCAAGCGACGACTACTCGACTCAAATGGGACGGGTTGGCGACGCGCGAGTCTCCATGTCCGAAGGACATCTTCTCTCTCGCCCTTACTACGATGACCTGGATTCGATCTATCCGAGCTCGTCAATTTATACGGGTGACGGGCGACGTCAGTCAACCTACCAACAGAGTCTCATGGGAGCTCGCCAAAGCAACCCTTTCGTGCGATACAGTGGCCTGGACGCAAGCAGCTTTGCCAATGACTACAATCAGGATAGTCTCTATGGTTACACTACCAGTAGCCGTCGGACCTCGAAGCCTTTATCTCGAGAGATGTACGGCTCGGCATACCAGGGCAAGACGGACACTATTAGTAAGATCATCGACCAATATGACCCCAACGCCGTCACGGAGAATACTTTGTCTTTACAAAGCCATGAGGCTACTGGGCGTCAAGCATACCCGAATGATCAATTGGCATCGATGGACCGGCCGCGAGAAACAAGAGGCTCGTCAGGTTTTGGTCAATTCCAGTTCAGCCTGGATTACGACATGGAGAATAATGAACACGACTATGCTGGAGCCCGTACGCAAGCAGTGCAACTTACTCTGGCGCGAAAACCTACAATGTCCAGAAGTGCCGGGGTGCCTCCACGTGAACCACTTCCTCTAGCGCCACCATTTTCACATCACGAAGAACAACCCGGCTTCGGCCTCCCCGAGCAATCTGAAATGTTCACCAACCGTTCGTCCTACTCCTATGGCGACACTCAAAATCTGCTGCAGATGCCGCCTTCAGATGACTTGGTACCGCCTCAGTTCAACCATGGGCTTCAGACATCATCATCGTACTCGCAACCGGGTGTCACACCTATAGAGACTGCTCCGTCGGAATCGAGGGTTGCTGTCTCGCCCGGCCTACACACCCCACAAGAGGCATTAGACCACGCTGATGACATCTTCCGACGTGCGTCCGACGAACAGCAACGTCCAGAAACAGGAATACCAGCGATGTGGGCCAGGAGAAGCTCAGGTAGTCAGCTCATTGCCAAGAGAGCGAGTGCACAAGGTGTTGAGATTCGTAAAAGTGCTGGTATCAATTCTCTCAATGACTGGGAATCCGTCGCAGGAAACAGCCAAGGCATACGCGATTCTCTTGATAGCATTGCAGACTACAGCAGCAGTGATAGCACTCGCAATAGCTTGGGGTTGAACTCAACTGGCTCGTTGCCGTCCTGGATCGACTACAATCACTCGCGAGGACCTTCGATATACAGTCACCCGAGCCCCATCCGAGCTCATTACAATCCATTCAGCTCGTCACCCCCACAACTGCGACCACAAGGGAAGACCAACACCGGTCCTCAGACTCCTAATTCTCACTTGGCTTCTAGCCCTCCAGCATCCTCGACGGTGCCTGTTCTGCGTACTTCTCCGCATCTCGATAAGACGCCAGCTGGAAAGTATGGTGTCGCGCCATGCACGGATCGATATGCGTTTAGCGACAAAGAGACAGAAGAGCTACTTGCTTCGGGCCCCAATGATAATATCATTATTGACGACAGACGTGGATCCACGCACAGATACGCCTATCCGATGTCTAGCTCTCCAGGAAACCCTTTTGATATGCATAGCGCCATACAGCGTGAGAATACCTTTGAGAAGATGTGTTTCATTGGCCCAAACGGCAATTTAACAGGCACACCGCAAGGCACAGGTATGAACGAGACAGGCAGCAGTGTGGCGGACACTAGTAGTCCTTTCACCTCGAGCGCTACCGGTCAAGGGTTCCATTCAGCCAAGTATCCTGGATTCTACGCAACGCCGTTCGCCGTGACTGGTAGTGTCACCAAGATATACCAGTCCCCACCACCCGCAGAGTCAGAGTTTGAGCGTACCCCATCTCAGATCACGCTTTTCCCTCGACCGACCGAGCTGGAGCCAGTCGTAGAGACATCACCCATTGCTGGAGCGAGCCACCGCCATTCCATGCGTAGCTCCACGACCTTTCAAAGTGCGCAAGGCAAGCTTCGTCGTCCTTCCGTCAAGGGGCAAACGAAGCTCAGGCAGATGAAGCTTGCTTCTGAGGTGGCTCGGAAGAGGCTGTCTAGTGCTGACACAAACTTCTCACGCTTCATGGGAGGAAGTGAACGTCCCTCGACAAGCGATACGAATACGCCCCTTCGCCCTCAAATCAGCGTCGGAACACTTCCGGTTGCACGAACACTCATCGCTCATCAACATTCGCCTCATCTCCTGTGTCCCGAACGCGCCAGCAATCCAGAAGACGAAGAGCGTCGCCGCAAGCTGTCATGGGCGATCTTGGCTTGTTTCTGCTTCCTCCCGCCATGCATCATCCTTTATCGCTTCTGGGGTGACTCGCTCATGATATCAATCACCAAAGGTGAACTCGGCCATTGCACGAACAAATCAAAGAAGGTTGCTCTCATCGCTGGCATCGCTGTTAATGTCGGGGTGGTCACCGCAATCATCGTACCAATCATCGTAGCTCATGCACTTGGCTTGGCGTAGTCGTGGCGAAAGCTATCGATGGCATAATGTGAGTAAGCTCGATCGCCGATGCTTGGATCGGAGACTGACGTGTACAGGAGTCTTGATCAGCTTCCAGCATCCGCTGCGACCAACACACAGCCCGAGTGTGTTACAACTGGACCCATTGGCCAATGCCGTGAGGCTGCACATCAAAAGTTCAGCTGGGGGCGATGGACCCCAGCGCGCTCTTCAGGAGAGTTCTTACTTGAGCAATTGTTCTGTTTTCCTTTGTCAACTTGCATTGCGTGGTGTTCAAGGGGCGTCGGAAAGAGCTCCAGAAGCGTCTGGACAGCAGACCTTGGATTGGGATGCATACTACGGCACACGTCCCTCACTGCAGAGTTCTAGCTACAACGCGCAGTCTCTGGCACCTTTTCTGTATTGTTTACCACATTAGTGGTGGGTAATTCGTTGATAAGTGCATATGCTGGAATTGGAGGTCGAACAAAAGAGGCCATGTTCAGTAATATCGAAGCTAAAAGTTGCGAATATGGAAAGATTTGAAACCACGCCGTGCCTTGAATTGTATGACGTCGTGTCACAGTGCTGAATTCATGCTTTGGATGAAAAGTGGAACGTTCCTTGGAAGGATGGAGGTAGTATGCGACATCAACAAGATGAATCTTGTTTTTGTTTGAAATGGTACTGTTGTCAAGTCGTCTTGATTGTAGGCACTCGTATCGAAGGCCTCTGGTATCACAGTACGCCCTACTCATCCTTGTCCAAATCGGCAATCTGCAGCACCGCCTTGCCAAAATTCTTCCCACTCAACATACCCAAAAACCCTTCTGGCGCATTATCAATCCCCTCGGTAACACTAACCGTCGCCTTGAACGAGCCCTCACTCAACCACTTCTGCAGCTTCTCCTGATGCTCCTTGGCATACCTCGGCCCCATATTCTCATCGCCCACAATAAACCCGCGAATCGTCAACCGCTTGGCAACAACACTCATCAAATTCCGAATCGGATACAGCTCCGCAGGCCGCACGTTGTACTGCGACACCATGCCGCACGCGACGACACGGCCGAAATTGTTCATCGCGTTGAGCGCGGCGGCGAGTTGTTCGCCGCCGACGTTGTCGTAGTAGATGTCTATGCCGTTTGGGGCGAGGCGGGCGAGGGCGTCGGCGGGAGATTCCGCGCGGTAGTTGAAGCCGGCGTGGAAGCCGAGCGAGGCGGTGATGAAGGAGAGTTTGGCGTCTGTGCCGACGCTGCCGATGACGCGGAGGCCGGCGTGTTTGGCGAGTTGGCCTACGAGTTGGCCTACGGCGCCAGAGGCCGCGGATATGTAGATTGTTTCGCCTTTTTTGGGCGCGCCGATTTCGTACAGCGACGACCATGCGGTTAGGCCGGGCATGCCTAGCGCGCCGAGGAAGTGTTTTGGGTCGAGGTTGTAGGGGTTTTCGAGCTTGGTTACTTGTGCGACTGTGGCTTGGTCCAAGACGGAGTACTCTTCGATAGGCGTGACGCCGTTGCTGATGAGCACATCGCCTTTTTGGTATTTGTCTGTGTTGGACTTGACGACTTTGAAGATGGAGCGGTTGGTCATGGGCTTTCCGAGCTCGAATGGTGGAGAGTAGGACTTCGTTTCGGGGGCGCGCATGCGGCCGCGCTGGTAGGGGTCGAAGGATGCATAGAAGTTCTTGACGAGAAGACCGCCTTCGGGGAGTTGTTGGTCGAGGTCGATGTCGCGAGACTCGACGACTATGTCTTCGCCGGCCTTGGGCCAGCCCTCAGGCACCTTCTTGAAAATAAAGCCCTTGTTCTGAACCATCTTGAATGTGTCTGTGGTCTGTAGGTATGCAATGAAGCAGTAGTAGTAGTAGTAGGGGGAAGAATTGCAATTTTATGAGAAATGTAATCAAACCCCAATTGACTCGAGATACCCGACTAGAAAACAGCAGCTCACGGCACATACATATACCTCCCCCACCAGCAGATCTAGCTTGTAAATGAACAATTTTCGTCCGCCGGCCAAACACACACATTGCATCATCCCGATCCTCAAACGGCCGCACCGCCATGACAGCGGCCCAGGAAACCCACCCCGCCGATGCAACACGTAGGCATGAGCCCCAGGACATCGGCCAGAAAGCGGCGAGCAGTGTTGGATCCGGCAGCGCCGCAGCGGTGACGACAAATCCAGTCCAATCAAGCGGGTAAGGCTGAGCCTCGGCAAGCGGGGGTCTGGATTAGTAATGGAGGGGCATCTTGTGACCTAACCTTTCCAGCCATTCTCCCCGCTTAGGCCAAGCGCCCGCGAGTTGCCCAACGCACAGGATTACATTCTGACATGCGGCGCGCAAGTTTGTCAAAAAGTTCCTGACATGGAAGTGTGGCCATTGGATAATCAAGGACCGGCGGAGGTCGCGCGATACGACAATAGGTCCGAACGGACGACGTTCCGCAGCGACTCTACTCTCTTCTCCTGGCGCTGTCACGGGCGTGCCATCGGTGGGTGATGAAGTGCGTTGCGAGACCCAGCTCTGAGCTCACTCTCCTTGCCGGGACAACAGGGGCATCGGTTAGGATGCACTGATTACACATAGTCCAACAACATGAGGCACGCCCTCGAGGCTCGTACTGTGGTAGAGGCAGTATCTGGTCGCGAGACCTTCACGTGTCATGTCTTCCATATGCCCGGAAGCGATGCTGAAGACGATTGGGATCCTACTCCTCGTCCTCCTCTTCGACAAACATGTCTCCACCCAGCTCGTCTTCCTCAGGCTCCATGACCTTTTCTATCAACCGCAGCGTCGATCGCAGAGGTAACCCCACGACGTTATCGTACGCGCCTTCGATTTTTTCAATGAGGATAGACCCTGCTGTTTGTATGCCATATCCACCCGCTTTATCGTTGCCGTCGCGCGTCCGCACGTATGCGAGTATGAGTTCGTCCGTGACTTGATCACGATTAGTGGGCTTTTCCCGTGGAGGTGAACAGCAAACCTACCATGCGCATCAAACTTGACCGTTGTCTCCTCGACATGTGTCTCCATTCTGTAACCCGGTTCAACTGCGCTTTCCAACGGCTTCATGACCACCACAGCCGTCATGACTTTATGTTCCACTTGATCGCGCAGCATCTTCAGCATATTGACGTGATCCTGTTCGCCCCTCGGCTTCTCCAGTATCCGCCCTGCGTGGCTGACTATAATCGTGTCTGCAGAGATGATGATGGCAGGCTCGCCGCGCTCTGTGTTGTCGATTTCACGACGGTATACTTCTTGCGCTTTCGCCGAGGCGGTTTCGAGGACGTAGTTGAGCGCGCCGAGCTCGTGCGGTAAGTCTTCGGCGAATTTGGACGGACAGACGTCGATGTTGGTGAGACCAATCTACGCAAAATCAGATCTATATGTCGTCATACAAAAGACAGGTGCGCTGCCTGCCTGTGCTAGAAGCTGTCTCCTCCGCGGCGAAGCAGATGCAAGCACGACCCGTTCTCGTCTCAGTGCATTGAGCGCTGGCAGGTTGAGCGGCGGCGGAGGCCCAGGAGGCGCTCTCCGCGCTCCAGATGTGCCTGAAGCGGATGTGTTCAGCGCATTCGAGCCCGGCTCGTCTTCGTAGGGTGGTGGGGGTTCCGACGGTAACAGGCTCTTAGACATAGCTGTGAGAGAAACGTGGAGTCTGGTAGAAGCAGCAGCGGTCGTATTTAGCCAGCAATGAGCCCCAGGTCGATTTGCGAGGAGGGGGGAATGCGTTAGCAGTTCAATCGAATAACGTGTGTAGAGCGACAAGTTTATGGTAGCTGTCTACCTCGCGCTCGACACCGAGCTCAAGCGAGGTGGTGCGTGGCGCGAGTAGCTCCAACGCCATGGACATGAGGTACTTTTCCAAGTCCAATACCAGTGTCAAGCTTCAAACAGACTTGCTTAGGTGCACAAGCTGCCGACCAGCTCAAGATAAAAGAATCAATATCTTCGACGCCGCATGCGTCGTATTTTGAACGCAACATCGTTCGCAGCACCTCGTATGTCGACCTGGCATGCTCATTGTGACGTTTACGCTAGTCTGGTATGTTATTGCGATGAATGAGTAAGCCTCAGCATGTGCCTAATATTGAATGAGGGAAAACAGTAGAAAGGTCAATGTGTGATATCCACTAGTTTTGTTTATATTTGTACTTCTTTAGTGGTGATCGGAAAGGACTGCCTGAGCCGTTTCATTCTTACTACCGAGTAATGGAACATCAGGAAATTCGTCTCCACGTTGATGGGGTATCTCCTCTAATATGAACTCCTGAACATGCTTTTCGCCTAGAACGCACTAACTTTTCAACCGGCTGTCGACTGAAACAGCAAAACCACCATGAATCGAGACCAAGGACAGAAAATTGTGTAAGTTAGGAAGATAAGTCGGTACCATGACTCTAGTCGCTAAGATCGATGACTTCGGGCACCAGTGAAGGGCGGTGCAAGGTCGGCGTTGGAGGGTCGTCTGACACTCCATTGGGATCCCGTACTTCTGTTTTGGGATGCCATTTGCCATCTCGATGAACGATGATAGCTCGTGTTTCTGACAATCCTTGCGCGTCGAGACGCTCCTTCACATCCTGAAGGAAGCCATCCGTGACAAGATGATGCGGTCGAGCATCTCCGTTGCAGATCGGGCAGCGCCAGATGTCGACCGCAGATACGTCTCCCTTTCGTCGGCGCGTTGACAAAAAGGTCTCGAGGTCGAAGCAATCGTTGTGCAGACAAGCTCGGCCACGGACTGGGATGTCGCACATTTTGGAAGAGCTGAATGGATCAAATAGGCTGATAGTCAAGTTGTTCTGGACAACGGCTATGTCGTCCTCTTCGTTACTTTCCGAGAGCTTCTTGAGGATATCAGCAAGTACGGCTTTGCTAGATATCAAACCTGGTCCGGTACAGTGTGATTTTATATCATCGTGAGAGATAAAGCCGAGACATTCAATAGCGACCAGATACTTGAAAAATGTCGTGTCTGATGAATCAGCAATGACGGATACTTCCAAGACGTTGTCCCCTTCTTTCATCAAGTGGGTGATATCGATTGGAAGGTCCTTGCCGTGATGAACTTTCCTGCGTTGTTCCAGCGGAACGCCGTTGAAAAAAAAGTAAGAGTAAGGTATCCAGGATGTATCCGTACATGACCAGACGTAACCATCAGGGCAACCTTGAGCAGGCCATTTGATGCACCGCAGGCGAAAAGTCTTGGAACGAGCGTTGACTTGTCTCTCACCAACGTCGTACGGCTGTCCCAGAATCAATGGCGCGATAGATTGCATCATTTCCGCTGTAAAAGGAAAGGTCCACTTGTCCACAGATTGATTTGCGTTAGAAAGGCGAGTTGGTTGCATGGTATATGTCTGAACGAAGTGATATAGAGGCGACGTCGTTCCACGAGCTCTCAGCATGGGGCTCCTCAAGTGGGCTTGATGAAGGCTGTAACGACTCGGATTAGGCTGGCGCTGCTGGGCAAGGTTGAACCCAGGAACGGGGAGTAAAGGCACGTCCGCCATTGTCTGCTGAGTTGGAGGCTGTAATGGAAGCACGGCCGGATTTGAAATCTCGAGCATACGCGGCTGAGTTCCAGGTTGCCGCGTATTTGGCTGTGCGAAGTGAGATATGGCCGAAGGATGCACGCGCGACGTAGTACTCGCGGCCGGTCCCCGCATCAACCACTGTGCATTGTTCAACTGCTGCTGCACTTGCGGTAACATGGCTGCACTTGACGTAGTCACCGCGTAGCCCTGTTGGCGCAAACTCGCCTCGAATTTTTCAATAACCTGTTTCCAGCGGACACCCCAGCGTCGAATATCATTTTCGTTGTCCTGGCTGGTCTGAAGCGGGTCTAAACGGCCCTCTATTGCCCTCAGGGTAATGCGATGATAATACTCAGCTTCGCTCTCCTGGTAAAGGTCGACCATGTGAGACTCGTATTGAGCGTGCCGAGCAGTCTGCGGCGATCCTTGCCATATGTTCCGCAGGATTGATATGTACAAAAGACGACGGAAGGTCGGTGAATCGATGCCTAGATAGTGCACTATTTCCCATGGTAGTGGTGGAAATCTTCGTCTTTGACACGAGGCCCTCAGCGGAGCATAGTTTGGGGATAACGAGATGAACGACACGAACATGCGTATCCTCCGCTCCAAAGCCACAGGAAATTTCGCCATGATTTCGGAAAAGTTGTATGGGTATGTGGCGAAGAATTTGAGGACCGTAGGCGACAGATTCGCGTTCGAGTCTATCACGTTCTGTATGACCTGCAGAGCTTGTGTGAAGCTGGACGCAAACGAAATGTCTGGAGGTAGTGCACTGCGACAACAAGTTGACATGCAATAAATTTGGTGCATGAATAGATACGTCCAGTCTTCTGCATCTGTTGCCTTCTTGAGCACATCGAAGCGAGCTTTGTCTTGAGGCTGCCGCAGTGCGCTGTGGTGGGTTGCCTGAAATTGATGCAGGACCAACCAGCATTCCTGTACTGTATACCAAGTGGGCTGAATATTATAGAGGGTCCCGTCAAGGGCGAAGTTCGTATTTGCATCGCGTGGGTGTGCTACAGCCTGCCAAGATGAATCGTGTTGCAGGCCATTCGTAGGGTCCTCGGCTGGAGGCGCATGCTGAGCAGAACGTGGCGTCTGCTGTTGCAACAAGGGCCTGGAACTTTGAACCTGCTCGAAATTGGGCTGCTGGACGTGTGTCTGTTGCATCGAGGTCCGACGCGAAGCGTTGATGGCGGACTCTCTCGAACTTGCCGATGGGCGTCGGGTCGTTGCTGCTGATAGCTGCTCTTGCAAGCTTTGTCCAACCCGATGGCGCTTCTCCGACTGCGCGCCAGCGTCTCCAGATGGCCTCTTCGGTCCGTAGCCTTCACGTATGACAGAATTTGCAGAGGATCTTCCCGAAGCGGTTTCGGAAACATGATCTGCCCTCTCCAAACCCGTGAAGCTCATAAAGTCAACGTTTGGTGTCCCGTCGCGTCCACACACGTCCGGCAAAGGCGCGCTACGCGTGTTCTCTTCGCTCGGCGTGGGAGAAGGGAACACGGTGATATCTGACGGGTGGTAGCCAGACTGATGGGCATCTGTCACGACGTTTGCGAGCTGCGGTGAAGTCGAGTTGGACGGTGGATGTCGCTCGGGCTGAGGCTCGATTGACTGGTGGGTGGGCTCTGCGGTGTGCGCCGGGACGGTCTGCCGCTGAGCAGTGGGGTTTTTGGGTGGCCTCCCGCGACGGCGCACGGGGAGATGAGGAGGCTTGTGTGTGAGATGGGACGGCGCAGACGGCGAGCTGGGGGTTTTCGGCGGCCTCCCGCGACGGCGCACGGGGAGATGAGGAGGCTCCCGTAGGACGTCTGAGGGCGCAGACGGCGGGTTGGGGTGGTTCGGGTGCATCCAGCTCTTCTGCCTTCCCCCGAGATTGCCCAGGGCGAAGTTGAGCGTTTGCGACATGGCTGTGTCTGCCGGGTTCGTCTCGGCCATGCTGCTATGCTATATGCCGACTTCAGACGAAAGACAAGGACGTGTTTTCGGTTGCAGCCGGCGTCGACGCACAGCCAGGCCGGGCAATGAAGCGTCTCGCAGCGGAGGCGGGGCGTGCATGTCTTGCTTGCGCGGGGGTTGGGCGGGCTAGACGGGCGCAGCCATGGCAGGTGGGAGGGTTGGTGAGTGCTGGGTGTGGGCGGGGCCGCGAGCTCTGGCAGGCGCGAAAACACGGCGACCAGTCGGCGGAGGGCGCTAGCTGGATTGGGGATAACGTTGAAGTCGAGCAGACATGGGCATGCATGGCGGTCACGGGACGCCGTTGGCTTGACTTGCAAACTCCTGCAGCTGGTCCACCATGTGACCATGGTATTGAACACAGATTGAACACAGCGGCGTCCGCGGGAGTCTTCTTCCAGCCTAGTCTGGGGCCGAGTCCGAGTCAGGCCGGCGGCGTCTGAGTGCGCCCGCCACGGCGATAGCGTAGCGTCCCCTTCCCCACCACCACCACCACCACCACCACTGCATGATGCGATGAACGACGTGTGTTTTGTGCTTGCTTGACTCTTGCTCCGTCCCCACCCCCTCTACCTGCCACCTGCATCCGCGCCGTGCCCGCCATCATGCCGCCATCGCACACCGAGTCGTGCAAGCCCGGCGATACCCTCGTCGTCGTCCGTAAGATGCCGGCCTGTGCTGCGAATCCATGGCTGTGACTGACCCGAGGCTGCAGACGAATTCGTGGCGCGGAGCCCCGACGAGCTGAGCCTGAGCCGCGGGGACCGCATCGAGCTTGTGGAGCGCGACGATGACTTTGGCGACGGCTGGTTCCTGGGCAGGAACACGGAGACGGGCGACAATGGCCTCTTCCCAGAAGGTGTGGCTTTGCAACGGCCGCGGGCGCCATGTCTCCAAGTTCTAACGCCGTGCAGTCTACACGCGACCCGCGCCGAAGCCCACGCCAGTGCCGACCATGGTCTCCCGCACGCCCTCGCAGGCATCCACTACTCGGGCAGTGCAGCCGCCGCTGGCCACGGGAGCCGCCGCCCTCGAGCCGCCTGTGGCCCAGCCCGCGGCTGCCAGCACGCCTGCGCAGTTCAAGGCGCCGCCCACCGAGCCACTGCACATCGCAACCACCACCACGCCAGCCGCAGCGCCCGAAGTCGTGCGGCGGACATCGCTCAGCATAGCCGCGCCCAGAAGCATCAGCATGACGCTGAGCGGCGACGCGCCGCCGGAAGAAGCGACCATCGGGAGCCCCGTGATGCACGAGACATTGAGCGTCATCGATGAGCACATCACCGGCATGAGCTCCCCGCGACCCAGCGCAGCTCCCAAAGAGACGAGGGCCAATGACTCCGGCAGCGAATACAGCAGCCACCACCGGCTGTCGTACGTCAACGGGCAAGACACAGACGAGGAGGAGAACATGGTGCACACGGAAGAGGAGGTCAAAACGTGGTCGCCTGCGCGCGTGGCAGACTACTTGGAGGACATGGGCGTGGAGAAGAAGCACTGTGACGTCTTCCGGGACCAGGACATCGATGGCGAGGCTCTGCTGGGCGTGGACCGCAACTTCATCTTCATGCAGGAATTCGACTTGGGACCCATGGGCCCGCGACTGCGAACATGGATGAAGATCAACGCATTGCAGTCCGAGGTCAAGCAGGCAAAGGAAGCGGCCCAGGTGCTCCATCCCGCCGCCTCCTTTGACGGCCAGCAAGACTTTCCAAGTGATGCTACGAGAATGCGAGCTGCCTCGACTGGAGCCATGCTTCCACGCATGTCCAATCCCTGGCAGAGCGTTGGTTCTCGTGGCAGTACCGTGCGACAGAACACGATCCCGCGCGCAGCGTCTTCTGCTGGCCGCTCCCCCATGGACGCAGCATCGCCACCAATACAGTATACCCCTGCTTCTCCTCCTTTGGGCGCACACGCGCGACCTTCGGCAGCATCGGTTCGTGACATCAATCACAATAGACGACACTCGTCGATTGACTACAATCAGGGCATGCCCCCACCTACTACAGCAGGGTCGACGAAAGCCCCATCATCTGGCCCCGCATCTACCGTGCACACGAAAACCTCATCCTTTGATCGTGGATGGACCATGGGCTCGCCTCAAAGCTCACCCCCGGACCTCCGGCGGCCTTCTTCATCGCATCATGGCCACTCAAACAGTACCAAGGGTACCGTGTTGGACGAGAGAGAGATGGGCCTGGAAAGGTCAGCGGAGCTGGATCGAGGGTACTTCTCGGGTGGAGAGGTTGACAATCGCAGCAATCGTAACGTGTTGCGAAAACGAACAAACACCACTTCTCATTCTCGCAACTCCAGCTACAACACAGAGACCGGTCGGCGGACGACTTCTTTCAGTCACCGCCATAGTCGGTTCGGGAGCGTGGAATCACTCGCGCCTTCCATCAGCCATACTTCAGCGGCGGCGAAGCAGTACTTTGGTACCGGTGCCAAGAACAACCAAAGTTCAAGCACATTTGATTTTGTGCGCCCATTGAAGCCCATGAGCGAATTCAACCCCACCGTTACCAAGCTCACCTACGACTCACATAGCATCGACGCCGTCGCAAATTCGCCCCATATACCAGGGAGTGAAACTTCGTCCACGGGTCGCGCCTCACCCTCGCCTGCCGCCCATACCTCGTCGCACTCGTTTTTCAAAAAGCCACGTACTGTCGGCCTTCGCGCTATCTCAGATGCTATAACAGGGGGCGAGAAGGCGCACCTAAACACTGGCGATATGAACGCTTCACCCACCAAGGGGTCTCCGTTGCAGTCACCCGCTCGTACAGGCTCTACGACACCCTCTGGGGCATCTGTGTCCAAGAGCTTTGAGCTCGATAAAGCAGACGCGAGTAGACGAAACACCAGTAGCTCTACCGCGGCTAAAGAGGCGAAGAAAAAAGCAAAAAAGCATGGAACCAGTGCATACCTTAAAGGACGTCAGCAAATACCGCCCCAGGTAGCGATGGAGCAGTGCGATTACAGCGGATGGATGAAGAAGAAATCTTCGAGCCTAATGACTACCTGGAAAACCCGACTCTTCGTGCTTCGCGGTCGCCGCCTGTCCTACTACTATTCGGAAAACGACACAGAAGAGAAGGGTCTCATTGACATTTCGTCACACCGAGTTCTTCCAGCCAATGATGAAAGGATGACCGGCCTTCATGCAACAATCACACGCGCAGCATCGTCGCCCTCCTCACCACACAACGCCACTATACAGACAACGGCTTCGACTGATAGTGCTAACGGTATCGAGGAGGACATGTCGGGCATGTTCATCTTCAAACTTGTGCCTCCTCGCGCTGGCTTACAACGAGGTGTTCAGTTCACCAAACCCATTGTGCACTACTTCGCCGTCGATAGCCTGGCGGTTGGTCGACTTTGGATGGCTGCACTCATGAAAGCCACCATCGATCGCGACGAGGCACTGCCCTTCACTACCACATATCAGCAAAAGACCATATCACTGGAAAAAGCTCGTGCAATGCGGCAACGCCCACCAAACCTGATGGATGGGGAGGATGCCGAGACTGGTTCTGGAGACAACGAAAAGAGGAGCGAGTATTCCAAAGAGAGCATACAAGAGAACATCATCCACGAAGAAGACGAGAAAGGACTTGCGATATCTGGTTTGGACGATGCCCAGGCTTTACTTGCCTATGCTGATGACAGTGATCCGACAACGGACAAGCCACAGCAAGTTCCTGACACTGTCACAACTTAATCGTCCTAGAGTGGCCCAGCTTTTACTTCCCCACCATATATCCACTTGCTCTCAAGATACCGTACATGTCTTTTTTATTCGCCGATCGGCCCACACTAGGGGCAACGAAGAAGCCGAACCAAGACAGGATTGTCCAGCCCCCGGGAAGATGCGGCTTTCCTTCCTCGATCTTGCCCACTATATACAGATGACGAAATCTTCGACAAACGACGCAATTTGGACAAGAGCAATAGATATTTTTATCCCTTCACAACATGTCAATTTTCTTTTTATGTTAATTCCCCTTCAGCCACCTGCAAGGTTGTCTAGACAGATAGTGCGTGTAGTGTAATAGTACGTAACGTAGCCTTTCATCCCTGTGCCTTGTGTCACATTGCCCCACAACACAACCACAACCTCTCCTCCCCCTCGAACTACCTCTACACACACACCCTCCACATCCACTATACCATGCTCCCTCCTCCCTTTCCCGCCCCTTCCGCCAATCCCTCAGCCCACCTCCCTCTCCCCGCGCACAACACTGGGCTGAGGGAAGGGGAGGTGGCATGGATAATTGAGTGCGTGACTTGAACGACCATGATACGATGGGCATTCGAAGAAAAAGACAGCTAGCATCGGGTATGTTAGCAGACTTGTAGCAGGAGAGAAAATCTGCGTGAATAGAGTGTTTGAGATGAATTCGATTACGTTTATAGATTAATTTTTTTTACTACTTGAAAGATTTGTAGGAACGGTGTGTTGCGGTGGAGAGACAATGTTTCGTCATGGGGTATCTATCATCTAGAAACAAGAGAGAGAGAGAGAGAAAAAAAAAGTCCAATAACGCCCATGCTGGCGTTCTAGAGACTAGGTTACGACCTTTTGTTCCGCCGCGGGCGCGGGTCTGTCGTCGCGGGCTCGTTGGGCGCGAACCAGTCGCGAATACCACATCGGTTCTCGAGGCTGCGGAAGAGGTCGTCGACGCGGTCGAGCATCCATCCGCTTCGGATTTTGGCGTTGGGCTTGGCATAGCCTAGTGTGAATTTTGTGGAGAGGGAACAGGTGCCGGCGTCAAAGGAGAATTGGATGCAATCTTGTTGATGGTCGCAAAGTGCGCGGCAGTGCTCGAAACTCTTCCACGCGTGTCGCTCAAAGGTATTCTCTGATGTGTCGTTATCGTGGGGGGTGTGCTCCCTGTCAGCAGATAGGTTATCCCAGGCTGGAATGTCAGATGCCACTTTTGGTCGTATGAGTTCCATGAAGACGTCGCGATGCCTCATCGTGATGTCATGCCTGCTGTACCAGTCCTGCTCAAACGCCCATAGTTCCTCAATTTCGGCAGGGGACACGTGGTGGTAGGTGATGGCGGGGAAGCACCACAAATCACGGTCGATCTTGAGGACCGCCGGGTCGAGGGTTGCAGGGGAGTCGCCTTGGAAATGAGGAAATGCTCGATGCAGAGGGACTTTTGCGTCCTCCAGGACCTTACCTAGTGCGCAATCTCCAACCCAATGCGCTTTTGTGAAGTGCTCGTATTCGCTGATGCGATCAGAGCGTTGTTCAATGACCTTGTGCATTGCAGGGTTCGATAGCACGAAGCCAGCACCACCATAACCAAACTCGACATCGCTGATGTAGAGATGCTTGCCAATGTAGTAGGGCTTGGCGTCATCGAACCTGCCTAGGTAGTCGACAAGGTTGTTCCAGCCCATGTAGGTGTCGGCCTCAATGAACACGAACCACTTGGCGTCCGGCTTCTTCGCGTATGCATAGTCGATCATGGGGAGAAACTTCCACTTGTCCAGCTTCCAACCGTCCTTGTCGGTCTGCAGATAATCTCCCTTGGACGAACCCGACATGGCAGTGATGATCTTTTGCTCTGGTAACCCTTTCCGCCCATAGTCCCGCAAGTGGTGGTACAGCTTGAAATCATCGTGCTCTTTCTTCGCCTGTTCAGATACCCCGGTGACTACATCGTGTACCTCGACGCCATCAATCACCTCATCCATATCCGAGACTACGACAAAGTGGGGCACACATCGGAGCGATGTGCGGAAATGTACCGGTAGCTTCCCCAGGGACTCGGTAGCACCTGTGCGCAGCACAACCAACACGTGGTCGGCCAGGTCTGATTGAGGGCAAATGAAGTCCTCTGCTGCGGATGCCGACGACCACGAGGATCGGAAAGAAAAAATAGGCGGACAGGCCCTGGTGAACACGTTGATGAGGGAAACGGAGAAGATTGCGCAAAGGACGACTCGGCACAGGAATGCACGGAACGGCATGGTGTTGTTTCTGGGAGCTCGGCGCCTGGCAAAGCTCTGGAGGTCAAGGAAAGACTGGTGAAGGAGCGGCAGGGGCGACGTGTATTGGCCTGCTGTTCAAGATTCTGTCAATGAGTGGAGGTGTGGGGATCGTCCCAGGCCACGGGGTGGCAGCGGACTGGTGTTTGCTCTACTGCAGCTGTGAGCACTGAGGAGGGAAGTGGGTGAAGAGGGCAAGTCGGCCATGTTTGGTCAGACGTGTGTGTACCCGAGAGCAGCACGGTCGATCAATGGCTCTACGAAGGTTCTATCAGCGCATGTCCCTGTCAAGCTGTCACTGCAAGGCCGCTGGTGTTTCGACTTGGTGGTGGACCAAAGTTCCGCGAACTCGGGCGTCGTCACGCGAGGCTTGAATCCGCTGCCGAACTTGGCGCATGTCACCGCGTGTTTCAAGTGGTCAGCCGGGACCTTATAACGCTTCTTGCACCATGGATCGGCTCCCGTCAGCTGTCCATCGCTCGACATGGGTCGCGTCCATGAACACTCATCTCGGATCATTCTTTGGCCGTTTCTTGTAGTGTCTTGTACTCTGTACTCCGTACTGCCCAAGTCCACAACTTCACCCAGCATGAGAGGTCTTGTCGAGCCAAGTCTTGTCCTCCATCTGCGACGCTCGAAACGCTGCGAAAGCGGCGCCTCAAATTCGCAACATGTTTCGGAGCCTCACGAGTCACCCCACCCACATGGTTTCCCTCGGCAACTTCTTCGCCTTGTTCGCTGGTGATTGTCCAGGACACTTCATTGTCAACTTCCCCGCAGTCGCTTACGCCAAGCAGCACTGCCGCCCACTCACCCGCCGGGCATGTACTGTACAGAAAGCCCGACAAATGAGAAGCTGCGCTCGACTTGACAGCGATGGCATTGGTCCAAGTTCAGCAAGGATGTGAACCCATGCGCCCAAACCCTGCTCAAGACGGTGGCTTCTGATATGTCCAACGTAACAATAATCGACACCCTGCATCGCTGTGGCTGTGGGTGGGGGCCAGTCATGGTGAGCAGCTGACTCTGATGCGTGCTAAAGAATGTGGTTGCAGTAAGACGCCCCAAATGTACAAGGTAAACGCCGGTTTGGTCTTCTTTCACATGTCATCCTGATTTCCTTTTTCTTCCCTTGACAACTCTTAAGCTTCACGAGCAACCTGCCCGCGCTTGCAGCTTTGTTCATCCGACCCCAGCACTGCTTTGCGAAGCACCATCAGAAGATTTTTCAAGTCTCCAAGCAATTTGACAATGGATCCCGAAAACACCATCACGGCAGACGACACGCACACTCACCTTCTACCCTACCTCATCTGCATTGCGGTTGCAACCATCGCGGCGACTGTATGGCTTCTTCGACCTGCACCAAAGGAAAGAAATGCACAGACTCAATTCTCGTACTGGAAGGACGCCTCGATCGGGAGTGGGCGACCTTTCTTCATAGGCCGGAGGGCAAGGCGTTGCAGGCGGTAGCACATGTCTGAGAGACCCCATCAATCAGCCTCTACACGACTCTTCTAGCGGGTTCGAAGCAGGAAACGCGCTGTCCGTACACTTTTACAGAGCCTGAAGAATACATCTCTTGGTCCCCCGTGTTGGTTCTGTATCGCTGAGTGATCCGCGCTAGTATGCAATGTTTGCCTATCCTTGCTCTTGTACTCAGCACTCACCCGTATCGCTCTCTTGGGCAATCCAGACGCAAAGACGATGGCAGCGAAAGAACAATTTGCCACGGGCCTCCCAAACACTGGGATTAGACGGACTAGTGCGGTTTTGAGAACCAAAAAATGAAGAGTTGGATTTTGTAAAGCTGCGAACGCCCCGCTACTTGTTTAAGAAGGGCGTGCGCTGACTGTTTGTTAGGAAATCGCAAGTCAATCAAGGGCACCACGTGAACATGAACTGAATCTACTGAGCATAACACCCCTTCGTCGCCTGTTGAGTCGGTCTCCAGTCCACCAGTGGTTTAGCGATTCTCCACCACGAATAGGAAGTGGGAGGATCAACAACGAACTTATGGAACAACACGACGCGTGGTAATGATGTCGATGTGGGCTGCTCGAGATGAAGAGCCGAGTGGGTACCTCGGTTTCTGCTTTTCTCTACATCCTTGTCGAATCCTTCCTGATATTCGTCATCTCCATCAACAACTCATTTATGCCGCCTACATTGGTCAAGGTCTCTGTGTTACCACTGCATGTGCAATACCAGCCACGCGAACCAAGCTTTGCGGAAGTATATTCTACCGTGTATGCACACCGCAACAGCAATGAGTGTTGCTTTCGTCACTGACTCAACATCTTGGCAAATTTCGGCTTCTCGGGGTCTGACCATTACGTGTCAAAAAATATTCGCCGAACGATCGTGTTGACCGCCTTTTGTCAACGTCTGAGATATATGGAGGCCTTGGTGGTGAGTCCGGGAGCCGCAAGCCGGGTTGGCGACGATGGGCCAACTCCAAAAGACTGCAGGGGCATCCCATGGAAGCAAACTTGCGCATATTCTGGGATAGACCGCAATCAAACAAATTAAAAGGTGGCAATGGACCTGCCATAGAATCCACATTGGCGACTTCCATATATCTTGATGGTAGGTTCCCTCCAACTGGGCATCACCAGCTCTTGCTTCCTTGGCCGAATTACGAACCACAAAACCATCAGCGAATAATAACATATCATGGTTTCATTCAAGCAGATCGCAGTCCTGGCACTGACCACAGGACTCGCAATAGTCGATGCCCAAACCCAAACCGGAAAGACGACCAGATACTGGGACTGCTGCAAGGGCTCCTGCGGTTGGTCAGGAAAGGCCTCCGTGAACCAACCCATCCAGTCCTGTGACAAGCAGGATAATCCACTCGCCAACATGGCTGCTAAGAACGGCTGTGGGGACGGCGGACAGGCATACATGTGTTCAGACCAGAGCCCATGGGCTGTAGATGATAATTTGGCGTATGGCTTCTCTGCCGTGAGGCTGGCCGGTCAGACGGAGAGTGCTTGGTGCTGTGCCTGCTACGAGTAAGCGTAGACCATCAAGCTATTGTCCTACAGCATTACTGACATATGGATTTCAGATTGACGTTCACATCCGGCCCTGTTAATGGCAAGAAGATGATTGTGCAAGCCACCAATACCGGTAGTGATCTTGGACAGAACCACTTCGACATTGCCATGCCAGGTAAGCAACCTCTTCAGTACACCGTTCTGTGTACATGCTAACGGTCTTCTAGGCGGCGGTGTCGGCCTCTTCAACGCCTGCACAAACCAATGGGGTGCACCACCACAAGGCTGGGGCCAGCAATACGGAGGCATAGGGTCGCGCCCAGAGTGTGATGCCTTCCCCGAGAAGCTCAAGGCCGGTTGCCATTGGAGGTTCGACTGGTTTCGTGGCGCGGACAACCCAGATATTAGCTTTAAGGAGGTTACTTGCCCCAAGGCCTTGACAGATAAGAGTAAGTGCATTCGCAATGGGCAGACGCCTACTTAGGTACGTCATGATAAGAATCTGGAATTGGGTTGCTGCAGTGTGGTCAAGGGCGAGATGCTTGTGTAAATAGTCTTATTCCAACATGACTTCTTCTAGCGCGATATTGTCTTTGACTGCGACTTTCAAAGTTTCGCAAACGCTTTCAATGCATGGTCGCACCAACATCGTATCCCAACGTCACGCAACTCCTGCGTCCTCTCCATCTTTCCATGCCAAAACTATTCCCATAACCAATCGCGCCAAGATGTTCAGATCATTAGCATGAACCCAGGCCCACACCACCAACACACTCCAGCGGGGTGTCAGCCTCGCTAGCTTCGGCCCACGCAAACATAGCCACCCCCGAACCTCCCCCTTGGCGCATTCCACCTACCCGGATAATGCATCTCGTCTCCACGCACCGAACAGCTCGCATCAAATTCCGCCCGACATCCCCGTCGTTCCAGATTCGTTTGGCCAGCCTCCATCCGACTCCACCATGCCGCGCGCACCCTGGCTGTCGTCATTAACACAACATGGTTCCCAACCACCGTTGATGCTCCAGTTCAGGAGCTCAAACGGATTCATCATCGCGACCATAGCGCTCGCTGTGTTTACTGTGCGTAGTTCTGCGTCCTGAAAACATTGCTGTTGCTCGCGTGCTAAGGCATGTATGGACAGGATATGTTCTTGTATGGCGTCATCGTACCCGTCATCCCTTTCGCCTTGCAGACGCGCAGTCACGTGCAGTGGTCAAGCATACAACACTGGGTCTCGGTGCTCATAGCTATCTACGGGGCTTCGCTGCTTGTATTTTCGCCCGTGTGTGGGTGGTTAGCGGATCGGGGGACGTCGAGGCGGTCGCCGTTGTTGTTGGGGCTGTTTGCGCTGCTGGGGTCGACGGTGTTGCTCAACGTGGGAAATTCGGTGGGGATCTTGATCACAGGAAGGGTGTTGCAGGGGGCTTCGGCGGCGGTTGTGTGAGTGCATCCGTGGTTTGAACAAGGAAGAGGTTGCTGACGCGGTGTAGATGGGTTGTGGGGTTGGCGTTATTGGCTGATACTGTGCCGCAAGAACAACTTGCTCAGGCAACTGGCTGGATCAGCCTTGGGATGTCACTGGGTATCTTGATCGCTCCGCTTCTTGGTGGAGTAGTCTTTGATCACGCAGGATACAACGCCGTATTTGGTATGGCATATGCCCTGATAGGTCTGGATATCGTACTTCGACTTTTGCTGGTGGAGAAGAAGGTGGCTGCTCGATGGGACCCCAATACAGCTACAAGAGCGGCAGTGGCTGGCAGCAACGAGCCAAGCCAGGGGACGGCTTCAACAGATCCAGACCCAGAGAAACCTACACCAGCCGCGGAAGCCCAGCCAGCAATCGATCCTTCGGAGTTTCGCCAACGCCGTCGAGATCGTCTTCCTCCTGTACTCTCGCTCCTATACTCCCGCCGTCTATGGGCCGCCCTAGTTTGCTCTCTCTTGCAAGCCGCGCTTCTGACCTCTTTCGACTCCGTCCTTACAATCCACGCAGCCAACGTTTTTGGCTGGACCTCGACAGGTGCAGGTCTACTCTTCCTCCCGCTTGTGATTCCCGGCTTCCTTGCACCATTATTTGGGTGGCTCAGCGACAAGTTCGGCGGTCGCTACTTCGTCGCTTTCGGCTTTCTCTGCGCCTGTCCACCACTCGTGTGTCTGCGATTCGTCGACGAGAACAGCATAGAGGACAAAGTACTACTTTGCGCACTACTAGCTGTTACTGGACTGTTCCTAGCAATTACCTTTCCGCCCATCATGGCCGAGATATCAAGTGTGGCCGAGGCAAAGGAGAAGAGCATGCTTGCACGTGGGCACCCGGGCTTTGGCAAAGGTGGTGCGTTTGCGCAAGCTTATGCGCTGTTTAATGTAGCGTTTGCTGGCGGTTGTATGGCGGGTCCTTTGCTGGCGGGGTTCATTGTAGAGAGTAAGGGATGGACCACGATGGCTTGGGTGCTTGGGTTGATATCAGCGATTGCTGCGGTGCCGGCTTTCTTGTGGCTTGGAGGGTGGTTGTTCAAGAGGAACCTTTAGGCAAGTAATTCTCTGCTAGGGCAATGACAGGATTCGCATACTTGTTGGTATTCCCCAGCAGCGCGCAGGGTTGTTTTGAGGTTCAGTTGAAATGCCCGAGTACGAGCGTCCACCGATGTTAATCTTGGTTGATCAACATTAGCGTTGCCGGGTGGCGCGGGGCAAGGACGCCACACAGCTTGATCGCACCTCCTACCTCTTTCTTCTCCATGACCTCCATCTGCGTATACAGATCGTCGCGTCCTTTACATGCAAGAAGCCAACCCTGTCTTCCCGCAAGCCTCCAGTCTACAGCTTCCTATTGTGTCATGGCGATTCAACTCCCACCACAGACACGCCCACCGATGGGCTTCACATATCTTCATTTCTGCACTCTCACACAGAGAACATGGTCAAATGGTCCAATCGCCTGTCTGCATTGCGGAAGCTTGATTGCCCACTAAACGCTCAGCAACGCCCTGCCAGCGCATTACGCCGGTGGCAGAGTTTTGTTGAAGATCAACAAGGGCTTAACGTACTATGATAGGTTGTTGCGTCAAATTGCTAACCCACTGAGCAGGCCGACCGGGCCAACGAGACGCATCATGAGACTTTCGACATGGATACTGCTATTTCAAGCCTCTAGCTCACAGCACAGCAGGGCTGTGCTACCTAATCTATTATTGACATGTTCCAGCCCCCAGGAGAGCATTTCGCTCAACCGCAGACGACATGCAGCCAACAACATTTGCATGATGACATACTCCCGTATGTCTCATTAGCTTGAGCCTTGCCGGATAAACCCCCTTTCAGCTACGGAGTACTCCGTACAAATAATGGAGATGCACAACTCTCGTAGCCGGCCTAGGAATAGCTTGAGGGCTATGTGTGCGCCGGTCCACATGATCTTCACGACAAACCATCACCGAACCATGCTTTCTGTAGTATCCCTCCACGAGTTGTTACCTCCTGTCAGCAGTCGGGCCAAGAAGGTACATATAAGTGCATTAACCTGTTTCTGCCCGTTTCCTCTTGCCACGTCGATTCAGCCTACCACGTCAGGTTTGCGCCTGCAAACTTGACCCAACCCCAACGCGACTCAGCCCATAGCCAGCGAGTTATACACGCGGTGATTCTAGGGATCGGCAACTGCAAGGAACGTGCAGCAAGCTCCCGTCTTAGGCGGAATTCTTCTACCTTGACGTGTTGTTGATCCATCTCATCTCCCTGCATTTCTCAGACCCTATTTGGATCCCGTGTCAACGCATTTCTCGACCACACACTTTTACCATAATTTCTCAATACTACATAATTCTGCAATATGATAATCGCGCGAGCCATTGCCGCACTGTCACTATGCGCTGCTGCGCTTGCGGTTCCCACGTAAGTTGTTTTTCGTGCACATGTTTACCATGTGGAATGCAGATTGCTATATCGGGACGACCTCCATCGCGGTGGCGACCACTGCGGCTCGGGCAGCAAAAATGTGTTCGAAACAGTTTCGCTAACGACAAACAGTGAGAAGCGCGGGGTCGATTTCCGTTGGGGCGAGGAGAAAATAAGAGGTGTTAATATTGGTGGATGGCTTGTGTTGGAGCCGTAAGTACCGGTGCCATGTGCCACACGTATGTGTCACGACGAGCGACCATTGAGCTAATCAAATACCTGCAGATGGATCACACCTTCAATCTTTGACGCCGCGAACCAGAATCGGCCACAAAAAGACATCGTCGACGAGTATACGCTTGGAAAAGCTCTTGGCCGAGACGCCGCGCTCAGTATCCTCCGAAAGCACTGGGATACATGGGTGCGATGGGAAGACTTCAACAAGATCAAAAAGGCTGGATTCAACGTTGTGCGCATTCCAGTTGGCTATTGGGCGTACGATACGTTCGACTCGCCATATGTCTCAGGCGCCAATGTTTACATCGATGCCGCCATCGATTGGGCACGAAGTCTAGGTCTGAAGATTGTTATTGACCTCCACGGTGCGCCAGGCTCCCAGGTCAGTCTTCGTCAGCATAAATGATCCATGAAAACGAACACTAACTCAACACCAAGAATGGCTACGATAATTCCGGGCAGCGGATAGACCGCCCTCAGTGGCAGACTGGCAACACTGTGCGGCAAACACTCCAAGTGCTCAAGACTATCTCGCAGAAGTACGCGCAGACCAAATATCAGGACGTTATCATCGGTATTCAGCTTCTGAACGAGCCGGCACTCTACATCGAAGGCATCAGCCGAGATGTGACGGCACAATTCTATCGCGATGGCTATGGTCAGGTTCGCGACGTGTCCGATACGCCTGTCATCTTGCACGATGGGTTCCAGGCACCAAACACATGGAACGGCTTCCTCACGCCATCTGACAACAATGCGCAAAACGTCGCAATTGACCATCACGAATACCAAGTTTTCGACCAAGGCCTCCTTCAACTGTCCGCGCTTCAGCATCAGCAGCTCGCTTGTAGCAAATCAGAATCCTACAACGGGGCCGACAAGTGGAGTAAGTATTGCAGCGAGTTCTGGAAGAGATGAGCTAATACTAACCTAATATCAGCATTTGTCGGAGAATGGACTGGGGCAATGACTGATTGTGCGAAGTATCTCAATGGCTATGGTCGCGGTGCCCGCTACGATGGCACCCTGCCCGGTAGCTCGTTCATTGGTAACTGCGGCTTCCAGAACAATATCAACCAGTGGTCAAAATCTTTCAAAGACGATACCCGACGTTACATTGAAGCTCAGATCGCAGCCTACGAGAAGAAGACGCAAGGGTGGTTCTGGTGGAACTTCAAGACTGAGGGAGCCGCCGAGTGGGATGCATTCCGTCTCATCGACGCAGGCGTTTTCCCAGCCATCAGAGGCGGGCAGGTCGAGTACAAGTTCGGAACGTTATGCTAGGAGCGTAATGCGACGACTGTGGTGAGTATTCTGAATGGGAGACGATCCATATAGACGCGCGAACAATCATGCGCAATGCAAATAATTGACAGCTGAAAGCAACGTACCCTCCACAGAACTGCTATTGAAACGATGAAGCCCTGTCAATCTCACTCCTCGCACGATGAAGCCCTGTCAATCTCACTCCTCGCACGAAGAAGATATCGACCGAGCTCAGGCATTACATCGTCGCCTCACATGAGTCCGAATGTGATGAGTGTGCTGCAATTGGTTCGAGCTGATGTTGCGAAGTAGAAGTCAGTCTTGCAGCCAGTGTGGTACAAGCTGCACCGACCTGCTCGATGCGGTCGAAATCGTTATCATTGTGTCCACGAGCTTTAAGGAGAGAACTGAACCCGGGATCCAGCACAACCACATTCGCACGACCTTCCTCCCACCCAGCACCGCACTTCCCACACTAAGTCGGATATGCTTCTGCGACCTGTCCGCCACAGACGCCATATTCAATGCTTACTAGTAGAATTCATGTCACGACACAGTCCATCGGCCATCTTGATAGCTCCACGCGTGGACTCTTGTCCAAGGAAAGCATATGGCGCGCTTCAAACCATTGAAACGCGGGGCCAAAAGAACCTCCGAATGTTCATTCACCGAGCAGCGGATATGTGCGCCAGCAGTTCAGTGTGCAGCTAAGATGTGTGCCAAGTTGACGGGCCAGGCAATCTGGCCGTTGCGCGTGCGGGGAAAAGCTTGGAAAGTCTTGGTTCCCCAGGGATGTGTGATGCCGTGCCCAGCTAGGGTGAGGGCTACATAATGTGAACATGGAAGGTCGCACTTTTGTCTGATTGATTGTTTAGCTGGCTTTTGCTACTTCTTCAGCCCGTCTATCATCTTTCTTCGCGAGTATCGATTCCAGTGTACCTAAATGGCGGCTCAACAACAGCCTATCGTCCAGGACGAGAAGTCGACCAAGACTTACGAAGAAAAGGCGGAGCTTGATCACGTCAAGCCTGGCATCTCGGAAAATGCGGACTATACAGGCGCTGAGGCGAAGACGGATCCTGCTGAGATTGCGCTTGTGAAGAAAATCGATTGGAGGCTTATGGTGTGTATTTTTCAAGCGAGGATGGATAACTGTACAACTGACAGTACATCAGCCGACATTATGCATCATGTATTTTCTGAATTACGTTGATCGTAACGCGATCGCACAAGCTCGTTTAAACAACCTAGAGAAGGATCTGGGCATGAGCGGTGTACAGTTCAACACCGCAGTCAGCATGTTGGTGCCACCACCTCAGCTCAACAACGCGGGTACTGACACGATGATAGCCTGTTCGTTGGCTATGTACTGATGCAAATTCCCTCCAACATGTATGGAACTTTCCACTCATAAGTTACTTCTCTGGCTTATCATGTAGGTTGATAACTCGCATCAAGCCCGGCATCTACATGAGTTCGTGGATGTTGATTTGGGCGGTGGTGTCTGGATGTACGGCCCTCGTGCAGAATTTTGGCGGATTAGTTGCGTGTCGGTTTTTCCTGGGAGTTACAGAGGTTCGTGTTAGATTTCATAAGGTTCGGAAATTATATACTGACAACTTAATAGGCACCGGTATGAAAACCCCACGAAATGGGTCCCATCTTCATTGCCTAAATTCACTCACAGTTCTACCCTGGGGCAACCTACATGTTGTCTATTTTCTACACGCGAAAAGGCTAGTAAATCGTTTCGAAAGTCGTTTCGGGACTGACATGGCCTCCCAGAGGTCGCCACACGTATTGCACTCCTATATTGTGCACAGATCTTAGCGACCGGCTTTTCTGGCTTGATCGCTGCCGGTGTCTTCGCCGGAATGGATGGGCTCAACGGCATTGCCGGATGGCGATGGCTGTTCATCCTGTTAATATTTCCTCCCTCTTGTTCCATCTAGTTACTTACGTTACTCCTAGTGAAGGCGCAGTCACCGCGCTCGTAGCCATTTTTGGATTCTTCCTCTTGCCAAACACACCTCTCACCACGCCCTGGCTCAAGCCCGAGGAACGTGAGCTCGCACATGCGCGCATGGAGCGTGATCGCGTGGGAGACTCAAGTGAGCCTGTAAGCTCTATGGAGGGCCTTAGACAGGCCTATAAGGACAAAAGAACTTGGTTGTTCTGTTTGATGCAGAATTTCCACCTTAGCGCTTGCTCTTTCAACTCCTTCTTCCCAACGTAAGTCCCTCTGCAAAGTTTCAGGGGGGTCGTGAACTAACGCCCCATACAGTGTCGTCAAGACTCTCGGCTTCAACCGCACTATTACTCTAGTCCTGACCTGCCCGCCTTTCATCCTCGCTGGAGCTGCTGGTATTCTGACTGGTTGGAGCTCAGGACGGATGCATGAGCGCACATGGCACATTACCATCGGTCTTCTCGTTGCCATCGTAGGATTCGTCATCGCAGCAAGCACACTAAATACAGCTGGCCGTTATGTAGCATGCTTCATCTTTCCAATGGGCGCGTACTCGGTCAATTCGGTTATTATCGGGTGGGCGGCTTCTACCCTTAGTCAAACAAAGGAAAAAAAGGCTGTATGTTTACCGTGTCCATGGGGAAAACCCAATGCTTATATCGAGAATAGGTTGTTCTCGCGATGACCAACTGCGCCGGTCAAGTGGGTTACATTTATGGTGCGTACTTGTGGCCAGACTACGACGAGCCACGATACGGTATTGGTTTCGGAGCGTCTGCTGCCTTTGCTTTATGCTCGATCGGGTGTGCGTGGGTCATCCGAGTGATGCTCATCAAAGAGAACCGCAAGTTGCGTGCTTCCACCACGGAGCATGTCAATTTGTACGGATACTAGAAGGAAGATTAGCAAGAAAATCTCATGCTTGTTCGAGGTGATACCAGAAAATATGTAGCAAAGCCTTAAGAGCTTCGCGTTGTCGATGTGGAGAATACATGTCGTGCATTGAGCACAATTCATGTGCAACAACAGGCTTCGCTCTGAGTGAGCGCTGGCTAGATATTCAGTAATAGGGATAATGCGACGCGAAGCTACTTATCGTGAGGCCAATCTCTAAGCTACACGTTGCGGTATTGCGATTGCTGTCCTGGCGCGCGATTGCAACGTCACTGAGCTTCTCACGGAATCATGAACGTTGTGATGATCGTGTGCGCGAGCCATTCAAAATTCTTCTATTAAGAAGTAGATTGAGCGACTACCAGAGCGGTTCAGGGCTCATAACTTGTCAAGCGGTAAGGCAGAGTGGAGAACCATGTAGTGTTAGGCTATGGGAGTGAGAGGCTATATACGAGGAGGACAGAAACCAGCTAAGGCGCTAGCCTCGGAGTCACGTGTAGGCGATCTATCACGGCTGACAACAACGAGCAATGGTGATGTGATCCGCTAGCGCGTACTCATATGACGTCCACGAACGTTGGAGTGTAATACTTCCGCTACCCACTTGATTCGCATATACAGTCTCATGTTCCTATCTACGATGTGCCTACACCACGAACACATCCCTAACCTTCACTACTTGTCCGGTTGCTATCGACTTGTTTGCACAAATGCCAGTCAATATTGACAAAGCCCCATCGATGTGGCTTGCTGCTCGCATATCTTCATTGATATCCGCTCCGCGCTCGCCAAACAGATCCGCCAGTAGTACCTCATCGCCTCCACCATGTGCACCAACGCTGTCCGGTATCTCAACAGCTTGCGGCTTGTCGAACAGTTTTCGTAGCGTGATTGACCGACTTTCAAGTGAACCTTCGAGAGATTGATCACCTCCACTGTTTACGTAGCTGTTCTCTACGACTTCGACTTCCAGACGACCGCCGGTGCCATTGAAAGAGACGCGGAAACCTTCCCATGGCGCGTAGGCAGTCAGACTATAGGTCAGCACGGCGCCGTTCTCGTACCGTACTAGCAGATTCATCGTGTCTTCGATGCTTATGCCGTCACCGAAGACTGACTGGTCACGATAGTATGCATCCTCGTGCTCGGCGTCCAGATACATTCTCTTCAGTTTGTCGTTGTCTTCAAGATGGAGTGCAAATGGATCTTTCTTCGCGACTTGGCTGCCGTGCGCACGTGTGTAGAACTCGGCTACACCGCGTTTCTCGGCATTTTCGCGACCGTAGAACTTCAAATCACCCTGAGCATACACTGTTTCAGGACGCGAGTTGAGCCAAAAGTTGACAAGATCGAAGTGGTGCGTCGATTTGTGGACAAGTAGGCCGCCGTTGTTCCTCTTGTCTCGGTGCCAGCGTCGGAAGTAATCTGCACCATGCGAGGTGTTGAGCATCCATTCGAAGTGTATGCTCGTCACTTCTCCAATGGCTCCGGCTCGTAATAGCTCCCAGACCTTCGTGTTGTGTGGCGCGTAGCGGTAGTTGAAAGTTACTCTGACTTTTCGTCCCGTGCGCTCCACCGCGTCAAAGATCTTTGTACACCGTGGTGCATCAATGGTCATTGGCTTCTCGGTGACGACATTACAACCTAACTCCAATGCTCGTACGATGTAGATGTTGTGTGTACGGTCGATGGTCGTAACAATTACTTCGTCTGGCTTCGTTTCCTCGATCATGCGGTCGAAGTCTTTCGCCTGAAAGGTAGGTACAGAAACATGGCCAAGCGCCTGGAGCTCTTCATTTGCGAAGTTGAGGCGTGTTTGATTGGTGTCACATAGTGCGACTATCACTGAAGTTGCCTTGTAAGTCGTTGCGATGGCGGAGTAGAAGAAGGATGAGCGACCGCCAGTGCCAATGAGAGCATATTTCTTTTGCTTCGATGACTCTGCCATGATTTCGATAGAGAAGAAGATATTCTATTTTCAAGGGTGGTGAAGATCAAATGCCCAGAATCTCCCATCGACAATCCCGTGTGCTCGGCTCACAATACCCCGAAATTCGTCGAGTCAAGTCCCGGCAGCCCGGCTACCACCATGTACTTGCCCCACCCCCATGGGATCAACGTCAACATCGTTTTTTAGTCGTTGGCTAAATGCCTTGCGGGGAACATCCCTTTGCTCCACAACGCAGCCAATGGCTGATCGCACAAGAGACGTCTGAATGGCTGGGCAGTAGTGCGTGGACTTCACGGCCTTTCAAGCAAGCGACCAATTCGATAGACTGTTCGTGCAGTCTCATGATCTGATCCGCAGAACCATGAATCGCTCTTTCGGCACTGGATATCCAGTCACACATAGGAAAATGATAAAGGGCCAGGGATCTCGGTGGCGGAGCCCTCACAGCACCAGCAGCACTTACGCTCCGCGGCTATGGCGAGCCCTAAGGAAAACAAAGACGCCATCACGCATCTCGAACAAGCCCCACAGGCCGTCACTACAGAGAATGTTGACGCTGCAGCCAAATTCCTCCAGACGGCCAACATCGATCATGCGTCCTTCACCTACGAAGAAGAGCGAGCAGTCTTGAGGCGAGTCGACCTCCGCGTCCTTCCCCTCCTACTCGGAGCCTACTTCTTTCAACAGCTCGACAAATCCAGCTTGTCGTACGTCTCCATCTTCGGAATTCAGAAGGATGCAGACCTTGTTGGCAAGCAATACTCATGGCTCGGGTCCATCCTCTACCTAGCCCAACTGGTCATGCAACCTCTCGCAGCCTTCCTTCTTGTCAAACTCCCCACTGGAAAAGTCATCGCAGGTGCCATTGTCCTATGGGGCAGCAGTCTAGCCATTATGTCATCTTGCACAAGCTTCTCAAGCCTTCTCGGGCTTCGCTTTGTGCTTGGCAGCTTCGAGGCAATGATTGCTCCAGCATGTGTCGCTACCACGACGATGTGGTGGAGAAGAAGTGAGCAGACGCTGCGTACAGCGTACTGGAACGCCATGAATGGAGTTACCTTTATCTTTGGTTCGCTCTTCACTTACGGCCTTGGACACATTAACAGCGATACCCTATTCAAGTACCAGATCATCTTCCTCTTCTGCGGTCTCTTGACTGTAGTGTATGGCTTCGTAGTCTTGGTCTTCATGCCTGACTCACCAATGTCCGCAAAGTATTTGACCGAGCGCGAGAGGTTCATTGCTACTGAGCGACTAAGGGCAAATCAGATGGGTGTTCAGTCAGGAATCTGGAAGTGGGACCAAGTTTGGGAAACTTTCTTGGACTTCAAAACATGGTGCTGGTTTACCATCATCATCGCGATCTCGTAAGTCTCAATATTCTCCTATAACACGCGTCGTCGCGGTCACCGACTTTGTTCTGCAGAATTGCAAGCGGTGGCATTTCCACCTTCGGTAATCTCATCATCAAAGACTTTGGATACACGAACTTCCAAGCGATCCTCTTCAACATCCCCTTTGGTGCCATTCAGGTCGTCGTAATTCTCGGATCTAGCTGGGGAGCTACAAAATTTCAGCGCAAGGGTCTCGCCATGGCACTCGTGTGCATTCTCCCCATAACCGGCACCGTTATGATGTTGACAGTTCCGCGCCAGCACAAGGGTGCCCTTCTTTTCGGCTACTACCTCGTCTCTTGCCTCGCAGCTATCACACCGATTATATACACATGGCACATCCAAAACACAGCCGGCGACACCAAGAAGAAATGTACCTCCGCCATGGTCTTCATAGGAATGTGCACCGGCAACGTCATTGGCCCACTTCTCTACTCCGTCGATGACGCACCGCTCTACCGTCCAGGCCTGATTGCCAGCCTCACCATGTTCATCCTTGTCGCCATTCTTTCGCTCTTGATCTCCATCTATCTCGCGGTACTCAACAAGCGCCATGCGAAGCGCAGACAAGCGCTGGGCAAGTCCGCCGCCAGAATCGATGAGAGTATGATGAAGAAAGAGGAGATGACGCAAGGAAAAGGTGTTGAGCTGGGAGAGAGTGGTGATGGGCCGCGACAGGAAGCAGACAATGGGTTTAGTGACTTGACGGACTTTCAGAATGAGGACTTCATCTATGTGTACTAAGAGAGTCGCCTAATCGAAAGTCATCTCACGTTAACATGGATGATTTGATGGGCTGGAAGACGACGGTCCGTAGTACCCGTAAGACTGGATCTCTAATAGTTCAATCAGCACACTACATGATCTACTATTTCCAGCTGACTGTAGAGTTTCATGTAATCGCTTTCCAGATTTTCCCGACCCACTTCCCTGCCCCGTACACAATGTCCGACCCAGAAAAGCACCCTCCTACCCAGCATACACCTCAGCAGGACATCACAACCACCCTTCCTCACCTCAACAAGGCAGCCGAACATTGCCTCCTGCACACCCCCGACATCAAAGTCCTTCCAAACCCCTGGCTCTTCTACCTAGTCCGCTCATCGACCGCAGTAACATGAACAACACCAGAATTCAAGGCATGGCTACCGACCTCTCCCTCCAAGGCCGGCGCTAACATATATCCGTATTCGTGTTCAACATCAGCTCTATCGATCGTCGCTGGCATTCTACTCGCCATATCCTTCAAGCACAGCGGTCCAGAACTGCTGAGCGCTGGGATATTCGTCTAGGGCATTACAGTCTTTGGATGTGGTTCATTAGCACCAATGCATTTTCGATACGGGAAGAGCCCAGATTTCACACAGAATTCAGCACGAATTTGGGATTGTGTGGTGCGGGTAGGGTGGCAGGTACAGTACTGTTTGGAAGCATGTATACCGAGAATAAGCGGCATGACGAAAAGCAGCCAATAGTCGACTAGTTGTGCGAGAAGCACCCAGACTTTAGATGTTGTTTGTGAATTGTTTTGGGGCATGGTAGCTGAAAGACTGTCGGTGTCGAGTGGTTCACTGGTTGTTCCCAAGTACAACGCCCATTCAGGTGTTATGTCTTGACTTGGGCATGATTGGTATACACTGTTCTACAAGTATGCGTTCGCTAGAGCTTCAAAATACTTCCTAGCAAAGTCGAGTGGCATATCGACTCCTTTCTGGAGCTCTCCGTCGGTGACCTCCTTGTCGAGAAAGCTTCTCAGTACTTCTTTTACTCGGGCATGCTCGTGTGTATGCAGAATCTTCATGCTAACGCTATCAGTTTGGCTTTCCTTCAATCCGATAACGATCGCGTGGTTATAATGCTTGAGTCGTGCATCTTTAGCCTTCCTGCCCAGTGAGCGGTCACTAGTGTCGACATCGATAGGTAAATGTATAGTCGACAGTGGTAAAGGCTTCGGCGATTCCACCGAGGTCTGCGTTGGTGCGTCATGTGCTTGTACGCCTGACAACACTGACTGAACGCGAGAGACATGCTCCAGAACCTTGGGGTCCTCACTTAGAGACATTATGAGCGCCGGACGCGGTGAGAGCCAAAATGGATAACAGCCAGCATAGTGTTCGATCAGCAACGCCATGAAACGCTCGATCGAGCCGTAGATGGCACGATGAACTATGACCGGACGGCGGAGGGAAGGTTCGAGGCCTGCATCCATTGTGGATTGAGATCCTGCCTCTAGCTCTTCTGGTGAAGCCTGGTACTGGAGATCGAAACGCTGTGGTAGCTGGAAGTCAAGCTGAATAGTCGCAGTCTGATGGTCCTTTCCATTGGAGTCTTTTAAAATGATGTCAATCTTGGGACCATAGAAGGCACCGTCTCCTTCATTGATAGCCCATTCGCTACCGGTATTCTCCAGCGCAGAAGAAAGCTGTTGCTCAGCACGATCCCATTCCTCGACTGTACCGATGAAGCTGTCTTTTGGCCGAGTCGATAGGAGCAGCTTGTATGGACCGAGGCCGAATGTTTCGTAGACCATTCCTACGAACTTCAATGTCTGCTCAATCTCTGACAGGATCTGGTCCGGGCGGCAGAAGATGTGCGCATCGTCCTGGTGGAATCGCCGTACTCGTGTGAGGCCAGTCAAGGATCCAGAGACCTCGTTTCGATGTAGCGCACTGAAGTCTGCGTATCGTACGGGCAGATCTCTGTAGCTCTTGATGCCATCGCTGAACAAAAGACAGTGGCCTGGGCAGTTCATTGGCTTCAGTCCAAACTCTTCGTCCTCCCCAGCCTGCGCCTGGTCGGTCTGGGCTTTTGAACCCCTGCCCTGAACACTGAACATGTCGTCGGCATAGTTATCCCAATGTCCTGACTGTTCCCACAGCGACTTCTTGTATATGATGGGCGTGATGACCTCCTTGAAGCCAAACTGTGGGTATTGCGCTCGTAGGAAGGACTGCAGCTTCTGAAAGACGTAGGCGCCATTGGGCAGGATGAGCGGCGAGCCGGGGCTGTATGGCGATGTTATGAAGAGATTGTGAGCCTGAGCAAGCGTACGGTGGTCTGCAGGTGGGGTCGCATTTGCACGTGTGTCGGGGGCGATGGTCACCGTATGCTGTAACTGGTGGGGCGTAGAGCATGAGCAACTTCGGACGAAGACGCGGGCACTGCCATGATTGACCACCGGGCTCGACCTGAAACGTCTGACGGCATGTTTTGCGTGGGCCAGCGGGCGCAACGGTGACATGGAGGCGGTTGGCGGGTTTATCTTGGCGTGAAAGAAGCTCAACTTTCTTTCCGGACTAGCGCCGCGCTAACGGACATGACGTAGCGTGAGCTTAATTGAAGCGTCTACCAAGTATCCGTACAACAATGCAGATCGTCTATCAGGCTTCTAAAACAGACCGCTTGACGCGAATCTAGAGCAGGTGGTGACTTAGGATCATTGTTGTGTCACGACTCGAGGTAGACACGCCGAGTCGCGGATATCACGTTACATCTAAGGGCACGCGAGTGTGGCCGCCGTCTGCGTTGTGCCGTACCTCCCACGTTCACGCATCTTCCTGTCTTCCACAAAGTGAATTGTCACAGTTTGTCAAACTAGTCTTTTTGGTTCCGTCAAGTCTCCCCTACCTCTATCATCTCAGCCTACCTGCAATCCTTTAGCCCCACATCAATCTCCTCAACTCTTCCCCGATATCAACCAGCCATGAGCGCTAGATCCCGGCGGCTGTATGGGAGCATGGGTAGTAGTTGGGGCAATGCCGACTACTCTTCAGACGGTGCCTCAATTCACACAGCGAGCGACGATGCGGCAAGTGACGGGAGTCTTGAAGAGCCGCAGGATGAAATGCTCCAGGAATACACAGACAAAGCAACTCCGCTGCTCTCCCAGAGCACGGGCCCCTCCGTACCTCAAAGTCATGAGGCGGCCACCAGCACTCCGACAAGGGCGACAGCGCGTCATTCACAGATGGCTTCTTCGCAGACCACGCCACGGAACAACTCAGCTCGCTCATCGCCAAGGTCGAGCGAGCCGAGCTTGATCATGCCTCGCGCCTCCGTAAGTGGCTCCCTCAACAGCCTGATGGAGGGTTATGCCAGCGGAACACCAACTCGCACTTCGCAGCCTCGAAGCCGCAGCCGACGTCAACCATCCTCGCGCAAGTCATCCGTTGCATCTTCACAAATGTCTAACCGCCGATCCTCCAAGACTAACCATCCTCCCAAAGAGCAAGAAGAGCTTGGTCCGTGGCACTACATCAACATGTTCTACCAGAATTTAGCCTTACCACTTCTCGCCTACCTTTGGGATATCTTTGGATATGCCAATCGGCACTTCTTCAAGCCGATACTCGGTGTCGCCCTGGCTGTAGCCATCATCCTCTTCGGTCTGCAGATGGCCTCTCATGTCGTGTATTCGAAGATCTCAACGGCCCTAGCACCTGTGTGCCTTGTACCTGGCTCTTCGTATCTGTTCTCTATGTGCGCTACATCGAGCAGCGAGAATCAAGCCAACTTCGAGGAGTTGATCAATGTCCAAAGCCATTTTGAGGATATCTTAGACGCGTCAAACGATGCTTCTGATCTTCCAGCCACGATCAAAGATTCTCAGATGGCTATAAGAGATCTACGTACTCTAGTGCGTCACTCTCAATTACCCTCGCGGCACCAGCTGGATATGGAGTTTGAGAATTTCGTCGCCACTGCCAGCGAAGCTTCCACTGACCTCTCCCGCTACAATGCGCGCATAGGTGCAGTAGTAGATCGTATTATCAACACCAACACTTGGACGATGAACGTATTGAGAGGTATTGAGAGCGACGACAAGTCTATTGGCGCAATTGGCCGTATCTACAACGCCATGACCGGTGCCTTCGTTTCCGCACCGCCCACACTTGAACAGCGCATCTTCGACCAGTACGTGCTGCACGTCAACAGGGACAAGGAAGAGATCGGAAGTCTCATCCGCACCGCGCAAGCACTTCTTGCAGTGCTCACGAACATGGACGAGCGTCTTGACACCATCTACAGTATCGCCATGGGAGACGACATTGCCATCAGAAAGAAACAAGATGAGCTCCTTTCCCATCTTTGGACCAAGCTTGGTGGCAACTCGGTTTCCGTCAAAGCCAACAACAGAAAACTCAATCTCCTCGAAAATGTCTCCATGTACCGACGAAGGGCGCTCAAGCACGTCTCCGAGACCCTGCTCAAGCTCCAGGAAATCCAGGCAGAACTCGAGACGTTACACGAAGGAGTGTCGGCACCAGAGGTCCTTGGCCATCGCGATAGTCTTCCTGTGGCGTACCACGTGGATCTTATTCAGAGGGGTGTGGAGCGGCTGAGTGCAGCACGTGGCGATGCGAGACGTATCGAGTCGGAGCAGATTCGAAAGCTTATGCACGGAAGTAAGGGCGATGAAGGTGTAAATGAGTTACCCGCTGGAAGCTCCACACCGCTGGTCGCCGTTAAAGGGGTTTAGATATGACATTGGGTCGCATAGCCTTGAAGATGGAAGACTGTTCTGGCCTGTAGGCGTATTCCTATTCGTTACACATTTGGTACACGATTTCTAGATACCCCTCATCACCACCCATGGCGACAGAAATTTGATTAAACTTAACTCATTTTTCCCGACCGCTGCCTTCATGAGACAGCTTTTGTACCCTTGTCATCCATACATCTGTACCTCAACTAAACACCTCCTCACACCTCCTTCGCCTTCCCCACCCAGCCCCTCGAACTCAACTTCGCTAGCAACCGCTCCTTGTTCGGCACACTCCATCCTAAAACCATCCACACTCCCACCCACACCAAAATACACCCTCTTTGCCGCCACCACCGCCTTCCCCATCTTCACGCGCCTCATCAGCGCAGTCATCGCCTGGGTAAAACTCCTACACGACTCCGGACTGTAAATCGTTTCCGACGCAAGTACAAACGTATTAATATCTTCAGCCGAAGGAACCAAGCCCACGAAGTCTTCGACCGGACTCCACGACCCCGACACAAACGTCAAGACGATGCCAACCTCATGCAGATGTTTACGAAAAGCCCCAATCAGCCTATGAGTAATAAACAAGTCGCCGTCTTCCTCGGCGCCGCCAAACGGATTCCCGCCATGGTCCCCGAAAACAGCCGCACTCTGCGCCTCAGACAGCGTCGATACCCACGTGAGCAGAAAATTCGGCAGCGTGACTAACCGCAATACATCGACGTTGTAATCCGTCACCGTCACATTCATGCCCACGACGCCTTCCCTCAGCGCGTACGCAAAACACACTAGACTTGGTAACGCGCTGCCGCACCCTATTTCAATTACGTGGCCCACGCGCACCAGGTCGTCGAGGGATTTTCGGGGGCCGCGGTCGACGAGGTAGCGCGCGAGATCGAGGCTGCATTCCCAGGTTTTGTAGCCGCCTTCGTAGATGTTGGTGGTGAGGTCGGATGAGGCGTCGAGGAGCGTGGTGGAAGGTGTGGTGAGGGAGTCTTCGGCCATGAGTTGGAGGCGTACGTCGAAGAGGGAGCGGCGGGGGAGGAGGGTGGTGTTGTTTAGGGGAGAAGTGAGTTTTAGGGTGGAGAAGGAGATTTTGGAGGGGAGGGAAGAGAGCTGCGGGTAGGTGTTAGTTGGTGGCATTGCTCATGGTCGTTTTTGGGTCTTTGGGGGTTATTGGAGTGTTTGTCTAGATATGTGCATACCATTTCGTCCAGGTCATGTGATTTGGCCGGAAGTGGTGGTGGTCCGACTTGATTGTTACTTTGGTGTCTTTGCTCTTGCGGCATTTGCGGGTCTACATCATTGGGGTCTTCTTCTATGTCGTCGCCAGAGAATCCAAAACTGAAGGACATGACTTCTCAGTACGTCAGTGTCGCTGGAATAGGTAAGTGACTTGGAGTGGTGGTGGCATGTGAAAGTGCAGGTGTGATTTTTGTGAGGCTTATCGATAAGCCGGGGTCTGTGCGGGGGTGAATGTTCACGGCACGGGAATGGACACCGCGGCACAGAACATGGAGGAGTGTATGGGCCTATGAACGATTTCTGAGTTTGATGCAGAAAATCGACAGCGTGTGATCGAGGTAGCAATGTGCGTCGATTAGAAATTGCGCGTGTGATGCCTGACCGTGTCCACCAAGGATTGTGTCTCAGTAAAGTATCCATACCAGCGCAAGCTCACTGTTGCAGTCTCCATCGCAGTCTTGCCCACAAGAATGCTGGTCGAGATAGACCATGTCTTTGTTCCGCAAGGCTTCGAAGTCTTTCCACGACATGATGCTCGCAAGCGCCTAACCTCTCACACTCGATGCCTCGGTTCGATTGTGGCAACCGTACGCCTCCAATTGCTTCATATCCACCACTGATCGCTTGAGAAAATCTTCTCCGCAGAGTGTCACTGTCAAGCTGGACATCTAGTCCTTAGCCGGCATGCCGTTGCCCTGCTGTTCTTCCTCCTTGACGCGCTTCAGCTGGGCTTCGCAAGCTTGTAGCGTTTGGTCCGACAGCTCCCATCCCGACGTGTCAACGCCTCGTGCCTGAGCGTCTGCGATGATGCGGTTCCGCTCCACGATTTGTTCCCTCAGGTATTTTACCGTGGCGTCTAGGACCACGGCCTCGCTGCGACCTTGTCCTTCCATACCCGGCACGATGGATGCAAGCCTGTCGAAGCCCTCGCGGATCGCCTCTCGTCGTTTCTGCTCAGAGCGGATGTGGTTCTCCTTCTTCTGCGCTTCGGTGAGGCGTGGGCGGTCGGCAGCGTTGGGGGGGCTTTGTGAGCCTGCCATGATGAAGGCTGATGGGGCGCAGTCGCCGATGTGAGACTGGTCTCGGGTACTAGACACTAGTTTGTCGCGTGCGGGAGGCGCGTGGTGGAGACCGTCTGTAGCCTGGTGGTGGGGGTTGCGAATGTGTGATTCTGCTGTGTAAAAGTGCCGTGGGGGATACAGGTTGCAGCAATGTCGTCGTGTATCCGGGAGGGAGGAGGTCATTCTCGCTGCGCCCACACGTGTGACGGCCTAGTAGCCCAGGTGCGTTCGTTCGGTACCAGACATGGGAGCCTGCCAGATTTGGAGGCAGCCGCGTCGTATGGGGAGTAGAGGAAGGCAAGATGCACAAGACCCGCTCCTGGAATGGAACTACGACGTCAACTTGCACACGAACACGGAGTCATGGAGAAAGCATGTGACTCGGCCCGCAGCCAGCATTGCCCTGTTGTCGTGGTGCCGCCGCCGAGTGCTTCGCCCGGGCGTCGTGGCTAACAAATTGACAATCAAAGCGCTGTTTCATGAGCGGAAGTCGGGGCAGTCAGCCCAATAGATCTACCTAGTACCACCCAGTGCCACTCCACTCCACTCCCAACGTGTGACGCACCTCTGGTGGAGCCACCGCCACAACTGTCTCGCTGCCCGCTGCCCGCTGCCCGCTGCCGTTCTGGGGGCGTGCAGACATCGACCCAAAAGTTCGAGGCATAAAAGAAGAAATCGCCGTGGGCAGGCCAGCTTGCAAGAGAAGGAACGGCCCCACCACGACCTGAACGCACGCCTCTCTCGCCCGCCCACCTGGACATGCGCCCGACTGCGCTCGCAACCCCCCCTCCACGCCCTTCCTTGAACCCCCCCGAAACCCCATCTTGGCCATGGACACATCGCGGGGCAGCAATCGCAGGATCAACAGCCTCCAGACACGAGACCGCCTGCAGCGCCATAGCTCGGCCAACGCACGCAACAAGCGCACCGTCGCCGCGCAAGATGCTTATCTATACGCCCTCCGAGTGGCATACCTCGCCTACCTCCTCCAGCCGCGCCAAAAACGAGTCCAGCACGTGCCAGCAGCACCCAAGGCCGTCCAGCGGTCGTCGACGTCGGTGACGGATCTCGTCAAGGACATCTCCCTGGTCCGCGACTCCAAGAGCACGCGCTTTCCACATGGCTTCATGGGCGAGCTGGACAAGCGCATAACCAAAGTGCTCATGGGCACGGAGAGAATGCCCGAGTACAAGGACGCCACTGTGAAGCGCACCTTTGCCGTCTTTCTCAACGAGTTCAAGGACCCGCGCTTTCGGAAGAACATGGACAAGGACAGGCGAGTGGAAGATCTGCTGCTGATCTTCTTCTCAAATGCTACCAAAGAGTTGCAAAAGGGAAAGCTGCAGACAGACGACGGCTGGAAGCTCATGGTCGATCGCCACGTGGCGCTCTTCATCAGGCTAATCAGCTCCACGCTCAAAGACAATGACTGGACAAGGGACCGGCCAGAACTCGCTCACCGGCTGGCAACCATGGAGAAGAAGCTACTGGTGCATGATCAAGACCTGGCAACAGGCGACCAGCGCAATGGCAGCCAAGGTGGCACTACCATCGAAGTCGAGGTGCCTCGAACGTACGAAGTCAAAGACATGCCGCTTGTATTAACTGTGTCGCGCATATTTTCAATATCATATTCCGACGTACAGGCGGATATCAACAGATACAAGTCTGTCTGGACCGAGAAGGCAGCATTGCAAGACCTGAAAACATACCAGGCTCATCTGAGCCTCATGACAAAAAAGACTTTGAACAGCGATGACTTCGATCTGGAAGAAGCGTATGAAGCCTGGAAACACCAAGAGGCTCCTGACATCTCTCAAATGATTTTGGCCATCCTCCAGTCCAACCCGGAGCTTGCGAAAAGCGCGCCAGGTGGCTCCGTACCACAATTCAAACCGAATTCTTCAGTAGACCTTGGCTATGCTGCTTCGCCAATATCCGAGAATGGCTCCTCGTACGTCATTGACCAGCCAGTTGATATGAGCGGCTTCAATATCCGAGATAATGGAGCGGATGATGGCGCATCATACACGTTCATTCCATCAGACCCACGCACATACTACCGTGCCATTATCAAAGAAGCACTCGCATATGACCTGGCTGATGCCGAGCTTCAAGCCAGTGAAGCGACTAGCGACACACCATCTATGAAGCTATTATCGAAGCACTCTGCAGAACTCTTGAATGAAATAGCTGTAAGATGGAGATTGCCGCCTTCCTCTCGGCTCATCCTCTTGCTTGATGTAGTCCGAGAAAAGTACATCAATCAGGAGATTGACATGGATACACTCGATACCACTTTCAACTACATCAAGGAGCCGCCGCCACCTCCAACCGACAAGAAGTCTCACCGCATGAGCCATGTACCGGTACAGGATGCTTTGTTCGATCGGTCGAGGTGGACTGTTCACGACTATGCGCTCAATCAGCAAATTCTGCATTCGCTGAACGACGCACTATTGCGCGAGCTCTTTGAGCTACTGATGCACGTGTTCGACAACAAGGCTCCTGCAGTTGGACCTATCATGTACATCTTAGAAAATCACATCTACGATGATCCGGGTTTCACTGGAACACCTGAAGACCTGGATCAATATGCGGAACAGCTCAAAACCGCGCTGAAGCAAAAGGCGGCTGACGTGTACGGTGAGCTTCTGGCGAAGCATATTCCAGAGACCAAAGAGGAATGGGAATTCTACCACGTCATCGAGCTGGGACGAGCAGTGGTCAAACTGTGCGAAAAGATTCAAAAGCGCTACCGCAAGAATCCAGAGGTCATGGGTGTCAGTCCCATGATGTGTCTCGTCGAAGAGATTTTTCCTGCGTATGCCGCAGATGCGCGTGATCTGGTAGCTCGCATCATGGAAGTAGCACGGAGCAAGAATGAAATCGTGCCGGTGCAGGATGGATTTGATCTTTACAAAGAACTTGTTGAGATTCGTCGCATACACAGCGATGCTTTGCCAAACCGACGCTTTGCATTTAAGATTGAGGACCTTCTCCAGGAGTTCGTCTGGCGATGGATCGAGATGACTGATTCGAACCTAATAGGCTGGGTAGAGAATGCATTCAAGGCGGATCAATTTCAAATCGAGTCGCAGAACCCCGTTCCTGATAATGACGAACGCCACAGTGTCTCGGTGGTCGACATATTCCGGTCATTCAACCAAAGTATCGAGCAGATTGTTGCATTGAATTGGGACGATGACTTCCAGTACGCCAAATTCATGACCGCTGTGTCCAAATCCATCGGTATTGCTCTCGCTCGATACTGCGAGCTGGTGGAGCAGAAGTTTGGTAGGGAAATGGATCGTATGACGCCCGAGCAAGAGGCCGCTGCTCGCCAAACAAGGCAAGAGAAGTGGATCTCTATGGCCAAAGATCTCTACACTCAGAGAGAGAAGGTCGAGCCATTTCAATTCTACCCTGAGGTGAGTTTCATCGCTTGAAGGGAGCGTACGGATCTAACCACCACAGTCTCTCGTCAAGTTGAACAACATCGAGTACGCCATGCATCAGCTGGACAAGCTAGAGCACGAAATCGGTGTAGACGCTTGCGCAGAAGTCATCCAGAAGCGTGCCCCGCCGCCGACACAGCGCATTCGAAACAACAACTATGTCTTCACGATTAAGATCATTGAAGCGGAAGATCTCAAAGCCTGCGACATGAACGGGCTTAGTGATCCCTACGTTGTTCTCGGCGATGAGTACCAGAAGCGACTAGCGAAGACACGAGTTATCTATGGCAATCTCAATCCTCGATGGGACGAGACAATCGACATCACCACCAATGGCCCGCTCAACATCGTTGCTACGATCTGGGATTGGGATGCTTTAGGTGACCATGATTGCGTTGGCCGTACCTCGCTCAAGCTGGATCCCTCCCATTTCAGAGACTACATGCCACGCGAGTACTGGTTGGATCTTGACACTCAAGGTCGACTATTGCTACGTGTGAGTATGGAGGGAGAACGAGACGATATTCAATTCTATTTTGGCAAGTCGTTCAGGACACTTAAGAGGACCGAGCGCGACATGACACGCAAGATCACGGATAAAGTAAGTACATCTTCACATTTAGCTACCTTATGGCTTACATGATTAGCTTTCTACTGTCATCAACGATATTCTTTCTCGGCGAACACTAAGGGCTCTGCTCAATAAGGGCATCTCTGTATCGTCTGTAACGAGCTACTTCCGAGCCGCTCGACCACAATCAGTCGCTCAAGGACCCACGCCACAAGACATATCTCAGGCACTGGTCCCACTCTTCAGCTACTTTGACGATAACTTCGCAATCATGAAGCAGACGCTGACAGATGCGGCAATGATCATGGTTATGACACGACTATGGAAAGAAGCATTGGCAACGATAGAGTCGTTGCTTGTTCCTCCACTCTCCGACAAGGTGTCACAACAGCGGCCATTGACACAGCAGGAGCTCGACATTGTCTTCAAGTGGCTCAAGATGCTGTTCGAGTTCTTCAATGCTGCCGATGAGGATGGTAATGTCGACGGTGTTCCTGTGGACGTGCTCAAGTCGCCAAAGTACCACGAGCTGCAAAATCTGAACTTCTTCTACTTCGAGTACACCGAGGACTTGATTCGTACATCTGAGTCTATGGCTGCGGCCAGCGCACGCAGAGCTCAGGAGCGGAATGCGCGAATGAATAGGATGTCTGCACCAGCTAATTTGGGCCACCAATTTGGTGGCGCTGCAGGTCTCGTCGGTATGCCTACACGCAAGCACAAGACCATCATGCTGTCCAAGAACCTGGGTACGATGAAGAAGGCGAAGGAGGAGAAGAGGAAGGAAGCACAAGCCGAGCCCAATGATGACATGATTTTGAGAATATTGCGAATGAGGCCTGAGGCGGAGAGGTACTTGAAGGATCGAAGCAGGCAAAAGGTGCGTACTATGATTTTCCACGACCTTAAGAGAGCTTCGCTGACATACAGACAGGAACGTCTTGCCGCTGCGCAGGCCGCAGAAGCTATTGTGCGCCAGAGTCTAAACGCTGGTGGGGGCCGCATGACGGGTAACATGAGCGTAGGCGGTGTGCCTAGGCGGTAACCGGTCTTTCCTTTGTTTCACTTCATCTTTCACGCGTCTCTTCACTGTCTGATACCTCTGCATCATTCCTATGGATTTCGAAGGCGTTTTGGGAGCGGGGGCCTGCTGTTCAACCAAAGATAATGCCAGCGCTTTGTAGTTCTATGGTTCGGGGTATATGTGGCTGCGGGCAGGGCGCGATGTGGAATAACATCAGCTGGCAGATTATATGAGATATGTTATATACAGCCGTGGGATCCAGTTCATTTCTTACTTTCCATCACCCCACACTTTCGGTCAGCTGCGAGCACGCTCTTACCTCATTGACGGCCAAAAGTGCTAGCGTCATCCACACGCTCACATTTTTCTTTTTGCGACGCGACACCTCTGCTTTGACGTTCTTTGACCTCATCTTGATCATTCAATTCATGAGAGTAATCGGTTCGACTGCAATTCCCCCCCTCCCTCCTTCCATCCTCTCCGGACACGAGCGACGCGTACTTCGGACACGCGCCGCGCACTGGGAGAACAGTACCGATTGAGGAAACCATTCCGTGCTACTACAAGTTCCCGATAGCGCCTCGGTGAGCTACAACCTGGTAAAACGTTTTACCTCCGGCTGTGACCTTGTGCTGACAATCGTAGGGATGCCTTCCGAAGCATGATTAAGATCACAGTAGGTGATGAAGACAATGCTAGAACCTTCAAGGTGTATCGCGGCCTTCTCTCACACCATTCGAACCTGTTCAAGCGCCTACTCGCGGGCCCGCTGAAGGATAGCGATACCCACAGCTTACGCCACGAGAAAGTCGAAGCCTTCCAGATTTTCTATGATTGGGTGACAGGTGTTTTCTGGTGAGCTTACTGCACAAGGCGATGCTGAACTTACGTCCAACGAAAGCGTCGATGTTTACGTCTTTGCCGATACCTACATGGTACAGGAGCTCAAAGATAAATCTCAATCTAGTTATCTGCTTCGAACCCTCAACGAATGGGTCGTCTAAAACGAAGTCCCAAGTTTGATCTACCAGAAAACTTCTCAGTCATCTTCTCTACGAAAGATTCATGTCGACCTCCTCTTTGAGACTCATAACTTCATGGTTTTCCGCTCATGGATCGATCATCTGCCGAAAGAGTTCCTTGGCGACATCATGGAAGCTTGTCGTGATCAACAAACTGTGCTTGGAAGCTCCTCGAGGTTCCTTATGACCGGTAAAACATTATGGGCTGCAGAGAAGAAAGCGGGATTCTGCGAGAGGTACCACGAGCATCCCCGTCTCCAATCTTATCCTACCTTTGCGCTCGTGTATGTTGTGACGCGCTGTATTCTTGCTCAGTACAATTTGCTAACGACTTCATAGGGATGAGTTCATCGATGATGCTGTTGATTATAACAGCCAGAATTCCAACAATAGGGCCAATCATGTCGTCAATCAACGTCCACCGCCTGGTCGGGGTCCAAACGAGATCTGCTGGAACTTCGATTAGCTGGGCCATATATCACGCAACTGTCCCAAACCAAGAGACTGGAGCAGAGTCCAGTGTACGAATTGTGGTAACATGGGACATAGCTGGAGGGTGAGTCAGCATTTTCAACCCGATTATACTCTGCGCTGACCTGTCGCAGCGTTGCCCGGAGCCCGTCTCTCAAGATGACTAGAGTAATATGGGTGTTGATCATGGAGGTGCCTCACAGATTTTGGAGAAGGGGTTTGCGGAGGCTAAAGAAATGATGGCTGAGAACCGAGCCAGTTCGAGAGACGCCTGGTCTCAACAACTGGGACGAAATTCAAGAGATAGGGATTCATTTGACCTAGCTGTGCGGGGCTCATAGAGAGCTTCTCAAAAACACCTGTCGTTAGGCCGCGCTCGTGCGGTGAAACCATTTGCGCTGTAGTTCGTGACCAAGTGAATGTCATTGAGTCCTGTCATTTTTCCCTTCCGCGTGGTAACGCGCTTGTTCTCCACAAATCGTTGGTGACGTATAAATTCCCGACGGCTTTTTCCCTGCCCAACTCTCCTTCACCGTGGCTTTCACCTCCGGCTGGAGCGGCTCGGATCAACTATATACCACACACAGTTATAAAATCTGCTTTCCCTGCTTTGTTTAGAATATCTAGCCTACTCGACCAATTTGTACTTTCCTAACACAGGGAATCATCCACACATACCACCCTATACAACACGACCAACCTACGCAATGACCAGCTCTAATATACTATGCCGTGCGCCCTACATACAAGTACCCATCAGCGTTGGGCCGAAGGCGCAGAAGGTCACTGTGAGAGTTGGTCAAGAAGCCAACATGCACGTGTGGCAAGTACCTGCAGTCCTCCTCTGGAACGCCTCAGGGTGGTTCAGAGACCAGTAAGTACTTCTATTCCATTCATCTGTCACATCATGCTGTAGCAAAACAACATATGGACCAGCAGCAAGAGACACTTAATACAGCACCGAGGTGGAATGGAAACTCTCATTATCTTTGACATCGTCTGGATGACCTCGACTGACGTCCTCAAGGCTACAAGATGCCGACCGCAACATGCGCCGCCGTGGCCTTGCCTTCCCCGATGAGGATCCTATCGCCTTCTCCGCCTTCATCGACTTCATGTATCGCTTTGAGGCGGGAGACGGGGAGGTGCGGTAGTCCTCGGTGTCCTCGTTGTCCTCGGGAGGCTTGGTGTCACTACCTAGTCAGGTCTGTTGGCGCGCGACTCTGGCGGTGATCGTTTGGCGAGCTGGCCGTCGATGCGCGCCTCGTCTCCAAGGCCACCGAGAACGGGTCCCAGCGATTCCGCAATGTCGTCGCCGCCAGCTCGTCCGCGCCTTCTGCTCCGCCTGTCGCTGCTAGCTTATCCGCGCCTTCTGCTGGGTCTACGAAGGCGGACATGTCCGAACGAGTCGTTGACATAATTCAAATGGCGCTCTCTCGCGAGACAAATGTGGCAATTGAACTCTGGGGGCTTCTACTTGCTAGGCTTATCAACAATTGCGTGCGCTTGCTGCTAGCAACCATTACGCTGAGCCTTGCGAAGCAGCTTGCTATCCGCCAGCTGTTGCTTTGGCGTTGTGCTACAGCCACATTAATTACCTCCAGAGCTCATTCTCCTCGTCATAGCGGACTTCCTTCCTTTGCCTGCGTGGAATGTTGGCGTAGACGGTGACTCAGGTCCGTACAGCTATCCAGACTTCCCCGCAAACCTCAAACTACAATAGTCGCTGCCCCTGTTCGAGTTTAACATCGCACCTGGTTGGCGGTTCTCCAGCAACAACGTGTATAGATGGGATGAATCCCTGGTCGTTTGTCCCATGCACGCAATCTACGACACTGACCTTGACTTACTCGCGATTGAGTACTACAACACCCGCAGGCCATTTGTTTGGAGCGGATTCCTCGAAGCCTTTGCGCAGAAGAACGTGTTCAGCAGCAATCGCTTTAAGCCAACCAACGTTATACTCAAAACCATAGAGGTGGGCCTCGTGTACAATATTGCCAACGGGGGAGACATCTCCTACAACAATTAGGGATAGAATGCTAGTCCTATCCTCAACATTAGTACACATAACCGTGGAAAGCTAAGCATCACTGCCAAGCTCCTGTTTGACCCGCTACGGGATCGCCTACAATTCGACCAGATGATCGACTCCAAGGAGGTCCTAAATGTTGTGGACCACGTGGTTAGGTTGATTGAAGCTTACTGGCGCGACAATTACACTGTTGACGTCGTTCGTCGTGCTTGCGCCCGGGTTCTGCTGCGCTTCTAGCCCGTCTCTAACGGCTTTGCGAATGAATTTGATCAGGTGTATTGGGAGGACCTGTAGAAGCGGGTGAGAGAGACCCTAGATCGAGGCAAAAGAGCGGACGCGCAGGCTTGGCTGGCGTTCGCTATAGTTGACACTTGTCACTCTGGACGGCTGGAAAAAGCGATTGGATAGCCCTAAGCGCGCTTCTATCATTTCGCACAGACGTCGTGGATATTGAACATGGACCCCGATGCGTCGCTCTCTACCTGATGCGGGTGTTGGACTGGCGCGTGTTCTGCTGAGCCTGCTGCGAGTCCCGCTATTCTCATGACTGTGTACACCGTGGAGGAAATTTTGGGCCCTTCTAGCTACATTGAAAGCATATAGAGCACATTCACTCCACAGACTGCTTCGCGATGGAAGAGAATCTCGCCGTCTGAATTTTCAAGTGCGTAGCAAAGGTTGGAAAAGAAGGAAAATTGTAGTTTGTCTATTCAAGACACTTGGAAAATTGCTGTACATTATTCCCGTCAGGTCTTTCAGAAGCAAACCTGATGTAGGCTTATGGTAACGTGGTGGTTGTGCGACATGGCTTTTGTACCTCGCGAGGGTTGTTCTCTTACAAGAGTTACTGTCGGTTGACTCGGTATAGGTATCGTACGCCCGCAGGCGTACGAGCAAGTTGAGCTAGCAAACAGGTTGTTGTGTGAAGGATAACTGATTGTATGAGAGATGACAGGTGTCCTCTATATACCCGAGTGATCCGAGCGATCACGTGATCGCTCGTACAATCTATTTGTTCCAACACTAGCAACTTTTTACCTTTTTCCTCCTTCTCTGCACTCTTTAAATTCCTCCTTGTAAAGCAGCAATATCTTGTAGCTTTTTACCTTACGTACAATTTGCCTTGCCTGCAGGATTAGAATAGAACCTATGCTCTGCAAAGGCAAGCAGAAGTTCTCTTCTTACTACGCAAAGAAGGTTGTTAAAATCCTACGCTGTCTATCCTTCTCTAAAGTCTATATTGTTATACAGCTTGTATTTTCTTTAGAGTTAAGTATACATGTCTTTAAGGATGTATACTACGTACAACATTTAGGCTTATTAAGAAGAGTTTGTTAGATCTTAATTATAGAGGAGGCTTAGGTCTACTTTCTTGCATAGAGCTGTTCTAGAGAGGTGTATAACTCTTAACAGTTTATTATACGTATTATCTATTATAGAGAGAGAAAAGAGAAGAAAGAAGAAGAGAGAAAGAAAGCCTATAGTAGCTTAATAGTTCTGTTATATAATAGAGCGTATAGTAGAGTGCGCAATAGATTATACAATTAGAGTAATAAGATAAGCTACTTAATTAGGCTCTTCTTTATATAGCTATATATATAGTAGAAATCTAATTATATAAGCGTTGCCTTCTTTATATAGCTACGTATATAGTAAATAAGAGGCTATATAGCTTGTGTTATAAAGAGTCTTTAGAGTGTATAAAGGCTTAGTAGGCTCTTTTTATATAGCTATATATATAGTAGAAATAGGCTTTTATTATACAATTAGTTAATCTAAGAGCGTATATAAGGCTTAGTAATAAGCTTTCTTTGCGTAGCTACGTACGTAGTAGGTATAGGCTTCTTATATAGTAGTAGTTTTAGTTACCTTACTAATCTACCTATAAGAATAGATCTTCTTTGTGTAGCTACACACGTAGTAGATAGTCTATTAATAGACTAATTAGTATTAGTTAACTTAGTATAGGTATTATACGCCTATAGGCGTATAAGTAAGTTAAGCTAGCAAATAAGTTATTATATAAAGAATAACTAATTATATAAGAGATAATAGGTATTCTTTATATACCTAAGTAATCTAAGCAATTACGTAATTACTTGTATAATCTATTTGTTCTAACAGTTACTATATTATATATATAACGCTTTCTAAAATATTAGGTACTACCTAAATCTAGTAAAGATTAATACTAATTTTAAGTGCAACTGTATTAAGAGCTTATAACAAGCCTATAACGCGCTGCAAATTATATAGATTAGGCTACTACTATTAGCTATTTAAGTATAAAGCTAAAGTTGTAAATAAGGATAAGTTACTATCTATACCTTCTCTATTATTATTTAGTTTTAGACGTGTAAGTTAAAGAGAGATTTCTATCCTATATTCTAACCTAGTCTACTCTACTATAACTATTTCTAGTAGTATATTTTAAAGTAATACTATAATAAGAGATATTAGTAATAACAAATATAGAGGTAGTAAGAGTAGTGTTAATAACTTAACTAGAACGTAGAGTAGTTATAACTAGAGAAGGTTATAGATTATAGAAGAGAAGATATAGATAAGTAGCTATATAAGCTATATAAGTAGTATTACTTATAAGGCTTTACCTTGTATTAAAATAAAGAATTAATTATTAACTGCTTTGTGTATAAGTAATAAGACTATAGAATAGCTACTGCGCAGCCCTACTATAGTAACTATTTATAAACTAACAGACTTTTATACTAATACTAATACTAATATAGAGTTAGCGCTGCTATACAGGCAGCGCTATTACTTAATAGTAGGTGTTAAGGGCAAAGGCAGCGCAAGGCAAGTAGGAGGATAAGCTAGAGTAGGGTAAAGAGCTAAGGGGGCAGAAGCAGGAGCAGGAGCAGGAGCAGGAGCAGGAGCAGGAGCAGGAGCAGGAGCAGGAGCAGGAGCAGGAGCAGGGGGGGCAGTAGTGGATAGGAAGCGCGCAAGATACGACGGCATCAGGGCCTACTGCCTAGGTATGTTGCCCTGTGTCTATGTGCTTCTCCAGCTGTCGCAGCTGCGGCGATTGATCTCGTTGACAATTACCTGTCGGCCCGTGGCGCTCATGACCTCTATGGCCGTATGAAGGCCGTTGAGCCGAGCGATGTCTGTGCCCTTGGGGGCAGGCAAGCCCCTTAGCTGGTCGCTGTGCAGCATGATCTTGGCTTTTCGCTTGAACAGTTGCTCGAAATGTGCGTAGTCGAGTATGTTCGTGGCGTATGAGTCAATACCCATCGAGCTTGCGTGACCGTCGTGAGGACCTGGGCGACACTGGTGTGCGCCCGTGGCCTGTTGAGCTTGAATCCTTCGGGGCCCAGTCGATTGTTGTAGAGCCAGATGGTGAAGCATTCAAACTCGGCGAGGGATTCGACGTCGAAGGTTACGACGGGGTTGTTCGAATTGGGCTTCAATTCTTCGAGTCTGGGTTGGCTTGTTAGTTGTATGGATTTGTCTTTGGAAATGCGAGGCGGACTTGGTGTTGAAGTATTCTGAGCGGTGGCAGAGAACGCTTGTGTGCAGGTTGTACTCCTGCATGCTGGGGCCTTTTCGGGCGCGGATAGTGATGGTTTGGGAGGCTTTTGAGTAGGCGAAGGGCGTCTAGGGAGATTTGCAGAAGATGGTGGTCTCGGGCATCGTGCTAGTAGGCGGAGAGAGCATGTATATAGAAGAAGGCGGCGGGTTTATATATGTGTTCACGAAAAGAATTTTCCACGCCGGTGTGCGGGATAGAAGCGAAGTCGAGGTGAAAGTGAAAGCGCGTTTGCAGTGCTCCTAACACTGCGTTATCCCCGGCCGACACGACTATTGTACTGGACCAGAAGAATTGGGAGAAGCGAGAAATATATACACCAGCATCTGAATAATGTTTGCTGATAAGCGCATGCATTGAGGTCACTGCACGCTATTCCAAGGGAAGATCATGAAAGCGACAGCACACGATGCTTACTATCTAGAAATATCTATGTAACTATGTTCTGCTGTTGAACCGCCCATTGCCTGTCCATTTGATAAGGCATAGTCTAGCCCGAAGGATCTTCTGAACCATAGCCTGATCATCAACTCGCCTTGTTTCTGCGGTGCCACTGATCTGAGCCTCATATCCACGACCATTTGTCTAACCATCTCGCGTAATGTGGGGACTCTCGTGGTCGTGATAGTTGCAGAGCTGGGACCGCTTTCCATCAAGATACCTCTTCTTGTCCTCGAAGTTGCCTGGCCAAGTCTTTAGCTCACGCGAGCGTAGGACGACATCGACCAAGAATTCCTTAGGGTATCGAGACTCGTGGCTCCTGAGATCTGAGAACGCAAATGTGCCTACGCTCAAGTCGACGAGGAGCTTGCGCAACTTCGAATTCGTTGATGTGTTGTTGTAGACATAGCTCAAAGTGTCGGCTGGATAGGTCTACTCGTTGGCGAATCTTACGAACAACAGATCGACTGCCGCATTGCAAAACTCTGGGATACCCCGAGCGTCGCCGAATACGTATAGCGAGTATATTTGAGCGTCGGAGAATGGAACTTTGCTCTCGGGAGTAAGTATGTGGCAAAGCTTGCCACTGTACAGCCAATGGAAGAACGTCTTGAAGTGGGCTGGTTCGTCTGCGGCAAGTTTTACGATCTTGGTTTCGCCCTCCACCCATGATTCCTTCAGAGCGTTGCGGAAGTAGGAAGAGTAGTGCTTGAGGAGCCCCGCATGAACTTGGAATGAGATTTCTTTTGTTCCAGATCCCACGACGATGAGTATAATAGACTCATAGTCGTCCCTTACCCTTGTCAGCTAGACCAAGCGACCCGTTTTTGAATGCTTTTGCTTACGGAGAAGGTCGTTTCGTAGCTTGGTCGCAATACGGAGCGTCCATGAGCAGGTCGCTCTCCGGAACTTTGGTGGTGTCGATCGGAGTGCTAGTGATTTGCATGGCTCGTACTATTCTTCTACTGTGCACACGAGCAGGCACGATTCCATTCATCGTGGCTTTTAGACAGAGTGGAGCATGGCAAGGAAGAAAAGTGGAGGTGAGACAAACTCACCTACCTGAGAGATCTGTGTATGCGCTAGCGCGGCTTGGCAGCCGTGCGAGCAGTTTGGCTTGAAATGTCGGAGCGGTGCACGCAGTTAAAGAGATTTACCAGGCCTGCTGATAATCGATTCAGCTCCTGCATACTGGTCACACTTAAGGGTGGTGCAGTGGTGTGTCGACGGTGTCGAAATGTAGGCACAATGGTGAATGAACAGCGGAGAGCTGGAGTGCGCATGACTTGAGCAGCAAAGCAGTCGCATACCCGACACTAAACCGTGACGAGACTCACAACGTTGTCCAAATATGATCGCTCTTGTTGACTGTACCAGCCGTCGAGAAACTTGATCTCTGGCAATATGCATGAAAAATTGTGAGGCGAGGGACGTGGGAAAATGACCAAGAAACAAAGTGGCTACGCACAGCAACGACAGAATCGGAAGCTGGGATTTCATGTGCACTCGATTTTGGATACGGAAAGGACGCAGGATTAGGAAAAAAAATGCATTCCTCTGGTATTTACAGGCTGCTTCTTCGAACGTCTTCGATACTACCATGTCTCGCCTGGCTTCCTCGCCTGTCACAGTTGTTAGCACTTTTCGTCCACCTCGCTCATAGAGACTTACCAGCAACGCACGCTTTCCACCTAGCTCAACTTCCAGGCCATCCGGGTATGTCCTTGGTGCGCTCACCTTGTCCGGGTAGAACATGGAGGTAATTCCACACAGTCCGAAAACACTGACAACAAAGGTGCCGAGCAGGAAGGCGCCCCAGCCGGGGGTGAAGTGAGTGTAGTCGTGCAGCGAAAGCACGCCGAGGATATCGTGGTCTTCATGGCACGGCTCGCCGTAGTTGCGTCGCTCCTGCTTGTCCCAGTAGTCGCCATAAGGGTCACGGTTCGAGCGCTTCTCCGCGGGAGGATTTATGTAGCCGCCATTCTGGTTGGGGTCGGCGAGTTCGGCTCGCTCAGCTGCTGTGAGGGCGGTGCGGACCTGAGTGAATTGGGGCGGGAGTCGTGCGGATGCGGGGACCATGGCTCGCGCCAGCGGGCGGGCCGCTACTACAATGCGCCGGGAAAGCATGCTATGGGAAGGCCAGAATGCAGCGGTAGCAATTGGCGGGGGAACATGCGTTGCGGCACTGTTCTGGGGTTGTGGTGTCAGATGTCGTGATGCCCTTGACGTGAGGTTCATTGATAGCTTGGCTCTTGGCCGAGCTAGGCCGCTTTGAGACATGCCTGATGTTGTACCAGAGCATCGACACGATAGGTCGAATTCCACTGTGCTACACTCTTACGCAGGATCTACATTTGGAAATGCTACTTCTTCTTCATCTTCATCGTCTTCTTCTTTCGGTGCTTCAACTAAATTATCCGTGGTGTCATTATCCCCGTCGCCGCAGCCCTACCTTCTAGCGCGCTATCTCAAGCCTCTCGTGAACCCGGGGCCCAAATCTCGAAAACGAAAATCACAACATCACACTGCCAAAACATCGCATCAGCCCGCACAGGCCGAACGCGTGCTGCAAACCCGGATCTGAACCCACCACGGCCATCACGAAACACCCAGCTTTCCTGCGACACCGCATTTGGGGCGATACATGTCGATTCGAGGGTGCGCGCGGTGGTCTCCAGGCGGCACCTTTGTCCCTGCCTAACGGAATGGACCAAGTCACGTCCGCCGACGCCGACGCCGTCCCGCGACGCGACACGACCCACGCCGACGACGCGCGCGACGCCGCCCGCAATGGCCCTGCTGCAGAACAGGACGCAGCACCTGTAGTCAAGGAGCAGCATGGGCAGCAGCCTGCACGCGAAAACGGCGGGGACGATGGTGGCGTCATGCCGCGCCCGGTGAAGCGGCGGAGGCTCGACGACAGCACCCCGACAGCATCACGTGCCGTGTCGCCGCCATGGAAGCCTTTCGCAGTCGACGGGCCGACGACGGTCTTCGAGAATGGCGTGCGCAAGTCGTCGCGCGTGAACAGAGAGGCCGCGCCGCCGACGCCGGAGCCCGTGAAGCGCAACTCGCGCCAGACCAGCCAGGCGACACAGACGAACGGCAGACCGAGCACGGGTGCCAGGCAGACGTCACGCACTGCATCCGGGCCAGCCTCGACTGTCAAGGGCAAGACAGCAGCCGCTCTGAGCAATAAACCATCCGCAACCCTCGTGGACCCGTCGTCGCGCAAGTCTGAGCGCCAGCGGAGGTCCTCTGCCTTTGCCCGTCCGTCGTCGCCGTCGTCGTCAGCTAAACACAATGCATCGCCTGAGACCACGCAAAGAGGGGCTGCTCGCCCACGAAGAGGCACCCAGACATCAGCAGATGACCAAGCATCCGATGTCTGGGCGACGCCTGCCACAAACGGGCACGACCCTTATGCCGGCTTATACGCATCGCTCGACGACCCGAACGCCTCGATGCCTGTCCCCCGTCTTCGCCTGCGCTTCCGGAAGCCAGAAGTACCAAACCGCCATCCCAAGCACAACCCACCTCGGTCTACGCACGCTTCTCTCGCCGACTGGCTCAACCACGACGACCCATTGGAAGGAGAAGACACACAACGGATAGATCCGGAAAGGGCAGAAAAAGAGGCCGCTCGGCGACTACAAATTGTCGATGCTGTAGAAAACGGAGTGCTGAACCCCTCGAGGTGCAGCATTTTCGCGCCCGAGCCTGCTCAAGAGCCGCCTCCGCAATACGCACACTGGCACCATGTTGTTGCGCACGCACTGCACTTTAGGAAGCTGCTGAAGGAGGAGAAAGAGCATCACCGCAGGCTGGCCAAGACGCTCGCCAGAGATGCTTATGACGCCTGGAAGAACAAATTCAAGCGCAAGAGCGAAGAAGAGATTGAAGAAGAGGAAAGAGCTCGACAGGAACTCCGATATAAGCAGCTTGTCGTCGATGTGAAGGGTGCTTGGGCTAGCGTCAGGGTTGAGATCGACAAGGAACGTGTTGCGAAGTGGGAAGAAGAGCAGATGCAGCTTGGACACAAGGCCATGGACGACATGTTCAATCAAGCGCAGGAGATCCTCGGTCGGAATGTCGCAGACAACGCCTCCTCACTAGTCAGCGACGACCGCGATTTCGAGGAAGACTTTGAAAGTATAGCGTCAGACGCGTCCGACAACACCCATCCCGATGACGTTATGTCGTCCAGCTCCGACAGTGAAGACGGTGAAGCTCAAGACGAAGATGCGAATCTCACAGCTGAACAACTGCGCGCCAAATACGAGCAACTTCCCGACCTTCCTGATAGCAGTTCCGATGTCGATCAGGAGTCAGACCAAGACCTAGAGGCAGCTAAACAAGGCAGCGATGGGACACCCGACCCCACACCCGATCGCGACCTGGGAGACGAGACCTTAGCCGAACTCCCAAAGAACCCTTTTCTTCCTACCGACGCCTTCTACGAGCATGACGAAACCCCTGCAAAGAAGCCAGATGATGTGGATCCTGCTGCCATCGAGCTTGAGCAAGTTGATGAAGCTCTTCTAGACTCAGACTCGGACGGCAAGGCTTCGCAGTCAGGGAGTGAGGCTTGGTCGAGTGATGAAGACTCTGATGCGGATGAAAATGACGAAGTGGAGATCCAGGCAGGGTCTGAAGATGAGGAAGACGATGAAGGGGACGTTGGCATGATGGGCTTCCTAGCTCCTCATGACATCAAGAAGCTAAAAGAGGCGGCCAAGAAGAGACTTGAAGAAGAGCCGGCGGAAAGCGTCACCCCTGAGCAGTCACCCACGAACGGCCACACCTCCGCACCTTCGAAAGACGACGTTGCAAAGCCGCCTACTAACGGGCATCATGATGTTGCCGACGGAGATGAAGTGCATGTTAATGGTAATGGGGTACCTAAGCCCTCAGTGGAGCCCGTTGCATCGGCCCCAATGGAAAACTTCGTTGAGGATAAAGACCACTCTCTTTCGAGGTCCCGCCATGCATCTTCGCCGCCACGCAGGGAGATCCCATCTCTCCTCCGTGGCACGCTTCGAGAATACCAACACGACGGGCTTGATTGGCTCGCGAACATGTACGACTCCGACACGAATGGCATCCTGGCAGACGAGATGGGTCTAGGCAAGACGATCCAAACAATTTCTCTTCTTGCCTACATTGCCATCAACCGCGGAATCTGGGGCCCTCATCTTGTTGTAGTGCCGACCAGCGTTATGCTCAACTGGGAGATGGAGTTCCGAAAGTTCTTGCCTGGCTTCAAGATTTTGACCTACTATGGCGACATAAATGAACGAAAACGCAAGCGAATGGGTTGGCGCAACATGGGTAAAGACATGTACAACGTGGTGATCACATCATACCAGCTCATCCTCCAGGATGCTGCGGCTTTCAAGATGCGTCCTTGGCATTATCTCGTTCTGGACGAGGCTCACAACATCAAGAACTTTAAGTCACAGCGCTGGCAGACGATGCTGACTCTTCGTACGCAGCGCCGGCTGTTACTGACGGGTACTCCACTGCAGAACAACATTGATGAACTTTGGTCTTTGCTCTACTTCCTTATGCCGGCTGGTTTCGCCGGAGAAGGCCGCATAGCCAATCTTGAAGAGTTCACTCTTGCTCTAAAAGATCCCACGAAACAGATCCTAGACCAAGGTCGGCAAAAACTTGATGCCGAGGCACAGAGAGTAGTGTCGCGACTCCATGAAGTCTTACGACCATACCTACTACGTAGACTAAAAGCCGAGGTCGAAAAGCAGATGCCGGGCAAGTATGAACATGTCGTATACTGCAAATTATCGAAGCGCCAACGGCAACTCTACGATGGTTTCATGGGTCGAGCGTCCACAAAAGAAATTCTGTCTTCAGGTAATTACATGTCCATCATCAACTGCTTGATGTCGCTACGAAAGGTCTGCAATCACCCTGATCTGTTCGAAACTCGAGCAATTGTAACCTCGATGGCTATGCCGAAATCGGTTGTCGCACAATACGAGATAAAGGATCTCCTCATTCGCAAGCGAATGCACGAGCGTACTGGGGTCAAATACGTAAACTTGGACGCCCTGCATCTTGTATTTGCCCGCCGCGAGCGGGCGCAACTGGGACACGCTCGTCGCGTACATCACATTCGTGCAACGCGACCACTCGAAGATTTGATTGAGCGCCAGACACGCCGTCTTAACAAATCTTCTGAGGTACTGGGGACTTCTTTGCAGTGCACAGTGGCAGCAATGGCTCGCAGGGAACAGGTCGCTGTCCGAGACCATTTGCAGTACTGCCTTAATTTGACAAGATCACGGACGCAGTTCATGCCTGTGTATGGGAGAGATATTATCGATGCCGTTACGGTCGACTGGCACGATCATACATTTGGAGCACGAAGGGAAGGTCGTAAAGTATCGAAAGCGAGGCTATCGCAACCTCAGCAATACGTGTATCCGTCGCAACAGCACATTACACGATATCAGCAACCACAGATCTTCCCACAGGCACACATCCAGCCGAGACAAAGCGAGGGTGAACATGTGACCATTCAGAATTATCATGGCGAGCTTGGTTTCAGATCTCCTCGGTCAATCGCTGCATCCCTTGAATGGAACAATGAACAAATCACCCGCTTCTTCGACATGGTACCGACGCTTGAGCAGCGTGCTGAAGCTTTCGAACCTCTCATCGCCCGGTTCACATGTGTAACACCTGCAGTGGCAGCGGAAGAGATTGCACCACTGTCCCTTTCGAAACGCGGCGTGGATCTTATTCGATCTTCAGATCTATCCCACAAGCCTGATCCTTTCCACGAGTCACGCATCAGGCAGTCGATTGCATTTCCCGACAAGCGCCTTTTGCAATACGACTGCGGCAAACTGCAACGCCTTGCCACCCTTCTACGTGATCTTCAAGCTGGTGGCCACCGTGCTTTGATCTTCACGCAGATGACAAAGGTCCTCGACGTTCTCGAACAATTCCTCAACATTCACGGTCACCGTTACTTACGACTCGATGGATCTACCAAAGTCGAGCAACGCCAGATCCTTACCGACCGTTTCAATAGTGATGATCGCATTCTATGCTTCATCCTTTCCTCGCGCTCTGGTGGATTGGGCATTAATCTTACCGGCGCTGACACTGTCATCTTCTACGATCTCGATTGGAATCCCGCCATGGACAAGCAGTGTCAAGATCGGGCTCATCGAATCGGACAAACTCGAGACGTTCATATCTACAAATTTGTGAGCGAATACACAATCGAAGCCAATATACTTCGCAAGTCGAACCAAAAGCGCCTCCTCGACGACGTTATCATCCAAAAAGGCGACTTCACCACCGATACGTTCAACAAGGTCACCTGGCGCGATGCCATCGACGATGGCATGGGCGTCGACACTTCTGACGAAGCAGGCGCAGCCATGGAACGTGTTCTTGGTGAACGCGCCGGTCTCCTCGGTGACGCGCGTGTGATGAACACGGTCGAAGACACCGAAGATCGCAACGCCGCTAGCATCGCGCAAAAGGAGATTGTCGATGAGATCCACGATGACCAAGTGGACTTCAATGAGTCGTCGAACAACGCCACAAGAGCGCAGTCTATATTGAAGGATGAAGTTCTGGACGCCGACGGCAACGAAGTCGCGAGACGACATGTCGATGAGTACATGTTGGCATTGTACAGAGAAGAATTTGGCAAAGAACCATACAGGCCGCCGACAGATCGGCAGAAGAGGAATAGGAAGGGCCAGGATCCGCATGTTCGGCAGAGGAAGAAGAAGTACTGAGGTGGTTCAGACGTCTAGAGGCAAATACCCTTGAGCAAAATGTATTAACAGAGATTGTAACATTAGTATATGGAGCGCGCATTGCATTGGCATAGGGTTGATGGAGAAAACGACCCACATATCCTTCAACTTTCATCAATGCTCTCAATCCCCATGAATTACGTACATCTCAGAGCCTTGGGCCGGTCTATAAATGTATGCGCATGGATCATCGTAAGACAAATCAGGCGCTCGAGAGCCCTGCGTAGATGGATGATGCAAGTATACCAGAAGTCGCACTTAATGGTATATAATGCGCACACGATAGACAGCTCACAGAATCCTTTGGTTCCAATCGCTCTAACTCTGGGGTATCGAGAAAGCTCACAGACATTCTCCATGCCAGCTATCGCAGCCATCCTCTGACATTTGAAACAGTATTCGCAGACTTGAACAACAATATCAACAATGTTTTGGCGAAGTGCACACGTTTAGCATCGTTCAGACGTGCAAGAGCACTTGAGGTGTTGGTAGCGTGCTTTTTGGACAACTCAGTGAGAAGGCACCGATTTGTCTTTTGGCCACTTGAATGATTTCAGGAAATACGGTGATGTAATAAGTTAGTGTAATTTTGTTCATCTGAGTTAAATATGGTAACACGTGATTCGGGAGTTGTGGGCTAGGAGAAGTGTACCCTCAAATACATGGTTCCCTCAAGGACGGACTACCTGATGTGGCTTGAAAGGAGCGGTGAACTTCCACGTCTAAAAAAAGGTATGTACCAAGCCATACTAAGAACATGAAGACGTCTCTCGTGCAAGTACTGGCTAGTTCCAGGATGTACTGTCAACTTACTTTTGACTACACTTATATCCTCACTTTTCTTCCTGGCTAAGTAAATCCTCAAACTTCTCCCCAAGCACCTTCTCCGTCTTCTTCCAGCCCTGTCCCAGTCGAAAACAAAAGTCTCTCAAGTCCACACGTCGGAAATTATCAAGCTCCAGTAACATCTTGCTCAGTAGCTGCTTGCAGCACTCGTCGTCATACAGCGCAGCGAGAAGCCCTTGGTACATTGTCGATTTACGTGTGTACTTTGCATCCTGGACATCAGCACCGCATGCAAGTTGCATAGCATCGGTGTAGATGTCGCGGTAGAGATTATACGACCACGTCATATACGGCCATGTAGCCATGGTGTGATGCTGCAGCCAATCGCGACGAAGAAATGTTGGCAAGGAAGTATACCCCACACACGCAGGCGCAGCCATGCAGCCGTCCCAGTCGATGATGCCGGTGACGTTTCCTCGATGGTCGACGATGATGTTTTGCAGATCGAGGTCGTCGTGGTGGAGGACAAAGGGCTCTGCTTCATCGTTGCTGTCGTTGTTTTCTGAAAAGGGAAATTTCGATTGCACGATTTCTGGCAGTTTTCGTACGCCGCGGTATTCATCTTCGCCTTCTGTATGCGCGTATTCCTTGATTAAATTCACCAATAAGCTGGATGAAGGTCACTACAGAAAATTGTAATTGTACAAATCAAGCAACAGTGAACAAGTCTTCTTTGCAACTTTCCTACTCGTACATAAGCTCTCAATTATCCGTTCCAAGCCAGGTTATCACCACTTTCGAACATTACAACCAGGACTGAGCTCATTTCCAGCCCTGTGCGAACTTATCAAACATAGCTAACAAGCACGAAAATTGAACAGCGAACACGCTCAAAGGATGGTAAACGGTTTCGACAAGAAGAAGGTCAAGGCCTTGTATGCCACATATGGCGCGCAAGATCTGTACAACAGCGGCTCGTTTAAACCACTGACTCGTAACTTAACGACAAGAGCTCTTCTAAATCGAGGTCACCACTGCGAAAGGTCCCAGGGGGCAATGACGCAACGGTGCTACGATGAGTTTCACCACGCATACTGTACGGAGTGGACTACGCGGAATGACAAGCGCGAGCGATGTGGAGAGCGCTTCGCTCTACATTCGGGCGGTTGTGGTACACATCCACGGAGCCAAGGTTATAACTCGGCCTTGTATCACGCAGCTGATGGCAAAGATATTGAACTGTCCGATTTCGATGATCCAGCGCCACTCGTCCATGAAAACAGGTCTCAGGATGAGAGGGAAGACGTGGAGACCGAGATGGCGTTTGTAGACGCGGAAGCAGAAAAGTATCTTGAACAGAAAGGTGTCCTCCCCGAGAACTTCTACTCCCGATATTTCGCACAGCGACCAAAGGAGAAGACTTACGCAGGACTTGACAAGGCTTCTAAGCTTCAGGAAGCCATCGCTAACAAACAGACGAGGACGGGCAAGAAAGTGGGCAGGGGTATAAATTTTGGGAAGAGCACCGGGCGTAAAGGTCGTGGGCGCGATGCAACTTACGATGGGGATGCTCTTCGATCAGAAGACACTAATCAGACTGTAGCGCGGCGGTCGTACGCACCCAAGGGAAGGAAACTCAAGCTGCCAATGGAAGTGCCTCGACACGATCAGGAAGAACAGCCACAGGAGAACAAGGCAGAGCGGGCGCAGGAACTTGCTGGGAAGATTTTCGGTAAAATGGCCGGCCTTTAAGAGCATGTGGCACTTGCTCCACGAAATTTCTTGAGACAGCATTGTTCTGAGCATGAAGGGACTCTAACGGGGTCCTAAGTTACTCCACAGCCTCTCGATGTGCTTAGTTACCTCTTCCGAATCCTAATTTGAACGCAGGATAGACTGTTGGTTACAGCGGAAATATTTTGTGCGACACATGAATGTGTCATGCCACTCTGTGAAGTTCAAACGTGCCTTCCGAACAATAGAGACGAGCATATTGGCCTACAATACTCTCCGTAGTTACCGGTAGATAAGCTAGCCTACGGGGTAGCTCGGCCTTGCAGTCGCTCAGGCTCGCAGTTCAACGCGAGGGCTTTTTTTGGCGGCTTCGCAGCACGGGGGGCTTCTTTAGTAGCTTCGCGGGATAGGGGGCTTCTTCAAATATATAATATAGCTGTAGCCTATAGAGTAGCCTAGTACTCTATTTAACTCCTGTTACAGCTATATTGCAACGGCCGAGGCCCAAAATACAGCAAAAGCGTGTTGTATACCGTGAGATTGTATTAGTTAGAGTTGAGAGTCTCATGGATGAGGCGGCTCAAGCTATCTACAAGCAGGCACTGCCAAGGCACTAAGCCTAAATGAGAGATCCTCCATGGAAACTCCATATCCGATATGTTCTGTGGCATATATTGTCTGTGCTATTATCTGTAGACTTTGCAGATAGTCTTAGCAATTTACGATTGCGTTAAAAGAGAAATAGTAAGAAAGTAGACCCCTGTTTACAGACTAAAGAGGGGATTTAACAGCTAATGCTACGCAGAATTGTATTATGTAAGTACAAACTTTGCTATAGGGCTGCTTTCTGGCTCCTGTGTAACGAAATTGTAGCCAATAAGAAGCTGCTTTGCAGAGGTCTTTAGCCAACAACAACAAAGCTTGGCGAAAATTCGAGTACAATATAGATGACGAAGTGGATGTGAAGCTGTGACAGGCATGATTTGGCTAGCGTAACGCATTGACCCCTTCTCACCACACCCCTGCATCCCACCTTCCTGATCACAGCACGATCATCCACACGCGATTCACAAAGCAAGCCACCCTCCACTTGAACTCGTGTACCGTGAGACTTGCCACCTGTTTGCTCTGCATGATCCGTGCCTCTCATCATTACTCTACTGCAAGCCATAGTCCAAGCCAAGGCGCCCGTTCCCAATCGAAGACGCCTGGGCGGCTCGTTCTCACGTATCTTCCATCACTTCGCCTATGTACCGCTGTTGATATGCTATCTTCAATATCCTCTATCTTTACGGAGAACCTCACGATGTCTGGTGATCATCATGTCGTGCTTAAGTGTCAGGCACTCAACTTGATGTCTCGGACTCTCGGAGCATGCGATAAGCTGGTCAACATGCCACAGCGCATTCGTTTTCGTGTCGCTCCAATGGGGTCCTAGAATTCTGGCCAGCAACATCCGCGCACCCTGAAGACCTACAACATCATCGAACACGGCATCTGGGCGTGCATGAGGAGGAAATGAAAGCCGTGGTACCTCTGATGGCATTTAAGTAAACACTGCTCGGCACCCTGCCGTTGCTGCCGTTTCTATCTCCACAAAGAACACGTAACGATCTGGTTGATACTGGAGTTTTGTAAGAGTTACAGATTCGCTCGCTTCTCTTTTCGCTCATTTGACCTCAGTCGACATTTGCTTTGTTCACCATGTCTTTTTCGGCCAAAATCACGGCTTTCAGCCTCATTGCATCGTGCATGAACACTTGCACGGCCGCTCAAGGTGGCGTATGGGGTCCTGTGATCGATTTTCCAATTATTCCAGTCGCAGCCTACATCGTTCCAGAGTACCCAGAGTCGCATCGTATGATGGTCTTTTCTGCTTTCAGTCCCAACTCTTTCGGTGGCGACCGCGGCCGTACTCAATTCGCCGAGTTTGACCATCGTACTGGGGCGATATCGGAACGTCAGGTCGCTGAAACACAACACGATATGTTCTGTCCTGGGATGAGCTCTCTAGCAGATGGACGATTGGTCATCACCGGCGGCAGTAATGCCGAGCGGACAAGCATCTACAACCCAGACTTGAATACGTTCACTCAGGGAGTCAACATGCAAATAGCCCGTGGCTACCAAAGTAGCACAACCTTAAGCAATGGTAAGGTCTTTACCATCGGTGGCTCTTGGAGCGGTGCTCTTGGCGGCAAGAATGGAGAAATCTACGACCCGGCGACCGACCTATGGACCCTCCTTCCAGGGGCAGTCGTAGAGCCAATGTTGACGTACGACCACGAAGGCATTTTCCGAGAGGACAACCATGCATGGCTGTTTGCATGGCGCAACGGTTCGGTATTCCAAGCCGGCCCATCCAAGGCTATGAACTGGTACTACACTGATGGTGGAGGTGGAGTGACTCCAGCAGGTATTCGCGATTCCGTCAATGATGCCATGTGTGGTGTCAACGTAATGTACGATGTCGGCAAGATCTTCTCGGCTGGAGGAGCGCAATACTATTACAAAGCCCCGGGACTCAGCAGCGCCCACCTTATCTCCATTGACCAGATTGGAGCGCCGGCTACAGTCGAACGACTACCTGACATGAAGTACGCTCGTGCCTTCGCAAATGTCGTCGTTCTTCCCGATGGCAAGATTTTGATCACAGGAGGCCAAGGTTGGGCAGAAGGCTTCACAGACCTCAATCCTATATTTTCGCCGGAGCTGTTCGACCCAGCCACTAAGACGTTCACGGAACTCTCTCCTGAAGCTGTTCCAAGAAATTACCACTCCGTTTCTATCTTGCTAGCGGACGGCACGGTGTTCTCTGGGGGTGGCGGTCTCTGTTTCGATGATGGCACTGGCGCCGTGTCACAACACTGCCGTGACACAGTCGATCATCCAAACGGACAGATCTTTACGCCGCCATACCTTACTACGGGCGCTGCTAGACCATTCATCAGCAGAATTGTAACCACTATTGTTGCACCGGGCGGTGAGCTAAGGGTCACGATGGAAGGCACTGCTGAGGGGATCACGTTCTCCTTGATTAGAATCGGAAGTGTTACGCATAGCATCAACAGTGACCAGAGACGAGTACCCCTGACTCCAGAGCCAACGAATGGAGTCGAAGTGGTTTTGCGGCTGCCTGGAGATTCTGGGATCGTGCTTCCAGGGGCTTGGTATCTGTTTGCAGTGAGTGCTCAAGGAGTGCCGAGTGTTGCGAAGACAGTCTTTGTGCGTTTGTGATTGATATAGCGTGAGATATGTGAAGGCTTGGTATTCAACCTGTAGCTCACAGTGAATGCACGGTTGAGCACCTCAAATCTGTAGAAGATTAACGAATGTAGAGATAATAACATGATTGGGACAGCCCATGTACAACACACATACGTACCAGTTCCATAAATCGAGCTTCGCGACTCAACTCTTCTTCTCTCCACCCTCCTGACTTTTCTTGCTGTCCATCTTCTTCTCTTCTTTGTCACCTGACCCGCTGCCACTGCCCTTGTAATGGCTTCCCTCTTTGCCTGGCTCAAAGACGGTATTACCTACGAGATGGATGAGTGTCGTGACACTTCACGAGAAGATTCATCGAGACATGGTGCACAGTCTCGCTCGCGACCACTTACAGGATGCACAATGTGCATAGAGACCGTCCTTCGTCACGTCTGCGTGTGCGCCACATTCGGGACATTCGGGCATGATTACGAGAGAAGGAATTGAGCACCGATGTGTCAGGTATCACGTGTCTTGGTTGTCTAGGGCGATAGTGCGATTGGTTGTGTTTGGGTGTGTGGCCAGGATCCGAAGATCTCCACGATGCGCTACCGTAGGTGTGGGGTGTGGTTTCGTCATCCAATGAGACGCTTCACCAGCTTTGGTGCATGCGACATCCAAACCACATAGCTCAGATCATTTCCAACCACCTTCAAAAAATCATCAAGCAGCCCAGTGTCGTGCTGCTTCGATCGCGATAATGCTGCCACACGCTAGGATTGATCGCACCGCTAGTTGTATCATCTGTATTGTCCCATGTCAACGACTCAGTTGACACCCACCGCCCACCATCCGTGGTCCGCGAAGCCACCAATATCCATTTTTCGGATGCCATGCCCGCTATGAGCGACCGCAGTGAAGGTATTGTGGCGAACCGGCAGCACGTGCAGCCGCCATTACTACGGACCAGGATGGCGGTCGCGGATGCGCTTCGGGTAGCATGGCCGCGGGAGCCGCTGCATAAATTATTGCACACCAATCGAGCTGACGATGCCGTACAGATCGACATATGTAGTATGATTGAGGACACAGCGGAGACTCCTCTATGGAGCTGAAATTTGTACAAACGGCTTGGGAAAAGGAACTGCTGCTGTCGCGCGAAGCGGAGCTATATTTCTGCGCACGATCTCAAGCCCCTTGGAATAACCTTCAAAGAAGTGCATTCATGGTCTGCGTTGAAGCCCAGTCCGAGGACAGCACACCTGGAGCATGATTACTCCGTAACTTGATGTAGCCTTCGCCCTAGCTTGGTGTTCTGCGGACGAAAGCGCAGATAGGTATCAGGGGGGTCGACATCACCCGCAAGAATCCTCGAGCATCATGAATCGTGCAATCTACAACATGTCCACAACGCGGCCTCAATCGATCCAGGTCGTAACCTATGGCAGCCATTAAATTGATTGCCCAACCCCTGCCTTGCATAAAAGGATCGAATTTGTGAACCACAGAATTCCTGCGGTGGCTGTTCGGTAACGACATGGAGCGAGGCGAAACCTTTCACCGGTCCTGCTTCGTTCCAGTCACTGCAAGTTACCAGGGTTAGCATCGGGCTGGCATACGGGCTGCTCGTACATATCATGCGAGAGGCACTCGTGTGCTTACCCACAAATGGCAGCTAACGTTTGATTTCCCGTCTGTAGTACTTCGAGGGTCTACGATCGGGCACTTCGGCATCGAGTAATGGTGCTCCAAAGCACACAGTAGAGACATGATACGCTGTGTGATGCCACGAGCTCGCAATTTTGCCTACGTTATATAGCAGCATTTAGCGCGGGGTTCAAGGAGTCTTTATCACGATGCAGCAGTAAAAGCTTGCCGGTAGACTTCTGCCCAGTACCACTTTTCTTTTGTTGTTTCCAACATGAGTTTCAGGAAACTATTGGAAGGATGCTGTCATCTCACGTGATACGCACGGAATATTTCGTTCTCTATAATGTTGATCACGAAGGCAGAGAAGCCTGCCACCATCCATCCATACAAACCCGCGAACGCAACGCAATGTCACGTGCCATTTGATATTTACATCATCACTGTCATAACACTTTGTGGGCATTTTAGCATCTCTGCAAAGGTTTGCAGCGGGCGAAGCGGTTACATCTCGCAGGCTCGCTTATAGTTCGGCCCATGTGGCGGAACTCCGAGATGTTCATTTCTGTTACATAACTTAGCGACTCTCTCCGCGTCATTGTCAAATTACTTCCAGTCCACTCCGACGCTACATCGCACAAAAGGGGATTTACGAATCGTCATCTTCGAAATGTTACTCAAGAATCATGTCGCAGCAGAGCGCTGAAGAACCAATCAAATCGACCATGTCGTGAGACTGCCGCGACAAGACCGTGTCTACATACATCATGCCCGCCCACTAGCTTATATGTAGGACGCGTTTGCTTTGTCCAACGTAGCGCACCCTGGGTAGTCTGGGGTGCATAACTAGTTTCGAAAAAGCCGGCGACGTTCGGCGTGGCTCTTTCCAGATTCCTTTCCTAGCAGGGTTGTGTTTACCTCACATCAGCGCCTCGCAACTCTCTTCTCCCTCATATACCAAGCTTCTTCCTTCCAACGTTTGCCCAGCTATCCGTTGCATGTAGTCAACGAATAACTGACTTCACACTGTTCAAGCCGTTATCTACTTTTACTGCCTTGCGCAACACCATCGCGCCCTTCGCAATGCCGTGGGACCCATTCGTTCCCGTTGAACGTCGCATACAAAGCGGCCTTGCACATCTACCGCTTTGGATTAGCAGATGGCTTGGCTTCCGCGGCAAGGCTCTACCTCCTTCGCCATCGTGGATAGTCTGCTTGTACGGCTTCATTGGCGCTTTTGGCGGTCTTAGCATCATCATAGCTATTTTCAAGCATACGGAATATTTCACAATACGCCTGATACCGCCAATAGTGGCTTCGTTTGTGAGTATAATAAGATCGGGCTTGAGATGCTTGTTTGCTGATGTCTATTCAGGGCGCTTCAGCGATATTGTGTTATGGAACTATCGATGTACCATTGGCTCAACCCCGCTCACTCATCTTCGGCCATTTCTTCAGCGGCTTGGTTGGAGTCATTGTTGCCACTATTTTCCAATTTAACCTGGATGATGACCCGTTCCCACGGTTGCAATGGCTTGCAGCCAGTCTAGCGACAGCCATCGCACTCATCGTCATGCATCTTACTAAAACTACTCATCCACCAGCTGGAGCGACAGCACTACTTCCTTGCATCGATCAGCACATATGGGCACTGAGGTGGTACTACCTCCCGGTGCTTCTACTGTCGTCTGCGATTGTTCTTGTTACTGCGCTCATGGTCAACAATATTCAGCGCCAGTATCCGAAGTTCTGGGTGGCGCAGATTCCGCCAGCTCCTGCGCCCAAAGTTGAGAAGAAGGAGGAGGAGCATAAGGCCTCGGTGGCTGAAGGATCTTCGGTCGGAAGTACACATAGCGCACATGGCGACCTTGAGCGTGGTCCGTCATAGCTGGGGTGCGAGATACTGGATTTGAAATGTATGTTTCTCTACTTGAGCATTTGGGACGTGATATAGATGCTTCAATTCGCATCGACTTTGCATCGACTAGTTGCCTCATCACGTCAAGTCTATTGTTGTGTTCTTGCGAGCAATTTTGCTCACTCGATTGCCAGCCTGTGTGTCTCCTTTACGTTTCCTCGATTCGCCTTTTGGTACAGAAAAAGCAGGGTCCAGGTTTTCTGGCGGCACGACCTTTCGCAGCAAGTAAGTTGGGATCTCACACTCCACCCGGTAGTTCGGCTCGAACAGTGGCTCCTCAGTTTCGTTGGGCTTCTTGGGCTTATTGCACCAATAACCAGGCATCAAGCCCTCAAAGACCAATTGGCGCAGTTTCGTCAAGCCGAATGGAGAGAAGGTGATCTTCCGTTCTAGCGGCATCGAATTGTCGCCTTGCTTCTTCCTTGTCTGAACCAATTGGATCTGGTGGACGATTTCGTGTGAATTGTAGTCATCCATATCAGCAAGGGTCCGAGTAAGCAGAGTTGGAACCACCCAGTCCATATAGCCTTTACCCCAGGTGTTGTATCTATGGCTTGTCACCTTCAACAACTCAACTTCGTTTATGCTGCGTCGAGAACTTTGCGCCAATTCCGGGTTATCAAGAACGTTCGCATCGGAAAGCACTTTGGGCCTATTATAGCTCTGCAGGGTGCTGAACTTCGGGAATGCGACTGGCACTACGATCTGGATGTTCTCCCGCTTGAAAAACGGCAAAAGTACCCTTGTCTTCCACTTGTCGCAATCGTCCTGACTTTTCGCATTGCAAAGGTTGACTCCGAGACCTGATTGTGCTGCCTTGAGGGCTGTCGCCGCACCACATCTTACGAGGCCAATCCTGTCGTAATCACCACCTGCGAGCATAGCGAAAAGTACACAAGCTTCACGCCTAAGACGATACTTGCTGCTCAAGATGTCCGCCCGGACGACCCGCACCGTCTTGGCCGCTTTTTTGGTGTAGCCCTTGTTGCGATTGTCATAGCCTGCTTCTCGGGGTATGCGATCGTCACGAAGCCAAAGCTGGCAGCCGAACATTAGACAGTCCGAGTCCTGCGACCATACGGCATCGACGATTCCGAGCTGTGCTAGATGGCAGCACTCCGCTTCCGCCTCACCTGGCGCATCAATCGCGGGAATGCCGAAGTGCTTGAGTGTTTCTTTCAGCAACTCGCGATCCTTTGGACTGACTTTGCGACCTCCGGCAGGGCGACCATGCTTTGTTGGGACACAGGGGCCGTCAAAGACAAACACAAGCTCGACGTTGGCCGTCAGGAGATTACATATTCTATAAAATATGGCTTTCTCGACTGGATTGGCTTCTGGAACACCTGCATAGAAGATCAGTTAATGCGAGCTCACATCATGATAAGAAGTATGGTGGTGACGCACTTCGACGGATCGCAGCGACCTGTTGCGGCGATACATTGTTGAAACGCCAATCTGCTTCATCGATGGCAATCTTCAGAGGCCTGCCCTTGTCACGGTAGTGTTGCTCGGCGAGCTGTGCGATAGGAACGATTTCTTCGCAAGCTTCGATAGTCGACCGGAGCCTTGACTGTTAGTCTTAGGCCGTTAAGAATGGCGCAAATGTACATACTCAGGAATGCCCATGGTTGTTGCATCAACGATTGTATCTCAGCAACGCAACATGGAAGTCCCCAGGGATTCTGAGGGAGCAACCAAGTGTCAGATTTCAGAAGTGTCGAGCAACGTGCGTTCTAGCGCGAAAAACGCGTGGCACAGCGGGATGATGTTATGCAGATCCGTTTTGCAGCAGGATATGAGTTTTGGCGGGCTCAACGGTGTCGTCGCGTAAGGTGCTCCGCTAGAGGTGTGCTGTATGTACTGAGCGATGATGAGCCGAGATTGAACGTGGAAGGAGAGGACATCGCCTCATATACTCCGGAGTCCGTACTCCGAGCCGGTTTCGAGGCATGGGTCAACCGCGACAAATCGCTCATTACCCCGCGTCGTACCGTCACATTTCCCCTTGGTCGACGCGAGGTCAGGTGACTTTTTCTAGTGCGATAATTCACGCTCCACCGTTCGTACGGTCAATCGCTCCCTTCAACCCTTTTCAGCCACCAAAACCTCACAAGATCTGCACGACCACGACGAGCCTTGAACAGAATGCGACACGCCCACGATTTGAGCAGCGTAAACTACAAAATTCCACATTATGCTGAGGATGTAATCTCATGGTGAGGTATGGATTCATCGCGGTGTGATTATGCTCCTTTAGCACTTCACACATGGGGAAATGCATGCTCCCTTCCAAACTCACTGTGCATAGCCTTGCCGCAAACAATGTGCTTGCGCACCGCAAAGTCTTCCCAAAGTCAGGTGGCAGCGACTACGACGAATGCGACTACGTATACGACGACTACGGCTACGACGACTACGACGACTACAGTGACATACAGGACGAAACTTCGGAACTGGAGGGCACAGATGATGAGGAATTCTACCAAGGACACGATATGGAGAAGGTTGAGAACTTCCTCGCAAAGTATCCCTATCCAGATGAAGAGAACTCAGCAAATGGTGTCATACACCCGAAAGATCGACCATGTAGGCCAAGTAACTCAGACGATATTTCCTCAAAGGCGATCGATCATATAAGGGAGACCGTCGCAGCAGACCCAACCATTAGCATGATCATGAGACACGTGAAAAGGGAGTTAAGGGTGCGGAAAGCTGTAAAAGTCGCGGGAAATGAGGAAGCAGACTACGCAAAATTGTGTGAATTCCGAGACAAGATAAGCGAATGGCGATTTCTATAACATATCGACACACGGGACGATTGGGGAAACAGGAGCTGGGAAAGCGTGCTCGGGTACGACCAATTGTAACCGGGACCCACCAAACTAGACCAAATCAATGTTCTCAAAGATGAGATTCAACATGTTTTCATTAATGGATTTTGGCGGATATATCACCTTTTACACCCATTCAACAGTATCAAGGCAGGTTAGGCTTCTTCGGCGTTCAATTCATCGCATTCTGGAGACAGTGCATGACGCGAACGGCAGTAACATTACGCTTGAGAATAGAAGTACCATACCAAGTTCAATGTCAATATACGCTATTGTAATGAGTGCAAGTATTAATCTGGAATTTTCCACCGTACCATTCTCACCTAGGAGGCTATTGGTTCAGATCAACCCGCTCTCCGTCACACTCTTCTTCGTACCCACTGTCTCTCCTTTCCTCGTGTCCACCTTAGTCACTGCCGGTGGTTCCCTCAAACACGTTATCTTGTGGAACATGCTCAGATCGGGACGTTCTGCATCGCTTGGTGGCGGCGGTCGAGGTGGTGCTTTGGCGTATCTTTGCTGCGGTAGCGATATCTCTGGCAAGATGATATCTCGATGCGATGCAGCGTTTGATGTGGGAGTAAACATGGCTCTTTGTATGGTGTGTAGTGGCTCATGCACGAGGTATGACTTTGAACCCAAAGATTCGTAAGATTCGTAGGGTTTGCCACCGATGGTGTTGCCGGACCTGTGCTCGGAATGGCGGCCTGGCCTAGGAGAGGGTTTGCAGCGCGCGGCGTGCAGGATATTTACGAGGGGTTGGAGAGTTAGAGTGCATGAGAGGATCACGCAAATAGTGGATTGGCTTTGCGTGATGATGGCATAGGGTATGTATTTAAATGTCGCGTCGTCGATAGAGGAGAAGGCGTGTTGGAGATATATGAGACGAAGAACTGACGCTGCTATGAGCCTGGAGCCATGTTAGTTTGATTGCTCTGCGTCATCAGCAGGTGGACTGAGCTTACAGGATGCGCAAACAGAATATCAACGTCGCTAGTGTCTTCTGGCGGTAACCTAGCTCCAATGTCCACACCGTGTGGAAAGAAAGAGCGATCAAAGCTACATCGACGATGATATCGACCACCGTTGCTGTGATCCAAAAAGGTACCTGATGACAGGTCAATTTCATCATGTCACGATGTAGTAAGGCACAAACATACCATCGGGATACATCTCCCTGCCCAGATGTCCCACGGTCGTGGCATCTCACACTCAAACACGATACCAGTCATTACAGCGAGTGTCCACGTCAGAACTACAACCCCTACAAGAATGACTCCGAGCCGTTGCATTAGAGTTTCCGCTGCTCTATGAAGGAATAGGATCATAGAACACTTGGAGATGCTCAGAGCGAACACGAATAGTATAGTCGAAGCGAAGACTTTGATCTGAATCTGGTCGATGTCGCTCGAGCTCAACAGACAGTCCCTCTTGCCGAGACCTGAGTCCACTGCTGTTGTGATGACAATCGTTGCACCCAAGCTGCATAGCGAAGCCGCGACTATGATTGCATCGTCTGAAAGTGCTAGATGACGAAGTCGTCGTGACCGCCAATGACTTATTATCCTCACTGCGGTGCATAGTGCCTTGAGTATTTTGTCAGCACTATAAAGCAGCAGAGAGCAGATGAATGACCTACTAAAAGGCATGCGAGAAACCAAGCTACAATTACCAGAATGATACCGTGGTTTTGAGAGGTAATGAGCGCATTGGCATGTTGGGGTGTCGAATTACACATTGTCGTCTTTGGCAGCCCTCGCATGCGGAAATTACATCGACATGAGTTTTGATTAAAGGTGTATTGAAATGGACATTGACGATAGAAGAATTGTTGAATGGGCCAGTAGGCCAAATGTCTTTGCTATCAGACGGATGTGAATGCATACTCGTAAGACTCTTACAAATTCCGGGGTCGTCAGACCATCGTGTCCCTGCGTTTGCATTCAAGGGATGGCAATTCAAACTCCCGACTCGCCACATCTCGATTGAAGCAGACCGAAATAGCAGCGGAAGTAGGAACGAGCAGCACGAGCAAATCACAGGAGAAGATGTCCGAAAAGAGCGCAAGGAGATGCAGGTCCGTAGTACGCATGAATGGTTCTAGATTGTAGGACTATCGTAAAGCTGAACGTATTCCAGAGTGTTGGGATGCCAGGCAGCGCCACGGTGGTGCAAGGAGGTGGTACGGAACGCGTGACCACTATATCCGGCCATGTCCTGGCATTCATATTTAGAGTAATCAAGGAAATATGCTTCATCCACGTCATGGCCTGTTCTGTGTTCGTTATGGCCGGTCTTTCATGACCTTGTCAATGGGTGCGGCTGTATGCTTTTCTGAAACGAAAGACGATATGGACGAAAAGCAAAAGCTTGACTAGACATCTCCGTTGTTGAGTTCCCGGCCACTAGAGCTCGACGAGGTACGTGCCGTGGTAAGCGAAGTCCGGTGTTGGTGGTGAGTGGCTACGACGGCGAGTTATGCTCCGATAACGCGAAGCCCAGTTGGACCTATACGACCCTCTAGAGAATGAAATATTTGCTCCGGCTCTGATGGGGCGTGAGAAGGAAAGCCGTTGAGGCGACTCGGGATCTTACGAAACATGTTACGAAAGAGCTTGTGGTGTCGGCATTGGAACCGTTCCTAGATGGAGGAGGCTCTGCATCACAGTATTTCGATGTTGGACCACACTGTGCTCAAAGTCCTTGCAGGGGCTCGAAGCACATCCAAAGTGAGTCTCAGACATGTGTCAGTTCTGAGTCCTGACGACGTGTACAGGAGTGAAGGTGGCACAACGGGAGGGTAGGGTATCCACGCTACGGAGTATATGCATCACACTAGCTTATCGATAGCGGGGGTTTTTAGCCAACGCTCACAAACCCGGGCATCAGGAGCATTGAACCGTGTCACCTACCCAAGTGCGCAGTCATGGTATGTACCCTCTACACCTCACATTGTTTTGGAACCGAAGACGCTGACTTGCATAGGCTCCGATCAAGAAGCGCACAACCACACGCGCGAAGTTGGCGCGTGCTGCCCGACCCGCAGCCACCCTCCCTCAGCCCGAGGCACCCGATGACAGCTTGTTTCCTGCATCCAAGAAGGACAAACAAAAGATCAAGCACTCTTCATTCGTCTCCAAGATCGAGAAGTCCTCTTTCAAGTCCCAAAAGCGCCGAAGGCCCAACAAGAAGCTTGTCGCCAACCTTGAATCATTGGCAGATGCGCTCTCAGGCCTTGATGATGCCGATGCTGACGGCAAGGTCGAAACAAGCCAGGCCAAAGTCCAACGCAAGAGCTTGAAGAGCCGTCCGGGAGCTATGAAGAGGAAGGAGAAGCTTGAGAAGCAGGAGAAGGAACGGTTCAATCAGAATTTGGTACAGCTTGCGAGCACCACACAAGGAAGAGCGATACAGGATCGCTGGGCCGCTTTGAAGAATCACGTTCAGAATACGATGGAAGTCAAGCCGGAGTTTGTAAAGACGCAAAGCGCGACCTGAGCGAATAACAACTTCTAAGAAGAAATTTCGCCATGGCCAGTCACGACCTCCACGCCAATGGAAGACTCGAGGTATCGATTCTGCTATGTGGTCGAGCAGAGATAAATGCATTCGACCGACATGCAACACATTGCTGCAAGGAATTTGCAAAACGACCATACACGCCTGAGACACAAAGCGAGACTTGTACATGTCCCAACATGGCAGCAAAGCTGCAAGGCATGCGGCAATGGACCATACGCGGTGTCAATCACCTCTCGCGGTAGATGCAAACTGGCTGCAGCAAAAGAAACATGCGATGAAACCATTCAAAACGACCCCGACCTTGATAGCGCGCACAATGCGGCGAGGCAAGCATTCTACTTCGTAGATTTGATGAGCCTTGAGACTTCGGCTAAATTTCGGCAAATAATCTGTGACATCATCGCGTTCTCCAACAACACACTACATGCAAACTAACATGGCGTTTCCGGAGAACCCGTATAATCATATTGTCGCCGCTACGATGCACGAAGCTGTTCTACGTGATAAGGTGGCCGCTCGAACAAGGTGAACCCTCCAGTCTGCGCCCTCAACCCCCCTTTGTCCTGCCACCTACGCTTGCACGCAACCCTCAGCGTAACGCGGCTTACATGTCGCTCCTGTAAATGCTCTGTACATAACTTTCATTCTACGATACCCTCGCTTTAGCTCCTTTTATATTTGCATCGTCAATCATGTCTTATCTCAAGAGACAGACCACTCGCATCACTGGCACCGACCACCAGAACGATGAACGTCGCAACAGCGTCGTCGGGAGGCAATCCACCGGCGAAGTGCCTCACGCGAAGAAACCTCGATCTCGACCACCGAGCTCCCTTCGCGATCATCTCCCATTCCCTATGAGCACTTTACCTCCAGCATCAGGCCCATACTCTGTTGGAAGCATGGAAATCGAGGTTCCAGCCGAAAATCCGCACACCATATCACACATCACAAGGGATGGCAGGCATCTAATTCAACTGGAGACTGTCCTCTTCACTTTGTACTATCCTGCAGCGTTCGGCAGTGGATCTGGACCCGCGCCCAACGGCGAGAAGAAATGGAGTCGAGAAACCTGGGCTCCACGGCCGAGGAAGGAAACGGCAAAGGGTTATGCGAAATTCGCTGGCATACCTGAATGGACGGGTGTCGCTTGGACCGGAGCGACGACCATGCTGACCAAGCTCAGAGCCTTCCGCAACACTCCACCAGCTACACATTGGCCACCGGAAGGCAATTCGAAGAAACATGGCTACAAAGTCAAGAACGAGCAGGGGCCACCGCCGGTGGGAGTCGATAGGGATCCTATATTTCCCCTCTTGATGTTCAGCCACGGATTGGGGGGATCAAGAACTGCATACAGTACCTTGTGCACCGAGTTCGCCAGCTACGGCTTTGTAGTATGTGCCGTAGAGCACAGAGATGGAAGCTGTGCCCGGACATTCGTCAATCACAACAAGCGAACGAAAGGTAAAAAAGATAAGCACGGAGGATCGAAAGCGGGACAGGAAGCATGCGACGTTGACCCAGACGGCGACAAAGAAGCTGGAAAATGGAAGAATCTCGATCATACTGACGAAGAACTAGCAAAGGGCTATCACCATATTGTATGTCGATTTACCCGGGACTCAAGGACCAGGCAGAGCTCAACTGACTTGTGAAGGACTACATTTTCCCTAAAGATAATCCCCGGGACACGGCACCGAACAATGAGCAAGGCGTCGACCGAGAACTTCGCAACGCTCAGATTGAGTTGCGACTCTGCGAATTGGAAGAAGCATACCGCGTTTTGAAGATAATAGCCGCTGGTGACGGGGACCAAATTGAGCGAGACAATCTGCGCGGCGAAGGCTACGTTGGTGGTACGTCGAGGGGACTGAAAGGCGTGAGTTGGGCGCATTGGAAGAATCGCTTCCATGTGGACAAGATGATAATGGCTGGACATTCTTTCGGCGCTGCAACGGTAGTAGAAGTCCTCAGGCACACTGACCGGTTCACAAACGTGCAAGCTGGCATCATCTACGATATCTGGGGGTCAGTACTGCCCAAGCAAGCAGTCAATTTCAACTCATGGATAATAACGATCCTGACAGAGCACCCATCAAACCGCCGGCGGAGGATCCAAAACATCGCATACACCTGCCCATTCTTGGTATCAACTCTGAAGCATTCATGTACTGGCAATCAAATTTCGATGCCGTACATTCTCTCATGGAAGAAGCTAGCGAAACTGGCTCACCAGCCTACCTTCTCACGGTCAGAGGATCGGTTCACATTTCGCAGTCTGACTTTTCCATCCTGTACAGACATATCGTGTCCTTTTTCCTCAAGGCTACTGTCCATCCAAATCGTGCTATTGACCTTAACATCTCGTGAGTTGCCGTCTCAGGTCAAGATGCTGCAAGTACGTGCTAACATCGTCAAAGTGCAAGTCTTGAGTTCCTCCGCCTCGTGACGCCAAGCTACGGCGGTGGTAAATCCATGATAGATCGTTGCATGACCGATGAGTCGATATTGCGCACAGAATTGTTGAAGGAAATGCCGGATGAGCATCGTCCTGACGACCAGTGGATAGCTGCAAGGTTGCGTGTGGACCACGAGTTCAAAAAACGTATGTTTGCAGGCGTGCAGAGAAAAGCGAAGAGAGAAGTCAAAGGTGGCATGGGTGCTGGGTACACCATATCGGACGAAGTTTGGGCTCACTTCAAGCCCACTGAAGAGCAGCTTGAGAAGTGGATAAATGAGGAGGGTCGTGGCGAAGAGCGCATCGACGAACAAGCTGCGTTGAGCGGGCATCCAGGAGATGCTGTAAATGCGACGCGAGACTCGCACGGTGTGGATAGTGACGGTACAACAGACGGTGAGGCCACATCGCTGATGTTAGCTGATGAAGAACGTCGACCAGATGCAAGTGAAGAAAAGGCGGCTTTACGAAGCGATGAAGCCACGCTGCAGAGCTATCAAGATGCCTCTTCGATTACATTACTGGACAGAAGTTGCGAACGCACAACGGCGCCCGGGCAAACTAATGTATCGGCCGCTACAGTAGGGGATGCATCGAACGATGTGCCACCAGGTACATGGCTTGGCATGCTTCCCACACTCAGAGATGGACCCCAGTAGCAATGGAAGTTGTTCCTATGGTGCCATGAGACCACAGTACATGCATGCATGCGGGATCGGCAGGTGGAATTGCTCGCGGGTAGGGTGGGCCCGGTGTACCTGATCGCTCTTTCAGTAGTCAGTATACCTACTCGTGCTTCACGCTGTCAGTATGATGCTGCGCAAATGTGCCCTCGTCCACGGCCACGTATGTCAGCGACGCGCTTTCGGCATCAAGTTAGTGGGCGTGCTGAACCTGGCGAAAACATTGAATGGTACAATCTTGCCACGTGATGCTTTGCCGAGGGCTGTCAATTTGTGTTTACTGATCATGTCCGGTGGTACTCCGGAGTAAGCTGGTTATTGTCCCGCGCCCGCATTTGCTATGCGCAACACCACCACGAAGAACATATGTTGCATGTCCGCGCGTACAGAATATGTCGTTTCGAATTCTATCTACTCGACGCGCTTCACAACGAATTCTAAGCACTAATCTGCTCAACGGTCGCGGACCCAGACCAAAAGCAGCCCATCCCGAACGCAGCACATGAGCCTTCACTAGTGTAAGTCGCCCATACCAGTCGCGGCTTCGGCGGAAGGGCGTGTACGTTTGGGTTCCTCCATTTATAATGGCGGGATGGGCTATCCCCGCAACTAAATGTGCTGAGCCGAGACCGAGACCGAGACCACCTTGTAATAATATTGTGTCTGAGCTGGCACGCTGAATCTGTGAGAGTACAACGACATTTTACTGTAATATTCCAGCATTGCGTCATTTGAGCCTTGGAAACTGTCCATCGGCTTCTCTTGTTTCCAAGTATTGTCCATCTCACAGCGACATTTGTCTCCTTGCAACGCAGTGGGAAGAAAATCGCTTTTCTTTGCACGCAGGCGTTGGTTGTTGGCGGGGCGTCCTAAAGGGGTGTTACTCCTCCTTCGCGTTTCGGGCCGATTCCCATGGTCCTCTCCTACTACAGATATTAGAGGTCTCGACGACAACACGACATGACGAGTTCAGAGTCTGAGAGTGAACAGAAACGTCAGAGGAAGAGATCGCGCACCAGTAACAGTGCGGAGGATGGGGGTAAGGGGGGAAAAAAGGCGAGAGGAAGGCCAAGGGTCGATACAACAGACGCTACAGCAGCGGATGTAAGTGGCTCTACGTTCTGGATGAGTGAGATTGGGAGGAAATCTAGGGAATCATGTTATACGCTTTGCTTGCGAGGTGCACTGTGTGGATGTGCATGCAGCATTGTCTACCCCGTACTATACCCGCTGAAGCTGACAAGATCATAGAGACGAAGAACACAGATTCGCCTCGCGCAAAGAGCCTATCGTCAAAGAAAAGAGACCACCATCTCGTCACTCAAGCAGCAGGGCTTTCAATTGCATTCCATCATCGAGCAGATGAATAAGACTTTCTTGCATTTCAATGACTCGGCACTCAAATCGGGCTTGTTGCAACTGAATACAGGTCTTGCTAGGGAGCTCAAGCATGCTACCGAGACCTTCACATCATTGGCGAAGACTGCTAGTGATTTGGAGGCTGGAGATGAGGATGGTGAGGGCATTGAACAGGGCGGTGAGCCGACTTGTATCGCTCAAGAGCCGATGACTGCTTCGTGAGTGGTCCCTATCCCCCCCATTCCTGAACCCTTGGAGGCCATATCAAGATTTCTCAGCACAAGGTCAAAATTCACCAAGCTTCGCCAAGTTGCTGTCATTTGTATCATGTGCTAATCATCCTTCCAGACCAGCCATAGAAGTTGGATGGGGTTATTCTGCCATGCCAAATCGAACCGAAGGTGGCACACAATCCATCCCAGTTGAGACACAGTCTGACGATTATTTCCAAAACATGAATGGATTCTTTTCACAGGCTTCGAGCACCAGCTTAATACCAAGACGACAATTCACTGTCGAGGAGGTTTGGGACCAGTTCAAAAATTACAATTCGCAATATCAACCCGCCGCTACAGCCCCACACCCACGAGGGTCACTCCCGTTTGGCTTCGTCGACATTCTCAACCAGCAACCAGGCTCTGGCCCCTACACACCTCTGAACCCCGACATCTTTCCCGTCCGTATCCCAACGCCAGACATCACACCTCCAGTAACCCGATTTTCCACACCACCACACCCAATACCATCTCTATCCAACAAGGCCATGGCCCCAGTATTCACATACAGCAACGACGAGACAACCTTCGCCCGCCGTCTCACCCGAGCCACCCTCGAAACTGGCTTCCAGGCTCTTAGCAGCGTAGATGCCAGTCCGTCCGCCCTCAAGCACGTCTTCAAGCTCTCGCTACCCTTTCTCACGCTCGATCAAATTCGAGAACGCTTTAAGTTGATTCTATCCTGCGGTGTCAACGAAGAGCTCGATCTCTGGGAAACACCCTTCATACAACTTGGTGGCGCAGGCACGCACTACCCCCGCAAGGACACCAACGGCAAGATATTGCCCAGGAAGAACAACTGGACCGTTGGACAAATTGAGCCGTTGGAGAAGAAGATGGTGCGCATTGAGAATGTGGAAGATGAACGGTGCGAAGATCTTCACAATATGGATCTACGAGGCTTTGAGGGCGAGTGGTTCGACGCGTATGATGTGCAGGGCTATCTCGAGGAACGATGGGGATTTCGAGTCGATCCTAAGAGTTCGTTTGCCGAGTGCATGGTCGAGGACGACGAAGGGTCAGAATTTGGGCGGCGCTCGAGTGACGGGAGTTGGAGCCTGACGCAGAGTTTGTCCGGAAACTCATCGGAAGGTGGTGAGTTTATTCCTTGTCAGAACTTGGACATTAGATGTGCGCGTGCTAATATTACGGTGTGGTTAGATTCTATTACGCGACCCATGACGAATGCGTATTCACTTCCAGATTCAGCGTTCGGTCTCGACATGTCTTTCGACTCGCCTGCTTTCAACTCTAATAACATCGATCTGTCGGTTGACCAGACGCTGGGGCTGGACCTCGCTCCTGGCTACGATTACGGGTTCTCGTCGGACACTGCCTTTGATGTCTTCGGCCTCGATATCATGGGTGACGTTGAACTGGTGTCAATGCAGAAGAAAAAGAAAGTCGCGCGGGTGGAGGTGAGCAAGCTGATTGATGGTGAGTTGCTGGCCTGCTTGCTTGATTTTTGGACGTGGAGCTGACAATTGCTACAGAGCTTATCAAGCATGTTGTTTGTCTAGGTCGGGCGCCCGGCTTCAGGCGCAAGCATGTTGACAGTGCACTCCAGAATGCTCTGGTGTTAACGGAGTAATCGATGTCAGGTCACTTGCAGTCTCACTTGCCGCTGGCTGAGGCCAAAGAGCGAAGCAAGCAGCTGTTGGAGGCATGTTGATAGCGTAGTTTTGATGAATTAATAAGTACATGTCGCTCTACAGACACGGATCCCCGTCACTCACAATCGGCCATTTGTTTGTCGAGTTGGATTTCAAATGAAAGGGTCACGTGCACTAGCGGCGAGCTAGCTCAGCGGACAGAGGCGCAATACTGCCGATAGCCCTTGGCCATAGCCGGAACACCTCACCTGCGTCCCCACGACCACAAGTTGAGGGCACCCCAGACCGTCGTACAAAACCCGCCGTCTGCAAAAGACCGTATCCATAATCTACTGCGCAGCGCGACAGAGCTTCGTTGAGCGCGCGCGCCCGTCTATTTGCAGCCTCAAAGCGCTTGCGACGCCTGCCTTGGCTTGCCGTCTATATCCACCCTCTGCACGCGAGCAGCTTCTCGCAAAGTCGCAGCGTCGTCCCTGCGAACGGTTGAAGTCACACACTAGATAGTTGCAAGAGCTGAAAAGGCGCCGCCATGTCGAACACTATCGTGGTCAGTTGTCCCTGGTCGCTGCGCAAGGCGGCGCATGGGGCGAGACCCACCCACTGACAGCGACATAGGGCTCCGTCTACCAGCAGATCATCGACAAGGTGATCTCGGCGTCGGAGAATGACTTCGAGGAGTTTGGCGTGGACCAGACGACGCTCAACGAGATGAGGCAGGTATGTGCCTGCCTGGCCGGCACTCCGGCCTACCGCCCCTTCCTTTCAGCAGTCGCACCTCTCTTTTGCCGCCCTTTCATGTCATTTTCATTTCGTCCCTGTTGTCGTTTCGTCGTGTGCGCTGGCTTCGACACGGCGGCGATATGCGGCCTGGCTGGGTGGTGATGGGCAGCCGAAAGCGGGGCTGAGTTGCCTGCTGGTTGCGCAGGCTTTGGGGCGCCCTGAGTATTTGGGTCGCTTTATAGCCCCTGCTCAGCTGCGCAACCCCGCCAAAGCCAAGCCTATCGCTGCCCGACACGGCATAGCCCGGTCAACCATCACGTCTGGACATGTTCAGGAGTGCAGGCTGACAGATTTCCAGGGCTGGCAAGAGAAGCTGTCCGCTCTCAAGGTCGCGCAGTTTCCGTGGGACCCGCAGCCTGAAGCACCGAGACAGCCGCCTACGGTGCCGTCAAATGTCAAGGCCGATGCTGATCTCCCGCCGGCATCGGCGCCTCCAGATTCGCTCAACTTTCCCCATGTTCCCGTCAAGGCAGAAGCAGGAGGCTATCAGCCACCTCCTTCAGGCTATCCACAGACCCAGTCCGCCAACGGCGGTGGCTACGGCGGCGGTTACGAGCCAAATTTGGCCTCGCAGCGCGCTGCTAATCTCGTGCAGCAGCGTGTGATGCAGGGACAAATGCAGCACCCGCAGCAGCAGCAACATCAACAACAACAACAACAGTACAACACCAACTTCCCAAACATTGGCCACCAGAACCATGGTCCAGTGATGCCTCAGAATGGTGCGCAGCAACAACAGCAGCAGCACCAACGCATGATGGCGGCCCAGCAACAGCAACAACGTCTATCTCAGCAGATGCCACAGCAGCGTCCACCACCGCAGAACCACATGTACAACTCCCAAACTGACGGCGCCGGCGATGCGATGGCGGATTGGAATGCGCTCAAGGCAGCACGAGCGGCAGCTTTGCAGGATGAAGCAGGCCGTCTTGCAGCTGACCAGTTCATGCGCGCCCGCATCGATGCCATGGCTATGCGACAGGACAGTGGACTGATGGTACCCCTTGACTCGATGCCTAAGGGCAAGAAGAGGAAAGCAGCTGTCCGCGTGCTCCAAGCCGAAGACGCCGAAGCTTCGTCGAGCGCACCGGGACCTGCCCGCTTTGATGGAGATGACGACGTCAGGGAGGAAGACCCAGAAGACGCGATCAACTCTGATCTTGATGATCCAGAAGATGAACTCAACGACGGAGACAATAGTGACGATGAGATGGTTGATTACATGCTGTGCACGTATGACAAGGTGCAGAGGGTCAAGAACAAGTGGAAGTGCACGCTTAAGGACGGGATTTTGACGACGAACAAGAAGGAGTGAGTGTTCAGCTGTCTAAACCGAAGACTTATTATACTGACCATGATAGATACCTGTTCCACAAGGCCAACGGCGAGTTTGAGTGGTAGATGGCTGAATCGAGTCAATAATGCCCAGTTATAGCTAGCTGGACAGTGAAACAACCAGATCTGGATGTCAGGCGCGACTCCTCTATCACGGCTCGAAAAACAAAGGAAATCAATTGAACCGGCATCAGCTTTCCAAATACAACGCCGGCGAACTCAACGCTGGAATACGGAATACCGTTCCCGATATTTCGTTGACTGCGCATCGAAATCCTTTGGAGACGAACATGTGCTTCTGCCCCGGCGTTTCATTTTGGCGGCTCTCTTTTTCCTTCTTCCTACATTATGGCGTACAGATGTGTGAACAACACACACACACACGTCTCTTATGATGGGAGGTTCCCACTTGGTGGAAAATTCGTTGGTTGGGGAGGCCACGGCACTGCGGTGGGCGTAGGGGTAGAGAAGACAAGGTTGTCCGCTGTAGGAGTGATTTACTAGAAGTGTTCTTTCGAGCACATGGTTTGCTGATGGTTTAATCGTAAGCAACGAAATGAAAGAAACACGAGGTCCATGTATGAATGCGACGTTGTTGGACCCAGCCCGCTTTTTGGTACGAAATGACATGTGCGACTCGACATTGAGTTTCGAAATACTCTCCAGCTCAGAAATTGGACGTGTCCTTGCGCCATCCTCAGTCGTCCATTGCATTCTCATTCGTCCATCGTATTCACACTCGTCCATCGCATTCTCATTCGTCCATCCCATCCTCACTCCCTCCATCTATCCCCATCAACGTCTCATCCGCCGCTTCCTGACCCGCATCCTCCTCATCACCCTCCTCTTCAATCATCGGGACAAGCACGAAATCCACAAAACTCAGCTTGTCACTGGGTGCATCTGTTGCCGGGGCTTCCACTTCGACCATGAACTGCAGACTCAACACACCCTGCGAATCCATGCGGATACTGGCCTTCTTGGCGACACTCATTGCGCGCGCAGCCTTTTGGATCAAGGTGAATTTATAGCTCGAGCGCAGAAGCTCCTTTGGGTTTGAGAGCTGGAAGGTTTCGAGAAGGTTTGTCTGTTGCTCAGGCAGCTCGTTGGCGGTGGCAAAGCTAGGATTTGTAGAGGCTGGGTTCCGAACGGTAGATGGTATGGGTTGATTGTTAAACTCGACGCGCGCTGAACCCAAGGTACCCGAGGCAGAGATGGCGAAGAAGGGTTTCCCGCGCAGGGTTTTGGCGTACATGGTCAGTTTCTCGGGGGATGTGGAGGAGAGTTCAATCAGAGCATCGTGCAGCCATGAGCCGCGCATAATGGTTTTGAGAACCACGTTGCGCCGGTCAAAGGGGATTTCCTCCGCGTAGTCGGGCTCGTAGGTGGAGAGGTCGCAGGTGGTGCGTATCGAGGCTTCGGTGAGGATGATGGAAAGGGGTGCGCCGGGGTTGTGATATGATATGCGGCAGAGATTGTTCATGCCGAGGACGTTGTTAGAGAAGGCGGTGCTGGTAGGGTACGGGTTGTCGCGCGCCCATGGTGGCTTGGCGGTGTTTGGGTCTGTGAGGCCGAAGATTTGCAGGGTTTCGAGGAGGGCGGGGAGTGATATCTGGAAGTTGGGGCCGATAGCTGGGTCGGGGTCATCGTCTTCGCTGTCGGAGATCTCGTTGCGCTCGGGAGTGGGTGCGTGGAAATTGTAGGTGGTGAAGAGGGATTTGTCGAGGAAGGTGGACGCTGCTGCGCATTAGCCGTCATTCTCGGGGAGAAGTAAGAGTAGCAAGCGCACCCTCCATAGAGCTGCCCTCGCTCACGGAGACCTTGAGGCCCTCTTCACTGATTGTGACGTGGGCTTTGGTAGCGACGGCGATGCAGCGAAGGAGGAGGAACAGCTGGCGCGCCGAGCTGGAGACAGCCGTGAGGACTGGCGGCTCCTCTTCTTCCATTGCCGGTGGCGTCTAAGTGTTTGCGTGGCTCGGGCACTGTGCTCGCGGAAGAAAAGGTGGAGGAGGAGGGGAGAGGGAGAAATGTCGGACCTGAACTTTTATTGCATTCCCATAAACTACAAGAGTGTACGCGCGAACGGCGAAAGTAGAAGGAGATTATACGTATACACCGACGGCGCAGATCATGTATACGGCGCCGAAACTGCATGTGTCAGGTTTGTTCACTCTGGCATGATGAGAGCACGTGACGTACCCAAATGCTACTGAGGCGGGTATGCCGAGGAGGGGGAGATTGACAAAGGACCGGTCTGTTGGAGGGTGAGTGTGAGGTCGAGGTGAAGAGAAGGCGCGCGTACTGAGACCGAAGACGGCACCGAGGACGAGAGCTGCGCGGGATTAGCAAAGCTCCACGATAGCTCCACGGCGGCGGGAACATGGTTACAGAGTAGCAGCAGCGCAAACCCGACGGTGAATTGCGTGTTCTTGGCGACGGCGGGAGAGTATGGCGACGCTGAAGCGGCCTCCCAGACGTCTCGTAGTGGGCTCGACATGGGTGTATGGGGGGCAATGGGGTGTGAATGTTGCTGCAGGCTCCGGAACTGCGTGGGTGGCCTTTCGCGGTGCTAGCGGGGGTGGTCGGTGATTGGCCAAGAGTCCAAGACTTCCCCGAGCAGGCGCAGAGAGACGCTGCGCTGGAGCAACAGCAGGTGCGGACTCGGGAGTACAGCACAGCACCATGGCGGGCGCAACCGACGACGGTGAGTCCCTGTCCCTCTTGCATCACGCCATGCCCACCCTCACCATGCGCCTGCACGCCCCAACATGCCCAAAGACATGCTGCTGCTGCGGCAGACGCTGGCCTACCCGACATCATCCCCCCCTCCTCTCGACGCCCCCCCTCCCTCGTCGCCAGACGTGCCGCTCAGCGTTCTCGGAGCTAACCACCAGCCGTGGCTAGCCAAGCGCAAAGCGAACGACGCCCTCGCCCTCGGCTCCCCCAAGCGCGCAAAGCAGGAGAGCCCGTCGACGCCCTCGGCAGCCGGCGACGCGCCGCCAGAGCCCAGGAAGCGCGTCGTGCCCTTCCCCGAGAACCCTGCCGCCATCGAGGAGCGCCATGGCCACATCGAGTTCCGCGTCGTCAACAACGACGGGAGGCGGGAGAGCACCATCATCCTGACGGGCCTGAAGTGCATCTTCCAGAAGCAGCTGCCCAAGATGCCCAAGGACTACATCGCGCGCCTGGTCTACGACCGCACCCACCTGAGCATCGCCATCGTGAAGAAGCCGCTCGAGGTGGTTGGGTAGGCCATGTCCGGCGTCTGCGGGAACCTCGTACTGACGGGGCACAGTGGCATCACGTACCGCCCCTTCGACAAGGGCCAGTTCGCCGAAATCGTCTTCTGCGCTGTCTCGTCGGACCAGCAGGTCAAGGGCTACGGCGCCCATCTCATGTCCCATCTCAAAGACTACGTCAAAGCCACGTCGCAGGTCATGCACTTCCTGACGTACGCCGACAACTACGCCATTGGCTACTTCAAGAAGCAAGGCTTCACCAAGGAAATCACGCTCGAAAAGTCGCGCTGGATGGGCTACATCAAAGACTACGAAGGCGGCACCATCATGCAGTGCAGCATGGTACCCAAGATCCGCTACCTCGAGTCGCGCCGAATGCTTCTCAAGCAAAAGGAGTGCGCCAATGCCAAGATCCGAGCAGTCAGCAAATCGTACCAAGTACACGCCCCGCCGCAGCAATGGGCCAAAGGAGAGGTCACAGCAATCGACCCCCTTACCATCCCCGCCATCAAGAACTCGGGCTGGTCGCCCGTTATGGACGAGCTTGCCCGGGCGCCACGCCACGGACCCAACTACAATGCCCTTTTGCATCTGCTCAACGACATGCAGAACAATAGCAATGCATGGCCGTTCCAGCAGCCTGTCAACAAGGACGAAGTACTCGACTACTACGATGTGATCAAAGAGCCCATGGACTTGGCGACTATGGAGGAGAAGCACGAGAAAGATTTGTATCCCACGCCCGAGGACCTCATCCGCGACGCCAAACTCATTTTTGATAACTGCCGGAAATACAACAATGAGAGCACGCCGTATGCGAAGGCGGCGAATCGTCTCGAGAGGTACATGTGGCAGCGCATCAGGGACATTCCCGAGTGGTCGGTACGTTGATGTTGTGGTTTGTGGAAATGGGAATTGACGTGACGCGCAGCATCTCGAGGGTGAAATTACAGGCAAATGAAGACGACGACCACGGAGGTCTTGATGTGCAACATGTCTTTTTAGCGGCATTGGGGTTGGTGTGCATGGTGTTGGGACGGGCATGGGATTGTATACCCTTTGTTGATGGTGTTGGTTGTGGACTGAAGTCGGGCAGGGTCCGCTCGTTGTTATTGCCAAGGTCGAAATAGAGGGCGCTTGTTGCTCCTCGCACTGGTGCCGTCGCCGAATCCGGGCCAAGACGCGTCAAAGTAGGCGATTGCCGCAACACGGACTCGGGGCCATTCTGCGTGTACAATACAAATGATAGTGACGTTGCCTTGGCTCCGACCTGGTTATCGGATTATCGCATTGTCTTGGCCACCCCAGTCGACGAGATGACCACTCACGCCGCACACCAATCCCACGACGGCGGACACTGAATGCTGACGGATTTCCTGGCCGCGCATGCCAGCCAACGGCACACCCTACAGACGGAATTTCGTTTGAATCAAAATGTGGGAGGGGAGGCTCTTTGCACGGCTGCACAGGCACCCACCCATGAATGCGGGGATGGTGTGCTGGAGAACGCCACGCGTTTCCCAAACGAGAGCCGCAACCGACGCCCCACCAAGATTCGCCGCCGCTTATCAGGCGCACAGGCGGCTCGCTGCACGCTGGAGGCTGTGGTTGGACAGCGCGCGCGGTCGATCAGGACTGGGGGCAGATAAGAACCTGGCTCGGTCTTGCAGGGCCGCGGAAAGGCCGTGGACACTTGGTACTGGGTGCAGTTGACACGAGCACCTTTTTCTCAGCACCTCCCGCCCTGTCAGCATTAGTAAGGTATCTCTCGCAGCGAGTCACATGTCACCAGCGCGCCCCGACAGCAGCGGAGGTGACCGGCAGCCAATGAGATGTTGTGCCACCGCAGTTCGGCCCACGTCGAAAGAGGCAGCTGCCAGGCGTCCGGCCAGCTCCAAGTCCAACAGTGCCTCCGCTTTGGTGGTAGCGTGGGTTCACGGCACGCGAATATAATGCCCGCCGTGGGCCGGACTCTAGGGTACGCAGCTGAGCCAACAGTTCCTCGTCCATCTTCAACCCTTCCTCGGCGACTGCCCTCGTGCCGAATTGTCTGTCCACCATGGCCGCTTCCATGCCCGCCGTGGCTCGGAACCCAGACCCGGCGCTTTCCGTCGCAAGGGAACATGAGCACGTGCACGTGCATCACAGCGCGCACGCAGCCCATGTCGACAACTCGGTCCCAGTATACACCACGGGCACCACGGACGAGAAGCCCAGCAAGCTCTTGGAGCCGAGTGCTCAGGACTCGCATCTCCACAGCCGCACGCATGCGGGACGCGATCTGGAGAAGAACGGTGGCTTTGCCGACTACGAAGAGAAGGGCACCCGCAGCGCGTCGGATCCCGAGGCCGAGGTCGAGGTCGAGGCCGAGAAGAAGAAATGGTACTCCCCGTCTGTCTTGTACAGGAGCTATCGTTTGCCAGTCCATCTCTTCCTCGGGGCATTGTTTACCGGGTAAGTCGCGTGGAGCCTCCTTCGGCTATCGTGGGCCTAACACACCCAGATGGTGGATTGCTAGTGTCGTCGTACACCACCGCGACAGGAACTGGGTCATTCCTTTCCTGTTCTGGCTCGCCATCATGATCCGACTCATCACCCTCCACATCCCAATCACCGTCGTCACCAAGCCCATGCACTGCGTCTGGAACAACACGGGAGTTCGCTTTGCGAATCTCATTCCCGAGAAGATGCGCGTGCCAGCTGGTGCCGCTCTGACCATTGCTGTCATCATCGTCGGTGCATTCGCCAGCGAGGAAAGCGAGGACAACACCCGCGCCAATCGTGCTGTATCCCTCTTTGGTCTTGCCGTCTTCATCTTCGGTTTCTGGGCCACGTCCCGCAACAGAGCCATGGTCAACTGGCACACGGTCATTGTCGGTATGCTTCTCCAGTTCATCGTTGCCTTGTTCGTTCTGCGCACAGGAGTTGGATTCGACATCTTCGACTTCATCTCCAAGCTCGCTCGTCTCCTTCTCGGATTTGCCAACAACGGTGTCGTTTTCCTCACTGCCGAAAGTGTTCCCGAGCTCGGATGGTTCTTCACTGGTGTCATCCCGGCCATCATCTTCTTCGTCTCTTTCGTCCAGCTCTTGTACTATTGGGGCATCCTCCAGTGGTTCATTGGCAAATTTGCCGTCTTCTTCTTCTGGGCCATGCGCGTCTCGGGTGCCGAGGCCGTTGTCGCTTCTGCCTCGCCTTTCATCGGTCAGGGTGAATCTGCCATGTTGATCAGGCCTTTCGTGCCTCACCTGACCATGGCCGAGCTTCATCAGGTCATGTGCTCTGGTTTCGCCACAATTGCTGGAAGTGTGCTTGTTGCCTACATCGGCATGGGTCTCAATCCCCAGGCTCTAATCTCCTCTTGCGTTATGAGTATCCCTGCGTCTCTCGCCTTCAGCAAGCTTCGGTACCCCGAGACCGAGGAGACTCTTACCGCCGGACGAGTTGTCATCCCCGACGATGACGAGCACAAGGCCGCAAACGCTCTCCACGCTTTCGCAAACGGTGCATGGCTCGGTCTCAAGATTGCCGGTATGATTGTGGCCACCCTTTTATGTATCATTGCCCTCCTTAACATGGTCGACGGTCTGCTCACTTGGTGGGGTCGCTACATCGGACTCGAGGGCGAGTATGATCTTACCCTGGAGCTCATCCTCGGCTATATCTTCTACCCTGTTGCTTTCCTGCTCGGCGTGTCTCGCGAAGGCAAAGACCTCCTCCTCGTCAGCCGTCTCATTGGCGTCAAGGTCATCACCAACGAGTTTGTCGCTTTCGCTCAGCTCGTTGCCAAGGGAGACCCAGACTCGGATTACCACGACCTTTCTCCTCGTTCCCGTGTCATTGCCACCTATGCTCTCTGCGGTTTCGGCAACATTGGTTCGCTCGGTACTCAAATCGGTGTGCTGAGCCAAATCAGCCCCGGCCGAAGTGGTGACGTTTCCCGCCTGGCTCTTTCAGCTTTGATTTCTGGCGTCTTCTCTACACTGTCCAGTGCCTCGGTCGCTGGATTGGTTATTGTCGACCAGGGCAAATTCTCGAGTGGCTTGTAAATGTCGGGTCTGAAAATAATGTGTCATGCCCATGGCTGCGCCACTTGGACGGTCTAGGAAATGTTATGCCGAGTACGTAGTTTGCAATATACCCGTCATGGATTTTCAGGACCTTGTTCCTACACTTGAATATGTGGTATGCCGCTCTCTGCTGAACGGATCCCATGCTTGTGACTGCATGTCCTATCGGTAGTTTCGGGATGCGCCGCCCTCGTAAATTGAGTACGGCAACGTCCTTGGCACATCCGCCCTTGCCCATTCGACAAATTCCCCACAAAAAGGTAGCAAGAATCTGTGCCACATTTCCCGTGATAGAGTTGGTTTGTAGTTTGGTGTTTTGGCGAGCGTGTCACGCGTGATAGGATGGGCTGGACAGCAATGGAATTCCCAGACACGCTGGTGGCTGAAAGCGACGGGATGCATATCCATGCCGACCCATGTCCAGTGTCCTGCCAAGCCACTCCGCACTCCTCGCCCAAGGCACGCCGCACGCCTGGTTCAACCATCGCGAAGAGCGTGGCTGAGGGCACCTTCTCTGCGTATTCGATCGCATGCAACGTCATATCCGCCTCTGGCGCCACCCAACGGGCTCTCCAACAGCCGTACCACGCACCGCCATTGTCGCCTTCAAGTCGTCGACATGAGCTACATTGGCTTTTGGAGGTTAATGGCTGAGCAAGGATGTGTTTGTAGACCCCGAGGCCGTGTCGCTTCAGACTTTTCCCCAGTAGCAGGGCGAGTGATGTTGAGACGAGATGTGAGTTTTGTTTTTTAGTTCTCTGCGGTACGATGCGGGGGGGCGCGTCAGGGCTAACACTATGGCTGGGAAATCACACACAATCCTGGTCGGGGAGGAGAGGCGGCAGCGATATAGGGCGGTAATGGTATTCGCGTAGACACTTGGCGAATTGGTCTTTGCCAATGGGGAAGGACGAGAGGGACGGATGCAAGCTGTCGTGGAATGACGATTGAGGGTTTCATGGCTATACATGATGGCAAGGCAGGGCTATTATGAGAGCATGCCATGTGTGAAGGTGGCTGAAAGTAATGCAGCAAGAGTGCGATTTGTACATGGTGCACTAGACGGTTACTCCACTTGCACCACTGCCCCCATCTCCACCTCCATCACCCGCTCCATTTGCATGTCCACCACCTCCGTTTACATGCCCAGCGCCCCCCGTCCCATGTCCTGCAAGCGCAAACCCAGCATCCACCAACCCCCCCAAAGCACTCGCCGTATCCCCCGCCACGGCCATGGTTTTCCTTGCCTTGACCACGGTCCCCATGTTCTCATTCGCAGCGTGCCTCATATTCTTCTTATCCCAATCACTCGCTTTCCAATAACGCATGATGCCCAGATCGTGCTGCCTCGCCGCGTCTTCCGCCGCCGCAAAGCCGCGCGGGAATTTCTTCCTTTCGTCGCGGAACGTGTGGCGCTCCCAGTCCTTTAGGATTTGCAGCGTTGCGATGACGAGGGCGTGATTTACGGTCGGAGAACGGATGTAGACGGCTTCGTCGGGCAGACATACGAGCGACAAGGTGCAAGTGCGCTGCATGGAGGGGCCGAAACCGCCGGCGAGAATGAGATTGCGGCAGTCGTCGCAGACGTCGTGGTGCTGGCATGTTTTGCATTTCCAGCGGAGTCCTCGGATGGGTAGTGTTTGGCACCCGTCGCATTTTATGCCCGCGTGCGCTTCAGTCGGGTCGACGTAGCCGTCCCAGAAAGTGTGGTCTGCGACAATCTCGCCGTAGAGAGGGTCTTGGATGTGCCCTGTGGCGACAAAGAGTGCGTGTCGGAGGGTGTCGTAGCGCGAGCCGTTCACTGAACTGACCGTCGAGCTGCTGACCCACATGTATGCGCGCCCGTCTGGGCCAATGAAGCGGAGTGAGTCGTAATTCCGAGCATGGACATATGTTGTTAGGATAGCCTTCTTTGATCCGTGGCTTAGCACCTCGTTCTTTCGCACGCCGCTGTTTTTATCGAGTTTCAAGTCGTAGGACCACGATGTATCTTTACTTTTCCATGTCTTTCTTCTAGAATCGGGAGCATTGTCGGGTAGCGTCATGGACCATGAGAATTTAGGGTCGCGAAAACTTCCGCCTCTGCTTGTGAATGTGAAGGTGTATGAGGGTGCAGCAGGGTTGTAGGCGTGCTCAGTCGGTCTAATGGTTCGCCATGTAAGAGTTTCTTGCTGGGTCAACCAGTCCGATCCAGGCTCTATCTTGCCACCAGCAAACGCGTAGAATGTTGCAATGACTGATGGGAGCCGCCATGTGGGCGGGTAAGGCACTTGGTGGTCTCTCTCAAGGTACGTGGAGAGATGACTAGTACTTGACGGTGCTAAAGGCGGAGTTCTGACGGGCTGTTGCTCTGCGTGAACCGGTATTGGAAGGTCGCTGGTAGGAGCATACAACATGGCCTGAGGCTGTACTACAACCTCCGGCAACGAGCTGGGGCCAGGACCGTTTCGTGCTACATCGAACGACTCTGGGCTCCAGTACGCGTCGCTCAATGTGGATGTGTTCGTGCTTTGAGGCCGTAATGATAATGAAGACACTTGATGAAGGAGTGCTGGCTGAGTCTGCAAACTTGGGCGCATCATGCTAATGGGCTGTTGATGTTGGCTGACAGCGCTATTCGATCTCTGCCTAACTTCAGCAATCTCTAGCTGTTGAATCTTGTGCGCGATCAATTCATCCTCTTTCAGTTGCTCTTCAGAAGTCGTTGTAGGTGGTGCGGGTGGAAGTGGTGCAGGTAGTTCCGCTATGAACGACGTCGGGGCAGTTGTTCCGTAGTATGGCTGTATATATGGTACTTGCTGTGGAGGGTACTGGGTGGGGTAAGATTGATTCGGCGCATAAGTTTGGGAGTATTGATTGTTTGGCTGTTGTGGAGTTGGCTGCTGGTAGTTTTGGCTGATCCAGCCTTGCTGGTCGGCATTGGTCCACGACATGATTCACCCAGGGCTGGATTCCGAAAAGAAGCGTAGCGAATTGACTCGCGAATTCGCAATTGTCGGAGCTGGGTTGAATCAACTATCGTGTGCTTCGACTTGACGCAGTAGTGTGCCGCATACGCTTCGCTGCACTAAGATTGATACCACTATGTAAAGCTCAATCATCGCCGCAGGCCTTCTCGCTGCATCATGGGCCTCTGAAAAACATGTAGATGGTAGAAGGGGTACTCCGTAGAGCGATTAAGGTTGAACAAGGTCACTGGCATTAATGCGCGAAGGTGGAGCAGGTGCAGATCGACAAGGTGACGACGATTGCGCCCCCATTCGATCGCTGTGATTCGTATATTGAGGACTGGACGCCTTACTGGTAACGACTGATTGCCTAAAATCTAGTTGAAGTCATTGCTTCGGGTGTCGCATCAACGTCTATGCCCAGTCGCGACTCGCGACGATGTTCCTGGTTTTCTCCGTACGCAGCCTTTTTCTGGTAATGAAATCGGCACTCGACGAAATAGGGATGGCTAGGTCGAGCATGGGGCAGTGGTACTGGAGATGTGTTCGGACGTTGACATGCCGACAGCCCCTCAGGGCTCTTATTATCTTTACTGTCGAGCAGCTGAAACTAAATGTACTCCGTATGTGGCGGTGGAAACGCAGCGGTTTTTGAGGTGGTTTGGCCGCCGCTTTTGGAGGGGTTTCCACTTCGCTTAGACTCTCTTCCGCTGTCGCTTTAACAAAACCCACACGAAGCGGAGCCTCGCCTTGCAGCGAAGTCCCTGTCTCTTTGTTGGACTAGGACGATAGCCTACAAGATGTGGGCGTGAGGCTGCTCATATGCTCATGAGCGCGTGTTTGCTAATGATTGTTGAGATGGTAGCAAACCAACACCCTTTACCTAGCGGGGTTTTGGAATAGCACGACGCATATGACCAACTTACCTATGGTTCGGCGCCTACTTTAAGTGATGGCATGCCCACCGTCCACTCGCTATCGCTATCGCCTCTCTTAATCCTCCCTCCCTTTCCTCCAGCTGCTCGCTTCCTGCTGCAATGCCGTCCTCCACAGAGCGAACCACTACCAGAGCGTTAGCCACCTCCGCCGCGGTCAAGAACGTCGCTCCAACGCGAAGCCTTTATCCATCGCGTCGACCCAACCAGTCTTCAGCTACCGACTCAGACTCGTGTCGGGAAGGGGGTTCGAGCACTAAGTCGTTCTCAGAGACGTACTCGGACCCTGACACTGAGATTGATACAGACATTGTCAGGTGAGCTAGGCACTTGCGAAGATGCTGGACTCAACGCAACAATTAATAGCTATCTAGTATAGTTACATAAGTGTAGAGACGCTACAAAGGGCAAGATAATTAAGTATCACTATCAATCTCTAGTTAGATAGAATAGTTAAAATAACTATACAAATTGACCCTGTTTTGCATTGTTGAAGGTGATGTTCGGCTACCCTCCATCACGCTATTTTCGGAGTTATCGCGGCGCTAGTTAGAGGGTCGAATGGAGCTTCAGATGCTGGCCAATCACAGCGTCTGCAGATTGGGCACGATCCCCACATGGTAGAGCTGTCGCCATCAACTCCAGCTTTGAATTAGCACAAACAGTATTGCAGATGTGCCCATCTTGCCCAGAGGAAGAAGATCCCAATGGATATGTTTTTACGCTTTGATCTCGAGTAATGTCTTCCGACGATAAAGGAGCCACCTGTCCTAATCGCCATGCCTCCTAAGCGGAATTGGTCGCACGTCGACAATGATATAAGCTCAACGTCGCCGGTTTCGCGCCCTCGGCTCTCCGATACAAATGCAGATGCGTCCTTCCCTTTGGTGTCGCGAAAAGTTAAAGCGTGCGCGTCGTGTCGCAAGCAAAAGGTTCGGCTTCATACGATGATGCGAGGTCCATACTTACACAATGACAGATAAAATGTATCATGAATGAAAGCGGGCCACCTTGTAAGCGGTGTGCCGAGCGCAACTTGTCGTGTGTGCTAAATAAAAGCCTCCAGACTTTGATTGAGGAGCGTTCACAGTGAGTCTGGGTCCATTGCCAAGCAGTCGGCGGGAAATGAAAAAGGCATACTGATGTCTCTAGATGGAAAGAGTCTGTTATTGGCGATCTCGGTCAGATTCATGCATCTTTGCAGGAAGCTTTAACCAAACTGTCGCTTCCTCCACTGCCGCCACTTCAAACAAACAGTTCCCACATCTCGGAGGACACCAATGAACACAGAGGCGCAGATCACGAGGACGAGCCGCCGTCGTACGATCACTCGCCACATCTATCGCCAAAGGAAGAAGGACTTCCTCATGCACCGATTGACTCCCTATATCAGATAACTCGCCTACGGACTCTCCGGTCTGATGACTCACCGGATGAGCGAAAGACGTCCAATGCTACCAACCACGACTTCATCTCTAAGGGCCTGATCAGTATTGAAGACGCTGATCGGTTGGTGGGTCTCTTCGTCAACCGTATTGATCATTTCATGTACAAAATCGGATCTGGCACTTACAGAGACCTCGACTCGTTGAGGCGCGGGTCCTCAGTCTTGACAGCCTGTATATGTACGGTCGCAGCACTTCATGATCCTAATAGCAATCATCTCTATGCTACTTGTGGACGCGAGTTCCGGCGGCTGATGTCAGCGTCCATGTTCGATCGCCGCATGGATCAAGACTGTATGCGCGCCATGTGTGTAGCGTCATACTGGCTGCATGACCTTTCGTGGATGCTTAGTGGATATGCGATTCGCCGCGCAATGGAAGTGAATTTGAGTAGCAGCTACCAGCAGGTGCTAAGAGGTAGCGACGAGGAAGCCATGAACAACGTACGCATTTGGTACGTCCTATATATATGCGACCGCCATCTCTCGATTCTATACGGACGACCATCGATTGTCCGCGACGATGTATCAGTAAATGGTTGGGAGGAAATATTGCGAAGTCCTATGTGTACGGAATCAGACAGGAGACTGGTCAGCCAGATGGCCTTGTTAGTAATCATGGGCAACGCTCGCGAGCTTTTCGGTCCTGATACCGGAGAATCCATACCAATAGCCTTTGCACCCCAGTTCGAAAAGTTCAGTCGTCAGATTGATCACTGGGTCAGATTTTGGTCTTCGGAGCTCCTCAGTAAGTGGTCCCATTTTATATATCGATGGTCTAACGCGGGTAGAACTACACGAGAGCATAGGCGAATTCCCGACAAAGGGCGTCATCCTCCATCACCATCTAGCCAAACTGCATCTCCACTCGCACGTCTTCCGAGGCCTGAAAGGTGCAGCTGTCCCGCAGTACTTTGAGCACAGTGCTGTAGCAGCTGTCGCCGCAGCAACCGCAATTATCGAGACGGTCCTGACCGATGACGACATTCGGGATGGACTAGTCGGGATACCACATTATATCCACTCCATGATCGCCTTTGCATGCGTCTTCTTGTTGAAGATTGCAGCACAATACTCCGGCCAGTACATCAACGATACAGTCGTTTACGAACTCACCACGAAAGCCGTGCAACAGTTTCGCTCGACGCCTGTTGGCAAGTGGCATCTAGTACATCTCATGGCTGAAGGGCTGGAAAAGGTGCTGGCCAAGAAGACACTGGCTCAGACGGCTGGCCCGACACAACTTGCACAAATAAACACAGTTCCTCCGAGCTTAGCTCACACGCCACAGATGAATACTGAACCACCGTCAATAGCCAAAGGCGACGGCCTTTTTGGAGATAACTTCGAGGACGCGTTCAATTTTGGTACTTCGTCGTTCCTCAACTTCGACACAGGCACGCTTGACCTGGACTTTACTGGGTTCGGCTTTTAAAGCAGATTCACTCCTCGCGGAACAGCCAAAAAGGTCTTGATCCCATGGGTACCATGACGATTCAGACCGAGCGAGATATTCGAAAAGGTCGTTCGAGTCGAGACGCGCCTGGCTGACGACGTCATGCAGTAAGATCTCGACAACGCGCAACCTACCCGGAACCTTGAACGCGACAAGATTTGTGGGTTCAGCTTCCAGTGACCAAGTAGAAATTCATGGAACGAATGATTTCTGAAACTGTAGTTCTATGTTCTATACTCGTCATCAAGTCGTGATCTACATTTACCTGCGCTCATCTATTTACAGCTCGAATTGCCAACGGCACCACACCGCTTGCAAAGCTAACATTCACAACCACCCTTTGCCCATCCAATTTTGTAAAGATTGTACCCAGTCTCATCACCTCTTCCAATTCCCCTCCTCTTGTCGACACTTTCCTTTTGCAGGATTTTGAACACGCGCCCGTCGCTATCTTGCGGACACAAGTCTAGTGCAAAGGCAGCTTCAACGGTGTCAGGAATACGTTCAAACTTTCCCGTCTTTCGGACTGTGACCATGAGCCAGAAAGAACCATCCTTTTTGAGTAAATGCGCTGCACACTCGTGAAGCCATCTTGCATGTTCGGGTGCATAGATGACGTCGGAAGCGATGAGGAGGTCGGCAGTAGACTCGAGGTGTGGAGGAGGTTGCGCCCAGTCGAGTAGGTCGGTTGATACAGATGGATGCGCGTGCAGGTTGAATTGGAAGTTAGATTTGATATTCGACTGGCAATTCTCCAGTACCGCAGGGTGGTAGTCGGTGGCTGATATACTCGTATCCAGCACACCCACTTGAGGGAGTAATTTCGCAAGAGTCAAGCTCGCGAGCCCAGTGCCTGCACCAAGCTCGATGATGTTCGGTCGTGCGTTGAGGATTTCCGACGATAGCCCAAAGCGCTCGGGATCCGCGCACATCATGCTACTCAGCACAATACTCGCGCCCCAAGATTGCAACCCCACGTCTGTATGATCCGTGCCGGACAATGGCGCATCATTCAGCGTGACCTCTATGCTCTTGCCTGACGCTGTGGGAAACGAGAATGTGCGTGTCAGAGCCTCTTCCTGCTCGTCCTTTCCGGTGTCGCAAAATGTCGAAAGAATAAACGCTGCATCGTCGACAATCGACACTGTCACGTCCTCTTCAAAGCCCATTTCTTCCACGCGCGAGATGAGCGAAGTGAGCCATCGCGTGGCGAAGGTGCGTTCAAAGGGATCGGCGCGAAGAGCCGCCATCACCTCCTCGGAACTCGCAATATCATCTTCATTCTGGTTTTCGTCGCGCGAGACGTAACCGGAATCGACAGGGTTTGGCGTGGATGCCGCTGGGATATGTGTCCACTTGAGCCTCGGTTTCGCAAATTCACTCGGCAGCCGCAACGGGCAATACAGTGATTGCAAGCCCCTGAGCGCCGCAGTGATCTGTTCCTCGGAAGCTGTAACAATCTGGCGAATAGGTACTAGGCTGCTCGAAGGAGGCAGGCATGGGCCTGAGAAGTTGACGCTCATTTGCCGCCCGTCTAAAGACTCGAGCACGCACAACACCAAAAGAAACCAACGACGACAGACTTCGGGAGAAAGGAAAAAAGGACAAGAGAAAACGTGGGGAAGGAAAGCTGGAGACGACGATATGAGACAGCGAAGAAAGACGGAGTTGTTTTTTGGTGATACGTCTAGTCTACCTAGCCTCACGCTCGGGCAATGTAGCGCAAATGGCTTGAAATTTTTCACCGCCTGTCATTCGGCGTTGTGGGCAAGCTTATGGGCCTCGGAGCATCAGCGTACATCGTGCTGCCCTGGAGGTCTCCTGATCGTGGAAAGGACTCATTATGTATCGTATGCAACCTTATCATTGACTTCACGACATCGTCACAGGCCGAAAATTGAGGTTTTGTGTGATTTACAACGCCACGTGGTACCGCTAAATATAAGCACACCCGAAAGAGGTAAAGCGCCTTGAGTCGATGGAACGGTTTCGATCCATCGCCACTGCCAACACCAACGATGCGGCGCAGCGAGCGGAATTAACATTTCTTGGTATACTCAATCTGGTATTTTTCGGCTTCCATCGATTACGGCACTAAAGGCTTGGGATGGCCAAGGCGATCTTCCCAGAAAGCGTGACTCACTCCTTCAACGCCTGGGACGGCTGCCGATGGTTTCAGAAGGTGCCGGGTGCTTGTCGAACAAATACAACCTCTTTTGAGAAATTCTGTTCTGTTCGGATGAGAGAGCCAATACTCTGGCGTGTCACATAGTCTCTGCGGCATATTTCCACGTGGACTCCCACCCTTCACGCTATCGGGTCCGCGCTTTATGAAATGTCCAAGTTCAGCATAGTTGAGATCATGCCATTGCCTGGTCCGCCTTGTTCCATCTCCATCATCTTTCGCCGCATGAAAGCGCCGTCCTGTCCCATGGAACTCACGCGATAGATCACCGGCCTGGCATTCGCGACCACAGTAACGGGCCGACTTGCATGGCAACATTGGCAGCTGCAGCTGTCTTGCGGCATTTGGCGCATGATGGAGATGTGTCCGCCATAATGCAATTGAAAGTGGGGCTCAGGAGGGTAGCTTGGCTTGAGCAGTGAGACGATCAGTTGATGATTGATGGGTTGAAGAAGGAATATTTGTAACAGATGTTGAACACCAATGAGATGCAGGGCATGACCGGTGCGTCGACGCGGTATCGTGCCCACACGAGATCAGCTTTGTTTCTAGAAGAATACTCAATGCTACCTGGGAAAAGGCGTCATATTGTCTCGGATTAGGATTTGGAGTCACATATCAAGACGACAAATCGATCAATTATTGGATTGACTTTGGCTACCTCGAGAGTTCGCAGGTGAAGAGAAGCTGCCATCGTAGCACCGCTCATCAAGGTTTCAGTCCATGCCGACACGCTTTCTCATTCCTGTTGAATAATATAGGAGTCCCTGAGCTCACACCTCACAATCTCTTCGCTCAAATCACTCCACAGCTCTTCTGACGTGATTTCCTCGGCCACGGGTCCCATAATCGGGAACATCCAGGTATTATGGATCAGTTTGAAAAGTACCATCAACTGTGGGCCGAATGATGTCGTATGCTCATAGGGCGTTGGCTCTCTTCGAAGGTTGTTCCAGACCGGACTCTCACCAAATCTCAGGCATTCTCTCCGCATCGTCTCATTCCACCATGATGGCAGCAAATTCGGGCATTCCGATGCCTTGTCGAGGTATTTTCCAAATCGTTCGGTGCTCCAAGGTGGTGGGCTGAAAGTGCTGCCTGAATTCCACCCGTACCCACTGAATAGTGTCGCAGTTTCCAAAAGGTGGTGTGAACCAATGAGAAGCTTGAATGTATCTCTGTGAAATCGATGCAGGTAAGTGCCTCGGTTGAGTGTCAGAAAAGGCTGTGCAGGGTAATCATCGAGCGTTCTGAAGACGGCGACCCCAAAGTTGTTGATGTAACTTTCATAAGCACGAATGGCGGAGGCTCTGGGCTTGCAAACTGATTCGTGTATGGACCAATGGCTCGTCTGACATTCAAGTCCACAGTACTATATCGACCTGCATTGACCACAACTTGCGAACGAGTTCGGTCTGGCGGCTGCAGCTGACGTGTCGCACACTGCACATATGTCCGTGGCCTTCGGCATGGAGATGTTGGTTGTGGGCGAGTCTGGCTGAGTAAGGTTGTTGAAATGGGTGTGTCTTGCTAACGATGAATGGTAATGTGTGTGCAAGAGGGGCGACGGGTACCTAAGCGAGAAGACGTTTGTTTGTATCCAGCTAGCCACGGCAACCATGACGTGGATTCTGTATAGGAAAGATCCAACCCTCAACCGGAAGCTGCGTACTAATTGTGCACTTGGTGGAAGGGTAGATGCTCCGCCGTACCATAACATCAACCATGTGCTGAGGATTAACGTGACTGATCACAATTCGACCCCTTATCCGAGGTAGGGTCTCTCCACCGATCAAGCAAGCAAGGCCAGGTTCTCGAACTCCGCTGAAAGAGTATCAGCCAATAGCGGGGCAGGCTTAGGTACACGCGTCCAAACCCCTGCATTCAGTCCTCACCTCCTGACCCAAAAACGTCGAGTATCTTGACCAACAATGGGATGGCTAGTTTGGCAACAGAAATCCTGCCGTGCATGTTATTCCCGCGTGCATTGGCCTGGACAAGGCGGTGTGTGTAGAGCCGCTAATAAGCTCAGTGACGAGATTTGAAGACGCGAAAAAAGTGTGGGACAAGACGGCGAGGGGAGAAGGAATCAAGAATCTGACCGAGGGAGTGCAGGACTGCATGGCTGTAGTTGTACGTCAATTCATCGCTTCATAGTAGGATACCACCCAATATGCCTCCATGCATCGCAGCTTCAACCTCCATCGAGCAGGTATACATATCACGCCCAAGAACAACATGACTGGCAATGCGATGCAGAAGGAAAACGACGCTGAACGCTGAAATTCAGAACACGAGAATTGTTGGACGCTCGACGACTACCGCCTTCCACCAGGCCATACCGTGACCTCACTAACCGCATACCCCGGCCGCCACGCTGGGTGAATATCACTTACGCCCGAGAGACTCTGTCGGACCGTCGATCTCGGAGCCGCCTCGACGATATAGCTCACACCATCTTCCGAAGCATAGGAGGGTGGACGAGGGCCTTCAACCAGCGGTGCAGCAGGAGCATGCGACACGGAATCATTCTGCGAGTGCGACAGGTCAGTGAAGACGGAGCTCCTAGTATCTTGCGCTGGAGATGGACCTTGGGCTCGTCGCCAATGCAGCAGGTTCGGATCGACGCGGACACTGCTGCGCCAAAGACCATAGGCGGGTGGTGGGGGAGGTGGGAGCGGGTCTTTTTCCAGATCCATGTCTCTGTCGACATCGGTTTCCGAGGCTGCACTGGCCTCTTCGTCGCGTGCGAGATGAACGCGGATGGGAACGATGGGCTGGAAGCCATCTGGGTTTGTCATGTCGGCAATGTGTGGTCTGTTGTCCTCGCGTGGTGGGTTGAGGATCAACATGCATAGTCGAATAAGGGAGTGACAGAAGAAGATGGTGATGGTGAGGAGGACCATGATAAAGAGGATGTGGACCTCTTGACCGAGGTCATGGTTCGTCAGGGCGATTGCGAGGTCTGTAGCTCGGGGTTGGCACGTGTTACGTTAAAGATTGCATGCGAAGGGCGACTTACAGATTGAGAGTACGATCAACAAGAGAGATCCGGAGATGATGCAAGCTATCATTTTCCCTCTTGCAGGCGATCCGCGGACTAAAAGCAGAGGTCCTTGTGCGTTTTGCTCATTCCGTCGGCGCACCCACCGGTCGGCTTGTGGTTGACGATGCCTTCTCCGACTGTGCTTCCTTCGGTGTCTTCGGTCATTGATATCATGTGCCAGTTGCTGCACCTCAGGAATTACAGCGTTACTGCCTAGACGTGGTAGAGGGACATCTGCTGGATGGCGATGATACACTGTTTCTGGTGTCGGTGGACCTGCTCGAGAGGCAATGGCGCCAATATACGAGCCTGCAGTGTGCTGTGCGTGAAGAAGCGTTCCTGAATGGTCGGAAGCATGAGGCGCACCATGTGCGGTTGGCAGGACATTGGACTGGTCGCGGCGGAAGAAGCCTAGGAAAGGAGCTTTCGGTGTGGTGTTGTTCTCCAGTGCTGGTGATTGAGAGTAAATCGAGGAGCCATTGATCATCGTCCGGATGTTGCTGTGTAATGCGCCGAACCGCGACAGGGACTGCGATGCTGGCGTGGCAAATGGGTCTTGATTGCGGTCCTGGTCGGGTCGGGGGGACCATGCAAATAGTGGTGATCGAAACATGGTGGATCAGATAAAGACTGGGAGTGTGCTGAGGTCAACGAAAATGGCGATGCGACCTAGTGGACGACTTTGGTGTCTATTGTTTCCTTATAGAAGACGCGTTCCTGGTCCAGGCTCGTTGATATTGTTTATCGTTTTGTTTGTCGAATGGCAAACAGACTGGCAGTGGAGCTCGCAGGCAGGAGCTGTCGTAGCAGCAAACTGTGACAGGGCTGAGAAGCGTGGAGCTCGATCAGAATTACTGGAGCTCGCCTTCTTTCAAAAAACTTCTGTCATATCGAAGTAGCGAACCGTGGAGAAAGCTATCCAGAGCCTATGAGCCAAACGAAGGTACAAAAGAAACAAAAAGCGAACCCACACGACAACAGCACTGCTGCCAATGAAAGTAGATCAAGGGAAAGCGGTCATAACATGGGGAAGGAAGGGAAGAAGGGTTGCAGTCACACCAAGATACCCTGGAGGACCTGCAAGGACGGTCGTGGTCGAGGCAGCATTAAACGCCACGAACTTTTGGAACTTGAGGCGTGTCAGGTTCCAATAGATGGCGGCGCAGATGAAACAAGCGCCGCAGATTACAACTCCACACACGCTCCACAGATCAAGGTGTGGACATGGCTGTTTCAGATCGTTCTGTTTTTGGGTGGGGATTGCGGCAAATCGTTGACAGCCAGTGGGGTGTGGAGTGTATCATTCCAGAAATGTCGCAGCGCAGCCAATCGATGCCATCCGCCTTGCGAACTCCACAACAACAGCTGCAAGCAACAACTGTGCTACGACGACCATGTCAAGTTAGGAACAACATGAATTTCTCATGTACATCTTGTCGTGTTGATTGTTGGCTGCAAGTGCCCTCCCTGCAGCACTGCAGATAAATACAAGATCGCGTAAACAACGCGTCTTCCCATGTCCCCTTGCAGTGTGCGGTACCTCGTCTTTCCATAGCCACATCCCGGCTCTTTCATCGAACGTCGCACCGGCGTATCCAAACCATTCCCATGTGAGATGCAATGCGGAACGCGGGGTCGTTGACCTGCAGTTGGACGCCTCTCAGGCTTTGCACCACGCATCGCGCGGCGCTTCTCTTCGTCAAGGTTCTGATGCCAAGTTGCTTGCACGCTACCTTCATTTTCCAAGCTCGCCTACCATGAGTTTGCGATCTGACGATGCAGAAACCACTAGAAGATGCCAAGTCAGTTTCAAGCTTCATCATGTGCAGTGAAAACGCCAGGCTTTCTCGCATCAAGTCTGGAGTCACTCGGCGGGAGATTACCTGTGACAACATTTGGAAGACGGCAAGGGTCCGGAAGAAACGGCAGGGGACTACGGCAAGAATGAAAGCACTTACAAAGAGCTTCTCCAAGAGGATGGAAGCGCACGTCGTTCACGGCCCCTCTGTGCCCCGGAAGCTTGTTCAAAAGTTTGCCCGTCCGCGTCTCCCAGATGGCTACGCTCTGGTCTCCGCTGCCGGCTGCGATTTTTTCGCCCTTGGAATCCCAGCTTGCTTTCAGAAGGTTGCGTTCCTGGCCGGTAGGTGCTCCGTCGTATGTCTGAATGCGCCGATCTGCGGGTGCAAACGGCCTGACGTCCCATGTCCTGACAGTCGAGTCGTGTGCGTTTGATAGTAGGGTCTGGTTGTCGGGCGACATTTGAAGTGATGTCACAGTGTCTGTGTGGCCCAGCAATGTGTATGTGACGGCTTGCTTGCGCAAATCCCAGACCTTGATGTCGTTGTCGATGCCTCCCGTGAACAGCTCGTTGCCAGCTTCTGCTAAGCATATCGCGGCAATGGGAAAGTCGGTGTGTATAAAGGTTACGGCGTCTTTTGTCCGCGTGTCCCAAATCTTCTCATGTTAGTCACGAGGGTCAGACATCAACTGAGATGACTCACTCCAATGTAGCCATCATCTGAGCCGCTCACGAGCACCTCCTCACCGCGCTTGCTCACATCCATGCAATTGATGACTTCTTCGTGTCCAGGATGGCGGCGTATCCTTTCTCCGGTCTCGACGTCCCAACTCGCCAGGTGCATATCTGCGGAGGCCGAAAAAAGGACTTTGGAGTCGCGCGACCAGTGGAGATCGAGTACCGCCTGCTTGTGTCCCGTGAGAATGCCATAGTTTTCGCATGAGCCAGAGCTGTGCCAAAGCACTAGAGATGGTTAGAGCTCGTGTTGAAGGTGCAATGAACGGGCGCGACTAACAGATAGATCGGTCCATGGAGCCAGAGGCGATGTATTGGCCCGTGGGATCGAATCTAGCTGCGAAGACCTCTCCAGAATGGCCAGTGAGCTCCATTACGGGCGATTGCAATGCGCTGCTGCGCGAGCCCTACGTCGCCTATCAGCACGTTGCAACTTCAGCAAACAGGTCCTGGCGACAAGGCATGGGTGCAGACATACCGCGTGCATGAGCGCGCCATTCTGTCCCGCCCCGTTCACTACAGCGACGGCAGAGCTTCCTAGATTCGCGTCCGCCTTGGAGCGCTTCACGAGCTGGCTCGAGCCGAATGCGTCATGCGCCGGTCGCTTTCCGGCAGACATTGTGGGTGCGCAGTGGTTGTTGGGTTCCGAGTGTTAGCTGTGTCTGCCTGGCAACTTTTCTCCCAGTCGATGCGCGCCAAGTGATCCACTCGGAACCCCAGCTCACGTTGACATGCGCGAACCAAGTTTACCTTGACCGTTCCGCGCCTCCAGAAATCTCCACCAGCTCCTGGGCGAGTTCACAAGGCCCCAGTCGTGCTACAGAGAAGATGGCGTCAACCAAGGCCGCTCGTTTGGGCGAGGAGTGAGCCATACATGTCTGCCAACTGCTCCATCACGTGCTAACCGCTGGCAGAGTCTGGAAGTACGTCGCGCATGGGCATGGCCGTTTCCTCGAGTCGGCGCTGACTCTGCTAGAACGCGCGTGGACAAGGTCAGCGCCGAGCTGGTCACGCTCACGTACGGCACCATAGTGGCGAACCTATGCAAAGACTACGAGTACAACTACGCCGATGTCAACAAGCAGCTGGAGCGCATGGGCTACAACATTGGCGTGCGACTGATTGAGGACTTTCTGGCCAAGACGAGCGTGCCCGCCTGCACCAACTTTCGAGAAGTGGCAGACATGATCTCCAAGGTAGCCCCGCCATGTTCGCAAGAATGCACGCAAGCTTATGCACAAGGCCAGGTCGGCTTCAAGATGTTCCTCAACGTTGCACCCACCATCGCGAACTGGTCGAGTGACAACAAGCAATTCTCGCTCGTCTTGGAGGAGAATCCGCTCGCCGACTTTGTCGAACTCCCAGACGACGGCCGAGCGCAAGACGAGCTGTGGTTCTCCAACATCCTAGTGGGCGTGTTGCGAGGCGCATTGGAGATGGTACGTCTTCCCGTGGCGGCGGCTCTCAGGGCAGGGCGCACGACTGCTGACGCCACAACCCGAGCAGGTGCACATGCAGGTCGAAGCGCACTTCATCAGTGACCTTCTTCGAGGCCACGACACAACGGAGATGAGGGTATCGCTGGTCCGCTACATGGACGACGAAATGCCACGTGATGACGAATGAGCGTGTGGGTAGTTCACTGCATGCGGGCGCACGCATCAGGATTTGCAGGCATCGTGACACGCCGCAGGCTGGACGGCGAGGTGCTGGCGCTGTACGGAGTAGTCTGAATTCCAACGTGATGCTGCCACCTCGGCGCGGAGAGCCTCGCCCCGCTTTGCGCACCACGCACATGTCCACACTCCACAGCCGTATGACCGTATCCCGCGCGTGTCAGGTGACCACCACGAGGGCCAGCAAGTGCACACTCGAAGGCGGCGGTGCAGTGCGCAGTGCAGAGGCCGTGGGAAAACGACTGCGCTGCCGACGGTGCGAGGCTGGCAGCAGCCAACGTGGCTGGGACATTGATTCTAATTATGGTTGTATGCCAGAGTCCCGTGACCGCTTGGCGTTTTCTGGAGGCCGCCAAATCCCCTCTCCTGCACCGCGTGCCCACTGCCCAGATAGCCGCCGCTCTGCCGCTCGCACGCTTCCCACACCCTAGCCTTTTTCCATTCTCTTCTCTCTTCTCTCTCTCTGCCCCTTCCCAGCACAGACGCGCCCCATTGCGCGCCCGCACATTGTGGTTGTGGTTGTGGTTGTGGGCTGACGTGCTCGACGCCCTCCTCCGCCCGGCGCCGTCGCGCACTGGTCAAGCCTCGTGGACAGTCCATCGCAACACCAACATCCACGTCTCCGCGCGGCTGTCTTCGCCCCCCTCGCGCGTCACCAGCCATCCGTGATCGTCGCCCACCAGCACCGCCTGGCGCCTCGCCCTCCCGCTCCCGCCCCGACACCGACACCGACACCCCGTGGCGACGCCGTTCCATGTCACTCTAGTCACGTCGACGCCAGCACCGAGGTGCCCCTCAGTCATCGCGTACTTGCCTACTGCCGCGCGTGTACCGCCGCCCACCACTCGGCGCGTCGCGATGCAGAACGTCCAGATGGCGCACATGGCGGCCATGAACAGTGCCAACGGCGGCCCCGTCGAGGGCACCCCCATGATGGGCAACATGCCGCATCCGAAGCGCGGCAACACGGACCCGCGCGAGCAGCTCAACACGTACATCTACGACTATTTTCTCCGCAACAACCACTTCCAGGCCGCGCGAGCCATGCTGGACAGCCAGCTGAAAATGTCCACCGGCCCGCCGCAGAAGCTCAGCCCCAAGAACAGGACCAATGGCATGGACTCGCTGGAAGACGTCCCCGGAGAAGAGATGCCCATGCCGACGCTGCCCCAGAACCAGATGGCTGACAACTCGTTCCTGCTGGACTGGTGGGTGCAGTTCTGGGACATTTACCAAGCAACCAAGAACCGTGGCAGCAGCCCCTCCAAAGGCGGCCAGTACGTCAACCACACACGAGTAAGATCCCCTCACACTCGCACACGGCGGGGCCCTGACGCGTACCACAGACCCTTGCCCAGATGCAGAACACCCAGCGCAACGAGCGCATGATGATGCACAACCCCATGAACCCGCAGTTCCACCCCATGTTGCGAAACGGCATGATGAATGGCGCGCCCAATGACCTGAAACGCGCCGCCGCCATGAACAACCGACCGTACGCCTTGCTGCCAGCTAGCAGAGCCTCTCCGTGTATGAGCTAACATGCCCCAGCAACGGAAACCCAATGGCCAATATGGGCCAAATGAAGAACCCCGCCATCATGGCCGCGCAAATGACAAGGGACGCCTCTAACCTGGACATGAACGGCCAGCGCCCGCAGTCTCCGGGTCCCAATGAGAACGCGCCGTCCCCAAACAAGCGGCCTCGCATGGAAGGTATGTTGTCATCCACCAGTCGCTTCGTGTACCATGCCCAGAGACTAACGCGCCTGTCTGCAGGAGGCATGAGCAACGGTATGCCAGGCACCCAGTTTGCTGAATTTGCGCAGTCTGGCCAGAACGCGCAGCAAAAGAACATCGAGGTATATGCCCAAAGCCTGGCCCTACAACACAGAGTGGCATTGAATAGTAACACTGCTTCTCCCCAGGGTATCAACTCTGGCGCACATGGCTCTCCCATGGCTCAACCAGGTCTCGACGGCCAACATGAGATCTTTGCCGGCAACGGTCCGCGGTCTGGAATGCCAGCAAACGCCGCTGCCGGTGCGCCCCAGGGCAACCATGCTCTCCAGGACTACCAGATGCAACTCATGCTACTGGAGCAACAAAACAAGAAGCGGCTCCTCATGGCACGACAGGAGCAGGACAACAGCATGCCAGGACCTCAGCCGCACCAAGGTGTAGTTGGCCAAGGTTTCCCTGCCGCCATGTCACCACAGGGCAGTCGCCCAGGTCCCTCGCCCAACCCACAGGATCAAATGAAAAGAGGAACACCTAAGCTGGGCCAGATGCCAGGCTCTCCGTTACCAGAGGGAGGCATGCAACCGCAACGCGGCTCACCAGCGCCTAACATGCAGCAGTTCGATCCCAACCTCGCACCCCCAGGCATGCCGCCACAATTTTACCCACAAATGCCTCATCAGAGCCCCATGATGAGACCCCCGAGCTCGCACCCCGGCGTGAACTTCAACGGGCAACAAATGACGCCACAGCAGATGGAAGCTGTACGCAATGGGCAGATGCAGAACGGTGCGTGGCGTGGCGGCCCTCAGCAGCCAGGTATGATGCCAGGGCAGCCCATGGGTGGTCCGATGGGCAACAACCCCCAACAACGGCAGCAAATGCCACCGCCTCCTGCACCAGCCAATGACCAGCCCCGGCCCGAGCCTTCGCCATCACAGTCTAATCAAGCACCACCGACGCCTTCGTCAGCAAACAAAGCCGCCCCTAAGAAGAAAGGCACCAAGGACAACGTCAAGGTAAAGTTTCCGCGACGCTTCTCAAGCTTTGAACACCGTTGATATTGATTCTAGAAGCCCGCCAACAAGAAAGGGGCAAATGCAGGTGCAACGCCAGCAGCGTCGGGCGGAGAAGAGCCGCCCACGCCGACAACTTCGACTCCAGTCGCACCGATTACACCACATTCTAAACAATCTTTTGGCCAGCAAAACGGCCAGCCTCAACAAGTGCAACAGCCGCCTGTGCAGCAGCAGCCTGAGATGCCCCCTTTCGGCACTAACCTCGATGGAACTGATGTAAGCATTGTTGCCCTCTTTCGCAACGTGAATTTGCTAACGTTACGAAGCCCTCGTTCGACCTTGGTAATCTTGATTTCGGCGGCGAGACAGCCTTGGAGAACTTCGACTTTGACACGTTTCTCCAAAATCCCAACGACGATACCTTCGGCGGGCTGGCTGGAGACTTTGACTTTAACCACGTTACTGAAGTCGGCGGCGATTTATAATCCGGGTCCCCAGAATCTTACATGCCTCGGATTTTCGTGGCTCGGATATTCGTGGCTCAGTCGCACCCAAGCGAAGTCAACATCGCTCGCCAATGAGCGCAGGGCGTTGACTCCCACCGAAATCCCTTCTTCGGATCACCCTAGCTTCCTGGCTCATAAACAATGTCTCAAAGAAGTTGCAGCAGCAATCGGCTCTGATCCCCTTCCTCATCTGCACTTGGGACGACTCCAAAATTCTTTCATATACCCTATTCTACGATTTCGATCGTTTTCCGCTATTATTGGAGCATCGGATGGCGGATTTATTTCACCTTGTTCCTCGACTTGGATCTCTCTCTCTGGCGTCTGGGCGCTGTTCTTCTCACATCGCTTGCTTTGCGCTACCAGCTTGGCTAAGTCCATGTTGTAACCGTTCGCTACCTCCGCACGACGGGGTGTTGGAGTTGATACTTGACGTTTGTTGGTCATGTACGTTGGAAGCACAAACGGAGGGCCTCGTTGGAAAGAGAGGTGGCGAAGAAGACATGTTGGCGGTCGATTGAGCTTGTATCACCCTGCATGTCGTTGCCACATTTTGCTTTCGACAAGACATGAGAGACATAAGAGGGCTGGTTCATCATTGTTATGTTGTTCATCTCCTTTTCTTACAACCGTGAATACGAGTTAATGCAAGGAAAAACTTGTTTCGAGTGTGTAGCTTGCGAAGTGTTGACAGTGTTCCACCCTCGTGTACATGGTGTGGACAGCAATGCATGGAAGACTTTAGTGTCGGGACTGGAGTAAGATGGCCGAAACTGGCTCTTGCCCCTGGTACATCCACTGGTACATAAGATGGTGAGAATGGACAAGTAGTAATGCATGCCGTCCATTCATGCCAATCAACCTGTCTACAGCGATGGCATTTCGACAAAGCCCAACAAACAAGAAAATGCCGACCTTGACTTCCAATCGAACGCAACTCACGAGATCCCCCATCATAAATCTGCACAAACACGTGCTCCACGCTTCCTCGACACACAACAAGCAATCCAACGCACGTCCCTTCTCCAGCCCCAAGCTCCCCAGCGCGCGCCCGACATCATCGCCCACCGACCGACCCCAACCTTCCGCACACAAACGCACGCAACCTCCAGCATTCCCCTACACAGCGAATTGCTCCGCCGACTATACTACGCACGCACGCACGCACCAGCCACCCCACACAGCAGCAGCAATGTCTTTCTTCGGCCTAAACAGCCGCCCGCAACTCTCCTCTGAGCAGAAAATCGCACAAGCCGAGGCAGAAATCGACATGGTGTCGGACATGTACAGTCGGTACGTACATTGTTAGACAGACGTAGACGCATATTTTCCTCTTTCCTTTCCTCGCCCTTTTTCTTCCTCGCCCTCTTCCTTCCACGCCCTTTTTCTTCCTCGCCCTCTTCCTTCCTCGCCCTCTTCCTTTCCTCGCCCTCTTCCTTCCTCGCCCTCTTCCTTCCTCGCCCTCTTCCTTCCACGCCCCCCCTTAAGTCTCCACGCCAAACGCCACACGCGACTAACTCGAACCCTCGTGCGAAACGCGCAGATTGCTCAAATCGTGCACGGCGAAATGCATTGATCCTGCGTATCGCGAGGCGGATCTGAATAAAGGCGAGTCGGTGTGCTTGGATCGATGTGTGGCCAAGTTCTTCGAAGTCAATGTCAAGGTTAGCGAGAAGATGCAGGGGGAGGCGCAGGGACGGGCGGGGGCGGGTGGGGGCATGTTTGGTGTGTAGATTTGGGGTCTTTGGGGGTCATGGTCATGGGATGGATGGATGGATGGATGGGTGGGGTACAATCAACTGTATTTGTGACGATATGTGGATGGTTGTGGGGAAAGACGAATCGATTGATATGACGAATCTGCTGCATTGTCCGTGGTACTGATAGCTTTGCGCTACTTGACCACCACTTTTTCTTCGTGCCGGGATTCCTAGAATCTTCACACGCGGTACTATTATACACCCATCTCTGCTCCTTGCCAATTACCGTGCATGTGGTGCTGAAAGCTTTCATGGTGCTTGTCCACCACTTTCCTCACGTCAGGATACCCTTGAATCTCCACGCGCGATACAATCGTACACGCCTACTCCTTCCTCAGGACCGTAAAGCACTGCGTCGACTCTTTGACCTCTACGCCCTGCCCGCCTTCAACTGCTGCATCAACGCCCTTAACCTGTCATCTTCAAATTCGTCCTCCAACAATTCATCCAACTTTCCATCCGCTTTGCTCATCTCACCAGCCATGTTTTCGGCCTTCCGCCTGTACTCGCCTGCCTGGAGGAAGAAACTATCCGCTATATCCTTCGCCTGGCGCGAACTGTGGTCATGCTCCACAGCTTCCTGTTCCAAACGACGTGCCTTCTCCCTCGACTCGTTAGCCAGACGCGTATACTGCCCTGAAACCTTGCTGCAGTCGATGGCTTCGCGTGTGATCTTTCCGAGTTTAGTAGACGTCTTGTGGTATTCTTTGGCGCGAGTCGCGATTTCGACAATGAGCTCAACAATGTCAATGCTACGCATGCCTTCCATTGAAGCGGTGGCTGTATCTTTGGTCATGTCGATGATTTCGTTGACGATGGTGGCTGTGGCAGGGTGGAGGTATGCGGTGCGTGCGGTTGCTGCCGTGGAGGAAGCTTCCGCCACAGAGCCGACGGTGGTTCGGCGTCTGGTCAGTGTGTTAAGGTTCTCGAGCTCAGACTGGGGGATCTCGGGAGCGTCCTCGGGCAGGTGTGTCTTGGAGAAGTTCTTGGAGATGCGCTTGGCTAATGCCTTGCCGCTGCTGGCAAGAGATGTTCGCTTCGATCCTTCCATCGTAGGTACTGGCTCGACGGCTGGAGCGTGTCTCTTCTGGAATAGATTGCGGATGCTTTGCTTGGCCTTGAGACGTAGTGTGGTGGTCTTTTTCACCTCACCGCCGATCTGAGTGGGCATCTGAGTGCCGGCAACAGGAGAAGGTGAGACCGACTCTGTCTGAGTACCACAAGACACCATAAACTTCTCGCTGATTGGTGTGGCTGTTATTGAAGATCTCAGTGCAGAAGGCCTTCTGGACTGAGCAGTAGGGGCCCGTGAGTGTAAGGCCAAAGTGGTAGCAGACCCATTTTGGCGCTTACGTCCGATAGTCTTTGGCAGCGAGCTCGTCTGCTCTCGAACTTTGCTGGTCCTCGCTTTGATAGAGCTAATGGTCGGCGCCATCCAGCTTGGGGGGCCTCGAGGAGGGCGTGATGAAGCACTCTTGCGCGACACAGGCAGCTTTTTCGCCTCGATAGCCGATCGATTTTGCGACGTAGCCCTCTGGTCCTGTTCAATATTAGACGAGGAATCTGTATACATACTTGATATACGTACTGCGTCAGATGGGAGCGGGTGCGGCGGTCCTTCTGATAGCACTTCCTGCCATGATACCTCTGGCTCGAGCGTGTTGACAGCCTGCTGTGGGCCTTTCTCAACAGCCTCCTCGGCCACTGTAAGATTATTCTGGAAGATGTCATGGCTGAGCGGCGATGGTGTAGGGACAACAGAGGATGGCTTGCGAGGTGAGAACTGGAAGCTTGGCTGTCGTGCTGGCTTCATGCCTCGGATGGGACTGACTAGGCTTGGAGAGAGCTCAACTGCGCTCGACCTGATTGGTGTAGGGCTTCGCGTCGGCGTGGCGATGTCTGGAGTTATGTGAGCGACGGCGTGTTCGACGTGTTCGACTACAGCAGCGGCGACAAGAGAGACGCCATCTGCGACCGGTGCTGCCAAGTCGTCTGGCCAGTTCTCGGGACTCTCAAAGACGACAGGATACGCATCTTTGTGAATAGATAAGCGTGGACGGTTACCGACTTGCTCAGGCTTCCAGGAGATTGACTTGCTCGACCATCCGATGGAGGGGTTGTGGGCCCATCCCTGTTCGTCTACTGGACCCGCAAACAGTTTCTCGTATGCGATGTCCTGTGTGCCTGGTTCGTTGGATGGTGGCCAGTCTCCACTGGTCTGGCGCACCCCTTGCGATGACGAAGACGCAGGCCTCACAATTGGCAGAGCTTGTTCGCGCTCCGGGTTCGGCAACGAGCTTCGCTTGGAGCTGGTGCGCGGAGGCACCGACAGCAGCATTGGCGCGCTTGTCCTCTGGCCCTGGGGGCTGCTTACAGCCACGTCGGCCGCTGGCGAGACGGCGTGGACAAAGCTGGCCCATGGGTTGTTTGAGCTCAACCCACGTGGCTCAACAACCCCCGAGGATCTCTCAGTTGGAGTTGGAACTCCAGAACCTGCAGGCGCGTTAGTGGTCTGTTGCAGTGTTGATGTTTCATCATCACTGCGTTGCTGCTCTTGCTGCTCGACCTGGTGCCCTTTCTCGTCAGTAGTTAGTTTTGTCTCCATTGGAGACGCCTCTGGCCGGATGATGGGCCATTGGTCTGCTGACGGGCTCCCCGCCTCGGCGTCCACCAGAGTTCGGTGGGCCTTGGCGGGGGAGTCCGGGTTGACGAGCTGGGCGACAGGCGGGCTCGGAAGTGGCTTGTCGCGGCCAGGAGGGGGCGCAACGGCTCTGGGTGCGTCTCGAGAACTTGACGCGGCCGCCTGGGACGATAGCGGTCGTCCAGCAGCACCACTTGCCGGTTGGCGTGGCGATGTAGTCGCCGGGGTGCGCAATGCGCTGCCTCTTGCTCTGGGGATTCGCGAGGTGGGCGCCATGCTGATGTGGTGTGTTGGTGGGAAAAGGGAAAGTGAGCAGGTGGGAAAGTTGTATTTTGGTCGTTTGCTGTGGACAAGACGCGAGATGTGTGCGCTGACGCGTCTAGGAGCGCGAATCGTCAGTGAATGTGAATGAAAGAGAAACACACAGAAGGCCTTGGCACAGACATGGAGCTAGCGAGACCGTCGGTGCGCTGCAGAAAGAGAGGGAGCGCGAAGTGAAAGGGAACATGGCGACACTGGGCCAAGAGAGTAGGATGATCAACTCGATGTACGAGGTGTTGGGGAATATTGTGCCTACCTGGGGTGGAAGGCACTGAGCATCGACACCTGCCTCGACAGCATTGAGGGATTGCAGAGGCAAGCACTTGATCGCGACGCGGCCAGAGACGCTGCTTGGACTCAGACATTTTGCCCCGGCTCTTGACCCTCACTTAGCGGTCCTGAGCAGGTGCACCCTCTGTGGAGGTGAAAGGCGGACATTCCGAGGGTGATGTCCAGCAGCACGGCCATGTTTGGAGTCGGGCACTGGACAGAGCAAGGAGATGGGGCACCTCGACACGACAGCTGCAGTTGCCATGATGATGGTGAATGTCCGTGAGGGTGGGGGTGGAGGAGCCGTGGAGCAGCACCATGGGACGTTTGACGTTGCGCCTTGGCCCGTGCATCCCCAGGGCCAACGCGTCGTCCAACGTCCAGCGTCCACCGCGCCCCCCACGCTCTGTTGCAGCCATGGCGCAGACCTACAAGCAACTGAAGGAGGCCTGGGTGTCTGGCCACACCGGGAGCTCCGTCGCCGACGTGAACAGCGTCTCGCTCGCCATGCCTGTACCGTACACACCCACCCGCGACTCGCGTAGGGAGCATGTTGTACTGACTGGAGCCGGCAGTTGAGCATCCTGCTGTGGTCGGTCGTCCAGTCGCGCATGCGGCTGTTTACGCCGTATGCGCTTTCCTCGTTGGTCGTCGACTTCCTTCTCAACTGCGGGGTCACGCTGTTCGCGACGACCATGTACGCCTCCACGCCTTGGGTATTGAACCTGCTGCTGCTCCTCCCCGCCGCCATACTCTTCGTTCTGGAGAGCCCGGCACCCGCCAGCAAGAGAGATGTGCCCCGACGGCATAAAAAGGACGACGACGCCAAGCCACAGACGCCTGATGCGCTGCCGGTGAAGCCCTTCATCACCAACTACCGCGGCGCAATGATGGTCATCACGTGTGTGGCCATATTGGCTGTCGACTTCCGCGTGTTTCCCAGACGCTTTGCCAAGGTAGAGAACTGGGGCACATCGCTCATGGACATGGGCGTGGGCTCGTTCGTCTTCACAGCCGGTGTCGTGTCCGTGCGGTCGGCGCTGAAGGAGGGCGCAGGCAGACGTCCCTCCCTGTCAAAGCGTCTGGTCACCTCTACGAGACACTCGATTCCCCTTCTCGTCCTCGGCACCGTCCGCCTGGTCTCGGTCAAAGGTCTCGACTACGCAGAACACGTTTCCGAGTACGGCATACACTGGAACTTCTTCTTCACCCTCGGCTTCCTCCCCCCCTTCGTCGCCCTCTTCCAATCCGCCTTCGACCTCGTCCCCTCCTACGCCGTCCTGTCCTGTCTCCTCGCCGCCGTCTACGAAATCGCACTGGACTGGACATCTCTGGGATCCTACATACTCATCGCCCCGCGCACAAACCTCCTCTCGCAAAACCGCGAGGGCATATTCTCCTTCATCGGCTATCTCGCCATCTTCCTCGCAGGCCAATCTCTCGGCTCCATTGCCCTGCCGCGACAAGTTCCTCTTCCGAAGGATGCTTCGCCTGTTGACTTCCTGCGCAAGACGATGCTAGGCAGACTAGCCATCGCATCACTCGTTTGGACCGCACTATTCTACTTCTCAACATCATACTACGGCCTCCGCCTGTCCGTATCCCGCCGCATCGCCAATCTCCCGTATTTCCTCTGGGTCTCGTCATTCAACAGCTACCAAATCACAATTTGCTGCGCCATCGAAACGCTACTTTTCCCTCACCTGCACAAAACTCCCTCATCGGCAGTAGACGAGAATCAAAAGACTAGGGAAGCTACGAGTACGGTGTTGCATGCGTTCAATCGCAACGGTCTAGCGGTTTTTCTGGTAGCGAATCTATTGACGGGATTGGTTAACATGACGATGCCGACGCTACATATGGGGGTGCTACAGAGTATGGGCGTACTGGGTGTTTACACGGCTGCTGTGGCTGGTGTTGCCGTGGGGTTGGATATGTGGAATGTTTCAATCAAACTCTAGATAGCGTTACAAACGGGCATAGATGTACTCTGCTACACTCTATGAAGTGATGTGTGAAAATAGGCCATCTCATCTTGTCCATGTTTTCATCTTCAGTTGCAGTGACTGCCGTCATCAACACAAACAATGTCTAGAATTCGTGTAGGTATATCAACTTATGCCTCGGGCAATAGCTGGCTTCTTCGATGGTGGTTCACCAGGGTCTATCGGCTCTTGTTGTGGAAAGAACAACTCACGTGATGGCGCGAAGCCACTAGTCTTGTTTCCACCTTCACGCGCGACAATCATTTGCTGACCCCCCACATCGCGTCGGCCCTGAGACGACTCCAATGCTCTTCTGCAATCGCAAATGTCGACCCCTCAAGCGAAGCGCCGTCGGTTGAACGAAGCTGCGAAAACGCTCAACAAGCCGTTCAAGTCGCCGTTCCGCACACCCACAAGGCCAGGCTTTGGCTCCGACCCACCCTCTTCGGACCCTCCCGAACTCCATGCACCTGCAGCCACGCCGAGGCAAGCTGCAACAATACACTCGAATGTCTCTAATAGGCCCGCGACGTATGCTTCTCCAGCGTCGCCGGCACAACCCCCGACATGGTTAGCACCGCCGCAACCTCCTGTCTCGAAGCCACTTCCTACACGTCCCAGCTTCTCCACGCCGTCTAGAACACAGCCGAAAAGAGCATCGACGAAGCCTGCCCTCACACGAGAGATCATCCAGCTCAGAAACGAGATGCAGATCCTCTCACAAGCCCACACCCTTGCGACAACCACAAAAGACGACGACCTGGTGCTTTTGATTGACAAATGGCGAACTGTCAGCCGTACGGTGGCAGAGGAGCTGTTTGCTACGACTAGGGACAAAGTAAATCGAATGGGCGGCGTAGGCGCCTGGAAAGCACGAGAGAAAGAGGGCAAGGATCGACAATTGCAGTGGGACAAGGAAGAGAGGGCTGCTGAGCGCGAGAAGATGGAAGAGGCACGGGAGAATGGAGAGATTGGAGACGAGGCATATGACAGGTATGCGGAGATGGCTGAAGAGAATGGCGAGGAGAAGGAGGAAGAGACTTTCAAAGCTGCTGACGATGATGTGAGTTGTAAATTCTGCATATCTCTCTGAGATGCTAATGTGCGACAGTCCTTCACAATGGACATGATGCTCAAGACTTTGAACATTGATCTCCAGCTCATCGGATACAACAGAGAAGCTCAGCGATGGGATGGTTGAAGGTTCTAAGGATGTGATCAAGGGCTACCAACCTCTACTTCGTCACCGTTCCATACAGTCTCACCTGTGCAGCAACAGGGCGCAGATTACGATTTACGAAAATTCATACGACATGTCGCGCGCATTAGCATAACGCAAATACAGTAAGCACGATGAGTTTTTTACATGAAGTAAAGCTTGACTAACAAGACGCTCAGCATATACCCAAGCTCTTTTTTTCGATGCAGTAATGACTTCAAAAGTTTCAAAAAGTTTCATCAGTTCTACATGGGTCCATGAGACATGGGCATTATAACACCATGACGTCATATGGTAGACTAGTTGTAGGATGTTCTAATTACAAAGCCACTCCAGATGGCACGAATTACAAGATCACGCCCATCTGTCTTTTCCAATCAGGTCAACTCATGAGTAACTCCTGCCAGCAAAAGCCATTGACGTCTTTGTTCCGTCTGCCCGTGTCTTCGTCGTGCCGCGTCTTTTACATGCCTATATCCCCATCATCTCACATCTCACCTCTTAGAATCCTACCCATTCCACCTCCTTCAACCTGACACCACCATATTCTCCAAGATGTCGCTCAAAGACCAAACCGTTCTAATCACAGGCGCATCCTCCGGCATCGGCGCATCCATCGCCCGCCGCCTCGCCCACGAACAAGCAACCCTCATCCTCTTCGCCCGTTCGGGCGACAAACTCAAATCTCTAGCCTCAGATCTCAGATCCACCATTCCCGACCTTAAAATCTTCACCACAGTTGTAGACATACAAGACCACACCGCCCTCTCAACAGCAATCTCCAACCTCCTCACCACATCCATCCCCCACATCGACATTCTGATCAACAACGCGGGCCTCGCCATCGGCGCCCCTGCGCGCTTCCCCGACCTCAAAATCACTGACATCATCACCATGACATCCACTAACATCAACGGCTACATGTTCGCCACATACGCGGCGCTCAACGAGGGAAAAATGAAAGACCGCAGAAAGGGCACGATTCTCAACGTGACGAGCACAACGGGCCTAGAGGTCCCGCCGTTCCCGGGCGAGGCGGTGTATCACGCGAGCAAGGCGTGTCAAGAGGCGTTTACAAACGTGCTTCGGGCGGAGCTGGTGGGGACGGATATTAAAGTTTTGGCGCTGAGACCGGGCGTCGTGGCTACCATGTTTCATCGGCAGAGGTATGTGTGTCTTTTTTGCATCTACTTGCTACAATGTGGGCATGGAGCGTCGCGGCTAATGTGCATGCTAGGGTGGCGTGGGATAAAGCTAGTTATGATGAGTTCATGCACGGCTTTGAACCGCTTGTTGCTGACGATGTAGCGGATGCTGCGGCTTTTATGCTGGGTCAGAAGGATCGAGTGAGCATCAAGGCTTTGGATGTGGTTCCGACTGCGCAGAGGAGTTTGCAGGTGTTTGATCGGGAGTGGAATTCTAGGGATGGGGGGAGGGAGGCGGAGACGATGGGGTGAGGAGTTGATGGAACGAGGTCGATGAAGAAGGATTTTGTCCATTGTAGATGCAAGTTGAACTTGTCGAAGAAAACACAAAATCTGTTGATCAAGTGCGGTTCTGAAGAAGAAGAAAAAACGCCAAAGCAATCAACTCCCGAGTCCTGTCTCATAACTCATGCGCCACGTCAAACATCATCATCCCATCATAAGGCCGTCATAACCCATACCTCTCTCGCTCTCTATGCCTCTTCATCTACGCCTCCTTTCCCTGTTGCGCCTCAACATCTGGCTCCTTCTCCTTCACCTCCACTTCCTCCTTATCAGCATCCTGCCCCGGATTCGCGACCTCATACTCGAGCATCTTAATGAACTTGTAAAACACGACCGCAAGAATCGCTCCCAGTGCCGGCCCAATCCAGTAAATCCAATGCTCTTGGTCGAACACGCCCGTGACGACGCAGGGCCCGAAACTACGTGCCGGGTTGAGTGATCCGCCAGTGTAATACACGCCCACAAGTTCAGCAATGAAGAGCGCGAGGCCGATGCCGACGGGCGCGATAAACGTAGCTGCAACGACGTCAGGTACTTGATTTCAAGAAGGGTAAAAACCCGAGGGACATACCTTTATGTTTCTCCTTTGCGAGCATGAAGATCGTAAACACCAACTGCGCAGTCAAGATGGCCTCGATAAACACACCCTGGGCCAGACTCGTGCCCGTGCTCAGCGTCGTGCGCACATTGAACGGCGATGGAAACAATACGCTCACGAGATAACTGCTGAAAATACTGCCCGTGATCTGCGCAACAATGAGCAGCGCAGCGCGCGTCGCACTCATCGCGCGACAGAGTAACATGGCAAACGTAACCGCCGGATTGAACAAGCCGCCACTAATCCGGAAGAAAACCCATACATTGACCATGAGCGAGAACGAAAACACCAGAGCAATGTACAACAGGACGTCTGGCGAGAACCCCGTGGATTCGCCCGTGGTCGTGTTGGAATCAGATTCTCCGGCCCCAATGTTGGCGACTTGCGTCCCGGAAAACGCAAAGAAGAGAAACATGGTTGTGCCGACGAACTCGCCGACAAACGCGACGAAATGGTTCTTTGCGTGGGAGCCCATCCAAATCATCAAGGGGAGACGCATGACGTCTTCTGTTGAAGGAGGGCGACGTGGTGGTTCGCCGTTTCCGTTTCCTCCAACGCCGCCGTCGGCGCCGGGACGGATGGGTGGCCGTTGGTAAGCGTAATGGCCGTCGTCGGAGCCGTAGTACATGTGAGTGCGTGGTTTGTCGTTGTTGTATGTGTCTGTGCTGCCGTGGTACGGCATGGCAGTGTACCGGCTCATGGCGCGCTCGTTGTCGTGTGCTGATGGAGGGGGCCGATATCCGCGAGCGCGGCGACGGTAGGGCTGAAGTTCATAGTCTTCGTCTGAATGGTACTCCTCTGTGTGAGGGGAGCGCTGGGAGAATGAAGGGTTGTGTCGCAGGTCTTGGTTTGGGGTGCGGCGGTTGGAGTGATTAGAAGTGGGTGAGGGGTGTCCACCTAGTCGGCGGTTACTAGGACGAGAGACCAGCCCTGTTGGGTTTTGGTCGATAGCCGCGGAGGGCGAGAGGGGCTCGATGTTCTTGTCAATGTGCGCTGGGTGTGGTTGCGTGGGTAGACGGAGGAGTTCTCGCCTTGATTCACCGGACTCGCGACTGTGAAGACGGGGTGAGACAGCAGTCTCCATTATGGTGCCATCTTGAAGTTGTTGGCCGTAGTACTGGGGGAGAGGACTGTTCTCGTGTGTTGCCATGTTGTGGATGCTGGTGTGGTATATATATTCCGGTGTCGCTGATGGTGATGTTCTGAGTAGCTAAAAGAAACGTGTGTATGTGTTCGATCTGGTGTCAGAGTTTATTTCCAGATGTTGGTTGGTGCTTCAAGTATTAGAGCAAAGGGCAGACAGATGTCATGTTGGTACTGATCTCAACTCAAGTGAGCACGAACGACGGTATATCTAGTATTTGGAGCAAGCGTTTAAGACCCTGAACATCCGTCTCATTTTCCTTGTTTCGGCGCATCTTCGTCCCTGAGAGATCCGTTCCCGCACGGTGTCTATGCCTGTCTGTATGGCCATTCGTTGATCACAACAACTTGTGGGTATCTCCATAGATCGCCGTGTTACAAAGGGGGATCATGACGTTGAGAGAATGTCCTTACGAACTCGCACGGATGAAACGCGCGATGTCGTGGCATGGAGACAGCTGTAGGACAAGCATGCATTGACTGCTTAGGTGGCCTGTCAGTGGCAAAGAAAGTAAGACCGACCAGGATGGTGTAAGGATAGGACAGATAAGCGAGGGGTATACAGATTTTGCCCTGGACGTTACGTGCTTACAGACATGGTCCTCGCTGGTTGTTGTAGGTTTGCTGGGATGCGTGATGTTCCACATTCTTTTAGTGTTGGTGTGGCGTTGGTTTTGACGTTTCCGAGCGGGAGGCATATCCCTGCGCAGGTTACCGGATCACCCCGAACTTTCTCTACCAAAACCACCCCCCGCAAGATATGTACGGGCTGCGGAGCGTCAAATGGTCTGCTTAATGTATGGCGACCATGCCAACCTCACAGCTCAACTTGACCGCCTTCTTGTTTGTCCATTTGTATTCAGGTTGAGGGGAAGACGCTCTTGCGCTGAACGATAAAGCATATGAAGCGCCGGAATCGGGCTGAAACAATCAAGCGACATGCGCATGGTCGTCTTGGATGTACTTCAAACTAAAATGACATCGACTGTGTTTGCTATGGGATTCGGGGAGTGCGCTGGTCGGGCTTCGGTGCAGGAAGCTATGTAGCGCCAATAATGCGAAGATGTGTTGTCTTCAATCCTTCGAGACGCAAAAGGAGAGCCGTGGACAGTTGGCCATGCGTATCTCATGAGTCGTGTGGAGACCCCATATACATCTTCCCGAGAGCAGGCCATGTCACCATGACCCCGCCAAGGGGGTGGCATGACAAGCGGCCTATACTTGATTCTTTATCGAATTGATTCACAATGAATACACAATTGATTGCTATAAAAGAAGGTACTGTGCAGAGGTTAGGAGAGAGGAATATAGTAAAGAACATCAGCGTGATGCCCTCTAGAATTAGGTAGAAGAAGCATGATAGTTCTTGATTGATCTCTAGCCTGAAACCTTAGTTCCCACGGGGAAGGAGTTAGGCTATGCCACCTCTTGGCGGGGTCATGGTTAGATGGCTTGCTCCGCCTGTTTTGCAACTTCAGCATCGCCAAAATCGTCCGCCTTGGTCGCTACATGAGTTACACTCCCCTCAAATTCCCTTATCTTCTCGGTACGAACATGCATCCAGACAAGCGCACCAGTCCACAGTCCCATGGCGATACTGACCGCAATCATGGCCCACATGCCGCGCGTAAAGTATGGTGCAAAGTTGGCTCCGTAAAACACGATGCTCCACCATGCGTTGATGGCATTGCTTCCCATATTCATACTTGCAATGACCACGGCTCGAAGACTGTCTTCTTCGTAGCGAAGGACGTCGTTTGCCCACGCAAAAAACGTTGCCTGACAAGCGTACACGCTACCGGCCCAGTAGTACATAGCAAAGTGGATCGTCGTATTTTGTGGGTATGCAAGGATGAGGGCACTTGTGATAACACCGGTGATAGCGATCCAATAGCCAACTAAACTGTCAGTATTTATGTCGAGAATTGACAGCAGTGGCGTTACCTAGATATCGCTTGCCTCCCATAAAGTCGGTGAGAGTTGCCCAAAACAACGTTGAAACAATGCCGACTGCGGGTACTCCGGTCGGGTAGTTGTTCACTTGTGAGACGGCATACTTTTTGGTTGGGTGAGACTTCATGTACAACTGCAGCAAGGCATTGGTACTAAACGACTCGGTCTCCCCAGCAAGAATCCAGAGCACAACAAACATGTACCAATACCATGTCCCGAAGCAGTGTTTCAAGAATCTCCAGGAAATAGGCTTACGTTCCGAAACTTCTGGCACACGCGAAATGGCTAGGACCTTTTCTTCCTCCGACAGATAGGGGGCTTGACTGCTCCTCGGCGTGTCAGGGAAGAAGAATAGCCCGTAGAGTGCAACGGGCATAGTGATGATTCCATCGATGATAAACCTGAATTGTCAGTCCTTGCACAATGCCCGCCCATGATCAGTACTTACAACCATCTCCACCCACCAAGTCCCTGAAGCCCATCCATGGTGGAATGTATGCCTGTTTGCAGGAAACCACCAATCATAGTGCCTGCAAGGCCTGATGCGGTGAAGATGCCCGAGCGTTTCCCAAGCTCCTTTTCAGTGTACCACGACCCAAGGATATAGTGCGTGCCCACAAAGGTTGACGACTCAAAGAGTGCCTGGAAGAAACGGATAGCCATGATGTGCTGTGGCCTCTGAGCCGCCGCAGTGACCATGGTTAGTAGCGCCCATGCTACCTACAGTACATCAGTGACAGCGCTGGGCAGGCCGACTTTAGTGTACTTGCCATGCACGACGGGAAGAAAATCCTGGGCTTGACGTAGTAGAGCGCAATATTGCAAGGCACTTGTCCAATGGTGTATCCGACAGTAAACACAGTATTGATCTGGTTGAGCTGGTTTCCCTTGAAGCTCAATTCTTCTCGCATTCCCGAGACATAGGCATTATTCAAGTTGGTGCGATCTTGCGTCCTTGTCAGTGATGATTACGGAGAACGGCAACCCATCATCAGAACAACTAACCCAGGTAATTGAAAAAGTACATCAAACAGCAGAAGGTCAGGATGAAGAAGTCGAGCTTCTGAACAAGCTTTCTTTCTCCGGCAATATGATGATCCCCCTTGAAGTATTGGACAAGGCGGTTTCCCATGGCGAACGATGTCTCGCAGAAAGGTCACCCGGAAGAGTATCGCAGATGAACTTGGTGATGAGAAGTTCGACGGGCTTTGCCGAGTGCTAATCCCTTCCTTTTGGGTCGTGGCTCTAATCGACGCCCCCGAGACGGTGTTGATATGCGATACGATACTAAGAGCCCTCGGCTACTACGGCGGGTTACCACAAGAAGCCTAAACTTCCGGCATCGGCGGTTATTCGGTGCTTGCAGTGATAAAGTGAGAGATGGTGTCGTCGCGTAGTTGCCCAACGGGTGGGGTTCTCTGATAGGCGAAGGGATGGAGGTCGGAGAAAGCTAGGTGGTACCGCGGCGAACATGCCCAAAGGTGGGGAATCGGCATCGGAAGCTGGAACAGAGCGCGCGACCCCAGATGGTTTGAGCAAGCTTACCGTGTCTTGACGAAACTCAAGTTGCTCGCTGTTTGACGTGCATTAGTTGTGACTTTCCTGCTTGCATTGACACTGCAACCCATTAGCAATGGCGTCGGGCAGCAACTGGGAAAAGGTCGCCGCATCGAAGCGTGCAGCGCTCGCGGACTCCATTCCGCACGAATATCGCGTTCCCAAACAACAATTGCCACCCGACTCGCAGCTTGATGTAACATCCTGGCCGAAGACGTCGGGATGGTTCTCATCGGAAGAGTTGGAAATCACAGATAGCACCGCGTCTCAGATACTTGAGAAGATCGCATCAAAGACATGGAGCTCGGAGAAGGTCACCCGAGCGTTCTGCAAGCGCGCAGCAGCAGCACAACAACTGGTCCGTACACTGACTGTACTCAGGGGCCTGTTGCAGCTGATCATGGTGTAGACCAATTGTCTCAGCGACGCTTTCTTTGAAGAGGCAATAGCAAGCGCCAAAGCCCTGGATGAACACCTCAGCCGCACTGGCCAGGCTCAAGGTCCTTTACATGGCTTGCCGATTTCCCTCAAAGATAACTTCAACATCAAAGGCAAAGACAGCACTGTTGGATTCACATCGCTGGTCGACGTTCCTGCCGAATACAATGCCACGCTCGTCGACATATTGGAGACGCTTGGAGCAGTGCGTTATTGCAAGACAAACGTGCCAACAGCCATGATGATCGTGCGTACAAACGCGCGATTCCAACACTTCTCAGCTCACAGCTTATAGGCCGAGTCGGTGAACAACGTCTTTGGAAGGACTGTCAACCCTCTTAATCGAAAGATTACATCTGGAGGATCTTCAGGTGGGGAGTCGGCTTTAATTGCATTTGGAGGAAGTCCTCTAGGTATTGGGACTGATATTGTGAGCCACAGCACCTCTCATAAGAATGCGATTACTGCAGACTAACGCAGTCCAGGGCGGTTCTCTCCGCATCCCAGCAGCATGCACCGGCATCTTCACCATTCGACCGTCCTTCGGTCGCTTCACCACGCAGCGATGCAGATCGGGCCTGGCCGGACAAGAAGCTGTTGCCAGTGTCAACGGCCCTATGGCGAAGACGCTGGAAGACATCACAATGTATTCAAGGATTATGGTGGATACTCAAGCATGGCTATTAGATTCCAAAGTGCTGCCAATACCGTGGCGGCAAGTAGAGGTCAAGAAGAAGCTCAAAATTGCCGTACTTTGGAACGATGGCATATGCTTACCCACACCTCCTGTAACACGAGCGCTCAGAGAGACGAAGGAAAAGCTACAGCAGGCCGGACACGAGCTTGTCGATTGGGATCCAAAGTTGCACCCCAAAGCTCTTGAGCTACTAGGCCGCATGTTTGTTGCTGATGGCGGAAAAAGCGTCGAGGCGTTGCTTGCTCCTACCGGAGAGCCGTACCGACCAGAGATGGAAATGTACAAAGAGGCGAAAGAGCTGGGGACTCATGATATGTGGAAACTACAGCTAGAGCGTACTGAGCTTCAGCGACAGTATCTTGAACACTGGAGGTCATATGATGATCTCGATGCTATTCTTGGTAAGTGAGGTGTATGGTCTACTCTAGATAGAAGCTAACCAATGCAGCACCCACAACACCTTATGCAAGTGTCGCTCACGGTGACTTCAAATATGTCGGTTACACTGGTGTTTACAATGTTGTTGATTATTCTGCGACATCATTCCCAAGCGGGGTGTTCGTCGATAAGGCGAAGGACACGCCAGTTATAGACGTCAAGGCTCAAAGCGAGTACTGTAAGGCCACTCGCGAAAGCTGTAAGTTTGCAGAAAAGAAATCACTCGCGTGCAGAGCATGCAGAGACTAAATTACGACAGATAACGCGGAGTTGCTCCACGGGCTTCCCGTCAGTCTACAGTAAGCGCATACTCACCAACAAGGCCCCCATGGTCGCTAATCTTGTCGCTAGGCTCGTGGCGCAAAGACTGCAAGAAGAAAAGGCACTGGCCATGACCAAAGCAGTGCTACAAGCAATTAAATCTACTTGATGTGGTTACATACGAGATGTCTGATCGTGGCCTTATCAGTCACTTCTAGAGCAGGATGATGTCCCCTTAGGGTTGAGGCAGGCACGCTGAACCAGTAGACATGCACAACAACAAGGTTCAATTCTTCATCCTAGACCCAACACCACATCTCTACCGCACTCACTACCTATCCTTAAATTCTCGAAGTACCCTACGACCAGCTTCCTCTCCCTTGACGTCTCCGTTACATTCAACGAAGCTGGTCGTGACTTTATACTAAAATACGCCTCGCCTCATGCACACTTTCCTCCACCTTTTCGCCTTCTCGATACACGGCACCGTTTTCTCGGCGAAAAGGTGTTCCCACTAGTTGTGTCACTCTGACGCCGTGCTTTCGATCCATTGCGCCTACCTCCTGGCGAAGCTATTCGACAATGGCTCTACACACATCGGTGAAAAGACTCCCTTGGCTTGACGGTAAAAGTTCACAACCCGTAAGCACAACGCCGGCGCAACGTCCAGTAAGCGATGCTTCATCACCGTCGCCCTCTACACGTCCTACTAGCCGCAAACCTCATGTTCCAAACACGTTCAAACGCGTCAACACCACTACGACAACAATGCTAAAAAAGCCGCGCATACCTTCCCAGACTGGAAGTAGCCCATCACCTATAGCGAGACATCGACTATCGCAAGCTCGTCGAGCACCTACTGCGCAGAAGGTCTCATCGCCACTACGACGTCCACCTTCGCATCGTCCAATGGTATCGCACGAGCCGCAGAAGAGGCTGTCGATCGTACAACACCAGGACAGCGAACGAGAAGAAGATGATATCGGCGACATACGTCCGCGCGTAGGTAGTCTAGCACCCGTGCCCGATCATCTCGAATGGACGGACACGTCGGACTCTATGTTCCAAAGAGGGTTGGTGTCAAGCACATCACCGGAGGTAGTCTCGCGTGTTGATATGTCGCCTTCGCAGCCGGCGCCGAACCGCACTGCGTTTGAGCGAGTTGGTGCGAGAAGAATAGGCAATGCTATTGAGGGCCTTGAAGACATGGTACAAGAAGCTGTGGGGATCGCCGACGAAACTGCGGACAGAAGACAAATCGAAAACATGTACGACATTATCGAAGAGGCGCGGGCAGCCATCCAAGACGCCTCAGTAGACCATACAAGCCAGCACATGGCTATGACATTTCCTCTTCCAACGTCCAGGTCTCCCGAGCTAGTCGGAAACGTCCGACTGGAGATTCCAGATATTCACATCGACCCCCAGGGAGATTTGAAGTCCCTCGACTGGGCTTATCCACCGATGCATAGGCGTCAAAGCTCCAGCTCGTCGTCTCCCTCATCGAGTGTCATAGAGGATCAGCGGCATGCAAAGTTCGGCACACAAAGTGACCTGTTGCTTCCACCGCAGCCTATACAGGCAGCCTCGCGCGACCATGTTGATTTTGTGCTCCGACCCATCGCACGAGACCAATCTCGTGGTCGCTCGCGCCATAGATTAAATGGTGATTCTACTGCGCCTGTCCGCAGACACGGGTTTGGACATGGCTCTGATTCCTCGAGCCCTAAGTCTCGACGGCGCCAGCAATTTTCAACCAGCTTCAGCCATGACGGATCCTCTTTCGATGAAGAGCATTTGTCGAACAATCCATACGGCAAAGCTTTGAACATGGGAGAGCATGGCCATCACCATACTTTTAGTCTTCGCAGGCGTCATCGCCGACAGCCGATTGCAAGAAACTGGACAACGGGCAAGAAGCGTCTAACCGCAACCATGGCCTGCATCAACACCGCTCTACTTGGGATCATCGTCGGCATATATGTGAGTCGGTATACAAAGCAATACATTGCATGATATACTGACTATAGGCAGGCGGGTGAAGTGCCTCGAATGCAGTACTATCTTGCAGATGAAAGCCACCACGTCATTGTGGGCAACGCTGTGTGAGTAGTATACCGGCCAAACGCGATTCAGAACTGACCATGCCCAGGCTCTACTTCGGCCTTGCAATCTCAACATTTATCGTGTGGCCGCTGCCGTTGCTGCATGGTCGTAAGCCCTACATTCTCGCTGCACTAGCGCTGGCACTGCCTTTGCAGTTTCCGCAGGCGCTGGTCATCAGCCAGAAGCGCTCACCCAACGATGCAAGGTTTCGAGCCGGTCTACTGAGTGCGCGCGCGATGACAGGACTGGTGCTTGGCTTCGCCAATGTGAATTACATCACGGTCCTTCTCGATCTCTTCGGTGCCTCGCTGCAGAGCAAGAATCCTCATCAAGAGTTTGTCGTTCCCAATGATGTGCGTCGACACGGCGGAGGCATGGGCATGTGGCTCGGTATCTGGTCGTGGTGTTGGATCGCGTCTATCGCCATCGGATTCCAGATCGGTGCTGCCATCATCGGAAGTCTGAGTCCCGACTGGGGCTTCTACGTCGTCATCTTCATTCTTGTAGGCGCACTCATGCTCAACATCATCACCCCAGAGACACGTTGCGCAGCATACCGCAAGTCGGTCACTGAGGTCTACGACCGAGACGAGAACTATATCACACGTCGTGTTTCGCGCGGCGAATGCAAGCTTCACATCTCGACAGAAGGTCCACTGTACTGGTTCGAAGAGGTGTGGGCTGGGATGAAGCTGGTGATGATGATGATGAGCCAGCCGGGCTTTTTCGTCTTGTCATTTTATCTCGGCTGGATCTATGCACAGATCAAACTCGTCATGATCCTCCTCGGCGCCCTGCTTTCCAAAGACTACAAGTGGCAGCCGGGCTATGTGGGAGCTGGAGTCATGTCCATTGCCATCGGAGCGTTGCTCGCTGTTCCTCTCACAAAGGCTAGGATCTTCTCTCGCGAGCGAAAGAGTGCGTTTCGAACGGACAGCATGACTTTCCAGAAGCAGGTGACGTGGTCCTCGCATCTTGTCAGGCGTGCCATGTTCACTCTCGCTCTTCCGCTCATGGGGCTTGCGTATACAATTGGTTCCGCGGGTCGGCCAAGTCCATGGGTAGTCCCGGTCGTGTTTGCTGGAGCGCTTGGGTTTCTCAGCATACTGGCCATCGCCGAGTGTCACGGTCTGATCATGGAGGCTTTCGACACGTGCGATCTGCAGCCTGGGGTAAACACGCGGCACCGATTCGAATCGATGGCTGTCGAGGATCGGCGGCGGCGCACAAATTACACGTCGTTCCCGCGTGTCAGCGCCGGCCTCTTTGCATCCCAGACCATTGCATTCGTGCTGGCAGGCGTGGCCACTCTGGTTGGCGGGAGCATGACGCGCCGCCTTGGGGCTCAGAAATCCACAGGGGCAACGGCAGGCATCTTGGTTGGTCTGACGGTCCTGCTGACGGGTGTTCTCTGGCGCTTCAAGCAAGTGCAAGTGATTCCCAGCCACACGTTCGGCACGAGGCGTGACACGGCAGCATGGGCAGAGTTCAAGGACGTGGAGAAGATGGGAAAGGGAGCGGATTGGAAGGCGGTGGTGATTGGCAACCCGAGCGGCAAGATGCGCAGGATGAACGTCCTGGAGCTCGGGGCGCTGAGTCGCTGGACGGAAGTGCGGAAGCTGAACTTTCTGCTCAAGGGCCCACGGCTGGGGGAGGATGTGAGGAGGAAGCCAACACTGAAGTTTTAGGGCAAGACAGACGTGCATCACATGACATATGGGCTGAGGGCTCCATTGGACTACTTCGTATGCTTGGTATGTGCGCATCCAGGATCCGAGGCGCACGGACCGGAAAAATCGATGCCGTGCCGGAGCTGAAGGTACCTTGGCCACCGCCCGACGTCTCGACACGTCGACACCGACTCCATCGCCGCGACCCATGTCCACCCCTTGGACCGCCCTCACCATGTCTCTGGCTGCATCACGCGCCGTGCTGCGGCAATCGACCTTCGCCGTGCGTCGCGCAGGCCTCCGCAATGCCTCGACCGCTTCCGAGACCGCCGGCGCGGTAAAGGAAAAGGCTGCGCAGGCGTCCTCCAAAGCCTCAGAGGGGCTCTCCAAGGTGCAGAGCTCGGCGAGCGAGGCGGCGTCCAAGGTGGGCAGTGCGGCCGAGGCGACCAAGGCACAGGCAGGCGGCCTGGTGGGAATCGCACAAGGTCAGTGCCGCGCAGGAGCTGGGCCGTTGAGGACACGCTGACTCTAGTCTCTAGGCATCGTCCCCCAGCTCACCTACTACTCCAAAGTCGGCCTGGAGCTCGGCAAGCTCGTTGTCCACCAGCGCGGCATGGCGCCTCCGTAAGCCTCCCCCGACAGCGCCGCGAGCATCACCTAACACACCCACAGCTCCGTCCAGACAATACAGACATACATGACGCCCGCCATCAACGCCGTACGCCAACCAGTGTCCCTGTTCAACCGCGTCGCAAGCGAGGCCAGCAACACCACACCCCAGAATCTCCTCGCCCAGGTCCGCGGCATGTCGAGCGCACAGTGGGCCTCCCTCGGCGTTGTCGCTGCCGAAGTCATCGGCTTCTTCTCCGTGGGCGAGATCATTGGCAGGTTCAAGCTGGTCGGATACCGGGCGAAGGAGCACAGCGGCGAGCACTAGGCGCGAGGCCCTTTGCGCGCCTGTTTACCACGTGATTCCGGAAGAGAGCTCGGACGTGTACGATTGGCATGGGGCGGAGGGCTCGACACTGTACTATTGCACATAGCCTTGATTCAGATTTCATTCCCAATGTGCAACTATTGACCATGCATCCATGAACAGCTTGGAGCCTGCTGTGCATCGAATTCCGAGTGATGATCGGCGGTTGTCTTGGCCGACCTGCCGCGACCCGCCAGAACTTTTCCACGCCACCCCTGCTGTGACGAGACCACAAGAACTCCCCCACCAAGTCCGCCACTGCCAGCCACACCATGAACGTCTTCAAACTCCTCTCGCGTTCCTCCAAGGCGCCGCAGAATCCGCCTGCGCAGAAGCTTCCCTCGTCGGGCGCCGTCGCAAACCCACAGCTCTTCGGCCACGACGACGAGCCCGCGCAATCGCCGCAGAGTGCAAACACGAGCCGCAAGCGAAAGAGGGGACAGCTTGGCGTCGACTCTTGTGCTGAGTCAACGGGAGCTTTGCCTGCCGACCTTGATTTCTTCGCCGGCGCAAAGTATTCGAATAGACGCGGCGACGGGAAGGCACGGCGCGAGGAGAAGAAGCTCAAGGCACCAACAGAAGAGGAAGCTGCGGTGGACGAGCCGTATGATGTGGAAGAATGCAAGCGCATATTGCGCTCGCATAAACTCAAGGTTGCGGTCCTGGAGGATTTCGCGCCCAAAGAGGAGCCGTCCAAGGAGAGCAAGAAGAAGAAGAAGAGCGAGAGGCGTAAAAAGGAAAAGCAGCTTGTCCAGCATAAGAAGAAGGATGCAAAGACGCAGCTGTTTCCGCGGCCGCTTACGTCGTTTGCGCAGTTGCGCACGCGATATGGCATTTCGAAACGGCTGGCGGAGAATGTACACGAGCAGGGGTATAAGCTGCCTACCGAGGTTCAGCTTGGTGCGCTGCCTTTGTTGCTTACTAACAGTGGTCGTCGACAGCAGAATGGCGCGACTTCCGCTGAAGCGTCTTCGGGCGAGGAATTCGGTGGTGACATCGACCTCTTGACCGTGGCGCCGACGGGTAGTGGAAAGACGATTGCTTTCCTGATACCAATCATCAATGCGTTGCTTGCGGAAAACAAGGAGCTAGATGGCAAGGAGGGCCCGAAAGCTGTCGTCCTGGCGCCTACAAGAGAACTCGCATCGCAGATCGTCAACGAGGCGAGGAAGCTGGCAAAAGGTACGGGCATCAAGGCTACACTTATGCGAAAGGGCATGGAGGTGGTGAAGAGGTCAGAGGAAGAGCTGAGCGAAGAGGCACATGAGATGGCAGAGGTGTCTGAAGATGAGAACAGTGGTTCTGAATCGGATGGGGAAGAAGAGACGGCAGCACCAAAGACACCAAAGCGAAGGCAAGCGGAGTTGGTCAAGGCAGCGATACTCGTCGCTACACCTCTCGCGCTTCTCAATTCCCTGAAGCGCAAGGACGGCACCGTCGCTGATCTCTCCAGCGTGCGCCGCCTGGTTCTCGACGAAGCCGACGTCCTGCTCGACCCCCTTTTCCGCGAACAAACAGTCGCTACGTGGTCTGCATGCTCGAACCCCCTCCTCCGAGTTGGTCTGTGGTCGGCCACCATGGGTTCGAATATCGAAGACCTCACGATATCTATTATCAATTCGCGCTGGGAAAATCTTTCTTCTACCACCCCTCGCCCCCCTCTCCTCCGCCTCGTCGTCGGCCTCAAGGACACGGCCATCCCCAACATCTCGCACCAACTCGTCTACGCCGCCACCGAACAAGGCAAACTCCTCGGTCTCCGCCAACTCCTGCACCCCACCACCACCAGCTCAGACAAACCCACCCCCCGCCCCCCCTTTCTAATCTTCACACAAACCATCCCCCGCGCCATCGCCCTTCACTCCGAACTCCGCTACGACATCCCCCCGGAAGCAGGCGGCTCATCGCGCATCGCCGTCCTCCACGCCGACCTCTCGTCCAGCGCGCGCGACGCCGTAATGACAAATTTCCGCAAAGGCGAGACCTGGATCCTCATCACAACGGACCTGCTATCCCGCGGCATCGATTTCCGCGGCCTCAACGGCGTCGTCAATTTCGACGCCCCAACCTCGCCAGCCGCATACGTGCATCGCGTCGGGCGCACCGGCCGCGCAGGCCGCGAGGGCGGCTGCGCCCTCACATTTTACACCGCACACGATATCCCCCACATTAAATCCATTGCCAACGTCATTCGCGCGAGCGAACAGGCCCGCCGTCGCCCTGCCGCCGCCCCTCGCCCCGCCGTCGACCAGTGGCTCCTCGATGCGCTGCCCGACGTGGGCAAGCGCGCGCGCAGCGAGGTGCGCAGGCGCGGCGTCGAGAGTCGTCGCGCTGGCAGCAAGGCCGCGAGGATAAGTACCAAGAGCGGGTTTGACAGACGGGCGGAGCAGAATCGGCGCGGGGCAAGGGAGGCGGGGAAGACGAGGGTTGTGCAGGCGAGGGAGCAAGGGAGTGGAGGATAGTGGGGGGAAGGATGGGGTAGGGTTCCCAGAGTCTACTATCGCTCTTCGAGATATGCCTGGCATGGGTGCGTCCATCGCCTTAGGCTAACTCTGTAGACCAGCCATGGATTTTGTTTATTCTTTTTGGCAAAATTGACGTTGGTTGATACGCTCTTGTGTGTTTTGAAGGAAACCGCCATTTTTTGTTTCTCTAATGGGGAATGACTCCTTTGCTGCTGCTTCGCACTTTGTCTAGACGGGACACGCACAGTAGCTCCTCTCCCAATTCAATTCAAGCAAACCCCGCACTCCCATCCATGAGCACTACAAACGTCGCTTTCCCCTGTCCTGCCCCTGCACTCCTCACATGTCCCAGATACGCCCCCAGTTCCTCGTCATCGCCTACTTCGACAGACACTTCCTTGTCTCCTTGGCTCCCTCTATATGTCACCAGCCCCTCCAATTTCACCACTGCACAACCCGCGTGTTCTCTTGCCGCCAAGCTGCGTATTTCCAAAAGCGAAATGTGGTGCAGGATGGAGAGCCAGACAGTCTTGGTGGGGAATGGGGTCGTCGAGTGCGGGTGTAGACGGAAGTAGATGGGCATAGGGGTCGATGTCGATGATGATGATGGACTTGGGGATATTGGTGTGCAAGTATGCGGTGGATGGTAGTATGTTTGATCGTGGGGGTAAGCGGGGTGAGCAGCAGGGCGGTAGGATTGCGAGGAATGTTGGGGCTCGTGGTATTGGTAATGCTGGTCTGGCAGATACGATGGCGTGGGTAAGATTGCTGCGTCGCTTGCGGCGAGGAGGAGACTTGGATCAATTTGAAGATCTACGGCGGATGCCAGAGCGGTCATGTTATCGTAGTTTGTTTGGCTTGCGCTCTGGATCTCGGTGCGCTCGGTAGGTTGGCTCTTGCTACGTGAACCTGGTGCTTGAGCAGCGACGACTGGCTTTGCGGGACCAGGTCCAGGACCTTGGTGGATCTGCTTCTTCCGAGTGGGATCCGTTGCCGACTTTTCTTGTTGTAGTCGTTTCATCACATCTCTTGCTAGCATCTCCACAGCCTTCAGCTTCCTCGCATACTCGGGATCGGCATCCCCTGCAGCAAGTGCTCGCCGTAGATGTTCAGATTCGTTCACCCACTCTGTCTTCAGGTCGGCCCATTGCTGTTCGCCCGCTTCGTGTTTGTTGGTCAAGTGACTCGCGTTCAGCTTCGCAGCAAACATAGTGCGAGCCTGGCGCGTCTTCTCGGGATTCAGGACGAGTATATTCTTCACGTCGGCGAGGGTCATGCGCGAGTCCATAGTACGGAGACGTTTGGTGACATCCATGCATATGACATCGAGGGATAACGCTTTCTGGCTCTTTGGCCGGAACAGAGCGTCCACGTTGGAAAGCACATCGGGCTCCCTGTGAAAAACACCTGATAGATGTTCGCTCTCGGTTATGAGCTGTCGGACTATCTGTGCCCATTTGACAGGACCCGCGATCGTCTTCTTGAGCACATCTTTGTCCTTGCAAATCTGGAAGAAGCGCTCCCGGACGTCTCGATACATGTCGTTGTCCAGGCCGAGGTATGCTTTCGCTTCGTCGATGGTAGTTTCTGACGGGAAGCGTGGAGGCTCGCCCGGTGCGTCGGCGGGTAGCCCTGCCCACCCGCGTGTCCTTCGTCTTCGTTTGCGCGTGCGCCACTTTTCGTCGCTCTCGCGCTGCAGTTGCTCTTGACGTAGCTGCTTACGGAGTTGTTCCTCTGCCGATAACGGAGCAGGCTCATCGCTGACGCTCGCTTCGGCCTCGGCAATGTCTGCATTTTGCGTACGAGGTATAGCTTCTCCGACGTGTTGTTCCTGGTCGGCTGGCTCGTCCTCGCTTTCCTCGCCCGAGGTTTCCTCGGCTAGAATCGCGTTCCCGAGCTGGTTGATAACGCCTCGTCCCGGTACAGTCTTCGCCAGCTTCTTCGCCGGCTTCTTCTGCACGCCTTCTCCCGCGCCGCGCTTCTTCCGGGGTCTGGGAACGCTCTCTCTCAGCAGCAGTTTGAGCCGCAGCCGCAGTCTGATCAGCTCGCGGTCGTTGATAGGGAAGCCCTCATTCTGCAGCGTGTCGATCATGTCATTCTGCGTGTAGTTCTGCTCCCACAGTTCGCGGAGGCGGGCGACGAGGGCTGGGTTCCTGTGCGCCGGGTTGTGTTTGCTGGGAAAGTCCCATCGCTGCGTGGGGATCAGTGGGGGGCGTCAAGGTAGACCGACACATGTCAGCATACCTTGAACTGCGTCTGAAAAGCCCGCTTGCTTGAAGATGATGGTTAGCATGTCTTGTACACGGTTGAAGCAAGTGATATACGGCTGTCCATTCGTTCAGCCGCGCAGTCACATACCTTGGAGTGAACCCTTGGGCGTCCCAGTGGGCAATGACCTCATCCAGGCTCTTCTTTTCCTCCACATAGAGCCTGTAACACTCCCCCTCCTTGTCGTCCCAGTTGTACACCATACTAGAGCGTGAACCCACCGACAAGAGAGGCAGTTGAAGGTGCGCAAGTGGTTTGATCGCGACGTGTTGAGTCGCCCGCCATAGCGCCAAAGCTTTGCTCGGCGGCAATTACTCCGACGGTCACGTGCCCATCCTCTTCACCAGTCCCAAATCAAACTAGATTCATGTACGATTCCACCATGCTTTCACGAGCCTGCCAGTCTATTCTCCACCTACCGAGCGTCTGCTGCCGTTTGTGCGATACCTGCGAGATTACTGTTCCGCCCTGAACTTCCCCAACACCCCGCATTCACCCCTCTAACGTACTCGACAATAGCGGAAGGACGTCCCCGCAATGGCACGGTCCCAGCTCCTGGTTGGCAAGTCCATGGCAGTCACGGGGGGCGTGACAGGCATCGGTCGTGCAATTGCGATTGGCTATATCAACAATGGCGCAAATGTAGCTGTCAACCATCTCGGCGACCCAAAGTCGTCAGAACAGTTCCAGACCCTTCTCGACGAAATATCGCAAAGTGTGGGCGGAAAGGATGAAGCTCGGAAGAGACTGATAGAAGTTTCCGGCGACGTCGGTGTTCCAGAAACCGGCAAGAAGCTCATTGCAGCAGTTGTGCAGAAATGGGGACGGTTGGATGTCTTCATCAGCAATGCCGGCATTTGCGAGTTTAGGGAATTCTTGGAGTATGCACCCTACTTATGATTTCCAAGTAGAGTTCGACCTAACGCATCATCTTGTACAGGATCACACCAGACCTATGGAATAAAACCATCGGGACCAACCTTACAGGCGCCTACAACACCATCCACGCGGCCGCAACACAGCTCTCTCAGCAGTCTCCCCCAGGAGGCTCCATCATCGGCGTGTCTTCTATATCAGCTCTGGTTGGCGGCGCACAGCAAGGGCACTACACTCCCACCAAAGCCGGTGTACTCTCCCTCATCCAATCCTCAGCATGTGCGCTCGGCAAATACAATATCAGGTGTAATGCGTTACTGCCGGGCACAATCAAGACACAATTGAATAAGAAAGACTTGGAGGACGACACCAAGAGGAAGTACATGGAGGGTCGCATTCCGCTCGGAAGGACAGGCGTGCCGAGTGATCTGGCTGGACCAGCTGTATTCTTGGGCAGTGATTTGTCGAGCTATGTAACCGGAGCCCAACTGCTTGTTGATGGAGGGTTATTCGTAAACCTGCAGTAGAACATGCGCAAACAACTACCAATGCACATAACCTTGACTAGTCAGCCAAAGCCCTATATGTTGTGCATTTAGTCTCACGTGAAGCAATTTTGAGTGTTCATGCAACGTACATCAACCTGTTCAACTCAATCCTCTGAAGTCTACTTTCATGCATAAATACCGACCATTCCAGTGTGTTCAAAGTTTGGAGAAGCTCGACTCGGATGAGTCTCATCAATGATGGTACGGGATCAAATTCAGCAGTCATTGTTACATTTCGATCCCATACGCCTTACACCCCGCCCCCCACCACACACTCTCCTTCTCCTCCTCACTCATCCCCCGCTCCTCCAACACCCTTTCCACAATCTCTCGCCAAAACCCCCAATTTCCACTCTTGCCTTTCGGTCCGCCGACATTACATACCGGCCAATCCGAACCAAACATGACTCGGCCCGGAAAGCACTCGAAAACAACATCCAGAAAGGGCGACAGGGAAGCAACCATGTCGTCAACAGACGATGGGGTGGGTTTCGAAGGGGAGAATTCGTTGAAAGCGCCGGAGAGTTTCATGAAAATATTTGTGTCGGGGGACAGGCGGCGGAGTGCGGATGTCCATGCTGGTGAGGGGGAGTTGGATAGAGGAGGTTTACAAAGGTGATCTAATCGTCCATGTTAGCCATGACCCTTGCGCGAAAACATTGTGGCAAGCAATAAGTTTGGAAAAGAAGCATACAAACAATGCAAAAAGAAGAAAGAAACTTACTCAACACAAACTTCACCCTTTTCTCTTCCCCCTCCCTCCGCCTAACCTCCTCAATCATCCCCACCACATCCCTCAACCCCTCCTCCCCATCCCTATGCACATCAATCCCAACATCAAACGCCTTCCCCTCCCTCCCCAAAACAAGCATATTCCCCACCCACTCCCCCTCCCCAACCAACCTCCCCACCTCCCCCACCCCTTTCCCCTGAAGCAAATATCTAAACCCCACCACCCTCCCCCACAACCTCTCCCCCGCAGCCTCCCTCGCAACACCCATATACGCCCCAAACACCCCCGCCCCCGCCCCCACCGGCGCCCACAAAACCACCCCGCGAACAATCCCGCACCCCCCTTCCTCAACACCATCTTCCTCCACGCTCCCCGCGCCCTCGACCATCCGTCGCAAAAACCCTATCTCGCGCAATGGCTCCCTCGCCCACGCCTGCAGCTGATGCGCGCTCGTGGGCTGCGCCGTCCCAAGCGCCCGGTCTGTCTCGATGTACACTATTCCTGTGGGCCGTGGGGAGGCGATGGCGAGGTAGTCTGTTAGCCCGTGGCGGGTGGCGAGGGGATGATGGGGTGGGGTCATCCATTTGTGGGAGGAAGGGGTTGTGGCTGTGGAGGGCCAGAGGTGGATGTGGGTGTCTAGGAGGTGCGTGGGGGGCATTGTCGGGGGGTTCTTCTTTTTTTTTATGAAGGTGAGGGGGGGGAAATGGGGTGATAGGCTGATGTTATGGGGTCTGTGGTGACGATTGCTGGGTGTTCTTTTGGTCGAGGTTGTTGATGGGGGGTGGTTCGGGGTGCGGGGGATTGGGAGCCGAAGATGTGAGTGGGTGGGGTTGGTTGATTCATTGTCTCATTCGTCTTTATGTGTCAATGTTGGATTGTTTCTTGTGGAACTTTGTACAAAAGGTATTCTTGAAGTTTCTCCATGTTATCCTGTTCATTTCTCAGGGTCTGGTGCTGCAGCCTTACTCTACTTGCGAGGACATGATTACAAAGCTCTTCCAGGTTTGTGGTATACAAAACGCATACTGTTGAAATTTTATTGTAAAACATGGAGAATATAACACTTTAACTCCGCTCTTAACATAAATAAACACAGCCTATGGTACTCATCTCGCTACCATTCATAGCCACACAGTTCCTTCAAGCCTCCAGCACCCACCTTCTGCACTTGACATGTGAAAAAGGACCCACACACACCACGGCATTTCTAGCTTACAAATTAGTCGCACAACTACATACGACTGGGTCCAGGGTTCCCAGTTCACGTCAAACTCTGCTCTCGCCCGTTTGGTTCATCAAACCTTATACTAAACTAGTCTTTAGATCGGGGAAGCTTGAATGTCTACATAGGACAAGGTGTCATTGTCGCCATCGTGTAGGTGTGTGGGTGTGAGGAGTGGAGAAATATGGTTGAAATTCCACTGCCATCCCAGCATGGGAATGTCAGTGGAAGTGAGTATACCGACTTGCATGCGAGTACATATTGGCTGTTGATGCCAGCGACCTTCCTCTGATACGGGAATACCCGTCGTTACGACGCTCCTGTGTCCATCTGCCTACGTCCCATTGACTTGCTGTACATGATAACATTCTCCATGTCATTACCTGGACGCACATGGCAAAGGGTGGGTAGGAGATAGCAGTAGTATATGTCGCATACACGATCGATTCAAGATCGATCCAAACACACGGTGTCGTCATCAGCGAGACCTGATACGTCGTCGGCGTAAATGGCCATCGTAAAAGTCCAAAGGTAAGCTGAAAGGCGTATTACACGACACATCCATGTCCGTCGCAGAGCCGCACGTGCCCGATGCAGATGCAGCAGAGGGACTGTCAGTCCAGCGCCAGCGACACCAACAAAAACAGAAACGATTGACTGAAACGGACCGATAAGTTACGGCTTGACTTGAAAAGTGTTACCCGCTAAGTTGATCAGATCTCGGTCGGCACGGATCGAGGCCAACATGGTCTAGCACTAGGTAGTTGTTCGCGCGCAGGAGCCAATGAAGATGGAGGGATTTATCTCTGCGATTTTCCCCATTGATTTTTGTGTGAATGTCAACAGAGAGTGATATTGGCAACTGCAGCCATGAACGGGCCTGAAACACTTGACAGGTGTCGTGTTCGGCAACGTGCTGTCCGGACCAGATCTCTGCCGGTTCGCTCGATAGTTCTATTAGAGTGATGCAGATCCTTTTTGTACTCGAGACGATAGGTCTTGGCGTGTGGGGTTCTGAGGTGGTCAACGATTCATGGTATCTCAGTTGGTTTGGGAGCGAGCGGCGACATGGAATTCTGTGTTGAGATGTGTAACTCAGAACTAGGCTAGGTTTATGTGGGATGACCTCGCCTCGGTACCATAAGCGGTTGCGCCCAAGAAGTCATCAGACAAATGACGTGCATCAAGCCATGGTGTTTGAATTAATGTGCGAGACCACTTGTGTGAGTGGCTTAGATAATGCACCGTGTTGACGAGCTGCGTATCCCTTGCAAACTTACGCATCTTCGCAATTCTGATAAATATCTTGCATATGCAGCGAGACGGAGCATGCTCTTCCAGTGAGACTCTGATCGGTGAACCGGCGGTTCAAAGTTCTTGATTGATCATGACATGATGGCCTTTGCTCTTTACCGACGGCGTGTCTCGCGCATAGCTGTAAAGGCGACATGGGCAGATTTTTCGCTCTTTCGAGGTCGCATCCGGATGGTAGCCATTGATGGAGCGGGCATGCATATGGAAAGCGACATGTGGGTCATGCGAGGAGCCTCCTACGCAACATGTGGATTCGTCCAAAGCGAACGCCGCAGAGTTACATATACACGCACAGTAGGTGGTAAGGACTAAGATGTATCGCGTCTCCTTGCATGATGGAAACGGAGCAAGTCGGGTCATCTTGGGCGATTCACCTGTTTTCAGCAACGTTACTTGGCCAGGTACCAATGGCTTTGTGTCATTTGCCAAAAATGTGGTTTGGGTTGGTCATTGACTTGCGAAGAGCTGCATCGGGGCTCCGGGCCATGGCACTCGCTGCGTGGCCAGTCTACACACTCTGCACGGCCATGTACCTCGTCCTCCGTGTTGATGACATGCTGGAGAGAGCGCAGGTCTCGGGACGGGTAGTGACATTCCTGGTCAACGCGAGAGTGTTGCTCGTGCTGCACAATCACAGCAGCTAGCTGGCCGGGACGTGGAGAACAGAACTGGCGTCGCGCCGCGTTCGGCGCCAGCTTAGCGCATCACATTCATCAGCCTGGCACCCTGCCTTCTTGGAGGACGGACGTCGGACACACAGACCTGCGGGACGGGATGACGGGCATAAGGTTTGAACAAAGGGTCTCGTTTCCCTTACTTATTACTCGCGTCAAGGTCGCAGGGTCATCCGTGGCGCTCATGCTGTCAAACCAGAGTTTGCTCGAGTCCCGGTGTCAGCTTCTGTGCGTGGTGACATGGGCCGGCAGGGAGGAAAAGTCGACTGCTTCTGCACGATGATGAATGATGGGGTTCGGCGAAACAAGAGTGCATGAGAAGGCCGGCGCTGCTTGAGCCCCAGCTAAGACCCGCAGGATGCAGGCCCGCTTGCCTGTTGGAGGGTGGAGAGGGAGGACTTTCGGACGCCATCGGTCTTGACCTCTCAGCGCCATCGGAATCCATTTTGGAGGCGCAAAGTAGGTGGCAGCCATGCGCCAATTTCATGGGTCTTCGTCAAGAAGCTTACTGCAGCTGATGCTTGACGATACGGGCAAGTACCGGTTTCCGGCGTCAAGGGCGCATGCACAACTAGTTGACTGGCGCCGACAGGATCGGGGCGGCTGCTTGTGTTTGTCTGCTGTGACTTTCATAATTCTCCGCCCATTATTACTCCGTATTGTTATTGTCGGCGCAAGCGATGGGCCCAAGCGGGGACATGTCCGTGAGGGGCTGAGCCCCAGGGCCCAAGCTGGGAAGCCGAAATGGTACCCAGGTACGGATACTTGATCCACCTGCCATCCCGGCACGGCATGGTTCTGTCCATTTGCGTAGCGTCAATATGGCCTCGACACTTGCCGTGTGTACGGAGTCACATCCCCAATTTCGACGCGGTTGATCAATCCTATGAGCACGGTTTGAGACCCGCAAGCTCACCTGATCTAGGCCCGAAATCATTCTCGATGAGTTGTACGGAGTACATGGCAGATTTTCTCGCCATAAGGTACCTTGCGGTCCCTGCCGCCAGCTGGGTCGCCCAGTCAATGTCGGTCGCTGCGGCTCGTTGCTTGTTTCGTATATATATCGAGCACGACGGAGAGCTTGCGCCAGGATCCTTTAGTTACGCGGTGCCGTGTATGCGGGTGATGATGGTTCGCGCTATGCCGAGTCCGTGCAGCGTGGGAGTTGGCAACAATATTGTGGTTGGCACATGAAATCGGATTTCAGTCTCGCAGATCATTTCCACCGCTGCAACTTGAAGTATGCCATTGGAAGTTCACAAACTCCAAGATGGAACGTTAGCAAAGAAAGTGCGGGTGCCGCTTACATGTTGTATGGATGATTGTAAAAACTACATGGTTGCTATGCCTTCCAGCCCCGAACGCGAGCAAACATGGCAAGTTTGCACCAGCAGTGTCTCTTAACACCCGAACACCGCTGACTCAAGCCGTCCCATTTTGATGAACCGCGAGCTACCCCAACCGGTGCTCTATCAAAGGATGAGTAAAAAGAACATGCTCACACACGTACTCCGTATTGATCGTCAATCATCTAAAATTACTGCTTCAGGGACTAATATCGCCGAGGCCAAAATGCGCTAATATGAAAGAGAAAAATTGCGTTCAACTCAAAGTAGATGGAATGCAGAAGCCTCTCTCGCGGAGGTTGCGGCCTCCGGGAGGGGGCGTTAGAGGAGGAGTGATGGTTGCCATTGGCGGGATTGGCAGCATCCTGATGTTGTCATCGGCATCGGCGCCTTCGCGAGTGCCCCACGTTGTCTGTCGCGAGGCGGTTAGTATTCCATGTGCGAGGCTGGTCTGCGGGAAAAGCGTGTGAAACATACCTCCGTAACTGTGATGAAGCCGTACAGCTTGATAAGGTTGTGGAAATAACCAAAAAGCACCGAAACTGGCACAAACCGGAAATCACCCGGATTCCTCAGCAAGTGTGGGGCGAGTTTGATCGTTTTTGCAAAGACAAAGTGTGCCAGGTATAGAGCCCAGAAGAGTGAGCGCGGCTGTTCCACGTCTCCGTGAGGCTGCAGCTCGCCCTCAACCGCGTAGTATCCGGCCTCAGACAAGGCGAAGTAGAAGGACACGAACAAGAGGCAATCGAGGAGGAATGCCCACTGCGTAAGAGTGGTCTGGAAGACGGCATAAAGGGACCATGGGAACTTGCTGTGGCGCGCGAATGGGTTAGCGAATTGCCAGAGTGCATGCCGGCAGAGTAAGCAGGGGTAGGCTTGGCACGTAACAAGACCAAGTGCGAAAAACTGTGCAAAGAGCGGAGCTACTCACTACCACATTCGGCCTTCGCTCAGGCTGGTCAGGTTGCTCCTCCAGTTAGAGCGCACCCAGCGCAAACACTGACGCAAGTACTTTGAGTCGTTCTCGAGTGTTGTCTCTACTTCGCATTCGCGGTGGTTTTGCAGCTGGATTTTCCAATCGTGCGAGAAAAGCCATCGTGTGATGAAGTTGTCGTCGTCGGCATTCAGAAAGTGATCGCTGCCCCACGTCTCGTGCGTGAAACCGTAGGTGAAGTTAGGGTCTTGGAGGATCTCGGAGCGATACGCCACGGCTCGTCCAGAGAGGCACGGCAGACCACCATCAATCCAGTTGCAGGCTGTGCAGTCGAATGTTCTCCTGACCAAATAGATGGCACCCAGGAACTCCCAGATGCTAGAGCGGTTGAAGCGGCGCAGCTGTTGATTTGTGCCAACACCACCCACTCGCGGATCCTCGAAGGGAGCCAGGATCCATTTGGTGAATTTCTCAGGGAGCCACACATCGTCATCGAGCAGAAGAGTAATCTTTGTCTCGACCTCTGGGATTGCTCGACATAACTGCCGACGTTTGTTGGCTTGGCTTACTGACAGCACTTGGATCAACTTGGGGTTGCCCAATTCCTCCACCATCTGATACACACGCTTGACTTTGGAGTCCGGTGTCACCAGGAGGAGCTCGAGGGGTTCAAGGTGGTATGCGCTCTGGACGGTCTCCTTCAGTTGCCGAATATCCTCGGCGACGGTCGGAATAATGACGGTCATGTCTTTGGATGTGATGGTGGGATCGTCAATAGGCTGGATGGGCATATACGTCCAATAACTTGCGAGGTTGACCCATAGTCTGACATATCGAAACAAGCTGTTGGCGCCAGTCAGTTTCCGTGTCCAAGGGAAGTAAAGCGGTCAGGTGCAGCAGGTAACACGCAGAGGCAAACTTACAAGATTGCGACGAATATACAAAACCAACTCCAATTGGGAAACAGGGCAAAAGAAAAGGGAAACATGGCAGTGACCAACGAGCGTGCAGTGCAGAGCGTGAACGACAACAAGTGGGAGCCAAACGAAGATCACATCGAATGGTGGGAGTCAAAGCCCGCTTGCACCGGGGAGGCAGCGGAAGTGTGAGTATTTAAACACATGCTTGCGGGCGGGCTAGGGCGGCGAGGTGATGCTTCGCTTGCCGGGCGCTGTTCAAGCTGCAGGAGTTTCCCTTAGCAGACTTTGGGGTAGTGTGAACCTGGCTGGAGCATGAGGTAGTTGCAAAATTCCAGAGGCGGGCCAGGATGCTCGCCCGTCCGGGATTAGCAGATGCGCCGAGTGAGCACGAGCGTCATATTTGGATCCCGCAAGCCGTTGAATCGCTTGCATAATCCGGGCACCCTGGGCGCAGTGCCTTCAGGGATCGACTGCATCGTGCTGCTTGTCGAACAAGGGCTCTTGTGCAACCGCCCCGCGGTCGCTCCGATGTTGTGCTGCTGGGCCCTGGGGGCACGAGACAGCACGCCCCGCTGACTCGCACCCATGGACGGCGTACGGAGTGCAGAGTGGCCCTGCTTGACGCCAGCAGTCGGCGCGAGGTAAGCGATCTGGAGGGCAGGACGCGTAGGCAGCGAACCATGCGGCTGATGATCAATGGGTCAATACGGAGTATATGGCCCCGCTTGGCGGCAGTCCATCCAAGATCAGTGGCTCTAGGCCCCAATTGCGCACTCGTCAAGACTCAAGACGAAGAGTGACATGCACTAGCCGCTGTACGCGGCACCCAGCACGCGTGGCGTAATGGCGACGATAGGCGCCCGGTTGCCTTTTGGCGGCAGGGCTGGCGTCTCCAGCTCTCCCTCAAGTCACACATCGCAGCAGCCAGTTCAGACAACATCCCAGTACGCCGATTGCTGGAACGCGGGCAATTTTCCCAGACACAGCCCGGCCCCCAAGTGGGTGCAGGGCCTGCAGAGTTGCTCGTGCTCGCGCGTGCTTGTGCTCCGTTGCAGTAACCGCAGCCGGCCGCATCCCCCATGCCGGACACAATGCCTTTGTAGCGTGGGATAGAGACGAGCTGCTGTACCGCTGAGGTTCATGATTGCCAGTAATCGATTTCGCCGAGGAGCCGGGCCAGCGCAGTCAGTGGCTGAGGTACCTGCACCGGCTGAAGAGGTACATGGTCCGCACCCAGTTGCAATCCCACACCACTCCAACAGCAGAGACGGGGACCTATACCTTGTTCTTGCAGATCACAGCTGGCGGCCCGCGGGAGACATACGCGCTGCCTCCCTATTTGCCGACGCAGTTCGAAGCCTTGTACGTGCATACTGCATGTAATATACTGAGGGTGTGTAGACAGGCGCCATGCAAGCAATCGGACAGCTACGTGTGAACGCCATCACTCGAGCTTCCCTGCATGCTACCTTGCCGTCGAAACTTTTGCTTCATACTGTACGTGAGAGCTATTCTGGCATGCCGTTCACGCTTGCGGTGCGCATCGTGTTAGAAAAAATTGGCTTTGATCCATGTTCCGATAGCCCCTGGCAATATCATCAAGCGCGGTAAGCTGTTGGCGTGCCAGTCTGTGATATGGTGAGTTGTCAAAGAATGTCGCTAAAAGCCTTGTACGTCAACAAAAGTGCGTCATAATTCCAGGCAAGCATACCACTCGATCTCTCGTAGATTGCGGATCTGTTTCCGATTCCTCGCGAGTGACATTAGAACAGCCGTCCAAGGTGGAACCAGATGTATGCATGGAAGCACGGTCGCGGGCGTCCTGCACTGCACCAACACGGTCCGATAGGGGGAGGACCAGAAGAGCCTCAAAACACTGCCTGTAGCTAGCGAAAGAGGTCCTTTCCAACGATCTCGCATTGTTTTTCTGCACCGACTGGCTGTGCACACATGTCCGTCGACTTGGACAACGCTGCGAGCATAGACATCTTCGCTGATCCACCTCTCCCGCTGATGTTCAGCGAGTCCTCCAGGAACCGTTCACCAATGCCAAGCATATGTGGCTGTACTGCGACAATCTGAACGTGGATTAACAAGCAGATACCTCGCGTTCGACAGCCAGACGCTCCTACCTATGTATTGGAGCGTACTGCAATAGTTATAGACTCAACCTGGGCTTTCGACGCATGTCAGTTGCAGTCAAGGTCGCCACTTCGGATAGAACGTCAAGTCCAACCTGACTTTTTCCTTCGCATTAGCCTGGAATTGTTTCGGACCTACATGGGATGTATACTTGCGCGTTGTCAAAGCCGGATGTGGCCAAAGAGGATTTGCAGAACCGAACGAAGATCTGCCTCGATTTGCAGAAACCATCGATAGATTAAGTCCCATTGTTAGTAGATTTTCCAACCGCAAATTGTCACTGATGCGTCCGACCACACATGATGGTCTGTAGCCGGCAAGAGTGCGGCAGCGCGACAGCGCGACAGCCAGGTAGGCCAAGTCATTACTCAAAAGCCGCCAGTTGATCTCAGCACTCCGAAGCGCAATTAACTCAATGGTCTCCAGATACTCTACTTGGAACATCGGATGTACGCTGGCGGAAGGCGCAATGAGACATCGCAAGGTGGTGGCCCAAGGTGATTAGTACGTGCTGGCTGAGCTAACCAACGACAGGTAGTGGTTGCCAGTGGTCTTCTGACTCGTTTGCGAGCATTGCCACGACAAGCACCCACCGCCACCAGACAGACAGAAATCGACGATGTTCCCGCCTTTGCAATTTGCGGTATCATGCGACATCAAGTATTTCCGCCTCTTTGGTCTTGCTGATGCACAACATCGCCAGCCGCAAGCATAGCCACTTTCGCATCAGGTGTTTGAGATGATCTCGGTCTCCATTGGGGTTGTCGAGGTAGCTTTCAGAGACTGAGAAAGGAGATCCTGCGTGGTGTTCCATGACGAGGACGCTTGTCGCGAACACGCGTGCTGAATACTCATCGTGGCAATTCGGGGTTCACGTGTTCGCCCGATCGCGTTCGCCTGAGCGCAAGAAGAACCTACCATCAAAGTCATACCTATCGCGCCTGCTCCGGATTGTCATTGGTTGCGGTGGTCATTGATGAATGTGAGCAAACAGAGGTCGGTGCCCAGGTGTTGCCTGCTCCTCACGAGAGCCAACACAGCCATAAAGGGGAGGGAAACAATTGGGCAAAGGTTGTGTACAACCAGAGGATCAGTAGCGCACATGGAGAGTCAATGAGGGTGTGGGCAAGAGATGGTTGAGATGGGATTAGAGTCGAGCTGGTGGGCGCAAACACAACCGCGCCAACCGCTTAGCGTACCGTCGATCAACTCGGAAGCCGCACACCACCATCCTGCCATGCAAAACAACACATTTCAATATCCAACTCCTGAATCACACACGTGGGTAAGCTGATAGCGCCAAGTGAAGCACAGCCGCGGAGTCGATTCACCATGCAGGCGTGACTTTGCACTGCCGCAAACGGTTCCCAAGGGGGCCGGGGGGTTGACGGGGACATGCTTGACAAGCATCCGCATTCTTTTTAGAGTTCGCGGGGCACACACCTTTTTCTGCCCCCCGGCCTTCTTGGACCACTCTTCTTGTACGATACATGAAGCAAGTCTTCTAGACCATGGTCCATCAGGCGTGCCCTCACACCTCACAGACCGCAAGTCAGTTTGAGTGGCCTTTGTGCCGGGTCAACACGGCATTTTCAACCGCTCCCATTGCTTACCACCTAGGACCTAGCTTGACCGGTGTGATGGCTAGCTACATGTGCCTCCACTCGGTAAAGAACTATCGATCCTCGATTCAACACGAATTCACGTTCTTCATAAATGAGTTCATGGACAATTTACGGCTCAACAATTGAGTGCTGACTTCCCAAATCCTGTATTTCAACAAAAGCATGACTTGCGTTCCTCGTATACAAGTGACGAAAGCGATCGACTAGTTACCACGAGAGGCAGTAATCGTTGATGTTGTACATATGTCACGCTGTTATAGTGCCGCTCTCCTGGGCCAGGGTCTGGTTGGCATGCACAACAACATACAAGCTTTACTTCAAACCAACGGATTCGGCAGTGTGAGCTGTGTGTCTGCGAGACCTGCTCTTACGGCGTCATGCATTCGCTCAGTCTAGACACAGCCTTCGCAGAATTCAGAAGCCCTGGACCGCTGTAGGTAACGTCGATAGTGCATAGTGCATAGGACTGCCGGACTTTGGGTTTTGAAGATGCGAATACGACTACAGCAATCCACCAATCGCTCTATGTACAGCCTGCTAACATATTTGAGGTCTACATCGCAAGAAAACTGCAAGAGCAGCACATACATGTTTGCTGGCTGATGTACCAAGTACTATGTTTACGTTCAGATCTGTCTTCAACCTGCCGCGAATTTACTTTTCCCCCTCAGCTTCTCTCCAAATTTCCAGAGCATAAAAGGCGCCGGAACACCCAAACCTAATGCGACGAATCCCAGAAGACTGTTTCCCCAGCCAAAGTCCAGCGCGTTGTACATGGCAGGTGCAAATAGGGGGAACCCGAATCCCGCCAAAGACCTGAGTACTGTCGCTGCCGCAATTGCACTTGCAGCATACCTTGTGTACGAATCTACAAGGTATGTCTGAATACATTGGAAGCCTATTATTACTCCTGCACAAAAAATGCACGCCCCAATATTTGGCATTATCCAATGGATCTCAGCTTGAGCACTCCAACCATACCAGAACAAGCCAATAGGAACCAAGAGCGACGCTGGAACCATAATAGGAACGCGAAATTCTGGTTTTCCCACGCCATTGTTTTTCTTCTTGAGACGGCGGTAGAGCGCATCATTCAGAGGGGCAGTGATCTGCGTGCCCAGGAAGAATCCCAGACCCATGGAGATGAAGTTCAGAGAGCCGACACCCACGCTTTGGCCGTAGCGGTCGGACCACAACATCGGGAATGTCGATAGCATGAGGTACATCAGGCCGTACAGGTAGGCCATGTAACATGCCAGGATCTGAACGATAGGCTGCGTGCCTAGAAGCTTAAAGGGCCTTTTCATAGCCACTTTCAGCGTGGTAAGTAGCGTGCGGTCCGGACTGTCGAACTCCGTGTGCAGCTCCATGTTTCCAGTCTCTTTTCGAAGTTCATCTCGCTTCCATTCGAGCAGCTTGGGAGCATACGTTTCCTGGAGGAAGAAAAACCCGAAGCATTGTACGAGTGCAGTGAAGATGGTCGTGGCGTAGAAACACCATCTCCATGTCGTGTTTTGGGAGATAAAACCACCTGCAATTGGCCCGATTGCCGGCCCTAACAAAGGTGCGAGACTATAAATTGAGATGGCTCTTCCACGTTGTTCGGGGAAGAATGTATCGCTAAGCACTCCCTGTCCGCTAGTCAATCACTGCATCTTTCAGAGAGATAAAAACAGTAAGACTTACACCACCAATGGCCAGCGGCGCAGAACCACCCAACCCACTGAAGAATCTGAAGGCCATCAGTTGTCCTGAGTTCTGGGCAAACCCACATCCCAGGTTCCAAGCGAGGTAGAATAGGTTCGAAAGCTGCAGCACAATGACCCGGCCATATACCTCAGATAGTGGTCCAAGGAACAATGGCCCAATCGCATATGCCAAAACGAAAATGGACAGAGTAAGTTGAGCCTCCACTTGATTCGTGATACCGAACTCGGCGGATATTGATGTCAGGGCGGGCGCGATCATGGAAGACGAGATGGGCGACACGAGTGTGAAGCATGACACAATCAGCGTCGCGGCCCACTTTCTCTTCATCGACCCTGGAATCGAGTCAGTGCATAATTCCAAAGTACCCAAAAAGAAAAGTGCCACCGACTTACAATTCTTGGGGTTTTTGGGATCATGGTCCGAGTCCCATGTCACAAGATTTGGATCTTTAATCGATTTTGCAGACTTCTTTGGCTTCAACGGTGGGGGTACCTCCACATCGTGCTCGTACGGAACGCCCCCTCTTATTTCTTCATAAGTCATCTCGTCTCGATGTGCAGCTTCGTCCTTTTCCTCATCCACATCCCTCTCTTCTTTCCCTTTGGCCTTATCATCGTCGCTACTCGAGCTGTCTGTATCTCGTCTTTGGGTTTCTGTTTTGTGCAAGGAAGCTGCGTCCGTATCAATGTGTGTCCCCTCGCCTTCTTCCTGATGGTAGACCGAGTGGTCGTCTGGGAATTGGCTGGATAAAATGCGGTGCAAGGGTTGGTTGTCTGATCGTCGTGGCCTTGATCGCGAACGACTTTTTGAAGACTTGTGGGATTTTGGACGTGGATGCCGGGTACTCTCCATTATGAAACGAATGAAAGAGTAAGAATGGAAAACGCTCCCTATGTGATATTGAGTCGTTGGACAACTAAATAGGATCAACCAGTTTGCGAATTGAGAATGCAGATCACTCGATGCTCTTCAAAGCAGCCCAGTAGATTGTTAGTGATAAGAGTGGCTTCAGGAATGCCCAGCCTGCGATGGTAGATGTAGTTATACACACCTTATATGGAGCAAACCTCGCCTCTACAACCGAGGATGCGTTGCCGGATTTAAGCATGTTCGACGAAATCTCCGTCTAGTGTGACGTAGTAGGGCGAAGTGTGCAAGTGCATTTCGGGGTATCGGCCGACAATTTCTTCCGGCGGCAAGAACTAGGTAGCTGTAGCGCTAGTACACTAGCCATATCTCCAATTTCTACGATCGAACATCCGTTACCTCCACCTTGGATTTACGATCTATCATATCTCATGAGGGTCTCATGAGGCATCAAATACGTCTTAACTCGATAAGTGTCGTCTCGCCTGCTTCCCATTCTCTTCTTAGTCTTCCGACGTTTCCCTCAATTCCTCTCCTAACTCACACGGACATGTATCAGCCCACCTTCGCCGAAGTCTGCGGCTTGACAGTGTTTTACAGATACAGCACACTGAACGTCGTCCACTCGGCTTTGTCCTGTTCTTCACATTGTAAAGGACAGCCACTCTGCAGATCGCCAGGCACTTGATTTGGCACGAATATCCTTTGCACAGTGCCTGCTCCTTTCGAAATTTCTACGTTTTCCGACTGCCGTCAAACTTGGCTGTCAACAGGAGGCCAGTGTCGCGAGTTGAGTTTAGAGGTCACTGGATTTTTACATACAAGAGACGGGCCTCCAATTGCATATTTGACGGTACTCCACCCAGAGTGAACACATCCTCGCCTTATTCAAATGTTACAGGGAGCGACTCACCGAGGAGCGAACTCCAAGTGTGTCTTCAGATTGGGTCAACGCATAGTCTACATTTCAGCGAATATCACCTACAGGCTTGTCCAATCCAGATGTTCTCCGAACTGATCCGAAATACAGATTGGCATTGAGCAACAGAAGCACAGGAAGCACTGATTTCAAGATAGATATATCAAACAACGAGTTAACCCCACCAAACTGTTGCATGGCCAATAAGAAATGTGGAGAATTGTTGAGAGCGCCCTGGGGAGATGTTCTGCACCCTGTATCTGCTCTCAGCCAGGTGCATCATGCAATGCGATGTAATGCAGACTCAGGCTCGGTCAAGCATTTCGCTATCGGAACAGTACGTTTTATCCGCTGTGTTAAGATTGTGGTGGATATAATGGACCAATCTGGCGTTTGGGCGACTATGTTTATGTTATTTCTTGAAACTAAACGCGTGGTTGAAGCTCGCATCGAACATGCATACAAATCCCGATAATCGCGAATGCCGCACCCTTGTCAGCCTGATATTGCATGTATTCGGCAATATCACCAAATTGTGTGCGCTACAACAATATCCTCTACAAGAAGTGCTGAATGCAAGTGCTGATGTTACTTCCTTATGAAATGTACCACCATGTACGCGAATGCCACGTCTCGTTGCTATGGTCTTTTCCAAAGTACTGCGCAAACCACCATGCTGCTACTCGCAAATGAGCCGCCGCAAGCGACAACAGCGCCACAATTAGCGACTCAAGCGATGCTATACCACAGACTAGCTAGCCCTCGTGGCGTGGACTCGTGCAACAGCGCAGGTTTCCTTAGCGTGCGGATCTCATGGCCGAATGTATGACTCTCACGCCCACGTTTACAAGAAAAGGCCCGATGCTATCAGTCACAACCCGTGGGACGAAAAGGTCCCTGCTGAAGAAAGTGATAAAGTCGATTAGTACGGAGTACTGGAAGCTGAGAGAGCTGTATCTGCGTAGCACATAACACAGCTTCCTGATCCTAGAGCTGCGTGGCAAATCAACGGGGCTGACTCAAGCGTGCACAACAGCTTATTGCGCGATCTGTTATTCGACCACGACGCTGTGCAACATTGCCACGCGCATTTCATGTCGATCACCTTGGCCGGCATACAACGTACCCTTGGGTCTCGTATTATCGTGCATGCTTTATCCTACACCACTTTCCTTCTAGACCACTCCAATGATCCATGGAAGATCCACCGAATCAGATTGTATCCATGTATGCTGACCAACAAGACGATCAAAATTGTACCTTGGATCGTCAACAGCAACGTAGCACAAACAATGTCAAAATGGGAAGGCCGCACAACATATAGAGGAAGCGCGCACGGAAATGTCTGGGAAAAGTAACGGAAATTTGTGATCCTGGAACGTGCAAGGTCTCACGACGTTGAAGTCTCGCTTCGCGGCGCAGTGCTACAAGAAATCTTATAGATGCGGTGCGACCATCAGTAAGCTTTATCAACTGTTAGATTACCCGAGGAAAAGGTTTCGATCGGGCATACCAGCAGCGCGTGATGATGGACCATGCGATAGGCGTAGTCGTGCTAGGTACTCATGTCCACCCTGAGGTACGGACCGAAAGAGGCATGAGAAAGGATGCATTACCTGCATGGGGAAACTCGATTCGGTCAGCACAACCTACCGGTACCCGACTGCCGAAATGACCCGCTGAAAGTAAGGACCGGCCACGACAGTCTTAGTATATTGTCCTTTACTACGTCTTGGTCTTATGCAACACTACATCCAGCTCTGCAGGCTAAATATAAGTACATTTTTCAATCGATGGCTCTTCAAAACACCGAAGCATACGATCGTGGATCTTGAGTCCAATGGAGTTTGCGATAAGTTCTCCTGGTGACGAAACAAATCTTCGAAGTAGCTACTCTATAGGTCTGCCAAAAGGTATTCGTCAAGTTCCTCCGCTTTCTTCAAATGTTGAAGTCCTTTCTATACTTTGACTGTTCCTTTTCCTTGCCCACAGATTTGTGGAAATCGATCCTTGTAGTTCCAACTGAAGCCGAACTGTGATACAGTTGGCGCGTTTCAGACCGTGGCTATGAGCAGGTAGATTTCGCCTTCAAACTCTCCCGTTGTAAGCCGCTTTTGAAAAAAACAGTATGAGATTGGTAACCATATCAAATACGAGCTGCAGTACACGTTTCCAACATTCAAGCATAGCCTCAAAGGTATCATGCTTCGAGGCCCTGAGACGGTGCACGTGGGTTTATAAGAACTCTGACCAGACTATTTTGAGCTTTTTCTCTTTGTACGGTTCAAGCCTGACAAGATTTGCCCACATGTACAGCACTCTTGTGGCTTTCAATTTGTGGATATCATGCCATTCTCCAAGCTCCTCGTGGTCCTGTATGTCTTGACATGCGAAATTTCTGTGCAAGTGCCGTGGTAAAACGACCACAAGTCTTTCCGTCGTTCTCATGAAGGGAATATTTCGTTCCACTTTGGCCTACTTCTTTTCTTTGCCGCAGACAGTCCAGAGTCGAACGTTGAATTCTATCCCGAAGCTTAATCTGATAAGTTTAGGTCAGTTGGTGGTAGTAAGCAGGTAGATTTCGCTACGACACTCATATTTAGTCAGCTTTTTCTTAATAAACTTCATTATGTTGAAGTTCAGAGGATGGGCTCAGGGCTGAGGAGATCGTGTCGTCGGTACCTTGGTTTGTGTATACCAATCTGGTCAGGTGAACGTGACCCGTGTTCTCATCCTCGAGCACCGAGTCTTTCCGTGTAAGGCAAGCTTCTTTATGATCGTGTAATTATGATATTGTAGTTATGATCGTGTAATTGTGATCGTGTAATTGCGATCGGATGTCTGAGCTGCAGCATCTCACGCTGCAGCACAGGAGTGGTGAAAAGCTTAAACCCTCTTGGGTTGTGATCGGTGTATTCTTGTCAAAACCTAAGACTGACATTGTGGTATAGCGATATTGACCTCCAAACAACAACCCTGTTTTTCAATGTGTTGACAATAGCACCTCGAAACAAGCCAAATCACCCCAGCTTCGTTTAGGTAGTGGATTCAGTCGTTTGCAAAGCACTGGTACCCGGCTTACTGGCTAGGTATGGGTAGTACTGCTAGGACTCTATTCAGAACGAGCCTTCGCACTAGATGACTGGCTAAGCCTCGATACGCTACCACTTGAACCTTCTCGACAGCGTTTACACCATGACGCCAGAATCAAGCACATATCTCGCTTCCAGCTGCTTCTACACAAGAGCCCTCCCAGCAACGCGCTGGTATGTCATTCAACTCCGTAGACACCCCGTATTATCGTACGAGATGCATGGACCATGGTCCCACTTCCCCAGCGTCGTCACAGGGTCTCACACATTGCTGCTTCGCAGCCATGTAGAGTACCCTCAGCCTCTCCAAGCTCGTGTGTAAACGAACCTTTCCATACATATGCGGGTTTCTCCATCCCACGCCACCAAGATCCCTGGTTTAATGGTCATACGAACCAGATCGGTCCTTGATGCTGTGACACCTACATCTGACCCCGCACCGCCATTTGACACCGTGATGCCATTTGCACTGGGCCTATGAAGCACGTTTTTGGAACTCACTCGAGCCTACTCTCAAATCCATATGGAACGAGTTTCATGCGGCTATTCACACAAGTCACCAAAATGCTGTTAGACAGGAAAAGAGTAGCGGTTTAATCAGACAACTCTCTTGTCCTTGCAATATCTGAAACGTTATGGTCTGTTCAAATTTAGCTGCGCTTATAAACCTTGTAGCGTTAGATAGCTATCTCCTGTACGTTAAGACTGTAGTGTAACACAGTACAAGCAAAACAACAACCCGTCGAGAAAACACTCACCTATGCACATCGGAGCTGGCTTAAATACGAGTAGGTAGCCTTCCTTTCGCCAGACGTATGTGGATTTTGAAACAGCGCGCCTTAAAAGGGGGTCATGCTGTTATTAGGCGAGTGAGCCAATAAGTAGTGAGACTTCCAGCGTCAAAGAGCAACAGATCATCCAGCGTATCAAAGTCCGTGAAATGTGACATTTGAATTGGTCTTGACGCGACGTCGCTTCAAATCATGATTACATGAAACGCCACAGCTATGCACCACCCTGATGCCCTACATGCCCATGTCCCCGCAAACCTCTCTCTCGACACCTAGCTAACTTCCGCAATATTCTGTCTCTCAATGAAACTCTCCTGCTTATGATCCCGGCCGACCCTCCAGTAAACATCCGTATAGTCTGCACAATTCATCTCCCTCAGAAACGCCTCGTCGTGCGTAATAACCAGCAGCTGGAAGTTGGCCTGCTTGCGTCTGATCTGAATAATCTGGCTCAAACTCTCGGCCAAACCCTTGATGTTCTGCTGATCAAGATTCGTTGTCGGTTCATCCAGCGCGATCAAGCCGCAGTTGGTGCCGAAGCACTCGGCGAGAGCGAGTCGGATGACGAGACAGGCAAGGACCTTTTGGCCCGCGGAGCAGCGGCCACGCATGTCCATTTCGGTGTCTTGCTTGGACATGACGACACGGTAGTTGTAGATGCGGTTGCCTTTGCCGTCGGAGTCGGAGACAATGCGGATAGTGTCGACGTCGGTGCCTTGGTATGCGTTGCGCCACAACTCAGCGATGATGCGGTTGATTTCTTCCATTTTGAGCGTGTGGTATTTCATAATGGCTTTATCGAGCGCGCTGGCGTAGCGGCCAAGGTCTTCGATGGCAGCTTTGGTAGTTTCGACTTTGATGTGGGCTTCGCGGTATTGGGTGGCCGAGTTTTGGTATATTTCCTTGTATTCCGCCATTAGCTCTGTGAGCTGGTCATCTTTGTTCTTCATATCACGTTCTACGCTGGTCTTGGCTGTGTTGAGAGTGTGGTATCGATTGTCCCAGTGCTGAGCATCGCGATCGCACTGCTCCTTGTCCCGCTCAGCGCCATGCGCTTCGAGCTTCTCGATGTCGACCTGAAGAGTTTCGAGGGCACGTTTTGCTTTGCGGTAACGTAGGTTGTCGCTGATGGAGCGCTTGGTCATTTCAGTGTCGCGGACACTATCCTCGATCTTTTTGATCTTGCGCATGACAGCCATCATCTCCGATTCAACGTTGGCGAGGTCGTTCTGTAGATTTTCGATCTCTCGATGTGTACGAGCCAGCTGTTCTGGGCCACCGCGTTGGATATACGCCGTGATATCTGCATCAGCTTGATTAAGCTGACGCAAACTGTCTGAAAGCTTGGAGGCTTCGTCATGTGCGCGCTGCACTCGCTCGTTGCCCCGACGGTTGATGTCGTCATATCTGTACTGCAGCTGTTCGATTTCGGGGGCAAGCCCGTCGATATCTTTGTCACAGCTGCGTATAGATTCTCGCTGCTTCGTAGTGTCAGCTCGGAACTCTTCGATGCGGGCCGCGAGCGCCCGCTTCTCCTTCAGATTTGACTGAACAATGCTCAAATCAGCGTTGATGTCGCGAACACTAAGTTCTAGGCTTGTGATGAGGTTGCGTGATTTGTCCCGGGCTGCCGTCAGCTCGTCAAGCCCAGCACGAGCGTTGCGGCAGTCGTCAGTAACCTTCTTGAGATCAGCTTGAACGGCATCTATGCCACGCGATAAACCAGCGGCATTTTGCTTCTGCGCGAGATCTTTGATTTGAATTTCAAGTTCGTGGACTCTATTATAGTAACCGACAATGCTTTGAACCTCTTTGGACAAAGATTCAACTACTTGCTTTGCGGCACTCAGGTCATGGACGACACCATCATGATCTTCAAGTTGGTTGTTGACACTCTCGCGTTCAGAAACCAATCTCGTGACTTCTGCCTGCAATGCGGGTATTTCCGTGTCTCGCAGCCGGACTGCAAGTTCGTAGTCAGGCTTTGCTTTCCGGGCTGACTCGAGCTCACGGAGGATGTCCTGCGGCTCTTCGGCCGACATGTTCATCTTTGCTTTTTTGATGATATTTTCCAACCGTTGAAGGAAATTTGCCTTAGTAAACCCTTGAGTTCGGTCATCGTGCAATTCACGCGTGCAGAGGCGACAGACATTGTCTTCGCGGGCAACCGCCACACACTGTTGCATGTACTCAAGCTGGGCACTGATCTTCGCATTGTCCGCAGACACAAATTCGTGTTGTTCTTCCAGTTCCTTCAACGTATTTTCGAAAACCGAAATGTCATCCTTTTGGATGGCCGTTTTCACGTTTTTTTCCAACCGGTCTAGTTCTGAGCGCTTCTTTTTCATTTGCGCCTCGAGACTAGATTTCTCAAAGTTGATTTTGTCGAGCTTTGACTGTGATATGTCCCGACGCGCGCTTGCTTCCTTCACCTTACTTGCATGTTCGGTGAGCGCTTGTTCGAAGGCGTGCTCGAGAGTGGCAGGACTCCACTCTGAATCAACGAGCTCACAGATACGCTCATTGTGCACCTTCTTCATCGTTTCAAGACTGTGCTGGGCCGATTTCAGCTCGTTTCGAGCATAATCGATAGAGGCGGACTCTTTGGCCTGCTTTGTAGCTTCTCCAAGATCATTCGTGAGCTGCTCCTTTTTATCCTCTAGCACTCGCACACTGTTGGTAGCTTCTTGGACACGTCCCTCATATTGCTCGGAAGAAGCGGTGGAATTTGCGCTCTGTAGTCGCGTCTCTGTATCCCGCTTCTTGTCCTGCAGGATGGCTTCACTGCCTTCATCTGCCTTGATATGGTTCACGGACTTTTGGAGATCGGAGATGCGCCTGTCGTTGCTCGTGATCTGAGTACGAGCAGACTCTTTGGTCTGAGTCAGACCAGATTTGCGGGTATTGAGCTGGTTGAGACTGTCCTGCGCTTCCCGCAGTTCGCGCTGTGAGTCCTCTCGTGCGCGATCAAGTGCCTTATTCTGATCTCTAGACATCTTGCTGACAATCTGCTGGAATTCTGCAATCTGCTTGTTCGTGATATCGTAGTCGTAACCGCGCACACCGTGACGCTTTGCCGTCTCTTTGATCAAATTCTCGCGCTGCTGTATTTGACGATCGTGTTGCTCTTTCTGTGCCTCGTACTTTCCAATCTCGCTCTGCTTTGTGCCGAGCGACTCGCGAGTCTCCTCAAGAGCATCCTTGAAGTCGGCATACTGGTGCCGAAGCTCATCGTTCTGGGTTGAATAAGACGCAACACGCTCTTGATACTGATCAAGCATCGACTGAAGGACCGCGTCTGGCTCGGCCATGTGAGTTAAGTTATCTTGAAGCGCGTTGACACTCTCCTTGTTGGCGTCGAACGTGGTGCGCTTGTTTTCTAGCTCGTTGATGGTCTGCATATAGCGCGTGGATTGATTGTATGCATCCCGAGCCTTTTGTTGGGCTTGCGCGCACTCGGCATCCACGTGGTCGTAATCTTCCCGAAGCTTGTCGATCTCATCGTAGAGCTCAGCCTGGCGGCCCTCGCTCTTGGTTGCGCGATCCCTGTCGATTTTGGCATTGGCCTCAATGATCTTCAGCTGACCTAGTTCGACGTTGCGGGCCTTCTTGATGGACCTGATGTTCTCGATTGCCTTGGTGTACTTGAGGGCTTCAAAGATTTCGTCAAACTTCTTCTTGAGCGTAGAGGCATCGCTCAACGGCCACAGGCTATCTTCCTGATGACAGAAGATGACGTTGTCGAGGATGGCCTTGGGAACGCCCAGATATTGCGGGATAATCTGGTCCAGCTCGGCTACACGGGTTGAGATGGAATGCTTTTCACCGTCCTTGTTCATGAGGAGAGAGCCCTCCAGAGTCTTTTGACTTCGTCCCGTCTTTTTCACAGTGACCTGCATGTTTCGTGTAGCGACCATGCGCACGCCGGAAGTAGATCTGAAGGAGAGCTTGACCTGTGCCAAGACCTCCTTCTCGTCGATTAGTTTGGGGTCATGAATGAAAGCACCTCCGGTCTTGCTGTTTGGCGGGAGATCGCCGGTGGTGGCATACCGCAGAGACTCGATGATGGTTGTCTTGCCGGAGCCGTTCCAGCCGACAATGAGCGTGAGGGGCGCGTTGAAGACGATGGTCTCTCCTTTCTCTGGGCCGAAAGAGCGGATGCCCTGGATCATCATGCGGTCGATCTTGGACATGATGAAGGGCCCGCGCGGGTCGCGGGAGAGCCTGGGGTTGAGTTGGATGGCGGTGGAGGGGCTGGAGCGCGAGGGACGACGCGGCAGGCTAAACGCGAGCTCACGTGAGACGTCACGTGCGGAGCTAGCAAAGCGAGAGCCCCAAACCACCAGCCCCTGCCACCACCACCTGAAGTCTGTGTCATGTCGTCATGCGCCTGTGGGCTTTGCCACATCAACACCAACACCACTCACATGCCCGGGCAAATTCGACCATCGGTGACTGCACGCCGAGTCTGCATGGACTACACTCCGCAGCCCACCGCACCTGCACCGCGATCGCCCGAGTCCCATGGGGCCCGCCTCTGACACGGACTACACAGTAGGCACTCTGACAGCCGACGCCATGGCTATGTACGAAGGAGAGGTTTGTGCCCCCGCGTTCCGAGCACTGCCTCCACACGCTACCCCGGATGCACGTGTTGAGACGCCGTGCCTGCAGATGGGCCAGCCCGCCCAGGTCGACCTCAGCGGCATGCCCTTGATGGGCATGGACATGGTCATGGACGTGGACGTAGACGTGGACGCGGACGCGGACGGGGACGTGGACGTGTCGCTCGACGGCGCCGACGCGGGCAATGGGGCGGGCTTTGCCGCCTTCACCAACGCGCACGTGCCGGCCAACGTGGCCGCCAGCAGCACCGCCAGCGACGCGGGCGCGTACTCGATGGCGCACGAGATGGGCATGGGCATGGGCATGGCCATGTCCGGCGCAGGCGCGGGGCCGCTGCCCACGGGCTTCGGCGCGCCCAGCATGAACCCGTCCGGCAGCACCCTCACCGAGTTCACCAAGCGCCGCAACTGGTCGCAGCGCGTGCTCGAGGAGCTGCGCGACCTGCTGCACATCCTCACGCCCGACGGCCGCATCCTGTACGTGTCGCCGTCGTGCAAGGCGCTGACGGGCTGGGACCCCTCGCAGCTCATGGGCCGCTTCATCAACGAGTTCATCCACCCCGACGACATCGGCATCTTCGTCAAGGAGTTCAACGAGTCGATCGCGTCGGGCAACCCGCTGCGCTTCTTCTACCGCTTCCGCAAAGCCGACGACTCGTGCATCATCTTCGAGTCGCATGGCCACCCGCATCTGAGCAGCGACCCGAGCGCCTACGCGCCGCCCAACGCGCTGAACTGCCGCGGCTTCTTCCTCATGGCGCGCCCGTACCCCACCAAGAACGCCGCTCTGCTCGACTCGTTCCTCGAGCACAAGATCGAGAACGAGCGGCTCACCAAGCGCATAGCCGAGCTGAAGCGCGAAGAGCAGGACGAGAACGACGAGTGGACCAAGAAGACGGAAGACGCCTCCACGACGCAGCTGTCCGAGACACAGCCCACACAGAGCATCTCTCAACCCGACGCCGCCTCGTACGCGCAAATGCCACCGCCTGCAAAGCCTGTCATCTCCAACACCGCCCTTACGAGACAAAACCTCGACGAAGCCCTGGCAGCCACCAAGCAAGACAGCATCAACGACAAGATGGCCCGATATGAGGGTGCGAACCACCTCGAGACCATTGAGATGTTGACAGGCTTGCGCTACCGAGACGGCGAGCGGTCACAGGGCATAAGCACAGGCGACGCGAGTCCGAACCTGATCCGAGGCGACGCCGGCATACAGATCTCGTTGGATCGCGATGGCAGGACTTCAGCAGATAAGAAGAAGAAGCTTAAGATTGCTGATGAATACGTGTGCACAGACTGTGGGACGCTAGACTCTCCAGAGTGGCGCAAAGGGCCCAACGGGCCAAAGACCCTGTGCAACGCTTGCGGTTTACGCTGGGCGAAGAAAGAGAAGAAGCGGCAAGGTCCGAGTGTCGGTACGCCTGGGTCTGGCATGGCTCACACTCCGTCTATGCCCATGCATACGAGCACCGGCAGCAGCTGAACATCGAATCCGTCGTGAGACTCGTGTCCAAGTTAACGACTAACAGACAGTAGCGGACGTTCGCCGAAACGGTTCCGCACGCAATATAAGCTTCGCTATTTAGAGCGCTGGCCGGCACGCTATCGACTCGTGCTGGATGGTCTTGCTGGGCGAAACCAAAGGCCGAAATATAGGCTACCGGTTTTGCTGATTTTTGGCAGTACATTGCTGTACGAAAGTGCCAGAACAGGCTGGCAGAGACAGCAAGTCGGCGTAGAGGAGTACTGGCAAAACGAAGCCAGGTGGAAGGCATGACTACGGACATTGCTGAGAATAGTGTGAAGATGCGCTAACAGCAAGCTATACACACTATTAGAAGCACTAGCATAAACATGGTAGAGTCTCTAAATCACACCATGGTACCACCCACGACCCGACTACCACAAACCCAGACTTTCAGCAAATATCTTTCATAAAAGCACCTCCAAGCACAGAATCTTGACACACGTACAGAGGCCCTGATCTCACTGCACATTTCTACAAAGCTTCGCTCTCCAGCACGATCAAAGCAGTTTATCAAATCTTACGACCCTCGAGCTGCCCATCATGCGAAACATTTCCAAAATCCTGCAACTCTGCGGCCCCAAGCGAAAGCACCAACGACAACGCAGGACCCAGCCCGATCAAAACACACCTTCACACAAATCACACATCCTCGTAACCAAAACCTTCACCATGCTTTCCTCCATGGCCAACACCACTTCACACCCTAACGCACAAGCATCAAAGGTTCCCGAGTCGCCCATCACCCGGGTCAATCAACATGTCTCCTCACCCCCACTCCCAAGCCCTTCCCCCTTCCCACGCCCAAAAACGACTACAGCGCCACAAATCCTCACGCCTCTCATGGAAGATACACATACCACTACATCCATCCCAACACCAGCCTCCACGCGCATTCCAATTTCTCTCCCTAAATGCAAATACTCCGCCCTCGCTGCGCCCACCCTCGCTCCATTCCCTCAACACACACCGTTCGCGCACGGCGGGGACGACAGACAGGCGTTGGACACGTTTCTGCCTGTTTGGCGCGCTAGCGCAGCAGCAGAAGACGACGGTGAGATGAGTTTCGGCGGGGAGTTTGGCGAGGTAGATGGGTGGGAGTATGTGTATGAGGGCGTGTGTGGGTGTACGTGGCCGCTTCGACGGATCAGGGTGCGACGACGAAGCGGAGACGGGGTTGTTGAGGATGAATGCCGCCCCGTGGTGGGGGGAGACGAGGAGGTTGGAAAGGATGTTGCGGCGGACGAGGAGGAAGGTTATGGTATGGAGTTTGTGGGGTGGGGAGATCATGGGGTAAGGTGTGAGGTGCATGCATGTGGTCGGGAGTCTGTTCGTGCTTGGGATGGCCGTGGCGAGGCTAGTGTCGCTGTGGATGAAATGGTTGCGGCGCCGAGGAAGTTCCTTGTGCGGGTGCGCAGATCTGATGCTGGGGAGGGAGTTGTTCGGCCGCGCTTCAAGCTTCGCATGCGAGTCTACGAATCACGAAGGTGGTGGTGAGCGTCTGAGTGGGACGGAAGGATAGTGTTGGGGTGGGGAGCAGAGAGAATGTATAGGTTCCTTTGAGCTCTTACCATAAGCGCTTCTTTCTAGTGACCGCATACCGTCTATCACGAGACGGATAGCAGCCAGCGTAGAATGAATGAACATCGTCACTAGCGCATGCGTCTTCGCACTCAAGATGTTCGAGGAAGCTCTGCACATCTCATCACGCTGTGATTCGTTTTGCTCAGTTTCCCGTGTGTGGTTACAACCTCTGGATTGTATTTTGTGAAAATCAAGCAGGACTTGCATGTCCGAGTTTTCGACGTGGCCCTTCTCTGATGCCAGGTCGTCCCATCCATCTAATATAATTGAACCCCTCAATTCTACGCTGTAGTGATTAGAAGGGCGACGGGGCAGCAAACCCGAGCACTTATCCAGTGATTCCCGTCATCCGATATCGCTGAGCTAGGATGTTGATTTATGAATCTATTCCACGGGATGAGGGGGGAGAGAGGTGGGCGGCGATTCGATCGCCTAGAAGATCGTTATTTAGATATCTCCACGGGACATGCGCAACGCAGACAGTATCCAGCTTTTGCAACCAAGGCTACGCACACTTCCAAAGCAACTAAATGGTATTTTGGACCACATTTTTTTCCAGGATGTCGGCGATTTCCACCCTGGCCAAGCTGCGCAAATGTTCTTCACTACGCCAGAGGCAGAAGAAGCCTTACCACTCATCGCCTACTGGTTTTTTGAAGAGTCTATACCCGAGGAACGCCAGCTTTTGACAGTGCAAGAAACAAACAAGCGCCTCAAGAATACATGAAAAAGACTTGTCACATCTTGCAAAGGTTTGCTCGAGTCTCATTATCACACGCCCGACACTCGTCGTGATCCGTTGCCATGTGGAATACCGTTTTACAGGAAGGTAGACTTTCACCATCGTACTGTGCGCAATCATCTTTCTCTACATAGCACGTACCCTCTAATTCTTCAATGGGTTACTGCAGCTTTCAACGTTCACGCAACCATTTGTAGGATGATTTTATGTTCGATCAAGACTTCACCAACTGTCGCAGCAAAGGACTTCACCAACTGTCGCAGCAAAAAGATTCTGTGCTACTCAGGTATGTTGTGTATTTACCGCAAAACCAACCGATATGCAATACGGCAATTCTATCTCGCGGTTCAAAGACTTGTTCGATCACCATGAGTCGTTGCTAGCGGAAGACGAAATTGTTGTGGTCGAACTACCCGTATAGCAGCAACTACAGGCACTGATGGAGAATTATTCGAAGACAACACCAAAGTGCTCGAATATTATCTCAATCAAAGACTGAGATACTGCTTGTAGCACAAGTACAATATATCTGGGGCAGAAGCAAACGAATGTAAAGTTGCCAGTCTCTCATGACATGAACGTAGCGTCATGGAAAGGATCACGCTCGCCGTGTCATCGCTGGAAATTAAACATAAATGGGGGACAAGGGGGTAGTAAAGTTCTGATCATCTTGTCTGAGGCCAATTCCAACCCTGGAAGACCAATAGTTTGGTGCGGAAATCTCACCCTTCTCGTGTTCGGTAGGTGGTAGGTAGCATGTGAACAACGCAAGTGTTATCATTTGTGTAGTGAACACGGTTAAATGTGGATGTCGGTAAATCATAGTGATAGGGTTGGGCATAAGCGCTATGGTTAGCGCGTTTGCTTTAGCATTAGCCTGCTTGCCTTCGTGAATTGAAGGATGGGAAAGGCACAGGGGCATTTGAAATTAGCCAAATTTGCCTGCTGCCCATTTGATCGAGTCACATAATCGATGACCCTTTGATGCCTCTACGACCAGGGTCGCTCTGTTCTTCGAGGCGATATCAAATTGACCAAGATGTAGACAAAGTTTCTCATTCGATGAATTAGCCGGTGGATCATGAAAGAAAGGTCTCACGCATGACCCCACACGACAACAATGAAGAATTCAAGGCAACAGAAACTACCACATCAGCGATATTGATGTATTTTCCTCCAAGCAGAAACGGCAGTTTGAGGAAAAGATCTCGTGCTTGTGAAGCATGTCATAGGTTAAAGATCAAATGTGACCCAAGCACGGCACAAGAAGGGAGTTGCGACCGCTGCAGCCGCAATCGCCTGGTCTGCGAGCCAGCAGCACCACGCCTTCAACGCGACCGCATCAATGAACTCGAAGCTCAAATCGAAGAGCTCAAACATATATTAAGAAAAAAAAGCAGCAGTACGACTCCGGGACGGTCACCCGCAACCCCACCCAAGGACTACGATAATTTCGTGTTGTCCTTCCTGGACGCCCACATCCCGTCATCCAAACAACAAGAACTGCTATATCAATATGCGAATCAAGCTGGAGCCGCATGGCCAATGATTCGCACACCGCTGGAACTTGACTCGATCCGCGCAAAATCGCCTATGCTACTACTCTCCGTGCTGGTGTACACCATCGCGCATGAGAGTCAAGGGACCGATCTAGAGGTGCATGACGAGCTCGTACGGGAAGCCATGCACATGATCGGCGACGCGGTGATTGGCAGAAGACAAAGATCCATCGAGATCGTTCAAGTCTTATTGATAGCCGCATTCTGGAACAAGCCCAAACGGAGAGGACAGCAGGGAAGCTGCTATCAGCTCATCCAACTGGCTGCAGATATGGCCATCGATCTGGGAATTGCCGGGTTCGCGTGGCAGCCATCGCCTGTGGCGTACTTCTCCCGCCATGAGGACCCAACGTCACCCGAAGCACGGCGCACTTGGCTTGCTTGTTTTGTGGCTCTTTCAACGTCGTCCATCAGTATGAGACGGCCGAACACAGTTCCATGGAACAATCACCATCATGAGTGTCTGTTACAGTTGGAAATCACAGGAAACCCGGCAGACATTCTGTTGTGTCAAATTATCCGCATTATACAACTGATTGAAGAGATTCATAGCCGTATGCGCCTCTGCCAGTTAGGAGCCTTCGTAGATGGCAATGATTATGATACCCATATTGCAATGGAGGATTTGAGTAACAAAGTCGATGGATGGGCAGCCCAGATTCCCCCAAGCCTAGCAGCGTCGCAAACTCTCAAGGTGTGGTATCACGTAGCCATGGTCCACATCTACGAGGTCGTTCTACATACGCCAACCAACAAGGGATCGTTTGCCGCACCCTTCATACCTGGGCGTATTGCGGTCAAAGACATCCCAAAACCGACCCACATCATACTTCCTCTCCAGGTCGCGCTTGGCGGACTCGTGCAGAATTGCCAGGCTGTCATTAATACGGCTTCAGCGATGAACGCTCAGCTGGTTCTAGGCCTCCCGGCGTTCTGCTTTGCACCTACTGTGCTGTACTCACTTTACCTCCTGGTAACTGCTATGGTCGCTGCTACCGACCCAAACAATACTTACGGGCAATGTCTACCAAAAGATTGTTTCGGTATCGAAGAGTGCAGCCAGAAGCTGCGGAGTCTGACCGTACGTCTGCAGTCTCTTGACCCGACCATGAGCTGTTGGACGACTCGCCTCGTGGATGCGACTGGATGGCTTGAGGAATGGTACAAGGACTATGCTGCTATTCTTATCCGATATGAATCGAACGTTTCGATGGACTGAGAGAAATGATAATCGAGAATTCACTGTTGCATTTCGTGCACACGGACAATGGATCCTGCTGCCAATGTACTGGCAAAAGCGCTGCATTGGTTAAATTCGCGAGCTGCTTTCCTGTTTTAGCATGCATTCGGCATACTCTGGCCGTCTCCACCCTTCGCTGATTGGTGACCGCATTACCTTGCCGCACAGCTGTGGGGTCGGTGATTTTTGACCGTCTCCGCTCCCGAAAGTGGCTTCACTCATTGGCGTTTTGCCAGTCTTGGCATGGCTGTGCACATTCTAGCATCGTGGTACATGAGTCTCAATATTGCTCGTAGCGGGAGAAGCTCAAGCTATCAGCTTGATGAGTGGAATCCTTTCGATCTTGGACCTGAATCTACAGTGGCTGCGTCTTGGCTGACGGCCATGAATGCCGTACTCGATCACTAGGGTGCTAGCATGGACAGACTTAGTCAAGACATATATAAGAGCATGCCACAATCACTTGAGTAGAATGATCACCATCCCAACGTTACATCTCATCGCTGGACCCTATCTGCAAAACATCGCCATTCGATATCATTACTTCGACACTCAAACCATCCACCATGCATCCATCACTTTGGTCTTCCATGTTGATGACAGGCCCTTGCCTCGCCCAGGGCGACATTGGTGCACTTCTTTCCTCTGAACCAGATCTCAGTACGCTACTTGAGCTTGTTGGTCTAGTGGATGGCCTCCTAGACACTCTTGCTTCGGCTTCCAACATTACTATCTTGGCGCCTACCAACGCGGCCTTTGCAGCCGTAGATCGAGCCGTCCCAGAAGGCGAGGCTATTGAGTACAAGAACAACACGATCGCCATCGGAGCCCTCCTCGCGAACCATGTCTTCAAGGGCGTCTACCCCTCAGACGTCATCACGAACATACCGACTTTCGCCCAGACTTTGCTCGATATCTCTTACATTGATGAACGCCAGCCTTTCTCCAATTTCACGGGTGGTGCTTACAACGAGCTTGTAATGAACGGAGATGATGTCTGCATTATCTCTGGAGAGCAGACCATTTCCACAGTCACTCGAGCGGTTAGTAACACTCTTCACGATACACTCGCATGTCAAATCGTTAACATGTTAGACAGGATATTAAGTTAGGCGATGGAATTACCATCCACAAGGTTGACACCGTACTTTCTTTCGGCGCGCCATTCCAGCTTTTCACATATCGATCGGGCTACTTTGCCATGAACGCCGCATTTGAAGACGCCCAAATTGCCATCGACTTTGGCCTCAGTGGACCTGAGTCCCAACGACTCAACATTTCTGACTTCACAATCTTCGTGCCCACCGACGAGGCCTTCAAGAACATTGGCTCCGTCCTCGCGTCGGCCGACAAAGCGACTCTCCAGGATGTCCTCAAGTACCACATCATCCCCAATAACGTCATTTTCTCCACTGCTCTGCGAAATGTTACTGTCCCGTCTCTTCAAGGTACGGATCTGACTTTCACTGTCTTGCCAGATGGTTCGGCTTGGGTCAACAACGCTAGGATCACATTCCCCAACACCATCCTCTTCAACGGCGTGGCGCACGTTATCGACAGGTCAGCTCATAACAACCATTCCCTCTCCTAATTACGAATTAACATTTCCCCAGTGTCATCGCCCCAGGACCCTTTGACCGCTCAACCCTCAAGCCTATTGCCCCTGCTGCCGAACGCCTCGCCTTCCCCAATGCTTCCGCAGTCTCAGCTTTAACCTTCCCCAGCGCGACACTCGCATTCGGTGGAGATCTCATGACTTACACCACTACCCCTAGGCTGCTTCAGACTGTCGGTGCCGTTGCGACTGGTTCGGGAAAGACTAGCACAACTCCTACGGGACCGCCTATGGCGACTTACACTGGAGCTGGCACTGCGATGCTGACTGGATTTGGAATAGCGCTTGTTGTTGCATTCTTTATTGCTGCGATGTTTCTGTAGAGTTATGCAGCTGGCATGTATTGCAGCACGAGATCCTCATGTTGAAATGGGTCAAACGACTTGGGGGTGGAGAACCGAAGTGGAGGAGCATGCCCAAACGGCAAGGAAGAGCGCGTGGAATTGCGACATTCGCCACGCATTTGCGGCCTTGCAGTTTTGATTAGCGGTAACATCTCTGCAGTCATCGGAACTGAGCGCTTTACAAACAATCTTTAAACGGGTAAAACTTATGACCTGTGTAGGAAAGTTTGAAGCGAAATGGTGCTTGTTGTTCTTCTCACTTACATTTTATGCTAAATGGAATGACCTAGCCGGAGGAAAAATCATGCAAGTGATAATATTAGACTAAAATGAGATGATTACAGTCCTGTGTAACCTCGCATCACTACGGTACAGGTTTGGTGGAAAATACCCCGCTTAGACTTATGTAAAAAAAAAACGCAGAATTCCCCTTGAAACACTGCTAGAGCGTGCATATCACTAAAGTCTAGGTAAATTTGCACAGGTACATTTGCATATTAGTGTATTATCTATTCTTACTTGTTTAAGTTCTTCTTTAAATTTGTTACTTCTTCTCCTTCTCCTTCTCCTCTACACTCCCCTTCCGAATATCTCCTATACTTTAACTTGCGCAGGGCTTACTAGTATCCATGTGTAGGTTAAAACCTAGGGTTTAGTAGGTTGAAAAGAGAGAGAAAAAACAGGTCAAAGATCAAAAGAGACAGAGACAGGTTAAGAACAAGCAAGAAAAAAGCTTAGCAGTAAACACTAAAATGTTTTATACTAGTAAAAAGCTTAGTAGTATAAGTTAAAATCTTATATGCTAATAAAAGTGCAAGGTAAAAAAACACTACACTTGGGTAAATCCTCCCTACGTGAAGTGTAAAGGAGTAAATTTACATGATACTGCGGTGTATATTAACACCGCGTTAGGTTTTTTACACCGCATTTGTACCCCAGTGTATGCTAAGCGTCTGACTTGTGTGGAGACGTTGTGGTAAGCCCGCCTCCGCCTTATCTTAACTCTGTTATTCTCCTAACTTTGCACCAAGTCTTACTTTCTTAACAAGCTAGAGACTACAGGTATGACCGGCATCTGTAACGTCTAAAATTGGGAACAAGCGCTTGACCTACATGTAACTATGCCCGAGAGAAGTAGTGCGTTTGACATAGCCTGCAACAAAGTTCTGCCTAAGTTGTAGGAAAGTTTGACTGAAGGTGCGGCAGTTCAAAAGCCAAAAGAACTTGCAGTATAGATAACGCGTTGAGCTTTATGTGCGCAGGCATTCTCTTCCGCATCTAACACAGAGTAGTACACGCGCAGTGAGCACTACCAAAACAAAACCTCCCTAGCCCTATCGTGTATCCGTTTTCTTTATGTTGAGCCAGGGACTAATTTAGAACCTGTATCTGCTCCTCGCGTATTGTTAACCTAGATACTAACCTAAATTTTGTAGCTCTGTTATACTTATAGGAAGAGGACAAGTTGATAAGCAGTCAAATCTCATATTCCAAGCTCAAACTTGGTATACGGCATAGGTGGCCGCTCCGAATTCGAGAGCGCTACTGGGATGACGTGAGTATATTAGCAGAAATGAATATTTGGTCAAAATTGACCACGAAATGAAGCAAGAACGACTTGCATCAGCGGATTCAAAGTCTTTCGGAATGCCTCAGGTCATTCTGTGTAAGGGCAAAGTAACTCTCGTGAAGCCAAATTTGTATTCTGTTCTTTAGTGTTATATTTGACTGCGGCGGAGTTTGATGTAATCATTCAACACTGCTCACTGGAGGATTTCTTGTCTACGCAACCCAACCAATGCATGCTTGGGGTTCTGAACTGGTTGGCAAACACTGTACCAACAACGTATTATCCAACAGGTAAATCTGGTTGCAATTCAGTCATAACTGTGGTCCTGGCGGTTTATCGCATGCGAGATTAACTACTGGGGCATCTGTCCGAGGCCAACATACGGATAGGGTTCTGCCTAGCGCTGGCTGCTATGGTTGAGAGGGCGATTGAGCATACCGAGGAGATTATGTCAATCTCAAAACCAGAGCTTTGCGCAATACTGGTACCAAATATATAATGGGCGGTACTAGAGCGGCAGACGACCATGAAGCGATTCTTGCGACGGAGTAGATTTGAACACTAGTGAAGGGTGTTATTGCAGCGTAGGGGGAATCATGCCGGCGCGAGAGGAGATACAAAGGTGTAGTCTTGTTGAGCGGTTCGGGAAAGAAGAGAGAGAGATGATGTTGAATGAAGAAGGTCTTGCTCTGAAGATGAGATCGGAAGCTATGTGGGAAGACATTGTAGAAAAGAAAGATGCTGAGGAGACAGAGGAGGTAAAGAAGAGGGCGGAAAACCATGTGGAAGAGTGCAGCTCTATCAGTGCGATCTGGGGCGTGGTTTCGAGCGCAAACTCTAAGACGTGGAGTGTAGTCAACAACAAACCAGAAACTTAACAGTTGGGAGATAAGTTTGAGTTGGCAATTGAAAATCCATGATGTAAGCCACCCTTTGAATGAAAATTCCCAACTTGTGTCAAAACTAATCTGAATGCGCCCAATTGGCAATGAGGTTTTCCGAACCACAATTCCGCCAGTATCGTACAACATGTACAGTCTACTGCTGCACTCGCTTTTGAATAACTCTGACAGTGTTCCAGATATACCGGAACATATTGTATGATGTCCACTCTATTGGACGATCGAGACAGCCGGTATCACACTCCTCAGATTCCTCCATGTCGTCTTGATGCTCGATAAACTCTTCATATATCACAGGTTCGCAAACCTCGAGGACTTGGCCGAGGCCATTCACCCAAATTTCGTGACATTTTTGCTTGCGGTAACGCGAGGTTGGCGACCACACTTTCACGACATCCTGCCGGATATGTAACAAGTTGATTATGTGTACACTGTGCTCAGTACTGTCTGTGTGGTTACGCAATGTGGTCACGACCTTCCAGTAGCTGGAAGAATACAGGGTCGCTTCGAAAAGTGGCGTTATGTTGTAACGAACGTTCCGAAGCGAGGCTACATTGGACAAGTTGAGTGTCATGTATATCTCGCCCACGATTCGCTCTCCAAATTTGCTTGTGCACCAGTCGGGGAGGTATCCAAGTGTCTCGGTGGACTTGGTATGCAGCAATCGATGGAGGTTACCGATCCCTCAGAACACATTTATAGCTTCGCTAGCCACCTCAAATTTCCACCTCGTGTAAGATAAAAAGGTGAACACGTATTCGTGCTACCAGGAATTGTTGATACAACGAGGTCCGAGGGCTGTCAAACGCCCCTTGCCGTCATCCAGGTCAACGGTCTTACTGTTGCCGGAGTCGCAGTGGACGAGTGACATGATGCAACGGCAGATATCCCTGGGAAGTTCCATCATCTCTCGCGGCTGTCGTCTCGTAACTCTACAATGCGCACTAGAGGCGCGAGAAGCGTGAAGGATACTGCTGTTGTCAAAGACTTGATACGGTGTTATGGTTTTGTGTGCTACGAAGACTTTGGCGTGAAGCAGCCATCCACCGTGGTGTAGGAAAGCTCACCAACCCCGCCAATGCAGTGCTGTCATCGAAAATACTGCCGATCAAGCGCATATGTCTCCTGAGGTTGTATTTATCACGAAGGATGAAGTGGGCGAAGGCCATAAGTGACTGGCTTTTCAGAGGCGCAACGGCATTAAGCGGCTCTCCCACAGGCCGTCGCTCGTGTTCTTTTATCACTAGGTTGCACGACAGTGACATCAAGCAAAAGTCCGAGATGGTAGATTGTACAAAAGAGCGGGCCGACATCGAAATTTTTCTGCCCACGACGAGTGTAGGCTTACTGGTGTGAGGCATTTTCGAGAGCGCAGCGATTTGGGCAAGTGCGACCAAGGTCGATAGTGACGTGAGAACCATCAATGAGCGACTGCCGAGCTTTTGCAACCATGGCACCGCAACTCGCGCCAGATGGAGACCCTCAAGATTGCATTCTGAGGAATTTACAGAGTACATCCGAACGAAGGTGAATGTGTTGTTATTGTACAGCACCGATGACGCCTCTGCATACACCTGTTGACAGGCGTAGAAGAGCGATAAATTCGAAGCTTCTGCATGATTTTGGTCGCACTTATCGAGTCACAGACCTGTAGCGAAGATCAGAAAGTATAAAGGAGGTGCAGAAAACAGCCTACCTTGCAAACTGTCTGCCAGACTCTTATGTCGATGCACACAAATTCTGCCCGCTCCATCTCTCAGTCCCACGATATGGAGCGGCTTGTCATATGCAATGCGTGGGATAAAAGGCGAGTGAGGAGAGCGGAGCAAGACTGAAAGGCCTCACCATCAGGGTCTCGCCAAGTGAGAGAGCACTGATGCGGGTGCGCGCAAGACATGTCGGGAAAATGCGCATTCCGGGATGCAGAACATGCGAATGAAGTAGCATCATTGGGCCTCAATGGTCGACTGGATGTGCTAGGTATGGAACATTCCTACTCACATCTACTTCGTCCCCTGCGCGCCATGCGGCACACCTTGCCTCCGTCTCGCCATGCTCTGCCCAATCGCATTCCTCACATCCCTCTCTTGATGCACAACATTCTGCACCATGTACTTCTTCAGCGCCTCTCTCAGCTCGCTCTGCGCCTTCTCATTCTCCCTGTACGGTATGCTCTCCAGCTCCAACAGTCTGGCGGACTCCTTATTCACTTCTCCTACGAAGGCGCCCAGGCGGTCGAGCTGCTGGTGTCGCGCGTCTTCCGTGTCTTCGCTCGAAGCAACCGGGTGTTGCGGGTCGAGGCGATATAAGGGCATGAGGAGAGCGAGGAACTGCGCTGCGGAGAGTGAGACTTTCCTGACGATGGCGGTGAGTTGGAAGGGGAGATATGCAGGTCGTAAATGAGCGCTTGTCATGAGGGGGTTGAGGTATTGAGCTAGGAAGCGCGGATGATCGTGGCGCGTCGCTGTTCGTATCTCAAACATTGCAACAGCCAAAATGCCCAGGTAGCGCCAGTAGCTTCCATCTGTCAGGTAGCCCAGTGCATTGCCACCGATGAGGAAAACGAGAAGCGCGCCGTAAGTTGTCGCAGAACCGAGCAACGCGCTGTCCACGTAGTCCTTGACCGTGATACAGCTCCGGCACTGTCCAAAGACCTCCGGTCCAAATCTGTCGTACGCAAAGCGCTTCGCTGGATCGAGTACAATGTCTCGCATCGATTTCAGATGCACAAAGTACTGGCTCGCCGTTTCCCTATCTACGCCTGGGCCAACTTTGTCCGGGTGAAATCGGATCGTGAGTCTGCGGAAGCGCGAGTTAATGCCAGACTCGTCGACGTCGATCGGCACGCCGAGTTCATTGTAAGCATTCGAGGACCGCTGGAGGTTAAAGTCGACTTCATAAATCGTGAAGGCAAAGTATGCAGCATAGATTGCCATCAGGATGTATCGTCGATGTTTGAGAAAGCGCAGACTACCCGGCTGGGGCTTTGGGTCGCCTGCTCGAACGAAGATGCTGTAGAGGATCGTTTGCGCCCACTTTGCAGCCTGCTGTGTGTTAGCTGGCACCTTCAAAGTGCACAAAGACGATGCCTACCAGGGGGATGAGAACCTGCCACACCAGAAAGGGACCAACACTGTCCCACGACAGATTAGCTTGCACCATGTTGCGTGCCACTCAGTGTAGGATTATCTTGGGTTGGTAGGGAAGCACAGAAGTGTCATTTCGCAGTCGACACCCTTCCGAGGCATCGTAGGCGCGGCTTAGTCATACACGCGCTTTGTGCTCCAGAGTGCTATGGACCGGCTCGGTCGACAATCACTTTTACCACTCCCATGATCAAACTGTTTTATGAAAAATTTGGAGAATTTGTCATGTACAGCTACGTAGTGATGCAACCACAGCCAATGTCGCAAGACCCAGATTCATAGCATAGAAACCATGTGCAAAGTCAAATGCAATTGTCTGGTGGGTATAAGACCATCTATTTGTCTATGACATAAACCTGGAATGCGCACGTAGAAAGATACAGAAAATGCTCCGGTCAAATGCGTGTGCAATTCCCTGCTATACTGAGGCAATGTTGCCCTCTTGACGGCTCGGCGTCGGGTATCTTCCCTTCAAAATGGATTTAGCGCCAGAAGAGTGACGCTGCATAGCGCAAAATGCACTCGCTGGCAGACATTGCGACCCGCGTATGCAATGAAATGAGAATTATGGCAGGAGCCTAGGCTTGGGCGCCTTGCTGAGGCAACAGATCCTCCTCCAAACGTCTCTTCTCCTTCAGAGATCCATCCGAAGATCCTGCCTCTTCGTCACTCATGTTCACACCGAGCTGCTGAGCGTACGAAGCAAGCTCAGAATCCTCCAAAATAGGCAGCTCCTTGGCTGCGGTGACGTAGCTCTTCTTCTCAATGTAACCCTTGGCGAAGATGAGGTCGATCTCCTCGAGAGAACGACCAGATGTCTCAGGGTATAGAAAGTAGATGACGGGGAAGAAGAGAGCGTTGAGAACAGCGAAGAGGAGATAGGTACCCCACCCGATTTGAGTGATCAAAACAGGGGTGATCATAACAATGAAGAAGTTCCACTGTAAGAGTCAGTAATGTCTTATAAATGCAGATCGTACACCAGCGACTTACCAACCAATTGTTGATCGTGGAGAAAGCGTTGGCCTTCGCACGGGTTTTGAGAGGGTTGACCTCGGCGGGGTACAACCACGGAAGAGGTAGCCAGGTAGCCCCAAAGAAGGCGATGTAAGTGAACAGACCGACGGCCGCACCCTTGGCAGCCGATTCGGTGTCGGGTATGAGACAGGCGAAGGTGAGTACCATGGACAAGCACTGGCCGACAGTACCGATGAGGAAGAGCTTGCGACGTCCAATACGTTCAATCAGGAACCAAGACGACGTAGCGAAGATGGCATAGACGACCATGTTGATGCCACCCAAAAGTAGAGCAAGGTTGTGGTCGGTACCAAGGGCGTCCTGGCAGAGAATTGGAAAATAGTAGATTACAGCATTACACCCACTTAACTGTTGCATGAATTGCGAGGATCCACCAAGAAGAAGTCGGCGCAAGTATTGAGTCTTGCCGTTGGTGAATAGCAACTTGGTGGGGACCTTGCCGCCACCACCAGCCTTGCGAACAGCATCCTTGATGATGCCCATCTGGAGAACGATCTCGGGGTCGTCGCGGCGGAGCCCATTGAGTCCAGCAAGGATAGTGGCTGCCTCTTCCTCGCGGTGATGAGTGAGAAGCCATCGAGGCGATTCAGGGAGCTGTATCATCATGCCGAGAACAATGAAGGCGAAGACGCACTGGAATGCAATGGGAAACCTCCATGTGAAGTCGTCAGGTCCGTAAAGACAGCCGTAATCGATCCAGTAGGCAATCAGAGTACCAATGGCAACCATGCTGCCCTCAATACAGATGACCTTACCACGGTTCTTGGCCTTGCAGCACCTAACAGTCGTCAGCATTAGGATTTTGGTGCAATAACGTGAAATCTTTGCTTACTCTGCCTGGTAGGTGGGAATCGTGGATGTGTTGATGCCGTTGCCGATACCAGTTATGCAACGTCCAACGATGAATTGTGCGGTTGCACCACCATTTGGAGGAACGCATGCAATCTGGATAATGACACCGATAATCATAACAAAAGCTCCGAGGAAGATGGACTTGCGGCGGCCAAGTTTGTCACCAAACAGGAAAATGAAGATGGCGCCCAAGAAGCAACCAACAGCATAAATGGAAACGACGAAACCTTCGTATGTGCTGTCGCCGTCAACCTCGGGAAAGTCGCCGATGAATGCTGGCGCTGAGATAATGCCACTCATGACACCTTGATCGTAACCAAAAAGAAGGAAGTCGGTAGTTGCAACAATTGTGATGAGAACTTGAAGCATCCTACCGGATTGCCCCCAGTAGGTGGGCACACCGGAGTCGTTGTCTTTTACGCCTGGCATGGTGGACGCTGGTCAATACATCCAAAAGCTGGAGAGAGAAACTGGGGATTCAAGTGGGGAGAGGGTTCATATTTTAACTGATCAATCTCAACCTCGTGGTGGACACTTCGGCATGTCCTCAGCGTGGCATATCCACCGGCCGATCCACTCCGAGTCCGGGGTGTTGCTATGCGACGGTTAGTGGCTGGCGAAGGAGGCAAACTCAACAGGGATCGTCGGTGGAGCCAGTGGAACGAGGGCACTCGGCAACACATTTTCGGCCCTAGCGGTTGTCGTCATAATCAGACGCTTTGCTATCTAGCTGGGTGCGAATGTTGGAGATTGGGGTGCGGCAGCTCCGCCGAGTTTCTACATCACATCGAGGGGATTCTTCGTCACATAAGATATACAAATTCTCCGATTGGTCAACGTTGCATCATTCATGCAATAACAACGAAGGTGCCTCCAGGCTCTTCTCTGAAGACTTTTTTCGTGCATGCCCGGGAGGTTTCTTGGATTCTTGGTGTCCTCGAGGCGAACAAGTCGCTCGGTCTGAGGCAGCATGTCATCGGGCCATGCCATTTTTAGAGTCTACCATGTACTAACTTAAGGTAGTGATTCCCGAGGTTTCCTAGATCCCAACAGGAAAGTTCATGGCCTAGTTATCCTCTATTTAGGCAGAGTACTCTATAGTAGCGTGCCCCTATAGTCATACTTAGTAGCAAACCCCTATACTTAGTAGCGTACCCCTATACTTAGTACTAGAAACGCTATAAAATATATTCTAAATACACTTTAAATAGATTCTAGATGCATTTAAAATACAATCTAAATATTTAGTATATATTTAAGAAATAGCTAGAGGCATTCTGAATGTTATAATAAAAGAAAATTATAAAATACATTCTAAATATTTAGAATATTTTTAAGAATATTTTTAAGATATAGCTAGAGGCCTTCTAAGTATTATAATATAAGAGAATTGTAAAATGCGTTCATAATATATTGCATTTAAAATAAATTCTAAATGTGTTCTAAGTTAATATATTTAACTAGTATTCTATTATTTATATATATATTCTTTTATTATATTTTACTTATAAAGGCATCTAGACTGCATTTAAAATGCGTTATAGCTGCTAACCCTATTGCTTTCAGTGCTGCACGGTTGCTATGTTAGCATGGCAAGGCGCGCTGCGCTGAAATATGTGGCAGATGTGGCCCGCAAAAACCTTGGTCTCAACATCCCCATATTGACGTCACTCACCGGACATGCAGCACCAGCAGGGTCAGACCGGCCGTGCCCATGGCTCTGCAGTCTCTTTCATGTTGGCGCCGATCTTATCCGACCAAGATCTTTTTAGCGCGACCTCAAACACGCCACGCCAGGGGCTATGGCAGCAGCTGTGACGATGTTTCGTCAAGACGTCGGCTACGCTACCATTTGAGATTGGAGAATCCAAGATCTCAGCGTGGGATGCAAAGCCAGCAGTTGGCCGTCGACAGGCGCCAACGGATGTCATCTTGAAGAACAAGGTCATTTGACGAGGCTGTCGCCGAGATCGTTAGCCAGGACAAAGACAGACCTCGTAACAGGTCACTCGGACGACTGGTAGGTGATCGAAAACATGAGCGCAAAATCCAGGACCAGTGATAGACTACGGACGCAGACAAAACACATCCTGCATGTGGTGGTCGCAGGCAGGTTGCGCGACTGAATTACGAGACGTTGAGGCTTACGTAATAACGTTGATTCCGGGACTTCCGCTCCAGGCATGCCGAGTACCTCTGTCAGCCTTGGGGAGCTCCTTCATTGCTCCAAGTCCTCCCCCAATCCTGCTCATGGTCCACATCCACGTCCCAGACTTGCATGCTCAGTGATCAATACAAACCAAGCATGGCGATTTGTCCCGCCCTTCTTATCCAGTCTGACCAGCTTATCAGGCCCGCACTCTCCCAGCTAAAACAGATAATCTGGTTCGCCCGCACTTCAAGTCGGTTGAGGATGCGTGAAGGCAAGCTCACACTATACGGACAGTCCGCTTATCCGGATCCATGTTCGTGAGCCTCTCAATCTTCGGAGCACACGTCGGCTCAGACTTGTGCGCCGTCAGAGCGGAGCTGATCCCCACACCTGATATTGCAGGCTCTGCTAACTCCGTACCAATCTCCTCATGGTTTCTATCCAAGCCGTAATGGAGAAGAATAGGAAACTTGTCTGCCCACCCGCGCTCTTGATGTTTCCAACAATCTTGGCGTACATATTTGCCAGTCCAACCCGAGGCAGCTGATCAATTGACATCTCACGTGTGAGGCTGTGCTTGGCAGGTGGATTACATTGGAGGCACAGCTCGACTTAGGATCAAACATTGCGGTGGGCTTTCTTGCCAACTGCTGACGTCGGAAGACACGGCTTACTCGCTTCGTTCTACCCCGAGGTCTTCAGATTTGCAGGCACGATCGTAGTGCCGAGGGAAAATCCGGATCAAGTAGAGCAGTCCTTGCACACGGGCAATCACGACTGAGGATGACGCAGATACAAGCCGTTTTGAATCAGAGAACGTGGAGATCTGCTCGATACAGTAAGCACAGAACAGAGCTCCCCGCAGACGCTTTACACTCTAGTCGCTACATCAGGTCTTCGATAATGATCCTGCCAGCTTGCCACCGCTAGCCTTTGAGGACTAATTGTCGACGCAACTGGAGGCCATAAGAAGATTGATGCCAAACTTCAAAGTCCTAGCCTAGGCGCACTGTGGTCTTCTAGTTCTAATCAGGGTGTCCAAATATTCTCTTGGGGCGCTTACTGGACTCTTCAAAGGAACACAACCGGGTATTCATGTAGTCCACGTGCTACCAACTGCAAATTGTTCCGAGGCATCTTAAGGTTCCAGGAAGGATACTCAGAGACAACCCCATAGACTCAGTCGAGGGTAGTGTAGTCTCTGATGTTTGCACCAGGATGCGATGCTAACTTACCCCGGGGAATAGAAAGCCAAGAATACCTGTGGTTTCCAAGCTACGATGTTAGAGGTGAAGGATCTACGAAACCTACCTCACTAGATATAGTACGCTCTTACGTGGCTACACGTTGAAGTTTGCCACTATGTCTACGAGATCACCCAGCAGGCTGATCAGCAAGGAATCGTCTAACCTTTATTCAACTTATCAAGAGCGCGAACTTCTACGAACATGTTATAGTGATGTTTTTCGAAGCCCTGAAGTGGTACGTTAGATCCTACTACAAAGATGTTTATGTTAATGACCTCACAATGCCTTATCTAACAAGGTTCAACTTAGCAACATTTTGTAAGGACCTCAGTTCGATCTGGCCTCACCCGTCTCACGATAGTTGGCAATGTTTTGATCTTAAAATTGTATCATCCAAGTTTAATTGCCCACTAACTAGACCGTTATTTCAAGCCTACGAGACATAAACTACATGCAGGAGCGGTTGTTTTATCATAAATAAGCGACTGCAGTACGCCTTAATCGAAGATCTTGTGCGGGTGGCCAGGTACTCTAGGAAATTGTGTGCTTAGCATTGTCCTAACTAACTTACACAGTAAGCACTGCCAGGAGAATGACTATCTACCTTAAAGCACTTAAAATCCTAAAAGCCCTGTAAGAGGTCGTTATTAACATCAAAGAGCATGCGCGTTAGAACCACTGCTGCTTCTAATGCAAATTAGTGGCTTTAGCAATCTTTGCAGCGTTTACTAAAGAAACAGAACTATATTATGTCCTTGCAGGGGTGCTAGATCTACTAACGTACACCTCTACTTAGTTTTTTGAGGCATACTTTAAGTCTTTAATACTTTGTGCTTACAGAAACTACACTTAACTGCTGTTGGTTTGACTTTCCTTAACGCTAGCAGACCTAACCGCGGTAACTTTAAGTGTCTAAGTTTGATATAGCCTAGATTGGTACACTAATTCTCTAAGTACTTAACTGTGCTAATAAGCTTTAATAATTATTGTCTTGACTAATAGACGCAGTTTAGTAGCGCTATAGAGTTCGTGTCTGCCTCTAAGGAACGATAGAAAATCTAGAACTAGGGCGAAGAAGAAATACAGGAGCTACAGCAAGACTACAAAGGCAACGCAAGTAAAATATAAATTTTGGCACAAAGGATATGTATAAATAGTATTTCTTATTGTTTAACTTAAAGGACACTGCAAATAGGCCTGTGAAAGATAGAACTAGTTTGTACTTTCCTTAGGTAGTGCAACGGTTAAAAACAAGTTTAAAGGCTATATTACCTTTTATTTTGAATTTGAAAGCTAGATAATGTAAAGCACTAAGTAAAGATATAACTTGTCTTCTAATTAAGTAAAAGCTGTTTGCATACACTAATATTGCTTGCTAGAGTTCTTTTGGAGATAACGCTGCTACTTTGGTTTTGGAGGCATACAATGAAACAAACACTCTAGTTTAGGACCTTAAACTGTTGGTTGGGGGGTTGGGGGAGGACTTTTGGTATGGCTTGCTTCTAAGAACCTTGCGTACACTGCGTATGATGATGATTTGAGATTGCTCTCTATGGACGAATACAACCCAATGAATCATCTCGACCTGTTAAACTACGAAGCACACCACGAAGATCTTACTACGGCGACCTTTTCTGCACTTTGAAAAGCATCAGAGCTGCGTCAATTTAATCTGGTTGGAGAATAGACGGTCCCGCAAGCAGATCTCCTAGCATTTGTTAGGATTCATGCTCAAATTTGCGCTGCCTTGTACTCTATGGCACTATTCTCAACGGCGACTGACTAGGTCTGTTACGGGACCTGACTGATGTGACTTGTGGTCACCTAAAGTATGAGGAGGAAAGGGACAGAAATGAGCAGCGGCGAGAAGTATTTTCGCCTGAGGACACGACGGAATTTCTGCCGCATTGAATGTACCGTGACTCGGAGGTGTAAGTATACTGTATTGTGTTTACTGGAGCTGCGCACGAAGTCGCAACTCCTTGTCGATTTGGAAAGCAGTATCGTGCTTTGAGTTTTTCACATCAGAAGACAATGTCACTAGCAAAGCTTCGAGCTCAATAAGAGAACACTTCAATGAATTGATTGTCTTCGCATAGTGTCACCTTTAAAGTGCAAACACAGGGTCAGACGCCGGGTGCCCATGTTGAAGTCAAAGCTTTGGCGCAGGGGGCACCTTCTCTTCTCCTCTTTACTTAGGATCGAAGGCTTCGCACTCTGAGTGTGACATTTATTCCGCCAAACATCCCAGCAATGTCTAGCACTCTGTTAGGCCTGGCGATTCCTTTAGAGATTGCCATCGATATCATCAACTAGCCACTAGGTACAACGAGAATGAGTTGCCCGACAACCCCAACGAAAGGTACATCAAGGCCCCCAGGATATACCGGCTTTTTAAGAGCCATGCAACGATACAGTGCAGCTCACGTAGATCGAGACAACAAAGAAGGACCGCACATGTTTCTGCAGTTTTCGCTCACTGTGCAAAGAATTCCAAGATGCTTCCTAGGAGGGACTTGGGAAGTAGATCAAACCCGGAAATACGCAAATAGTAGCTACTTTGTTAGATGAGACGATGTTTCCAAACTGTTGTAGAAATGCGGAAATAATTTAGATGATCGAAACTATTGATCAGGCATACATCGAGGATAAACCGTGCCGGGCTGAGGTAGCTCGCAGAGAACTCACTCGCACTCTTGTAGCCTTTCAGAACCTTGTTAACCTCCGTATTGTCACTTCTCATGACACAAATTACATCCATAGTCACCTTAACACCCGGGCAGAATGAGTTTATTAAGGCCTCGTTGCGTTGCTTTGGCGGGATAGCGGAGGGTTCTCCAAGCAGGTCTGCTTCGTTTTGTCCGGCAGCATATGGCAAGTCTCTGCTGCCTCGTCCTGTGCGCAAATGTGCTCTTTGGAGATTGATTGGAGCTCCTGACGGTGCTATATAGCAGATGCCGCGCGCGACGATTCAGAGTATCTCGGCGTTATCAAACCTCAATCTGGCAGCATGGGATCAACACGGGCTGGATGGCACAGGATGTGTTTGCATGCTCGCAAGCGGTGGCCTGAATTTAGTCGCATCACAGAGTCCTAGCTTCGAACGGGAAATCGACATCCAAGTCGCTCTGGCACTTTCCCCTAACCCTGACCCAGATGCTGAGGGTGGATAGATAGGACGCCTCATGGTTGAAAAGTGACCATGGGAACTGGCCAGCTTGTCTCGGCTTCCAGTCAGATTTTTTAACGGGATCGCACAGCGTTAATGAGATATGGATAAACCTCTAGTCAGCCTCCACCGTAACTGCAAGTCATGTAGTGAATCATGTTCAAATGCGCTTTTGTCTCAAACTCCTCCTTTGTCACTGTCGCATCTAACAACATCTCCCCACCCATCCTGCTCTACTAACGTGAACGGATGAGCCACTAATCAATCCAAAGCATCACAACATCATCATTTCGAAAGTGATACCTAACGTTGTGCGAGAAACACGAACCCATCGCGCACCGATTGGCCCTGCATATCCCGCCCCACTAGCGCGCTTCCCACGCGATCCGTTTCCGGGGCAAGCGCACGGGCTCTCAAACACAACATTGCGATCACGAATAGGAAGTACAACATCGTCCCTGCTGCACGACTTCTTGTTCCAAATCACCTGAAGTTGCATCTCTACTTTACCGACCTCTTTGCTTGACCTCCCTCTCTCAATCTGCTCAGCAAGACAACGCTTGAATCGACAGGAATAGCGACTAGCATTCCTACGCATCTATACACACCCCATCGAACGAGCCTCACGCATCCAATCACCCCACCAAAGAAACCCCCACAATGGCGAACGGCAACGCGACAGTGGGACAGCGGTATGTCAGCATCTGCCAACATGACCCGAACTCGACGTACTAATTCCTAGCCCAGGCTCCAAAAAGAACTCATGGACCTGATGCTCCACCCGACTCCAGGCATATCCGCATTTCCCTCGGACTCGGACATGACGCTGTGGACGGCGACCATGGAAGGACCCGACTCCACGCCCTACGATTCCTTGTCCTTCAAACTCACTTTTGAATTCCCGACAAACTACCCCTACGCGCCGCCTGTAGTGCTGTTCAAGACGCCTATATACCACCCCAACGTCGACTTCTCGGGGAGGATTTGTTTGGATATACTGAAGGACAAGTGGAGCGCGGTGTATAATGTGGGCACGGTGTTGTTGAGTTTGCAGAGTTTGCTAGGGGAGCCGAACAAGTGAGTTTCTCTTGTTGGAATGGATGGTGGGATGGGAAATAGGCTAACGAGTGGGATTAGTTCGAGTCCGTTGAATGGGCAGGCGGCGGAGCTGTGGGAAAGGGATATGGAGGAGTATAAGAGGTTGGTGTTGGCGAGGCACAAGACGCCCGAGGAGTTGGATGCTTGAGCGGAGATGCAGGATTGAGGCCATGGTGTTGGAGAAGGGCGGGAAGACTGGGGAGGCGCGGCTATGCTGTGTATCGCGCTACGTGGCTGTCTTCCCACTCATCCTATGGTGCACGGGGAACGACATGTTTCTGCACCATGTGTTCGAGGACACGAACGCCACACTATCCTCCAGCCATTCTACCTGCACGCGATCCATGCGCGCTTCTCGTTCTAGTGGTCGTTGTTCACGGCGCAGCATGCATAGCATTGGAGTTTGTTTCTACTTTTCCCCTGACACATTTGAGCATGCTTCTTCGTGCGCCATACAAAATTCCCACTTCCCCTCTACGCTCTCATACAATCACACTTTGCCGCCAAAACACCCTCTCCTGGCCACGCAGCCATTGACGCCGCAGGAAGAGCGTGCCTATCATCCACTTTCTCTGCGCCATATCCAGTACGCAGAAGGTGTGTATACATGTGTATGTACCAACACGTTCCAAATTCCCCAACGCAAGCAACGGCTATCGACTTTCGCGGAGCAGTTTGATGTTCGTCCCCAGCGGCTAGATGAGTCGAGATGGATGGCGTTGGGGCGGGAGGAGTGTTTTGTGTTAAGCGAGTTGTCTGCTCGGAAAAAAAACAATTTGTTCAGACAGGAAAGGGAAAAAGGAAAAGCAAAGAAAAAGCAAAGAAAAAGCAAAAAGACCAGCCAGGAAGAAGCAAAGACGCTGGCGGCGAAGAATGGCACATGGGCACATGGACATGGGGTGATGTAAGTTCCCAAAAAAGGTGGAATTATCCCGCCTGCAATCAATCTAATCTAATCGAATTGGATGCGAGGGTTGACGTTGTCCGTGAAATATGCCGGGCGTACAAGTGCACTGCTGAGCGACAGTAAGTATAGTATCAACGGCACATGGCTGGGTTTGCAGGTACTATGGGCCGGGTAGGAATGCCGACATCAGTGTCCACCAGCCTCCCCGAGGCGCCTGGGTGGAGTGTTTACTATGCGCCTCGTATCGGGCTGTCGGGGCAGCACACGTTTTTTGTTCTTGTTTGGGTGTTCAATGCAGATTTGGAGAGACGTTGTGTGGTTCCAGGAGAAGAATTTGGCGCACGCGATTTTCTTCTTCTTTGCAGACGGCATGGTGGAATTGTATGTACGGAGTAGTTGGTGGGTACCTCGGGAAGAAAGTGGGCCGACGTGTTCCGCATTGGTCGTGGACTCGGAAGCTATGCAGCGCCTCATGTGGCACGCCGCACCGGAGAGGGGCAATGATGAGATGACAAGAAAGAAAAGACAAGCCATAGTCGTACATGTGCCCCACAGTCGTACGCTCGCTGACCTGGTGACTTTGGATACGAAGATTGCCGTCACTCACTCTATGTACCCCGCAAGCGTAGTAATATCGGGGTCCAGGGTAGTTTTGAGTAGTACGACAGCGGACGATTTCCACAATAATGCGCAAGACTTGCATGTTCATTGTTGGGTAGACGCCAGTGGCCACGCCTGCATTTGTAACATGGACAACTGCCAGTGGTATGCTCGGTCGGCGGGCATCCAGCACGAGCAGACTCGGTACGAGCATGCGCTCTGCGCGGTGCATGGTTCCACAGCGGTGCGGTGCGGGGGGCTCCCGTGCGAGCAGGGCAGGGGGGGGTAAGAGATGGGCTCTTAGTCTCCGTATACAGTATCGGATACAGTTACGATACGATACCAAATATACAAGCATACAACGGCTTGTATCTGAGGCTGCGCACAGACTATTTTTTGCTACTCGGCTCTACAGAGTAGCTCCCTCTGCAATCTATTCTATAATGCGTTTTGTCGTGATTCTGCAGCAGATGAGGGAGAGGAGAGTTCAGATAGAGAGGAGGATGTGAGCCACGAGTAGCTGATAGGCACTATGCTAGAGTGCAAAGATCCTAATTAATCACCACCTGCTTATTGTGGTTAGCGTTACGATGCTGTATACAGTATCGGCTTAGTATGTGATCCGATACGATACGGAATATACAACAGTTGGACTGCTGGAGCTCGCTTACGGCATCGACCCATCTCTAGGGGGGGCCATTTCACAGGCACAGGCTCGCTGGCCGCCCTGTCCCCCGTGGCGCGTCCCGGCGCCGGATGACAGGGCGCGCGGGTGACGCGATGCTCGCCGGCGACGGTGACGCCCCCAGCCACGGTGCGTCTGGCAGCTGGCTGCGCTGGTGATGCGACAGCCTCACGGTGCGGTGCCAGTGTCATGATGGCGGGCAGGATCCAGGGCAGTCATCAAGTCATCAAGTCCTTGGGTCCAGGTGATGCGGAAACCAGACAGCGGAATGCCTTGCAGGACGGCGACAGATGGATCAATCATGTAGCACGAGGGACCTTGAAATGCGGGCCGCCGCTGGGTTGAGCACCCCGAACGGCTATGCCTCGACCGCCCTTGTCCGGCACCGCCGTGGCGCCCTCACTGAGCCTGGAGCCTCGACTCGTGAGGCGTGCACGCCCAACCTCTGCCTCCTCACCGGCGTTTGTTGATTGCTCCTGAGTTCTGTGGCTCGCATTCTGGCCGTGACAGCCAATCGTTTCAGCATCGTGCGCCCACCGCCCTACGACAGAGTGACCGTGTCAGCGTGTCTGGCAGTCCCAAATCCTCCTTCTCCATCACCACTCCGCACAAACACCAGAAGCCTCGGTGACGGGCGTCTGCACCGGCCGTCTGCACTGCTTGCTCTCTGTGCAGTGCCTGGGTGCTCTCTCTATGCATTGCCACCCTTGACACCATCCGGGTGCGAGTTTCCCACCTCGCCCGTCATGGCGACTGCACTGCTTCCCGCGCGAGGCATTGTCCTCGTCGGGGCCCCGGACCGCGACATGGAGCTCAGAGACACCAATCCGCCGCCGATGCAGGCCATGCAGCTGGACATGGCGCAGGACCTTGTTGACGAGCTCCTCGAGAGCCTGCGGAGCGGGAAGGCGCCGCAGATCGTCTTCGGCCGGACGCCTGTATGTGTGCCAACATGTCCTGAAGCGTGTCGTGCACCCTTGGCTGACCACACCACCACAGCAACTCAAGTATGGCGACAAGACACACGTGTTGCACAGCAGCACCGAGAGCCGCCGCTGCGAGCTGTACAGGTCCAGCGGCGACGCCCAAGTCGCCTTCGCCGGCCTGATCAACCACAGCCTCACGGTGCAGCAGGCGGATCATGTCACGGCTGGCGTCGACTCGGCGCTGCTGCAGCTGAAGAGCAGCATGGCTGCCATCACCGAGTTCAAGGAAGCCAACAAGTATGCCCGCCCAGTCGGCCGTCAAGAGTGTGTCGCCCTGGCACAACTAACAGCGCTGCCTGCAGGACCATTGTCGGCGACGCCACACGCACGCCGGGCCACGGTCGCTTCCCCTCGACGGGCTTCAAGGCGCAGGCGCAGCACCTCGCGCCTGCCCAGCTCGGCTCGCCCCTGCTGAGCACGCCGTCCTCGCCCATGCACAGGCGGCCGCCCACGTCCCAGCCCGCCGGCACCCTCGATGTTGTCATCCACGCGCTGCGGGTGCCCGCCATCCACCTGCTGGCGAGACAGCCCGCCACGGAAGCGTCGCTCTCCGAGACATGCCACGCCTCGCTGGCCAACATGCGCGCGCTGCTGCCCAAGATTGCCAGGCGCCCGTCGCCAGACTCGGACCTGTGGCAGCTCACCGACAGGGCCTTTCGCGAGATCAACCCCTACAAGTTCCCCTACCCGTCCGCACACGACCGCGAGCAAGCCATTGACAGTGCAATCAAGGCGTTTGACCGCCAACGCCTGCCAAAGGACGACAAGCTGTGGCAGATCCTGCTGCCGCGTGCAGAGCGGGGCCAGGGCACATGTCTGTCGCGCTCCAAAGTCAAGGCCCCCGAGCCCAAGCCCAAGCCCAGCACGCCCATGCACAGGATATCAGACCTGACCAAGAAGAAGGCCGCGGCGAAAAAGGCCGACGACAAGCTCGTGGAGAAAAAACCCCGCGTGGCCAAGGAGCCCGAGGTGAGAGTGAAGCCCGTGGTGAAGGAGAGGCCGTTGGTGAACAATGTGAAGTACGAGCCCAAGAAGGCGCCAGCCTCCTCAACAGGCACGCCCTCTTCCACGCGGCCCACTGCACCCGCCGATCGATACACCTCCTCCACCGACGCCTCCAAGATCCGCACCAAGAAGGCCCCCGCCAGCGAAAATCCTTCTGCCCCACGACCAAAGCCGAAGATGTCGCAGCGCCATGTCCACCGCGACCGCCCCGTGCGACCCGTCAAGCCTGCGATGCCCATCAACACCAAACCCAAGAACCCGTCTCCACTCTCGGCATCTCCGCCTGTCAACGCCAGCGACTTTGAGAACACCCACCCCGTGCACAAGGCCCTCGCGGCGGCCGTATCCCCCGCCAAGGCTGTCCAGGGCAGCTCGGATCGCTCGTTGAAGCGCAAGGCCAACGACATGGACAGCCACCTCCACAACCACAACCTGGCCGTGAAGAAGCCCAACGTCGACCGCGCCACGCCAAACCACACACCTTCCCACACCAACGGCAGGCTCAACGGTTCTACGCCTTTGAGTATGAGTTCGCTCAAGCGCAAGTCGGACTCCTCCTCTTCCAACACACCCGCTACCGCCCCCAAGGTCCGCAAGGTCAACAACGTTGATACGGGCATCGCGTCGCGCTACCACAACAACTCACAAGCCTCGCCCGTTGCGTCCTCGTCTTCCACTACGTCGCCGACCATGCCGAACCTCAGCTTCCGCCAGACAGTCGAGCTGTCACAGAGGTTTCAGAAGTACTACAAGAAATATGAAGAGCTGTACTGGCAGCTAACCGAGTCCGACAAGTCGCCAACAGAGTCGCAGAGGAACGAATTGCTCAACATGCATAAGAAGCTTGAAGAGATGAAGAAGGAGATCAAGGCTGGTGCTAGTATGCACCGCTGAGTGATGGACAACGGAACTGCGACGGCTTGACCAAAACGCTGCACTGAGCAGCTTGCACTTATACCCACACGGCCTACCTTTGTACAATGCAGGACGGCAACTTGCATACCCCAACATAGTGTTGGAGGATTTTCCCTTGCTTGCCATACCTCAGTATGTGTGGTTTGCTTTGGCATGATTTTTGGATACGGCTGCATTTTGGGCTCGGGTTTTTCTTCTTAACCGTTTACCAACATACCACATCTCGGAGCTCGTCTAACCCGACTCTCCACGTTAATGAAGACTTACGATACGTTGCTGGATACATGAGAAGTTGTCGACCGTGTATACCCCAATTGGTTACATGGCAAGATATTAGCACTTGACCAATAAAGTATGCACATTCACGTTCTAGTCATGGCCACCTATGGCAGCCTTTTGTGTAGTATTTTGATCATAGCGACATGCAAAAACTCACGATCTGACTTCTCCCCACGCACAACGATTAGCGCGATGGTTTAGCAAACAAGTCCGATCTCGCGGCAAAACCCTTGCATCTTGTCGACTGGGCAAATCCCTGAAGTGAAAGTACCGTATTGACCTACAAGACTCTTACGCTACTGTTGCCGAGCTAACCACAACTCTGACTGGATCCACAGTCATGTTTCTGCACCTGTGATAGGATCGAATGCCAAGACTCTAGGCTAGCCATCTCTGGCTCTAGCGTAAAAGCCTTATACGTCAGTCGATACGGTACTGACGCCATTTTGAGCACTACATAGCCAAACTATACCACAACACTCCCCATAAGATACTCAGCTTTCCACCCATGCAGTCGCTTCGCAACTTGTTTTTCAAATTCCAAGGACACGCTATTGGGACGAGTGCTGCAGCTAGACGATACGCTCAAGTACACGACATCCAGATCAAAGCGGACGATAGGATACTTGGAAGTATGGAGCGTAATAGTAAGGATACCCTGCTTTTATCCCATATCGACATCGATGGCATAGAAAAGAGACGAAGTCTACCATACGACACGAAAAATCCATAGTGTTGAATCACCAACCAAGCCCCAAAAAAGCTAACAACTTAACCCCAAAATCAAGTTTTCAAACAACCCCTCGCACTACATTCCACGAAGCCTTTGACGGGGTTTATGCGCACGGGATACTGTGAAGCGCCCAGCCATGATACGGGAAATCATTCTGTTGCTGGTACCCTCCCCTCTCTCTCCTCCTCTCTCCCCTATTCCAATCCCCTTTCCTAACAAAAACAACAGCCATCCTAACAACGGAATTCCTCGCCTTCTCTGCCTCCCGCGGCAACGATCTGCGCACCATTGGCCTCACCGACGGCTGTAAATGGTGTCTGTGCGTGACGCGCTGGAAAGAGGCGTTTGATGCGCGGAGCGGAGATGGCGATAGGAAGGTTCCGCGCGTGGTGTTGAGTGCGACGAATGAGCGGGCGTTGGAGGGGGTGACGGTAGAAGATTTGAAGAGGTTTAGCGCTGAGGAGGAGAAGTGACAGCGGGATGTGCTGATCGGTCGTGGTTTTTTTCTTTTCTTGACATGACGGGTTGCGGTCGTGCGCGTCGACTTTGATAGCAATTGGGTCGAGGTGGATGTTCAATGTACAACCTCTTTGGCACATTATGCACAACTACTGCGGACTCGAAGCGCCCCGATACACATCACTTACCTCGAAATTTTCCAGATCCTCGCGCTAGAAGTTTAGTAGCCGAGTCTGTGTATACCACCCTCTCGTGCAATTCCACCAGTAACACTTGCCGTACTTTTACTTCACGCAACGATGCATGTCAACGTAGCCAACCCCCAAAAAATAGCAGACCAAGACGCTCAATCTCACCCAGACAGACAATTCCTTCGTCTCCTAACTTTCCGCACAACATACGTATTAACAACGCCGCTTATGCAGCAGAATATCCCAATCCTATTCTGTAATCTACCTCCCTACCTCCCTACCTACCTACCTACCCCTTCACCAAAGAAAATCCTACACAAAAGCAAACTAAACTAGACTAAACCAAGCTCCCATCGCAGTACCTACTAGGCTACACTACTGCAACCGCGCACCTCTCCCCCCTAGACCTAGTGCATATCATCCTCTACCTCTACGCGCGCGCGATTATTACGAGAGGACAAGTAAGAAGGCTAGAGGTAGTGTTTGCGTTTGTTGGGAGTGTGTATGTCAAGAAAAAGAAAGGGGAGGGAAGGGAAGGAAAGGGGATTATTGCGCATGTTAGTGGTTATTAGGTAGGTTGGTGGGTTAGTAGGTAGTGTTGTAATAAGGTTGTGTATAGAGATAGGTATTATAAGAAGCTTATCAGAGCTCTCTTCGTCACGACTCGACATCGTCACAAACTTCTCCCCTCGGGTGTAAGTGCGCGGCCAAGTCGGCACCATGTCCACTCGGGCCCTGTACCCCGACAGCGCGCCACAAGCGGAAATCTAGACACGTCGGGATAGATTCATGTCTCGGCCAGCGGCGACACATCTCCGTGCTCCTCCTCCCACTAGTTGTCCGCTGGTAACTGCTTTGTCGTGGGTTGATCTCTGTCGTTGAACTTGCTAATCTTCATTACAAAGTCGTTATCCTTCTTCGAGACCTCTTCCCTCTGAATCCAGTCAAAAGGATCCAAGTATTCGTTTGGAATCTGTTGCGTTATCCATGCAAGGACTGCGCAGGTTTCGTCGCTAGCGATGTCGATGATTAACGGAGGAAGCGGTACATTTCCACCAACACACCAAGTTCGTAGTCGTCGTCACGACGCACGTGCAGTGGTCGGAAAAGGTTGAAGTCGCTGCCGTAAATCAATCTCATGAGCTTCGAGTGACAAGCTGTTGTTAGCGAGGTTGGGAAAAAGCAGGGCAGAAATATACGTACGACGGTACCCAAAGAGCATATATCTGCGGCTGTGTTCCACGGCATTGCTAAGAGCAGTTCAGGGGCGGACCACATTGGTGTGCCAACTCGTGTACCAGACGTAGCCCTTTGGAATCTGCTAAATAGCATCCGCCAAAATCGCCCAAGTGCACGGCAGAAAAGCGGTCATGGTCATCTTCCTGCAAATTCACCAAGGTAGTATCGAGTTTGATGTTTGTGAATAGGGAAATTTAGCTAGCTCTTGAGCATAGGCGTATCATCATACCTGTGTGTACGAAGTTATGTTAGTGAAGAACCCCAAGAGCCTCCAGAATGTTTCGACACACGTGCTTCAGCTCTTTACGGTTCAATTTTTTCTTGGTAGTCTCAGTCAAGAGGTCGCTGTCAAGAAGTTTCAAAACAATAGTTGTAGGGGTAGAAGGCTCTTCAATCTCATCAACCAGTGGCCGAAGGAAGGGCGTGCGACCCAGGAGCGTTTTGAGAACGTCTCGTTCATTTTCTACTCTGGGGTGTCCTTCAACACTCTTGATGACCACAGTCTCGTGCGCAAGCTGATTCCTCATCACAGTCAGTCCATTCATCGTCGCGCTCCCTTGGCGACCAACTTGGCAAACCAAACAGTATCTTGCACTTGTTTAGAAATTGTGTATCTTGCGACTCTACCCTTGAGTGTCTGTTCAATTTGAAAAAGAGACCCCATGAACTTCCGAAGAGAACAAAGTTGATGAATCTCGCTGTAAACTCGAGAAGCGGTCATGGCTGATCACGCCCGGTGGAAAGGAGGGTAACGTGCCAAGACGCCAAAGGTGCATATTGAGAGGCAAGAAATGGTGTATTAAGAAAAAGGAATGCACCTTTGCATGAGAGAGAGATGGGAAAACATGCCATTGCGCCAAAGCTATGCACCATCTAAAACGCGAATATAACAGTGCCCCCCAAACGCCAACGCTATGCATTACACTTCCACCCCTCTCACACAGCGCACACCCAAGTCCCTCGGCCATTCCGCATATCTACACAAACATCCCCTTCATTCCGCTGCCAACCCACATAAAGCTCCTCGCCGCAAGTAAACTCGGCCCCGCCATGCCAACCTTGTCTATCCCCACCAAACCCATGGTCTGCACACCCTCACCCACGGCTTTCCCCCTCCCCTTCAGTATCGCAAACCTAAGTAGTACCTCCAAACACGTGACGCAGATGCTAATCACAATCAAAACAATAATAATCCAGGTGATTCTCGTCATTTTCTTGTCGCTAATGGAGTCTGAGAGGATTTCGCCGAGGTCCAGGAAAACCTGACAGCGCTCATTCAGGACTTGGATGCGCGGTTTAATCTCGAGATATTCGCGGACAGCGGTGTAGAGGGGGTAGAGTGTGGGTTCTGAGTCCCAGAAGAAGTTTGGGGTGTCGAGCATGTTTGATGCTGTGGTGCCATGTCAGCGGACGGTTCTGAAAAAGAGTTGGAGAGGCAGGAAAGACTTGCATAAATTGACATCCACACGCGATGTGAATAGCTGGCCGATCATTTTCACCACGTCGGTGCGGTTCATGCCGAGTTTGCCGGTGAGCGCGAGGCGCTTGGGGACGTATTGTGCAGCGAGCATAGTGCGCGACATGCCTTCTTCGAAGAGGCTGAGTTTGGTGGATTGGGCGATTGCGTGGCTCATGGCGAGTTTGATCATGTGGTCGCCGCTTTTGAGGGTGATCATGTCGTTGTACACTCTCGGCCGCTGGATGTCGGGATTGTATTCGAAATGGAACTCCTCGGTTTCAAAGTCTGACTCGGTCAAGGGCCGGGTGGCGAGCGAGACGCCGGTTGCTGTCGAGGAAAAGGTCAGGTCGGCGAGGATGTCTTTCTCTTGCTTCTCGGTCAAGTTCCAGAAGACGGCGACGCCGTAGGAGAAGACGAACATTTCGCCAAAGTGCATGGCGTTGGGCGCGATGCGCGTGTTGTCGCTCGAGTCGCGGCGGTGCGGGGCGAGGTGGTCGAAGGCGGCCTGTTCGTCGGGGTGCATGTCGTCGCCGTGGACAAAGTACGTCTCGTCGTCGCCAAAGTAGCCCTCGTGGTGGTCGCGCTGCTCGTTGCGCTCAATCTCCTCGTCGAGCACCGTCTTGCCGCCGGGGCTCTTCAGCGCAGGACTGCTGCGCACGCGGTAGCCGTCGCTCCCGGGCAGCAGCGGCAGGTGGTAGACGGTGTACAGGCAGTCGTCGTACAGCTTGGTGCGGGCGGTGTGCTGGTCGCGGACAAACTCGGCGGTGCTCTTCATCTTGTAGGCCTGCGCGGTGCAGTAGGCCGTGACGCGCGACAGCTTGTCCGTCCTGCGGGCCTTGGGCAGCCGCTCGGCGTAGCTCTTGTCCCTGGGGCCGCCCTTGGCCGTGCGGCGCGCCAGGGCGTCGTCGGTCGGCGGGCCTGCCTGTTCGTCGTCGTCCAAGTCGAAGTCGCCCGGCGCGGCGTCGTCGTCGCCGCCCTCGGCGTCTGTTTCGGGCAGCAGCACCAGCTTCTCGCTGAGCTTGCTCGACCGCGTCGGCATGTGGGCGGGCACGAGCCGGCCGGCCAGCTTGGGGTCGAGCGGGTGGCGGCCGCTGGGTGTTCGCGTGTGGTTGGGGGTGCGCACGCCGGGCGGCCCCCGCCGTTGCTGCGAGGGAATGTCCGACGCGTACTGGAGGATGTTGTCGACCGAGATGAGCTTTGCGGGCGGCACTCGAGGCGTCGTCGGCGTGCGCTGCGGGCTTCGAGGCGGCGCATCTCGCGTGTCCGTCATGAGCACGGTGGGGCCGCGTTTACTCTTGACCGTCGGTGCGCTCATGGTGTTCTTGCTCGATCAGAGCCTGGGCCCGAATGATGGGTCCGACGGGATGGTGTCGTCTACAGTGCGGTCATACCGTATTGCTTCGTGTCACGTGAGGACGAGCCGAGCTAGCGTGCGGCCCCGAGTCGGCCCCGGAGCTTTGAGCCAGTCAGAACATCTGCATCAAGCACCAGCCACGCACTGCCACATCCTCCTCACGAATGAATACGGCATGGCATGTCGCTGGGGTTGTGCATCATGGATACCTTCTATTCACTGACTCCGTAGACTAGCTGCCATTCACTCCCTCCCGAAACTCTATGCTGCACAACGACAATCATACAAAAACCAACTCCTCCCGTTCCAGAACAGACAAAACTCATCACCGCCATCATCGCCACCTAGCAAAGGGTATCTGGGTCCGGACCGCTGACCTTTTGATGGAAACGCCAGCAGTCTAGTAGACATTACATAAAGCATGAACAAAACAGAACACGGCGCACCCGGCCACACTCATAGCCTCTTGCCCGGCACCAAGATGAAGAGACAGCAGACGGCCGTGGTGAGCACGACGAACATGACCAACACCGTCAGCGAGCGCCTATTGAGCGTCTTGCGCACGAATGGTTCACGGATCTTGTTGAAGTCGAAAAATGTGTACTCGCTGTAGCCGACCATGGCGATGACGGGGTCAAGCATGTACTGGTGTGTGAAGATGAGGTAAATGGCGATTGTGAAAGGTAGGATGAGCTGTCAATAGGTCAGTTTCATGTCCTTGTCAAGGTAGATAGGGTCGCCACTCACCCAGCATCGCGTAGCACGGGACTTGTCCAGGAAGATGAGGATGAATGCGGCCCACACGGCAGCGAAGAAGCTGATGAGTCCGACAATGAGTCGCAGCATCATGCTCTGGGTGACGAGATTGCCGAGCCCCTTGGCTTGCAGAAACCCAGGATACGCATCGCGCTCCATGGCTTGGAACACATAGTCTTTGGCCGGGTCGAACAATTCGGGGTCTGCGCGCTGCTCCGGTCCCTCGATGGCATCCTGTATCTCGGCCAAGATACTCTGGGGAATGATGATCTCTCTTTCTGAGCCGGGGAGCAGGTATGTGTAGAGTATCTTTTCGGCTGAAGCGCGCAGGTCCTCTCTCCGTGGCTGCGTGTTGTCGGCGGACGAGTTTTGGCCAGGCGAGCTGGAGTCGTTCGGCGTCGCAAGCATCTGCAGACTGGGCCGTGGCAGCTCACCACTCTGGTTGCTGCCCTGGCTGTTTTGTGGGGAGTGGTTGCGGCTTCCGCGGTCCGACCTGAGGAATGCGGAGAGGCGCTGGTCTGAAATGTTGTCGCCCGATTTCTCATTGGAAGGCCCCTCGCCTGCGTTGTCGAGGATGAACGATGATCGCTTCGACACCTTTTCTGGGTCCGGTGTCTCTTCAATCATCGATCGATGCAACCGGCGGACGTACAGTCGACATAGCTGGAGATGCTGTGATACATCAAGCCTGCCAACGGTTAGCGCTGATTGATGCCAGGGGGGCCAGACGTCTGGCTCACCAAAAGTCTAGGTAGTCCACTGATCGCTGCGAGTCGCGCATGTAGATGTAGAAGGAGAACAGGTCGAGCGGTGCGACTGTCTTGCGGCTCAGCACTTCAAAGAGCGTCGGGAAGCGGTTGCGCGTCTGGCCATCGAAGCCGTCGGGCGAGTGCGAGTGCGGGTGCGGGTGCGACATGGCGTCGGCGTGGGAGCGGAATGTGACAATGAGGGGCGCGCAGCGGGTTTGCTGACGGGGGGAAGAATGAGGACTATCGATAGAGGCAGTGCGCAGGGAGGGGGCGGCGCTGCGGCGTGTTTGTCTGCTGGTCGGGTGGCAGGACGCGGGTTTCTGAGCGAGCGGCGAGGGGGGAGGGGTGTCTGAGACGAGCGACCTTCTTCTGTGGGTGGTGCACGCCGATTTGTGTGGTTGCGCAGCCTAATTGGGGTTGAATCGAGGGTGAAGTCGGGAAATTAGCAGTAAAGTAAACAGCTGCTTGGCGAAGCGACAGCGGCTGGTGGAGCGCGCGGCGGGTTGCACGGTTGCGCGCGTGTGCGCGTTTTAGTGCCGATGAGCGATGAGGAAGATGACCGGCCACGTGCGGGCTCACTGACGAATGCGATTGTGGAAGTTGGATTATTGTGCGCGCGAGAGTCTTCGCGATGAGTCGGATCTCCCGGCAGTCTGATCATTGATGCTGGGCTGAGATGATGCAGCGACAAGGGTTGAAGTCCAGTGGCTGAAACACCATCTAGTCCATCATCACGTGCGCCACACGGGCCTAAGTATCGGACTTCACCACTTGCTTTGACTTGACCGGGCATGTTTCAAGGCCTGGACGAGTTCTGTGGAGACATCTTGGGCACAGTCATACCAACGCCTCTGGTGTTCATGTTGGCACTTCGACATCTCACAAGTCGTCGCCCAATTACAAACCCCTACGTTTCAACCATGTCTTCAACTTACAGATTGCCCGAGGACTTCCTCGATAGTCCAGCGCCTAGCCTCACACGATCCGTAGTTGACTTCGCCGCAGCCAACTTGACAGAGTACCATGGCTACTGGGCTGTAATTCTTGACGGCGTCATGACAGAGCACGAATGCGACCAGCTAGTTGCGGCAGCCGAAGCTACCACCAACGCCACAGGGCAGAGGGCACTGGTCAATATCGGGGGAGGTATGCAGGCCATGTACGAGGACACTCGCAAATGCGGGCGCATCATATGGGACAATCGAGAGCTTATGGCAAAGCTGTGGGCTAGGATAGAGGCAAGTGTACCGGAAATCCATCGGCTGGAAAATTGTGCGACCATCACTGGAAAAGGACCCGCCAAGCGCAACGAAGTGTGGAAAGTGTCTCGATTGAACAGTCGCGCGCGATTCCTCAAATACGTTGGTGGGGAGTACTTCAATAGTAGACCATGTTCTCACTCTGCAAGCAGTTCCTGACAGCACAGCGCACTGCGACGGCACGTACGAAACACCCGACCGCACCGAGCGATCGTACTTGACTCTGCACCTGTACCTCAACGACGCCGAAGCCAAGGATGGCCAAGAACCACTCGTAGGTGGCGCAACCACCTGGAACATGAATGAGCGTATGGATGTGGTCCCAAAGTGTGGCCGTGTTCTCATGTTCCAGCACCGCGACATCCTCCATTCGGGTGATGATGTAGAGAGCGGCGTGAAGCTGACCAGGCGGACCGATATAGTGTATGCGAAGGAGGAGAAGGAGGGGAAGGAGGGGAAGGAGGAAGAAGCGATTGGAGATGCGTAACCTCCAGAGTTGGTAGATGAATACTCCGTAATGCGAATTCGATTGGATTTGAGCGTGCAATAATCCCACCATGGCTTCCGTTAGTAGTATCCTAGAACCGGAAGTGTGCTTCGCAAAGGAAGCGACTTACGGAGAGAAAACAAAAGTGAACGGCCTGCCTCGCCCGAGTAATCAGAATCGAATGATACCCATCGCCCTTTCGCCAAAGCTACTCGGGGTCAAGTACGCCGCGTATTGTACTATAGTGTCACCGCTCCCTCTTCCGAGTTTGCAGCACACAATCTTCGCACCGACTCCCATAGGGACACCAGTCCGCACACCCACCTTGCGGGGAGCGGCTTCCTGGGCCCTGAGCTTTCTGATGCCGAATGCAGACGTGAGTCACGCCAGGCCCTTACGGGCAGTACCACCCTTGGGTGAGGAAAGGTGAAGATTACTCCGAATTTCTCATTTGCGTAGTGCGACAGCTGGGTGAGCAGCGTCTGTTTGTGTGCAAAGAAACGCAGCGTTGGAAAGGCAGGCCGTTGAAGAAAAAAAAGGATTGGTGAGGGGAGCCGGGGGTTTTTGTAGCTCGGCGGCACGCGCTAGCGCCGGGCAAACTTGGTCGCGTCACCCCGACTGCGGTCTCACGTGTCTCCGACTTGTTCCTTGCAAGCCATGGACGACCTCCCTCTCGAGCTCATGTCAGCCATTGCTGAGTTCCGACATCACCGGGACCTCGATGATACGTCAATTGTGCATCTGATAGAAACTTCAGAAGTAGACCACTGCCCAATTAAGAGACCTTGAAATGTCTTCAGCGAACATGCTCATGATGTTGGAGCCCACCACTCATCTTCAACAGCTTACGATTAAAGGTTTCTGGAGATACTCCGAATATAAGCTCGTAGCCTTTACGTAGAAGCATAGCAGGACACTCAAGCAACTTGCCCCCAAAGGCCCTATTCTTTCGCAGGGAAACTGGACAGCTACAGTGCAGAAACTCTTGCAGATACAGTCTTGTTCAATTCAGTAACTTGAGCTTTCTGACTTGAAGGAAACGAGGCAAGTCGGGCGGCTCCAAAGCAACTTGGCGGTTAAGCCTTCATGTTGATTTGTGGAGAGTGGTAGTTCACCTGCAAACTTCTAGCACAATGGATTTTGCTGTCACAAGCACGACACTTCGCAAACAAAACTTCACTGACTGATAGAGCTGGACATTAAACAGCAAATTCATTGCGCACCGCCATTTCACTCTTGGTGGACCGTGCACCCGCTCGCTCGCTCGCTCGAACCTTTGGTACAAATAAGCTCGCGATCCTCGCTACCCTTCAGTCTAGCGCATCCAGCCATAAAGTCCCCAGAGATCTCCTCTTCACTTCTGAATCCCAGGATCAACTCAAGCGCCCAAATCGACGAGGACAAATCTCTTGTCCAGCCGCCACCATGTTCGACAACATCTTCGGCGCTGCGAATATCATGCTTGACAAGTTCTTCGGTATCTCCAAGGCAAAATTCACAAAGGAGAAGGTCGTGCTCGCCAACGATAACGACGTCTTCAACGACAACAAATGCGCCTTCTGCTGGGATCCATACGATGAAGACCACCCAAGCGCCCGTGTGCTTCCATGTAACCACGTCTTTGGCCGCGACTGTCTGACGCAGATGATCAATGCTAAAAATGGCGACCACTGCCCCGTGTGCCAAACTTTGTTGTTTCGCCCCGATCTCCATGTCGTGGTCGGACGATGGCTAGCAGTTGGCTTGACGCGTATGCTACTCTGTCTGATCCTGGCTATACAAAAGCTCGAAGCCAAGCTCGACAAGCTCGGCAACAAGATGGGTCTTGTTTCCAACAACCAAGCTATCGAAGCCGGGGCAGGCTGTTCACTCCAGTGGTTCTTACAGCAGACATTGGCATTCTACCTGAACTCGAACAACATCATATACTACGCTAAGCTAGTATCCGAGAACTTCACCAACCTTCGGGTTCGAAATTCGCAACTCGATCTAAATTTCGTTATGTTTCTTACTTGGCTACCCACACGGCAAGTCCACAGTTGTTACCTAGCCTACGTGTCCTCTTCGGTCATGTTCCCACAGCCCCTGCTGAACACTCTAAGCAGTCTGATCAGTGCGGCGTCCGCGTTTGTGGCCATTACCGAGGTCTTTGAAAAATTTACCAGCCGCAAGGATCTCTACCTCTTTGCGGGCATCTTGCTCTCATCTGCCATGATCCAGTTCTTCGTTAGGACAATCATGGCCGCGTTGTGCCCCTTCCTCCTCTAGTGATATCCAGCACGATTATGTCATAGCGGTGTTGAGATTGCGCTTGAGACTTGTGAATCGAGTGTCAGAAGTAGCGACGCTCTGCTGAGGCCTGGTACAGATGCTGAATACACTGATACACCTAGGTAATATGTAGACTAGTTGTAAGATTATAAAAGATTGCTACTCACGAACATTTACAGGAAGAGACACTGTTAGTATGTGAAAAAGAAGTTATATAACAATACCATACATTATGGCTGACACGGACAATGCTTTGCTTATAAGGCATTTTATGTGATAAAATGCCTTATCGAAATATCAGCCACAAAATCGCATAAGATCTTGCATGACATTTTCGTGCAGTCATCCTGTCAACAAGTAGTTTTGCAGATCAGCTGCGGCTCTGGAAGCAGACAGTATATCTCATCTATGAGAACGACAGCAAGGACAGTGGAGAACAAGGCCTTCTGAAACTGACGCAGCAATATGAAGACTGGCCTGCAAACACATCCAATTTGCTCTTCAGCAAACAAAAAATCAAGCAGAAGAAGACCAAATATGAGTTGATGAACGGAGCCGTCCAATTTGGAAACGAGGACTGGGGGTGGAGGAGATAGGCGGCGCGATATGTTGTTTGGAGTGGACACTGCAGGCTAGACTACTGCAGTGTGCTCAACAATACAGTTGAGAGGTGATTTGGTACGAAGATATCCTTGTTACTTCAGCGAAGCTTCATAAAATTATCGAGCCTGAAGAATTAGGCAGAAATCTGTCATTCCAGTCTAGCGATATCGCTCGCACGTGCTTCGCCGTTCGTCCCAGGTCTCACGCCACTTTGGTTCCTGACTCCATACCCCCTGTCAAAATCGAATCCCTAACCTGCTCCACATGGGGTCTCTTGAAGACTTCATACTTCTCATCGTGCCACTGGCTAGCTGAAATCCACCTCCCCTTACTATCTTTGTACTTCTTCTCGCTCTCCGGCCTAAGAAAGTACGCAATTGAGTACCGATCTTCGGCCACATCCATCGGCACGACTTGATGGATACAGGACTGGAGAACATGGCCGGAGGCGAAACGAAGTGAGTCGCCGACATTAATTACAGCATGGCCAGGTCGCGGCGCTACAAATTCCCATGAGGTAGTACCAGGCGACATTACCTGAAGACCCCATTGCTCGCTGAACAGGAGTGTAAGAGATCCAATGTCGGTGTGCTTTTGATGGCCGACGCAATTTTCCGAAAGGTTAGTGGGAACATATCGGAACATCGCGAGAGTCGTGTTCGATTTGTGGTCGTTGCGATGCGAAGCTTCAAAGCGGTCCGCGCCTTTGAGATTCAAAGCATTGGACAAGCATGCCAGCATGGTCTTCGTGATAATGTTGGAGCTAGCTATAAATTCTTCGAATACTGGAATGTCCTTCTTTATGATGCTAGGAAGGACTGGGGAGCCAGCCGACACCTCATCGCGAGAGACCTAGCGTGATATTAGCTGTAGGTTCCGTCACCATCGTTCGAGAGACTTCTAGCAGTACCTTGAGGATCTCGTATCCGTCCATAGTATTTTCTACAACCCCAGCATGGGTACCGACTGGCTCAAAGCTGCATCCGTTAGTAATGAGGATATTGCCGGTAGGACAGCACTGACCCATGAGCTTGACAAGGGAGGCCAATCTCATTTTTCTCAACTGCAGTTGCGCTAAAGAATCGTAGCATGACTTGAAGCAGCTTTTTTTCATATTCAAGCATCATACGTCCGTCTATGCCTCGAAGATCGAGATAGAAGAACCCAATCTCTTTGCAACAACGTAGGAGCTTGTCAACTTCCTCGGGCTCTTGTGAGAGCAAGCGAGAGAAGTCAACACTCTGAAGGTCACAAACTTTAGCTGGCTGACTCTGATATTTTGCATGATTGGTGGCGCTCTCTTGATGAATGTCCATTGTTGTCGAATAGAAGGATCCTGGGTAGACGAACGTTTTATAGAGATTGTAGCCTGCATTCTTCCACTGTGTTCGGATAAATATCAACCTTATGTTCCAGAAAATGCGCTTAATTGTAGTGGCTAATTGCCTACTGAATAGCCCATGACATATTTTTAAAGCTCTTCCGGCATCTGGTCTCTCAAGCGCTATTGACGTTGGATTTCCTGCAACCATAATTGGAGGAAATGTAGTGGAAATTGCACTCAATCACACGCGCTTTTGCATGAAGTGCGTGGGCGATTGCTTACCGTCACAGCATACCTTGAATTCTCCACAGATTTCTGCCTTGTTCTCTCCGTATTATCCTGATCGGTACGTTGGACTCCGTGGCGGCTTGATCGTCAAGCTTGACTACCGTACGAGCCGAGGCTCTCGAGGATTTCAGCGCAGCTGCACTGATATGAAAAGAAACAAGCAATAAATGCGGTGTTAAACTGGTTGTATGCCGTTGTTCCGGCGTGAGCAAGATCACGAGGAAGAAAGCGGGGTTAGTGTTATATTTCCCGACGTGTTAGACTAGGTAGCGTTAAGATTTTCGGGGTAATGCTTATTCCTTCAAGCAAGCTTAATCTTGTTTTCGAAACATGGCTTTGGATTGGTCGGCATCGCCTATGACGTGCGTATGGGGGCGAATGTGAATGGATGAATGCAAGGTGAAGTCCCACTAACTGGATCTGACTCTATGTACTGGAGCGCTCGGCCCTCGCGCACTTCGCGCCCCATGCTTCTCCGAATCTCAGTACATCCCACTCTTACGTATTTCTTCTTTTCGTGTCTCTTCTTTAGTCTTCAGTGAAATCCTCACACGGTGTAGCAGCAAGCGATAACACTTCTGTCTGCATTAGGATGAAGTCATCGGTTGAGGAGAAGTCGTCGGTTGTGCCAACCTTTTCCAATAGTGGAGAGATTGTCGCACAATCGAATCACATTATAGGATTTGATGGTCTGGACGACCCCCAAGATCCTATGAACTGGAAATTCTCGAAGAAGGTGCTCACAAGTGGGCTGTATAGCTTGACAAGTTTAGGCTCTGTCTGGGCAAGCACCGCGTAATATCATCCCGTCCCGTGGTCAAACTGCATGCTAAATCTCGACACCCAGCTATGCACCTGCGAACAATGAAATATCAAAACATTTCAATGTGTCACCGCAGGTTTCCTTGATTGGCACAAGCCTATTATTGCTTGGGTATGTCAAAGATACGCAACTTATTTCGCGACTCAAATCTGACATCCAATTCTCTAGCTGGGGATTTGGGCCTCTACTGTGGGCACCTCTGTCCGAGGTATATGGTCGGAAATGGCCAGTGCTAATTCCTTTCTTCATCTCCATGGTAATGTCGTTTGGCACTGCATGCGCCAAGGACATCCAAACAGTTCTGCTTACGCGTTTCTTTACCGGGTTCTTTGGAGCTGCACCAATTACTTGTACTGGCGGAGTTTACGTCGACATCTGGCCGGCATCGCAACGTGGTAATGCTGTCGTTGGATATACACTTGCGGTCTGTGGTGGTCCAGTAGGTCTCTTCAATTTGCTCGAGTCGCGAATTATGTATTGACGACGATAGGCACTCGGTCCCGTCGTTGGAGGCGCCATTATCTATGTGGGCATAAGCTGGAGATGGACGGAGTATGTAAGTTACACATACATCTGGAACCCCCTAAATACATGCTGATACAAGTTAAGATCACTGGCATTATACAGGCTTCAGTGTTCGTTCTTGATCTGATCTTCATTCAAGAATCATATGTTCCGACACTGCTCGTTCGTAAAGCCCGGAGGCTTCGAAAGTTAACCGGAAACTGGGCCTTGCATGCTGAATGGAAAGAGACCGGCATATCGGTCAAAGAACTCGCGGTCAAATTCGGACTCCGGCCACTCCAGATGCTATTGACGCCGATTTGCCTATTCATGACCATATACTCTTCATTCATCTATGGAGTTTTCTACGCTACTCTTGCTTCCTTCCCCATCATTTTCGAAGAAACCAGGCAGTGGAACCCACTGGTGAGTTCACTGCCCTTCCTGGCCGTGTTGCTCGGCATCATTTGCGGCGCCACAGTTAGTGCATTCAACCAAAGCTATTACAATAAAGCACTCAAAGCAAACAATTCCAAGCCGGTGCCTGAGGCTCGACTTCCGCCCATGATGATAGCATCTGTAATGCTCGCGGGCGGACTGTTCATTATTGGCTGGACTTCGACTTCAAGGCTTCACTGGATCGCACCTGTCTCGGGTGTCTTCATGCTAGGTTTTGGATACTACACAATCTTCACGAGTGCGTTGAATTACCTAATCGATACGTTTCCGCGCTGGGGTGCAAGTGCTATAGCGGCCAACACATTTGCAAGAAGTGTTCTCGCTGCGGCTTTCCCACTCATTGTTCCGCCAATGTATCGGCGCCTGGGAAATGGGTGGGCGACAAGTGTATTCGGCATTTTCGCGGTTATGAATATACCAATGCCTTTCGTATTCTGGTTCTATGGTCCGAAGATAAGAGCCATGGGAAAATACAGTTCGAACATAAGCTAAAAATTGATCTGATACTCCATCTTCCGGGACAAAGAGCCGGCAATGAAGGGAAGTGCTTTTGATAGCACGATCATCACATATTTGACGATCAAACATGGTTCCCAATCCCCTAGATCTCATTCTGTCAATGAAAAATGGAATCGTAATGAATCTTCGCTTTCCACATTCCCCTACGCCGCAAAATTTGCCGCCGCAGTTGCGGAGAAAACAGCGATCTTAGGTAGCTGCAACAGGTCTGAACAGGCTTGGAAGAAACTGTAAATTTGCGCCGTACGCTTCATGCCTCGTAGCATGCGATTCCTTGTTTCTAAATCATCCATCCTAGTCCATATCATCCAAATCCGCGTACCGCTTGAGCGCTTTGGTTCCCGGTCGACCGCTGACAAACCCCTTGAATGTACCCAGCGAGAACAACTTCGCCAGATGCCACTTAGGAGGACTCTTACGGAATCGTGTTGGGTTCAGATATTGAACCGTGCCAAAGTACGTGATGAATACTTCGAAGAAGTGCTTGATGTTGTCCTTCTCGTCCAAAAATATACTATTGGCACTGGAATACGCTGTTGGTCGATTGTCAAATGTTGCCTTGTGTTTTTGACGCAAGTCACAGAGGCTGAGTTTCTCTAGATGCGGTAGCTTCGAAAGACCCTGAGCAATGGAGGCCCACGAGCCGTCTGTCAAATTGACGCTAGATATGTCGATGGCGACTAGAGAGTTGGCGTGCTTTTTAATGAAGGCACGCAAGCGGCCGCCACTGATGAAGGCAGCGCTAACGGTAAACTTTCTAAGGCAGGGGAAACATGCTGCAGCGAACGTGTTTGCGAACAAATCATCGCAACCGTGACAGAACCTGAGTGCGGGATGTGGTTTACAGCCGTAGTACTCCAGTTTTTCCACCTCGCTGAAAGCTGTGATGAGCTTGGTATATTCTGGCGAAGTGGGTCGGTAGTCTTTGATATGGTAACCATAGATATTCTCGTCTCCAGCATTGTAATCTCGCGCGTTGGACGCGTAGGATAAGAAGGGCTGGATTTGAATGATCTTGATGTAGGGCAGATAAGCCTGCGGTGTCTCAGCCAAGCAAGGATAGCCAACCCGAGCCAGATGATTCGGGCACAGGGGCACAATAGCCAGCCTCCGAGCAAATTTGCATAGCGACATTGCACGAAGCATCAAGTCGACCATCGAATCATGGACAGGTTCAATGCGCTCAAGGCATTTACCAGTCTCGACATTCCAGAAGCATTCAGCTAGGAGCTCTACGGCTTGGTCGGAAGTGTGGAACTTTTCCGCTTGCGCTACCTTGTGTTATTAACCGCTTAGATGGTTGAACATGCTCAGCTCACCACGCTCCTCAGCTGGTGGGTCTGCGATAATGGCCGCATCAAGCAAGTATATTTTGTAGATACGGTCCCGCATTGCGGGCTGACTTGCGAGTCTCGAGAGGCGAGTCAGGGACGACAGTGACGATCGAATCTCAATCTCCTCCAAAATCAAGCTGTATCGCGCTGCAGCGTCGTAACCAGTCTTGTGGTAGATGTCCTGTTCTGATTCAGTACGAGATTGCTGGAACCTAGCACCAGATAGCAAAAAACTTACTTTGCATGTTAAACGCAACGCTTGAAAGTCGTTGTTCTGGTATGTAACCGCCCACCCGCCTTCATGCCATCTGGACTCTGCGAAAGTCACACCAACGTGCCTGCATATCCTGCTGATGATCTCCATGGGTAGTTCGTGAAGTTGCATTTTTTTGTATTGTGCAATGGCACCAATCTCGCATACAACTTGTTGAAATTGAGATCGAACTGGAAGAAAGAGTGAGCAGGGTCGGCAGAACGTAAGAGGTAGGACCCCTTATACATGCAGGCGCCTAGCTCCTAGCTAGAGTTGACCGTAAATGCATTTGAGCAGCGTAGTCCGTGGTTTCACGGGGTCGGGGTAGCAGGCTTGTTGGCTCCTCAAGTTCGGCGGTTAGAAGGGTGAAAATATGGAGTAGGTATTATAACACTAGGGCAAGTTAACTTACTTCGTAGCGCCAAACTAGTCAGAGCCGACATCATCAACTATGATGCCACGATCAGCTGTCCCCGTACGCCGACGTACCATTTCCGTCAATGCATGTAAATTCCGCGTTGAAGCACGAGATCCTTGGGAATCAATAACAGCTGAGCGTTCAATGAGCGAGATGGAGGCCATGTAACCACATTAACGTTGAACATGTTTGAAAAATAGCAAATTATGTAGTTAGCAACCGCGTCATCCGTTTGATCATCAAATCCACACCACTTGAGAGTCTCAGAAGCATCTCAAATTCCGAAACCTGCTTTTTCGAATTCGAATTTGGCCTAAATCTCTCATCAAGCAAACTCAAGCCCCACATCTCAAACCAGTTGCAAATCTTCCCACACATCACTCACAACAAAAAAACTCACTCGGTTCTCCCTGTCTCTCTACCTACATTCACCCTACCACATCAAACCTCCTTGACAAAGCCCACCTCAATAACCTTGTCCATTGGCACCTTCAAGCTCGCAATCTTCGCGCGCGTATTCTCCCTCAAAAACAAGAACGTCTCCAAAAGTCCTCTTCGCACCCAATTCGTGCCCCGGCGAACTTTCATCTGCTCCTTGCCAATAACATACAAGACTTCATGATTGAACGCGCGCTCCAGCGCATCCAGCCGACTCGATGTACTGCCGAAGCTAGGTGCTGACGACGCAGTCTTCGGGAATTTCGACTCGTCGCCTGACGATGAAGACTTCTCGCCCTCGCGATCTAGCGCGCGAGACACAATGTGTGCGTGTACTTGTTTGTAAATGAGCGCTGCGAGGTCGGGTGTGATGACTTGGTCCATGTATCCATGCCTGACAACAAGCCGATATGCATTCCCCATCGCCAGCCTCGTAACGTGGTATCGCTCTGTGGGCGCAACAGACGGCTGATCGAGTGGCCTGAGGTGAAAGAATACGACGACTTCTGGCGCCGTGACGAGTTTGCGGATAAACTGGCTGAAAATTATCGGCGTCGTTTCGCCGGCTTTGTCGAAGAAGACGCCAAAGCCCTGTGAGCGAGTGAGTGTTTTGCTGCCGAAGAGCGGCGTGAGTTGGAGGTCACCGGCGTCGTTGGTCTTGACAAAGTGTGTGGTTGGAAACCGGTCTTCGGCTTCGGCGAACCATTGTTGTTCTTTGCCGAAGCGCCAGAGGATGAAGATGGAGGCTAGTATACTGGCTAGGAGGATGGTGAACCATGCGCCGTCGGGAACTTTGAGTAATGCAGAAGACAAGAATGTGCCGTCGAGGCTCGCGATGAAGAGCCAGGGGAGGAAGACGAAGTATGGCTTGATGCGCCACACGAGAACAGCAACGAGCGTGACCATGCATGTGTCGAAGAAAGTCACGAACATGACGCATACACCATATGCGTTACCGAGCGATGTGGTGTTGTTGTACACGGCTGCCACGACCACGGTGCCGATCATCAGGAGCCAGTTTGCGGCGGGGACATAGATTTGGCCATGGTAGGTCGTCGAAGTGTGGACGACTTTGACTTGGGGAAAGTAGGAGAGCTTCATGATTTGCGTCAACAGCTATTGCCTGTCAGCCTATCTCCAAACTCACAGAGGTACGAAGTATGATTGAATTACCTGAAAAGTCGCAGTGATCATGGCTTGTGACGCAACAATGGCCGCTCCAAGCGCAACGATAAGCGACGGGATGAGCCACCCTTTCGGCACAGTATTGTAAAAAGGGTTCGAGAATGCATCCGGATGCTCGCTAATATGTGCTGCTTGACCACAGTACGCAAGAAGAAGGCAGGGATACGCATACCCCAACCAACTAATCTGCACAGCTCGTCGACTGAACGCACCAATATCTGCAAACAGCGCTTCCACGCCCGTGAAGCAGAGCAAAATCCCACCAAGACTGCGCCATCCCATGTACTGATTGCGGATGAGGTAGTCAAGAGCATAGTATGGGTTGAAAGCATTCAAGATGGCATAGTCGTACCTAACCAAATTCAATTAATCTCCCGTTCGCCATGTCTTTGTGTATGAACTTACCTTGTGAGATTGTACACGCCAAACCCAGCATTAAACGCCAACCACACCATTACAATCGGCGAAAACACCATCGTCAACTTGCTTATACCAAGGGGCTGCAGCACAAATAGCACGACTAAGATAGCACACGTAACGCCAACAACAGTCGGCTTGGTGATGCTCTCATTGACGACGGTCAAGCCCTGCACGGCGCCTAGAACGGATTGCGCAGGCGTGAGTACACCATCAGCCATGACCATGGACACGGCAAGTACTCCGATAGTCTTGAGCAAGCCACGAAAAAACCGCGTATTTTCAATGGTTGAGCGGACATGGTTTGTAGAGCGGCTGAGGTCTTGTGTGAGTTGTCGCTCCATACCTATCATTTATCAGAAATCGCTTTGTCCGCCTCCACAGGCACGGTATAGTGTACGTACGAATCAATGTAGCCTCTCTTGGATCCCTATTGGAAATATTCGTCTGTGCACACATACTCCATTAGCACTGCACATCTCCCACCACCTCCACCAGGAGATCTCAATACGTACATATCTCGACAGCAGCGAATACGTACTGAACGTGCCTCCCTCGCCATCATTGTCTGCACGCAAGATGATCAAGATGTATTTGGCTGTAACCATCAACGTCAAGCTCCAAATTATCAAACTCAACGCGCCCATGAGATCCGCACGACCAGGTGCTTCCGCAAACGTCGACGAATACACGTAGAGCGGCGAAGTACCTATGTCTCCGTAGATGACGCCGACAGATTGGTACGCTAGTAGGAGCATTTGGCGAGCGCTGAAGACCTAGCATTAAATGGCGTCAGGTATGCACATGGCTGAGCAAAACCGCGCATGGAAGTTGACGTACTTGTTTCTGCTTATAGTCGCGGTCATCGTGGAGCCCTGCGTCTTCGTCTTCGGGATCGTCTGGTTCGTCGGCAGTTTTGTCGTGGACTCTGACTTCATGCGTTGTTTTACGTGACCCGGAGCGATGGCGCATGGGGACTACGCCGCCGATACCCCGAACTGATTTAGAACGCTGGGGATCGCCTTCGAAATGAATGCTCGGCTCCATCATGGTCGAGTTGTTTCTATGATTGTTTGCGGGTGAGAGAACAAAAGTCCTGCAACTTCTTATACTCTGCTTATCTCGACAATAATGGCGTTGCCGGTTGACATGAACTCATGGATAACAAGCGCGAGCAAGCAATCTCTCAGCTTTGTCGGGCATCTAGCCTGGGCCCTGCTAGCTTATCCCGCAAGATGTCCCCATGTGTAGTGATTCCAGGCTGGGTTGCGGGATTTATGTTGGAGGGGGTGGCTCAGATGGACGCATACGGCATGGGTTGGCGCCACATTCTACAGTGATTGTATTTTGATGCAGGTTTTCTTACGGGAGCGAACCGCCTGCAACGCATTAGCTCGATTAGCCCTAGCTCCCGTTACCTTTAGGCAGGTGTTCTCGGGCTTTGTTTCAACTACAGAAAGCAGTGGGCGGTGCTGTGTCCATTGCTCAGCCCTCAGTGCGCGCGTGTCATACCAACAGCATGAAGGCAGGTGCGTACCCAGGCAACTTGGTCTGATAATGACTGAAAGCATGCGCTTGCACATTTGATGAGTTGTGTCGTCGATCAAGCGGTCAATCAGTCTTATAATAGGCGTACTACAGATTAGCCGCGCACACAGATGAGTGCTAACAATGAAAGGATTGGCCCGGAAATAACTTCCGAGGAGTGGACAACATTGTGTTAGATTTATATAATACCTTAACAAACCCGAAATGTGTGCTCCGTACTGCACGCTTTACTTGAATGCTCGAACATTGACGCTTCATCGTGATAGGCTACGAATCATAGACGAGTAGTAGAAGGTTTCTTGTCATGGCGAGAATGCTGTCTTTGACCTTGCTCTTGCTAGTGCTTGTCGGAGTCGTGGACGGTATTTTGGTGTGATTCGAAACACTGCCTTTGGTCTTGCTCGTGGTTTTTTGATCGTGTTGTTTTTGGTAGTGGCTTTGTGGCTTTTGTTCCTGATTTGGTCGTGGCCTTCGACCAGGCTCTAGATGGCGATGGTGGAGCTTTGGATGACGAGTGTGGAATCTTGTTGGCTATCGCGACCGGCTCTGGCTCTTCCTACCAGCCCCAGCTTTCGAGGCGGGCAACCTTTGGATACTTGTCGCTACCATACGTGGAGTTCAGCGTCACTCGACCAGAAATACTGCCATCCTCGAGTCGGGTCCATGTGTCAATCTCTTTGTTGCCCAGCTTGCTCTCTTCCACCAGGATCTTTCGTGCGCCGCGCTTCCAATTCGAGTAGCCACCATAACCAGAATGTCGGTTGAAGCAGAAATGAATGCCGTTGCCATTGATAGGCTTGGTGGGTAAGTCATCGGACCACTTCATGCACCAGCTTTCAGCACTTTAGCATGTGACGCACTATTTGAAGCAGCTAGCAACTTACTCGACGCCGTGATCATGCCCAGAGAAGACAGATATCAGGCCTTGGGTCTCGACAAGAGCTTTCATAAAAATCTCGTCGCCGCCATGGTAGCAATCCGTGCCCGGGCAGTCGTCTTGATGGCCAATAATCTCATCGTCAATTCCTGGTTGGGTATGTTCACCACGTGTTCCAGACTTCTGGAAAGCTCGTGTCGCTTGGACTGGTATGTGAACGAAGGCGAGGCTGGGGATGACTCGGTCATTGCGCTTGTTGAACTCGTCGCGAGTATTCTGGAACCAAGTCACGACCTGGGGTAGTCAGCATCGAAGATGACGTACAGTAGGGGGTATCGCTTTGCATACCCTCTTGTCGACGTAGCTAGTAGTTGGTTTATCCTGATTGGCGCCAGGCTGGTAGACGCGGCCTCCCTTGCTGTCAAAGAACCACAGCAGCATTTCTAGCTTACTGCCATCGGTAGAGCTGTACACTGGGACGAAGTAGTTGCTCCATCCGATCTCCTCGACTGGTCCCTCCACAGACTGTGTAGTAAAAGAGAGCCTTTTGCCATTCGTACCCTTAATGTCCCACCACATGTGCGATGCCATGGAGCGAGTGCTGCAGGTTTCGGAGTAGTCGTGGTTGCCAAAGGTCGCGGCGAAGGGCAGGTTGCGATACACGAGAGGAGACACGACTTGATCAATGATACCATTAAACTGGTCGGGGCCGACGTATTCGCAGGAGATCAGATCGCCATTGAGTACCACTAGATCCGAGTGCTCATTGTCGAGGACCGAGTTCATCACACCAGTGGTCAGCCAGTCTTTGCGCTCATTGAAGGCTGGTAGCGGTTAGCTATACCAGTTTCCACGAGGCGATTGCTGGCTACTCACGCTCGCCAAAATGAAGGTCGCTGAAGACAGTGATGTCGAGTTTGCCATTTGCGCCAAACTGGATACCGGGGTAGTCTGGAATGGCACGTGCGGCGTGAGGGTGAGCATTTCGTGCATGGAACGACGAAGCTGGGACTACAGACGCCGCAGCGCAGACGATGGAGAGTAGTATGCTGGCCTTCATGAGTGCTACCAATCTAAGTGTGTCGGTGTAGATGTGCCCTAGTGGTATGGTTGAGAACCGATTCAAGTGGAACAGTTTGGTGGGAGACAGAGATTGCGAAAGAAGGAAAAGCCTGGGAGCAGTGACAGAGAATACGGAGTGCAGGCGCAATCCATGAGTGAAAGTGGACGAAGAGGGCTGGGAAGAGCCAACGACCCGACCTGACGTTCCGAGAAAGAACCATATCGCTAATCTCATCGTGTATATATTCATGCATCGTTCTTAGCATCACCGAGGCCGCGAGACATACGATATGCGCTTGTGATGCTTTACCTTTGCAGACATGGGCAAGCGTCCCATGACGCTTTGTTTCTTGCGTAGACTGTACATGCCACCGACGCTGTTGTCATCCATTAGAGTGGCGAAAGACGATCAACCAGCATGGCCTACAGCATGGAAACGTTGACGATGCTGGCAGTGGTGAAGTGACGGGTGGGGTGCTGTGGCGCTATCTAACTACCTCCGGTTGGCGTGTGGGGCGGGCACCGGTGGTCAGCTAACTAGTCAACTGACTAACCCACGCCACGGCAAAAGTCCGGGCAAAACATTTGTCGACTGCAAGCGCGCACCTTCACCTCTCACCTCTCACGTCCCTCGATGAACGCCGAATCGTACCTGCGCAAGCAAGGCTGGAGGGGCTCAGGTCACTCCCTTGACTCGGCCGACCGCGGCATCAAGAAGCCGCTGCTCATCGCCCACAAGCAGGACCAACTGGGGCTCGGCAAGAAAAAGGCGGCCTGGACAACCGACGACCAGTGGTGGATGCGCGCATACGACCAGAGCCTGCAGACAATTGGGACGGGGCACGAGGTACGCCGTCTCTGGAGTCACGTGGGGCGGGACGCCATCACCTGACTGACTCGGCGACAGAGCACCCTCCACCAGATCCGAACCAAAGGCGTCAACCGCGGCGGCCTCTACGGCTTCTTCGTGCAAGGCGAGGCCATTGCCGGAACAATCGACGACCGCCCGGCCAGCGTGACCGACGCATCTACACCGCCGACGTCGGCCTCGGAAAGCGGCGCTCCTGCGAGACCCGCCACCATGTCGGACAAGAAGCACAAGCGCAAGCGGCAGGACGACGATGCGCCCAAGGACGCCAAGAAGGTGAAGAAGGCCAGCTCAAAGACTGTCGCAGCCGGCGCCAAGGAGCCCGAGGCGAAGAAGCTGCCGTCGAGCCAGGACGAGGCTGCCGTGGCTCGAAACATCGCCAAGCTCCCGCCGCACAAGAAGACGCGCTACGAACAGCGCGCCGCCGCCAAGAAGCAGACCCTCCACGACTACATCCTCCGACGCATCCAGAAAAAGGCCGCCAAACACGCCAGCCACGCCGCGTCCTCGCCCCAGCCAGTCTTCTTCACTGACCTCGAGGGTGATGCTGGTCTCCTTCAACAAGCCGCCATGTCTGCTCCAGTGCTGCCAGTCCTCGGGATAGTCGACGTTAGACCAGCCGACATAGTCGTGCCCGCAGTAGATGATACCCCAAAACTGAGTGCGGAGGTAAGAAAGGCAGAGACAAAGGCAGCGCAGAAAGCCAAACGCAAAGCCAAAGAGGCTGCGAAGAAGCAATCGCCCGGAAGGGCACTTGTGCGCGAAAAGCGACAGGCGAAAAAGGAAGCGAAGAAGGCGATGAAGGCAGAAAAGGCGCTCAAACGGTCGCAGAGTAAATGGGGCATCAACAAGGCTAATAGCCGGTGGGGCAAGATCAAGGCGAAGAAGATGGCCGAAAAAGCCGCCGCCGCTGGGGAGTGATGAAGCATGACAAACCCTCACAAAACGGCCACACTACTCGCCAACATCTCCAAGCGAATCAGATTCAAACAAGCGCATTGGTAATTCTACCAGCACAGAAGCAGCATATACCCAATTTCATACCAAATCGTAGACAAGACAAACCAAAAAATCAATCCACATGGGACATGCCCAGCATGTAAAACCACATTGTACAGTATGTGTAAAACGTCTCAACCATGCAATAAAGACCGCCCTTCATCAAATCTTCCCACTCAAGATCCACGGCCTCTTCTCCCAAAACTCATCCCGGATAAGATCCACATGCTCCACCAACACTTTAGCCTTACTCCTCTTCTTTCTTTCCTTATCTCTCTGCGTCCGGCTCTGTGGGACAGGTCCGCGATGCTGCATTTCCGTGCCTGCAGCCCAGCCGCCGAATTCCGTCATCTTAGACTTGCCGCTTGCAGCAGCAGTAGCAGTTTGAGATGAAGTGCAAGTAGATGGGTGCACCACGGCGGCGGCGGCGGCGGTGGGGGGAGGAGGAACAGGGAATGTAGATTTCGAACTTCTCGAGCGCGGACTATCTTTTAGTGGGGCGGTAGGTTGAACATCGCTTGTGTGGGGAAGATGGTGTGAAGACGCTGCAGATGCAGAGGAAAGGGTGCCGAGTTCGGGGAATGGGAATGGCTGCGCGAGTGTCGCGGATAGACATTTTGAGCGCTGCTTGGTTGGAGACGGTTCCTCCGTGGCGGGAAGTTCTGCGATGCCTGGGTGCACCACGTCCAGTTCGGGCCAGGCTTGGCCAGAGAGTTTGCGCGTGTGGCTGGATGCGCGAGAAGGTGGGTCGCCGGTCGTGGGGTGGGCCCAGTCTTGCGGACTGCTGCTGCCCATGACCTTTTCACGGGTCTTCATTTCTTCCGTCAGTGTCATTGGTGGGCTAGGGAGCGCTTTGTTGGTTCGCAGTGGAGGGCTGACTCGGCGTGGTGTTGTTGATCCGACAAGTTGCGCGCTGGTCATGGTGTTTGCTTTCTCTTCGGAGGTGTTGCGCCCCTTGCGGGTACTCATCAATTGTTGGTTTGGAAGGGAAAGCTTACGCGGCTTACTGTTGGCTGGGATGCTTGACATGCGAAGGGGTATTGCCAGCGGCTGATGTGAACTCCCTTCAGCAAAGTATGTTGGGAGAAGAGGTTGACTTGGCGAGCGTGGTTTCAACGTATAACCCGGGGTAGTGTGCAGAGAATCGGTCATCGGAACTGATGCGGATGCAGAATGCGAAACAAAGCGTGGGCTGCCAGTGCCTATGCCATGATTGTAACCGGAGATGGGGTATGCTACTGGGAAATCATGGGTTGATGTAGTAGGCGAGAAGTTGTTTCGTGTCGTTGGGTTTGGCGCGTTAAGTGACAGCGGTGGTCTGGTACTGGGTTTGAGTACCGGCGGAGATAGCGGAAGAGGCACAAGGCTTGGAAGAGGCTGCTTTGCGAGGCCAGATGTGATGTATACCTTGTCCATCGGCGACGTTGCAGTCGAAGGCGGAGATAGCGACATAGTGACAGGAGGAGACGAGTTGGTTCGGGAGTCTACCGGGTTCGACTGTAACGGGTTGGGAAATGCGGGCTTTGACATAGCCTCTGGCGATGATGGAGGAGATGGTGTTGATGCCGCTGATAAGAATGTGGGACCCCGATCTGCTGGAACTAGCGAAGGTGCCTTTTGTGGTAAGAATGGAATGGCTTTCTTCACAGCTCTTTGCGAGTGGCGATTGGATGTTTCTTTCGTCTCAGCAGCCGAGCTGGCCGGCTGGATCCCCTGTGTGTCGGCTGCTGATGCTTCTGGCTTGTCTGCTGATGTGGGATAGAACTGGGAAGGTTAGGATCAGAGCCACTCATGAATCTTCACGTTCGGGAGCGACGCTTACATCACGATACAATACTGTGCCTTTCTTAAAACATGCGGGCTCGTTGTTGTAGTTGATGCCGAACTCCTTGAACAGGATCTCGTTCTTATCAGCTGAATATGTCCCAGAGAGCTTTTGTTCAGCCTCGCGTGCCCCCATACCACCTTGCTGCACAAGAGTCCAGAAAGTAGTGTTGTAGAGGTTGTTGATGTGACCTGATGATTCGTCAGACAGGTGCAGCTGATACAAAATGCGTCGTAAGAGATAGATTTGCGTCGTCTCTGCTTCCGACGGCATGAGCGTCATGTCAGGCAAGGCTTGTGCAACTCACAGTCGACTTGTCGCCAACTCATATAATCCCGCAAATTAAAGTCGCTCGGGTAGCACACTGCACGCCCATCGAAGGACGGCAGAGGTGCCGTGAGCGGCTTGTCTGGAAAGTACTGTGTCCATAGGAAGACATAGTAGCTTGTAAAGGTAGACGTGATCGTCGTAGTCAGCTTGCTATTCCGGTCTTAGCATGGCGTACACATCACAGCGGCATAAAATTGCTGCACCAATGAAATTACTCCCGTACCTGGCTCGTCGTTCGAAGAGGGCACAGTCCTTGTGGAAGACGAAACTAAGACCACGTCAGCTAGGCTGCGTCTGGTCAAGTCGCCGCCAACACCCTGCTGATCGGTAGTTTCGACCATCTTATCGCCAGCAGCTGAGCGTCTCGGGCAGGCTGAATGTCTAGGCAAAACGATGGAACATACCTATACTCGTCGCTGTTACCGTACGCGAGGACAAGATCTGGCAGTTCTTTCATCACAGCAACCGCGGCGGCGTTCATGAGATCGAGCGCGTTTCGGTCATTTGGCTTTACGAATTTGTATTTTGTGGTGAGTCTAGTCCGTTACATTAGCCGTGCTACTGTCGAATGCTATGTGAGCTCGCAACCGATCTGGGCGGCTCAGGCAAGATGCATTCATTCATGCAATAGCCCTTTCTTGTGCGAAGTGTTCCTGCATGCCCGGCAAAAGACGAAGGTTTGACAGCTTGGTGGACGAAAGAGAAAAACTGAGATGAAAAAACTCACTTTGAAAAACCACGCCCGTCGATTCTCACCACAATCCAGGTGTTCGCCAGCAAGGTGTCGGGCTGCTCGAAAAGACGCACGTACTCGTACCTGAAGCCCGTCAGTGCATGTGCGTTCCAAGTCATGCAGGTGAAGCTACCCCAGCAGCCACTTCGGGTCCTACTCACTTGGAATTAGCCATCTGAATCGGTCCTTGACAACGACACCTCCCAGGAAAATCATTGCCCGGTACACTACCCGAGAAGCGAATCCGGAGAGTATTGGTCAGGGCAAAGACCGCCGTTATGTGTCTTCAGCTGGCTGGAGCTAGGCTGCGATCCCGCGATTCAAGAAGACAGTGTTTCAGGGTTGCGCAGGCTATGCAGCCAAGACTAAGTGCTTGGCGGCCGAATCTGGTGCGGGAGAACTAAATTCCAGGGGGATATGCCCCGAATAGCTCTTTATGCATCTGGTTGTGGGTGACAATTCTTGGGCAGTGGGCGCCATGCCATGTCTTCTTCCAGCGTGGGGACATTCCCCACTTTTCCTAGGTTCTTTCACGGCAGATCGACGTTAGCGCGCATGACTTCTTCCTCCTTCATCACCACCTCCCGCGTTCAACACCATCGTCGTCGCATCATGATTTGGTAAGAACACAGGACGGACAAACAATCCTCACAGAATGGCACAGCCATGCGTACAGTCGGTCCCGCATTGCACGAGCCGTATGCACAAGGGATCGAGCTGGACCCGGCAGTTTCACCTGTCCAGGAACCCGCCCGAGCGGGACGAGGCGGCGAGTTAACTGCGGCCAGGCGTGGCTATCTCATCACGATGTTTGCGATGCATTCTCGTCATGCTTCTAGCTTCATGCTTGCTCAAAAGACATGGCCTGACGTGCCCAAGACACTGGTCCAAGTTCACAACATCATTCATACCCCACAGACCAATGTCACGACACATGCGTCACACCTTCAACTTTGCGCATGAACGGTCAGAACTGCCGGTTAACCGGCCATTCAGACTGTTTGCAAAATGTTTCAACCGGTAAATCTTCCCTGTTTTTCTCAAATGGCGTGTTCACGTCTCCCAGTCAAAATTGAAGGAGGGGCGGAATTCTCTTTCCTGCTCATGAAACGTGACACTGGCTGCGCTACTCGGCGTTCCAGGCTCCCGAGATGCTCTTTCGGACCAACCACTTTGGGAACAACTGACATCCAGATGTAGAGCATCAGATCTGCTTGAGTGGGCTTATTCGCCCCACATCCTACCATGGACCTGGCTCGTGGGAAAGAAGCTTTTCATAAGGGTCATATTTGTCCAAATTATAAAAGCACGACAAGCCGTAGTAAATCACCAATCAAGTCTAGACCTGCCTTAATGCTGCTCTTCATCCGCACAATCACTCCAAGTCACACAATTGGCCATATCAGAATTCCTAGAGAAAATATTGCTGGCTGCACCTACTTCATGTAGGTAGTTACAGCCCACTTCCTGGTCTTTGGTCTCACTACCGAAACATGGCAAGTTTCCAGCTCGGCATATCTAGCCTATCGATATCCAATCGAGAGATCCGGAAAGCCCTGCGGTAACTACAGGCACCTTGATTCGCAGGAGCATATTTGTCACAGTAAACACGCTCTTGTAGCTCTGTCAATGCAAACGGAGGTAGCGGTACGTATACGGAAATGAACGGACAAAGACTGTCACTGGGGTTCGAATCAGGGCCTTGTTTGCTGCCTGGAAGAAACATAGTCCCTAGTGAAAACATGGATTTGAGACAACGACATGAAATCATGAAAAAAAGTCCTACGCTGAGCCTTAACGTAAAGTGTTCGACAATTTGCATGCAGATCGAGTGATTTTGTCTACCTCGAGAGTGTCTAGCAACCCTTCTGTTTCCGTCAAACCGTGATATGTCTAATAGTTTCGCAACAGACACCAAGTGCATGTCCCACGTTATTTTTGCAAAAAGCTATGATGTCTAGTCCCACGTTGATGTCCCAGAGTGTTTGAGTTTCTTACAGCGTACATAACTCGACGCCAGAAGGCAACTGATCTGATAGCCAGCGAGGAAGTTTTTGGAGGAACTAGCCAGAAATTGTGAGGCTAGTCAGGTTCGGAATCGTCTTGATCAATTGAAGTCAGAGTGGATGCAGTATTGGGGACCTCTGCAGGTGATTTCCGTGTAGGAGAACATGATAGATAAGACTCGTGAGCGCACGTTAATAGATTGGCGAGGATATAGTTACATTCAAACGTCGTTAGCGGTACAGATACCAATCTCCGCTCATAAGGATGGAAGTTCAATGGGAAGGGTACGGCAGAGGTGATGCTTGATTAGTGTAGCACGTGTAGCTAGGCGTGCTAGCGCCCGGCAACTAACACTAGCGTGGCTTATCTTCGCTGCGCGCCCAATATTTTTGACATCTCGGGACCTTTGCTAGAACCACCAACACACCTCACAAACAACCAAAATGTCATCCATGCGAAATGCCGTCCAGCGGCGCAACCACAAAGAACGTGCGCAACCTGTCGAGCGCGAGAAATGGGGTCTTCTCGAGAAGCGAAAGGACTACAAGCTTCGCGCCGCCGACCACAAGCAGAAGAAGCAGAAACTCAAGCTGTTGAGCGAGAAGGCACGCGACCGCAATCCTGATGAGTTCTCCTTCAAGATGCTGTCGTCGAAAGTCGACAAGCAGGGCAGGAAGGTGGCAGACCGTGGCAACAAGACACTGAGCATGGACGTGGTGAAGCTGCTGAAGACACAAGATGCTGGATACATTCGCAACATGCTGCAGATGGTCAGGAAAGAGCGAGAGGAACTGGAGCAGCGACTCATCTTGGAAGAGGGCGAGGTACGAGCGCTTCGAGACGGCGACCGGACGAAGCAAGGAAAGCACAGGGTCTACGTGGATGATCAAGAGCAGCAACGCAGTTTCGATGCAGACACGTGGTTTGGGAAAGGTCAAGATATCCCGGACCACGCACATACTGAGGATCTTGGGTTTGAGGGTTACGAAGACGAGGAGGAAGAGGAAGAAGAGGTGGTGACCCGGCCAAAGATACTTTCGAAGAAGCAAATCGAGGCACAAGAAGTTGCCAGGAGGGAAAAGCGGGCGTTCAACAAAGCAAGGGATCAGGCACAATCACGGACGCATCACAAGCTGCAAGTGGTAAAGAATCGAGAACGCGAGCTGGTGGCTGCGGAAGAAGAGCTAGAAGTGCAGAGAGCGAAGATGAACAACACGGTTGGCGGTGTCAATAAGCACGGCGTAAAGTTCAAGGTGCGCGAGAGGAAGCGTTGACCCTACATGTATGGAGCGTACGTTGTTCAAGCTACAGTCTAGCCGGCATCCTCATCGCACCGTCGAGGCGCAGCACCGTTCCATTCAGCATCTCGTTTCCAACACATTCGATTACCATTCTTGCAAACTCTTCCGGTAAGCCCGCTCTCTTGGGGAACTCCATGCTGCTCTCCAGGCTCTGTTTAACCTTGTTGCTCATCATGCGCGTCATTGCGCTATCAAACATGCTCGGCGCAATTGTCACGGCGCGGATACCATATTTTGAAAGGTCTCGCGCAAGCGGAAGTGTCAAGCTTGCCACTGCTCCCTTACTCGCCGCATACGACACCTGTCCCATTTGTCCGTCGAACGCTGCAGACGAAGCAATCATTATAATCACTCCTCGCTCTCCGTCCGGACCTTGAGGTGTCGTTTTCGTCATATGCGGGACTGCCTGCCTGATCAAATCCAAAGTTCCCCTCAAATTGATGTTGAGCACAAGGTCGATGCTCTCGATGCTCAGCGGCTCATTCTTTTTGTCGATGATCAACCCGGGCAGACCGACGCCAGCGCCTGCAATCACGCCGCCAATCGCCTTGCCAGTCTCTTTCACCCAGCCTGTCGTGCCCTTTATCGCGTCCGCAATAGCTTCTGTGGAGGATACGTCGGTTTCGAAGAACTTGGCGCGGGAGCCGAGTTCGGAAACGGTTTTGGAGCCATTTTCTGCATTGAGGTCGAGGAGTGACACGTATGCGCCTTGCGCGTGGAGAGCGCGAGCTGTTGCGAGGCCAAGGCCTGATACGCCGCCGCTGATGATGAAGGTGCGGTCTGCGATCTTCATGCTGGGTGGCCAAGTGGCTCGGAGGGGAGGAGGTAGTGTGCAAGTTGCAGACGGATGATCTAGAGCGCTCTAAGATTCACAATTGACGACTTGCCGCCAAAAGTCGGAATAATCGCACAGTAAAGGGATTGTAGCGTGTAGTGAAGTAGAGAGCAAGAAAACCGTCTGCATGTGAGATGTCCATAGGACCAGCTTGAACAGCCTCGGCCCAAATCGATCGGCGAAGCACTTCCAAGGCCCCCGACATGCTGCTCCCTATCCCAACCATGCCTGCTCCAAAGAACACCAATCTCGAACCACCACCACACCACCAGTACGGAGTATCCCCGCCGTAGCTCCCCATCCAACAGCACAGTCGTACTCCCCTCCCCGCCTTGCTATACACACCACGTGTCTCTCGCACCCCACATTCGACACGCCTGCCCAACCCGAACCCCGCCGCGATGACCGACCGCGTAATCGTCGGCTCCAACACATTCCCCAGCAATCCCACACCCCTCTCGGCCCCGCAAGAACAACAAGTCCGCGATCTATACTACAAGAACGTGCGAGCCAAATGCGCGGCTGAAATAGAAGGTACACACGGACGCACCCGTGATGACCCCACCGCTTCCCCCGTCCGCCAAACCCCATTCGCTCGCTGACGCCGTAGCAGCATTCGCACAATGCGCTTTCGGCCGCACCGTGACTATGATCTACGCCTGCCGATCCCCCCGTCTCGCCATGAACGCGTGCATGCTGCAGTACCAGAATCAAGACGAGCTCGACGCCGCGCGGCTCGAGTGGTTCCAGTTGGCTGGGGAGCGCAAGCGGGAGCGCGAAGAATATGCGCGCCGGCTGGAGGATGCGCGGAGTAAGCACAAGGAGTGGTGGAGTTTGGATGAGGGGGGCAGGTTGCAGGGGAAGAGGTTGGAAGATGGGGGGCAGGGGGTGCGGAGGAGGGAGGAGAATAGGATTGATGAGAGGGGCGTGGCGAGGGGGGGGATTTATCGCGGGACGTGAGGGGGCCTGTCTCGGGTTTGGAGGTGGAGGTTTATTGTACATATAACTCACTGTTTGGGAAAGTCAAGCGCGTGGAAGCATGCGCGGAAGAGAACCATTTTCAGCTCTGGTATACCATGACAAAATCAGACCCATGTCGAACGCCGAGAGATGCTTTTCAACCCCATTGAACGCCCGGCCCTTGCCCGTCAAATGCTTTCAGCTCCCCATCGCATCCTCGAATTCCTGCTGATCAATTTCCTCCTCCTCCATCCCACCCATCGTCTCATCCCCATCCTCTCCCCCAACAGGTCCACCAAACCCCGCGCCACTGCCTTCCACATCCATGCCCTCCCCATCATCTCCATCCTCCTCATCATCCACCTCCACCTCCTCCTCCCAACTCTCTTTAACCCCCCACCCCCGCCCAGTAAAACAATACCTCTCCGGCGGCAATCTCACGCCAAACTCCCTCTCGACCCTCGGCAGCCCAATCCGATTCCTCTCGCTCGCAACCTCCAGCATAAACTCCTTGGGCAACGCACTAGCAAACTGCCCCGCAGCACGCGCACTCACCGCCGTCCGCACCGCACTCAAACTCACGCCGCCGTCGTCCTCGCCCGCAGCAGCCGCCGCAGCGCGCTTCTTGGCCCCGCCAGACGCGCTCGAGGTCGTGGGCGCCGGCGGCTCGTACGATTGCGCGTCCGACAGTATCGACGACGTGTACCGGTAGGCAAAGTCGAGGAGTTGCAGCGGCACTCGCTCCGTGTAGATGTGCACCCCCATGTTGGCCAGGATCATGTGTATGAGGCGCGCGTCACGCGGCCGTTTGGATGCGCCCGTGTCTTGCAGGGAGGTGGGCGGTAGGGAAGCGGTTGCAGAGGTGCTGGTGCCGTTGGAGAGCTGCGTGTTTGTTGTTGGTGGGCTGGGGTTGGGCGCGTTGGAGGCGTTGGTGGCGGGCGGCGTGGACATGCCGTTCTGAAGGGCTTCGGCGGCAACGGGTGACGCCATGGTGGGTGGGTGTGGTGAGTGGGCTGGCTTGGTGGGTGGGTGGTTGTTCTTTGACATTCGTTGCGACGCGCTCCTAGGTCCGGTCCGGTCTTGGCGTGCGGCTCTGCGTAGGGCTGAAAGCTAGTGAAAGTGTGGGGTGAGACAAGGTCTCCTGCAACATGGTGCAATTCGCACTAATTTGAGTAGTCATGTGATTAGGAACGCCATACCATCCGGTCGTAGAAACAGAACGTAAATGCAATGCTAGCTAAATAAGATTTTAAGCCCTTGAGCTTCCTGCGACAACGTCGTCCTCGTCCCCAGTAGCCTCACTAGCAATGCTCTCGTGCAGGCTAGGCGTCTTATCCTTCTTGCCCAGCTTCTTAATCGAGCTCCAACTTAGCGTGCTAGTCTTGTCCTTCGGATTACCAATGCTGGGGCTGTTGCCTACACTTTCTGTGCTTCGTCCCAAGCCCAGAAAGCCATGATCCTCGTTGGTCTCGTCGGGCGTCGCAGGTGTGTCGCTTGCCTTGGTCTTGGAGAACAGAGTGTTCTTCATGCCAAATGTTAGGAACTGGCTAGTACTCCCTTTGCGTGTCAATTTCTGCATGAAGGACTCCTTGCCAATCGACCCATTAAGCTCAGACGGCGTGTGAGAAATGCTTCGCTCCAATGATGCGCGCGGTGATGCCTCTGAGGCGTCTGCGGTCGAGATGATCGATGGCGTGCCGCGCAACATGCGTGGATCTTGTGGCGATGTCGCATCTCTTGACTCGCTTGTGACGGAGGCGTCGGACGCCAACAGCTTCCCCTTTCCTTTGCGAGCGGCCTTGTCGGCTCTCTCTGCTTTGGCCTTCTTTTCTTTTTCTTCTTTCTTCTCCGCCTTTTCAGCTTTTCGCGCTTCCTTCTCAGCTGCTTTCTCGGCTGCCTTCTTGGCCTTTTCAGCCTTATCCTCGTCCGTCATCTTCCCTAAAGCTGGGATGGAGAAGCTCGCTGCAGCTGGATTGAGTCTCGGTGGCGTAGGAGGAACAGGTGGTAGCTGACCAAGGTTGGGTATATGGGATGCTGAAGATTGCGGTCGAGTTCCTATGGGTGCCTGTGTGGGCGATCTGGTATTCGATGGGAAGTCCAGAACATCGTCATGCATGTTGCTCTCATTCGCAAGATTTGTCGTCGACCCATACTGAACGGACGGCCGACGAGATGGCATTCTAGACCATGATGTAGTGTTGGTGTTGTTGACGCTCCAGTCCACACCCAAGGGACTACTTCGCGCTCCAAAAGCATCTACCGACCAGCCAAATCGCATCTGGCTTTCTGTCGAGGGTCGAGGAAGAGCCATGCCTTCTCCAGACTTGGTGGATCCTTGACGTGGCGAAGGTGGCTTCTCAAACCCTAACATTGATGTTAGCCAGGGGTCAGCCTTCGTGCCAAACATGTTGAAAGGACGCTTACGCGTCGTGACATGATTGGGACTACTAGATGATTCCACTGGCTCAGTCTTGGTGCGAATAAATGTATCATACCACGCGCCTTCAGAGTGGCTTCCACGGCGACGGCCGCTGCCCACACCATCTGGACCATGATCTTGTCGCGGTAGAGACTGACTCTGAGCTGGTTTCAACGAACCCAGAGCAGGCCCATCGTCGGACAATGTCTTACCGCGTTGCCTGTGGAGGCCAAGAATCCCGCCAAACCGACTCGCTTGATGGATGTGGAAAGAGCTTGAAGTGGAACGGATCGACCGTTTGTCACTATCGACATTGTCGTAGTTGGGAAATTGCTGCAGTTCACCAGCACTTGCGCGTGGGCTGGCAAACGCACTAGGTGAGCGACTGGTTGGAGAGGCAGGCGAGCTGGGATCTTGGCCAACATCGATAGTGCCCGGGGCTCCAAGTCCAGGAAGTACATGTCTGAGGTTGGGTGATGGGTCCAGAGATGGCGCTTGAGGTGGGCCAGGGTCATTCTCGTCTTCCGTGTCCGTAAGGCCCAGATCATCCGCAAAGAGACCAGCTGGAAGCAAAGCACCGGCGGTCGGGCTCATGGGAACGCCACTGGTCAGATTGTCAAAATCGGCTTGCGAAAAGGACGAATTATGTGTGCGTGGTGGGGGCAATGCCATGCCGTTGACTGGATTGAAATAGGGCGTGATATTGGCGAAAGATGGGGAAGAGGTTGTGGGATTGCTGTTGAACTGGGCAGAGGACGTGTGTACAAAGCCACCTGTTGCTTGCGCCAAAAGACCTTCGCGCATGCTAAGCGGTCGCGCTCGTTGGCTGTTCCTCCGCACAGGTCCAATCTCAGGTAAGTGCGGACCAGTGAATATCTGCGGCTGGCTTATGCGACGCTGTTGGAGGTAGTTGAGCCGACTTGAAGCCTCCATGCTGGCTCGTTCGGCCTCGGAGAAAAACGTCCAGGCCTGAGCATACTGCTGCTGGAGAAGTCCCAAGGTCATCTTCCAGCGGTTGTCCTCTTCGCGTTCTGCGCTTTCGGTGCCATCCGGGGCTTCTCCACCTTCTTGGCCTTCCTCCAGCGCATGCCTCTCTTCCTCTAGATCCTTGATCTTAACGCCCTTCTCACGGATAGCATCTTCCAAGGTCTTGTTGGACTGCAGGTCCTCAACGTACTTTTCCCTGGCCTTCCGGATGCGCGTTTCAGAAGTGGCTTCGTACTCGATGCGCTCCTTCGCTATGTGCTGGGCAGCTTCACTCAATTCGCTAGCTTCCCGAGTCCACTTTGCAACGTCATCCTTGAGCTTCTTCCTCTCTGCCTGCTTTTGCCGCAGCACCTTTTCCTGCTGCACGCGGCGAGTCTGCGCGGCCGCACTCTGTCTCTCGAGCGTGGCGACTTCCTTTCTCAAATCGCGACTGGCGTCCTCCTTCTCTTTCAGCGCAGCTTTCTTCTCGTCGCGCTTGTCGATCAGGATGGCCTTTTGGGTGACAAACTCCTGATCCTCGTCTTGAATCTGGCGCTCCATGTCTTCCAAGTCCTGCCTGAGGCTATCGAGTTTCTCCGTCAGTTGTTTGATAGAGTCGTTCAAGTCGGCAGCTTCCAGTGCCGAGCGTGCGTGCTCCAAGGTCAGGGAGGCTGGCGAGTTCCTCCTCCGCATGCGAGATGTGCTGTTGCTGTGCTCGCGGGCCATGACAGGCGCCAGAAAAGGTGTAGCAACATCAGCCAGGCTCTTGTTGGGGCGGATGATGGGCGTGGGCGTATACCCCTCGTCGGTGGTAGGCGCGTGGAGCTCTTTGGGTTGATTCGGGTTGAAGTATTGATCCGAGTCGGCGGGCAGCGTGCGCAGCCTAATGGGGACGCTGGGGGCTTGGAAGTTGGACGAGTTGAGGGTGACGATGCGGATGACATAGTGGTGATCCGGCTGGAGGTTCTCGATGGTGATGGACGTCTCTTGGGGCGAGATGTCGCCGATGTCGATGCCGTTGATCCTGATGACATATTTCAGCACCGACAGACGCTGGGTGGGCGGTTTCCAGTGCAGCAAGACGCCGTCTGCTTTGATGCCGGCAAGCGAGACGAGGGGCGCGACGGGGACTTCGAGGCCGAGCACCTGCACAAGTTTGTCGACGGGCTGCGAGAGGACTTGGTAGGCGCGGAAGGCGACCCTGTGGCTTTGTCAGAGACACGTGCGGGGAGGGGGGTGACGGCGACGACATTGACGTGCCAGAACAGGGCAAAGACGATGCACGCGGTCCGCAGCCAGCCCGAGGACGCGTGCATGACCGTCTCCATGTGGTAGCGAGCGACGTCGGGCGGCCATGACAGCGCCGACAGCGGATCGGAGGACATGGCGTCTTCGGTCGTGGGTGGATAGCGATCGTGGGTAGATGGCGGTGGTGAAGCACGTGAGGTGGTGGAAGCCTGCGGATTGGCGACGGGAAGCAATCTGTGCAGCCTTGGCGTGTCCGTGAGCGGGTCCGTCTCCACCCTCCCGCTGTGGCGTGTGTGGCGTGTGTGGCGTGTGTGGCGTCCGTAGCGTCTGTGGCGTCTGTAGCGTCTGTGGCGTCCGTAGCGTCTGTGGCGTCTGTGGCTGTCGGGTCAGTCCTTGGGCATGTGAAAGTGGTGATCCGCCGCCCATGTCTCTCCCGTGCGGTAAATGCTGCCGACGAGTAACATTGTATTCCCTCGCAGCACGTGAAAGCGTGAAAGAACCCACCCATACACACACACATGTCGCATGCGCCGCGCTCGACCCCGGCGTGACGGTCCTACTAATGCCCGCATGACGCATGACCTGCCTCGCTCTCCAACACGCTCGTTTCTTCTCATTCACACGCCGGGCCCCCCGATCCACTCGGCGCCGCACAAGCTTCCGACTGCGCCCACACGGCATACTCCCAACCACAATACCGCCACGGGCAGAGACACGCCATGAACTACGTCCGCTCCATCACGGGCAGCGTGAGCAAGGGCTGGAACTCGATCAACCCGGCGACGCTCAGCGGCGCCATCGATGCCATTGTCGTTGAGCGCGCAGACGGCAGCCTGGCCTGCTCGCCCTTCCACGTGCGCTTCGGGAAGTACCAGATCCTGCGGCCCTCGGACAAGAAGGTCGAGTTCCGCGTCAATGGCGAGCTGCAGGACTATGCCATGAAGCTGGGCGAGGGCGGCGAGGCCTTTTTCGTCTTCGAGACGTCGGCCGCCATTCCCGCAGAGCTGCAGACGTCGCCCATCGCCTCGCCCGCCGCCAGCCCCGAGCAGCGCCCCATCGAGCTTCCGTCCGAAGCCGCCTTTGACGAGCCCGAGCCCCTCGACCTCGACGGCGCCGGCATGGCACGGCGCCGAGGGCGCATGTCCATGTCGGTGCCGCCCTCGGACAGCATGCACGATGACGACGCCGACGCCGACGCCGACGACGCCAACGCCTGGTCGGGCCTGCACATGCACCGGGCGAGCACCGACGACGTGCTACCGTCCGCCAAGGACGGCTTCGCAATGACCTTCGAGCACGCCAACGAGGGCGGGCCGCTCATGGTCAGCAGGCAGGACGCGACAGCATGGAACAGATGCACCCGCTCGGCGAGCCCCCCGCCACTGTCCCCCAGCGAGGCTCTTGCGCGCGCCCTCAAGCTGTCGCAGAAGCTGCTCACATCCAACATACCCAACAAAGTCACCGAGAGCGGAGACCTGGAGCTGGACATGACGGGATACAAGAGCAGCGAAGAGGAGGCGCTGCGGGCAGAGGTCATTGCGCGCAACATCCTCTCCGATGAACTGGCAGGGGACTACGACATTGGCGCGCTCATTGGCGCAGATGAGAACGGCAATCTCTGGATCTACAGCAGCGAAGAGGCCAAGGCCGCTGCAATGCAAAAGACATCGATGAATGTGCTCCACGGGGGTGCGCTACGGTCTTCGGACGTCGTCTCGGATCCGGGCTATCAGAGCGACAGTAACCAGAGTGACGACGGTTTGCAATACGCCAACTTCCGTAGAGACTCGGACAGCGCACTCGGCATGTCGGCGCCACATTCTCCAGAGGCGTCCAAAGGGGAGACGAGGAATTATGCAAAGACGCTGCGTCTGACCAGTGATCAGCTCAAAGCGCTCAACTTGAAGCCTGGCGCCAACGAGATGAGCTTCACCGTCAACCGGTCCAAGTGCAGTGCCTACATGTTCTACTGGAAACACGACGTGCCAATTGTGATATCCGACATTGACGGCACAATCACAAAGTCGGACGCGCTGGGCCATGTGCTCAACATGATCGGCCGAGATTGGACACACCAAGGCGTGGCCAAACTATACACTGATATAGTCAACAATGGCTACAACATATTCTACCTGACAAGTAGATCTGTCGGCCAAGCGGACACGACAAGGGCTTACCTCAACGGTGTGGTGCAGGACAACTACCGACTGCCCAAGGGTCCAGTCATCATGAGTCCAGATCGCACCATTGCCGCACTGCGGCGCGAGATATACCTGCGCAAGCCCGAGGTATTCAAGATGGCGTGTCTGCGCGACATTATGCAGCTTTTCGATAAGCCCACACACCAAACACCATTTTACGCCGGCTTCGGTAATCGCTTCACTGATGCGCTTTCATATCGCTCCGTCAACATCCCTTCCATACGCATTTTCACCATCAACTCCAATGCCGAAGTCAGCCTCGATGTCCTCGAGCTCAACTCATACAAGACCGGATATGCGAGCATGCGCGAAATCGTCGACCACTTCTTCCCACCCGTCGGCCTCCTCGTCCCAGCCGGTGGCGAGAACTACACCGATTTCAACTACTGGCGTGACAAGCCCCTGGACATTGCAGACTTCACAGACAGCGAAAGCGAATCCGACAGTGATGAAACAGAGGCGGGTAGTATCCGCAGCGAAGACGAGGGTTCAGAAGTCGGCGAAGACCTCGAAGCTAGCTACATGACGCAAGACTCACTCGATGAAGCCAACATGGAAGACTCGATAATTGAGAGCATAGAGGGCGATAGGTATATCGAAGGCGAACACTACGACGATGAGGAAGAATCAGAAGACGACGATGAGGAAGGAGGTGTAGGTCTAGACATGGGAAGAGTCACTCCGACGACAGAACTGGCCGAGTTGGATGCAAGTGCAGGATCGCTGGAAATCAAAGACTCGACGCCCACACCAAGAGCGAGTCCGAGGAAGGGATCTCAGTCGTGAGGAAGTAGGGATTGCTGCATATTGATTTTACTTTGACTGCATAGCATTGCATGGCATGGCATGGCACGGCGTTTAGATGGAGCATGGCATCTGATGTAGAGACACTTGATGAAGAATCATCCACAGATTTGTTTCCTTTGTTCAATGGTTGGCCATCACTTTCTATTCAACGTGTGCAACATGTTACCCACAAGGGAAATCATCCGACGGGCCAAACATGACACCAAAACTCCACGTCCAACCAAAGAGAGAGGTGCTTATTCAACAAACGACATGAATACCATGGGGTATATTAACACTTGGAAAAACACCACAAAAACCTCAAGTCCTACCTCCCCCCACCCTCATCCACCTCCACCTCCACCTCCTCCTCGATTGTCGGCAGCACTCTATACCCCTTGCCATCCTTCCCAAACCTCCGCAAACATTTATCGATGTGCAACAAATGCCCTCTCCGCTTCCTGACAAACGCCGCAAAACACGCCGCGCTAACTGTCACCGCCGCGCCGGAAATACACACAGGCACGTAAAAGTCCTCGGGCCGATACCACACCATGGTCGTCGCAAACGAAACAAGTTCAAAGAAATTCTGCAAGCTCATTTCAACCGCCGAAAACGACCCCCTCGAAGCCGGCGGCGTGGCGTCCTGCACGAGAAATTGCACGCACAAGTCGAAGCCCCACAGGCCCAGCCGCGAGACGATGATTCCGCATATTAGTGCTAGACCGCCGGCGCGCGCGTGCTCAACGTACGTGAGCCAGAAAACGAGCGCGAGCGCGAGGCTGGCGACTTGCTCGTTGATGAACCATAGTCCGCTCCGGACTGCGCCGATGCGCTTCATCAGCATGGGAGCGGCGCAGGTGGCGGATAGTTCGAGGCCGACGGATATGAGGCGCATGAGGCTGACGTGCGTGGATGTGAAGCCGAGAGTGAGCAGGTAGGTGGTCATTTGGCCGGCGAAAGATAGCACGGTGAGGTACAGCAGGGAGAGGGCGAGGGAGGCGAGGAACGCGGGGTTGTGCGTGAAGGAAATGTATGGGCCGAGGAAGGTTGGTGTCCGCGAGGCCTTCGTTGGTGTGGTTGTTGTAGATGTCGATGGGGATGATGGCGGCGTGATACTACCCTGAGACGCACCCGCCTCATCCCTCCCCTTCCCCCGTGATAACCCCGGAACACCAGCATACACATGCGCAATAGCGACATACTCGACCCCAACACTAAGTGCGTTCTGCGCCAACGTAACCCATATCGCTAGCGACGTCGAATACCCATCCAACAACCCGATACATACGGGAGCGACGAGTTTGGCAAGCAAATCGATGCGCCGCATACCGCTGTTCAAATCTTCCCGCTCGACGCGCAAACTCTCAGACACAACCACAATCCAATCTCTTTCCACGGCGACCGTGTTTGCAATATATGCGAGTTTCTCAACACACGCCAGCACAACACTGACGCCGAAGAGTATCCACACGACCCACGCCTTATTCTCCTTCTCTGAATCTGTTTCGATACATCGCCTCATACCGAGGAAGACCAGACACGACAAAGCCACGCTGCCGCGCTGCCAAATTATGCTCTGGCGCACGACGAACAAGCGGTTCTGACGATCCACGAGTCCTCCGATCCACGAGCCGAGTACCACGGCCGCGAGAGAGCGGCAGAGCGCGTAGCATGATGCGAAGAAGAGTGTCCCCGGAAAAATCGTAGCGAGGAAGATCACAGCGCCGAATTCGAATGTGCGGGAGTTCCACGTCGACAGGGTGTGCGAGATGTACAGGCGGTGAAGGAGGGGTTTTGAACATGCAGAGGCCCATGGATTTCCAGATTCAGTTGTTGTTATTGCTGGTGGTGGTGGTGGTGGTACCGGGGGGCTAATTGACGACGAAGAATTCATTTCTGGGCTTGGAGACTCTGACTCCCTTCTTATCGCTGCAGGTAATGGCGATCCCATCAAGGGCGCAGAATTTGTTGTCATGGTGGAAGGAATGGAGGAGATCCAGCTCCGTTCATCGATAATATCTCACATGGCTCGCGTGAGCAGACGGTGGGGTGAAAGGAGACACGTGTGGGTCACCAGATGCTGGTGGGATGCCAAGGTGTCCAGGCTTCCGAGATCGCGGAGGAGAAGACTAGGGGTTTTTGGGTTGGTGGCGTATCGGACGGGCTGCACCTGGAGGTGCATGTGGGAACCATGCAGGGCGAGGGGTAGTTGTGCTTCTGTGTTTGTGTGTCTACGTATTTAGTTATTACTGTGTTGCTTTACGCCGCCTTGTGTGAACTGGTTTTGCGTAGAGGTGCACATCGAGTGTGGCGGGAATGCTGCCCCGCTTTTAAACTTCAGGGTCTCGACGGACCTCACTCTACCCAGTACCGGCACACCGGCTACAATCAGCATTATTATTGGAGCTATTTAGTCCTGTCCTATGCAATACATGAGCCACTTTGAGTCTTTATCTTGATGTAACGTCTATTGTAAGAAAACATGGATGAAATAAATGTACCTATGACGGGTCACGACAAACACGACATATTGGACGCTTAGGTATGGTGAAGATGTCTGGGCATTCAAGCTTGAACATCGTTCACGACGTCTCGTGGTGTTGTACACGATTGTGAGCTTTCCTGAGGTTTTCACGAATACCATGCCCTCTATCGAGTCTAAGACGAGGCATGTATACGTCGATGTCAAGTCAGCTATGATCGCGAAGCCAACCCCGCAGGATGGCTTCTACTGTCGGCGGGCAACTGATTCGAACCCGAGCCTCACCTATCCTTTCTCATCTACCCTTGCGAGGGCATGGTACTCCTGTGATACCTCAACAGACCCCTCCCCCCAAGGAGCCAAAGCATGAGCGTAGCAAATTCGCCCAAAGTGTCCTTGAAGGCAGCACTGTGGCTCTCATGTCGCTCCTTGGCGTGGTTCTCGGTGGCTACGCGTATAGCCTATTCTACAAACGTACCGTTCGGAACAATATCGAAAATGCCTTTGCGACTGGTTACAGCTTACAAGAGCGCGTAGCGATGGGCCGCATCGCATTTGGCGTACACCCGAAGCAGATGCTGAAAATCGTCTCGATAATAGCATTTTTCAACACACCTACTGCGTGTTAAATTCATTCACAAGTCAGCTGGGTCTACATCGAAGCCGATCGTATCCTCTGTAGATGGCTTTAGTTTCTACTGTCAAGCGCCCCACCCACAGATACTGCCTACATGGCCAGACTTGATATCGACATGTGTACAAGAAATCTCTGTGCGTCCAATCAGCTGACTGACTCCACGCAAGAAACATTACTCAGCTCTCCTTTCGTAGCTGCTGCAACTAACCCCTCCGACGGCCTGGTGATTGCGACTAGGATCTCGAGGCAATGCTACCGATGGTGTAGATTTTTTTATTCGCACACAAGCTCTGGCATACTTGGACAAATTCATTAACACTTTTTTAATAATACCTTGCTAGCATTCTCAGCCTTCGCGCCGGCCTAGACCTACTTAACATCGGGCTGTTTTGTTCAAGGGCATGGATCTGGGGAGAATTGAGGAAAGCGGAGCTGGACACAGGAAAATGGGAGACGAGATGAAATAGGGCAGCCCCTGATAGCGCCGCTTGAAAGCTAGTGTAGAAGATCTCTACTTGTGAATTAGTATGCAGTAACATTTCCTATACGAACAAGAGTTATACAGGATTGGTAGACTGTTTGAGCAAGCTGATAGAAGGTTCAAAGGATCTTCTTGAATTGGACTTCGACTTTGCTGTGGCAAATCTACATGCATAGGTCAATACAGTTCTTGGAAGGCGCTCCATAACCTTGGTTGTTTTTGTCATATTGTGTTGTGGAGCGCAGTAATCAGCCGTCGAATCGTAACAACATGGCTTGGCCTTCTTCGCGATCCACCACTTGAGCGCTTACACCGGCCAGCAGCACTTCCCTTTGTTGGATCTCCCCAGCTCATACATTATGCTCTTCGATGGATGTGATGTTGCAACAACAGGCGCTCGTGTGCGACACGCGCTCTAACTAGCGCCAAGCTAAGACTCGCCGTCTGATTGGCGCGCAAACTCACCACCTTCAATGTCGAACTCTTTCGTCTTTTCCACGAGCACGACTCATAACGACCCACCGATACAATTGCTGGGAAGCCAACTGCACCACCAGAACCATGCCTATCTCCAAGAAGGACAGAGTAGGTGCCCATCCTTCCTTGCCCTGCCCACTTCGCCGGTCTGCTGCAACCCCACTGATCACACCATACAGATTCAACGCGAGCACAAGAAGGCCGACAAGGCCGGTACGCGCGCGCCGGTCAAAGCCAACGGTCTGCCTGTAAAGGCCCCGAAGCCGACGTCAATCGTAGGTTCCTGCGGCTCCATATTTGGGTTGCAGACCACATGGCTAACTGCTGCGGGTGCAACTAGTGCCAGAACTGCCGCCGCGAAATTGTCAACACCAACAAGGTCCAGCTCGAAGCGCACGCGCTGAGCCACGATCAGAAAAGTTGGCCAAAGGAGAAGTGCTGGCCCAACGACTTTTGAGCGCACCGACGTGGGACAATCAAGATAGAATGACCGAGCACACGGATCATGTCTCTGCCGCCATGGTCCTGCGAGTCAGGAGGCAGTACCGATACTTCGGCTTCTCTGACATGCTACGAGTTGGACGGCTTCATGGATAGCGGTGCTGGAAACATCGGAAGAGTCGCTGAGACCTTAAAGTGCGTTACATGATACGATACCCTACATCCCTGCTGCAGTTTTTGCGAGCATGGCTAGCGAAGAGAATGAAATCCCACGCAGCCCGTTTGCATTCTTCAATTGCTGGAACTAACACTAATGCTATCTGGCTTGCTGTTCGCACTATAGCTTCGCAGGATCCGAAGATATTCGTGCCAGATCAAAGATGTGTAGGCTAATAGAGAGACACAGAACAAGAGTCAACTCTACCTTTGCTACTAAACTTAGGGCCTACGAGAATTATTGACCACTAACTCTACCTTACTCATTCTTACAACCCTAGGTAGCTTAGTCTGGTCTTCAGCCCTACGTTTATTAAGCACGAAGTTTCTGCTGTCAAAATTGACTTTCTATCGTTCTGACGCGGCGCTGGAGATGAGGCCAGCCTTGTTACCAGTTCGATGGCTCATTTTGATATCTCCCCCTGACTTCCGCTCTGGTGGTAACTAATATTCCTGAGGCCCACTGCTTCACAATATGAGCGAATCGAAAATGTCAGTATGCTGAATTCTTTCTCTTTCCTCCGCTAGCGAGCACCCCCAAAGTCTTGTCCCTAAGATATCTCGCTGCGTGTTTCTTGCCCTTCACCTCGTAACGAAACCTCTACATCTTGAACAACAATGGACCTAAAGCTTTACTGTGGTTTCCAGAGAAGTCCCTGGGACCTGACAACCTCTTGCTACCTGGACACATATTACTAGAGAAGCACTTAGAATAACAGCACCGCATCCTGCCTTACGCTAAAGCGATTGATAAACTGTCAAAGAAATTCCTAGCAGACTACACTAAGAATGAATCTTTTCTGATGGTAGTAAGAATTGTATCTTTCCATGACCGAGCTGCTCTAGATGCTCTTGAACGAAAGCAATACAACGAAGGAGAACATTTTTGCCGACTCGACATGAATTGCTCTCGAGGTGTTGAAATAAGCCCCCTAGGGTCGAAAAAAGCGCTGCACGTCTCGTCACATCCCCTTCTCCACTGAGACTCGGACATTGGTATATCTTGGGGCTATGAGCCGGCGAGTCCACATGCTGCTGCAAGGAGTGCAAGGTCGAGAATCCAGCTCGCTTTCCTGGACACATAGGACATCGCAAAGTCTGCAGGGTCGTTGAGGCGAAGAACATGCCTTCTCCTAGCTGAGAGTCTACATCTTCTAGGAGCAACCACTGATCCAAGCTGTCCCGCGCACTGCCACGCGATGGCGATGGAGTGAGCATTGACCATTCACTCCCATTATCAGATATTGCAGTCCACGAATCTGTTCCAACCGAAGGAGTGTAAGGTCGAGAACCAAACGGTGGAGAAGCCACGGATGCTGACAGAGATTGGCTGATGATGTTCAAGTCGCACGATTTAATGACCTGAAAAACATCCTCGCGGTCCATCCCTGAAGAGCACCTGCCACTCTCGAGGTGATGGAGTAAAGCTGATGGTGAAGTAAAGGTTCCCTTGCAGTTTGTTCCCATGGGACACTCCAGCCGGCTGAGCGGTTTGTGTTTCACGGAATCGCAATGCTGCTCTAGGGACCTGGAGCATGAGAACTTCCGTTTACATTTGGAGCACTTTGCGCCCGATGAGGGCGACATGTTGCGATTTTGGTCGTGCCGAAGCATTTTCGATTGGAGTGGTTTCCTGTGAGCGCGACTCTCCATATGTGCAACCAAAGCATGGATATCCTTGAAAGAAATGTCGCAGTCACAACATCGGAATTCAGACGCATGCTTTGCGGATTTCCGATGCTCTTCCCAAGATACACTGCTCGGGAAAGTGAGATCGCAATCGGAGCAGAAGCAGTGTCCTGTAGCAATGGCATGGTCCCAGAAAACATCTAAGCTCTCGCACGTCTTGCCACAGCCTCCACATACATGAGCCGGGCCATCTTTTGGGACTAGAACTGGATGCTTGCAAAGGATGCTGCATCTGTGGGACGGAAAGTGGCCTCGGGCTCTTCGATGTTCTTCCAGATCTTGTGGAGACGTATAGTTTTTGCCACAGAAACATTTGAGTGTGGAGATCACTCGAGGGAACAGCATTGTATTATAATGTGACGATTTGTCAGTCAAGGCAGAGACAACGTAGAAAGCACAAGAGGTTCGTTATGTTCTGAGCACTGCCGCCCAGGTCAAACGCACGAGACTTTATACAGGTGCCAACGTATCAGCTGTCCGGTTGCAGCGGGTACCATGAGAACGACATGACCATTCCGATTGTGGTGGTGACCTGCCCACCCTACCATGGTATGCAATCTCATGTCAGATGACTCCGTTGATAGCTTGTTTGAAAGCAGCGAACCTATCGTCATCATGCTGGGCTCGTATATTACTAGCATCAAGTACCACCCGGTGCCCAGTCGACTTTCATTCACATGTGGCGCTAACGCTACTGGGTAATGATGGCCAAAACACCCAAAACTCACCCATTTTGAGCGTTTTCAGCATCACGGAAAAGAGGAGGCTGCACAGAGCTTATATATATCAATTCTATAGTGTTAAGTTACTTAAAAGTTAAGCTTTAAAGTTGTTATTGCTACTATAGCTTTAGCACAGGCTAGTAAGTGTCAGGCCGTGGGCCTGATGGGACAGATCACGTGCGACGGGCTCGGCCCGATGGATAACGGTCCTGATCGATCGCGCGTTCAAGTACTCCTCAGCCCACAATCAATCCATCAAGGATTGTTGTTCTCTTTTTAAGTTGCTTGGCGCAGTGGGGGCAGAGATGCGTCCTGTCAGTAAGGCGTAGATAGTTACTAACATTTATAACCTTAAGCACAACCTTATCAAAGCTAGGATCTTCTTGCTAAATCTGCTTTATCTCTGCTTTATAATAGGTTTTAGTAGCGTTTACTATAGAATCTACTACTATAACAGAGTATATAAATCAGCAGATTATAGGGTTGTTACTACGGTAGTAAATAGGTAGAGGTTGGGTTAGAGTAGAGTACCTTTACGTAAGACCCTATATCTAACCTAACCTTTACTTATATAATCTACACTAAAAGTAAGTAGAAGTTAAGTTAAAGGTAATTAATTACAAGTTAGAGTTAGGTTGTATAAGTTTTGCGCAATTAAATAAAATTAGAAGTACAGAGAAGTATTTCAAAAGTCAGGTCCCTCTCTAGTTAACGCACAGAGTAAGTACAAGGGTAGATTTGCCTAACTCTAATCTTAATCTAATAGAATAGCTAAAGAAGAACATTATATTGCACAGCTTGTATTCTATAATATTACTAGTTATACAATATATTAATACAAAGCTCTTAATATACTCTAGCTCCTTCTTTTAAGCTTATTTTGATATGATTTTTGTACATTAAGTTATAAAGCTTTAAAGTAGGCCTAGCGTTCTAGAAGCAGTACGTTACAGAGATATTTAGGCTAATTTACCCCTATACTTGCCCTATGCGTTAACTAGAGAGAAGAGATCTAACTTTTAAAATGCTTCTCTGTATGTATCTACTAATTTTATAAAATTAGGTTTCTAAATATATGTAAAATTTTACAAGAGCAAAACTATACTAGGAATATTAAAAATAGTATAGTAATTATAGATTTTTATTATAGAAAAGAAAGAATTAGATCTTTATTTCTAATATATATAAATATAGAGGATTCTAGATCTACTACGCAATTGCTTAATAAGAGCTAAACTTCTAATAGTACCTTAGTATAAGACTAATATTCTTTACTTATATAGCAATTCTTTTTACGTAAATTACATTTATATTTATATCTATATTAAGTTAGAATATAATATATAAAAGGCAAAGAAAATAAACCTTTAAAAAAACTAAGTATATAGGCCTTAGCAGCCTCTTAAGCTGCCTTAACAGCTTATTTTTAGAAGTAAATATTACTACTAGTAGTTTAGACGCAGTCTTAAGCTATTTTGCGTAAGAGTTACTAGAAGAGTAGCTTACAGATAAAGAGCTTAGTAGACCTCTAGTATTAGTAGATCTCTCTAAGTAACACAGCTTTAGGTAGTAAGTAAATAAGCGTAATAAAGAATTATAATAACCTACTATCTAGCTTAAAGTACCTTTTTTTAGAAGCTACTTTTTAAGTTATTACAGCTAGGCTTTTCTTAGTAGATTTCTTAGTAGCCTTACTAGCTAGGTCTTTAGTAACTATAGTACTTCTAGTAACAGCGTTATTAACTTTAGATTTATATTTTCTTAGAGCTATAGTAGTAGTATTATAGAGTTATAGATTTAATATTATAATAATTTAGGTTGTTTTAGTGCCTAGTAAATAAGCAGTAAGAAGGCTTAGTATAGGAAATTAGATATTAGCGTAAAGTTTCTACAAGAGCTAATTCAAAACTAGTAGCGCTACTAAAAGACAAGAAAGTAATAAAAAACTATGTTAACTTACAGGCCTACCTAAAATTACACTAGCTTTTATTCTAGCTATATATTAAAATTAAAGGGTAGATTTCTATAGACTTGTTAGTTATTTATATAAAATAGGCTAGAAGGTAGTAAGCGCAGGCAGTAGGTAGAAAGTACACTAGTAGCCTATATGCGTATAGACTAACTTACTATATTATTAGTTATAAGCTGCTAAAATAAAATACTAAAGCTATACGCCTGTAATAGTAACACACTTTATTACATTACTTTATTATACTTAGCGCTATAGAATCTGTTAAGTCTAAGGAAATTAAGGTTATTAACAAGCCTACGGGCTTTCTACTACCTATTTCTGTTAGGATTCTACTAAATTTTAAGGAAGAGAAGTAGGCCTAGCTTATAATAGTAATATTCTTAGAACTTTACTATAAATTATGCTAATTTATCTAGGGTTTTACTTCTAGAGATAATAAGATTACCTATATCTTTAACTCTTATAGTAGTAATACTCTAAAGTAAGGCTGCCTAATAAATTTCTAAGTTAACTTTAGTAGGTATCTTAGCAGCAGCGCTATACAATCTAGGGAGCTAGCTACTATTACAAAGGCTAAGTTCTTAGACTAATTAGCTAAATAATAGCTTAAGAAGAAGGTTAAGAGAGGCAATAGGTATAAGGCGTTGTCTTTAAGGTAATAAGCTAAGAAACTAAAGTATAAGCTTAAGGCCTAGGCAGCAAAGTATTTTAATAGCAAGCAATCTAGTAAGTTATTACACCTTTTTATTATAATAGTTTTACTTGTATATAAAGCTAAGTAGTTAATAGCCTATGTTACTTAAGTTAATTAAAAATAGAAGGCTATCTAAATTGAAATTAATATACGCGCCTATAACGTTGTTATAAAGAGGTTCTCTTTAGCAATTTTAGACTTAAAGCAAAAAAAATTGTTAGCTTAAGCTTATACCTACGTTTATAGGCCTAGTAGGACTATAGAGAGAATACTCTAAAAGAAGTATATAAGAGGCAGATCCTAAGGGTAGTTACTAGAAAATAAAGATATAAATTTATATTATATTCTAATCTTTACCTAAGAAGTTTTTATAGTAGGACTTGTTTAGAGAATTTAGGTGCTTTAGTCTAGAACTATTTTTAGTATTCTAGCCTAAAGGATTTTAGTGTTCCAGTTTAGTAGGCTAAGGTTTTTCTATAACTAAGAACTAACTAGGCAGTAGCCTATTATATAATCCCTCTACTCTAGCGCTAGGTACACTTAGACTAACGCAACTATTAAAAAAAATATTACTCTACCTAGATCTATTATTCTGTACCCTTACTTCTCTTTTTAGGTAGCACTATATACTACACTAGCCTTAGTTTCTATACCTTTACTTACGCGTTACCTTTCTTATTAACCTATATATTGCCTGCGCCTGTGCTACTATTTATAAAGATATATTAACTTTTAGAAACTTAATAACATTACAGTTAAGAATCAATACCTACTACCTAACATTTTAGAACTATAGGATTAACTAGCCTATGTAAAGATCTTTATAGCATTAGATCTAAGAGGCGCGTACAACCTTATACGCATAAAAAAAGATAAAGAATAAAAGACAGCGTTAAGAACACGCTACAGCTACTACAAGTACCTAGTAATACTATTTAGTCTTAGTAACGCTCTAGTAACATATTAAGCACTTATTAATAACGTGCTTTAAGAACACCTTAACATATTTGTTATTATATACTTTAATAATGTTCTTATTTATTTACAAAATAAGAAGGAATATACAGAACATGTTTATACAATTCTAACACTACTAGAAAAGTTCTTTTTAGTAGTAGACTCTAATAAATATAAATAGCACTAAAAAGAAGTAGAATTCCTAAGATATATAGTTAAAAAGAATAGAGTATAAATAAGCAAGAACAAGATTAAAGTTGTTAGAGATTAGCTAACGCCTACTATAGTAAAAGACATCTAATTCTTCTTAGGCTTTATTAACTTTAATTAATAGTTTATTTAGAACTTTTTACTAATTACTACGCTACTTACAAAACTTACGCAAAAAGATATACTATAGAAATAGATAAAAGAATAAAGCTAGGCATTTAAGACGCTTAAAGATACTTATATAGCACTATTTATCTTTATTGTATTTAGAAGTAGAGAGCTGCTTAGATTTAAAACTAACGTATTAGACTTAGCAATTAGAATGTATACAAAACAAAAACAAGATTAAAAATAGTATCTAATAGTCTACTACTTACAAAAGTTTACACTACTAGAAGAAAATTATAATATATATAATAAAGAACTACTTGCAATTGTAGTAGCACTTAAATATTAGAGAATCTACGCAGAAAGTTGCTTAGATCTTACAATATACTTAGACTACAAAAACTTAACAACCTTTACTACTACTAAAGTACTTAATTAGAGACAAGTATAATAGTTAGAGATATTAGAATAATATAAGTTTAAAATTGTCTATACACTTAGAAAAGACAATAGCAGAGCAAACGCTCTTAGCTAAAGATTAAATATTACTAGAACTAAAACTATTAATAGCTTAAGCATTTTTAAAAAACAAGATAACAGATCTTTTAGACTAGCAAGATATATTAACAACCTTACAATAAAAATTAAAATTAATGTCCTAAAAGAACTACAGGAATTAATTATACAATAACAATACAACAATATAGTACACAGTTATTCTAGAGTAAGCTAAACTATAGAACTAATCTAATAAAGTTACTAGTTTAAGAATATAAAGAATAAAGTAAGCGCTTATATTACGAGATGTATAGACTGTTAATGTAACAAACATAGTACATACGCACCTTATAGAGAAATGCAGCTAATAGAGCTCCTAACTAAGCCTTAGACTAATATATTAATAGACTTTGTAACAGAACTACTACTATTAAAAGACCTTGCTACAGGATTAGCCTATAATACTATTATAGTTATAGTAGATTGCTTTACAAAGTACGCTATAATACTACTCTTTTAACAAGACTACATAGCTATTTAGCTAGTACACGTACTTAAGGATAGACTTATTAGATATTATAGCATACTAAAGTTAATTATTAGCAATTAAGACAAACTCTTTACGTTGAATTATTAGACTACCTTAATAGCAGAAATTAAAATACAATAAAAGCTATTAATAGCTTATTATCTCTAAACAGATAGCTAACTAGAAAGAACAAATAGAGCTATAAAGACGTATCTTAAGATATACAGCAACCTGTAACAGACAAATTAGGTTTTACTACTACTAATAGTATAGTTAGCCTACAATAATAAATTATCTAAAGCTATAAGTAAAACGCTATACTTTGCAAACTACAGATAACACCTAAATCTCTTTACAAGAACACTACCTAGCCTAAAAGCTAAAGCTGCTATATAGACAGCAGAAAGAATAAAGAAAACCTATACTAAAATAGAAGAACAAATATAATACGCTTAGACACAAAGCATCTTATATATTAACAGAAAGTAAAAAACAGCATCTTAGCTAAAAGGGGAAGATACAGTGTATCTCTAGACTAAAAATCTACGCACAAAACAACTAAGTAAAGAACTTAACTATATTAAAGTTAAACTATTTTTAATTTTAAAAAGAAACAGACTAGTTATATATACACTTAAGCTCCTATTAGATACAAAGATCTACTCTAGATTCTATATAAGCCTACTAAAACTAGCTAACTTAGAAACACTGTTATAACAAACCTTTTGCTATAAACTTAAAGAAGAAAATAAATTTAAAGTTAAAAAAATAATAACACACTTAGATAACAACTATTAAAAGAAATACCTAGTTAAATAGTTAGGGTACAACAACTAAGAAAATATATAGAAACTAGAGATAAACTTTACAAATTGCTAACTGCTCTTAGCGCACTATTACTGTGCTATAGAGCAGAACAAGAACTAGACTCTTTTAGAATTAATAATTAATCTATAGCTTAGTTTAACAATTCTAGAGCGTCTAACATCTCTAATATTAGCAGACTAGTATTAAAAATACGCTACTTCTTATAATAAAGAGCTAGCTTCTACTTTTATATACAGCGCAGTTTGTTCTAACGCGCACGTATCTAAAGTACTACTAACTCTACCTCTGTCTTATCTGTTGCTAATATAGCTTCTTCTAACTTTTCCTGCTATTTTAACTCTTTTAGTTGTTAGTCTAGCTTTAAAAAATCTAGCAACAGAATGTCCTGCAGAACACACTCTTTTACACTTATAGACTTACAGTTTCTATACTTCTTGCTTAATAATAACAGCTTGTAAGGTAAGCTCTTCTAAGAATATTAGGCGTAGGCTACTATAGTAAATAACTCTTTGTTGTTAATACAATTACTCTAAAGACAACAATAATACATAGCCTAAGAACTTATAGGAATATAAGAATAAAAGAAGAGAATAGTGTTATAAACCTTTAATAAGAAACATAGAACGTTATAAATAAATAAGAGAACAGGTTGCAAGACTTAGACCTAGTGTAGAGACATGTTACGCTAAGCATGTTACGTAACCTTCTTATTAGTCTTATTTAGCCTTACTGTTTCTTACAACAAGAAACTATAAGAATCTGCAATAATAATTAAGAATAATAAGAACTATAAGAAAGACTAAGTATATAGAAACTATAATAGACTCTTATAGATTATTATGTTTAACTTATATTATAGACGCTTAAGTTAGTAACTAGCTATTTAACTATTGTTACTCTTTTTAGAAAGCTCTAGCCTTTACTATCTTAGTAACAATACCCTCTATATCTAAAGCAACTCTACACCTATCTGCGAAAACTAACTTTAGCTGTACCTCTAGTCTACACTAGCATTCTTATTGTTTGCTACTAGACTAATAGTCTTAACAGTAACTAATTATACTAAGTAACTAATTAAACTAAGTAACTAATTACACTAAGTATTTACTTAGTATCTATACTCTTTACTTAGTTCTTAACTAAATTATTTTACTAAGCAAGTTATGTAACTTATTATAGGATAGTTAAAGAGGAGGAATATACTAACTACTAATAGTTAGTATCTTAGAGAGCACTTTACGCGTAGTAATCAGCCTTTATAGCTTAAGCCTAGTAATATTTATAATACTATTCTTTCTCTTCTAAGACTTATTCTTAAGTTAGGTAACTATAGCCTAGCTTATTTATAACTAAGTAGTTCTATATAATAAGAAGTGTTAGCTACTATTTTCTCTTATTATACCTAAGTACTTACCTACTACTTGTACACTATATTAATATAAACTTATAGATTTTATTAATCTCTTTAGCGAGACTATAGTTAAGTTATATTCTACCTATACAAAGGTAAATTAGATTTATTAGATTTATGTTTAGTTTAGAAAATATAGAGTATATAATAAGCTTAGCTAGTTTTATAATATAAAGGTTATATTATTAGAGTTTTAGCGCCTTACTACTAAAAAAGTAAAAATTAAAGAAAGAGATTTAAGAATTACGTAATAAGTAAGAAGCTACTTTTAAGGTTTATAAAGAGGTGTTAGCAGAGATACGCGTTATACGTGTAAAGAAAGAGTAGTTATACTAATAGATAGATCTATTAGATTATTACACTAATAAAGTAATTACTATAGAGAAATAGAATATTTAGAAGTTAGAGTAGTAAGAAGTATTACTAGTTAGAGACTATAGCGTTTAATAGTCCTTCTAAGGGTTTAGTTTTATAGTTATCTCCTAGTACTTAAAGTGCCTTTAAGAAGTACCCTTTAGATTTTTAAGAGACTACTATTAGTAATACTACGCAAGGAGTTACTAGTAGTTTATAAGGTTTATCTCTAGTTCTTATATATTTTCTGTCTTATTATATCCTAACTATTTAACTTAGATTTTTCTTAATAATTATTGTCTTAATGCGTAATAATCTTTTTAACTTTAAATTTATTATCTTCTTTAGTTTTATAGCAAAAGGTTTAATATAATAGTATTTATAGATAAGCTAGTTCTAATAGGTTTATGTAAAACTAAGAGTAGATCTTAGTATCTATTAGGAGCTTAAGTATATATATAACTAGTCTATTACATTTTAAAATTAAAAATAGTCTAACTTTAATATAGTTAAGTCCCTTACTTTATTATTTTATGCGTAGATTCTAAATGTAAAGATATACCTTATTCCTCTTTTTTAGTTAAGGTACTGTTTTTTAATTTCTATTGATATATAAAATATTTTATGTCTAAGTATATTATATTCTTTCTTCTATTTCTTTATAGGTTTTCTTTATTTCTTCTACTATTTACATAGTAGCTTTAGCCTTTAGGCTAGGTAACATTTATGTAAAGAGATTTAGATATTATCTATAATTTGCAAAGTATAGTTATTAAGACTATTAGTCTAGTAGCAAACAATAAGAATGCTAGTGTAGACTAGAGGTATAGCTAAGGTTAGTTTTTGCAGATAGGTGCAGAGTTGCTTTAGATACAGAGGGTATTGTTACTAAGATAGTAAAGGCTAAGGCTTTCTAAAAAGAGTAACAATAGTTAGATAGCTTAATATAACTAACTTAAGCGTCTATAATATAAGTTAAACATAATAATCTATAAGGGCTTATTATAGTTCCTATATACTAAAGAGGTTCTACCTTTGCTCTGTGTGCTCTGTGTACTCTATAAGATTAGAGAAAGCAGAAAGAGTATCTTGCTCTATTAGCTCTATGTTAAGCAAGAAAGTAGAGAGAGCAGCTTAGTCTAGTAACTAATTAGTAGTGCAGTACAAGGTATACTCTCTAGTTATTCTTACTTAGAAAAGAGCGCTTTAGTAAGACTAGGGCCTAGCAGCTTATAGGTTGTAACACTATTCTTCTTCTTCTTAGACTTTGTCCTTAGAGTCTTTATTATGCTAAAGGTCTCTTTTAAATCTAGTACTTAGCGTTAACTAGAACTTTCTTCTTTTCTTAATATCTTTAGAGACGTTATACCTATAGCTTATTATAACTGTTAACTAGCTAATTGCGTTTGTTAGGTGTATATTTATTCTAAAAGGTATAGTAAGTGTAATTGCTTAAATACAAAAGATTATAACATATGTATATCTAAAAATAAATAGTTAGTTATTAAGGCAGAAAAGAATTATCTATAAGCGCGTCTAGATGCGCTTTAGCAAGAGAAGCAAGAGGTATAGCGTTTGTTAAAAGAAAACACTGCTTAGGCAGCAGAAGCTATCTTTATAGAGGAAACGTCTATTTAATAACTTAAACGTTAGGAAGCTATGCTATCTTCTAGTAAAATAACTTTATTACCTTTTACCTAGAGTTCTATAGATAGTATAGTTAACAATGTATAGAAGGCTTATATGCCTTTATACTTAGGTAAACCTGTTACTTATACTGCGTTAAGAGTTAGTAGTAGTTTGTACAGTTTGTTTCTAGTTCCTATATGTTTTCTATGTTATTGTATCCTAACTATTTAACTAGGTATTCTTTTTAGTAGTTGTTGTCTTAGTGTGTTATTATTTTCTTAACTTTAAATTTACTTTCTTCTTTAAGTTTATAGCAAAAGGTTTGCTGTAATAGTATTTCTAGGTTAGCTAGGTCTAGTAGGCTTACGTAGAATCTAGAGTAGATCTTTGTATCTAGTAGAAGCTTAAGTGTATATATAACTAGTCTGTTTCTTTTTAAAATTAAAAATAGTCTAACTTTAATATAGTTAAGTTCTTTGCTTAGTTATTTTATGCATAGATTTTTAGTGTAAAGATACACTTAATCCCTTTCTTTTAGCTAAAGTACTGTTTTTTATTTTTAGTTAATATACAAGATGCTTTGTGTCTAAGCGTGTTGTATTTATTCTTCTATTTTAATATAGGTTTTCTTTATTTCTTCTGCTATCTATATAGCAGCTTTAGCTTTTAAGCCAGGTAGTGTTCTTGTAAAGAGATTTAGATATTGTCTGTAGTTTGCAAAGTATAGCGTCTTACCTATAGCTTTAGATAATTTGTTGTTATAGGCTAACTATACTAGTAGTAATAGCAAAACCTAATTTGTCTATTGCAAGTTACTATATATTTTAAGATACGTCTTTGTTATTCTGTTTGTTCTTTCTATTTAGCTATCTATTTAGAAATAATGTGCTGTTAATAGCTTTTGTTACGTCTTAATTTATACTATTAAGGTAGTCTAATAATTTAACGTAAAGAGTTTGTCTTAATTGCTAATAATTAACTTTAGTATACTATAGTATCTAATAAGTCTATTCTTAAGTATATGCGCTAGCTAAACAGCTATATAGTCTTGTTAAAAGAGTAGTATTATAGCGTATTTTGTAAAGCAATCTACTGTAACTGTAACAGGCTACTGCCTAGTTAGTCCTTAGTTACAGAAAAACCTTAGCTTACCAAACTGGAACACCAAAAAGGTTCTGAACTGGAACGCCAAAAATCCTCTGGGCTAGAACACTAAAAACGGTTCCAGACTAGAGCGCCTAAACCCCCTAGTCTAGACTACCTTAGGACTATAAAAACCTTCTAAGTAGCAATTAGAATAGGTTACAAATTTACGTCTTTATTTCCTAGCATCTACTCTTAAGGTCTGCCCCTTATAATTAAATTTGTTAAACTTAACTAGGCTAAAGGGCTATTAGTAACCTCTAGCATAGAATAAGTAACTGTCTCTATAACAGTACAGGACATAATAGTACAAGCTATCTAGATAAGACGCAACAGTGTCCCTAAGTTAGTTATTAAGGATAAGTTTAATTAGATAATTATTAACAACTTTCTAGACCTAGAAGAATAACAGATTAAGAAACAATTGCTGTTAAACAGCCTTAAGAGAACGCCTGCCTAGCAAGAAGTATATAACTTCCTAGCAGCTAGACTCTCTAACAATAGGAAAGGAAAGTCTCCTATAAGCGCAGACCTAGACTTAGTATTGCTAGTAAGAAATCTGCAGGAACAAGTTGCAAGGCTTACAGCTTAAGCAACTCTAAAAACCTCTAGCTTTGTATAGACCCCCTTAGAAAGCTTTCTCTTGCCCTAAAAGACTTATAAAGTCTCTAACCTAGAGGCGTATAGAGGAGATTAAAAAGATTACTGTATCTTTAAGGCCTAAATAAAGTACAAACTAGAATACAACAGCGCAAAACTAGGCTCTTAAGCAGGCTATATCTTTAACTGCCTTAAGAGGTTAGTAGCTAGTGTAGCCTTGTCTTAGGTAACCTAGAACCTCTAGAGCTCTAGAGAAGAATCTTAGAACTTCCTAGACAACTAATTTGGCAACAAGCTACACAATAAAAGATTACAAAGGAAACTCTAAACAATCTAATAGAATAAATCTTCCCTCTAGAACTTTAACGCAGAGTTTATAAGGCTAGCCTATAACGCAGGCAAGAAAGACAACAAAGCAAACCTAAAAACAAAGTACCTAAGCGCTATCTAGCTAGACCTACAAGACAAGATAATCTCTATAGAGACTAGACCTAAATAAGAAATCTACAACCTTATAGACAGGGTAGTAATTATTAAAGAAAACTTGTATAAGGCAAAACTTAGTAGTAAGCACACTAAAAGACAGAATGTTAGAGAACCTATAGATTAAGAACCTACAAGAGGACATTCTAAGAAGACTAAGAAAAAATCCTCTAAAGAGAAGAAAGCTAAGTAGGCTACTATAGAAGAGCAGTTCTACTAGAGATAAAACAACTTATGCCTCTGCTGCAGTAAGTTAGGACACTATACTAGTAAATGCAAACTGTTTTTGCCTTTAAAACCTACTAAGGCTGCAGCAGCTAAGGCATAGGGTAAAGAAGAAGAGGACGTGTTAGAAGACACCCTAAGCTTAGAAAACAAGTAACTTCTGTCTAAAGGCGCAGACAAGAGTATAGTAACATAACACTAAAAGAGGACAAGAGATTTTAATAATTCTAGAAGAAATAGCTAGACAGAGAACCTATTACTGTACACACTATTGTTAATAAAATAACAGTTACTTTTACAATAATTAACACTAGGTGTTTTACCTACGCTATAACCTTAACTAAGTTTATTTGTAAAAATAAGTTAGAGCGTAAGTTAATAGCTCTAAGAGAAATTATTAGGATTACTAGAGCCTGTTCTTAGATAAAGACAGCTGTCTAGATAAGAATTAACATTAATAGGCACAAGGAGACACTATAAGCCTATAAACTAGACAGAGACAAAGAATACAACTTAGTCTTAGATTAACTATAGATAAACTAGCATAATGTTACTATTGCACTAGCAAAGAAATTAATATACATCTACTCTACCTAGACGCAAGTAAGAAGTTAGAAGAGAAAAAAACCTCTTTTACTATAAAGTATTATAGTAGCTGCGTACTCTGCCTAGCTATAATAGGGCTAGAAGGACAAGTCTATTTGCCTTTACGCCGCGTTAATAGCAGACATCTAGAAGACTCTAAAAACTAAGCCTTAAGTAGACTCTAGGTTAGTGCTCCTAGATTACCTAAAAGAAGAATACAAAACCTTCCTACGCGAGGAAGTAGACTAACTTCCTCTAGTAAGAGGACTTACTATTAATTATTCTATTAAGCTAGTAGAAAAAGATAAAAAGACTGTAGAGGTGCTGTAGGGCCTACTATATAGCATGTTAAAGGAAGAACTCCTTGTGCTCTAAAAAGAGCTTACTTCTTACCTAGACTGTAGCTTTATACAGGTAAGCTAGTTAAGCGCCTCTGTACTAGTCCTATTTGTAAAGAAGCTAGGGGAGGGCCTATAGTTCTGTGTAGACTACTAGGCCCTTAACGCAATTATAAGGAAAGACTAATACCTGCTCCTACTTATCTAAGAGACCTTAGCCTAGATTGCTAAAGCCAAATAGTTTACTAAAGTAGATGTTATCTAAGCTTTCTACAAGATTAGGATTGCTAAAGAAGATAAATAGAAGACAGCCTTCTAGACGCGCTTTAGCCTCTATAAGTAGCTTGTAACACCTTTTAGACTTGCAAACGCTTTAAGTACGTTCTAGAGATACATTAATTAGATACTGCAGGAATACCTAGATAATTTCTGTTTAGCCTATATAGATAACGTGTTAATATACACAAGTAGGTCTAAGGCAGACTACAAGAAAAAGGTAAAGTAGGTAATCTAGAAACTTAGAGTAGCAGGGTTACACCTTAATGTAGGAAAAAGCAAGTTTAGCGTAAAGAAGACTAAATACCTTAGATTTATTATTAAGGCTAAGAAAAGAATAAGCATAGACTCTAAGAAAGTAGCTGCTATACGTTCCTAGGAGCCCTCTAAGATAGTTAAAGGAATCTAGAGTTTTGTTAGCTTTGCTAACTTCTACCAACAGTTTATAAAAGACTTCTTAGAGCTAGCTACTCTACTAACTAGGCTAACTAGGAAAAGCGTAGCCTTCTACTAGGGCCCTAAACAACAGAGGTCCTTTAATAAGCTAAAGGAAGCTTTTATAGCAGAACTATCCTTAGCAAACTTTAATGTAGAGCTAGAGACAGTAGTAGAATGCAGCGCCTTAGAATAGTTAACTAGAGGAGTACTATCTTAATATAGCAAGGACAAACGTTTCTAGGCTGTAGCTTACTACTTAGCAAAGAACACAGCTGTAGAAGCTAACTACACTATCTATAACAAAGAGCTGTTAGCTATAGTTAAGTGCCTAGAGTAGTAGAGAACTAAACTTTAGAGAGTAAAGCATTTTACTGTGCTTACAGACTATAAGAACCTAGAATACTTTGCTACTACACAACTACTAACAGAAAGATACGTCTACTAGGCAGAGTTTCTTAGTACGTTTAATATTAGATTCTAATACTGCTTAGAAAACGTTAATAGTAGAGCAGATGCCCTTTCTAAGAAAGAATAAGATTTCTTCTAAGAAAGAGCAGATACGCAGGTATAGTTCTAGACCTTCTAATTGTTTACTTCTACTTTAGAAACTAAAAACAAAAAAGACCTAGTACTTACTACTTTCTTTACAGCTTAGTAGGAGGATTTGCTATAACAGGAGGAAGAGAAGATAAAGTAGCTCTAAAACGTGCTTATAAATAAAGATGCTGCGTTAACTACTTTCTTCTTAGCTTAGTAGAGAGACATACTACAACAAGAGGAGGAAGAAACAGAGTAGCTCTAAAACGTGCTTGCAAACAAAGATGCTGCGTTAACTACTTCTCTTGCAGCTTAGTAGAGGAATGTACTATAACAGAAGAAGAGAGAAATAGAGTAGCTCTAAAACGTGCTTATAGACAAAGACGCTGCGTTAAGAGAAAGAGACGTTACTTAAAGCTAAAATACTAAAGATTACTCTATAGTTAGAAAGAGAGCGCTCTGAAACGTACTTGCAGACAAAGACACTATGTTAAGAGAGAGGAACGTTACTTATAACTAAGGTACTAGAAAGCTCTTTGCACTAGGAGACGCTCTAGATGCTACTAAAGGAACTGCAGTACTATGCAAGACTACGCTTAAGTAAAGTCCTTACATAAACAAACGCTCTAAAGAACTAACAGAGCCTGCTATTAAGAAATTATAAGAATAGGCTGTCTACACAGATAAAGCCTACTAATTAGCAGTTAACGCTGTTAGAACAAGATAACAAAAATTCCCTCTGCATCTAAGCCTAAAAGTTTCTCTAGCAGAGTATAGCTTAGATAACTTAAGACGCCTACTCTATAGAGAGCGCAAATAGGTACTAGAATACGTAAACCTGCAAACGCATATTATCTTAGAAGCACATAACTCTCTAATTACTAGGCACTTAGGCAGAGAAAACATATACGCAATATTAGCAAGAGACTACTTCTAGCCTAGAATATCTTTAAGTATCTAGCAGTTTGTCTAAAACTGCGCAGTGTGTAGCAGGTTAAAGCTCTAAAAAAAACTTAAACAAAAACTGCTACGCCTACTTCTACTTTTAGTCTAGATATAAAAGGAATTATTAGTAGATTTTATTATAGGCCTTTTGCTAAGCTATAGAATGTTACACCTTAAAGTAGTTACTAACTAGCTAAGTAAGAACGTAGTGCTTATGTCTATTCTAGACCTAGAAGTTTCTACTATAGTTAAGGCATTTATTAAGCAGGTAGTTGCGTACTACTAGCTCTTAGACGCTATAGTGTCTAACAGAGAGTTATAATTTGTAAGTAAATTCTAGACTTTACTCTACAATAAGCTTAGAATACAAAGAAGAGTCTTAATAGTATACTACCTCTAGACAGATAGCGCTACAGAGTAAATAAATAGTATAGTAGAAGCCTACTTAAAGGCTTTTGTAAACTAGGACTAGTTAAACTAGGCTGCTCTATGCCTACTAGCACAAATTGCAATAGCTAGATAGAATGCAGCGTCTACAAGCGTTAGCCTATTCTTTCTCTAGCACAGGTACAACACAGACTCTATTTAGTTAGACCTAGAATAGACTGTAAAGAACTAGCACTAGTCTAGCAATAATAAAAGAGCTACTGCTAAAGTAATAGTAACTAAGATAAAAGAAACAATAGACTACGTATAAGTAAAGATAGTAGAAGCATAATAAAAACAAAAACGCTAGGCCAATTGTTACAGACAGAAAGCCCTAAAACTCTGTATAGGAGATAAAGTATAGCTCTAGTACAATTGCTCTATATCTAACAAAAGACCTTTAAAAAAGCTAGATTAGAAAAACAAGAAATACACAGTTATAAAGGTTATCTTCCTACATATTGTAGAGCTAAGCGTGCCTTCTAGGGTGTACCTAAGGTTTTACGTTAACTGCCTCTAGCTTAATACAGGTAATCTACTTCTACACTAGAAGTCTAATAACTAGCAACTAGAAGCAATAATAGAGAACAAAGATGTAACTAATAATAAGTTTCTTGTTAATTATATCTTTGCAGAACAGCAGAAGAAAAAAGAGTAAGGTATATAGCTATAGTACCTTGTAAAATAAGTAAGATATACAGAACTAATATAAGAACTATAAGTAAACGTTACTAACACTATAGCCCTTGCTAAATAGCTAGACAATACTAGAACAGAATAAGACTTAGATAAGTTGTTAGTAGGGCGCCTGCCCTTCCTAACTACTAAATAAAGTATATTAGAGAAGAAAAGGGGAGGAGGAGAAGAATTACAAGTACGCACAATAGGTATAAGGACAGATAACAGTATTATATATAGAAGAGATTAGTAGAAAAAAGATAAACTTAGAACAAGCACAAGAAGAACCTAAAGCATAGGAAATAATACAGCAGTGCACCTAGTTATGTTTAGAAACAATGCCTAACGCTAGAGAGTAACTAATAGAAAGTATGCAAGGATACTGCAATAGATAGAGCCTAAGACTAAGAGTACTAGTAGAAGGTAGAGAGAGAAAAAGATGCCTACATCTATTCTATTAGCTAACCTGCAACTACCTTAGCTAGTTAACAGCTAGGACATAACTAGCAGTTAATAGTTCTTAGGCTCTAGACATAAAGAACTTAAATGCTAAATAAGAGAACTAACGCAACAATCCTACTAAGCGCCTGAAATAACTTAGGAATAAAAAGAGAAGAGTCTAGAAGCTTAGCGTTAACAGATTAATAGCTAAAGAATACAAGAGGAAGAGTCTAGATTAACTCTAGATATTTAGCTACTTAAGCTAAGCAACAGCTAGTTAAGACACAGCGTAGCACAAATCTTTAGAAGGCCTAGAAAAACCTAAGGAAGGGGTATAAGATTCTAGTATTAGGACTGCGCTAGACTACAAAGGCTAGCAAGAATATTAGTGTACGCAGGAAAGGTACAGCTATAAGAACCTATAAGCCTAAGACGTAGAGCGCAACATCTAGTCTAATACATAAGCAGTATTAAAGAATACAAGATTAGTTTTACAAAGTCTAAGCTTAGCAATAAGACAAAGGTAGAGACTATAAAAGAAAGTTTATTACTATAGAAATTGCCTATAGGCGCTACACAGGAACTACAGCAAAGACACTACACGCTAGAGCCTACCTCCCTACTATTAGAGGGCGCAATAGTTGCTATTACTAAATAATTAGTCTTAGCCTGCACCTTTACGTTATACGTAGGCTTCTTGCAGATGTTAGACTCTATTACATTAAGGTAACAGAGCAGCCTATTAGTAGTGCAGAGAGCGTTGCTAACGTAAGAAACTTAAAAGCCTACGCTAAAGATCTATATATTATGCTCTTTAGCTTAATTAAATGTTAGTAGAATATACATAACGCCTTAGGAAAACAAACTCTAATAGAGAGGAAACAAATTAAGAAGAACTTATATTAGTGTAGAGCTACTATACGCTAGCGCTAATATTATTAAGCTTATAAATAATAGTGTCCTGCTTAACAAAAAGCTGCTAGAGAAGCTAGTAGATGTCTACTAGGACATTAACCTTGTTAACCTTGCGCGTTAGACTCTAGTAGCTAGACTTGTTGCTACTACAAGACTTTGCCTAAGCAGCCTTAAGCTTATTAACAAAGTTAGACTAGAGACTAGTAATTGTATACTGCGTTAACAGCTGCTTAACCTTAGGATTGCAAGCAAGCGCGTTACAAAGCAAAATAACTACAATTTTAAGGTAATTGTTAATCTAAAAAGCTATTAGAATTAACCTAAGAAGTAAGAGAATATAATAGTTAACTTACAGGCCTGCACGCAATGTAAGCGTTCTTGCACTAAGAGCAGGTGCTTTTACTATAAGTAATTGCGCACTTAGACTTATTACCCTTAAGCTAAGTAATAGCGCAGCCTAAACAACACAGTAGGTTAAGCTTAGCCTTAATAACAATGTCTAGTCTGTCCTATTACTAGTTAGTAACATGCCTAGACCTAGCCTAGCGCCTTAGATATAAAACTTATAATAGAGGAGTTAGCAGTATAACGCTTAGCTAGAGAACTGTAAAGAGTGCGTAGGCTTAGCATCTTTGCAGATAACAGCACAGGCAAGAGAGATGCGTAGGTTAACAAGAAGAGTAACGCGCAAGCAATATATATAAAAGGCAAGGCTAATATAGTATATAGTGCTACCTAAAAAGAGAAGTAAGGGTGCAGAATAACAAATCTAAGTAGAGTAATTTTTGTTTTAATGTTTGCGCAGGTCTGAGCGCGCCTAGCGCTAGAGTAGAGGGATTATGTAATAGGCTGCTGCCTAGTTAGTCTTTAGTTACAGAAAAACCTTAGCTTACTAAACTAGAACACTAAAAAGGTTCTAAACTAGAACGCTAAAAATCCTCTGGGCTAGAACACTAAAAACAGTTCCAGACTAGAGCGCCTAAACCCCCTAGTCTAGACTGCCTTAGGACTATAAAAACCTTCTAGGTAGCAATTAGGATAGGTTACAAATTCACGTCTTTATTTCCTGGCATCTACTCTTAGGGTCCGCTCCTTACAGTAACTATAATAGTGTTCTAGGCTAATCCTGTAGCAAGGTCTTTTAATAGTAGTAGTTCTATTATAAAGTCTATTAATATGTTAGTCTAAGGCTTAGTTTAAAGCTCTATTAGCTGCATTTTTCTGTAAAGTGCGTGTGTACTGTGTTTGTTACGTTAATAGTCTATATATTTCTTAATATAAGCGCTTATTTTATTCTTTATGTTCTTAAACTAGTAATTTTATTAAATTAGTTCTATAGTTTAGCTTACTCTAGGATAACTATATACTATGTTATTATAGTGTTGTTGTATAATTAATTTCTATAGTTCTTCTAGGATATTAACTCTAATCTTTATTATTAGATTGTTAATGTATTTTACTAGTCTAAGAGATCTATTATCTTATCTTTTAAGAATACTTAAGCTGTTAATAGTTTTAGTTCTAGTAATATCTAATCTTTAGCTAAGAGCGTCTACTCTGCTATTATCTTTTCTAAGTATATAGACAATTTTAAACTTATATTATTCTAATATCTCTAACTATTATACTTGTCTCTAATTAAGTACTTTAGTAGTAGTAAAGGTTGTTAAGTTTTTGTAGTCTAAGTATATTATAAGATCTAAGTAACTTTCTACGTAAATTCTCTAATATTTAAGTGCTACTATAATTGCAAGTAGTTCTTTTTTATATATATTATAATTTTCTTCTAGTAGTGTAAACTTTTGTAAATAGTAGGCTATTAGATGCTATTTTCTATCTTATTCTTGTTTTGCACACATTCTAATTGCTAAATCTAATGCGTTAGTTTTAAATCTAAGTAGTTCTCTACTTCTAAATGCTATAAGGACAGGTAGTACTATATAAGCGTCTTTAAGCGTCTTAAATGCCTAACTTTATTCTTCTATCTATTTCTAAGGTATATCCTCTTATATAACTTTAGTAAGTAGTATAGTAATTAGTAAGAAGTTCTAAATAAACTGTTAATTAAAGTTAACAAAGCCTAGAAAAGATTAGATGTTCCTAACTGTAGTAGGCGTTAGCTAATCTCTAATAACTTTAATCTTGTTCTTACTTATTTATACTCTGCTTTTTCTAACTATATATCCTAGAAATTCTACTTCTTTCTAGTGCTATTTACATATGTTAGAGTCTACTACTAAAGAAAACTTTTCTAGTAGTGTTAGAATTGTATAAACATATTCTGTGTGTTTTTTCTTATTTTTTAAATAAATAAAGATATTGTTAAAGTATGTAATAATAAATATGTTAAGGTGTTCTTAAAGCACGTTATTAATAAGTGCTTAACACGTTACTAAAGCGTTAGCAAGACTAAATAGTATTACTAGGTACTTGTAGTAGCTGTAGCGTGTTCTAAACACTATCTTTTATTCTTTGCCTTTCTTTATGCAGATAAGGTTATACGCGCCTTTTAGATCTAATACTATAAAGATCTTTATATAGGCTAGTTAATCCTATAGTTCTAAAATATTAGGTAGTAGGTATTAATTCTTAACTATAATGTTATTAAGTTTCTAAAAGTTAATATATAGTTGTAGTTTACTGTTCTTCTTTAGTACAAATATAATTAAGTATCTAGCTAGTAATTCTAATACTTAGATAAAACTTTTCTTTAGGTTTACTTAGATATACTCTTAGAGTACTTTTAGCTCTTTTTCTAACAATCTATAGATTAGTCTAAAGGTTAGCCTTTTCTCTTCTTCTAGGATAATCTTATAGTCCTACTCCTAATGCTTAGGCAGTGCTTCTAAACCTGTTTCTTCTAAGAATAGTTTCTTAAACTTTTTGTATTCCTTAGGTATGTTAGAAGTTACACGTTTCTCTAAAACTTGTAACGTATTAGTATTTTTTTCTCAATTATCTAAGTTAACTAGTTGTGTCTTTAACTGCGTCTTAGTTAAAGTAATATTATTAATTATCTTTTTATCTACTATTAAACGCTACTAATACGTAGGCTTAGAATTGGTTATATTATTGTAATTTCTTAGAGAAATAGATCTCTTCTTTTAGTCTATCTGTAGGCTATTCTTTTTAAACTATAGAAGTCTTAATATAATGTTATAGGCAGCTAATCTAAAGACGTCTAGACACATTTTCTATTTAGTTCTTTAGATATTAAGTTCTATAGTAGTCTTATATCTAATAAGTAACTTATTAGGCATCTGCTCTCTATTTGCAATATAAAGTTTATATAATTGTTGTTTCTAGTAAGGTTAAAGCCTAGCTAGCTCTTAACAAGGTATTGCCTAAAATATAGTTTACTTGTAATTTTAAATTTAGAAGTGCTTTTATTCTTTTTCTATTAACTTTTACTATAAGTTTAATAAGCTTAGCAGAGTTAATTGCGTTACAGCTCTAGGTCTCTTTTTAGAGTTTAGAGTTAACTCTAAAAAAGACTTGTTCTTTTTATATTTATTAGCTTCTTTGTTATTATAGTACTTCTTACACTCTAGTTATAGGTAGAACTACTAGGTGTAGTTTATGCAGCTGCTGTTAACAAGCATTCTATTAACTATACTTTCTTTCTCTAATACGTTAGAAAAACTTTTTATGTTTTGTTTGTTATATAGGTAATTTGTGTAAGTATCTTTTAGGTAATTGTACTACTAGCACTTACAAGGTTTCTTCTGCTAAAGAAAGTGTTAATTAACTTTACTACTATAATGTATTAGGTAGTAGTTACTATTATACGCTGTCTATAATAGAAGTCTATGTTTTAGATTATAAGAATTCTGTAAGTATTTGTTTATAAGCAGGATTTAATGCAATTTGTTTGCCTTTCTATCCTAGTACTCTACAGGCATAGAGTTTAGTACTAATGCTTACCTATTATTAGTATAGTATGTCTACTTTATGTGTAAGTTATAGTACGTCTTATATAGTCTGTCTACGTCTGTCTCTTAACACAGTTCTCTAACTATTGCATTCTAGCGCACTAGTTTAGGGCTAGCTAGTAGTAAATGTATATCTAGCTTGTCTAGTATAAGCTCTTAGTCTTCTTAAGTATTGTAGACTCTTATAGTCTCTTATTAGTCTTATATCCTATAGATTCTGTTTCCTAGGTGTAGCAATTGTTTCTTCTCTATAACTCTATTTGTATTTAGAAAGTACTTATTAATCTAGAGGGTATAATATACTTATAAGGATTAGTAACATTATTCTATATATTCTTAGTTAACTTTATTAGTTTAGTTATACTAGTTATAAATATTTTATTATGTTTAAGGTAGAAGTAGTTCTATCTATTAGAATTGTTTAATGTTATAGTTTTGTTTCTAGTTATATAATAACACAGAGTTAGTTAAGACCTAGTTATTAGTTAATATAGTAGAGGTGTCTTCTATCTATCTTATTATTAGTAGTCTATTAGTTATTTAGACAATAGGTTAATCTTTAATTACAATCTATTCTTTAACATCTTTCTCTAAAGTGTTAGTTAACACGTTAAGCTAGCGTATAACTTTGTTCTTAGAGCAATAGGCTTACGTATAGTGTCTAACCTTATTATAGTTATAATAAGTAATTCTATTCTTATTAGGCCTATCTTTTAGTAGTTGTTTCTTTAGATAACTTTTTTATTCTAGGCCTTTGTTAAGGTTGTCTAAGTGCATAGCTTTAGGTCTATACCCTAAGTATACTCCTAGTAGGCGTAGTTAATAAGTTTCTTATCTAGAGTAGTAGTGCTGTTATCTTTTGTTTAGTTGTGTTTATCTCTAATATCTTTTATTTAGGCAAAATCCTTTATGTCTCTGCAGTAGACGTAAGGAGTATAACCTATCTTTAAGTGCCAATTTTTTAGAGTTTGTTATCTAGGCAAATAGCTTTATTCTAAAGTTCTTTAAGAGTAGTAATATATATTCTACTACGCATAAGTTTAGCTTATATAGTAGCCTTAAGGCCTTGCTTATATATACATATTAGAGTAGTGTTGTCCTACTAGATTTGTTTAGTATATTGTTAAAAAACATTAGTATAGTTAGTAGCTAATTAGGTTTGTTTTAGACTTTAGATTTTTTGTTCTGCAATTACAGATTCCTTAAGAGGTAAGAAGATCTGTTATAGGCGTGTCTTAAACGTATACTAGTCTTCTATAAGGTTAGTGTTATCTGCGTCTGTAATGTTATTGTCTATATACTTCTAAATAATTAGAAGTACCTATTTCTTAGCGTTGCCTCTTATGTAAGTTATAGCAAAGATAACTTTATTATTTTTCTTAATCTTATCTCTTTCTACGTAGAAGTGCCTGTTAAACTAGAGAATCTAGGTCTTAAGTTTGTTATAATCTCTATAGTAGAGGTTAAGCTAGTTAACTTTAAGTCTAGGTTATTCTACTTAGAAATGCTTAGGTGTATATATTGCAATATTACTGCTTATTATAAGAGTAGTTAAAGTATTAAGACTGTTAGTCTAGTAGTAAACAATAAGAATGCTAGTATAGACTAAAGGTATAGCTAAGGTTAGTTTTTGCAGATAGGTGCAGAGTTGCTTTAGATATAGGGGGTATTGTTACTAAGACAGTAAAGGCTAGGGCTTTCTAAAAAAAGTAACAATAATTAAATAGCTAGTTACTAACTAGAGCGTCTGTAACATAAGTTAAACACAATAATCTATAAGAGTTTATTATAGTTCTTATATACTTAGTCTTTCTTATAGTTCTTATTGTTCTTAATCTTTATTGTAGATTCTTATAGTTTCTTGTCGCAAGAAATAGTAAGACTAAATAAGACTAATAAGAAGGTTACGTAATATGCTTAGCGTGCTATGTCCCTGCACTAGGTTTAAGTCTTGCGACCTGTCCCCTTGTTTATTTATAACGTCCTGTGTTCCTTGTTAGAGGTTTGTAACAAAAGACTCCTTATAAGTCTACTACTACTACCTTCTCTTCTCTATATCTTTATACTATATACTCTATATTCTAGAATATTCTAGCTTAAAAATCTATTATTACTAAGTAGAAACTACTAGAAGCTTCTAGAAAAACAATCTTAAGAAAAGTTTAAGATTTCTAATAGATATATCTTCTTATTTATTAAGTCTATACTAAAAGGTTTAATATAATATGCCTAGACCTAAAAGAGTTTCTATTTTAGATTAAAGCTTTAATTCGCCTCCTTTAGAAGCTAGCTATTTTATTTTCAAAGATAATCTATTTAATAGAGAACTTCCTCTTCTTAATAGTAGTAATAAGAATAAAGATAGAATTAAAGTAAACTGTACAGATTAAAGTTATAATTCTAAAGTTAAATAGCCTATTAACTATACTAATTTAATTATGCATTATAATAATAAGCATAAGAGTCTAAATAGAGGGATAGTAGATATAGAAGAAAATAACTTAAGTATAGAAGATAGCTTTTCTTCTAATATTTCTAGCTCTATCTCTAGTAGAATAGCTAGAAAGAGGCCTATTAGTAACTACTTTGTTAAAGAAGAATATAGAGCTTTACTTCTAAAGTTTATAGTAAATAAGAACTTACCTTTTAGTTTAGGAGAAAGTACTAGCTTTAATAATTATATTAAGTATTTAAAAGAAGATATTCCTACTTGTAGTAGATAAACAATTAAAGAAGACTTAAATAAACTATATAATAAAGAGATAAATAAAGTTAAAGATAGATTAAGTAAAAATACAAGTCGATTTTCTATTACTATAGATAAGTGGAACTCAGGTAATAATATAGACTTCTTAGCAGTAACATTACACTATATTAATATTAACTTTAAGCTAGAAAGTCTTCTTATAGGCTTTAAGTCCTTAGAAGAATATACTAGCTATACAGGAGTTATTTTATACAAGCAAGTAAATAAGATGCTACAAGAATTTAATATTAAAAGAAAGGTTATAGCTATTACTAGAGATAATACCTCTTCTATTAATAGTCTAGTAAAAGAGTTACAAGATAATTATAAATTAAATCTAAATATTAATATAGAAGATAATAGATGTGTAGCATATATTTTTAATCTAATAAGTAACTAATTTCTTATATTTATATTATTTATTCCTTATAGCAGAAAAGGCTTTAATACTACTATTAATAGTCTAAAGCAAGATTAAAACTATCTTATTCTCTATACAAAGTACAAAGATCTCTCTAATACTATTAGAAATCTAATTACTACTATTAAGTATAATCATACATTAAAAAATACTTTTAAGAAGCTAGTAAAAAAGAACAAGCAACTAAACTATAATAATATAGGTAAAGAAAAGCTAGCTAAAGATAATACAACTAGATGGTTATCTACTTATAATATGCTTAATAGATTTATCTATTTTAAAGAAGAAATAAACGAATTATTATCTCTTATAAGAGAAATGCCTACTAGTAGAAAGAAACAATTAAACATAGATAAGTTTAATATACTAGAAGACAAGTAGAATTATATTATATATCTTAGAGATTTATTAGAGCTATTTAGAAAGCCTATAATAAGATTTCAAGCTTCTAGCTACTCTACTATCTCCTTTGTAATACCATATATTCTTAGGCTACTAAGAAAGCTAGAATCTCTTTATTTTAATAGAGAAAATAGTATTAATTTTAATATATTTATTAAAACAGCTATTAAAGCTTCTTTAGATACGCTTTTAGAGTACTATCCTTTTAATAATACTAGAAGCTTAGATTCTAAGCTAGAAACTCTTGCTATAGCTACTGCTTTAGATCCGCACTTTAAACTTCAACTTTTTAGCAATTTATTTTCTAATAACTTTACTATAGAAAGTAGAGTTAAAGAACTACTTCTAGAACTATATTATAAATATAAAGAAGAGTATAATACTACTGCTAGTAAAGATAAAAATACAGATACTATAGATAGTATATATAATATAGACTATTGTAGTAATAACGAATTTTATAGAGAATATAATATTAATACAAATAGAGAAGAGATTCATTTATACTTAGGAGAAGATACTATATCTAAAGAAACTTCTATAGCAAACTATTATAACGTACATAAGCAAGATATGCCTATTATTTATAATATAGTAAGAGACTATCTTGCTATTCTCTCTACTTCTAGTTCTAGGGAGTCTACTTCTATATAGTTACTAAGCCTAGAAATAAACTTATATCTACTACAATTAAGCAGTATATAATATTAAAGTCTTAGAATATTATAGAAAAAGAAGAAACTAAAGATAATAATTAAAAGCAAAATAGTTTAATTAAGCAAGTAAGAGATATAGATATAGAAAGTACTACTTCTATAGACTCTAGTACAGATAGTAGCTCTACTAGCACTATAATAGAGCTAATATAATAAAGTAAATCTAAAAGAAGTAACATAAAATAGTTATAATTTAAATTTAATATAATAAAGTTAATATATTAGTAAGTATTTAAGAGTCTTACTACTTAGTTAGAGCTATATTATATATATTAATAAAAAGAATATTAAAAGCTTTACTATTAAGAAGTCTTAGAAAATAGTAAGGTTATATATTATAACTACTCTAGTATCTTAGTAATTAATTTCTCTTCTAGAGGTATTAGATATAGACTAATGTTATATAAATAAATATTAACTATAAAATATTTTATCTTATATTACTACTTTATATAGTTGATCTTTTAGCTATCTAATACTTTTATACTTCTATATATATTACTTTCTAGTTTCAAGTACTAATAGAATAAAAAAGTATACTTATATCTTTTAGTTAAAGGATATATAGTTCTAAAATAAAATAATCTATTTCTTCTAGCTTTACTTTATCTAATACTTAATATTCTAAAAAAATAGAAGTTATACTAATAAATTAAGTATTATCTAGGTCTAAAGCTTAATATATATACTCTAATTATAATGCTACTATTTATATTCTTATTTTAGAGTTGTAATTATTATATATACTAGGTAATATATACTATACTTACGTAGTTTTATTTTAGTTTTAACTCTGGTATATATAGCTTAAAGTATACAATAATAATAGTATTAATATAGTAATATACTTATTTTCTACTATACTTTTAGGTTTTTGAATAAAAAATATAATACTCAAAAGTTACTATATAGTAAATAGTAATTACTATTTTTACTATTGTAGTAAATTACTATTAGTAAATTCCTATAAATAGTTCTTTACTATTATAGTAACTTACTACATTTTCAGGCATAGTAATTACTATTTTACTATTATCTGCATCTATGCTGCACAGGCTTGTTGCTCGCAATAACGACGGAGTCGCTGTTAGGCCTAAGCAGTCTATTAAGGTGCAATATTACAGACGTTAGGCCGCCGCAGATTACCACAATTAGGCTAATTAGATTAACTTTAAAATTTTTTAACGTGCACAGGCTTGTTGTTGTAACCTGCCTCTTACTGTTACTTAGGTAAAGATTCTAGTAGCCAGTTGTACGTTGACCGCTAGACTAGCACAAGTAACAACTCCTACTTATATGTTATCTGCACGGGCTTGTTGCTCGCAATAACGATAGAGTCGCTGTTGGGCCTGAGCAGTCCATTAAGGTGCAATATTACAGACGTCAGGCCGCCGCGGATTACTGCAATTGGGCTAATTAGATTAATTTTAAATTTTTTTAACGTGCACAGGCTTGTTGTTGTAACCCGCCTCTTATTGTTACTTAGGTAAAGATTCTAGTGGCTGGTTGTACGTTGACCGCTAGACTAGCACGAGTGACAACTCCTACTTACATGTCATCTGCACGGGCTTGTTGCTCGCAATAACGACGAAGTCGCCTTTGGGCCCGAGCAGTCCATGAAGGTGCAATATTACTCGCTAGTCTACCTCAGACGCAATACTTAAAGACAGGTTCGTCAGCCATTCTTTGTGGATGTCAGTCTTCCATACTCTTCACAATTGGGACATATTCCACCACAGTCTTACACCGTACGTCGTCAAACCAACTTCTAAGAGTTCACTGAATACGCCCGCTCCGTCTAACACGCCCCAGTACGCCACTACGTGTCCGGAGCAACAATGCAGATCGCTACCTACATCGCGCTCGCCAGCGCCCTATTATGCCCCGCCTCCGCCAGCCCCAACGTCGTCAAAGATTTCTTCGTCCACATGTTTGAAAACCCTGTGCTCACTGCTTTTTACGACTCCGAAAATCACCAAATTGGGGGAACCCGATATGAAATTGGCAATCCTGAATGCTTCTCCCCGGGACCAGCGCACTTGGTCAGCTTCCATCAGGCCGGTGGCAGCACGCATGCACAGGGTCCATACTGCCTGATCGCCCACCATGACAGCGAATGCACGAAGTCCAGCAAGGGAGACGCGAGTCAGGAGTTCCGCAGGGTATTGGTAGGTGTCTTCGACAAGCACAAAAGAACGGGTCTCCACAAAGACATGGTCGAAGCCGCGGCGTATAAATGGAAGGAGGGAGTTTGCGAGTAGGTCTTCAAAAGACTAACAACCACATGAGGATCAAAGATGGAGATCAAACACTTTTAATCTCCCACTGCACGGCACACCGTGCAAAGCATCGAAGTGAGGGGGAAGAATCGCCATGTAACCTATCCTATCGCTGAAATCGATTAGTTAGTGCGCAAGAAACCGTCTTTTCGCCATTTAGCACGAAAGTGCACGGTCAAAGATGAGCCATCTGCCCAACCCCCGCAGCCCCCAAGTTTCACAGCAATTTGCGATAAAACAAACCGTAGTAACCTATTGTGTCTTATACACTACCTGTAATCTGGGAAATGTTATTGCCTACCCCTAAAAGCAGTATTACCCACCCCTATCTTATAGCAATAGAGTACCCTAATTTTAAGAGTTAGTAGAGAGTTAAATAGTGTAAAGATAGAGTAAGCATTACTAACAACTATACTTCTATAGTAGATGTAATAGTAATTGCCTAGTAATATTAGGTAACGCGCATAAAGAAGATATATAAAAGACTAAAACAGATCTAGCTACGCGTATATAGTACAAAACAGGCACTTTTGCTTATAGAGAAAGCCTTTTTGAATATAGCTTTTATATAGTCAGACGTTATAAATAAGTATAGGCTATAGTAGTGTCATAAGCTTAGGACACGCATAAAGAGAGATATGTTAGTAGAGAAGTTTTAGGCTAAAAAGTACTTGTATAATTAAGTATACCACTTATTTTTCTTAATACTAAAGCTATCTTGTAATTGTTTTACGTCTGTGCGCAGCGTTCTAGCAAGTAACGTTAGCAGCTAGCTAACTAATTAAATAACGCTTAATAAAAATATAATACAAGAAGCTAGCTTAGCTAGTAAGTTTCTAAGAATCTGTGTTAAGTAACCTAAAGATTAGAATTAGCTTGCTACTCTAGAAGTAACACCTAAGCCTAGTAAAGCTAAAGGTAAAAATAATAAAGATGTTTATTATATAAGAGTAGACAGCTAAAAGAAGATATATCTACCTAGACAAGCTAGCTTGTTATAGTCTAGTAATTATATTAGATTACCTAGAGATAAGCGTTACTTATCTTACTTCTCCTCTTATACTAATTGTATTAACTTAAAAGTAATAGATAATACAGAGACCTTACTATTAAAAGTAAGACTAGGACTTTAAAGGGCCTCTATACTAACACAATTAACTAAAACAACTCTACTACTAGCTATAAGAACAAGCTAGAGGCTATAAGGATAACAACTAGAAATTAATTAAGAGGCTAGTAAATACCTTCTAGAACAAAGACGTTAAGATTATAACTATTAGCTAGAGAGTAGGAAAGGTATATACGTACTAATCGCTAATCTTAACTTACTAGACGATCTCTAGTTTAACTTTAAGAAAACCTTCTTGCTAAAAGTAGTAAAAGTACAGAATAGTTAAAAAAGCTATAAGGTAATACAAGCTGTAGTAATAGTAGCTACAATCTATAAGCTACTATTTAAGTAAATAGACTTAAGTAATCTACCTCTACTACTAAAGATATAGACAGCAGCTGCTTAATTATCCTCTTTAATCTATATTTAAACTAGCCTTAAGGAAAGAGCTAGAATAGTAAAATAAAGCTAGAATATAGACTAAATTACTAATTAACAAAGCACTAAGTAGGCTACTTCTACTAAAATAGGTATAGACCTATAAGAAGAATTAAGATAGGAATCTTCTAAAATACAAGGCTTAGATTATTATAAGAGATAATCTACAAGACAAGAATACCTTAGACTTAACTTATACTACTACTCTAGCAGCAAATTTTTTTAGAGTAGCAATTACTATTGCAGCTTACTTTAACCTAGAGATATTATTATACAACGTAGTTAAAGTATTTCTTAATACCTTAATTACTAGTAACTACCTAGTATATTGTAAACTACTAAAAGACTTTAAAGACGCAGGTATATGCGTTAGGCTTAATTAAGCCCTCTATAGACTTTAGAATTTACTACTTCTTTAGCATAAAGAATTTGCAAAAACATTAAGATTACTAATATTATTAGCAGCAAAGGAGAAACTAGGCCTATTCTTTACTAATAATCAAAAGGTTCTAATATTCTTCTACGTTAATAATATCCTTCTAATATTCTACTAAAGCTCTAAGTTTAATGCTAAGAGGATTTGTAATAAAATTCACGCTAAATACAAAATATAGGAACAAGGTAAAGTATACTAGTTCTTTAGAATTAGAGTACTTTAAGACTATAGCCTTAGGATAATTACACTAATACACAATACGTATATTAAGAAAGTAGCTAAGAAGTTTAGATTAACAGACTCTAGATGTCTAACAACACTACTTATATTAGAAGAACTAATTAAGATTTAAGGTTAAGTAACAAAAGTATAGATTAAAAGGTACTAAAAGAAAGTAGAATTAGTTCTATATATAGTAATTATCTTAAGACTAGATATATTATTTGCAGTATTAAAGGTCTTACACTTACTTACTAATCTAAGTAAGAAATATATAAAGGCAGCTAATTAAGTAATAACCTACCTCTGTTAAACCTAATAGGAATTAATTAAGTACAGTACCTCTAACAGACCTAACCTAACAATCTGTAGAGTTATATTATTTATAGATAATCTAGAAGCCTAAAGATTCTTATATAGTTATATTATTCTTTGTTTTAGAGAAGTAATACTATACACAGCTACTAAACAAAGTATAATTACTATATAAACAAAAGAAGCTAAATTGCTACGTCAGGAAAACACAACGTTGGCGACATCCGCGACATTAGCGACATTGTTAGAACGGTCAACCAGACAGTTTTCAACTATAGTCTACGGTGCCTAGCTACCCCTATTTGTTCTGGCCGCCTAATCAGACAAAAACGCCCAAATTGATCCACCTGATCTACTAGACCCACCTGCCCCACCCGCGCAACTACGTAATTATTCTAAAAGCCTAAAATATAGAGCTTAATTCCCTCTTTAAAACGCACTATTCAGAATTTTTATAGCTGCTCTAGTTGCTGAGATGCACAGCAGTGAAGTTTGTAACCTTTTAATGTTCTTTGCTAAGGCTTGTTTTCGCTAAAGCTCTAGCACTTTAACTAGATAATATATTATATTTTTTTTTAAAGAAATAGTAACTAAAGTGTAGATTTTACTTTAAGGCTGTTTTATCTTAATATATTATAGTGTGGGCGTTGAGATCTACTGTGTTAAACGTACTTTAAAGTTTTTTTAAAAAAGTTTATAACTTTAACGCGCTATATCTTAATAACTAGAGTAGCTAAAAAAAATCTGAATAGTGCATTTTAAAGAGGGAATTCCGCTCTATATTTTGTATTTTTAGGTTACTTACGTAATTATGAAAATACAGCAATACAGTCACGTGAGTAAAATTGGCAACATTGGCAACACTGGCGACACTAGCAACACTAGCGACACTGTTAGGTTGCTAGCGACTTGCTAGCAACTCGCTAGCGACCAGAAGTAAGTGGGGCGACTTTGGCAAATTGTCTGGTAGACAGTATTGCTGTTGGGCCGCCGCGGGTTGCGGCGATTGGGCTGATCAGATCAATCTTAAATTTTCCTGACGTAGCTTTAGAGTAAGTATCTAATAAGTCTATAGCTCTAAAGAGATTCTTTAAAGAACTACAGTTTAATCTTAGTAATCTCTAGATAATTTAGTGTAATAATTAGCAAACAATCTACTTAGTAGTAGTAGAGAATAAGAGGATTACTACAAGACTTATGCATGTAGATATTTAGAATATATAGCTAAGGCAGGAATACACAAAAGGATTGTTCTTAGTTGTAACAACACAGGTTAGTACAGCTATTAGAATTAAATTAGATACGTATTAGAGGTATATAGGAGTGCGTGTTAAATTAAGAGACTCTAGATTAGCTGTATACCTAAAGGTCTTGTACAAACAAACAAGAGAAACTTGTCCTCTATCTAACATTATAGGCTTATATTTCTACTTGTTATAGTAACTAAATTAGAGCGCTATTAGAGTGCCTTTTAGCTCTATTCTATAAAACTTCTTTTTTTTATTTTCTTTGCTAATTCGCTTATTAAGGTATAAGATATAATATATGTTTATTATATTACTCTTCTTCTTATAATTAATAGTCTCTATTAATTAGATCTAAATTAGTGTTTTTGGAGGTATCTACTACGTAGCTTTAAAGTCTTTATTAGGAAAACTACAAATGTAGCTAGCTAGCTAACCTGCTGCTACCGGCTATTAGGCCGCGGCGATACAGCTAACCCGACAATTTGCTAATATAGCCCTAGTCTCTGTTTTTCGCTGTTGTTCTGCTAGCGACTAGATAGCTAGTTGCTAGTTCTAACAAAGTCGCTAGATCTAACAAAGTAGCTACACTAGCTACTTTTGCTTACATGACTGTATTATGGTAATTAGGCTGATTCTGTAAGTATACTAAAAAATACAAAATACAGGGCAGAATTTCGTCTCTAAAATGCACTATTTAGAATTTTAATAGCAAGCATAGTTATTGAGATATAGCGCGTTGAAGTTATAAACTTTTTTACAAAAAAAACTTCAAGTACGTTTAATACAGTAGATCTAGGCGCCGACTATATAATAAATATATATTTAAACGTTCTAAGGTAGAATTCGCGATTTAGCTACTATTTTTTAATCAAAAAATATAATATATTATCTAGTTAAAGTACTAGAGCTTTAGCGAAAACAAGCCTTAGTAAAGAATATTAAAAAGCTACAAACTTTACTGCTATGCATCTTAACAACTAGAGCAGCTGTTCTGTAACTTTTTTATAGTAAAGTAGAACGCGTTAGCTAAGATAAGAGCTATGCAAGCAGTCTAAGAGGCTTTAGACTTAATCTAGGCAGGTAGGGTGCAAGAGACCTTAGAAGTCTTCCTAGCTAAGAGAAGTCTTAGACATCTCTTGATACAATAAATAGTAGAAGAGCTGTTTTGTATACAATAGTCCTCTCTCTTCTATAGGGCGTTGCGTTGTTATACATTAAGGTGTATAGTGTCTAGCACTATAGCGTAATATAGAATAGTAAGTATAGAAGGTAACAGATTACAGAAATAAGGGTATATTAGTAGCTAAATAAACTATAACCTATCTATATCTAGTTAGATCTTAAATTGCCTTAGCTATTAGAGGCTAAGTATACAATTCTAAGAGCTAAGATTAAGGATTAGAAAGAGGCAGTTTAAAATCTTTTAGCTGTTAATATTTAAGTGCAGTTAAATGTACTAGGTAACTAATAAGGTAATCTAATCTTTAAAACTGCGTACCTAAACCTAGAAGAAAAGCTTCTATATAGGTTGCTATAAGGCTTAGGAAACAGATAAAGTAATTTAAGAATTCAAAAATAGAAAACTATAGGCGCTAGTATTAACAAGATTGTTAAGGCGTAAGCTAATATCTTAGTTATAAAGAAGTGTAGATATTAGGAAATAGAGACTGTAAAACAAATTAGAAAGGTTAAGGTTAGATATATTATAACAGCTTAGGCCTAGAAAGGAGTTTCCTTCTAGGCGCTTCTGTTTCCTATCTAATATACCTCTTTGCTAGGTTACTCTTAAGTATCTTTATACTTATTATTCTCTCTAACTTTAGTCTACTGTATATACGCCTTTGTGCAGTTATTAGTATAGTATTCTAGGTAAATGCAATTGGAATAGTTACTAGAGAACTTATATTAGTTAAGTTTAGAAGTCTTTCGTAGAAGGCGTACTATTACTAATTAATATGCTAGTATAGGATTTATAGAAGCGCTATAAGTAGAGTTCTAATATAGCTCTAGAGTAGGTTAGAGTGCGTACCCTACAGAATGTTTAATAACGAATAGTACTATACTAGAGGTAGAATTAGAGGTATTCTTTTACTTTATATTGTATATAGTAAGGTTCTCTACTATCTAATTAAGAAAGTTCTTCTATTAGTGCTAAAAGCCTAAATTTAGGGCTTATAAATCTAGCGTAATCTTAGTCTATAAGTAGTAAAACTACTCTAAAGAGGGTACTTATGCTCTTACTGCAGAACTTAGGAATGTAGCCTTAAAAAAGGAGAAGGTTTCCTTCTTACTTATAAGTAATTAATTAAAAGCTGCACAGTTTTCTACTATCTTATTGCCTATAATAAAATAGAACTTAAGTAGCTTAATTATTTGCTTAGCGTTCTAGAATTACTCTTAATTAGTATCTAATAGATACTAAGGCTTAAGATAGCCCTTAGCTAGTCTAGTAGTATAACTTTATACTAAGGCTATTCTTTCTCTTTTAGTCTAATAGTAATCTAAATTAATTTAAGTTAATGCTAAATAGACGCCTACTATTACTAGAACGTAGGATCTCTTCTATTACTTAGATTATTAATATTAGGTGTCTTCTCTAATTGCTAAGTTATACAGGAACCTTTGTAGTAAAAGAAGTGTTTAGATATAGACTTAGAAGCTAAATAGTAGAGTATAGAAGAGTTTAGAAGAGTTTTAGTAGTAGGCAGAAGTTGTAACAACGCAGGTAGGTACAGCTATTAGAATTGAATTAAATACGTATTAGAGGTATATAGGAGTGCGTGTTATATTAGAGATTCTAGATTAGCTATACACCTATAGGTCTTGTACAGAAGGACAAGAGAAACTTTTTCTTTATCTAATGTAATAGGCTTATACTTATAGTAGGCGTAGCAACTAAGTTAGAGTGTTATTAAAAGGCGTTTAGTGCTATTCTACTAACTTCTTACATAATCTGTTACTAAGCCCTTTATAAGGTATTAGATATAATATATATTTATATGTGTTTGTTATATTACTTTTCTTCTTAAAATTAATAGTCTCTATTAATTAGGTCTGTATTAGTATACTTTTAGATACCTTCTAAAATTCTTTTAAAGTCTTATTTACCTTAACCTAGAATTTCTAACAACGCGTTATAGCTATTTGTTATTATTTTACTTAGTGTAGTAGCGCGTTTGTTATCCTAACTTTAACTTAAGTTTCTTAAGTATATATACAAGGCTAGCCCTTAAGTATACTTCTTCTTAATACTCTCTCCTCTACGTTTGTATACTCTAAGCTATCTAAGCCTCCTCCTAATCTAATTACTAGCTAACTGTATAGTAGATACACACAACGCCTATTTCTGTCTCTTCTAAGACTTATCTTCTAGCCTATTAGGTTATTTACTTATAGGCTGCAAGAGCTTTTACTTACAGTTGTTTTAATATTAAGTTTAGATTCTATTAAGATGTGTCTAAGAAGTATGCATACTATACGCTCTTAAATAAGAAGTGTTACCTAGTTTTCTAATATATAGGCTAAGAGTATAATAGCCTTTCTAAGGCCCTTTACTACAGGTTTGCTACCTTAGGTATAGACAAGTCTAATAAGGTAGTATTAGAGTAAGAGGCTAATATCTAAGTAGCAGTATTTTAGTTAGCTACTACTATATAAGTAAGCACTATATAAGTAGCTAATATAAATACTGCTAACCTACTTATTAGTACTTATTACTAGAGAAAGGAGCTAGCTAGAGAGGTTAGAGAGATAGCTAAGGAGGTTAGGGCGCTTAGGTAGAGTATAGCTAGGCTAACTAGTATCGTTACCTAGCTAGTAGATATTTTAGTAGTATTAAGAGCAGATTAAGTAGAGAAGAAGTTAGGTAGTACTTGTAGCAGGTAGAGCTATAACAGAAGACAACTAGGTAGTACGTTCGTATCTGCACCTAAAGAATTAGATAGTTAAGAGCGTTCTACTGGTAGTAATAATAGTCTGCTATTAGATCTAATAGAAGATTAAGACTCTTATTATTAATAGTTATTACCCACTAGTATAGTATTTGCAATATTAAGTTTGATTTCTCTAATATAATTGTCTTAAAATGCTATAAGATCTTTAACTTCTTTTGCCTATGCTATAATCTACTTAGCTATTACTTAGACAGGTCCTAGCTGTTTTAGATAGCGTTTATAGAACGCTTGCAATATATATAGAGCTTCTATAAAGTTTAATATATTATACTAGGTAGGGTTAAAGTTCTAGCCTACCTGTTTTACGTAATACTTAAGGATAGAGCAGTACAACTTACTAGCTAGAATCTCTTCTACTTCTTATTTTTTAACGCCTTAAATTAGGATGCTAGATAGGTTTAGGCTTAGCTAGCTAGGCAAGGAATTGTTAGGGTTCTTGTAGAGTATGTCTAGAGTAAATACGTTATAGATTTTAGAGCTCTTAGGCAGCTTTAGTTAGAATAAATAACTAACTTATTCTAAAACTTTAAAGAGGCTCTTCTATAATTTAGCAAGTTTGCAACTTAGGTAGGTAATAGATAGGTTTTAGGTTAAAAGGTAAACCTTGTTACCTACTAACTAATAAATAAGTTATTAATATTTATTTACTTTAGTAGCTATCTACTACTACGCCTTCTTTATATTATCTTTAGCTATACACTAGGCTTTATATATATAAGTAGCTGAGCTTAAAGCATTCTTAACGTTTATATCCTTCTAGTTTAAAGTAGATAATAAATAATTCTAGCTCTATTATAGGTTAGATCTAAACAGGAGCTAGGAAGGTGCTATACTAATTGCAGAGTGTAGTAGCGTTACCTAGGCTTAATTAATTATTAGCGAAAGGTTACTCTACTTATCCTAGTAATAAGATACAAAAGGCCTTAATTGTTTATTAATATACTTGATTCTAATCTTAGTTTGTCTATTAGACTGTTTGTAGTAGGCAGTAGAAAGCTCGATTTGCACGCCTAAGATCTAGCAGAATTCAGACTAGAATTAGGACATAAACTAAGGGCTACAATTAGACACTATGCTTTTAGGCGTGTAGCCAAATTACTATACCTATTAGATAAACAAGTAAGCTATCTAGAAAGCGTTAATTGTTTTATAGTAAGGAATAGAATTAGCTTGCTTTAATAGGCAATTAATAATAACTAAAACTTAATTATAGCTATAACAGTCTTTTAGAAATATCTTAAAATCTATACACAGATACTATATAGGCCTATTAGGAATTAGTAACAGATAGAGAAAACCTTAGGATTAGAGCTGTCTTAGATAGAATCTTTAATAGGAAACATAGTTTTATACATAGCGTTTACATATAGCTTCTATGCCTTGCTAATAGTATTGCTAGGCTAGAAGCTAATACGTTTTTATAGCGCTTAGATAAGCAGTTAATACCTAATTATATATAAGCCTCTTTAATTAGTTAGGTATATAAGAGAGAATCTTTAGGTATATAAAGGCGTAAGTAATATAGTAGTAGTTCTTCTTAGACGTAGTATAGCTATAGCAGCCTAAGGCGTTCTTCCTTAAAGAGGTAACAATTCTCTACTAGCAGGGCTTTAATTAGTTCTAAAGACTTAAGGTTTAGTAGGGCACTAATAGATTAGGCTGAAATAACTAAAATAGCAACCTCTAGATAGGTATAGACGTAGTTCTAGGCTAGTTTAGAGTTAACCTAGTAATTTAGTTGTTTAAGTCCCAAAAGTACTTAGAATCTGTTGTTTTGTTAGGTAGCCTTAACCTTACTAACGTCTTGTTCTCTTTAGCTAAGGCTATTAGCTCTCTTGTTTAACTAACTAGGCATATACTTAATGCAGAAATTAAAAAAGGTAATAATCTCTGCCTATTAAGCTTAACGTATATAAAGAACCTTTATAGTTATAAAGTATTTTAAAGAGTAATAATCTAAATATACCTGGATTTAGCTCTGTATAAAGGTAAGTTTAGCTCTCTACTTCTTAAACGCTTTTAAGATAGTAAACAGTTCTTTATTATATATTCCCTAATTAAGCTTAGCTCTAGATAGAGCGTAACTATAGAAAGCTATAGGGTACTACTTGTTATTAGGGTACTTCTAAAAAAGTACTCCTGCTACTACTCTATCTAACGCGTTAGTTTCTAATTTTGTATTATACTTAGGAAAGAAATAAGATAGTATAGAAATAGCTAGAAGCAAGTCTTTAATATAATCAAAAGCATATTAGCAGCTAGTAGTCTATTTAAAAGGCGTAGCGGGACTCTAAAGCTTTATAATTAGCTTAGCTACACAAGAGAAATCTTTAATAAATTGTTAATAGAACCTAGTAAACCTAAGAAATAACTTAACGCTAGTAGCTATAGTAGGTTTAGACTAGTTTTAGAAGGCTTCTACTTTATTAGAGTTAACTTTAGTACTATTATTTGTTAAAACGTAACTTAGATACTTTATGTAAGTTACATAAAATTTACTCTTTTGTATATCTACTTATAGCACTGCAGGGCGTAGATACTCTAAGATCTTTTAGACGTATTCCTAATGTAAGTTTATATCCTTAGAGCAAATTAGGATGTTATTAAGGTAAGTAATATAGAATTTATTAAGGTAATTAATTAGTATATTATTTATATAGCGCTAATACGTAGCTAGCCTATTATATAAACTAAAAGAAAGAACCTTATACTTATAGATACTATAGTAGGTCTAAAAGGTAGTATACTCTTTAGAGTTAGAATCTATACAAATTTTGTGAAAGGTAGCTCTAATATTAAACTTTGTAAAGATCTTAGCTTTAGAGGGGCGTAATAGCAGCTTATTAATATAAGAAATTAGGTAGACGTTCTTATGCGTAAGGGCGTTAATCTTTTAGTAGTCTATATAGATACGTATATCTCAATTAGGTTTGCGTATACAAAGGATAGGTAATGTAAAGAGACTTTAGCTAGCCTTAATTAAACCCTTCTAAAGGTGCTTTTAGACGTAGACCTTAGTAGCTTTAAGCTCTTTCTAATTTTACTTATATAGGAGACTAAACGCATTAGGTAACAGTTCTTTAAGGATAATCTTGTAATTATATAGACAATAAAGAGGTAATTAATTAGCTACTAACTTACTAAATACGTTCTAATACTTGGAGTAGCAGGCAGGTAAACACTTATCTAACTAATATTAATTGGCTGCGTTGTTATTAGAGGCAAGAATCCTATTAATCTTATAGAGGCTTATTATAGAGAACTTGTTCTAGAGCGTCTTTATTATAAAATAGAACGTATTAGCAGAAATAAGAGCTATACAAGTAGTTAGAGAAGATTTAGACTCTAAGCAGAGATGCTTAGTTAGGGTATAAGAAATCTCTAAGATTTTTTGTGCAGAGAGAAGCTTTAAGTATCTCTTAATACAATAAAAAGAAGAAGAAGAATAAGAAGAACTGTTTTAGATATAATAGTCTTCTTTCTCTTATAGGGCGTTGCGTTGTTGTACATTAAGGTAGATGTAGCTAGCACTCTAGCTTAATATAGAATATAAGTATAGGAGGTAAAGAATTATAGAAATAGAGGTACTTAAATAGCTAAATAAACTGTAACCTATTTGTGTCTAATTAAATGTTAAATTGTCTTAACTATTAGAGGCTAAGTATACAATTCTAAGAGCTAAGATTAAGGATAAGGAATAGGCAGTTTAAAATCTTTTAGCTGTTAATATTTAAGTATAGTTAAATATATTATGTAACAAAAGAAGTAATCTAATCCTTAAAGCTGCGTACCTAAACCTAGAAGGAAAGCTTCTATATTGGTTGCTATAAGGCTTAAGAAATAGATAAAGTAATTTAAGAATTTAAAAATAGAAAACTATAGGCGCTAGTATTAAAAAGAGTATTAAGGCGTAAACTAATACCTTAGTTATAAAGAAGCGTAGGTCTAAGGATATAGAGACTGCAAAACAAATAATATAGTAGAGCGTTATTTACCTCTAAGGCCTATTGGATTTAATGTAGAATTAAATATATTATTATTAGGTGTGTGTGTTAGTTGTTGTTCTCTAATAGCTCTTTAGCTATTATATCTTATCTATGCTCTTAGCTGTGCCCTAAGCGTCCTTTAGACTTACTTCCTATATTACTTTGCTATATCTCTCCCCTAATCTATAGAAAGAGGCCTCTTCTCTTTTATACTAAACGCAAAACTAAAATACTTAAATAAAAAGACTAACTCCTAAGGAAAAACAACTCTAAACGTTTTGTAACGCTAAAGTAGTAACTAACAGGCCTTTAGTAAAGCAGTAGTGCCTATTTACAATCTTTTCCTATCTCTTTACGTTACTATCTAACTCTCTTACCTAAACGCTAAAGCACTATTAGCCTATATTATCCTAACTTTACCTAGTATTATAAAGGCGTTGCCTAGGCAGACTTGCGTTACAACTGTAAACACTTTAGACTGCTTCTATTACAATAAGTCTTACGTTAGCTAACTTTACTTTACCTTTTAGCTCTACTCTCTTTTAGCTACTTGCTTTGTTATTTAGTTTCCTGTTGCTCTTATTACTAGCTGCTTACTCTACGCCTCTCTTTCTCTTAACCTACTTAACGTGCAACTTTACTGCTGCTATACTACAATTAGCTACTTAACTTCTCTACCTTATTAACAGGCGTTCTAACTAGCTCTAGCTTAGTTTGCATTATCTGCTTGTTACTCTCCTACCTTACTACCTCTATTTGCTTTTAAGGTAACTTATTTGTACGCAGCTATACTACTTTGCTCTAGCGTACACTCTACTTCCTTACCTACTTAGCTGCCTCTTTCTATAATCTAGCGCATTCTTACTTCAGGTCTCTAAGTTCCTAGCTTAGCTGTTACTAATAGTTGCTTAGTTAACGCTTTACCTTTAGTTAATTAGAATTTTCCTAATATATATGCCTAACACTTTCTTAGCCTCTTAGTTGTACCTTGCCTTTATCTTTAAGCTATAATAAAGAATAAGCTTGTTCCTAGGCCTAATAGAAATACTCGCTTTCTATTTTATAGGTACCTAGTTAACTGTTCTAGCTACAGTAATATAATTAACTAGAGTAAGTGCTAGTTTATTAATAAGTTAAGCTAAACGCGTGTTAACATTTGCTCTAGTTAAACTAAACAAAGATAGAAAGCTAAGCTGCCCTCTTATTACTAAGCTCTAGTTAGTTTTTGTTGCCCTTAAGTCTGCAGGAAAAACATTTAGGCCTTATCTATTACTACTTGCTATTAGCTCTTATTTAGGAGCTAAGTAAGCAAGCTTAGTTGTTAAGACTAATAGGCCTCTACATATTAATAAGTTGCTTTCTACTCTAGGCAATTACTTTAGCCTTAAGGATAAATCTAGAGCTAAAAAGTATAAGATCTATAACGCTTGCATTAAGAGCTTAATTCTAAGCTATACTAACTGCGCTATTAATATAGCTTCTATTAAGAGTAAGTCTAAGCACTTATGCAGTTGCTGCGCAAGAGCTAGTTAGACGTTTAAGTCTACTAGCTTGTATATGCAATTTAGGTTCTAGAGTAAGCTACTAAATAATAGTACTTGTAGTAACTGCTTGTTCTCTTCTGCTAAAGAGTAGTGTTTAATAAATTGTAAGTAGCTAACGCCTTTTTAGTTATTTTTTTTTATTATTTTTCTAGAGTTATTTACTAATTATTTGTAGGCGCTCTAGTTATTCTGCGTAGCGTTAAGAGCACTAGAGCTGTTAAGCCCTTCTATATTACTCCTAGCCCTCTTATTCTTAACAACTTGCCTTCTAAGAATTTGCGCAATTGCAGTTTGCTAACCCTAGTAAAGAAGCTTAGTAGCTTTAGGGCTCTAAGTAAGTCTAGTCTACTAGATTTTGCAAAGTTGTTAGCTAGGAAGGCTTGTTAAAGCCTAGACTTTAATGCTAGCAAAGTCTCTAAAAACTCTTCTAAAGCTAGCTATAACTCTAAAGAGCTCTTAGGCACTCTATCTCCTAGTAAGCGTTGCATTTCTAGTCTATCTATAAAGGGCTGTAGAGTTAAGAAGTTGCCTTGCAAAAAGGCTTAGTTAGATCCTAAGTTAGCTGTAGTTAATAAGGATGTTAAAGAAGATGCTAATAATACTATTAATGCTATTGCTAATAAGGCTTTAGCTTAGCTTAATGTTAGTAGGCCTTTAACTAGTGCAAAGCGTAGCGTTAATAATACTAGCCTAAAAGCTAGCAATAGCAATCTATTAGTTAAGGATATTAATGTAGATGCCTTAAGTAATAGCTTAAGTAGTCTAAATAACTTCTCTAATAATTAGAGTTTTCTATTATAGATCTTGTTTTTGTAGTAGCTTTTTGTAAAATTAACTCTCCTCTTTTAACGCATCTTTAGAGTTTATAGCTGTGCTAAAAAGCACTACTTTCTTCCTCTCTTATAAAAAAAGAGGCTCTCTTTCTTTTTTAATTTTCTAATTAACTAACGCTCTGTTACTGCTGTTTGTTGTTTTTCTCTTACCTAACTAGCGCGTTGTTAGGCGCCTTGTTTTAACTGCGCGTTACCTAAGCTTTTATTAAATACTTTACTTTACCTTTACTTCTAGACTCCTTTACTCTTATTCTAAGCCTGTTAATTACCTTACTTAGTATAGATTTCTACGCTGCTGCTTAATATTGCCTGCTTATTTACTTCTTGCTGCGCCTAACGCTACCTCTGCCTACTCCTTAATCTTCTTGTAAGTAATAGCCTAGTCCTAAGAGCAGAGTATAGCACTCTCTTACTCCCCCTCTGTCTAGCAAGGCTGCTAAGGCTTTAGCTATAGTATATAGGCTGTTACCTAAGCCACTACTATTTAGAGAGCTATCTACTAAGCCTAAGGTTGCTAAGAGAATTTTGCTAGCTCTCTAAACTCTCCTAACAACTCCTCTACTACTCCTGCCTAACTCTACTGCCCTAGCTACAATTAATAAGCTTCTTTAGCAGCTTAAATACGCGTTGCTTTAAAATACTTACCTGCGCAGTTCTATTCTGCGTCTACTATACTTGCCTATTACTGTTGCTTTAGAGTCTAGCAATAAGTTCTATAATGCAGCATAGTTAATCTCTAAGGGATTTGCCTAGTTTCTCTAATAATAGCCTAGGCTTCCTTAACAGCAACTTAGGCTTTTCTAACAATAATCTAGGCTTTCCTAAGTTGTCTATTAAAGTTCTAACAACTCCCTAGACTTATAGTAAGCTAGCTAAGCCTTAGGGCATAGGTAATAGCAAGCTTTAAGCTTAGATTGCTTAGTATTACACGCTAACTCTAACAGCCTCTTTGCCTACCCCTTAGTCTATTACTTAGATATCTCCTGCAAAGCTAATCTTCCTTAGTTATTATAGTAATAAGACTTCTAAGCTGTATATCTATAAGAAGGTTACTTCTTCTTATAATACTATCTTTAACTAGCGTAAGCAGTATTTAAATAACTTGTTAGCTGTTTTAGGCTAATTTATTTATAGTTATAGCAATATTATCTAGCTAAATAACTATTAAGGTTATTACTTAGCTCTAGCACATACTTTTTAAGGTTAAAACTAATAGAAAAAGCCTTCTCCTGCTGCTTGTTAACTGCGCCCTGTCTTCTAAGCTTATAGAAGAAAGTAGATGTATACTAGCTATTTAGTTTGACTCCTTTAATATAAAGACTAATAGAATCCTAGTTAAAGAGTACTTTTGCTTAGGTATAGGCTGTAACTTTCTTAAGGACAACCTAGCTACACTTATTCTATATTACAGTTAGTCTGCCTATATATATTTAGACCTAAGCTAGTATAACGTTTAGCCTTATAGCTATTGCGCAAAAGGCAATTGCAAATATGCTTTTAGTAAGTGTTATAGTGTTGTCTATAATAGTAAGCAACTGCTCTATAGTACTTGCACTAACTACTTTTATAATATAGGCTTTTGGGCTTATTCTTATATAGGTAAGTTGCTAAGTTCTGTTTAGAAACTCTTTTTCCTAGAACCTTATTTAGAATTGTGCTAACATTGTAGTATCTTAGGTAATTTAAAGCAATCTATTAATTAAAATAGCCTAGACGCTTATAACATCTTGCTAACGCTGCCTATTTCTGCTGTATAGAGTGTTAAAGAATATACGTCTTGCTCTTAGTTTCTTGTTTTAACCTGCTAGGCTACTATAAGGTTTAATTAGAGTTTGTTTGTTTAGGGTAGGCTGCTGCGCAATATAGCTAATAATAAGAGCTATTGTAGTAGAGGGTCTTACGTAACTAAAGAGCTGCTAGAGCTTTCTAATAATAGTAACTCTAATTTTAATCCCAGTTAGGCTGTTAAACTAGATTCTAAATCTAGGTCTAAAGATAAGGCTAGTAAGTCTATAGATACTGTTGCTTAGAATAATATTAATAATAGAGATAAGATAGAGGTTAACGTTAATGTATCTGTTAATGCTAGCAATAATGCTACTGCTTCTTCTAAAGCTTTAGTATATTCAAAAGTTTAGGCTTAAATGCCCTGTAGCGTAGCGCTAATATAGCTTCTGAATAGCAAATGTATAGGCTAGTTTTAACAGTGTTACCAAAAGACCTGTAGGATTATTATAAGTTGCTTTGTAATGTAGCTTTTCTTGTTGTCTACTTTTGTTCTTATAGATGCTTTAATACTATTTTAACAACTTTGTATTTAAATCTGTTAAAGTTTAGGTTTTTTACAATGCGCACTCTAACAGCTCTTTAGCGCGTCTCTACTAATTGTTCTAAATCTAAATTTTTATTCTTATCTACCTTAGTAGCGTTCTTAAGCCTCTTAGAATACTAGCGCGCTACTAGTTCTCCTACTAGTTATAGGATGTCCTGCCTATAGCTAGGAAGCGCCTAGTCCTTAGTCTTGTTAGTAGATAGGCTCTAGTTAATAAGCTTTAGGTCTACTTTAGTGCGCTAATAGAACTTCTTTAACCTATTACCTAGCGTGTAGCTTTAAAATAGTGCTCTATTAAGCTTCTTAAGGTTGTACTACTTCTTCTCTCTAACTTTATGTATTCTAAATAGCTTCTGCTATTTTAGAAGAAACTTGCTAAGCACTAATTAGTTGTTGTTGTAGTAGGAATCTCTAAGCAAAACTAAGTCGCTAACCTTTAGTTTATCTGCTCTAGTAACTCTGTTCTTATTAAAGTAGTCTTTGTTATTGTTTCTTAGTTAGACTATTCTAGCGATAGACTCATGCAACCTAATATCTCTCTTTTTAAATTAATAAGCTCTTATAGCTAAGAGCAAAGTAGTATTAGTTACTTCTTTCTAGAGTAAAGTCTGCTAGGTTAGTATACACAATTTAATAGGCAGTACGTGCTTACAACTACATATAAGAAACGCTAAGGTTTTTCTAGTTACACGCTTAACACTAGTCTAATTAGCCTACAGAACGCAGTCTAAGTAGTTAACCTATATCCCGCTAAGCTTCTTTAAGGCATCTACTATAGGCGCGTATCCTTGTTTAATTAAGCCTTAACCCTGTAGATAATAGGCGCTAGCTACTACTCTATAGATTCTTAATTGCTGTTGCAAGTTAATTAGTAGATGCTTGTTTTTAGAGCCTCTATTAACTAAAATTTTAAGTAGTAGGCCCTATTAGCAGAAGACTTTTTGTTCGAGAAACTTAACAATAGATACTAAGTCTGCGTTTAATAGGGCTTTAGCTTTAGCCTACTACGTTATAGTGCATTAGGCTACTACAAAGAACTTCTTGCCTCTAGTAGAAGGTATATAGACTACGTCTATAGATATCTAGCCAAAGGGTATTATTAGAGGAGTTGTTAGCTAGAGTTCTTCTTAAACTATTACTAAAGCGTGTACTTAACACTCTAAGTATAACTTAACGTAGGACTTAATATCCTTATATTATCCTTCCTAATAATAACGCGCCTATACCTTGCACTATATGCCTTTCTTCTCTTAGTAGCCTAATTTATTATATATAGCTTTAATAATAGCTAAACGTTTGTTAAGTTTGTCTATAATTTGCTGTAGTAGGCGCCCTCTAGTTAGTATTAAGAACAAATGCCTCTCCCTTACTATTAATTTAAGTGCTCTTCTTGTAAACTTTCTTATTTTAGCTCTTAAAAGACTATTAGGCTGACAGTAGAATAGAATATAATAAGCCTAAGCCTAAGAGTCTTTGCTATAGGCTTTATCTAGCAGGTTTTTCTTAAAACTAACGTTAGCCTTACATACTCTGTAACGTAGATTATATACGCGTAGCTATAGGGTAATAGTAAGCTATACTAAATTTAAATAAGCGTTAATAAAATCCTTAATGTCCTCTTCTAGCTTATTAGGTAGCTTCTATTCTAGCTCCTTAGGTCTTCTTAAAAGAGCGTTAGCTACCACGTTTTTCTTGCCTTTAATATAGACTATATTAAATTTCTATATGTTAAGAAGTACTAGCTACTATATAACAAGGGCTTCTAGTAAGTTAGTTACACTTTGCTAAAGCTATGCAACTAGCGTCTTTGCGTCTGTTTCTATAATAAACTCTACTCTGTATAGGTAGGTCTAAAACTTCTTTAGCGCTAGAAGTAGAGCTTTACATTTGTATTTCCCTAAGTCTTAATTTTGTTTAGATTTAGACTAAACTCTACTTTTGTACTAGATAGAGTGCTAACAACTCCTTAGATTTAGCTGTATAAGAACTGCGCTCTAACCCTTTTTACTACTATTAATAGAAATAACAATTAGGAGTAACAGCTTATTATAAGAGATAGAGACAAGTACTAGCGTAGAGTATAGCGCGTGTTTTAATCTGTCTATTGCGCCCTGTTGTTCTAAAGACTACTTAAAGAGCGCGTTCTTGCGTAGTAGGCAGAATAGCAGCTCTAAAATAATAGCAAAATACTTAATCTATGCTCTATAATACACACATATACTAATAAACATTTAAACGTCTTTTTAGTCTCTATAGAGCGGCTAGGAGAGGATTTTCTTAATTTTCTTGTAATTAGAATAGCAGTCAGCAGCGTTAACCTAATAACCTACTACAATTATTAACGCGTAGTAAAAATCTAATTTATAACCTAATATTATAGCTCTTGCATATTTAATGTCTACTAACATAGCGTCTATATAACAGAGGTGCTCTACAACGTATTTTCTAATACCTAGTTTAATCTCTATTCTATTGTAGTAGCACTTTAGTCTCTTAATACAAACGTTATCTAAGTAAGGTCTACAGTGTTCTAGAATATAATCTTAGTATATCTTAGTTATAACGCGTACAAATTTAGCAACTAAATTTGTTATACCTATAGGTAGTATACACTAGCGCACTAGTCTAATAGGTGTATAAAACGCTGTTACGTTCTAGAAGTCTTTGTGCAACTCTACTTAGTTATATTCTAAAAAGAAGTTAAGTAAGCTTATAATTACGCAACTAGTAAAATCTTCTGCAAATTTATTTAGATTAGTTAGTAGGTTTGCGTTACAAATTGTAACTTTATTAATCTTTTGTGCGTTGTTAATAAGTTAATATTCTTTGTCTTTCTTAGCTACTAGAAACTATAGGTTTTAGTACTAGCTTTTGCACAGTTTAAGAGCCTCTTAGTTAATACGTTTCTATACTATTTTAACTACTACTTCTCTAAGTTTTTAAGGGATAGGGAACTAATTAGCTTGCTACGCCTTGTAAGGAATAGTGTTAATTTTAATTAGAGGTACTACCTTATAGCTAACGTATCTTAATTTGCTAAAGTCCTAGGCTAGGGCAGCTTCTTGTTAGTAAAGTAGCTCCTTTAGTATAGCTTGTTCTTATAGGAGCAAGTCTAGAGAGATCTTTATTTTTAACAGGCGTTTAGGCGTAAGCCTTGTGCCTCTAGGGAACTTTGCGTACTGTAGCTTAAAGTAGCTTAAGAATAGAGCGTTCTTTTTGTTTAGTACCTGTTAAACGTGCGCACGCTCTTTCTAATCTTTATACCTACTAATATCTCTTAGAGCCTGTTCTAAGTTATCTACTAGCTGTACCTTTTAAGCTTTTGACTTGTGCAAAGTACTAATATTAAAGAAAACATTATTTAATTGTAAATTAGTTATGCGCTTTAGCTAAATTATTATTACTTTAACAAGTAACCTCTTCTTACTAGTTGTTTTACTAAGCTCTTACTCTTAGAAGCTCTTAGCACTAATATTAATCCTAAGACTCTAAGAGAGCTGCCTTATAACACTTGCTATAATATTTTAAGAGTAGTAGCCTACGCTGTTGCTAACAAGCATGTACATTCTATTACTGTTACTAATAATAATAGATCTATTAGGCCCTGCGCCTATAGTGCTTACACCTAGCTACTAGAAGAACTGTGTTTTTAAGAGAATAATTAGTAATAAAGATTTCTGTTAGAGCTACTCTATTACTAGCTTTATTACTAGCTAATTATTACTTAGGGTATTATAGTCTATTTAAAGCTGTGTTAAGTTTAATTAATAGTTCTAGTCTAGCTATGCAACAGGTTTAGATAGGAGTAAAACGCTAGCAATTACACTTCTCTAACGTTTCTTATAAGAGGCCTAGAGTAGAGTTCTAGAGCGTTAATCTAATTACCTCTTATGTACATAAATCTTGTACTGTGTTTGCTATTCTTGCTAAAGATTTAGTAGTAGGTTAGCCTATTAGTAGCGTACTTAATTCTAGCTTAAGCGTCTGTTAGAAAGAGATTACCTAGGATAATTAGGTTTGTGCACTCTTTAAGGATAAAGAAGCTAGTGTAGATTTTAATCCTCCTAATAGTAATAGGTACTTTCTAAACAATACCTAAGAACTCTTTAGTTAAACTGTTTACTACTACTATTTTTGCAGTTCTTATACTCTTTAGCAGAGACGTAATTAGAAGCATAGCTTGTTTTACTATTTCTCTTTTTATAGTATTAAGCTCTGCGCCAGAGTTAATAAGGCTAAGAAACTAGGTCCCCTTAATGTTAATAGGTACTTTTAGGCACTTTCTCCTAAGGTGCTCTACGCCTAAGGCTTAATTATACTCTCTCTAACAGTAAGTAGGCTTACAGAAGTCCTTGTTAGTAGTAAGCTTAAAGCTTAGTTTTTTATTGCGTTAGATGTGCCTTTTAATCTAGCTAATCTCTAGGTCTAACTAGTATTTAGTATTAATACTAAAGCACTTACTTACTTTTCTGTTTACTACCTTAACTAGCACGTAGTCTAGGAGTAAGCTCTAAGTTAGCAAGTTAATACTAGTTCTTATAGTAGGTTAGTCTCTATCTAAGTCTTTGTTAGCGCTTTTAACTATTATGTAGCGTGTAAGAGCAACTAAAAGGTTCTTAAACTTAGCTAGCGTGTAGCTTGCTTAGAACAGCTTCTTCTTAACCTCTAGCATATTACTAATAACAGTCTTAAGTAGTAATAGAACTAGGGTATTAAGAATGCGCTAGATAACTAATTAGGCGTTAGCCTTAAACTTCTAGACTAGCTACTACTTCTTTAGGTTCTTTTTCTTTTACTCTACTGCGTAGGTAGGCTTTAACAGCCCTTTAGTTAGTTAGGTAACCTCCTCTATTTCTATATCTCCTAATTTCTTATTACTTGCAAATTAAACTAAGTAGTCTTACCCTAACTTTTTGCTTATAAAGTAGCTGTTATTCCTATCTCTATAGCCTTTTAAGTACAGGATCTTATTAACTAGCTTCTAAGGTAGCTTCTAAACCTAAACCTAACTATATATAGGTTAACTGTTACTGCGTTTTACTTAGTTTTAGCTAATAACTACAGCTAATACTAAGCTGCTGTTAGTAAGGAGTTTCTTAGATTTAGTTATAAGGCAGTCTAACATGTCCTAATACTTGTTATAGTTTGCTTCTAACAGTGCTTCTAAGGTATTAGGCACTAGCTGTATAGAGACTGCGTTGTTCTTAATAGAAATAGAGAGACTAGGTTTACCTATAAATTTAGATTTAACCTTAAGAGAGTTAACGTTACATTTTAGAAAGCGCCTCTTAATCTTAGCTAAAATAGTCTTAGCCTATTATACGTTGCTAAGGCTAGTAACTCTGCCCTGTAGATTGTTAGGTGTCTTCTATTAGAGTATGTTGCGTTTGTTAAGAAAGCACTAGCTGTTAGTAATAAAGCCTCTTAGTGTTAAGCAGTCTTACTTTAAATGCCTAGTCTTATTACAAACCTAACAGTTTATCCTAAAGCTACTTAGTAGTCCTCTGCTAGGACATCTTTACTAGTAACTCTAATTGTTATTTAAGTAGCTGTAGTTCTAGCTGTTACGCTAATAGTTGTTATTTCTTTGTACTTACTACTGTTACCTATAGTTCTAATAGCTCTAGTTCTATAGGGCTAGCTAAGGTATATACAGTTACAGGGCTCTTAATTACTCTTTAGTTTGCTTGTAAACTAAGGCATAAATAACTAGATTGTTTATAAGCTCTGCTTTACAAGAAGTCTATTGTATACTCTATAGCTACTACTTAATAGTTATTTAGTTAAGCCTAAGCTGTAGCATCTTATCTATAAGATTATCTACTTTATTCTTTATAGGCGCTGCACTAGAAAGAGCTTGCTTACGCTAGTTCTTAAATAGAGTACTCTTTGTTAGTAACTAAAGGGTAGCAGGTTAGAAGTTTGTTTCTAACTTAATTCTAGGTTTAAAGTTATTTTGTTGTAGTAGGGCTAATAGTTGTTTAGCTACTAGTTCTACTTTAAACTCTACCTCTAGTTTAAAGGCTTTTATAGCTTCTACTAGATTTAACATACGCGTTTCTTTCTCTACTTCTAGGCGCTTTACTAGATAGTCTTAGATCTTTTTGTACTTAAAGTTCTTTAAGGTGTCTGTTTTTAAGCTAAACTTCTCTAGGATCTTTATTGCGTGTTAGAGCAGCAGTCCTTTAACAAGGTAGTAGCTGTAACAGTCTTTATTAATAGTGCCTGCTTTAATACACCTTTTACTGCAGATTTAAAAGTCCTGCAGGTAGTCTCTAATCTTTAGGTCTAATCTTATTTGGCACTAACCTAGCTAGTGTTTAAAGTACTCTACACGCTCTTCTTGTTAACTTTTATTATTATTTTTAAAGCGTTGTTAGAGGCTATTGCAAAGCTCTCTCTACAAGTAGTTATTCTAGGCTTTTGCATACTCTTTAGACGCCTACATAATAGTCCTCTGTCTTAGCTTATAGTAGGCTACTAGTCTGTTAATTATTATCTAGTCTGTAAAGCTATAGTACTTTAAGAAGTTCTTAAAGCGCTCTAAAAAGTTTGTAACGTTAGTTCTATTAAATAACAGTATGTTTTCTGCTAGGTAAGATAGTAACTGTGTTATGTACAATAAGAGCTGCACTTAGTTAAGAGACTCTGCTAGCATCTAAAAAGCCCTTAACATTAAGTTATCTTAGCCTATACTTCTGCGCCTAGAGTACTCTTCTAATAGCTGTTTAGCCTACTTCTCTAGCGCACTACTTATATTTGCGCTAGCTTCTCTTATTAACTCTACAAGCGTTTGTAGTAGAGCTTTCTGTCTGTTAGGGTATTTAAGGCGTTAACAGCTTAATATGCTATTAAGCAGTTCTGTGTTATCTCTGTGTTACTTTTATAGGCTGCCTAAATAGTAGTTAGAGCTTATTTAAATAAACTAAAGAAGAGTAATAGCTTAGAAGACTAGGATTAAAGTTACTGCTTTGTATAGAGTTGCTAAAAAACTAAAGGCTTAAGCTTTTCTAATGTCTAATAGCGCTTCTATTATAAAGTCTACTAATTTCTTCCTAATTTTTTTATACTTGCTGTCTAAGCAATTGTTAGTTTTCTCTTCTTTCTAACTGCCTGTTTTAATGTCTTTCTTAGTCTGCTCTTAGTTGTTTCTGCTGTTTATGCTCTAGGACTTCTTTAGTATGCTATATACTTAGTAAGGCGCAATAACTTTACACTTTTACTTAGCCTAATACAGCTTTAGCTGTAGCTTGCGTCTTGCTCCTTTAGCTATTGCTCTGCTTTTTAGAGTCTGCTTAATCTCCCTTCTAACTTAATTCTAGTAGTAGCTAATCTAGGTACTTTAGATAGGCGTTGCTTTAGGCCCTCTGGATAGGCGTTGCTTTAGATTCTACTTTCTGTTCCTCTGATCTTAGAGTACTAACTCTATGTCCTTAGAATAGATACTAATTATATTCTAGAGAGAACTGTAGCAGCTTGCTAAACACTTGTTAGACTGTTAAGTTCCTGCAATTTCTAGGTTACAAGGACTATAGAAGAGCGTAGGTGTATACGCAGGTGCGCAGCCTTTTAAGGCCTAGGCTAATAGGAATTTAGAGTTGTAATTGGCTGCTATATGTAGTAGAGCGTTATTTACCTCTAAGGCCTATTAGATTTAATATAGAATTAAATATATTATTATTAGGTATGTATGTTAGTTATTATCCTCTAATAGCTCTTTAGCTATTATATCTTGTCTATACTCTTAGCTGTGCCCTAAGCGTCCTTTAGACTTACTTCCTATGTTACTTTACTACAATAAGAAAGGTTAAGGTAAGATAGATTGTAATAGCTTTAGCTTAGAGAAAAGTGTTTTTCTAGGCGCTTCTGTTTCTTATATAATACACCTTCTAGTTAGGTTACTCTTTAGCATCTTTATACTTATCTACTTCTACAGCTTTAATCTAACGTATATAAGGTTTTATATAATTACTAGCGTAGTATTCTAGCTTACTGCAATTGTAACAACTACTAGAGGTCTTCTATTAGTTAGGTTTAGAGGTCTTAATAGGGAGATATACTAGTGTTAATTAATAGGCTAGCGCAGAATTTATTAGAGCGCTAGAGGTAGTTATCTAATTCAGCTTTAAAGCAGGTTATAGAGCTAATCTAATAGGCAATTTAGTAGTAGCTAGTAATATACTTAGGTTAGGATTGTTCTTTTACTCTATATTATAGGCAGTAAGGTGTTCTACTATCTAATTAAATAAGTTCCTCTATTAGTGCCTAAACCCTAGGTTAGGGGCTTATAGTCCTAGCGTAATCTTTGTCTATAAGTAGTAAAACTACTCTAATAAGAGTAGTTGTCTCTTAACTACAGAACTTAAAAACCAGCTTTAAACAAGAGAAACGTTTCTTATTAAGTTATCTGTAATTAGTTAAAGGCTGCACAGCTTTTAGCTACCCTGTTGCCTATAATAAAGTAGAACTTAAGTAGCTTTATTATTTACTTAGCGTTCTAGAATTACTCTTAATTAGTATCTAATAGATATTAAGGCTTAAGATAGCCCTTGGCTAGTTTTGTAGTGTAACTCTATACTAGGGCTATGCGTTGTCTTTTAGTCTAATAGTAATCTAAGTTAATTTTAAGTTAATCTTAAATAGATATTACTATTAGTAGAAAGTAGAATCTTTTCTATTACTAAGATTGTCTATATTAGGCGTCTTCTTAGATTGTAAAAGTTAGCAGAAACTTTTATAGTAATGTAAGTGTTTAGATGTAAAGCTGTTAGATAAACAGTAGGGTGCAGAAGAGTTTTAAAAGGTTTTAGTAGTAGGTAGGAGCTTGTCTAGTCCTACTAAAGGAGTTTGTCTTTACTTAAGAGAATTAATCTCTACTAACACTTCTTTTAGTTCTTGTTATAATTAATTAATCTCTATTTATATAGGAGTTAGATTTAATACAGCTCTAGGCTAAGGTCTCTTCTTCAATTTCTTAGTGTCTGAATTTTTTGCTTTAGCACTCTATTACTAGGTAATAACAGTTAATATAGAGTCTCGTTAGGTTCCTCTAAGTGTTAGTGCTAGTGCAGCTTTAGGGGGAGTTATTAGCGTTACCTCTAATACTCCTAGGTTATTAATAGTCTCTAAGTCTCTATTCTAGCGCCAAACGCAACTTTTACTAAAGTAAATCTAACTATTATGTTAATAGGAGGATCTAAACCTAAAGGCTTCAGCCGCTAGAAGATCTAAGGGATCCTAACTGTGTTTAATAGATTAAAGGTTATAAACAGATCTAATTCAGATGTTATTCTATGCGTTTTAACGCAATCTTTTGAAAAGTAAATTGAAATATTATCTAAATGCTATTACTAGCAGGACAAAGTTTCTCTTGTAATGTAATAACGCAAGTAGGTATAGCTATTAGGATTAAATTAGATACCTTTTAGAGACATATAGAAGTGCGTATTATATTAGAGATTCTAGATTAGCTATATACCTATAGGTCTTGTATAGAAGAACAAGAGTAACTTATCCTCTATCTAATGCAATAGGCTTATACTTATAGTAGGCGTAGTAACTAAGTTAGAGCGTTATTAGAAGGCGTTTAGTACTATTCTACTAACTTCTTACATAATCTGTTACAAAGCCCTTTATAAGGTATTTGATGTAACATATGTTTGCATATGTTTGTTACAGAAGTCTGTCTAGTCCTACTAAAAGAGTTAAGCTCTTCTTAAGAGACTTAATTTCTACTAGTACCTATTTAAGTTCTTATTATAATTAAGTAACCTCTATAAGAGTTTTAGTTTTAGACTAAGGCTTCTCCTTAAAATTCTTAGTGTCTAATCTTTTTGTTTTAGCACTCTACTACTAGGTTATAATATTTAGTACAGAACCTCCTTAGAGAGCTATTCTAGTTTTTGTTTTTAGAAAAGTTATTAGCGTTGCCTCTAATACTTCTAGGTTATTAATAGTCTCTAAGTTTCTATTCTAGCGCTATACGCAACTATACTAACGTAATCTAAACTATTATATTAATAGAAAGATCTGAACCTAAAGGCTTTAGCTACTAGAAGATCTAAGGAATACTAACTATATCTAATATATTTAAGCCTATAAACAGATCTAATTAGGATAGAGTTATTGTTAGAAAAACACAACGTTAGCAACATCTGCAACATTAGCAACACTGTTAACACAACTATACTACTAGCTACTAGATAGTTCTTAACTATGCTCTGCTGTGCTAAGCAACAATAGTAATGCCTAGTATACTATTATTAGCAGCCTAGTTTGTAGAACTCTTTTGCAAAATAGTTTGTAGTTCTTGTATTTAATATAGCTTTGCACTGTCTGCACAACTATATTGCTAGTTAGCAGCCTGTCCTTAACTGTGCCTAACTATAGTTTAAGTCTAAGGCAATCTCTTTAATAGCGCTGTTACTTAGTTTAGGTTTTGCTGCAAATCTACACTATCCTTGCGCTTTAAATTAATTCTGCGTTATATCTACGTATATACTTCTTTTGCAATACTTTTTGTATTCTTGTACTCCTAAGACTAGGCTACGTATCTACTTAAGCGTTTTTTATTCTACAGCTTTGCACAGTAGTGTACTGTACTCTGCAGTTCTACTACTTAATTTACCTAATTTACACTAGCCTCTTAAGCTTTATAGAGATTTCCTTGTTACAATTCTACTTAATCTCTCCTCCTTCTATTGTTACACCTTGTAGACTACTGCGCAACAATGTCTTTACGTTCTGCTTCTTTAGAACTTTTGTTTCTAGATTACTTTCTAGGTTGTACAGAATAATGCCCTTGCACACGTCTGCCAGCTGGCCTAGTTAATATACTCTAAACATAAATTAGTCTTAAGTGCTCTGTTTGTCTTAAGGCTCTGCAATTATAACCTTATTTGCCTTAATTAGCGTAATAGCTTCTACAAACGCTATTAATGCTACTAAAATAAATGTTAAGTCTAGGTCCTTCTATTTTGCTAACACAGCGTCTATTTTAGACTTTAGCATTTCTCTTCTTAGTAAAAGAACTATATCTTTGCCAAATTTTTTTTAAAGCTCTATTTAGAGCACTAGTTGCACATATAGTTTGTATAAGCTAATAAGAATTTTAGCCTAAACGTTACGTAGTACTGTTTAATTATTTACTAGGCCCCTCTAATTAGGATTAGGTCTAGTTTTAACATAGGTCCTCTTGGCCTCTAGCTTAATTGCTTTGTACTTTGCACTATATATAAGTAGTAAGTTAAGGTTGTTAGCAAACATTTTTTTATTTAGCTGCTAGAAGTGCTGTTAGATATACATTAATGTAAACTACTTAGTTTTCTTGCTTCCTTTGCTTTTAAACAGCGCAGCCTTAAGCTAGGCTAGCATTAGAAATGTTACAATGCTCTACATCTTAGCGCAGTTAAATATGCATACGCTTTTAGCTTTTGCGCTGTTTAGCTCTTCTTGTTATAGCACTATCTTGTATCTTATTGTTGCATTAGCTATAAGCAATTAGAAGTTGTCTATTTAGCATAGCTAGTAGAATGTTAGGAAGTTGCCCTTAATGCCTAAAATCTTCTAGCTCTATAGGTCTTGCGTAACTAGAGTTTAACGCAGCATAAACCTTGCTGCAATCTTCTCTTCTAACGCTATAAGCGCTATGTACTTAGGAGAATTAAGTATGTTTTTAACTTCTTCTTGTGCCTTAGATAAGCAGGTGTTCTAGCCCTTTGCTATAACTAGGCCTAATATCTTTCTTATCTCTCTTGTATCTACAATTTTCTTAATGCTTGCGTACACAAAGTTAGCAGTAGTAAACAGTTTAGAACTATCTATGTTGTTCTTCTTGCCTATAAGATAGTGCTAGTTTAAAAAGTTCTTATTGTCTTGTAGTCTACTAAGCGCTAGAAAGATAAAAATAAGTATCTTATAGAGACTTGTCTCTATTAGTGTACCTAAGAGGGCCTAGGCCTTCTACTAATAACTATAGTTCTTAACTTAAATAGTCTTGTACAAGTTGCCTATAATAGTATTCTTAGATTTGCAGTTATAGAACTTGTTAAAGATAATACGTCTCTATATTAGTACATAGCTAAGAATATTAAAGGCGTCTGTTACGCTTACTTTACTACCTCTTAATAATATTTTGCGTATAGTTATAAGTCTTATAGTTTAGTATTTGTTAAGCACGCATTTTACTAATGTTGTGTAGCTGTATACAATTATAAATCAGCTAGCAGATAGTGCTAGACAGTGCGCAGTTACACTTAGGTAGACTTTTAGCATGTAGCGTTCTTAGATATACTACAGAACTGTCTCTACATACTTCTTACTATTCTTTGTAAATTTGCGCAGTAGGACGTTTTAGTTAAACGCTGCAAGGTGCTGTTTAACTTGCAGATTAATTCTTATCTCTATTTCTTTGTCTGCTGTTAGTGCGCCTATACTCTATAGGGAGGTGTTGTCTATAAAGCAGATATAGAGCGCAAGAGAGTCTTTTAAGTTGTACTATTTAGATTTGCAGAGGCCTATAGTAATAATTTTAGCCTTCTATGCAGCTAGTGCGCAGCTCTATCTGCTTACTATAGATGCTGCCAACTATAGCTCTTCTAGTATTAAAGGGTTTTTTTTGCATATATATAGGAATGTCTGTTAGTCTATTATAGGGCACTGTTCTTAACTATTGTCTTTAGCCCTATATTAACTAGTTTTATTCTTTAATTAGTTCTTTTACACTTTAGTCTAGTTCTTAAAGTGCGCATACCCTATAATTATTATAAGTACAGCTAATCTTATTTTTCCTATACCTATTATGTTCCTAAATATACTGCTATTATCTAAAGATAGCTCTTTTTTGTAAAGTATATAGGCCTCTGTTAGTTAGTATACTATAAATAGGACTATTAGTCCCTATAATAAATATAGTATTATAGGCGCGTTATCCTTAAAGTCTTCTAGTAGAAATCTAAAGAAGTTAGCTACTTCCTGCTATTTGTCCTCTTAGTAGTGTTCTATTGCTACTCTAATTTAAGCTTGCAGTTTATCTACTGTCTTGTCTTATGTATTAGTTACGTAGATTATAGTTATAGGCTTTCTATAGTGCACTTACCTTACGTTTAGTAGGGCTTAGAGCTGTAGCCTTTCTTCTAACGCAAGTTATTTTACTAACTAGAGCTCTTTATCCTTATCCCTGTTACCTTTATTACACTCTTCTTGTTCTTCTTTACTGCTAGAGTAAGCATCTTCCTCTAGCAACCTCTATTATTTCTCTATAGCACTTTTGTGTTTCTATCTAAGTGTAGTAATTAGCGTAGATGTTGCGTTATTTTGTATTTATACATTATTTTTCTCTCTACTTCCCTCTACTTTCTTTGTAGTGCTGTTATTCTGCTTCTCTAGGCGCTTAATTTTAGTAGTTAGGGTCTTAATGTGTATGTCTAGGCTGTTATCCTTCTTCTTCTTGCCTCTGCTCTGTCTGTTAAAGCGTTTGCTACTATTTACTTTAGGTCCTGTTAATAGTTTACAGGCTAGGTCTACTAGCGCTCTTGTTATCTTTTGTTGTTTATAGTTGTTGTCTTTAGTGTTGTTATTAAGCTCTAAGCAGAGGCGCCTTTGCCTCTTATCTCTAGTAGCACCTACTAGGTTTATAATGTTACTGTTGCTGCCTAAAGTAAAGTGCACTATATTATGTAGTTAGCTATTGTTATTTGTATACTATTCTAGGTTGTATTACTACTAGGCTTAACTTTATCTTGTACTAGGGTCTAGCATTTAATTGCAACGCTCTTAAGGCTTCTTATCTTAACGTGTAAGTTAATAGTTGCAGCTAGATTATTATTGTTAGTAATTAGGCGCAGCGCTAACGCGTTAAATATCTTTGAAGTCCTAACTGTGTACTAGTCTATAAATTTTGGTTGTAACAGGTGTTTAACAAGTGTACTGTATTTAAGATGTTATAGCTTTATCTTAAAGTTACTATCTTTAAGCTGCTATTAACGTGCAGCTGTTATTAGCCTTAAAAGCAAGAAGGTCTAGGCAGTTTAATAATGTACGCTGTCTATAATATAGACATTAATGTTGTTAAGTAACAGTTTAGTTGTTATTGTAGTAAGGCCTATTAGCTAGGTTACTAAAGTAGCAGAAGAACTTAAGACTACTAATGCTAACTGCGTGCGTTCTAGTTCTAAGTTTGCAGGTATTAGCTATCTTTCTGTGTGTTTAGCTTTAACTTTGTTGCTGTAGTCTTAAATTTCTAAGATTATCTTCTTCTATACAGCGCCAGCTGTTGCCTTATAGAATTCCCTTAGTATACTACTGTTAGTTAGTTAGGAGTATACAGTATACTTAAGCTATTTATTTGTTGTTAGGCTGCGCATTGTCTTTAGGTAGTTAGCCTATAGGTGTACCTGTTTAATCTTGTTATATGTGTTCTTGTGCTAGATAAAATCTGTTTTCTCTTTAACCTATATGCGCTAGTCTGCTACATTAATATTATAGCCTATTCTTACAATTGCCTGCAATACGTTATTAGTAGTTATTGTCTTTGCATTACTTATATACTATTTATTTAATTAAGGTAGCTGCTACTTATACTTGTTATTGCAATCCTATAACGCGCGCATTATATAATATGTTACGCGTAACAGTTAAGGATAGTGCAGGCAGGTGCAAGGACAGTAGAATAGCTACAGCTTAGTTAGTATGTATAGGTGTGCTTGTATTATATGCTTACTTATAATAGTGTTATAATATACAGCGTAGTATAGTAAACGTAACGTAGAAAATTACGTATATTTGCGTTGCGGCACTATTATTATTATTGTGTAGTTATAGTGCGTTTGTAGTAGTAACACAGTATTATATAGTTATAGCAGTAGGTTAAATTATAGGTGCAGGTAAAAGTAAGCAGAGTTTTGTTCTAGCATTATATAGCCTCTTACCTAGCGCTAACGCGTTATGTTGTGTCTTTAAGGTAAGTAAAAGTGTATTCTAAGAAGGCGCCTCTTACTGCGTATTATTCTTGGTATAGTACTGTATAGTACTATATAGCACTATGTAGTACTAAGCAAAATTCTTACTTTCTAGTTTTTTGCATTATAGTGTAGGCAACTTACCTCTTGTATATTATAGTAGTAGCACTTTCTTTAGTCTAGCAAGCAAACTTAGCTAAACCTACTAGTGCTATTATAGTAGACAGGTCTACTATATAGTACTATAGGACACTGTGTAGCACTAAGCAAAATTCTTACCTTCTATATTTTTGCATTATAATATAGGCAACTTACCTCTTGTATATTATATTAGTAGTACTCTCTTTAGTCTAGCAGGCAAACTTAGCTAAACCTACTAGTGCTATTGCAGTAGATAGGTTACGCAATAAGGCTACGTTAGAATATTTAAGTTGTATGCTAGCGTCTAGCAGTTTACGTAGAATTATAGAGAAGTTTTTTATGCGTCTGCAGTCTTATTAGCAAGAAAAGCTGTCTGTTGCCTTTTGTTTCTTTATACTATGTTGTTCTATTATAATTCTATATTGTCTGTTAGTGTATCTAACGCCCTAGACTGTGTGCTATTAGTATAGACAGTAGTTAATAGATCTCTACAGTGCACGCAGCTTGCAGCTAGCAAGAAAGTGTATAGTAGCCTACTTCTGTTATGCATTTTAATGTTAGTTTAAGATGTTTGTGTTTTTAACTAGATAATTCTGCTCTACGTTCTATAGATTTGTTTGTAAAGAGATTAGTTTCTCCTTTTTAACGCTAAGTTTACTGTTAATATAGTAGTATTTCTTTGTTTAGGTGTTTTCTCTTAGTATTAGCAACTAATGTTGCAAATTATACAGTACGCAGTATCTTACAAAGAATACTATTATTATCTGTTGTCTTGTATTCTTGTATAATAGCCTTATCTCTTGTTAACATATCTTGTAGTGTAGTGTTTCTGCTTAGTGCTAGTATGCTAGAGTGCTTAACTTCCTACGCTACTGTCCTGCCTAGATGTTACTATGCGTGCATAATTTCTTAACAACTCTGCTCTTTTAGTTGCATAGATTATGTGCTACTGCTTTAGATTATTAATCTAGTCTTTAGCTAAATATAGTTAGTGCTAGGTAATTATTCTTTAATTTTAGTGTTTGCTAGGCTAATATTGTCTAGTTATTTTAGTTAATGCGCTAGCTAAAATACTAGAGATTGCAGGCCCTGTAAGATAATTTGTGCAATAGCTATTCTTGTTCTAGTTAAGTATAGTATTGTTACGCTTTTCTAACTATAACTATACTATAACATTACTCTTAGTTTTTACGCTTGCAGACAGCCTAGCGTTGTCTTATTTTAGGTATATAGCATTCTTGTGTTTGCATTAGCGCAGTCTTACTACTTAGTTGCATATATCTTTTTAGCGTCTGTCTTATAGCTCTGCAGCCATCTATTTTATAGTTGCCTGTTGCAGTGCTCTTAGCTTGTTAATATATTGCCTATTATTTGTAGTAAACTCTTGCTAACCTACGTATACTTATAGTTAATCTATTATGTCTATTGCTTTGCAGTATAATAGTCTAGGAAGCAATAGTACCTTACAGTTTTCCTTTATCTTATTTAGGCTGTATATTGCAACAATATAGTCTAAGAGGTAGGCTAGATCTTTGTAGTTAAGATTACGCTCTTTAAGTAACTTAATAAAGCTCTTAACGTCTATACTGTTAACAACGCGCATGTCTTTAAGCTAGTTAACTAAATTGTTAAGCTTATAGTAGGTCTTTTAGAAGTTAGCTATATATAGCTGTAGGCTGTAGTACATGTTTAGATATATTAAGATCTGCTAGCTACTGCATATAGTCTTAGCTCTTATCTTGTTATACTACGCGCAACATTCCTAGCAAATAGCGTAGATAACATCTATTGTCTTAGTAGGATATTTGCCTATTATACTTTTCTCTACTGCAAAGTGTAGGAAATAGGCGCAGACTTTAGCCTTCTATGCGCAGGTAATGCCTTAGTCTATTAGTTAGTATAATATTGTGCTACCTGCAGGCAGAAATATAACTCTGTTGTATTAGTAAGCATTGTAACCTCTATTACTATAATAAGCCTGCAGTACATTAACACTATATATACTAAACGTTCTGTAGCAATTAGTAGCTTATCTAAAGCTTAGCTACTGCGTGTTTGTAAGGCAGAAACCTGTTAATTAGTAATAATACTTGTCTGTTTATACAGTTATTAAACTATTTTAGCTATTCTAGTATAATATTAGTGTCTATCTAGGTAGAATTATTATTCTAATAGATACAACTAAGACTGCAGATATTTAGGTTCTTTTTACTGTCTATACAAGTTATGTAGTTTAAGGATTCTATAAACTATAGAGGCACTTAGTCTAAGCTATCTATGTTTGTGCACAGCACACTAGTTATGTACTCTCTATCTAGTCTAAGTCTAGCTCTTAGATTATCTGCTAACGTGTATTAGAGCAAGTGTTTCTAGTACATGCTAGCCTTGTCTATGTTGTATAAATTCTTAGGCGCGTATCTACTTACTACGTTGCGAATCTCTTCTATTATAAGCTTAGTGTCTTTAACTATTATACTGCTATAGTTACCTACTATTTTTGCAAACTGTTTATATAACTACACGCTGTGTTGTTGTTTATATATAGTAAGCTATCTGTTATTAAACTCTAGTATTTTGCAGCTGTTGTATTTAGGCAGCTGTTGCCAAAGTTAACGTACAGTTTTGCGAATTATGTTATTAGTAACATTAACGCAGGCTGCCTGTAACTCTATATACTAGTTATTTAGAGCTGCCTTAAGAGTTTTCTATTGCAGACGCCTATTGTGCGCGTAGTTATAGCTAGTATATTTGGTTTTGTTACTGTCTAGGTATTCTTGCGTTGTTAGAAGAATATTAGTTACATTATTTAGTTGCATATAGCAGCAAAAGGCTCTAGTAGCCTATATAGTAAGTTGTTGTAGTGTTAAATGTAGAAATAATACCTTATATTTGCAAACCTTAACACGTTCTGCAATAGTCTAGGCACAACTGTATTACTAGTTAGGCGTTAGACTTTAACTTATCTATAAACTAGATAATATAGGCTTAATATTGTAGTAGCAGAATAACTATAGAAACTAGATGTATTTACAATAAGCGATCTACTATCTAATATAGTAAAGACAATACACTTACGCATGCTAATACTCTAGTAGCTACTTATAGTATTTAATATAAAACAAAATCTAAACTTAGCCTTAAACCTATACTAGTATTATTATAGCACTAATTAGTTGCTCTAGGTGCCTATTGTAGTAGATAGCTTGCAATTAACGCTAATAGTACTCTCTAGTAGACAATAGTTATAGACAGTGCAACGCAACTGTAGCTGCTAGTTGTTAGAAAAGCCTACTACAGTAGTAGGTTACGTGCAGTACTAGTAGTATTCTCTAGTAGATAACAGTTACTAACAGTGCAACGCAACTATAGCTGCTAGTAGTTAAAAGAGCCTGCTGCAGTAGTAGGTTGCGTGCAGCACTAGCAGTATTCTCTAGTAGACAAAAGTTACTAACAGTGTAACGCAACTGTAGCTGCTAGTTATTAAAAGAGCCTACTACAGTAGTAGGTAGCGTACAGTACTAGCAGTATTCTCTAGTAGACAACAGTTGCTAACAGTGCAACGCAACTATAGCTACTAGTTGTTAGAAGAGCCTAATTATAGAGATTAATGCGTTTAAAGTGTTTGCTGCCTTATATACTATACACAAGATTTATAAAGTATTACGCGTTACCTCTTATACATATTCTTCTCTACTAAGCGTCTCTAAGATAAATAAATACAGGCCTGTTGTTTTAATTTATACAAGTGTCTTTTAAAGTCTTAGTTATGCCTACTAGTGTAGTAGGTATCCTTTTTGTTACTAGCTAGCAGCATCTTAGTGTAGATAAGTTTAATGCGCGTAACTTTTTCGCGTTAATAGAAGTTCTTAAAGCTATAATAAAGCTTAGTAATAATAGGAGACTTAATGTTGTGTAAGTTGTAGTTAGAATATCTTAATATCTAGACGTTAAATTGCTACTTGTAGAGTCTAACAGAAATGTATTGTATATAGTATAAGAGAGGTTACAGCTGCTTAGGTAGGCTTTGCTATTAAAGAGCCTAATAAGAGTGCTAGGATAGAGATATCCTAACAAATAACTGCAACTCTATATTGTCCTCAATTTTTACCTGTAATAATATATAGACAAAAGTATGTAAATTGTAGTTATATCTCTAATATCTTCTGGTTACCTAATAGTATAAGAATTGCGTTCTTAAGTTAAGCTAAGTGGTTAATATATATTGCAGGACATAACAAAGTTGTTGTAATAACAGCGCTCTTAAGTTAGGCTAAGTTATTAATATGCGCACTAGAATGCTATTATAGTTGTTATTGTAGAGATTCTTACTTTTAAACACGCTATAAGATATCTTAGTTAAGTAATAGTGTTGCAGAACATAACAAAGTTATTGCAATAATAGCGCTCTTAAGTTAGGCTAAGTTGTTAATGTGCGCATTAGGATGCTATTATAGCTATTGTTATAGAGATTCTTACTTTTAAACACGCTATAAGGTATCTTAGTTAAGTAATAGTGTTATAGGACATAACAAAGTTGTTGCAACAACAGCACTCTTAAGTTAGGCTAAGTTGTTAATATGCGCATTAAGATGCTATTGTAGCTGTTATTATAGAGATCCTTGCTTTTAAACACGCTATAAGGTATCTTAGTTAAGTAATAGTGTTGCAAGATATAATAAAGTTGTTGCAACAATAGCGCTCTTAAGTTAGGCTAAGTTGTTAATATACGTATTAGGATGCTATTGTAGCTATTATTGTAGAGATCCTTGCTTTTAAATACGCTATAAGGTATCTTAGTTAAGTAATAGTGTTGCAGAACATAACAAAGTTGTTGCAACAATAGTGCTCTTAAGTTAGGCTAAGTTATTAATATGCGCTCTAGAATGCTATTATAGCTATTGTTGTAGAGATTCTTGTTGTTAAACACGTTATAAGGTATCTTAGTTAAGCTACAATATCTAAACAGCTACCAAAGAGTCTATCTAGGATATAAATTTGCTTCTATACTAGTAGGCTAAGAAGTAGCGCAGGTATAGTGCTAATAACATAGTAAAGCTTAGTTCTAGATTTTTAAACTACACAAACATATAGACGTAATAGGTATAGTTTTAGTTTTGTAAGAATAAAAATATAATAAAGGATTAAGTCTCTTAGACTTACAAGGAATATGTATACAAAGACAGTAACATTAAATTAGAAGTACAAGTTACGTGTTAAGAAGCAGCTGCATACATAGGCATATAGGTAAATTTATCTCTAGTTTTAAGGTTAGAAAAGTGTAAGAAGGCGCAAGTGTATAATAAATAAAAATAACACTAGGTTCTGTGTATGTTTTAACAAAAGACTATTACCTTAACTCTAAGACTAGAGACATATAAGTAAATTTATCTCTAGTTTTAAGGTTAGGGAAGTGTAAAAAGGCGTAAGTGTATAATAGATAAAAATAACACTAGGTTCTATGTATGTTTTAACAAAAGACTGTTACCTTAACTCTAAGACTAGAGACATATAGGTAAATTTATCTCTAGTTTTAAGGTTAGGAAAACGTATATATAGCAAGAGGTAGAGAGTAGCTGGCTAGCAAGGCTATTATATGCTTTATTAGCGCTAATAGTTTAAGAGTAAGCAGCACGTAGATGCGTTTAATATACAGTAGTTTGTTAATAGTCTTTGTTACTATTTAGCCCCTATTGTATTTGCATATTAAGGCGAGTTAGAACAGTAGTCTCTAGTAGACAACTGTCCTATACTGTGCTAGAGAAAGAATATAAATTAGATCTGCAGGCATTTTAAAACTAGAAAAGATTAAATATACTAGCTGCTTAGAACATTAGTTAACACTGTATATAAATTATACTTATTATTTCTTACTATTAAGTAATTGCCTACGCCTGTTACTAGTCTTACCTATAGTATATATAGTACACTATTCTACCTACTTCTATCTATACTAAGCCTAGCTACCTTAGTACAAGTTGTATATTAGGCTGCTAGAGCTACTAGTCTATTTTTTTTATACTTTTAAACCTTGTACGTGTCTACTTGTAAGTATACTTACCTTTTTAGGTGTTTAGGTTCTACTGTATATATTCTAAACGCGCAGTAACTTATTTATTCTAGGGTGTTAATATTTTTTGGCGTAATAATTATTATTAATATTAATCTTTATTAAGCTATGTTAGCTAGCCTAACTAATTAGGTTGTTAACAAGTAAGCTCTAGTGTAATAATGTAACAGTTGTTAAAGTAATAAAAAACATTAAAGAAAAGAAAAATATTAGTTATTGCGCCTATAACTGTTAGCATAGTTCTGTACACAGGTTAGGTAACTATTGGCTACAGTAGACTTTAGTAGACTACTATAGACAACAGACTGTGCAGCACAGAATAGATACTGCTAGTAACTACTTTAACACTACGTAACTAATATTAATACTGTTTTTGCACACTTAGTCTTCTTATATCTAAACTATAGAGTTATGCATAAACAAATTAGTAATAGATTGTATATGTATACTGTATAGCTTTTACACCAAGACATACGCAGGACTTGTTAAACACAGTGCTTAATGCTAGACGCGTTACTACCTGCTACCTAACAATACGCTAGTTATAACCCCTAATACTACAATATAATAGCACAGCTCTAATAGCTGTAACGCAATAGATGCTACTTTAGATAACGCAGCACTTACTTTATACAGCAACACCTTATGTAAACACAACTACACTCTAGCTAAATATAAGGTAATAGAGTAGATAGGCCTAATGTTAGCGTCTACACAAGGATAGGACAAGCTATTTAAGACAGCAAGTAGACAGCACGCTAGTAAACCCTTTAGTTTAGCAATAGCAGACGCAAAGTAGTAGGCTACACGCAGCCAAATAGCGTACGCGTGCTAACACTAATAGAAATAACATAGTAGGGCCCTTTGGTTCTCTTTTTACACTAGTATTTGCATTATAGCTGCAAAGGATAAAATGCACATTAGGTAACGTTAACAGCCTCTTTACTAATATATAGCTACACAAGCTATATTTATAGCTGCAGTTCTAATTAGGGCGCTAGTAGCAGTAGGCTATGTTAAACATTTAATCTAGGCTACAAGATAACATATAGATACAAAAGGACGTAGCAATTACATCTAGGTTACTAAACCTCTAACCTAACCAATATATATTTATATACTAGAATATTATGTTACAGATTGCCTTTATACTTAGTTATTACCTATTTGCTAACAAGATAGTTTACGCACCTAGCTGTTCTTTTACAGGCACGCCTAACAAACCTATAAGAGTGTATTACAAACTACACTTAGGAGATTAGTAGTAGTTAATACAACAGCGCTTACTAGATAGTACAACCCTTATGCTAGTTATACTAGCAGTAGACAAAACATAGTTGTCTATAATATCTAGTAACGTAGCAGCATAGCTAATATATATTACTATTAGGAATCTTAACTATAAGGTATAACAACGCAGAATAACACCTAAGACACTACTAGCTAGATTTATCTTAACAGCTAAGCTTCTAGATTCTATTCTAAAGAGTAAAGTGTATTATTACTGTATAGGCAAACTGTTGTTGCGTAAGTACCAACTACAGCGTTAACAACAGAGAGTTACTGTAGAGAACAGACGCTAACTAGCAACTGCAGCACTTAAAGAGGCTGCTAAATATAGTATACAGCTAGAGTGTGCTAACTAACAGACGTAATAGTGTTACCTAACCATTTGTGCTATTCTAGCTAACTATAAAGAGCAAGTGCTACTAATAGGTGTAAAGAAAAACAGACACTATACTTAATGTATAGTACTACTAGACAAATAAGAGAACTTGTGCAATAAATATCTATAGCAAATAGAAGAGTATACACGCCTACAATAGGGTTGTTGTCTTAATAAAGAATATAAGGATTACGTTTATCTAGTAGAGTGCTTTAGCTAGAATTACTACAACTTTAATATACATAAGTTATTAGCTATAGATACATTACATCTACTGCTTAAGAGGTTAGTTATAAAGATATTAGAATTTACAAAAGACATACTAATAGACATACACCCTAGACAAAAGAAGGGCCAGAATAGTGCTGTAGTTCTAGTAGTAGAAGATAACAGCTGTGCCTAGTTAAATAAAAGGTTTTGCTAGGTTAAGCATAACACTAGACTAAAACAGTTTAATAACAAGAGGGCTTTTATAGAAGTGTTGCAGTAGACTAGCGCAGAACAAAAAGCAGTAATTTGCTAATTTGTAGCAGTAGTGTCTCTTCTGCTAGTAACTAAGGCACTGTATACATTGCATTTTATCTAGGCTGCGTGCAATCTGCTAGTACTCTTATAATACAAAAGTTATAACAAAAACACGTTAGGGTATATATTGTTAGCTATTAAACAAATAGATGTTCTAAAAGAAGAGTTTTAACCTTTTAGACAGACGCAAGGAGAAGAAAAGGATTTTAACTACTCTAAATAGCACGCGCTAACCTATATTATTAATAATATCTGTATATATAGGGCCCTTAATAGTATATGCACTAGAACAAATAGTAAGGCCTACTATATTACAATAGTAAAACAATTCTACCTAATAATAAACAAGAGAGATTTTCTTGCGCAGATCTGCTTCTATAACTCTAGACAGCTTGCGCTTATAGCGTTTAAATACAAGATAGTTATAGACTAAAGTTAACAGTGCACTACTGCTAACTAGCGCAAGCACACCTTTACTACAAGCGTGTTAACAGTAATACTATTTAAATAACTTAAATAGTCTATACTAGGCATGTTACTAAATTCTATTATACTGCCTCTTAGTAAGGTTACTACATATATTACGTTACTAGACTTTACATATGCTACTGTAGTATTTGTCTAACACTACTATTAGAAGGTAACTAGCTGCCTTGTTACCTTATATAATAAAGACAGACAGGACCCTAACTCTTACTAGGTAAACAAGATAAATGTAAAAATACACTCTTCTATAAGATGCTTAAGGCTATTAGGCAAACGCTATAACAACCCTAAATATTGCAAAGAAGACATTATACAATGCGCGCCTAACTAGCATAAGACTAGAAAATAGCGCAAAGATTACGTGTAGGTGCAAGAGTTTAAATATAAGAACTATACGCAACTATCTTAGACTATTACAAACAGTAGAGCTGCAGCTTAGGTGCACCTAATACTTATATTTATTAACAACAAATACTAAGATAAGAATAGAAAGAAATATAAGTATATAAGTGCCTTTTGCAAGGTTATAGCGTTTAACAACAATAGTTAAATTAATTATACAATAGAGATGCTAAGCGTGCGCTACTGTACACACAGTACAAAGACTAAGTAACGCACATTACAAGTATTTAAGGTATATAACATAACAACTATTATTTACCCTATGCACTTAGTACCAAAGAATCTACCTACACTTAACAATAAGGTCTCTGTTTCTTATTATGTAAATAATTACATCAATTAGAACAAATATAATAGACTGTATTCTTTTACATTTAATTAAAACTAAACACGTACAGTGCAAAATTATAAACAGAAGCAAGTATAGCAAGACAACTAGTATGTAGCGTTAGACATAGTAAATAGAATTGTATATCTAACAATAGCTCTACTGTTGCTTTAGCCTACCTAATAGAACGCAAACCTGCTAATATAACAAGCGCTATAACACAGAACTGTAGTGCAAGGCTGCTAACGCAACCTTCTTACTATACACTATACACTACTACAAACGCGTAATAATAGCAACTCTTATCTACGTACGTAAGTATTACAAAGATATTGCAATAGTTACCTAGAATTACTAGTTAGTGCAGACAGAAGGATAGCACTACTACAGCAACACTAAACACAATTGTTAAAAGATAGTATATACAATATAATGTAACTAACAGCAGAAGAATATAACTTAATATACTCTAATGTAGAATAAGAGATAAAGAGGTAGAAGATACTAGGCTGTTCTCTACAGACAACTATAGTAAAAGAATACCTATAGCAAATTATAAGGGCAATTGCATTACAATAGAATAGACTACTATAGAACGCAGCTAATAGTTACCTTATCTAGACAATTATATACTTTGCTGTCTAATATAACTACAACGCAGCCTAATAGATGCGCTTACAATAGAATAAAACTAAACTAAATAACAATTAGAAGCAAGCTTTACTAGATAGAAACCTGCGTAAAAAGATAATAGAAATAGTTAACAAAGAGTTAAGTATAACACAAATTACCTCTAACATAACAACTATATTAGTGTTAAATGTAACTAGAAACAAGCACACTCTTATTAGGACAAACCAGCTGTTATATGCATACTACAACCTGCTAGCAATAGACAAGTATATTAACAACCTTAATTACAATTTGTTTGTACAGACATTAGAGTACAAATTAGGCTTTAAAAGTAAATACAACAGTATATATTACTATACAAAGAAGAGAGATAGATAGGCGCAAATAAAGATATCTACAAAGGCACGCTAGCACAGCGCATTATAAGAGACAGTTATATTAAAAATACACTAGGCGTTATTTACAATTAAACTACAAACATAACTAGTATAGTAGTATACTAGATCTGTACCAACAACTTACTAGGTAAATAGTTTTCTGCGTGTAAAGCTACTAGATTGCCTATATTGCGCGCACAACTATTTATACTAATAGTAAATAACTATTATATACGCTAATATTTAGTAGAGGACAAGAAGACTAGAAGGTACTTAATTGCCTGTATTGCGCGCACTACTATTTGTGCTAACAGTAGACAACTATTATGTACGCTAACATTTAGTTAAGAATAGAAAGGCACCTAATTGCCTATATTGCGCGCATAACTATTTGTGCTAATAGTAGACAACTATTCTGTACGCTAGCACGCAGTTAAGGATAAGAGAAAGGCTAATTACCTATATTACGCGCACAACTATTTGTGCTAACAGTAGACAACTGTTGTGTACGCTAGCACGCAGTTAAGGACAAGAGGCTATCTAATTAAACAGCCTAACTACTACACTCTAGCAGAATTTAAGGCAATATTAGACTGTATATGTTACAAAAACCCTACTTATGCCTGTAAAGTAAAAACTCTATTGCGCTACACATATTACTTACTTCTACTACTCTTACTAATAGTTCTCTAACATTTAAAGAGCAAGCGCTTACTCTATATACTCTATACTAAGTAGTAAATTTAAGTAATATTAGCAGCACACTATGTCTCTGTCTAAACAAGCGCTAAAACAAGTGCTAACAGATAATAGTGTAAAGGTTAGGCTCTTAAGAGATATAACCTTAGAACTAACATACTAAAAACTAAGACGCTACAGAAACTAAAAACTGTTTAGACTCTAACGCTACTGTTCTTAAGCCTTAACTCTAGAATTAAAACAGAAGTACAACTAACTGCTATACTAGCCTAACCAAAAAGTTACCTAATAAGACAGCCTAGAGATTAAATACTATACACTCCTAGATCTGCAGCCTTACTTGCTTGTTAACAAGAGAAATCTAGACGCAGCAGTAGCATAAGCACAACAAGCTAACACAAACTAAACACCTATAGAACTAATACACAGAAAACGTTAGTAGTTAAAAGAAAACTACTATTAGACTTAAGGCTATTGCATTGTAGGAAGATGCCTTATTATACACAATTAAGTAGTTCTAACTGTTATAGAGTTGCAACCTTTCTTATCTAGTGCAGACCTATTTAGGTTACTGCTATAGAGAAAAGAAAAACGCTAGGCAAAGAAAAGTGTGTTACTAGAAAACAAAACTACACTAGAGAAGGCAAGAGTTATCCTAGTAACGCAACTACTTACTAATAATAGAAAGACGCTATACAGTACAGTAATAACACTATAGCTTAATATACGTAGGTATGTATACGCCTAAATGCTACTAGACGCTTAGACAGAAGTATAGAATACTCTACTGTTATTAGTTTAATTGCATATTAGCTTAACACTGTGTAAAGAAGCTGCCTACTATATAAGTACTATTGCAGCCTACTAAGGACAGTAGCTAATAGTAGGCGCCTAGATGCTAGACATATACAGCAACTTGCAGACCTACGTAATAAGGCAAAAATAACTAGAAATTACTAGTGCCTACATATTAAACTACCTAGACAAACAGGTTCTTAAGCTAAGCAAACTGCTTAAAGACTTTGTTTACCTACTACAAGACCTAAAGAACGCAAGTACACCTCTAAAACAGCTATGCTAGCTAACTAAAGACAGCCTAAATCTGCTAGATTTTGAAACCCTAGTCTTACAGCAGTAATAGCACAGTTATTCTATAATAATAGGAAATAGAGCATCGCTGCAATAACTAGGAATCAAGAGAAGTTTAATAAACTAAGTGCAAATATAGTAGCACTAATAGGCTTAGTTATATTTAACGCAATAAGAGAATTTAATAACAACAGCACTAGGAAAACTATACCCTTCTATAGACATACTGTAGAGAGTATGTTACAAGTTCTACACATAGCATTAGCTAACAGAAAGCAGACTACTTTAATGCTATTTGCGAAAAATAGAAGAACCTAAGAGGTATTTAACAGATTCTTATATAGGATAATATACAACAGGATATTGCTGTACACATAAACTAACAAGAGAATAACAGGGCTAACGTTTTAGTACTAAAGGATACCTATAACAACAACGTAGATAATATCTTAGCTAACTGTACAAAAGAGGAGCAAGATTGCTACAATGCGCTTATAGACAATTATAACAATAAAGAGAAGAAGAAGGTAAACTGCTTAATAGAAAAGAATAGAAAAGAAAACGTTAGAGAGAGAAGAAAAGTCCTACACAGAGACACTAACAATATAAGTAGGTCTAAACGTAATGTAACATATAATAACTTGCATAGGATACTGTCTATATACGCGTACGTAAAGCATTAGGTAAAGTAAAAAATGTTTTACTAGAAGAGTATAGATATACAAATAAACTTGCACTAGAATACCTTTATAAGGTAGATAAACAGCTATAGTTTAAGAACTGTAGAGGTAGCTAGAGCATTGTAGCAGAAGACGCATAGAAAGAATTTGTAACGCAGGCCTACAATATTATAATTAAAGGCAACATACTTAACGTAATTGCTTTAACTAAAGAGAAATAGTAACTAAAACTAGACAAGTGTAATAGGTTAGTGCAACAGTATAAAGAAGAAATAGAGTATTATTAAGTAGTTATAAATAGCAAGCAACGCAAATGTTACAAGAACTAGATATACTTTTACTAGTATAACGCGTAAATACTGTTAGGTTAGCCTTAATATAACGCAACAGTGTAGACTACTATAGTAGATAGTGCAGCACTAGCAGACACAGCACCTAATCTTAACACAACTAACTAGCAAGATAATTACTACTCTGTAAGTAGTAGCAGCTATTACAGCCTTCTATACATAGAGCGCGTTGTGTACCTACTAACGCGTGCTCTACAGAACGTCAAGCCTAGTAGCTGCGTCTAGGCTAGCCTACTTTTAAAAGAGCGCAATTTGTCTATGCTATATTTAATTAAAAAGCCTATATAACTAGACAAAGAGGACTAGCTTAGTTAGCCTACGCTACAAGAGTATAAAGACACAGGCAGCTAGCTGTAGTATATAGTTCTACTAGTGCTATAGTACTTAACAGTTCTTAACTGTCAAATCTGGTAATACTAGCAACACTAGTAACACTAGCGACACAGGCAACACAGGTGACACAGGCAACTTGCTGTTAGGTCGCTGTTAGGTTGCTAGCGACTAGAAGTAAGTAGGGCGACTTTAGCAAATTGTCTAGTAGACAGTATTACTATTAGGCAGCCGCAGGTCGCCGCAACTAGGCTAACCAGACAAATCTTAATTTTTCCTAACAATATTACAACGCGATCTTTTTAAAAGTAAGTTGCAATATTATCTACTTGCTATTACAAGCAGAATAAAGTTCCTCTTATAATATAACAATGTAGGTTAGTATAGCTATTAGAATTAAATTATATACGTGTTAGAGGTATATAGAAGTACGTGTTATATTAAGAGATTCTAGATTAGCTATATACCTATAGGTCTTGTATAAAAGGATAAGAGAAACTTATAGTCTATCTTATGTTATAGGCTTATATTTATACTTGTTGTAGCAACTAAGTTAGAGCGCTATTAGAGTGCCTTTAGCTCTATTATATAAACTATCTTTATTTTATTTTATTTGCTACTTTACTTATTAAGGTATAAGATATAATATGTATTTCTTATATTAGTAGAGTACTTTAAAACAAATAATATGCCTATAGATAGATTAACAAAATATCTTACCTATTAGTAATATCTTTACTTTAAGAAGCTACTTAACCTAAAGAACTTACGCGAATAAATTAAAGCAAAGAGTAATCTAACTTAGAACAGATCTTATTAATAGAGGCTGAAGGCCTGCTCCTAATACGCTAAGTTTTCTGCTACATAAGGAAAGATTAAGGAAAAACACTCTAGAACTAAACTAATCTAACCTTACTAATTGACCTAAGAAATTCTTCTAGTTCTGTAAGACCTTATAGATATAATTGAGGTGTGCCTTAAATAACATTGTAGAACGTTAAATACTCTTTTAAAGATCTACTATCTAAAGCTATAAATTGTTTAATACTAGAACAAGAGTATACCTACTTGCAGTAAGTAAGCTAAGCTACTTACGCAAATCAGGAAAAGAAAGATTGTTTAACAGGTCGCAACTATTAGATACTAGATTAACTAGCTTGTTAGGGTACATATCTTTACGATAACCCTTACAAGCGCTAGCTATTAATTAACGCTAATCTAATAGAGTAGTTTGTAACTAGAATTTACAATCTTAGGCTTAAATTAAAGTAATCTACAACTAGCTAGGTAGTTACTATTAAATCTAGGGACAGAATTAATTAACAACCTACTATAAGTACAAGGTTAGGAAAAAGCAGATATAGAATAATAACGTTTGCTATTAGTGCTATTACTAATTGATTTACAACCTAGAGAATCTGTATTAGAGATTAAGATAGTAGGAGAATAAAGATTAAGCTTACTCTTAATTAGCTAGTCTACCTCTAACTAAAAGCTAATCTGTTTTTACTTACTATAAGTAGAAATAGCTAAGAATAACAATGTAAAGAAAGATAGAATACTAGATTAATTATTAGGAGTATGTAAGAATGCTATAGCGCAGAGCTGTTAGCTGCATAGTAATGCGCCTACGCTACTGTAATACTACCCTAGCTTCTATACGCCTAGAACGCGTACAGCTACTCTAGTGTCTTAATAGCGTTATGCTAGCGCAGACCTAGTATATTCTAGTTATAAAGATACGCGTCTAGTTATATCTATAAAAGAGCAGTTCTATACTAAAGCTGTAGAACAGGAATTAACTTGCTTCTATCTACACTACTATTATTATCCTGTAACTTTACTACTATATAAACCTCTTATAGTTTTAATTCCTCTACCTTGCAAAAGGATAGCAGCCTAGTTACCTAATAACAATAGATTAGAATTTATCTCTAATCCTACTAGCTAACCTATAAAGAGAAAACACTTCTAATAAAGAAATAATAAGTAGTCTAAGTAAACGCTTAGCGCACCTAAAGCGCTAGCGCTAAGAATTTAAAGAGTAAGCTAAGATCTAGAATCTAAGAAAGAAAGTACGCTAATAAGAGTAATTACTAGTAGGTAAATAGCCTTCTCTAACTTCTAAACAGTCTTTAGGCGCTCCTAATAAAGTAGAACTAACTCCTCTAGATAGACGCGATATGTCTCTACTAGCGCAACGCCTCTAACTTAACCTATTAGCGCTACTAGATCATAGGCTAAAGATTAAGAAAATCCTTGTCTTTAAAGAAAAGAGATTTAGAGAGTATTAGAACTTTAAGGCTAGGCTATCTATTACCTTTTAATTAGACTCCTTAGCCTTCTAGCTTAAAGACTAAAAGATTACCTTTACCCTCAAGTACTTATAAACTACGTTCTAATAAATATAGATATAGAGGAAATAAGAAGATAATAGTAGAACGCTAGCGTAGCGTAATATAATGTCTTTTCTACTTAATTTGATTAAGAGCCTAGTAAATAGAGAGCTTTAAGCTACTATATAGTATCAAAAGGTAGTCTAAAAAGATAGCTAAATAGTAACTAAATTTGCAGCCTATCTATTAACATTAGAAAATTAGGTAAACTCCTCTTATAAGCAGAAATACCTAGTAATACACTTATATAGTAAACTCTACATAGAGATTAAAGTAGTCCTCTCTAACTACACTAAGTTTTCTACTACCTATAGAGAACTTATTAAACGCGCTATAACGCTAGAGGATAACTTACACTATAGTAGTAGTATACTATTACTATACTATTGCACATATAGAACACTTAGCACAAGTAAAACTTTGCAGTCTAAACCTAACGCAAAAGCTCTATAATGTTGTGGTACTAGTACTATAAACCTAAGCCTAAAGCTAACTAACGCCTGCTACTATTATAGCAAAATAGGCTATTAGGCTAGAGAGTATAAATTAAGGCTTAATATCTTCTCTTCTGTTACTAGTTTAAACGCAATATAAAAAAAAACAAGAAGGCGTAAAAAGACTTTTCTTCTTAACAGCCTAAGTTCTATTATAATAAGAGAATTATATTAAAGTACTTAGAACGCTACGTAACAATAGCACTACGCAGCCTATATAAATACTAATTAACTATAGTGCAGAACTTAGTACAATTAATAAGAAAGTTGTCTTACTTAAGAACCTCTTTTAAATTTATAGCGTAGCGCTACTAACTATCTACCTACCTAACTTAAGCACTATACCTAGCTTCTACGCTTATTAGGCTTATCTAACAATAAAAGATAACTAGAGTGTTACTAAGTGCTTTACTACTATCCTATACAGAATTGCTAACGCAGCTTAACTTGTTATTTTAGAGTTACTAAGACTAAAAGAAAGTCGCGTTGTTATTAACTGCAAGTTAAAGTAGTAGCGCTATAAGCTTAACACTAATATAATAAGAGTTAAAGACGCTAAAACCTTTACAGAATCTCTCTATAACAAGCTAAGCGTGTACGCAGTCCTAGTAGGCAGCCTATAATCTTTTTCTACTAAATACCTATTATAGCCTATTAAGCTTAAGAACTTTAAAGATATTACAAATAGTAACACTACTAACGCGCTGCTGCAGTACTATAGAGGTAACTATACTATTACGTTAGGAAAACATAACGTTAGCAATATCTATAACATTAGTAACACTGTTAACACAACTATACTGCTAGCTACTAGACAGTTCTTAACTGTGCTCTACTATACTAAGCAATAATAGTAATGCCTAGTATACTTCTATTAGCAGCCTAGTTTGTAGAACCTTTTTACAAAATAGTTTATAGTTCTTATATTTAACATAGCTTTACACTGTCTACACAACTATGTTGCTAGTTAGCAGCCTATCCTTAACTATACCTAACTATAGTTTAAGTTTAAGGTAATCCCTTTAATAGCGCTGTTACTTAGTTTAGGTTTTGCTGCAAATCTATACTATCCTTACGCTTTAAATCAATTTTGTGTTATGTCTACGTATATACTTCTTTTGCAATACTTTTTATATTCTTATACTCTTAGGACTAGGCTACGTATCTACTTAAGCGTTTTTTATCCTACAGCTTTGCATAGTAGTGTACTATACTCTACAGCTCTACTGCTTAATTTACCTAATTTACACTAGCCCCTTAAGCTTTATAGAGATTTCCTTATTACAATCTTACTTAATCTCTTCTTCTTTTGTTATTACACCTTACAGACTACTGCGCGATAATATCTTTACGTTCTACTTCTTTAGAACTTTTGTTTTTAGATTGCTTTCTAAGTTATATAAAATAATACCCTTATATATGTCTGCTAGCTAGCCTAGTTAATATACCTTAAACATAAATTAGTCTTAAGTGCCCTGTTTGTCTTAAGGCTCTGCAATTATAACCTTATTTGCCTTAATTAGCGTAATAGCTTCTGCAAACGCTATTAACGCTACTAAAATAAATGTTAAGTCTAGGTCCTTCTATTTTGCTAATACAGCGTCTATTTTAGACTTTAGCATTCCCCCTCTTAGTAGAAGAACTGTATCTTTGCTAAATTTTTTTTAAAGCCCTATCTAGAGCACTAGTTACACACATAGTTTGTATAAGCTAATAAAGATTTTAGCCTAAACATCGCGTAGTACTATTTAATTATCCGCTAGGCCCCTTAAATTAGAATTAGGTCTAGTTTTAATATAGGTTCTCTTAGCCTTTAGCATAATTGCCTTATACTTTGCACTATATGCAAGTAGTAAGTTAAAGTTATTAGTAAATATTTCTTTGTTTAGCTACTAAAAGTGCTATTAGATATGCGTTAATGTAAACTGCTTAGTTTTTTTACTTCTTTTGCTTTTAAACAGCGCAGCCTTAAGCTAGGCTAGTATTAAGAATATTGTAATACTCTATATCTTAGCGTAGTTAAATATATATATGCTCTTAGCTTCTGCGCTGTTTAGCTCTTCTTATAGTAGCACTATCTTATATCTTATTATTGCGTTAGCTATAAGCAATTAGAAGTTATCTGTTTAGCATAGCTAGTAGAATATTAGGAAGTTGCTCTTAATGCCTAAAATCTTCTAGCCTTATAGGTCTTGCGTAACTAGAGTTTAACGCAGTATAAACCTTGCTGTAATCTTCTCTTCTAACACTATAAGCGCTATGTACTTAGGAGAATTAAGCACGTTTTTAACTTCTTCTTGTACCTTAGATAAGTAGGTGTCCTAGCCCTTTACTATAACTAGGCCTAATATCTTTTTTATCTCTCTTATATCTACAATTTTCTTAATGCTTGCGTACACAGGGTTAGCAGCAGTAAACAATTTAAAACTATCTATATTATTCTTCTTGCCTATAAAATAGTGCTAGTTTAAGAAGTTCTTATCATCTTATAGTCTGCTAAGCGCTAGGGAGATAAAAATAAGTATCTTGTAGAGACCCTTCTCTATTAGTGTACCTAAAAGGGCCTAGGCCTTCTACTAATAACTATAGTTCTTGCTTTAAATAGTCTTATACAAGTTGCCTATAATAGTGTTCTTAGATTTGTAGTTATAGAACTTGTTAAAGATAATACGTCCCTATATTACTACGTAGCTAAGAATATTAAGAGTGTCTCTTGCGCTTACTTTGCTACCCCTTAATAATATTTTGCGTATAGTTATAAGTCTTATAGTTTAGTATTTATTAAGTACGCGTTTTACTAGTATTGTGTAGCTGCATACAATTATAAATTAGCTAGCAGATAGTACTAGATAGTGCGCAGTTGCATTTAGGTAGACTTTTAGTATATAGCGTTCCTAGATGTACTATAGAACTGTTTCTATATACTTCTTACTGTCCTTTGTAAATTTGCGTAGTAAGACGTTTTAGTTAGACACTATAAGGTGCTATTTAACTTGCAGATTGATCTTTATCTCTATTTCTTTATCTGCTATTAGTGCGCCTATACCTTATAAGGAAGTATTGTCTATAAAGTAGATACAAAGCGCAAAGAGGTCTTTTAAGTTACACTATTTAGATTTGCAGAGGCCTATAGTAATAATTTTAGCCTTTTATGCAGCTAGTGCGCAGCCTTATCTACTTACTATAGATGCTGCTAACTATAGCTCTTTTAGTATTAAAGAGTTTTTTTTACATGTATATAGAAATGTCTGTTAGTTAGTTATAGGGTACTATTCTTAACTGTTGTCTTTAGCCCTATATTAACTAGTTTTATTTTTTACTTAGTTCTCTTGCACTTTACTCTAGTTCTTAAAGTGCGCATACTCTATAATTATTATAAGTACAGCTAATCTTGTTTTTTCTATACCTATTATATTCCTAAATATGCTGCTATTGTCTAAAGATAGCTCTTTTTTGTAAAGTATGTAAGCCTCTATTAGTTAGTATACTATAAATAGAACTGTTAGTTCCTATAATAAATGTAGTATTATAGGCGCGTTATCCTTAAAGTCTTTTAGTAGAGATCTAAAGAAGTTAGCTACTTTCTACTATTTGTCCTCTTAGTAGTGTTCTATTACTACTCTAATTTAAGCTTACAGTTTATCTGCTATCCTGTCTTACGTATTAGTTGCGTAAATTATAGTTATAGGCTTTCTATAGTGTACTTACCTTGCGTTTAGTAAGGCTTAGAGCTACAGCCTTTCTTCTAACGCAAGTTGTTTTACTAACTAGAGCTCTTTATCCTTATTCCTGTTACCTTTATTACACTCTTCTTATTTTTCTTTGCTACTAGAGTAGGTATCTTCCTCTAGTAACCTCTATTATTTTTCTATAGCACTCTTGCGTTTCTGTCTAGGTGTAGTAATTAGCGTAGATATTACGTTGTTTTATATTTACGCAGTATCTTTATCTCTACTTCCTTCTACTTTCTTTATAGTACTGTTATTCTACTCCTCTAGGCGCTTAATTTTAGTAGTTAGGGTCTTAATGCGTATGTCTAGGCTGTTATTCTTCTTCTTCTTACTCCTACTCTATCTGTTAAAGTATTTGCTACTATTTACTTTAGGTCCTGTTAATAGTTTGTAAGCTAGGTCTGCTAGCGCTCTTGTTATCTTTTGTTATTTATAGTTATTGTCTTTAGTGTTGTTATTAAGCTCTAAGTAAAGGCGCCTTTGCCTTTTGTCTCTAGTAGCACCTACTAAGTTTATAATGTTACTATTACTGCCTAAAGTAAAGTGCACTATATTATATAGTTAGCTGTTATTATTTGTATACTATTCTAGGTTATATTACTACTAGGTTTAACTTTATCTTATACTAGAGTCTAGTATTTAATTGTAACGCTCTTAAGGCTTCTTATCTTAACGTATAAGTTAACAGTTACAGCTAGATTATTATTATTAGTAATTAGGCGCAGCGCTAACGCGTTAAATATCTTTAAAGTCCTAACTATATACTAGTCTATAAACTTTAGTTACAACAGGTGTTTAACAAGTGTACTGTATTTAAGATATTATAGCTTTATCTTAAAGTTGCTGTCTTTAAGCTACTATTAACATACAGCTATTATTAGCCTTAAAAGCAAGAAGGTCTAGGCAGTTTAATAATATACGCTATCTATAATATAGATATTAACGTTGTTAAGTAACAGTTTAGTTGTTATTATAGTAAGGCCTATTAGCTAGGTTACTAAAGTAGCAAAAGAACTTAAGACTACTAATACTAACTACGTGCGTTCTAGTTCTAAGTTTACAAGCGTTAGCTATCTTTCTATATGTTTAGCTTTAACTTTGTTGCTGTAGTCTTAAATTTCTAAGATTATCTTCTTTTATACAGCGCCAGCTGTTGCCTTATAGAATTTTCTTAGTATACTACTATTAGTTAGTCTAGAGTATATAGTATACTTAACCTATTTATCTATTATTAGGCTACGCATTGTCTTTAGGTAGTTAGCCTATAGGTGTACCTGTTTAATCTTGTTATATATATTCTTATACTAGATAAAATCTATTATCTCTTTAACCTATATACGCTAGTCTACTACATTAATATTATAGCGTATTCTTATAATTACCTGTAATACATTATTAGTAGTTATTATCTTTGCATTACTTATATACTATTTATTTAATTAAGGTAGCTACTACTTATACTTGTTATTGCAATTCTATAACGCGCGTATTATATAATATGTTACGCGTAATAGTTAAGAATAGTGCAGGCAGGTACAAGGATAGTAGAATAGCTACAGCTTAGTTAGTGTATGTAGGTGTGCTTGTGTTATATACTTACTTGTAATAGTGTTGTAATATATAGCGTAGTGTAGTAAATATAACGTAGAAAATTACATATATTTACGTTATAGCACTATTGTTGTTATTGTGTAGTTATAGTGCGTTTGTAGTAGCAACGCAGTATTATATAGTTATAGCAGTAGGTTAAATTATAGGTGCAAGTAAAAGTAAGTAGAGTTTTGTCCTAGCATTATATAGCCTCTTACTTAGCGCTAACGCGTTATGTTATATCTTTAAGGTAAGTAAAAGTGTATTCTAGAGAAGCGCCTCTTACTGCGTGTTATTCTTAGTGCAGCACTATATAGTACTATAGGACACTATGTAGTACTAAGTAAAATTCTTACCTTCTAGGTTTTTGTATTATAGTGTAGGTAACTTACCTCTTATATATTGTGTTAGTAGCACTCTCTTTAGTCTAGCAGGTAAACTTAGCTAAACCTACTAGTACTATTGTAGGAGACAGGTCTACTATATAGTACTATAGGACACTATATAGCACTAAGTAAAATTCTTACCTTCTATGTTTTTGCATTATAATATAAGTAACTTACCTCTTGTATATTATGTTAGTAGTACTCTCTTTAGTCTAGCAGGCAAACTTAGCTAAACCTACTAGTGCTATTACAGTAGATAGGTTACGCAATAAGGCTGCGTTAGAATATTTAAGTTGTATACTAGCGTTTAGTAGTTTATATAGAATTATAGAGAAGTTTTTTATGCGTCTATAGTCCTGTTAGCAAGAGAAGCTATCTGTTACCTTTTATTCCTTTGCACTATATTATTCTATTATAATTCTATATTATCTGTTAGTGTATCTAACGCCCTAGACTATGTGCTATTAGCGTAGATAGTAGTTAACAGATCTCTATAGTGTACGCAGCTCGCAGCTAGTAAAAAAGTATATAGCAGCCTGCTTCTGTTATATATTTTAATATTAGTTTAAGACGTTTGTGTTTTTATCTAGATAATTCTACTCTATATTCTATAGATTTGTTTATAAAGAGATTAGTTTTCTCTTTTTAACGCTAAGTTTGCTATTAATATAGTAGTATTCCTTTATTTAAGTGTTTTCTCTTAGCATTAGTAACTAATATTATAAATTGTGTAGTACGCAGTATCTTACAAAGAATACTGTTATTATCTGTTGTCTTATATTCTTGTATAATAGCTTTATCTCTTATTAACATGTCTTGCAGTGTAGTATCTCTACTTAGTGCTAGTATACTAGAGTGCTTAACTTCCTATGCTACTATTCTACCTAGATGTTACTATGCATGCATAATTTCTTAACAACTCTACTCTTTTAGTTGCATAGATTGTGTACTACTGCTTTAGATTATTAATCTAGTCTTTAGCCTAATATAGTTAGTGCTAGGTAATTATTCTTTAATTTTAGTGTTTGCTAAGCTAATATTATCTAGTTATTTTAGTTAATGCGCTAGCTAAAATACTAGAGATTGCAGGCTCTGTAAGATAATTTGTGCAATAGCTATTCTTATTCTAGTTAAGTATAGTATTGTTACACTTTTCTAACTATAACTACACTATAATATTACTCTTAGTTTTTACACTTGCAAACAGCCTAGTGCTATCTTATTTTAGGTATATAGTATTCTTATATTTGCATTAGCATAGTCTTACTACCTAGTTGCGTATATCTTTTTAGCGTCTATCTTATAGCTCTACAGCCATCTATTTTATAGTTGCCTGTTGCAGTACTTCTAGCTTGTTAATATATTGCCTATTGTTTATAGTAAACTCTTACTAACCTACGTACACCTATAGTTAATCTATTATGTCTATTACTTTGCAGTGTAATAGTCTAGAAAGTAACAGTACCTTATAGTTCTTCTTTATCTTATTTAAGCTGTATATTGCAATAATATAGTTAAAGAAGTAGGCTAGATCTTTGTAGTTAAGATTACGCTCTTTAAGTAACTTAATAAAGCTCTTAACGTCTATACTGTTAACAACGCGCATGTCTTTAAGCTAGTTAACTAAATTGTTAAGCTTATAGTAAGTCTTCTAGAAGTTAGCTATATATAGCTGTAGGCTATAGTATATGTTTAGATATGTTAAGATCTGCTAGCTACTATATATAGTCTTAGCTCTTATCTTGTTATACTACGCGCAACATCTCTAGTAAATAGCGTAGATAATATCTGTAATAGGCTGCTGCCTAGTTAGTCCTTAGTTACGGAAAAACCTTAGCTCTCTAAACTAGAACACCAAAAACGCTCTGGACTGGAACACTAAAAACGTTCTAGACTAGAACACTAAAAATCCTCTAGACTATAAAAACCCTTTAGGTAACAATTAGAATAGAACACAAATTTACGTCTTTATTTCCTAGTATCTACTCTTAGGGTCTGCCCCTTACAATTAAATTTGTTAAACCTAACTAGGCTAAAGAGCTATTAGTAACCTCTAGCATAGAACAAGTAACTGTTCCTATAACAGTACAGGACATAATAGTACAAGCTATCTGTATAAGACGCAACAGTGTCTCTAAGTTAGTTATTAAGAACAAGTTTAATTAGATAATTATTAATAACTTCCTAGACCTAGAGGAATAACAGATTAAGAAATAATTACTGTTAAACAGCCTTAAGGGAATGCCTGCCTAGCAGAAAGTATGTAACTCTCTAGCAGCTAGACTCTCTAACAACAGAAAAAGAAAGTCTTTTATAAGCGCGGATCTAGACTTAGTATTGCTAGTAAGAAATCTGTAGGAACAAGTTGCAAGGCTTATAGCCTAATTAACCCTAGAAACCTCTAGCTTTATACAGGCCCCTTTAGAAAGCTTCCTCTTGCCCTAGAAGACTTACAAAGTCTCTAACCTAGAAGTGTATAGAGAAGATTAAAAAGATTACTACATCTTTAAAGCCTAAATAAAGTACAAACTAGAACACAATAGCGCAAGACTAGGCTCTTAAGTAGGCTATATCTTTAACTGCCTTAAGAGGTTAGCAGCTAGTGTAGCTCTGTCTTAGGTAACCTAGAACCTCTAGGGCTCTGCAGAAGAACTTTAGGACTTCCTAAACAGCTAATTTAGCAATAAGCTACATAACAAAAGATTACAAAAGAAACTCTAAATAATCTAATAGAACAAGTCTTCCCTCTAGAGCTTTAATGCAGAGTTTATAAGGCTAGCCTACAACACAAGCAAGGAAGACAACAAAGCAAACCTGAAAACAAGGTACCTAAGCGCTATCTAGCTAGACCTACAAGACAGAATAATCTTTGTAGAGACTAAACCTAAATAGAAAATCTACAACCTTATAGACAAGGTAGCAATTATTAAGGAAAACTTATACAGAGTAAAACTTAGTAGTAAGCACACTAAAAGATAGAACGTTAGGGAACCTATAGATTAGGAACCTACAAGAGGACATTCTAAGAGAACTAAGAGAAAATCTTCTAAAAGGAAGAAAGCTAAGTAGGCTACTATAGAAGAGCAGTCTTACTAGAGATAAAACAACTTATGCCTCTACTGCAGTAAGTTAGGACACTACGCTAGCAAATACAAATTGTCTCTGCCTTTAAGACCTACTAAGGCTGCAGTAGCTAAGGCATAGGGCAAGAAAGAAGAGAACGCGTTAAAAAATACTCTAAGCTTAGAAAATAAGTAACTTCTGTCTAAAGGCACAGACAAGAGTATAGTAACATAACACTAAAAGAGGACAAGAGATTTTAATAATTCTAGAAAAAATAGCTAGATAAAGAACCTATTACTATACCTACTATTATTAATAAAGTAACAGTTGCTTCTACAATAATTAACACTAGGTGTCTTACTTACGCTATAACCTTAACTAAGTATGTCTACAAGAATAAGTTAGAGCGCAAGTTAATAGCTCTAAGAGAAATTATTAAGATTGCTAGAGCCTAGTCTTAGATAAAGATAGCTGTCTAGATAAGGATTAATATTAATAGGCATAAGGAGACACTATAGGCCTATAAACTAGATAGAGACAAGAAATACAACCTAGTTCTAGGTTAACTATAGATAAACTAGCATAATGTTACTATTGCACTAGCAAAGAAATTAATATATATCTACTCTACTTAGACGCAAGTTAGAAGCTAGGAGAAAAGAAAACTTCTTTTACTATAGAGTATTACAGCAGCTGCGTACTTAGCCTAGCTATAACAAGGCTAGAAAGACAAATCTATTTACCTTTACGCTGCGTTAATAGCAAACATTTAGAAGGCTCTAAAAACTAAGCCCTAAGTAGATCCTAGGTTATTGCTCCTAGATTACCTAAAAAGAGAATACAAAACCTTTCTATACAAGGAAGTAGACTAACTCCCCCTAGTAAGAGGACCTACTATTAATTATTTTATTAAGCTAGTAGAAAAAGATAGAAAGACTACAGAGGTGCTGTAAGGCTTACTATACAGCATGTTAAGAGAAGAACTCTTTATTCTCTAAAAAGAGCTTACTTCTTACCTAGACTGTAGCTTTATATAAGTAAGCTAGTTAAGCGCCTCTATACTAGTTCTATTTGTAAAGAAGCTAGAAGAGGGCCTACAGTTCTATGTAGACTACTAGGCCCTTAACGCAATTACAAGGAAGGACAGATACCTACTCTTACTTATCTAAGAGACCTTAGCCTAGATTGCTAAAGCTAAATAGTTTACTAAAGTAGATATTATCTAAGCATTCTATAAGATTAGGATTGCTAAAGGAGACAAATAGAAGACTGCCTTCTAGACGCGCTTTAGCCTCTATAAGTAGCTTATAACACTCTTTAGACTTGCAAACGCCCTAAGTACGTTCTAGAGATATATTAATTAAACACTAAGAGAACACCTAGATAATTTCTGTTTAGCCTACATAGATAACGTGTTAATATACATAAGTAGGTTTAAGGCAGACTATAAGAAAAAGGTAAAGCTAGTAATTTAGAAACTTAGAGCAGCAGGGTTACACCTTAATATAGGAAAAAGCAAGTTTAGCGTAAAGAAGACTAAATACCTTAGATTTATTATTAAGGCTAAGAAAGGAATAAGCATAGACTCTAAGAAAGTAGCTGCTATACGTTTCTAGGAGCTTCCTAAGACAGTTAAAGGAGTCTAGAGTTTTGTTAGCTTTGCTAACTTCTACTAACAGTTTATAAAAAACTTCTTAGAGCTAGCTGCTCTACTAACTAGACTAACTAGGAAAGGCGTAGCCTTCTACTAGGGCTCTAAACAACAGATGTCCTTTAATAAGCTAAAAGAAGCTTTTATAGCAGAACTATCTCTAGTAAACTTTAATATAGGGCTAGAGATAGTAGTAGAGTGCAACGCCTTAAGATAGTTAACTAGAGGAGTGCTGTCTTAATATAGTAAGGACAGACGCCTTTAGGCTGTAGCTTACTACTTAGCAAAGAATACAGCTACAGAAGCTAACTATACTATCTATAACAAGGAACTGTTAGCTATAGTTAAGTGCTTAGAGCAGTAGAAAACTAAACTTTAGAGAGTAAAGTATTTTACTGTGCTTACAGACTACAAGAACTTAGAATACTTCGCTACTATATAACTACTAACAGAAAGACACGTCTACTAGGCAAGGTTTTTTAGCACGTTTAATGTTAGATTCTAATACTGCTTAGGAAACGTTAACAGCAGAGCAGACGCCCTTTTTAAGAAAAAACAAGATCTTTCTTAAGGAAGAGCAGACGCGTAGGTACAGTCTTAGACCTTCTAACTATTTACTTTTACTTTAGAAACTTAAGACAAAGAAGATCTAGTACTTGCTACTTTCTTTGCAGCTTAGTAAAGGGATTTACTACAACAGAAGAGAGGAGAAACAGAGTAGCTCTAAAACGTGCTTGCAGACAAAGATACTACGTTAACTACTTCTCTTGCAGCTTAGCAGAAGGATATATAATAGTAGAGAAAGAAAAAAACAGAGTAGCTCTAAAACGTGCTTATAGACAAAGACGCTACGTTAACTACTTCTCTTGTAGCTTAGCAGAAGGATGCACTATAATAGAAGAGAAAAGAAACAGAGTAGCTCTAAAACGTGCTTGTAGACAAAGACGCTACGTTAACTACTTCTCTTATAGCTTAGCAGAAAGATGCACTACAATAGAGAAAGGAAGAAACAGAGTAGCTCTAAAACAGGCTTGCAGATAAAGACGCTGTGTTAAAAGAAAGAGACGTTGCTTAAAGCTAAAATGCTAAAGATTACTCTATAGTTAGAAAGAAAGCGCTTTAAAACGTGCTTGCAGACAAAGACGCTGCGTTAAGAGAGAAGAACGTTGCCTACAACTAAGGCGCTAAGAAGCTTTCTGCAGCAAGAAACACTCTAGATGCTACTAAAGAAACTATAGTACTATGCAAGACTATACTTAGATAAAGTCTCTATACAAATAAACGCTCTAAAGGACTAATAGAGCCTGCTATTAAGAAATTGTAAGAACAGGCTGTCTGTATAGATAAAGCCTACTAATTAGCAGTTAACGCTGTTAGAACAGGACAGCAAAAATTCTCTCTGTATCTAAGCCTAAAAGTTTCTCTAGTAGAGTGTAGCTTAAATAACTTAGAACGCCTACTCTATAGAAAGCGCAAATAGGTGCTAGAATGCACAAACCTACAAATGTATATTATCTTAGAAGCACATAACTCTCTAATTACTAGGCACTTAGGCAAAAAAAACATATACGCAATATTAGTAAGAAACTACTTCTAGCTTAGAATGTTCTTAAGTATCTAACAGTTTGTCTAGAACTATGCAGTGTGTAGCAGAATAAAGCTCTAGAGAGAACTTAAACAAAGACTACTACGCCTACTTCTGCTTCTAGTCTAAATATAAAAGGAATTATTAGTAGACTTTATTGTAGGCCTTCTGCTAAGCTACAAAATGTTACACCTTATAGTAGTTACTAACTAGCTAAGCAAAAACGCAGTGCTTGTGCCTATTCTAGATCTAGAAGTTCCTACTATAGTTAAGGCATTTATTAAACAGGTAGTTGCGTACTACTAGCTCTTAGACGCTATAGTGTCTAACAGAAGGTTACAATTTGTAAGCAAATTCTAGTTGTTACTTTGCAACAAGCTTAGAATATAAAGAAGAGTCTTAATAGTATACTACCCTTAGATAGATAGCGCTATAGAGTAAATAAATAGTATAGTAGAAGCCTACTTAAGGGCTTTTATAAACTAGGATTAGTTAAACTAGGCTGCCTTATGCCTACTAGCACAAATTATAATAGCTAGACAAAATACAGCGTTTACAGGCGTTAGCCTATTCTTCCTCTAGTACAGGTATAACACAGACCCTATTTAGTTAGACCTAGAATAGACTGCAAAGAACTAGTACTAGTCTAGCAATAATAAAAGGGCTACTACTAAAGTAATAGTAACTAAGATAAAAGAAATAATAGACTATATGCAAGTAAAGATAGCAGAATTACAGCAAGAACAAGAGCGCTAGGCTAATTACTACAGATAGAAAGCCCTAGAGCTTTATGTAGAAGACAAAGTATAGCTCTAGTATAGTTACTCTATATCTAATAAAAGACCTTTAAAAAAACTAGATTAGAAGAACAGAAAGTACACAGTTACAAAGGTTATCTCTTCCTACGTTATAGAACTAAGCGTACCTTCTAGGGTGCACCTAAGATTCTATATTAACTGCCTCTAGCTTAATGCAAGAAATCTACTCCTGCACTAAGAGTCTAATAACTAGCAACTAGAAGCAATAGTAGTAAGTAAGGATAAAGCTAATAACAAGTACCTTGTTAACTACATCCTTACAGAATAACAGAAGAAGAAAGAGCAAGGTATACAGCTGCAATACCTAGTAAAATAGGTAGGATATACAGAACTAACATAGGAACTGTAAGTAAATGTTACTAACACTATAGCTCTTACTAAGTAGATAGATAACATAGAGATATAATAAGACTTAAATAGGCTGTTAGTAGAGTAACTGCCTACTCTAACTGCTAAATAAAATATATTAGTAAAGAAAGAGAGTAGGGAAGAAATCTACAGTTGCGTATAGCAATGTTAGAAGAGATAACAGCGTTATGTATAGAAGAGATTTGTAGAAAAAGAATAAACTTAGGATAAGCATAAGAAGAACTAGAGGCATAGAAAATAATGTAGTAGCGCACTTAGTTACGTTTAGAAACAATACCTAACGCTAAGAAGTAACTAATAGAGGAAATGCAAGAATGCTGCAATAGACAAAGCCTAAGACTAGAAGCTTTAGTAGAGAGTAGAGAAGGAAAAAGATGCTTACATCTATTCTATTAGCTAACCTGCAACAGCTCTAACTAGTTAATAGTAAAGATATAACTAGCAGTTAACTGTCTCTAAGAACTAGACATAAGGAACTTAAATACTAATACCTAAGAACTAATGCGACAGTCCTACTAACTACCTAGAACAACCTAGAAATAGAGAAGAAAGAGTCTAGAAGCTTAGCGTTAACAGATTAATAGCCAAAGAATATAAGAGGAAGAGCCTAGATTAACTCTAAAGATTTAGCTACTTAAGCTAGGCAATAGTTAGTTAAGACACAGCGTAACATAAATCTTTAGAGAGTCTAGAAAAACCTAAGAAAGAGGTATAGAATTCTAATACTTAGACTGCGCTAGACTACAAGGACTAGCAAGAATAATAACGTCTGTAATAGAAGTAGAGCTACAAGAACCTAGAAGCCTAAGATATAGAGCGTAACATCTAGTCTAATATATAAGTAGTATTAAAGAATGCAAAATTAGTTTTACAGAGTCTAGGCTTAGCAATAGAACAAAGGCAGGAACTATAAAGAAAAGTCTATTACTACAGAAATTACCTATAGGCGCTACACAGGAACTACAGTAAAGACACTACACGCTAGAGCCTACCTTTCTACTATTAGAAAGCGCAATAGTTACTATTACTAAACAATTAGTCTTAGCCTACACCTTTGTGTTATACGTAGGCTTTTTACAGATATTAGACTCTATTACATTAAGGTAACAGAGTAGCCTGTTAGTAGTGCAGAGGGCGTTGCTAGCATAAGAAACCTAGAAGCCTACGCTAGAGATCTATATGTTGTGCTCTTTAGCTTAATTAAATGTTAGTAGAATACACATAACGCCTTAAGAAAATAAACTCTAACAGAGAAGAAACAAATTAGAAAGAACTTATATTAGTGTAGAGCTACTGCACGCTAGCGCTAACATTATTAAGCTTGTAAATAATAGTGTCTTGCTTAACAAGAAGCTACTAGAGAAGCTAGTAGATATCTACTAGGATATTAACCTTGTTAACCTTGCGCGTTAGACTCTAGTAGCTAGACTTGTTGCTACTGCAAGACTTTGCCTAAGCAGCCCTAAGCTTGTTAACAAAGTTAGACTAGAGACTAGTAATTGTATGCTGCGTTAACAGCTGCTTAACCTTAGGATTGCGAGCAAGCGCGTTACAAAGCAAAATAACTACAATCTTAAGGTAATTGTTAATCTAGAAAGCAATTAGAATTAACTAAGAAAGTAAGAGAATATAGTAGTTAACTTATAGGCCTGCACGCAATGTAAGCGTTCTTGCACTAAGAGCAGGTGCTTTTACTACAAGTAATTGCGCACTTAGACTTATTACCCTTAAGCTAAGTAATAGCGCAGCCTAAACAATATAGTAGGTTAAGCTTAGCCTTAATAATAATGTCTAGTCTATTCTATTACTAGTTAGTAATATGCCTAGACCTAGCTTAGCGCCTTAGATATAAAACTTACAATAGAAGAGTTAGCAGTACAACGCTTAGCTAGAGAACTGCAAGAAGTACGTAGACTTAGCATCTTTGCAAATAGTAGCACAGGCGCAGAAGATGCAAAGGTTAACAAGAAAAGTAACGCGTAAGCAAGTGTACAGAAGGCAAGGCTAGTGCAGTATATAGTACTACCTAAAAAGAGAAGTAAGAGTGTAGAACAACAGATCTAAGTAGAGTAATTTTTGTTTTAATAGTTGTGCAGGTCTAAGCGCACCTAGCGCTAGAGCAGAAGGATTATGTAATAGGCTGCTACCTAGTTAGTTCTTAGTTACAGAAAAACCTTAGCTCTCTAAACTAGAACACTAAAAACGCTCTGAACCAGAACACTAAAAACGTTTTAGACTAGAACACTAAAAATCCTCTAGACTATAAAAACCCTTTAGGTAACAATTAGGATAGGATACAAATTCACGTCTTTATTTCCTAGCATCTACTCTTAGAGTCTGCCTCTTACAATATCTATTATCTTAGTAAGATATTTACCTATTATACTTTTCTCTACTGTAAAGTGTAGGAAATAGGCGTAGACTTTAGCCTTCTATGCGTAGGTAATACCTTAGTCTATTAGTTAGTATAATATTGTGCTACCTACAGGCAGGAATATAACTCTATTATATTAGTAAGTATTATAACCTCTATTACTATAATAAGCCTGCAGTACATTAACACTATACATACTAAACGTTCTACAGCAATTAGTAGCTTATCTAAAGCTTAGCTACTACGTGTTTGTAAGGTAAGAACCTGTTAATTAGCAACAATACTTGTCTGTTTATGCAGTTATTAAACTATTTCAGCTATTCTAGTATAATATTAGTGTCTATCTAAGTAGAATTATTATCCTAATAGACATAACTAAGACTACAGATATTTAGGTTCTTTTTACTATCTATACAAGTTATATAGTTTAAGAATCTTATAAACTATAGAGGTACTTGGTCTAAGCTATCTGCGTTTATACACAGCACACTAGTTATATACTCTCTGTCTAGTCTAGGTCTAGCTTCTAGATTGTCTGCTAACGTATATTAGGGCAAGTGTTTCTAGTATATACTAGCCTTATCTATATTGTATAAATTCTTAGGCGCATATCTACTTACTATATCGCGAATCTCTTCTATTATAAGCTTAGTGTCCTTAACTATTATACTGCTATAGTTACCTACTGTTTTTGCAAACTATTTATATAACTATACACTATGTTATTGTTTATATATAGTAAGCTATCTGTTATTAAACTCTAGTATTTTGCAGCTATTATATTTAGGTAGCTATTACTAAAGTTAACGTGCAGTTTTGCAAATTATATTATTAGTAACATTAACGCAGGCTACCTATAACTCTATATACTAGTTATTTAGAGCTGCCTTAAGAGTTTTCTATTACAGATGCCTATTGTGCGTCTAGTTATAGCTAGTGTATTTAGTTTTGTTACTATCTAGGTATTCTTGCGTTGTTAAGAAGATATTAGTTATATTATTTAGTTACATATAGTAGTAAAAGGCTCTAGTAGCCTATATAGCAAGTTGTTATAGTGTTAAATATAGAAATAATACCTTATGTTTACAAACCTTAACACGTTCTATAATAGTCTAGGCACAACTATATTGCTAGTTAGGCGTTAGACTTTAACCTATCTATAAACTAGGTAATATAGGCTTAATATTATAGTAGTAGAATAATAGTAGAAACTAGATGTATTTACAATAAGTAATCTACTATCTAATATAGTAAAGATAATACACTTGCGCATGCTAATACTCTAGTAGCTACTTATAGCATTTGATATAAAACAAAATCTAAACTTAGCCTTAAACCTATGCTAGTATTATTGTAGCACTAATTAGTTACTCTAGGTGCCTATTATAGTAGATAGCTTGCAATTAACGCTAACAGTACTTTCTAGTAGATAATAGTTATAGACAGTACAACGCAACTGTAGCTGCTAGTTATTAGAAGAGCCTGCTGTAGAAGTAGGTCGCGTATAGTACTAGTAGTATTCTCTAGTAGATAATAGTTGCTAATAGTGCAACGCAACTGTAGCTGCTAGTAGTTAGAAGAGCCTACTGCAGTAGTAAGTCGCGTGCAGCACTAGTAGTATTCTCTAGTAGATAACAGTTGCTAATAGTGCAACGCAACTATAGCTGCTAGTTGTTAGAAGAGCCTAGTTATAGAGATTAATATATTTAAAGTGTTTACTGCTTTATATACTATACATAAGATTTATAAAGTATTACGCGTTACTTTTTATATATATTCTTTTCTACTAAGCGTCTCTAAGACAAACAAATGCAGGCCTGTTATTTTAATTTATATAGGTGTCCTTTAAAGTCTTAGTTGTGCCTACTAGCGTAGTAGGTATCCTTTTTGTTACTAGCTAGTAGTATCTTAGTATAAATAAGTTTAATGCGCGTAACTTCTTTGCGTTAATAGAAGTTCTTAAAGCTATAATAAAGCTTAGTAACAATAGGAGACTTAATATTATGTAAGTTATAGCTAGAATATCTTAATATCTAGACGTTAGATTACTACTTATAGGGTCTAACAGAAATATATTATATATAGTATAAGAGAGGTTGTAGCTACTTAGGTAGGCTTTGCTGTTAAAGAGCCTAATAAGGGTACTAGAATAGAGATATCCTAACAAACAACTGCAACTCTATGTTATCCTTAATTTTTGCCTGTAACAATATATAGACAAAAGAATGTAAATTGTAGTTGTATCTCTAATATCTTCTAGTTACTTAATAGTATAAGAATTGTGTTCTTAAGTTAGGCTAAGTTATTAATATGTGTTGCAGGATATAACAAAGTTATTATAACAACAGCGCTCTTAAGTTAGGCTAAGTTGTTAATATGCGTACTAGGATGCTATTATAGCTGTTATTGTAGAGATCCTTACTTTTAAACACGCTATAAGGTATCTTAGTTAAGTAATAGTGTTGTAGGACATAACAAAGTTATTGTAACAATAGCACTCTTAAGTTAGGCTAAGTTATTAATGTGTGTATTAGGATGCTATTATAGCTATTGTTATAAAGATCCTTGCTTTTAAACATGCTATAAGGTATCTTAGTTAAGTAATAGTGTTACAGGATATAACAAAGTTATTGCAACAATAGCGCTCTTAAGTTAAGCTAAGTTGTTAATATGCGTATTAGGATGCTATTATAGCTGTTATTGTAGAGATCCTTGCTTTTAAACACGCTATAAGGTATCTTAGTTAAGTAATAGTATTGCAGAATATAACAAAGTTGTTACAACAATAGTGCTCTTAAGTTAGGCTAGGTTATTAATGTGCGCTCTAGGATGCTATTATAGCTGTTGTTATAGAGATCCTTGTTGTTAAACACGTTATAAGGTATCTTAGTTAAGCTATAACATCTAAACAGCTACTAAAAGGTCTATTTAGGACATAAATTTGCTTTTATACTAGTAGGCTAAAAAGTAGCGCAGGTGTAGTACTAATAACATAGTAAAGCTTAGTTTTGGATTTTTAAACTACACAAACATATAGACGTAATAGGTATAGTTTTAGTTTTATAAGAATAAAAATATAATAAAGAATTAAGTCTTTTAGACTTATAAGGAATATATATATAAAGACAGTAACATTAAATTAGAAGTATAAGTTACGTGTTAAGAAGCAGCTGTATATATAAGCATATAGATAAATTTATCTCTAGTTTTAAGGTTAAGAAAGTGTAAAGAGGCGTAAGTATATAATAGATAAAAATAACACTAGGTTCTATATATATTTTAACAAAAGACTATTACCTTAACTCTAAGACTAGAGACACATAAGTAAATTTATCTCTAGTTTTAAGGTTAGAGAAGTGTAAGAAGGCGCAAGTATATAATAGATAAAAATAATACTAAGTTCTATATATGTTTTAACAAAAGACTATTACCTTAACCCTAAGACTAGAGATATATAGGTAAATTTATCTCTAGTTTTTAAGGTTAGGAAAATGTATATATAGCAAGAGGCAGAGGGTAGCTAGCTAGTAAGGCTATTATATACTCTATTAGCGCTAATAGTTTAAGAGTAAGCAGTACGTAGATGCGTTTAATATATAGTAGTTTGTTAACAGTCTTTATTACTATTTAGCCTCTGTTGTATTTGCATATTAGAGTAAGTTAGAATAGTAGTCTCTAGTAGAAAACTATCCTATACTATACTAGAGAAAGAATATAAATTAGATCTGCAGGCATTTTAAAACTAGAAAAGATCAAATATACTAGTTGCTTAGAACATTAGTTAATACTGTATATAAATTATACTTATTACTTCTTACTATTAAGTAATTGCCTACGCCTGTTACTAGTCTTACCTATAGTATATATAGTACACTATTCTACCTGCTTTTATTTGTACTAAGCCTAGCTACCTTAGTACAAGTTGTATATTAGGCTGCTAGAGCTACTAGTCTATTTTTTTTTATACTTTTAAACCTTATACGTGTCTACTTGCAGGTATACTTACCTTTTTAGGTGTTTAGGTTCTACTATATATATTCTAAACACGTAGTAACTTATTTATTCTAGAGTGTTAATATTTTTTAGCGTAAGAATTATTATTAATATTAATCTTTATTAAGCTGCGTTAGCTAGCCTAACTAATCTAGTTGTTAACAAGTAAGCTCTAGTGTAATAACGTAATAGTTATTAGAGTAATAAGAAATATTAAAGGGAAGAAGAATATTAGTTATTGTGCTTACAACTGTTAGTATAGTTCTATACATAGGTTAGGTAACTGTTAGCTATAGTAGACTTTAGTAGACTACTATAGATAATAGACTGTGCAGTATAAGATAGATGCTGCTAGTAACTACCTTAACACTATATAACTAATGTTTATACTATTTTTGCATACTTAGTCTTTTTATATCTAAACTATAGAGTTATATATAAACAAATTAGTAATAGATTGTATATATATACTGTGTAGCTTTTATACTAAGACGTAAGTAGAACTTATTAAACATAGTGCTTAATGCTAGACGCGTTGCTACCTACTACCTAATAATACGCTAGTTATAACTTCTAACACTACAATATAATAGCATAGCTCTAATAGCTGTAACGCAATAAATGCTACTCTAGACAACACAGTACCTACTTTATACAGTAACACCTTATATAAACGCAACTACACTCTAGCTAAACATAAGGCAATAGGGTAAATAGGCCTAATGTTAGCGTCTATATAAGGATAAGACAAGCTGTTTAAGATAGTAAGTAGACAGCACGCTAGTAAACTCTTTAGTTTAGAAATAGCAGACGCAAAGTAGTAGGCTACACATAGCTAAACAGCGCACGCGTGCTAACACTAATAGGAATAATATAGTAGGGCCCTTTAGTTTACTTTTTGCACTAGCGTTTACATTGTAGCTGCAAAGGATAAAATGTATATTAGGTAACATTAACAGCCTCTTTACTAATGTATAGCTATACAAGCTACATTTACAGCTGCAGTTCTAATTAGGGCGCTAATAGCAACAGGCTATATTAAATATTTAATCTAGGCTACAAGATAACATATAGATACATAAGGACGTTGCAATTATATCTAGGTTATTAAACCTCTAACCTAACTAACATATATTTATATACCAAGACATTATATTACAAATTGCCTTTATACTTAGTTATTGCCTATTTGCTAACAAGATAGTTTACGCACCTAGCTGTTTATTTACAAGTACACCTAACAATCCTATAAGAGTGTATTACAAACTATACTTAGAAGATTAGTAGTAGTTAATATAACAGCGCTTACTAGATAGTGCAACCCTTATGCTAGTTATACTAGTAGTAGACAAAACATAGTTGTCTATAATGTCTAGTAGTATAGCAGCATAGCTAATATATACTACTATTAGGAATCTTAACTATAAGGTACAACAACGCAGAACAACACCTAAGACACTACTAGCTAGATTTATCTTAACAGCTAAGCTTCTAGACTCTATTCTAAAGAGTAAAGTGTATTATTACTGTATAGGCAAGCTGTTATTATATAAGTACTAACTACAGCGTTAACAATAAAGGGTTACTATAGAGGATAGAAGCTAACTAGTAACTATAGCACTTAAAGGGGCTGCTAAATAAAGTATACAACTAGAGTGTACTAACTAACAGACGTAATAGTGTTACTTAACTATTTGTACAATTCTAGCTAACTATAAAGAGTAAGTACTACTAACAAGTGTAAAGAAAAACAGACACTATACTTAATGCACAGTACTACTAGACAAACAAGAGAACTTGTGCAATAAATATCTATAGCAAACAGAAGAGTATATACGCTTACAATAGAGTTGTTGTTTTAATAAAAGATATAAAGATTATATTTATCTAGTAGAGTGCTTTAGCTAGAATTACTATAACTTTAATATATATAAGTTATTAGCTAAAGATATATTGTATCTACTGCTTAAGAAGTTAGTTATAAAGATATTAGAGTTTATAGAAGACATACTAATAGATATACACCCTAGACAAAAGAAGAGCTAGAATAGTGCTGCAGTTCTAGTAGCAAAAGACAATAGCTATGCTTAGTTAAATAAAAGGTTCTACTAGGTTAAGCATAACACTAGACTAAAACAGTTTAATAACAAGAGAGCTTTTACTAAAGTGTTACAGTAGACTAGCGTAGAATAAAAAGCAGTAATTTGCTAATTTGTAGTAGTAGTGTCTTCTCTACTAGTAACTAAGGCACTGTACGTGTTGCATTTTATCTAGGCTGCGTACAATCTGCTAGTACTATTACAATACAAAAGTTATAACAAAAACACGTTAGGGTATATATTGTTAGCTATTAAATAAATAGATGTTCTAAAAGAAGAGTTTTAACCTTTTAGACAGACGCAAGAAGAAGAAAAAGATTTTAACTACTCTAAATAGCACGCGCTAACCTATATTATTAACAATATCTATATATATTAGGCCTTTAATAGCATATATACAAGAACAAATAGTAAGGCCTACTATATTACAATAGTAAAACAATTCTACCTAATAATAAACAAAAGAGATTTTTTTACGCAGATCTGCCTCTATAACTCTAGACAGCTTACGCTTATAGCGTTTAAATACAAGATAGTTATAGACTAAAGTTAATAGTGCACTACTACTAACTAGCGCAAGTACACTTTTACTATAAGCGTATTAATAGCAATACTATTTAGACAACTTAGATAGTCTATACTAGGCATGTTACTAAATTCTATTATACTGCCTCTTAGTAAAGTTACTATATATATTACGTTGCTAGACTTTATACATACTGCTATAGTATTTATCTAACACTACTATTAGAAGGTAACTAGCTACCTTATTACTTTATGTAACAAAGATAGATAGAACTCTAACTCTTACTAGGTAAACAGAATAAATGTAAAAATATACTCTTCTATAAGATGCTTAAGGCTATTAGGCAAACGCTATAACAACTCTAAATATTACAAAGAAGATATAGTGCAATGCGCGCCTAACTAGTATAGAACTAGAAAATAGCGCAAAGATTACGTATAGGTGTAAGAGTTTAAATATAAAGACTATACGCAACTGTCTTAGACTGTTGCAAACAGTAGAGCTGTAGCTTAAGTACACCTAATACTTACATTTATCAACAATAAACACTAAGATAAAAACAGAAAGAAATATAAGTATACAAGTGCCTTCTGCAAGGTTATAGCGTTTAATAACAATAGTTAAATTAATTATACAACAGAGATGCTAAGCGTACGCTGCTGTACATACAGTATAAAAACTAAGTAACGTACACTACAAGTATTTAAGGTATATAATATAACAACTATTATTTACTCTACATACCTAGTACTAAAGGATCTACCTATACTTAATAATAAGGTCCCTATTTTATACTATGTAAATAATTACATTAATTAGGATAAATATAATAGACTGTATTCTTTTACGTTTAATTAAGACTAGACACGTATAGTGCAGAATTATAAACAGAAGTAAATATAGTAAGATAGCTAGTATATAGTATTAGACACAGTAAATAGAATTATATATCTAATAATAGCCTTACTATTACTTTAATATACCTAATAGAACGTAAACTTACTAATATAACAAGCGCTATAACACAAGACTATAGCGTAAGGCTGCTAACATAACCTCTTTACTACACACTACACACTACTACAAACGCATAATACTAGTAACTCTTATCTACGTACGTAAGTATTACAGAGATATTACAATAGTTACCTAGAATTACTAGTTAGTATAGACAGAAGAATAGCACTACTGTAGCAACAGTAGATATAATTATTAAAAGATAGCATATGTAATATAATGCAACTAATAGCAAAAGAATATAACTTAATATACTCTAACGTAAAACAAGAGATAAAGAGGCAGAAGATACTAGGCTATTTCTTATAGACAACTATAGTAAAAGAATACTTATAGTAAATTTTAAGGGTAATTGTATTACAATAGAACAGACTACTATAGAACGTAGCTAACAGTTACCTTATTTAGACAATTACACACTTTACTGTCTGATGTAACTATAACACAGCCTAACAGATGCGCTTATAACAGAATAAAACTAAACTAAATAATAATTAGGAGTAAGCTTTGCTAGATAGAAACCTACGTAGAAAGATAATAGAAATAGTTAATAAAGAGTTAAGTATAACACAAATCACACCTAATATAACAACTATATTAGTATTAAACGCAACTAGAAACAAGTACACTCTTATTAGGATAAACTAGCTATTACATATATACTACAACCTGCTAGCAATAGACAAGTATATTAACAACTTTAATTATAATTTGTTTGTGCAGATATTAGAGTATAAATTAGGCTTTAAAAGTAAATGTAACAGTATATATTACTATATAAAGGAGAGAGATAGATAGGCGCAAATATAGATATCTATAAAGGCACGCTAGCACAGCGCATTACAAGAGATAGTTGCATTAAAGATATACTAGGCGTTATTTACAATTAAACTACAAATATAACTAGTATAGTAGCATACTAGATTTGTACTAACAACTTACTAGGTAAATAGTTTTCTGCGTGTAGGGCTACTAAATTGCCTATATCGCGCGCACAACTATTTATACTAATAGTAGACAACTATTGTATATACTAACATTTAGTTAAGGATAGAAGAGTACCTAATTACTTGTATTGCGCGCACTACTATTTATACTAACAGTAGACAACTATTATATACGCTAACATTTAGTTAAGAATATAAGAGTACCTAATTGCCTGTATTGCGCGCACTACTATTTATGCTAACAGTAGACAACTATTGTGTACGCTAATATTTAGTTAAGAACAAAAGAGCACCTAATTACCTATATTGCGCGTACTACTATTTATGCTAATAGTAGACAACTATTATGTACGCTAACATTTAGTTAAGAATAAAAAGGTACTTAATTGCCTGTATTGCGCGCACTACTATTTATGCTAATAGTAGACAACTATTATATACGCTAATATTTAGTTAAGAATAAGAAGGTACTTAATTGCCTGTATTGCGCGCATAACTATTTGTGCTAACAGTAGATAACTATTATGTACGCTAGTACGCAGTTAAGAACAAGAGGCTATCTAATTAAACAGCCTAACTACTATACTCTAGTAGAATTTAAGGTAATATTATACTATATGTGTTACAAAAACCCTACTTATACCTATAAAGTAAAAACTTTGTTGCGCTACATACATTGCTTACTTCTGCTACTCTTACTAATAGTTCTTTAATATTTAAAGAGCAAGCGCTTGCTTTATATACTCTACACTAAGCAGTAAATTTAAGTAATATTAGTAGTACACTATGTCTCTATCTAAACAAGCGCTAAAACAAGCGCTAACAAATAATAGTATAAAGGTTAGCCTCTTAAGAGATGTAACCCTAGAACTAACATACTAAAAACTAAGACGCTGCAGAAACTAAAAACTGTCTAGACTCTAACGCTACTATCTTTAAGCCTTAACTCTAGAGTTAAAATAGACGTATAACTAACTGCTACACTAGCCTAACTAAAAAGTTACTTAACAAGATAGCCTAGAGATTAAATACTATACACTCCTAGATCTATAGCCTCTCTTGCTTATTAACAAGAGAAAACTAGACGCAGTAGTAGTATAAGTACAACAAGCTAATACAAACTAAAAACCTATAAGACTAATACATAGAAAACGTTAGTAGTTAAAAGAGAACTATAATTAGACTTAAAGCTATTGTATTGTAGAAAGATACCTTACTATACACAAATAAGTAGTTTTAACTATTATAGAGTTGCAACTTTTCTTATCTAGTGTAGACCTATTTAGGTTACTGCTATAAGGGAAAGAAAAACGTTAGGTAAAGGAAAGTGTGTTACTAGAAAATAAGACTATACTAGAGAAGGCAAGAGTTATCCTAGTAATATAACTACTTACTAATAATAGAAAGATGCTATATAGTATAGTAATAACACTATAGCTTGATGCACGCAGGTATGTGTACGCCTAAATACTGCTAGACGCTTAAATAGAAGCATAGAATACTCTGCTGTTATTAGTTTAATTGTATATTAGCTTAATACTATGTAAAGAAGCTGCCTGCTATATAGGTACTATTGCGGCCCGCTAAGGATAGTAGCTAATAGTAGGCGCCTAGATACTAGACATATATAGTAACTTATAGACCCACGTAATAAGGTAAGAATAACTAGAAATTACTAGTGCCTACACATTAAACTACCTAGACAGATAGGTTCTTAAGCCTAGCAAACTGCTTAAAGACTTTGTTTACCTACTACAAGACCTAAAGAACGCAAGTACACTTCTAAAACAGCTATACTAGCTAACTAAAGACAGCCTAAATCTGCTAGATTTCTAAACTCTAGTCTTGCAGCAGTAATAGCACAGTTATTCTATAATAACAGGAAATAGAGCATTACTGTAATAACTAGAAATTAAGAGAAGTTTAATAAACTAAGTGCAAATATAGTAGCACTAATAGGCTTAGTTATATTTAACGCAATAAGAAAATTTAATAACAACAGTACTAGGAAAACTATACTCTTCTATAGACACACTATAGAAGGTATATTACAAGTTCTACACATAGTATTAGCTAATAGAAAGCAGACTACTTTAATACTATTTGCAAAAAATAGAAGAACTTAAGAGGCATTTAACAGATTCTTATATAGAATAATATATAATAGGATATTACTATATATACAAACTAATAAGAGAATAACAGAGCTAACGTTTTAGTGCTAAAGAATACCTATAACAACAACGTAGATAATATCCTAGCTAACTACATAGAAGAGAAGCAAGATTGCTACAATACGCTTATAGACAATTATAATAATAAAGAGAAGGAGAAGGTAAACTGCTTAATAGAAAAGGATATAAAAAAGGACGTTAGAGAGGAAAAGAAAGTCCTATACAAAGATACTAATAATATAAGTAAGTCTAAACGTAATACAATATATAATAACTTATATAAAGTACTGTTTATATACGCGTATATAAAGTATTAGGTAAGGTAAAAGATATTTTGCTAGAAGAGTACGTACATGCAGATAAACTTATACTAGAATACCTTTATAAAGTAGATAAATAGCTATAGTTTAAGAACTATAGAGGTAGCTAAAGCATTATAGTAGAAGACGCATAGGAAGAATTTTTAACGCAGGCTTATAATATTGCAATTAAAGGCAATATACTTAACATAATTACTTTAACTAAAGAGAAATAGTAACTAGAACTAGATAAGTATAATAGGTTAGTGTAATAGTATAAAGAAGAAATAGAGTGTTATTAAGTAGTTATAAATAGTAAGCGTAGCAAATATTATAATAACTTAATATGCTTTTGCTAGTATAACGCGTAGATACTGTTAGGTTAGCCTTAATATAACGCAATAGTGTAGACTACTGTAGCAGATAGTGCAGCACTAGTAGACATAGTATATAATCTTAATATAACTAACTAGCAAGATAGTTACTACTCTGTAAGTAGTAGTAGTAGTTATAGCTGTCTATATATAGAGCGCGTTGTGTACCTACTAACCTATGCCCTATAGGACGTTAAGCCTAGTAGCTGCGTCTAGGCTAGTCTCCTTTTAAAGGAGCGCAATTTAACTATACTATACTTAATTAAAAAGCCTATATAACTAGATAAGAAGAACTAGCTTAGTTAGCCTACGCTATAAGAGTGTAAAGACATAGGTAGCTAGCTATAGTATATAGTTCTGCTAGTGCTGTAGTACTTAACAGTCCTTAACTGTTAAATCTAGCAATACTAGTAACACTGGCAACACTAGTAATACTAGCGACACAGGTAATATAGGTAATACAGGTAACTTGCTGTTAGGTTACTGTTAGGTTGCTAGCGACCAGAAGTAAGTAAGGCAACTTTAGCAAATTGTCTAGTAGATAGTATTGCTGTTAGGCAGCCGCGGGTCGCCGCAACTAGGCTAACCAGACAAATCTTAATTTTTCCTAACGTAAGCTAGAAGAAGGAGCTATAGCTCTACATAGGCTGCTCTATAACCTCTTACTAAAGAAGCTAAGTGTACTGCGTAACTACTTAGCAACAGCGTAGAGCTAAGGCTAAATCTAAGAAAGTATAAGTCTTGCAGAAGCACCTATTCTAATTGTACCTAAAAAAGATAGAATGTTACGCCTTTATATAGACTATACAGGCCTTAACTAAGTTACTAAGAAGAATAGATTAGCTTTGCTCTTAATTAAAGAGACTCTTAATTAACTTTAGAGATTAGTAAAGTTTACTAAGCTTGATCTTAAGAACGCGTATTACTAGATTAGAATCTATTAAGGTAATAAGTAGAAGATTACGTTTTGCACGCAATCTAGATACTTTAAATACATAGTTATACCTTTTAAGCTAATAAACGCGCCTACTACGTTTTAGAGGTATATTAATAGAGCCTTAGCCTTGTATTTAGATATCTTTTGCGTTGTCTATCTTAACAATATCTTAATTTTTTCTTAAAAAGGAGAGGATTATTAGGAACAGGTAAGAAAAGTACTTGCTAAGCTAAAAGAGTATAGTCTTTTTGTTAACCTAAAGAAATGCACCTTTGCTACTAAGTATGTTAAGTTCCTAGGGTTTATTATACGCCTTAAAAGTGTTAAAATAGATCTAGAATAGGTTTGCATAGTTATTAATTAGCCTACACTAACATCTTTTAAGAATGTTTAAGTCTTCTTAGGCTTTGTAAACTTCTAATAATACTTTATATAAAGCTTCTCTATAATTATAAGCCCTATTGCTAATCTTTTAAAGAGATTAGTTTAAGAGAAGAAATCTAGTCCTTTTAACTAGCCTAACGTAGTAGAAAAGGCAAAGCGCTAGCTATGCAACAGGTTTACAACTATTCTAGTTCTGTAGCACTACAACTATACACTTCTATCTAAGCTAGAAACTAATACCTCTATCTAAGAGATAGTAGGTATCTTTTTATAACTCTATCTAGATAGAAACTAGTACTCTATAGCCTTCTAGTTAAGAAAGCTTTTACCTATAGAAAAGAACTACTATATATATAACCTAGAGCTTCTTACTACTATTAAAGTAGTATAGCACTAGCGTTACTATATCAAGGGGCTAGTAGTTTAGTTAGAAATAAAGACAGACTATAACAACCTACGCGGCTTTATAGGCACGTTAACTCTGTCTAGAACATAGGCTAGCTAGGTAATAGAGCTAGCTGCTTATAACTTTAAGATTAAGTATTAGTCTAAAAAGACAAATCCTATAGATAAGCCTTTAAGGTAACCTATAGACAATAGTAATACGCTAGATATTTAACTATTAGATATATTGCTAGCACTGCAAAATAAATTGCAGCTAGTAGAAACCTAAGCTAAGCTACCTAGTAAAGAGCTAGCATTAGTAGAAAGCTAGATAATAGCTTAACAGTAAGTAGGCACTCTATATCTTAATAAAGATGTTTCCATAAGCCTAGCGTATAACGTTATAGTAATAGCTAGAAGCTACAGCTCTAATTAGAAGATTTCTAAGAGTAGACTAGTAATAGCCTAAAAGGTTACGCAGTTACAAAGCCTAGCGTATAGTGTTAAGGTAACAGCTAGAAGCTATAGCCCTAATTAGAAGATCTCTATTAGTCTCTAAGAGTAGACTAGTAATAGCCTAAAGGGTTACGCAGTTACAAGTAAGAGCTACAGCCTTAGAGATGTTAGCTTATAAGAAACTTCTAGAGTTCTTCTTTAAAATTTATATATAAGTATAATAGAATAACTGTAATAGACTAGGCTTTACCTAGCCCTTTGCCTTCTTAAGTAGAGCATAGCCTAGCCTTACTACCTCTTTATAGACTAGCACGTATAGAAAGTATATAAACTTCTTCTATAACTAATAGAAGAGCTTAAGAAATATAACTCTTTCTAGTACCTTATTATTCTATCTTTGCGGGCTAGCCTATAATAAGTATATTTCTTTCTAATACAATAACAACTACAGAATAGCTCTATCTAACTAACACTCTAACACTAAGTTAGAGCCTAAAGTATAAGAGTCTTAAACTAACCTTTAGGCTTATTATACTTTGTTAGACAATTACCTTTAAGCTATAGAAAACTAAATTAACGCCCTTAAAATAGTACTCTAGTCCCTTGTTACTTAACTTACAAATTCCTCTTCTCCTCTAACAGCTTCTGCGCCAAGCTCTCCTCTAGGGCCTTATAACTTATAGACTACTAGAAATCTAGCGCCTACTTCTTCTGCTCTTCCTCTAGTCTAACGCAAGCTACTACTCTTAGGCAACTCTTTTTTAGGTAACAAGTCTTACTTTACTACTTAGGAGGTTACTATAACCTATAACGTTAGGAAAAATTAAGATTTGTCTAGTCAGCCTAGTTGTAGCGACCTACAGCTACCTAATAGCAATACTGTCTACTAGACAATTTGCTAAAGTTGCCCTACTTACTTCTAGTTGCTAGTAACCTAATAGTAACCTAATAGTAAGTTACCTGTATTACCTATATTGCCTGTATTGCTAGTGTTACTAGTGTTACTAGTATTGCTAGATTTAATAGTTAAGAACTATTAAGTACTACAGCACTAGCAGAACTATATACTATAGCTAGCTGCCTATATCTTTATACTCTTATAGTATAGGCTAACTAAGCTAGTCTCTCTTGTCTAGTTATATAGGCTTTTTAATTAAATATAGTATAAATAAATTATACTTCTTTACAAGAAGGCTAGCCTAGACGTAGCTACTAGGCTTAACATCTTATAGGGCACGCGTTAGTAGGTATTTAACGCGCTCTATACATAGAAGGCTATAATAGCTACTACTACTTATAAAGTAGTAATTATTTTACTAGTTAGTTGTATTAAGATTAGGTGCTGTGTCCGCTAGTACTATACTATCTGCTATAGTAGTCTACACTATTGCGTTATATTAAGGCTAACCTAACAGTATTTACGCGTTGTACTAGTAAAAGTATATCTAGTTATTATAAAATTTGCCTTACTTGCTATTTATAACTACTTAATAATACTCTATTTTTTCTTTATACTATTGCACTAACCTATTACACTTATCTAGTTCTAATTGCTGTTCCTCTTTAGTTAAGGCAATTACGTTAAGTATGTTACCTTTAATTGTAATATTATAGGCCTATGTTAAAGATTCTTTCTATGCGTCTTCTGCTATAATACTTTAGCTACCTATATAGGTCTTAAACTATAGCTATTTATCTACCTTATAAAGGTATTCTAGTGCAAGTTTATCTATTAATCTGTACTCTTCTAGCAAAACATCTTTTACTTTACCTAAGACTTTACGTATACGTATATAGATAGTACTAAATATAAGTTATTATAAATTATATTACGTTTAGACCTACTTATATTGTTAGTGTCTCTGTGTAGGACTTTTCTCTCCTGCCTAACGTTCTCCTTTCTATTCTTTTCTACTAAGTAGTTTACCTTCTCCTTCTCTTTGTTATTGTAATTGTCTATAAGCGCATTATAGTAATCTTACTTCTTTTCTATACAGTTAGCTAAGATATTATCTACATTGTTATTATAGCTATCCTTTAGTACCAAAACGTTAGCTCTATTATTCTCTTGTTAGTTTATATGTATAGTAATATCCTATTATATATTATTCTATATAAGAATCTATTAAACGCCTCCTAGGTTCTTTTATTATTTGCAAATAGTATTAAAGTAGTTTACTTTCTATTAGCTAATACTATATATAGTACTTGCAATATACTCTCTATAGTGTGTCTATAAAAGAGTATAGTTTTCCTAGTGCGATTGTTATTAAAATCCCTTATTACGTTAAATATAACTAAGCCTATTAGTGCTACTATATTTACACTTAGTTTATTAAACTTCTCCTAGTTCCTAGTTATTGCAGTAATACTCTATTTCCTGTTATTATAGAATAACTGTGCTTTTACTGCTGCAATGCTAGGGTTTAGAAATCTAGTAGATTAAGGCTGTCTTTAGTTAGCTAGTATAGCTGTTCTAGAGGTGTACTTGCATTCTTTAGGTATTATAGTAGGTAAATAAAGTCTTTAAGCAGTTTACTAGGCTTAAGAACCTATCTGTCTAGATAGTTTAATATATAGGCACTAGTAATTTCTAGTTATTCTTGCCTTATTACGTAGGTCTACAAGTTACTATATTTGTCTAGTATCTAGGTACCTACTATTAGCTACTATCCTTAGTAGGCCGCAATAGTACTTATATAGCAGGCAGCTTCTCTATATAGTGTTAAGCTAATATGCAATTAAACTAATAATAGCAGAGTATTCTATACTTCTGTCTAAGCGTCTAGTAGTATTTAGGCGTACATATACCTACGTGTATTAAGCTATAGCGTTATTACTATACTATATAGCGTCTTTCTATTATTAGTAAGTAGCTGCGTTACTAGGATAACTCTTGCCTTCTCTAGTATAGTCTTATTTTCTAGTAATACACTTTTCTTTACCTAGCGTTTTTTCTTCCTCTATAGTAGTAACCTAAATAGGTCTATACTAGATAAGAAGAGTTGTAACTCTATAACAGTTAGAACTACTTTATTATGCGCAATAAGGCATCTTTCTATAATATAATAGCCTTAAGTCTAATAGTAGTTTTCTTTTAACTACTAACGTTTTCTATTTATTAGTTCTATAGGTTTTTAGTTTGTGTTAGCTTGTTATACTTATACTACTACTACGTCTAAAGTTCTCTCGTTAATAAGTAAGTACAGCTACAGATCTAAGAGTGTATAGTGTTTAATCTCTAGGCTGTCTTATTAGGTAACTTTTTAGTTAGGCTAGTATAGTAGTTAGTTATATATCTATTTTGACTCTTAAATTTAGGCTTAAGGATAGTAGCGTTAAAGTCTAGACAGTTTTTAGTTTCTGCAGCGTCTTAGTTTTTAGTATATTAGTTCTAGGGTTACATCTCCTAAGAGCCTAACCTTTATACTATTATCTGTTAGCGCTTATTTTAGCACTTGTTTAGATAGAGACATAGTATACTACTAATATTACTTAAATTTGCTGCTTAGTATAGAGTATATAGAGTAAGCGCTTGCACTTTAAATATTAGAAAACTATTAGTAAGAGTAGTAGAAGTAAGTAATGTATGTAGCGTAATAGAGTTTTTACTTTATAGGTATAAGTAGGGTTTTTGTAACATATATAGTCTAGTATTACCTTAAATTCTACTAGAGTATAGTAGTTAGGCTGTTTAATTAGCTAGCCTCTTGTGCTTAACTGTGTACTAGCGTATACAACAGTTATCTACTATTAGCATAAATAGTTATGCACACAATACAGGTAATTAGGTACTTTTTTATTCTTAACTAATTATTAGTATATATAACAGTTATCTACTATTAGCACAAATAGTAGTATACGCAATATAGGTAATTAAGTGCCTCTTTATCTTTAACTAAATATTAGTGTATATAATAGTTGTCTACTATTAGCACAAATAGTAGTGCGCATAATATAGGTAATTAGGTAACTCTTTATTCTTAACCAAATGTTAGCGTATATAATAGTTGTCTACTGTTAGCATAAATAGTAGTGCGCGCAATACAGGTAATTAGGTACCTCTTTATCTTTAACTAAATATTAGCGTATATAATAGTTGTCTACTATTAGCATAAATAGTTATGCGCGCAATATAGGTAATTTAGTAGCTCTATACGCAGAAAACTATTTACCTAGTAAGTTATTATTACAGATCTAGTGTACTACTATACTAGTTATGTTCGTAGTTTAATTGTAAATAACGCCTAGTATATCTTTAATATAACTGTCTCTTGTAATACGCTGTGCTAGCGTACCTTTATAGATATCTATATTTACGCCTTTCTATCTTTCTTCTTTATATAGTAGTATATACTATTACATTTACTTTTAAAGCCTAATTTATACTTTAATGTCTATACAAATAAATTATAGTTAAGGTTGTTGATTTACTTGTCTATTACTAGCGGATTGTAGTATATATATAATAGCTAGTTTGTCCTGATAAGAGTATACTTATTTCTAGTTATGTTTAATACTAATATAGTTGTTATGTTAGGAGTAATTTATGTTATACTTAACTTTTTATTAACTGTTTCTATTATCTTTCTACGTAGGTTTCTATCTAGTAAAGCTTACTCCTAATTATTATTAAGTTTAGTTTAATTCTGTTATAAGCAGATCTGTTAGGCTGTGTTATAGTTACATTAGACAGTAAAGTATATAATTGTCTAGATAAGGTAACTATTAGCTACGTTCTATAGTAGTCTATTCTGTTATAATACAATTGCTCTTATAATTTGCTATAGGTATTCTTTTGCTATAGGTATCTATAGGAAACAGCCTAGTATCTTCTGCCTTCTTATCTCTTGTTCTATATTAGAGTATATTAAGTTGTATTCCTCTACTATTAGTTATACTCTATTACATATGCTGTCTTTTAACAATTATGTCTAGTGTTACTACAGTAGTGCTATCCTTCTGTCTGCACTAACTAGCAATTCTAAGTAACTATTGCAATATCTCTATAATACTTGCGTACGTAGATAAAGGTTACTAGTATTATGCGTTTGTAGTAGTATATAGTATATAGTAAGAAGGTTGCGTTAGCAGCCTTACACTATAGTTCTATATTATAGCGCCTGTTAGATTAGCAGGTTTTTATTCTATTAGGTATGTTAAAGCAATAGTAGAGCTATTGTTATACAATTCTATTTACTATATCTAAGGCTATATACTAGCTGTCTTGCTATATTTGCTTCTGTTTATAATTCTGCACTATATATATCTAGTCTTAATTAAGCGTAAAAGAATATAATCTATTATATTTATTCTGTTTAATGTAATTGTTTATATAGTATAAAACAGAAACCTTATTATTAAGTGTAAGTAGATCCTTTAGTACTAAGTATATAGGGTAAATAATAGTTGTTATGTTATATACCTTAAATGCTTATAGTATACATTACTTAGTCTTTATACTATGTATATAGTAGCGCATACTTAGTATTCCTATTAAATAATTAATTTAACTATTATTATCAAACACTATAATATTGCAAAAGGCACCTATATACTTGTATTTCTTTTTGTCCTTATCTTAGTGTTTGTTATTATTAAATATAAGTATTAGGTGCACTTAAGCTATAGCTCTACTAATTATAATATTCTAAGATAGTTACGTGTAGTCTTTATCTTTAAACTTTTACACCTATATGTAATCTTTACTCTATTTTCTAGTCCTATACTAGTTAGGCGCGTATTATACTATGTCTTCTTTACAATATTTAGAGTTGTTATAGCGTTTGCCTAATAGCCTTAAGTATCTTATAGAGAAGTGTATTTCTATATTAATCCTGTTTACCTAGTAAGAGTTAGGGTTCTATCTATCTTTGTTATATAGGGTAATAAGGCAGCTAGTTACCTTCTAATAGTAGTATTAGATAAATACTGCAGCAGTATGTGTAAAGTTTAGCAACGTAATATATGCAGTAACTTTACTAAGGAGTAGTATAATAGAATTAAGTAACATACCTAGTATAGTCTATCTAAGTTATCTAAATAGTATTACTATTAATACGCTTATAGTAAAGGTATACTTACGCTAGTTAGTAGTAGTGCACTATTAACTTTAGTCTATAACTATCTTGTATTTAAACGCTATAAGCGTAAGCTGTTTAGAGTTGTAAAAGAAGATTTGCGTAAGAAAATCTCTCTTGTTTGTTATTAGGTAGAATTGTTTTACTATTGTAATATAGTAGGCCTTACTATTTGTTCTAGTATATATACTATTAAGGGCTCTATATATACAAATATTGTTAATAATATAGGTTAGCGCGTGCTATTTAAGGTAGTTAAAATCCTTTTCTTCTCCTTGCGTCTGTCTAAAAGGTTAAAACTCTTCTTTTAGAACATCTATTTGTTTAGTAGCTAACAATATATACCCTAACGTGTTTTGTTATAACTTTTATATTGTTATAGTACTAGTAGATTACACGCAGCTTAGATAAAATGCAATATGTATAGTACCTTAGTTGCTAGTAGAAGGAATACTACTACTATAAATTGGCAAATTACTACTTTTTGTTCTGCGCTAGTCTACTATAACACTTCTTTAAAAGCTCTCTTGTTATTAAACTATTTTAGTCTAGTGTTATACTTAACCTAGTAGAACTTTTTATTTAATTAGGTATAGCTATTGTCTTCTACTACTAGAACTGTAGCACTATTCTAGCCCTCTTTTGTCTAGAGTATATATCTATTAGCATATCTTTTGTAAACTCTATTATCTTTATAACTAACCTCTTAAGCAATAGATATAATATATCTATAGCAAATAACTTATATATATTAAAGTTCTAGTAATTTTAGCCAAAGCACTCTACTAGATAAACGTAATCCTTAAGTTCTTTATTAAGATAATAACTCTGTTATAAGCGTATATACTCTTCTGTTTGCTATAGATATTTGTTGCATAAGTTCTCTTATTTGTCTAGTAGTACTATGCCTTAAGCATAGTGTCTGTTTTTCTTTATACCTGTTAGTAGCACTTACTCTTTATAGTTAGCTAGAATTGCACAAATAGTTAGGTAACACTATTACGTCTGTTAGTTAGTATACTCTAGTTATATGCTGTATTTAGTAGCTTCTTTAAGTACTGCAGTTACTAGTTAGCGTCTATCTTTTATAGTAACCCTCTATTGTTAACACTGTATTTAGTACTTACGCAATAATAGTTTACCTATATAGTAATAATACACTTTACTCTTTAGAATAAGATCTAGGAGCTTAGCTATTAGGATGAATTTAGCTAGTAGTGTCCTAGGTATTATTCTGCGTTATTATACCTTATAGTTAAGATTTCTAATAGTAATATATATTAGCTATACTGCTACGTTACTAGATATTATAAATAACTATATTTTGTCTACTGCTAGTATAACTAGCACAAGAGTTACACTATCTAGTAAGCGCTGTTATATTAAGTACTACTTATTTATCTAAGTATAGTTTGTAATACACTTTTATAAGATTGTTAGGCGTACCTGTAAATAAACAGCTAGGTGCGTAAACTATCTTATTAGTAAATAAGTAATAATTAAGTATAAAGGTAATTTGTAATATAATGTTCTAGTATATAAATATATATTAGTTAAGTTAGAGGTTTAATAACCTATATATAATTGCGACGTCCTTATATATCTATACGTTGTCTTATAGCCTAGATTAAATGTTTAACATAGCCTATTGCTATTAGCGCTCCAATTAGAACTATAGCTATAAATATAGCTTGTATAGCTATATATTAGTAAGGAAGCTATTAACGTTACCTAATATGCATTTTATTATTTGTAGCTACAATACAGATAGTAGTGTAAAAAGAGAACTAAAGGGCTCTACTATGTTTTTCTTATTAGTGTTAGCACGCGTATGCTGTTTAGCTGCGTATAGCCTACTACTTTACGTCTACTATTCTTAAACTAAATAGTTTACTAGCGTGCTGTCTACTTACTGTGTTAAATAGCTTATTCTATTCTTCTATAGACGCTAATATTAGGTCTATTTACTCTCTTACCTTATATTTAGCTAGAGTAAAGTCGCGTTTACATAAGATATTACTATATAAAGCAGGTACTGCGTTATCTATAGTAGCATCTATTGCGTTACAGCTATTAGAGTTATACTATTATATTATAGTGTTAGAGGTTATAACTTGCGTATTATTAGGTAGTAGGCAGCAACGCGTCTAGCATTAAGTACTATATTTAACAAGTCCTGCGTACGTCTTAGTATAAAAGCTTTACAGTATATATATATAATCTATTACTAATTTACTTATACATAACTCTATAGTTTAGGTATAAAGAGACTAAGTGTACAAAAACAGTATTAATATTAGTTATATAGTGTTAGAGTAGTTACTAGTAGTATCTATCCTGTGCTGTATAGTCTATTATCTACTATAGTCTACTAAAGTCTACTATAGCCAATAGTTACCTAACCTATATCTAGAACTATGCTAATAGTTATAGGCGTAACAACTAATATTTTTTTCTTCTTTTATATTCTTTACTACTCTAACAACTATTACGTTATTATATTAGTGCTCACTTGTTAATAACTAGGTTAGTTAGGCTAGCTAACCTAGCTTAATAAAGATTAATATTAATAATAATCCTTATATTAAAAAATATTAAAACTCTAGAATAAGTAGGTTACTGCGCGTTTAGAATATATATATATCGGATTAAATAGGTTTAGTAGATAAATCTAAGTTAAAGTGTAATAACTTTATTTCTTGTTATGTCTTTGCTAGTACCTGCGCTCTCTGTGTTTAGATAGCTAGCACAGCGCTATATTTGGGTAGCAAATCAGCAGTTGCTAGGTCTCGCTTAAGCTACCTAGTAACTCCTAGTTAGCCTATGCAACTAATCCTCTAATACGCAACGTATCTAACACACTTCTTTAGCTTAGACAATATACAAGCTAGAAAACTTAGTTGTTAAGTACAAGGTTCTTAAGTTGCTCTTGAATCTTACTAAGTAGCGCTTTATTTGCTACCTCCTCCTAGATTACCTCTACTAGTCTAATCTAATAGAGAAACGTTAGGAAAATTTAAGATTGATCTGATTAGCCTAATCGCTGCGACTCGCGGCGGCCTAACAGCAATACTGTCTACTAGACAATTTGCCAAAGTCGCCCTACTCACTTCTAGTTGCTAGCGACCTAACAGCAACCTGACAGTAACCTGACAGTGTCGCTAGTGTTGCTAGTGTCGCTAGTGTTGCCAATGTTACCAATTTTACTTACGTGACTGTATTGCTGTATTTTCATGATGACGTAAGTAACCTAAAAATACAAAATATAGAGCGGAATTCCCTCTTTAAAATGCACTATTCAGATTTCTTTTAGCTACTCTAGTTATTGAGATATAGCGCGTTAAAGTTATAAACTTTTTTAAAAAAACTTTAAAGTACGTTCAACACAGTAGATCTCAACGCCCACGCTGTAATATAGTAAAATAAAATAGTTCTAAAGTAAAATCTACACTTTAGTTACTATTTCTTTAAAAAAAAATATTAGATATTATCTAGTTAAAGTGCTAGAGCTTTAGCGAAAACAAGCCTTAGCAAAGAACATTAAAAAGTTACAAACTTCACTGCTGTGCATCTCAGCAACTAGAGCAGCTATAAAAATTCTGAATAGTGCGTTTTAAAGAGGGAATTAAGCTCTATATTTAAGGTTTTTAGAATAATTACGTAATCGCGCGGGTGGGGCAGGTGGGTCTAGTGGGTCAGGTAGATTAATTTGGGCGTTTTTGTCTAATTAGGCGGCCAGAACAAATAGGGGTAGCTAGGCACTGTAGACTACAGTTGAAAACTGTCTGGTCAACTGTTCTAACAATGTCGCCAATGTCGCGGATGTCGCTAACGTTGTGTTTTCCTAACAAAGCTGTCCTATTTGTTTACTAGGAGGGCCTTTATAAAACTGTTAGCAATTATTTCTGCTAATTAAACGTACTCTACCGCAATTTTGCTAGTAGAAATCTCTTGTCTAAGCTAGTACTTGTAAATGTTAACATAGCAAAGCTTAGTTTAAAGTTTTAATATCTCTTTAGTAACCAGCTAGATAGTTTAGGTGTTATTGTATTAAATAGTAATTGTAGATTATAAGAGCTTAATGTTTAGCTTGTAGAGTAATTATAAGGTAAATATTGCCTTTTTGGCAACTTGGGACAGGGTAAGAAGTTCTGCCTCCGTTATTAATATAGTAACAGTGTCTTACTTGCTTACTCTCTATACAATAAGTCTACTAGAAAGCTTAATAGTGTAGCCTTATAAGCTCTTTCTGTTAAGCGTGTTGTTAGCAAAGGAGGTGTTACTAGCTACTTAGAGGTAGTTGTCTCCTCTAAGTTGTAGCGCCCTAGATCTAGTGTCTGTAAGGTACAGCAGGACCCAATTAGCAGCGTTTTAATATTTAGTACTTAGGTTTAATAAGAACTAAGCAAGCTGTAATATAGCAAAAGCAATGTTAGGTTGCATTATTACTGTAGCAAAGAGTAGAAATCTAATCTTTTGTTAGTATTAGTTAATCTTAGATAGAGCAGCTAGGTTATGTTGTAGCTTTAACTTAATAGGTGCTATTAGAGTGTTATGCCTTCTGTTAGTTTAATTAGCAAGGCAGCGTATCTTGTTAATGTACGCTAACTAGAATAGTTGTATAAAACGCTAGTCTTGTTATTAGATAACTTCTACGCCTAAGAACTATTAGAGATTGTATTCTCTAGTTATAGTATATTTTTCCTATAGAAGCTTAACTACATAGTCTACTTCTTTAGTACATTGTTTATTGTACGCGACAATAATATTATCTACGTAAAAGAAGATAATAATGCTGTCTTTAATTATACAGTATAGCTTGTGCAAGATTATTATAAAGCCTAGAGCCTTAAGAGTTAATATAAACTTCCTCTGCTATAGCAAAGGTAAAATGCGCAGACTGTATAGTGCCTTCTAGACTTAAAGAATTGTTCTCTTCTTCTTATAGCCTTAAGGCATCTACATGTATATTTCTTAATCTATTGTTGCATAAACAAACGCGTTAGTTACATTATATTGTTTAAGTTTAAGGTTATGCTTAGCTGCAATAGCTATTAGCATCCTAAACAAGTAGCTTGCTAACGTAGCAGCGTATGTGTCCTGCAATATAATATTTTGCTGTTAATTGCCTTAGACAACTAATTGTGCCTTGCACTTAATAAACTAGTAATGTTTATTAAGTGTGTACGTATACACTTACATACAGTTTAAAATCTATTAGCCTGTTAGTTTAATTAATTTAAGAAGTACTTTTCTCTAAGAGTTTATCTGTTTGTAACTCTGTAGGTAGGCCTGCTCTGCTTCTTTAAACAGTTCCCCTATTAGATAAGTCTTAAGCTTAGTTTAGTAAGTTAGTAGAGGTAAAAGTTAGCTGCGATAGAGCTTTAAGCTTTTAGCAAGCATTCTTTACATCTTAGCCTTGTCTATTGTTTCCTCTTTATACTTGCCAACTCTCCTAGCTTAAGCTCTAGCTATAAAGGCTGCTGCCTATAGAATAGTTTTAGATAACCTATGTAGTGTTATGTCTATAGATAATCTGTGTAGTATTAATTCTAAGTGTCTAGCCTTTATTCCTGCAATCAGTGCTGCTAGTAGCAGTGTAGATAGCAAAGTTAGGTATTGATTCCTAATCTTCCTGCCTTAATAGTAGCCTAGTAGGTCTACTTTATCCTAAGGATTTATTTAGTCCTTAGTAGGCTCGTCCTTATAGAACAAGTTAGTCTCTAGATTAATGCTTAGAGTAGGTAGTTTAATAGTTCTTACATAAGTAGCTATCTCTTTAAAAGTATTGTGCATAAGGTTGTCTATTAGATCCTTAACTTTGCTATTAAAGATAGTTTGTTTATTAAATACTACATCGCAGGTGCTAATAACTTTGCTAAGCAATAGGATCTAGATGCAATAGATGTTTAATAATTAGTATCCTACAAAGTATCTAATCTATGCTTTAGAGTTAAGGCGTTAAAGCCTTAATATACCTCTATAAGTATTACTGCTTATTACAAAAGCTTTGCACCTGTATGCCTTAAGATAGGTAAGGTTTAGTTTTTAAAGTAATGTTACTATTCTGTTATTAAAAGCAACGTGTGTAAAGAAGATCTTGTATAAAGTCTTCTAGTTATTAGCGTAGTTTAGTGTTTAGTTATACAAATACACTCCTACTCTTATAATTTTAGACTATAGTTCCTAGAGTAGGTTTACATTAAGTTGTATTGCGCGTAACTTCTCTTTATTTATTCCCCCTAAGCGTTTGGCGCTACTATTTTAAGCTTAGGTATCTAGTGCTAAAGGCTTAACAATAACTCCTATTAATGCTAACTACCTCTTAACTTGTAATTTAACAGTTGTAATCTTATTCTTAGCCTCAACAACTTTAACTGTAATGTTAAAATAATTCTTAAGAAAGAGGAAGAAGATTAATAGCTGCTTAATAATAGAGCTTGCTGTCTTATTATTAGTAAAGTAGAAGTCCTATTGCATTCCTAAGAATTTGTCTGCAACTAGCATTTAGCTCTTCTCCTTTGTTATACTTATCTTATAAGAGTAGAAATTAATAGCTAGTCTCTCTTCTAGTCCTTTGTAGTTAGTTTGTAGAGCTTAGCTAATTTATTATCTTAATTTAGCTCTACTGCATAAGTTGCATTAGACTGTAGTAACTCTCTTTACACGCACCTCTTTAGCTTACTAGACTAAGTGCTTAATAGCTGCTAGTTCTAAATAGCTAAGTTGCTTATACTAGAGTAGTGCAGTTGCCTTTTATACAGGTTGCTTTATTCGCAAGTTGTTTGTATACGTATAGTATGTAGCTTTTAGAGACACGTTATGTTTAATTACCTATTAGCTATGTATTTCGCTAAGGTTCCTAATAATTATGCTATCTTAGTACCTTAGTGTAGTTAGGTCTTCTTTTGTTTCCTACTAAATTCCTATCTGTCTAAGTAGTTAGAAGGAGACTAGGTTGCAGTGTATATTAGGGCAAGTAGCTACGTTGTGCAGGACTAGTTTAGTTTCTCTTGTCTAACATCTTATAATTAGATTAATGCTACTATATCCCTTAATCTATATTCTTGTGTTGCCAGCCTATATAAAGTCTTTGTATAAAGGCAGTTAGAAGTTGCGTATACAATTAGGATTGTTTGTAACATAGCATGTTATGCTAGAGTTAAGGATAAATAAGAACTTAAGCAGATAGTTACTAAAAGACGCGCAGAATAATACAGTAACAAAGGTAGTAGTAATAATTATAATTTGCTAGCCTTTAAGTTATTCTCTCTTAATTATCTCTAGCGTTAGTGTGTGTAACTACTTTGTTACAGTAGGCGTTTTAGACTGCAGTTAGCTTTGCCCTTGTAGTATACCTAGAAACGCAGTGTTATGCTTACGTTTGTATTTAATAAGCTCTGTTATAGCTTTATTTAGTTTCTACCAATTAGGGGCTTAGTTAGGATTTAAGTAGTAACACTCCTTAAGTCTGTAACGTTAGAAGCAAGCAGGGCATTTTATGCCTTTAGCTTTAGTAGGCTTATAATCTAATAGCTACTTTAACCTAGCAGTTTTCTTACTAGTTAGTTGTTGTTAACAGAGTCTTCCCTAGTTCTTAGATAGCGCGCTTTTAGCATGTTAGGCGTCCCTTTTAGTGCTCTAGTTAGATTTACTACTAGCAAGAAATAATGCGTTATTAACTGCATATACAGCCTTGTGTTTCCCTAATCTAAGAGGATAATTTGCTATTATATGTTCTTAGAAGCGTTTTATTATCTCTTTCCTAGTTATACTAGCTGTTAATCTACTATTGTCTTAAAAGTTTATAAACTACATAGGCGCAACTTTGTTTACAGCATGCAGAAAGTCTTTTGTAATTACGTTAATTTGTATTAACTTAGTAACCTTATACGTCTCTGCTTTAGTTACTACTTAATTATATTTAGATAACTAGGTGTCTTAGTTTGTTGCACTCCTTATTAGCTTAAGAGAAGCTTAGTAGCAATTGCAGGCTTATTCTTGTTTAATTTGTTTGTTAACACTAACTATTAATTTTAGATTAGTAATCTACTAGCGTAGTAGTTACTCTAGTAGGCAGCACGTTTAGAGTAGGTGCGGAGAGACAGTTAACTAGATAAACGCAACAATTTGTTAGAGGCTTAATTGTTCCTTCTTAAAATTGTAGCAATCTCCTTTGTATTGTTTAATAAGTATCTTATAGTACTCTAAGTCTTCCTTAAGTGCTTTCTAGCCTGCTAGTATTAGGTTAGATTGTTGCATTAGTACGTTAACGTTTGCTGCTAGTGTGTAGTCAGCAATAATAGGTGCTCTTATTAGTGCAGGTTTGTTTAGCAACAGCTCTGCTAAGTCTAGGCTAATCTTATTTTATATAGTGTACACAAGGCAGCGCGCTTGCAACTGCGCAATCTATCTAGTGTAGTTAGTTTAATTCTGCAGAGTAACTGTTAGGTCTTATTAGTGTTAGTGCGTTATAATATTGCTTTGTAGGGGCAGTAAGACTCTTAATTGTTAGATTAAATAGGTTTAGTAGATAAATCTAAGTTAAAGTGTAATAACTTTATTTCTTGTTATGTCTTCGCTAGTGCCTGCGCCTTCTGTGTTTAGATAGCTAGCACAGCACTATATTTGGGTAGCGAATTAGCAGTTGCTAGGTCTCGCTTAAGCTACCTAGCAACTCCTAGTTAGCCTATGCAACTAATCCTCTAATACGCGACGTATCTAACAATATATTAGAACCTAAACACATAAAAAGGTAAGTATACCTGCAAGTAGACACATATAAGGTTTAAATATATATAAAAATAGACTAGTAGCTCTAGCAGCCTAGTATATAACCTATACTAAGGTAGCTAGGCTTAGTACAAATAGAAGCAGGTAGAATAGTGTACTATATATACTATAGGTAAGACTAGTAACAAGTATAGGTAATTACTGAATAGTAGGAAATAATAAGTATAATTTATATACAGTATTAACTAATGTTCTAGGCAGCTAGTATATTTAATCTTATCTAGTTTTAAAATGCTTACAGATCTAATTTATATTCTTTCTCTAGTATAGTATAGGACAGTTGTCTACTAGAGACTACTATTCTAACTTACTATAATATGCAAATACAATAGGGGCTAAATAGTAAGAAATACTATTAATAAACTACTATACTTTAAACACATCTATGTACTACTTACTCTTAAACTATAAGCGCTAATAGAGTATATTATAGCCTTACTAGCTAGCTATACTCTATCTCTTACTATATATACGTTTTCCTAATATAAAAACTAGAGATAAATTTACCTATATATCTCTAGTCTTAGAGTTAAAGTAATAGTGTTTTGTTAAAATATATATAGATTCTTATATTAGTTTTATCTATTATACACTTACAGCTCTTTACATTTTTCTAACCTTAAAACTAGAGATAAATTAACCTATATATCTCTAGTCTTAAGGTTAAAGTAATAGTCTTTTGTTAAAATATACACAGAATATGTATTATTTTTATCTATTATAAGACCAAGAGCTGCGTCTGTAATATGTAAAACAAACTACGTATGAGTTATATATATAGCTGCTTCTTAATACGTAACTTATACTCCTAATTAAATATTACTATCTTTTTATATATATTCTTGATAAGTCTAAGAAACTAAATCCTTTATTATATTTTTATTCTTATAAAACTAAAACTATACCTATTACGTCTATATGTTTATGTAGTTTAAAAATCTAGAACTAAGCTTTACTATATTGTTAGCACTACACCTACGCTACTTCTTAGCCTACTAGCATAAAAGTAAATTTATATCCTAGATAGACCCTTTAGTAACTGTTTAGATATTATAGCATAACTAAGATACCTTATAACATGTTTAACAACAAAGATCTCTATAACAACAGCTATAATAGTATCCTAGTACGCATATTAATAAATTAGCCTAATATAAGAGCGCTATTGTTGTAATAACTTTGTTATGTCCTATAACACTATTACTTAACTAAGATATCTTATAACGTGTTTAATAACAAAGATCTCTAAAACAATAGCTATAATAGTATCCTAGTGCGTACATTAATAAGTAAGCCTAATTTAAGAACGCAATTCTTATACTATAAGGTAACTAGAACATATTAGAGATATAACTACAATTTACATGCTTTTATCTATATATTATTACAGGCGAAAATTAAGGATAACGTTAAGTTATAGTTATTTATTAAGACTTCTCTATTCTAGTGCTCTTATTAAGCTCTTTAATAGTAAAGCCTACCTAAGTATCTATAACCTCTCTTATAATATATATAATACATTTCTATTAGACTCTATAAGGAGTAATCTAACATCTAGATATTAAGATATTCTAACTATAACTTATATAACATTAAGTCTTATACTATTACTAAGCTTTATTATAGCTTTAAGAACTTCTACTAACGTAAAGAAGTCACGTGTTTTAAACTTATCTACACTAAGATACTGCTAGCTATTAATAAAAAGGATACTTACTACGCTAGCAAGTACAGCTAAGACCTTAAAGAATACCTATATAAATTAAAATAACAAGTCTATATTTATTTATCTTAGATACGCTTAGCCGAGAAGAATATATATAAGAAGTAACGCGTAATACTTTATAAATCTTATGTATAGTATATAAAGCAGTAAATACTTTAAATATATTAATCTTTATTACAAGGCTCTTCTAATAACTAGTAGCTACAGTTGCGTTGCACTATTACGTTAGGAAAACACAACGTTAGCGACATCCGCAATATTAGCAACACTATTAGAACTGTTAACTAGACAGTTCTTAACTGTACTTAACTGTCCCTAGGGTCCCCTATTTGTTCTAGCTGCCTAATTAGCCTGAAACGCTTAAACTGCTCTACCTGCTCTACTCGCCCAACCTGCCCCACCTGCGCCATTACGTTATTATCCTAAAAACCTAAAATATAGAGCTTGATATTCTCCTCAAAACGCACTACTCAGATTTCTTATAGCTGCTCTTGTTGTTGAGATGCAAGGCAGTGAAGTTTGTAGAGTTTTAAAGTTCTTTGCTAAGGCTTGTTTTTGCTAAAGCTCTAGCACTTTAACTAGATAATATATTATATTTTTTATTAAAGAAATAGTAACTAAATTGCAGATTTTACTCTAGAACAATTTTGTTATATTATATTATATTGTGGTTGCGTAGATCTATTGTCTGAAACTGTTAAGACTGTTAGTCTAGTAGCAAACAATAAGAATACTAGTGTAAACTAGGGGTACAGCTAAGGTTGGTTTTTGCAGATAGGTGCAGAGTTGCTTTAGATACAAAGAGTATTGTTACTAAGACAGTAAAGGCTAGGGCTTTCTAAAAAGAGTAACAATAGTTAGATAGCTTAATATAACTAACTTAAGCGTCTGTAACATAACTTAAACATAATAATCTATAAGGGCTTATTATAGTTTCTATATACTTAGTCTTTCTTATAGTTCTTATTATTCTTAATCTTTATTATAGATTCTTGTTACAAGAAACAGTAAGACTAAATAAGACTAATAAGAAGGTTACGTAACATACTTAGCGTACTATGTCTTTGTACTAGGTCTAAGTCTTGTAACCTATTCTCTTGTTTATTTATAACGTTCTATGTTCTCTATTAGAGGTTTATAACACTATCTTCTCCTTTTACTCTTATATTCTTATAAGTTCTTAGGCAGTATATTATTATTGTCTTTAAGGGAATTGTATTAACAATAAAGAGTTATTTGCTATAGTAGCCTGCGCCTAATGTTCTTAGAATAGCTTGTCTTGCAAGCTATTATTGTTAAGTAAAAAGTATAGAAACTATAAGTCTGTAGGTGCAAAAGAGTATATTCTGCAAGACATCCTACTACTAGATTTTTTAAAGCTAGACTAAAAAATAAAAGAGTTAAAATAGCAGAAGAAGTTAGAAGAAGCTGCGTTAGCAATAGATAAGATAGAGGCAGAGTTAGTAGTACTCTAGATGCGCGCGCGTTAGAACAAACTACGCTATATACAAAGGCAAAAGCTAGCTCTTTGTTATAAGAAGCAGCGTATTTTTAATGCTAGTCTGCTAATATTAGAGGAGTTAGATACTCTAGAATTGTTAAACTAAGCTGTAGATTAATTGTTAATTCTAGAGAGGTCTAGTTCTTATTCTACTCTATAGCACAGTAATAGTGCGTTAGAAGCAGTTAGTAATTTGTAAAGTTTGTCTTAGGTTCCTATATATTTTCTAAGTTGTTGTATCTTAACTATTTAACAAAGTATTCTTTTTTACAGTTGTTGTCTTGATGTGTTATTATTTCTTCTTTAAGTTTATAGCAAAAGGTTTGTTGTAATAGTATTTCTAGGTTAGCTAGTTCTAGTAAGCTTATGTAGAATCTAGGATAGATCTTTGCATCTAGTAGAAGCTTAAGTGTATACGTAACTAGTCTGTTTCTCTTTAAAATTAAAAATAGTCTAACTTTAACGTAGTTAAGTCCTTTGCTTAGTTGTTTTGTGCATAGATTTTTAGTGTAGAGATACACTTTATTTCTCTCTTTTAGCTAAGTTGCTATTTTTTGTTTTTAGTTAATATATAAGATGCTTTGTGTCTAAGCGTATTATATTTGTTCTTCTATTTTAATATAGGGTTTCTTTTTTTCTTCTGCTGTCTGTATAGCAGCTTTAGCCTTAAGGCTAGGTAATGTTCTTGTAAAGAGATTTAGATGTTATCTATAGTTTGCAAAGTATAGTATCTTACCTATAGCTTTAAACAATTTGTTGTAGTAAGCTAACTATACTATTAGTAATAGTAAAACCTAATTTGTCTATTGTAGGCTGCTATATATCTTAAGATACGTCTTTATAGTTCTATTTATTCTTTCTATTTAGCTGTTAGTTTAAGGATAGTAAGCTGTTAATAGCTTCTGTTGCGTCTCAATTTCTACTATTAAGCTAGTCTAAAAATTTAACGTAAAGAGTTTGTCTTAATTGCTAATAATTAACTTTAGTATGCTATAGTATCTAATAAGTCTATCCTTAAGTACGTGCGCTAGCTAAACAGCGATATAGTCTTGTTAAAAGAGTAGCATTATAGCGTATTTTATAAAGCAATCTACTATAACTATAATAGCATTATAGGCTAATCCTATAGCAGGGTCTTTTAACAGTAGTAGTTCTGTTACAAAGTCTATTAATATGTTAGTCTAAGGCTTAGATAAGAGCTCTGTCAGCTGCATTTCTCTATAAGGTGCGTATATACTGTGTTTGTTGCGTTAACAGTCTGCATATTTCTTAATATAAGCACTTATCTTATCCTTTATATTTTTGAACTAGTAATTCTATTAAATTAGCTCTATAGTTTAGCTTACTTTAAGATAACTGTGTACTGTGTTATTGTAGTGTTAACGTATAATTAATTCCTATAGTTCTTCTAGAACATTAACTCTAATCTTTATTATTAGATTATTAATATATTTTACTAGTTAAAAAGATCTGTTATCTTGTGTTTTAAGGATGCTTAAGCTGTTAATAGTTTTAGTTCTAGTAATGTCTAATCTTTGGCTAAGAGCATTTACTCTGCTATTATCTTTTCTAAGTGTATAGGCAATATTAAACTTGTATTATTCTAATATCTCTAAGTATTATACTTGTCTTTAATTAAGTACTTTAGTAGTAATAAAGGTTATTAGGTTTTTGTAGTTAAAGTATATTGTAAGATCTAAGTAACTCTCTGCGTAGATTCTCTAATATTTAAGTGCTACTACAATTCCAAGTAGTTCTTTGTTATGTACGTTGTAATTTTCTTCTAGTAGTGTAAACTTTTGTAAATAGTAGGCTATTAGGTACTATTTTCTATCTTGTTTTTGTTTTGTATATATTTTAATTACTAAATCTAATGCGTTAGTTTTAAATCTACGTAGTTCTTTGCTTCTAAATGCTATAAGGACAAGTAGTACTATATAAGCGTCTTTAAGCGTCTTAAATACCTAACTTTATTCTTCTATCTATTTCTAAGGTATGTCTTTTTGTGTAAGTTTAGTAAGTAGCGTAGCAATTAGTAAGAAGTTCTAAATAAACTATTAATTAAAGTTAATAAAGCCTAGAAAGAATTAGATGTCTTTAACTATAGTAGGCGTTAGCTAATTTCTAATAACTTTAATCTTATCCTTACTTATTTATACTCTATTCTTTCTAACTATACACTCTAAGAATTCTACTTCTCTAGTGCTATTTACACTTATTAGAGTCTACTGCTAAAAAAAACTTTTCTAGTAGTATTAGGATTATATAAACATATTCTATATGTTTCTTCTTATTTTCTAAATAGATAAGAATATTGTTAAAGTATACAATAACAAATATATTAAAGTATTTTCTAAGCACATTATTAATAAGTGCTTAACACGTTGCTAGGGTGTTAGTAAGACTAAATAGTATTACTAGATACTTATAGTAGCTATAGCGTGTTCTAAACGCTATCTTTTATTCTTTACTTTTCTTTATGTGTATAAGGTTATACGCGCCTCTTAGATCTAATGCTATAAGGATCTTTGCATAGGCTAGTTAATTCTATAGTTCTAAAATATTAGGTAGTAGGTATTAATTCTTAACAGTAATATTATTAAGTTTTTAAAAGTTAATACATAGTTGTAGTTTACTGTTCTTCTTTAGTATAAACATAATTAAGTATCTAGCTAGTAATTCTAATACTTAGATAAAACTTTTCTTTAGGTTTACTTAGATATATTCTTAGAGCACTTCTAGCTCTTTTTCTAATAATTTGTAGATTAGTCTAAAGGTTAGCCTTTTCTTTTCTTCTAGAACAATTTTGTAGTCCTACTCCTAATGCTTAAGCAGTGCTTCTAAACCTGTTTCTTCTAAGAATAGTTTCTTAAACTTTTTGTATTCCTTAGGTATGTTAGGAGTTATACGTTTCTCTAAAACTTATAACGTATTAGTATTTTTTCTTTAATTGTTTAAGTTAACTAGTTATATCTTTAACTATGTCTTAGTTAAAGTAATATTATTAATTGTCTTTTTATCTACTATTAAACGCTACTAATGCGTAGGCTTAGAATTTGTTGTGTTGTTGTAATTCCCTAGAGAGATAGATTTCTTCCTCTAGTCTACCTGTAGGCTATTCTGTCTAAACTATAGAAGTCCTAATATAATATTGTAGGCAGCTAATCTTAAGATATCTAAGCATATTTCTTGTTTAGTTTCTTAGATGTTAAGTTCTGTAGTAGTATTATATCTAATAAGTAACTTATTAAGTATCTGTTTTCTATTAGCAATATAAAGTTTATATAATTATTATTTTTAACAAAGTTAGAGCCTAGCTCTTAACAAGGTATTGCCTAAAATATAGTTTACTTGCAATTTTAAATCTAGAAGCGACTTTATCTTTGTTTTGTTATCTCTTACTATAAGTTTAATAAGCTTAGCTAAGTTAATTACGTTACAGCTCTAGGTATCTCTCTAGAGTCTAAGGTTAACTCTAAAAAAGACTTGTTCTTTCTATATCTATTAGCTTCTTTGTTATTATAATACTTCTTACATTCTAGTTATAGGCAGAACTGCTATATATAGTTTATGTAGTTACTGTTAATAAGTATTCTGTTAGATATACATTCTTTCTCTAATACGTTAGAAAAACTTTCTATAATTTGTTTATTATATGGATAATTTGCGCAGGTATCTTTAGGGTAATTGTACTATTAGTACTTGCAAGGTCTCTTCTACTAAGAAAAGTATTAGTTAACTTTACTACTATAGTGCGTTAGGTAGTAGTTGCTGTTGCATGCTATCTGTAATAGAGGATATAAATTAGCAGATTACAAGGTTGTTACGTGTAATAACCAAGCATGTTACTAATAAGATAGAATCTATTTAGAACTCGACTAACTTATCAAGCTGTTTCTTAGCTTAGTGTATTTAATCTAATTAATCCTTATATAGTATAGAACAAGTAATACAATCTTTTTTACTTATAACAATCTAATCTATAGTATCGCTTAGCTCCTATAGTTATAAGCCCTGCGTTATAAGACTATAGTGTTAATTCCTTCTGCGCACTTTATATTGCTAAGGTACTACCTAGATTAATAATTACTCTAATACTCCTTAAAACTTATTACAAATACTCTCTACTCAATTAGCTAGTTAATAATTATAGACTTCTATTCTAATAACAAGATTAGCCTAGACAGTCTCTTAACTAGCTAGTTAGACTAGCTGTACTAGTTTGCCTAACTCTAGCTTTATGCTTGTAATAAAGAAGTCTAGGATTAGATTAACTTAGACAGCAACACAGTACTCCTAATTAACAATTAGGAACCTAAGTACCCTAAGCTTCTATCTGCTCTAAGCTAACTAGTCTTAGCTTTACTGCCTAGAGCTACTAATCTAGACACGCAAATCTGCAATAAAGCTTTTAATTAATATAATCTAAAGCTAGCTACCTACAAACTTGCCTCTAGCAGTTACAAAGAAGACGTTTACTAATACAAAGTTAATACATTAAAATAGACTAGGTAAGCAGCTAAACTTAGCGACGTCTAGAAATAGATTAGTTAAACTATAGCTAAGGATCTAATAGCACCTGCAGCAATTAAAATGCTTAACTCTTTAGCAACAACGCCCTAAGCCTTAATTAGGATTCTTAAGCACAACCTAGCTTTAACAGACAATAATACTATGCACCTAGTTAGGCAGTAGTATTAAGCTTATCTTAAAAAGGCTAAGCACAGCAGAATTACTCTAGATAAATAGTTTAACAAATAGCAAGTAATCTACAGCAAGGCTTAAGCGTTTCAAGTTATAGAGATACAGGAACAACTTACTCTTACTAACTTCCTTAATGCTCTGTCTGTTAAGATTGCCCTAGATTAGGCTTAATTAATACGTTAGGATATTATTAAAGACGCAGCCCTTAGTTAGCCTGCTATAACTATATATAATCTAGCTAAGATCTTTGCTCTAATACTTTAGGAGCAAGTAGTTCTAGTTACTAAAGGAAAATCCTATTTAGCCTTTACTATTCTTAGAAACATTAAAAACTTAGAAAACTCTAATCTAAAGAATAAAGGCAAAGACAATTTAAAGCTAAAATCTTGCCCCTGCAGGAACAATAAAAAGCACAAATAGGACCTAATAGATTGTCTTTAACTAAAGACCGCAATTACTAGATTAGCCTTACTAGGAAAAGTACTAATTAAGATCTCTAATTTTAACTAAAAGAAGGTCCTTAAGCAGCTTAACACTTCTAAGTAGGCCTTACTTAATAACAAGATTAAGAAAGCTAGTTAGACGCTACCTATTACAGCTAAGTAGTTAACTTCTAGGACTAAGGCAGTAACATACTTAGGAGATGTTATAGTAGTATTAATTGACCTAACTACTCTTAATTAAGAACCTAATGTTACTAATCTAGACTTCAGAGTGTACATAACTACGTTTATAACCTATTTACTTTTAAGAAGTACTGTTTATAATAGGGCTAGTATAGTGCACTTTGTTAATAATTAGTTACTTCTTGTTCTAGGAACGTTTAGTCTTACCTACTCTAAAGAAAGGGTTAAAGCTAGAACATAGTTACTTTCTGTAACTAGGTATAGCGATTAAGTAATTAAGAATGTTCTACACAGTCTAAATAGCCTATGCACAAGAGACTTAAAGCTTAAGAAGGTTAAAGTTATAGACAGGTTTTATATAAATATTGTATCTGCAGCGCTGCTTAAGCAGGCAGGTATATAGCATAGTAGATTAGACAGCACTCTTTAGTTTAAATTATACAAGTAGAACGTTATTATACACAAGCTTTATAAGGCTTATAACCTCCTATTTATTAAATATAACTTGGTTACGCGCTACGCTCTATAACTACTAATCCTGCACACCTTATATTAATCTAATATCTATTATTTAAGAGAAGATAACAAGGATCTTTAGCACAAACAATTAGGCTACCTAGGCTAGTAAGCACTCTAAGCTCTTGCTTATTTAGCCTAGAACGTTAAGATAAATAAGACTAAAAAGATTAATTGTAAAGACTGCTTAGTTACTTATACAACTTAAGTTGTCTTATAACAACTAAGAGAAAGATTACTACAACTATTCTATTAAGTTTCTTAGAACTTGTTTAATATGCTAACAGGCAGGCTTTATAAAGAATAGTCTTTAATTATTAAAGAAGACTACTTAGGTAAGCTTTTTAACTACAACTTTTACAACAAGACGTTAATTAAGATTATAAGAGTAATTTACTAATTTACAGCCTAGGTTAGAAACAAATTTAATCTCAAGATTGTAGAAATCTATTAGAATAATAATACTGCAACTCTGCCTTAGAGAGGGCGTTTACAGTATAAAGAGTAGGCAGATTAAGAGAGTATTAAAATACTACGCCCGCTACCATACACGCATTAGCTAAATAGATTAGCTAAGTAGGTAGGCTAGGAGCTAATTACAAGATTAATTAAGATGCGCATATATGCAAATCTTCTAACTAAGCTCCAGCTATATATTATAGATACAGCTGCCTACTTACACAGTATAAGCCTATTAAAAATCTATAGTTTTTAATTCCTAAATAAGCTCCTGCACGCCTAGTTTAGGCAATATTTTTAATAGTATAAGCTAGCAATTACTAGGCACAAGACTGCTAACTTACGCCCAAATTAGAGTAGTATTTATGCCTATAGCTGCAGAGCGTATCCTCTTAATCGCGACTAAGCAGCAGGTAGGAATAAGGAAGAGTTTAAAGTTAACTCTTACAGCTATATTAGATATCTAGTAGGCTATTAAGCCTTTAATATCTATTACATATAACTTCTATCTATTAATTAAGTAATTGTATTAAGAGACGTTACCTTTAATAAATCTACGTTCTATTCTAGCAACTAAGAAAATAAGATACCTAAAAAGTAGGCGCTTAAGATTATAGATATTCTACATGTTAGTAAACTTAATAATCCTAGGCAGGATATTAACCTGCCTGTTCTACAGGATTAACTAAGCTAGAAAATTACTAAGGTTACTAAGCAACAGCTTAGGGGTAAGTATCTAATCCTAAGAATTATAGAGACTAGCTAATCTTATAATTACAAAGGAAAGAAGGCAAAAGCTAAGAGGAGTGCTAGCAAGGCTAGTAAGCATTTAAAAATCCTCTTAGACTAAAGTAAATATACTAGGCTTGTTACACTAGAGGCAACTCTAGAACTAGATTAGTTATCTAGTATTTAGCTTATTAAGCGCGTAAGATCTGATAGCTAAGAACTATTACTAGGTTCTAAAAGAGCTAGCCTGTTAGTATCTAAAGATTAGATAGGTTCCTAACAGGATAGGCAGTTAGCCTTTTCCTCCTCTGCTACTTAACCTAGAAGTAGTAACTCTAGAGCCCTAGACAAAGCAGAATTAGTAAATTCTTCTACACAATTAAGTTGTTAACTGCAAAAAGTAGCTTCTAAGATTAATAAACTACTAAGTTAATACATGCTACTTTACTACAAGAAGAATTATAATAATTAGATAAAGGGTAAAAGTTTTAATATATTAATTGCAGATCTATTTATAGATTACTAGAAGAATAATTTTAAGAACACTTTCTTACTAGGCCTTATAGAAGCCTAGACTAAGCGCTCTAGTTATAAAACACTAAACGCTATAATTATAATAGCTATGCTAAGTAATTAAAATTACTAAGCAGTTACAAAGCGTGCTTATAGAGATAACATACCTAAGCTGCCTAATACATAGAAGCAGATACTTTAACATTTAATAAAAAGCCTATTGTTAGATACCTCTCTTAAGGAAATTAATTAGCTACATAAGAAAAGTACCTAGAAAGAGATTCTAAAGCACAAGTCTAAGAATTAACTAATTCTATTAAAATAGGTCTAGGTATACAAGTTTAATTAAGACAGTTACTTTCTAAAGTGTAAGGCTAGGCTTGTAGTAAGAAGAGATCTCTAAGAAAAAGACTCTCTACTTACTACGTACGCTACTACACTAGCAGCCAAGTCTTTTAGAATTGCTATAGCTATTGCAGCCTAGTTTAATCTAGAAATTATACAATATAACGTAGTTAGAGCGTTTCTTAACGCCTTAATCACAGCTAACAATCTAGTGTTCTATAATCTACTAAATAGATTTAAGAAAGCTAGGCTTTGTGTAAGGCTTAACCAAGCGCTCTATAGGCTTAGAGAATCTTTATTACTTTAGTATAAAGAGTTCTTAAGATTACTGCGCGAGATAGAACTACTTGTATCTAAAGAAGAACCCTGCCTTTTCTTTACTTAGGATTAAACAATCTTTGTTCTGTTCTACGTTAATAATATTCTGCTTATTTACTACAAGAATCATAAGCTTAAAGCTAAAGATCTATAGTCTAAGATTATTAGCAAATATAAAATCTAAGATCAAGGACCAGTTAAATAGTTCCTTAGGATCAGAGTTATTTAAAACAGATTAGACTAATCAATTACTCTGGTCTATAACGCCTAGATTAACAAGATTACTAAGAAATTTAGACTATACAATAGATTATTCCCTCCAACACTATTGCTATCTAAGGAGCTCTACAAGAACACTAGAGAAGCTAGTAAGCAAGAAATTAAGGCCTATTAAGAAAGAGTTAGATTAGTCCTCTACACTGCAATTATAATCTACCTAGATATAGCCTATACAGTCTTAAAGCTTTCCTATTTCTTAACTAATCCTTTAGACAAGCATATTAAAGCTGTAGAACAGGTAATTATATATCTCTATTAAACAAAGTTTAATTCAATTAAGTATAGGGATTTAAATAGTCTAGAACTAACTATCTGCAAGAACGCCTTCTTTGCTAATAATAAATTGACTAGGCGTTCCTTATATAGTTATATAGCTATTCTGTTTCGAGGAGCAATCTCTTAAAAAGCTGCTAGACAAGGATTAGTTACTACCTTAACTACAGAAGCTAAGCTACTTGCTCTAGAATACGCTACAAAAGAATCTATAGCGCTTAGCTAGTTCTTTAAGGAGCTTACGCTTAATCTAGAAGATCTATAGAATATCTAGTGTAATAATTAGCAGACTATCTAGCTAGTTATAAAGAAAAATAAGCAGATATCTACAAAGCTTAGGCATGTTAACATTTAGAATATGTAGCTTAGGCAAGAGCACTTAAAAGGATTATTCTAAGTATCCTATTTAGAATCTAGATTAATACCAGCTAATAGTCTTACTAAGAACTTTACCTATTAACAATTCTTTAAGTTTAAGTAGCTTCTTAACCTTAAGGGTATAAGCAAGTTACTTACAAAGCAATAATTTAGAAAACACAGAGACTAATTTAACTTTTTTATCTACTAATTAATTTGCTTGCTCTTAAAGCTTAAGATTACTATAAGATCTAAGCAGAGCAAACATGTAAAAACTAAGACTACTAATACTAAATTATAAGCAAAACTATCTAGAAACTTGCCTCTATAAAGTTAAAGACCTTATTAATTATCTTGTAAGCCTAAGCACAACGCTTAGTAATTAAGAGACCTAAAGCTCTTAATCTATAGCTTAGAGACAGCAGATTTCTAACATCTCTTATAGCCTTAGGCGATAGAGACAATAACTAATCCTACGCCAGCTCCTAACGCTTAGGCATTAGAGTCTAAGTAGCCTAAAGCTGTTCCTTAAGCGGTAGAGCGTTAGGCAGAAAAGAGCTGCAACGCTAACTAAATAACAGCTACTACCTAACTAGCGTAAACAGAGCCTAAGCTACAAAGCTGCTTAACAGTCTACTAAACTTGTATCTTCTAAAGCCTTAAGCAGAACGCGTAGGCTCCTTTTCTAGCAAGCCAAAAGTTAGATTAATATAGCTTAAGCTTACCTTAAAACTAGTAGAAGCTAGAGCACTCTAAGTCTACTGTAAGGCCTTTGCAGCCTTAAGCTGCTAGTTAAGCTACGCGCAAGCCTTCTCTAGCTTCTATAAACAAGTTAGCTATTTCTAAGATTAAAGAAGCTTTAAAACTTACTGCAATAGTTCCCTTAAACACGCTAATAATAATCTGTATAGTCTACTTATACAGATTACTTAGGCTACTTAAATTAGCAATTATATTACTAATAGTAATTAGAATAACCTACACTTTAACACAAGAATAGTTTAGGTAAGCTATATAACACTTACTTATTATTAATCTAGCTCTACTATAGTAGTAGCTGTTACCTTACTTATTAGTAAACTAAGAGGTGTAGCGCAAGTATAAACTAGAGCAAAGCTCTCTCTTCTTAACCTTAATAGTCTTCTTACTAGAGACTGCTCTACTTTTAGGTAAGAGATCGCGTTGCTTAGTCTTGCGCTAGAATTAGCGCAGAGGATTTACTAGGACCTAGTTATTCTTACTCTTAACAGCAGGCGTAGGGGTAGCAGCGTTCTTCTTATAGGCGCGCGCGTAAGCTATCTTGTTAATTACAACAAATAGATTCTTCTTAGGAGGCTACTAGAGTTAGTAATAAACTAGATTAAGAGCAGAAAAAACTTACTATAATAGAGTAGATAGATAAAGTAGTTAATAAAGTAGATAATAAAGAGAATTAATAGATAGGTAGCTAGTTAACAAGTTAATTAATAAGTTAATTAATGCCCTAGAGTATAAGAATATAGAAGTAGGCAATCTTTTTATACCTAAGCGACACAACTACTAGGTAACAATCTTGCCTACGCTCTCTCTTACCTTGTTACGCAATCTTACTCTATAACAACACGCGTTAACAGACTGCCTCTTACCTAGGTAATAGTCTACGCTATAACAAACACTCTAAAGTAAAGCTTAGCTAACAGGTAAACTTACACTAATAGTCTGTTTGCACCTATCCTATAGACTGCCCGCTTACAAAACCTACACACAAGGTCTAAGGAGATAACGTAGGCTATATCTTTTAATTAGATAACACTAATATTAGATTTAGTTATATACATAGTAAATAATTAGAAATTTATGCGCTAATAACTTACGTTTAAGCTAATAAATAGAGCAACGCAACGCCTGTAATATAGAGTAGTATTACTATTTGCCTTAATTACTACTTCTACTCTACTAAACAGATTAGGTAAGCTAACAAGTTTGCCTAATCTAGGGGGTGTGTAATAGAGGATGTAAATTAGCAGATTATAAGGTTGTTACGTGTAATAACTAAGCATATTACTAATAAGATAGAATCTATTTAGGACTAGACTAACTTATTAAGCTGTTTCTTAGCTTAGTGTATTTAATCTAATTAATCCTTATATAGTATAGAACAAGTAATACAATCTTTTTTACTTACAATAATCTAATCTATAGTATTACTTAGCTCCTACACTTCCTAATATACATTAGTAGCTGTATAACTTACTATATTAAATTCTAGCACTTATACGTACTCTATAGCGCATTAGAATTTATTTGTTTTGTTTGTCTAGTTTAGTCTCTTTATCTGATCTGTAAATAGAAATAGGCTAAGTTTCTTAATCTGTAACGTATTGCACAGCCTTACACTAGCACGCGCTAGCACCTGCTAAGCTATATCTCTTTCTCTCTCTATATAAGTAGAACTGCAGCAAACTAATTACTATAGATCTAGCTACTTAAGCATTAACTAAAGCACTTTCTAATAGTATACCTAACACTCTTGTAGCTTAAGTAGCATATTTTAATATGCCTCTCTCTACTCTTAGCTATTGCAAACTTAACTAAGAATTAATACAGGCCTAAGCCTAAAAATAGTAGTACCTTACTATTACAAACCTATAACAGAAAACACAAGACGTTATAAATAAACAAGGGAATTGGTTGCAAGACTTAGACCTAGTATAGGAATATGTTACGCTAAGCATATTATATAACCTTCTTATTAGTCTTATTTAGTCTTACTGTTTCTTGTAACAAGAAACTATAAGAATCTATAATAATAATTAAGAATAATAAGAACTGTAAGAAAGACTAAGTATATAGAAACTACAATAGACCTACGCTAGAAAATAGGGTTTAGAGTACACTACTATAGGTATAGGTTAGGTAGGGTTATATAAGTAATAGGTAAAGGTAAGAGTTAGGTTGCACGTGCTATGTAGGTAGGGTTAGGTTAGGTTATACAGACTAGGGGTTAGAGTTAGGTTGCTATTAGGTAGAGTTAGGTTAGACTATAGTTAAGTTATTTAGTTCTTTTAGAATTAGCGTAGGGCTTAGTTTATTACATTAGTTTATTACAGTTAAGGCTTACAAAAAGAGTTATAGACAGGTATATCTAGAATGCTAGTGTATAAATTAAAAATGTATTATTACAGCTATTTATTACGCTAACTAACTGTAGTAGCGCAAAGGCCTTCTTCTCTTGCGCAGAGAGCAGTTGCAATATAAGAGTAGCTATATCTTATTATCCTCTAAGCTGTTTAAAGATACTATACTCTCTAATTCTTTAGTAGACTTAGGGTTAGAAGCTGGAAGGAGAAGTATATTGTTACACTTATCTTTTAGAGTACTAGGCTTATTCTCCTAATCTACCTGCATTAGATTTAAAGCAGTAAAACCCTCCTTAATAGAGTTATACTTAACAATTATAATTTAACAGATTATTTAGGCTGCTAGCCTGTAACGTTCATTCTTAAGAACATCTCTCCTAGAGTTAAAAACACACTTAACTCTAACACCTGCTAATTAAATAGCTAAGATATCTTTAGCTACTTAAGCTAAGTAAGGGTATGTTGTTTTAGTATATTACTACTATTCTAGAATATTAAACTTTGCTAGGTCTACAATAAGCTTAGGAGCGCTAAGGTATAATTTAGCCTCTAGCTATATTAGTCCTCTCTCTTCTATATTAAGGAGAGAGTCTAGGCTAGCAGCAGACATAGTACTAGACTAACTTGCTTGTAAAGTAGGTCTCTAGAACTACTTATTCTCTTCTAATCTTCTTAAAGGGATAGAAGAGTCTTAAACAAGACCTAGTCTGCTAGCAGCTTTATTGTATTAACTTAGGTAGTTAAAAAACTAGGTCTAGTATTTATACTTGTTATTTAGGTCCTAGGTGTTATCCTTTTAGTTTATTAGCTAAGGTATGTAATAAAAAGTTGTAATAAATACCTTATAGGCTGTTAACTTTTAAGATAGGTTAAGTATTATTGCATAGTTAAACAAGAAGCCTTTCTTGTTATTAGTTTAGGTATAGTATTTGCTTAGTTTCTTACAACCCTTCTCTGCTGCAGCCTTTACAACGTCTGGTTAATTAGAATTGTCTCTAGTAAACTTATTATCTCTAAGCTCTTTTCTTATAGAGTCTAAGAAATTAAACAGGCAGTTGTATATTAACTAGATAAACTAGGCCTAAGGTTTCTTGTTCTTGCTTAGATAATTAGTAGCGTCCTTAAAGTTCTTTAGTATTTGCGTAATTAATTCTAGGTGTTGCTATTTACTAGGTAATAATCAAAGCCTTTTTAGGTCTTTAAAGTCTGCCTCTGTAACCTTGTTACTTCTGTTATCTTGTATACGTTAGCCAGTTGTTTTAAGAGCAATTTTATTCTCTAGCTATTTGTTAATATAAGGCTGTAGTTAGATTACGCGCTTACACATATTATATGTAGAGTTCTACCTTATTTTAACGTCTTAGATAACGCGTAATTAGTATTAGAGAGGGAGATTAGATTAGGTTAAGAGGAACCACTTAAAACGTTAGAGTAACAGATCAATTGCTATACAGATAGTATGTAGCTATACTAAGATTAGTGCGTAATAAATAAACGTAATAAACAACTACTTACTTTGCAAAGAGAGTTAGGAACAGACATGTGTATCTAAACCTTACTAACGTGCCTATACTCTAGCACGTTTGCTGCCTTAAGGTCTGCAGAAGCAGATAGTTGTAAGTAGTGTATAATATCCTGCACTACTAGGTTAATAATATAGGCTAGGTATAGGATTATATTTTTACATAGGTCCTTACTAATTCTTTCCTATAGTAGCTAGTTCTAAAGAGAACGTTTAAGGATACTGTTGTTGCTAGCACTATCTATTGTAATAGCTAGGAGACGCGCTATAGTGTGTGTATTATAAAGGACCTTAAGAACCTTTGTTGCTATAGCAGCTCCTATGTGTTTACTACAAAGTAGTATAAAATTAAGGAGTACCTCTTTAAGTACCTAGGTATTGCTAATAAAGTAGCCTTTAATAGCTAAGAAGCTAAGGTAGTTAGTAGCAGTCTAGGCATCTAATGTAATAAAGATCCTAGTCTTTAGTCTAAAAGCTTAAAGCATTTTTAACTTAGCAATCTTATACTAGTTTTAAAATACTTGTAAAAAGATATATTATATAGGTACCTAGGCTTCAGGCTAAAGAAACTCTACAAAACAGTAAAAGGAGGGTTGTTCTAGCGTTTAAAATAGCTAATTATCCCTAATTATAACCCTAACTAGCTCTTCTTTAAAGGTTATTTGTACAAAGCTAGGGATAGTCTAACATTATAGAGGTGTTAAGGTCTCTTATATTTGCTTGTGTACTAGTGTTAATATCTTTATACAGCTCTTAGATTTAACGTAATTAAGCAGGTGCTTAGTTCCAATTAGAAGAGACAAGGCAGTTTTCTTTGCAGATAGGTGTTATAGCATAAAACTATAGTAGAGACAGTATACTTGTAGCTAGCTAGTGTGTAGGTAAATTGCTTCTCTAAATTATGTCTATATAACTCTATATCTGTAACAAGCACATGCAAACACATATTATATCTGATACCTTATAAAGGCTTAGTAACAAATTATGTAGAGAGCTAGCAGATTAAGACTAAAAGCGCTCTGATAGCGCTCTAACTTAGCTGCTACGCCTACTATAAATATAAGCCTATAGCATAGATAGAGGACAAGTTTCTCTTGTCCTTTTGTACAAGACCTATAGGTGTATAGCTAATCTAGAATCTTTGATACAACACGCACTCCTATATGCCTCTGATACGTATCTAATTTAATCCTAATAGCTGTACCTACTTGCGTTGTTATATTACAAGAGAAACTTTATCCTACTAGTAATAGCATTTAGATAATATTGCAATTTACTTTTAAAAAGATTGCGTTAAAACGTCTAGAACTCTATCTAAATTAGATCTGTTTGCAACCTTAAATCTATTAAACACAGTTAGGATCCCTTAGATCTTCTAACAGCCAAAGCCTTTAGGTTTAGATCTTTCTATTAACACACAGTTAGGATTACTTTAGTAAAAGTTGCGTTTGGCGCTACAATAGAAACTTAGAGACTATTAATAACCTAGGAGTATTAGAGGCAACGCTAATAACTCCCCCTAAAGAACTAACTCTAGGAGCCTTTCTCTAAGACAACTTTGTATCAACTATAACAACCTAGTAATAAAGTGCTAAAGCAAAAAAGACAGACACTAAGGAATTAAGAGACAGACCCCCTTAGCCTAGAGCTGCACTAAATCTAACCCCTGCACAAATAGAGGTTAATTAATTACAACAAGAACTAAAACAGGTGTTAGCAGAAATTAATTCCCTTAAGAAAGGACTAACTCTGTTAGTAGGACTAGACAAGCCTCTACCTACTACTAAAACCCTCTAGAACTTCTTTGCACCCTGCTGTTTATCTAACAGCTCTACATCTAAGTACTTACATTACTATAAAAGCTCTTGCTAACTTTAACAATCTGAGAAAACGCCTAATATAGACAATCTTAGTAATAGAAAAGATCCTACTTTCTGCTAATAGCAGGCCTCTATTTAGGATTAACTTAAGATTAACTTAGATTACTATTAGACTAAAAGACAACGCATAGCCTTAGTATAGGGCTACACTACAAGATTAGCTAAGGGCTATCTTAAGCTATAATATTTATTAGATACTAATTAAGAGCAATTCTAGAACGCTAAGCAAATAATTAAGCTACTTAAGTCTTACTTTATTACAGGTAATAAGGTAGCTAAGAGCTGTGCAGCCTTTGCTTAAATACAGATAACTAAGGAGGAAACGTTCTTCTTGTTTAAAGCTAGGTTTTTAAGTTCTGCAGTTAAAGGATAAGTACTACCTTTAGAGTAGTTTTACTACTTGTAGACTAAGATTACGCTAAGGTTGTAAGCCTCTAACTTAGGATTTAGGCACTAATAGAAGAACTTATTTAATTAGATAGTAGAACACCTTACTACTTATAATATAGAGCAGAAGAATAACTCTATACTAAGTATAACACTAGCTACTGCTAGGTTGCTAATTAGGTTAGCTCTACAACAGAATTTAGAGCTAAATTAGACTACTACTACTAGCGCTTTAACAAATTCTGCGCTAGCCTATTAATCTATAACAGTGCGTCTTCTTACAAAGACTCTTTAGCTAGAATAACAGAAGACTCCTAGTAGTTGTTATAATTGCAGTAAGCTAGAATACTACTCTAGTAACTGCACAAAGCCTTGTGTGCGTTAGATTAAAGCTGTAGAAGTAGATAAGTATAAAGATGCTTAAGAGCAACCTGATTAGAAGGTATATTATATAAGAAACAGAAGCGCCTAAGAGAACACTTCTTCTTAGGCTTAAGCTGTTACAATCTATCTTACCTTAACCTTTCTTATTTGTTTTACAGTTTCTATTTCCTTATACCTACGCTTCTTTACAACTAAGGCCTTAGCTTACGCCTTAATACTCTTGTTAACACTAGTACTTAAAGTTTTCTATTTTTAAATTTACAAATTATCTTATCTGTTTCTAAAGCCTTGCAGTAACCTATTTAGAAGCTCTTCTTCTAGGTTTAGGTACGCAGCTTTAAGGATTAGATTACTTCTTTAGTTACTTAATATATTTAACTACACTTAAATATTAATAGCTAAAAGATTTTAAACTATCTATTTCTTATTCTTAATCTTAGGTCTTAGGATTGTATACTTAGCCTTTAATAGTTAAGACAATTTAAGATTTAATTAGACACAGATAGGTTACAGTTTATTTGGCTATCTAAGTACCCCTATTTATACAATCCTTTACCCTCTATTTCTACTATTCTATATTAAGCTATAGTGCTAGCTACTGTCTATCTTAATGTGCAACAACGCAACGCTCTATAGGAAAAAGAAGACTATTATATCTAAAATAGTCTTTACTGTTCCTCTTCTTCTATTTATTGTATTAAGAGATGCCTAAAGCTTCTATTAGCTTAAAAAATCTTAGAGATTCTGCATACCCTAACCAAGCAAAACTGCTTAGAGTCTAAACCCTCTCTAAGCACCTGCATAGCTCCTATTTCTGCTAATGCATTTTACTTTATTATAAAGAAGCCCTAGAACAAGTTCTTTATAACAAGCCTCTATAAGATTAATAGGATCCTTGCCTCTAAGGACAACGCAGACAATTAAAGCTAATTAGATAAGAAATTACCTGCCTATTACTCCTAGTATTAGGATGTATTTAGCAAGTTAGCAGCTAATTAATTACCTTCTTATTGTCTGTACAATTATAAGATTGTCTTTAAAGAACTATTACTAAATGCGTTTAGTCCTTTATATAAGCAAAACTAGGAGGAGCTTAAAGCTACTAAGGCCTATATTTAGAAACACTTTTAGAAGAGTTTTATTAAGGCTAGCTAAAGTCTTTTTGCTTTACCTATTCTTTGTGTACACAAACTAAATAGAGATATACGCATTTGTATAAACTACTAGAAGATTAACGCCCTTACGCGCAAGGATGTCTATCTAATCTCTTATATTAATAAGCTGCTGTTACGCTCCTCTAAAGCTAAGATCTTTACTAAGTTTAACATTAGGGCCGCCTTTAACAAAATTTGTATAGATCCTAACTCTAAAGAGTATACTACCTTTTAGACCTGTTACAGTATATACAAGTATAAGGTTCTCTCTTTTGGCTTGTGTAATAGGCTAGCTACGTATTAACGCTATATAAATAATATACTAATTAATTATCTTAACAATTTCTGCATTGCGTATCTTAATAACATCCTAATCTACTCTAAGGATATAAACTTATATTAGGAAGACGTCTAAAAGGTTCTAGAGCGCCTACGTACTTTAGGACTCTAAGTAGACATTTAGAAAAGTAAATTTTATGTAACCTGCACAAAGTATCTAGGTTACGTTTTAACAAACTAGGGCACTAAAGTTAACTCTAACAAGGTAGAAGCACTCTAAAACTAGGCTGAACCTACTATAGTTACTAGCGTTAAGTTATTTCTTAGTTTTGCTAGTTTCTATTAACAATTTATTAAGGATTTCTCCTGTATAGCCAAACTAATTATAAAGCTTTAAAGTCTCTCTACACTGTTTGAATAGACTATAGACTACTAACAGGCTTTTAATTAGATTAAAGCCTTACTCCTAGCTATTTCTACGCTATCTTATTTCTATCCTAAGTATAACACAAAGTTAAAAACTAACGCGTTAGATAGAGTAATAGCAGGAGTACTCTCTTAGAAGTACTCTAATAACAAGTAGTATCCTAAAGCCTTTTACAGTTACGCTCTATCTAGGGCTAAGCTTAATTAGGAAATACACAATAAAGAACTTTTTGCTATTCTAAAAGCGTTTAAGAAGTAGAGAGCTAAACTTACCTCTATACAGAGTTAAATCTAGGTGTATTTAGATTACTGCTTCTTAGAATACTTTATAACTACTAAGGTTCTTAATGCACGTTAAGCACAATAGGCAGAGATTATTACTTCTTTTAATTTCTGTATTAAGTACACGCCTAGCAAGCTTAATAAGCAAGCTAACATCCTAAGCTAAAGGGAACAGAATGTTAGTAAGGTTAAGGCTGCCTAATAAGACAACAGATCTTGTGTACTTCTAGAACCTAAACGCCTAAACCCTCTAGTTAACTCTAAACTAGCTTAGAACTACATCTATAACTAGCTAGAGGTTAATGTTTTAGCTATTTTAGTCTAATCTATTAGTGCCCCCCTAAACCTTAACTTATTAGAACTAATTAAAGCTCTACTAGCAAAGAATTGCTGTTCCTTTAAGGAAGAGCGTCTTAAGCTACTATAGCTGTATTATGTCTAAGAAGAACTACTGCTTTATTACTTACGCCTTTGTATACCTAGAGATTCTCCTTTGTATACCTAACTAATTAGAGAGGCCTATAATTAGGTATCTACTGCTTACCTAAGCGCTATAAAGATATATTAGCTCTTAGCTTAGCAATACTACTAGAAAGGCATAAAGGCTACATGCAAACGCTATGTATAAAACTACGTTTCTTGTTAAAGATCCTATCTAAGACAGCTCTAATCCTAAGGTTTCCTCTATCTGTTACTAATCTCTAATAGGCTTATACAGCATTTGTGTATAGATTTTAAGACCTTCTTAACTAATTAGCATAGCTATAATTAAATTATAGTTATTATTAATTGCCTATTAAAGTAAGCCTTTTCTATTCCTTACTATTAAACAATTAACGCTTAAGAAATAGCTTACTTGTTTATCTAATAGGTATACTAATTTAGCTACACGCCTAAAAGTATAGTGTCTAACTATAGCTCCTAGTTTGTGTTCTAATTCTAGTCTAAGTTCTGCAAGATCCTAGGCGTGCAAATTAAGCTTTCTACAGCCTACTATAAACAAACTAATAGATAAACTAAGATTATAAACAAGTATATTAATTAACAATTAAGGCTCTTTGTATCTTATTACTAGGACAACTAGAGTAACCTCTTGCTAATAATTAATTAAGCCTAAGCTACGCTGCTGCACTCCGCAATTAGTATAGCGCTATACTAGCTCTTGTTTAGATCTAAACTACAATAGAGCTAGGATTAGATACTATCCTCTTTGAAACACAAAGATATAAACGTTAAAGATGCCTTAAGCTTAGCTACCTGCATGTATACAGCCTAGCGCACAGCTAAAGACAATATAGAAAAGGCGCAGCAACAGATAGCTGCTAAGGTAAATAAATATTATTAACCTATTAATTAGGTAGTAGGTAACAAGGTTTACCTCTTAACTTAAAACCTATCTGTTACCTGCCTAAGTTGTAAACTTGCTAAATTGTAGGAAGGCCTCTTTAAAGTTCTAGAATAAGTTAGCTATTTATTTTAACTAAAGCTACCTAAAGGTTCTAAGATTTATAACGTGTTCGCTCTAGACGTCTTCTACAAGAACTCTAACAACCCCCTGCCTAGTTAGCTAAGCCTAAACCTATCTAGCATTCTAATTTAAGGCGTTAAAGAATAAAAAGTTAAAGAGATCCTAGCTAGCAAGCTGTACTGCTCTATCCTAAAGTATTATGTAAAATAGGTAGGCTATAATCCTAACCCTACCTAGTATAATGCCTTAAACTTTATAGGCGCTTTACACATGTTACAAGCGTTCTATAAACGCTATCTAAAATAGCTAGGACTCCTATAAGCGTTAGCTAAGTAGATTACAGCATAGGAAAAAGAAGTTAAAGATCTTACAGCATTATAAGACAATTATATTAGAGAAATTAAACTTAATATTGTAACTACTACACTAGTAGGTAACAGCTATTAATAATAGGAGTCTTACTCTTCTATTAGATCTAATAGCAGACTATTGCTACTACTAGTAGGACGTTCTTAACTATCTAAATCCCTAGGTACAGATACTAACGTACTACCTAGTTGTCCTCTGTTTTAGCTCTACTTGCTGTAAGTACTAGCCTCTTGCGCTGCTGCCTCCTGCTCTACTACTACTTACAACATTACTACTTGCGCCTTCTCTTGCTCTACTAACTAATTAGCCCTTAATACTATTACAATATCTACTAGCTAAGTAACTACACTAGTTAACCTAGCTGTGCTTCTTCTAAGCGACCTAACCTCCTTAGCTATTGCTCTAACCTTCTTAGCTAGCTCCTCCCTCTAGTAATAAGTGCTAACTAACAAGTTAGTGTTATTTATATTAGCTACCTGTACAGTGCCTACTTGTACAATAGTAGCTAACTAAAACGCTGCCTTCTTAACAGCAGCCTTCTACTCTAACACTACCTTATTAGACTTGTCTCTACCTAGAGCAGTAAACCTGCAGTTAAGAGCCTTAGAAAGGCTATTATACTCCTAGCCTGCATATAGGAGAACTAGGCAACACTTCTTATTTAAGAGTGTGCAATAAGCACACTTCTTAGACACGTCTAAATAGAATCTAAACTTAATATTAAAATAGCTGCAGGCAAAAGCCCTTACAGCCTGCAGGCGTATAACCTAATAGGCTAAGAGATAAGCTCTAGAAGGGACAGGAATAGGCATTATGTGTATCTGCAGAAACAATTAGCTAATAATCAAATTAAGAGAGTAGTTAGATAGCTGTAGGTATACAAACGTGTAGGAGGAGAGTGTAGAGAAGTAGTATACTAGAAGGCTAGCCTTGTATATATGCTTAAAAAGCTTAAGTTAAAGTTAGGAACGTTAAACGCGCTAGCGCGCTAATTAAAATAACAACAAATAGCTATATTATGTTATCTTAAAATAAACTTAGGGTAAATAAGAGTTTACAACAATTTGAAGAGGTATCCAAAACAACACTAATACAGACCTAATTAATAGAGACTATTAATTTTAAGAAGAGGGGTAATATAATAAGCACATACAAACACATGTTATATCTAATACCTTATAAAGGCTTAGTAACAGATTATGTAGAGAGCTAGTAGATTAGGACTAAAAGCGCTCTAATAGCGCTCTAACTCAGCTACTACGCCCACTATAAATATAAGCCTATAGTATAGATAGAGAACAAGTTTCTCTTGTCCTTTTATACAAGACCTATAGGTGTATAGCTAATCCAGAATCTTTGATACAACACGCACTCCTATATACCTCTAATACGTATCCAATTTAATCCTAATAGCTGTACCTACCTGCGTTGTTATAATATCTAGCCTCTAACCTAAAGTGCGTCTTTAGTTTTAATAGGTTAGATCCCCAATTAGTTTAGTGCTACTAGACTTCCTATGCTTGCCTAGCATTAGCCTATTCTAGTTAATTGTTAGTGTATATAGAGTACTATAGTAAAGGAACAGTCTCTTTTACACCTTCTCTAGCTAGATAAGAGGCGTACATTCTATATAGATACAAGATTTCAGGTAGCTCTGGTTCTGCATTACTAGGCGTACTAATTAGAGATAAGGCTATAGCTGTAATAAACAGCTGTAATAAATAGCTATAATAAAAAGCTGTAATTAATAGCTGTAATTAATGTAACAAGGTAAAAGAAGATAGTATAGGTAGATTTTTATTATTTTGTTAAGTAAAGTAGAATAGAGTACAACAGTAAAGATAGTAATAGTTAAAGCTGTAAGTATTAGAGTAAACCTAGTTTAAAGTTTAAAGTATATATTATATATAACAATAGTATTAGATATAAAACCTAACACTTTAATAAGAATTAGTGTAAGAGATTAATATATACATAACTACTCTAGGCAAATCTTTTGGCGAAATAAACGCGTAATTGCCTTATGTCTCTATTATATTAGGGCTATCTAAAAACCTCTTCTAGGAAGACTCTAAATACCTACCCTAGCTTAACTTACTGTTGTTATTAACCTTCTTCTCAAATTTGTTAGGTAGCTGCCTAAGGTACTAATCTAGCTTATTTTCTAAGTTACTAACCTCCTTCTTACACTTATCGCTATTCTTACTATAGCGGGTTAGTCTGTCTGCGTTAACTAGCACTTCTAAAAGAACTAGAGGAGAAGTAATAGAGCATAGTCTATTACAGTTAGCATATAAGTGTAATAAAAAATTGTAATAAACTTACTACTAAACCTCTACTAATACTCTTAGCAATTCTTTAGAGAAAAGACTATTGCAAAATTTCTTCTAGGCCTTTTTATTATTCTTACTCTTAAACTTGCCTACCTGTAAGCGTAAAAGCCCTTTCTAGTAAATAGTACGCTAAATCTTCTTAAGAATACTACTAGAGGCAAAAACTTGCTTAACAGTATAAGACTAAGGAGTAGAAGAGCTACTAGTCTCCTTAGCAATTACATAAGCTTTTCTAATTACTTTGGCGTAGTTTTGCATGTTAATTTCAAGTTCAATTACGTCCTATTTTTTTTCTACAGTTCTAAGAGACTACTTAAGCTATTTAGCTAATCTTAGTAAGTTATAATACGTAATAAAAAGCTGTAATTACTTACTACTCTTACAGGTACAGAATTAGGACTTAGTAAGCTTCTCTTCTTTAGCCTTAAATTACTACAATTTCTAATCCTTACTAAGAGCTATATATTCTAGTTTGTTCTTAAGCTGTTTTTTAAGTTTAGATTTGGCCTAACAATCTCTATTACTAGCCTTAGCTAGAGCAGTAACAATAAGGTCTCTAGGGCTATTTTTAGTAGAGCTGTCCTTAGATTTTAGCTAGAAATTAGTAGGTTAACCCTTCCTAGATCTAACTAAGCCGCGCAAGGAGATAGTGTAGTTAACCTTATTCTCTCTAGATACAAATCCCTGCTTAAATTAGCCTAGTTAGTAATAAATAATAGTAATTAATACCTAAGTTAGTTTAGCCTATTTCTTGTCCTTAAAATTTAGTAGAACTAAAATACTAATTAGGGGCAGAAAACCCTTAGGTTTGCAGCCCTCCTTGCTTAGCTCTTACTTAATAGTAGCTATGCTTGTAGACGTAATAATCTAGCGTAATTATAAGTAAGTAGTACAGGTGCAAGCGTAGGTGTAGTGTTACTAATCAGGTTGCTAGACGCGTTAAAATTACCTACTTACGCAAAGGTAGCCTATACACAGCTGCCTATTATTATTATATTACATGCAGTAAAAATTTGCGTGTTAAAACACGTTATGTAGCAAAAAATAACCTTACACTACCTTTTTGCGCAGCCTCTTATCTCTTACGCTCTTACCTAGTTTTAGGCGCTAATATCTTAACAAATATTAGGCCTAGGCACTAGCAAATTAATAGGTTTTGTAGCCTATGTAAAGTACTATTAGCCTGTAAGTTATTACAGCAATTTATTACACTCTAGGCTTTAAAATTGCAATTCTAACTTTACTACTAAGAAAACAACTAAATTAATTAATTTTTTAAGATTTCTAACTAAGCTACCTACACTAACCTTACTGCAACAACCTAACTAGCCTATAATAGTACCTAAACGCAAACAGTTTACTCTAGCTAAGCGCAAGAAGCTAAGCGCAAAGCTAGTAGCTACTACTGCTACTAAGTTGCTACGCAAAACTACTAGCAAAAAAACAGTTAGTAATACTACGCGCAAGGCTCCTGCTAGAAAGGTTAAGAAGGTAGTAGCTTCTAAGAAAAAAGCAAAGTGTAATGCTATAAGTAAGTTATTACAGCTATTTATTATATCAAATGCTTATATCTGCGTAGTAGTAGCGTTAAAAGAGGATTAGAGCCTACTAGATATCTACTAGCCTGCTTATTCTTAAGGCTCTATTTTAACGCCTATATAGAGAAATTACTAAGTAGTGTAAGTTGTATATAGGTACGCGCTTTAGGCGTAACGCTCTTAATACACTACAAGAGATAGCAGAGGCTTTTATTATAAGAGTTTTTAAAGGTATAGTACTGTTTTTAACTTTTTAGTACTATTAACTAACTAAATATAGATATTAACTTTAACGCTATTTATGCAAAGCGCGTTACTATCTAGGCTAAGAACGTCTATCTTGCATTATACTACTACAATAAGTACACTTCTACTAAGTTTATAGTAAACTAGAGTATCTAGGCTGCCTAATATAGTAGTTTAGTTAGTAGTAGAATTAAGTCCTAAATTTAAAGCTGCAGATATAATTTCTCTACTTTATTGTAATAAATTGCTGTAATTAAACTTCTCCTCTACTAAATCTACTGTTAAAGTTAACTTTTTAATTAAAGTGTATATTATACCTTAAAAAATAAACAACCTAACTCTACCTACGCCCTATGCAACCTAACCTAACCCTACTACTAGCGCTAATTTTTTTAGTGTAGGTTAGAGTTAGGTTAGGGTAGGGTTACTCTACTTTAAACCCTACCTAACCTCTACTCCAACCTATCTACTAGCGTGAATAGACCTTTATAGATTATTGTGTTTAACTTACGTTATAGACACTTAAGTTAGTAACTAGCTATTTAACTATTGTTACTCTTTTTAGAAAGCTCTAGCCTTTACTCTCTTAGTAACAATACTCTTTGTATCTAAAGCAACTCTGCACCTATCTGCAAAAACTAACTTTAGCTGTACTTCTAGTCTACACTAGCATTTTTATTATTTGCTACTAGACTAACAGTCTTAACACTTTAAACACTCTTATAATAAGCAGTAATATTGCAATAGATACACCTAAGCATTCTTAAGTAAGACAACCTAGACTTAAGGTTAATAAGCCTAATTTCTACTATAGAGACTACAACAAACTTAAGACCTAGATTCTTTAGTTTAATAGGCACTTCTATGTAGAAGGAGATAAGATTAAGAACAATAATAAAGTTATTCTTACTATAACTTATATAAAATGCAATGCTAAAAAATAAGTACTTCTAATTATTTAAAAGTATATAAACAATGATATTATAGACGCAGACAACACTAATCCTGTAAAAGACTAGTAGACGTTTAAGACACGCTTGCAGCAGATCTTCTTACCTCTTAAGAAATTTGTAATTGCAGAACAAAAAATCTAAAGTCTAAGACAAACTTAATTAGCTGCTAACTATACTTATATTTTTTTGCAATACACTAAATTATAAATCTAGTAGGATAATACTGCTCTAATGCGTATGTACAAGTAAGGCCTTAAGGCTGCTGTATAAGCTAAACTTATGCGCAGTAGAATATATATTACTACTCTTAAAGAACTTTAGAATAAAGCTATTTGCCTAGATAACAAACTCTATAAATTAGCACTTAAAGATAAGTTATACTCCTTGCGTTTACTACAGGGATATAAAGAATTACGCCTAAATAAAAGACATTAGAGATAAATATAACTAAATAAAGAACAACAGCGCTACTACCTAAGACAAGAAACTTATTAACTACGCCTACTAAAAGTATACTTAAAGTATAGAATAACATAAGACTAACAAGAGACTACAAGAGTCTATAATACCTAGAAAGACTAAGAACTTACACTAGACAAGCTAGATATATATTTACTACTAGCTAGCCCTAAACTAGTATGCTAGAATATAACAGTTAAAGAACTATATTAAGAAGCAAACGCAAACAGACTATATAAAACATACTATAACTTATATATAAAGCAGATATACTACGCTAATAATAGGTAAGTATTAGTACTAAACTCTATACTTATAGAGTACTAACATAGAAAGGCAAACAAATTGCATTAAATCCTACTTATAGACAGATACCTACAGGATCCTTATAATCTAAAATATAGACTTCTATTATAGACTGCGTGCAATAGGAACTACTGCCTAATATATTACAGTAGTAAAATTAACTAATACTTTCCTTAGTAAAAGAAACCTTGCAAGTACTAATAGTACAATTACTCTAAGAATACCTATACTAATTACCTATATAACAAACAAAATATAAGAAGTTTCCTTGATAAATTAAAAAAAGAAAGTATATCTAATAGAATGCTTGTTAACAGCAGCTGCATAAACTACACCTAGTAGTTCTGCCTATAACTAGAGTGCAAGAAGCACTAAAATAACAAAGAAGCTAATAGATATAAAAAGAATAAGTCTTTTTTAGAGTTTACCTTAGACTCTAAAAAGAGACCTAGAGCTGTAACGCAATTAACTCTGCTAAGCTTATTAAACTTATAGTAAGAGTTAATAGAAAAAGAATAAAAGCGCTTCTAGATTTAGGATTACAAGTAAACTATATTTTAGGCAATGCCTTATTAAGAGCTAGGCTCTAACCTTACTAGAAACAACAATTATATAAATTTTATATTGCAAATAGAGAGTAGATACCTAACAAGTTACTTATTAGATATAAGACTACTACAGAACTTAACATCTAAGAAACTAAACAGGAAATATACCTAGACGTCTTTAGATTAGCTGCCTACAATATTATATTAGAACTTCTATAGTTTAGAAAGAATAGCCTATAGATAGACTAAGAGAAAAGGATCTTTCTCTCTAGGGAATTATAACAACATAATAGATTCTAAGCCTGCGCATTAGCAGCGTTTAATAGTAGATAAGAAGATAATTAACAATATTGCTTTAACTAAGACGCAGTTAAAGACACAACTAACTAGGTTAACTTAGACAATTAAGAAAGAAATACTAATACGTTACAAGTTTTAGAGAAACGTATAACTTCTAACAAATTTAAGGAATACAGAAAGTTTAAGAAACTTTTCTTAGAAGAAACAGGTTTAGAAGCACTACCTAAGCATTAGAAGTAGAACTACAAGATTATCCTAGAAGAAGGAAAAAGGCTAACCTTTAGACTAATCTACAGATTATTAGAAAAAGAGCTAGAAGCACTCTAAGAGAATATCTAAGTAAACCTAAAGAAAGGTTTTATCTAAGTATTAGAATTACTAGCTAGATACCTAATTATATTTGTACTAAAGAAGAATAGTAAACTACAACTATCTTTTAACTTTTGGAAACTTAATAACATTATAGTTAAAAATTAATACCTACTACCTAACATTTTAGAACTACAAAATTAACTAGCTTATGCAAAGATCTTTACAGTATTAGATCTAAGAGGCGCGTACAACCTTATACGCATAAAGAAAGGTAAAGAATAAAAGATAGCGTTTAGAACACGCTACAGCTACTATAAGTACCTAGTAATACTATTTAGTCTTACTAACACTTTAGTAACGTGTTAAGCACTTATTAACAACGTACTTTAAAAACACCTTAACATATTTATTATTACATACTTTAACAATATCTTTATTTATTTAGAAAAGAAGAAGAAATATACAGAATATATTTATACAATTCTAACGCTACTAGAAAAGTTCTTTTTAGTAGTAGACTTTAACAAATATAAATAGCACTAAAAAGAAGTAGAATTTCTAGAATATATAGTTAAAAAGAACAGAGTATAAATAAGCAAGGACAAGATTAAAGTTATTAGAAATTAGCTATCGCCTACTATAGTAAAGGACGTCTAATTTTTCTTAGGCTTTGTTAACTTTAATTAATAGTTTATCTAGAACTTTTTACTAATTGCTACGTTACTTACAAAACTTACGCAAAAAGACATACTATGTATATAAATAGAAGAATAAAGCTAGGCATTTAAGACGCTTAAAGACACTTATATAGTACTACTTATTCTTATTAGATTTAGAAGCAAAAAGCTGCTTAGATTCAAAACTAACGCATTAGACTTAGCAATTAGAATATGTGCAAAACAAGAATAAGATAAGAAATAGTATCTAATAGCCTACTACTTACAAAAGTGTATACTACTAGAAGAAAATTACAACATATATAACAAAGAACTACTTATAATTGTAGTAGCACTTAAACATTAAAGAATCTACGCAGAAAGTTACTTAGATCTTATAATATACTTAGACTATAAAAACCTAACAACCTTTACTACTACTAAAGTACTTAATAAGAGACAAGTTTAATACTTAGAGATATTAGAATAATACAAGTTTAATATTGCCTATACACTTAGAAAAGATAATAGCAGAGTAAATGCTCTTAGCTAAAGATTAGACATTACTAGAACTAAAACTATTAACAGCTTAAGCATCCTTTAAACACAAGATAACAGATCTTTTTAACTAGTAAAATATATTAATAATCTAATAATAAAGATTAGAGTTAATGTTCTAGAAGAACTGTAGGAATTAATTATATGTTAACACTACAATAACACAGTACACAGTTATCTTAAAGAAAGCTAAACTATAGAGATAATTCAATAGAATTACTAGTTTAAAAATATAAAGGATAAGATAAGTGCTTATATTAAGGAATATGCAGACTGTTAACGCAACAAACACAGTATACACGTACCTTATAGAGAAATGCAGCTAACAGAGCTTCTACCTACGCCTGAGAATAACATATTAATAGACTTTGTAACAGGACTACTACTGTTAAAAGACCCTGCTACAGGACTAGCCTATAACGCTATTATAGTTATAGTAGATTGCTTTACAAAATACGCTATAAGGCTACTCTTTTAACAAGACTATACAGCTATTTAGCTAGCGCACGTACTTAAGGATAGGCTTATTAGATACTATAGCATACTAAAGTTAATTATTAGTAATTAAGACAAACTCTTTACGTTAAATTATTAGACTACCTTAACAGCAGAAATTAAAACATAACAAAAGCTATTAATAGCTTATTATTTCTAAATAGATAGCTAAATAGAAAGAATAAATAGAACTATAAAAACGTATCTTAAGATATACAGCAACTTGCAATAGACAAATTAGGTTTTACTACTACTAATAGTATAGTTAGCCTATAATAATAAATTATCTAAAGCTACAGGTAAAACGCTATACTTTGCAAACTATAGATAACACCCAAATCTCTTTACAAGAATACTACCTAGCCTAAAAGCTAAAGCTACTATATAGACAGTAGAAGAAATAAAGAAAACCTATACTAAAACAAAAGAACAAATATAACACGCTTAGACACAAAGCATCTTAGATGTTAACAGAAAGTAAAAAACAGCACTTTAGCTAAAAGAGGAGGATAAGGTGTATCTCTACACTAAGAATCTATGTATAAAACAACTAAGTAAAGGACTTAACTATGTTAAAGTTAGACTGTTTTTAATTTTAAAAAGAAACAGACTAGTTATATATACACTTAAGCTCCTACTAGATATAAAGATCAACCCTAGATTTTACGTAAGCCTACTAAAACTAACTAACCTAGAAACACTGTTATAGTAAACCTTTTGCTATAAACTTAAAGAAGAAAATAAATTTAAAGTTAAAAAAATAATAACATACTAAGATAATAACTTTTAAAAGAAATACTTAGTTAAATAGTTAGAGTATAACAACTTAGAAAACATATAGAAACTAGAGACAAACCTTACAAATTACTAACTACTTCTAGCGCACTATTACTATGCTACAGGGCAGAATAAGAACTAGACTCTTCTAGGATTAATAATTAATCTATAGCTTAGTTTAACAATTCTAAGGCGTCTAACTCCTCTAATATTAGCAGACTAGCATTAAAAATACGCTGCTTCTTGCAATAAATAGCTAGCTTCTGCTTTTATATACAGCGCAGTTTGTTTTAACACGTACGCATCTAAAGTACTACTAACTCTACCTCTGTCTTATCTGTTGCTAATATAGCTTTTTCTAACTTCTTCTGCTGTTCCAACTCTTTTAGTTATTAGTCTAGCTTCAAAAAATCTAGTAGCAAGATGTCCTGCAGAACCTACTCTTTTGCACTTATAGACTTACAGTTTCTATACTTCTTGCTTAATAACAACAGCTTACAAGGCAAGCCCTTCTAAGAATATTAGGCGCAGGCTACTATAAGAAATAACTCTTTGTTATTAATACAATTACTCTAAAGACAATAATAATATACAGCCTAAGAACTTATAAAAATATAAGAATAAAAGAAGAGGATAGTATTACAAACCTTTAATAGAAAATACAAGATGTTATAAAGAAATAAGAAAATAGGTTGCAAGACTTAGACCTAGTGCAAAGACATGTTACGCTAAGTATATTACGTAACCTTCTTATTAGTCTTATTTAGCCTTACTGTTTCTTACAACAAGAAACTATAAGAATCTGCAATAATAATTTAGAATAATAAGAACTATAAGAAAGACTAAGTATATAGAAACTATAATAGACTCTTATAGATTATTATGTTTAACTTATATTACAGACGCTTAAGTTAGTAACTAGCTATTTAACTATTGTTACTCTTTTTAGAAAGCTCTAGCCTTTACTATCTTAGTAACAATACTCTCTATATCTAAAGCAACTCTACACCTATCTGCAAATACTAACTTTAGCTGTACCTCTAGTCTATACTAGTATTCTTATTGTTTGCTACTAGACTAACAGTCTTAACACTTACCCTATACAAAGCAAACGCAGTTGTTAAGTTTATGCTACAACAGAAGGCCTTTAGAACATCTATACAGATAAAGCATATAGCTGTAATAGTCTTTAGTGCTACTTATAATTAGCGTTTAGCAGACAGGCTACTTAAGCTGCCTAGCCTAAACTAGGCTAAGGTATTTAAGAAACACTGTCTAGAAATTGTAGCAAAGAAGAACAGGCTGCAGGACTAGAGCTAGCTTAACATCTATAATAAGGTTAAGTATTAGTTTAAAGTAATTAGGCTAGTGCTATTTAAGCTAGATATTTTTCTAGAGAATGTTTATAATATAGACAAGACTAGCGTTATACTTAGTATACTAAATTCCGTAAAAGTCTTAGTTAGTAAGGATAATACACATGCTTATAAAGGTATACACGTTAAGTGTACTATAGTAACTACTGTTAAATATATTTCTGCAAACAGAAGGTGTCTAAACCTTATAATCATCTGGCTAGCTAAAACCTATTAAGCTAACTAGACAACGTATCCTACCCCTAGTTAGGTCTATACGCTTTCTAATACTAGGTTTACTAACTCTTACATTAGCTTGCAGTAGCTTAAGCTTATATTTAATCTCTAAACTAAACAACGCGCTAACAATAAACTACATATACTTATTTAGAATAGTTTTAGAACACATAATAGGTCCTAGAGTTTCTTTTTAAAAACAATATTATCCTTTGCTATTTGCCTTCTTATACCTCCTACAAGACCTAGCTACGTTAGGAAAATTTAAAATTTATCTGATTAGCCTAATTGCCGCGACCCGCAGCGGCCTAACAGTAATACTATCTACTAGACAATTTGCTAAAGTTGCCTTACTTACTTCTAGTTGCTAGCAACCTAATAGCTACCTAACAGCAACTTAATAGAGTTGCCAGATCTAACACAGTCGCTAGTGTTGCCAATATTGCCAATTTTACTTACGTGACTGTATCGCTGTATATTTCAGATAACGTATATAGAGCGGAATCTCCTCTTTAAAATGCACTATTCAGAACTTTAATAGCTAGTCTAGTTCTTAAGATATAGCGCGTTAAAGTAATAAACTTCTTTTAAAAAACCTCAAAGTACGTTTAAGACAATAGATCTACGCGACTACAATATGATATAATATAGTAAAATTGTTCTAGACTAAAATCTACAATTTACTTACTATTTCTTCAATAAAAATATAATATATTATCTAGTTAAAGTGCTAGAGCTTTAGCGAAAACAAGCCTTAGCAAAGAACTTTAAAACTCTACAAACTTCACTGCCTTGCATCTCAACAACAAGAGCAGCTATAAGAAATCTGAATAGTGCGTTTTAAAGAGAATATCAAGCTCTATATTTTAGGTTTTTAGGATAATAACGTAATAGCGCGGGTGGGGCAGGTGGGGCGAGTAGAGCGGGTAGAGCTGTTTGAGCGTTTCAGGCTAATTAGGCAGCCAGAACAAATAGGGGACCCTAGGGACAGTTAAGTACAGACGAGAACCATCTAGTCAACTGTTCTAACAGTGTTGCCAATGTCGTAGATGTCGTTAATGTTGTGTTTTCCTAACGCATGTAATGTTAGGGCCTTTGGGCCCTTAAAGACAGCCTATTGCAAACAAGTAGAAAGGATAGGGCTTAGTAAAGTAAACATAGTTAGCAAGCAGCACTTTACTTATCTGTATAGCCTAGCAAGAGAAAAGGCGTTTACAAAAAGAAATATCCTTAGAGCCTAGAAAGGAAGCAGTTTATTTCTATATAATCCTAAAAGAGTTCTTGCAGAAATTTCTAAACCCCTAGTAAAGCTAACTATCTTAACTACTAATAACCTAAGAGTAGATACTTGTCTAGACTATAAAGCACTGCCTACGCCTTTAACGCTAGCATCTAGAGAGGCTTTAGCGTTACTACTTAACAGGATCAAAAGGGTTTCTAATAATAAAGTAAGCAGCTAGTACAAGGCAAAGCTCTAACAGAAGGTAGCAAATGCATCTTAGACGTACCTTACTAAAATTACACTCCTTTACAATTAAAATTAGTTCTTAGCTACAATTAATAACAAAGAAAAAGCTTGCTAAGCAGCTAATTAAAAGGTATTAGGTATAGTAAAAGTAGCGACCTATAAAGACCTAAAGAAGAAGCAAGTAGAACGCGCTGTAACAGACGCTAAGAAGGTAGAGAAAAAGGCTAAAAAGGCTGCTAAAGAAGCTAGAAATGTAACAAGTATAGCACTAGAGGTAGAGAGTGCTACTATAAGCATAAAGAAACGTAGTTAGAAACAGAAGAGTGCTGCGTTAGAAGTAGGTACAGCTATAACAAAGGCTAAGATTACGTATATAAGCTAAGTACAGGTTGCAAAGAGTAGGTAAGATTTAGGTACTCTAAAGCTATTAGCTAAAATTGCAAGCAGAGGCAAAGGGCTAGAGCTACTATTGTTAACTAAGACATAGGCAAAGGATAAGGCTGCACTAGAATCCTAGAGAGCCCTAGTAGTGCGTATGTAATAACAGTTAATAAGAAATATAATAATAGTACATAAGGTAAAGTAAAAATAATACTTTAAGACTTTCTTATTCTATAATAATTAACTAATTACAATTGTAGCTAGTAGTGTTACTTGTAGTAGTTTACAGCCTTTATATGCTAATTAGCAGCTAGTTTAGTCTAGAACCTCTTGTTGCAGGTCTTGCATTTAAACTAGAGCTTCTAGTGCTTTGTATTGTCTACATGTTAATTAGTAGCTAGCTAGGTCTAGAACCTCTTGTCGTAGGTCTTGCACTTAAATAGAAGCTTCTAGTAGTTAAGTGTATCTATGTACTAGATAGCAGCTAGCTAGTTAATAAACTTGCAATTGCATGTCTTACACTTATTATTATTATATATCTTAAAATTGTCTTTAAATAGTAACTAGTAAAGTTTAGATTAAATAACAAATAGTAAGTTTTAGAAGTAGTAAAGGCTAGTCTACAGGACAGTAAGTAGGGTAGTATAAAATACTTAAGTTACTGCCTTATTAGTGTGCTATAATAAGTGTAGAGTATAGGACAATTTATATAATATTATACAGTGCTGTAGAATAAATAATTGCGTGCTATACAACCTAATAAAAGGCAATACTTGCAAACCTGTGCGTTAGACTATCTATAGCTTTAGAATTCCTTGTTAGCAGCTAGCTATAATTATTGGTAGAACACTAGATTAAAGTATTGCTATAACATAATAATAAGCTTATGTTTCTATAGATGTCTACCAAAGGTAATTAAATTATTATACTTAATAATAAATCTGCATTAACGCAATGTAATAGTTACGTAAACAGAAAGTTACAATTATAAACAAGAAATAGTAGTAGCTAAATATCTTAGCTATAAATATATTATTAGCTCTAAGTATATAGCGCTGTTACTAAGTTAACTATAGTGCTATAGCTCTTAGAAGATCTGTTAGCGCAAGAGTAATAGAATAACTTTACAATATAGTATAGTATATAGCTATATAAAAACTACACATAATGTAAGACTAACGCGTTACGCTACTCTTAAGTTTTACACAACTACCTTTAACACCTTCGCTAACTAACAAGAAGTATTTTATAGAAGCGCCTTGCGTTATTACGTACTTTAGACATATCTAAGCAGAAAAGAACACTAGCAAAGAGCTGTTTAGAGTATTTTAGCTTGTGTAAAAAGAGTATAAGTATATAGAAAAGACGCTCTAGCAAGATAATATACTATAAAGATTTATAGACAATAAGATATAATTTATAGACCTTAGACATAGTAAAGACAATAGCTAATAGAATTTATTGCTAGGTATAACTACAACGCACATTTATGCAGACTATTTATCTGTATGCCTACCTTAATACACAAACGCTTTATTAACTAAGTTAAGGATAATATTTAGAGGTAGCTAAGAAAGATACAGAACAGATTAAGAAGAATAGCTAAATTTGCGCAAAAAGTATATTTAGCTCAATTAACTAAGATCTACTACAACACTAGGTCTAGCAAATTAAAGAATACGCTAGGCGCGTTATTTAAGCATAAAGATGCAGAATTTCCAGGCGTTATTGTTTAAGTTATATACTTACAAAACAAGGCGTACTTACGTTAGTTAGCTAAGAACTATATTTTAGATTTAGATACTAATGTAGAAGTAGTTATTAGTCTATATATTAAGTCTAGTTACAAAAAGTTGTGCAAAGCAACGTTATTAGTCTAGCAACCCAAATTAGTTACTACTAATAACAGGCTTAAATTGCGAGCAGTAGAAGAGGTTACAGACAAAGTAGATTTAACCTCCTTAACAACTTTTGTAAGTTTCTAATGTTTCTAACAGGCTTTCTGTAATAACAAAGGAAACGCTGTAGACTATCTAAGTCTATAGCTTTACCTTAGCAAATTTACCTACAAAAGACTTACTTAGAAGAAAATAAGTAAGAAGAACACTTTTATCTATATTCCTAGATTAAGACTGTGCAAATACCTTAGTGTAGTAGATAACAAAGAAGAGTAAGCACTAGGCAAGTATATGCTTACTAAGGAGGTTAAGAAGTAGAAGCGTTTAGAAACACCTTCTAAAGAGATAAGAGCAGATAACAAAGTAAGATACACTAAGCAAGAAGAAAGAGTAGTAAAGCGCGCAGATTACAATATTAATTACAAGAAGAAATCGTTAACTAAAAGTCTCTTAGACTAGATTAATTTTTTCTGTTAAGTAAACACCTTTGCAATTCTCTTATTATATTGTAATGCGCTATCTTACTATATAAACTTAAGGCTTATTCTAGCTGCTTTAGCAAGACTAAGGCTACACTATTAGCCTTTTTTACTCTTCTTAGTGTTGTAACGCTCTATGTATTTCTATTTCCTTTATTATACTTCTGCCTTTAATTATCTACCTAGTGTTATCTCTAAAATTATTATCCTATATATGCTTGTCTAGATTCTCTTAAGAATAGATATTTAGGGCTGCCTAAGGTAGTAGATTAGAATTAGTAGTATACTACTACTCTTTCTTAATTGTATAGTGCGCAGCTAGCGTTATTGCTATTGTCTTGTATAAATCTTCCTCTACTAGATAAAAGAGAAAGTTGCTTTAAAGGCCTTAGGTCTTGCTATAGTTAGGACATAAAGTTAGCTTACATAGATAAGCCTATACGTGTCTAGAAGAAAGAGTAACATTAGTATTATTAGCCTTATTATTAAGTTTAGAAGAAATAACAGGGCTAGAGAGTAAGATAGGTATACTATGTTCGCTAGCGTGTTCTATTTAGTAGTAGGAATAGTTCTAAGGTAGAGCTAGATAACTCTAAGCAGAAGAACTTTAGTTATTTACTAACTGTCTATTATAAGATAGTTTTCAGCTACAGGCTGTGTATCTTAAATTACAAGTAAAGTATTACGTAATAATTACTAGTAGTGTTTTAGAATAGCTAGACTTACTTGCTTATTAAAAATGTACTAACAGAGGTAGCAATAATGCATAAATTATTCTTGTATTACTGCTACAGGGCTAAGGCTAGCTTATAAGCGTAGTAGTAAGGCTAAAGAGGTTGATATTAGAATATTATAACTACTAGAAGTAATGCAGGCTAAGTAGTAGAGCTAGAGAAGTAGTGCTCAATTGTGCTATAAAAGAAGAGGTACCTTAAATTAAGCACAGAGACAACAACAACATTAGTAATTTTCTAGTAGTAACTGTTATAAGGCTAAAGAAGACTTATTGCATTATACTTACGTACTAATATACAGGTATAGAGTTGTAGAAAGAGCTTATCTTGCTTACTAGTCTAAGTACCTATAATTTTTCTTGTTATAAAGTAGTTCTTGCTACGTAGTAGGAGATATTAGTAGCATATGTTATACAAGAGGCTATATAATAACTCTTGTTCTTACCTTTACTTACCTTTACTTCTTAAGAAGAATAATAGTTCTAGGATTCTTTACTAAAGAGGCTGCTAGTATTTTAGAAGCTACGTAAAAGAGTTTAAAGAATAGACAAAGGTAGTTATTAGAACATGTAAGAAGTGTTATAGAGTAAAATATTACCTTTTTAGTCTTTAAATAGAAGTTATCTTAATTGTTATAAAACATACTAAATATATAGACATATTACGTTTAAGATCTTTACTAACAAGCTTATTAGCAAGCTATATAATATATAAGGTAGTTATATTATTATCTCTATAATTATAATAAAACAATACGTCTAATTAGGTTATTAAGCCTAATTAAGTCTGTAGAGGCACTGCCTTGCAATAGTCTAAGTTATACTAGTAATTGTATTAACAAAAGGAGGTTCTACACAAGTCTACTAGGGCCTTGCAAGGTTAGCTAAGTTAGTAGCTTTATACAATTCTTTTAGAGTAATTTAGTATAAAGCTTATAACTGTAGATGCGCGTGCAATAAAGTCTATCCTTATTAGGAAGACTAGAGTAGTAGTAGTAATAAACCTTAACAACTAGGCTGCGAGCCTTGCTGCTAATTCCTAAAGCTTTCTGCAGAAAGAGTTTAATTCTAGCACATAAACGTCTTAAGTAAACTTGCGTAATAAATCCTTAATCTTCTTGCGCGCATTAGGTGCAGCTAGATTAGTATTTTCTATAAAGTAAACAATAACTTCCTTTTACAATATAGCTTATACTGTTAGAGCTTTCTCTTGTAGTACTATAGGATTACTAGAACAACCTTCCTATAGTAGCTAAGTTAAAGCTAGCAAGGCTGTAGTGCTCCTAAGAGAGCAAAGACACTCTTTTGTTATAAGTAGCAGAAAATAGTGTTTTTATACCTACAACCTAGTTACTAAAAAACGCAGCTTTATTTTTGCAGGCAGCAAAGCTATCTAGAACTGCCTAGATAATTAGTAATATCTTTAGAAAAAAATTAATAGTTAAAGCTAAGCTTTGTTGCGCGTGAATAGTAAGAGTAAGTAGAAAATATCTAAGCTTTAGTAGCGCACTTAATATTACGCTTGCATTTAATAGTAGAGTATATAGCCTTTCTAATATAATCTGCTTAATTATGCATTAGACACATAATTAATATTGCTACAAGTTACATAGATGTTTAGAATTTATATGTAACTTTTTAAGGTTTAAGTAATTGATTTAGCGTATAAGTTATAACCTAGTAAAGAGGATTTAAGAATAGCTGTAAAGCTTTTCCTGTAAGTAACTATCTATCTCTTTCTAAGAATAAGGTTTATTAGATCTATACTCTATTCTATAGAAGAAGAACCTATTAGTAAAGTGCTATTGCGCACCTAGCTTGCAGCTACAGCCCTAAAGCATACTAACAATTTCTTGTAGGATTTGGTTAACAATAGTAAATTCTAGGCACAAGTAATAGAAAGAGCGTTGCAAATATTCTTATATAAAGACCTACTAGACTACTAGAAACTATAATATAATCTTCTAGTTGTCTTGAAATTTGTCTTCAATTGCGTTAAGCTAAGAAGAGTTAGTGTAATCTTTCTAAATTGGCTACTCTATTATCTAACTAGAGAAACAAAGGCTTTTTTAAAGCTTACGAGCATAGAGACGCTATATAAGAAATTCCAATTATAGGCAAAGTATTTAGTACAAAGCAGTAGCTTAGACCCTAAACAATTAGATTAGCAGACTGCATTCTAGCAAACGCGTAGAGGCAATTAGTTTAACTTAATAAAGGCTAAAGGCAACGTCTAAGATTAGAATACTAAGAAGCCTTTACAGGAGCTATATACAAGCTAAGACAAGAGAAGTATAACTAAAGAAATAACTAAGACAATTAAGAATACCTATGCTAACTACATTTTGGCACAAGAGTCTTCTAATAAAGCTCTAAAGAATAGAATTATTTAGAAAGCAAGAGACCTGCTTCTACAGTACATAGAACTTGTGCCCCTTAATTTTATAGTCTATAACTACAAGAGCCTTATAAGAACATTGTATAACGCTAGAACTAGTATTAGTTTAACTAACGTTGCACTTTAAGTATTACATAATACTAAAGAATGCTATAAAGGTAGACTTAGCTTAAAGTCTAACCTTATTATTATTAAGGGTAATATGCTACAAACTTACATTAACTACCTTTCTAAGACAAGCATAGAGATTTAAAATATTATCTATAAAGATAAGAAAGGAAGCAGATTACAGAGAATAGATTCTTATAGTATCTGTTTTGCTAGCCTACCTAAAACTAGCTCTAGTAGTGTCTGGCGCAAATTAAGCTATTATAGTAACAGTAATAGAGGCTTTTACAACTATATAGAACTGCCTGCTAGTATATCTCTACTAGTAGTTACTAGAGGGTTTGTGTGTAAAATACTATTTAGCTTAGTATTACCAACTACTAAGTAGGTACATAACGTGTTATCTACTCTTTATTACTGCTTTATAGTTACATAGTTGTTTCTAATTCTACTAACTTCTTTTATAATGTACTAACTATTGTCCTCTAGATATATTTTATAGAGAAAACATATATCTAAGGTTTTCTACGTGTAACTACAAGGGTATACATAGCAGAAGTATTAATACTAAGTGTTTTTAAGGTAAAACTATAGTGTAACTATCTAGAAGTCTTTGCTTGCGCCTGCACATTTCAATCTCAATAGGTAGTAGTAACCTTTAGCTCCTTAGCTATACCTTTTTAACCTGCTAATAGTTAGGCGTACAATAGGTTAATACTTCTTTCGTAGCACGTAGTTAGCCTAGGTAATAAAATCAGCATAGCTTAATTTGCTTAGAATCTATTATAACAATTACCTAAAGAGCTTTATTTGCTTTCAATTACTTGTAAATAGCCGCAAACTTTAGATCTAGACCTTAAGACTTAAGATTACTATTCAACATATCCTTAAGAGCGTTAACTAGGTCCTATAAGCTTTAGGTTATAGTTCCTAACCACGCATTAAAAATACTAACTGTTTTAACAGAATCTCTTTTATATAATACTTATTTGTTAGTAAAGACTATCTTGTAAGCTTATATACAGTAAAGTGTAATCAGAAGCAACCTACTAGCTTACATCTTTTTAGAAAAGTAGTAGGCACACAATAAAGAGGCGTTGGATTATAAGAAGATTTTAGATAGCCAAATAGAAAACCTAGCCAAACTAACAGTAATAAGCGTTATAGAAAAATCTAGACTAGATACTTAGTATTGCGCCACTTAGAATAATGCTAGCAACAAAGCAGTAATGCAAGAGTTAGATTAGACAGAAGTATAAATTATAATATATTATAGAACAAAAAATACTCTATAGGATCTGCTTCTTAACTGCTAAGCGCGTAGAATAGTAAACAATTATTCTGTAAAAGTAACGCAAGATAGCTTTAGAGTTATAAGATACTAGTAGGAGCTGCTTTCTTTTGCTTTCTTTTAGATCCTTATAGAATACCTATGTAGGTTTCTATTGTATCTACACTTTATCTAGTTCCTTATAGATAATGCAGCTATAATAGCTAGAAAAAGCTTGCTGTAAATAGAAAAAGAGGCCCTTTGCTATAGGTGCAACTTTCTAGTAGGCTAAAAAAGCAAGGCAACAGCTACCTGCGTTTAAAGAAGCAGGTAAGGCTTTAGCTGCAACATATCTAAGCAGACTAGGCTAGTCTATTTAAACCTCTATAGCAGGGTTATAGTAGACATTAAGAGTTAATAGCTAGGCTAACTTCTTTTCTATAGTAGGCTTCTAGGCAATAAGTAGCTAATCTTTACTGCAGGTATAGACAAGCTACTCCTTGTATTTATCCTAGCAGATTTTATAGTACTTATATACTAAGAGCTATAAACTTTCCCAAAAAGCAAGTATCTTCTAGTAGTTAATACTAATAGTACCTAAACAGGACTACTTATTCTTTACAGTTGTATATCTCCTAGGTTTAGTCTTTATTTCGCAGACTAGACAATAATTAATAGTAGAATATATACAAGAGATAATTTAATTAAGTAAGTAAGTAGAAGTTTTAATATAAAAAAAACAAGAATATATAAAGAGAGTAACTACTAAGCTAAGGTATTAGTTAGCGTAATAGTATCTTAAAGTACAATAAATTAATCTAAGTGCATTCTACTATACAGAGGAATAAAGTATTCTATCCCTAAAGCTATCTACATTACGCTCTTAGATATCTAGGTTAGAGGTAAGGCTGTTTTATATACCAAGAATAGTCTTTAGCACCTGTTGTAGCAGCCCTATTCTAGCCTACAAGACCTTGCTAAACTAAGCTACCTCTACTAGTTTTAATTTATCTATACTATTTACTATTTTGTATACAGGGAAGTGCATCTTACTCTTTTATTATAATAGGCTTACTAAGAGCCTTTTTCTTAAGCTTATAGAGCTCTAGTCCTAATTTAGCTATGCCTAGAGAGAGTAGATTAGCCCTAAAGCTTAGAAATAGAATAAGTAGAGCTAGGTCTAAGGGTGTCTTGCCTTGCAGAATATAGTATAGTACTCTTTCTTAGTAGATATACTTATTTACATCGCGTTAAATGCACCTTTTATTACTTCTGTATACTCTTTTAATATTACTATAAATATTGTCTTTAACTATAGCTTTGGCCTGCCTATTTCTTCTTAACAGGCTAAAATTCTTGTAAACTTAATAGATTTCTTTAGTACACAGTATAGAAGGTATTTCTATAAAGATGCCTTGCTTAAAGCTAGCGCTCTATTTTTAACTTCTAATCCTTTGCCTCTCTTAGTAATTACTGCGTTTGTTCTTCTTTAGCACTTTAATAGCACACAGATAGGTCTTAAAGTAAAGATATTTAATATATTATACTCTAGCAACTAGAAGATAGCTTTAGTTCTCTAGCTTATTTAAGTATATATAGATGTAAAACAGTTGCTTAAGAAGAGAGTGCTCTATTAATCTATGTGTTTAGTCCTTGTCTTCTCTAGCACAGTTAAATTTAAGTAAGTTAAGGATATAAGAAGATCTAATCTTATTTACATATTACAGGATCCTTAGATAACGTTGGCGTTTAATCTTAGAAGGCTTCTAAAGAAATGCCTCCTGTAGTGCCCTAGGCTTAAAATTTTCTAGATTTAGTACAAAGATCTTATTAGTCTGTACTTGCAATTCTAAGTAGAAGTATAAGAAATTTGCGTCTAGATATAGGTAATTAAGTAAACTAGAATGTAAGAATTTAGGTTGTTCTATATAGTTAAGATCCTTTGCTACTTAATACTAAGTATTAACACTAGATACTTAATAGGCTTAAGCGTTTAATGCTCTGTTAAGAACTTACACTGCTTGTAATTCTATAAGCTAGTCTTGCTTGTTAAAGACAGGTCTTATTGTATAGAGCCTTAGCAAGAGTAATATATACTCTATAAGATAGCTCTCTTGCAGCATTTCAGTCTCCTCTATTAGGGCTTAATTTTGGTAAGAAACGGGCTACAATTCCAGATTAGTAAAGAAATCTCTAAAGCAGTATTTGTTACTGTGTGCTTACTAGGGCTTACCTTAAAGAGTGTTATTAACAGTATATTATCTCGATTATTAGACTTAGACTCTATGTTGTAATAAATAACAGAAAGAAAACCAGCTAGAATTAACTAAGATGTAGGCGCAACGCAGCAAGACTTACATTATCTTTATTAGCGCTTCTCTTGTCTATAGGCTTCTAATTAGCTTCTTAATTGCTTGCGTTAGGAAAACACAACATTAGCGACATCCGCGACATTGGCGACACTATCAACACAACTGTACTGCTAGCTACCAGACAGTTCTTGACCGTACTCGACTGTCCCTAGGGTCCCCTATTTGTTCTAGCCGCCTAATTAGACAAAAACGCTCAAATTGATCCACCTGATCCACTGGACCCACCTGCCCCACCCGCGCGATTACGTAATTATTCTAAAAACCTAAAATATAGCGCTTAATTCCCTCTTTAAAACGCACTATTCAGAATTTTTATAGCGGCTCTAGTTGCTGAGATGCACAGCAGTGAAGTTTGTAACTTTTTAATGTTCTTTGCTAAGGCTTGTTTTCGCTAAAGCTCTAGCACTTTAACTAGATAATATATTATATTTTTTATAAAAGAAATAGTTACTAAAGTGCAGATTTTACTCTAGAACATGTTATTATATTATATTATGTAGCATGTGCGTAGATCTGTTGTGTTAAACGTACTTTAAAGTTTTTTTAAAAAAGTTTATAACTTCAACGCGCTATATCTTAATAACTAGAGCAGCTACAGAAATTCTGAATAGTGCATTTTAAAGAGGGAATTCCGCTCTATATTTTGTATTTTTAGGTTACTTACGTAATTATGAAAATACAGCAATACAGTCACGTGAGTAAAATTGGCAATATTAGCAACACTAGCGACACTAGCGACACTAGCGACACTGTTGGGTTGCTGTTAGGTTACTAGCGACTAGAAGTGAGTAGGGCGACTTTGGCGAATTGTCTGGTAGACAGTATCGCTGTTGGGCCGCCGCGAGTCGCAGCGATTGAGCCAATCAGATCAATCTTAAATTTTCCTAACGTGCGTAGCTTTATAAATATATATTTTCTACTTATTATCCTTAGTTTAAGTAATAAAGCGCATTTACTTTAGGTAATTAAACACTATAGCTTTAGTGTTTCTGTACTTAGCATACATACCCTAATTTAGTCTAAGGCTAAAGATAAAGAACTATTAATACGTGCCTACCTAGACTTACAAGTAAAGTTTTTAAGTATAGTTTATAGAATACGTCTCTATTAAAGCATACTATATTACTTTAGGCCTCCTACCTTAAAGATTCTAATATTAGTCTAATATACTAGTGTAGTCTAGCCAGATGCGCTATATTAGTAGTAGTCTAGAGCTAGAGACAAGGAACTGTTTATATTAGTAGTTTAGTCTAGCTAGATACGCTAGCTTCTTAGGGTAGCTTAACTAAACTATAAACTAGCTCTGCGCATAAGCTAATTGCTATAGAAGAGCTAGTCCTTACAGTTAAAAAGCCTATAGATACGTATTCAGAAGCTTAGGCGCCTATTCTGTTTGTTAAGCGCTAAATCCCCTGTTTATAGTCTAATTAGGAAATCTAGCGCAAACTAGACTTAACAAGCTAGGTGCTAGTCTACTATAGTTTAGAGGCAAAGATTAATTTTATTAATTAGCAATTAGTTATATACTGCCTGTAAAGAAACTCTAATTTATTGCAATAATAGTGCTAAGAGAGAATTCCTACAGCTATTAAGACTTTACAAATAGCTTTTTAATATTAATTCTAACAATAAGAATAATTTTGCGCTAAATTAGGATGCAGAGAAGAAAACTTATCTTAAATACCAGGTCTAGCTATGTAGAGCAATAGCTAACTTACATTTCTTACATTTACTATATTGTTACTAGTTCTAAAAGTGCTACAAGAACGTCTTGTAACACTTTTAGAACTTGTCTAAAAAGAGGTAGCTAAGAAATGTAAAAGAGCTTGCTGCAAACAACGCACTTATTAGAGGTAGCACAGTTTCCTAATAGCTTTATATCTGTGTTAGTGCCTGTAGCTTCTATAAAAAGTGCCTGTTAATTGTTACTAGCGCCTGTTATCTGTAAAAGTAATAACTAGTACCTGTAAGAAATAGTAACAGCTAATATATAATAGCTAGCTAGAGCAAATAGGTAGCAAATTTAAGGCAATAAGCGTCTTAAATAACAATTATACGTTCTACCTTAAAATGTTACAAATACTAGATAAATTGTTTGCTGCCCTATTACTAGTTAAGGTTAGAGCCTAAGTAACTACCTTGTTAAATACACGCTAACAGAACTTAGTAGTTTATAGACAGCTAGTTATAAAAGAAAGAGTAAATTTAGATATCTAATCTAAAAAGAGTGCTAGAGGCACTTAACATAGTAAAGAAAGTAATATAACAAAAGCTTACTAAAGTTAGAACTCTACTCTAATTATACTATTAACCTCTTAGAAGTTACAAGGCAGTAAACTACAGCCTCTAAGAAGAGGCTAGAAGTTTAATCTAACGCAGACACTAAGACTCTAGACAGTCTCTTTTTGTTACTGCTAACAGCACTAACAAAGACTGTAATACTAAAGAAGAAAGAACACTAAGTTTGCACAAGAATATCTTAACTCCTCTGTTTAATAACAAGATACCTGTAGATTTTGTAGACAACGTACAGGAATATAGGTCTGCTAATAACAGAGCTCCTAATGCCTACATACCTACTCTCTTAAACTTCTAAAGTTTATCTAGATATAACTTTGCTAGACTTCTAGATCTTGTAACAGAAGCTCTTAACAAGGATAGAGATACGCTAATATATACTTAAAGATCCTTTTAGAACAACTCTACTAAACCTTTGTTTAGTAATACACTACTTGCTAATTTTATAGTTAACTTGTAGAGGTATTATTTTTCTAATAACAGAGCACCTTGCACCTATGCAGATACTCTCTTATAGTCCTAGAGATTCTTAGAGAATAATTAAGCTAAATTAGTAGAGCTGCTAGTACAGAGATTGCTTCTAGTATATAATAAACTAAACTATATCCTTAATTATATTTAGCTTAACAACTTGTTACTTAGAAATAGTAATAGAAACATAGAGCAAAGCGCTGCAGCGCAAGTAGTAGATTAAGATATATAGTATTTAGACGCAGCTCTTAATAAAAAACAAGACAACTAACTGTTAGTTATTGCAGGTTCTGTAAATTACACTAATAACATAGTTAAAGAGCGCAATTAAGATGTGCACGTAATTACAAAGAGTAATATTAAAAGTTATTTCTTTAATAATGCGTTTCTAGATAACTATAGCTAGCCTGTGTTAGGTTTAGTCTATTCTTAGGATTTCTCTAAGGACTTAGAGTTCAAGTATTATGTTAATCTTGCCTGCTAAGCGTCCTTCTAACTGCTACAATTCAACAGAGATAATACTACTTAAGATTCTAGAGACATAGACATAATGCTTTTGCTATTACTTTATAAAGAAACTTCTCTTACACTAGAGCTTATTTACAGTCTTCTCTACACGTTAATCCCTAGACTGCTGTATATCTAGGAACTTTTGTTAGATAACTAGAAAGCTAACTAGAATCTCTCTAGCAATAAAGCGTTTTCTGCTATTATGTTATAGAATCTAGGCACTGTCTCTATGCTTGTTATAGGAGATCTATTAACTAAGACTGTCTACCTTCTCTACACTAACTATTATACTATCTCTCTTAATAAGCTTACTAATAAACGTCCTTCTTTGCGCAACTAGAAAGTAATAGTAGAGAACGTAAGTTATTAGCTCTTATAACTATATCTAATTACTAACTTATATAGGTCTATATAATTAACAAATCTACTAAAGCAACTATTATAATAGTACACCTTATAGAGTTCTAGTTTATGCGCTCCTTATATATAGCTACTAGTCTATTAGCGTACCTATGTGCTCTATAACTGCGTTTCCTTAGCTAGCTTGTTACGTCCTCTAAACAAAAACGTGTTCTAACACAATATAGTATTCTAGAAAAGCTTCTTAACTATTAGAGACAGGACATATAACAATAACTGTAAGCGTTTGTATTAGAAGTAGATTAAAGCCCTGTTAATCTCTCTAAGCTTAAGTATTTTAACATGCAGGCGCTACAGGATATAGTTGCTAAGAGACTAGCTTACCTAGCAAGGAAGCAGTAGCTACAGATCCTATAGTACGTAAATAAAATTAGTTCTACTTAAATTCTGTTGTCTATAAAGCTTAGCTTTTAACAGCTTTCTGTAGCAGGATTAGTACCTAAAGACAAACAACTGTTTGTAAAGAAGCTCTTCTATATCTATATGTTTTTAAATAGCTAGAAGACCTTAAATTACATTTTAGTTGCAAAGAGTTGTTATATAAAGTACGTTTACTACAAGGCCTTCTATAGCGCAACAGAGGCTCTTTTAAAAGTTAAACACAGGAGTAGTCTAGAGCAAAAAAGGCTAGTAGCTACAAGACTAAGCGCTAGTTTTAAAGCAGAGCTATTAGAAGAGCTGCCTCTAACACTATACTCTAACCAAATCTAAGAGGCCTTCTCCTAACTTAGCAAAGACAAAAGAAAGCAAAATGCCCTAGATATAGTAAAAGACAAGATAGTAAAGAGAGTTCTAAATAACTATTATAGGTACAGCTAAGATAAAAAGAAGATCTAAGGTAATATTAACTAGTATATTAGAGAGGGTAGAGTACTCTATTTTATGTTGCAAGGGTCTAGCTGTTTAAGCCTATTACTATTTCTTATATTTCTAAGCTGTAAAACCTAGGCTCCTTTGTTAGATGTTAATTTGTTTGCCTATAAATTGATGCTAAGCAAGGCAAAAGCTTTAAATAAGCCTATAAAGGTCTAAGAGTAAGTTAGACTGCTTGCTAAACATTTTACATCTACTTATTAGCGCTATAGCATAGATAACTTAAATTAGGATAAGGCAAAATAGTTTAGTAAACTTCTCTAAACTTACCTAGATCTTTTAGACAGAGTACTAAGGAATATACTGTGCTTTCTTTAGGATAATATTACTACTTCTAATCTGTCTTTAGAAAGGCATCTAATAGATTTCGCGCAAAAGCTACTAGGCTTCTTTATTAATAGCAAGTAATTAGGCGTTGCACAATTATTAAAATAATGTTAGCTTAGCACTTTAGTTTATATAGTACAAAGTAAACTATATTCTTACGTAACTCTTAATTAATTGCTTACTTATTATAGTTGTATAGTTATAGAATTGCTCTCTGTAGCTTTCTTAGTATAACAGCCTTCTGCCTCTTTTACATCTAACAATTAATATACTAAGTTAGTAAGTTATTTAAAATGCTAACTATTTCTAGGTCTAGACTATTAACTAGCAGAAGCCTTCTACTAACCTCTAGCCTTCTACTTGTCTCTAGCCTTCTACTAGTCTCTGGTCCTCTACTAGTATCTAGCCTTCTACTAGCTTCTAGTATTCTACTAGCCTTTTACATTCTAGTATCTTTTATAACATACTAAACTTTATTTTGTTTAAGTTATTCAATTTATTATATATCTAGGACAATTTGTCTATCTAGCGCTAAAGGTGCTTATATCTCTTTATACTTCCTACCTTTTTGTAATAGAGTATTATATATTTCCTACTTAACAATATTTTTATTTACTGTTACTAAGGTCTAGTTAGTATTATCCTTTATTGTCTTTCCTTAGCCTCTGCTCTTGTCTAGTAGCTTAAGTTAAAGAAGATACTGCATAACAGACAGTATACTAACACTACATTCTATAGCATATTACATAAACAATAGAGAAGCTATGTTTGTTAGGCCTAGGAGTAGCATTTCTACAAAAAAGATATAGAGTATAATTAACTCTTAAATTTAGGTTATTAGACTAAATACAAGCTGCAAGTTAAGCCTTTAGGTTGTCTATAGGTTATTAAAGGTAAGATTTTCTCTATAATTAGACGCACCTAACTTACAAAAAGCGTAGTTTACAAGTAAAGAAACGCTCTATAATATACTTTAATAGAAGTGTTAAGGTTATAGTTAAAGTCTTGCGTATACAGTAGTATTGCAGGGTATAATAGGTTTACCTTTTAACCTCTATTTTAGCCTTTTTATTTTATAATAGGATATGGCAGAAGGTTATTTTATAATTAAGTTACAGTAAGAAAATGTATAAGCGTAATAGTACAAAGTCTCTCTTGTTCTACTGCGCAGTAGCATCTTACTTTAATAGAGGTAATACTGCCTTGCCTAAACTAGCGCTGTTTACAGCCTTAAGCTATATATACTTTTTGTAGCTACATACAATATAGTGCAGTCTAAAATCTATTTCTTATTTATGCGTATTTGTAGGAGCTAAGCGATACTATAGATCAAATTATTGTAAGTAAAAAAGATCCTATTACTTGTTCTATACTATGTAAGGATAGATTAGATTAAATACACTAAGCTAAGAAACAGCTTAATAAGTTAGCCTAGTCCTGAATAGATTCTATTTTATTAGTAACATGCTTAGTTATTACACGTAACAATCCTATAATCTGCTGATTTACATACTCTGTTATACACTTCTTAGATTAGGCAAACTTGTTAGCTTGCCTAATCTGTTTAGCAGAGTAGAAGTAGTAATTGAGGCAAACAGTAGTGCTGCTCTATATTGCAGGCGTTGCGTTGCTCAATTTATTAGCTTAAACGTTAGTTATTAGCGCGTAAATTCCTAATTATTTACTATATATGTAACCAAATCTAATATTAGTGTTATCTGTCTAAAATTGTAGCCTACATTATCCCCTTAGGCTTTGTGTGTAGGTTTTGTAAGCAGGCAGTCTATAGGATAGGTGCAAACAGACTGTTAGTGTAAGTTTGCCTATTAGCTAAGCTTTAATTTAGAGCGTTGCTGTTGCCTAGCCTGTTAGCTAGGTAAGAGGCAGTCTGTTTACGCGTGTTGTTATAGAGTAAGATTGCGCAGCTAGGTAAGAGAGCAGTAGGCAAGCTTGTTACCTAGCAGTCGCGTTGCTTAGGTATAAGAAGCCTGCCTACTCCTATACTCTTACACTCTAGGGTATTAATTAACTTATTAATTAACTTATTAACTAGCTACCTATCTATTAATTCTCTTTATTATCTACTTTATTAACTACTTTATCTATCTACTCTATTATAGTAAGTTTTTCCTACTCTTAATCTATTTTGCTGCTAACTCTAGTAGCCTCCTAAGAAGAATCTGTCTGTTGTAATTGATAAGATAGCTTACGCGCGCGCCTACAAGAAGAACGCTGCTGCTCCTGCGCCCGCTAACAAGAGCAAAGACAACTAGGTCCTAGTAAATCCTCTGCGCTAGTCCTAGCGCAAGACTAAGCAACGTAATCCTACGCCTAAGAGCAGGGCAGTTTCTAGCAAAGAGACTGTTAAGGTTAAGAAGGAGGAGCTTTGCTCTAGTTTGTGCTTGCGCTGCGCCTCTTAGTTTGCTAACAATTAAGGTAACAGCTGCTGCTACAGCAGGGCTAGATTAATAATAAGTAAGCGTTGCACAGCTTGCTTAAACTATTCTTGTATTAAGGTGTAGGTTGTTCTAATTGCTATTAGTAATATAATTGCTAATTTGAGTAGCCTAGGCAATCTGCGTAAGCAGACTATAAAGATTATTATTAGCGTGTTTAAGGGAACTATCGCAGTAAGTTTTAAAGCTTCTTTAATCTTAGAAATAGCTAACTTGTTTATAGAAGCTAGAGAATGCTTGCGCGTGGCTTAACTAGTAGCTTAAGGCTGCAAAGGCCTTGCAGCAGGCTTAGAGCGCTCTAGCTCCTACTAGTTTTAAGGTAAGCTTAAGCTATATTAATCTAACTTTTAGCTTGCTAGGAAAAAAGCCTGCGCGTTCTGCTTAAGGCTTTGGGGGATATAGGCAGCAGGGCTTTAGTAGAGCGTTAAGTAGCTTTATAGCTTAGAGTCTGTTTACGCTAGTCTGCAACTAGCTATTGTTTGGTTACTAGCGTTGCAGCTCTTTCCTGCCTAACGCTCTACTGCTTAAGGAGTAGCTTTAGGCTGCTTAGACTCTAATGCCTAAGCGTTAGGAGCTGGCGTAGGATTAGTTATTGTCTCTATCGCCTAAGGCTATAGAAACAGTTAGAGATTTGCTGTCTCTAAGCTGTAGATCTAGGGCTTTAGGTCTCTCAATTGCTAAGCGTTGTGCTTAGGCTTACAAGATAATTAATAAGGTCTTTAACTTTATAGAGGTAAGTTTTTAGATAGTTTTGCTTGTAATTTAGCGTTAGTAGTCTTAGTTTTTACGTGTTTGCTCTGCTTAGATCCTGTAGTAATCTTAAGCTTTAAGAGCAAGCAAATCAATTAGTAGATAGAGAAGTTAAATTAATCTTTGTGTTTTCTAAATTATTGCTTTATAAGTGACTTGCTTATATCCTTAAGGTTAAGAAGCTGCTTAAACTTAAGAAATTGTTAATAGGTAAGGTTCTTAGTAAGACTATTAGCTGGCATTAATCTAGATTCTAGATAGGATACTTAGAATAATCCTTTTAAGTGCTCTTGCCTAAGCCACATATTCTAAATGTTAACATGCCTAAGCTTAGTAGATATCTGCTTATTTTTCCCTATAACTAGCTAGATAGTCTGCTAATTATCACACTAGATATTCTATAGATCTTCTAGATCAAGCGTAAGCTCCTTAAAGAACTAGTTAAGCGCTATAGATTCTTTTGCAGCGTATTCTAGAGCAAGCAGCTTAGCTTTAGTTGTTAAGGTAGTAACTAATCTTTGCCTTACAGCTTTCTAAGAGATTGCTCCTCTAAATAGGATAGCTATATAACTATGTAAGGAGCGCCTAGTTACTTTATCGTCTGCGAAGAAGGCGTCCCTACAAATAGTTAGTTCTAGACTATTAAAATTGCTATACTTGATTAAATTAAACCTTGTTTAATAGAGATACATAATTACTTGTTCTACAGCTTTAATATACTTGTCTAAAGGATTAGTCAAGAAATAGGAAAGCTTTGAGACTGCGTAGGCTATATCCAGCTAGATTATAATTGCAGTATAGAGGACTAATCCAACTCTTTCTTAATAGGCCTTAATTTCCTACTTACTAGCTTCTCTAGTGTTCTTGTAGAGCTCCTTAGATAGCAATAGTGTTTGTTAGAGGGAATAATCTATTGTGTAGTCTAAATTTCTTAGTAATCTTGTTAATATAGGCGTTATAGACCAGAGTAATTAATTAGTCTAATCTGTTTCAGATAACTCTAATCCCAAGGAACTATTTAACTGGTCCTTAATCCTAGATTTTATATTTGCTAATAATCTTAGACTATAGAACCTTAGCTTTAAGCTTGTAATTCTTGTAGTAAATAAGTAGGATATTATCTACGTAGAACAGAATAAAGATTGTTTAATCCTAAGTAAAGAAAAGGCAGGGTTCTTCTTTAGATGCAAGTAGTCCTATCTCGCGCAGTAATCTTAAGAATTCCTTATACTAAAGTAATAGAGATTCTCTAAGCCTGTAGAGCGCTTAGTTAAGCCTTACACATAGCCTAGCTTTCTTAAATCTATCTAGTAGATTACAGATTACTAGATTGTTAGCTGTAATTAAGGCGTTAAGGAACGCTCCAACCACGTTGTATTGCATAATTTCTAGATTAAAGTAGGCTGCAATAGCTATAGCAATCCTAAAAGACTTGGCTGCAAGTGTAGTAGCGTACGTAGTAAGTAGAGAGTCCTTCTCCTAGAGATCTCCTCTTACTACTAGCCTAGCCTTACACTTTAGAAAATAACTGTCTTAATTAAACTTGTATGCCTAGACCTATTTTAATAGGATTAGTTAATCCTTAGACTTGTGCTTTGGAATTTCTTTCTAGGTACCTTTCTTGTGTAGCTAATTAATTTCCTTAAGAGAGGCATCTAACAACAGGCTTTTTATTAGATGTTAAAGCATCTGCTTCTATGTGTTAAGTAGCTTAGGCATGTTATCTCTATAAGCACGCTTCTTAACTGTTCTGTAATTCTAATCACTTAGCATTACTGTTATAATTATAGCATTTAGTGTTTTGTAACTAGAGCGCTTAGTCTAGGCTTCTACAAGGCCTAGTAGGAAAGTGTTCTTAAAATTGTCTTTCTAGCAATCTACAAATAGATCTGCAATTAATGTATTAATACTCTTACCCTCTATCTAATTGTTGTAATCCTTCTTGCAGCAAAGCAGCATGTATTAACTTAGTAGTCTATTAATCTTAGGAGCCGCTTCTTGCAGTTAACAACTTAATTGTATAGGAGGATTTGCTAATCCTGCTTTGTCTAGAGCTCTAGAGTTACTGCTCCTAGGTTGAGTAGCAGGAGAGGAAAAGGCTAACTGCCTATCTTGTTAGGAACCTATCCAATCCCTAGATACTAACAGGCTAGCTCTTTTAGGACCTAGCAATAGTCCTTGGCTGTTAGATCCTACGCGCTTAATAAGCTTAATACTAGATAACCTATCTGGTTCTAGAGTCGCCTCTAGTGTAACAAGCCTAGTATAGTTACTTTAGTCTAAGAGGATTTCTAAATGCTTGCTGGCCTTACTAGCACTCCTCTTAGCTTCTGCTTTCTTTTCTTTGTAATTATAAGATTAGCTAGTCTCTGTAATCCTTAGGATTAAATGCTTACCCCTAAGCTATTGCTTAGTAACCTTAGTAATTTCCTAGCTTAGTTGATCCTGTAGAACGGGCAGGTTAATATTCTGCCCAGGATTATTAAGTTTACTAACGTGTAAAATATCTACAATCTTAAGCGCCTGCTTCTTAGGCATCTTGTCTTCTTAGTTGCTAGGGTAGAATGTAGATTTATTAAAGGTAACGTCCCTTAACGCAATTACTTAATTGATTAATAGGACCTATATGTAATAGATATTAGAGGCTTAATAGCCTACTAGATATCTAATATAGCTACAAGGGTTAACTTTAAACTCTTGCTTGTTCCTGCCTGCTACTTAGTCGCGATCAAGAGGATACGCTCTGCAGCTATAGGCGTAAATACTACTCTAATTTGGGCGTAGATTAGCAGTCCTGTGCCTAGTAATTGCTAGCTTATACCATCAAAAATATTGCCTGAACTAGGAGTGCAGGACCTTATTTGGGGATCAAAAACTATAGATTTTTGTTAGGCTTATACTGTGTAAGTAGGCAGCCGCATCTATAATATCTAGCTAGAGCTTAGTTAGAAGATTTACACCTGTGCGCATCTTAATTAATTTTGTGATTAGCTCCTAGCCTGCCTGCTTAGCTAATCTATTTGGCTGATGCGTGTATAGTAGCAGGCGTAATATTATAATTCTCTCTTAATCTGCCTACTCCTTATACTGTAAACGCCCTCTCTAAGGCAGAGTCGCAGTATTATTATCCTAATAGATTTCCACAATCTTTAGATTAAATTTGTTTCTAACCTAGGCTGTAAATCAGTAAATTACTCTTATAATCTCAATTAACGTTTTGGTGTAAAGGTTGTGGTTAAAAAGCTTGCCTAAGTAGTCTTCTTTGATAATCAAGGACTATTCTTTGTAAAGCCTACCTGTTAGCATGTCAAACAGGTCCTAGGAAACTTAATAGAATAGTTGTAGTAATCTTTCTCTTAGCTGCTGTAAGACTACTTGAGCTGTATAGGTCACTAAGCAGTTCTAACAATTAATCCTTTTAGTCCCATTTATCTTAACGTTTTGGGCAGACTAGGCAAGAGCCTAGAGTGCTTGCTGGCCTAGGTAGCCTAATCTTTTGTGCTATAGATCCTTGTTATTATCTCTTAAGTAATTAATGTTAGATTAATGTAACGTGTACAGGATTAGTAGTTGTAGAACATAGCGTGTAACCTAGTTGTATTTAATAAACAAGAGGTTGTAGGCCTTATAAAGCTTGTGTACAATAATATTCTGCTTGTATAATCTAAACTAAAGGGTGCTGTCTAATCTACTATGCTATATACCTGCTTGCTTAAGCAGTGCTGCTAATACAATGTTTACATAAAAGCTATCTACAACTTTAACCTTCTTAAGCTTTAGGTCTCTAGTGTAAGGACTGTCTAGACTGTGCAGAACGTTCTTGATTACTCAATTGCTATACCTAGTTACAGGAAGTAACTGTGTTCTAGCCTTAACCCTTTCTTTAGAGTAGGTAGGGCTAAACGTTCCTAGAACAAGAAGCAACTAATTATTAACAAGGTGCACTGCACCTGCCCTATTATAAACAGTACTTCTTAAAAGTAGATAGGTTATAAACGTAGTTGTGTACACTCTAAAGTCTAGATTAGTAACATTAGGTTCCTAATTAAGAATAGTTAGGTTAATTAATGCTGCTACAACATCTCCTGGGTATGTTACTACCTTAGTCTTAGAAGTTAACTAGTTAGCTGCAATAGGTAGCGTCTAACTAGCTTTCTTAATCTTGTTATTAAGTAAGGCCTACTTAGAAGTGTTAAGCCGCTTAAGGACCTTCTTTCAGTTAAAATTAGAGATCTTAATTGGTACTTTTCCTGGTAGGGCTAATCTAGTAATTGCAGTCTTTAGTTAAAGACAATCTATTAGGTCCTATTTGTGCTTTTTATTGTTCCTGCAGGGGCAAGATTTTAGCTTTAAATTGTCTTTGCCTTTGTTCTTTAGATTAGGGTTATCTAAGTTTTTAATGTTCCTAAGGGTTGCAAAGGCTAAATAGGATTTTCCTTTTGTAACTAAGACTGCTTGCTTCTAAAGTATAAGAGAAAAGATCTTGGCTAGATTATACATAGTTATAGGAGGCCAACCAAAAGCTGCGTCTTTAATAATATCCTAACGCATTAATTAAGCTTAATTTAAGGCAATCTTAACAGATAGAGCGTTAAGAAAGTTAGTGAGAGCAAGTTATTCCTTAACCTCTGTAACTTGGAACGCTTGAGCCTTGCTGTAGATTACTTGCCATTTGTTAAACTATTTATCTAGAGTGATCCTGCTGTGCCTAGCCTTTTCTAGATAAGCTTAATACTACTGTCTAACCAGGTGCATAGTATTGTTGTCTGTTAGGGCTAGGTTATACTTAAGAATCCTAATTAAGGCTTAGGGCGTTGTTTCTAAAGAGTTAAGCATCTTAATTACAGCAGGTGCTATAAGATCCTTAGCTACAGTTTAACTAATCTATTCCTAGACGTTGCTAAGTTTAGCTGCTTACCTGGTCTATTTTGACGTATTAACTTTGTATTAACAAACGTCCTCTTTGTAACTGCTAGAGGCAAGTTTGTAGGCAGCTAGCTTTAGATTATATTAATTAAAAGCTTTATTGCAGATTTGCGTGTCTAGATTAGTAGCTCTAGGCAGTAAAGCTAAGACTAGTTAACTTAGAGCGGCTGGAAGCTCTAGATATTTAGGTTCCTAGTTGTTAATTAGGAGCACTGTGTCGCTGTTTAGGTTAATCTAATCCTAGACTCTTTTGTTGCAAGCATGAAGCTGGAGTTAGGCAAACTAGTACGGCTAGTCTAACTGGCTGGTTAAGAGAACGTCTAGGCTAATCTTATTGTTAGAATAGGAGTCTATGATTAATAACTAGCTAATTGAGTAGAGAGTATTTATAAAGAGTTTTAAGGAGTATTAGAGTAATTGTTAATCCAGGTAGTACCTTAGCAATACAAGGTGCGCAGAGGGAATTGACACTGCAGTCTTATAACGCCAGGCTTATAACTGTAGGAGCTGAGCAATACTATAGATCAAATTGTTATAAGTAAAAAAGATCCTATCACTTGTTCTATACTATGTGAGGATAGATTAGATTAAATACACTAAGCTAAGAAACAGCTTAATAAGTTAGCCTAGTCCTGAATAGATTCTATTTTATTAGTAACATGCTTGGTTATCACACGTAACAATCCCGTAATCTGCCAATTCACATACTTCGTCACAGTATTATTTGTTCTTAGGGCACAGTCTTTACTAAAGGATTTTACCTATTTAGTACTAGTATATGCAGGTATTTATTTAACTTTATTGCAACATAGAAAAAATAAGCTAAAACTACTTAGGTTATAACTATATAACAATGTAACAGGACAGGCTAGAGTAAACTCTTACCTGCTTATAAGACAAGACTAAAGTTAAGATTGTTTGCCTATACTCCTCTTTGCAAAAAGACAGCGCTATTTTCTATTATTATATAGCTACTATACGCAAAGAAGTTAGCTATAGAAGCCTTCTTTAATGTTAACGCTATACTAACTTCTACTAAGAATCTATAATCTCTATTGCGCACCTCTATTCTAAGACTATAAACTTATAGTTATATTTATTTAGCACTTTATAGTTCTACACTAGCGCAACGCGCTTTACAGGCACTACTATAAGTCTTTTATCTATAAGGACAGCTGCAATTCTTATCTTTCTTACAGTAAATACCTTCTACTTTGCGTGCTTAACGCTCTATTACGTCTTTACAGACTACACTAAAGCTAAATCTTAGCTGCAACTTAACTACCTTAGAATTATCTGTGCTATCTAGGCCTTCTTAATATCTTTTGTAGCACTCTTACCTAGCTGCTATTCTAGTAAGCAGTGTGTTTACACAAGTTTTGTAACTATAGTAGCTATAATTTGTTTTTGTTAACTCTTAGTTAATTTGCAGTATAGTTGCTTAAAGTAACAAAGCTGCATTAGTACGTATATAATCTTAGGCAGCCTTATAGCTCTTTCTGCATTTTGCTACTAGTATTTTAGTAGAGACTTTAGCCTAGTAACTAATTTTAGGATAATAATTATTATTAATGCATTAGAAGGTGCTATTTATACAACTTACTTGTTAGATAAAGCGATTAGTATAAAACTTAGTGTCCTAGATACAAGTTACTTTGCAATGCATATTCTTACTGTAGCTAGAGTATTAGTCTATAAATAAGGTCTAATATTAGCCTATTAAGACTTGCTAAGCAAAGGTCTTACGTTAGATGCATAGTTCTAGAGTTGTAAGGCCTAGCTTAGAGGTTAAGCATTTACAAGTGAAAATAAGCGCACATAGAAAGGATAAAATTAGACTAGAAAAGAAGGCAAATTAGATAGCGTTAGTAAAAGATCTTAAACTAGTCTATTTTATAAAGGAATTGTTGTTAGCACTACCTCTGTTAAGAGTACAACTGTATACACTAGCAAGTAGCAGGTAGAACAGCAAGCAAGTCTTTATAATGCCTAATTAATTTAGTAAATTTAATTAATAGTCTACTATATAATACTAATACTTAATTAAGATGTTTTATAAGCTTACTATATTAACAGCTTTTCTACAGCTAAGTAAACCTAAGATAAGACGCTTATAAGTATAGAAAGCAAGGCTTAGGTGCGTTACCTAGTGTAACGTTAACCTATAAGGCTTAATATTCCTGCCTTATAGAAAGAGAGCTCTAAGAGGCCTATAGAAAAAACAACCTATTAACCTATAATGTAAGTTACAGTACAGCCTTTATTTAATACTTAAATTTAGCCTTTGCAACGCTTACAATCTACTGCAACAAATAGGCTCTGCTAGCAGCCTCTTTAACTCTAACACTTTAAAGTGCTAGTATTTAACACGCTAGCCTTTTTCTTAAGTAGGGTATTTAAAGATGTTAGTTAGAAGATAACTTTACCGCTTATCTATTAACTATATATAAGATTTCAAAGCCTAGAAACAGATAAGAAGACTAGCGCTATTAATGAATCTTTTAGAAAATTGTTTACTAAAGCTTAGCAGCTCTATAGTATCTCTTTAAGCTTATTCCTTGCGCCTATCTCCCTATCTACAGTTGTATTTACGCTAGAAGTTCTTGCATTTCTTATCCTCTATAAGCGCTTTCCTAATCTCTAGTAAGACTTTAATACTTTACTTAGTCTTTTGCTAACAGTAGTAGTACTATTATTCTAGAAAATACTTACTGTACCTGCACAACCTATAGACATATAGTAGCTAACTTTGTTTAATTTAACTGCTACTATAAGCATTTTAACAGATACTTCTTTTAATAGTACTTACAGTTACGTATTCTTATATTTACTCTAGCTATACTACTTATAACTTCTATTCTTATTTCTTTAAACTACACTAATAGAAAAAGTGCTATACTTAGAGTAAGTAGACTTAATGCCTTAGGGTAGTCTAATATTAGTCTAAATTAAGCAGATTAATACTAGGCTTATCTTTTCTTTAGTTTGCTATTTACTAGACATATTTATTAGGTTATCTAGAGCAAGCTTGCTTTTTACGTAGTAACCTAGCAACACTTACTATACGCAGCTTTGTGCACAATACTTATTAACTCTATACTAGACAATAAGATATCTAAAAAGACACTTAAATGTTAACTTAAGGTCTTCTCTAGTAAAGTTACTACTATTTCTTTTAACTGTAACTACAGTGTAATCTCTTAACTAGTAGAGAGAAAGGAACACCTAGCTTAGGCTCTTAAGACAGCAGAGACCTCTAACTTAAGAAAGGCTTATAGAGCAGGCGTACAGAAACAAAGCAAGGACTTAAGCTTTCTTAAGACGCCTAGACGCTTAAGCTGTTAATCTAGAAACCTCTTGGACCTCTTTATTTTAACAAGACACAAGAAGGTTAACAACACACTAGTATATCTAGAGCAACTTTATTAAACTAGTTAAAAGATATACTTCTATTGCGCTACTTAAGAGGACTTTCTATTGCTATAGTCTATGTTTATTACCTTTACTTATCTAATTACTACCTACATTGCATGTTAAACAGTAATTTACACAAGGTTAGGTTATATAATACTCTAAACAATGCCTTTATTAGTAGATAAAGTAGTATAGAGTAACGTTAATATCTTCTGGCAGAATATAATTATACACACTATACTTTCTAACGTACTTATAATAACAGCAGCAACTGCGTGCGTTGTTCTAGTAGCTTTAGTAAGGCTTTTCTCCTAGATTATCTACATTACGCGTATAGTATCCTAGCTAAGCTAGATTAATAAACTTCTACAGTCTGTTCTAAACCTACTTTAAGGTGTATTGCCTCCTATTCTAGTAGCTATTCTGTTAAAAGGATTTGTTATGGTACTTAATTACCTTATCTAAAAGCAGAGTACCTTTTTAAAGAGCTAGATTAACCTTAAGATTTAAGACTATTACTTTTACTTTCTCTTTGTCTAAGTTACTCTTGTAGTGTTACTAGCTGCAGGACTTACTGCTATTGCGAACAAGATTACACACAGAGCTTTACTAGCTGCAACCTTAGCTAAGAACCTTCTGAAAGTAAGCAATTATTTTCTATTCTATATTCTTCTCTAGGCTCTGTCTATAAGCACTAACTCTTTGTTACAAATTAATTAACTAGTAGAAAAGTTTATACTTGGTCTAATATTTAACAAGTTAGTTACTTAGATAATTTTAAGAAGAAGAGGTTAAGGTCTTAATTAGGGTACTTTTGTATTAGTCTTTACAAATCTCTTATGTATTAGTAGGTTTTTAGTTCTAATATTATGCAGTCAACGCTAATAAGAGATAGGATTTCTCTATACTATTATCTTACTAGTTATTCTTCCTCTCTAGGTTCTTACAATTGGCTTATTCTAGATTATCTACTCTAGATCAAGTATACTGCTTACTAAACAGGATTATAGAGGCCTATTTTACTCTAAAGCACTTATAAATCTCTTAACAGGCTTGTACATAATGCAAGTCTACGTTATAGCTCTATTTCTTCTTATATAAGACTTGGAAGGCAGAGCTAAATATATTAAATAGGCAAGTATTATAGTGCTTGCTACAGAACTAACTATTATATATTACTATTTGCTTAACAAAGCATTTAACCTCTTGTTTAGCTTTTCCTCTACTACACTTAAGGAAACCCTAGCCAAAGATGTAATGCTAACCTCTTCTTTCCTTTACAAGGCACTTGCGTTAAGCCTAGCAATCTGTATATCCCTAGCAATAGTTATAGAATTAGCTCTAGCTAAGTATTGCAGTTGTAGAAAGTAGTAAAAGAAGTAATTATATTAGACACAGACGTAACTATTACTGCGTTAGGCAAAATATATTTAAGATAGAAGATTAAGAATAGCATTTAAGAATTAATTCTCTACTACTATAGTATAGATTTCTCTTGCCTTACCTGCAATTGCACTTTACCTTAAATAAGATAAGACTACTATACTATTTCTAGCTACTTAGGTATAATTACTATAACATATACAAATATTACAGCTAGTAATAATCTTTGCTACTATAACTTATATAGCATAATTTTATAAGATGTAACTATTATATAATAAGCCTAAACTTAGCCTTTATAATTGCGCATGCACTAGCGTTATATTGTAATAACGTCTAGAGATCTAGAGCTAATTTAGGAAGTGTTGTGTAGATATAGAAGCTTAGCACATAGCAGTCTAAGCAGAAGACAAGAAGAATTACTACTATGCCTCTAGAGAACTAGGTATTGCTCTTATTAGTGTCGCAAGCGCTACTATTAATAGTGTAAGTAGTATAACTAGTAGTGCTAATAACGCTAGTTTTAGAGCTATATTACTACTAAATAGGTAGGAATAGTGTAATAAATATTAGTAAGCAAAATGTACTAATGTTACGTAGAACCTTATTTTATTTTAAATCTTTTAAGGTTTAACGTATCTCCTAGTATCTAAGTTTACTTAACAGCTGCCTATCTTTCTAGCAACTAGTAGCTATAGATAACTAGCGTAAACTACTAGACACTAAAGGCAGCGTAACTAGTGTGTAGAGGCTTTCTAAATAGTGTTGTATAGGTATATTAACTACGTCTATATAAGTTAACATAATGCTAATAATAAACTTAAATTCCTATAGTCTTACTCTACAGTATTAGACTTAATTTATCTTAATATAGCTTAGTGTGTAAAACAAAGTAACAAAGTCTTAATTTAAGATATTAGCATTTCTGTCTTGTCTTCTATTATAGCACAAATATTACTAGAATTCTATAACTTCTTTCTTACTTAACACAGCCAATTACAGAAATAGATTAAGCTACTAAGTAAAGATCCTGTAGCATTTTATATAATCTGTAAGTTAGCTTATAGCTCTTTTATACTACAGGATTACGTATTGCTGCAATTGCTTGCTAATATAGCTAACATTATCTAACGTTATAATATTCTTACTATATCCTTTGTATATTATACTATAGAATTTAGTTTTGCTATCTATGCTTTAAAGCTTAGCACGCTATTAACAATTAAACTTCTTACACTTTTTAGTATTGCAACTACCCTAGGCTCTACTAAATACAACTAATTGCTTAAAGATATATTTCTCTACAATCTACTCTAACTTAAAGTATTAGCTATAGAGCAAATTCCTGGCAGCTATAACAAAAATTGTAATATACTAGGTATAGACTAAGCTTCTACAATTATAATTAGGCTAACTAAATTCTATAGCCAATGTAAAACTATAAGGTATAGCGTGCTACGCATAAGTAGCAAGTACACTATTAAATTTGCTAGACAATAACCTTACTCTTTATCTATAAGATAAAATTAGCTTAGCTTTATAGGTCTTAAAAGACTACCTTAGCCTATAGGAGATTAACACTTGTATTTAAGGCGTTAGAAGCGCTGCTAATTATTAGAGAAAACAGCTGTTAGATGCTAGTAGAGCAATCTATAAAGCAACTAAAGATATTAATTACTATATCTACGCTGCAATTAGAAAGGCTTAAGCAGTAGAAAAAGGCTACAAAAGAGATAGTAGTGTTAAGACTATTAGTCTAGTAGCAAACAATAAGAATGCTAGTGTAGACTAAAGGTACAGCTAAGGTTGGTTTTTGCAGATAGGTGCAGAGTTGCTTTAGATACAGAGGGTATTGTTACTAAGATAGTAAAGGCTAGAGCTTTCTAAAAAGAGTAACAATAGTTAAATAGCTAGTTGCTAACTTAAGCGTCTGTAACATAAGTTTAACATAATAATCTATAAGAGTCTATTGTAGTTCCTATATATTTAGTCTTTCTTACAGTTTTTATTATTCTTAATTATTATTGCAGATTCTTATAGTTTCTTATTGCAAGAAACAGTAAGACTAAATAAGACTAATAAGAAGGTTACGTAACATACTTAGCGTAACATTTCCCTACACTAGGTTTAAGTCTTGCGACCTGTTCTCTTGTTTATTTATAACGTCTTGCGTTTTCTATTAGAGGTTCGTAACAAGTAGAACGCCTAACGTAAGCCCTAACATAAAGTACCTAGAGGTCTAGATTGCAGAGGACAAAAGAATAACAAGTAGCGTGCTTAATACTAATAATACTTCTAGTAGAACAGATTTTGTAGACAATAAAGCCTACGCTGCGTTAGTAAGAGGATAGGACAATAACCTGCAGTTTAATAACGCTTAGTTAGTATATTCTTCTAAGACTATTGAAAGGATCTAGCAATATCTAAGAGTCTAGGAAATTGATTTTATTTAATATAAGAGAAGGCTACTTAGAACAATTTGTAATATAATAAAGACTTTAGATATAGTTCTCTGGTTAACTACCTGATGTTCATATCTGCTTTATAAAATTATATAAACAGATTAAAGGTTACTATAGTAAATACCTCTAAAGGACAAGCTATTAAGATAAATATACGCATAGAAACGTTCTTTTACCTATTACACTGTAATAAGATTCTATTGTTTAGTTCTTACAGGCGTAAGGGCTTATATATACGCAGAGATTATAACTTGTAAGTTTGTAGCTAGTATAACCTTATAGCCTTAGCTCTATCTATATCTATTAATAAGTAAATTTCTTGTAGGTCTAATCTCCTTTTAAAGCTGTTGTACTTACATTGTAGTAGATTCTGTTGCGCTACTAAGGTTATAAAGGTGTTTAGCGCTAATACAGGTGTTACAAAAGTTGCATATAGTAACAATTCTAGCTGTAATTGCTAGAAAGACGTAATAGGCGCTGTGTTTAGCCCTAGACTCTAGTATAGTAATAGATCTTGCCAAATCGTTGTGCCTATAGGTATTATATCTACGTACGTTACAATATTATATAGGTATAGATAACTATCTCTTGTATTTTATACTAGTAAGTTAGGCAGGCTGTAGCTAGTTTGTATATATTTATATATTGTTTGCACTGCGTCCTCTAACTATCTATTCTAGGTTTTAACAAGAGCTATACTGCAAAGGTTATAAGTCTAAGAGCGCTATTGCTAATCTAGGCTAGAAAGTACTTACTAGGAAATCCTATCTTACTTATAGCCTGCCCTATAACAGTAACTACATAAAGAGTTATTAGCTTAGTATTTTCTGCACAGAAGCTCTCTATTACCCAAAGTAGAGGTTAGATCCAGATTTAATTATATTAGGCTTAACAGCACTTACCTTTGTTTTTTTAATTTAGCACTAGTTACAAGCTTTCTTTACTTATTGTCTAGTCTAGCCTATTATAGCTTGTTAGGTAGAGTGCTCTGTGTTGCTTAGATAACTATATAGTCTTACAGAACTGTTAAACGCACTTACTAGGTATATTCCTTATCTTTATATTCTTCTGTTAATACTGTGCTGCAATAATCTACATAATAGTTTACAAGAGAGTTAATCTACGTTAAGCCAAACTCTATTACTACCTACTGTACTGTATATAAGCGTTAAATTTGTCTAACACAAACTAGTTCTAAGTAATACTATAAGAAAGGCCTTTGTTAGTTAAGAGATTATTATTACTATTACTATACTTAATAATCCTTAACAAAATTAGCCTTTTCTCTATAGTAGTTGCACTAGACTATGCTATCCTATAAACCTTTCTATAATAACACGTAATTGTAAGAAACATATATAGATCTAGACATAGTGTAGTAAAGATTATAACTACTAGTAGAGTTACTAATAAGGTATAAGACCTGTATGCATATATAGTTACGTAAGTGTAGATCCTTATATAAGAGGATAGCGTGTCTTACTATATACTATCCTGCTAGGTAGTTATAGTAAATAGCAGTCTAGACGTTCTCTTAGGCGCGTAGTTTACAGCCTTAGAACTATCTCCTAATTACTACAACGCGCAGGTTATGTTCCTGCATTAATTAGGCTAAATAAAGAATAACTTTACCTTGTTACTACGCTGTTTATCTGCAGTACAAGCGCACTAGTGTATCTTTAATTAGAAAGGTTAACCTACCTATATAGTTTTGCTTACTTCTGCTTATAGGCTAGTAACTTATCTTAAGACTACAGTAAAGGTTCTTTTTTAAATAGAGATATACTCTAGCAGTAGCCTTATTATTATATTTTTAGATAGTTACTAGTAGACAGGTACCTATAAGAGCTAGTACAGGGGAGAGATTATTGCTAATTAGCACAGCTAGATAAATAGATCTATAACTACCGTTCTTTACACATTTACTTTATTAGCACTAGTTCTACTAGCACTAGCGTTAAATTTTATAGTGCTAACAGCGCTTACTTAAAGAGGTAGCTAAGAAATATAGGCAGAAAGTTTACTATAGACAACGCAACTTAGGGTAGCACAGTTCCTAGACAAATTTGTGCCTATAGTAGTGCTTAAAGTTTCTATAAAAAGTGCCTATTGCCTGTTACAAGTGTCTGTTATCTATAAAAGTAATAGCTAGCACCTCTAACGTAATAAAGGTAATAAAGGCTAAGTTAGATCTAGAAGCTATAATAAAATAGTATAGTAAGATTAGCCTCTTGTCTGCTATATATTAGATACTATACTCTATATTAGCTTTATAATCCAAATCCTATAGTTCTTGTGTCTGTAAATGTAATAAACCTCTTCTAGCTACCTAGATTATTTTTAATAATACAAGATCTATAAGAGATTACAAAGCTTAAGTTACTTATCTCTATCTACTAAAGTAAATAAAGGCGCTATACTCTACGCATAGATACTATTAACTACCTGCTTAATACCTTCTCTAGTTGTATTATATCTGTACGCTACTAGTAGACTTATATCCTAGCTCTAGGGCAGGTGCTATAATGTAATATTAGCGCCTTAGAGTCTTAACAGATTGTTAGAATATACTAGCACAGAATAGATAGAAGAGAAGCGTATTAGCTGTTAGGCAAAGTAAGAACCTCTTTAAGTACTACTAATAGAACTTAACCTAGATTTCTTAAAGAAGGATATAAGAATTAACACAAGCTCTTTATATTTAGTTAACGCGTATCTTTACTCTTGTATTAGAGCGTTCTATATTATAGGAAGAAATAACTCTAGGTAGTTTCTAGGCACCTATTTTGTAGTTGCACTATTAGTTGTTATTAAGAGAGTAGAATCAGGCAGGCAAAGTTTAAAGATAACTTAACTTCTTTAGCGTAAAAAGACCTTTACATAGAACTTGTTAATAGGTGCAAAGAAGAAGATATTTAGTTATTCTTAGAGTATATGTATGCAAATTTACAAAAGGTTAGGATTCTAGTTGCAGAGAAAGGAGATTATATTAGACTTAAACCTAAGCCTACGTGCTAATTTACTAAGCCAAATTACCTATCTAAGACGCTCTAGCAACTACGCCTAGTCTTAGAATTCTATATAGTAGTTTCTATGCTTTTACACGTAGCGTAATAAATAGAGACAGAGTTACTAATAGAAATATAGGGCTAGGTTGCTATATTCTATAAAACGCATATTATACTTACTTAATTATAGAATATATTGCTGTTTATCTTGTCTAGACTGCTTGTAGCAATTTTATATTAGGACGTCTCTTACTAAGAGAAGACTTCTAGACACTAAACAGAATTTATCTCTAGCAGGATTTAATTGTCTAGGTAAGAGCAACTCTCTTAGAGGAATTATTACTAGTCCTAGTATTTTAACATGTTAAAAAAAGGTCTAGAAATTAAGGATAAGTCTGTTAATAGTAAGGACCTGTTAACAGATCTAAGCGCGTATACTAAGATTATGTACACAAGAAAAGACCTAGTGTTAGGTAAACATGTCCTTAATTATAGAGTAGTTACAGAAACTTTATAGAGGTGCAAGGCTGCTAAGCTTCTAAATAGTATACTTGTTACAAAGGTGCGTATTGCTACTTATAATTGTATGCCAGATGTTATACACCTAAGTTAAGTAGTACTTAATCTTCTAGACAAATTAATGCGCTAAATTACTTTAGCTTTACAGGACTTATACTTGTCTATATTACTAACTTAGTATAAGTAGAAAAGAGCTAAGCTAGAAGCTTATCTATAAGGAGTAAAATAGTTCTAGTCTTTTAAGACAATTACTAAGCTACTTATTACGTAATATTTAATTGAAACTCTTTAGCTTAGCTTCTAATAGTCTTTTCTATCTTTTTGCAATTTTATAGTTTTGCTTGCATTTGTAGAATTAGATATAGAGAAACTTTTCCCTATTACACAGAGACGTGTGCAGTTAGTAGAACTAACAAATTTAAGTTATAATAGTTGTAGGTGCGTCTGTAGACTATTTAGCAGCTAATTTTAACTTAGATAGTACTACTCTTACCTGCGCTGTAGAGATTAACAAGCTACTAGCTATTTTTGCCTTATAATTTATCTCTTTTTACAGCCTCTAACTAAAATTGCCTATAAAGGTAGGGTAGTTTAAGTCTAATAGGAAGAGTAAGCCTTAAAGAAACGCTAATAGTGTATAATATATCTAAAGAGACACCTGCGCTAACTAGGCATTTATAGTACTCTAAAAGACTAATTAAAGTAGGTAGGTTATATTCTATGTTAGATGTACAGTAGCTAACGCAATTGTTAGGATTTGTACTACTAGGGCTATAGTATAAATTTTAGAATTTAATCTAGGCTGTTTCTAGGTAATATTAATATCTCTTAAGCTTTATGCCTATGTTAACTTAGTTTGCATTTTTATAAAAGGTGCGCTAGTTTACAAATCTAAGTATATCCCTCTTAAAATTAAGTCTTTTAGAATATTGCTAGCCTACAATTAGTATTTATAAAGATGCTAATATACTCTAATATATAGATAGACGTAGACAGATTTATATAATATACTATTACAGAAGTAGTTAGACTAGCTGTACGCTTTCCAAGCTAGAATAGATTGGTTTCTAGCTAACTAGAGTAGTGTTACAAACCTCTAACAGAAAACACAAGACGTTATAAATAAACAAGGGAACAGGTCGCAAGACTTAGACCTAGTGCAGGGACATAGCACACTAAGCATGTTACGTAACCTTCTTATTAGTCTTATTTAGTCTTACTGTTTCTTGCAATAAGAAACTATAAGAATCTGTAATAAAGATTAAGAATAATAAGAACTATAAGAAAGACTAAGTATATAAGAACTATAATAAACTCTTATAGATTATTGTGTTTAACTTATGTTACAGACGCTCTAGTTAGTAACTAGCTATTTAACTATTGTTACTCTTTTTAGAAAGCTCTAGCCTTTACTATCTTAGTAACAATACCCTCTGTATCTAAAGCAACTCTGCACCTATCCGCAAAAACTAACCTTAGCTATACTCCTAGTCTACACTAGTATTCTTATTGTTTGCTACTAGACTAACAGTCTTAACACTTTAAACACTCTTATAATAAGTAGCAATATTGCAATAGATATACCTAAGCATTCCTAAGTAGGACAACCTAGACTTAAGGTTAACAAACCTAATCTCTACTATAGAGACTGTAACAAACTTAAGACCTAGATCCTCTAGTTTAACAGGCACTTCTACGTAGAAGAAGATAAGATTAAGAATAATAACAAAGTTATCCTTACTATAACTTACATAAAAGGTAATACTAAGAAATAGGTACTTCTAATCATCTAGAAGTATATAGACAATAATATTATAGACGTAGATAACACTAACCTTGTAGAAGACTAGCACGCGTTTAAAACACGCTTGTAGTAGATCTTTTTACCTCTTAAAGAATCTGTAATTATAGAACAAAAAATCTAAAGTCTAAAACAAACCTAATTAGCTACTAACTATACTAATATTTTTTAACAATATACTAAACAAATCTAGTAGAACAATACTGCTCTAATATGTATATATAAATAAGGCCTTAAGGCTGCTATATAAGCTAAACTTATACGTAGCAGAATATATATTACTACTCTTAAAGAACTTTAGAATAAAGCTATTTGCCTAGATAATAAACTCTACAAATTAGTACTTAAAGATAGGTTATACTCTTTATGTCTACTATAGGGATATAAAGGATTTTGCTTAAATAAAAAACATTAGAGACAAATACAACTAAACAAAGGACAATAGCGCTACTACCTAAGATAGAGAACCTACTAACTACGCCTACTAGAAGCTTACTTAGGGTATAGACCTAAAGCTATGCACTTGGACAACCTTAACAAAGGCCTAGAAGAGAAAAGTTACCTAAAGAAACAACTCTAAAGAGATAGGCCTAATAAGAATAAGATTACTTGTTACAACTATAACAAGGTTAAATATGATATATAAGACTATTACTCTAAGAATAAAGTTATATGCTAGCTTAACGTGTTAACTAACGCTTTAGAAGAAGACGTTAAAGAATAGATTGTAATTGACAATTAACCTATTGTCTAAACAACTAATAGACTACTAATAGTAGAATAGACAGAAGACACCTCTACTACATTATCTAATAACTAGGTCTTAACTAACGCTGTGTTATCTTATAACTAAGAACAAGACTATAATATTAAATAATTCTAATAGATAAGATTACTCCTACTATAAACGCAATAAAACATTTACAACTAGTATAACTAAACTAATAAAGTTAACTAAGAACATATAGAATAATATTACTAATTTTTATAAGTATATTATACCCTCTAGATAAACAAGTACTTTCTAAATACAAATAGAGTTATAGAGAAGAAACAATTACTATACCTAGGAAACAGAGTCTATAGAATATAGAATCTACAAGAGACTACAAGAGTCTAAAATACTTAGGAAGACTAAGAACTTATACAAGACAAGCTAGACATACACTTACTACTAGCTAGCTCTAAACTAGTGCGCTAGAATGCAATAGTTAGAGGACTATATTAAGAGGCAGACGCAGATAGACTATATAAGACGTGCTGTAACTTATACACAAAGTAGACATACTATGTTAATAATAGGCAAGTATTAGTACTAAACCTTATGCCTATAGAATACTAGGATAGGAAGGCAAATAAATTGTATTAAATCCTGCTTATAGACAGATACTTACAGGATCTTTATAATCTAAAATATAGATTTTATTATAGACAACGTGTAATAGTAACTACTACCTAATATATTATAGTAGTAAAATTAACTAATACTTTTCTTAGTAAAAGAAACCTTATAAGTACTAATAGTACAGTTACTCTAAAGATACCTGCGCAAATTACCTATATAACAAACAAAATATAGGAAGTTTTTCTAATATATTAGAGAAAGAAAGTACATCTAATAGAATACTTATTAACAGCAGCTGCATAAACTACACCTAGCAGTTCTGCCTACAACTAGAGTGCAAGAAGCACTATAATAATAAAGAAGCTAATAAATACAAGATAAATAAGTCTTTTTTAGAGTTAACCCTAGACTCTAGAAAGAGACCTAGAGCTACAACGCAATTAACTTAGCTAAGCTTATAAAACTTAAAGTAAGAGTTAATAGAAAAAGGATAAAGGCGCTTCTAGATTTAGAATTATAAGTAAATTATATTTTAGGCAATGCCTTATTAAGAGCTAGGCTCTAACCTTATTAGAAACAACAATTATATAAACTTTATATTGCGAATAGAAAGCAGATACCTAATAAGTTACTTATTAGATATAAGACTACTACAGAACTTAACATCTAAGAAACTAAATAGAAAATATACCTAGACGTCTTTAGATTAGCTACCTACAATATTATATTAAGACTCCTATAGTTTAGAGAGAATAGCTTACAGATAGAATAGAGAAAGAGATCTATCTCTCTAAGGAATTACAATAATATAACAGATTCTAAGCCTACGCATTAGCAGCGTTTAATAGTAGATAAGAAGATAATTAATAATATTACTTTAACTAAAACGCAGTTAAAATAATAACTAGTTAACTTAGATAATTAAAGAAGAAATACTAATATATTATAAGTTTTAGAGAAACGTGTAACTCTTAATATACCTAAGGAATATAGAAAGTTTAAGAAACTATTCTTAGAAGAAATAGGTCTAAAAGCACTGCCTAAGCATTAGGAGTAGAACTATAAGATTGTCCTAGAAGAAGGGAAAAGGCTAACCTTTAGACTAATCTACAGATTATTAGAAAAAGAGCTAGAAGTACTCTAGGAGTATATCTAAGTAAACTTAAAGAAAGGTTTTATTTAAGCATTAGAATTACTAGCTAGATACCTAATTATGTTTATACTAAAGAAGAATAGCAACCTACAACTATATATTAACTTTTAGAAACTTAATAACATTATAGTTAAGATTTAATACTTAGTACCTAATATTTTAGAACTATAGGATTTACTAGCCTATGCAAAGGTCTTTACAGTATTAGATCTAAGAGGCGCGTATAACCTTATACGCATAAAGAAAGGCAAAGAATAAAAGATAGCGTTTAGAACACGCTACAGCTACTATAAGTACTTAGTAATACTATTTAGCCTTACTAACGCTCTAGTTACGTGTTAAGCACTTATTAATAACGTGCTTTAAGAATACCTTAACATATTTGTTATTACATACTTTAATAATATCTTTATCTATTAAGAAAATAAGAAGAAATATATAGGATATGTTTATACAATTCTAACGCTACTAAAAAAGTTCTCTTTAGTAGTAGACCTTAACAAATATAAATAGTACTAGAAAGAAGTAGAATTCTTAGGGTGTATAGTTAAGAGGAACAAAGTACAAATAAGTAAGGACAAGATTAACGTTGTTAGAGATTAGCTAACGCCTACTATAGTAAAGGATATCTAATCTTTCTTAGGCTTTATTAACTTTAATTAACAGTTTATTTAGAACTTCTTACTAATTGCTACGCTACTTACTAAACTTACACAAAAAGATATACCTTAGAAATAGATAGAAGAACAAAGCTAGGCATTTAAGACGCTGAAAGACACTTATATGGCACTACTTGTTCTTATTACATTTAGAAGTAAAAAGCTGCTTAGATTTAAAACTAACGCATTAGATTTAGCAATTAGAATGTATACAAAACAAGAACAAGATAAGAAATAGTATTTAATAGCCTACTACTTACAAAAATCTATACTACTAGAAGAAAATTACAACATATATAATAAAGAACTACTTGCAATTGTAGTTGCACTTAACTATTAGAGAATCTACGTAGAAAGTTGCTTAGATCTTACAATATACTTAGATTACAAAAACTTAACAACCTTTACTACTACTAAAGTACTAAATTAAAGACAAGTATAATAGTTAGAGATGTTAGGATAGTATAGGTTTAAAATTGTCTATACACTTAGAAAAGATAATAGTAGAGCAGATACTCTTAGCTAAAGATTAGACATTACTAGAACTAAAACTATTAACAGCTTAAGTATCCTTAAAAGACAAAATAATAGATCTCTTAGACTAGTAAGATACATTAATAACCTAATAAAAAAATTAAAGTTAATGTTGTAGAGGAATTACAGGAATTAATTATACAATAACACTATAATAACACAGTATATAGTTATCCTAAAGTAAGCTAAACTATAAAACTAATTTAATAAAATTACTAGTTTAAGAACATAAAGGATAAAGTAAGCGCTTACACTAAGAAATATATAGACTGTTAACGCAATAAATATAGTATATACGCACCTTATAAAGAAATACAGCTAATAGAGCTTCTAACTAAGCCTTAGACTAATATATTAATAGACTTTATAACAGGACTACTACTGTTAAAAGACTCTGCTACAGAATTAGCCTATAACACTATTATAGTTATAGTAGATTGCTTTACTAAATACGCTATAATGCTACTCTTTTAACAACACTATACAGCTTTTTAGCTAGTGCACGTACTTAAGAATAGACTTATTAGATACTATAGCATACCAAAGTTAATTATTAGCAATTAAGACAAAGTCTTTACGTTAAATTTTTAGACTACCTTAATAGCAGAAATTAAAACATAATAAAAGCTATTAATAGCTTATTATTCCTAAATAGATAGCTAAATAGAAAGAATAAATAGAACTATAAAAACGTATCTTAAGATATACAGTAACCTGCAGCAGACAAATTAAGTTTTGCTATTACTAATAGCACAGTTAGCCTATAATAACAAATTATCTAAAGCTATAGGCAAGACGCTATACTTCGCAAACTATAGACAACATCTAAATCTCTTTACAAGAATACTACCTAGCCTAAGAGCTAAAGCTGCTATATAGACAGCAGAAGAAATAAAGAAAACCTATATTAAAATAGAAGAACAAATATAATACGCTTAGACACAAAGCATCTTATATATTAATAAACAACAAAAAACAGTACCTTAGCTAAAAGAGAGGGATAAAGTGTATCTCTACACTAAGAATCTATATATAAAACAACTAAGCAAAGAACTTAACTACGTTAAAGTTAGACTATTTTTAATTTTAAAAAGGAACAGACTAGTTATATATACACTTAAGCTTCTGTTAGATGTAAAGATCTACTCTAGATTCTACGTAAGCCTACTAGAACTAGCTAACCTAGAAACACTGTTACAGCAAACCTTTTGCTATAAACTTAAAGAAGAAAATAAATTTAAAGTTAAAAAAATAATAACATACTAAGATAATAACTATTAAAAGAAATACTTAGTTAAATAGTTAGAGTATAACAACTTAGAAAACATATAGAAACTAGAGACAAACCTTACAAATTACTAACTACTCCTAGTACACTATTACTATGCTACAGAATAGAATAAGAACTAGACTTTTCTAGGATTAACAATTAATCTATAGCTTAGTTTAACAATTCTAGGGCGTTTAACTCTTCTAATACTAGCAGACTAGCATTAAAAATACGCTGCTTCTTATAATAAAGAGCTAGCTTCTACTTTTGTATATAGCGTAGTTTGTTCTAACGCGCGCGCATCTAGAGTACTACTAACTTTGCCTCTGTCTTATCTATTGCTAACGCAGCTTTTTCTAACTCCTCTTACTATTCTAACTCTTTTATTTGTTAGTTTAGCTTTAAAAAATCTAGTAGTAAGATATCCTGTAAAATACACTCTTTTGCACCTACAGACTTACAGTTTCTATACTTCTTGCTTAACAACAATAGCTTACAAGGCAAGCCCTTTTAAGAATATTAGGCGTAGGCTACTATAGTAAATAATCTTTTATTGTTAATATAATTACCTTAAAGACAATAGTAGTCCATAGCCTAAGAACTTATAAAGATATAAGAGTAAAAGAGAAGAATAGTGTTATAAACCTCTAATAGGAAATACAAAACGTTATAAATAAACAAGAGAACAGGTTACAAGACTTAGACCTAGTGCAGAGACATAGTACGCTAAGTATGTTACGTAACCTTTTTATTAGTCTTATTTAGTCTTACTGTTTCTTATTATAAAAAACTATAAGAATCTACAATAAAGACTAAGAATAATAAGAACTGTAAGAAAGACTAAGTATATAGAAACCATAATAAACTCTTAAAGATTATTATATTTAACTTATGTTACAGACGCTCTAGTTAGTAACTAGCTATTTAACTATTGTTACTCTTTTTAGAAAGCTGTAGCCTTTACTATCTTAGTAACAATACCCTCTGTATCTAAAGCAACTCTGCACCTATCTGCAAAAACTAACCTTAGCTGTACCCCTAGTCTATACTAGTATTCTTATTGTTTGCTACTAGACTAACAGTCTTAACAAGTAGCCTATAGTAAGCGACTACTTATCTTTGCAACTCTAACGCTTAATTTCTATCTACTATCTTACTTGTTAGTACTAAGAAGAAAGAAGCTACACTTAAATTGCTGTTTCTAGGTTAGCACTATTTAAACTTCTATAGTCTAGCACAACTATATACAGATTACTTAACGTTGAATAATAAACATCTACTGCTAATTACTAGCCTTAGCATTTATAACACTTGCAGTAGACAGAAGCTATAGCAAAAGCAAGCTAGTTACTTACGTTACAAAGTTATATAGCTATTATAGAAACCTACTATAATCTAAACCTAGTTACTAGTTGAAACTGTTATTAGTAGGTTACTACTACTATTTGCTAACGTTATTTGTCTTTTTCTAGATAACTTCTCTACTTCTAATAAAGGTGTTAAATTCCTACAGATATATGTAGATTACAGCTATTGTTTACAAGGCTAGAAGCTATAGCTTATTCTTATTACTAAGAGCAGGTACAATTAGAAGGGCAGCGCTAACCTACTAACATTTGGTAGCGTTTAGCAGGTAAAACTACTAGCAAACAGCTGCAAAACGCTATACTTATTAAGACTATTAGTCTAGTAGCAAACAATAAGAATGCTAGTATAGACTAGAAGTACAGTTAAAGTTAGTTTTTGCAGATAGGTACAGAGTTACTTTAGATACAAAGGGTATTGTTACTAAGATAGTAAAGGCTAGAGCTTTCTAAAAAGAGTAACAATAGTTAAATAGCTAGTTACTAACTTAAGTGTCTATAACATAAGTTGTTTGTTAAAACATAAGTTAAATATAATAATCTATAAGTGTTTATTATAGTTCCTATATACTTAGTTTTTCTTACAGTTTTTATTATTCTTAATTATTATTATAGATTCTTATAGTTTCTTGTTGTAAGAAATAGTAAGACTAAAAAAGACTAATAAGAAGGTTACGTAATATACTTAGTATGCTATATCTCTACACTAGGTCTAAGTCTTGTAACCTGTTTCTTTGTTTATTTATAATATTTTGTGTTTCCTATTAGAGGTTTGTAACACTATTCTTCTCTTTTATTCTTATATTCTTATAAGTTCTTAGGCTGTGCACTACTATTGTCTTTAAGATAATTGTATTAATAACAAAGAATTATTTACTATAGTAGCCTACGCCTAATATTCTTAGAAGGGCTTGCCTTGTAAGCTATTGTTATTAAGCAAGAAGCTTAGAAACTCTAAGTCTATAGGTGCAAAAGAGTGTATTCTGTAGGATATTCTACTACTAGATTTTTTAAAGCTAGACTAACAACTAAAAGAGTTAGAAGAGTAGAAGAAGTTAAAAGAAGCTGCGTTAGCAACAGATAAGATAGAGGTAGAGTTAGTAGTACTCTAGATGCGTGCGCGTTAGAACAAACTGCGCTATATACTAAAGCAGAAGCTAGCTCTTTGTTATAAAAAGTAGCGTATTTTTAATACTAGTCTGCTAATTCTAAAAGAGTTAGATGCTCTAGAATTGTTAAACTAAGCTATAGATTAATTGTTAATCCTAGAGGAGTCTAGTTCTTATTCTGCCCTGTAGCACAGTAATAGTGTACTAAAAGAAGCTAGCAATTTATAAAGTTTATCTCTAGTTTTTATATATTTTCTAAGTTGTTATACTCTAACTCTTTAACTAGGTATTTCTTTTAATAGTTATTGTCTTAGTGTGTTGTAATTTTTTTAACTTTAAATTTTTTTTCTTTAGGTTTATAGCAAAAGGTTTACTGTAACAGTATTTCTAGTTTAGCTAGTTCTAGTAGGCTTACGTAGAATCTAGAGTAGATCTTTACATCTAGTAGGAGCTTAAGTGTTTATATAACTAGTCTATTTCTTTTTAAAATTAAAAACAGTCTAACTTTAACATAGTTAAGTCCTTTGCTTAGTTGTTTTGTGCGTAGATTCTTAGTCTAGAGATATAACTTATTCTCTTCTTTTAGCTAAAGTGCTGCTTTTTGTTTTCTGTTAATATATAAGATGCTTTGCCTCTAAGCGTGTTATATTTGTTCTTTTATTTTAGTATAGGTTTTCTTTATTTCTTCTACTATCTGTATAGCAGCTTTAGCCTTTAGGCTAGGTAATATTCTTGTAAAGAGATTTAGATGTTATCTGTAGTTTGCAAAGTATAGTATCTTACATATAGCTTTAGATAATTTGTTGTTATAGGCTAACTATACTATTAGTAGTAGTAAAACCTAATTTGTCTGTTGCAAGTTGCTGTATATCTTAAGATACGTTTTTATAGTTCTGTTTGTTCTTTTTATTTAGCTATCTGTTTAGAAATAATAAGCTATTAATAGCTTTTGTTACGTCTTAATTTCTGTTATAAAGGTAGTCTAATACTTTATTGTAAAGAGTTTGTCTTAATTGCTAATAAGTGACTTTAGTATACTATAATATCTAATAAGTCTATTCTTAAGCACGTGTGCTAGCTAAACAGCTATATAGTCTTGTTAAAAGAGTAGTATTATAGCGTATTTTGTAAAGCAATCTACTATAACTATAATAGCGTTATAGGCTAATCCTGTAGCAGGGTCTTTTAACAGTAGTAGTCCTGTTACAAAGTCTATTTATATGTTAGTCTAAGGCTTAGTTAGAAGCTCTATTAGCTGTATTTCTCTGTAAGGTGCGTGTGTACTATATTTGTTACGTTAACAGTCTGTACATTTCTTAATATAAGCGCTTTCTTTATTCTTTGTATTCTTGAACTAGTAATTCTGTTAAATTAGTTTTATAGTTTAGCTTACTCTAGGATAACTATATACTATGTTATTATAGTGTTATTGTATAATTAATTCCTATAGTTTCTCTAGGATATCAATTTTAATCTTTATTGTTAGATTGTAAATGTATTTTACTAGTCTAAGAGATCTGTTATTTTATCCTCTAAAGATACTTTAGCTATTAATAGTTTTAGTTTTAGTAATATCTAATCTTTAGCTAAAAGCATTTGCTCTGCTATTATCTTTTCTAGGTGTATAGACAATTTTAAACTTGTATTATTCTAAAATCTCTAACTATTATACTTGTCTCTAATTAAGTACTTTAGTAGTAGTAAAAGTTGTTAGGTTTTTGTAGTCTAAGTATATTGTAAGATCTAAGTAACTTTCTGCGTAGATTCTTTTATGTTTAAGTACTACTTTAATTATAAATAGTTCTTTGTTATATATATTATAATTTTCTTCTAGTAGTATAAACTTTTGTAAGTAGTAGGCTATTAGATACTATTTCTTATCTTGTTTTTGTTTTGCATACATTTTAATTGCTAAGTCCAATGCGTTAGTTTTAAATCTAAGCAGCCCTTTGCTTTTAAATGCAATAAGAATAAGTAGTACTATATAAGCGTTTTTAAGCGTCTTAAATGCCTAGCTTTATTCTTCTATTTATTTTTAAGGTATATCTTTTTATGTAAGTTTTGTAAGTAGCGTAGCAATTAGTAAAGAGTTCTAGATAAACTGTTAATTAAAGTTAACAAAGCTTAGAAAGAATAAGATGTCTTTTACTATAGTAGGCGTTAGCTAATCTCTAATAACTTTAATCTTATCCTTACTTATTTATACTTTCTTCTTTCTAACTATACATTCTAAGAATTCTACTTCTTTCTAGTGCTATTTATATTTGTTAGAGTTTACTACTAAAGAGAACTTTTTTAGTAGCGTTAGAATTGTATAAACATATTCTATATATTCCTTCTTATTTTCTAAATTAATAAAGATATTGTTAAGGCATGCTTTAACAAATATATTAAAGTATTCTTCAAGCAGATTATTTAATAAGTACTTAATATATTGCTAGAGTGTTAGTAAGACTAAATAGCATTACTAGGTACTTATAGTAGCTGTAGCGTGTTCTAAACGCTATCTTTTATTCTTTACTTTTCTTTATACGTATAAGATTATACGCGCCTCTTAGATCTAGTGCTGTAAAGATCTTTATATAGGCTAGTTAATTCTATAGTTCTAAAATATTAGGTAGTAAGTATTAATTCTTAACTATAATATTATTAAGTTTTTAAAAGTTAATACATAGTTGTAGTTTGCTATTCTTCTTTAGTACAAAATAATTAGGCATCTAGCTAGTAATTCTAATACTTAGATAAAACCTTTCTTTAGGTTTACTTGGATATACTCCTAGAGTACTTCTAGCTCTTTTTCTAATAATCTGTAGATTAGTCTAAAGGTTAGCCTTTTCTCCTCTTCTAGGACAATCTTATAGTTCTACTCCTAATGCTTAGGTAGTACTTCTAGACCTGTTTCTTCTAAGAATAGTTTCTTAAACTTTCTGTATTCTTTAAGTATATTAGAAGTAATACGTTTTTCTAAAACTTATAACGTATTAGTATTTCTTTTTTAATTATCTAAGTTAACTAGTTATGTCTTTAACTGCGTCTTAGTTAAAGCAACATTAGTAATTATCTTTTTATCTACTATTAAACACTACTAATATATAGGCTTAGAATCTGTTATGTTGTTATAATTCTCTAGAGAGATAGATCTCTTCTTCTAGTCTATCTGCAGGCTATTCTCTCTAAACTATAAAAGTCCTAATATAATATTATAGGTAGCTAATCTAAAGATGTCTAGGCATAATTCCTATTTAGTTCCTAAGATATTAAGTTCTATAGTAGTCTTATATCTAATAAGTAACTTGTTAAGCATTTGCTTTCTATTTGCAATGTAAAGTTTATATAATTATTGTTTCTAGTAAGGTTAGAGCCTAGCTCTTAACAAGGCATTACCTAAGATATAGTTTACTTATAATTCTAAATCTAAAAGTACTTTTATTCTTTTTCTGTTAACTTTTACTATAAGTTTAATAAGCTTAGCAGAGTTAATTACGTTGCAGCTCTAGATCTCTTTCTAAAGTCTAAAGTTAACTCTAAAAAAGACTTATTCTTTTTATATCTATTAGCTTCTTTATTATTATAGTGCTTCTTACACTCTAGTTATAGGCAGAACTGCTAGGTGTAGTTTATATAGCTGCTGTTAACAAGTATTCTGTTAGATATACTTTCTTTCTCTAATATATTAAAAAAACTTTTTATATTTTATTTATTATATAGGTAATTTGCGCAGGTATCCTTAGGGTAATTGTACTATTAGTACTTGCAAGGTTTTTTCTACTAAAGAAAGTGTTAGTTAACTTTACTACTATAATATATTAGGTAGTAGTTGCTACGTTAGGAAAATTTAAGATTGATCTGATTGGCTTAATCGCTGCGACTCGCGGCGGCCCAACAGCGATACTGTCTACCAGACAATTTGCCAAAGTCGCCCTACTCACTTCTAGTCGCTAGTAACCTAACAGCAACCCAACAGTGTCGCTAGTGTCGCTAGTGTCGCTAGTGTTGCTAATGTTGCCAATTTTACTCACGTGACTGTATTGCTGTATTTTCATAATTACGTAAGTAACCTAAAAATACAAAATATAGAGCGGAATTCCCTTTTTAAAATGCACTATTCAGATTTGTTTTAGCTACTCTAGTTATTAAGATATAGCGCGTTAAAGTTATAAACTTTTTTAAAAAAACTTTAAAGTACGTTCAACACAATAGATCTTAACGCCCACACTATAATATATTAAAATAAATTAGTCCTAGAGTAAAATCTACACTTTAGTTACTATTTCTTTAAAAAAAAATATAATATATTATCTAGTTAAAGTGCTAGAGCTTTAGCGAAAACAAGCCTTAGCAAAGAACATTAAAAAGTTACAAACTTTACTGCTGTGCATCTTAGCAACTAGAGCAGCTATAAAAATTCTAAATAGTGCGTTTTAAAGAGGGAATTAAGCTCTATATTTTAGGTTTTTAAGATAATTACGTAATTGCGCGGGTAGGGCAGGTAGGTCCAGTGGATTAGGTAGATCAATTTGAGCGTTTCAGTCTAATTAGGCAACCAGAACAAATAGGGGACTCTAGGGACAGTCAAGCACGGTCGAGAACCGTCTGGTAGCTAGTAGTATGGTCGTGTCAACAGTGTTGCTAATGTCGCAGATGTTGCCAACGTTGTGTTTTCCTAACGTATTACACGCTGTTTATAATAGAAGTCTATGTTTTAGATTACAAAGATCCTGTAGGTATCTATCTGTAAGTAAGATTTAATGCAATTTGTTTACCTTTCTATTCTAGTATTCTATAGGTAATAAGTTTAGTACTAATACTTACTTATTGCTAGTATAGTATGTCTACTTTGTGTATAAGTTACAGCACGTCTTATATAGTCTGTCTACGTCTGCCTCTTAACACAGTTCTCTAACTATTGCATTCTAGCGCATTAGTTTAAGGCTAGCTAGTAGTAAGTGTATATTTAGCTTGTCTAGTATAAGTTCTTAGTCTTTCTAGGTATTATAGACTCTTCTAGTCTCTTGTAAATCCTATGTCCTATAGACTCTGTTTCTTAGGTATAGCAATTGTTTCTTCTCTATAACTCTATTTGTATTTAGAAAGTACTTGTTTATCTAGAAGGTATAGTATACTTATTAGTATTAGTAACATTATTCTATATATTCTTAGTTAACTTTATTAGTTTAGTTGTACTAGTTGTAGATGTTTTGTTATATCTGCAGTAGAAGTAATCTTATCTATTAGAATTATTTAATATTATAGTCTTGTTCCTAGTTATATAATAACATAGCGTTAGTTAAGACCTAGTTATTAGATAAAATAGTAGAAGTGTCTTCTGTCTATTCTACTATTAGTAGTCTATTAGTTGTTTAGATAATAGGCTAATTATAAATTACAATCTATTCTTTAATATTTTTCTTTAAAGTGTTAGTTAACACGTTAAGCTAGCGTATAACTTTATTCTTAGAGTAACAGTCTTGCGTATAATTTCTAACCTTATTATAGTTATAACAAGTAATCTTATTCTTGTTAAGCCTGTCTTTTAGTAGTTGTTTCTTTAAGTAACTTTTCTATTTAAGGCCTTTATTAAAGTTGTTTAAGTGCATAGCATTAAGTCTGTATCCTACGTATACTTCTAGTAGGTTTAGTTAATAAGTTCTTTATCTTAAGTAGTAGCGCTATTATTCTTTGTTTAGTTGTGTTTGTCTCTAATATCTTTTGTTTAGGCAAAATCCTTTGTGTTCTTATAGTAGATATAAGAAGTATAACTTATCTTTAAGTACTAATTTGTAGAGTTTGTTGTCTAGGCAGATAGCTTTATTCTAAAGTTCTTTAAGAGTAGTAATATATATTTTACTATATATAAGTTTATCTTCTATAGTAGCCTTAAGACCTTACTTATATATACATATTAGAGTAGTGTTATCCTACTAGATTTGTTTAGCGTATTGTTAAAAAAAATTAGTATAGTTAGTAGCTAATTAGGTTTGTTTTGGACTTTAGATTTTTTGTTCTATAATTACAAATTTCTTAAGAAGTAAGAAAATCTACTGTAAGCGTGTCTTTAACGCGTGCTAGTCTTTTAGAAGGTTAGTGTTATCTATATCTATAATATTGTTATCTATATATTTTTAAATAATTAGAAGTACCTATTTTTTAGCATTACCTTTTATATAAGTTATAGCAAGAATAACTTTATTATTATTCTTAATCTTGTCTTCTTCTACGTAGAAGTGCCTGTTAAACTAAAGGATCTAGGTCTTAAGTTTGTTACAGACTCTATAGTAGAGATTAGGCTTGTTAACCTTAAGTCTAGGTTATTCTACTTAAGAATACTGTTAAGGGGCAGACCCTAAGGGTAGATGCTAGGGAATAAAGACGTAAATTTGTGTCCTATCCTAATTGTTACTTAAAGAGTTTTTATAGTCTAAAGGATTTTAGTGTTCTAGTCTAGAACGTTTTTGGTGTTCTAGTCCAGAGCGTTTTTAGTGTTCTAGTTTAGAGAGCTAAGGTTTTTCTATAACTAAGGACTAACTAGGCAGTAGCCTATTACATAATCCCTCTGCTCTAGCGCTAGGTACGCTTAGACCTGCGCAACTATTAAAACAAAAATTACTCTACTTAGATCTGTTATTCTGCACTCTTACTTCTCTTTTTAGGTAGTACTATATACTACACTAGCTTTACCTTCTGTATACTTACTTGCGCATTACCTCTTTTATTAACCTACGCATCTCTTACGCCTATGCTACTATTTACAAAGATGCTAAGTCTATATACTTCTTGCAGTTCTCTAGCTAAGTGTTATGCTACTAACTCTTCTATTATAAGTTTTACATCTAAGGCGCTAAGCTAAGTCTAGGTATGTTGCTAACTAGTAATAGGATAGACTAGATATTATTGTTAAGGCTAAGCTTAACCTACTATGTTATTTAGGCTGCGCTATTACTTAGCTTAAGAGTAACAAGTCTAAGTGTAAAATTACTTATAGTAAGAGCACCTGCTCTTAGTGCAAGGACGCTTACATTGTGTACAGGCCTGTAAGTTAACTGCTATATTCTCTTACTTTTCTAGTTAATTCTAATTACTTCTTAGATTAACAATTACCTTAAGATTATAGTTATTTTGCTTTGTAACGCGCTTACTTGTAATCCTAAGGTTAAGCAGCTGTTAACGCAGTATATAATTGCTAGTCTCTAGTCTAACTTTGTTAACAAGCTTAGGGCTGCTTAGGCAAAGTCTTGCAGTAGTAACAAGTCTGGCTACTAGGGTCTAACACGCAAGGTTAACAAGGTTAATATCCTAGTTGTTAGATAAATAGTTCTAATAATATAATAAAATGTTTAGAGTGCAACTTGTGTATTGTTGTATCTGTAGTATGTTCTTGTAAGAGATAAGACAGAAGGTCTCTCTATCCTAGTCTTCCTTAGGACTAGAGAGTCTATAAAACGTACTATCTTTAACTCTGTTCCCTTCTGTTAAATACTACCTTATATCTAATATACCTCTTTAGCTTAAGCTTTGCTCTAAGCTAGAACCTCTGCTTATACAACTCTAGGTCTTTCTGTGCTACTACGTAAGGTCTTCTTATCTTTATAGCTTCTTAATATAGTGCCTGCAATCTCTATACTCTCTATCTAGTTAAGTAAATTTTCAATTTATCCTTGCTTAACAACAATCCTATCTCTAATATTAACTAAGCTAACGTAATCTAGAAACTAGCGCATCTTGTTTGCTAGGAGTAACTTAGTAAAGCTGTTAGCAATTATCTTGTTAGTAGGCGTATAGGTTACCCTAATCGTCTTCTGTTGTACTTCTTGTTATAGCTAGTAATTGTAGATATCTACGTGTTAGAGCTTTGTTGTTAACTAGAAGGTATTCTTGTTAACTAGCTAAATAGTTTGTTTGTTGTCGCACTAGATTGTAATTATAGAGTCTTAAAGTTTAATACCTAACTTAGTCTGCAGTTATGCAAGGAACTATGCCTTCTTTGCTGCTTGTGCTAGAAAGAGTAGTTCTGCTTTAGTTATTAATGTTGTTACAGTATCTTACTTATTTGCGCGCTATGCAATTACTTCTCTAAAAAGCTTTAAGATAAATCTTTAAGAACTCTTTTAGTCTATTGTGTTATCTGCAAATAACGCGTTACTAGCAACTACTAGTTTGTTGTTTCTACTAAACTAGAGGCCTAGAGATTATGTGTGTTGTAGGTAGAGGAGGACGTAGTTAGCAGCTCTTTAGTGTTTAGGGCTTAGATTTGTTAGGGATCGCGCGAGTTGTAAGGTAGCAAAGGCAACGTCTAGGCGTGTGTTTACTGCTACAAACAAAAGTAAGCTAATCTTTTATTAATATAAATTTATCTTAGCAGCTAAGGCTAGGTCCTTTCTTAGTAACAGTTTAACGCGTAACATTAGGGCATTGTGTTGTACTATATAGTTAGTAGCAAGTCTAGTAATCTTATTAATATAGGCTGCTTAAGATAGCTAAATCTTTTAGGCTTCTTAGTCTCTAATAACCTCTAGTCCTAGAAACTACTTAAGAGGTTCTCCTCTAGTAATAGTATACTTCTTCTGTAACTCTTCTACAGCCTTGTCTGCTGCCTCTCTCTTGTCTAGGTAATTGCCAAGGATAATATCATCTACATAGAAGAAAATAAATACTCTGTCGCAAATTATATAGTATAGCTTGTAGGGTACAGATTAAAAACCTTCTCTAGTATATCCTCTAGGTATCTATATGTAGATTAGTTAATTAATTAGCGCGTGTACAAAGGCGTTTGTAACATTAAATTACCTAAGCTCTAGGTGTAAGGATGCTACAGCATAGAGCTATTAGTTGCGCAGTAATGCGCCTGCGCTACTATAACGCTACTCTAGCTGTTACACGCGTAGAATGCGCACAGCTGCCCTAGCGTCTTAACAGCACTACGCTAGCGCAGACCTAGTGCATTCTAGTTGTAAAGACACGCGTCTAGTTGTATCTACAAAAGAGTAGTTCTGCACTAAAGCTGCAGAACAGAAATTAACTTACTTCTACTTGTACTCGTTAGGAAAACACAACGTTGGCGACATCCGCAACATTAGCAACATTGTTAGAACAGTTGACTAGACAGTTTTTGACTGTAGTCTACGGTGCCTAGCTACCCCTATTTGTTCTGGCCGCCTAATCAGACAAAAACGCCCAAATTGATCTACCTGATCCACTGGACCCACCTGCCCCACCCGCGCAATTACGTAATTATTCTAAAAACCTAAAATATAGAGCTTAATTCCCTCTTTAAAACGCACTATTTAGAATTTTTATAGCTGCTCTAGTTGCTAAGATGCACAGCAGTAAAGTTTGTAACTTTTTAATGTTCTTTGCTAAGGCTTGTTTTCGCTAAAGCTCTAGCACTTTAACTAGATAATATATTATATTTTTTTTTAAAGAAATAGTAACTAAAGTGTAGATTTTACTCTAGGACTATTTTATCTTAATATATTATAGTGTGGGCGTTGAGATCTACTGTGTTAAACGTACTTTGAAGTTTTTTTAAAAAAGTTTATAACTTCAACGCGCTATATCTTAATAACTAGAGTAGCTAAAAAAAGTCTAAATAGTGCATTTTAAAGAGGGTATTCCGCTCTATATTTTGTATTCTTAGGTTACTTACGTAATTATGAAAATACAGCAATACAGTCACGTGAGTAAAATTGGCAACATTGGCAACACTAGTGACACTGGCGACACTAGCGATACTGTTGGGTTGCTAGCAACTCGCCAGCAACTTGCTAGCAACTAGAAGTAAGTAGGGCAACTTTAGCGAATTGTCTAGTAGACAGTATCGCTGTTGGGCTGCTGCAGGTCGCAGCGATTAGGCCAATCAGATTAATCTTAAATTTTCCTAACGCTGCTATTATTATCTTGTAACTTTGCTGCTATACAAACCTCTTACAGTTTTAATTCCTCTACCTTGCAAAAGAATAGCGGCCTAGTTACCTAATAACAATAGATTAGAATCTGCCCCTAAGCCTACTAGCCAACCTATTAAGGGAAAACACCCTTAATAAGAAATTAATGCTTAGCCTAGGCAAACGCTTAGCGCAGCTAAAGCGCTAGCGCTAAGAGCTTAAAGAGTAGGCTAAGATTTAGACTCTAAAGGAGGAAGTACGCTAATAGAAGCAATTATTAGCAGGTAAACAGCCTTTCTCTCCTCCTAAACAGCCCTTAGGCGCTCTAAATAAACTAGATCTACTAACCTCTCTAGTTGGACGCAACACGTTCTTACTAGCGCAACGCCTCTAACTTAACCTATTAGCGCTACTAGAGCGCAGGCTAAAGATTAAGAAAATTCCTGTCTTTAAAGGCAAGAGAATTAGGAAGTATTAAGACTTTAAGGCTAGGCTATCTATTGCCTTTCAATTAGATCTCTTAGCCTTTTAGCTTAAGGACCAAAAGATTACCTTTACCCTCTAGTACCTACAAACCACGTTTTAACAAATGTAGATATAGAGGAAATAGAAAGACAAAAGCAAAACGCTAGCGTAGCGCAACATAATGTCTTTTCTACTTAATTAGATTAAGAGCCTTATAAATAGGGAGCTTTAAGTTACTATGTAGTATTAAAAGGCATCTTAAAAGAATAGCTAAATAGTAAACAAATTCGCAGCCTATCTATCTACTTTAGAAAATTAGGTAAATCCCCTGTATAAGCAGAAACACCTAGTAATACACTTGTACAGCAAACTCTACCTAGAGATTAGAGTAGCTTTCTCTAACTACACTAAGTTCTCTACTACCTGCAGAGAACTTATTAAACGCGCTGTAACGCTAGAAGACAACTTGCGCTATAGTAGTAGTATACTATTACTATACTGTTATTTACACAGAACGCCTAGTATAGGAAAAATTTTGCAGCCTAAACTAGACGCAACAGCTCTACAACAGCGTGTCGCTAGCACTATAAACCTAAGCCTAAAGCTAACTAATGCCTGCTACTATTGCAGCAAAATAGGCTATTAGGCTAGAGAGTGTAGATTAAGGCTTAACAGCTCTTCTCCTGTTACTAGCTTAAACTTAATACAAACAAAAAACAAGAAGGCCTAAAAAGACCTTCCTCTTTAACAGCCTAAGTTCTATTACAATAAGAGAATTATATTAAAGTACTTAGAACGCTGCGTAACAACAGCGCTGCGCAGCCTATACAAATACTAATTAACAGTAGTGTAGAACTTAGTACAATTAACAAGAGAGTTGCCTTACTTAAGGACCTCTCTTAGATTAATAGCGTAACACTGCTAACTATTTGTCTACCTAACTTAAGCACTATGCCTAGCTTCTACGCTTATTAAGCTTATCTAACAATAGAGGATAACTAGAGTGTAACTAAGTTCTTTACTACTATCCTATACAAGATTGCTAATGTAGCACAACCTGTTATTTTAGGTTTACTAAGCCTAAAAGAGGGGCGCGTTGTTATTAACTGCAAATCAAAGCAGTAGCGCTACAAGCTTAACACTAAGACAATAAGAGTTAAAGACACTAAAACCTTTGTAGTATCCTTCTATAACAAGCCAAGTGTGTACGCAGTCCTAGTAGGCAGCCTATAGTTTTTCTCTCTAGAATGCCTATTGTAGCCTGTTAAACTTAAGGACTTTAAAGACGTCGCAAATAGTAACGCTACTAACGCGCTACTGCAGCACTATAGAGGCAACTACGCTATTAAGTTAGAAGAAAGAACTACAGCTCTATATAGGCTACTCTATAACCTCTTACTAAAGAAGCTAAGCGTACTGCGCAACTACTTAGCAACAGCACAGAGCCTAAGTTAGATCTAAGAAAGCACAAGCTCTGTAGAAGCACCTATTCTGTTTATGCCTAAAAAGATAGGACGCTACGCCTTTACGTAGATTATTAAGGCCTTAACTAAGTTACTAAGAAGAACAGATTAGCTCTTCTCTTAATTAGGGAGACCCTTAATTAGCTCTGTAGATTAGTAAAGTTTACTAAGCTTAATCTTAAGAACGCGTATTACTAGATTAGGATCTAGCAAGGCAATAAGTAGAAGATAGCGTTTTGCACGCAATACAGCTACTTTAAGTACATAGTTATACTCTTTAAGCTAACTAACGCGCCTGCTACGTTCTAGAGGTATATTAACAGAGCCTTAACTTTGTATTTAGATATCTTTTGCGTTGTCTATCTTAACAATATTCTAATCTTTTCTTAAAAGGGGGAGGATTATTAGAAACAGGTAAGAAAAATACTTGCAAAGCTAAGAGAATATAGTCTTTTTGTTAACTTAAAGAAGTATACCTTTACTACTAACTAAGTTAAGTTTCTAGGGTTTATTGTGCGCCTTAACAGCGTTACAATAGATCTAGAACAGGTTTGCGCAGTTATTAATTAGCCTACGCTAACGTCCTTTAAGAATGTTTAAGTCTTCTTAGGCTTTGCAAACTTCTACTAACGCTTTATACAGAGTTTCTCTGTTATTATTAGCCTGATTACTAATCTCCTAAAAGGATTAGTTTAAGAGAAGAAGTCTAGCCCTTTTAACTAGCCTAACGCTGTAGAGAAAGCAAAGCAATAGCTATGCAACAGGTTTGCAACTACGCCTGTCCTGCAGCACTACAATTATACACTCTTATCTAAGTTAGAAACTAATACCTCTATTTAGGGAGTAGCAGGCATCTTCTCTTAAATCTATACAGATAGGAACTGGCACTCTATAGCCTTCTAGTTAAAGAAGCTCTTGCCTGCAGAAAGAAACTACTATATATATAACCTAGAGCTCCTTGCTATTATTATAGTAGTGCAGCACTAGTGTTACTACGTTAAGAAGCTAGCAATTTAGTTAGAAATATAGACAGACTATAACAACCTACGCAGCTTTATAGGCATGTTAACCCTGTTTAAGAGATAGGCTAGCTAGGTAATAAAGCTAGCTGCTTATAACTTTAAGATTAAGTATTAGTCTAGAAAGACAAATCCTATAGATAGGCCTTTAAGGCAACTTATAGACAACAGCAACACACTAAATGTTTAACTATTAGATATGTTGCTAGCACTGCAAAAGAAGTTGCAGCTAGTAGAAACCTAAGCTAAGCTACCTAGTAAGAAGCTAGCGTTAGTAAGAAGCTAGACAATAGCTTAACAGCAAGTAGGCACTCTACATCTTAATAAAGATGTTTCTATAAGCCTAGCGCACAGCGTTAAGGCAACAGCTATAAGCTACAGCCCTAATTAGGAGAACTCTAAGAGCAGACTAGTAATAACCTACAGGGTTACGCAGTTACAAAGCCTAACGCACAGCGTTAAGGCAACAGCTAGGAGCTACAGCCCTAATTAAGAGATTCCTAAGAGCAGACTAGTGATAGCCTAAAGGGTTACGCAGTTACAAGCAAGAGCTGCAGCCTTAGAGAGGTTAGCTTATAAGGAACTCTCTAAGTTCTTCTTTAAGATCTATGTACAAGCATAACAGAATAACCTAGAAGCAGTTATAATACGCAAAGACGTTAAATCCCTAGCGTCTACCTGTTAAGGTAATAGTAAACGCCTAAGGCACTAGAAGCTTAACGCTTTAGGCAGCCTTTAGTTTAAGAACTAATTGTATATTCTACTAGAACTAGCTCTTAGAGCTAAGCTCCTTAAGCTGTATCACAACAATCTACTTGCTAGCTATTTTAGGTAGGCTAAAACGCTTAAGCTTGTAGCCTAATACTACTATTAGCCTAGGCTTAAGAAAGAGCTTAAGGAGTACATTAACTCTTGCTTAGTGTGCTAAGGCACAAAGTTACTTAAGTAGCGCTCTACTAGCGTGTTAAACGCGCTTTCCTAACCTTAGAGACTATAGTAAGAAATTATAATAGATTTTGTTATAGGCCTACTACCTGCTAAGCGCTACAGCGTTATATACAACACAATACTTGTTATAGTTAATAGGTACACAAAAATAGCTAAGTATATCCCTACACAAAAAACAGTTACTACCTTACAATTAGCAGATCTGTTCTTAGAACATGTTGTATAATTCTTTAGCTTACCTAAAGGTATTATATTAGATTAAGGAAGTGTCTTTACTTTTTAGTTCTAGGTAGACTTCTGCTTTGTAGCGAAGGTAAAGCGCTAGCTTAGCACTACCTTCTATCTACAAACAGATAGCCAAACAGAGCGTTAAAATCAAATACTAGAGTAATACTTAAGGGCTTTTGTAGGTAATTAACCTAATAACTAGGTACACCTCTTGTTACTAGCAGAGTTTGCATACAATAATGCTAGACAGGCTACATTAAGAGTATCCTTATTCTTTGCTTACTATAGGTTCTATCTGCGCCTTAACTGCAAGCCAACAGCGCCTACTAAAGTTCCTAGCATTAAAGAAAGGTTGCAGAAGCTTATATAAACTTGGGACGCTTTGGCTAATTACTAGAACAAAAGTTTACAATACTAGAAACAATATTACAACACAAAACACAGGCCCTAAGAGTTTAAACTAGAGGATATAGTCTTCTTATTAACAAAGCATCTCCGCCTGCGCAGCGCTAGCAGAAAGCTGTTGCTGCACTAGATAGGCCCCTTTCTAGTAAAAGAGTAAATTAGCTTATAAGCTTTTAGAATCTTACTCCTGTCCTACATAAGAATCTACCTAGTATTCTATACCTCCTTACTCTAGCTATTTGTAGCTAGGAAGGAAGAAGAGTTAACCTTACCTAGGCCTGTTAATCTAGACAATAGCAAGAAGCTGCAATAACGCTATAAGGTTAAAGCTATATTAGCAAAGAAGCGTAACAAGCGTTTAGTAAATTACCTAGTAAAATAGAAAGGCTAGCCCTTAGAATATAACAAATAGGTTAATTAAGAAGATATAGACAAATTACTTATAGAGAAGTATAACTAGAGAGGAGATTAATTACTTATACAATTAATATACAAAAAAAAGAGAGAGAAAGAAAAACAAAAAGAAAAAAAAAACATAGGAAAAAAAAGGCGCCTTACTAACGCACCGCTAGCGCTCTAGCAGCGCAGCCAAGCACAACTACTAGCTTAGCCTAGGAACTTATTATTATCCTTATTAGCCTTATAGAAGCTTAGAGAGCCTAGTAAATTATTACTAAGCCCCCTATCTTCTACCTCTTCCTGCTGTTTCTAGAGAACAACATTACCTAACTCTAATAGAACCTTACTCCTTGCTAACGCTGTTGCAGCGCGCACTAGGCAACCTAACAGGTCTAAGCCCTTAACGCGCTTGGACGCAGGCTCCTTAGCAGGACTAGCTAAAGCCAGGCGCTTCTTAGGCTTAGGCTTAGGCTTAGGTTTAGCCTTAGGCTTAGCCTTAGCCTTAGCTTTAGCCTTACTCTTACTCTTCTTCTTAGGAGAAGGCACAGGGCTAGGGCTCTCCTAGGGAGAGGTTTTATTTCTATTTTTACCTCTACTACTGCTGCTACCCTTAGACCTAGGCTTAGACCTAGAGAGAGACTTCTCCTCTTCTATATTAAGGTTAGAGTTAGACTGCGCGTTAGCCTTACTAAGAAGAGAAAGGTTAGCTTAGACGCTGTTAGAACGCTAGCGCAGTAACTGTAAGGAATAGGAAAAATAACTTACCTAAGCCTGCAGCAGGTTAAGGATGCCTTCTACTGCAGTAGACAGGTAGTTAGTTACCTTAACCTGCAGAATCTAGATCTTATTACCCTTAGGCTAACAACAACCCCTATGCTTAACCTCTATGCGTAGAAAAAGCTTTACTAAGCTAGTCTACTAGCGCAGCAACGTCTCTTACGCAGCAACTATAACAGGATTAGGCTTTTCCTTAGTAGTAAGGCGCTGCTACTGCTAGTAGATAGCATTCTAGCTCTTAACAAAATTGGCAGGGACCTTAGAACAAGGCTTCTGCTTGCCCTAGCAAGGGCTATAGCGCAGGCTACTAACTATAAGGTTATAATAGGTGCTAGTAAGCCTTAAGCCTTTAGTGTAGTAAAGGTAAATTAAAATTGCTAACTTAATATTAGAGATGCTACTATAGCAGGCAACAGGTATAGCCTAAGCACTAGGTTAGCAACGTTGCAACGCTAGCGTTACACTACTTATAAGGATAGTAGAAGTAGTAGGCAGGGCAAGCGTAGTGCTTATAATAATTAATATAGGTATAACAAGGTTGCGACAGCGTAGAGCTAGTAGATAGTGTAGTAGCAGAATAATATAGTTGTTACTAAAAGAACAGAGAAGATTACGCACACAAAGTTTTGCTATATTTCTACTATTACTATAGCTACTAGCTGCTTCTTAAATTTACTTAGAGTTTTAGTCTTAGCACAACAACAGCTTTACAGCAAACAGCTCTACAACAATAATATTAGGCACGCGCTAGTAAACCTAACGTTATTAAATTACTAGAACAGCAATTCTAGAGAGGAGGAAATAATTGTAAGAATGCTATAGCGTAGAGCTGTTAGTTGCGCAGTAATGCGCCTGCGCTACTATAACGCTACTCTAGCTGTTACACACGTAGAATACGCATAGCTGCCCTAGCGTCTTAACAGCGCTACGCTAGCGTAGACTTAGTGCATTCTAGTTATAAAGACACGCGTCTAGTTATATCTACAAAAGAGCAGTTCTGCACTAAAGCTGTAGAACAGGAATTAACTTACTTCTACCTATACTACTATTATTATCTTGTAACTTTGCTGCTATACAAACCTCTTACACTAGGTTAAACTAAGTAGCAATAGCTATAAGTATGCAAAACAATCTTCTAGCTAGTATAGCAGCGTAGGTATCTAGGGCTAACACATTGTTCTACTAATCGCCTCTTACTACTAGCCTTGCCTTACACTTCTTAAGTTAAGACTACTTGTCTAGCTTGTAGGTGTATACCTATATTAAGTCTAGTATTTAGATCTCTTCTCTTCTTGCTTAAAAGCTTAGCACTTCTGTCTATAACTTAGTCTTCTTGTAGCTCTTAAGGTGTTCTTTCTTAGCCTTCTTAAAGCTGTTGTAGAATAGATAACTTGGCTTAAGTCTGTTTAGTAAGAGTAAAGGTAGCAGCTTACTAAAATAGAGTTAATATCTCTTTATTATCTTGCGCGTAATGCTTGCATTATCTACTTGCACTTCTTTAATGTCTTAAACGTTTTCTACCTGTAGACTAGCTATAAAAGCTGTAGCCTAAGGCTTAGCAACGTATGCTAGGTGTTCTTATACGTTTCTTGCTGTTAGATTGGCTTTATAGGCTGCAATCCTAGGCTTAGCAATAGTAGCTAGACTTAGTACGTTAAGTAGAGGTTAGAGTCTGTCCCTTTTGCCTAGGAGAGACACTTAGTAATTAACTAGCTTAGCTCTATCTCTTTTGCGTAGAAGGTCTATTCCTAGTGTCTGTGTTCTACAGGAGTAAGGTAGAACTAGATCTTGTCCCTTATTACTACTTCTGGCAGCAACTAGAGGCAACTGCTTATATCTAACTAAACTTATCTACATAGCAATAAACGCTGCAGGTAGAGTATTTAGTAGCGTAGGATAGAGTATTCTCTTCCTTCCTGCCTTATTATATTAGGGTTAATCTACTAGTCTGTTACAAGAGTTGCTTACTGCCTTGTCCTTATAGAACGTGTCTGTTTTACTATTCTATTCCTAAGAAGAGAGAGGTAACTCTACTATTTAGATCTAGGCTTTAATCTTCTTAAGAGTACTATGTATAAGGTTATCTATAACGTATTTCTTACTCCTATTAAAAATTGTATACTTATTAAACACTACGTTACAGGTACTAATAACCTTCTCTATTAACAGTACCTATACTCTAAATATGTTAGATAATTAGTAGCTAATAAGATAACTAATCTAGGCCTTTAGGTTAAGTCTTTGTAAACGTCTCTTATGCCTCTTTGTGTTATCTGTTATTGCAAAGGCTTTACAACTATAAGTGCGTAGATAAGACTAATTTGGCTTATAAGGTAACGCAACAATTCCTATTTAATAGGCAACTCTAGTAAAGAACTCTTTGTATAGCAATTTCTAGTTATTTAAGTATCTAGGCGTTCTGTTGTAAAGATACACAGCAGAACGCACAACTTCTGGCTAGAGCTCCTATAGTAGGTTGGCGTCAAGACGTATTACGTAGGATTTTTCCTTAATTACACTCCCTAAGCGTTCTGCTCTGCTATTCTAGGCTTAGGTATCTAGTGCAGAAAGTTCTACTGCAATGCCCTAATTATCCTTCTATTGTTATACTTCTGCTAATTAGAACGTCTTGTTATTAGTCTTAATAACTGCAACTGTAATATTAAATTGCGTCTTTATAAACGTAACAAAAGTCTAGAGAGCTTAAATAATAGCGTAGGCAGTATAGTTCTTAAGATAGAAATCCTAAAGGTAACTAGTTGCTCTACACGTAATTAGCATTTGCGTCTTCTCTTTTTATGTTACTTCTGTCTTTGTAGTTATAGAAATCAATAGCTACTTACTCTCTAGGTCTTTTATAGATCTCTCTAAGTGCTCTTCTTTTCTGTCTTTTTAACTTTAATCTTCTGTACGCGTCGCAATTAACTGTAGGTAGGCTAACAATCTTTACCTCTTTAGAATAATGCACAAGGTGCTTAAGTGCCTAAGGTCCTAGGTATCTTATTTGTTTGTGCTATATTACTGCCTTAGCTTGTTACTGTAGGTATTAGGTCTGCGCAGTAGTTGCAAAGCTACCCTATAGTTATTTAACATTATTGTATTTAATAACCTATTGTCTGTATTATTCTTAGAGGATAGCTACTACAGTATTATTATGTCTGCGCAGGACTGTTGGGTTTAACTTAGTATTCTACTATAGACCTTGTTAGCAGAGTATCCTAAATAAGACAAGGTTACAGTAGAAGTCTAGGCAATAGGCTACGTTGTACAGGCGCAGGAGCTGTGTAGTACAGTCTCCTTCTACTCTAATAACTATAGTACTATATGCCTTTATCTATACACGTATATTACCTGCCTATAGAAAGTCTTCTTGCGCTAGAGGTTAGGTATTTGTAAATTGTTTAATATTGTTTGCTACGTAGCACGTTGTACTAGAGTTAAGGATAAAAGAATTGTTTAAGTAGATACCTAGAGTACTTAGTTATAAAATTTAAGGCAATAATTACTAAGTTAATTGCTCTAATCTCTTTGCTATACAGTTATTCTTTAGACGCAGACTTAATAGTAGGTGTAGCTAATTGCGACTTCTTAATCGCTAGTGTCTTAGAATGTAGTTGTTTTGTTAATCTTACGCTGTCTTGCAGGTTAGGCGTGTTGCTAATCTTATTCTTTACTATCTTAGTAATGTAGTCTTGTAGTTGCCAATCCTCTAGAGCGTTGTCTAGGAAGGCGTACTAACACTTAGAGAGGGCATAGAAGCTATTACAGGCCTTACACTTTTGTAATAAGGACTCTCCTCTATTATAGAGCTGTTAGTGCTTTTAATTGCGTCCTCTACCTCTTTTCTTCTTATTCTTAGGTTCTTTGTTATTTAGGGTTAGTCCTTCTGCAGCAAATGCTGCCTTGTTAGATTAGCTCTTTATTAGATACATAAGTTAAGTGTTCTTCTAAAACTAGAGAAACATCTTTGTAACTGTAACAGTAGCGTTCTAGAGTCTATATACAATAAACAATATAGTCTAGGTAGAGAAATGCTTTGAGACTACTGCTACAAAGTCCTTCTTAATAAACTAGTTGTTTAGGCACTCTAGTACTTTAGTTGCTCTGCCTTCTATAACTGCGTAGTTTACTTTAGTAAGCTAGGTGTCCTAATAGGTAACTACTCTTATTAGCTTTATTACTTTGTAGTATCTTGTTTATGCTTTGTTAAGCTCGTCCTCTACTTGTACACCTATAGTAGTAGTAAGCTTAGTAATCTAGTCTTAGTATAGCTAGAAAGGCTTGCAGCAATTTGTAAACAGGTGTACAGACACAGTAGTTCTAATAAAGTCTGTTACCTAGGCAAGGTAATTGCTTTCTCTCTGAAACTTAGTGTCTTCTATTTTGTACGTTTTAAACCTTTCTTTGTAGTCCTCTACGTCCTCCTTGTATAATGTCTTTCTAGTGTTTAAAAGATCTAATACACGCGTAAGAATAAAGAGAGGTATATTTGCAGCGTTTAGGTAATCTAATTAGTATTAGGCTGTATATGCGTTAATTGCTGCAGTTAAGAGCTAATAGCTATTAATCTCTAGTTGCGTTACAACACGTAGCTTAACAAGAGGTTAAGAGAGCTGCTTTGCGTTAAAAAGGTGCTAGACGCGTAGAAGAACGCATTTATTCTTAAGTTGCGCAATCTATTTAATCTATTAAGTATAATTATTTAGGATTACTATAGGATTACAGTTGTGTTGTGTTGTTATTTTAACAGTTGTTATTGTATTTGTGTAATAGTAGTATATTGCTTTGTTTTGTAGGTATTTGGCTTTATAGTGCTTTAAAGGTATAGGCACTAAGGCTCTTAATTGTTAGATAAACAGTTCTAATAATATAATAAAATGTTTAGGGTGCAACTTGTGTATTATTGTGTCTATAGTGTGTTCTTGTAAGGGATAAGACAGAAGGTCTCCCTATCCTAGTCCTCCTTAGGACTAGGGGGTCTATAAAACGTGCTATCTTTAACTCCGTTCCCTTTCGTCAAATACTACCTTATATCTAACACTAGTAGATATCTGCTAGCTTCTCTAGCAGCTCCTTGTTAAGCAAGACACTATTATTTGCAAGCTTAATAATGTTAGCGCTAGCGTACAGTAGCTCTACACTAATATAAGTTCTTTCTAATTTGTTTCTCCTCTATTAGAGTTGTTTTCCTAAGGCGTTATATGCATTCTACTAATATTTAATTAGGCTAAAGAGCATAACATATAGATCTTTAGCGTAGGCTTCTAGGTTTCTTACGTTAGCAACGCCCTCTGCACTACTAACAGGCTACTCTATTACCTTAACGTAATAGAGTCTAATATCTGCAAGAAGCCTACGTATAACGCAAAGGTACAAGCTAAGACTAATTGTTTAGTAATAGCAACTATTGCGCCCTCTAATAGTAAGGAGGTAGGTTCTAGCGTATAGTGTCTTTGCTATAGTTTCTGTGTAGCGCCTGTAAGCAATTTCTATAGTAATAGACTTTTCTTTGTAGTCTCTGCCTTTGTCCTATTGCTAAGCCTAGACTCTGTAAAACTAATCTTGTATTCTTTAATACTACTTATGCATTAGACTAGATGTTGCGCTCTATGTCTTAGGCTTATAAGTTCTTATAGCTCTACCTCTATTACAGACGTTATGATTCTTACTAGTCCTTATAGTCTAACGCAGTCTAAGTATTAGAATCCTATACCTTTTTCTTAGGTTTTCCTAGACCTTCTAAAGATTTATGTTACGCTGTGTCTTAACTAACTATCGCCTAGCTTAAGTAGCTAGATCTCTAGAGTTAATCTAGGCTCTTTCTCTTATATTCTTTAGCTATTAATCTATTAACGCTAAGCTTTTAGACTCTTTCCTCTCTATTCCTAGGTTATTCTAGGTAGTTAGTAGGACTGTTATATTAGTTCTTAGGTATTAGTATTTAGGTTTCTTGTGTCTAGTTCTTAGAGACAGTTAACTACTAGTTATATTCTTGCTATTAACTAGTTAAGGCTGTTGCAGGTTAGCTAATAGAATAGATATAGGCATCTTCTTCCTTCTCTACTTTCTACTAAAGCTTCTAGTCTTAGGCTTTGTCTATTACAGTATTCTTGCATTCCCCCTATTAGTTACTCTCTAGCGTTAGGTATTATTCCTAAACGCAACTAAGTGCGCTACTATATTATTTTCTATGCCTCTAGTTCTTCTTGTGCTTATCCTAAGTTTATTCTTTTTCTATAAATCTTTTTTATACATAACGCTGTTATCTCTTCTAGCATTACTGTACGCAACTACAGCTCTTTTCTCTACCTTTTGTTTCTGCTAATATATTTTATTTAGCAGTTAAAGTAAGCAGTTACTCTACTAACAGCCTATTTAAGTCTTATTATATCTCTATGTTGTCTATCTACTTAGTAAGAGCTATAGTGTTAGTAATATTTACTTACAGTTCCTATATTAGTTCTGCGTATCTTACCTATTTTACTAGGTATTGCAGCTATATGCCTTACTCTTTCTTCTTCTATTATTCTGCAAGGATATAGTTAACAAGGTACTTGTTATTAGCTTTATCTTTGCTTACTACTATTACTTCTAGTTACTAGTTATTAGACTCTTAGTGTAAGAGCAGATTCTCTGCATTAAGCTAGAGGCAGTTAATATAAAATCTTAGGTGTACCTTAGAAGGTACACTTAGTTCTACAACGTAGGAGAAGATAACCTTTATAACTGTGTACTTCCTATTCTTCTAATCTAGTTTTTTTAAAGGTCTTTTGTTAGATATAGAGTAACTGTACTAGAGCTATACTTTGTCTCTTACATAGAGCTCTAGGGCTTTCTATCTATAGCAATTAGCCTAGCGCTCTTATTCTTACTGTAATTCTACTATCTTTGCTTGTATATAGTCTATTGTTTCTTTTATCTTAGTTACTATTGCTTTAGTAGTAGCTCTTTTATTGTTACTAAACTAGTGCTAGTTCTCTGCAGTCTATTCTAGGTCTAACTAAATAGGGTTTGTGTTATACCTATGCTAGAGAAAGAATAGGCTAACGCCTGTAGACGCTATATTTTGTTTAGCTATTGCAATTTATGCTAGTAGGCATAGAGTAGCCTAGTTTAACTAATCTTAGTTTACAAAAGCCCTTAAGTAAGCTTCTACTATACTATCTATTTGCTTTGTAGCACTATCTGTCTAAGAGTAGTATACTGTTAAGACTCTTCTTTGTATTCTAAGCTTATTGCAAAGTAATAACTAGAATTTGCTTACAAATTATAACTCTCTATTAGACACTATAGCGTCTAGGAGCTAGTAGTACGCAACTACCTGTTTAATAAATACTTTAACTATAGTAAGAACTTCTAGGTCTAGAATAGGCACAAGCACTACGTTTTTACTTAGCTAGTTAGTAACTACTATAAGGTGTAATATTTTGTAGCTTAGCAGAAGGCCTATAATAAAGTCTACTAACAATTCTTTCTATATTTAGACTAGAAGCAGAAGTAGGCATAGCAGTCTTTGTTTAAGTTTTCTCTAGGGCTTTATTCTACTATACACTGCGCAGTTCTAGACAAACTACTAGATACTTAAAGATATTCTAGGCCAGAAGTAGTCTCTTACTAATATTACGTATATATTTTCCTTGCCTAGGTACTTAGTAATTAGAGAGTTATATGCTTCTAAGATAATGTGCATTTGCAAGTTTACGTATTCTAGCACCTATTTGCACTTTCTATAGAGTAGGCGTCCTAAGTTGTTTAAGCTATACTCTGCTAGAGAAACTTTTAGGCTTAGATATAGAGAGAATTTTTGCTGTCCTATTCTAACAGCGTTAACTACTAATTAGTAGGCTTTATCTATACAAACAGCCTGTTTCTACAATTTCTTAATAGCAGACTCTGTTAGTCCTTTAGAGCGTTTATTTGTATAGGGACTTTGCCTAAGCGTAGTCTTGTATAGTACTATAGTTCCTTTAGTAGCATTTAGAGTATCTTCTACTACAAAAGGCTTCTTAGCGCCTTAGTTATAAGTAACGTTTTCTTTTCTTAACGTAGCGTCTTTATCTATAAGCACGTTTTAGAGCGCTTTTCTTCTTACTATAGAGTAATCCTTAGCATTTTAGCTTTAAGTAACGTCTCTTTCTCTTAACGCAGTATCTTTGCCTATAAGCCTGTTTTAGAGCTACTCTGTTTCTTTCTTTTCTTATTGTAGTGCATCTCTCTACTAAGCTGCAAGAGAAGTAGTTAACGCAGTATCTTTATCTGCAAGCACGTTTTAGAGCTACTCTATTTCTTTCTTTCTCTATTATAGTGTATTTCTCTGCTAAGCTGCAAGAGAAGTAGTTAACGCAGTATCTTTGTCTGCAAGCACGTTTTAGAGCTACTCTGTTTTTTCTTCTTCTAGTTATAGTGCATCTCTCTACTAAGCTGCAAGAGGAGTAGTTAACGCAGCGTCTTTGTCTATAAGCACGTTTTAGAGCTACTCTGTTTCTTCCTTTCTCTGCTGTATTATATCTCTCTACTAAGCTATAAGAGAAGTAGTTAATGTAGTATCTTTATCTGCAAGCACGTTTTAGAGCTACTCTATTTCTTCTCTCCTCTATTGTAGTAAATCCCCCTACTAAGCTGCAAAGAAAGTAGCAAGTACTAGATCTTCTTTGTCTTTAGTTTCTAAAGTAGAAGTAAATAGTTAGAAGGTCTAGGACTCTACCTGCGTGTCTACTCTTTCTTAAAAAAGATCTTATTTTTTCTTAGAAAGAGCATCTACTCTGCTATTAATGTTTCTTAGGTAGTATTAGAATCTAACATTAAACGTACTAAGAAACTCTACCTAGCAGACGTATCTTTTTGTTAGCAGTTGTATAGTAGCAAAGTATTCTAGGTTTTTATAGTCTGTAAGCACAGTAAAATACTTTACTCTCTAAAGTTTAGTTTTCTACTACTCTAGGTACTTAACTATAGCTAACAGTTCTTTGTTATAGATAGTGTAGTTAGCTTCTGCAGCTATGTTCTTTACTAAGTAGTAAGCTACAGCCTAGAAGCGTCTATTCTTACTATATTAAGACAGCACTCTTTTAGTTAACTATCTTAAGGCGTTGTATTCTACTACTATCTCTAGCTCTATATTAAAGTTTGCTAGGAATAGTTCTACTATAAAAGCTTCTTTTAGCTTATTAAAGGACATTTGTTGTTTAGAGCTCTAGTAGAAGGCTACGCCTTTCCTAGTTAGTCTAGTTAGTAGAGCAGCTAGCTCTAAGAAGTTTCTTATAAACTGTTAGTAGAAGTTAGCAAAGCTAACAAAACTCTAGACTTCTTTAACTGTCTTAGGAAGCTCCTAGAAACGTATAGCAGCTACTTTCTTAGAGTCTATACTTATTTCTTTCTTAGCTTTAATAATAAATCTAAGGTATTTAGTCTTCTTTACGCTAAACTTACTTTTTCTTATATTAAGGTATAACTCTACTGCTCTAAGTTTCTAAATTACTAGCTTTACCTTTTTCTTGTAGTCTGCCTTAAACCTGCTTGTGTATATTAACACGTTGTCTATATAGGCTAAACAGAAATTATCTAGGTGTTTCCTTAGTGTCTAATTAATATATCTCTAGAACGTACTTAGGGCGTTTGCAAGTTCAAAGGGTGTTACAAGCTACTTATAGAGGCTAAAGCGCGTCTAGAAGGTAGTCTTCTATTTGTCTTCTTTAGCAATTCTAATCTTGTAGAATGCTTAGATAATATCTACTTTAGTAAACTATTTGGCTTTAGCAATCTAGGCTAAGGTCTCTTAGATAAGTAGAAGTAGGTATCTGTTCTTCCTTGTAATTGCGTTAAGAGCCTAGTAGTCTACACAGAACTATAGGCCTCTCTCTAGCTTCTTTACAAATAGGACTAGTGTAGAAGCGCTTAACTAGCTTACCTATATAAAGCTATAGTCTAGGTAAAAAGTAAGCTCTTTTTAGAGCACAAGAAGTTCTTTCTTTAACATGCTATATAGTAGGCTTTATAGTACCTCTATAATCTTTCTATCTTTTTTTACTAGCTTAATAGAATAATTAATAGTAGGTCCTCTTACTAGGGGGAGTTGGTCTGCTTTCTTGCGTAGAAAGGTTTTGTATTTCTCTTTTAGGTAATCTAAGAGCACTAACCTAGAGTCTACTTAGGGCTTAGTTTTTAAAGCCTTCTAGATATCTACTATTAACGCAGCGTAAAGGCAGATGGATTTGTCCTTCTAGCTGCGTTATAGCTAGGCTAAGTACGCAGCTGCAGTAATATTCTATAGTAAAAGAGGTTTTTTTCCTTCTTAGCTTCTAACTTGCGTCTAAGTAGAATAGATGTATATTAATTTCTTTGCTAGTGCAACAGTAATATTGTGCTAGTTTATCTATAGTTAACCTAGAACTAGGTTATATTCTTTGTTTCTGTTTAGTTTATAAGCCTATAGTGTCTCCTTGTGCTTATTAATGTTAATTCTTATCTAGACAGCTATCTTTATCTAAGACTAGGCTCTAGCAATCCTAATAATTTCTCTTAGGGTTATTAACTTGTGCTCTAACTTATTTTTGTAGACATACTTAGTTAAGGTTATAGCGTAGGTAAGACACCTAGTGTTAATTATTGTAAAAGTAACTGTTATTTTATTAACAATAGTGTGTACAGTAATAGGTTCTCTATCTAGCTATTTCCTTTAGAATTAATAAAATCTCTTATCCTCTTTTAGTGTTATGTTACTATACTTCTATCTGCGCCTTTAGACAGAAGTTACTTATTTTCTAAGCTTAGAGCGTCTTTTAACACGTTCTCTTCTTTCTTGCCTTGTGCTTTAGCTAACGCAGCTTTAGCAAGTTTTAAAGGTAAAGACAATTTGCATTTGCTAGCGTAGTGTCTTAACTTGCTGCAGTAGAGGCATAAGTTATTTTACCTCTAGTAGGACTACTCTTTTGCAGTAGCCTACTTAGCTTTCTTTTTCTTAGAGGATTTTCTCTTAGTCTTTCTAAAATGTCTCCTTGTAGGTTTCTAATCTATAGGTTTTCTAGCGTTCTGTTTTTTAGTGTGCTTACTACTAAGTTTTGCTCTGTATAAGTTTTCCTTAATAATTGCTACCCTGTCTATAAGGTTGTAAATCCTCTATTTAGGTTTAGTCTCTATAGAGATTATTCTGTCTTGTAGGTCTAGCTAGATAGCGCTTAGGTACTTTATTTTTAGGTTTACTTTGTTGTCTTCTTTGCTTGTATTATAGGCTAGCCTTATAAACTCTGCGTTAAAGCTCTAGAGAGAAGATTTGTTCTGTTAGATTATTTAAAGTTTCCTTTATAATCTTTTGTTGTGTAGCTTGTTGCTAAATTAGTTGTTTAGAAAGTCCTAAAGTTCTTCTGCAGAGCTCTAGAGGTTCTAGGTTACTTAAGATAAGGCTACACTAGCTACTAACCCCTTAAGGCAGTTAAAGATATAGCCTGCTTAAAAGCCTAGTTCTGCGCTGTTATGTTCTAGTTTGTACTTTATTTAGGCTTTAAAGATATAGTAGTCTTTTTAATCTCCTCTATACGCTTCTAGGTTAGGAACTTTGTAAGTCTTCTAGGGTAGAGGGAAGCTTTCTAAGGGGGTCTGTATAAAGCTAGAGGTTTCTAGAGTTACTTAGGCTATAAGCCTTGCAACTTATTCCTGCAGATTTCTTACTAGCAATACTAAGTCTAGATCTATACTTATAGGAGACTTTCCTTTTCTGTTATTAGAGGGTCTAGCTGCTAGGGAGTTACATACTTTCTGCTAGGCAGGCGTTCCCTTAAGGCTGTTTAACAGTAATTGTTTCTTAATCTATTATTCCTCTAGGTCTAGAAAGTTGTTAATAATTATCTAATTAAACTTGTTCTTAATAACTAACTTAGGGACGCCGTTGCGTCTTATCTAGATAGCTTGTACCATTATGTCCTGTACTGTTATAGGGACAGTTACTTGTTCTATACTAGAGGTTACTAATAGCCCTTTAGCCTAGTTAAGTTAAACAAATTTAACTGTTAAGGGGCAGACTCTAAAGGTAAATGCTAGGGAATAAAGACGTAAATTTGTGTCCTATCCTAATTGTTACCTAAAGGGTTTTTATAGTCTAAAGGATTTTAGTGTTCTAGTCTAGAACGTTTTTAGTGTTCTAGTCCAGAGCGTTTTTGGTGTTCTAGTTTAGAGAGCCAAGGTTTTTCTGTAACCAAGGACTAACCAGGCAGCAGCCTATTACAAATACTTAGGTATATCTATTGTAATATTGCTGCTTATTATAAGAGTGTTTAAAGTGTTAAGACTATTAGTCTAGTAGCAAACAATAAGAATACTAGTATAGACTAAGAGTACAGCTAAAGTTAGTTTTTATAGATAGGTGCAGAGTTGCTTTAGATACTAAGAGTATTGTTACTAAGACAGTAAAGGCTAGAGCTTTCTAAAAAGAGTAACAATAGTTAAATAGCTAGTTACTAACTTAAGCGTCTGTAATGTAAGTTATTTATTAAAACATAAGTTAAACACAACAATCTATAAGTGTTTATTATAGTTTCTATATACTTAGTCTTTCTTACAGTTTTTATTATTCTTAATTATTATTACAGATTCTTATAGTTTCTTGTTGTAAGAAATAGTAAGACTAAATAAGACTAATAAGAAGGTTACGTAACATACTTAGCGTGCTATGTCCCTGCACTAGGTTTAAATCTTGCAACCTATTCTCTTGTTTATTTATAATATCTTGTGTTTCCTGTTAGAGGTTTGTAACAACGCTCTAATAGTTATCTTACTTTAAAAAAAATATAATTTTAAGCCTAGAAATAGTAAGAAACAGTAGAAGTGCTACTAAAAGACTCTACTTAGTATACTACCTAAACGCTTTTTTTAAATTAGTATTACAGCACCTTGCGACATTTACACCTCTAGAATTTAACTTTATCTACGCTATATACCTATGCAATCAGATAGAAGGTTGTTTCTAGCTCTTTTTATAGAACTTTCTAGAGTTGTATACTGCTAATAACGTAACTAAAAAAGCTACCTTAGAGTACATAGCTTCTGCTCTTATATTAGATAGCTATCTACTAGAAATGTATTATAAGTGTTTCTTACTCCAATTTCTATGTTTTAGTAGTAATTAACAGACTTTTCTTTCTCTAAGGTATTTAAGGCACTATATAAAGTCTACTACTATAAAGCCTTGTTATTGCAGCGTCCTAAGCAAGAGATCTTGCCAGCAGCTTTCTATTTACATCTAAAAGCCAGATTTTATAGTTTCTACTCTAAGCTTAAGAAAGGGACGCTTACAGATGTTTAATTATATAAGAGAAATCTAAAAAACTCTTCTATTAACTAGAAAACAATATATAGCTCCTAGTTGTGTTTTTACTATTTCTATTGCAAGCCTAAACACAGCCTACGCTATAGCTACGTATCTTGTAATTTATATGCCTATAGGTTTAGATTAAAACCTTAGCAAATAGAATATTTATACTAGATCTCTTAGTGCATATTATGTTAACGCCAAGGCAAGCTTACTGTCTATCTTAAGCTACCTATAGTAGAAAGCCAACTACTTGTTCTTAATAGAAGTAGTATTTAAGAGATCTTTACTCTATATATATTACAAGCGCTTAATAAGTATTAAAAGCTTTCTTATTCTATTTATAACAAGTTTAATTTAACGCTAGGTATAAGCACAGGTAAGTCTTACTCTATACTAAGTATCTTTAAATAGATAGATTACTTACAGTTAGATATAGGTAGCCTTATTATACTTATGTTTCTGTTGCGCTAGACCTTAGAGAAGTACATTATTATTTTTAGAGAACTAGTAGAATATATATTCCTTTCTTGCTAATTGTTTAGAAATACTTCTTTTGCAAAGATTTACAGCTTTCTATTCTCTTTACTAACAGATAGCTTTTACAAAGCTGTTAAAATAGAAACATACATAAAAGAGGCGTTTGGATTAGAAACTGCGTTGTTTAGCCGCATACTATCTAATAAGAGTATATTAGAACTTAAAGTAGTAGTTACTACTATAGCTGTGTCTACTTTAGGACTCTGCATCTTATCTAATTATAACAGAGCTAGAGTAAGGTAAGGTAACAGCTTATATGTATTTTAAGATATAAGACTAATAGGTAAGTGTAGGTTACAAACACTATTAAGCTTCTTACGTATAGGACAAGGTTCTTGTGTGTAACACGTAGGTTCTGTTTCTACCTTTTAGCTTTCTAACTTATTTTCTATAGAGCTAGAGTAATATTAGCTACTTTCTCCTACTTCTTAGCAAAGTTTATCCTAGGTTTAGAATTTCTTTAGGATAGTAGTGTAGGCAAGCATAACAATCTAATTAACCCTATAGAATAGGAATCTAAGGCTATCTAGGACGCTGTCCTAGATATAGCTGTTTTAGTAGGCACAGAATTTGCCTAAGACTTAGATTTACTGCAGACTATATTTAGAAGATTGCACTTCTGTAATTACTTATTTCTATACTTGTCTTGGCTTTTTAACGCAATGTTAAACGCATAAAGTAGCTAGAACAATTACCTAAATTAAGTATATAAAGACAAACGCTACAAATACTTCTACATTAATATAGAATTAGAGAAGAAGCCTGCGCTTAATAATGTTAGCAAGATACTAGAACTAGAAAGCTTAGCTACAACCTTTCTTTAAGGTTACAATTTTTCTAGTATAACGCAGGCGCTATTTGCTGCTTTATTCTTCTTTAAACTTTATAAGAAACTAGTTGTAAAGAAAGCTTCTTTTCTATACTTAGGCTCTATTCTCTGTTATAGCCTGGATACACGCGCGCTAATTAAAAGAATTTTACAAGAATACCTAGAAGCCTTATTTACTATAAAAGATAAGACTAGTCTAAGCTATATGCGTAGCTGTAGTCTTTGTGCTACTTGCGGCTATTACTAGAAGGCTGTTAACTTTAAAGTTTACCACACTAATTAGAGCGTGTGCATTTAGGTCCAGTTTAATTAGTTAGGTTAGCACCAAATTAGTAGATTTTCTTAATTAATAACGTAGTTTGTAAAACTATAGTTACTAGACGCTAAGTTCAGTAGACTAGATAATTAAATTGTAAGCAAACTAGGTACAAGCAGTTATAAGCGTTAGATTACTAAGAAAAGAAAAAAAGCTACTTCTTTAAAAACTAGAGCTTTTAAAAGACAGTGCGTAGAGCTTACTACAAAGAATTAAGACTGTTTGCACTATATTTATAAGATGTAAAGTTAGAGGCTCTATAGTAATTAGACTAGAATAATATTAATACTACAAGAAAGTGCTTTTGATTTTCTACTAGATCTTAGGGCTTAGAAAGCTTCCTATTTATTATACCTATAGGGCTTTACGTACTAGCACTAAACCTTATTTAACGTCTTTAGCCAATCTTATCAAAGCTATAACAGAGGAGAGTAGAGCGCAAAGAACGTAATTAATTGCTTTCAAATATTTTTACTAAAAGACAGCAATATAATCAAGTATAACGTAGACAAGCAAAATTTATATAACTACACAACGCTAATCAAAAAGCTTTTACGTCTAGTTACTTAAATATACAGTTCTGCTCTTAAAACTAAATAAGCTTTTAGTGTAATATAGAAAATAGTTCTTAAATTAGCCTAAATATAGATAGAATAACATAACCCTACAGTTACCAGGCAGTTTACCTAGCTAATCTAGAGCTTAAAACGTTCTTGGTATTAGGACATAGTTTAGGTAGTTAGTTAGAACTATACTCTTTTATACATAGTTACACTACACTTAACAATAAAAGATACGTAGCGTAGTTACAGCGTTACTAAGTAAACAGTTATAGACAAAACGACAAAAAAGTAAGAACTATTTACGCTATTCTACTTAATATATTACATAGCTCTATAAGTAGTTCTGTTTTCCTACCTCTCTTTTACTTCTAATAGTTTCAAATACTTCTTGTAAACTTCTATTAACTAAGGTACTAGATTATTAACGTAGCGTTGCGCTACTATAATATATGTCTCTATACTATTAAGCTGTTTACAAAACATGTCTTGCAGCTTAGAAATGTTGCGTCTTAACTATTAAACCTTATTTTATAACTTGTTTAGCTCTTTGTTTATTTATAGCAGTGTAGAGTTATTAGCAGCTGTAGTAGTAAGAGCTAATAAGGCTTGTTTAAAGCCTTTATCTAACTTCTGTAGAATAAAGATACTCTTATCCTAATTAAGCTCCTAATCCTGTTCTAGGAGTAGTAGCAGGCAATGCGTAAATACTTAAGATAATCTAGAGGCAATTATTGCATCTAAGGACGCTAACAGCGTTAGCTGTTTAGAAAACTAAGTGTTGTAATTAATTAAAGCTATAATAGGTGTAAGACGTAAACCTAGTAATAGGTAGACGCATTTATAACTAAGAATTAGACATTACAAAATTCCCTAGCAATAAGTTTACGCAAAATGTTTGAAATGTTAAAAGGCTTGAGTTAGCCGCTAAATAATCAGGAATTTGGCAACAATCTAAGCCTGTTAATCTAATCCTATGTTATAGTTAGCCTAATAACTATAACGTCCTAAGACGTAGTAGTAGAATAAGGGTCTAGTTAGGGTCTTATCTATCTACTTCTAGTAGAGAAAGATCTTCTAGCTAGGTAGTATCTGGCTAGTTGTTCCTAATTTCTGTTAATCTAGATGCACTAGCCAAGAAGGCCTATTTACTATTAGAGGAGAATAAGTGCTAAGCCTAGATCTCTGTAGAGTAGGTAGATTACGGTTCTGCTAGACTAATTAGCTTTCTTTTTAAGAATAGAATCCTATTATGTATTATAACTATAGTGTAGTAAGGCTGTTTGTAATACGTATAAAGGTCTGCTTTACTTACTATAAAGAAATGCAATATCTAAAACACTAGGAAGTAGCTTAAAACAGTGTTACTTCTACCTGTTCCTTATAATTAGAACTGCCTATTGTCTTTCTTGTTTAAATACAGTATAATAAGGAATAAAACCTAATTAGTACTTAAGCTACTTTTTTTCCTAACACCTCCTAGATTTACGCATTCTAAGAAGCTCTCTTCTTATAACGTAGTAATAAGCTAGTTTAAGAGAAATATTGCATTAAATCTATTTAAGGTATAAAGGCTATATTAGTAGAACGCTTATGCACTTACTTTGCAAACTAAAGAACTTTAGAGACTTACTATCTAGAGTGCTGTCTCTAAACTATATTAAACTAGAGCAACTTATATTATTAAAGCTAATCTTAGCTACAAGACATGTATTAAAACCTCTAAGCACTTAGACTAAGGTTAAGAATACGTAACGCTAACTCCTTATAGTAGAAAATAAACTGCAGGAAGAATAAGAGGTAAACAAGCTTAACAACTAGCAATACACAGAGCTGTAGAGATACTACTATAAACTTCTAGAGGAATATAAATCTACTAAGGCACTTAATAAAAGTCTTAGTTAATCTATGTATAACTTAAAGATATTTGCTAATAAGGTTGCTAGGCAAGCTAAAAGCCTTGTAAACAACGTAAAAGCTAAGATAGCTAGAGATAATGTAACAGAGTTACAAAACAACTAAAGCATAAGTAGAATAATTTTAGAGTTAGCTAAGAATGTGCTTCTTGCACAGGCAGTACCTTATTAGCATCTAGAGGACTTGCTTACTATTAGTCTGCAGTAACTTAATAATAAGCTTTCTAACAAAGTTAAAACTCTTTCTATAGAAGTAGAAGATAGAAAGAATAAGATTAAGAGCCTAAGAATAGCTCTTAAACTTACAGCTGAAGATAAGTAGCAAAAGAGGCTATAGTAGGTAAAGATATTAAGAGGGAAGAAATAAGTATAGTTCTTAGATTATAGGTCTAGCTATCTATAACTAATAAAATCAAATTCTATTTAGTTACTTAATATCTTTAACTTAGTAATTTAAGTCTCTGTAACGTGCTCTACTAGAAGCACTCTAATTTGTACATTTAATACAAAAAGAACTAACAATAGTGCAGGTAACAAGCCTTTTTAGAAAACTGTTCTATAAGGCTTAGTATTTTACTACTATTTTAAGAAGTATATATACGTCCTGCAACGCTATATAGGTTGTTTGTTTAGTATACTATATAAAAGTATTAAGATTGTTATTTTGCTATAGTATTAAAGGGTTTAAGATATAGGATATTAGATTATCTAATATAATACCAAGAGTAACAGCGTTTTCATGTGCTAGTAGGATTTGCAACAACGCTTTATTAAGTCCTTTCTATTGTTTAGTAGCAGTAGCGTATACTAGTTAAACACGTACTTACTTTAACTTAACTATTGTTTACAGAGATTATAATATCCTCTACGTCTACTAAAGATATATAAAGCCCTGCAGCACTAAGAGCGCAAATACTAGAAAGTACCTAATCTACTATTAGTACAAAGATTAGTATACGTTATAATTAGCCTTACTTATGTACTTATTATTTTTACCTAAGCTAATTCTAGCTATAGATAATGTAACATAGCAACCTTAGACAAAAAAAACCTAGGTCTATTAAACATAGTAAAGAGAGAATCCTAAAACTAGAAGACAGAAACAATATTAAGAAGATTAAGATTTAGTCTAGTAAGTCTAATAACAGGTTTTTCTATACTATGTTAGATTATTATAATCTAATAGATATGTTTAGTAGCGTCTAAGGTAATGTCTTAGGCCAGATAGTAAGGTCTTTCTCTCTCTAGATCTACAATATGTATGCATCTATAGTGCTTTCTAGGATCTTAGTTAAGAGGTGTAAAAGTTTTGTGCAGAGCCTAACTAGTAGTAGGAAGCCTTAGAAGTTTAGCTTCTAGACTAGCAGGAATTCTTAACAGATTAACGTCCTAACTAGCAGTAGAAAGCGTTAAGAGCTTAGTATTTAACAGTTTATCTCTACTTTTAAACTTTAGTTTTGCATCTTTAATAATAGGAGTACTAGCTTTACTGCAAACAGGTCTAACGTTACCTACAATATCTTCTGTTCTTAGAAAGATAGTAAGTCTTTAATAATCTATATACAGAAAATTAGTAATTAGGCTTATGCTTAGAGCTTTATCTGGTACCTAGGCTAACCGCACTTTTTTGTTAATAACTAGATAAGTATAAGAATAACTTTCGCAAACTGCGTTATGTTTAGTATAGACTTAGCTATAAAGATTCTACTATGTAGAAGACCTCTTAAGATTAATAACATTAACTATATTATAAGGTGCTATAGACGTCAGACAATTGCAATAGAAATGGAACCTTAGCACATGCAGAGATCTAAGCAATCTAGAAACGTAATCTAGTATATTAACTTCCTTAATTAGAAGAATAGAGAGCTTAGATTAGAGCTTATATTTTATTAAGAATGTTTTAAGTATGCAGAGAAGTTTAAAGAGATAATTGCTAGAATATTTTAAGATCTACTACACAAGTGTGTTATTAGTTTACTTAACAACGTTACTTTTAACAACATTTAAAACCTATTAAATACTATTGTAGATGCAGTAGACTAGCTTTGTTACAACTAAGAGCAAGCATTTAATGCTTTTATCGCGCCTTACGAAGCTGTAAGAAGCCTAAAAAATACTACTATATTAACAGATAGTTCTATTTAAGAATATATAGCATCTATCTAATTTGCGCTGCTTTAATCCTGTAACATTAGATTAGCAAGGACTTTCTTCTTCTAGTATACTTCCTTAGCTTAAAAGGTTAGAAATCTAACTCTAAATACCTTACCTGCTTATAGCTAGTATAAGTAACAAAATCTCTTGCCTAGTGCCTTATTTACTTATGTGCGCATACTGCTTAGGTTATTTAATATAGCAATAATAAATTATAAAGCTTACTATAGATTACAAGTCTTCTTACTCTTGTTTTAAGTATATCGCAAATAATCTGCTATACGTCTAGCCTTCCTTCTACCTTAGCAATTTAACTGCCTGCCTGTTTCTATAGTACTATATATCCTACTTTATCTATTATCTTATAGTTACTATAGATATATACATCTATAATCTAAATAATATTAGCTATAGTTAACGTTAGATTGCTATGTTACAAAACTTATATTCTCTCTATATAGTGCAGGTTGTATTCCTAGGTTCTCTTTAGTGCTACTACTGCCTAAGTATTAGTATATCTTTCTACTTCTAAAAAGAGCGCGTGTATCTTAGCATGTTGCAGTAGCTAAAAGATTGTCTCTTCTTAATAAACTGTTTATAACCTTCTATACTAAGTCTAGCTAGTATTTACTGTCTACTTACTACATTAAGAGAAGATCTTTAGTCTTAGTCTTAGACTACTAGTAGTTGTGTATAAGCTCTTAAATCTACGCAAGATAGCTAACAATTCTAATCCTACTAGCAAATAGAACTACTATACTAAAGTCTTAGAAGTTAAATCTATGTCTATAAGGACCTTCTATAAAAGTATAGAACTGCGTCTTTCTAATAAGGCTTTGTGCTAGAAGTCAATTAGTAAAGCCTGCTCTAGGCTAAATATATAATTAGAAGTTCTAACCTTCTAATTCTAAATTTGCTATTATAAACAGGTAGCGCTAGAAGATTGAAAACAACCTAGGCCTTACTATAGTAAGATATATATACTAGCTAGGCTTAACTTTCTAGAGCCTAGTAAGATTAACCTTAACAAGAAGGCTATTGTAAATGTTCTTAATTAGAATGCTAGTGCTAGGTTTACTTACTAAGAAGTTCTAATATATAAGCAGAGCGTTTCTATAAGTATAGGTTGCTACCTATATACACTTAGCTGCAATTGTTAGAACTTATTCTTTCTTATTTATTTTAGAGATATAGAGCTATAGTAGAATATATATAGACGTAGAGCACCTAAAGTAAATTACCTAGAGAATCTTATAGAGGTAGTAATAGAAGATTAGTAGACAAGTAATACTTATTAGCCTAAAGCATTCTACTATCTAAGTTTTGTAAGATAATACTGTAGTTATAGGTGTAAATTACTTACAGCTATCCTGCTTACTAAGGCTATATTGCTAGTCTAGCAAACTGTAGTAAGCTTTTATCTAGTATAAAAAGAGCCTTAGATTAAAGCTACAAAACTAATTATGCTATAGATATAATAGTAGCTTTGCAACAATATATGCAAAATATATACTACTAAGCTTACCCCTAGTAGTAGAAGGACTAGGTTTGTTGCAAATAGCAAAGCATATTAGCTGCTTAGCTTTTTAGTAGCTTCTATGCCTAAGTCTATGCAAATACTGTTAGCAATTAGATATAAGACAGGCAATAGCGCATCTTTTACTAAAAACTACTATTTTAGTAGCCTAAAGAGGCTTATAGTAGAGTAAACTAGATACTTAAGAATAACCTTTGTTAAACGTAAGGCTAGCTATTAAAAGGCTAGGCGGATAATAAAGACTAAGACAAAGAAGACAGCTAGCCCTGCATATACAATTAAATACTAGGTAGAAGAGTTAGACAGAGGATCTATACCTAGGTATACTAGGACAAAAGCTTAGATCTACTACTAGATTGCAAGAATAGTTAGTGCGTGCTTGTACTATATAAATAAGTAGCTCTAGTGTCTACTAACTAGTATCCTACAATTATAGTTATAGCCTTAAAAAGGTTACAGCAGAAGTCTTTTTGTAAAAGGAAAAACAATTTTATTAAACAAGGTTATAAGATAAGTAGTTAGTACAAAGTAGCAGTGTAGATATGTATTTAGAAGAAGAATAGCTAGCTATATATATACAACTAAGATCTAACACAATTAGACTAGCTACTATCTTCTTTATATCTTGTAGGTTACTAGCTCTTATAAGATGTAAGTGTTTAACAATTTAGCAATTAACGTATCTAGCGCCTATAGTAAAAACAAACAAGGACTTTTCCCCTAAAAAGCTAGCCGCTAAGAAATTACTACTACCAAAGAAAGATGTTTTATTTCCTAGATACCTATCTAGACTGCCTGTTTCTAAGTATTCTTAGGAAGAGATTATCTACAGTAGGTTACTAAGAAGATAGAAGATCTAGGGATATAACGTTATATAGTAGAGTATATTCTCTTATATATTGCATAGCATATAATAATAGAGCTTTAATTAATAAGTTGTTGCATAGGGATTTATAATAGTTAGATACATTTGCGCTTAATTCTACAAAAAAAAAAATTTCTTAGGCTCTACGCAAATAAATGCATAACGCTTAAAAGTGCTAGGTATAGAAAAACATAGTTATTCTTCTATTTTAGTGTTGTGCAAAGGACTCTAGAAATTGTATAAATAAGCAGCGCCTTGTAACTTGTAAAATTACAGATAATTATAAACATAACTTCTAAACCAAAGATCAAGCAATCTAGCAAAATTAAAAAATCTAGTTATAACCTAAGGATATAAAGTAAGAAGTCTTTAGTTGCAACTTATAACAAAAAGGTTAGAAAGCTTTAAGCAGAGCGTAAAAAATTGCTTAAGGCACAGTTATAAGAGTTATTAACCTCTAACAACAACTAAAGACTTGTAGTAATAAATTTAGAATTAGAAAAGTATACAGCTACTGTAGTATATGTAAACGTAGTAACTAGCAAAGAATTTAAGTCTAGTGTAGCAGTAGAACAGTCTGTTATTAATTTAAATACAACTAATACAAATACAACTAATACTAAGATAGACAGAATAGCTACAGGTAGAACAGATATAGGTAGATTAAATGCAACTAGACTAAATGCAACTAGACTAAATGTAACTAAACCAAATGCAACTAGACTAAATGCGACTAGACCAAATGCTACTTAGTCTAATACAATAAGGTCTAACGCTACTAGATTTAATGCTACTGTAGCAAATACAATAGAACTAGAAATCTAGGAAAGTTCTTTATAGCAGGAGGAAATAAAAGGAAAGATAAAAGAGAAACCTATAAAAGATTTAAACTCTTTAACAAATAGGCTTGTAGATAATCCTAATATAGTATAGGATGTTAATTTTAATAATTACTATATAGACTTCTTGTTAGAGAAAGTTTTAAAAGAAGCCTTTAGTTACATTATAAAAAGCTCTTAAGCTTACTACTATATTAGGTATAAGTCTACAGAAGCTTATAGTGCTTGTTTTAAATCAGCCCTCCTAAATAGGTCTCGATACAAGAATAACAGAGATGTTTTCTAAGGCAGCAATTGCATAGTAGAGAAAATTGTGCAATATTATAGAGACAAGAAATTGCTACTTTCTATAAACATACTTAGTAGAGTAAAGATTCTATTAGTGTACTAGGACTCTAAGATAGGCGTTAGACACAAGGCTAAGATTAACGTACTAGATCCTAATTTCCTAGAAAGACGTCCTTACACCTAGTACTTTATCTTTCTAGACCCTTAGCTCTATACAGTATATAACCTAGTAAATAAGACTAGTTACAGTTATAAAACTAGATTAACAATAAAACTTCTTATAGAAGAAATAGTAACTACTAAAAGTCTATTACTCTTTATAATATTATAGTTAGACTTAAGAATACTTTTAAGGTAAGATAGATAAGTAGGATGCTAAGAAGACCTAAGCTGCTTTGTAAGCTAGTCTACGAGAGAAAAATTAGGTCTTGCTAGACTAAGTTACTATTCGCTACTAGTAAACTATTAGCAAGTTTAACACTTATAAAGCCTAAGATCCTATATTATTAACCTACACCTTAAGTAGAGTCCTCTAGGACTAAGTTACTGTCTGTTACTGCTAACTTGTTAGCAAGCTTAACATTTATAAAGCCTAAGATCTTATTTAGTTAGCCTCTATCTTTACTAGAGGCATAGAACACGCAGGCTTCTATAAGTACAAAGTCTAGAATGTCTTTAAGGCAAAAGTTTTACTCTAAATTTTTAGATCTCTTTAGTCTTCTAGAAAATGTAACGTATGCAGACTTAACTAAAAAACAGCAGCTTCTCTACTCTGCGCAGTTTACAAAATAAAAGGTAGTAAATTTTTAAGAAAGGTTTTAAACTAGTGTCTACTCCTTTTTATAGTAGTGCAATATTCTATAGTAGAGCGTTTGTATCTAAGTAATATAATAAGACTAATAGTTAAATTTAGATCTATATCTGCGTTTTTTTAAGATAGACTTTACTACTTTACTATCTCTAAATATATTTATAATAGTTATTAAAGCTTTTTAGCAGCTCTCTTGCTACTCTTAATTAGGCGTATTACAAATCAATCTAATTGTCTCTAAGAGACTCTCTTTCTAACACGCGTATATACTATATAGGGCTTAGTGTATATTACGCGTAAGCTTTAAAGCGTAATTTAGTTATTAATTAGATACTTTTTACTCTAGACTTAGGTTTCTCTTCTTCTTATAATAGCCTAATTTAGTCTAATTGCTCTATATATGTAGTTCTTAAAGACATGTCTACTTACTAGACGCTACCTCTAATATTTTCCCACACAAATAGTACTATAGAAATTGTTCTATAAATTGGTAGAATACTAATATAAGTATTAAGGATCTTATTACAAGCTATTAATAACTAGGCTACAGCTACTATTTTCTTTTTAGTAATGTAATTATACCCTTTCTACTAGGATTTAGGATAATTGTAGGTAATGCAAGCAAGCGAAATTCCTGTCTAGACACACTACTGTCCTTATAGGGTTACAACAAAAAAAGTATAACAATCCTTACTAAAAAAGCTATTAGATTTAATTAGCTAAACTATAGTAGTAATCCTAAAGGATCTTTAACCTGTTATCTACTCCTAAACAAAACATTTATTAATTTAAACTGCGCAAATAGCCTTTAGCTAGAGCTAATGTTTCTATTATGCTAGGATAGCGTTTCTCTTAACACTAATAATTATAAGTCTTATGTAGCCTATTCTAATCTTGTTATAGAGAGCAAATGTCCTATAGGCTACAAGACTTATATTTCTGCTCTATTATACAAAACAATTTGAAATATAACAGTCTTTAGAAACATCTTAGGGCATTTTCTACTAAGTAACAGTAACTAAACAGGTAAGATTAGTAGTATTCTAATTAAACATTAACTTATATATTTTTAGGTTCTAGCTACTATAGGGATTTATAAAACAGCTAGAATATAGCTACACTGCAGCAGGCAATTAGTAGCTGCACAAATTTATTAGGCGTTATAGAAGACTACTCTATCTTTTCCCTACAGCCTGCATCTTAAGCAGTTTAATGCACTCTATTACTACTACTAGTAATTGCTAACAAAAGCTGTATTAAACCTTAGTTAGGCCTATGCAGTTATATTTCTTTAAAAGAAAGAAAGAATAGCGTTAGTTTACTTCTTTATACTTATAGAAGCTTGTTTTACTAGTTAGTTAGTAACTTTATAGTTAAAAAAATGTTTATTAACATTAAGTTAGCTCTGTCTAAAGTTTGCAGAAGACTCTTTAAGTAATTCTAAGCGCTAAATTAATTTATTTACATTTAGTCCTGCTCTTTACTACTCTATAATATTTAGTTTAATAAGTTATTATTCTATTTGTTCTTATGGCTAGATAAGAAGCTGCTATAATTACTAAAGTTATCTTTGCTAGAATCTAGATTATCCTTAACCTTAGACTTTACAAATTGCACCTTCTTGACTTCCCTATTACTACTTGTCTAGATCTCTTTCTGTATAGTATTAGGTGCTATAAGCCTCTCTTTGTGCCTGTAAGCCTTCTAGTGCGCTACATATATTTAAAGGATAGAGCAAGAACTTTCTAGCTTACCTATATTAGGTACCTTATTAGCTAGCTCTAGCTTCTTATTATTAGCTTAGAGTTCTTAACCTAGTATATGCTAATATTTTGCAAGGCAAAGAGCTGCTTAATAATTTTTGTACACAAAGTGCTCTTTGCAGTATAGAGACTTATAGAGCGCTGCTTTGTACTTAAATTAACAGCCTAGCGCAGCAAAATATTAATCCTACTTCTCTAATTTATTAAGGTATAGCTATACCTGTTTTGTTAGATATTTATTCTTAAACAGTTTTTCTATCTTGTCCTAAAGCTTCTTAGACTGTTTAAGATCTTTTATATAGATACTCTTATGTAGAATAGTAAATAGAGCGCGCTTAAAATTAGATATTAGACTTAATGTTACATTTTTATACTTAGCATTATAAGTTACTGTAAGGTTAATAAGCTTAGCCTGCACTTTAGATACAATTAAATCTATTTAGTGCTCTTTAAGAGAATTTCTGTTTAGCTCTTTCTTCTTAACTATGTAGACATAGCTGTATTTGTAGTGCAGTAAGTGCGCGTTAAGAATTGTAAGGCTAGCACCTTTCTGCAGGCCTTATAACCTACTACATAGATTTAGATAGCTATCTACTTAATTAGTCCTTTTAAACTACGCATATTAGAAAAGCAGTTCTTATATTATAGATAAAGTACTCTTCTGTAATAAAATCTATTTACTTTCTAATAACTATTAGGTGTTAAGAGGCGTTATTCTAGCGCTAAGAAAACAATATTACAAGTAATATTACTAGCAAGGCCTGTAGTAGAAAGACTACTATAACTTTTAGAATTATGCTAGGTATAGTAGGTGCAACAGGTTTACATATTTCTTTGTTCTTAACTAGCCTATTACTTTGCTTGCCTTTACTCTTGTAGGATAATAGCACTAATGCAACGCAAAAATTCTTTGCGCCTACTAAGCCTAGTCTTTTTTTCTCTAGTATATTAAGTTTAAGAGATAACAAGCACAATATAGTATTGCACAAAGTTCTGTCTATAATAGCTATTTCTATACTTTCTATAGCTCTAGTGCTCTAAGCAGGCATCTTAAGATTGTAACAAGATATAGTTAATAGTACCTTTTAGCTAGTAACTAGCCTTACAGGCTGCAGAAAAAGTATAGGAAAGAGGAAAGGCATAGGTAACAATCTACTGCCTTAGCTAAAGCATTTTAAGTCTTATTTAGAGTAGCTTGTGTACTAATATCTACATATATAGCCTGCCTTAGATAGCTAATATAATAAAAACCTTTTCTTCTCTTTATATATTTATAAGACTAGAAAATTCTTTAATTTAAATTCTTTTACTAAATATACAGCTAATACGTTAAGCTCTTGCTACGCTACAATTAGCACTAGGTAATAAAGTTAGCTAATTTAAGAAGTATAATAAGAGTTATAGTAGTCTTTAGAGAGCTAGAACACTTTACTAAAACAATAAACTTAAAAGAGCCTACAATACCTGTTAGTAGCAGGATTAAGGTTAACTAGCTAGTACAGAATTTAGTAGAATCTCTGCCACTTACTATAGAGGAAGAATACCCTAAGGATACTAAAATTATTTGTAGACTTTAAGTCTTAGTAGAAGAAAGATTATAGGAACATTTTGTATTATATAATAAGATGCAGCTAACAATTGTTAGAGGCGTAGGCTAAACTTTTACTAGTGTTGCTAAGGCTTCTAGCCGCTTCTATAGTATTATAAGAGACTTAAATAGTCTATTAGAATAAACTAGAGCTGTATCTATGCAAGGAATCTGTTTAAGTGCAGTTACGCTTACAGAAGATTAACTACAAAACGTAGTTTACACATAAATAGTAGATGCTGTCTTCTGCACTAAACCTGTTATAATAGAGATTATCTTTGCGCATAAAGACTAACTAAGCGCAAAGAAGAAAAAGAACTGCAATTCTAGATAATAGAATCTAGAGGATTTAATAGTAAAATTTATCTATTAAAAGTAAGGTTATAATGCGCTTTTGCTTATATTACTACAACAAAGAATTGTTTTTTAGCAGCAGATCTGCTACTTTAGTTCTAGGTCTTTTATATTACTTAAACTGTGTTCTTTTTTAGGCTCTTAAGCTGTTTAACAGAAGACAACCTTCTACTTTTAGGCTTTTCTATTATACAATTTTCCTGCTCTGCTAGTTTTAATAACAGGTTTCTCTGCACTTCTAGGCTTCCCTTAACTTTATATATATCACGCAGATTTTTCCTACTAATCTATTCCCTAATATAGCCTTTGTTATTAAATATCTTGCCTTAATACCTCTTCTACTGCTCTATCTAGCAAGAATAGCAATTGTGTTTAATAAAATCTTACAGAGACTTCTTAGGTCTCTAGTCTACAGGCATAATAAGAGACTTTTAGTTACGTAAACACAGGCTACTTATAAATAATTAACGCTATAGAGGTAAGTCTTTGTAAATTATACTAAGTTTGTCTAGTAGGCTAATTTATGTTTATAAAGGTAGAAATTTACAAGCTAACTTACACTAGAATTAAGCTAACTAGCTGCAACCTAAAATTTCTTATTAGGGTTTATTACATTACACTCTTATACACTTGCAGCTTCTAGATTCTGTAAGTAGGTAACCTTTAGTTCTATGCTAAGCGTTTCTTGTTTAGTTATAACAAGGTTAGGTAGGCAGCTTTCTAAACAGGTAGAAAGTAGTAACTTATAGTAACTTATAAATATGCCTATAAACTAGGATTTATAATAGCTACTACAAGAAGCCTGTTATATACCCTGTAAGTTTCTGCGCACTTTATATTAGTATTTATCTAGCTGCTCTTCTACTTTCTGTAAGCTTAATTATTACTATAGAATTATTACTCTACTTGTTATACGCTGCTTACTTCTAGTATGTATAATAATAGCGTTATAAGAAAACTGTCTCTAATAATAACTAGAGAGGCACAGATAACAAATTACTGCTAACTTATACCTAGACTAGGATAATAGAAGTAGAAGAAGATGTAGATTAACTTTACTTAGACAAAAACTACTAATTCTAGGCAGTTTATGTATACTAGCAAAGCCTTCCTATCTCTTCTTGCATCTGTTAAGGGTAAATATCTTAATTCTATCTAAGCAGAGCTTTTACTATACAGGCTGTTATTAGATAGTTCTAATAGTCCTTTAATTGTTAATACTAGAATACTATACAGTTACTTATTTTATGCAAATACTACTATAGGCCTCTAGCTATACAGTACTTACCTAGATACGCAGAACTTAAGGCCTTATTATAAACATATTGCAGTGCAGTTATTAACATTAGATACCTACAAGCTTCCTTTAACTAACTATTTAGCTTATAATAAAGAAATTTAAGAGAAGATATGTAACTATATAGTAAACTCTATTTTAAGAGCTAGAGATTCTCTAGAGGCTTCTAATAGAGCTTTTCTGCAAGCAATTAACACTGTAGATCTTTTCTTATTCTAGAAAAGATTTAGTTCCTTATTGCTATCTCTGCTCTGTTTAGACTAGTATAGAAGTCTAGCAATAAAAATAAAATTTACATTACTAAAGAAAGTAACAGTTGCTTATTAGGTCTATTCTTATACTTAGTTATATAATCTCTTTAGAGAAGATTACAAAAAGTTAAATTGTACTGCTAAGATTAGTAATAAATCTTTTTAAAAGAATACAGAAGAATTTATAGATCTTTTCTACTATAGGTAGACCTTAGAAAATCTCTGGTCCTGTCTTCTAGAGTAGAATCTAACTTCTAAAGGTTTCTTAACAGAGAGAATACTTAAGAGCCTATATTGTGCAGAGACAATTAAAATTAAGTCTGCTATTAATTTTGCAAAGCTTAGAATAGTAAGAATTTTTCTCTACTACTACTTTAAGTAGAAGTGTATTAATTTAAGAAAAGACCTAAAGATAGTAAGCTACTTTTCTTAGGGTAAAGGCCTAGCTAGCGTAGCAAATAATACAATTCTAGAGGAAATATATAGTTATAACAATTAAATTACAAGTAAAAAGACATAGCAAAAGTAAGCTAGTAGATTTGCATAGTATAAAAGAATTAGAAAGAGGTAGTCTTTTCTTGCTTATTATCTTAGAGTTAGGATTATTCTTACTTGCAGTTATAAACTAGCTACTTATATATAAGATACAAAATTACTTTTTATATTATCTTACCTGCTAACAAAACTTCTAGTACTAGTCCTAAGTTCTTATTAGATACAGACTTAGTAATTCTTATAACGTACTTGCTGTATAGATACAGTAAAGGCGTCTAAATTAGTAGACTAGTAGATTCTCTAGTTGTATTAATACTAAAGGGAGTTGCGCTAGACCCTAATTTAATAGAAGCTACTATAGTAAGTAAAGTTAATAAATATAAACAAGAGGACAAAAGGTCTTACTTTTAGCTTTAATATAACTAGTAGCCTTTAGAACACATAGGACAGTTTACTCTACTAATTCTTATGCTTAAATAGTATAATAATAGCTGTTCTTTACAAATATTAGACACGTTTAAACCTAAAATTAGACTAATATTCTTGTTAGTAGAGCGTTGTTTTTAGTCTACGCAGAGAATTTCTAGGAGTAGAGTATTGTTAAGAGCAGGAAATTTCTAGAAGTAGAGCGTTTACATAAATAGAGCGTTTTTAGAAGCAGAGCGTTTTTAAGAGTAGAGCGTTTCTAGAAGCAGAGCGTTTTTAGGAGCAGAGCGTTTTTAGAAGCAGAGCGTTTTTAGGAGCAGAGCGTTTTTAGAAACAAAGCGTTTTTAAGAGCAGATAGTTTCTAAGAGCAGGTTATTTCTAAAAACACTCTGCTCCTAAAAATAGTCTACTCCTAAAAACGCTCTGCTTCTAAAAACACTCTGCTTCTAAAAACACTTTGCTCCTAAAAATAGTCTGCTCCTGAAAACGCTCTGCTTCTAAAAAAAGTCGGCTTCTAGAAACGCTCTGCTCCTGAAAACGCTCTGCTTCTAAAAACACTCTGCTTCTAGAAATACTCTGATTTAGAAAATACTCTAAAACGCTATATAAAGAAGTATTATACTGCTAAAATTACTCTTAAATATAAGCTTTTAAGAAACAAGCTCTAGCTATTAGAAAACTCTACCCTTAGATTCTTATACCTACTTTATAGAAAGCTTAGCAAATTTACACTTTAATCTAATACATTAATACTACTAATATTGTTAACAAACTATTTACCTTGTTAATATTACTCTTCTCTTCTTTTGCATCTTAATTTAGTAAGAAATAGAAATAGTATATACTGTAGAAATTAGACTATTAGCACTCTTCTTATTACTTAAGCTCTCCTACTACATACCTCTACCTAACCTCTACTAAAGAATAAGTTAGGCCTTTCTAGCAACAATAGTAGGCGTGTTATAGCTAATTATCTTACACTTTGTAATATTATAGCTCTAGCTTACTACTAGGTCTAAGTCCTTAGTAACCTTTGCACTAGCCTAAGGCAGAGCTTTATAATTATAGACCTCTACTTTCTAAGTTTCTTGCGCTACACTCTAAAACAGCTTTTCTAGGCTATAAGTCTAGGTAAAGAAGTAGCTATATAGTAGTATACTAAGCACAATTTTGTTAGCAGGTACACTAGCAGTAATATAGTTATCTAGCGCTATCTTTGTAGCAAATAGCGTAAAAGAAGAATTTGATTAGAATAGGTAGAAGTTAGCGTTATAGCTAGTGTTAGTGCCCTAGAGACTAGAGTAGTTATACACTATCTACACGTGTATTAACATAACACAAGATATAAAAGTTACAAGAAATTAAAACTTATAAGATTCTAAAAGTTAATGTCCTTATCTATAGCAGCAAGGTTTATCTTCTTGTAGTTTATAGGCCTAGCAGGTAATGCAATAGTAAGAAGAAGATACTAGTTATTAGTAAATTAGGTTAAGTAGTTATTAAGTTGTTGCTAAGTCTCTGTAAGAAGACAGACTATGTTATTAGGCTGCGCTTTGTTAACAAGATACTCTTAGTTAATATTAAGGCTATTAAAACTAAGATCTGCAAGAAGTTTAATTACATTACTTGCAAATTTTTCTTAGCTTTTAGTTGTTAACGCTAGTGCTACAAAGTTGGCAAAGTAGGTCTATCTACTAATTAACAAGAGCACCTTAAGCTTATAGTTCTACTTCTTTAGCAGAAACAGCTGCTTAGCAGACCTATAGACATTAGTACTAGTATTATTCTAAGAGTTAGCAGAGTAGTGCTTATTAGTATTAGACTAAGTATCTGTTAAGTAGACTTTGCTAGTCTCTAGTTATATATTAGTAAAGGCGTAGAGAATGTAAGTTAGTTCTTAGCCTAGAAGATCTTAAGAATTAAAATTACAACTATAGATAGCCTGTAATTAGTGTTAGTAAAGTATATCTTAGACATCTCTTATGTAGTAATTATTAAACCTAGTTAGCAAAGTAGGTAACATTGCTACACTCTATTATAGCTAAAGAGGCGTTAGTCTTATTAGTAGTCTATAATCCTGCTATTAAGACTGTTAGTCTAGTAGCAAACAATAAGAATGCTAGTGTAGACTAGGGGTACAGCTAAGGTTGGTTTTTGCAGATAGGTGTAGAGTTACTTTAGATACAGAGGCTTGTTACTAAGACAGTAAAGGCTAGAGCTTTCTAAAAAGAGTAACAAAGGTTAGATAGCTTAATATAACTAACTTAAGCGTCTGTAACATAAGTTAAATATAATAATCTATAAGAGTTTATTATAGTTCTTATATACTAAAGAAGTTCTATCTTTACTTTGTATGCTCTGCGTACTCTATAAGATTAGAGAGAGTAGAGAAAGCATTCTACTCTGTTAGCTCTATATTAAGCAAGAGAGCAGAGAGAGCAGCTTAGTCTAGTAACTAATTAGTAGTGCAGTGTAAAGTGTGCTTTCTAGTTATTCTTGCTTAGGAGAGAGTACTTTGGTAAGACTAGGGCCTAGCAGCTTATAGGTTGTAACAGCTGCAACAGCCTAAGAAAGTGTAAAGAGAGAAATTAAGAGTACTTCTCTAGTAAGAAGAATATTGCCTAAGAGTATCTCTATAGTATAATAAATTACGCAGAATCTAAGTTACAGCTTTATTTAAGTGCTAAAGCTTGAGATAAAAGAAGTTTTTTAAGTAAATTGTTAACAGTTAGAATATACAAGAGTAATCCTTAGGTTTGTTTTAAATAAATAATAGCTAAGAAAGGCTTAATATAGAGTAGCAGGGCTAAATTAATAGAGAGTACTAAGAAAGTTAAAAAGAAAAAGCTGTTTAGCGTTAAGGCTTTAAGTAACAGCTTCTAGCGTTAATTAGAATTGTCTAATTAACGTTAATTAGGTTTAGAAGACTTAGCAAGGACAATGTAATTAGATTAATTAGAGAAATTAAGACTTTGTTACAGAAAGAAGTTTTTGCAGGCTTTATTAGACTTATTATTCTTGTTTATTATATTTCCCTTGTATTAGATTTTAATAGTGTACCTGCAACTCTAGTTATGTCTAGTAACAAGTATAAAGAGCTGCACTCCTACTTATCTTCTAACCTAATCTGTTTTCTATAGATGCTGTCTAAATAGTTATACATATTAAAGTAGTTATACAGAAGAGTTAAAGATAGCAAGGAATATCTTGTTAATAGATTATAGTCTATCTATAACATTAGTGCTAGCTGCATAAGATTTAACGTAGGACGCAGAGTCTTAGGTAATTTATTGTAATAGACCGCGCTTAGAATAGGTAGCAAACAGGCAAAGACATTTGCTAAATCTACTGTTATTTCTTTGTTTCGACACTAATCTATAATTAAATCAGATCTGCGCTTCTACTAAAAATTTCTTGTAAACTTACACTATTTTTTAACCTCTTAATAACTAATAATGCGTGTAGAAGCTGCCCTATAAGTAACTTATTTTCTTTTCTTAGCCCTATATTCTATAACAATTAATTAGGTATTCTGCTGTAAAATCCTTGTGTTTAAACCTAGCATTAAAGAAGTTTAATCTTATCTTTTCTATTTTAGCGTAACTTTTACTAACTCTCTTAGTTTCTTTTTCTTCTTTGTGCAATTTGAGTAGCAGTAAGTTTTTTAATACTCTGTAGATCTACTTTAAAAGTTCCTTCTATTACTAGTAGTAGCTATAGAATGCCTATAAATTAAGAAAAGAAGGTTAAGGTAAAAGGCTTTAAGGTTTGTTACAAAAGTGCTAAGATCTATAGTCTAAAGACATGCATTAATAAAGTAATCCTAGTAGTTAAAGGCACTTCTTCCTAAGAAACACAAAACCTCTCCTATATATGTAAATTATCTAAAAGATTTTATAACTAGGTATAGTGCAGGCTACTATTATTGTTATGCCTATCTCTATTGTGCCTATCTATTTCTGTTAGGCCTGTCTTTATTGTGCCTGTCCTTGTTATACTTCGCCGCAAACGCGTTATAGAAGTTAGTAGTATTAGGTTTAGTTTATTATTTAAGCAGCTTAGCTAGACTTTAGTTAGCTAAATCCTTGCTTAATAGCCTTACACTAATAACCTTCTGTTAGTGTTACAGCAGACACTATAGAACTTATGCAAAAGTATATTCTATACAAGAACTTATCTTAGCTCTAGTATTACGTGTTATTAACGCAAAGGCTTAGCAACGCAGAGTTTTAGAATAACTTCTTGTTAACAGCTAGTGCTATTGTATGTCTTGCAGGGTAGAAGTTACAATAAATACAAGTAAGTAGGCTAGCTGCTTATACTATGTTTTAGCTAGCTCTATACTAATTGCTAGCGTAGGTAGTTAGGTAGTTGCTGCGCTATAGTATTAGCCTTAGTAGCCTGTATTTTATTATTGCGTAAGGGTGCTAACAGTGCCTTAGAGTAAGTAGAGGTAGCTTACTTAAGTTAATAAAGTACTAATTAGCTTAGTAACGCAGCATGAATTATTGTTTTATTACTGCTATAAGGCTAAATACAGCCTACTAGTGTAATCCTAGGCTCTTAGGCTTAGATACTGCTATATGTTAGTGTTAGGAGTAAAAGGAGCTTTGTGTTAGAGCTGCAGCAGAGAAGTCTTACTACGTAGTAAGAAAACGCCCCTACTTTTAAGGCATAACAGTAACAATAAGATTAGTAATTTAACTAAACATAGTAGTTAGACAGTAAAGGAAGACTCTTTACATTAACCTCTTGTAGTATAGCAAAGATATCTAGCAGTAGAAGAATAATTATTGTTTTAAAGTCTTAGTATATGTAATTCTCTTGCTATAGTGTAATATTTGCTACGTAGTAAGAGATATTAGATAACATCTTAAAATACAGTATATAATATTAATATAATATACTTTTTAAATCTAGGTTGCTGTCTGCTATACACTTTACTTCTCTCTCTTCTTTCTTAATATATCTTGCTTTATTGCTTAATATAATCTCTTTAAAAGGCGTTTCTAATCTCTTCCTCTTCTTAACTCCTAGCATAACAGTGTACTTAAAAAGTGCATTTTGCCTTTTAATCTTATCTTCTACAGCAACAAGATATTAGTAGAGATCCTGCGTAGAAATTATAATTTTCTACTCTTTGCTATTAATTATATCTCTTATAAGCTCTTTACAAGTAAAGTTAGATAAGTATAGTTATAGGCCTAGGTAATTTATAAGGTCTTCTTATTTATTATAAAATACCTATAGAATATGTTAGGAACAAAAGACAAAAATAAGTAGAGTAAGATTAGTAAATACTTAATCTTTAACTTCTCTAAGTACTTGTAACTCTAGCCTATCCCTATTAGTATTAGGAAAGAGCCTAGTACGCTATACTAACAATGTTGCTTTGCGCTTCTTTCTCCTACTATATCTAATGTCTAGCCTAATAACAACTTAGATACTAGTATCTAAGTCTATAAGATAATCTTCTATAAGCTGTTCTAGCCTCTTTTACTTTTGTAAATATATAACTTTAATAATAACCCCTAGATATTGTGCATTATTATACTAGAAAGAGGTACCTAGCTTGTATTTTAACTTTGCGCTAGAAGAACTTTTTTTAACTAAAAAATATATCTTAGTAGATTAGGCTAGGTATACGCATTTTATCTGACTTTAAATTACGTCTTTAACTCTGTTAATAAAGCGCTTGTGTACACTAGTTAGCATCTAAACAGTAAACTAATAACTTTCTAGGCAATAGTTATGTCTATAAAGATATAGTTAGCAGCTACTCTTACTACTCTTAAGCGCATATACTGTATCTTATCCTTTACAAATCCTAACAGCGTCTTGTTGTTTCTAAGTAGCTATTTTATTTTAGCGTATTCTCTTAATAACAGCTAAAATTCTGTCTAAGAGTCCTGGTTAGTATACCTTCTAGCCTGCCTATTTCTAAAAAGTATAATAACTTACTAGGCTTAAGAAAAGGACTTCTTTATTAGTTAGCAGAGGTGTTAAGAGTAGGTTTGTAAAACTAGAAGGCAGCGTAGCTTCTTTCTTAGAAAGATTATATAGTATAGACATAGCTAGGTACTAGACTATATTGCAAAGTTGCATAATATTATTGCGTAGACAAATAGTAGTAGAAACTACTGCGCTAGTTAACTTCGCAAACAACGCTATATTGCTAGCTAACTAATAGCACACTTATAACTAAGGCAGTAAGTTAGCTTAAAGCGTTAAAAATAGCTTATATAGAACAAGAAAGCTACTTTTGTCTTTTAAAAAATATAATAGAAGAAAGTGTTTGTCTTGCAAGTTAAACTGCCTTATCTTTGTTCTTGCAGAGCGTCTATATAGATTATAGTAGTTATTAACTAGGCAATATAATATTACTTACTACGTAACGTAAAGTACTACCTGCGTAGCAAGAAAAATAACAAGTACTTAGACTTTAGAACAATTTACTTCTATCTGTATTAGAACTACTATACTATGCTGTTTAGGATAGATACTAGTATTTATCCTATACTATCCTTACACTATATATAGTAAAGTTACTAACCTTATTATTGCCTTTACGCCTCAAAAGTAGAGGCCTTGTTTTACTGCGTAGTATAACTCTCCTACTATAGCTCTAAATACACTATCTTATTACTATTAGAGTTAAAACAATATAGTGTTAGTTGTCTACAGCCTAACTATATGCTAATAGGTCCTTATTAGCCCTGTAGCAGATGTTATAGAATAAGTTATACAATATTGCCCTGTAGTTTAGTACATTACTACTAACTTAATAAATAAGTAGGTAATCCTAGTTATCTTACAGTGTTAGTTTATATCTTACATTATATATAATATAGTAAACTAATTAACGTAGTTAGGAGTCTATAGCTAGTAGCCTATGTTAGGAGCCCTAAATAGAATAAAATAGGTTACGTGCGCCTAGATTAAACCTTACGTAAGTTAAGCTAATCTGTAAGTTCTTAGTAGTAAAAGAGGTGCAATAGCCTACTTTACGTTATAGTTAATAGACTCTAACTATAATATTGTATACTCTAATCTTTTAGTATACTTAATGTCTTTAGCTGTATTTAATTGCGCACTATTAATGTGCGCTAACTTACAGGGTTCTCTAGTTATACTACTCCCTATAGTAATTAGACCTTCTAAAGTCTAGCAATTTGCACACACTTAATGCTTGTTATATTCTAGCTAACTAACCTAGGCGCTCTGTATAATTAGCTAGGCACAGGGTATTATTATACAGTAGTAACTAGTATTAGTTTCTAGATCTTGCAATCTGCTTATTGTTACTATACGTTACTTTGTTTCTACGCTTGCTATCTTAGTGTTCTTCTGTAATTAATCTTCTGTTAGAAGTATAGTTAAGAATCTAGGAATTTAGGACAAAAATAGAGTATAGAATGTAACAGGGCTAGCCTTACAAATAGTAGGAATGCGACAAACTATAAGTAGTGCAGGACCTTACTACTATTAGCCTATACACGCTGATTAGAAACTTTTACTAAGCCTACTCTTAAACTGTATTAGTTTTACTATTAGATTGTAGTGCGTGTAAAACTGTGTAGCTTTAAGTAAACTTATTTACAAGAGGCGCAAGTAATATAGTAATTAGTATTAAATATATAATAATATAAATTAATACAAGGTGTTACTAGTAAACGCTGTTATTCTGTCCTATTATCTATCTATTTAAGCTTTAAATTAGAAGCTATTAGTACCCTTTAATTCTTACTATATAGTTTTATAACGCCTTCTAGATTCTATTTTCCTTAACAATTTAAAATTCTTAACCTTCTCCTTGCACTACTTAAGTGTCTACTTGGATTGTAAGTACCTTAGCACCTACTATTTAGACATAAAAGCAGCTATAGCCTCTATATTATATTAATATTATCTAGAGCATTTTAAATTACACTTTAAGCACTACTAATTCTTTAAATTAAGTTAAATTACGCCTATTTACCTCTAGCACCTAACGCGCCTAACAACATATTAGGAAGCTACCTAATAGCGTCTAGGTATGTGCATTGTATATATAACAAGCTTATTAATATTAAAGATTAAGCTAGCGCTAATACTAAGTATAAGAGATAATTAACAGCTTTATGTACAAAATCTTATTAAGTAATAATTACATAAATATTCTATAGCTAAAAGACAATAAGAAGCGCCTATAAGTTAACTAGAGAAGTTACAGTAGTTTTAGGCACAGACGCAGACAATATAAGCAAAATTACAAGAAAAAATTAGAAATATTAGAGCGCATAGTTTATCTAAAGACTAAAAGAAAGAACCTATTACTATATAATAATTTCTCTTTATTACACTATGTACTAGTAAGAGAAATACAGACATATTAGTAAGATATCTTATAAACAACAAGCGCATACCTCTTAAAGTGTACTATATCTACTAAAATATTAAGATATTAGGAGTAGTAGTATTAGAACTCTAACTAAAGTTTACTAAGTTAGAAATGCTTCTCTGCATACTTCTTTAAAATATCTTTTTATAGAATATAGCGTATCCTTTGCTTATACAAGAACTCTTTATTTCTTATACAGATAAGGTATATAAGGTAAAAGACTATAAGTAGAAATTGCTATTAAGTCTATATCTCTGTAACGTTTTTAGGCTGTAGTACGTTAAGCTCTTTTTTTATAATCACGCTATTTTAATTATTAGTACCCTTACTTTGTTTGTTTAAAAACAATAGGCTATTGTTATATATAACTAAATTAGCCCTTTTCTACTTATATGCCTATAGCTGCTGCGTCTCTTATTTGTAGCACAGTCTAGCTAAAGTTTGCATAAATCTTATCTAGGCTTTGTTATCCTAAATTAGCTTAAAGAGTATACTAGCAATAGTAGCTCTCTCTTAAAGTTTAAACTTAACAGCTAGTAGCGTTAGAACTTTGTCTGTAGCTATCCTACTAAGTTGCCTAGCTATCTTAATTGTATTAAATAATTTATAGAACTTATAGATAGCTAAATCTAATTGTTCTCTATATATCTTCTAATATATACTACTTATTTTTTGCTTTATATCCTTGTATTTCTTGTAAAGATTAGTTTCTTTACCTTTTAAGAGTAGATAGAAGCTTTGCTTATAAAGCTATTCTTTATACGTTTCTTACTCTGTACAAAGGTTTATAAGTATAGGGTTATTCTGTATTTTCTCTTGTTGCTTGTTACCTAGCTCTGTAGGTGCACGTTAATCCTGTAACAAGCCTATCTGCGCTATAGATTAGATAAGAAGGTCTTCTAAAGAGCTTCTAAAGTAAATAGACTAAAAGTTGCGGGTAAGATATGTTAGCGTATAGTACTTTTTATATGTACTCCTAAGATAACCTATAGTCTAGTTCTATTCTATAGGGTTAAGAGCGCCTAGTAGAATCTATTAGTTTAGATAAAAGTAGAGCAATACGCAATGCAAGGTAAACTGTTACAATCTATAAGCTACTAGGCCCTAGCCCTACCAAAGCGCTCTCTCTTAAGCAAGAACAACTAGAGAGCACACCCTGCACTACACTACTAATTAGTTACTAGACTAAGCTACTCTCTTGCTTAACAGAAAGCTAACAGAGCAGAATACTCTCTTTACTCTTTCTAATCTTACAGAGTACGCAGAGCATACAGAGTAAAGGTAGAACTTCTTTAGTATATAGAAACTACAATAAGCTCTTATAGATTATTATGTTTAACTTATATTATAGACGCTTAAGTTAGTTACGTTAAGCTATCTAACTATTGTTACTCTTTTTAGAAAACCCTAGCATTTACTGTCTTAGTAACAATACCCTCTGTATCTAAAGCAACTCTGTACCTTTCTGCAAGAACTAACCTTAGCTATACCTCTAGTCTATACTAGCATTCTTATTATTTGCTACTAGACTAACAGTCTTAACACAAACGTACTATTAATATTTCTTTTTAAAACCCTTTGTAGTTAGTACAGCTCTAATAGTTTTTTAAAGCCTATAATACGTTCTAGACGTACAAATATATTATAGTATTTCGCGTATAGAAACATCTTCTCTTTTAGTATACAGATACCTTTAGCTATATTCTTAGCGTTGCAGAGGAATAGTTAGTTTAGTAACTCTTTTTTCTATTTAATATAGAGTACGTTACAGTCTGTAGGTATAGTTAAGTTAAATATATCCTAAACACTTGAAAATTTGTCTCTTAATAATCTTTAAATAACGCTAATACCTAAAATATAGGAAACTATAAAAAAGGCAAGTGTTCCTTCTAAGCAGAAGGTAAACTTTTTTCTGCAATATATTAGCAAGACTTTTAGCTTTAACAACTGCTACAACTTATAGTTTGCTATTCTTTTCTTTATTTTTAATATTCTTAAGATTAACGTTTACTGCAACAGTGCTCTAGCTAGCATCTACAACGCTGTAAACCTTTAAAAGTTTTATATTCTTAAATAAGAGTACCTTATTACTACCTTTAGCACTTATACTTTTAATAATAGCTCTAGGTCTTATTACTATAGCAGCGCTAAGGAGTAGAAGTAGTAATATCTAGATTTAGATAAAACTATGCAGAGGTTTAGTGTTATCTACCTAAAGTACGTAAAAGATAGTATAGAGGTCCTAAACGTATATAGCATACTTTTCCTTCTTAGATTTATTAAGTATTAGAGTTAGAATCTACTATTACAATGTTAGCGCAGCATAATAAGAAGAAGAAACATATCTATTAGAATATACGTTACAAATGTTAGTAAGAATATATACGTCTATTATATAGTGTGTAAAATCTATATAGTATATACTAAGCCTTTTCTAATAGCTTTGCATTAAGCTCTCTTTCTTAACCTAAAAATGCTTCTTTTGCTAGCAGAGGTACACTTTAAAAGTCTCTAGATTACATATACGTAGTTGTTCTTCTTAAGACTGCTTAGTCTGTGTTATAATTTTAAAACAGTATCTAACTTATTTTAGTTAAAAATCTGTAAAGATAAGGCGTATACTAAGACTATAGACCTTACCTTTTCTAAAAGTTACCTTTTCTTTTCTATAACTTAACTATATAAGGAGTATAGTTTAGCTTTACTAACTCTTCTACTCTTAGTTAAGTAATATCCTTTAGAATCTCTTAGGCTTTAGAGTCTAGACCTGCGTCTTGCTCTAGCAGCAAGGTAAAACTAGTATCTTTACTTATACTTAGCTTAATCTTAATATCTGTTTCTACCTTAGTATTAGAGTCTAAGTACGTGTTAAAGAATAAGTTAGTATTTAACTATCCTTCTAGGCATAATTTAGTAGCTAAAGATAGGCTAATTTAACGCAATAAGTAACAGTTCTGCATTAGAGCAGCAGTCCTAATAGTAATAGAGGTAGCTAGTTTTCTTTAAATAGTTTTCTTTGTAGAGAACAGCATTACAGTAAGACGCAAGCGATAATAGAAGGCTTAGTAAGAGAAGTAGAAGAAGTAGAAGAGGTAATAGTAAAAAGGATATTAGGCATACTATTACTTTAAGTAGGCGCTAGTCTGTAGGCTACCTAGGCGTAGTGCTATTCTTAAGCTTTACAAAAGCGTAGACAGTAGTTATAAGCTTGCTTTACTAGTAGCGTAATATAACTAGAACACTGTAGTAAGGTAAGGCTCTACTTAGTATAGAAAGTAAGCATAGGTTAAGTTAAAGTAGCAATGTAACAGAGACTAAGCAAAGTAGAAGTGCTACTAAAAGCAGCAGCTAAAGACATCCTAAAAGAAATATATTTCTACTGCTACATATATATATATATAGGTATAGATTATTCTTTTACTCTATATTTTAGGCAGTAAGGTATTCTACTAGCTAATTAAATAAGTTTCTCTATTAGTGCATAAATCCTAGGTTAGGAGCTTGTAGCCCTAGCGTAATCTTTGTCTTTAAGTAGTAAAACCACTCTAAAGAGAGTACTTGTTTCTTAACTATAGAACTTAGAAACCTAGCTTTAAACAAGGGGAAAGTTTTCTTCTTTATTATCTGCAATTAATTAAACGCTGTAAAGCTTTTAGCTACCTTATTACTTGTAATAAAGTAGGACTTAAGTAGCTTAATTATTTGCTCTGCGTTCTAGAATTACTCTTAATTAGTATTCAATAGATACTAAGACTTAAGATAGCTCTTGGCTAGTCCTATAGTATAGCCCTGTACTAAGGCTATGTATTGTCTTTTAGTCTAATAGTAATCTGAGTTAATTTTAAGTCAATCCTAAATAGATACCTGCTATTAGCGAAAGGTAGGATTCTTTCTATTACTAAGATTGTCTATATTAGGAGTCTTCTTAGATTATTAGAATTGGTAAGAACCTTTATAGCAATATAAGTATTTAGATATAGAGCTGTTAGATAAATAGTAGGGTGCAGAAGAGTTCTAAGAGGTTTTAGTAGTAGGTAGAGGCTTGTCTAGTTCTACTAAAGGAGTTAGTCCTTTCTTAAGAGAATAAATTTCTGCTAACGCCTATTTTAGTTCTTGTTATAATTAATTAACCTCTATTTGCGCAGGAGTTAGGTTTAGTGCAGCTCTAGGCTAAGGTCCCTCCTTAGATTCCTTAGTGTCTAACTTTTTTGTTTTAGCACTTTGTTGCTAGGTTGTAACAGTTGATACAGAGTCTCCTTAGAATTCTCTAGGTACTAGTGTAGCTTTTGGGGGAGTTATTAGCGTTACCTCTAATACTCCTAGGTTATTAATAGTCTCTAAGTCTCTATCTTAGCGCTAAAAGCAACTTTTACTAAAGTAATCCTAACTGTATGTTAATAGAAAGATCTAAACCTAAAGGCTTTGGCTATTAGGAGATCTAAGAGATCCTAACTGTATTTAATAGATTTAAGGTTGCAAATAGATCTAATTTAGATGTTATTCTGTGCATTTTAACACAATCTTTTTAAAAGTAAATTGCAATATTATCTAAATGCTATTACTAGTAGGACAAAGTTTCTCTTGTAATGTAATAACGCAGGTAGGTATAGCTATTAAAATTAAATTAGATACGTATTAGAGGCATATAGGAGTTGCACTAGAATAGTTCTAACATGTTACTATAGAGTATAATCAATTCTGCTTGCATCGCGCAAGGGGCCAAAGCTGCTAAGAATAATCTAAATCTTTGTAAGGTCTTAAAGCCTGCTTTATCTTAATTAAAGGAGGCTAGGGTTAAGACTCCTACTTCTGTTCTATCTAAGAGTATGCCTACTACAAGCGCAGCTTTAGTTCTTAATCTATTACTTTCTTTAACTGCCCTAGCAAATTACTCTAATAAGGAAAAACGTCTTGCGTTGCTAATTATACAAATTTTAAGAAAGCTAAAGAGTATTAAGAGCTCTTATAGTAATTAAGCTAAGGATACTATTCTAGCAAACAACACAATTAGTTATAGTCTTCTTCTATAACAGTAGCTGTTGTATATAAGATTAATAATACCTTTACTCTTTTCTCCTCTAATTAAGTTAGCTACTATAAAGTTACCGCGATACAAGGCAATAAAAGAGAAGGTAGATTGTAATCTTAAGAAGGTAAAGCGTAAAGTAGATATAATTAGTTCTACTTCTACAGATTTAGTTACTAATCCTTCTGTTGCTAGGCTATTATTACTGTCTAAGAATTTAGTTAATTAGTTAGTTAGAGCCTCTGCAGCTCTAGCTAATCAAACTAGAGTTTTATTATCTACTCTAATTATTTAGCCTACTAAAGTAGTTGTGTTAGACGCTACTAATTAAAATCTTCGCAAGAGCACTTAAAAACGCAATGTCTTAGAAAACGCAAGCCTAGATATTAAAACACTAAAGAGAATAAAGCAATTAGCTGTAAGTAGTTATATAACAAAGTCTAGTATAAAGAGAATAGTAAGAAGAGACAAGTAATCTAATACTTGCCTCTACTATATTAAAAAGTTTTGCACTCTAACAAATAAGAACACCTTTACTAGAAAGTATTTCTATATCTACAATTTGTATAGTAATTAATACTTTAATTGCAATACTTATGTGTACCTACTAGCGTATAGATTAATCCTTGTTATTCTTTATACATTGTTCTAACTTAAAGTATAGTTTAATAGCAATCTTAAATAAAGCGTAAGTACTAATTAATGCATTCTTTGCAAAGTTACTGTAGCCTAGAATCCTAGTATATTTAATTTTTCTATTTAATTATTTTATCTTAATATGTATTTTATAATAAGTAGGTTAATTGCTGTAACGCACTTCTTAAGATTGTTAACACTATTTTACGCAAGATTAATAGTTAAGGCAAGTAATCTGCTTTAAAGAAGAAATCTTAAAAAAATAAGTATTAACCTACTCTAAGCAATTAGGATAGCAACTTATCTAAGAGAGGTATTATTATTATAGATACTCTAACTCCTTGCGTAACTGTCTTGCCTTAAAAGACACCTAATTAGTCTGTGCCTACTGTTATTACTTAAGCTTTGGCTTAAGCTCTGCCTGCTCTAATTACTACTCCTAATACAATTATGCCTCTATCCTTAATTGCGCCTATAACTGCTTGTTAATTAAGTCTTGCTATTCTGCCTACTTAATTAGTAATGTTAACTAAGTCTCTAAAAGTTAATTAAGATAAGGCTTATAAGCTATTCTGCAAAATACTTAATATAAGGAAACACCTTGTAATTATATATAGAGTTAGAGAGGATAAGGTAATCTACCTTCTAAACACTAGATATCTATTTAAGGTATTTTTACTTAAGAGTAAGTTTTACCTAGGGCTTTGCGTATTAGATTACTTTAGTAATCCTAAATTACTTTCTTAAGATTATTAGGCAGTTTTATAGGGTAGATTACATGTTATTGCTAGTGTAAGTAACAATCCTCCTACTTACTTAAAGTTGCAGGTAAGTATTCCTATTACTAATAGTAAACAGCATACTAATCTAATTAGTAAGTCTAGTAGAGTTATTAGCCTAGTTTCTTTAATTAAGGTCTCTACCTATACTTCTTCTACAGTTTCTTTAATTACTACAAGAGTAACTGCACTAGTTAGTCTAGATAAAAAAGAACTAGAGTAGTTACTTAAAAGACGCTAACAAAAAATAATTATAAAGTAAGGTAACGCTACCCTAATCTGCAGATTAGAAGATACTAAGTTACAATCTGTTTTTAAGCAAGATTTTAATAGTAATATAATTATTAATAACTTTTCTATTACTGCTACTACTATTAATTAAGGTAGTAGCTTTTAGCTGTTCTATGTAGCTGCTACTATATTAATAGCTAGCAACCTGCAGCTGTTCTAACATATTCTTGCAGTGCTGTCTCTTAAATAGCGCAAACAGCTTTTATTTAAGTCTGATCCTAAGGTTATTTCTAAGCGTAAGGTTATTTATTATTATTTAGAAACTACTATTGCGTTGCTTAAGCTATTAGTTAATTGCTTAATTAATAGTAAGTAAGAGACGTACTTTGCTTAATCTAAGTTGTATATTCCTTAATTACTTAGTTATAGTAGGTTTTTAATTGCGCTAATCCTAGGATTTAATAGTAATTACTTTTCTGGCTGCAGTATTTATCGCTTTATACCTGAGGTTATAATTTGTAAGTATTAGTTTAATTAGTTAGCTAACAACAGAGATTTAGCTAATTAACGTTAAGAGTTTTATAAGGCTATATACTCTACTTGTCCTGTTAATTATGCTGCTAACGCTTGTTTAGTATTTTATAATCTTTCTACTCCTAATTAGGCAGAGCGCCTAAAAATACTTATAGGGAGCAGGCAGTAGCTTATTCCTGTTCTAAATAATATTTAGAGCAAGATATTTAATCTTTAAGATAGCGTTTGTTGCAGTATAATAGCGATTAAGAAGAAGCTTAATTACATCTACAAGGTTCTTTAAGACTAGCAGGATTTCTTAGGTTAATTAATAGAGGGATAGATTATTAAGATGTTAGATAAGAATTTCTTTCTTTAATTATTCTATTAAGCTAGTAGAGAAGAATAGAAGAACTATAGAGGTGCTATAGGGCCTACTATATAGTATGTTAAGAGAGGAACTTTTTGTGCTTAGAAAGAAGCTTACTTTTTACCTAGACTATAGCTTTATACAGGTAAGCTAGTTAAGCGCCTCTGCACTAGTCCTATTTGTAAAGAAGCTAGAGAGGGGCCTTTAGTTCTGTATAGACTACTAGGCCCTTTACGCAATTATAAGGAAAGACTAATACCTGCTTCTACTTATCTAGGAGACCTTAGCCGAGATTGCTAAGGCTAAATAGTTTACTAAAGTAGATATTATCTAGGTATTCTTTAAGATTAGGATTGCTAAAGAAGATAAATAGAAAACAGTCTTCTAGACGCACTTTAGCCTCTATAAGTAGCTTATAACACCTTTTAGACTTGCAAACACTCTAAGTATATTTTAGAGATATATTAATTAGACACTAAGAGAACACTTGGATAACCTATGTTTAGCCTATATAGACAACGTGTTAATATACATAAGTAGGTCTAAGGCATACTATAAGTAAAAAGTAAAGCTAGTAATCTAGAAACTTAGTATAGTAAAGTTATACCTAGATGTAAAGAAAAGTAAGTTTAGCGTAAAAAAGACTAAATACCTTAGATTTATTATTAAAGCTAGGAAAGAAATAAGTATAGACTCTAAGAAAGTAGACGCTATACGTTTCTAAAAAACCCCTAAAATAGTTAAAGAAGTCTAGAGTTTTGTTAGCTTTGCTAACTTCTACTAGTAGTTGATAAAAGGCTTCTTAGAGCTAGCTACTCTACTAACTAGGCTTACTAGGAAAAGCGTAGCCTTTAACTAGAGGCCTAAACAACAGATATTATTTAAAAAGCTAAAAGAAGCTTTTTAGTAGAACTATCCCTAGTAAACTTTAATGTAGAACTAGAAATAATAGTAAAATGCAACGCCTTAGAGTAGTTAACCAAGAAGGTATTGTCTTAATATAGTAGGAACAGACGCCTCTAGGCTGTAGCTTACTACTTAGTAAAGAACACAGCTATAGAAGCTAACTATACTATCTATAACAAAAAGCTATTAGCTATAGTTAAGTGCTTAGAGTAGTAAAGAACTAAACTTTAGAGAGTAAGATATTTTACTATGCTTACAGACTATAAGAACCTAGAGTACTTTACTACTATATAGCTACTAATAGAAAGATATATCTACTAGATAGAGTTTCTTAGCACGTTTAATATTAAATTCTAATACTACTTAGGAAACATTAATAGCAGAGTAGATACTTTTTCTAAAAAAGACTAAGATCTTCCTTAAGGAAGAGCAGACGCGTAGGTGTAATTCTAGACTTTCTAATTATTTACTTCTACTCTAGAAACTAAGAATAAGAAAGACCTAGTACTTACTACTTTCTTTGCAGCTTAGTAGAAGGATACACTATAATAGGAGGAGAAAGAAATAGAGTAGCTCTAAAATGTGCTTGCAAATAAAGATACTGCGTTAAGAGAGAAAAACATTACTTAAAACTAAAATACTAAGGAGTACTGTATAGCTAGTAAAGAAGCGCTCTAAAACGTGCTTATAGACAAAGATACTGTATAAAAAAAACATTACTTATAACTAAGGTACTAAGAAGCTTACTATAGTAGGAAATATTCTAGATACTACTAAAGAAACTATAGTGCTATGTACAACTACGCCTAGGTAAAGTCCTTATATAAATAAGCTCTCTAAAGAATTAATAGAGCCTACAATTAGAGAGTTATAGAAATAGGCTGCCTATATAGATAAAGCCTACTAAGTAGTAGTTAACGCTGTTAGAATAGAATAATAGAAATTCCTTCTCTATTTAAGCCTAAAAGTATCCTTATTGGAGTATACCTTAGATAACCTAGAACGCCTACTCTATAGGAAATGTAAGTAGGTGCTAGAATATATAAACCTATAAACCTATATTATCTCTAAAGCGTATAATTCCCTAATTACTAGATACCTAAGCAAGGAAAATATATATACAACCTTAGTAAGAGACTACTTCTAGCCTAGAATATCCTTAAGTATTTAGTAGTTTATCTAAAACTGTATAGTGTGTAGTAAGATAAAGCTATAAACAGAACTTAAATAAAAACTACTACGCCTACCTCTTCTTCTAGACTAAATATAGAAGAAGTTATTAGTAGACTTTATTATAGGCCTTTTGCTAAGTAATAGAATGCTACACCTTATAGTAGTTACTAACTAGCTAAGTAAAAATATAGTACTTATACCTATACTAGACCTAGAAGTTCTTACTATAGTTAAGGCATTTATTAAACAGGCAGTTACATACTACTAGCTCCTAGACGCTATAGTGTCTAACAGAAGGTTATAGTTTATAAGTAAATTCTAGTCTTTACTCTATAATAAGCTTAGAATATAAAGAAAAGTCTTAATAGTATACTACTCCTAGATAGATAGTACTACAGAATAAACAAATAGGATAGTAAAAGCCTACTTAAGGGCCTTTATAAACTAGGACTAGTTAAACTAGGCTGCTCTATGCCTACTAGTACAAATTGCTATAGCTAGACAAAGTACAGCGTCTATAGGCGTTAGTCTATTCTTCCTTTAGTATAGGTACAACACAGACCCTATTTAGTTAGACCTAAAATAGACTATAGAGAACTAGCACTAGTCTAGTATTAATAAGAGAGCTACTGCTAAAGCAATAGTAACTAAGATAAAAGAGATAATAGACTACGTATAAGCAAAGATAGTAGAAGCATAATAGAAATAGAAATACTAGGCTAACTATTATAGATAAGAAGCTCTAGAACTCTATATAGGGGACAAAGTATAGCTCTAGTATAGTTACTTTATATTTAACAAAAGACCTTTAAAGAAGCTAGATTAGAAGAATAAGAAATACACAGTTAAGAAGATTATTTTACCCTATATTATAGAACTAAGCGTACCCTCTAGAGTGCACCTAAGATTCTACGTTAACTGCCTCTAGCTTAATATAAGGAATCTGCTTCTATACTAAGAGTCTAATAACTAGTAACTAGAAGTAATAATAGAGAATAAAGATAAAGCTAATAACAAGTACTTTATTAACTATATTCTTGCAAAATAATAAAAGAAGAAAGGGTAAGGTATATAGCTATAGTACCTAGTAAAATAGGTAAGGTACGCAGAACTAATATAGGAACTGCAAGTAAATGTTACTAATACTATAGCCTTTACTAAGTAGCTAGACAAAACTAAGATAGAATAAGACTTAGATAGGCTGTTAGTAAAGTGCCTACTTATCCTAACTACCAAATAAAATATACTAGTATAGAAAGAGGAAAGGAGGGAAACTATAGGTACGTAAGATAAGTATTAGAATAAATAACAGCGCTATATATAAGAAAGATTAGTAAAAAAAGAGCTAAACCTAGAATAAGTATAAGTAGAACCTAAGTTACTAAAAATAATATAGTAGCGCACTTAGTTACGTTAGGAACAATACCTAACGCTAAGAAGTAACTAATAGAAGAAATGTAAAGATACTATAATAGACAGGACCTAAGAACAAGAGCCCTAAAGTTAGAGAGTAGAAAGAGAAAAGAATACTTATATCTATTCTATTAGCTAACCTGTAACTACTCTAACTAGTTAATAGCTAGAATATAGCTAGTAGTTAAAGAGTCCCTAGAACTAGATATAAAGAACCTAAATACTAAACGTAAGAACTAAAGCAACAGTCCTACTAGCTATCTAGAATAACCTAGAAACAAAGACGAAGGAGCCTAGAAGCCTAACACTAATAGATTATTAGCCAAGGAGTATAAGAAGGAGAGCCTAGATTAACTCTAGAGCCCTAGCTACTTAAGCTAGGCAATAGCCAGCTAAGACGTAGCGTAACATAAACATCTAAAGGGCCTAAGAGAACCTAAGAAGAAGGTATAGAACTCTAATACTTAGACTGCGCTAGACTATAAGAGCTAGTAAGAATAATAGCGTCTATAGAAGAAGTAGAGCTATAAGAACCTATAAGCCTAATATATAAAGCGCAATATCTACTCCAATATATAAGTATATTAAAGAATATAAGACTAGTTTTATAAAGTCTAGACTTAGTAATAAGAAGAAGGTAGTAACTATAATAGAAAGTCTATTACTATAAAAACTACCTACAGGCGCTATATAGAAGCTATAGTAAGACTACTATATACTAGAGCCTACCTCTTTACTATTAGAGGGCGTAACAGTTACTATTACTAAATAGTTAGTCTCTGCCTATACCTTTGCGTTATACGTAGGCTTCTTATAGATATTAGACTCTATTATATTAAGGTAATAGAGCAGCCTATTAGTAGTCTAGAGAGTATAACTAACGTAAGAAATCTAGAAGCCTATACTAGAGATCTGTATATTGTACTCTTTAGCCTAACTAAGTGTAAGTAAAATACTGTTAGGAAAATTTAAGATTAATCTAATCGGCCTAATTACTGCGACCCGCAGCGGCCCAATAGCGATACTGTCTACTAGACAATTTGCCAAAGTTGCCCTACTCACATCTGGTTGCTAGCAACCTAACAGTAACCTAACAGCAAGTTAGCTATGTTGCCTGTGTCGCTAGTGTCGCTAGTGTTGCCAATGTTGCTAATTTTACTTACGTAACTGTATTACTGTATATTTCAGATTACGTAATTGTTTTAAAATCTCAAAATATAGAGCAGAATCTCCTCTTTAAAATACACTATTCAGAATTTTAATAGCTAGTCTATTTATTGAGATATAGCGCGTTAAAGTTATAAACTTTTTTAAAAAAACTGTAAAGTACGTTCAACACAATAGATCTTAACGCCTACACTATAATATGTTAAAATAAAATGGTCTTAGAGTAAAATCTACACTTTAGTTACTATTTCTTTAAAAAAAAATATAATATATTATCTAGTTAAAGTGCTAGAGCTTTAGCGAAAACAAGCCTTAGCAAAGAACATTAAAAAGTTACAAACTTTACTACTGTGCATCTTAACAACAAGAGCAGCTATAAGAAATCTAAAAAGTACGTTTTAAAGAGAAAATTAAGCTCTATATTTTTGGTTTTTAGGATAATAACATAATAGCGCGGGTGGGGCAGGTGGGTCCAGTAGATCAGGCAGATTAATTTGAGCGTTTTAGTCTAATTAGGCAGCTAGAACAAATAGGGGACCCTAGGGACAGTTGAGTACAGTTAAGAACTGTCTGGTTAACTGTTCTAATAGTGTCGCTAATGTTGCGGATGTTACTAACGTTGTGTTTTCCTAACGACACAAAAATACTATAAGAAAACAAATTCTAATAGAAAAAAAAATTTAGAAAGAGCTTATGTTAGTATAGAGCTACTGTACACTACTACTAATATTAAGCTTATAAATAATAGTGTCCTGCTTAACAAGGAGCTGCTAGAAAAGCTAGTAGATGTCTAGTAGAATATTAACCTTAGTAACCTTGCGCGTTAGACCCTAGTAGCTAGACTTGTTACTACTATAAAACTTTACCTAAGCAGCCCTAAGCTTATTAATAAAGCTAAACTAGAGACTAGAGATTATATACTACGTTAACAGCTACTTTACTTTAAAATTATAAGTAAGTGTATTATAAAGTAAAATAACTACATTAGGAAAATACAACGTTAGCAACATCTGCAACATTAGTAACACTGTTAACACAACTGTACTGCTAGCTACCAGACAGTTCTTGACTGTGCTTAACTGTCCCTAGGGTCCCCTATTTGTTCTGGCTGCCTAATTAGACAAAAACGCCCAAATTAATCCACCTAATCTACTAGACCCACCTGCCCCACCCGCGCGATTACGTAATTATTCTAAAAACCCAAAATATAGAGCTTAATTCCCTCTTTAAAACGCACTATTTAGAATTTTTATAGCTGCTCTAGTTGCTAAGATGCACAGCAGTAAAGTTTGTAACTTTTTAATGTTCTTTGCTAAGGCTTGTTTTTGCTAAAGCTCTAGCACTTTAACTAGATAATATATTATATTTTTTTTTAAAGAAATAGTAACTAAAGTGTAGATTTTACTCTAGGACTAATTTATATTAATATTTTATAGTGTAGGCGTTAAGATCTATTGTGTTGAACGTACTTTAAAGTTTTTTTAAAAAAGTTTATAACTTTAACGCGCTATATCTCAATAACTAGAGTAGCTAAAAAAAATCTAAATAGTGCATTTTAAAGAAGGAATTCCGCTCTATATTTTGTATTTTTAGGTTACTTACGTAATCATGAAAATACAGCAATACAGTCACGTGAGTAAAATTGGCAACATTAGCAACACTAGCGACACTAGCGACACTAGCGACACTGTTGGGTCGCTAGCAACTTGCTAGCAACTAGAAGTAAGTAGGGCGACTTTAGCAAATTGTCTAGTAGACAGTATTGCTGTTAGGCCGCCGCGGGTCGCGGCGATTAGGCTGACTAGATTAATCTTAAATTTTCCTAACGTATAATCTTAAAGTAATTGTAAATCTAGAAAGTTATTAGAATTAACTAGATAAGTAAGAGAATATAGTAGTTAACTTATAGGCCTATACGTAGTGTATATATCCTTATACTAAGCGTAGGTACTCTTAGTATAAGTAATCTTGCACTTAGACTTATTACCTTTAAGCTAAGTAATAGTATAGCCTAAATAATATAGTAGGCTAAGCTTAGCCTTAATAATAATATTAGGTCTATTCTATTACTAGTTAGTAATATGCTTAGACTTAGCTTAGCGCGTTAGATAAACACTTATAGTAGAAGAGTTAATAGTATAACGCTTAGCAGAAGAGCTGTAAGAAGTATAGAAACTTAGTATAGTTGTAGTTTACTATTCTTCTTTAGTACAAATATAATTAGGTATCTGGCTAGTAATTCTAATACTTAAATAAAACCTTTCTTTAGGTTTACTTAGATATACTCTTAGAGTGCTTCTAGCTCTTTTTCTAATAATCTATAGATTAGTCTAAAGGTTAGCCTTTTTTCTTTTTCTAAGACAATCTTATAGTTCTACTCCTAATGCTTAGGTAGTGCTTTTAGACTTGTTTCTTCTAAGAATAGTTTCTTAAACTTTTTGTATTCTTTAGGTATATTAGAAGTTATACGTTTCTCTAAAACTTGTAACATATTAGTATTTTTTTCTTAATTATCTAAGTTAACTAGTTGTGTCTTTAACTGCGTCTTAGTTAAAGTAATATTATTAATTATCTTCTTATCTACTATTAAACGCTGCTAATACGTAGGCTTAGAATTTGTTGTATTATTGTAATTTCTTAGAGAAATAGATCTCTTCTCTTAGTCTATCTGTAGGCTATTCTTTCTAAACTATAGAAGTCTTAAAATAATGTTATAGGCAGCTAATCTAAAGACGTCTAGATATATTTTCTATTTGGTTCCTTAGATATTAAGTTCTATAGTAGTCTTATATCTAATAAGTAACTTATTAGGCATCTACTCTCTATTTGCAATATAAAGTTTATATAATTGTTATTTCTAGTAAGGTTAAAGCCTAGCTCTTAACAAGGTATTGCCTAAAATATAGTTTACTTGTAATTTTAAATTTAGAAGTGCCTTTATTCTTTTTTTATTAACTCTTACTGTAAGTTTAATAAGCTTAGCAGAGTTAATTGCGTTACAGCTCTAGGTCTCTTTTTAGAGTCTAGAGTTAACTCTCAAAAAGACTTATTCTTTTTATATCTATTAGCTTCTTTATTATTATAGTACTTCTTACACTCTAGTTATAAGCAGAACTACTAGGTGTAGTTTATACAGCTGCTGTTAACAAGCATTCTATTAAATATACTTTCTTCCTCTAATACGTTAAAAAAACTTTCTATATTTTGTTTATTATATAGGTAATTTGTGTAAGTATCTTTTAGGTAATTATACTACTAGTACTTACAAGGTTTCTTCTGCTAAGAAAAGTATTAGTTAATTTTACTACTATAATGTATTAGGTAGTAGTTGCTATTATACGCTGTCTATAATAGAAGTCTATATTTTAGATTACAAGAATTCTGTAGGCATCTGTCTATAAGCAGGACTTAATGCAATTTGTTTGCCTTTCTATGTTAGTACTTTACAGGCATAGAGTTTAGTACTAATACTTACCTATTGTTAGTGTAGTATATCTGCTTTATATATTAGTTATAGTACGTCTTATATAGTCTGTTTGCGTCTGTCTTTTAATATAGTTCTTTAACTGTTATATTCTAGCGCACTAGTTTAGGGCTAGCTAGTACTAAATATATATCTAGCTTGTCTAGTATAAGTTCTTAGTCTTTTTAGATATTATAGACTCTTGTAGTCTCTTGTTAGTTCTATATTCTATAGATTCTGTTTTCTAAGTGTAGCAATTGTTTCTTCTTTGTAACTTTATTTATATTTAGAAAGTCCTTGTATATCTAAAGGGTATAATATACTTATAGAAGTTAGTAATATTATTCTATATATTCTTAGTTAACTTTGTTAGTTTAGTTATACTAGTTGTAAATATTTTGTTATGTTTAAGGTAGAAGTAGTTCTATCTATTAGAATTATTTAATATTACAGTCTTGTTTCTAGTTGTATAATAATACAGCGTTAGTTAAGACCTAGTTATTAGATAATGTAGTAGGAGTGTCTTTTGTCTATTTTACTATTAATAGTCTATTAGTTATTTAGACAATACGTTAATTATTAATTACAATCTATTCTTTAACGTCTTTTTTAAAAGCGTTAGTTAACACGTTAAGCTAGCGTATAACTTTGTTCTTAAAGTAACAGTTTTACGTATAGTGTCTAACCTTATTATAGTTATAACAGGTAATCTTGTTCTTGTTAAGCTTATCTTTTAGTAGTTGTTTCTTTAAGTAACTTTTCTGTTCTAAGCCTTTGTTAAAGTTGTCTAAGTGCATAGCTTTAGGTCTATACTTTAAGTATACTCTTAGTAGGCGTAGTTAATAAGTTTCTTGTCTTAAGTAGTAGCGCTATTATCCTTTGTTTAGTTATATTTCTTTCTAATATATTTTATTTAGGCGCAATCCTTTGTGTCCTTATAGTAGACGCAAAAAGTATAACTTATCTTTAAGTGCTAATTTATAGAGTTTATTATCTAAGTAAATAGCTTTATTCTAAAGTTCTTTAAGAGTAGTAATATATATTCTGCTGCGTATAAGTTTAGCTTATATAGCAGCCTTAAGGCCTTGCTTGTATATACACATTAGAGCAGTGTTGTCTTACTAGATTTGTTTAGCATATTATTAAAAAACATTAGTATAGTTAGCAGCTAATTAGGTTTGTTTTAGACTATAGATTTTTTGTTCTGCAATTACAGATTCTTTAAGAAATAAAAAGATCTACTGCAAGCGTGTCTTAAACGTCTACTAGTCTTTTACAAGGTTAGTGTTATCTGCGTCTATAATATTATTATCTATATACTTCTAAATAATTAGAAGTACCTATTTTTTAGTATTACCTTTTATATAAGTTATAGTAAGAATAACTTTGTTATTATTTTTAATCCTATCTTCTTCTATGTAGAAGTGCCTATTAAACTAAAGGATCTAGGTCTTAAGTTTATTATAGTCTCTATAGTAGAGATTAGGCTTGTTAACCTTAAGTCTAAGTTATCTTACTTAGGAATGCTTAGGTATATCTATTACAATATTACTGCTTATTATAAAAGTGTTTAAAGTGTTAAGACTGTTAGTCTAGTAGCAAATAATAAAAATACTAGTATAGACTAGAAGTATAGCTAAAGTTAGTTTTTACAGATAGGTGTAGAGTTACTTTAGATACAGAGAGTATTGTTACTAAGACAGTAAAGGCTAGAGCTTTTTAAAAAGAGTAATAATAGTTAAATAGCTAGTTACTAACTTAAGCGTCTGTAACATAAGTTAAATACAATAATCTATAAGAGTCTATTATAGTTCTTATATACTTAGTCTTTCTTACAGTTCTTATTATTCTTAATTATTATTGCAGATTCTTATAGTTTCTTGTTGCAAGAAACAGTAAGGCTAAATAAGACTAATAAGAAGGTTACGTAACATACTTAGCGTAATATATTCCTGCACTAGGTCTAAGTCTTGCAACCTGTTCTCTTGTTTATTTATAACGTTCTGTGTTTTCTATTAAAGGTTTGTAACAGTTACTTAGTATAATTAGTTACTTAGTATAATTAGTTACTTAGTATAATTAGTTACTTAGTATAATTAGTTACTTAGTATAATTAGTTACTTAGTATAATTAGTTACTTAGTATAATTAGTTACTTAGTATAATTAGTTACTTAGTAATACTAATTAAACTTATTAACAAAGTATTTCTTTTATATATAGATAAGATAATAAAACTTTATAGCTTATTATATTTAACTTAGTATTTATACTCTTATATAGCTTTCTCTAGTACTAAGATTAATCTACACTACTTAGTTACCTCTCTTAATCTTTAGGTAGTTTACCTCTTATTAGCCTAAGAACTCTTTCTTACTTATTAAGCAGTTTGCCTCTTAATAAGATAAAGAACCTCTTCTATCTATTGTCCTTACTTATCCTAGAAAACTAGCTATAGAGCCTAGAACACTAGAGATATTCTCTCTACTTCTAAGGCCTTAATAGTATAGTAGAGAGCTAAAGAGGTTAAGCTCTTAGGCTAGTACAAATAGTAAAAACTAAGTTACAGCCTAGAAAAGATACTAGTAGAGCTTAGCTTACTTTAAAAAACGCTTATATATATACTTGTAATCTGTATAAGCTATAGAGACTTTAAATAGTACTACTTAAAACTCTACTATAAAGATATAAACGTCTGCTACTTATATAAACGCTCTAAGTCGCTAGACTATATTGTTTACTACTAAAAAACTTGTGCCTTATTTAATAAATAGCTAATATAGCCCTCTGCGCCTTCTGCCTTAAGACTAAAAGAATTACAATACCTCTTAGTGCTACTAAGTTACCTAAAGAACTTTAAAGCCTTACTTTAGATTAGTAATTTTTTCTTAATAATCTGCACTTACTAATTAGAGTAACTACTTCTAATCTAGTATTAACGTATAGAAATAGATAGTACACTACCTACCTATATTACTATAGAACTCTTACTACGTACCTCTTCTTATCTTATTCTAATACGCTTTACTACTCTCTACTTATATATTCTTATACTTTGTTTTTTATTCTTTATTCTTACATACTAAAATAAGCTATAATAGGCTTCTAGCGCAATATGTACTTTTTTCTTTTAAATCTTACTTAATAGCTTTAACACACGTAGGGTTTCTTTACTAGGTAGAAGAACGCTACTAGATTATACTTGTATCCTATAGAATAGGCACGTTCCAGCAGTGTTGCTATACTATAAGCCTAGAGCTGTACCCGTCTTAAAGTATCCTTTGGAAGGTTATAAACAGACGTTAAACAACTTTAATTAATCAATCAATTGCGTACGCTAAAAAAACTTCTGGGCGGTCGTTAGATTAATACCAAGCTTCTGTAAGATCTCCGTCTATCCCAGGTTGAGTAATAACTTCAACTCCAGGCTGGTAAATGGGTTGTCTCCACTTTTAAATCTAGTAGAGTTGAGGCTTAGTTTTCTATTACAATTTTATAGATCTAGATAGCCGCTTTATGACTGTTCAAAAATTTCCCGATTTGGACTAGTATTGACGAAGTTATGGGGCAACCCACCAATTGGGTTGGGTTGGGGTACCCACCTGTCATTTTAGCGTTATCTTAGCGAATACTAGTCCGTTTTAGGCAATTTTTACGTCTGTGCGTAGCCCTATTGTGAGGCTATAAAATGGCCTACTAACATTTTTTCTAGCACTAATATTGCTTAAGCTATTAAGGAGAAACCAATTGCCCTAGTTGGGTACTCATTTACCACCGACTGTAATAGTCAGAGTCCAATAATAATTGCACGAATAGAAAGAGGAAGGTCTACAGACTTTAAATTCTTTATTTAGCAGCGTTTAGATATGTAGTTGTAGAGTTATAAATCTATACAGATTTGATATACTATGGTGTTGTAACATCTTGAACTTCGGCACTTCCCGCGCACGGGCCATTTTTCACGTGACTGAAAGTCGACTGGGCACCGGGTGGTATGATTCGGACTTTAATGGATGCATGGCATCAGGAGGCTGTATGATAAACTCGCCATTTCCTTAAGGAGGCAATGATGAAACCACTGGTTTTAACGTAATCAATATTAACAGCTTCATGGTAGTGACGTTTGATTACATGTTAGCTTGTACAGTACAAGCAAAGCAGCTTTGGAGCGGGGTAGGGTTTCTTGGACGTGCTGCTTGCGATAAATACAGCAAGTTTGACTGCAAACAGAAACCTAAAAATCTAGCTACTTGAGAGAGGCGTGAGAGTTATCGTGTAAATCAAAAGAGGTATCTGGATACGCGCAAGGAGCGCATTCTGATCTCCGCTCCATGGAGCCATGGCGTTGCTCGGGCCATGATTGTCTCTTGCGAAGTCTCGACACCTGATCCGTGGCATAGTAAACCTTGCCTGCAATTCGACATAGATTGAAAATGCCGTTTGAGTCGCCGTCTTCGGCCACGGATAATCACTAGTTTTGCTTCCAGCTAATACATAGGCTCTTATTCACATATTAGCTTACTATATATAACTAGTTACAAAACGTATACCAGCTGCACCGCCAATAATAATCCCCAGCAACAGCACTATGAACAAATGCAGAGCCGTAATCTTCTGATTTGTTTGCAACCCGCTCTCTGCCTTCTGGCCCGCCTTGCCAACCATCTTCTTGAGCGGCTTGACAGCATTCTTCTGGGCGAACTCATGGCCCCTCTTCATCCCCGGCAAGCCATCAATACTAAGCTGCGACTTCCATGCCCAATACCTATCCATACTCTCCTTATCGTCACCCGCTTGGAACTTGGCTTCCTTCTTCGCGAAAAAGTCGTCCAAGATCGGTCGATGGCCCATGAAGTCGTAGTACGGCACACTGAAACCGCAACTCGTCGCGCACTGATCGATTTCGACTTGAATGATGCTGCGGGATCCAGGCTTAAGCTGGACTTTGTGTTCTTGGACGAACGCGTCGAAGGCGGGTGTGCCGTTTTCAAGCGCAGTGCCTTTGCCCCAAAGGCGCACGATCCGCGGGGGGCCTGTAAAGGCCATGAACATGACGCAGATGCGGGCGTTGCCAGGCTCGTGGAGGTGCGCGTGGGTTTCGATGCCGGAGCCGGTGAGGTCCATGTACCAGAATAAGGTGGGCGAGAGGATGCCGTAGTTTTTGCCGCCTTTGGGAGAGATGTTGATGTGCCCGTCGCCGGAGAGGGGAGCCGTGCCGCTGGGATATGTGAGTTGTTCGAGGAGAGAGGGGGAGGAAGGCTGAGGTCTTACACCCAGAGCATTTGCTGCTCCATGATCCATGGTCGTAAAGAATCGGGTATCGTCTCGTAGAAGACACCCATTCTGAAGTCGTGGGAAAAAGAGGTGCTTGTAAGTCTAGTAAAGATGGTCAGCGTGATAATGTAAATTTCCTTTCGACAAGTGCGCGGCCGATAACGGAGACCTGATCACGCGCGCATTGATGTTGACAAGTTCTTATTGCTTTTGAATAATGTTCAGGATGCAACTCGTGTATGTTCACCCTGTTCAAGTGGGACGATTCGCCGACGGTGTTTGGATCGCTAGCGCACAGTGTAGTGGGGGCGGGGAAGTTTGGGGAAGTGCCTCGGATACGGGTCGCTAGTGTCTCATTGGCTGCGTGATTGCATAGACTAATGAATTCCGAAACCTTGTACGCCTTTATGACTGGTATCCGACACCAACCTCGCCAGGGAAACTGCCCCAAAAGTCGTGTGTAGCATTCATCGTCGTCTCCTCCATGCCTGCCGAAAAGTCAAAAGCATCCATGTTGAATGTTTCGTCGGCCTCGAGTGGGGGTACTGCATTGGGAGTATTCCAAGCCAACGCGTTGGAGTGTGCAGTCGGTATTGGGGCTGTTGTGGGTGGCGTGATCAGATTGTGGTCGAGATGAAGTGCCATGGGCTTTGTCTGAGAGGTGTTAGCAAGGATGAAGTTGCGGTGGGTGAAGGACCTACCTCGCGTGAGGACAAGGTTGGTGAGATGCTAGATGCGGCTGGCGAAGTGTCCATTGCATTTGCAGAGTCTGCTGGCTTTTGCACTGGGGATGGCTGCAGGGCGCCATAGTCTATCATGGCGCGGCGCAATGCCTGCCGCTCTTCGGGCGAGGCTGGAGCGTCTTGTCCAAGAGCAGAGCGATAGTATGCCTGCATGCGCTTGATGGTCTCGAACTGCGGATTGTTAGACTTGCAACTTGGAGCAGATGATTCTCAACCGACCCAAGTCGCGGCCATTGGCCATTGCGTCTTCATTTCCTTCAGAAAGGTGCAGCCGTTGATGACACACTTCCTCGCCTTTTCGCGCAGCCGCGGATCGTCCTCGTTGTTCGGGAAGTTGAAGCAATACAGCATCACGCCGACCGCTGTGTAGATGGTGAAGCCGATCCAGGGGACCAGTCCGCGAAGGAAGTAGACGCCAAAGGTGCGCATCTCGTCGAGCATGTCCAGGACCATAATCGACTCGTTGAAGAGCTCTGTGCGGCACGTCTTCTGCCAGCTCTTCCACATGTCCCTGTGCTCGTCGTACGAGCTCGGTGTCTCGTCGGCGCCCACGCCGTTCTGCTGCGGCCCGAGCACAGGCAGGTAGGCACGGTGCAGGAACATGTAGCTCATGAAGTGGATGCAGTGCATGTACGAGTATGCCTGGCCCTGGTCGACGGCATTGTGGCTGTGAAGGGCGAACATGTCGTACTGCAGTCGCTGGGGGAGGCTCTTCTTCCAGCGCTCCAGCTCGTAGACCAGCTGCTGGAACTGCGATGCGGGCGACCACGGCAGCTCGGTTTTGAAGTCGTCCGAGCACGCCCAGCGCGCGACCTTGCCCCACACGTTGGCGGCTCTCAGGCTGTATCCGATGATGCCGATGTCGCCCAGGGGTAGCGCGACCGACGGCATGCGCACGCTGCTGTCGAGCTGCTGGGTGCACGCGGCCTCGCCGAACACGAAGGTCTCGCGCTCGCAGGGCAGCTGGATGGCCATGTCGGCGGCCGTCAGCGAGCGCTTGCGGCCCTTTCCGCCGCTCAGCAGCGAGTCCATCAGGAAGCACGTCCAGGCGGTGCGGCGGCGGACCTCGGCCTCGATGAACTCGTCGCGCGTGGGCATGCGGTTGCGCGGCACCGTGAGCTCCTGCGTCAGGCCCATGACCTCGACCAGGCGGATGGCCATGCCCAGGTAGATCCACGCGCGCCGCCCGTTGCCCGCGCCCCAGTCGTGGCCCGTGAGCATCAGCAGCGCCTGCACGCGGCTGATGCTGGGCTTCTCGAGGTCCGCCTGCAGCATCTGGCGGGCGTGGGCGGCGTAGGCGTTGCTGGCCGCCGTCTGCGTCGCGAACGGCGGCGGGGGGTCGTTGACGAAGCTGCCCGGCGCGTGTCAGCTTGCCGTCGTCGAGCGTGCGTCACGGGGTCTCGGTGCCACACATGGCCGTCGCCATACCGGATCGCCAGCGCCAGCATCGCCCAGGCCATCCACGGCTCCAGCGTGCGGTCGCGGATGCGCAGCAGCAGCGTCGGCGTGTGGTGGAAGCTCCATTTGTACGAGCAGCGCAGGTAGCTGTTCTTGACCTCGTCCGTGAGCAGCTCGAAGGCGTCCACGCCGTCGAGCTGTTGCGCTGCCGAGGGCGTCGGCGAGGGCGCGGGCGCGGGCGCGGGCTGCGTGTCGCCGCTGATGTCGCTCGGCACGTGAGCATCAGTTTGCACGACTTGTTGAGACAAGGACACGCGCGGTCGTTTGGGTTGTCTATGCAGGCTGGAGGTGCCTGGCTGTGGGTAGACACAGCCGCGCCCCGTCGTCTTGCATCGGTTACATGGCTGTCCGTCCTGGGCGTTGAGACATCGCTGCTTAGCTGACCGACAGGAAACGCATGCGACCGGATTGCGCATCTTGCGGTACTGGCCGTCGAGTATAATAATAATGGCTGCGAGGCGCTTCCCGCCTTCATCACGGGATGCTGACTGACCACGCGCTAGTGCTGATCAGGCTACGCCCCGGGCATCTGCCGAAGAGGCCCCATCACCTCGCGCTAGTCCCGATCGGGCTACACCCCGGACAACTGCCGAAGACGCCCCATCGTGCCGTCGACTCGACACGACTCATCAGCCATCTGCTCAAATCAAAACACTGTCTCGTTGGACAACGGCCTTGTTGCCTTACTCAACGAAAGCATGGCGAATCGATCCATTGTTCATTGTCTGCCGCTCCCCGGACGCCCAGCTCTTTGTTCCTTCGTTTGTTCCTTCGTTTGTTCCCCTCTTGGTCGCGCGTACAGCTATCAGCACCCTCATCTTCGTTCTGCTTTGCGTCGTTTCATTCATTTGCCCATCTTCGATATCTCATCCGGTCTGCAAGCTACACTAGTGTTCTGATTCCCGCACCATCCATACATATTTCGGCGAACGGACGCGACAGGTTTTAGTTCGCTCCCTGCGGTTCAACATGTCCGGCATCGCCCGGTCAGTCGCCGAAGCCAAACCACAACTCACTTCGGGAACTGCGCCTTTGTCTCAGCCACTTCAATTGACGAAGCGCAAGAGACCCGCTGTTTCAAAAGCTAGCTCTGACAGTGTAAGCTATACCAAGTCGATTCTGCATTACTCTCTGACATGCAACATTAGGAGCAGCACGATTCAGACGAGAATCGATCGGCCAAGAAAACGCGGCATCACCAAAGTGAGCATGACACAGAAGTAGGTAGACGGAAACTATACAGATGTTGAGGGACTAATGACATGCAGAAAATGGCGGAGCTGTTTCTCGCAAACGAAACCCGTCGTCGGAAGAGCTCTAGACTTTCACCTCTGACCGACCACGAGCAAGGAATCATTTTAAAGGAGTCGGGGAACTTGATCAGGAGATCTAAATATGGCATGACCTTCGAGAACATCAAGCAGAGCTCCAGATTATTGCGCATCGTCGCTCGAGACGTAGTGGCCGAGTCCGACAACAATCTATATGCCTCCGCACTCTTCGCCGCCCAGTACAGACGAGTATATGCTGAACTGAACTTGATACAAGCCTCTGTTGGATCTGGAAGAGACATGACTACACAGGAACTCAAGGCACTAGAGGGACCTATCAAACGTCTTCACCAGTATCTCCATCAGGATACGACTTGGCGTCACGTTCTGCGTCATCTAGGGCTTATGACAGAATCACTTGCTCTCGTTCGCAGCAAAATCCGGTCCTCATCGAATCTCTACCAACATGTACCTCTGGCAACTGCCACTGATGCTATCGAGAGATTACTGATGCCCACAGGTTGTCGCGAAGAGGACCTAGCCGCATCTCTTGATCCTCTGGAGCTTGCTCTGAAAGACAATCGAGATCTTCAGGCCAAGCTCACGCGCATAGGTGACGAATACAAGGCAATCATCAATACGAAGGAAGAAAAGCTCATTGATTACAACATCCGGCTGAACTCCAGAGCGGATCTCCCGGATGAGGGAACAGCACAGTCAGACATAGTTAGGGCGAAAGAGCTTGAAGTCGATCTCGCTGAAGAGAGAAAGGCTCGGCATCTTGCAGAGCAGAAGCTGAAGGACGACATCGCTGCCCTGTCGGCAAAACACAAAAATGAAATTGCCACATTGTCGGCAAAGTTCAAAGACGACATGGGCAAGGCAGCAGATCTATGCGAGGGAAAACTGGAAGAGCAATGGACAGTGAGGACAACCCAATTACAGCACAATTTTGAAAAAGAGGTCGCGAAGCTTCGTGCGTTACAGACTAAGCAGGCAGAGCCCAACAATGCAAGGCGTGCTGAATTGCGGGCGAAGCTGAAGCGCCACAACGCAGGCATTCAGACCTTGCGCAATCGGAAGCATGACGGCACGTTGGCCCTGACCACAGAGACAGAGATACCCTCCAAGCAGTCTTGTCTCGATGGTTTGGCCAAGATCTGGCGTGAGAACAGTATCACTCTTCTCCGCTTACTTCCACACGATCTTTTTAATGATCCCGACTTCGCTCTCGAATTCGAGGTCGAGACGACTGTGGCGGCCCAGGTATACATACTGACACTGGACCTGTGGGGATCCACACCTCAAGAACTTCTGAAGACTGGCTGGAGTCCGACTGCGCTTCATCGATTGATGTGCGGGTTGTTGCCGTACCAATCGGACACTTCGTTGTCGAGTCTAAGCTTGGCTGTCACTGACGTTTACCAAAGGTTGCAGGAAGCGGCGAACGACCTGAAGAAGTCGGCAAGACATGGAACGATGTTGGACCCTTCTCAAACAACGGACGATGGCTCGCACAGCATACAACCCTCTCAAGCCACCGTGAGCCTTGATCTAGATGCAACTTTGTTCGTTCCAGGACACGACGGTGCATCTTCGATTAATCATTCATCGAACTTCCGAGGCCCCAAAATAGTGATCACAGATGTCACACCACCGATGCCTTATATAGGTAGTTCACAAGGGTTACAGTCATCGTGTGACGATGATGTTGTCGCTCAAGGCGGTTTGCCGGGTAGCAACGTGGTGTATCCTGACCTTGACAGTCCGATGTCAATTTACCCAGATGCCGACTCGTATGTGCCGGCTCCAGCATCGTCAACGAAGTATGCTACAACTATCGACACCAACGTGCCTCCCTCTGGAACTACAGGCCGACCCGCTAAGCCATGCTGGGAGATGATGAAAAATGGCTCGTGTAGGTTCGGTGATGGATGCAGATTCAGCCACGGCCCAGTAGTAGTAGATTCAGCCCGCTCTAGTGGCGTAGGACACGGTCTAGTCATGGCTGATCGTGTGGACAAACGAGCATCGATCATTTGCCGGAATATCGAACAATTCGAGCAATGTAGAACCTCCGACTGTCCCTACAAACACCCTCCCGACACCCACTTGCCTGCAAGCGTACCTGTCCCCCTTGCTACTGTGCAGGACAGGCAGCAGCGACCCAGGAAGAAGGTGCCATGTCGAAATGAGCAGGATGGCGGACGATGCACGAGGAGCAATTGTCATTTCCAGCACCAGTATTCCTATGGGGCGGAACAAGATGACGCTATGCTCATCGACCATGCCTCTGGCAGCGCCTTTCAGGGTCAGCATGCACAGACGAGCCAGGGACACACAAACCGAAATCTGACAAAGCAATGTTTCAAGGAGATAGATGATGGCCGCTGCACGAAATCCAATTGCACGTACCACCACCAATTTTTACATGGTCCGCTAGATATTGGATCTAGTGCTGGCGATATGAACTCCAGTTACGGTGCATCTCAACGCCAGTATAACCCCCTGTTTGGAGGAGCAACACATTCACAGCGTAGCGTTGCGCCACCTACCGGCCCACACGCAGACCAAAATAACACGTTGGCAGGCAGAATGTCGTTCCCACCTGGTGACACGCGGAATGAGACTGTGCTTCATCAGGCTGGTCACGCGAATCTAAACAATGGATTCCAGCCTCATCAACAGCGCGGTGGAAGAGGCGGACGCGGGCATGAGCGGGGACGCGACAACCGATGGGATAACAACAATGACAGCAGCAACATGTCGCAGGTAAGTGGAGGTGGAAGTAGCAATCATGGGCGTAACCTTAGTCGCGGCCGTGGCGGTGGGCGAGGTCACCGTCGAAGGGGTGGCGGCGACGGATGGGGTCGCGGTGGGTTTGGGAGAGGTTAGGGGCGTAGTTTGCAGAATCATAGTTGGGGCTAGAGGATTTGAGATGGCATACCCAGGGCAATGATGTCGCGTAGTTGGGAAATTTCGTACTTTCAACGAAAGCGATTACAGGTCAAACGCATATGGAGCCTGTTTTTCAAGAACTTGTTGCTAAACTCATTATTAATTGCTTTATGCACAGCAATCCCCGTCATGCACAGCAATTCCCGTCATGCAGTATTCGCAATAGTGTCCAAATCTTCAGCGCGCACTCAATGGCAGGGTAATAAACATGTGCTTCAGTATTCACTAACTATGATTTACAACCCCAAACTGTTAGGCCTTGACACCCGCTAGTTGGGAAATTCGATCCGTCACTTCTGGCTTTCCCATTTGGGTGAGTTGCAAATTCTTCCAAGGAGACTTTTTCTATTCATATGTGAGCACTAACGACCGCGAAATCGAAGCCTTCGAAGACCCATATCATCTCAAGAAGTTAAAGATCACTTAGCAGACTCTTCTCGCCCCTTGTATATGCAATCCTGCTCCAGGTGGCTATAGGCGTACTCTACTTCATGCCGCTTTGGATCTGTCGACTCGATGCACAAGGAGCAGGGGCATGGGAATCGATGGACTATGACCTTGATTTGAGGACTTGGCTCTTCTTTGGCGAGCATAGCATATTTGATCGCTTCGCGACACTTGTCAGTCTTGTGCGTTTTGGCCTTCCGGATGAGGAACGGGGTTGCCATGCAGTAATCACAGATTACGGTGGCACTGCAAGTGTTTGAGTCGTGCTTGGTCGAGCCGCACTTTGTGCAGAACCTAGGTATACCGTGAGGCTTCATGGCGTTGCCGGCATGTGATTGCGCATAGTATTTGAGCTCCTGATACGACGTGGAGTGATCGACCTTCGCACTGTTGGCAGCCATTAGAATGGCTGCAATCATGGTACACACAGTGTCGTTTCCTGCGTTGTGAAGGTACTCTTCTGAGATGCCATACTTCCCTATCAGGTTGCAAAGTCGTATCTTCTTCGCTCTCGCGATGAGTCCAGATTCCACTGCCAGCACTTGCGTGTCAATCACGGCAACAACCACGCCCAGGGCCTCTATGTCGAGGCCGAATCGCTGCTTTATGACGGCGATGTCGTTGTCCACGGCATGTCCGACGAAGATGATAGGTCGAGGCTCACCATGCTCGCTGAATTGCACAAACGCGTCGCGCAGTAGCCTTCGAGCCTGGTCGACATGAACGAATGATGTTTTGCCGAACTGGAACTTGTCGGGATTACCGGGGCATAGCTCGGAGTTGACGAGATGCGCGTTGGGCCTGATGCGCACGTGTAAATTCAACAAGCTTGCAATGACTTTCCAGGGAGAGAGCCAGTTAACAATGGTAGCATTCACTTTTTCGGGTAGTAGAATGGAAATCCCGAGTTCCGTGATGTAGGACGGATCGTACTCGAACCACTCAGCATCGAGGCCCACAATGACGGCACTGTGTAACGATCGTTCCGCCTCTGTCGATGCAATACCTGATGTATGTTGTCGTAAACAGTGCGCCAAGATCTTGGTTTGCGTGAGGTTGCCACATCGAAGCCCCGTGTCGAGTTGATATTTGATGAGATGTGGGGACATCTGTCTCGGAACGAAGGCAGTTGTCTGTGGATGCATGATCTATAATGGTGATTGCGATTTTCTCTAGATTACTGTTGAAATTCGAGTTCAGACTGTACTGTTTGTCGCATGAGTTGCAACAGATACAGCAGGGAGAAAACGACGATCCACTATTGACGTATCTTATGAGCCAACATTGTTTCACAGTGCTTGTATGATCCACTCACAGTGACCTGACTTGCTCCACGGTGAGCATAATGATGGTGAAAGCAGGAGAAGACCACGCGTCAAGACATCATAAGTCTAGTGTGGCTAATGTGCCTCCAAGGTGAAAGCTGATGTCGCGTCAGACACTGTACTCCGTTGCGAAGCATACAAGGTCTTTAGGGCATGCTACAGATCAATCTATTCCTGCTTAGCTCACCGTAGGCTTTCAGAAAATCGCGGCTAAAGAGTTGGAACTTTTGATCAGGCGACTGATAAGTATTTTTTCGCAAGCTTTGTTGATGCCGATGGGATTGAGATAATCTGAGATGATGTTAAAACAGTCCTATTGGGCAACCCACTCAACAAGTCCGGCGACCATGGGATACTTGCGGTTGGCAGGCTAGGAACCGGCTTGAGCCAGGAGTTTCGCGAGACGGAGTCAGATTAGAAGGTTGGCGCGCTCTGCCATATTGCCAGGCGTAGCAGCCGATGGCTATCGTTGAGTTCCGGGCCGACGAACTTCGTGTACTCGAATATTTTCCCATTCTTGCAGCACTTGCGAGCTCTGAACTTATTGTTTCAAAAAGAGGAAGACCTGGAACAAGACATACGAAGCCCGAGCAGCGTTAGCTCACGTTGATTTGAGACTGGTGACAGGAACATTTTCAGCAACAGCAATGATTCTCTGAGAAGGCGTTCAATCCATTGAGGGGTGTCCCATATATATCTACACTACGTGAAGAATGTGCCCCAACGCAAAATAAGACCGCCGATAGCCCAAATGAGGTCAGCGCCGCAACGGTGAATAAATACATACGCTCAGCATGTTTCCCAGCCGCGTGCAATGTAGCATCAACGTTCAATATTAACATTGCGATAAAATCGGGAGAAATTCTGGCGGTAGAAGCCTGACAAAAGGGCGCGAAATGCTCAAGATGCTAGAGCAAGAGAAATGGTCCTTCTGAAGAACAAGGCAAACTTCCTACCCTCGCGCAAGGAAAAGTGAAAAGAATGCAATAGCGCACGGAGGAGGGAGCGCCAGTGTCATGAATGCCTACTACAAAGTGACACCATGGGTTGGAGCTGGAAATCGCTCTCGGAGACTTGGCCGAGTTTTCATTCGCCAAAAGCGCTTATTCAAGAGAATGTTTGCCTCGTCGATGTAACTTGCGGGAAAGAAGTGATGGAAAGGTTGTGCCCCTCGGGCTTTCCATCCTGACTTCATCATTCTTGTCGACTCGGAACATGGCCTCTGGCCATGTCCAGCCTCGCATCCTCCACCTCTCTACATTGGCCAAAGGCCTGGCAGTTGCGCTGAAGATGGGCTGTAAAGCGTTGGTCTGAAAACCCTCGGTCTTATCCCAGCGACTGCTGGTGCTTTGTAGTGCTTCAGCAGTAACCTTTTGCTTCTTGGAGGAAGCATGTGCCTCGGCTCTGGCCTTACGTTTTGTCTTGCGGGTGTCGTTGGAGTTTGCATTGAAATCCTGGTAGGTGAGACGTGCATCACGTTTTGGGGACTGACTCGAGGCTTCTGCAGCTGCGGCTTCAAACATGTTACCAGTGGTGGGTTTGCTCTGGTCCCAAGGACTATAGCGTGCTTGCGCCCAGGGCTCTTTCCAAGTTCTTTGCATGTTGGATTATGGACAGCTTTGGTTAGCTGCAATATGTATCGCGTCGCAGAATGGCTGATGTGGTTTGCAATGGTGTTCAAGGTGTCAGGGAAAGTGCGAGCTGCTAGTTTGGCGAACCTGATCAAAGTCTACCTGCTCTGCAAGGCCACAAAGCTGTCGCGTAGCTCCGGAGAACAATGGTATTCATGCGACCTGGATGGGGCAAACAAAGCGTGCCCCGCACATAATGTCATTGTGCTCCAGTAGTCCAAGCGAAGTTGCTATTCAACAAAGAATGCTTGCTCTGCCAGGCCGCGTAACGAAGCTCTGGTGTTGTGCCGAGTCTGCCTCGGTGAGGCTGAGTGCTAAAAATAGGATGCAGGGACGGCTCGTGCACGTGAGGTTATCCTTGATCCAGATGCGGTGTAGCGTGGGTCGTCAGCAATCCAGATGCGGTGTAGCGTGAGGCTATCCATGATCCAGATGCGGTGTAGCGTGAGGTCATCCTTGATCCAGATGCGGTGTAGCGTGGGGTCGTCCTTCATCCAGATGCGGTGTAGCGTGAGGTCATCCTTCATCCAGATGCGGTGTAGCGTGAGGAATTAACAAACACGAGCTCCTGCGAACGCGTGGCTGGTGGCTCCGCTTGGTTTCCGCGGGACAGGTCCGGTACAATACGCGTCGCATGAGGACGACTGCGCAGAGTATATCCAGACTCTAGAGCCTTCTTGCTGCTCCAGACCGGACCGTCAGTAGTGAAAGCGCATCCTGAAGCTGCCGCATACAATACGTGACGGATCGAAACACGGCATGACACCATGCTAGACGAAAACCTGCCCAGTACGCACTGCGCAGTCCCCCACGCTGCAGCTGCATCATCGCCACTAACACGCCGTAGCGTTCTTCCTGAAGCCATGCGCCGACAAGCTCAAGCACCACGAGGCGTACTACTTCACCCAGCACGGCTCCGAGCCCGACGCGCAGTATGCCCTCCACCACATGGACCCGGCCGCCGCCGATGCGAAGAACACGTACGCCGTCGCCCTGTTCGACTCGTACCGCCCGGAAATCCTCTTCGCCGAGGTGCTCGCGAAGCCCGGCTGGACGCACCCGTCGCTGTCGCAGGAGGAGATACGGCGGAACGGCGGCGTGCCTCCCCCGCCGCAGCCCATCTACCCCGCCGAGTTCGCGATCCAGCTGTACAACCCCGACACGCACGTGGTGGTCAGGCAGCAGACGGCCAAGTGGAGCAGCACCACCAGCTGGGCGTTTAGCCTCCCCCAGGTCACCTTCCGCGTGCCCAGCGCCTCGGACCTCGACCGCACCCAGATGGCCCCGGGCGCCGACGCCAACACGCCGCGCGTCAACTTTGCCTGGCGCAAGGAGGGCCGCCTGGGCAAGGACATGACGTGCTACATGACGGGCAAGTCGACGGACCTCACGGGCAAGAAGGCGAAGAGGAGCAAGGAGCCGGACATTGCCGTCGCTCTGTTTTCGGGCCTCAGGGAGATGTGCATCATGGAGCCCAACCTGTACCGCGTCGAGATGGAGGACTACAAGGGCCTCGAGGTGGCGCTGCTGCTGAGTGCGGCCGTCATCCGCGACCTCTTCTTCGGCGACCCGCGCGACCACTTCCACATCAACGACGCCGCTGCACGCAAGAACAGCGCGGGGCTACGGACACGCAGGGGCTCGTCGCCCCTGGAGGCGCCGCACATCACACCGCCCGTCATGACGCCGCAGCCGCCGCCAGCCTACAGCGGGCCGTCGCAGTACCCGCCCGAGAAGACGCCCCTCGGGCCTGCGGGCGGGGCGGCCATGAATACCCAGATGCCCCCGCCGACTTCCACCAACAGCACTCTTGCCGCTAAGCCATCTTCTCTCCCGCCGCTCCAGACTCAGAACCGCCCACCACACACACAGCAGCAGCATAGGCCGCAGCAGCCGCAGCAATCACAGTCCCGGCAAGGACCTCGACTGGACCCTCGAGCACAGTGGGAGATTGACGCAGAGACGGCGCGTCTCAAGGCCCAGGTCGAGGCGGAAGCCCGTGAGCAGAAGCGCCAAGCTGAGGCTGCCAAGAAGGCCCGCCGCAAACGCGAGGCAGAGGAGGAGCGGCGGACACTGCAATTTCTCGAGCAAGAAAAGAAGCAAAAAGAACGCGAGGAGAAGGAGCGTAGACGCAAACAAGCAGAAATCGACAAGGAGACCGAGCGCCTAAAGAAGCAGTTTGGAGACCAATCAAACCTCCTCCGCCCAACACACCAACAACAAAGTCGGCACTCTACACCACTCATACAAGGCCCATGGACAACGCAGCGCCTTCCTCAACAACACCAACGACCTGCCCCCGTGCCCACGCAACCGCAGCGACCGTATCTGGCACCGGGCTCGCACCGACCAACAGCGAGCCATAGTAGCTTCTTCGGCACCAGCCTCGCCACGTCTCAGGCACAGCCCAAAGCTAAGAAGAGCTTCTGGGGACTGAGAACGCAGAGCGAGGCGAATGCCGAGAAGCTCAAGAAGAAGAAAAGTAGCATGTTCTGATCAAGGGTTCTTTCTGTCACGCGCGGCATTTTGAACGGCGTCTGGGAAAATATGTCACGATACCAAGTCTTTCATTCGATTTATATAAAATCCTCCCACAGCATACCATGTCTCTCCAATTCCTGCCATGAGCACATGTCTATTTATCTTCTTACAGCCTAGCGTCAGACTAGTGGCGCACCTCACTACACCGGAACCTCACTCCCACGTCCTCTCCATCCCAGCCACGACCTTCACGCAAAATATCCATGTCATGTGCTACGTGCTACATTTCTCCCGTCTTCCCACCTTTTCCCACTACTGCGTTCGCTTATTCTTTCCGGCTCCAGCGTGCCGGTTGCAGCAGTGCGGAATCCGCCAAGCGCGGAAACTTGCTCATTGAGCACGTTTCCCCAGGGTGCGCATGCAGGGTAACAGCGCCACAGGAAATGTTTGAACAAACAACTGGGTGTTGCTCAGGCACCAACCGAGCTTGGTATGGAGTTAGATGGTGGAGGGGCTAGATCTGGTTGTTTGCATACACCTTAGTCGTACGCGAGATGTGTAGGCGAGCAGAGGCAGGCCAGAACACTCTCACGATGCAGCTATAAAGTGCAAGGCAGAAGCATGTGAGTTTCGAGCGTGCGATACTTTGAAATTGGCATCGAGTTGCGCAAGTTTTTCTTCTCGATATCAAAGTAACTCTTCCTCCACCTTGCACCACCACATCCCACCCTCGAACCTATACGGCAACAATGCTGTCCACAACAACCCTCCTCCCCCTCATCGCCCTCTCCCTCCCCGCTGCAGCCCATTTTCGCCTCAACCAACCCACCTGGCGCGGCGACTCCTTCACCGCGCCCGCCTCCCAATGGCAATATCCCTGCGCCAACATCAACGCCACCAACGACTCTGCAAATCGCACATCCTGGCCTCTTGATGGCGGCAGCGTCGTCCTCAACGGCAGCCATCCCTGGTCCATGACGTACGTCAATCTCGCTCTCGGTAGCGTGGGAGCAAGCTTCAACATCACCCTCGTCGAGGGCTTCAACCAGACCGGACCAGGCATATTCTGCTTTAAGAAAGTCGGCGCCGCGCATTTGGACGAAGGCTTGAAGAAAGCTGGGTACAGTGGTGTAGGGGATCAGAGATTGAATGGGCTGGATGCGAGTGTGCAGGTTATTCAGTTGGGGGAGAGGGGGAGTGCTTTGTACAATGTAAGTTTCGTTCCGGAAAATGAACATCATGCCGAGGTTGGACGCAGAGCTAACGAGGATGTAAGTGCGCGGATATCAAGTTCAATGCTACGGCTGAATTACTCTCGGATGATCAGTGTAAGAATGCTACGGGTGTCAGTGGCGTGGCGGTCGCGAATGTGCAGGGAGGAAGTAGTTCTCCTAGCCCAACGACTTCGGCTGGTGCGACGCAGAGCTCGGGCGCTGCCGTGAGGATGGGGCCAGCGGTGGGCAGTGGGTTGTTTGCTGCTGTTGTTGCGTGGGGGTTGTTGTAGAGATGAGAACATGGAAATGAGCGCGCAGGGCGTAGGGAAATGTGCATCTTTAAAGTCTCGATGTTAAGTGTTGAGAAGCATGCTGGAATACACAAATTCTTCTGCGGCACTACTGGGCCATCCACGAATAGATGGAGAAATGGGATCATCAACAGGGTATTTTGGTTTCAGACAATTCCATCATGACTACCGTACTTTACCAAACTTGTCAATTATACAACACCTCGACTCGCTCCCCAGTCCCATTCCTAGCGAATCGCACATGCATTGTATACTTATTTTCGCTTCCAATCACACGAAAACCGCCCTCATATCCTCCAACACTAATTGCGGCGCACTCGAAGCCGGTAAATGCGCACCCCGCTCATGTCTCTTAAAGTACGTGACTAGCCCATCGTTCCCTCCCCTCGCGCGGCTGAACAAACATAATTCTCCCCGGGATGAAGGAAACAACTTACCACATAATGAAACCCCGCCAGCGCCTTACCGGTATGTGATGATAAGAAAGAGTGAATGATATTAGGGGACTCAAAGGCCGAGATTCGTCGAGTGGTAGAGCAAGGTGAAAGCGAACGGCGCACGTTTCCTATCCCCACGGTGAACGACAAGGTATAGTCCCACAAGCGGCAAGCAACCGGAATTTAGAGACCCTGCGCTGTAGTAATAGGACTTCAAGAGGGGAATATACTCTGAATCGACGCGTTGGGCGGTCACAAGCCTTTATGTTGAGCATATTTACGATGTTGTTTTGTACACCAGCAGCGGCAGCACTGATTACCAATGTACGAACTATTATGAAAAGATACAAAGTGCATAGCAAGAGAGTCTTTGTCCAAAGAATGAGTGTGTTGATTGCCTCTTTAATATTAAATCGCTCTTAGCCTGCGTTGGCGCTCGCCGCTCGACAACTCCTTGACTAGTGTATTACATGGGCTGAAGTGTCTGGATGGAGTGACTGTGCAGAGCGAGTGCTTATCTTTGGCCAACCCGAAAATTACAACGCTATCTTGGGACAGAATGGTTGAAGCTCTGGTTGTAGACACGCTACAATTTTTCATTATTCAAAGATGACTCTGTGCCCTAAGGCCCCTAATAGCTTTTAGTATCTTCGTCCTGGTATGCAAATAGGCTGAGAGTCACTAGAAACTACTTAGGCTTACGATTCCCTTGTTTACTTGACGCCTGTTTTGCTCAGCGCTAAGCTTAGAGGTCTCTCCGTCGAGTGTTCTAATAATGTCCTCGAGTGCGCGTTACTAGACATATCGCCTTGCAGTTCGCCAGGCCTTACTGGCGCTGAGATGCAGGGCTGCGCTACTGTGTTGCCTAGTCCTTCTTACAATCTTGGTTCAATAGGGCTATTCCAGGCGAAGGATATCGCACAGCAACCTATGAAGATCTCGCAACATCTGGCCACGGCGCTATTGTTGATGGTTATGGCGCCTATGGCATCAGCCTTGTTCTACTACGCATGAGCGGCAGGAGTTTTCGAGGAGACGGAATTGAAATGTTCACTGTGGCGGAACTTGGCGTATTTGTCATATTTAGTGGTTCTATCGTAGCAAGAAGTGGGCAATATCATCGTGGTAATAATGGGATACGAGGATAGAAGCGGGACCACTTCCTCGGCTCATCTCAAACAGCCTTAGCGTGGCTCGGCCCCATCTCTTCCCTCCCGCATCTTATGAAACCCCCCTTGACTCACCCTGTGACCATCTGCTTCTCTCGCTTCCCGCATAGCAAGTCTACACGACAGTCCCGAGCTTTTCGCATACAATCGCAGCCGAAGAGGCGCGTATTAGCGTTTGCCAAGTCTTACGATCAGCGTTCGGAAACTCAAGCTTCCATGGCACTAGAAGAACAAAGCGTCCACATGCCTGCACAACACGAGTTGGCTTCAACGGGGGCAGTACTTGCCGAGTGAAGTGTACCAGTGACATGTTTGCGTGGCGCGGCATTATACGTTCCGCAGTGGGTATCTAGCGGTAGGTAATGTGCAGGTGAGCTCTTTTGTCTTCTTCTACTTGCTTGCTTCCGTTATCATTGTCTAATTTTGCGCTGCGCGTGGTCTTGTTGAGTACACCATTCCATTGCATCTGGGAGGGCGACTGCGTATATGAATCTGTCGACCGCGACCTCGAAAGAAAGATGATAAACTACGTACATTCCGGCAGCAAAATGTCTTCAAAGGTCACCGAATCACGACTCCAATACTTCCTCGTCACGCTCCTCTCGCTAGTGGCGCTTCGATATGTTGGTATATCATATTTCGCAGCACCAGCAGCGACGGGAGACGTCGTGCACGAAGCTGAGACATGCCACACACAAGATCTGCCCAATCCAATAGCGTCGTCGTATCCCAATAACGCAACTGGAACCTTGAACGGAACCGTTGCAATATTACCCATTTCTCTCGACCTAGCGCGAAGGATAATTCCACCACAATACCGAATCCTCCAACACGCATATCGCGCAATTTTACCCACCTTCCCCAATGATATGTACCCGGCTATCTTACAAGCCGTACACGATCATGAAGTGCAAGCTTTTGGATACAAGATCCCCGATTTCTCAGTACGTAACCTTTTCCTGTACCTTGATTACTACGAGCTAACAATGGCGCAGCGCGCAGGCATTGAATTCCCCTTCCTCGACCTCCTCTCCGACAACACCACATCTTTCAAATGGGCTCCGTCACTCCTACTATCCGCGGGCCACGAAATCGCCCTAAAAGGCGCAATGGACTACGGCACAACCGTCTTTGCATCTATATTCGACCCACCGTGCGATGCATATCGCACCGACTCCTACGACGCCCGCACAACAGTTTTCAGCGCCAAAAGCTCCGATGCGAGCGTAATCACGCAATTTTCCCTGGCAGACCAAGTCTATCCGCTCCAATTCTTCAAGAATGTTACGAACCAGCCTACGTTTGCAGATGGCAAGAGTTGCGATAACATGATTCGGTTGTTCGATACGAGCGTTACGGTCGCAATCGAGAGTGTAAAAGGCAGCGTGCAGGCGCGGATACCGCCTTTTGAGAAGCAAGTGCAGTGGGACGAAGCGTACGGTGTAAGACTAGACTCGGCGTTTATCGAGAACAACTACATGCCGTGTGAGGCGTTCAGAGGGTATGCAAGTTCCTGAGGAGAGACATTTTGCTGCAGAGATACCCACTTGTAGAATTGCCATACATGTACATACATGCAATGTCGAGCATATTTAGACATTAGTCAATATGCAATGAGATTAGACGAAAGCGCGCTGCCAAATATTATGCACAAGTGCACTGGGTGTGACCCAAACTCCCCGTTTGGGCAATTGTTTCAAATAATTGTAGATTGCTGGACTCGGATCGGGGTTTTCTTTCACCTCTTACCTTGCAAACGCGTATCGTTGGTCCGACATAACCTAGACAAAGCCATTTGCAAACCCTGCTCCGATGCTGAAAGACTCGCGATTGAACAAGATCGGCACATGGGTTGTTGAACGGGTTGGCCCCAGGATGTAGGACAAGGCTTTGTAAGGTTGGTTACTATGGAGAAAATAAGGACAGCAGTGGCATTCAAGTTATCTGTCCGGGTTGGAGGAAGGACAGAGAAACAAGAGGCGTATCGTGCGATCTGTTAGCTGTGATTGAGCGCAGACCGAGGGGATGTAGGTTTGATTCGAAAGTGGCGTGCTGTGGGAGCAGGTGCGGTGATTTAGGCAGTCTCGAATCCTACCCTCCAAATAGCTCCACTTGGTCGCCCAGCTCGTGATGGTGGTGAGCCAAATCGACACGGAAACCAACTTCTATTCTACAGCATACATTTCGAATACGTTTGTCCTCTTCACCTCCCAAATAGCGCCTTCAGTCTGTTGACCTTGCCCAGCAAGATATCCTTCAGCCCCCCGGCAGCACCGGCTGGCACCTCGTCTGCACCGACAAAGCGGCGAACAAGTAAATTGAAAATGTTGCCGAAGCCGAGTGCCATGACGGTGCTGGTAAGGATGATGACGTTGTATGGCATGCTGAAATCTGGCGTGGGAAGCGGAAGCAGGAGCGAGGTGGTGCGGACATAGATGCCCTTGTCGTCTCCTGTGTGCGGCAACAGTATGCGGATGACGGCTGGCGCAGCATCAAACCCTCGATTAGCATCCGGTGGGTACTCTGTGTAGCGTAGGATTGCTTTTTCGAAATCGTAGGTCAATGTCAAGGTTGAGCTCGGTGGTATGATGATGCGTAGCTCGAGATGAGTGCCACGCTTGCGATCAATTGCTGGGCGATAGTACGTCTCTATGATGGGGCTTTCGAATGTGGTGTCAAGACGGGCACGCAGAGTATGTAGGTAAGGCTTCATGAACCAGGGCAGAGATTCGAGATATACAAACTCGACAGTTTCGGTAGTGGAGGGGTTGCGAATCACGGATTGCGTGCTGCCTCGCTCTTGGCCGTGCCCGTTGATTGTGCGAGCGGCGAACAGCGGAGGGTCGGGGCGTACTAAGCCAGCAGTCATTTGCTGCTCTGGTAGGACGAGGTCGAAGTTGGCGCCGCTGGCAAGTTTGTAGCAGCGCAGGGTGTCGGATGCTAGCTTGGACTCTGTAAAGTTGCCGGTCGACTGTGCCTCAATCGTTCTCTCTGGCGGTACATTGATGCAGACGGTGTTGGCGTCGTCACCGCTTTCTTCGGTGAGCGGGCAAGCTCCCGTGAGTGGCCTGCCGAAGACTTCTTCCAGCGTCCAGGCAGGCTCGGTGCCCTTGATGAGCGGATAGCAGGTATCGTGGTTGCTGTATCCCTTGGAGGTGTCGCACTCAATCTGATCGATTGGCAACGGTCGAGGGATTGGGTTGTGGCGTGGGCGTTTCGACCGGGCCACATCCAGCACCATGTCCACAGTCTGCTCCATCTCGATGGAGCAGTCGCCGTCGCGAGGCTGGCACACGGGACGTACGTCGATTGCCATTGTCTGGAATGAGGCGTCGAAGAGCTTATGGCCGTCCAGCAGACTCGCAACACCCGCCTTGCCCTTGCACGGGAGGAGCTTCAGGAAGGGCGTCAAGTTCTCGGTGCAGACGACTTCGTGGGGCAGCGTGCCGTGGAGGAGGTGCAGGTTTGACGCGTTGCCATGGTGGCCCTCGGGGGAAAACGCCATGACGGGCCGTATTGTCTTGGTGGCATCGATGAAGTTGATCGAGGCACAAAAGAGGCCGGCGAGCGCATTGGTGAGGGTGCGCCAGCGCGCAGAGGCCCTGGTTGGATTAGATGCGGCGTCTCAGCGAAATCGTGCGTCTTGTACTCTGCCTCGCTGTCTGCTTGCACCCACGCCCACAGCTCCACCCCCGTGCCTCCTTCTCTTGCGCCATTCCACGGTCGTTGGCCCCAGCCGTCGGCGTCCCATCGTCCGACGCTGAATCGCAGATGCAGCTCCTTGGCGTGCGCATGTTGCAGGATCTGGCCGAATGACCGCGGCAAGTAGCGGAAGTGTTGCTGGTCGAAGGCCGCCTGGGCCTCGTTGCTGAGGAAGTTGAACGAGGCCAGGAGGGAGCCTTGGGGCAGGGGGCGCAGGAGGAGGCGCTCGTGGTAGCCCGTGCTGGCCGTGGCGAGGGCTATGCCGGCATTGAGCAGCAAGAAGGGCAGGGAAGAACGCATGGCGGCGTCGCTTCACGCGCCTGCGAGAGGACGGGCGGCACTGCGGCAGATGGTGGTGGTGGTGCCGGGCACGTGACTGTGAGTGCGCTGTCCACGTGACTACGAGTGTGTCAGACACGTGACCATAGACGCGCCAAGGCGGCGGAGGGCGGAGCGGCCCCGCCCCAAGGCATGTGATTGGCTGCTGGCTGAACACTTTGCCATACAAGTGCTGTATCTCAACAACAGTCGCCCACTCCGCAGCAACAACCTCCACACTCTACACACCATGGCCGCCGCCGAGACGCGTAGGCTGCTTGGTGCGTCATGGCGAGATGCCCCCACGTTGGCCAGGCTAACGGCTCACAGAGCAGCTCATGGGCGAGCAGTCCATGTCTGGCACCGACCAGCGCGCGCCGCAGCTCGGCATCACCGACCCCAAAGTCTGTCGCTCTTACCTTGTCGGGAACTGCCCACATGACCTCTTCACCAATACCAAGAACGAACTGGGCCCCTGCCCCAAAGTGCACAACGAGGCCCTCAAGACCGAGTACCACGAGGCCGACGCAGAGCAGAAGCGCAGGTGGGGCTTTGAGTTTGACTACATGAGAGACATGCAACACCACATTGACAGTTGCAATCGCAAGATTGACTCTGCCCAGCGAAGACTGGAAAAGACGCCCGAGGAAATCAGGCAGACCAATGCTCTGGTGGGTGACTTGCCGCAACAGCCGGGGAACTCGGCATGAACATTAACACGCGACAGCTCAAAGCAATCAACCAACTTACCAAGTCCATAGAAGCCGGCATGCTCGAGATACAAATCATGGGTGAGGAGGGCATGGTGAACCTAGCCGTCCACGAGTTCACCAAGCTCCGCATGAAGAAGGCCGAGAAGGAGGAACGCGAACGAGAGCTTCGAGCGCTCTCCGACACAGGAGGGCCATCGGGTCATCAGAAACTCCAAGTGTGCGACGTATGTGGTGCCTATCTCAGCCGTCTTGACAATGATCGCCGTCTAGCAGACCACTTCTACGGAAAGATGCATCTTGGCTACGCTCAGATGCGCAAGTCGCACGAATCCTTGCAGAAAGAGCTCAAGGGTCGTGCCCCGCCACGCGACGCTTACACAGCCGCCAATGACGATATGAACGGCTCACGCGGCCCACAGGGAGGATGGGGCGGAGGCGGTTATGGAGGCGGCGGCTATGGAGGCCGTGGAGGCCGCCGTGGCCGTGGTGGTCGAAGAGGTGGATGGTAGTAGGCTATCATAACATCTGGCGTTCAAGGTGTGTCTATGACGATTCCCAAAAAGGTGCCACTCACCACAGCATCATTGCCGCTTTTCTACCTCATCCGTCGTCCCAGCAGTAATTGTACAACAAAGAGGCCACTTCGGGGCCATCTGGGGCACGGAGCTTTTCGCCTAGTCCAATCAAAAACATGTACGCTTTCTTCAAGATGCATCCGGCATGCTTCTAACCATTTGAAGGAACTGCAGTGCGATGCTTGGCTACGACATGCTTTCCACCTCTAGGCTAGGCATAAACTTCAGGTGAGTTGCCCCTCGGTTCTTTGAACCTCTATCCGTCGTCTCGAACTTCAGTGAAGTGAATTATGCTACGCTTCCACTTCTCCAGAATCTCGTTACTGTTTGTGTTGCCCTTTCATCGGTATTCCGCCGCTCACCATGGTGGAACCCACGGTAGGTACTCCGTACTTCACGGCAAATCATCAGCCCAACGTCTGTGAAAGAATTGGATTGCTGCGCGTCCACAATTCGGCTATTATAATTCATTTGACATCTACAATTATCCAAACAATGTTTTGTTTTCAAAACTCTACAACTGTACTTTCCCATAACCTGCCGAGAGCATAAAAGTAGGTTAATTCGTCCCTCTTCCAGCAATGTGTAGAACTCCGTCCCTCCCGTTGCTGAAATCAAATGCAACAACCACGTTCTTGAACCACGTGGCGCCAAGCACAGACACTTTGCCTCTGGCAGTAGGCTCGATCTCAAGTAGGCATACATCATTGTCTGGCGGGTATGGTGGTTCCACGAGGTCATTCTCATCAATGTAGTAAGATTTGCCAGCGATCTTGATGCCGACGCGCGGACGCTTGGCTTTGCATCTCACGCTGTAGCTGTTCGTAGAGGGGTCGTACTTCGCTGGAGGGTCGAAGAACTTAGCAATGTATTCAGCAACCTCAAAAGGAATGTCAAGGCTTGATGTCCCAGAGTCAACTACCATCTTGTGTGGAGTAGAGATGTATCGGCCGCCTGGTCTGTGTGTAGAGGCTAATCCAGAAGGGGGAGTAATATCAAATCCATCGATTTGAATTGTGTAAGCCTGGGGTGCCTCTGGCAAGGATGGTAGTAAAGGCGTTGTGGCCCAGCGGTTTGTAAGGATGTTAGGGATGCCGCCAAAAGCAAGGTAACCACCTGGTTTAGGAGCATTGGAAGAGGAGCGGTTGAGCGCAAGGGAGAAGACAGGCTCTATAGATAGTTTTTGAAACCTAATGTTTTGCCTTAGTATTAGTTCTCACTAGAGTAACGAAGAGACTTACAGTGTCTGAAGAAAACTTCGAGGATTTGGCTGGCTTGAAAACGCTAGACCCAGCGTCCCAATGCTTATCATGTCGCCTTGCCAGAATCCCTTCTCAGCGATACCAATGACCTGGTTTATAGTGGGATGTGGCGTCTGCATAGAGCTTAGGCCTCTGATTTCGAGTTGTTCGTATGCATATTTTCCTTTCAGAAACTCGCCGCTGGCGAAGATGGCCTTAAATTTGCTCTTTATTCGCGGCCGCGGTGTTGTCGGATTGGTTGGCTTGAACATGTTCTTCCCAAACATACATTCTGACAGAAGTTGAGGCTCTTTCTTAAAATCCAAGCACTTGAATTCAGGGGTTGCGACCCAAGTTTCAATGGTGCCAGGGTCAATAGTAAGAGCAACTTTTTGGCCACCTAGTCTCACGTTGACAATGTAGACGCGGCCTTGACGGGTGTGAAGTTCCTCTTGCATTGATGCAGGAAGGAGAGCACGTTTGCGGAAGGAATTGGCGCGGTAGTCGTCAACGGTAAGTTCGAGGACGTTGTCCGTTACTGTGGGCTTCAGTGATTTGTTGTGCGGCGCAAGGACGTTAAACAACATACCATGGTTACGTGCTGCTATGCCACCGCTTGCTTGAGTGCGAGCACTCAAGCTAAATGCCAAGAAAACTAACAAGCCTAACATATGCATGATAGATTCGCAATGACGAAACAGTGCTACTTCGGAGAATTGTCAAAGGTGCTTTTTATAAAGTCTTGAAAGTTTTGCTTAGCAAACTGGTGCTAGCAAGGGAGATCCACACGGGTCGTGCATTCAATCAAATTACCGCATGGAGTCCCATGTAGCCCCATGAGCTTGACAGGGAGAATGAGGTTGCCCGCGGGCCCTCGTCGGAGACCTTGGGCGGGTGGCCGGACAGTGCAAATTTCCAATTTTATTTTTATAGTAATACTAAGAAGGGTGCCTGTGCGAATTCTTTGCTAGCGCTGAGTACCGGTAGCCCGGGCAAGACTGTTAAGACTCAACAAGAAGCTTGTTTCCCATTGCCTAGGCAAAACATCGACGAATAAGATTTAGCTTCTGGTCTCTACCATGCGTTTATCAGATTTGACACTTGTGGCAATCAGCTTGGGAGCTGGCAGCATTGTCACAGCCACCAGCGGTAGAATAACAGCACGTGACAATGGTATGTCTCACATATAATCGTAGCAACGTATAACACAGCACTAAACCCCGTAGTAACAGACAACGTCCTTCAAATCACTGTTCACGACTCCCTCTCTAAAACAAGTTCACTTTCTAGCGAATACTTGTTACGCCGCCGCATCAATCCCCTGCGCAAACGCCAAGGTATCCCGTTCACAGAGGAGGACCTTGTTAGTCATTTGGGCGCATCCTACATGGCCGAGGTGATTATTAATGGCCAACGCTTCGCTCTTGAGATCGACACTGGCAGCTACCAAACCTGGGCGGCAACGACTAAATTCCGCTGCTTGGACGTCGACACAAAGGCCGATGTAGAACAGTCGGCATGCGGACTTGGGCCCTTATTTGACCCTGCTGCACCGTTCAGATCAACTGATCAAGCCTGCCGAATCAGATACCTAAGCAACGAGGTTTTGAACGGGTATTTGAAGAATGTTCCATTTGGCTTCGGAGGCGTCAGACGTGGACAAGAGCCGTATGTCACTATCGATCAAGAGATCGGCGCCATGACCAGTGGAACCTGGCATGGCAATGGGATAAGTAGTGGTGTGTTGGGTCTAGCGTATCCTTCAGCGCCAATGCTGTGGGAGTACCTGGTGCAAGATTATCAGAGTGTTTTGTTCACGCTGTAAGTTCCTGGAATCCTACTCTAGTTCCTCTCCTGTCTTCGAACGTGGTTATAATGTGAAATATCAGGTTCCACACTAAAGACATTACCCCTGTTTTCTCACTCGCGCTCCAACGGCTCACCACTTCCGCTCCTACAGCAGGCCACCTCGCTTTCGGCGGCATCCCTAACGTCCGCACCGATGGCCACTGGGTCCAAACGCCCCTTGTGCCTAACGCGCAAGGTCGCTACACACTCTATCACATTGTTATTGACGGATTCGACATCAAGCCCGCTTCAGGGTTATTTTCCAGGTTGTGGAAGAAAAAGCAAAAATACAGAAAATTCAAACAAACCATGATCATCGACTCCGGGACAACAATGCTATACTTGCCCGATGAAGTCGCAAAATACATTGCCGACAGTTTCGAGCCTCCGGCTCACTACTCTGACTCCGAAGGATACGTTGTCCCCTGTGACGCTAGGAGTCCACGCGTTGGCATCAGGATAGCTGGCACATCGTACTACATCTCCGCCCAAGACCTTTTGGGACCACGAACCGAACCTTCTCGTGACCATGTTCGAGGTTTATGCTCACTCATGATAGCCCCCGCTGGCGAAGATACCCCAGTACTGGGCGCCACGTGGTTGAAGAATGTACTTGTTGTGTTTGATATGAGCAACGCGGTGAAAGCTCGGCGGGGAGTGCTCAATAGGGATAGCAATCCGTTTGGGTATGTGAGGATTGCGGGGAGGATGAAGTATTAGGTAGCGTAGTATAAGTAAGAGCATAAGGGGCCTCGCTGTGTGTCGTTGCAAGTGAGCATGTGTGTTGGTGGGTTGAGGTCGTTTATTGTACTTTGATCCCCGGCCCCACTCGGAAAAGGCTGTCGAAGATTCGCCATGTGCTTGTGGATGTAGGACACGATCTGCGTCCTGCCTGCCCTCGACTGCATGGCTAGATCAAAACAGAGTGTACACTGGCAGAAAAAGGGATCAACAAAGACATGGACATGATATGAGATTGTCACTCTGGTGCCAAAACAGTCAATGGTTATAAAGAAATTACGAGAGAGAGTTGATGGAGAGCGGATTGGTGAATTGTTCAACGAAATAGTCACGAACGATACTGTCATCGTCACCTAGCAGTAATTCGATAATTCGAATGGGGCCAATGGTGTGATTGAGACGTTCATGCTGGAAAGGTGTCAGAGGTGGAATTGTAGCCGGATCTGTTGGAGGCGATTGCCTAGATGACGATTTGACCGAGGACAAGGGAATTTACTAATTTGTGGTACTACATGTAGCGAGGAGTCGCATGCTTGGATGGCCGGCCCTTACAAGTAGTCAAGAAACTTGCACGTTATGAACGAAACAGAATGAGTGGGGATAAAAGCTGGATTTGAAGACGGTACTGGGATGAGCTTCATTTACGAATCCAAATGTCCCTTCAGTCCGTCTTTGCCAACCTTCATCGCCCTCTCAATCTCCGCCTCTTCTTCTCTCAACCTTCCCTTGCCGTACGCTAAATCTCGTTCCTGCTTTCTTTTCTCTTCCCGCACTTTCATCTCACGATCAGCAAGCGCCTTCTCTCTTCGATCACGTTCAGCCCATTTCCTCGCTCGTGCGGCTTCTTCTTCGGCTGAGAGGACAGCTCCTTCGGGCGCGGGTGGTAAAGTCGAGATGTAGGTCTGGATCATGGGATCGCGGGTCGATGGAGGAAGGGAAATGTAACGCAGATCGGTTAGAACGGCGGTTGGAAGAGTGTCGAGCGTAGTGGAGCGATTGAGGGAAACGAGGGGCTGGGTGCGGAGGAGGGCGGATAGGTCGGACTTGAGGTCGGATGAGCGCATGCCTAGGCGTTTGATGTGATCGCGGTAGAGCTTCTCCTTGTCTTTGTCAGACAGCTTTCCATGTTTCATTTCGGGTTCTTTCTTGTATTTTCTACGGAACTCTGGCCAGTAGAGCTTGGGCGTGGCGTGTCGGTCGAGGAGGGCGAGGTATGGGATTTTTGGGTCGAGCTTTTGTTGTTTTGCCTTCTCTTCCTTGAGCGACTGCATCTTCTCTCGCGACCACTCGTTGAAGCATTCGTTGCGGGCCTTCATGTTGGGAAGTGCTTTGTATCGGCCGTCGTCAAATAGCACACCGTCCTGGAGAATCTTGTCCCATGGCGTGTAGGGACTTATGCGTGCGTCTTCCAGCAGCTCCTTGAACAATGCTGTACAGTCCTCTTGGCTCAACACTGGGTCGTCTTCCTCGTAGTATTCCTCGTCATCCCCGCCCTGCAGCTCCATTTCCTCCATTTGTGCCAGCTGCCACGCGAGGTCGTCGTCTTCGGCTTCCCGTGGTTGGTCTCCACTCGGTCCGTCGGTCCTTTGGCGTTTTGGCGCATTGGTGGGCTCTCCGCCTTCGTCGTCGGTGACCTCGACCTCTTCGTACTCTTCGTCGTCCTCCATGCCGGCCTCACCATCCACCTCGACGATCTCGACCTCGTCTTCGGCGGCCGCCAGCTCGGCCTCGATCTCTGCCATGGCGTCGTCCTCGTCAACATCGCTTGGCTCACCTCGTTCCCTCCGCTCCTTCTTCTCGCGCTCTTTGCGATCGAAGCCGACCACAGCCTGCATTACGTCGGGCGGGAATTTCCAGAAGCTCTGATTGGTCTCCTTGTTCCACACAAATCGTCGCCCAAACTTGGTCTTGACCAGCACCCAGGGCGCGCAGTTGGGTATGTCGGTGCGGTGTTTCGGCCTGTCGTCTCGCTCTCTCTTCCTGTCTGGCAGGTGGCTGTGGGCGCCTCGAACGCCGCCCCGGGGTCCTCCTCTTGCGTGGTGTTGGGGTGCGCCATGTTGCTGTGGGAATCGCTGCGGCGCGCCACCGAAGATGAGGTCCTGGATCTGCCGCTGGGGGTCGAGGCCGTCTCGCGCAGGCGGGGCATTGAAGCTCTGGTGCAGAGGCTCGTCGTGGGGCGGTGGGGCGGTGGGGCGCTTGTAGGTCGACTTGTTTGTGTCCTTGTGGTAGTAGTAGGTGTGTCCTGTGAACGTCAGCAGTCGCGTGATGACGCAGCGAAGCTCTAGCTACTCCGTACCTGCAGGCGCCTTGTGCTCTGTCCAGCCCGCGGGCAGCGGCGGCGCGGGCGCAGGTGGTCGCGCGGGTATATCTGCCATGGTTGCAGGTGCGGATGCTAGCTCGACCCGGGTTAGTTCGGCATGGCGGGGTGAATGGCCGTGTTGCTGCTGCGGCTCTGCTCGGTCGAAAAGTGATGGGTGCCAAGACATGGAGACGCCGTGACGCCGACGCGTAGGTGGTAGGTGTGGTAGCTCCCCACCAGGCTCTCCTCCTGCCTGCTGCCGTCTCTCGTGCTCGCTCCAGGCTCCCTACCCCCCCAACCAGCCGCCATCATGTCGCGGCGATACGATTCCCGGGTAGGCGCCCCAATGCTCCCACGACCCGGCCATGGCTAACCGCGGGCGCAGACGACCATCTTCTCCCCCGAAGGCCGCCTCTACCAAGTCGAATACGCGCTCGAGGCCATCTCCCACGCCGGGACCGCGCTGGGCATCCTGGCCCAGGACGGCATCGTGCTCGCGGCAGAGAGGAAGGTGACCAGCAAGCTGCTGGAGCAGGACACGTCGGCCGAGAAGCTGTACATCCTGAACGAGTGCGTCGCTGCCACAGGCAGGCCGTCGCTGCCGGCTAACCGCGCCCAGCAACATGATCTGCGCCGTCGCAGGCATGACGGCCGACGCCAACATCCTCATCAACTACGCCCGCCAAGCCGCCCAGGGCTACCTCCTCACCTACAACCAAGACATCCCCTGCGAGCAGCTGGTGCGCCGTCTGTGCGACCTGAAGCAGGGCTACACGCAACACGGCGGCCTCCGCCCTTTCGGCGTGTCGTTCATCTACGCGGGCTGGGACCCTCAGCGCCAGTTCCAGCTGTACCAGAGCAACCCGAGCGGCAACTACGGCGGCTGGAAGGCAACCAGCGTCGGCGCCAACAACGCCTCGGCCCAGAGTCTGTTGAAGCAGGACTACAAGGAGGAGTATGATCTCAAGGAGGCGTGCGGGCTGGCCGTCAAGGTGCTGAGCAAGACCATGGACTCGACCAAGCTCAGCAGCGAGAAGAGTAAGTGGCCATGTCCGACCGCCACGCGTACTAACACTGCCCAGTCGAGTTTGCCACGGTGGGCAAGACCAAGTCCGGCAAGATATACCACCACCTCTGGAGTGCCGACGAGATCGATGCTCTGCTGAAGGAGCACGGCCTGGCAAAGGCCGCGGACACGGACATGTCCGAGTCATGAGCCCACGAGCTGTGGGTGACACGACGTGGCGCACTGGACAGGCCTTCACGTGACAACACGAGGCACGTAGCATACCGTAGCAAGGTGAGAGAGCCAAATGCATCTCACTCGGAAATTCCGCTCGCAATCATGACAACAAGGGATCCAGTCCCCTTCTCGCTTCGTTTCGCTCCCTTCTGCTTTCCACGTCGTTGCTTCTCATTCCTCTTTGGCAGTCGCGAGCGCTCGACTCTTGCCCGACCCAAACAGCTCCTGCCACACTGATGAGCCGGCCACTTTTCATGCGCGCCTCTCCCCTCTGCACGCACACCTTCTCCTCCCCCTCCCCCTCCCCCTTCTCACCACAACATCTCACAGACTGTTCTCCTGCATTGGTTTCTTGCATCGCTTATCCGCGTGTCGCGCGCACATTCTACTACTACAGCATGTCTACTCCTGTTCGACAGCCCATGGGCGCACCCCTCCAGAACCCCGGACCGTCCAGCTCTTTCTTGCAGCAGCTGCTCGAAGAGGTCAACGGCACAAGTAGCCCGACTGTGCTGCGCAATCGCCCAACTCCCGCAGGCACACCGCTGTCACAGCCCAGCTCCACTGCAAGTAGACGAGCTTCCTCGGTTTGGGTTGGTGGTGGTGCGCTCGCCCAGGAGGCCAGAGAGAAATTGCGAGCCGCCGACGAAACACGACTGCGCAAATCTTCGATGGGTGGCAACGGCGGCAAAGCGAAAGGGGGACGTCCGACCCTGAGCCTGCACACTTCGTGCCTCGACCCGCCCCCTTCAGCATCAGGCAGAAGTACGCCAAGCTCGAGCCCACTCGAATCATCCTTCCCTGGCCAAGCAGGATCCGGACACAATCTTGAGGTGCTTTCCTCGACGTCTTTGTCGAGTGAGTTCAGAGATGAGACCGCCACTTCCTGTCGAGCAAACTCAATTGACCATAGCGCGCACTTTGCAGCATTGAACGACTTTGCAGGCACAGACTCACCACACATCTTCTGTGATGCTGACCCCGATGTATCGTCGACACCATCGCCAACCGAAGCACCAACCTCTGCAGCCTCTACCACGTTCACAAATGCCACAAGCATGTCACAGGATCGTCATGGCCCTAGAACAGACTATCGTAGCTCGTCCAATATTGCTCCAGTTCGCGGGTGTAAGTCCACGTCTATCTTCGTCAACCTTGCACTGACACGATTTGCAGCTGGTAAAAGAGCTTTGGACCTCCCCGAGTCGCCTGAAATGCTGTCAAAGAAGCTGCGCACGGCAACATTACCCGAACATCCGAGTTGTACAATGGGTCAACTTGAGTCTCGGACCTCTTCCTGGCGCCGAAGCATTGGTGGCGACAACACATCCCTGCTGCTGAGCTCGTCATTCACCGAGAGAACACCTGCACCAGTTGGACATCCGAATCTCTTGGGCGCAGATCTTTACCCAGATCTTTCATCCTTCAGGCCTCAAGCTGCAGATTCACAGGGCATGGCACCGAGACCAGTAACTCCCAAGCGATATCAGGCACCCAGAGTCCCTGTTAATGAATGCGATGACGATCAAGAAGCAGCCGAGACGCCCATCTATGCAAGGTCTATGCATCTTGTCGATGGTGAAGACTCTATTTACAAAAAGGACCACGGGGACGAGTGGAGAGAGAACGCTCTTTGCTTGTACTGCTTCCGATGGCATGGAAACTTCAGCAAGCTTAGCAAGCACGGCTATGAGACGTGCGGGCGCGACGATCCACTGGAAAGTCATTACTAGGAGTAAAACGAGTGAGTGATGGGGGAACTATGGTGCATCGAATCGGGTCGATTGAATAGTCGAAGGTGCATCCTGGATGCAGGCATGACAGTCTGAGCGAAGGCGCAGAGGGTCTTCTTGAAGCCTGTTTCTCTTGGTAGGTTCCATCTCTTGTCTCTTTGTATTCCATTACCTCTTTTAGTGCATCACCATGTCGCCTCAAGTACGTGAAGCTCGCCAATGGCATGTGACTAAGCTACACTATACTCTCGGCGTGGCTACGCGCATCTCCGGCACCCCACGATAAATGTCAGCTCCCTTGATGTACTGACAGAATTCGGTCGTCAATAAGACAGGCTGCAAGAGTAGTACCCTCTTTCTTTGACATCGCCACAAGCTAGACACGCACCCTAGTCACTTACATTCTGGACGCCTCGCGTCAGGCTCGATAAACTGATGCAAGACTATCCGTCGGCCTTGTAGCTTGAGCTTCAAGCTATAAGGCACGATTCCAGGCATAATTTGACCGTAGCAGGCGCGATAAGCCACAGTTTATCGCGCTTGATTGTTAGCTTTCAGTCAAGGGTACCCTCTGCACGCAATGAGGCCCTACTTTACAACACTGCTACCGCAGAAAGCACCAACCTGGACCCAGGCGATGTTGTGCACTAGACTTCATGGACACAAGCGTCTCTGTTAGCGGGACCCGCGCTTATGAAGACCCTGTGGCATTAAGAGCCTAGCTCGAAGAGCATCCCGCTGCACAAAGTCGCGCTAACCGTCATTGCCGCCCTTTCCCGCGTTTCTAAAATGCAGGTATACTTGCCTACCTACAACGTCATCATGTCCAGTATAACATCGCCATCGACTTTTCTTTCCTGCATAAAAGCATGCGCTATTCCTTCTACGAGCTGAAAGATCGTTACTTTGAGCTCATTACCACGATTGTTCCTGGTCCGGCGAGTGGGAGCTACTTCGTACCACTTTTTCTCGTACCACTGGGATTGCTTGTGCCGCCCTCGATTCTGAGTCATGGACGGCTGTGTGCAGTAATTTTGCCCATTAGTTTCGCTGCTACGATACATGCCTGGCTCGTTCTCGGCAGCAACGATGTTATCTCGACAGATTGTTTGTATATGACGATGTTTCTGTACATGTTCAAAGATCCACGACGACACTTTGGAAGGATCATAAGGTATGACTCACGACATGGTCCAAAAGAGCTGGGGAAATCACAGGAAAATCGTTCCGATCCCTCCGAGAGCAGCACTGTTTCGGACAACGTTGTCCTAGAGACTTGGACTGGCCGCTTGACCTGGGCGATGATGCTCCTGCAAAGCCGACCATTGCATGGTTGGATGATTGGTGAATCTGGCCATGACCGACGAAACCTTCGACCATTTCAACATCCCACACGGTTGGTGTTTATGACAGACATTCTGTCTCGCCTTATGCCTGTGCTACTAGTCTTCTTGCCATTATCCAAGCAACTCGCGACGCACGACCCTTACTTTGGCGATCCAACATGTTCGGTCTTTGGTCCGTATGGAATTGATCGCAGTGACGAAGGAATCATAGCCAATATTGCAAGGAAATCACTGCCGCCTTTTGTCCTTAGGCCAATGACCATGGCCATGTACGCGTATTCTCTGCTCCTCGGTCTTTTTTTACCGCCAATGCTATTCGTAGTGCTTCTCAACATACTGTGCCTGATTCCGGACGAGTGGTCTCCCCATACGTGGCATCCACACTTCGGACCTTTCTCAGCCATCACCAGGTATGGTGTGCGTGGGTTCAGGGGTCGCTGGTGGCATCAGCAAATGCGGCACATTGTCTCTGAGCCGGGAAGGTGGCTGGCAGCGAAGCTTAGGCTAGGGCATTTCGGCTGGCAGAAGACCGCAAAATACATGATTACTTGTGTATCTGCGTTCGCCTTGAGCGGGATTACACACTCGGGCATGGTGCCCCCGAAGCCGAGACTCACGACGGTGAATGCATTTGATCTGCGAATAAGCCTAGCAGGCTTCTTCTGGGTTCAACCATGTGGCATTGCTGTCGAGTTGTTCTTGCTGGAGCCTGCGCTGCACCGACTTCCTTCGTCGATGCGATTGTTGCCGCCGCTGCTAAGAGCTGTGTGGACCTTAGTCTTTTTGTGCTTCTCGAGCACATTCTTGGTAGTGCCATTTGGACAGCTGGGGTACTGGAACATTGTTCCCTCTGGAAATTCCCTACATGAATACCTCCGTTAGAACTTATCTCAGCTGCTACTACCATCTGTGGAAGTGTCAAGCAAAGGCAACACTCACACCCAGTCACGTAGCTCACGTCTAAAATGCTACGTAGAAAACCTGAGCACATTTACCTTGAGTTAACAATAACTCCTACTATATAGCCAACTACCAAGCCACTAGCTGCCTTGAAAATATAAAGGCTTTACAGAGGAAAAAAAAGTAAAGTTTGATTATGCTACGCTTCTTACGTGAAACTATGCTTATACCCACAAAGCGCCTTCAAACGCCGATCCTAAGATCACTCTCTACGGCCTGCTTTGGCTTAAGACGGAAAGCGCAGGGGTAGGTTTTGCAGCTGATATTTAGAGGTAATTGTGAATGCATAATGGTGATGGTAGGGGTTATTTTTAAAGCAACAGTCTTAAGAAACAAACGTAAAGAGAACCTGAAATATTGATGTATTAGCTTTGGAGCGTTAGTTAGATATGCAAGGAAATGGTAGGAGTAGATCCTAGTATACGTTTCATGTTAAGCATGTAATATAGCTATTTTTTGGGTAAGCTGTTTACTTGTTGAGCGTATAATGCTTCTGACTAAGGCCCTGGTTACTTTCTGTCGCATGTTGCAACCACTCCACAACACCATTCAAATGCAACGCTCGCTAAATTCAAATACCAACGACGATAACTAGAAACTAAACAACCCACTCCTCCTCTTCCCAAGCGGATACACAATCAAGGCCGCAAGGAACAACCCCACCGTAATTCCAATCGCGATCTGAATGACCGAAAATCCAACATTCAGCGCAATGCTGTTGATAGTAGTGCTCCCGCCAACATCCGCAGCACTAATCGTCGTTGCGTTCGCAGTGCTGTTGCGCACGATCTGGTCGGCAGATGTAATTCCAGAAACAAGGGAGCCTTGGACACTGAGACCAGATGGGACTTGCACGAAGATCGCGGGCAACATTGCTGCAGCAGCGAGACCGTATCCAATCTTGCGCGTGTGCGGCACAAAATCGCTCACTGAGCTGGCACGAGACCTAGGATGACTTCCACTGTGCGTAGGATCGTACTTTGAGCGTTCAATCTTCAAGGTTTTTATCGGTCCGCGACTGCGTCTACGCCACATGTCACGAATTTTGACGATTCGTGGCCGGAGGGTTTCTTCCCAGACACCCAAGCTCCAGTTCTCCACATGTCGACCCCATCGAGCGTGGATATTAGCTGCGATACCGATGCCGAGTGCGCCTAGGGTGTTGCTGATCTGCGCGTTGCTTTTGAAGTATGAGGAGCTGTGGAAGTTGATAACCCAGCCGATGAATGCGATAATAGTCATGGAGGGCATTTGCTTATATTTGGCTTGATTGACGACCATCAAGCACAGAGCAAAGGCGGGGACGAAGAGATAGTAGAAGTTGGTAGACATGGGGTCACGACAGGATGTTCGCGATGTGGCGTTTTTGTCCATCATGCCGTAAAGGACCGTGCCGATGGTGATGCCGAAACCGAGGAAGAGGGAATAGATGATGGCGTAGACCATGCGGACTGAACCGGCGACGATGTGCTTGCTTTGAAGTTCGAGCGACGCGCATAGGACCATGAAGCCTGGGAGGATGAGGGCGATGGATGATTGTGCCATTGCGCTGAAGCAGAAGATGTCTTTGCCGTCGCTACCCTTGATGGAACCAAGTGCGCGAGCGACGAAACTAGTGATGACAGAAGCACCGATCTCGAACACGTTGCTGATGAGATCGTTGCCAGGCGCAACAATGAGCTGCAGCCATCCGATGATGCAACCAAGAAGGAAGCAGAATGGCAGGTCGATAAAGCGGGCTTGGAATGCGAAGGGACCGACGGTAGCGGATGCGAGGCCGTACACGAAGACACGCAGCCAGCGCCTGAACTTATCTTTGCGGCCCATGATCTCGTCCAAGCGCGGGGTTCCCTCATCAACACCGATACGATCATGCACGACATCTTTGTAGATCTCATGCACGTCACGTAGCTTGCCAAGATCAACACCTTGGCTAGTGCGTACGAGTTTGACCTCGCTGGTGTGCACGGAAGAGTCGTCAAAAGCAATAATCATACAACCAGGCATGTACAGAAACTGAGCTTCAATCTCCAAAACACGCGCAGACATGTTCAGATATTCTTCCAGTCGATGCGTGGGTGCGCCATACATCATCAGGGCTTTGCAAAGCTTGCGAAGGTAGTTTTGACGTGCGAGGGTGCCAGCACTGTAAAGGCGATGTTAGCATCGAGGGCTCTACAAGACTCGTCGGACGTGAGCCTGTACTTACAGATGAATTTTGATCTTGATCTCGTCATCTCGCTTCTTTGCCTTCTTGAAAGGAAGTATAGACTCGTCAGACTTCGATCGCTTGCCTATGCCAGGCCGGATTTTCTTATACTGCTCATCAAACTCATGTCCCAGATCCCCTTGTGCTGGTGTTGCCAGACTACGTGCCGAAGAACCGACCAATTGAGAGATTGATGTTGCCGACCGATTATTGTGCTGGCGGAACCACGGCCGGCCGGATCGTGGCGTGTTGTACCCAGAAGCTGGTGGTGACGAATTGGGCGAGTTAGCTGCAGTTGACGCGCCGCTAAAAGTGCCAGAACTCAGAGTGCGGGTATGACCTGGTGTTATTGGACGTCGGCCACCTGCTGCAGGACTACGTGCAGTGTTGGCTCGGAGTAATGTGCCGAGTACTCCTGTCCGATATTTGATCGGACGCGATACGCGCTCATCTTCAACTTCAATGGTCTCTGGAGTGACTTGACCGGATTGAAGTGTTGCATCGGTATGGTAGAGGTCTTCAGGGTGGATCGAGCTAGGCTCTGCACCGCGAATAGTATGTTGACGCAAGATCATGGAAGCACGCTTCATGAAGTGAGGGTCGTCCTCGTCATCTGTTGCTTCGTCCACGTGGTCATAAGTCCTAGCCATGTTCTGAAGCTCAACTGGCAGCGAGATGGATTCGCTCGAGTTCCGACGACTGACTGGTGCTGAGTATGTACCAACAGACTTTGACAGCCGAGCAGCGCGTCTGATAGCCTCGATGCCAGATCGTTGCTTGAGCTGGGCGCCTAGCGAGGGTTCGTGCTCAATAGCAACATGGTCATCGAATGGGTTATCGTTGAGATGAAACTCCGGTGGAGTTCGAGGTCCTTTGCGAATCGCTGGTCGTGGTTTCTGTACATCCCGAGGCAAGGTGTTGATATCTGCGGGTGCCTCTGGGGGTGGCTGAGCGTATTCTTCTGCGAGTGCTATGCGCAAAGATTCCCGCATCTCTTGGAGGTCGTGTGGCGTGACATCTGGCCGGAGAAGAGGAGAGTTATGGCCGCCTGACCCAGTATCTAGCGCTTCAGGGGATTGAGTAGAAGAAATGCGTGGAGCATCTGACGTGAAGCCAACACGCTTGCGCCCCGCGCCCGGGGTAGCAGCCATGTGCTCGTCGGTATTGCGATGTGGATGTGACTGAGAAGGACCAGCGTCTTGGAAAGGATCCATTATCGTATTATACAGCTGGTGACTGCTAAGGGGCTAAAGATGCACGAGGGTTGCCGATATGCGTTAATGGATGTGCTACCCGTTTGGGCTACGCTGACTAGAGGGGTTAGGACGGGCACATGTAGTTATCGCCTGCCACGGAGCTTGTTGCCAGTGCCAAATGGCAGGTGCCGACCGGTACAACTAGCGGGAGATGCTCGCGGCGCCGTGTGCACGATGTGGCCTTTCGCTGATTTGCGCTGTCGGGTATGGATGGGTCCTTGGGCATGAGGATGGAGGAGGGGCCAGCTCCAATCACCGAATCGTGTGACCAAACGGCTCGCTGTGACCAGTCCCTCTGAAGTGTCGTGCACAAGCGTACGAGCAAAGCTGTCGTGCAAAACAATGGGGCTCTGGTGGGATAGATAGGGAGGGTGCTAGCTCTGGAGTTGAGCTGCACACGTGTGCGACAAGAAGGCAGGTCAGCTAGACGCGATGCCCAGATCGTTGGGCTCCAGTTTTCGTCTTGAAACTCCGAGGGCCAGAAGGTTCGACGGCTATGGACAAAGGGACAGTGGAGCGGTGGTTTGCAGGGAACATGGATTCTTGAAGGACGACAGTGACAAGCGAAGGTTTAGCGCTTGCAAGCTCCGTCGCGGGCAGCGGGAGTGGCTGCTGGGCGTGAAATGATTCCAAGACCCCGCGAAGGCCGAATATGGTGTTTTGTCCAAGGTTTCGTCCTTGATAAGGCCAAAGTCAACGGTTTTTAACTTCTAGGGGCCGATTACACCGCCGCAATTGCGCGAGCGTAAATACAAACGCTTTCAGGACTAGTGACGAGAATTCAGACGGCATGCCGCATGAGGCTCTGGAGTCTTGACCGACGACACATTCCAGACACAGCATACCTGACTCAAAGACTTGCGACTACCATACTCCATAGTGGGCGGCGAATGCGCGAGAAAAGTGGACATGTTGTTCCCAAGGCTTGGTATGTGCTCGTTGTTGAGGGCAGTCGAGATAAGCAGACAGTGGGTACAACTGGGTCTTCCAAGCCTCTCTTTGCGCGATCGCCAATAGTGGGCGTCTAAGGGGCATCGTGCGGACCTTTCGACATGATAAGCTTGGTGGAGAGGTTGGTGTCGTGATCGAGCCGCAGTGGCGAGGACTCAGGCGCCACGGCAAAGTGATAGAGCTACGCATCAACAACCGCGAGACGAGCTGGCGACTGTTGGGGCGCCACCATCGCATGTCACCTTGAACGACGGAGGATGAATAATGGGCAGCCGGCAGCCGGTGCGCACCCCTTGATGACGTCGAGATCTGCATGCCGTTGCCGGCCAGAAATAGAACACGGCCAAAGCCGCCAGTGCAAGTGCACTCCCGTGGGTACCGGGAGGCTGCCGACTGTCGTCTTTGACTGCGGCCAGCACGGCGAGCATGGTAGCATTCATTGATTCCATGGTGTTGCAATTGGCTGTCCGCCAACGGAACGCGCGGAGATGCGGCAAAGGCCACGTAATCAGACAACCTACAGCTCCGTACTCCGTACAGTACGTCGTATGTCGTGTCTTCGCAATATCATGCATCCTTGCCGCTGGTGCCGCCTCTCCTCCTTCTGAACCCCGTGTCTCCACCAAAGCAGTCGGCAATGACCAAGGTAGGTATCACGTGTGCCGCGGCATGGAACCGGACCCGGCATTACTATCAGCCGATGTCGATGCACGTGGGGCATCTCAGCTCTCTTCCCCGCAGTGCGCCTGAATGACTGCGGCATGTATGCTGGAGAGCCTGGAGTCTGGAGAGAAGATCTCGCCTGCTCGGGGATTGCCATGCCCCACTTTGAAGCAGACATCAATGGGCAGACCAAGAAGATAACGGGAGACTACCTCGTCGCGTCAAGTGGCCCAAGGACAGCGTTGTTCGGCAAAGAGTATCCAGGAGAGACCTTGGACAAGGACATCCCGAGGAACGAGAATGCAAACATGTTGCTAACAAACAAGGTCTACCTCCCTTTCAATAAGCGATTCGACTTCTGAGATTCCAATTTTTTCTTCTCCATCCCACCGATTGGTACATGGCCGCCAAGATTACCAACGATGGCTTATGGCGAGTCACATATGGCGACGACGTCGGCCTCTCGAGGGATGAACTCGTCAGGCGCCAACCAGCCCGCTACGAGAAAATCCTACCCAGGATCCCAAACCCAGCGACTACAAATTCATCAGGATGTCACCATACAAGCTTCAACAGCGTTGCGCACCCAGCTTCCGGGTCTAAACATCCCGCCACTGCTGCTATTGAATGATTTCTTCGCCATAGCGTCCGGCCAGGAGTTTTGAGCAAAGCTACGTAAACTTTTGCCAGGGACATAGTCTCCACAGACTGCTTGGAATTAGACGGGATTCTAAGCCGTTATTATTGCGAGTCGCTGTTGCATTTAGAGAGTCTCTCAGCGCACAAGTGACGGTTTAAAGACTCTCTATTCTATTCTATTCTATTCTTAAAATATTACCATATACACTATATTGGTACCAAGGTCTTTAAGAAGCTTACCAGGCTACAGCTTTAGCAAAACTCAACTAAAGACCTATGTTGTAAATGTGCACACTACACCCTTACGTTGCACAAGGAGGTGCAACAGACATACAAATACATAGATGCGTCTCGCCCCGTGACCTACAGGTAGACATGTCGCGCGACTTGCCAGCGCAATTTTGCGGATGCTTCTTGAATCTTTCCATCTGAATTGTTTCACCAACATTCGCCTGATAACGAATCAAGCAAACGCGATCACGCTGAGCGCAATGCGAGTAGCTGGCTTCTGAGCGAGCGCACGTAAGCGCGTTCGCCGATCAGGTCATAGAGAAAGCTATTTGGGGCCTGGAGACATCTCCATGTCTTAGAGTGCGAGGGAGAGGGTAAATTAACTGGCATTTTTGTAGTGATTATTGGGATCGACCAGCGAAGGAATATATGTATTGTGGAATTAGGGAAGTAGGACTTTACAAAGTTTGCATATGCAGGATGCCTCACCAAGTCTTCTCCTCTGCGCGTGTTGAGTTGGAGGATTTAGACATGGACATTGGTAAGAATTTCTCAAGCGCTTGTGGCTGCGAGGTCTTCAAAATCTGGTGGCATCTCAGCCCCAGCCACCCATGCTCTTACACCATGTGCGAACAATTCTGGAAGCTGCAAGTCCCACAGATGGACCGCTTCTCTCACTACAAATGCCTTGCAAGCTGGGTTCTTCGTACTCAGCACCATCCCAGCTTTTCTTGTATCCTCGACACTGTCCCGTTTGGCACCCGCCACGATAGCAACCCTCACTCCATTGATCTCGCAAAGATTTTCTAAAGTCACTGCACCCACCGCAGTGTACCCTGCCGTCAGCAGCGCCATGGACTGGTTCTTCCGGAACTCCTTCCTCAGCTCCGGATGGGGTTCCACACCCATCGGCGTCCAAAACATCGACTCGCTAGCTATCTTACTTCCAACAATACCTACGGCGCTCAATATTTTCGCTTGGCGGATAACCCATCGCCTGATTCCGCTGTCCGGCGCGCACCCGGTGCAGAAAAGACTTAGCACTAGCTCCGGATAACGTCGTGCGAGCTCTAAACCGATGTAGCCGCCCAGCGATAGACCGACGATGTGGGCTTTGCCTCCTGCGACTTTTGTCGTGATGAGATAGAAGAGCGCATTGGCGGCATTTTCGAGAGTCAAGGGAAGAATGTGCTTGGAGCCCGAGTGGCCGGGCAAGTCGACGAGAATGAGTTCAAACTCTTCGGCGAGAAATGGAGTGACGCGGGAAAATTCCATATGACAGGATTCGAGGCCATGGAGAAAGACAATGGGCGCGGTCGAGGAAAGACTGCCGTCGGCGCGAGGAGGGGGCTTAACATGGACATAGAAGAGGTCAGGCTGTGGGCGCGTGGAAGGGTTTTTTTCTGCAGCCATTGCTCACATCTGGCCGTGAAGATATAAGGGAGCTGCCGTGGGATTGGACCCGAAAAAGCAATTGAGGCCGCCAGTGATGACGATCACGTGATGAATTGTTACGTTCATACATCGGCTAGGCGACCACAGTCAATATATAAAACGGGCCAAAGCCCACGCGGATACAATCTGTTTCCATGTGGGGAAAGAGGGGGAGCACGTCGCATTGGATCGTTGAAATGCACAAAACGGACCTCATTTCTAATGTTACACTATCCAAGCTAGGTAGAGGCAGCGCTCTCTTTCGCTTGGAATCGCTACTACACAGGCTTAAAACCTACTCAAGCGTTCTTGCATATAACACACGCTGCTGTATCTCGTTTGTTAACCTCGCAGTGCGCAGACTGATTAGTTTCTAATGTTATATCTGCAGCTCTCCTCAGACTCCGCCCACGTCCCCTAATTCCCCGGGGCAAAGCACTGACCCTTGGCATTCGGAAGATCATGCTTCGGTGACTCTAGCTTTTGCGGTTCTTGCATTGGTTCTCTCGGATTGTGTGATTGGCATTGGCGTTGAGAAAGGTGCCGACGTCGATGTGGGCGATGGAGATGGGGTAGAACTCGAAGACGAACTCGTGCTGGATTAGCTGGCATTAGTGCTAGGGGCAGAAATTTGAGTAATTAAAGCTGTGGAGAACACAGTCGTGGTTTGATAGACCGTGTCGACCTCTGCGGAACGTGTACTGGTAACCGGAGCGACTGTGGGTTTCTTTGCCATGCTCATCCCGACTTTGCCTCCAATTGCAATCGCTGTTACAACAGAGAGAATGACAAGGATCACGCCCGCTGTAATCCATCGTGCTTTCTTGCTCATAGACCAACGATTGGGAGGCTGGATTTCGAGATCGCCAGGGAAGTGCAGGTGATTTGGGTCCCGGAAGTCGAACGGAACGTCGGTGTCTCGGGCCTCGACAGGCTTGTTGAGTATGGAATTATTCATGCTGCTGGCGACTGAATCAGATCAGAAAGTCACGGTGTTCCTTTGCTGTGCGATTGACTAAGGAGAGGAGCGGGTGACGATCGAAAAGATGGCCTGTCCCCTGAGTAGTATTCACTTGTTTGCACATTGTCTATGTCCATTCGTCTGTAAGTGTTTGCGATAGAGCACCGTGCCTTTGTGAGCGGTTTGCTTTGAGCCCTTGCAAGACCTCCAATGCCCTGTATTGTGAAGTCTCAGCTCGCTAGGACATGATCGCACAGGGTCTCCAGATGGTGTTGGATGCATGCAGGGACATTTCGCCGTTCGTGGTCTCGCCAAAGACAAGGTGGGATCTGTGTCTGGTCCTAGTCCGGCCTGTCTCCACAGGACGTCCAAGAAGATCATCGTATTGTGGGAAATTCCTCGCGATAGTTCTGTCCACACTAGATGATGCTGCCTCATCCCCCACCTGGCTTTAGTTTCGGCTTCAGCGCATCACCCAGCACACTGGGATCCAGCATCTTCGCCCGCGGAACCTCAACTCCACACTTGACCCACATGCTACTCCAGAGTGCACCCACCGGTCTTTCCTCGGGCATGAATACGACCGTGTTGATGTATGTTTCTGTTGTGTTATAGCATTCCGGCATGTTGAACAGCTGTGCTTCGCAATTGTCGCCCTTGTTCGAGACGAACACCCCGCAGCGTGCCTGGCTAGGAAGGTTGACGCATGTCCCGTTCTTCCATCGCGAGGCGGGCGGCCCGAAGCGCATTTGCTGGACGACTCTGCCGCGACAGTGTTTCGGGCCGCCGTTGCCTGAGTAAGAGAGTGCGACGATGGGGAGTTGAGGTTGTGCTGGTGGCTGTGGTCGTGGGGCTGGAACAGGCTTTGGCGAGGGTGTCGCGACAGGACCGATCACGCCGTCTGCGTCCCAACTTGCGCTCGCACTGCGATGTGGTGTTGGTGTCGCAACAAGCAGGCCGTCTTCGGTCGCTGTCATTGTCGACGGTGTCGCCAATGATGTGCCTGGCACGAAAGATGATCCTTGCCAGACATCGACGCGATCGAAGTCCGATCCATTCAGCTTTGCCTTTGCGCCGATGACTCTGTCAGATTCTCTCATCTTCGCAGCTTGCGCGACTTGGACTTGTATGATCTTTCCCGGAGGTGCGCGAACCTCAATCACCGTTGCGAGCGAAAGGGCGATGACAAGAAGCAAGAAAACGGAGGATGCGATAATGAGAATGCGCCGCTTCAAGCCCATGTCGAAATCACTGATTCCCACCGCTGAATGTGGATAAGAGTGATGAGAGTATGAAGGGTAAGAAAGTCTTGATGCTGTCAAGATATTGTGATGCGTTGCGAGTTTCAACGACCGGCACGACCTGAAACGAAGCTCAAGCTCGCACATCACGACGTTCACAATTTGCTCCCCCCTCTCCACTGGGGTACAAATGCGGTGTTAAATACCCAGCGCGGTGTTAATATACACCGCAGTATTGTGTAAATTCACTCCTTTACACCGCACGTAGGGGATATTTACACGGCTCTGGTGTATATTACACTGTCGCGGTGTTTTTTTGCCTGTCTGATCTTACAGTATATTATCTTATATTTTGTTAAAATATATATAAACTATATATTACGCAAAATTAATAAAAATTCTACTGTTATACGCTCTAAGCAGTACGTTATTTAAGCTAGGCAAATAGTACTTGCTAATGCTGCTTACTACATAAGACGTAGGTAAATGTTAACATAGTTAAGCACAAAATCTTAAAAGCTATTAGGTTTTTAACTAGAAATATATTTAGAGTTAAGCTAATTAATCTTTCTTTAATCTAATTTAACCTATTATTATAACCTATAAGTAGTTTCTTATAATAGCATTTGCTATAGCGCTCTAAGCTTTTAGCAGATTAGAGATATAAAGGTAAAGTTAATTATTTGTTTAAACTAACACCTGTTACCTTTATAGCTATTTAAAACTAATTCTCTATAATAGTAAACATTCTTATTAATAACTATAGCAGTTGCTTATTAGTTAAACTGCGTTAATAGGCTTTGCTAAGTACTTACTACTTATTACTAAAACTCTTAGAGGTTTGTGTTTAAGACAGTGTTAGTAAATACACTATAACTAAGTAGCCTTAGTTAGAAGTAGTAGACGTAGCAGGCGTTATAGCCTACTAAGTCTTTAGTAATCTTAACAACTGCTACCTTCTGTTAGGCAAAAGAGACTAGAAATAAGATGTAGATGTATACTTAAAGATACTATTAAATTAAGATTAGTTAACAAAGTTATAAGCACTTATAGCCTATTAAGAGTTATTACGCGTGTAAGCTTAAGGCGCTATATAACTTTATAGCTGTATAAGTTTAAATCTTTCTTGCGTCTTTTATAGTAAAGTAGCTTAAGTTTTATAATTAGCTTTATACTCTTATAGCTATTACGCAGACAGTTACTCTTAGAGAGCTTAAGACGCTACGTAATTTTGTAGCTATATATAATTAAAGTACTCTTATTAGTTAAGTACTAGATCTTTGTTAGGACTTATATACTGTTTATACTAAAGTTTCTATTACCTAGCTACTTTTTAACTATAAGAACTTTCTTTAATCTATTATATTTAATAAAAGTAGTTGTTATAAATATTATGCTAACAGCTACTAGAATAAAATGCAGTGCTTTATTACTCTTCTTTGCCTAATAGAGTCTACCTTAGTTTCTGTAAGCTATTAAATTCTAGTGTATATAAACAACCTAGATAAAAGCAGTTATATAAGAGGTTAAGAAAAAGTATATAGTAGGCAGGCACTAGTTAAGATAGAAATTACTAGCCTATATAAGAACTTTCTTTAATTCTTTACACTTTATAAAGGTATAATCTAGATAAAAGCAGTTATATAAGAAGTTAAAGAAAAGTATATAGTAGGTAAAAGAAAGTAGTTGTATAAGAGGTTAAGAAAAAGTATATAGTAGGCAAGCACTAGGTAAAATAGAAATTGCTTACTTACGTAAAAACTTTCTTTAATTCTTTGCACTTAACAACAGCAATTATTATTATATATATTATTCTAATATTAATTAAACTTGCAGTAACTTGTTATTCTCCTTTGCAAATAAAAAACTATCTTATTTCTTACAAGTTATTAGATTCTAGCGTAGATAAATAAACTAGAGGAAAGCAGTTATAGTTAATAGAGAAATATTAATAGCAGTACAAAGAGTAGTTTATATATTATAGTAGGCAAAGCGTTAAAAGGGTAGGAAACCTTATAATTAAGGCGCTATATTACTATTTAAGCTATTTTTATAAAGTTTCTTTAGTTAAGAGCATTATCTCTATTCTCTAAGGCATTGCAATTCTCTTACTAGTTATTAGCTTGTCTTTAGATACAGATTATTATACCTGCCTTATTATTAAAGTAGATAATAATATTACTAGTCTTAGTATTATGTATAGTATTGCCTCTTTACCTAATAATAGTTACAAAAGCAGTACAAGCTATATTGCCTTAGCGCTTTAGGCATAGCTAGAAGGTAGTAATTAAACAGTGTATTTATTAGAGTTATCTTACTAACTCTTTACTAACCTAGTACTACTAAATATATTACTATTACATTTAGAAGTTACTTTGCAGCTTTAGTAGTGTTAATAAGATTCTTAATACTCTTATTAAGGTAGGCGTAACGCTTAAGGCAAGTTTTAAATATACTGCATAGTTTACTGTTAGATTTCTAAAGGGCTAGATACTTAAGTTAGGGTTAGAGATTATTATATAAGAGTTGTTTACTAGCTTTAAATGTCTTACTACTGTTTAAGTTATTATCTTAAAGTACCTTTAGTTAGTTTCTTATATAAGAATAGTACTACTAAGAAGAAGGTAGTAAGTTCTAATAAGCAGAGAATTATTTACTTGCGTTAAGGTTCTTACTACTATTTAAAGGTCTTTTCCTTAATGTGTTGTTAGGTAAGTAAGCTAGTAGATAAGATATATAATTAGAAGCTTACTAGAAGAGCGTACTTCTTATAAGCTTATAATTACAGCCTTTGTTATTTACTCTAGTATAAGAAGAATAATAAATAGAAAGAGTAAGGCAGAATATATAGATTATATAGTAGAGTAAGTAGTATGCGCACATAGGCACCTTCTTAGTTTACTTTTTATTAAATTGTTTAGACAAGAATCCTATATGCAACTGCTACGTAGAATATATATTACTACTACTATACTACTATACTAGTCTATTTTACTTGTTAGAGTTATCTTTATCTAAGCTAGAAAAGCTAGAAGAAATAGTTATTACGCAGGCTTTGCTCTTTCTCTTATTAGAGTATTAACTTTAACTATATAAGCTTATAACATTATTTCTTTTATTAGATACTTCTTCTAGTTGCATTCTGTTAGTACTTGCTTTACCTAATAGTGCTATAGCCTTTTTTAATAAAATACAGCTTTGTTAGCTTAGGCAAAGTATATTCTCTTAACTGTATCTAGTGCTAAGCTTATAATCTCTAAGAAGTAGAGATCTATATTACTCTTTTGCCTAAGAGTATGTTGCTTTTGCGTCTCTAATAGTCTATTAAGTCTTTAAGTGCAGCCTTACTCTTCTTACTTTATTAAGCTTAGCAAATTTGTTACATATACTCTAATAACACCTTACCTCTAGGTACTGCTTAGCTATAGTAAAAAAGAGTTAAAGTATATTAAGATTCTATAATATACTCTGTTTTAGCTATATCTTTATAGGAAATATATCTATTACGTACCTTACGTTCTAGGACTTATATATCTAAAGAATACAATAGCAGATGTTTAGCGTAAGATTATATAGTATACTCTTATCTAGTATAACATTCTTTTTTTATAACGTAGAACTAGGCTTACTATATTATTAAGATAGTAACAATTAAGTAACCTTATGTTATTATAGGTCTAAGATCTCTTTATTTGTAAGAAGCTATAGTAGTTTCTCTGCCTTAGTAAGTTTCTTGTTAACTGCCCCTTTATAGGTTAGTAGTGTAGAAGCTATAGGTCTTTGTGCGTTTACGTTAGGAAAAATTAAGATTTGTCTAGTTAGCTTAGTTGCAGCGACCTGCAGCTGCCTAACAGCAATACTGTCTACTAGACAATTTACTAAAGTTACTCTACTTACTTCTAGTCGCTAGCAACCTAACAGCAACCTAACAGTAAGTTACCTATGTTACCTGTGTTACCTGTGTCGCTAGTGTTACTAGTATTGCTAGTGTTACTAGTATTACTAGATTTAATAGTTAAGAACTGTTAAGTACTATAGCACTAGTAAAACTATATACTGTAGCTAGCTGCCTATGTCTTTACACTCTTGTAGCGTAGGCTAACTAAGCTAGTCTCTCTTGTCTAGTTATATAGGCTTTTTAATTAAATATAGTATAGACAAATTGCGCTCCTTTAAAAGTAGGCTAGCCTAGACGCAGCTACTAGGCTTAACGTCCTATAGGGCACGCGTTAGTAGGTACATAACGCGCTCTATATATAGAAGGCTGTAATAGCTACTGCTACTTACAAAGTAGTAATTATCTTACTAGTTAGTTGTGTTAGGATTAGGTACTGTGTCTGCTAGTGCTGCACTGTCTACTATAGTAGTCTACACTATTGCGTTATATTAAGGCTAACCTAACAGTATTTACGCGTTGTACTAGTAAAAGTATATCTAGTTCTTGTAACATTTACGTTACTTACTATTTATAACTACTTAATAATACTCTATTTCTTCTTTATACTATTACACTAACCTATTACACTTATCTAGTTCTAGTTACTATTTCTCTTTAGTTAAAGCAATTACGTTAAGTATATTGCCTTTAATTGCAATATTATAGGCCTATGTTACAAATTCTTTCTATACGTCTTCTGCTACAATGCTCTAGCTACTTCTACAGTTCTTAAACTATAGCTGTTTATCTACCTTATAAAGGTATTCTAGTGCAAGTTTATCTATATATTTATACTCTTCTAGCAAAATATCTTTTACTTTACCTAATGCTTTATATATACGTATATAGACAGCATTCTATATAAGTTATTATATATTACATTATATTTAGACCTACTTATATTATTAGTGTCTTTGTGTAGGACTTTTCCTTCCTCTCTAACGTCCTCCTTTTTATCCTTTTCTATTAAGTAGTTTGCCTTCTCCTTCTCTTTGTTGTTGTAATTGTCTATAAGCGCATTATAGTAATCTTACTCCTCTTCTGTATAGTTAGCTAGGATATTATCTACGTTGTTGTTATAGGTATCCTTTAGCACTAAAATGTTAGCCCTATTATTCTCTTATTAGTTTGTGTGTATAGTAATATCCTATTGTATATTATCCTATATAAGAATCTGTTAAATGCCTTTTAGGTTCTTCTATTTTTTGCAAATAGCATTAAAGTAGTCTGCTTTCTATTAGCTAATACTATGTATAGAACTTGCAATATACTCTCTATAGTGTATCTATAGAAGGGTATAGTTTTCCTAGTGCTATTGTTATTAAATTCTCTTATTGCGTTAAATATAACTAAGCCTATTAGTGCTACTATATTTGCACTTAGTTTATTAAACTTCTTTTAATTCCTAGTTATTGCAGTAATGCTCTATTTCCTGTTATTATAGAATAACTGTGCTATTACTACTGCAAGACTAGGGTTTAAAAATCTAGCAGATTTAGGCTGTCTTTAGTTAGCTAGCATAGCTGTTTTAGAGGTGTACTTACGTTCTTTAGGTCTTATAGTAGGTAAACAAAGTCTTTAAGTAGTTTGCTAGGCTTAAGAACCTATCTGTCTAAGTAGTTTAATATATAGGCACTAGTAATTTCTAGTTATTCTTACCTTATTACGTAGGTCTGCAAGTTACTGTATATGTCTAGCATCTAGGCGCCTACTATTAGCTACTGTCTTTAGCAGGCTATAATAGTACCTATATAGCAGGCAGCTCTTTTGTATAGTATTAAGCTAATATGCAATTAAACTAATAATAGCAGAGTATTCTATACTTCTGTCTAAGCGTCTAGTAGTATTTAGGCGTATACATGCCTACGTGTATTAAGCTATAGTGTTATTACTATACTACATAGCGTCTTTCTATTGTTAGTAAGTAGTTGCGTTACTAAGATAACTCTTACCTTCTCTAGTATAGTCTTGTTTTCTAGTAACACACTTTCCTTTACCTAGCGTTTTTCTTTTTTCTATAGTAGTAACCTAAATAGGTCTATACTAGATAAGAAGGGTTGCAACTCTGTAATAGTTAGAACTACTTAATTATGCATAATAAGGTATCTTCCTATAATGCAACAGCCTTAAGTCTAATAGCAGTTCTCTTTTAACTACTAACGTTTTCTATGTATTAGTCCTATAGGTTTTTAGTTTGTGTTAGCTTGTTATGCTTATGCTACTACTGCGTCTAGATTCCTCTTGTTAATAAGCAAGTAAGGCTGCAGATCTAAAAGTGTATAGTATTTAATCTCTAGGCTGTCTTATTAAGTAACTTTTTAGTTAGGCTAGTATAGTAGTTAGTTATACTTCTGTTTTAATCTTAGAGTTAAGGCTTAAGGATAGTAGCATTAGGGTCTAGATAGTTTTTAGTCTCTGCAGCGTCTTAGTTTTTAGTATATTAGTTCTAGAGTTACATTTCCTAAGAGCCTAACCTTTACACTATTATCTGTTAGCGCTTGTTTTAGCGCTTGTTTAGACAGAGACATAGTATACTACTAATATTACTTGAATTTACTACTTAGTATAGAGTATATAGAGTAAGCGCTTACTCTTTAAATATTAGAAAACTATTAGTAAGAGTAGTAGAAGTAAGTAATATATATAGCGCAACAGAGTTTTTACTTTACAAGTATAAGTAGAGTTTTTGTAACACATATAGTCTAATATTGCCTTAAATTCTGCTAGAGCGTAGTAGTTAGGCTATTTAATTAGATAGCCTCTTGTCCTTAACTACGTGCTAGCGTATATAATAGTTATCTACTGTTAGTATAAATAGTTATGCGCGCAATATAGGTAATTAGGCCTCTTTCTATCCTTAACTGCGTGCTAGCGTATATAATAGTTGTCTACTATTAGCATAAATAGTTGTGCGCGCAATATAGGTAATTAGGTACTCTTCTGTTCTTAACTAAATGTTAGCGTATATAATAGTTGTCTACTGTTAGTATAAATAGTAGTGCGCGCAATACAAGTAATTAGGTGCCCTTCTATCTTCTTGTTTTCTACTAAATGTTAGCGTATATAACAGTTATCTACTATTAGTATAAATAGTTATGCGCGTAATATAAGCAATCTAGTAGCTCTATACGCAGAAAACTATTTACCTAGTAAGTTATTAGTACAGATCTAGTATACTACTATACTAGTTATATTTGTAGTTTAATTGTAAATAACGCCTAGTGTATCTTTAATGCAACTATCTTTTGTAATGCGCTGTACTAGTATACCTTTATAGATATCTATATTTACGCCTATCTATCTCTCTTCTTTATGTAGTAATATATACTATTACATTTACTTTTAAAGCCTAATTTGTACTCTAATGTCTGTATAAACAAATTATAATTAAAGTTATTAATATACTTGTCTATTACTAGTAAGTTGTAGTATACATGTAACAGCTAGTTTGTCCTAATAAAAGTGTGCTTATTTCTAGTTGCGTTTAACACTAATATAGTTGTTATAATAAGAGTAATTTGTGTTATGCTTAACTCTTTGTTAACTGTTTCTATTATCTTTCTATACAGGTTTCTATCTAGTAAAGCTTGCTCCTAATTATTATTTAGTTTAGTTTTATTCTGTTGCAAGCGCATCTATTAGGCTGCGTTATAGTTACATTAGATAGCAAAGTGTGTAATTGTCTAGATAAGGTAACTGTTAGCTACATTTTATAGTAGTCTGTTCTGTTATAATATAATTACTCTTGTAATTTACTATAGGTGTTCTTTTACTGTAGTTGTCTATAAGAAACAGCCTAGTATCTTCTACCTCCTTATCTCTTATTCTACGTTAAAGTATATTAAGTTATATTCTTCTACTATTAGTTACATTATATTATATATGCTGTCTTTTAACAATTGTGTCTAGTGTTGCTGTAGTAGTGCTATCCTCTTATCTGCACTAACTAGTAATTCTAGGTAACTGTTACAATATCTCTATAATACTTGTGTACGTAGATAAGAGTTGCTATTATTACGCGTTTGTAGTAGTGTATAGTATATAGTAAGAAGGTTGCGTTAGCAGCCTTACGCTATAGTCTTATATTATAGCGCTTGTTATGTTAGTAGGTTTACGTTCTATTAGGTAGGCTAAAGTAATAGTAGAGCTATTATTAGATATACAATTCTATTTACTATGTCTAACGCTATATACTAGTTGTCTTGCTACACTTACTTCTATTTATAATTCTGCACTATACGTGTTTAGTCTTAATTGAATGTAAAAGAATATAGTCTATTATATTTGTCCTAATTAATGTAATTATTTATATAATAAGAAACAAAGACCTTATTATTAAGTATAAGTAGATCCTTTAGTACTAAGTATATAGGGCAAATAATAGTTGTTATATTATATACCTTAAATACTTGTAATATGCGTTACTTAGTCTTTGTACTATATATGTAGTAGCGCACGCTTAGCATCTCTGTTGTATTATTAATTTAACTATTATTATTAAACACTATAACCTTACAGAAGGCACCTATATACTTATATTTCTTTCTGTCCTTATCTTAGTATTTGTTATTAATAAATGTAAGTATTAGGTATACCTAAGCTATAGCTCTACTGTTTGTAACAGTCTAAGATAGTTACGTGTAGTTCTTATATTTAAACTCTTACACCTATACGTAATCTTTGCGCTATTTTCTAGTCTTATGCTAGTTAGGCGCGTATTGTATAATGTTTTCTTTGTAATATTTAGAGTTGTTGTAGCGTTTGCCTAATAGCCTTAAGTATCTTATAAAGAAGTGTATTTTTACATTTATCTTGTTTACCTAGTAAGAGTTAGAGTTCTATCTGTCTTTATTATATAGGGTAACAAGGCAGCTAGTTACCTTCTAATAGTAGTATTAGACAAATACTGCAGTAGCATATATAAAGTCTAGCGACGTAATATATATAGTAACCTTGCTAAGAGGCAGTATAATAGAATTTAGTAATATACTTAGTATAGACTATTTAAGTTGTTTAAATAGTATTACTATTAATACACTTATAGTAAAGGTATGCTTACGCTAGTTAGTAGTAGTGCACTATTAACTTTAGTCTATAACTATCTTGTGTTTAAACGCTATAAGCGCAAGCTGTCTAGAGTTATAGAGGCAGATTTACGTAAGAAAATCTCTCTTATTTGTTATTAGGTAGAATTATTTTACTATTGTAATATAGTAGGCCTTACTATTTGTTCTAGTGTATATACTATTAAGAGCCCTATATATATAAATATTATTAATAATATAGGTTAGCGCGTGCTATTTAGGGTAGTTAAAATCCTTTTCTTCTTCTTGCGTCTGTCTAAAAGGTTAAAACTCTTCTTTCAGAATATCTATTTGTTTAATAGCTAACAATATATACTCTAACGTGTTTTTGTTATAACTCTTGTATTGTAAGAGTACTAGCAGATTGCACATAGCCTAGATAAAATGCAACGCATACAGTGCCTTAGTTGCTAGCAGAAAAGACACTACTACTATAAATTAGTAAATTACTACTTTTTGTTCTGCGCTAGTCTACTACAACACTTCTGTAAAAGCCCTCTTGTTATTAAACTGTTTTAGTCTAGTGTTATACTTAACCTAGCAAAACCTTTTATTTAACTAGGCACAGCTGTTATCTTCTACTACTAGAACTGCAGCACTATTCTAGCCCTTCTTTTGTCTAGGGTGTATATCTATTAGTATGTCTTCTGTAAATTCTAATATCTTTATAACTAACCCCTTAAGCAGTAGATATAATATATCTATAGCTAATAACTTATATATATTAAAGTTGTAGTAATTCTAGCTAAAGCACTCTACTAGATAAACGTAATCCTTATATCCTTTATTAAGATAACAACTCTATTGCAGGCGTGTATACTCTTCTGTTTACTATAGATATTTATTGCATAAGTTCTCTTATTTGTCTAGTAGTACTGTATATTAAGTATAGTATCTGTTTTTCTTTATACCTATTAGTAGCACTTACTTTTTATAGTTAGCTAGAATTATACAAATAGTTAGGTAACACTATTACGTCTGTTAGTTAGTATACTCTAGCTGTATACTGTATTTGGCAGCCTCTTTAAGTGCTGCAGTTACTAGTTAGTGTCTATCCTCTATAGTAACCCTCTGTTGTTAACGCTATAGTTAGTACTTACGCAATAATAGTTTGCTTATGCAGTAATAATATACTTTACTCTTTAGAATAAGATCTAAGAGCTTAGCTGTTAGAATAAATCTAGCTAGTAGTGTCTTAGGTGTTATTCTGCGTTATTATACCTTATAGTTAAGATTCTTAATAGTAATATATATTAGCTATACTACTATATTGCTAGATATTATAGATAACTATATTTTGTCTACTACTAGTATAACTAGCACAAGGGTTACACTATCTAGTAAGCGCTGTTATATTAACTACTACTAATCCTCTAAGTATAGTTTATAATACACTCTTATAGGTTTGTTAGGCGTACCTGTAAAAGAATAGCTAGGTGCGTAAACTATCTTGTTAGTGAATAGGCAATAACTAAGTATAAAGGCAATCTGTAATATAATATCCTAGTATATAAATATATGTTAGTTAGGTTAGAGGTTTAGTAACCTAGATATAATTGCTACGTCCTCTTGTATCTATACGTTGTCTTATAGCCTAGATTAAATGTTTAACATAGCTGACTACTACTAGCGCTCTAATTAGAACTGCAGCTATAAATATAGCTTATATAGCTATATATTAGTAAAGAGGCTATTAATGTTACCTAATGTGCATTTTATCCTTTGCAGCTACAATGCAAACGCTAGTGCAAAAAGAAAACTAAAGGGCCCTACTATGTTATTCCTATTAGTGTTAGTACACGTACACTATTTGGCTGCGTGTAGCCTACTACTTTGCGTCTACTATTCCTAAACTAAAGGGTTTGCTAGCGTGCTGTCTACTTGCTGTCTTAAACAGCTTGTCTTATTCTTGTATAGACGCTAATATTAGGCCTATCTACTCTATTACCTTATATTTAGCTAGAGTGTAGTTGCGTTTATATAAGGTGTTACTGTATAAAGTAGGTGCTGCGTTATCTAGAGTAGCATCTATTGCGTTACAGCTATTAGAGCTATGCTATTATATTATAGTGTTAGGGGTTATAACTAGTGTATTGTTAGGTAGCAGGTAGCAACGCGTCTAGTATTAAGCACTATGTTTAACAAGTCCTGCGTACGTCTTAGTGTAAAAGCTATACAGTATGCATATATAATCTATTACTAATTTATTTATATATAACTCTATAGTTTAGATATAAGAAGACTAAGTGTGTAAAAACAGTATTAATATTAGTTATGTAGTGTTAAGGTAGTTACTAGCAGTATCTATCCTGTGCTGCACAGTCTGTTGTCTATAGTAGTCTACTAAAGTCTACTATAGCTAACAGTTACTTAACCTGTGTATAGAACTATGCTAACAGTTATAGGCGCAACAACTAATATTTTTCTTTTCTTTAATATTCCTTATTACTCTAACAACTGTTATATTATTATACTAGAGCTTACTTATTAACAACTAGATTAGTTAGGCTAGCTAACACAGCTTAATAAAGATTAATATTAATAATAATTATTACACTAAAAAATATTAATACCCTAGAATAAATAAGTTACTACGCGTTTAGAATATATATAGTAGAACCCAAATACCTAAAAAGGTAAGTATACCTGCAAGTAGACATATATAAGGTTTAAAAGTATAAAAAAAATAGACTAGTAGCTTTAGCAGCCTAATATACAACCTGTACCAAGGTAGCTAGGCTTAGTACAAATAAAAGTAGGTAGAATAGTGTACTATATATACTATAGGTAAGACTAGTAACAGGCGTAGGCAATTACTTAACAGTAAGAAATAATAAGTATAATTTATATATAGTGTTAACTAATATTCTAAGCAGCTAGTATATTTAATCTTTTCTAGTTTTAAAATACTTGCAGATCTAATTTATATTCTTTCTCTAGCACAGTATAGGACAGTTGTCTACTAGAGACTACTATTCTAACTTGCCCTAATGTGCAAATATAACAGAGGCTAAATAGTAATAAAGACTGTTAACAAACTACTATATATTAAACGCATCTACGTACTGCTTACTCTTAAACTATTAGCGCTAATAGAGCATATAATAGCCTTGCTAGCTAGCTACTCTCTACCTCTTGCTATATATATGTTTTCCTAACCTTAAAACTAGAGATAAATTTACCTATATGTCTCTAGTCTTAGAGTTAAGGTAACAGTCTTTTGTTAAAACATATACAAAACCTAGTATTATTTTTATCTATTATACACTTGCGCCTTCTTACACTTCTCTAACCTTAAAACTAGAGATAAATTTACCTATATATCTCTAGTCTTAGGGTTAAGGTAACAGTCTTTTATTAAAATATACACAGAACTTAGTGTTATTTTTATCTATTATACACTTGCGCTTCCTTACACTTCTCTAACCTTAAAACTAGAGATAAATTTACCTATATATCTCTAGTCTTAGAGTTAAGGTAACAGTCTTTTGTTAAAACATATATAGAACCTAGTGTTATTTTTATCTATTATATACTTGCGCCTCCTTACACTTTTCTAACTTTAAAACTAGAGATAAATTTACTTATGTGCCTATATATACAGCTGCTTCTTAACACATAACTTGTACTTCTAATTTAATATTACTATCTTTGTATATATATTTCTTATAAGTCTAAAAGACTTAATTCTTTATTATATTTTTATTCTTACAAAACTAAAACTATACCTATTACGTCTATATATTTGTATAGTTTAAAAATCTAGAACTAAGCTTTACTATATTGTTAGCACTACACCTACGCTACTTCTTAGCCTACTAGTATAGAAGCAAATTTATGTCTTAGATAGACTCTTTAGTAGCTGTTTAGATATTGTAGCTTAACTAAGATACCTTATAGCGTGTTTGAAAGTAAGGATCTCTACAACAATAGCTATAATAGCATCCTAATACGCATATTAATAACTTAGCCTAACTTAAGAGCGCTGTTGTTACAATAACTTTGTTATGTCCTGCAATACTATTACTTGACTAAGATACCTTATAGCGTGTTTAAAAGCAAGGATCTCTATAACAATAGCTACAATAGCATTCTAATGCGCACATTAATAACTTAGCCTAACTTAAGAGCGCTGTTATTGCAACAACTTTGTTATATCTTGCAATACTATTACTTAACTAAAATACCTTATAGCGTGTTTAAAAGTAAGAATCTCTATAATAATAACTATAATAGCATTCTAGTGCGCACATTAATAACTTAGCCTAACTTAAGAGCGCTGTTGTTACAACAACTTTGTTATGTCCTACAACACTATTACTTAACTAAGATACCTTATAGCGTGTTTGAAAGCAAGGATCTCTATAACAATAACTATAATAGTATCCTAGTGCGCACATTAATAACTTAGCCTAACTTAAGAGCGCTGTTATTACAACAACTTTGTTATGTCTTGTAATATATATTAATAACTTAGCTTAACTTAAGAACGCAATTCTTATACTATTAGGTAACTAGAAGATATTAGAGATATAACTATAATTTACATGCTTTTGTCTATATATTGTTACAGGCAAAAATTAAGAATAACGTAGAGTTGTAGTTATTTGTTAGGACATCTCTATCCTAGCACTCTTATTAGGCTCTTTAATAGCAAAGCCTACCTAAGTAGCTGTAACCTCTCTTATACTATATATAATGCATTTCTGTTAGACTCTATAAGTAGTAATCTAACGTCTAGATATTAAGATATTCTAACTATAACTTATATAACATTAAGTCCCCTATTGTTACTAAGCTTTATTATAGCTTTAAGAACTTCTATTAACGCAAAGAAGTTACGCGCATTAAACTTATCTACACTAAGATACTACTAGCTAGTAACAAAAAGAATACCTACTACACTAGTAGGTATAACTAAGACTTTAAAGGACACTTATATAAATTAAAACAATAGGCCTGCATTTGTTTGTCTTAGAAACGCTTAGTAGAGAAGAATATACACAAGAGGTAACGTATAATACTTTATAAATCTTATATATAGTATATAAGGCAGCAAACACTTTAAACGCATTAATCTCTATAATTAGGCTCTTCTAACAACTAGTAGCTATAGTTACGTTGTACTATTAGCAACTGTTGTCTACTAGAGAATACTACTAGTGCTATACGCTACCTACTACTACAGCAGGCTCTTTTAATAACTAGTAGCTATAGTTATGTTGCACTGTTAGCAACTATTATCTACTAAAGAATACTGCTAGTGCTGCATACTACCTACTACTGCAGCAGGCTCTTTTAATAACTAGTAGCTATAGTTGCGTTGCACTATTAGCAACTATTATCTACTAGAGAATACTACTAGTGCTGTACGCAACCTACTACTACAGCAGGCTCTTTTAACTACTAGCAGCTATAGTTGTGTTGCACTATTAGTAACTATTATCTACTAGAAAATACTACTAGTACTACACGCGACCTACTACTACAGTAGGCTCTTCTAATAACTAGTAGCTATAGTTACGTTACACTGTCTATAACTATTATTTACTAAAGAGTACTATTAGCGTTAATTGCAAGCTATCTACTACAATAGGCACCTAGAGTAACTAATTAGTGCTATAATAATACTAGCATAGGTTTAAAGCTAAGTTTAGATTTTGTTTTATATTAAATACTATAAGTAGCTACTAGAGTATTAGCATACGCAAGTGTATTGTCTTTACTATATTAGATAGTAGATTGCTTATTATAAATATATCTAGTTTCTATAGTTATTCTACTACTATAATATTAAGCCTATATTATCTAGTTTATAGATAGGTTAAGGTCTAACGCCTAACTAGTAATATAGTTATACCTAGACTATTGCAGAACGTATTAAAGTTTGCAAATATAAAGCATTATTTCTATATTTAATACTACAACAACTTACTATATAGGCTACTAGAGCCTTTTACTGCTATGTGCAACCAAATAATATAACTAATATCCTTCTAATAACGCAAGAACACCTAGACAGCAACAAAACCAAATATACTAGCTATAACTACACGCATAATAGGCGTCCGCAATAGAAAACCCTTAAGGCAGCTCTAAATAACTAGTATATAGAGTTGCAGGCAGCTTGCGTTAATATTACTAACAACATAATTTGCAAAACTGCACGTTAACTTTAGTAACAGCTGCCTAAATATAACAGCTGCAAAATACTAGAGTTTAATAACAGATAGCTTACTATATATAAACAACAATACAGCGTATAGTTATATAAACAGTTTGCAAAAATAGTAGGCAACTATAGCAGTATAATAGTTAAGGACACTAAGCTTATAATAGAAGAAATTCGCGACGTAGTAAGTAGATACGCGCCTAAGAATTTATACAATATAGATAAGGCTAGTATATACTAGAAACACTTGCCCTAATATATATTAGTAGATAATCTAGAAGCTAGACTCAGACTAGATAGAAAGTATATAACTAGTGTACTGTACATAAATACAGATAGCTTAAACTAAGTGCCTCTATAGTTTATAGGATCCTTAAACTACACAACTTGTATAGATAGTAAAAAGAACCTAAATATCTACAGTCTTAGTTATGTCTATTAGGATAATAATTCTACCTAGATAGACACTAACATTATACTAGAATAGCTAAAATAGTTTAATAACTGTATAAACAGATAAGTACTATTACTAATTAATAGGTTCCTGCCTTACAAACACGCAGTAGCTAAGCTTTAGATAAGCTACTAATTGCTGCAGAACGTTTAGTATATACAGTGTTAATGTACTATAGGCTTATTATAGTAATAGAGGTTACAATACTTACTAATACAATAGAGTTATATTCCTGCCTGCAGGTAGTATAACATTATACTAACTAATAGACTAAGGTATTACCTGCGCATAGAAGGCTAAAGTCTGTGCCTATTTTCTACACTTTGTAGTAAAGAAAAGTATAATAGGCAAATATCCTACTAAGATAATAGATGTTATCTACGCTATTTACTAGAGATATTACGTGTAGTATAATAAGATAAGAGCTAAGACTATATATAGTAGCTAGCAGATCTTAACATATCTAAACATGTACTACAGCCTATAGCTATATATAGCTAACTTCTAAAAGACTTACTATAAGCTTAACAATTTAGTTAACTAGCTTAAAGACATGCGTATTGTTAACAGTATAGACGTTAGGAGCTTTATTAAGTTACCTAAAGAGCGCAATCCTAACTACAAAGATCTAGCCTACCTCTTAGACTATATTATTGTAATATATAGCTTAAATAAGATAAAGAAGAACTATAAGGTACTATTGCTCCCTAAACTATTACACTGTAAAGTAACAGATATAATAGATTAACTGTAAGTGTACGTAAGTTAGTAAGAGTTTACTATAAACAATAGGTAATATATTAACAAGCTAGAAGCACTGTAACAGGTAACTATAAAATAGATAGCTATAGAGCTGCAAGACAAACGCTAAAAAGATATACGTAACTAGGTAGTAAGACTACACTAATGTAAACACAAGAATGCTATATACCTAAAATAAGATAACGCTAGGCTGTTTGCGAGTGTAAAAACTAAGAGTAATGTTATAGTGTAGTTATAGTTAGAAAAGCGTAACAATACTATACTTAACTAGAACAAGAATAGCTATTACACAAATTATCTTACAGGGCCTATAATTTCTAGTATTTTAGCTAGCGTATTAACTAAAATAACTAGATAATATTAGCCTAGCAAACACTAAAATTAAAGAATAATTACTTAGCACTAACTATATTTAGCCAAAGACTAGATTAATAATCTAAAGTAGTAGCATATAATCTATGCAACTAAAAGAGCAGAGTTGTTAAGAAATTATGCACGTATAGTAACATCTAGGCAGGATAGCAGCGTAAAAAGTTAAGCACCCTAGTATACTAGCACTAAGCAGAGACACTACACTACAAGATATATTAATAAGAGACAAGGCTATTATATAAGAACATAAGACAATAGATAATAATAGTATTTTTTGTAAGATACTGCGTACTGTATAATTTGCAATATTAGTTACTAATGCTAAGAAAAAACACTTAAACAAAGGAATACTACTATATTAACAGTAAACTTAGCGTTAAAAAGAGGAAACTAATCTTCTTACAAATAAATCTATAGAACATAGAGCAGAATTATTTAGTTAAAAACATAAATGTCTTAAACTAATGTTAAAATGCATAATAGAAGTAGGCTGCTGTACACTTTCTTGCTGGCTATAAGCTGCGTACACTATAGAGATCTGTTAACTACTATCTACACTAATAGCATATAGTCTAGAGTGTTAGATACACTAATAGATAATATAGAATTACAATAGAATAATATAGTGCAAAGAAACAGAAGGTAACAGACAGCTTCTCTTACTAACAGGACTACAGACGCATAAAAAACTTCTCTATAATTCTACGTAAACTGCTAGACGCTAGTATACAACTTAAATATTCTAATACAGCTTTATTGCGTAACCTGTCTACTATAATAGCACTAGTAGGTTTAGCTAAGTTTGCCTGCTAGACTAAAGAGAGTGCTACTAACATAATATACAAGAGGTAAGTTACCTATATTATAATGTAAAAATATAGAAGGTAAGAATTTTACTTAGTGCTACACAGTGTCCTATAGTACTGTATAGTAGACCTGTCTACTATAATAGTACTAGTAGGTTTAGCTAAGTTTACTTACTAGACTAAAGAAAGTGCTACTACTATAATATACAAGAGGTAAGTTGCCTATACTATAATATAAAAAACTAAGAAGTAAGAATTTTACTTAGTGCTATATAGTGCTATATAGTACTGTATAGTGCTATACCAAAAATAACACGCAGTAAGAGGCGCTCCTCTAGAATACACCTTTACTTACCTTAAAGATATAACATAATATGTTAGCGCTAGGTAAAAGGCTATATAATACTAGGATAAAACTCTACTTACTTTTACCTGTACTTATAATTTAACCTACTACTATAACTATATAATGCTGCGTTACTACTATAAACGCACTATAACTATACAATAATAACAATAGTGCTGTAACGCAAATATACGTAATTTTCTACGTTACGTTTACTACACTACGCTGTACATTACAACACTATTACAAGTAAGTACATAACACAAGCACACCTATACACGCTAACTAAGCTGTAGCTATTCTACTATTCTTGCACCTGCTTACACTATTCTTAACTGTTACGCGTAATATATTATATAATGCGCGCGTTATAAGATTATAATAACAAGTACAAGTAGTAGCTACCTTAATTAAATAAATAGTATATAAGTAATATAAAGACAACAACTACTAACAATATATTACAGGTAATTATAAGAATAGGCTATAATATTAATGTAGTAGACTAGCGCATATAGGTTAAAGAGATAATAGATTTTATCTAGTACAAGAACACATATAACAAGATTAAATAGGTACACCTATAGGCTAACTACTTAAAGATAATACGCAGCCTAACAATAGATAAATAGCTTAAGTATACTGTATACTCCTAACTAACTAACAGTAGTATACTAAGGGAATTCTATAAGGCAACAGCTAGCGCTGTATAGAAGAAGATAATCTTAGAAATTTAAGACTATAGTAATAAAGTTAAAGCTAAATACATAGAAAGATAGCTAACGCCTGCAAACTTAGAACTAGAACGCACGCAGTTAGTATTAGTAGTCTTAAGTTCTTCTGCTGCTTTAGTAACCTAGCTAATAGGCCTTACTACAATAACAACTAAACTATTACTTAATAATATTAATGTCTATATTATAGACAGCGTATATTGTTAAACTACCTAGACCTTCCTACTTTTAAGGCTAATAACAGCTGCACGTTAATAGCAGCTTAAAGACAGTAACTTTAAGATAAAGCTATAATATCTTAAATATAGTGCACTTGTTAAACACCTGTTACAACTAAAATTTATAGACTAGTATATAGTTAGGACTTTAAAGATATTTAACGTGTTAGCGCTGCGCCTAATTACTAACAATAATAATCTAGCTATAACTGTTAACTTATACGTTAAGATAAGAAGCCTTAAGGGCGTTACAATTAAATACTAGACTCTAGTACAAGATAAAGTTAAGCCTAGTAGTAATACAACCTAGAACAGTATATAAATAACAATAGCTAACTACATAATATAGTGCACTTTACTTTAGGCAGCAACAGCAACATTATAAACCTAGTAAGTACTACTAGAGATAAGAGGTAAAGGCGCCTCTACTTAGAGCTTAACAATAACACTAAAGATAATAACTATAAATAACAAAAGATAACAAGAGCGCTAGTAGACTTAGCCTATAAACTATTAACAGGACCTAAAGCAAATAGTAGCAAACGCTTTAACAGACAGAGTAGAGGCAAGAAGAAGAAGAATAACAGCCTAAACATACGTATTAAGACCCTAACTACTAAAATTAAGCGCCTAGAGAAGTAGAATAATAGCACTACAAAGAAAGTAAAGGGAAGTAGAGACAAAGATGCTGCGCAAACACAAAACAACACAATATCTACGCTAATTACTACACCTAGACAAAAACGCAAGAGTGCTATAGAGAAATAACAGAGGTTACTAGAGGAAGATATCTACTCTAGTAGCAAAGAAGAATAAGAAGAGTATAATAAAGGTAACAAAGATAAGAATAAAGAGCTCTAGTTAGCAAAACAACTTGCGTTAGAAGAAAGGCTATAGCTCTAAGCCCTACTAAACGCAAGGTAAGTGCACTATAGAGAGCCTATAACTATAATCTACGCAACTAATACGCAAGATAGGACAGCAGATAAACTATAAGCTTAAATTAGAGTAGTAATAGAACACTGCCAAGAGGACAAATAGCAGGAAGTAGCTAACTTCTTTAGATTTCTACTAGAAGACTTTAAGGATAACGCGCCTATAATACTACATTTATTATAAGGACTAACAGTCCTATTTATAGTATACTAACTAACAGAGGCCTATATACTTTATAAAAAAGAGCTATCTTTAGACAATAGCAGCATATTTAGAAACATAATAGGTATAGAGAAAATAAGATTAGCTGTACTTATAATAATTATAGGGTATACGCACTTTAAGAACTAGACTAAAGTGCAAGAGAACTAATTAAAGAATAAAACTAGTTAATATAAGGCTAAAGACAATAGTTAAGAACAGTGCCCTATAATAGACTAACAGACATTCCTATATATATGTAAAAAAAACTCTTTAATACTAGAAGAGCTATAGTTAGTAGCATCTATAGTAAGCAGATAGGGCTGCGCACTAGCTGTATAGAAGGCTAAAATTATTACTATAGGCCTCCACAAATCTAAATAGTGCAACCTAAAAGACTTTCTTACGCTCTATATCTACTTTATAGATAATACCCCTCTATAGAGTATAGGCGCACTAATAGTAGATAAAGAAATAGAGATAAAGATTAATCTGCAAGTTAAACAGCACTTTGTAGTGTTTAACTAAAATGTTCTACTGCGCAAATTTACAAAGAATAGTAAGAAGTATATAGAGATAGTTCTGTAGTATATCTAAGAACGCTATATGCTAAAAGTCTACCCAAGTGCAACTGCGCACTGTCTAGCACTATCTGCTAGCTAATTTATAATTGTATACAGCTACATAATATTAGTAAAACGCGTGCTTAATAAATACTAAACTATAAGACTTATAACTACACGCAAAATATTATTAAGAGGTAGCAAAGTAAGTATAACAGACACCTTTAATATTCTTAGCTACGTAGTAATATAGAGATGTATTATCTTTAATAAGTTCTATAACTACAAATCTAAGAATACTATTATAGGTAACTTGTACAAGACTATTTGAGTTAAGAACTATAGTTATTAGTAGAAGGCCTAGGCCCTCTTAGGTACACTAATAGAGAAAGGTCTTTACAAGATACTTATTTTTATCTTCCTAGCGCTTAGCAGACTGCAAGACAATAAGAACTTCTTAAACTAGCACTATTTTATAGGCAAGAAGAATAACATAGACAGTTCTAAACTATTTACTACTGCTAACCCTTTATACGCAAGTATTAAGAAAATTGTAGATATAAGAGGAACAAGAAAGATATTAGGCCTAGTTATAGTAAAAGGCTAAGATACCTGCTTATCTAAGGCATAAGAAGAAGTTAAAAACGTACTTAATTCTTCTAAGTATATAGCGCTTATAGCGTTAGGAGAGAAGATTGCAGTAAGGTTTATGCTGCGTTAAACTCTAGTTACGCAAGACCTATAGAGCTAGAAGATTTTAGGCATTAAGGGCAACTTCTTAACGTTCTACTAGCTATGCTAAATAGACAACTTCTAATTACTTATAGCTAACGCAATAATAAGATATAAGATAGTACTATAACAAGAAGAGCTAAATAGCGTAAAAGCTAAGAGCGTATACATATTTAACTGCGCTAAGATACAAAGTATTGCAACATTTCTAATACTAGCCTAGCTTAAGGCTGCGCTGTTTAAAAGCAAAGGAAGCAAGAAAACTAAGTAGTTTATATTAATGTATATCTAACAGCACTTCTAGCAGCTAGACAAAAGAATATTTACTAACAACCTTAACTTACTACTTGTATATAGTGCAAAGTATAAGGCAATTAAGCTAAAGGCTAAGAGAACCTATGTTAAAACTAGACTTAATCCTAATTAGAGAGGCCTAGCAGATAATTAAACAGTACTATGTAACGTTTGGGCCAAAATTCTTATTAGCTTATATAAACTATGTGTGCAACTAGTGCTCTAGATAGGGCTTTAAAAAAAATTTAGCAAAGATGTAGTTCTTCTACTAAGAGGAGGAATACTAAAGTCTAAAATAGACGCTGTGTTAGCAAAATAGAAGGACTTAGACTTAATATTTATTTTAGTAGCGTTAATAGCGTTTGCAGAAGCTATTACGCTAATTAAGGCAAATAAGGTTATAATTGCAGAGCCTTAAGACAAATAGGGCACCTAAGACTAATTTATGTTTAGAGTATATTAACTAGGCCAGCTAGCAGACATATGTAAGAGTATTATTCTGTATAACCTAGAAAGCAATCTAAAAACAAAAGTTCTAAAGAAGTAGAACGTAAAGACATTGTCGCGTAGTAGTCTATAAGGTGTAACAATAGAAAGAGGAGAGATTAAGTAAGATTGTAATAAGGAAATCTCTATAAAGCTTAAAGGGCTAGTATAAATTAGGTAAATTAAGTAGTAGAACTATAGAGTACAGTATACTACTGTGCAAAGCTGTAAGATAAAAAACGCTTAAGTAGATACATAGCCTAGTCCTAAGAGTACAAGAATATAAAAAGTATTACAAAAGAAGTATATATGTAGACGTAACGCAAAATTAATTTAAAGCGTAAGAATAGTGTAGATTTGCAGTAAAACCTAAACTAAGTAACAGCGCTATTAAAGAGATTGCCTTAGACTTAAACTACAGTTAGGCATAGTTAAGGACAGGCTACTAACTAGTAACACAGTTGTGTAGATAGTGTAAAGCTATGTTAAACACAAGAACTATAAACTATTTTACAAAAGAGTTCTACAAACTAGGCTGCTAATAATAGTATACTAGGCATTACTATTGTTACTTAGCACAGCAGAGCACAGTTAAGAACTATCTGGTAGCTAGTAGTATAGTTGTGTTAACAGTGTTGCTAATGTTACAGATGTTACTAACATTGTATTTTTCTAACGTAGCGCAAAAGGCAGTTTATTCTTTAATAGTCTTTTCTTATTTTGCCTAGGCACGCTATATGTACTTTGTCTGCTTAGATATTCTCTAATATCTAAGTATATTATAATACTATTTAATATTATAGCATATTAATATTACTAGTAGCGCAGAATAGTTAGTTAAGTAAAGTGTTAACTTTAACTAAATAATTAATAGTTTCTATCTAAAGTTTAAGATGCCTAAAACTAATAGTTAACTTGCCTTATATTATCTAAGTTATTTACTATATGTTTATAAGGGCTATATAGGGTTTCTGTATAATTAACGCATACTCTAATATGCTTAGTAGAGAACTCTAGTATAGATAGTATTCTCTAGCAACCTTCTACGCAATATAGTAATTCTTCTAGTCTTAATACTTAAAGGTAATAGTTATTTAGTAGTAATAATTGTACCTTGTTGTTGTTAGAGTCTACAAACTCTGCAGCAGCGTGTTTAGCCTTCTTATAGGCTGTTAGTTTTAAAACATATTTCTACGTATATAGACTGTTTGCGCTTACCTTTCTCTGCCTAAGCTACTGCTTTTTTTTAGTTACACTAGGTAGTCCTTAACGCCTACTTAATTAGCTAGGCTCTATTAAAATACTAAGCTGCCTATAGCTACCTATGTGCTACGTAGTCTCTTATTACAGTATAGTCTAGTATAGTAATTTTATTAAATTTACAGCTTTCTCTATGTTGCTATTAGATGTTACACGCTATGCAAATCAATCTCTTCTATACTCTTTCTCTATTCTTGCTTATAAAACTCCTGTATATGTTTAGAGGTATCAGAATCCTTGTATAGGCAGCTACGTATACTACTAGTAATTTAAAATCCTCTAATTTTAGACGTTGTTAAGAACTACATAGTTCTGTAATCTTTTAGGTACTATGCTTAAATTAAGAAGGTTTAAATAATAGAGGTATAAGTTATAAGTTCCTTATAGTTTCTAATTGCATTATTTTATTATTATCTTCTATTGCTTATTACTATATAATTGCAGGTTTTAGGTTTAATAGTAGACTCTACATAGGGCGCTACTACTAAATCTTTACACATACATATCTAAGTTGTTATTTATTACCTATTAGTAGATAGGCGTTATTCTAGTCTAGAAGCAGATATTAGTTTTATTAGTCTAAACCTTATAAAAGATAGTTTAGACATAGACTTACAGGGCTAACTAGGCTTAATTATAGCTACTATCTAGTTGTTAGCTTATTTATAGTTCTCTTTAGTTGCTCCTTTGCCTTATAAAAGGTATGCCTTCTCTATATTATAACAGACTATAGCCTTTAGTGTCTGCATAGGTACGTAGATATTCTAGAGATTAAACATAGCTAAATCCTAGTAGATAAGTGCTCTAAACGCTTACAGCAAAAGACATTTATATTACTAGTTATTAACCTTAACTCTATTATTAGCACTACCTCTGTTAACTATTAGTATATAGGTATGTTATAATAGTAACTATATACTCTTCTAACACACTGTATTGTTTATATTACTATTTCTAATAAGGAGTTTCTGCTAACAACAACGTTGCAGTGTTGCAGACGTTACCTAGTACTTTAGGGGACATACTATCTAGCTAACTAATTAGCTAGCCTTAGTAAGTAATTAATTTAAATATACTTTTAAACTCTGTTTTATCTGCTAAATATGCAATAGATTAGCTTACAGGATAGTAACACGCTAGACGTATACACTATCTTAGAAGTTCTAATTAATAGCAAGAGTAATAACTAAATAGCCTGCCTTAAAGTTACTAAAGAAAAGATAGAACTTCTGCAAGCTTATATTAACTTTAAACAAGTAGAATTAGAAGCAGCTTTAAAGGAGAACAAATCTTTTGCTGCTAGAGTATTTAAGATACAATTAGGCCTTAGTTATCTACAGCAAAGTATATCCTTGCTATAGAGGTAGTCTATAAATATAACTCTATCTATTACTGCTAATCCTATACTGTTTAACATTATCTAAGTAACATTATCTTGTTCTTATCTACTCTAAATAATTGCTATAACTGTTCTTAGCACTCTAATCTATTGCCTTTAATAATTGTCTAGGCGTAATCTAAATGCGTTATAGTTATATTAAGTCCTATTATATAGATATAGGCTTTACTGCATTAGAACTTACAATACTTATTATACTACTCTCTAATATAGTAACTTATATATATAGAGTTTAGTCTTAACGCTATTATACACTATTATAGTAGAGTAATAGCTAGCGTGCTGTGCTAAAAGGTATTGCAGTTAGGCTAGTGCTGTAGAGGCGCAAGTTTCTACATTTGTAGACTAGAAATTAGAGCCTAGATACTATAAGCTAATAATAGAAGTAAGGTTAAGACTATAGTAGTCTTAGGTGCAATAATAATCTGCTACACCTTTACAAAGATGTAGGCAATAGGCTAAGGTATTTTAGCGCATATTTTAAAGAAAACACTAACGCCTTAGCGCAAGCGCGTTGCTAACACTACCTTCTATAACTACTCTTAATGCTTAAAAAGCCTCTTAACGCGCTGCTTAAAGCAGCGCTACTAATAAGCACACTCTAGATATATTCTTTCTTGCAGAAGCAACCTAGACACTATAATACTAACAATTTACTAAGACTAACTAAACAAAGCCTGCGTTTACGTCTATTGCTATTAAGCATACTCTAATTCCTATACTAGCTACCTCTCTGTATAAGCAGATTAACAACTAGATTAACGCAATAGTAGCTACACAGTGCCTAACTATAGGCGTGTAGTAATTGTAAGCTATTGCGTAGAGTTATAGTTTTATAAAAGTAAAGCTCTAACAATAGATAGGCTAGCCTTTAAGTATACTACATAAAAAGTAACAGAGCCTAATAGAAACTTAAGCTAATAGTAACACTAGTTATTAACTACAAATCTCTTAAGCTAGGTATAAGCCCTAGCCTTGCTTATACCTATTGCTAACAACTAGAACAGCTACGTTAGTAAACTAAATAAGATAGCGTTTATAACAAAGTTGTTAACTCCTAATAGTACTAATTCTATTATACTACACTACTTAGAAGAAAACCTATTAAAAGAATACACACGTTATGCAGGACGTGCCTACCTGCAGGTAGCTTATTATAAGGCAAAGCCTTAGGATTAAGACTAAAATAACATAATAGAGCTTTGCAAGACAGAGGTTAACTAGTACAAGGCAGGCCTACCTATAACTAAAAACTACAAGTCTATTCTGCAGCTACTAGCAACTATAACTATTACTATTAATAATAATAGTAACAAGTATTGCAAGTGCTCTTGCAACATTGCACTAAACTCTACTAGTAAAGAAATACGCATATAAGATTAAGTATAAAAAATATATTTCTTAGCGCTGTATCTTTATACGCAATTACTAACAATAAACATAGTACTTAAAAGATTAAGTAGAGATTAACTTAAACCTTATACTTCTAACTATACTAGTACGCAGAGGTGCAAATTATATATTTAGTTTAATATAGACGTACTAAGTTAAGGCAGCAGTTGTTGCAATTAGGCATAAGCACCTAATAGGCTAAAGCTTAAGCAATAATAGTATAAGGTTGTGTCTATTAAGCTCTAGGCTTAGTACAGACACCCTAATAAAGACTAGGCAGAAGCTAAAGCGCAAGACAATTTAAAGCAACTACAAAAGCAGCTAGTTAGACTACTTAGGTTAGATAGATTAATACCTACGTACTAAGATAGTAAGTTACTCTCTGTTATTGCATAGAGCGTTTAGATATCTAGAAGACTGTATAAACGTTTAGCTAGGCGTTACTAAGCTTTAGTAATCTACTATACTATAAAAGGTGCTTTAGTAACTTGCTTTTGCTGCGCAGCTTTAGTAACCTGCTTATACTATAGTAGTACGCCCTAGTTAAAATATTAAGTAGTTAGTATAGTCTAATAGCAGGAAAGAAAGACTTAGTAGATGTAGCTAAGTAACTTGCTTGTGCTGCAGTAGTACGCCCTAGCTAAAATATTAAGTAGTTAGTATAGTCTAATAATAAGAAAGAAAGACTTAGCAGATATAGCTAATATACTTAGAAGGACGCCTTTGTTAAACTCTATAGTAGTTAGCATAGCCTAATAACAAGTAGAAAAGACTTAGTAGATGTAGCTAAGTTACTGTAGTAGTACGCCTCTGTTAAACTCTATTGTAGTTAGCGTAGCCTAATAACAAGTAAAAAAGACTTAGTAGATATAGTAAACTTTAGTGTTAAGATAGCAGTAACAGCCAAGTTCTATAGTAATTAGAACAGACTTATAGAGGAGACAAGGATACGTAGCAAAGCTAGCGTTAAGGTAGGCGTTAGTATTAAAAAGATAGAAAAACTAAGTAGGCAGCTTAAGATAGCTAGTGCCTTACTTTACTTTAGTAAGAGTAAGCGTATATTTGCAGCTACGCAGCAACTAGTATAACGTTATACATTATAAGAAATTATAATAAGTTATAACTATTGCAATTTAGCTAATAAAAGAAAGCGTGTATCTACAGTTATAGCAATTGCAATATAACTAAGTTAACCTATTAACGTATTAGATCTACACAAACTAGCTAATTATACGCATCTATTAAATTATAGCTTTTCTTTATCTACTTTACAAATAAGGCCTTTAGTAGAATCTCTATACAAATCTTTTGCCTTACAAGCCTCTCTCTTCTGTGCAAAAAAGTTTGTCTATAGCTTTAAAATGTTGTGCTACAAAAAGCTATAAGCCTCTAATAGAACTATTTCTGTTCTAAGATTATTACAGCACTACTAAGTAAATAATATTAAGAAATACGTATTAAACACTGTAGAATACACAGCTTCTAGACTGTACAAGTAATATATACCTATATCCTGCTACTATAACGCGTATATTATCTATAAAGCTATATCTCTTTTCTAGTTATCTTTAATCTAAGTTGCACTTGTATTAAGCTAAATTATCTAGGCAATCTAATTATAAGTGTTATAGTTTAAGTACTATACAGCGTAGATTCTGCCTAACAAGAAGAAAATAAGAGATTAGAGTATAGTATTACGCTTAATATAATCTGCACTAGCGCAACTAGCTATGCCCTATGTAATTCTCTAGTAATAAATTATTATATCTTTTTGCAAGAGACCTGCCGCCCTAACTACCTAGGACAAAAATAGCTTCTAAGAATAGTAATAATCTAAAGGTAAATGTTAGAGAATTTGTGCTATATAAGACAATACAATAGCTAGGTCTAAGAACAAAAGTGTGTTGTTAGAATAGTTATTACTAGTCTGCTCGCATTTATACCCTAGGATAGTATATGTAGGTTTTAGTTAGATTAGAGGTGTAGGTGTAGTAGAAGGTATAGTAGGAATATTATATAGTTAGCAGATATATAGCAACAGTAAACGTTTAAAAAGAGTAGTTAGAGAATTTATAAGTATCTTTAACTAAAATAAACTAACTGTTTGTTATAGTTTAGTATTAGAAGCTTATAAGCTGCTACTACACAAAATATAAGCTAATGCCTAAGAAAATACGTTTAACTTTAGGGTTAATTCTATAACACTAGTTTGCAGTAGTTCTACTAGCATCTAATTCTAAATTAGTTAGTTAACTAGTACTATATATAGCCTAAGGCTACACGCAGACTTAATTAACATAGAACTATAGTTCTGTGCGTTACAAGAAAGCTAGCTATTATAAAGGTTACTACTTTTGTAGTAAGAGACTTGCGTGTCTTTACTTAATACATCTCTTACTTTACTATAGGCGCTTACTGCTCTCTTATACACACAATTAATACACGTAGTTAAATAACTAGTATGTCTACTATCTAAACGTTTCTACTATGTTAATACATAGCTTATAAAGAGTGTAGTGTAAATACTAGTTACTATTACATAGAGGCGCTGCCTACTTTATTATAACTAAACAAAGAAAGCGCTATAAAATAGCCTGCTATTACTATAGTATTTCTTTTAACACTAATAGATTGTTAGATGTTTTAATATTAAATAAAGATGCACAAACCTAAGATAATAGAGCAATTGTCTTAGAGCCTACACTAAGTTTTAGCTCTTTAGATTAGAATAGTGTTAATAAAAACGTAGATAAAGAAGACTATCTAGGCATATATAATTAGATAGAAGAAATACTTACTACTTGAACTAGGGACAAAGATAACATATATGTAGAAGATCTAGATATATTTAATACCTTCTATAGCATACTAAGAGAGAAGATAAGAAGAATTTATGTAGTACTTAAGACGTATTATAATGTAAATATTAGTAATCCTATATAGACAAGTTACAGGATACTTAGTAAGTTAGTTAGTAACCTTATTTAACCTATTTCTATGCACTGCTGTATAGATAGATATATAGCGTATACAGGCAGACTACTTACTATATTAGTGTGCCTAGTTTGTAACTAGCAGTAATACAACAATAACAGGCAACTAAGGTATACTTTTAAATACTTACTACTTATTCTATAACTTTAACTTTAATATAGCTATACTATACGCTTAGTGCAGCTATTAGCATACTAGGCAACATTTAATCTATCCTAGCCTAATACAAGAGCTTGCACTAATATATTTAATAAGAGCTAGTTTTAGAAATACTAGAAACATAGATATTTCTAAAATTATTGCAAATTAGCTATGCGTCTTACGCTTAACGCTATTAGCACAGTTAAGAACCTAAAGAAACGCTAAAGCGTTACATCTGTTGTAATATACGTTCTTAACCTATATCTATTAGTAAGAGATAACGCATTAAACGCGTTAACTACCTATATTATACCTAGAGGATTTAACAAAGACTATGCTAATATATAGCTTAACTTATTAATTACAAAGCTATATAAGTTGTGTTAAAGGGTTTATGCTTGTAATAGAGTAATAAACATAGATTTTATGCTTAAAGCCTACCTAATCTTAGTTACTAGAGACAGACTAGTAATTGCAGATATTATAGGTACAAAACATCTTAGGAAGGTAAAACAAAGCTATTGTATATGTACGTTTAGTAGAATAATAGGCAAGAGTAGTAAGTACTTCTACTTATATATAGATAATATAGCTACTACTATTAACGTAGATATATAGAAACAGATTTAACAAATTAAGTAGCACTAGTAAACAGATAAGACTAAGAGAAGCTTTAAGGTACTTAAGAGAGACCTAGGTATTAACTGTTAGTCTATCCTAGTTAACATTTTAACCTTCTATTTCCTAAGAAGTTTCTCTATTAACACTATGCACTCTATAAACTATAATATACTAAAATCTATATTTTACCTTTAGAAAGGTATAAAGTATTAAACTAAGAGCTAGGATGCAGAGAAATATCTATAGGTAATACTAAACACTAATTAGGTACTTATTAACTATAGTATAGTAGCGTTGTGTATAATAGTACTTACCTACGTAAAAACTACTCTAAGGGTAACAGGTAGCTTTACTAATTAGACTATATATAAATAGTAATTATTCTTCCTAATATATAGCGCCCTTACTATAGCTTACTTTCTACTAAAGCAGTACGTAGTAAACTTCTTATAGTACTATTAGCTACTCTACTACACTAGCTAACAGAACTTTATAAGCGCAGATATTATAGAGGTTAATATGTACGTATAGTTATTCTTGCACAAATATAAGAGTCTATATTATAGAGGTAATCTAGACCTACTTCTATTATATACTATACAATTCTATTACCTACTCTACCTAGACTAGAATATTTAGGACTTTAGCCTTTTAGCTAGTTATACATAATAGTTGCTAGAGTAGTTCTTATAGACAATAAAGATATTTGCTATATTAACGCTATATAAGCATTAAAGCGCAGAAATTAGCACTATAATCTAGGAGCAAAGAACGCATACTTAATAGAGTAACATAACCTCTAAAGGAAATAGTTTAATAATAGTAACTAAAAAAGATCTAACGCCTATAGTATACTACTTTATACGTTATATAAATGTAAGAATAGATTCTAAATAGCAACGTAAACTAAGACAGACAGATAACTCTTTAGCCTACTAGTATACAAGAATAGCGCTCTACAACCTTATTATGTACAAAAATCTTATACTACTAACTAAAGTAAGGGTTAGTATATTTTCTGCGCGTTTGCAGAACCTTATATTGCAAAGTAACGCTTTTATAATGTTCTACGCTAACTTAAAATAGATAATAGTGCTTTTGTCCTTTAGCACTGTTGTAACACTTTTCTAAGATCTAGCTAATATATTAAGCTAGGCTAGAATTGCAAGATATTAAAGGGTAAAACTAGCTAGTAAATTAACGCTACATCCTTAAATAGTAGATAAAGAAAATAATAATATAATATAAGTGTTAGTAGACTGCATTGTAGATCTTATTAGAGTAGCTTAGGTGTTCTACTTTAATACAACCTAGAAAACAACTTTAAAATTGCTATTCTTAGTTAATAAGCTAGGTTATTCTAAAAGATAGGATATAAATTGCTCTAATTATAAACTAGATTCTAACGTTACATTGCTACTGTGTAAATATGCCTGCTTATTGTGTAAATATACCTGCTTATTGTGTAAATATACCTGCTTATTGTGTAAATATACCTGCTTATTGTGTAAATATACCTGCTTGCTGTGTAAATATACCTGCTCTCTGCGTAAATATACCTGTTTAGCGGGTATATTTACATAGACTGTGTAAATATAGACAACTTTGCGGTGTTTCTGGGGGGAATTCTGCGGGGTTTTTTTACACGATTCCACGCGGGGTATTTAACACCGCGTTTGTACCGCAGTGCTCGAAGATGGTCCATCAATTTCCGTATTCCTGGTATCACAGCACAAAGGAATGTTATGGTCAAGAAGAAATCCCTTTGTTTTGCGCTTATTGGCTGCGCTACGGACATGTGGTTGACACTACGTACATGAAGGCGTTTCTACGCTGCTGGTGTCCAAGATGAACGATCGCAGTGTTCCTCCAACCGGTGATTACAGAAGCGCAAAGCTCGTAGCAAGAACACTCAAGCATCCGAAATTGATAGGTCGTTCCCCTCAACTGGAGGCAAGACCGCTGGCGTCACCTTGCGTGAGCAGTGATCCGGAAGAGGTAGGGAATAGTGGTTGTAGGTGCATTTCGAAGTCGCATGTGTCAAATGAGCATTGTAGAGCTTCTTGACGCCAGAAGTTCGGCAAATTTTGCAGCTGACCTTGGCGAAGCAGTTCGCTCGAACGTGGTTCTCGCGATCGCAGCGCGTGCAGAAGCGTTTGCGACCCCATGGAGGCGGGGGTGATGATTTCCCGATGGCCATGACACGCTCGACAACGTCTTGGATATGGCGGCCCTGTACAACAGCAGGCGGTTTTCCCAGAGGGTACAGGCCATCCTTGAGCACGATGAGGACCGCTGCGATCAATGTTGCGGCTGCATCGTTCCCGGCTGTGTGCAGATTTTCGATGTCGACATTGAAGTAGGCAAGCAGATCGTTCAGGCCGATGCTTGGGCCATTGGGACCCTGAATGCCGGCCTCTCGCGCCATTACCTGCGTGTCGACGACTTTGACGATGGTACCGTAGCTGCGCAAATCAACGCCGAAAGTCTCCTGGATGTGATTGAATTCGTTGTCGACAGCGTGCCCAACCAGAATGATGGGCTGCAGGGAGCCGTCGCCACCATGACGCGGTCGCACAAACGTGTTGATGATGACTTGCTTCGCTTCTTCAGCTGTGACGAACTTGCTCGTGCCGAAACTGAACACCTCGGGATCGCCGGCGCCTTTGAAGCTATTGAGGAGATGTGCGTTGCTCATGAGGCGGGCGTGGGCGGCTTGAACGCCCATCAGGATGTTCTCGGCATGTGTAGACGGCGCGACGCCTTTAGACAAGAGTTCTGCGATTCCGATCTCGGTGGTGGGCTTTGGGTCCATCTGCCACCATTCGATATCTAGGCAGACGATGGCAGCATCGTTCAGCATTGTTGGCGCGCCAAGAATTGGGAAGCCGACAAAATGGCGCAGCACATTCGCATCAGGCTGATCAGCTAGAACGTTAGCAAGGAATGTGTTCCAAGTTATTGTTGATAGATTGCCGGCTCGGCCCATAGCTACGTCACCATGTACAGCTTGGTTACCGAGAACGCTGGCAAAATCCGCGCTGGGTTGCTGCGGGGTCGACATGATTAAGAAAGTTGAGGAGAGATGTTGTGTCGAGATTACAAAGAATAGAAGCTGCGATCAAAGAAGTATTTGGAAATATAGTGCGGGAAAAGTCTGCCTGGGCGTTGAAAATTTTGAAGTGAAAGGCACAATGAACATGAAGTGCAACATCATAGTGTGAGTCCATACGGCGGTGAAAGAAAATCACTCTGTGGAAGCGGATAAAACTACCAGAATATGGTGAACGATTGTGGGCTAACAGGATGTGTCCTCGTAAATCCAAGCCAAAGGTCAAGATGTCTGCGATTGGGACCTTTTCAAATGCGTTTCCCGCTCACCATGGCTGCCAGTTCGGATAGTCGCATTTTTGTCGTTATTGGAGGCGGCGGATCTCTCGAAGAGAGATGGACATTCGTGAGCGCATACAAGGTTTGTTACACGCTCATATCGGTGCCCTCACCGACGGGCGAAGGCACTTCGCTCGAATCAGAAGAAGGGAATGTACGACAAAAGCCTTGATACGTGTGAGATGAGTTAAGGCCAGCAATTAGGTGCAGCACTACTTCAGTATCCACGTGCTTGGAACAAGCAGGAAGATGTGATGCTAAGTATTAATCGGTCGCTGATGAAGGGCGGTTCTCAACCCACACGAATGGACCAGGGTACAATTTTTGAAATAGATCGAGCCTGTTCAGCACGCACAAACGCGCTGTTGATCCGCCCGCGTCGAACCAGAAGACATGAAAGAGCAGACCAGAACAGAGATTGCGAAGACATAATGAGAAGCCAGTTGGAAGATCATTGCAAGAGAGAGTCATACAGAGCTTCGGACATCTCGAAAACACGGTGCTCAAATTGTGCATCCCGTACGTAGCGTGAAAACAGATGACTCTCGCCATCTAGCTCCTCTTCTATTACCTGGAGGTTCAGAGCAGTGGCAATGTTAGACTGATCAGAATCAGAGATGCTTCTGGCGTGCGCTTAATATCGGTTGGATGACATCCGAGCCCGGCGTAGTATATTGCACTTTGAGCAAAGGACACAAGTGGTGTTTTTGCGACCGAAACTTGTTAAGAAACGCCAGCAAGTTCTTCTTCTGTAGATCTTCTCGCCTCGTGCCACCAAAAGGCATCATGCGGAATCTCACGCTGCGTGTTGATTCTTGTTCATCGACAGCCACATCTCTTGTCAGCAATCTCAAACTGCGAGCTAAACAGAGATCTTGTATGATCCATGCTTGACTCCAGGAGATGTTGTGTCCCAAGTGATCGAACCTTTGTGCTCGTGCAGATGAACAACTTGTGCTCTTTCCCAAGCTGGCCTCGGTAGTGTTGACAAGATGTTGGCTGCTTTGGGTCAGTCAATTGCCCAGCCACGAGAATACCTTTTGAGCGTTGGGGTATCCGTATTAAGACTCCATCTGACGTACATGGGGGCAGATTTCGGTATCGCACGAGCAACAGTCTCATGCAGCTGTAGGTGTAATAGATATTACCAACAGTTGTTATACAAGCCAAGTGGAATGCAACGCGACGCGACTTGAGCCTAACGTACGGAGTACCTCGTACAGTAGTAACTCAGCACGTGCGTGATTAGTGCCTTGGCGCACAAGATGCGTCATCTCCACGTGCAGCTCATTCTCCAGTTCCAAATCCATCGAACAGAGAGACGCGTCTTCTGCAGTCCCAACATGTTCACATGCAGGCGACATGCTTTGTCCTGCGCGCACATGATGCCGTTGTCGTTCTGCCACACATCCTTTCGGTTCGGAGACGGGTAATCCGTTTCCAGTTCCACGTCCGTGGGCTCGTAGAGAAACGAATACTTGCCCGTCAACGATTGTAGCATAGCTCGTCCTCGCTTCTTCGTCGCGTTTCTTTGTTACGATCGTCGTTCGCCATTCGTCTCTGTCCCCGTTCTTTGGAACCGATCCTTACGCGAGCTCTGTTCCTTCAGCTAACCACGTGCGCACGCTCTCTTGAGAAAAACTTCTACACTACTGTAGTGGTCGGCGACCGCGAACTTACTCTGGTCATGATGGATACTCGGACATCCGCGAAACCCTCACACACTGTCGGAGCAGTTACGACAAACGTCCGACATTGACAAGGACTAAATGGCCCACCTTTCCAGTTCCGGTACTCTGGAGTAGTTGTTTGGCAGCATGTTGTGCGGTAGGCGATAAGCGAGTTGCTCTTGGCTACAATTTGGAGATCACGCTCTACGTTCGTACCTTGACTTTCCAAAGCGAGCAATACGCATGCGGCATCTCGAAGATGGAATCACCTCGCGATGAACACAGTAATTGCTTGGCTCGTTGATTCGTTGCTCTCGAAATCGTTGTCTGGTTGATGCTCGGCGACCTGTGCTATGCAAATGGTCCAAGGTTTGAGAAGGAGACGATGACCGTTGAGTATATGACAACGGCCACGCGTATGGCGTATATAAGGTTCGGGTGGCTTGGGCCAGCGGGTAAACCCTCCACGTCTTGTTTTGACAGCTAGACATTACAGTGGGCACACCGAGTGTTCGTGCAGCACAACTCCCCTTCGTCTTTCTCCGTGCACATATCAAATACAACACCAAACAAAAGCTACCCTTCAGTCGTTTGTCGTCACCTCAATCCGCCAAGATGAATGTGTACGTCAACACTGGCTTGATAGTTGGGATTTTCGCATATGCAGGCCTGCAACTTATGCTTCATCTCACGCAAGATAAGCGCGAACCATGTGTTTTGGAATCTAAAGTCCCCTTCCTCGACTCGGCCATTGGTATCATGAATCACCGGGCAAACTATCTGGCCAAGTTGAGGTGAGTATCATTGGATTGGTTCAGGCCGGTGTGCGCTAACAGGTCAAATTGCAGAGCTCAGTATAAAGCTAGCATACACACCATTCGCATGCCTTTCCAGCGCTTGTACGTTGTACATACACCACAACTGATACATATCATACAGAACAAGGCCAATGCCTCCACATTTGTCCCTAATTTGCTGGGCTTTGGTATGATGTTCAGTGGTCTCAAGAAGGAGTCACAGGTTACCTTAGCCAGCGCCTTTGGACTCAATGGCAATGCTTTCACGAAAAGTGTCCACAGGCACTTACTCCCGGGTGCTTCTCTATCGGCTACCACAAGCAATGCAGTCAATAAACTTTGCGCAAGCCTACCAAACAACTTCGACAATTCTTCTGCCCAAGGTCTGCTGGAATTGGTCCGTCACGAGCTCACCATGGCGTTAACAGGGGCTGTTTACGGACCGGAAAATCCATACAATGATTCAAAGATTGAGGCTAGCTGGTAGTAAGTCCATCACTTCGCGTGCGCTTTTTGAGGCTAGTAGCTGACCTTAACAGTGATTTCGTTCCTGGTATCAATCATTTACTGTACAGCCCATTTCCAAACCTTTCTGCGAGGGCGGCGTTACGAGCACGAGATCGCGTTGTTGGTGCATTTCAAAAGTACTTCGAGACTGGCGGGCACCATTACGCCATGACTATGATACCAGAGATGTACGAAGCGAACATCAGCCATGGGCTAGCTCCAGATGAAGCTGCCAAGATGGAAATGGCAACATCACTTGCAATGCTCAGCAGCGGCTCCAACACGGCGTTCTGGTTGTTGTACCAAATCTTTTCAGATTGTAGCGCTCTGCATACTATTCGGCAAGAGCTCCTCGAGGTCTCGACAAAGGAAGCAACGAGTGGCGGTCCGCAGTGCAGAGTCTTGAGTCTCAATCTCATCAGAGACGAGTGCCCGACGATGAGCGCCATGCTTAACGAGACACTTCGTTGCCATAGCAGCGTAATCAACATCAAGCAAGTACAGCACGACACCACACTCGCAAACCAGTACCTGCTCAAGAAGGATGCCATCGTGATGATACCGGGTCAAAGCATACACCACGACAAAGATATTTGGGGACCAAGCGCCAACTGCTTTGATCACCTTCGCTTCCTTGATCCTGGTAGTAGGCGAAATCTGTCGAGCACATCAGCGTTCCGGCCTTTCGGAGCAGGCACTTCGATGTGCCCTGGCCGACACTTTTCGATGAATGTCATTTGCAGTCTCGTGGCGATGATAGTGCTCCAATACGACATCATGCCGACGGAGGGGAAGTGGCGAGCGCCCACCAAATGCAACGCAGACCTTTGGAATGCAATGCCGAAGCCCGATCGGGACGTCGCTGTCCATATCGTCAAGAAAGTGGACACGGAGGATGTGCAGTGGAGATTTGTATGGGCTGAAGAAGTCTGAGTCTGGGAATCCTTGCTTGATACTCCGTATGTACTCATCATTTTTATTTTGGACTCGCTCGTTCAAAAGTGGCCTTGACTGCATAATTACAAAATACTGCAAAGCTTAGTAACTTGAACAAAATTCGAATCGTGATGGCCCTCTATAACTGCGACCTTCTTTATCGCGTTAGCGCGGACGCGGCGAGAGTGTTCCGTCTGGCGTGGGCCCTGCCCATTTCCCCTCCCACTCCTCTCCCGCCACCAGATAGACTATTTTCCCAATCTTGTCTTACAGCCACAATTTTACCCGACAGCGAAGACATATGACGTAATTAAGCTTTGCAAGACTGTCTGCCAAGACTGCTAAGAGATGCAGTCAGGGCTTGTGCCGTGTTTCTGCATTACGACCTGCTTCATTAGGGGGGTTTCCCAATTTCAGTGGCAAATAGACCGTGCGAGCAGTAGGGCAGCAGTGGGGCGGAAGCTAAGAGGTAGCGTGCCAAGCCTAGCTAAGTAAATACTAGTTTAGATTAAGCTAGAAGACTCCTTTTGAAGGTACTATTTTGTAAGCCCTCTATCTTTATTAAAATTTAAATGTAGCTTAAATTAAACACAAGATATATATTTTTAAAGTAAAAACAACTACTTGTATTTCTTATATACAAATTTTTTTTAAGCTTTTAGGCTAAAAATATAAATTAGAAAGCTGAAGAAGAAAAGCTTCTAATAAGAAAACTTATTAATACAATTTTCGTCTAATCTAATCTAATCTAAACTAGAGTAGGGCTACCCGGCTAGGTAGAGTATGTAGTAATATTTATAGAGCTAGTTAACGCTGTAGCTAAGGCTTGCCGCTTGCTAAGATAAGCTATTAGTAGAGATAATTATCTCTTAGGCTTTAGCTTAGCTAGGGCTGGCATCAATCTTATCGGCCTTTAGATGAATTAGCTCTAAAATAGTCCTCCCAGTCCTCCTGATCAGCATCTTCAGATCAGACTGGGAAACCTCCCTATTGGGCAGATCCCTCGACAATGATGGAAGAGCTCGCCACAATCAAAAGAATAGCAGGTTACATTACCGTGCGAAAAAATACGAAATGCAATCGCCGTTACTCCAATCCAAATCGAATGTAAGACACGGGAATAAACACTTGTGACATCTGGCACCGGGATTTCCAGGTTGCACCGCGCCCGACTGGTGACGTGATGGTTGTGAGCGATGATAATAGTTTCCACGGACCAGCGTACAGCCTTGCGATCAGCACAAACGTTGACACTATCTGTCCAATCATGGTCGGTGACGGCTACAAGGGAACATCTTAGTTGCCTATTCAGGTCTAAATCGATGCTGTAAAAAGCCGTTTGCTACGCCCCAGTGGTACCAGGCACGCGATACGACCGATTGATACCGTTGTGTTCCGCAGCTGTGTACTTGGACTATAAGAGGGGCTTAAAGTTCAAGAGAAATTGGCACTCTTCTTGTCAACTCTTGTTTACGCCTGGATTTCACAATGGCTCGCTTTACGCAATTGACCTCCTTCTTGGCGGCTGCATTGCTTTGCAGCGCACGGAAGCCTACCCTCGAGGAGCGCCAGATTCCGGCCGATCCGACAGGCGTGCGAACAATCACGTCGCCTCAAGGAGCATCCATCAGCTTCAAGCAACCTGGAAAGCAAGGCGTTTGTGAGACCAAGGAAGGCGTTGATGACTACGCCGGCTACATCAGCCTCAACCCAACGACCAACATGTTCTTCTGGTTCTTCGAAGCCCGTGAGAATCCTTCGGAAAAGCCGTTGACTTTGTGGCTGAACGGAGGACCGGGGAGTGACTCGCTCATCGGCCTATTTCAAGAGCATGGGCCCTGCAATGTCACAGAGGATTTAAAGACACAATGGAACCCGTACTCATGGAACGAGCACTCAAACATGCTTTATTTGAGTCAGCCAGTTGGCGTTGGTTTCTCTTACGAGACAACTCGTACAGATGAGGATGGCAGATATTCACTGGTTGATGCAGACAAGGCCAACACCACCGATGCTGCTGCCATTGGTGCATGGCACATTCTTCAAGCTTTCTTGGAGCTGTCGCCGCAACTTGATGCAGATATCACCAATTTCACATTCAACTTGTGGACGGAGAGGTGATTTATCTTTTCTAGGTTTGTCGTGCAGTGCGCTGACACGTACGACAGTTACGGTGGTCACTACGGACCAGGGTTCTACAACTACTTTTACCAGCAAAACGAGGGTATCAAAAACGGATCAGTTGAGGGTGTCGAACTTCAAATGGACACCCTTGGCATAATCAACGGTATCATCGATGAGCAAATCCAGGCTCCTTACTACCCTGAGTTTGCGGTCAACAACACCTACGGAATCAAAGCTATCAACGATACTATCTACACTTTCATGAAGCAGGCTTACTACATGCCTGAAGGTTGCCACGACCAGATCGAGTACTGCAAACAATCCGACCGTGAAACCGAAGGTGGTCAACTGACGTGCTCTTCGGCCACCAACCTCTGCCGTTCGCTAGTAGAAGAGCCATACTACGCTTTTGGCGATCGCGGCGTTTACGACATCCGTCACCCATACGATGATCTAACACCTCCCGACTACTTCATGGAATTCCTTAACCTCGCCTCAACCCAAGAAGCTCTTGGTGTCAATATCAACTACACAACCACCAACGCGCGCAACGTCTCATCTGGCTTCTCATCGACCGGAGACTTTGTCTTTCCCAACTTCCTCGAAGACCTCGAGGAGATTCTTGCCTATGGAGTCCGCGTCGCTCTACTTTACGGTGACGCCGACTACATCTGCAACTGGTTCGGTGGCGAGGCCGTCTCTCTAACTGCGAACTTCACTGATGCCGAATCTTTCCGCGCCGCCGGCTATACCCCCTTCCTCGTCGACGGTGTCGAGTACGGTGAGGTCCGTGAGTATGGGAACTTCAGCTTCACAAGGATCTACGAGGCGGGTCACGAGGTACCTTACTACCAGCCCGAAGCTAGCTTGGAGCACTTCAAGCGCGTGCTTGACCATGTAATCATCGCGGATGGAAGCATGGTTGTTACTGATACTTATGGTACGAATGGTTCGGCAAAGGCTACTCATACTGAGAGCTTTGTGCCATTACCACCTTCGAGCACACCGAGTGCGGTGAGCAGGGTGAAGCGCGGCTCCCGCTAAGAGCGCGGGAATAACTAGATGTAATGTAATGATCTTGATAAAGCGAGTACATGCTCCAAGCAGGAAGAGAGCGTAATCTCAATTGGATGTTACGACTCACTTTGTTCACGTGCTCTTTATATAATTATATTCGCCAGATGCTGTCTTAGTAGAGATGGTATGGCTAAGGCGTAGCCTTTCAATGTGGTGTGGCGAGCTTGCACACTTCGCCACCTTTGTTGCACGTTCCCTGCCCTTCCAGTGTGTGTCCTTGTGCTTTGCATTTCTGCTTCACGCAACTACGAGTCCTACGTTCAAAGTGATGGCCATAATCAACTACTTCTAGTCCCCAAAGTGGTTAAAGCATTGCCGTGTAATACTTGATCCAATGAATGCGTTGGATCGGTTAGGACGAGGACAGCCCGTCGAGTCCAAAGCGACAGAATAGTCAGATATACCACTCAAAGTAAAGAAACTGCTTGGTCACAGTATTATAGCCATGGCAGAAAGTGTGCAATGCCGTCGCGTACTACTCGTCCGGAAAACTGTCAGATGCAACCATTCACGAAGGAGAACACCACAGTGTCCGAGTGTTGGATCCGCTGGATATGAAGTATGCGCTTTGCAAATACCTTTTTATACTACTCTATCATTCGGGAGACGAAAATCTCGAGGAGATCCTGGATGATATCGTGGATCTGGAGCCCGAGGACCTTGAGCACCGCATACACATTCTACCACCTTCTTTGGTTACATATCAAACTAGATTATCTGTATAAACTGTAAAGTTTCAATCACATGGACATCAAGCCCAACAAAATATTGGTGCTTCAAATTGGACGGCATCACAAAGTTTCCATTGCTGACTTTTGCATTTCTCGATCATACCAATCAGCCGCGGAGTGTTTTACGGGTAATCCAAAGTCATTCACTAGAATTTGTGGTGCTCGAGAGGTCGAAATGCAAGGGTTTCGAGGCTTCTCTGCAGATATCCTCCGGGTGCATCTTCATAGAGATGCATGCGACGATGGCTTCTACGCCCGAGAGCAACCAATGAGAAAATCTAGCACAAATCCGCGGTGGTTCCTACTGCGCTAATATTGACAGACTGGTGTAGTGGTACTTCGAGTTGGATCGTGAAACGTGGCTAGATAAGAAGTTGCGACTTTTCCAAGATGCTGCTGCATATGAGATGGGTACAAAGTTAGCCTGTATGATTCATATAGCGAGTGTCATAAGAGCATCTATTAGCTGGAAACCTGGAGAGAGCCACCGCCAGCCTCTTCGCTGTAATGCCGGGGATGATGGTCCGGAGCCATCGATGCGAGTGCCGCACGAGGCACTGACGCAACTTCGAATCGAGACAACTGCTATTGAATAATCATGACTGAACTTTGTAGTCTTCGATATGTCCGCGATTAAATCTGCAAAACGCACTTCAATGTTGTGGGCCGAAGTGGATCTCTGGACCGACGAAGGGTGAGCTCACTTTCACCACCACTTTCACCCGGAGTTGCGACTAGGCGTTTGTAAGCATCGCGAGTATTACACCAAACGGCGAATTTGATCCAATATCTCCCTCGGATCCTACGACACGTCGGCCTCCAACGAAAATGTCAAACGTCTCGCACACTCGGAAACTGAACAACCTGCGCAGTCTGCTCGCAAGCAAACCCCAAAAGGAAGTGCTTCGCTTATATCTCTACCAACGCCATGATAATCTCTTCAAACAAGCCATACTCGTCACTTTCTATCGCAAGTGGTCGGAGCGTCCGCCCTATGGTCTCACAGAGATAGGCATCACTACATACGATCGCCAGCAGGTAAACTGCGGTTTTCCATGTCCGCCGGGTCCACACGCAGAGGGTCTCTTAGCGCACGTGTGGTCTATCCACCTACGTCTACGACCGAACGCGCACCTCTCGTCAACAGACGCTAGTCCTGATGCCTTTCACTTCGGCTCTTCGGTTTTCGTGATGCACTCTGAGGCGGCACAGCTTCTACATCAGGTCTGGCACCAACCAATCGATGCAATGGATCTCTCGAAGGGCGATCGTCCGATCATCTGTCTATCATATGGTGACAATGACGCGCTCGGAAGAATTCGAACCGGGGATGTTGACTTCACGCCAAACAAGATTGCAACAACTATCGCAGTGCTCAATGCTCAGGACATTGCCATCCAGGCTAAAATAACGAGCTCGAAGAACGCAACGATCGACTACATCTTACCTATCTTCAAGATCACGCCATACCATGTCAGCAATGCCGGTAATGCAGCGACATACACCACTGTCCTCGCATTCCTGTCAGTGCTTCGCGATGAAATCTACGGAGCTGAATCAAACCCGAGAGCGAAGCCAGGACAGTGGGGGATCTCATCCACGAAGCCAGCGCAAAACGTTATGCAGTGGCTGATGGAGAGGCCAACTCCCGCGCCACCGTTTGGTGTGACGACGTACTGCTCCCGGTGCAGTAGCTTTGTGCATTCGGCTTGGGAGTGCCCGAATACAGACTTTGTGTGCACGAAGTGTTCGGCTTCGCAGGCGAAATGGAGGCAGGAGAATGCGGCAACGCATATGGAGGGCTTGTGCGTGTTCCGTTGACGGCGAACACGGGTTTTCTGGCACAACCTCGATTCGCGTTGAAGACTATGGGATTGAAGTGTTTGGTGGGCATCACGCAAAAGGCACTTGACTTCTCAAGGAAGACGTTGAGAGTTATTCAGGGTATGATTTGAAGATTTCACAGCGCGAGACAAATCAGGTCCCTTCCATTACGTCTGCTCATACAACTGTTGCATGACTAAGAGGCAAACTGGATACTCGGTGGCTTGAATCGAGTGTAATTTTCATCTAGTAATCTGAAAAGATCATGTCACTCATTCTGTTTATACCAATGTCTACTTTACAGAAAATATATGGGGGTTGCTATAGCAGCTGAAGTTGGTAAGGTCCTTTATGATACTCGTACTCTTAGGCGACTCTTAGCTCTTACAACTAATAGTACAAATTCCCTACTACATCAAAAGCGGACCATTCGTGGAAGGCACATGCCAAGAATTCGTAACAAGAGCAAGGAAGTGTTATTCGCTTCTACTCTTTCGTACCCGAAACTACGCTCGACTATCATCCAACGGCCTCTAACTTGGTAAGATGTGCAACGTTGTAAATTGACTGGTGAAGCAATTTGCAGCTGCGTCGCTCGCCGTATTGCTGCTTGGTCCTTCCATCGGATCCATTCTTCAAGCAACAGGCCCAACTCATCCAACTCCCATCTCTCATCCAAACCTCGTTGTCTGTGACATTGTGAGGCTCTCGGTCTTGAAGCTGCCGCAGGAAAACCATTGTGCGATCTTGTTTCGATCAAACAGGCGCTGGATGTTGTGGCAGAAGCATCTTCGGGTGCACTGTCTCCAGTCCAAGTACCCCCAAATACATCCTGTTCGAAAAGAGCCGCTTCCTGGCCAGATACCACGAACGCTATCGCCTCCAGTCGACCTTCCTTCGGTCGACTCTCCAGCAGTCGAACCGCCTTCAGGGAGAGCGGTTACGAAGCACTTTCCTCTGATCCAAACGCGTTCTAAGCAATTATCTCCAACTGAGTCGCTTGCAACCACAACGCCGAACGGTGATATCCTTTCGATATGACCTACTCAACGACCACACCATTAACTCCATCCGTCTCATTGAAGTCCTGCCCGGCCCCGACGACAGTATCGTTCGACGCACGAAGCAGCTGGGAGACGTTATTTGCCCGCACCCATACACCCGAATCGGCCTAATGTGACGCAGCCAGTAACGCGAAGCCACGTTGGTTGGGGTCAAATGTATTGTATTGAATGGATCGTACAATTCATGGATGTCATGCCATCACATGGAGCGTTGTAGTGCCTAACCTCATTCTCTTTGCCCATAGTTGTCAACAATGAAGCCGCCAGCAAACCAATCAAGCCAAAAGAGGTCAGCTTGATAGATCTATCAATACAGGCCTAAGCCTTAAATAATACTTTCATATCAATTAAGCTGCAAAGAGCAAACTTGAGTGAAGTTTAATGGAAGCTTGTTAGGGCCTGAGCGTAGTGTTTTACTCCCTACGAGTGACCACCCACGGGATACATATCACGTGTGATAAGCAAAATAAGGCCTCGAGTAAAAGGGGTAGTTGACAAGTAGACAAGCGCGCATTGACCTATTCGTGGCAGCCCTTCTTATAGTTAGAGTTTAAAACCTAGTTAGCGGCGAGCTACTGTGCTCCACATATGTATACTATGGTACGTACAAGGCAAAAGTAGTGTATAGTACTAGACAGGGGGCGTAACAAGGGTAGCGTTGAGGATAGCAAAGGCCTGTGCCTTGACGTTGTAAGTAGTATTTTCCCGCCTAAGATCTGTACATAAAAACAGGAAAAAAGTAAGAGCTTATGATTATACTCTGTATTCCGTACAGATTAGTTACTTTAGTTGTTTACCTATTATAAAAAGGGTAGGTAGTGGGACAATTTTGATGAAACATGTACGGAGTATGGTTGAAGCATTGGCCGCTGCTACCCCTGCAGCGCATGGACGTAATACAGTATCATGCCCGTTACGGAGTGTAACGTTTGGGGTTGTTTTGGGCAAATATATTGGTATACGGAGGTGCATTTCAAAAGTATCTTCCCCACCCCAGTCAACGCACAGAGCAAGTACAGGAGTAAATCTGCCTAAACGTCTAGAGGGCTAACTAAGCTTCAAAGCTTTATAACTCAACGTAAAAAAATTATATTAAAATAAGCTTAGCTAGAGGAGCTAAAGCATTTAAACAGCTTTTAAATAGTTTACTATATAACTAGTAACGTTGTAGAATATAAGCTGTGCAGTATAATACTCTTTCTTAGCCTTTCTATTAGACTAAGATTAAGGCTAACTATTTTTAGGCAGATATACCCCTGTACTTGCTCTATGCGTTAACTAGGGGGGAGAACAGACTTTTGAAATGCTCCTCTGTACTAGAGTTATCCTTGTGGTAGTTCTTGGTAAAAGAGGGTAATCCTGTAAAGAAGTCTAGAAGTTAGGTAAAATTAGGCAAAATTAGCTTAGCAAAATAGGTCTCTAATAAAAACTATAATGCGAGAGACATTATTGCCGCAGCCTACTCCTATTGTAACAAGTACATGCAAACACATGTTACATCTAATACCTTATAAAGGCTTAGTAACAGATTATGTAGGGAGCTAGCAGATTAGAACTAAAAGCGCTCTAACAGCGCTCTAACTCAGCTGCTACGCCTACTATAAATATAAGCCCTTAGCATAGATAGAGGACAAGTTTCTCTTATCCTTCTATACAAGACCTATAGGTATATAGCTAATCTAGAATCTCTAATATAACACGCACTCCTAAATGCCTCTAATACGTATCCAATTTAATTCTAATAGCTGTACCTACCTGCGTTATTACATTACAAGAGAAACTTTATTCTGCTAGTAATAGTATTTAGATAATATTGCTATTTACTTTTAAAAAGATTGTGTTAAAACGTCTAGAACTCTATCCAAATTAAATCTGTTTGCGACCTTAAATCTATTAAATACAGTTAAGATCCCTTAGATCTCTTAGCAACTAAAGCCTTTAGGTTTAGATCTTCCTATTAACACAATAGTTAAGATTACTTTAGAAAAGTTGCGTTTAGCGCTACAATAGAAACTTAGAGACTATTAATAACCTAGGAGTATTAGAGGCAACGCTAATAACTCTCCCTAAAGAACTAACTCTAGGAGCCTTCTCTTAAGACAACTCTGTATTAACTATAACAACCTAGCAATAGAGTGCTAAAGCAAAAAAGACAGACACTAAGAAACTCTCTTAGCCTAGAGCTGCACTAAATCTAACTCCTACTTAAATAAAGGTTAATTAATTACAACAAGATTTAAAACAGGCGTTAGCAGAAATTAATTCCCTTAAGAAAGGACTAACTCTGTTAGTAAGACTAGACAAGCCCCTACCTACTACCAAATCACCCTAGAATAATTCTACACTCTACTATTTATCTAACAGCTCTATATCTAAGTACTTATATTACTATAAGAGCTCTTGCTAACTTTAACAATCTAAGAAAACGCCTAATATAGATAATCTTAGTAACAGGAAGAATTCTACCTTCTGCTAATAGTAAGTCTTTATCTAGAATTAACTTAAAATTAACTTAGATTACTATTAGACTAAAAGACAACACATAGCCTTAGTATAGGGCTATACTATAGGATTAGCTAAGGGCTATCTTAAGCTACAATATTTATTAGATACTAATTAAGAGTAATTCTAGAACGCTAAGCAAATAATTAAGCTACTTAAGTCTTACTTTATTATAGGCAACAAGATAGCTAAAAGCTAAGCAGCTTTTAATTAAATACAGATAACTAAGAAGAAAATGTTCCCCTTGTTTAAAGCTAGGTTTTTAAGTTCTATAGTTAAGAGACAAGTACTCTCTTTAGAGTAGTTTTACTACTTATAGACTAAGATTACGCTAGGGTTGTAAGCCCCTAACCTAGAATTTAGGCACTAATAAAAGAACTTATTTAATTAGATAGTAGAACACCTTACTATATACAATATAGAGTAGAAGAATAACCTTACACTAAGTATAACACTAGCTGCTACTAAGTTGCCAATTAGGTTAGCTCTATAACAGAATTTAGAGCTAAATTAGACTACTACTACTAGCGCTCTAACAAATCCTGCGCTAGCCTATTAATTTATAATAGTATATTTTTCTACAAAGACTCTTAAGCTAGAACAATAAAAGACCCCTAGTAGTTGTTACAATTACAGTAAGCTAGAACACTACTCTAGTAACTGCACAAAGCCTTGTATGCGTTAGATTAAAGCTATAGAAGTAGATAAGTATAAAGATGCTTAAGAGCAACCTAATTAGAAGGTATATTATACAGGAAACAGAAGCGCCTAGAAAGATACCTCTCTCTAGGCCTAAGCTATTATAATCTATTCTACTTTAACCTTTCTTATTTGTTTTGCAGTCTCTATTTTCTTATACCTACACTTCTTTATAACTAAGGCCTTAGCTTATGCCTTAATACTCTTGTTAACACTAGTGCTTAAGGTTTTCTATTTTTAAATTTACAAATTGTCTTATCTATTTTTAAAGCCTTGCAGCAACCTATCTAGAAGCTCCTCTTCTAGGTTTAGGTACGCAGCTTTAAAGATTAGATTACTTCTTTAGTTACTTAATATATTTAACTACACTTAAATATTAATAGCTAAAAGATTTTAAACTATCTATTTCTTATTCTTAATCTTAGGTCTTAGGATTATATACTTAGCCTCTAATAGTTAAGACAATTTAAGATTTAATTAGACACAGATAGGTTACAGTTTATTTAGCTATTTAAGTACCCTTGTTTATATAATCCTTTACTTTCTATTCCTACTATTCTATATTAAGCTATAGTACTAGTTACTATCTATCTTAATGTGCAATAATGCAACGCTCTATAGGAGAAAGAAGACTATTGTATCTAAAACAGTCTTTACTGTTCCTCTTCTTCTATTTATTGTATTAAAGGACGCTTAAAGCTCCTATTAGCCTAAAAAACCTTAGAGATTCCTTATACCTTAACTAAGCAAAACTGCCTAGAGTCTAAACCCTCTCTAAGCGCTTGTATAGCTCTTATTTCTGCTAATACATTTTACTTTATTATAAAGAAGCCCTAGAACAAGTTTTTTACAACAAGCCTCTATAAGATTAATAGGATCCTCGCCTCTAAGGACAACGCAGAAAATTAAAGCTAATTAGATAAGAGATTACCTGCTTGTTACTTCTAGTATTAGGATATATTTAGTAAGTTAGCAGCTAATTAGTTACTTTCTTACTATCTATACAATTATAAGATTATTCTTAAAGAACTATTACTAAATGCGTTTAGTCTCTTATACAAGCAAAACTAAGAGGAGCTTAAAGCTACTAAGGCCTACGTCTAAAAACACCTTTAGAAGGGTTTTATTAAGGCTAGCTAAAGTCCTTTTGCTTTACTTATCCTTTGTATACGCAAACTAAATAGAGATATACGCATCTATATAGACTACTAGAAGATTAACGCCCTTACGCGCAAGAACGTCTATCTAATCTCTTATATTAATAAGCTGCTGTTACGCCCCTTTAAAGCTAAGATCTTTACTAAGTTTAATATTAGAGCTGCCTTTAACAAAATTTGTATAGATCCTAACTCTAAAGAGTATACTACCTGTTAGACCTGTTATAGTATATACAAGTGTAAGGTTCTTTCTTTTAGCTTATATAATAGGCTAGCTACATATTAACACTATATAAACAATATACTAATTAATTATCTTAATAATTTCTGTATTGCGTATCTTAATAACATTCTAATCTACTCTAAGGATATAAACTTATATTAAGAACACGTCTAAAAGGTTCTAGAGCGCCTACGTACTGCAGGACTCTAAGTAGATATTTAGAAGAGTAAATTCTATATAACCTGCATAAAGTATTTAGGTTACGTTTTAATAAACTAGGGCACTAAAGTTAACTCTAATAAGGTAGAAGTACTCTAAAACTAGGCTAAACCTACTATAGTTACTAGCGTTAAGTTATTTCTTAGTTTTGCTAGTTTCTATTAACAATTTATTAAGGATTTCTTCTGTGTAGCTAAACTAATTATAAAGCTTTAAAGTTCCTCTATACTATTTAAATAGACTATAGACTGCTAATAGGCTTATAATTAGATTAAAGCTTTACTTCTAGCTATTCCTACGCTATCTTATTTCTATTCTAAGTATAACACAAAGTTAGAAACTAACGCGTTAGATAGAGTAATAGCAGGAGTACTCTCTTAGAAGTACCCTAACAACAAGTAGTATCTTGTAGCCTTTTATAGTTACACTCTATCTAGAGCTAAGCTTAATTAGAAAATATATAATAAAGAACTTTTTGCTATCCTAAAAGCGTTTAAGAAGTAGAGAGCTAAACTTACCTCTATACAGAGTTAAATCTAGGTGTATTTAGATTACTACTCCTTAGAATACTTTATAACTACTAAGGTTCTTAATGCATGTTAAGCATAATAGGCAGAGATTATTGCCCTTTTTAATTTCTACATTAAGTACACGCCTAGTAAGCTTAACAAGTAAGCTAATATCTTAAGCTAAAGGGAATAGAACGTTAGCAAGGTTAAGGCTGCCTAACAAGACAATAGATCCTGTGTACTCCTAAGACCTAAACGCCTAAACCCCCTAGTTAACTCTAAACTAGCTTAGAACTACGTCTATAATTAGCTAGAGGTTAATGTTTTAGCTATTTTAGTCTAATCTATTAGTGCCTCTCTAAATCTTAACTTGTTAAAACTAATTAAAGCTCTACTAGTAGAGAATTACTGCTCCTTTAAGAAAGAACGCCTTACGCTGCTACAGCTGTATTATATCTAAAAAGAACTACTGCTTTATTACTTACGCCTTTGTGTACCTAAAGATTTCCTCTTATACACTTAACTAATTAGAGAGGCTTATAATTAGGTATCTACTACTTACCTAAGCGCTATAAAGACGTATTAGCTCTTAGCTTAGCAATATTACTAGAAAGGTATAGAAGCTATATGTAAATACTATATATAAAACTACGTTGCCTGTTAAAGATCCTATCTAAGACAGCTCTAATCCTAAGGTTTCCTCTATCTGTTACTAATTCCTAATAGGCCTATGTAGTATTTGTGTATAGATTTTAAGATATTCTTAATAGATTGTTATAGCTAAAATTAAATTATAGTTGTTATTAATTGTCTATCTAAGCAAGCTGTTTCTATCTCTTGCTACAAAACAATTAACGCTTAAGAAATAGCTTACTTGTTTATCTAATAGGTATACTAATTTAGCTACACACCTAAAAGTATAGTGTCTAACTGCAGACTCTAGTTTGTGTTCTAATTCTAGTCTAAGTTCTATAAGATCCTAGGCGTGCAACTTAAGCTTTCTACAGCCTACTATAAACAAACTAATAGACAAACTAAGATTATAAACAAGTATATTAATTAACAATTAAGGCCTTTTATATCTTATTACTAGAATAACTAGAGTAACCTCTTGCTAATAATTAATTAAGCCTAAGCTACGCTGCTGCACTCTGCAATTAGTATAGCGCTATACTAGCTCTTGTTTAGATCTAAACTACAACAGAGCTAGGATTAAGCACTATTCTCTTTAAAACACAAAGATGTAAATGTTAAGAATGCCTTAAGCTTAGCTACTTGCATATATAAAGCCTAGCGCACAGCTAAAGATAATATAGAAAAGGCGTAGCAACAGATAGCTACTAAGGTAAATAAATATTATTAACCTATTAATTAAGTAGTAGGTAACAAGGTTTACCTCTTAACCTAAAACCTATCTGTTACCTACTTAAGTCGCAAACTTGCTAAATTGTAGAAAGGCCCCTTTAAAGTTCTAGAACAAGTTAGCTATTTATTTTAACTAAAGCTACCTAAAGGTTCTAAGATCTATAACGTATTTGCTCTAGACGTCCTCTGCAAGAACTCTAATAACCCCCTACCTAGTTAGCTAAGCCTAAACTTATCTAGCATCTTAATTTAAGGCGTTAAAGAATAGGAAGTTAAAGAGATTCTAGCTAGCAAGCTGTACTGCTCTATTCTAAAGTATTACGTAAAATAAGTAGGCTATAATCCTAACCCTACCTAGTATAATACTTTAAACTTTATAGGCGCCTTATATATATTGTAAGCGTTCTATAAACGCTATCTAAAATAGCTAGAACCTCTATAAGCGTTAGCTAAGTAGATTATAGCATAAGAAAAAAGAGTTAAAGATCTTATAGCATTATAAGATAATTATATTAGAGAAATTAAACTTAATATTGCAACTACTACACTAGTAGGTAACAGGTATTAATAATAGGAGTCTTACTCTTCTATTAGATCTAATAGTAGACTGTTGCTGCTACTAGTAGAACGTTCTTAACTGTTTAAATTCCTAGGTACAGACACTAACGTACTACCTAGTTGTCTTCTGTTCTAGCCCTACTTACTGCAAGTACTAGCCTCTTGCGCTGCCTTTTGCGCCTTCTTCTACTCTGCTAACTATTTAGCTCTTAATACTATTATAATATCTACTAGCTAGGTAACTACACTAGTTAACTTAGCTGTGCTCCTCCTAAGCGCCCTAACCTCCTTAGCTATTCCTCTAACCTCTCTAGCTAGCTCCTCCCTTTAGTAATAAGCGCTAACTAACAAGTTAGCGTTGTTTATGTTAGCTACTTATGCAGTGCTTACTTGTACAACAGTAGCTAACTAAAATACTACCTTCTTAATAGCAGCCTCTTGCTCTAATACTACCTTGTTAGACTTGTCTCTACCTAAGGCAGCAAACCTATAGTTAAAGGCCTTAAAAAGGCTATTATACTCCTAGCCTATATATAGAAGAACTAGGCAACACTTCTTATTTAAGAGCATACAGTATGCACACTTCTTAGATACGTCTAAATAAAATCTAAACTTAATATTAAAATAGCTGCAGGCAAAAGCTCTTGCAGCCTGTAAGTAAACAACCTAATAAGCTAAAAGATAAGCCTTAGAAGAGACAGGAATAGGCATTGTATGTATCTATAGAAACAATTAGCTAACAATTAAATTAAGAGAGTAGTTAGATAGCTGTAGGTGTACAAACGTGTAGGGAGAGAGTATAGAAAAGTAGTATACTAAAGAGCCAGCCTTATATATATGCTTAAAAAGTTCTAAGTAAAGTTAGAAACGTTAAACGCGCTAACGCGCTAATTAAAACAACAATAAACAGCTATATTATATTATCCTAAAATAAACTTAAGGTAAATAAGAGTTTATAACAATTTAGAGAGATATCTAAAACAACACTAATACAGACCTAATTAATAGAAACTATTAATTTTAAGAAGAGAAGTAATGTAATAAGCACATATAAACATATATTACATCTAATACCTTATAAAGGCTTAGTAACAGATTATGTAGAAAGCTAGTAGATTAGAACTAAAAGCACTTTAACAGCGCTCTAACTTAGCTGCTACGCCCACTATAAATATAAGCCTATAGCATAGATAGAGAACAAGTTTCTCTTGTCCTTCTATACAAGACCTATAGGTATATAGCTAATCTAGAATTTCTAATACAACACGCAGTCTTAAATGCCTCTAATACGTATCCAATTTAATCCTAATAGCTGTACCTACCTGCGTTGTTACACCTATAAAAGCTACTGCCTACCTCTCTAAGACGCTGCTAAGTCTAAATTAGCTAACTATCTTAAGTAATTCTAGCTCTACACTTACTATAGTTAAAGGCAAAAGTACTCTATGTAAAAGCCTAAGCTATACAATGCACCTAGAGATTAAAAGCACTATAGTCTTATATATTACATACTAATCTATAGTAATTTAGATAGTAACTTATAAGCCTCTAAAGCTATAAATGCAACGCTCTGCCTAGCTCTGCTAGCAACAATCCTTTACCTTAACTACCTCTTATCTTATCCTATCTCTTATCTTATCCTACAATAATAGAAATACCTCTACCTACTTAATATTAATGCTAATACTAACAGGCCTCTTACTAATATCTTACACGTAATAAACAGCTTATTATTAGAGCACTATATAACGTAGGCTATATACAAAAGTTTATAGCTAAGTATATAGAGGCAGTATTAATTAAGTTTAGTACTTACTTACTATACTAGCTACTTTCTAGAAGCGCTTAGGCAGACTAGCTCTACTCTCCCTAGAGTAAGTAGAGACACTAATCTCTTTTATTTATAAAAGCCTTATAAAGTACTTGTAACAAGCACATGCAAATACATGTTATATCTAATACCTTATAAAGGCTTAGTAACAGATTATGTAGAAAGCTAGCAGATTAGAACTAAAAGTGCTCTAACAGCGCTCTAACTCAGCTGCTACGCCTACTATAAATATAAGCCCTTAGCATAGATAGAGGATAAGTTTCTCTTGTCCTTCTGTACAAGACCTATAGGTATATAGCTAATCTAGAATCTCTAATATAACACGCACTCCTATATGCCTCTAATACATATCCAATTTAATTCTAATAGCTATACCTACCTGCGTTGTTACATTACAAGAGAAACTTTATCCTACTAGTAATAGTATTTAGATAATATTACTATTTACTTTTAAAAAGATTGCGTTAAAATGTCTAGAACTCTATCTAAATCAGATCTATTTATAACCTTAAATCTATTAAACACAGTTAGGATCCCTTAGATCTCCTAGTAACTAAAGCCTTTAGGTTTAGATCTTTCTATTAACACAACAGTTAAGATTACTTTAGAAAAGTTATGTTTAGCGCTACAATAGAAACTTAGAGACTATTAATAACCTAGAAGTATTAGAGGCAACGCTAATAACTCTCCCTAAAGAACTAATTCTAAAAGCCTTCTTCTAAGACAACTCTATATTAACTATAACAACCTGGCAATAGAGTGCTAAAGTAAAAAAGACAGACACTAAGAAATTAAGAGATAGACCCCCTTAGCCTAGAGCTGCACTAAATCTAACCCTTGCCTAAATAGAAGTTAATTAATTATAACAAGAACTAAAACAGGTATTAGTAGAAATTAATTCCCTTAAGAAAGGACTAACTCTGTTAGTAAGACTAGACAAGCTTCTACCTACTACCAAATTACCCTAGAATAATTCTGCACCCTACTATTTATCTAACAATCTATATCTAAGTACTTATATTGCTATAAGAGCTCTTACTAACTTTAACAATCTAAGAAAACGCCTAATATAGATAATCTTAGCAACAGAAAGAATTCTACTTTCTGCTAATAGTAAGCCTCTATCTAAGATTAACTTAAAATTAACTTAGATTACTATTAGACTAAAAGACAACGTATAGCCTTAGTATAGAGCTATACTACAGGATTAGCTAAGGGCTATCTTAAGCTACAATATTTATTAGATACTAATTAAGAGCAATTCTAGAATGCTAAGCAAATAATTAAGCTACTTAAGTCCTACTTTATTATAGGCAACAAGATAGCCAAAAGCTAAGCAGCTTTTAATTAAATACAGATAACTAAGGAGAAAACGTTTCTCTTGTTTAAAGCTAAGTTTTTAAGTTCTGTAGTTAAGAGACAAGTACCTTCTTTAGAGTAGTTTTACTACTTATAGACTAAGATTACGCTAGAGTTGCAAGCCCCTAACCTAGGATTTAGGCACTAATAGAAGAACTTATTTAATTAGATAGTAGAACACCTTACTGCATATAATATAGAGTAGAGGAACAACCTTTTACTAAGTATAACACTAGCTGCTGCTAAGTTACTAATTAGGTTAGCCCTATAACAGAATTTAGAGCTAAATTAGACTACTACCTCTAGCGCCCTAACCTATTCTGTGCCAGCCTATTAATCTATAATAGTGCGTCTTTCTACAAAGACCTCTAAGCTAGACTAACAGAAGACTCCTAGTAGTTGCTATAATTGTAGTAAGCTAGAACACTACTCTAGTAACTGCACAAAACCTTATGTGTGTTAGATTAAAGCTATAGAAGTAGATAAGTTTAAAGATGCTTAAGAGCAACCTAACTAGGAGGTATATTATATAGGAAACAGAAGCGCCTAAAAGAACACCTCTCCCTAGGCCTAAGCTATTACAATCTATTCTACTTTAACCTTTCTTATTTGTTTTATAGTCTTTATTTCCTTATACCTACACTTCTCTATAACTAAGGTATTAGTTTACGCCTTAACACTCTTGTTAACACTAGTGCTTAAGAGTTTCTATTTTTAAATTTACAAATTATTTTATCTGTTTCTAAAGCCTTGCAGCAACTTATCTAGAAGCTCTTCTTTTAGGTTTAGATACGCAGCTTTAAGGATTAGATTACTTCTTTAGTTACTTAATATATTTAACTACACTTAAATATTAATAGCTAAAAGATTTTAAACTATCTATTTCTTATCCTTAATCTTAGGTCTTAGAATTGTATACTTAGCCTCTAATAGTTAAAAAAATTTAAGATTCAATTAGACATAGATAGGTTATAGTTTATTTGGCTATCTAAGTACCTCTATTTATACAATTCTTTACCCCCTATTCTTACTATTCTATATTAAGCTATAGTACTAGCTACTGTCTATCTTAATGTGCAATAACGCAACGCTCTATAGAAGAAAGAAGACTATTATATCTAAAATAGTCCTTACTATTTCTCTTCTTCTATTTATTGCATTAAGGGATGCTTAAAGCTCTAATTAGCTTAAAAAATCTTAGAGATTCCTTATACTCTAACTAAGCAAAACTGCTTAAAGTCTAAACCCTCTCTAAGCACCTGCATAGCTCTTATTTCTGCTAATGCATTTTACTTTATTATAAAGAAGCCTTAGAACAAGTTCTTTATAATAAGCCTCTATAAGATTAATAGAATCCTTGCCTCTAAGGACAACGCAGACAATTAAAGCCAATTAGATAAGAGATTACTTGCCTATTACTCCTAGTATTAGGATATATTTAGCAAGTAGGCAGCTAATTAATTACCTCTTTACTGTTTGTATAATTACAAGATTATTCTTAAAGAACTATTACTAAATGCGTTTAGTTCTCTATACAAGTAGAATTAGAAAGAGCTTAAAGCTACTAAGGCCTACGTCTAGGAACACCTTTAGAAGAGTTTTATTAAGGCTAGCTAAAGTTCTTTTACTTTACCTATTCTTTATGTACACAAACTAAATAGAGATATACGCATCTATATAGACTACTAGAAGATTAACGCCCTTACGCGCAAAGACGTTTATCTAATCCCTTGTATTAATAAGCTGCTATTATAACCCTCTAAAGCTAAGATCTTTACTAAGTTTAATATTAGGGCTACCTTTAACAAAATTTGTATAGATCCTAACTCTAAAGAGTATACTACCTTTTAGACTTATTACAGTATATATAAGTGTAAAGTTCTTCTTTTTAGCTTATGTAATAGGCTAGCTACGTATTAACACTATATAAACAATATACTAATTGATTATCTTAACAATTTCTGCATTACGTATCTTAATAACATTCTAATTTACTCTAAGGATATAAACTTACATTAGAAACACGTCTAAAAGGTCCTAGAGCGCCTACGTACTATAGGACTCTAAGTAGATATTTAGAAGAGTAAATTCTATATAACCTGCATAAAGTATTTAGGTTACGTTTTAACAAACTAGGGCACTAAAGTTAACTCTAATAAGGTAGAAGTACTCTAAAACTAGGCTAAACCTACTATAGTTACTAGCGTTAAGTTATTTCTTAGTTTTGCTAGTTTCTATTAATAATTTATTAAGGATTTCTTCTGTGTAGCTAAACTAATTATAAAGCTTTAAAGTTCTGCTACACTATTTAAATAGACTACAGACTACTAATAGGCTTTTAATTAGATTAAAGCCTTACTCCTAGCTATTCTTACGCTATCTTATTTCTATCCTAAGTATAATACAAAGTTAAAAACTAACGCGTTAGATAGAGTAATAGCAGGAGTACTCTCTTAGAAGCACCCTAACAATAAGTAGTATTCTATAGCCTTCTATAGTTACGCCCTATTTAGGGCTAAGCTTAATTAGGAAATATATAACAAAGAACTTTTTACTATTCTAAAAGCGTTTAAGAAGTAGAGAGCTAAACTTACTTCTATACAGAGTTAAATCTAGGTGTATTTAGATTACTACTCCTTAGAATACTTTATAACTACTAAGGTTCTTAATGCATGTTAAGCATAATAGGCAGAGATTATTGCCCTTTTTAATTTCTACATTAAGTACACGCCTAGTAAGCTTAATAAGTAAGCTAATATCTTAAGCTAAAGGGAATAGAACGTTAGCAAAGTTAAGGCTGCCTAACAAGACAATAGATCTTGTGTACTACTAAGACCTAAACGCCTAAACCCTCTAGTTAACTCTAAACTAGCTTAGAACTACGTCTATAACTAGCTAGAGGTTAATGTTTTAGCTATTTTAGTCTAATCTATTAGTGCCCCCCTAAATCTTAACTTATTAGAATTTATTAAAGCTCTACTAGTAGAGAATTGCTGCTCTTTTAAGGAAGAGCGTCTTAAGCTACTATAGCTATATTATGTCTAAGAAGAACTACTACTTTATTACTTACGCCTTTATGTACTTAGAGATTTCCTCTTATATACCTAACTAATTAAAGAGGCTTATAATTAGGTATCTACTACTTACCTAAGCGCTATAAAGATGTATTAGCTCTTAGCTTAGTAATACTACTAGAAAGGTATAGAGGCTATATGCAAACGCTATGTATAAAACTACGTTACCTATTAAAGATCCTATCTAAGATAGCTCTAATCCTAAGGTTTCCTCTATCTGTTACTAATTTCTAATAGGCTTATACAGTATTTGTGTATAGATTTTAAGATATTTCTAACAAATTGTTATAGCTATAATTAAATTATAGTTATTATTAATTATCTATCTAAGCAAGCTATTTCTATTCCTTACTATAAAATAATTAACGCTTAAGAAATAGCTTACTTGTTTATCTAATAGGTATACTAATTTAGCTATACACCTAAAAGTATAGTGTCTGTTATGGGCTAGCCCGCAAAGATAGAATAATAAGGTGCTGGAAAGAGTTGTATTCCTTAAGCTTCTCTACTCGTTACAGAAGGGGTTTATATACCCTCTTTGCGTGCTAGTCTATAAAGAGGTAGTGAGGCTGGACCGAGCTCTTCCTGAGAAGGCAAAGGGCTAGGCAAAGCCTAGCCTATTATAGTGTCTAACTATAGACTCTAGTTTGTGTTCTAATTCTAGTCTAAGTTCTATAAGATCCTAAGCGTGTAACTTAAGCTTTCTATAGCCTACTATAAACAAACTAATAGACAAACTAAGATTATAAATAAGTATATTAATTAACAATTAAGGCCTTTTGTATTCTATTACTAGGATAACTAGAGTAACCTCTTACTAATAATTAATTAAGCCTAAGCTACGCTACTGTACTCCGCAATTAGTATAGCGCTATACTAGCTTTTGTTTAGATCTAAACTACAATAGAGCTAGAATTAAGTACTATTCTCTTTAAAACACAAAGATATAAATGTTAAGGATGCCTTAAGCTTAGCTACCTATATGCATAAAGCCTAGCGCACAGCTAAAGACAATATAGAAAAGGCGCAGTAATAGATAGCTACTAAGGTAAATAAATATTGTTAACCTATTAATTAGGTAGTAAGTAATAAGGTTTACCTCTTAACCTAAAACCTATCTATTACTTACCTAAGTTGTAAACTTGCTAAATTGTAAAAAGGCCTCTTTAAAGTTCTAGAATAAGTTAGCTATTTATTTTAACTAAAGCTACCTAAAGGTTCTAAGATCTATTACGTATTTACTCTAGACGTCCTCTATAAGAACTCTAACAACCCCTTGCCTAGTTAGCTAAGCCTAAACCTATCTAGTATCCTAATTTAAGGCGTTAAAGAATAAGAAGTTAAAGAGATCCTAGCTAGTAAGCTATACTACTCTATCCTAAAGTATTATATAAAATAGGTAGGCTACAATCCTAACTCTACCTAGTATAATACTTTAAACTTTATAGGCGCCCTATATATATTGCAAGCGTTCTATAAACGCTATCTAAAATAGCTAGGACTCCTATAAGCGTTAGCTAAGTAGATTACAGTATAGGAAAAAGAAGTTAAAGATCTTACAGCATTGCAAGATAATTATATTAGAGAAATTAAACTTAATATTGCAACTACTATACTAGTAAGTAACAGCTATTAATAATAAGAGTCTTACTCTTCTATTAGATCTAACAGTAGACTGTTACTACTACTAGTAGGATATTCTTAACTATCTAAATCCCTAGGTATAGATACTAACGTACTACCTAGTTATCTTCTATTCTAGCCTTACTTACTGTAAGTACTAGCCTCTTGCGCTACTACCTCTTGCTCTACTGCTACCTAAAACGTTACTACTTGCGCCTCCTCTTGCTCTACTAACTAATTAGCTCTTAATACTATTATAATATCTACTAGCTAAGCAACTATACTAGTTAACCTAGCTGTGCTTCTTCTAAGCAACCTAACCTCCTTAGCTATTACTTTAACCTCTCTAGCTAGCTCCTCCCTCTAGTAATAAGCGCTAACTAACAAGTTAGCATTATTTATGTTAGCTACCTGTGTAGTACTTACTTGCACAATAGTAGCTAACTAAAACGCTGCTTCCTTAACAGTAACCTCTTGCTTTAATACAACCTTATTAGACTTGTCTCTACTTAAGGTAGCAAACTTGTAGTTAAGGGCCTTAGAGAGGCTATTATACTCCTAGCCTATATATAAAGAAACTAGGTAACACTTCTTATTTAAGAGTGTGCAGTATACACACTTCTTAGACACGTCTAAATAAAATCTAAACTTAATATTAAAATAGCTGCAGGTAAAAGCCCTTGCAGCCTATAAGTAAACAACCTAATAGGCTAGAGGATAAGCTTTAAGAGAGACAGGAATAGGTATTATATATATCTGCAGAAACAATTAGCTAATAATTAAATTAGAAAAGTAGTTAGATAGCTGTAGGTATATAAATATATAGAGGGAGAGTATAAAGAAGTAGTATACTAGAGGGCTAACCTTGTATATATGCTTAAAAAAAACTTAAGGTAAAGTTAAAATTGTTAAACGCACTAACGCGCTAATTAAAACAATAACAAACAGCTATATTATATTATCTTAAAATAAACTTAAGGTAAATAAGAGCTTATAATAATTTAGAAAGGTATCTAAAACAACACTAATACAGACCTAATTGATAGAGACTATTAATTTTAAGAAGGAAGGTAATATAACAAGTATATGCAAATATATGTTATATCTAATACCTTATAAAGGCTTAGTAACAGATACGCTAGTAAATAGGTTTAGGGTACCTACTTATAGGTAGGGGTTAGGTTAGGGTTAAGCACAAGGGGGGTAGAGTAGAGTTTGGGTTATATAGGAGCTAGTGTAGGGTTTAGGTTAGGGTATACAGCTTAGGGTGTTAAGGTTAGGTTGTTAGTTTGGTTGGAGTACCTACTATAGGGTTATACTTGTGCAGCGCCTCTAATCTAACGCCTGTAACAAGTATATTACTTAGAAGTAAAGTAAAGCAAAAGAAATAAGTGTATTTTAGCGTGTATCCTAAAATAAAGTTATTGCAGGAATAGTCTAATCTTGCAGCTGTTTAATAAGCTTTATAATCTGCTTATTATAGATATTTATTACAGTTTTTAACTAAAGTTATTTTAGATAGTTAAGAGCTACTGTTTATTACATTTTTTTATTACGCTTGCTAGTCTAAGAAACAAGAAGGCCTTAATCTCTTTCTTTATAGACGCTGCTTATACTAAGGAGTCTAAAGTAGTGCACTATATAAAGGCGTTGCAGATTCCCTAATGTTATCTTTTTTGTTACCCTCCTGCTTCTTATTGCTTGTCTAATCCTTAAAACGTTAGATTCTAGAGCTAGTTAGACTAGCAAAATTAATAGGACCTAGAAGCTTAAGTAGATTCTAGACACTCTTAGCGCTGTGTTAAGATCCTGCAGTTAGCAATTGTAGTGTAGAATAGTTTTATTATGCGTTCTTCTTAGTAATTGCGTGTTTTACAACTATAATCTTCTAAATTGTTTTTGCTCTAAGCCTGTACTATTAATCTTCTAAGACGTCTCTTATAGTATTAAACAAGCGCTTAACCCTAACTTCTGCAAGCTATACAGCTAGTACGTCTTTAGCTACTTAGGCTAGGCGTAGGTACGTGTCTATATTAGCCTGCTACTAGACAAGTATATTTAATAACTTCTCTTTATCTTTCTTACTAGTTAGAGGAGTGCTAAGGTAGCAGAGAGCTTTTGCACAGAGTAGTCTAATACTTGCGTTAGTTTTATAAGAGATATTAGCGCTTAACCTACTAGACTATGTTGTTTAGAAGAGAGGCCTTCTAAACTACTAGTATTTAGGTAGACACTGTAGTTACAAAAGACAAACTAGAGTGCAGTTTCTATTTGTTGCTGCAGGGTTGTTTTTGTATTAATTAATATAGTCTAGGAACTAACGCTAGTATATACGTTTAAAGTCTAGTCTCTATATATTACCTTAGGTGTTATTAGCAGTGCGCTGTAATAAACATGTGTAATAAATATAGTTTCTACCTTATATACAGTAAGCTTCTAGGATAGATTAAGGATAGTTATAACGTTATAAAGATATTCTTGTTTCTTATCTGTGCGTAAATAATACTTTAACAACTTCTTCTTGCCTTTCTCTACTACTACCTTTACTACAGCTAGCTACTCCTTGCGATAGCTAGTCTTATTCTCCTTGTTAGATAGCTTAGTTATTATTTAATCTAAGAAGTTAAAAAGTTAGTTGTATATTAACTAAATGTACAGGGCCTAAGGTGTGTTGCTTTTACTAATTCTGTTAGTAGCTGTTTTAAAGTTTACTAGTATACGTGTTATTGCCCTAAGGTGTAACTACTTAGTAAGTGCTAGCCAAAGCCTTTTAAGGTTCTTAAAGTCTGCAACTGCGTTATTATTCTGTAAATTACTGCTACTACCTTGCAGAGCCTAATTAAGTGTAATCTCTTGCTCTAGCTACTTGTTAATATAAGTAGCTAGAGAGCAGGCGCGCTTGCACACGTTAGGAAAAATCAAGATTTGTCTGGTTGGCTTAGTCGCGGCGACCTGCGGCTGCCTGACAGCAATACTGTCTACTAGACAATTTGCTAAAGTTACCCTACTTACTTCTGGTTACTAGCAACCTAATAGCAACCTAACAGTAAGTTACCTGTGTTACCTGTGTTGCCTGTGTTGCTAGTGTTACTAGTGTCGCTAGTATTGCCAGATTTAACAGTTAAGGACTGTTAAGTACTATAGCACTAGTAGAACTATATACTGCAGCTAGCTGCCTGTGTCTTTACACTCTTGTAGCGTAGGCTAACTAAGCTAGTCCCCTTTATCTAGTTATATAGGCTTTTTAATTAAATATAGCATAGACAAATTGCGCTCCTTTAAAAGTAGGCTGGCCTAGACGCAGCTACTAGGCTTAACGTCTTGTAGAGCACATGTTAGTAGGTATACAACGCGCTCTATATATAGAAGGCTGTAACAGCTACTACTACTTGCAGAGCAGTAATTATCTTGCTAGTTAGTTATGTTAAGATTAGGTGCTGTGTCTACTAGTGCTGCACTATCTGCTATAGTAGTCTGCACTATTGCGTTATATTAAGGCTAACCTAATAGTATTTACGCGTTATACTAGCAAAAGCATATCTAGTTCTTATAACATTTGCGTTGCTTGCTATTTACAACTACTTAATAACACTCTATTTCTTCTTTATACTGTTGCACTAACCTATTACACTTGTCTAGTTCTAGTTACTATTTCTCTTTAGTTAAAGCAATTATGTTAAGTATGTTGCCTTTAATTGCAATATTATAGGCCTGCGTTACAAATTCTTCCTATACGTCTTCTACTACAATGCTCTAGCTACTTCTACAGTTCTTAAACTATAGCTATTTGTCTGCCTTATAAAGGTATTCTAGTGCAAGTTTATCTGTATGTCTGTACTCTTCTAGTAAAACATCTTTTACTTTACCTAATACTTTACGCACGCGTACATAGACAGTATCCTATACAAGTTATTATATATTATATTACGTTTAGACCTACTTATATTGTTAGTGTTTCTGTGTAGAACTTTCTCCCCCTCTCTAACGTCCTTTTCTCTATCCTTTTCTATTAAGCAGTTTGCTTTCTTCTTCTCTTTGTTGTTATAATTGTCTATAAGCGCATTGTAGCAATCTTACTCCTCTTCTATGTAGTTAGCTAGGATATTATCTACGTTGTTGTTATAAGTATCTTTTAGCACTAAAACGTTAGCCCTGTTATTCTCTTGTTAGTTTGTGTGTACAGTAATATCCTGTTGTATATTATCCTATATAAGAATCTGTTAAATACCTTCTAAGTTCTTCTATTTTTTGCAAATAGCATTAAAGTAGTCTGCTTTCTGTTAGCTAATGCTATGTGTAGAACTTGCAACATACCCTCTATAGTGTATCTATAGAAGAGTATAGTTTTCTTAGTACTATTGTTATTAAATTCCCTTATTGCGTTAAATATAACTAAGCCTATTAGTGCTACTATATTTGCACTTAGTTTATTAAACTTCTCTTAATTCCTAGTTATTGCAGCAATGCTCTATTTCCTGTTATTATAGAATAACTATGCTATTACTGCTGCGAGACTAGGGTTTAGAAATCTAGTAGATTTAGGCTGTCTTTAGTTAGCTAGTATAGCTGTTTTAGAGGTGTACTTGCGTTCTTTAGGTCTTATAGTAGGTAAACAAAGTCTTTAAGCAGTTTGCTAGGCTTAAGAACCTATCTGTCTAAGTAGTTTAATGTATAGGTACTAGTAATTTCTAGTTATCTTTACCTTATTACGTAGGTCTGCAAGTTGCTATATATGTCTAGTATCTAGGCGCCTACTATTAGCTACTGTCCTTAGTAGGCTGCAACAGTACCTATATAGCAGGCAGCTTCTTTGCACAGTATTAAGCTAATATGCAATTAAACTAACAACAGTAGAGTATTCTATACTTCTATCTAAGCGTCTAGCAGTATTTAAGCGTACACATGCCTATATACATTAAGCTATAGCGTTATTACTATACTGCATAGCGTCTTTTTATTATTAGTAAGTAGTTGCGTTACTAGAATAACTCTTGCCTTCTCTAGTATAGTCTTGTTTTCTAGTAACACACTTTCCTTTACTTAGCGTTTTTCTTTCCCCTATAGTAGTAACCTAAATAGGTCTGCACTAGATAAGAAGAGTTGCAACTCTGTAACAGTTAGAACTACTTAATTGTGCATAATAAGGCATCTTCCTACAATGCAACAGCTTTAAGTCTAATAGTAGTTTTCTTTTAACTACTAATGTTTTTTATATATTAGTTCTATAGGTTTTTGGTTTGTGTTAGCTTGTTGTGCTTATACTACTACTGCGTTTAGATTTCTCTTGTTAACAAGTAAGTAAGGCTGCAGATCTAGAAGTATATAGTATTTAATCTCTAGGCTATCTTGTTAGGTAACTTTTTGGTTGGACTAGTATAGCAGTTAGTTGTACTTCTGTTTTAATCCTAGAGTTAAGGCTTAAGGACAGTAGCGTTAGGGTCTAGATAGTTTTTAGTCTCTGCAGCGTCTTAGTTTTTAGTATGTTAGTTCTAGAGTTATATCTCCTAGGAGCCTAACCTTTGCACTATTATCTGTTAGCGCTTATTTTAGCGCTTGTTTAGACAGAGACATAGTGTGCTGCTAATATTACTTGAATTTGCTACTTAGTATAGAGTATACAGAGTAAGCGCTTACTTTTTAAATGTTAGAGAACTATTAGCAAGGGTAGCAGAAGTAAGCAATATGTGTAGCGCAATAGAGTTTTTACTTTACAGGTATAAGTAGGGTTTTTGTAATACATACAGTCTAATATTACCTTGAATTCTACTAGAGCGTAGTAGTTAGGCTGTTTAATTAGATAGCCTCTTATCTTTAACTGCGTGCTAGCGTATACAACAGTTATCTACTATTAGCACAAATAGTTGTGCACGTAATATAGGTAATTAGCCCTCTTCTTGTCTTTAACTGCGTGCTAGCGTATATAACAGTTGTCTACTATTAGCATAAATAGTTGTGCGCGCAATACAGGTAATTAGGTGCCCTCTTATTCTTAACTAAATGTTAGTGTATATAATAGTTATCTACTGTTAGCATAAATAGTAGTGCGCGTAATACAGGCAATTAGGTGCTCTCTTGTCTTCCTGTCCTCTACTAAATATTAGCGTACACAACAGTTGTCTACTATTAGTATAAATAGTTATGCGCGCAATATAGGCAATCTAGTAGCTCTACACGCAGAAAACTATTTACCTGGTAAGTTGTTAGTACAGATCTAGTATGCTACTATGCTAGTTATGTTTGTAGTTTAATTGTAAATAACGCCTAGTATATCTTTAATACAACTATCTCTTGTAATGCGCTGTGCTAGCGTGCCTTTGTAGATATCTATATTTGCGCCTATCTATCTCTCTTCTTTGTGTAGTAATATATACTGTTGCATTTACTTTTAAAGCCTAATTTATGCTCTAATATCTGTACAAACAAATTGTAATTAAGGTTGTTAATATACTTGTCTATTACTAGCAGGTTGTAGTGTATATGTAACAGCTGGTTTGTCCTAATAAGGGTGTGCTTGTTTCTAGTTATGTTTAACACTAATATAGTTGTTATGTTAGGAGTAATTTGTGTTATGCTTAACTCTTTGTTAACTGTTTCTATTATCTTTCTACGCAGGTTTCTATCTAGCAAAGCTTGCTCCTAATTGTTATTTAGTTTAGTTTTATTCTATTGTAAGCGCATCTGTTAGGCTGCGTTGTAGTTACATTAGATAGCAAAGTGTATAATTGTCTAAATAAGGCAACTGTTAGCTGCGTTCTATAGTAGTCTGTTCTGTTATAATGTAATTACTCTTGTAATTTACTATAGGTATTCTTTTGCTATAGTTATCTATAGAGAACAGCCTAGTATCTTCTGCCTCCTTATCTCTTGTTCTACGTTAGAGTATATTAAGTTATATTCTTCTACTATTAGTTGTATTATATTGCATATACTGTCTTTTAACAATTATGTCTAGTGTTGCTATAGTAGTACTATCCTCCTGTCTGCACTAACTAGTAATTCTAGGTAACTATTGTAATATCTCTGTAATACTTGCGTATGTAAATAAGAGTTGCTATTATTACGCGTTTGTAGTAGTATATAGTATGTAGTAAGGAGGTTGCATTAGTAGCCTTACGCTATAGTTCTGTATTATAGCGCTTGTTATGTTAGCAGGTTTGCGTTCTATTAGGTAGGCTAAAGCAACAGTAGAGCTATTGTTAGATATATAATTCTATTTACTATATCTAACGCTATATACTAGTTATCTTGCTACACTTACTTCTGTTTATAATTCTACACTATACGTGTCTAGTCTTAATTAAACGTAAAAGAATACAGTCTATTATATTTGTCCTAATTAATGTAATTATTTACATAATAAGAAACAGAGACTTTATTGTTAAGTGTAGGTAGATCCTTTAGTACTAAGTGCACAAGGCAAATAATAGTTATTATGTTGTATACCTTAAATGCTTGTAATGTGCGTTGCTTAGTCTTTGTACTGTATGTGCAGTAGCGTACGCTTAGCATCCCTATTGTATTATTAATTTAACTGTTATTATTAAACGCTATAACCTTGTAGAAGGCACCTGTATACTTATATTTCTTTCTGTTCTTATCTTAGTATTTGTTGTTAATAAATATAAGTATCAGGTGCACCTAAGCTGCAGCTCTACTGTTTGTAATAGTCTAAGATAGTTGCGTATAGTCCTTATATTTAAACTCTTGCACCTACACGTAATCTTTGCGCTATTTTCTAGTCTTATACTAGTTAGGCGCGTATTACACAATGTCTTCTTTGTAATATTTAGAGTTATTGTAGTATTTGCCTAATAGCCTTAAGTATCTTATAAAGGAGTGTATTTTTATATTTATTCTGTTTACCTAGTAAGAGTTAGGGTCCTGTCTGTCTTTATTATATAGGGTAACAAAGCAGCTAGTTACCTTCTAATAGTAGTATTAGACAAATACTACAGTAGCATATGTAAAGTCTGGCAACGTAATATATGTAGTAACCTTACTAAGGGGCAGTATAATAGAATTTAGTAACATGCCTAGTATAGACTATCTAAGTTGTTTAAATAGTATTGCTGTTAACACGCTTGTAGTAAAGGTATGCTTACGCCAGTTAGTAGTAGTGCACTATTAACTTTAGTCTATAACTATCTTATGTTTAAACGCTATAAGCGTAAGCTGTCTAGAGTTATAGAGGCAGATCTGCGTAAGAAAATCTCTCTTGTTTGTTATTAGGTAGAATTGTTTTACTATTGTAATATAGTAGGCCTTGCTGTTTATTCTAGTGCATATACTATTAAGGGCCCTATACATATAGATATTGTTAATAATATAGGTTAGCGCGTGCTATTTAGGGTAGTTAAAATCCTTTTCTTCTCCTTGCGTTTGTCTAAAAGGTTAAAACTCTTCTTTTAAAATATCTATTTGTTTAATAGCTAACAACATATACCCTAACGTATTTTTGTTATAACTTTTGTATTGTAAGAGTACTAGTAGATTGCACGCAGCCTAGATAAAATGCAACGCGTATAGTGCTTTAGTTACTAGTAGAGGAGACACTACTACTACAAATTAGCAAATTACTGCTTTTTATTCTGCGCTAGTCTACTGCAACACTTTTGTAAAAGCCTTCTTGTTATTAAACTGTTTTAGTCTAGTGTTATACTTAACCTAGCGAAACCTTTTATTTAACTAGGCACAGCTATTATCTTCTGCTACTAGAACTGCAGCACTATTCTAGCCCTTCTTTTGTCTAGGGTGTATATCTATTAGTATGTCTTCTGTAAATTCTAATATCTTTATAACTAACCCCTTAAGCAGTAGATGCAATATATCTGTAGCTAACAACTTATGTATATTAAAGTTATAGTAATTCTAGCCAAAGCACTCTACTAGATAAACGTAATCTTTGTATCCTTTATTAAGACAACAACCCTATTACAGGCGTGTATACTCTTCTGTTTGCTATAGATATTTGTTACATAAGTTCTCTTGTTTGTCTAGTAGTACTGTGCATTAAGTATAGTGTCTATTTTTCTTTACACCTATTAGTAGCACTTACTCTTTATAGTTAGCTAGAATTGTATAAATAGTTAGGTAACACTGTTACGTCTGTTAGTTAGTACACTCTAGCTATATGCTGTATTTAGCAGCCCCTTTAAGTGCTGCAGTTACTAGTTAGTGTCTATCCTCTATAGTAACCCTCTATTGTTAACGCTGTAGTTAGTACTTACGCAACAACAGTTTGCCTATACAGTAATAATACACTTTACTCTTTAGAATAAGATCTAGGAGCTTAGCTATTAGAATAAATCTAGCTAGTAGTATCTTAGGTGTTATTTTGCGTTGTTATACTTTATAGTTAAGATTCCTAATAGTAATATATATTAGCTATGCTGCTACATTACTAGATATTATAGACAACTATATTTTGTCTACTGCTAGTATAACTAGTATAAGGGTTACACTATCTAGCAAGCGCTGTTGTATTAACTACTACTAATTCTCTAAGTATAGTTTGTAATACACTCTTGTAGGTTTGTTAGGCGTGCCTGTAAAAGAACAGCTAGGTACGTAAACTATCTTGTTAGCAAATAGGTAATAACTAAGTATAAAGGCAATTTGTAACATAATATCCTAGTATATAAATATATATTAGTTAGGTTAGAGGTTTAGTAACCTAGATGTAATTGCTACGTCCTCTTGTATCTATACGTTATCTTATAGCCTAGATTAAATGTTTAACATAGCCTGCTGCTACTAGCGCCCTAATTAGAACTGCAGCTATAAATATAGCTTATATAGCTGTGTGTTAGTAAAGAGGCTGTTAATATTACCTAATATGCATTTTATCCTTTGCAGCTACAATGCAAACGCTAGTGCAAAAAGAGAACTAAAGGGCCCTACTATGTTATTCCTATTAGTGTTAGCACGCGTGCGCTATTTGGCTGCGTATAGCCTACTGCTTTGCATCTACTATTCTTAAACTAAAGGGTTTGCTAGCGTGCTGTCTACTTACTGTCTTAAATAGCTTGTCCTATCCTTATATAGACGCTAATATTAGGCCTATCTACTCTATTACCTTATATTTAGCTAGAGTGTAGTTGCGTTTATATAAGGTGTTACTGTATAAAGCAGGTGCTGCGTTATCTAGAGTAGCATCTATTGCGTTACAGCTATTAGAGCTGTGCTATTATATTATAGTGTTAGGAGTTATAACTAGCGTATTGTTAAGTAGTAGGTAGCAACGCGTCTGGTATTAAGCACTATGTTTAACAAGTCCTGCGTACGTCTTAGTATAAAAGCTATATAGTATGTATATACAATCTATTACTAATTTATTTGTATATAACTCTATGGTTTAGATATAAGAAGACTAAGTGTGTAAAAACAGTATTAATATTAGTTACGTAGTGTTAAGGTAGTTACTAGTAGTATCTATCCTGTGCTGCACAGTCTGTTGTCTATAGTAGTCTACTAAAGTCTACTATAGCTAACAGTTACCTAACTTGTGTACAGAACTATACTAATAGTTGTAGGCGCAACAACTAATATTTTTCTTTTCTTTAATATTCCTTATTACTCTAACAACTGTTATGTTATTACACTAGAGCTTACTTGTTAACAACCTAATTAGTTAGGCTAGCTAACACAGCTTAATAAAGATTAATATTAATAATAATTATTACGCTAAAAAATATTAATACCCTGGAATAAATAAGTTACTGCGCGTTTGGAATATATATAGTAGAACCCAAACACCTAAAAAGGTAAGTATACCTGTAAGTAGACACGTACAAGGTTTAAAAGTATAAAAAAAATAGACTAGTAGCTCTAGCAGCCTAATATACAACCTGTACTAAGGTAGCTAGGCTTAGTACAGATAGAAGCAGGTAGAATAGTGTACTATATATACTATAGGTAAGACTAGTAACAGGCGTAGGCAATTACTTAACAGTAAGAAATAATAAGTATAATTTATATACAGTGTTAACTAATATTCTAAGCAGCTGGTATATTTAATCTTTTCTAGTTTCAAAATGCCTACAGATTCAATTTATATTCTTTCTCTAGCACAGTATAGGACAGTTATCTACTAGAGACTACTATTCTAACTTGCTCTAATATGCAAATACAACAGAAGCTAAATAGTAACAAAGACTGTTAATAAACTGCTATATATTAAACGTATCTATATACTGCTTACTCTTAAACTATTAGCGCTAATAGAGCATATAATAGCCTTACTAGCTAGCTACTCTCTACCTCTTACTATATATACATTTTCCTAACCTTAAAACTAGAGATAAATTTACCTATGTGTTTCTAGTCTTAGGGTTAAGGTAACAGTCTTTTGTTAAAACATACACAGAACTTAGTGTTATTTTTATCTATTATACACTTGCGCTTCTTTACACTTCCTTAACCTTAAAACTAGAGATAAATTTACCTATGTATCTCTAGTTTTAGAGTTAAGGTAACAGTCTTTTGTTAAAATATACACAAAACCTAGTGTTATTTTTATCTATTATATACTTACGCCTTCTTACACTTTCCTAACCTTAAAACTAGAGATAAATTTACCTATATGCCTATATATACAGCTGCTTCTTAACATGTAACTTGTACTCCTAATTTAATGTTACTGTCTTTGTATATATATTCCTTGTAAGTCTAAAAGACTTAATCCTTTATTATATTTTTATTCTTACAAAACTAAAACTATACCTATTACGTCTATATATTTGTGTAGTTCAAAAATCTAGAACTAAGCTTTACTATGTTATTAGCACTACACCTGCGCTACTTCTTAGCCTACTAGCATAGAAGCAAATTTATGTCCTGAATAGACCCTTTAGTAGCTGTTTAGATGTTGTGGCTTAACTAAAATACTTTATAACGTGTTTAATAACAAGAATCTCTATAACAACAGCTACAATAGCATTCTAGAGCGTATATTAACAACTTAGCCTAACTTAAAAGCGCTGTTGTTGCAACAACTTTATTATATCCTGCAACACTATTACTTAACTAAGATACTTTATAGCGTGTTTGAAAGCAAGGATCTCTATAACAACAGCTATAATAGTATCTTAATGCGCACATTAATAACTTAGCCTAACTTAAGAGCGCTGTTGTTGCAACAACTTTGTTATATCCTGTAACACTATTACTTAACTAAGATACCTTATAGCGTGTTTAAAAGCAAGGATCTCTATAACAATAGCTATAATAGTATTCTAATACGCACATTAATAACTTGGCCTAACTTAAGAGCGCTGTTATTACAATAACTTTGTTATATTCTGTAACACTATTACTTAACTAAAATACCTTATAGCGTGTTTAAAAGCAAGAATCTCTATAACAACAGCTACAATAGCATTCTAATGCGTATATTAACAACTTAGCCTAACTTAAGAGCGCTGTTGTTATAACAACTTTATTATATCCTGTAACACTATTACTTAACTAAGATACCTTATAGCGTGTTCAAAAGTAAGGATTTCTATAACAATAACTACAATAGTATTCTAGTGCGTATATTAATAACTTAGCCTAACTTAAGAGCGCTATTGTTACAACAACTTTATTATATCCTGTAATATATATTAATAACTTAGCCTAACTTAAGAACGCAATTCTTATACTATTAGGTAACTAGAAGATATTAGAGATATAACTACAATTTATATGCTTTTGTCTATATATTGTTATAGGTAAAAATTAAGAACAACGTAAAGTTGCAGTTGTTTGTTAGAACATCTCTATCCTAGCACCCTTATTAGGCTCTTTAACAGTAAAGCCTACCTAAGTAGCTGTAACCTCTCTTATACTATATATAATGTATTTCTGTTAGACTCTACAAGTAGTAATCTAACGTCTAGATATTAAGATATTCTGACTATAACTTATATAATATTAAGTCCTCTATTGTTACTAAGCTTTATTACAGCTTTAAGAACTTCTATTAACGCAAAGAAGTTACGCGCATCAAACTTATCTATACTAAGATACTGCTAGCTAGTAATAAAAAGGATACCTACTACGCTAGTAGGCACAACTAAGACTTTAAAGGACACCTGTATAAATTAAAATAATAGGCCTATATTTGTTTGTCTTAGAGACGCTTAGCAGAGAAGAATATATATAAGAGGTAACGCATAATGCTTTATAAATCTTGTATATAGTATATAAGGTAGCAAACACTTTAAACGCATTAATCTCTACAATTAGGCTCTTCTAATAACTAGTAGCTACAGTTACGTTGTACTATTAGCAACTGTTATCTACTAGAGAATACTACTAGTGCTATACGCTACCTACTACTGTAGTAGGCTCTTCTAATAACTAGTAGCTACAGTTGCGTTGCACTGTTAGCAACTATTGTCTACTAGAGAATACTACTAGTGCTGTACGCAACTTACTACTGCAGTAAGCTCTTTTAACTACTAGCGGCTATAGTTGTGTTGCACTATTAGCGACTGTTATCTACTAGAGAATACTACTAGTACTGTACACGACCTACTATTATAGTAGGCTCTTCTAATAACTAGCAGCTACAGTTGCGTTGCACTGTCTATAACTATTATCTACTAGAAAGTACTGTTAGCGTTAATTGCGAGCTATCTACTGTAATAAGCACCTAGAGCAACTAATTAGTGCTATAATAATACTAGCATAAGTTTAAGGCTAAGTTTAGATTTTATTTTATATTAAATGCTATAAGTAGCTACTAGAGTATTAGCATACGCAAGTGTATTGTCTTTACTATATTAGATAGTAGATTGCTTATTATAAATACATCTAGTTTCTATAGTTATTCTGCTACTACAACATTAAGCCTATATTATCTAGTTTATAGATAGGTTAAGGTCTAACACCTAACTAGTAACATAGTTATGCCTAGACTATTGCAGAACGTATTAAGGTTTGCAAACATAAGGCATTGTTTCTGCATTTAACACTACAACAACTTACTATATAGGCTACTAAAGCCTTTTACTGCTATATGCAACTAAATAATGTAACTAATATCCTCTTAATAACGCAAGAACACCTAGACAGCAACAAAACTAAATATACTAGCTATAACTACGCGCATAATAGGCGTCTGCAATAGAAAACCCTTAAGGTAGCTCTAAATAACTAGTATATAGAGTTATAGGCAGCCTGCGTTAATGTTACTAATAACATAATTTGCAAAACTGCACGTTAACTTTGGCAATAGCTGCTTAAATACAACAGCTGCAAAATACTAGAGTTTAATAACAGATAGCTTACTATATATAAACAATAACACAGTGTGTAGTTATATAAACAGTTTGCAAAAACAGTAGGTAACTACAGCAGTATAATAGTTAAGGACACTAAGCTTATAATAGAAGAGATTCGCGACGTAGTAAGTAGATACGCGCCTAAGGATTTATACAACATAAACAAGGCTAGTATATACTAGAAATACTTGCTCTAATACACGTTAGCAGACAATCTAGGAGCTAGACCTAGACTAGATAGAGAGTATATAACTAGTGTGCTGTGTATAAACGCAGATAGCTTAGACTAAGTACTTCTATAGTTTATAGGATCCTTAAACTACACAACTTGTATAGACAGTAAGAAGAACCTAAATATCTGTAGTCTTAGTTATGTCTATTAAGACAATAATTCTACCTAGATAGATACTAACATTATGCTAGAATAGCTAAAATAGTTTAATAACTATATAAACAGACAAGTATTATTACTAATTAATAGGTTCCTGCCTTACAAACACGCAGTAGCTAAGCTTTAGATAAGCTGCTAATTGCTGCAGAACGTTTAGTATATACAGTGTTAATGTACTGCAGGCTTATTATAGTAATAAAGGTTACAATGCTTACTAATACAACAGAGTTATATTCTTGCCTGTAGGTAGCATAATATTATACTAACTAATAGACTAAGGCATTACCTGCGCATAGAAGGCTAAAGTCTGCGCCTATTTCCTATACTTTGCAGTAGAGAAAAGTATAATAGGCAAACATTCTACTAAGATAATAGATGTTATCTATGCTATTTGCTAGGAATGTTACGCGTAGTATAATAAGATAAAAGCTAAGACTATATACAGTAGCTAGCAGATCTTAACATATCTAAACATGTACTACAGCCTACAGCTATATATAGCTAACTTCTAAGAGACCTACTACAAGCTTAACAATTTAGTTAACTAGCTTAAAGACATACGCGTTGTTAACAGTATAGACGTTAGGAGCTTTATTAAGTTACCTAAAGAGCGCAATCCTAACTACAAAGATCTAGCCTACCTCTTAGACTATATTATCGCAATATACAGCCTAAACAAGATAGAGAAGAACTATAAGGTACTGTTACTTCCTAGACTATTACACTGCAAAGTAACAGATATAATAGATTAACTGTAGGTATACGTAGGTTAGCAAGAGTTTACTACAAATAATAGGCAATATATTAACAAGCTAAGAGTACTGTAACAGGTAACTATAAAATAGATAGCTATAGAGCTGTAAGACAGACGCTAAAAAGATATACGCAACTAGGTAGTAAGACTGCGCTAATGCAAACACAAGAATGCTATATACCTAAAATAAGACAACGCTAGGCTGTCTGCAAGCGTAAAAACTAAGAGTAATATTATAGTGTAGTTACAGTTAAAAAAGCGTAATAATACTATACTTAACTAAAACAAGAATAGCTATTGCACAAATTATCTTATAGGGCCTGCAATCTCTAGTATTTTGGCTAGCGCATTAACTAAAATAACTAGATAACATTAGCCTAGCAAACACCAAAATTAAAGAATAATTACCTAGCACCAACTATATTTAGCTAAAGACTAGATTAATAATCTAAAGCAGTAGCACACAATCTATGCAACTAAAAGAGTAGGGTTGTTAAGAAATTATGCACGCATAGTAACATCTAGGTAGGATAGTAGTGTAGAAAGTTAAGCACTCTAGCATACTAGTACTAAGCAGAGATACTATACTACAAGACATGTTAACAAGAGACAAGGCTATTATACAAGAATATAAGATAATAGATAATAACAGTATTCTTTATAAAATACTGCGTACTGCACAATTTGTAATATTAGTTGCTAATGCTAAGAGAGAACACCTAAATAAAGGAATACTACTATATTAATAGTAAACTTGGCGTTAAAAAGGGGAAACTAATCTTCTTATAAACAAATCTATAGAACGTAGGGTAGAATTATCTAGTTAAAAATACAAACATCTTAAACTAACGTTAAAATGCATAATAGAAGCAGGCTACTATATACTTTTTTACTAGCTGCGAGCTGCGTATACTATAGAGATCTGTTAACTACTATCTACACTAATAGTATATAGTCTAGGGCGTTAGATGCACTAACAGACAATATAGAATTATAATAGAACAACATAGTGCAAAGAAACAGAAGGCAATAGATAGCTTCCTTTGCTAACAGGACTGCAGACGCATAAAAAACTTTTCTATAATTCTACATAAACTGCTAGACGCTAGCATATAACTTAAATATTCTAACGCAGCCTTATTACGTAACCTGTCTACTGCAATAGCACTAGTAGGTTTAGCTAAGTTTACCTGCTAGACTAAAGAGAGTGCTACTAACATAATATATAAGAAGTAAGTTGCCTATATTATAATGTAAAAACATAGAAGGTAAGAATTTTACTTAGTGCTATATAGTATCCTATAGTACTGTATAGTAGACCTGTCTACTATAATAGCACTAGTAGGTTTAGCTAAGTTTGCTTACTAGACTAAAGAGAGTACTACTACTATAATATATAAGAGGTAAGTTGCCTACACTATAATGCAAAAAACTAGAAAGTAAGAATTTTGCTTAGTGCTACACAGTGCTATATAGTACTGTACAGTGCTGTACCAAGAATAATACGCAGTAAGAGGCACCCCCCTAGAATATACTTTTACTTACCTTAAAGATATAACATAACGCGTTAGCGCTAGGTAAGAGGCTATATAATACTAGGACAAAACTCTACTTACTTTTACCTGCACCTATAATTTAACTTACTACTATAACTATATAATGCTGCGTTACTACTACAAACGCACTACAACTACACAATAATAATAATAGTACTGTAATACAAATACACGTAATTTTCTATGTTACGTTTACTACACTACGCTATATATTACAATACTATTATAAGTAAGCATATAACACAAGCACACCTACACACACTAACTAAGCTGTAGCTATTCTACTATTCTTGCACCTGCCTGTACTATTCTTAACTATTACGCGTAACATATTATATAATGCGCGCGTTATAGAATTGCAATAATAAGTATAAGTAGCAGCTACCTTAATTAAATAAATAGTATATAAGTAATACAAAGACAACAACTACTAATAACGTATTACAGGTAATTATAAGAATAGGCTATAATATTAATGTAGTAGACTAGCGCATATAAGTTAAAGAGATAACAGATTTTATCTAGCACAAGAACACATATAACAAGATTAAACAGGCATACCTATAGGCTAACTACCTAAAGACAATGCGCAGCCTAATAACAGATAAATAGCTTAAGTATACTGCATGCCTCTAACTAACTAATAGTAGTATACTAAGAGAATTCTACAAAGCAATAGCTGGCGCTGTATAGAAGAAGATAATCTTAGAAATTTAAGACTATAGCAACAAAGTTAAAGCTAAACACACAGAAAGATAGCTAACGCTTACAAACTTAGAACTAGAACACATATAGTTAGCATTAGTAGTCTTAAGTTCTTCTACTGCTTTAGTAACCTAGCTGATAGGCCTTAGTACAATAACAACTAAACTGTTACTTAACAACGTTAATATCTATATTATAGACAGCGTACATTGTTAAACTGCCTAGACCTTCTTGCTTTTAAGGCTAATAACAGCTGCACGTTAATAGCAGCTTAAAGATAGCAACTTTAAGATAAAGCTACAATATCTTAAATACAGTGCACTTGTTAAATACCTATTATAACCAAAATTTATAGACTAGTATATAGTTAGGACTTTAAAGATATTTAACGCGTTAGCGCTACGCCTAATTACTAACAATAACAATCTAGCTGTAACTGTTAACTTATACGTTAAGATAAGAAGCCTTAAGGGCGTTGCAATCAAATACTAGACCTTAGTACAAGATAAAGTTAAGCCTAGTAGTAATACAACCCAGAACAGTATACAAATAATAATAGCTAACTACATAATATAGTGCACTTTACTTTAGGCAGCAACAGTAACATTATAAACCTAGTAGGTACTACTAGAGACAAGAAGTAAAGGCGCCTCTGCTTAGAGCTTAACAATAACACTAAAGACAACAACTATAAATAACAAAAGATAACAAGAGCGCTAGTAGACCTAGCCTACAAACTATTAACAGGACCTAAAGCAAATAGTAGCAAACGCTTTAATAGACAGAGCAGGGGTAAGAAGAAGAAAGATAACAGCCTAGACATACGCATTAAGACCCTAACTACTAAAATTAAGTGCCTAGAGGAGTAGAACAACAGTACTATAAAGAAAGTAAAGAGAAGCAGAGATAAAGATACTACGCAAACACAAAATAACATAACATCTACACTAATTACTATACCTAAACAGAAACGCAAAGGTGCTATAAAGAAATAACAAAGGTTGCTAGAGAAAGATACCTACTCTAGCAGCAAAGAAGAATAAGAAGAGTGTAATAAAGGTAACAAGGATAAAGATAAAAAGCTCTAGTTAGCAAAACAACTCGCGTTAGAAGAAAAGCTATAGCTCTAAGCTTTACTAAACGTAAGGTAAGTGCACTATAGAGAGCCTATAACTATAATCTACGCAACTAATATATAAGATAGAATAGTAGATAAACTGCAAGCTTAAATTAGAGTAGCAATAGAACACTACTAAGAAGACAAATAGTAGAAAGCAGCTAACTTCTTTAGATCTCTACTAGAAGACTTTAAGGATAACGCGCCTATAATACTATATTTATTATAGGGACTAATAGTCCTATTTATAGTATACTAACTAACAGAGGCCTATATACTTTACAAAAAAGAGCTATCTTTAGACAATAGCAGCATATTCAGGAACATAATAGGTATAGAAAAAACAAGATTAGCTGTACTTATAATAATTATAGGGCATACGCACTTTAAGAACTAGACTAAAGTGCAAGAGGACTAATTAAAAAATAAAACTAGTTAATATAGAGCTAAAGACAACAGTTAAGAACAGTGCCTTATAACAGACTAACAGACATTCCTATATATATATAAAAAAAACCCTTTAATACTAGAAGAGCTATAGTTAGCAGTATCTATAGTAAGTAAATAGGGCTGCGCACTAGCTGCATAGAAGGCTAAAATTATTACTATAGGCCTCTGCAAATCTAAATAGTGCAACCTAAAAGACTTCCTTGCGCTCTGTATCTACTTTATAAACAACACCCCCCTATAGAGTATAGGCGCACTAACAGCAGACAAAGAAATAGAAATAAGGATTAATCTATAAGTTAAACAGCACCTTACAGCGTTTAACTAAAACGTCCTACTGCGCAAATTTATAAAAGATAGTAAAAAGTATATAAAGACAGTTCTGTAGTACATCTAAGAACACTATATGCTAAAAGTCTACCTAAGTGCAACTGCGCACTATCTAGTACTGTCTACCAGCTAATTTATAATTATATGCAGCTACATAATATTAGTAAAACGCGTACTTAACAAATACTAAACTATAAGACTTATAACTACACGCAAAATATTATTAAAAGGTAGTAAAGTAAGCGTAATAGACGCCTTTAATATTCTTAGCTACGTAGTAATATAAGAACGTATTATCTTTAACAAGTTCTATAACTGCAAATCTAAGAATACTATTATAGGCAACTTGTACAAGACTATTTAAGTTAAGAACTATAGTTATTAGTAGAAGGCCTAGGCCCTCTTAGGTACACTAATAGAGAAGAGTCTCTACAAGATACTTATTTTTATCTCTCTAGTACTTAGTAGACTGCAAGACAATAAAAACTTCTTAAACTAGCACTGTCTTACAAGTAAGAAGGACAACATAGATAGTTCTAAACTGTTTACTGCTGCCAACCTTGTATACGCAAGCATTAAGAAAATTATAAATATAAGAAGAATAAGAAAGATATTAGGCCTAGTTATAGCAAAGGGCTAGGACACCTACTTATCTAAGGCATAAGAAGAAGTTAAAAACATACTTAATTCTCCTAAGTATATAGCGCTTATAGTGTTAGGAGAGAAGATTACAGTAAGGTTTATACTGCGTTAAACTCTAGTTACGCAAGACCTATAGGGCTAGAAGATTTTAGGCATTAAGGGCAACTTTCTAACGTTCTACTAGCTATACTAAACAGACAACTTCTAATTGCTTATAGCTAACGTAATAATAAAATGTAAGATAGTGCTATAATAAGAAAGGCTAAACAGCGCAAAAGCTAAGAGCATATGTATATTTAACTGCGCTAAGATACAGAGCATTACAACATTTTTAATGCTAGCCTAGCTTAAGGCTGCGCTGTTTAAAAGTAAAGAAAGTAAGAAAACTAAGCAGTTTACATTAACGTATATCTAACAGCACTTCTAGTAGCTAAACAAAAAAATATTTACTAACAACTTTAACTTACTACTTGTATATAGTGCAAAGTATAAGGCAATTAAGCTAGAGGCTAAGAGAACCTATGTTAAAACTAGACCTAATCCTAATTAGAAGGGCTTAGCAGATAATTAAACAGTACTACGCAATATTTAGGCTAAAATCTTTATTAGCTTATACAAACTATGTGTGCAACTAGTACTCTAGATAGAGCTTTAAAAAAAATTTAGTAAAGATGTAGTTCTTCTACTAAGAGGAGGAATACTAAAGTCTAAAATAGACGCTGTGTTAGTAAAATAGAGGGACCTAGACTTAACATTTATTTTAGTAGCGTTAATAGCGTTTGCAGAAGCTATTACGCTAATTAAGGCAAATAAGGTTATAATTGCAGAGCCTTAAGATAAACAGAGCACTTAAAACTAATTTATGTTTAGAGTATATTAACTAGGCTAGCTAGCAGACGTATACAAGAGTATTATTCTGTACAACTTAGAAAGTAATCTAAAAACAAAAGTTCTAAAGAAGTAGAACGTAAAGACATTGTTGCGTAGTAGTCTATAAGGTATAACAATAGAAGGAGGAGAGATTAAGTAGGATTGTAACAAAGAAATCCCTATAAAGCTTAAGAGGCTAGTGTAAATTAGGTAAATTAAGCAGTAGAACTGTAGAGTACAGTATACTACTATGTAAAGCTATAAGATAAAAAACGCTTAAGTAGATACGTAGCTTAGTTCTAGAAGCATAAGAATATAAAAAGTATTATAAAAGAAGTATATATATAGACGTAACGCAAAATTAATTTAAAGCGCAAGGATAGTGTAGATTTGCAGCAAAACCTAAACTAAGTAACAGCGCTATTAAAGGGATTGCCTTAGACTTAAACTATAGTTAAGCATAGTTAAGGACAGGCTGCTAACTAGCAACACAGTTGTGTAGACAGTACAAAGCTATATTAAACACAAGAACTATAAACTATTTTGTAAGAGGGTTCTATAAACTAGGCTACTAATAATAGTATGCTAGGCATTGCTATTATTGCTTAGTACAGCAGAGCACAGTTAAGAACTGTCTGGTAGCTAGCAGTACAGTTGTGTTAATAGTGTTGCTAATGTTGTAGATGTTGCTAACGTTGTGTTTTTCTAACGCATATTATAGGTTAAATTCTATCTAGTCTTAACATCTTAAATTACATAGAGTTAATTTTTTGGCAGTACATTAGATTGTACCTTTAGAAATTGTTTAAAACATTAAGAAGACAAATTAATAGCAATACAAATTGCCTAGATCTAGAGGAGCTTAGTGCGTAATAAAGAATTGTAATAAAGAGTATAACATACATTTTGCAAGGAGTTAGGCACTAATATACTATTATTAATCTAGTAAACGTAATAGCGTTGCAGCTGCTAAGCCCCTTTAATCTTAGGCAAGGCTGTTAGCCTTAGGTAAGCTATTATGTCCTGCACTACTAGGTTAATAATATAGGCAAGGCATAGTATAGTGTTTTCCTTTGCGTTCTAAGAAACCCCCTTATTAGTAAGATTGCTTTCTAGGCTTCTGCTAAGAGTACTGTTGTTTAAAGCGTTATTGCAGGTAACTACTAGTAATTGTTTTGATATTTTTGTGTTTTTAAGTACCTGCATAAGATTAGATACTATAGAAACCTTAGTGTGCTGCTTACGCAAGGGTACAAAATCTAATAGAACTTTTCTTATCTACTAACTAGTATTAATATAATAGGCTTTAATAGCCAAAAAGCTTAGGTAGTTAGCTACAGACTAGGTGTTAAAGGCAATTAAGATTTTTGTTAACTTACTAAGATTAGAAAGAAGGTTTTTAGTTACTTGCTTGTATTGTTTCTAGAGTATAAGAGTAAACTTGTATTAGCTAGGTATAGTAGTGCTAGGCTAGAGAAACTCTATAAAGTAGCAAAATAAGAGTTACTCTAATATTCAAAAAGACTAGTTCCTATTAAGAAGTACTTGTACAATTTCTAGTTTAAATTGCTAAGTAGTAAACAGTTGCAGAAGTTGTAGACGTAATAGTGTAACAAATAAAAGTAGCTACCTTATATAGATAGATTCTATAACTTCTCTATAACTATTAGACTAAAGGTAGTTGCTAAGGTATTTTGTCTCTATATACTTGTTAGTTAGGTGTTAAAGTATATGCCTACAGTTTAGGTAATATACGTGTAGTTTACTGCTTTTAATATAGGCTTCTTCTCTAAATTAAGTCTATATAATAGTAGAACGTTTGGCTCTACTCTATTAAGAATTAGAATTATTAAGGTCTTAGGCCTATAACGTGTTCTGCTACTAGGCATCCTATGCAGCACATATAGTAGCATTGTCTTAAATTAGCTACTTAAAGATAGTAACTATTCTCTTAATTCTAGACTTAAAGATTTAGAAGGCGTTAAGTATAAATTTGTAGAGTATTTTAGGCAGATTAGAGTATAGGTTGTCTAAGAGTAAAGGGGAGTTACTTAGGTCTATATGTGTAATAAAAAAGTGTAATAACAAAGTAGTTATGTTTTATAAGAAGAGGGTAGTAATTGCAGTAACAATAGAATAGCAAAACTATAGTTTAGTGTTACTTTAAGTAAGAGAGGTAGGCATTCTACTAGAGGCGTTATTCTTCTAGTTAGAGGGCAGATAGTAGGGCTAAACTTTTAAAAATTAAGAAATTAGGTTTTACAGTAGTAGCAAAATTTTTAAGTCTTAACTATATTAGGCAATAATATATAGCAGATTTAATTATACATGTTACTTAGCGTCTAAACAGCCCTCTTAAGTACTATTAGAGAACCTCTCTTAAGTGCTATTACTCTAATCCTTATTCTTCTTATCTTTATATTTATTAGGCAGCGTCTTGTAGTATGCCTCTAGCTCTTTACTAGAATCTTTAACTTCTTTCTTATATTTAGTCTTATTGCGTCCCTTAACGTATAGCCTATTACTATAGAGCTCTAGAAGCTAATTAAACATAGGAGAGGGTATTAGCTTACGCCTCCTAGCAGACTAGTTAGAATAAGTACGTAATAAAATAATATAATAAACTTACTGCTAATTCTAATTAGTTACTAGAGCCAACTTGTTAGGCGTTAGCTTATTGCAAAATTTAAGCTATTTAGCCTTAGCCTGTAGTGTCTTAAAGCTATTCCTCTTAAGGAGGTGTAGCCTACAAGTATACTTCCTTTAGAGTATCTCTTCTACAGCTCTACTAGGCTTATAAACGCAAGTATAAGCTTAAGCTAACAATTTTTTTTACTTTAAGTCTAAAGTTGCTGCAGAAGACCCCTTTATAACAATGTTGTAGGCGCGTATATCAATTTTAATTTAGATAGCCTCTTATTTTTAATTAACTTAAGCAATAGAGGCTGTTAACTACTTAGCTTTGTATGTTAGTAAAAATAACGTAATAAAAAGGTATAATAACTTACTAAATTGCTTGCTATCAAAACGCTTTACTGCCTAGGCCTTAAGCTTATACTTAAGTTTTTTAGCTTGTTGCCTTAGAGACAACGCCTTGTACCTATTACCTCTCTTAACCTTTTTCTTAAGCTAGTATTTAGCTAATTAGTCTAAGGACTTAGCCTTTATAATAGCAGCTAGCTCCCTAGATTGCATAGCGCTGCTACTAAGCTGCCTGCTAAAGTTAACTTAGAAATTTGTTAGTTAGCCTTACTTTAGAGTATTACTACTACAAGAGTTAAGGATATAGCTAATCTTATTATCTCTAGAAGCAAAACCCTAGACAAATTAGTACAATTTATAGCAAAGTTCTAAGAATATTACTATTGTAAGCTAGGCCTACTCTTCTTTCTTAAAATTTAGCAGAACTCTAACAGGAATAGGTAGTAGAAAGCCCTTAGGCTTATTAACAACCTTAATTTCCTTAGACTTAACAGATTCTATAGCGCTAAGTGTAATAAAGTAATGTAATAAAGCGTGTTGCTATTGCAAGCGTGTAGCTTTAGTATTTTATTTTAGCAGCCTACAACTAATAACGCAGTAAGTTAGTCTGTGCGCAAGTAGTCTACTAGCGTGTTTTCTGCCTACTGCCTACGCTTACTACCTTTTAGCCTATTTTATATAAACAAATAACAAGTCTATAGAAATCTACCCTTTAATTTTAATATATAGCTAGAACAAAAGCTAGCGCAATTCTAGGTAGGCCTGTAAGTTAACACAGTTTTTTATTACGTTCTAGTCTTCTAGTAGCGCCAGTAGTTTTAAATTAGCTCTTGCAGGAATTTTACGCTAAGACCTAATTTCCTGCGCTAAGCCTGCTTACTGCTTATTTACTAGGCACTAAAACAACTTAAATTATTATAATATTAAATCTATAACTCTATAATACTACTACTATAGCTCTATAAAAACGCAAATCTAAAGTTAAGAACGCTGTTACTAGAGGCACTATAGTTGCTAAAGACCTAGCTAGCAAGGCTGCTAGGAAATCTGCTAGGAAAAGCCTAGCTGCAAAAACTTAAAAAGCAGCTTTTAAAAAAAAAAGGTACCTTAAGCTAGGTAGTAAGTTATTACAATTCTTTATTATGCTTATTTACTTACTGCTTAAAGCTGTAGCGCTTAGAGAGATCTGCTAATACTAGAGGTCTACTAAGCTTTTTATCTGCAAGCTGCTCTTCTAGTAACTCCTACGCAAAATAGCTTAAGAATGCGTCTAAACTACTAGTAGTAATCTTTGCTTCTAAAGATTAGCTGTTAGAGCAGTTTAAGAGGCTGCTAAGGCCTATATAGTTAGTTTTTTTAAGGGTTTATTTTCTAACTCTGTTTTTTTAACAAATTTCTAACTAAATATAGATACAAATATAAATGTAATCTATGCAAAAAGAGTTACTATACAGGCAAAGGATGTTAGACTTGCGCTTAGGTACTATTAGAAGTTTAGCTCTTATTAGGCAATTGTGTAAAAGATCTAGAATCCTCTACTTTTATATATATTAGAAATAAAGACCTTATTTCCTCTTTATTGTAATAAAAATTTGTAATTACTGTACTATTTTTAATATCTTTAGCATAGTTTTTGCCTCTGTAAAATTAACTATATATTTAGAAACCTAATTTTATAAGATTAGTAGATATATACTTTAAATTTTATTTAATTACGCAAAACTTATGCAACCTAACCTTAACCTACAATTAATACCTCTAACCTAACCTCTACTTACTTTTAGCGTTAATTAAATAGGTAAGAGTTAGGTTAGGTATAGGGTCTTACGTAAAGGTACCTTACTCCAACCCAACTCCTACCTATTTACTGCTGTAGTAACAGATTATATAGAAAGCTAGTAGATTAGAACTAAAAGCGCTTTAACAGCGCTCTAACTTAGCTACTACGCCTACTATAAATATAAGCTCTTAGCATAGATAGAGGACAAGTTTTTCTTATTCTTTTATACAAAACCTATAAGTATATAGCTAATCTAGAATCTCTAATACAACACGCACTCCTATATGCCTCTAATACGTATCTAATTTAATTCTAATAGCTGTACCTACCTGCGTTGTTATAGTACTAGGCTTAGCTAAAGGTTTAAGAAATGTATATAATACTGTTTTATCTAAAGTTAGTATAGCTTAATACTAGGCTAAGAAAATAACCTACATATAGTACTTTTGCCTAATACTATAGTAGATCTTGTTAGACCTAAATTAAGAAAATCTAAGAAATCTAAAATTCTTAACTTCTGTACTACATTTAAGCACCTCTCTGCGTACTATTTAATTTTTTTTTACAGCAATTAACTTAGCGTAGTTAAAATATTAATTTTGTTTCTAAAAACTAAGAGAAATTTCTAGTGCGTAGGTAACTCTAGAGGCAGTAAAGATAGCGAGTTGTAGAAGTAGGTAATAAGTCCTCCCTTATGATGCCATCACAGCAATATTCTGGTGGGGACGCTTTATCAGGAAAAGTTTCTAAAAACCTTGTATCCATGCGACCCGTGCCACGCCCGTGCCACGCCCGTGCCACGACGCCAACGGCCCCAAGGTCCCAATGACAAGTCTCTACATCCTACGCTATCCTACGGGCCTGCCACAGGCCTGCCACAGGCTGCCAATAGCCCCAATGGCTGCCACAGGTTGCCAATGGCCCTAATAGCTGCCACAGCTGCTACAGGTGCTACCCCTAGTGCTATCACTAATTACGTAATAGTTCTAAAAATAGAAATTGCAGAGCAAAATTAGGGCTTCAAAATGGCCTACTTGGATTTTTGATATCTACTCTAGATCCTGAGTTATAGGGGTTTAAAGTTCTAATTTTTGTAATTCTTTTTAAAAAAAACTTCTAAGTACGTTCTAAGCACTGTGCCTGCTATGTATTGTAAGAATTATAGTTCTAAATATAAAAATCCCTAGTTTAGTAGCAAAGCGTTAATAAAAAAATGTAATTTCTTATTTATTAAAAGCGCTAGAAGCTAAGCGAGGTTTAGGAACTTTAAAATTCTTTTAACTTTAACGTACAATAACTTTAGATACAGGCAAAAATAAAAAATTCTAAATAGGCCATTTTAAAGCCCTTGTTTTGTTCTATAATTTCTATTTTTAGTAGTATTACGTAATCAGGGGTAAAGGGGTAGCGGCCTAATGGATACCCAACGGCCCTAATGGATCCCCACAAGATCCCCAATAGCCCCAATGGATCCCCAATAGCCCCAATGGATCCCCAATGGCCCCAATGGCTGCCACGGGTTGCCAACGGCTGCCACGGCCATGCCACAATCTCGCTCCACATAGGATGGCTATGCTAGTAATATAACGCGTTGGCAGTATTTTCGAACCAGAAACTTTTCCCAATATTATGATAATCGGTAAACAAAAAGTAATGGTCTAGCTAGCAAAATACTAGCTGGTTTGTAATATATCGTTGAAACGGAGTTATCGCTGTCTTGGGTATAACGTTATCACGGGCATTATACTGTAGTAACTGTACACAACTTTTGCCTTGTACCACAGCAGGGGTGGGCAATAACGTCTCCTTGTCTTTGCCACATTTGTTATTTATGAATCATTAGACCGATTCGGGCGTCTAGGTGTAGGCTAGCCCTTGCGCAGAGGTGGGCAATCTCTTGGCATAGACTGTTTGGGCCGAGTGCCAAGCAGGTTTTCAACCAATGATTCGCTTGCAAGAGCCTCTGATAGATTAGCGTCGCTCTTGCTCAAGAATCTCTTCAGTAGAGGACTACCTAGAGGTACTCCGTAGGCAAGGTGGTAACGTCTCCCTACCCTTCTACCCTTGCGGTAATTTAATTAAGACTGGTAGCGCTAGCTAAGGCAAATCTTTCCAAGACTTCATAACAAGTACTACAAGTCCTTCAACAGGGAGCATTTTGCCTCGGAATCAGTCCTACCTTTGTTTCTCTATCATGCACATATTACACTTAACAATTTTCTTCTTCAGCTTGAGTGCTCGCAGTATTGCTGCAGCTACTAGCGGTAGCATTGTAGCACCTGGCAACAGTATGTTTTACCTCCCATAGATATAGCTAGCACCGCACAACACAATACTAAAAGCAGCAGTAACAAACAACGTCCTTGAACGTACTGTTCACGACAACCGCACCAAGTCCCTCCGCAAACGTGAACCCGAACGCCACCTCGCGCTCGCGCCACAGGAACATTCCCTTCTCCAACATGGCGGCGATTACATAGCCATCGTAACAGTCGATGGCCAAGACCTTCCTCTCGTTGTTGATACTGGCGCCTCGAAGACCTGGGTTAAAGGGCCCTCTTTCATCTGTATGAATCATGATGCGCGGACAGCCGCTGAACCACAGTCACAATGTCAACTTGGGCACCCATATGACCCCAGCGCATCAACAACGTTACCGTTCATTGAAGGCCGATTTAAAGATAGTTACAAGAGCGGCGAGTACGTGGAAGGGTATTCTTCAACACACCGGATAACTATTGGGGGCATGAGCCCCAATTCAGGGCCAGATTTCACTACTCAGAGGATTGGTATCGTAAGGAAGGGACACTGGGTGGGCGATGGGCGAAGTAGTGGAGTGCTAGGTCTAGCTTTTTCAAGCGAGTCAGATCCCTACAGTATTATACAAACACTGTAAGTTCCCTTTCTCTAACATTATTGTTCCGATTAAAACTAAGGTGAAACGTTAAGGGTCCACAAAAAAACATCTATACCGCCTATCTTCTCCCTTGCGCTTGACCGTATTTCTTCCTCTACTCCTAAGCATGAATCTGGCTCTGCTCTTGGCGGTGTCCTTGCTCTTGGCGGCATTCCCAATGTCGCTACGGATAACCGCTGGATTCAAACGCCCTTAGTACCCAGCGGCAAGGATTCCTCCCAAATGTATACAATTTCGATCGACGGATTCGACATTACTCCTCCCTCTGGATCATCCTCTTTACATGATTACCCAAAAGGTGGTAAATACATATCTTCTCAACATATTATGGCAATTGACTCTGGCACAACAATGGTTGATGTTCCGCCTGAAGTTGCAGAACATACGGCTTCACTATTTGACCCTCCCGCCAAGCTACACCCCGACTACGGGATATACCTCGTGTCCTGTACTGCACGGGCTCCAACATTTGGTATCAAGATCGCTGGCAGAACATACTATATCTCTCGCGCCGACCTACTTTTTCCCCTCCCAAGTTCTAAAGATAACTTGTGCACACTCGAGCTTCATCCAGCTCGCCACAGACCATTGGTTCTAGGCGATGCGTGGTTAAATAACGTGGTTGTCGCGTTTGATTTCACTAGCATGAGAGAAGGAGCTAGCAGCAGAGAGGGGGTTGTACATATTGCTAGACGAAAGAGGTATTAAGCTCTTTTTCATAGAGTAAAGGCCTGTGGACGGACTGGTGGAATATGTCACAACCTGGAGCCTAAGAGTTACGGAACCTTTGGTCCGCTTCTACGCCTCATGGCTTTTAGTCTCTGCAACACCTCAAAAATATGTATCTGCAAAAGTGTCTTTTACATGTGTTGATAGCAAACATCCACTGTGTGCTGACGTGTTGGCTATGTTTTGGATGTATTACTACAGCGCCACGGACCAAAGTCACTCAACCGTGTAGACCAGCTTCACCCCAGAAACCTTTCCATTCTTCAGGTCCTGCAGTCCCTGCGTCACGCCCTCGAGTCCCTTGCGCACCTCTGTTGGGTGGGGCTTGATCTTGCCCGAGTTGATCAGCTCTTCCGAGAGTTTCCAGAACCTGCTGCCAAAATCGTAATCCTCTTGGTTTGCCGGGAAGTTGTCGTTGTACTTTTCTCCAAGCGCCGTGTATCCAAGAGTCCAGCGGGCATCGACATCTTTGCGCGACAGATCTTTTGGAGGAAGCAAGAGCATGGACAGGTGACCGCCAGTGGAGCTAATTGCAGCTGCACAAATTTCAGGAGACGAGCCTTCAGCGATGCAGTCGAAGACGAGTTTCAGCTTGTCGTTGGACGCTTTGCGGATCTGGGCACCAACATCGGCGTCCTTATAGTTGAAGACGTGGTCAGCGCCCAACTTGCGCAAGAGATCGAAGTTGTGAGGTGAAGCAGTTGCATAAACTTCCGCCCCAACGAGGTTTGCGTACTGTATGGCGAGAGTGCCTGTGGCAGTCGAAGCGCCGTAGATCAAGACCGGCGTGGGTTCTTGGACCTTGTTTGGTGGCAAGGGAAGACCTAGACTCTGAAAAAGACCTTGACCAACGGTGGTAATGCCGACGCCCAAGGTAGCTGCGTCCTCGAATGAGACATTCTCGCTGAATTTGAGGTTGATGCCTTGCTTGGCTTTGATATGCTCAGCGAACGAGCCGCTCAAGTTGTCATAGGGATCGCCTGGTCAAGATCAGTGACAATGCCGCGACGCGTCGAGTTTACTCACCCCCACGCACGAAGCCAGCGATTCGGTCACCGGCTTTATAGTTGGTCACGTTCTTTCCCACCTCTTCGACAGTGCCAGCATAATCGCAGCCAGCAATTGATCCGGGCTGAGGACTCTTCGAGATGCTCTTCCAGTCAGTAGGATTGAGTGCTACTGCTTTGGTCTTGATGAGAATCCAGTTGTCATTCGTCAGTTCAGGCAGAGGGACGTCAGTCTTGAGTTTGGCAACGTCCTTGGATTCGTGTACGACGGCTCGTTGTGTAGACATGCTGAGTAGACCGAATCGGTGGATTAAGGGTGGTGATGGATGTCTGTAGAGTGGAGATTTTAAGGTGCTGCTGATGATGCTGTGAACTGCTCTCACTATGCCATCTATATACGTCCGTTGGACTTTTGTGATGATGCAACAGCTCCCCACATGCACTAGCCGGTGATGACAGCTGCTCATTTGTCATCTTGGGTATCGGGGATGGTGACGGGTGTTTTTGCTTTGTCAGGGTGAGGGTAAGATTGTTGGCCAATTTACTCCGTAGCCCGTGCTCAAGCTCTCCAGTCCACCACGCCAAGACTTCGTAGCAACCTTGCAAGGTCCAATGCGTCCAGTTTGTTGACACGCCTACGAGTTCGAATCGCGCAGCCGCGCAATTATCTATCAAAAAATCATTCCCCACGCACCTCCCGGAATTGACCCATCACCGCCATGGCCGACCCTCAGCAGGCGCAGGACGACGAAGAGCTCAAGCTCCCTTTCTTTCCTCCACCCCCGCCTTTCTACCAGCACTTCACGACAGAGAATCAGGACCGCCTGGAAGCAGCCAAGAAAGATGCAGGACTCGATGCAGCGTCAACCGCTTTCAGCACAGCCAAGCTTTCCGCCGAGCAGCTTCTCGCCTTGCCCGTTGAGCTGCGCTATCTCATGCCCCCAGCGCCGCCGCCAGATGACCAAGAGTTCAAAGTCTTTGGCGCCATGACGCAAGCCAAAGGCAGCGACACGTTCAACAACACAATGGAGTGGATTAGTCGCACCCTGGCGGCAGACTACACCCTCACAGGCTGGAAATACGAACAGCTCTACCCGTCCACCGCCGCGTCGTCCTCTGCCTCTTCCACCCTCGACCGCCAGCGCTACCTGTTCCGCTTCCTGCGCAGCATCCTCGTCGCATACATGGAGCTTCTCGGTATCGTCGCCGTCAATCCGACCTCGGAGCACAAGGACGACAAGCTGAAAGATATTCTGACCATGGTGACAAACATGCACGCGTTGATCAACGAGTATCGGCCGCACCAAGCAAGGGAGACGCTGATACGTGAGATGGAGAGGCAGGTGGAGCGGAAGAAGAAAGAGATTGAGGGCGTGCGGAAGATGAGGGACAGGGTTGGCGAGGTGCTCGAGGGCTTTCGGCGAGACGTTCCCGAAGAAAAGACAAAAGACGGGGCCGCGGAGGTGGCGGTTGTCAGTGAAGATAACCGGAGGCGCGATGCGCAAAGGCACATGTGGCAGGGCTTGGAGGAGCTACTTGGCCAGTGATTGTACTCCGTACGGGAGGCATGGAATCGCACTTCTGTACCACAGTGCCGGAGTCACAGAGTATCGCCAGCCCGTGCGAGGATATGCGCACGTTACAAGAACTTGGAACTTGACACCATCAAAGACGCTAGTAAATTGGCTGTACACACACTTCAAAGCCAAGAGCAGTGACGTCATCCTGGGAACAGCAACACCATAACGATTTCTGGGTTCGAGCTGGATACTTTCTCCGTCTGTCCCTTCTATCAGCTGCCACTCGTACTCGGTATTGTGGCCGGGTTTCGGGATAGTTCGCGGATTAACGTGGGCGTGACACACGGGTGTTGGCACGCGATCATCCTGGCCCGCCTTCAGCTGCGCAGCACAAGCCAGGCGCGAACCGCAAGTCTCCTGCTACTAAGGCCGGCGAGAGGCGTAAGAACGACTGGGCGGCCTCTATGACCTTCCAGACTTTTCCCACCTTCAGCCGTGTCGCAAGCACCCACATCGTCTCCTCGAGTATACACAATGCCGTCCAAGGATTCAGTCCGGCCGCCCAAGCGGTTGGTCATCTTCTGTGATGGCACATGGGTCGGGCGCGAGACTACAGTTGCGGACGCACCTGCGAGCAACATCCGCCAGCTCGCAAACATGGTCGGCCAAGTTGAGTACAACGACGCTACAGTACAAGAATCCACCGTCCATCCAATACGCGTACATCACCATGTGCATTCGATATCGAACAGTTCAGGTACTTCGGCATCCAGTAGCGACAGTCCAAACATCATCGCTGGTTACCAGGAAGGCGTTGGCCTCAACCGGACGTTTCTTGAGTACGTCTGGGACGGTGCGACAGCGTCTGCTATAGGAGACGAGTGTACAAGTGTGTACAAGTTCATCGTTGAGAACTACACCGACGACTACGAGATCTGGCTATTCGGTTTCTCGCGTGGAGCCTTCACGGTGCGATGCGTGGCTGGCATGATCAACAACTGTGGCATCATCAAGCGCAGACCAGAATACACCGAAGACGAAGTTCAACGCCTGTGTTACGACGTCTTCCGAACATACCGCTCTCCACTCCCCCAAGATGAACCCCACAGCGACGACTGCGAACACCTCAAAGGCGACGCAAGTCATGTCTGGCAAGTCAAGCGTCCAATCCGCTTCATGGGCATCATCGACACGGTCGGCGCGCTCGGGATCCCCCGGCTTAACGCAGGCATCGGCTTCGACTGGGCGCCCTTTGAATTCTTCGACCAAAACATCTCTTCGGTGGTCCAAGAAGTCTACCACGCTCCCGCCCTCCACGACCGCCTCTGGATCTTCCAGCCTTGCCTCGTCTTCCCCAGCCCCGGACCCGATCAAGCACATATCACACAGCGCTGGTTTCCAGGCACGCACTACGATGTCGGCCGCATGACGTTCCGCTTCGTGCGCCAGAGCCCAACGAATTGGCTCGAGGGCGTTTTGGGCTGGTTGCCAAACGTGCTCTCCCGAACAATCTACCCCAACCAAGTCCTCTCCGACTGCGTCCTGCGCTTTATGCTACAGGGCATCCAAGCCGCCGATAACGCAACCATGATCCCAGACGTCGACCACCGCATCGCCCAACTCGACGAGCGCATTGCATCTCCAGCACCAAACTCGACAGGCAGCGGCGACATCTACGGCGACGTCCTCAACTACGCGCCCGGAGGCATCATCCTCGGCTCCATCCAGCGCGTCACACGCACCCTGTCGAAACTCGTCAACGCCATCTCCCCCCGTCTAGCAGACAATGTCCGCGACGTCCTTGGCTTCAAGACGCTCGTGACTATCTTGACTGGCACGGCAGATCGCCGCATCCCAGGCACGCGCGCCGACGTCTTTGCGTACGATGCGAAACAAGTCTTCAGCGTAGACGGGATGCAAGAGAGCGTTGTCGTCAAGCACGCTGCGCGCATGGAGGGCGTGAATGAGTGGGGCAAGAAGCGGTATGTGAGTAAGAGTTTGGAAAATTACGTGCTTTGGAAGCGCGTGTTTGGCGGGGAAGGGAGGGGGTATGGGAATGGAAATGGAAATGGAAATGGAAATGGAGAGGAATAGATGGAGAGGTGAAAACCTTGTACAAAGCAAAACACGACACATGACACAAGTTCCCGCATGAACATGAAATTGTGTTGAGATTTTTGATTTCGAACGCGGTATTTATTCCATGCATCAGTGCCCAACCACATGCGTCCGCAGATGATCTTATAAGTACCCTGTCCTCCTCGATCAGGACGAAAGCGAATGACATCGACGTCCGACACCAGCGGGTTAAGTATCGGGGTATCTTGAAACAAACAAACACACGCACGTACACAAGGAAAAAAAGAAAAAAGAGTCATCAGGTCCCTCTCCTCTCCCCGTCCCTTTCGATGGCGAGACGTGCTGTCCAAGAAACAGGGTCGTTTCAAGGTGTAGCTCCGTGCAGAGATGCTTTGAGAAAACGCCGCCAAATGCATGAGATAGTGCAAGATTGTGTAAGGGAAATGGCCATGTCGGACTAGAAGCGGTGGGTTGAGTCGTAGCCTTGGTCGTACTCGCTGGGTGAGGCAGGTGTGTAGCTACGATCCATGCTGCCCGAGTTCCAACTAGGTTGCTGAATAGGCGCAGTTGCGCTTCGCTGCTGGGACACAGAGCCGTTCATACCACGATTTGGTAGTGGTTGCGAGGCTTCTCGGCGCTGAATGGACGATTGCAACGAAGCAGGGACACCAGGTCGAGGTGGTGTAGTGCCGACGCGAGGAGGAGCGGTTCCTGCGCGTGCATGTTGGGGAACGGCTCCTTGTGGCTGGGAAATTGCTGGCGAACCGGCTCGCAAGACGCTGGGAATTGCGGGCGGAGGGGCATGGTACTCGTCGAGGATGCTTGAGGTCGAGTAGTATGATTCTTGGCCGAACATGGATAGAGTGCTGTCAACAGGCGACAGCTCGTACGCCTGATCAGCCTGTGAACCGCGACTCTCAAAGGGGCTGAATTCTGTATAGGATCGGGTTGACTGTGGTGGTGATGGCCCTCGCAGGCCATTGGGCAACGAAGAGATGACCTGAGGATCCGAGCCTACACGGTTGCTTGACAAGTTCGTATTGACTGGCGGTAGCACACCAATTCCACGAAGCGGGACAGGTGTTGACCTGCCAGCCTGTGATGTCGGGGTGAAGGATCGATCGTTGGGTGTGTAAGGCCGCGAGGGTTGCGGAATCAGGTTGCTGTTTGGTGTGTAAGAGCGACCAGAATGCTGATTGAAATAGTCAAGTCTGCGATCGACAGGAGGCATTGGATCAGCAGGCGTTGCCGTGCCCATACCACCCGCCTCGTCCAAGAGCGGCGCATTAGAGCGATAGCTGGTGTTGGTTTGATGTGTGTATTGTGTGTCTGAACGCTCGGGCATCCATGGCTGTTCATCAACAACTGGTAATCCAGGGTTCATGGCGGTTCGGCTTGTGCCCATCGTGTTGGACCTGGCCGGTCCGTTCACCGAGTACGGTGGAAGCGTGGTGTTGGTACTCATCGTGTCAGAACGCTGCAGCGAGGAGACGGTGGGGGCATCGTCGTCGTGATCGAGTTTGGGTAGCGTAGGGCGGGTTTGTGAAGGCTCGAGTTTGCCTTTTTTGATGGCTCTACGTTCTTCTTCTCTCCTTTTTTGGTCGGCCTTTTCAATTGCCTTTTTGACCTTCTTGCCCACAATGCGCTCAAGACGAGTCTCGACCTTTCGGCGACAGTACTGGGTCAGGGAGCCATCGGCTTTTGGGATGTAGTGCCAGAGGAAAGTGATGTAGAGAATAGCGGAGATGATGAGGCCCAGAGCAGCGAAGACCCATATGAGCAGCGAGAACAACATGGCAAAGTAAATAACAGTCTCCTGCTTGTTTCCCTTCTCGACCAGGACCTTGATGTTGAAGAAGAATTGCTCAAAGTTGGAGCGGTCGTCGGAGGCGTGGTCGCCAACAGGAAGAAGTTGAGCTTGCATGACAGCATACAGGGTCATGGCGTTGATGGCGGTGCGAGGTCCTTGGGCGACAATGACGAGGAGGGCGCTCTTGAACTGGAAGTAGACGAAGAGTGCAACGTAGTTGGCTCCCTTCTTACTCCGCGTCAGCTCGGCGAAGACGAGAAATCGTCGCCAGCCTTGACCGCTCTTGGTGATGCGCATACTCTGCCAGACGGCAGCGACGGGCTCGAGGTAGCATTCCGTCACACTTCCGGACTTGATGACACGTAGGGCGCGGAAGTAGCGGTAGATGAGGAAGACGTAGGAGATGATGATGGTGATGGCGAAGATCCACTTTGCAATCTCAAAGGGGACGGCGGGCTTGACCTGGCTCGACCAGTTGTTGAAGGCGAGCAGGTTCACGGCGGTGAAGCCGTCGGCGAGGTAGATGGCGCAGGACACGATGACGAGGAGCCACAGCCAGACGTAGGAGAAAGGCGCGAGGCAGGAGGTGGACGTGAAGTCGGAGAGGTTGATGTAGTCCCACTTCTGCTCGGCAGAGACGATGAGGCCCTTTTCGCGGTCGCCACAACACCCCATGGCTGGTATTGGGGGGGGGGGAATTAGTAGGTGGGTATGTATGTATGTATGGATCCGTTCAACGGGGGTCGTCTGCAGTCCAGCTGGCGGGTCAAGGAAGGTGGTGAGTGCTACTGGGACATTGGGTGCGCCCAAGCAGTCTCGGTAAGGATCGAGGGGTCCGGTGCGAGGGACGTAGTCGTAGTCGTGGCCGTGGTAGCGGTCGTGGTCGCGGGGAGACAGGCCGGCTGCTCACCACGAGCGAGCACTGAGCAGAGCAAAAGAGTGAGTGGGCGTCGGTGGTCGGGTGCTAGTAGGGCGTGCAGTGCATGGTTCCGCGGCGCATGTGCTGCAGCGAGTGTCTGAGGAGCGCAAGGCTGCTGGCCGCGGGGGGCGGACGGAGTAAGGACAGCAACAATGGCGCCGTCGTCGCGGCGAGGCGTATTGTGAGTTGTGTGTTGAGAGTGGTGTATTGTTGTGGAGTGTGCCCTCGCTACTATTATTGCAGGCGCAGGCCACGCCGAGTGCGAAGGAAGGAGCGACGGGAAGGCAGCGGCTACCACGAGCGGGTTGTCACTGGGTTGGCCCTTGCTCGAAACAGCAACCCGCTAACCTGTTCCTTGCTCAGCCACCAAAACATCCTGGCGCCCTACCCCAGCACCGCCCCTCGAGCCTCGAGCCTCACCGACAGCCCGGCAGCTCTCCACCATCCCGTGACCATCCTCATCACCATTATCATCACCGTCATCATCACCATCATCATCGACGAGCCCAAAGAGCTGTGCAGGAAAAGATACTCGACCAGCCCACCAACCGCACCCAAATGGTGTCACCCAGAACGCTTCAGGAACGTCGGCTGTTCTGTTCGAAACACCCCCCCACTTTGCACGCATGTCATTGGTCTTGTGCATGAAACCGAACCACCTCCAGCATGATCCCGCCGCGCAAGAGCTACCACTCATGTTGTGCCAAAGACAATCCAAAGTGCCCATCAATTGGCCGACGGCTCGACATGGAATATACTACCCGCTCCACAAGCCAACCAAAGGTTACGTACTTCCATGCCTACTCTGCAAATACCGCTCGACTGTCGCATCATCCATTTCGTCGACGCGCGCCTCGAGCGACTGGCCCGACGGGTGTGGCGAGGGCTCGTGACTAGGCTTTTCTGATGCCGAGGACGACGAGGCGTCGTCCCATAAGCCCATCGCGACAAAAGCCGCAGTGATGTTGTTGGAGAGCGACGCGCCTGCCGTTGAAGCAGATGAGTGTGCTATTTGCTGTTCGTGTTGGACTTTGTTGTTCTCAAGTGCGCCATCTGAGTCCGACGACGCTGATGTTGCATCTTCATCTCCATCGGGCACTTGTTCCATCTGCGCACCCTCACGCTTCTCATTTTCTCCCTTCTTCGCCTCCAACGTCGCTTGCAGTTCCTCCCCAAATAACAACTTGAAAAACACCACAAAGCACACTTCCCCACTGTTCCTATCCTTCAACACGAATCTCAAATGATGCGTTTTCTCATCAATATACCTAGCCACACTAATGCTAAACCCAGGCAACCTCAGCGAAAAATTCGCAAAATCAAGATGCGGATTGAAAAAGTCGGCATGGTACATGCGCCCTTTTTCAAACGTAAAGTGCGCCAGTGCAGCTGGGTCGAGGAAGTGCTTCCGTCGCTTTTTCCATTTCGGCGGTATCGATAGCGAAGAACGAATCGCAGTGCCTGAGCCCGAGGAGCCTTCTTCCACGACGCCGCAAGTGTCGCGAGATAGTTGTGCGAGTTGGTCTTCTCCCGACACCTTGTCCGTTCTTTCACCAATGTTCAACGTGAAGAGGCCAGATAGTGCAGGCCCGTAGAGATATGGCTCGTCACAGTATGCGTCGGAATATAGCCCCGGGTCGAGCACGCTTGTGGCGATTTTCATGGCATATTTGAAGCCGGGTGGGAGTTGGTGTTTGATGGAGTGGTCGTAGTCGAAGCCCATGACGATGTCATTGCCGGCTAAGTCTTTCTTGGGGACGAAGGAGAAGGCAATGGAGTACCGGTCAGAGGTATGTAGAGGATGTTCAAAGTACGGCGAAGACGATGGTGAGCCGTGTGGTAAGCCATGGTAGTCTCTGATTCGTACTTTGAGGTAGCATGTTACAAGGCCGGATTCGATGATTGTGTTATCTGGGCCATTGACGGGGATATCCTGATGAGTATTAGGATCGTAGCATGGGCCGGCGGTTACTGAGGATTGTCAGTGACTAATTTTGAGGGTACATCGAGTATTGGTGACCGGCCTTGAAGCAGGTACTTGTCCCGCGCAGCTGGATCTACGACGCTGTTCTTGGCCATCACAGCAGCACGGCCGATGGCCAATATATGGCGAATCACAGGGGTTGAAGAAGGTCGAATTACTCAAGACCTGCGATTCAGTTCTTTCTGGTGTCATAGGTCACTTGCATGGAGGTCTACTCGTAGTTGGTTTTGGTAGCAGTAGGCATGACGTCTTGCAAGCTACACCACCCAATCAGGGATGTTTAGGCTAGCCAGGTCGGGGGCTGCCATGCGATAAGCTGCACTCGAATGTAGATGCTCCTTGCAAAAGTAACGACTGCACACGCAACTGCAAGGTATAAAAGGTGAAAAACTCTTTGCAATCTTTCTAAGTTTAATATCTACTGCTACACACTTTCTCAATAACTTGTTTGTATAGCTTAGGACGTTGCGGTAGGCGAGCTTACATCCGACTTACTATAAAACATGAGAGCCAGCTTATCGTAACAGAGTGACGCCGTCCATACAGACAATAATATTTGCAAAAATCGTTCACGTGCGAAAAAATTAGACCCAAGAATGTGCAAGGTTCTTGGAATGCAGTGCCTATTCGTCTTTGTGCATAGTGAATGCAGCTTCGTTTGCAAATTGGTCCTTTTTGATAATTTCGGCCCTGAGAAAATCTATTAGAATCCCATTACGTTTCATCTATAATACATGGCTGAAAGTGAGTGCTGCAATCTACGAAGATTCGGCATCGTCGATATTGGATGTAAGAGAGGGGTTGGCAGCAAGTAACCTACTTATTGCCACGGCCTCCGAAGCCCCATCGGATCTGGTTGGCCCATCGTCCCTCAACGCCAAGCTCGTCAGCGAATTGCCAGACGAGACCAGGGTTCTTCTGGAACATGCGGCCAACGAAAGCAAGGTCGAGGTTGTCATCTTCGAGATAACCATTCGCTTGCCTACCATTGGTAATGGAGCCAACGGTACCAACCAACATCTTATTGCCTACCCTGTCCTTCACGGCCTTTGCAAATGGCTCCTGGTATCCTGGACCACCGTGAATGTGTTGCTTCTCGTGAAGACCACCAGATGAAACATCGAGCAGGTCAACACCGATCTCAGCAAGAGTCTCGGAAAGCTTCACGGTTTGATCTAGGGTCCAGCCCTCAATACCAGCCTCTTCCAGCCAGTCGGTTGCGCTGATTCGCAGGATGAGAGGCATGTCCTTCGGGATGGTTGCGCGTACAAGCTCCACAAGCTCGATCGTTAGGCGCGTGCGGTTCTCAAAGGATCCGCCGTACTTGTCGGTGCGGTGGTTGGATGCCGGTGACAGGAAGGAGTGCAAAAGGTATCCATGTGCATTGTGAATCTCGATGGTATCGAAGCCAACATCAACAGCACGCTCAACGGCTGCTTTGAAATCGAACTTCAACCTCTCGATGTCGTCAAGAGTCATCTCTCTGGGCTGGCAATGGTTGCCGTTGAAAGCAATCGCCGAGGGAGCATAAACATTGTCCGGCCATCCGTTGAGGTCTTTGCCGGCGATATCGCCCTTGCTCAACCAGGGTGCGACAGTGCTGGCTTTGCGGCCAGCGTGGCCAAGCTGAATTCCAATCTTCTGGTTTTGTGAGTGGGCAAACTCAACGATTCTGCGGAGAGGCTCCTTCTGGGAGTCTTTCCAGAGACCGGAGTCTTCTGGCGTGATTCGACCTTCTGCCTGAACGGCGGTTGCTTCTACGAGAGTGAGACCAGGACCGCGCTGAATGATACCGCCAAGATGTGTCATGTGCCATGCTGTGTGGTGACCGTCTTCAGCAGAGTATTGGCACAGAGGTGAGAGCGCAATGCGGTTCTGGAGTTGGAGGCCGCGTAGCTTAAGTGGGGTGAACAATTTGGGAATCTTGGAGCTGCCATCGGTCATGCCAATAGCAGTACCGGCGGGAGGCTCCTGCGCAGGAGTGAAGTAAGAGACCTTAAGGATTAGCATCAAGGTGCATCTTAAGGGAATGTCATATTTACTCCAGGCGCGGCCTTGTTTCTCAAACCATCGTCCTCAGGAATGTCCTTCGGCAATGCGTGGTGAGAGTGGGGTTTGTCGGTGTTGGCCTCAGCTCCCATGGTTGCTGTTTGATTCTGGGTTTTGTAGAAAGGATTATGTTGAGGTTGCAGACTGCGATCAGTTTGTTCGAGAAAAGATGGCTGTTTGCTGTCGTTTTATGTCGCATCCCAAAGTGACGTCCGGCTTGGGTAAGCAAGCACCATCGGACCCTGGTGCCCTCGTACTGCCCCACTTACCTCCTTTGGGCAGTCACGTCACCAGCTAACATGCAAAGCGCTTCATCACTATTTGTAATACAGCGTATGAGGACAAAGTGAAGTCTCGTTTGCCGCTGGAGCGAGTGGATGTTGGAACATAGTAAGCAGTCTCGAAGTTTTTGCCATGTTGTGTCGCTTGTAAGCTGAAGTGTAATTAATTGCTGACAGAGCATTTGTGAAACTGTGATTCGCTCAAACAACAGCATCCTCGTGCTCGTGATGAGCGGATGACCGCTGTTGCTTGGTGGTTAACTACGATGTTGTTCTAGTCGTAGTTACAGATGCACCTTACGACAAGCATTCAGAATGTGGGAAATGTCGAAGCATGCCTTATGCATACTATCCATGCTTGGTGTGCGCTGTGTTGTTCTCTACACGGTATTCTAAGCAGCCCATTGAGGCAGCGAAGTCATAGGGCATCTACGGAGTACTACCCTACCCGCTCCACCACCAAGCCGATCGGAGGGTGGTCGGTGTATACTCGGCCTCAAGCGCAAACACCGCGTGGAAGAGTTGCGCCGAACGACGCCGTTCCAAGCCTGCGATGGATGGTTTTTCAGTCCTGGGCCCCAAATCGAGTCAGTTGGGGGCTGAGGCATTTTGAAATCGACGTGGTATACATCGTGCTGGTATCGTTCTGTTCGACATTCAAGTGCGCGGCGAAGGCGTTCATCTCAAAATGCCAATAATTAGCACTGCAATCAACACCTGCACGTGAGTTCCAGAATGGTATACCAAGGCAGACGCACCTCGAGACGTGCAATGCAGTGTGCGCAGGAAGAGCCGTGTGCGTGCCATGATGCTTGAGGAAGCCTGGGTGCGGCCATACACGGCGTCTCAGACTGCCAAACCTTTAGTGCTATCTTCAATGGCTGGCAGACATTCCCAATGGAGTAACATGGCGAGAGTATGAGGACACGTAGCGGTCAAACAAGCATCGCGGGCTTAGGTAGCATGAAGAAATCGGAGACGCACCACCCGGACATGGCTGGTCGCGCATAGAGATCAGCATAGCCGAGTGTTCTCAAGTAATAGTACTAGACTATGGTAGATATGCGCCGACCACGGATCCTCGATCAGGCTCGACGATACGGATACGTGGGCCTTTGTGGCAACCGTGCCGTACTTGGGGGTCATAATCAGGAGTCTTACATGAAGGCTGCCGCGAGGGCTTCGGGAAACGTTGCAAGTACTGTGTAGAGTGAGAAGTCAGCCTGCTCTCATTGGTGGCATCAAATGGCGTTTGAGAGTGAAGGGTAGAAAATGGTTGGGCGCGCGGTGGTTTCACGACGAGTGAAAGCAGCGCCTAATAGAAGGTTCGAGCACCCGCGCCGACTACACGTGTCCTGTAAAGCCAATCGAGGCTGATGCTTGTGCGGTCAGAGAAAGAACCACCGTGGCGCTTTGATCTGAAAGCGCGCTAGGCCGCATCGGGCAGGGATTTCGAAATCGCAAAGGTGTTCACTTCGAAGGGTCCAGCAACCACTTGCCATATAACGCCTGTCCTCCGCCGGCAGTCTTTCTTCCTCCCCATTGCCCCCCCGATTCTGAAGGACAACTGCGTCTCCTCTCCTTGCTTGCTTTTCCTGGACCTTCTGCCAAGTCCACCCCCCCGCACAGCGAGCTCTCCAAGAGTATCACTACCACCCCACCCCCGGCCATCGAGCCTACCCAGTCGTACGACTGTCCACAACACACACACAATGGCCCGAAGCGCGCGGACGTCGAGCAAACGCTCGACATGGTCCATTGCCTTCTACCTCCTCATGGTCCTCGTCGGCGGTCTGATGCTGGCCAAGACAGCACACGCCCAGGACCAGGAGCCCATCAAGGAGGACGCCAACGCCGTCTCCGGCCCCGTCATTGGAATTGATCTTGGAACAACCTACTCGTGTGTTGGCATCATGAAGAACGGAAAGGTCGAGATCATGGTCAACGACCAGGGTAAGTCCGCTGCAGTTGCCCGCACCACGCGCACGCTGACATGTGTCCTCTCCAGGTAACCGTATCACTCCTTCTTGGGTCGCCTTCACCGACGACGAGCGTCTTGTCGGAGACGCCGCAAAGAACCAGTTCGCCAGCAACCCCGGGCGCACTGTGTTCGACATCGTAAGCTGCCTCCAACGACAACCATACAGCAAGCAGCGAGATACTGACTGTGCCAGAAACGTCTGATTGGCCAGAAGTTCACCGACAAGGCCGTCCAGAATGACATCAAGCACTTTCCCTTCAAGGTCGTCAACAAGGGCGGACAACCCCGCGTCAGCGTCGAGGTCCACCAGAAGGAGACCACTTTCACACCTGAGGAGATCTCGGCCATGGTTCTTGGCAAGATGAAGGAGATTGCTGAGAGCTATCTCGGCGAGCCCGTCAAGAACGCCGTCGTCACCGTCCCCGCCTACTTCAACGACGCTCAGCGTGCCGCCACCAAGGACGCTGGTACTATCGCTGGTCTCAACGTTCTGCGTGTGGTCAACGAGCCCACCGCTGCCGCTTTGGCTTACGGTCTTGACAAGGTCGCCGACAAGAAGGAGCGTCAGGTTCTCGTCTACGATCTAGGTGGTGGTACTTTCGATGTCTCCATCCTCACTATCGAAGAGGGCGTTTTCGAGGTCCAGTCTACCGCCGGTGACACGCATCTTGGTGGTGAAGATTTCGACAACCGTGTCATCAGCCATTTCGCCAAGAAGTACAACAAGGAGAACGATGTCGACATCACCAAGGACCCCAAGACCATGGGTAAGCTCAAGCGAGAGGTTGAGAAGGCCAAGCGCACGCTCTCCTCTCAGAAGACCACCAAGATCGAAATCGAGTCTTTCCACAAGGGCAAGGATTTCTCCGAGACCCTCACCCGCGCCAAGTTTGAGGAACTCAACAACGACCTATTCAAGAAGACTCTCAAGCCCGTTGAGCAGGTTCTCAAGGACGCCAAGCTCAAGAAGACCGACATCGACGACATTGTCCTCGTTGGTGGCTCTACCCGTATCCCCAAGGTTCAGGCCATGCTTGAGGAGTTCTTCGGAAAGAAGGCTCGCAAGGATGTCAACCCCGATGAGGCTGTCGCTTTCGGTGCCGCTGTTCAGGGTGGTGTTCTTGCTGGTGACAAGGCCACTGATGAGATCATCCTCATGGACGTCAACCCGCTCACTCTCGGTATTGAGACAACTGGTGGCGTCATGACCACCCTGATCAAGCGTGGTACCAACATCCCCACCAAGAAGAGCCAGATCTTCTCGACCGCGGCCGACAACCAGCCCGTAGTCCTCATCCAGGTCTTCGAAGGAGAAAGATCTCTGACAAAGGACAACAACAACCTGGGCAAGTTCGAGCTTACCAACATTCCGTAAGTCACCATGCATGCTTGTAACCTTTGACACAGGCTAACAATATTTCAGCCCTGCGCCCCGTGGTGTTCCCCAGATCGAGGTCACTTTCGAGCTCGATGCCAACGGTATCCTCAAGGTCTCCGCTGTCGACAAGGGCACCGGAAAGGCTGAGAGCATCACCATTACCAACGACAAGGGCCGCCTTAGCGCTGAAGACATTGAGCGCATGGTTGAGGAGGCCGAGAAGTACGCCGAGGAGGACAAGGCCAACCGTGAGCGCATTGAGTCCCGCAACAAGCTCGAGAACTACGCCTACAGCCTGAAGAACCAGATCAATGATGAGGAGGGTCTTGGTGGTAAGGTCGATGACGAGGACAAGGAGACAATCAAGGAGGCTGTCAAGGAGACGCAGGACTGGCTCGAGGAGAACGCCGCCACGGCTGCCTCTGAGGACTTTGACGAGCAGTTTCAGAAGCTGTCGGACGTGGCCTACCCCATCACTTCCAAGCTCTACGGCTCCAGTGGCGGCGCTGGTGAGGATGATGCGGAGCCGGACCACGACGAGTTGTAAACGGTTCGCGATGAGTAAAAGTAAAAGTGTATCTTGGTTGCCTTGCCTTCACGGAGCTAGTCATGCTCAGGAGTCGCCTTGCGGTGACTCGTGTATAAGTAACCAAATCAAAACAGTGGGCCGGGTTAGAATTATCTATGGGATATGGCGAGTTTTTGTACTCGGTAGCTTGCGACAGTGCCTAGCAATCGCCTGAATTGAAAGTAACAAGTTGGAAATTCACTCACTTTTCTTTCTGTGCTCAATCGCAGTTTGCGTTACGGAGTACTAGGCGAGGTGGTTCGCTGGCAAAGGTGCGTACGCGCATGCGTTGATGGTGGTGGGGTGTTTTCTTCCCTCCAGTTTCTTTTTGTTTTGTTTTATTTCCTTCATTTATTTACCTTTGTTTTTTCCTCGCTGTCTGTGTCTATGTTTTCTTCGTCGGGATGTGTGCCTTTTTTGATGGTGGTGGTCGAGTTTGGTACATACATGGGGGAAGAAAAGACGCATGTCACCGTGGCAAGCATCACGTTGCGGGAATGGCTGGTTGGGACGCGGTGCATCAATCATGGTTGCTGTGGTCGGTGCACCAATATTGGTGTTGGTGTTCGCACATTTACATCACCAGGGTACACATGTGTTGATTTTTTCCAGTTTTTGAGATTGCTGCTAAACGATTCGAAATGATTATACACATACAGATTGACCGATACGCCCTCGAGCATATACAGAACGCTTACGGATACCAAAGAGCCGTGCGAATGGATAGCTTGCAAGACGAGGCATTGGCACGTCCAAGGAGAATTGCCGGTTCGGGACGGGGAGTATCCAAACATCCAAACAACAAAAGGGGTGTGATGATGAAGGGGATATGCACAGGCTGAAGCGACGGCGTACGGCGATAAACTCCGACCCAAATGGTTGACGCGGCATCTAGGAGAAAGAGACCTTGATCCTCTCGCCGTTGCTGGCCATGGTGCAGCCACCACCGACACCGGCCATTTTGACGTCGTAGCCGCCGCCGCCACCGTTGCCGGCATGGCAGTTGAGGAGGTCGTAGCCCTTCTCGCAAGACTTGACGTTGGGGTCCTGGCACTTGAAGACGCACGTGTTCATGTCTGAGGTGCACTGGGAGCCATTCATGCTAATGTTGGAGCCGTTCATGTTGACGTTACGGGAGACATCGAAAGCACCATTCTGGCCAAAGGTGACCTCAGCCCAGGTATCGTCGACACCACCAAAGAAGGCGAGCGGGTTGCTGGCGGAGGCAGGAGCGCACGCAGCGGGGACGTTGGGGGCGAAGGAGAGCTGGACGCTCTGGCCAGGCTTCATGCCAACCGAGACGTCGGGGACGTTCGTGTTGATGGACATACCGCTGTACCCGTCTGCCTTCCAGCAGAAGAAGACGGAGTCGGTGGTGCCCGAGTTGGTGACGTCCATGCCCCACGCGCCGTCGCCTCCGACCCAGATACCTCCGTTGTCCGACTTGTCGTTTTTGCCGATCTTGGCGCCGATCTTGTTGGCGATGCTTGCGACGCCGACAAATGTGTCCTCGACGACCTCGCCGCCGGGGTTGTTGGGCTTTGCGGGCGCGGGTTTGGCGGCGTTGGGAGTCTCGGCAGGCTTGTAGGTGGGCGCAGCAGCGGTGGGCGTGTCCTTTTGGGGCGAAGGGGTGGGGGCGACATGGGCAGCGGGCTTCTTGTCGCCCGCAGCCAGAGTGGGCTTCGCAGCGGGCGAGGCGAAGACAGAGCTCCAGTTGACCTCGTCCCACTTGACGTTGGTCAGGTCGTAGGTGAGCTTGTTCCAGTCGACCGGCTCATCGCGCTTGGCACTACCCGCGGTCAGTACTGGCGTGGCGAACGAGGCCTTGCGCTCGACACTTACCCTTCGCGGCGGGCGTGGAAACCGGCGTGGCGGTTGTGGGAGTGGGCAGCAGCAGCCTGGCCGACGGCGAGGGTGCTCAGCACGACGGCGGACGAGTAGCGCATGGTGTTTGTGTGGAGAGTTTGGTGTGTGGAGAGTAACGTCGTTCAACAGCGCAGGGCAGCGAGTGAGTGTGTTGGAAAAGACTGACTAATCGCAGAACAGCAGTGCGGGCGTGAATGAGTGAACGCGCAACACTTGCTGGTATTCAAGGAGAAGGACAATCGAGGATATATGGGCGGGCGGTGAAGGACGGGGAGAAAAGGGAACCAAAGCCCACATCCCCTGGCTGTCAAAAGCGGCTAGCGCGCCATGGCCAGCCCCCGACGGGGCCGACGCTAGATAATCTGGGCACGGCGAATGGGCGGGCTTCCTTGGGGAGCGCGAGCGCCAGCACAAGCTCGGCCCGGGCTAGCAGTCGATGAAACCCACACAACCACACCAACGCCGTCGACTCGGCAAGGGAGTTGTTGTTGATGTTGTTGTTGTTGTTGTTGTTGTCGTTGCTCATTTCCCCATCGGCTCCTCCAGTACTCCGTACTCCGCTTAGTTCGTGGGAACGGGCTCCGAGGATGCAAGGCACGCCACGATAAGCCTTTATCGCAACGTGGCGACCGACTCCGCATGCACGTCAAAACCCCGGCCTTTCACGCCCACCACAAACTACAGTCCCAGGAACGAAAATGACTTCGGCTCCCCACGCAACGTGGTGGACACTCGTTCGCCAGCACATTGCTGCAAGGCACACACGTCGACACTTCCTTGATTGGCCATCTCATACGCTATAGTCAGAAGCAGCTGCATCTACACGCCTGCGTAAAGCTTATCGATACCTAGAGACACCGTCACGTCACTGCAATCTTAAACCGCACACCAGCGTGGTTGTCTTGTATGGTGATTGGCAGCCGACATGTCGTGTAGCAGACCGACATTATCCTCACATCCATTGCGTCGCATGACTGCTCCAAGTTCCAACTGGTGATTCCAAGAATAGAGGGCATCACGTGACCTTGGGTGCCCATTCGAGCTTAGCCGCTGACAAACTGGCACTTGCCGTGGGCCGAAAAGGATCCATCAAGTCTCACCTTGTTGCGGGAAGGAAAAGGCGATGCGAGTACGCCACGTTGAGCCACTGTTGGGGCAACCCTAAAGACCGGCCGCTGACAACAACTGATGCGACCCTGGCTTTGCGACAACAGAGCCTCAGAGATGACGAACTACCAAAGACGTTCAAAGAGGGGGTTCCTATCTGCAGAGAACTTGGTATAGAATACCTTTGGATTGACTCCCTATGTATCATACAGGACCAAGTTTCCCAGGGGGACTGGGCAAAGGAGGCTCCCAGAATGGGACAGATTTACGGTAATTCAGTGTTGACCATTGCTGCTGCTGATGCGTCATCGCACGACGTTTACTGTTGTTTGAGCGTTGGGGTCGGGGTGGCTTTCAATTGGGTGGTATGCATGTAGGTGTGGTTTTGCTTGATTTACTACCCCGGGTTCAGTGAAGTCGTGTTTTGATGATTATCGAGACTTGTAGCACTTGGAAGATGAGAGGTGAGACCCTGGAAGAGCTTTGCGTGGAAACATGGTAGTTTATTTTTCGTGTCCTTTATGTGTAGGAGAGATACCTCCGTAATGTGGGACCAAGATGAAACGAGGTGCCCAACCACCAACGTTACTCCAAGATTGGACTAGCTACCAGTACTCCCTGCTCGGAATTAGCTGCTCACTCACACTACAATCGCGCATACTTTTAGTACCAGTATCTTTCTCTACTGCATAGCACCTGAGACGGAATGGTAAGCAAAAGTTTGGGCGACATGGAAAGATTCGTGCCGCTGTTTAGGTATGCGCACCGCAATCACAAACGATGAGTCAGCATGTCACGACCTTCTCGACCAGGCAGGAGTATGTACCGAGAATCTTCCCCAAAACTACCAGCCTTTACACAACATCTCTATCCTGACTCGCGCTGAATCGTGACCCTCCACCATGGTCGCCACAGAATTCCACATCAACACCCCCCGTCTCGTAATCTCCCACCTTGACTCCAACAACGACGCCCACTGCGACTTCCTCTTCACCCTCTACAACACCTCCCAAAACCACGCGCGAGGATCCGGCCTCGCAAGCCGCGAAGCCGCACGCACAAAGATTGATTCGTTCAGCCACATTTTCACCACAGGATACGGACGATACCTCGTCAGCTTGCCACCTCCAAGCCCAGCATCAAAAGAAGAAGAAGAAGAAACCACCACCACCACCACCACCGTCCCCTTCTCCTCACAACGCTCAAAAACACTCACTCCCATCGGCGTCGTGTCCATGCACGCCCGCACTTTCCCCGGCGCCCCCCGCGCCCCAGACGTCGGGTACGGCTTGCTCCCTGCTTTTCGCGGGAAAGGCTACGCAGCGGAAGCAGCGGCCGCGCTGGTCAAGTGGTTTGAAGAGAACAAAGGCCAAAAGGCGTTTTTTGGATTTTGCGATGAGGGGAACGAGGGGAGTAAAGGCGTGCTGAGGCGGATTGGATTCGAGGACCATGGCGTGAGGGAATTCAGGGGCTTGTATGATGCGGAGACGGTGCTTAGGGGGTGTGTGTTTAGTAAAGGGGTGAGCGGGGGGTTGGGGGAGTGGGGGGTTTAAGTGACCTTGCGAAGGGGGTCAGGAAAAGGTTTGGTTTGTGAACACATTTTTCTGCCCTGTTTGCTTGGATCGCGATAGCATTTTCCCGCAATGGTTTTGCTTATTGACTTACTCCTTCAGCTCTGATGCGACTCCGCATAGCCGTACATTTCAATTATCCGCGTGGACCGTCTATCCGACGCAGACGACGACGGTGCTGTGAAGCATATCACGCGTAGTGATAGACTGGAGCCAGCGCAGCGCGGTGAAGAGTCTGAATTGGAATAGTGTGAGCTGCACGACCAAACTCGTGCACTTGCCTAGTTGCTTAGTGATGGGTCGTTATAACACCTGATGTTGTATGCAGTGTTTTGACATTTTGAAAGGTCGCGTGGTTTGTTTCTCTACGAGTTTGGCGTTGGTCTAAATATGTAAAGCCGCAGTCGTTTAAAAGAGGGATTGTTGCCCAACATGTCGTCGCATCTATCTAGGGAAGCGGAAACTCATACAGCTCTCGTGGTGTCATTGCTCGTGGGCAGTAAATTCGATAATGTTTCAATACTAACCAATAACAACTATCAACGTGTTTCACACAACATGGCCGTCTCTTCTCTCGTACCCCCGTGTCTCACCAATGTGCACAGCTGGTACTGCGCATCCACTCACTGGCGTACAATGTCCTGGTGTATTTACCACTGTTGTATCCGTCAATGGTGCAGTGTTCTTTGGAGCCTTCAGTCCATAAACCGTATCCAGCACCTCACTCATTTTATATTGTTTCTCGAACCACGCCAGCCCGAAGCCGAGAGCGGTTAGAATTGCAAACACGGTCCACACGGACTTGAGCGACTGCGTGAATGCATTGATGATTTCCTTCTCCACGACGGAACCAAAGCTCTTGGCGAATCTTGCAGAAGCGCGTGAGTATGCTTCGCCGTGTGCGAGTTTCGAGCGGGCCGCGGGCGAAGATATGCTCGGTAGGAGTTGATCGAAGCGCAAGTTCAAGACGGCGCCGGGCATCGCGACGCCGAACAATGAGCCTGTTCCGCGTAGAAAAGCCCATGAGCCTGCGCTTGCTCCCGTCGTGCTTTCGGGTATATTGACTTGCACGGCTGGCAGCATTGTTGAGATGACAATGCCAAAGCCCGATGCGGCAATGAGCTGGAAGAACAACCAAGCTGCGACTGGTGTTTCGCAATTGAGGAGCGTGCAAAGACTGAGACCAAGAGTCATGAGTGCAAATCCTACGATGTGCATGGGCTTGTATTTCCCCCAGAACGATAGCAGTGGACCACCAATCGCTGCCAGAAGGACGATGACGAGCGTGGTGGGCATGACCTCGATGCCAGATTTGGAAGGCGAGGATCCTTGTACGACCTGGAAGTAAGGCGGTAGGTAGAACTGAAAGCCATAGCACACGAAGCCATGAACCGTCGTGAGCGTGAAGGCGATGTTGGTCGTACGGTTCGAAAAGACCGCCGGTGGCATGACGGGGTGACTGCAGTACGAGCATCGTTCCCAGTACGCAAAGAGAACAAGTCCAATGGCGCCAAGGACAATCGGAACTACGACTGCAGGATGTGACCAAGGTTGTGGTGCGCCACCGGTGCTAAGGGCCACTAGGATCATGACAACCGATGCAGTCAGGATGCTGGAGCCGATGTAATCGACCCGTTTGAGCTCTTTCAGAACAGTCGTTTTGCTGGCCTTTGCACCACCGCCGACGTTAAGGCAGAAGTAAATCACGACCAAGGAAATACCACAGATGGGTATGTTAGCCAGAAAACACCAGCGCCAGTTGTTTTCCGCGAAGACTCCACCGAGAAGGGGGCCTAGAGTTGTGCCCACCGCAAAGGTGACATGCTTGATGGCCAGGTACGGGCCTCTTCTGCGGAGTGGGATGATGTCGCACAGAATCATTTCAGCAAAGAGATCAATGCCACCGGTACCCAAGCCCTGGATGATCCTGCCAATGATCAACATCGCGCCCGACTCTGCGCCACCACAGATAGCACTCCCGACGGCGAAGACTGTGACCGCCATCATCATCGGGGGTTTCCTGCCCCACATATCACCTAGCTGGCTGTAAAGAGGCTGGAAAATGGTGCTCGCAAGGAGAAAAGCGGTAGCGACCCAGGAGAATTTTGTTCCGAGATCGAGTGCATCGGATATTGTGGGAAGTGCAGTGTTGGTCACACTGCCCTCGAGAGCAGACAGCAAAAGGGGAATGCATATCGCGATGAATGATGGCCAAAAGCCAGGCCCGCGCTCCCACTCCGGTGAGGGGAGTGGAGATTCGAGAGAAGGCGGGAGTGTTGGCCGGCTGAACTTTTCGTCGAAATAGTCGGATTGAAATTCAGCAACGGGCGTTCTGGTGCCTCCGGAGTCGCTACGTGGCCACGTGGACGAGGAGCGTGTGGAAGGCACAGACGCCTGTTCGTTGGCAAGCATTCTGGGATGTATTTGCCTATGAATTGAAGCTGTGCCGAGTCAAGAAATACGCAGCGAGGGTTGAAACCTTCTTATAACCTTTCCAAGATTCGAGTCGCGCACGTTGGATATTTTACGCATTGTTGGGAGCTTCGGCGCGAGTCTTTTCCCACCCGAAGACAAGTGTTTCCATGGTCGGTATCAAGACCCTGAACACAGGTGTAGAATTTTCAATAATGCTGGCAGGCCATGCTCGAAGTTTGGTTGAACATTAGCTAAGAACCAATTCGGTACCACGCCTGCTATGTAGTTAGGGAACGCCGAACTACCATCATGATGTCACACCCTCACCTCGAAATACAGCAAGACAAAATCCCTCGCAGTGCTCCAACCGAAGCATCTCTCGAGCATAGTGGGATGCAACAAGCCACGCAGTCTCAGCCCCCGCCGCTCTCCTCATCGCCTGGATCCACCAACTCAAACCCATCAAACCCCATCCTCCGCACATTCGGCAGACTCCTCAACAACAAACTCGCAATAGCCAACGCATCTCCCCCATCCCTAACCTGCCTACTCCACCTCTTCCTCTCCTCCTCCCTCACATACAGCCCTACCTGCTCCTCAATCAATGCGTCCAGCCCCGCATATTGCGGCCACGGCACCAAATTCCCACCATATGCGCGGCTAACGGATATGGAGCGCACGAGGTGGCGGTGCTTGGGGGACGTCCATAGAAGCAGAGTCAGGGGGCGGAGGAATTTGAAGGAGTGGCGGGTGAGGGCGATGGTAGCGTATAAATGGGAAGTAGCGATGCGACCGAGGGTTTTGGATACGAGGGTGAGTGCGTGGAGGGAGGGGAGCGGGGTGAAGTGCATTATGCAGTCGACGAGTTCTTCGGGGAGGGAGTGTAGAGACGTCATTTTGTCTTTGTGTGGTGAGTGTGCAAGTAGAAGACTGGGGGCAAGAGGAGGAAAATCTGGTGAAGAGGGTATGGGGATGGAAGAGGGAATGCATCGTTTTTCTAGTACGTCTTGGAAAGAGGACGCAAGGATCCATTCATCCATCAAGGTGTTGGAGGCGACTGACGTCTCGTTACCCCGCCCCCCACCTTGGGGTATGTTTGCTGCGACACCTAACGGCAAGACCACTTGGATTGTAGCGAGATACATGGTTCGCATAGGTCAGCAATGAAAGAAGTTGAAATCACATGCTCTATTCTATACTCTAATCTTTGACTGATCTAAACTTTGACCTCACACCTCAATCAACAGCGCCGACCATGCATATACTGCACTCGCTCAATCCACTCCTATGAGTCCATTCGAACCCCTCGCCCTTCCAACCAACAACTCCTCAATATGCGCATTCAGCCAGTACTCGGCCAAAACACTCTCACTCATATCCTTGGCGCCCGTGATCTTCCCCTTACATGCCTGTTCTTCACATGCGCAGTCAAACGGCTGCGCCATGTGCCACTCCGTACTCGGATAGAAAAAGGTCAACTCATCGCCTTCCTGGAGGTCCCGCTCGCTGCTGACGCGCACCTCCCAGCGCAGCATGTCGAACACCAAGCTGGGCCGGCAGCTGTGGTTGATGTACACGAGGTCGCAGTTCAACTCGATGTGCAGGTCGCGAGACGCTTGCACGGAGCTGTATGCGACGGTGGCGGGCGTGGGTGACGTGATGCGGGCGAAGATGGCGCCGGCGGGCAGGGAGACGAGGGATAGGGAGCGGCTGGCGAAGGTGCCCGGGTTGCGTTGCACGCGGAGGAGACGCGTGAGGTCGGGCTGGACCCACGCTGGGATGGTCGAGCTGGCGCCTTGAGGGAGGATGGTGGGGGGAGTAGGGGCGGCCTTTGTTGACGACCCGAGGCCTGCGGATTTGCCGTTGGAGGCGGGCCGAGGGGAGGTGGACACGGCTGATGGGGGGGACACGGTTGATGGGGGGGACATGGTGCTTGCAAACGTGATCAGAAGTATTCCGTAATGCCTGGTTCCAATCGTCCACAGAGTTCCGAGATGCCCCTCGATCCAAGCTTGCTTCCCAGACGTGCTAGACCCACTGCAGAAACTGCGTCTCCCATGCTGTGGAGATGTACGGCTTGTTCCATATTGCCCCAGCTCTTAGCCGCTCTCTGTTGACGCTGTCTTTGAGCGGTCGAGGGGACAAAGACCCGAGGTGTACTGTAGCTGCAAGTACGTGCCGCAAAGACTGAGCCGTGGGGCGTGTCGCTCCAAGCGCAGCAGTGTCTTCCACTTGGAGGCAAGCTGGGGCGGCTCTGGACAGTCTCTTGAGTCTTGGGCGCCGTGGTGGTCTGCTATGTTCCGAACTTCCGGTCCCAAAGCAGTTTAGCTTGCATTGCACGTGTTTGGCCATGTTCGAGTCCAGAGTGTTACGATTTGTGTTGCATGATTCATGTCGCAGTGGGCTGGCTTCAGTACATTCGCCTAGTCGACCTTGTTCAGCCTCTCCTCCACCGGCGCACTTCCCCTGCCATCGCTGCTAGTCATACTCACACTCTCCAAGCCCATCTTACTCGTATCATACCCATTCGACAGTAGATACTCCCTGAACTTGATGTCTTCCTGATCGATGGTGTCTTGGCCAGTGTGTGGTAGCAAGAGAACCAGACCAGCAGCAAGGAATGCCAGACTCGATGCCACAAAGAACGGGTTGCGACCCGCCGCAACGTCGTCGTCGCCTGCTGCCTTTTGTATGGCATCGAGAGCATAGGAACCAGCAAAGGCGCCAATCTTGCCGAAGGCTGCGGCTAAGCCGTAATATTGACCTCTGTCTACTATTAGCGCTATTTCAGTATCGTTACGTGTTCGCTCATACCTGATACCTGTCGCACACGTCTTCGAAGCAATGAGACCAATGTTATCACCCGGGCCAAACTCGCCCAGTGCCAGGAAAATGCCATACACGACCACGAACCCAGCGACATTCTTGGGCTGGTTCAACCACGGGTAACATCCAGCCATGATGAATCCGATCACACCTTGAAGGCTTACTCCGATGAAGAGCGTCTTCTTCGGTCCCATGGACGGAAGATCTGCAACAAAAGCACCAGCCAGACATCCAGGCATGTAGAAGAAATTGATCAGAATATTCCAGGCTAGCGACTTCCATAACGGCGCCGACTCGCCGAGCAGATTGGCCAAAATGGACGTCGAGTAGATACCAAACGAATACGCGCTGAAGTCGTAGATGAACCAAATGACGCTGACAATACTGAGTCTGAACCAGTAAAACTTGATGACCAACAGCCACGGCGTCGTCGCTTTAGCCAGCGACTCGCGCTTGAACGCTTCGGGCTCCTGGAGCTTGAGACGCAGATAGAGCAGGGAGAGAGGCGGTATGATTCCAATACCCAAACAGACGCGCCAGGCGATTTCCAAGCCGTGAGTCGAATCGCCCGTAATGACGACTACGATGGTCGCGACGATGGCGGCGACGAGGAACGCGAGATCGATTTGCACGTTGGTGAAGAGGATGAACCATTTGTTTCGTGAGCCTTGTTTGAGTTCGCCGGTGGATTCGGCGCAACCGACGCTTCCTGCTGGGTATTCTCCTCCGATGCCTGGAAAAATTCGTTAGTTCGGCGACGTTGGGCAGGTCGGACGTTGTATACGTACCAATGCCCAAGAAGAACCGATACGCAACAAGCGCAGCTAGGAGACCAGTTGGACTGCCTCCAGCGCCGTACGAGCCAGTTCCGAGCGCAGCGAAGAGAATGATGATGATTGTCGATGCAAAGAGAGACCACTTTCTCGAGAAGTGATCTGAAGTGTATCCGAAGAACAGCATGCCAACCACAGTACCTGCGAATGTGATGCTAGCGACATTGGCTTGCGCGGAAGAGCTGGTGTACGCAACGGGGTATATCCTGCTCAGCATAGTGTTGACTGGTCCGATGATCTACACCCTGAAATCAGCATCCATCTTCAACCATATGTCGCTCGCGGTGGCAGGATTATGTTGCATGGGTTGTGGCGACATGAGACGTTGCTGCTTTGGAGTGTGTCGTACGTTATTGAGATAACCATCACTGAAGAGTCCAGCACCACAAGCAATCACAGGCCATAGGCGGTCCCATTTTCCTTTCTCGATCCTTGCGACGCTTCCATGGCGCTCAACATCAGTCTTGGCCGTGTTGTCGTAGGTATCAGTCTGCTTCTCAACAGCGGAAGCCATGACGGCGTTTGTGACCCAGTGTGTGTAGGTAGAGGTACTTGACAACCGCTACACGCAAGGATTCGCGATCTGACCGTTGCGATCATGTAAAGAACTTGCGGCTGCTGATCAACCAGCAAATATTTAAATTGACGTCGCCCTAAAATCGCGCTACCTTGCCCCCCCCCCCATGCTGTGCCACCATCCCCGAAGGCCTTGTGATCGCCACGGCTGAAGGAGCTAAGCGCTGTTCAAAGCCAATAGTTGATCCAGAAAGACCGAATGCGATGCAGCAGGTGTCAAAAGCACAGCGGGAATACCGAGTCGTCGATTCTCTCACCACGGCCGCGGAACCGCGCAACCTGGTATCGCGACGAGCTATCCATGTTTGATGCCTGAATGAAATCCACTCCAGTCGTCTCCGCAGACCAAGCTTTGCCGCGACCCAAGCAAGCCCGCGAAGCCTCGAAGCACCCTCCGCAAACGGCTAGCGTACACGGGCCATGGCAAAGCTTGCATTTGCTTCTGTGGGATCAGCATCGACGCAACACGTAATGATGCGCAAAGCCAATTCCACAGGCAGCGATACATATTGCGCGTGGATTCCGCCGACGACTCGAGCTGTGCCCAACCATGCACAAGAGTGTGTAGACTCGGAAGCGGAACCGTCACAGCGTCGTGAAAGCGACGAAAAAAGGCACAATTTCCCAGCCGAAAAAAACAACCTTCACGCGTGGAGATCCAAGAAGAAGAAGAAAGAAAGAAAGAAAGAAAGAAAGAAGAAAAAATGGTCAATCACTGGGATTCTGCGACGGCTGGTGTACGGTTTTAAATTTTTCTATCACCGTCTATGGGAATCTACGCATGTGTACGCGGGGAAATGGAGTGTGGGTATCACGCTAACAAAGCATATAACGACATCACGCAGTAGCGTCTCTCAAAGACACTGCTTGTCTCAAATCTTGATATTCTCTTGCATCGCAATGGCGTCCACCATGCCAATGTTGTTCGACTGCGACGTCGCAGCACTGGTCTGTCTGCCGACTTCGGCGAACCAGTCGCTTCGATCGCTGCGACCATGGGCTCGGCTTGCGCTACGACTATGGGCTCGGCTGGCGCTACGACTATGGGTTCGGCTTGAACTTCGTGTCCTGCTGCCAGCTGGGATTTCGACGCTGGGAAGGCGGCAGAGATTGCGTTGCGATTCTTGCGAATAGCGATCGGCTGTGTCGACGTCGAGTCGTTTCATTTGGTCACTGTATTCGCTTTTGCTTTCGAGTTTGGCCCAAGGACCTTGTTCTCCGAGGTAGATGTCACAAGGCTTAGGGACGCTGCTTCGGTTCACACTCTCGGACTGAACTTGGATTTCGTTGACGACCCAGATCTTGTTGGTGGCGAACGTCTGGATCACGGGCCAGAAGATGGGGATGGAGGCGGCAATGATAGCAATGTTGACTTCGAGGACGGAAAAGATGTAGATCAAGGGTGTGTGGAATGACATGTCGAGCACGGGGACTGTGCCTGCCCGAGTAATCGCTAGCGAGACCAAACGGCCGATGGAAACTGCGCACACACTACGATGGCGTTAGATCTTGTCTGACGTACGACTACTCAGGCGTGCGCCCACTTACATGATGCCCAATGTGAAAAGTGTAATCAGTCCAGCCTTGCTTTTGCCGGCGATCCGTAGCATGCTCAAAAACGGGACAGGAGTGAGCAACACCAGCAAGTCCAGCACCATGTTGCTAGCTGAGTGACCGGCAAACATCTCGAAGAACTCGTCAGGTTCTTTACTGCCCCATCCGATGCAGGTACCATCTAGCTTAAGGTTCCAATTTTTGGCAATGGGATTACAGGAGCACAGTGCTAAGAGGAAGAAGGTTAAACCCCACAATGTGCTCAAGATGATGCAACAGTAGGTGACTCGACAGGCCAGACGGTACTGAGCAGTGGATGTGGATGGTGCGGTTTCGGCGAACAGACGAAGATACTGAAAAAGGATGGCAAGCTTGATAAATGTGGCACTGCAACAGTAGGCTGTGTTGGTGATGTAGACGTGCTGCCAACACGTCAGCAGGTGAGGTTTGAAACCACGTCCAAGTGCAGTTCAACATACCTTGAAATATTGAGACATTGTTCCTCTTCTGAGCGTCCACAAGTGTAATCCCAAACCGTCCCCAGGCACTGGAGTTTCAGTCAGACTAATCGGCCTACCAAGCCACGGAAAACTTACTGAGGCAGACAAAGGTGTCTCCCAAGGCACTTGCAATGCCAGCAAGCATGACAAAGAAATCATCCCAGCCCCAGAGGTTGTCACGAATGCGCACCCATAGACGCAGGCTAATAGCGATGATGCCCAACGACTGTAGATGAGATGAGCGGTGTTCAAAAAGAATGAATAGCACAAAGGACCTACCAGGAAACTAATGGTGACGCCGATTATCGTTGCGGGTTGATTGATGTTGGGTAGATCAGCATTGTCCGGATGGTTTCGTGGTTCGCCAGTGAAGATCATGGTTACGGCTTTTTGCAGTCCAGCGCAAGAGGCGAAAGTGGAGGAATTGTTAATGATAGCTTGATGTTCCTGCTCCTACATGTTCCGTACCAAAGAGGGCCGCGATGGTGAGGAGCCTCGTATTGGTACTTGTGTAAATGCTGGTAGCACAGTACACGGATCTCTCCTCCGAACGAGGCTGGGGAGAGGGCGGCAATATAAGCGCAAAAGCGATTCAGGGCTAGAGATTGCCGTGGGACCGAAAACTTGGTGTGCAGTGTTTTTGCCGATAGGTCACCAACCAGGGGGTTCGGTCTTGGTTCCAGCCAGTATGCATTGGCAGGCTGCTTTCGGTGCCCGGAGAATGGCGCTCGACCAGGACGTGGCAAAACCGTAAAATACTATGCAACCATGGTGTGGAAATGGCAGATGGTTGATTCACCTATGCGATAAGTTCAAAGTCAATACTTGTCTAAAATCGGGGGGTGTCTTCGCGATGCGAAGGTCTGCAAGCATTGTAGGGTCCTGATTGGTGGGCGCTCTACAGAACGGCCTTAAGTTGTAGCCACTGGCGTCCGGCCATGAAACAGACAGCGGAACCTTGTTTCCTAAGACGACTTTCGGAGCTCCTTTTGGCTAGTGATGTCGAGCTAATAAGGACGGAAGAGCAGACAGACATGGCACGACTCATGAGCAAAGGTGGACCGTAACTCTACGTACTTGCGTCTGTTCAGTGTTGGTACGTGACGTATATTGCTAGGACAAGCATGCACAAGCCCGTGACCATTTTCTACTGGTCGCTTGAAACCCGTACCACCTTGAAGGGTAAGCATTATTTGCAGCAAGCGAGCTCTTACTGTACTTGCAGAGGCGAATTTCTAGACTACCGGTAGTTCGCTTAAGGCTTAAGCACAACATGTGCGGTTGTAGCGCGTGGTTACAGTAACGGTCCATGTCGCAAGAGTTGCTGCCGAAGACTGCACCGTCAAACGTTGTCTGGGGTGTGGCCACCTCGCGATTATTCTTTGTAGGTAAAGTGTCGACGATCTGAACGTTGAGCATGCACCATGGCCCATCGGGGTTGTCCCACGGGTCCCGGCTCCCGAGGCATGTCGTATGGCACTTGGCATGCTGCTGTCAAGCAGCTGCAGGGGCCAGATTCAAGCGTATTGGGGGCGAGGCGAAGTCACGGGATGCGTAGGGCTTGAATGTGATGAAACACGGTAGTGCGTGACGAGGCTGGCGAGAATGGCCGGAACTCACTGACCACATGGCAAGCGGGATGGTATGAAGACATCAAGGCACCCCTCTACGCCGTCTTCCTCCACTGCCCCCACACCCCCAACAAACTACTCGTCGTACCGGCCAAGCCCACAATCCCATCATCCAACTCGACCCACCCCAACGCGCTACTCGGAATCGTAATGTCGCACAGATCACTCAGCAGCTGCATCTTGACAGCATTGAGGTCCTTGTCGACCTTCTTGCTCTCGACGACCTTCTCCGGATCCGCGCTCGAGGCAATAGCCTTGGTGCGCAGCGACAGATGGTAGTACGAGTACAGCCCCGAGGCAATGGAGAAGGACAGGCCAGTGAACCATGCGCGATAGCCCTCGCGCAGCAGCCTCGGCGCGGCGCCAAACTTGCGGATGGCAGTCGCGTCCAGCACGCACGCGTTGTCGAGCAACATGTAGGCGGCGTAGCCGAGCTGGCGGCCGATGGTGGTGAAGCGCAGCACGGGGTCCATGGATTTGGCGTCGCTGGCGACGGCGGCGGCGCGGAAGTGCTCGACGAATTTGCCGACGCGCATGAGCTTGCGGGTTGCGCCGAATTGCTTCTTGGTGGCTTCAAAGGGCGCAATGGTGGACATGGGCCGGTTCGTGCGGTAGAGATACCATGCGAGGAAGCGCGAGAAGTACTGCAGCGTGCGGAGCAGCTTGTCGCGGCCGACTGGCGAGCTTCAGCACGTGAGGTGTTGAGGACGGGGGCTAGATACGTCGACATACCCGTTGTCGCAATGAACTTCAAGTAATGCGCCACCGTCGGGTGGTACATCAGAGCGTCTGCAACCATTTTGTCTGCTTCTTGGATCGCCGACACGGATCTGTAGGATGAGGCGAGCAGGCGACAGGTCCAGCTTCGGCTGGCGTTATCAAGCTCTTGATGTAAGTGAAAGGAGTCGTTGGGTTAGTTGAAAGGGGTGTGGAGAAGCGCAGCGCAACACGAGACTCGAGCCGAGGCAATCCACGCGCCGCGCGGGCGCTTCGGCACCAAGTCACGCGAAACATGGCGACGCGCATGTGATTGTTGGGTATTCGCTACCTGTGATGATTCCTGTACATCTAGCTGCCACTGCTGCGACTCTTCCATGACGCCGCATTTGTACAAGCACAGGGGCGTTTCAATCATCGCCCGCCTCATGCGCCGAACGCCAAGAGACCACCGCCCACCAAGTACTCCGTACATCAGACCTTGTAGAAGCAGAAAGTGTGGTAGAAGTCGGCAGCCTCCAGATCCTCTTCCGTTGATAGCAATCTACCCGTGCGCCTGTCTCGCACGCCCATGCGTTCGCTCAACGGGCCAAGCTCCGGGTCGTCTTTCTGCTCGTCCCAGACCTCCCGGAAAGGCTTCCGATACTGCAGCTCGAGGTTGTAATCTTCTGCGAGCGCACGGAACGCTTCCCATGGAACTACATATTCGGGCGCTTCGACAGCTTCCTCGAGGAAGTAGAAGTACTTCCAGCCATAGGGCGGTCGAAATGTGCCGTCAGCCGGGGTTTTGCCGGGGAAACGGACACTGTAGATGCTGTTGCCGAATCTGAAGCCTTCCTCGTCGACTTCTCCCTCTTCGCTGTCGTTCTTGTTCGCTGGCTTGCCAGTCTTGTCCTTGGTCTCCCCATGCGCATCCCCGTCGGCGTGTTGCGAGCCGTTTGGCTTGGGACTGTCGAGGCTCTTCTCGGGGTCCCAGTCGTCCTCGTCGTCGCTTGCAAACGCCGGCCGGTCGTCCTCTTCGGCGTCTGCAGCGCCGTCCGGTTCCACCGGGGCGGTGCCTCGGGCCTTGTGGTGCTCCATGACCTTCTGGGTTAGGACGTCTGAGTTGGGAATGCAGCCAATGAAGCGACCGCCTTTCTTGAGCGCGCCCGAGACGTTCCTGAGCATGCCCTTGGCCTTGTCCTCGCTCTCAAACGCATAATGCATGCAGAACATCATCGTGACCATGTCCCAGCCTCCACCACCCCAGCGCTGGTTCATGGCGTTGCCGGGCCCGGCGGCCGGGTCGATGCCGACGTCCTTGATGATGGGTATGTCTCCTAACCACTCGCCGAAGCAGTCCTTGGCGTAGAATTCGGCGTGGAAAATGCGACGCGACTTCCGCTGCATCTCGGCGTAGCGGTCCTTGGCCTGCTTGATCGAGACGTCTGCTGGGTCACAGCCAACGTAGAGCTCAACCTTGCGTGAGGCCTGCCACTTCTGAAGATCGCCACCCTTGCCGCAGCCAATGTCTAGAATCCGTAGATTGCGCTCGTCGCCCATGAACTTTTGGATGGTAGACGATTTGACCCAGTTGTTGAAGGAGCGCAGTCCCTTGATCTTGCTGTCTGTCTTGCGGAACTCGCGACCGCGCTCTGGCACCATGTTGTAGTGCTGTTTGACGACATCGTGGACGCCTCGCTGCGCAGCCTCTTGCTGGGCTCTCTTCTCTGCCTCGTGCTCGCGTTCCTGCTGCCGTTTGCGCGCGGCTTCTCGGTCGGCTGCGCTAAGTCGAGTACCAGCACCGGGGCGCTTCCGCTGTCGTGGTGGCGATCTCGACGGCGACCTTGATGGTGAGCGCGCGCGCTTCTTGCCCTGGTCCGGCCGGCCTGTCATGGCTGAGTCTCTGTCGGGGGGGATGCACCCGTCCGGCCCAGGATATGTATTCGGTCTACCACAGCTCGCTAGTCGCGTGCTTGAGCCGCGGAGGATAGCTACGCTTGGTGGTGCAGGGTATTCAAGTGACGTGTAGAAGAATTGCGCAGGTTGGACAAGCTGTGTGTGTTCTGGGGAAAGGAAGAGCTACCCGTCCCCACTGAGAGACGCGAGCCTCGCACCGCCAAGGCCGCTTCCGCCCGCATCATCGCGTACTCGGTACATAGCTCCACGCTGCCACCCACCGCCCAAGAGCACCAACACCACCCTCTCGACCCCCACACACAGCCAAAATGGGTGACCCTCAGTTCGCCAAGCTCCCGGACCTCCAGCTGGCCCAGAGCATCTTCCAGCTGACCAATCCCGCCGCCTCCAAACAAAGCAAGCAGTCGTCGCTCACGGCGGTCGAAGATGCCATCACGGAGCACAAAATGGCGCCGCTCTACCGCTACCTCGCCCACCCGGCCGACGGCGTCCTGAATGCGCCGGGCGAGGGTGCAGCAGACCAGCCAACCAGCAACCGGAGACGGTCCGCCAGCATCGCAAACATGCTTGCCACCAGAAACCCTTCGCTGGAAGTGCCCCTGTCGTGGGACGAGAAGCGGTACGAGAGCCTGCGGGCAGAAAACGAGAAGGAGCTCGAGGCAATACAGAAAGAGGAGGACGAGGCGGCGGAGAAGGCGGGCGACACGGAAGTGCAAGCAGCTCGGGGAAAGCGAGCGGAGCTCTACAACCGCATAGGCGACAAGGTACAGCACTTGGGCCGAGACTTCCTGGGCGCATACTAACTAGCGCCAGGACAAGGCCATTTCCAGCTACGAGGCCATGTTCGAGAAGACGGGCATCCTTGGGACCAAAATCGACCTCGTCCTTGCCATAATACGAGTCGCCCTCTTCTTCGGCGACAGAGTGTTGGCAAAGAAGAGCATCGACAGGGCGGGGACTTTGGTAGAGAGCGGAGGTGACTGGGACCGCCGCAACCGTCTCAAGGCATACACTGGTCTACACTACCTCACCGTGCGGTCACATCTCCAGGCTGCTCCGCTGCTGCTGGACAGCTTGTCAACCTTCACCAGCTACGAACTATGCAGCTACTCGAACTTGGTCATCTACGCGATACTCGCAGGGTCCGTGTCACTGAAGCGCGTCGACTTCAAGTCAAAGGTTGTCGACGCGCCGGAGATCAAGGCCATTGTCGGCAGCGGAGAGGAGAAGCTATCTGCCCTCACTGGTCAGGTATCAGCAGGTCCAGCTGCCGGGGATGAGGAGATGACAGATGCTTCCGGCTCAACAGCAACTCCAGTGCCAACCGCCGTCAACCTCACCACCCTCGGCGGACAGCAGGACAAAGAGGTACCGGTTGACTTCACGCCCCTTTCCAAGCTGGTCAAGAGCTTGTACGAGGGCGACTACAAGAGCTTCTTTGGTGCGCTCGGCGAGGTCGAGGTCCATTTTCTCAGCCAAGATCGCTACCTCTACGAGCACCGCGGCTGGTACGTTCGCGAGATGCGTCTGCGGAGCTACCAGCAGCTGCTTCAGTCGTACCGGGTTGTCGGTCTGCAGAGCATGGCCAATGACTTTGGTGTCACTGTCGACTTCCTGGACAAGTGAGTGTCCAACGACCCTGAGCCTAGGTGCCATGTACTGACTTCAGCAGGGACCTCGCCAAGTTCATTGCCGCAGATCGCATCCCTTGCACCATCGACCGTGTCAAGGGCATCATCGAGACCAACCGCCCCGACGACAAGAACAAGCAGTACGCAGATGTGGTCAAGCAGGGTGACCAGCTCATCACCAAGCTGCAGAAGTACGGTCAATCGGTCAGGTTGAGGGGCAGCGAGCGTGGCTAGAGGGCGGCAGGAAGGAGAGAAGGTGTAATGATGCAGCACTGTAGACTTAGACCCGCCCAGCGTATTGGTCGCTGGAGGAACAAAAGCTGATGCCACGGAGCACGTTCAAGTTCGCCGTCGAAAGTGCTTGCCGTGGGTACGATGGAGGTCATGTGGTGCGAGCCTCTTGCTACAGTATCAAATGACTGATAGCATGTGGCAGCACAGCACCTCTGTCTTTCTTCTTATCTCGACCTAGTGGCCCGAGCTCCCGCACTCGGCGTAGCGTCTTGATGCGGCTCGTGAAGGGTGCGGTGAGCTGCGCGACGGGGCACTGCTTTTACGTTGGTCTGTTTCTTTTCCCTCGCACTCGTGTAGGTATTTGTCCTGTTTCGTCCCGGCGGTAGCACTGTAGCCGCAGGGTCCTCTCCAATATGACGCCGTCATCGGCTCGGCTTCTGGGTCCGTCATCAGCCATCAGGTCACTGCGCGCCAACGTCGGGGGGACACGGACGCGGCCATGCGCCGGTGGTCTCAGAGGTATGTACCGACTATCTGTCTTCCACTCGCCTTTCTGTCCGGTCAGGGTCCCCGTCATGGACCACGGCACGGATACGGCGGGACACGGCGCTGTGCTCGTAGTGGGGCGCCACGCGCGCAGCATAAAAAAAGCTCACGGCCTCGGCCTCTGAACCATGCTCATTTTCCGCCAGTGTTGACCCCCAACACAATCCGAACCATGTCGTCGGGAAGCTCGCACAAGGTCTTGAACCTTGACAACATCAACCCACACATCCGCGCCGCCAAGTATGCTGTTCGCGGCGAACTAGCCGTCAAGTCGGAGCAGTACCGCGCGCGGCTGGCCAAGGGCGAAGCCAAGGACCTGCCATTCGACACTGTCATCGCAGCCAACATCGGCAACCCCCAACAACTGGACCAGAAGCCCATCACATTCTTCAGACAGGTCGCCAGTCTGCTGGAGAACCCCGGACTGCTGGAGCATGAAGACGTGCTCACCGACAGCCTGGGCTACAAGTCAGATGTCATCGCGAGGGCGAAGAAGCTGTTGAAGGACGTCAAGAGCGTGGGCGCCTACAGCCAGAGCCAGGGAGCGCCAGGAATCAGGCAAAGTGTTGCCGAGTACATTGAGCGACGAGATGGCTACCCAGCGAGCTTCGAGAACGTCTACCTCAGCAACGGCGCCTCGTCCGGCGTAAACACCCTCCTGCACACCATCTGTGCAAAGCCCGAGACCGGAATCATGGTCCCCATCCCGCAATATCCCCTCTACACCGCCACGCTGTCCATCCTCGACGCCCGCGTTGTGCCATACTACCTCAACGAGGAGCAGGCCTGGGGTACTTCATTGGAATCCATCACCACTGCATACGACAAAGCCATCGCCGAGGGCACAGACGTCAAGGCCATCTGCGTAATCAACCCTGGCAACCCGACGGGTGCGTCGCTACCGGCCGACGACATCAAGGCCGTGCTCAAGTTCGCCGCTGAAAAGCGCGTCGTCGTCATCGCAGACGAAGTCTACCAGACAAACGTCTTCATTGGCGAGTTCATCTCCTTCAAGAAGGCACTGCGCGACCTCCAAAAGAGCGAGCCAGGAAAGTACGACCACATCGAGCTGGCCTCGCTACACTCGACATCCAAGGGCATGGTCGGCGAGTGTGGTCACCGAGGCGGATACTTTGAGTTGATTGGCTTCGAACCAGAGGTTGCGCAGGAGGTCTACAAGTTCATCTCCATCCAGCTTTGCCCGCCGGTGATCGGGCAGTGCATCGTTGAGATGATGGTCAACCCCCCCAAGGAGGGCGAACCGAGCTACGAGCTCTACAAGAAGGAATACGACACCATATTTGCCGGCCTCAAGGAGCGTGCGTACGCGTTGTACGAGGCATTCAAGCGTATGGAGGGCGTGAAATGCGATAAACCTCAAGTACGTTCACGCCATCACACATCAACACGGACAGTCACTAATCGATATTCCAGGGCTCCATGTACCTCTTCCCAACCATCACACTCCCACAAAAGGCCATTGAGCAGGCAAAGAAAGAGGGCCGCGAGCCCGATGAGTTTTACTGCTTCCGCATGCTCGACGCTACGGGCGTGTGTGTGGTTGCTGGTTCAGGCTTCGGGCAAAAGGAGGGCACACTGCATTTCAGGACAACATTCCTTGCTCCTGGAACCGAGTGGACAAACAGGTTGGTCAAGTTCCACCAGGAATTCATGGCCGAGTTCAAGTAAGCGGACACGTGAGCAAGCCAAGGTGCTTTGGAAATATAGATTAGACATATCACCACTTTTACAACGACTACTCTTCAAACCTGACAGAACTTATGACTTGATCATCCATCATTTCTTCACGTCAAAACACTTGATCGCGCTCAGTTCCAGCTCACGTTCTCTTTCCCTTTCTTCCGTCCAGTCTTCACCGTCTGACTTTCCCTAGCCCTTTACCAGCTATAGATCAACGACTTCTCCCTCTCCATCAACCGCCACCTCCCTACACGCCCCCCTCCTCATCGCATCCACATACCTCGCACTATTCCACAACGCATCGTCCAACCCTGAAGCCCTCGATCCAAACATCTTTCTCCATGGTCTTTCCCATTTCCATCATCTCCGAGTTCCCAGTCAGAGCGACTCCAGGGTCTCTACCTCACCACCCAACCAGGACCTTTCCCCCCGCACCGTAGCACTCTGCCCATCAAGCTCGCTCGCCAGCCCAACGCAGCCAAATCCCCCGCGCGCCGCAAACCTTCCACAAAAGAAAAAAACCCTCGGGCAAAAGCTCTCTTTGCACGAAAAAAAAATCCACTCCCAAAACACAAGCCGCTCACGACTCTCTGCCCCAGCCGTCCAGGAAGACGCCGCCATTACCCCAACCAGCTGCCGTCGACAACACGGAAACACGACACAATTAGCAGCGGCCAACAAAGTAAGAACCACGCAAGCAGCGAACGGAATACGCACAGGTCATATTCGGAAATCAGCTTCGGACACCGCAACCCACGCCGGGGAAGTTCATTCTAGCTTCTTATTTTTTTTACCGCTTTTTTTTTGGGGGGGGGGGCTGACTTTGTGCTCTGTCGTGCTTTTTTCGCGTTTATGCTGAGCTGTTCCCAGGCCTGGTGGGTGCCGAGTAAAAGGGGCAAAAAGAAGTCCGATTCGAAGGGTTGGACTGGCTGGGAAAGGGGGGGGTGGCGGGATGACTGCTAGAGTTTGTTACGGGTGTTGTGCTAATACACGACGACGAGCTGCTGTTTCCGTATATGGATTTTTTTGTGGGGGAAATGCACTGGGAGCTTGTGTACCTCGGTGGTGAGGAGATTAAACGAAGAGTCGCAAATTGTTGTTGTTGTTTTTTTCGTGAGAGGCGTCGTGGTGTGAAGGATAATGGATTTAGTGCTACGGCAGGTACTTCTCGGCTGGACATTGTGTACCTACAGTCAGAGCGATGGAGACTAAGGTCTGATGTGGAAGGCTGCCTGGTGAATGTGAATGCCGTGCGGTGAAAAGATCTGAATCACTCATGTCCTTTCCTTGGTTGAGAGATGTATTCTAGTCTAAGATAAGTAAGAATACGCTAGCTCAAATGCTACAACAACGTCTGCAATTATGTTAGAATTGTGTTGCATATCTCTTAAACTTCTCGTAAAGCAACTCTATGATGTTACCAATCTAGCTAGCAGCATCGATTGCTTCCTATAGTTACAAGTTGGTCGCTCTGTCAGAGGCTTACGACCCAGTACTTGAGTTACACTGCAGCGGCCCAGGGTACACATGAATGATTATGCCATGTTCTACAAAGGCTGTCACCAATTAACCATCAGCTTGTTAGATGCAGGGTAGCGGTCGCAAGCCGACGCAGCAAATCTGGCTCGCAATTTGTGTTTACTTCACACGGCTCACCTTGATTACATAAATCATAAACTATTATTCTCAAAGCACATCTTAATGTAGCTGTGCTGCTAAGTCACATAGGCAAAGCGATAATCTAGCGTAAGCAGAACATCCAAGCACAGGGAGGCCCCGGCAAATGTGCCCGCCTCTAGCGCGCAATGCTTTGGCTGATTACGTTGTGAAAACTTATTGAAGTACAGGATGAATAAGGGAGAGGATGAGTATTAGGGAGAGAACCTTGGGCCCGTTCCAAATGCGGTGGCTGGTATCTTTGGAGAAGACCGGGACCAACAAAGTGATACCACATATCAGCAAGGCAATGAAATTATAAGAAAACAGGGTAAGTTATCCACTAATGACGAAACATCATAGTTTGCCCGGTTAGCTTTTTTTTCACGCTGTGCCATCGTGTGTTACTGCGACTGAGCCGCCCATGGCCAATGGTTATTTACAAATCTTCTGTATCGGGTGTATTGTGTATCCCAGATCCACTCACTAGCAACTCCTGCGTTCTGAGACCCCTCCATTTCGTTGTCGTTATTACCATCACTATCGTGATTGTCCCCGTGATTATTCTCCTGCTGGGATTGCTGCAAAGGGTAATAGTCACCATTTAAGGCGAGATAGTGCCCAGGACGAGGATAAATACGACCATCCGAGGCACGACAAGCACTAGAGTGAACCGAGGATTCGCTTTGCTGAGTCTGCGGGATGCCCTATATGTTTCATAGTGGTATAAGTTTGCGTTGCATAAAAAACCCAAACTTACTTGTAGAATAGCTTGCTGCTGCTGTTTTGGCCAGAGCTTAGTTTTCTCAAGCCATAACTCGGCCATCTTGTCCTTGTTAACGAAACTAACTACCTCACCTTTTGGCGGTGTTATTACTTGAGCATCTGAACCTTCATAGAAAGCAGGTTCCAGTGTGTAGCCAATGGCATCGAGGTAGGTTTGGACTTGGTTGACGATGGTCTCTACAGGGCCCTGCAGCTGAATCTCTTCCACGGCTGAAGATACCCCAAGCTGTACTAGATAGAGGAAAACGATTCGCGTGTTCGTCTATTGTTTCTCATGGTGGTCGCGGCTGACTTGGTGTAACGCTGGACTACCACCCCACTCCGGTATTCTCGATCCCATGGCTCCAATCGACACAGCCGACGTAACCGACATCCTCTCACACCTACTTCAACCTGACCAACCAGAATTGGCGTGTAAATCTATTCGTAATGACGATGAGGAAAAGCTTCGCGAAACCAGCCTTAATCTTCAAGACTTGACAACAATAAGCCCGAAGCGAGAAGCCGTCAGTCAAGGAAAGGCGGGATTCCTGAAGCTACTTCTAGAGGTAGATAACACTATAACAGAGGATCTTGTAGCTATTGCTTGTTAGCAAAGAGATAAGGAGTGTCTCCGCACGCTCCTCGACTTCGGCTGGGATATCAACAGGCCTATACGGTCGACTGCTTCTCTTCTTTGGTTAGTTTAAATACTTTGCGCTTACCTCGTGACTTAATCTATTAAAGCCTTGCATTGTATAGCAATAAATTTACACAATAGTTAATTGATAACGGTGCGGATGTAAACCCCAGGTCAGTCCTTAACAAGCCGCCGCTCGCTGTAGCGATTGCTAGTGGCAGTATACATGTGGTATACCTTCTGCTCTTGCTAGGTACAGACATTATGCATAGTAATCTGTTACATTGTGTAGTAGAAAGAGACAAGCAGTCTGAAGGTGCAGAACTCGTCGAAATTCTAGTAAGAAAAGGAGCAGCTGTGAACGCTTATCGTTATGACAGTAAGGCTGCACGTCTCTTGCGAAGTATTTCTAAGCTTTATACAACTCTCCAGGTTCCCTTGCTTCAGGAAGAATGTACCTGTTGCACGACTTCTTCGACACGGCACGGATCCTATCATCCCCACAGTATGTCTCTGGAATCAGGTCAGCTAGCACTACCCACCGCGCTAGAAATTGCACGTTTACGAAATCATAGAGAACTCCTCGATCTGATGCCTTTGGGCAATGTACTAAAAGCGTCCCCAAGCTTGACCACATTTCGAATCAGTATTAATTCAGTCCTAGTGGTTGTTCTGTATACTCGTCATGTTGCTCTAAAGTAGACAAATTCCACCTCAACTCCAACGGAGTAGCTCCACTTTTGTAAGCACACTTATGCCGTGGCTTGAGCGGCGAAATTCATGATCGCAAGACATCCGCCCTCTGGCTGGCACTACTGGTTCTCCAAGAACGCATGTAATGAATCGGAAATAAGCCTAGAGTGGTCCTGACACACTCAGCCGCATGGCCAATCTACAGCACGACTAAGGCCGACGGGATGATGCGGCAAAGCCGTTTTGAAAGCAATAGAGACATGCGAATCGAAGTGGGCCGACGTTCCAATAGCCTGCGAGCATGTTTGTGACCTAACCATAGAACCTCGCTGTCCTCGCGCTACCCTGCCTATCCTCAATCCCTTTAACCCGCTAAAACACACGTATTCCCCCCGTTCCCCAGAAGATGAAGCGCATCCAATATCAGAGTCCTCGCGATAGGATGATGAGTCGCATATCGGTGCAGATATTGGTACGCTGCAGCTGTGTGGACAAAAGCCCGCTACAAGACCTTGTTCAGACACTTGGTAAGATTGCCCAGTTCGGGATTGGTTCCAACGTCGGACCATGATGGTGAATTGAATAGTGGCAGGAATTGTCGAAAAAGAGCTAGTCGGAAAGGATAAGGTCTTGGCCAGATTAGACGCCTTGACCGACGTCCCACACAAGGACTTAGATGTTGGAATCAATCATGAATCGTAGACGCCGCGACGAGGCTGACGTGTGTGGACCGCAGGTTCAATCGCTATTACTGTGCTCCACTTTGAGATGTCAAAGGCAACACTTGCATTCATGTTGACACGTATTGCGGTTTCTAATATTCTGCCACTACAGACCGTAGAAAATCAGCGCCGGTGCTTGGAAGGAAAACGCCCTAATGATTTCACACCTGCAATGCATATCCTTCCTATTCATTCTCGTGAAGACCGTAACGACCCCTATGATGGTCTCGAAATACATAGTATAAAGTCCAAGCTCCCATTAACCTCAGCTCTGTAACTTAGGAAAGGTGGAAAGCGCCTTGACCTTCCTTGATCGCAACGCTCAACTTTCCGCGCAGAATGTCTACGGTGCTGTAATCGGGCATCTTGAGGTAGTTGACGCATGTCATGACCGATGGCAGATAATCGTCAGATGTGTATGGTGGCTCACTAGGTTTGCATACGACAGTGAACATGGGCGTGAGATTCTTGAAGCCTGATCTGTATGTTAGCTTCTAACTGGGCAGTCTGAAAAGGATACAACGTACCACCAATGGGTAGCTTCGGGCTGCCGGTGATGAACTGCAAGAAGTCCCTCCGCTGTTGATCCGTAAACTCGCTCATCGTTTGGAGAAGATTGCGCACACTCTTGCTGTCGAGGTTGTAGCCGTGATCTGCCTTGATCGAATCCATGAGAGCTGTGGCCATATTAGCATAGCATATAAAATTCGTCCAGGGGCGATACGTACTCTCGAGCGACCAGTCCTCGTCATTTCTACCGAACAGCATCACCAACTCGTCGGGTGTAAAGGCCTTCAGAGCAGAGTAGGGGAAGACTTCAGTAAAGCCAGCCCGGAATGCATCCACTTGTCTCTGAACTCCAGAGCCAAGAGTGAGCTCGAGAACCTTGTCGACATAGGTGTCCACGTTGTGAATCGTGACAGACTTGTCGGAACCTTTGTCTGTAAGTTCAATCGTGCTGTAGCCGGGAAGTGTGAAGTCCAAAGCAAGGTCCTCTACACGTGAATCCTGGATGACAATGTCTCGGAGTGCCGCGTCTTTCTGTGCGGAGGTCAAAGTGCTGTCAGCGTCGACCTGCTTCTTGGCGTCTGCAAACTGCTTGAGAAGGTTCAGCGACTTCGCAAGACCATCATCGACTGATTTGATGGCACCGAGGGAGGGGATGACTGTAGAGTCACCATCACCGATGCGGAAGAACGTGGGGTTGAATGAGACGTCGATGATACGCGAGTCCATCATCGACCGAGCGACAAATTTGCCGAGAGTCTTGAACAGCTCCAGTCTGCGCTCACCGTTGACAGAAGCGGCCTCCTCAGGGCTCATTGGTGCAGGGAAGAGTCCACGCTTGCCAAAGGCATACTCGCCGTCGTCAGTAGACTCGTTCTCGCGCCATAGCTTGAGTCTCTTCTTGGAAAACTCCCGGGATACAGTAGAGTAGAACTCAAGGGTTGGACCTAGTCCGGTGCCCACCTCCTCGAAGTACTCGACCTCTAGAAGGCTTGTCGAGTGGCCGTACAGCTGCATCACCTTCATTGCCGACTCCAGTATCCGTGAGCGTGAGATGCGCACTTTTTGACGTTGAAGGCGACCCAGGAATGGGCGCTCGTCACGGTGACGATCACGTCGCGAGTCGCTGCTGGGCTGAGAGTTCTGCCAGCGCGTCATTGAGCGGGAATAGCCGAACGAGGTTGACTGAACGAATAGATGCCTTGTCTCGAAGGGGAACAAGAATGGATAGAAGCGGGCCAGGTCTTCGCTCCAGGTGGGCAAACAGTTGCTAGCGACGATCAGGGGCTCCTCTAGCTGGCGGTTGAGCTTTGCCGTCAGCTTCGTGTTGACAAACTGAGAAGGTGGTTCCGCGTTGCACCTGATCGGCTCGTGGTCATCGTTCAAGATATCATCAAGATGGGCGTTCAGGCCGTGAAGTATGCTGAGAAGACGCAGGATGCTTGATGTCACTGGGTGTTGGTTCAGCGAGGCTGGCATGCCAGACGCCTCGGACGCTGACTCGGGTGGAGGTGTCAGGGAGCTCGCCTCAGTTGGAGGAGGACCTTGCACACGCTTAAACTTGATGGTATGAACGGCGTTCCACACCGTCCGGTGAGCAATCTCTGGTGGCTGCGACTGGCTAAAATGTACAGCACGGTATATTGTCGTGTCATTCGAGATGGGCTGGTCGTTTACGCTGAATTCAATGTGCCAGTCTTGTGGTGTCGACTGCACTGCAGCAGCATATGACAAGGCACTTGCAGCACTGCCAAGACTACGTTGCAAAGCAGAATCTTGCAATAAAGCCGACAAGCGAGATGACGGCGTACGGGCCTCAGAAGGAGACTTTGCGATTGGCGTGCCTTGAACTGGTGTCGCGATCCGAGTGCCATCCTCCTTGCGGGCGGTAGTTTTTCCGGTAGGCGCAACTTCCACGCTTACAGCTGACGGATCGGGTCCGTCATCGTCGAGCTCGTCCTCTAGATCGTCGACGATAGCATTCAACGCACTACTGTCATCTATAGACTCTTGATCTGACAGTTGCTCTTCATCGGCGCACTCAACTTGATCCTGACTGTGGTTGGAGCGTGGCATGGCTGGCGGTGGCGGAGGCGGCGGCGGCAATGGATTCTGCTGGCGCCTATTTGAGCGGCGAGTCTTATCCCGCGTACCTGAGCTGGGCCCTGCTTGTGAAGGGTCGTCTGAGCTAGGTTTCGATTTTGGCACCTTCTTGGAGTGGCGCGCGGAAGTGTCGCTCGGCGTGTGCGGTGGAGGTGGTGCATGACCTTCGGCAAGCGCTTGCGCGTACGCTGCAAACTGCTCTCGCGTACGGGAGCCTCGTGGGCGCTCCGATGCACTAATACGAGGACGCAAGTAGTCGTCTAAGGCTTTGAACATGGCGATGGCATGGATTGAGACCATGATGTTGCGATACGATTTGGGAATACAAGAATCGTCGTCCGCCACAAGCTTTAACCGGAGTTGTTTGGCAAGCATGGAAGTGGCACCACCTCGACCATCGTGCTGGTGGACGGTGAAAACCTCGAAATGCTCCGATCGGCTGAGAAGGTCCTGTAGCTTATTGACGAGCACACTAAACGGCGTTGCAGGAGATGCGCTGCTTGCGGTCTTGACCTTTGTAGAGCTGTTGCGTCCCATAAAGACCTCAAGAAATATGGAGCGATGGTCAACAGCGCGCGGGGGCGCGACGAAGGAGAAAACTTCCAGGAGCACGTCGACGATCTTCGAGGACTTTAACTCGTAACTTGTTATGCTCTCCAGTGCGTCACCCTCAAAGTACGTTGCAAGTCGTGTGAACAGATCCGTGCATGTCTTCTGCGAACCCTGCTGCACGCATTCACGAATATCCTTGGCAAGCGACTTGAGGTCGTCTAGAACCGCGGAAGCCTTGTCTCGGATAGGCTTGTCGCTGTCTTTCTCGTGAACCTCGATGAATTTCTTGGCTCGAAGTGTAATAACATCTTCGACGTTGTGCACTGATGGAGGTTCTGGTCGACCAGAGGATGAGGACGAGTCAGAGTTATCGTCGTCATCCTCATCATCTTCATCGTCGTCGTCCCGCACGTCCTTGTTTGCATCCAGGATTTCTTCCTGATCATCGCCATCCTCCTCCTCGTCCTCCGACCGCGTTTCTGCCTCGATGTCGTGAACTGACTCCTGCTCCATGTCTAAATCGTCTGAAGAACTTGGACTCGTGGCAGACTCTCCAGCATCCTCCACCTCTAGGGCCGGTTTCGGCCCCTTGGTATGCATTTCTGAAGCTTTGGACGGGCGATCTGCTAATTGCGCTATTTCAGAAATGACACCTTCACGGTAGAACTGATATCGATAGATCTTTTCCAGACGCTTGAGCAGCAGTTCGGCTGCCTGCAGGGCGTATGTGACCAAGCTTGGATGATCCTGTTGCGAGAAGATTGAAGCTAGATATGACGCGTATGGCACCGAGCGAAGAGCTTCTTCTAAGATGTCTGTATCAAGATTGGACAACATCTTCAGCTGTGCTGACAGAACCTTCTCTCGCACGCCAAGATTAACGGTACTCGAGTACGCATCAGTTAGGGTCGGAAGTAGAATAACTGCGAAGCGCTTTACTTCTTGCTTGCAACCTTGAAAAAGCTCGACGCGCTTCTCGTTGGCCGTTTGCTTGTTCTTTGCAGAGAGAGGCTGGGGTTCGTTACCAGGGTAGCCAGCATCGAGAAGATCATCAAGGTACAGTAATCCGTCCTTGGGGACATCTGGAAGCAATTCACAGATTACGTTGAGCGTCTCGTACACCTGGTCCTTTGGGCGGTGAATCAGTGCTTGCATGATCACCACAGAGTCAATCTTGGCAGCCACATCTTCCGTGCCGGTCGGTGCCGAGACACCGGTAAGGATCTGGTAAAGGGTATCCACCACGTTCATCTTTAGGAGTTCGGCAGATAGTGTCGGGCTAGCTTTGGCGGTGTATGCGAGCACCTGAAGGAACATGGTGTGAATGTGTGGGCCGATCAAGTTGGTGGTGCCTGGTAGTAATAATCGCAGGATGGCCTTGAGCAAGCCAGTGCTGGCAAGCTCTTCGAGCTTGCTTTCCTGATGCCGAAAACTCTGCACAATTCGGGAAACACAGATACAGCCTTGCTCCACGACCTTTTGGTCATTATTGTTGTTCAGGATGTTTTCGAGGACGGGCATGACGTCGCGAACGGTGGGAAAAGAATCCTCGGGAATGTTACGACAGCAGTTGGCAGCAGTCGTGACGGCTGTACGCTGGGTGCTCGTTGCAAAAAAGTCGAGATAGGTCAAGCATGCCGTCAAACCACCTTCGCGAACGATCGAGGAGGGAAACTCGACCGAAATCTTCTCCAGTGTGCTCAGGCATTGTTCGGCAAGATCAATGAAGCCAATCTCGAGCAATTTGGAGCACAAGACGGGCACGGCACCACCATAGACGACGTTGGCGGTCGCGGCTGGAAGAGCCTCCATCAAGTTGGCCAGACATCGACAAGCGAGGAGCATAACCTCTGGGTTCTCCTCCCCTGTGAATTCATTTGGCTGCATGAGCTTGACCAGTTCCTTGATGTATGCGTCCGGCGAGAAGTGGCCTGCCAGGTTGTCCTCGGTCGAAATGAGCAAGACCTCGGACAGCTCTTGGAGAGCAATCAGCTGCATCGACATGTCGGGTGACTTGAGTTGCTCCAATATTCCTCGCAGACGCTGTGTGGTGCCTGCCATCATACCAGTCAGCTGCCGCAGGGCCGCGAGACTGTGCGGGTTACGGCTGAGGAAGCCAGATGAGAAAGGGTCGTCATCATCGTCGTCGTCTTCCTCGTCGTAGCGATCGCCGGGATGCTCGCCGTTTTCGTCATCGCTCGTGTGCTCCTCGCCTAGAGGTCGTGCCTCATCTGCGGGCTTGTCCTCGGTTGCATCTGCCATGGTCGTGTCTTTGTCCGCCTTGGCTGACTTTGGTGAATTGCGCCGCGATGTGGAAGGAGCGTCTGGGTCGTTCTCGTTGTTCGGGATCTTGGGTGGCCGCCGCGAGCTGTCGCCGCCATTCTTACGGGAGCTCTTGCGCAGTGTCGAGGACGGCTGTGGTGTGCTCATCTGCTCATCTGCTGGCTCGGGCGGTTTACTAGAAGCTGTCAGTCTCGCACCGGCCGGGTCGGTGGTTTGAACAAACTCGGCTGGAGACATTGCGGCTTTGCCTTTGGCCTTCTGGGAGCGAGGCGGGCCGTCTTGGGGCTCGACTTTGGTACGCTTAGCACGGGCGCCGCGAGCAGAAGCGTGCTCTGTTCTTTCCGTCGGCTGCTCTGGGCTGGAGGCGGGCGGAGCGGTCTTCCTCTTGCGGGTCGAGGGAGGCGCTGCGTGGGAGGACGCAGGCGGAGGTGGAGGCGGTGGGTTGGGGGCGCTGTCGTTGTTGGAGCCTGTTGATCGCCTCGCGGCGGAGCGAGTCACTCTGGACGACATGAGATTGTGGTTCTGACTATGCGCTTGACAAATCCAAATCGACAATCGAAGGCGTGGTCAGACTGTGGCCCCGTGGGGGGGTGTCGCAGCGCTGCACGGGAGAAAGTAGAGTGAGAAGGAGTTGAGAGAGGCAGCCGGCTGGAGCGGGCGTGGCGGCAGAGCCTTGACAGGGCGAAGATGAATAAGCGGGGGGGAGCGTACCTGCTGTCGCGGTCGAGGTTGGAGCTTTCACGAGATGCCATCAAGGCCGCGCATCGTGAGGTGATCAGAAAGAGGAGCTGAGGGCCGACGTGGAGGTTTGCTGTCGGAGCAGGCAAATGAGTGTGCTTTACTGCCAAGTGCTGGTGTGGATGAAGAATGATGATGTTGTCGCCGTGAAATGGACGGGGACGGGTGATGGGAGCTCGGAAAGTGGGACGTGCCTTCTCCTTCGTATCGATAGGTCCACGGATCACGTGCCCACACGCCTGCAGGCCAATGCAGCCTCCACACTGAATGCGACGACTTGTTCAGCTAGATGGTTCAAGCAGCGGCGAACTCGGCAACGAAGACGTCTAGTATTCCTGGCAGATGGCGCTGCAGCCTCCCAGCCAGACGGCGTGCGTCGGCTTGCAGCAAGCGATTGCGTGCAGCTGCTCCGTACGGAGGACTCGGTATGGAGCAAGAGGAGCGACATCGGGTTTAAAACACGGAGATATCTGGAAAAAAGGCACTCTAGCCTGGTACGTACCGAGCGTGAAACGGCGTTGATAAAGCGTCTCCCGCCTCCCCCCACCTGCCGTACTGTCTCCTCGCCGTGCCCCCTTTTCCCTCACATACAAAGGCCAACGCGGCCAGGTTCTGCTCAGCCCGCCGCAAACAAGTATCCGCGGCAGACTCCGCTCCTCGCCTACCCCGCGTCATAGCGCTCACCACGGCCGCCTAGTTGACGGCTTTCTTTCCGACCGACCGTGAGCTTCCCCCTACACGACTCCCCTGCGCCGCCCATTGACTTGGCCCCGCAGCTCGATTGTGGCTGTCCCTCGTTCGCCGCGCTCGCAACCTGCTAGACCACCCCCACCCCCACGCCGCGGCCATGACCACGATAAACAACCGCGACATCCTCAACGACGCCGGCCTCAACGGCACCGACAATATGACGCTGCAAAACTACACATTCCCTGCACAAAGGCTGAAGAAGAGCCTTTCCAATCCTGCCAAGAAGCCCCTCGTCCTGGTGTCTTGCGGTTCCTTCTCGCCGCCCACCAACCTCCACCTACGCATGTTTGAAGAAGCAGCCGACTACTGCGAATTTGAGACCGACTTGGAAGTAGTTGGCGGGTTCTTCAGCCCGGTCGGCGATGCATACAAGAAGGCTGGCCTAGCCTCGGCACAGGACCGGATCAACATGACGCGCATAGCTGTCGAGGACAGCTCGACTTGGATCGGCGTTGATCCGTGGGAGCCGCTACACAAGGAGTACCTGCCAACAGTTAAAGTGCTGGATCACTTCGACCACGAACTGAACGAAGTCATGGGCGGGATCGAAGATGCAGACGGCAAGAAGCAGCGCATTCACGTTGCGCTTCTTGCTGGTGCCGACTTGATCCAGACGATGAGCACACCAGGGCTGTGGGCCGCTGAGGATCTCAACCGCATCTTGGGCCACTACGGTGCCTTTATCCTCGAGCGCAGCGGCACAGATATTGGTACGTTGACCACGGCACTTTCTGTGCACAATCCTAACATCAGACAGATGATGCGCTCGTCAGTCTCCAGCAGTTCAGAGATCACATCCGCGTGATCCCGCAGCTGATCCAGAATGATGTCTCCTCCACCAAGATCCGCCTCTTCCGGAAGCGGGGCAAGAGTATTCGTTACTACATCCCGGACAAGGTTGTCGACTACATCTACGAGCACCGTCTCTACAGCGACGACGAGAAGAAGCAGGCCGACAAGGGCAAAGAGCCCGCTTCCACGGATGCTGCTGGCTCATCGCTCGCTGTTCCCACTTCATGAGGGGCCACGGGTCTGAGAATGATTTACCGAGTCCTTCGTGCAGCATTGCATGGGCAAGTCGCATCGCGCGTTGCAAATTCACCCCCGGCGATTCCACTACTTGCGCTTACATCATGGAATGGATCTGAGGGGCTCGATCAGGAAAAAGAAGCCGTAATGATTACACGGTCACTATCACCCCGCAAGGGTTAGACAGGCACGGGTCCGCCTTCACGGCGTGGTTGTTTTCTGCATTTATTCAGCATCCTTGGCAGTGACACCACACAGACACCAGTGCTTCTTTTTATGCGTCGAGAAATGAAGATGGTACGCACCACGTTGCGCGCCTCTCCAACGTTGCGAGAAGCAACTGCACGAGCTCTGATGTCATGCATTGGGGCGACACGAGCGACGGGTGGCTTTTGCCGACCGCAGCTACCACGTGTGCAAGGCCTTTTCAGCACGTGGAGATTCAATGTGCACATTCTAGACACTGAAAAGCCCTGATTTCTGACAATAGCATTCTCTCGACGTGCATGGCTCTATCGGACTTGCTGCATCCTTGACCATTGTGTTAGACTTTGACGACAGGACCATTCGATGAATCCTTCATCCATGCGCATAACATGCGTGTGCCGTCATACTACCGTAGCGCCATGAATCCAAGATGCGCGGCACCGCCCAGCGCTCGGCCACTTCAGAGATCAACACTGTCACCATAGCAACAACACCACGAGCGAAGCCTCCCGCCTCGTATTATTAGCAACTATACATATTCGCAGCCGAATTTGCATCTCGGGCAGCGCATTTGTTTGACTATATTCGTGTACATTATTTTGTCTTCAACGTTCCCCACCCCGCATTCCTACCTACTACCGATACGTCTCCGCATTCCTCGGTGTCGCTGGATATAGATGCCCACCGACTCGGAGCGCGACCCGGCGCGGCGGCAACCGCATGGCGAGGAACGAAGGCGCAGAAGAGAGTCGCGCGGTGATGTAGATGCTGAAAGACGACGCCGAAGGGACTCGCGCGGCGATGCAGATCCTGAACGACGGCGACGCAGAGACTCGCGCAGCGAACACACCCCTTACGACCCCGACGGCAGACGGAGAAAAGGGCACCGCGCAACCGACTCGTCGGGCGACCTGCTACCGCGGCCACCACGACAGTCACGACACCAGAGCGATTCTGAGCAGCCGAGTCCGAGTCCGCGCAAGGTGCGCTCCTCGCGGCGCAATTCTACGACAGACGGCAGCGGCAGCAGAAATCGGGGCTCGGCGCAATTGAGCCTCGATGCGCTTGCGAAGCTGGACAAGGTCAATGCCAAGAAGGCTGGCGGATGGCGGCAGTACGACTACGACGATGACTATCTGCGCGAGGTGCGGAAGAAGGAAAAGGACCTCGAGAAGGACCGGGTGAGGCATGAGCGCGCAGAGAGGAAAAGGGAAAAGACAGAGGAGGAGGACAGGCGGCGCGCAACGAGCGATGCCGCCGCGCTCGAAGAGAAGGCGAAACGGAGACGGGAGGAGAGGCGAAAGGCACGAGAGAGCCAACAGCCGCTCGTAGACCCCGTGCCTGACAAGAAGAGAAGCTCGCATCACGAACCCAAGTATGCCCCGTCCGAGCCCGACGAGAAGAACGAGCGCAGACGGCGCGAAAAGCACCACAGGACAGAGCAAAAGAAGCGGCGCGTCGTCAGCGGGCCACTGGCCGAAGAAGGTGCCATTGACGACGACGAGTACCAGTATATGATGGAGAAGAGAGGCGGAGGTGGCAGGCCACCGACAGTCTACTCTGAAGAGGAGCTTAGGAAGAAGAAGAAGTGGAAAAAGATCATCATCGCCGTTGTTTCGTTCCTCATCCTTCTGGCCATCATCGTTCCGGTCGCAGTCATGATGTCGAACAAGACCAGCAACAAAGATAGCTCGTCGGCTAATGCTGCAGCTGGTGCCACTCCCAAGACCAGCAACCTAGACGGCCACGATCGGAACAGTGTGCCCACGGAGGATCGGGGTACCATTTACGACCCATGGGCGTGGTTCGACACGATCGACTTCAATGTAACCTACACAAAGGAGCAAGTTGGTGGACTACCCATCATCGGCCTCAATTCCTCCTGGAACGACGACGTCCAAGCAAATCCCAGCGTTCCCAACCTGATGGAAAAGTTCCAGTACGGGAAAATGCCAGTCCGTGGTGTGAACGTTGGTGGGTGGCTGAACATCGAACCATTTATCACACCCTCGTTCTTCGAAAACTATGGCTCAAAGGACAGCATTGTGGACGAATGGACCCTCATGTCCAAACTTGGCCCGGCAAAGGCAAAGGACACTGTGGAGAAGCACTACTCAGCATTCATCACAAAAAAGACCTTCTCAGACATTCGCGCCGCCGGCATGGACCACGTCCGCTTCCCCTTTGGCTACTGGATGGTACAGACCTACGATGGCGACCCATACATTCCCCAGGTTTCATGGCGCTACCTACTCCGCGGCATCGAATACTGTCGCCAAAACGGTCTCCGCGTCAACCTCGATCTCCATGGCGCTCCCGGCAGCCAGAACGGGTGGAACCACTCTGGTCGCCAGGGCGTCATAGGCTGGCTCAATGGCACTGACGGCGACCTCAACGCCCAACGCACGCTGGACATCCACCATAAACTCTCCGTCTTCTTCGCACAACCCCGCTACAAAAATCTCGTTACCATGTACGGCCTGGTCAACGAGCCGCGCAACGTCGAACTCGACACCGAAAAAGTGGTCGCTTGGACGCAAAAAGCCATCGATCAAATCCGCGCCGACAACATCTCCGCCATCATCGTCTTCGGCGACGGCTTCATGGGCCTGGACAAATGGCAAGGCAAGCTGCAAAACAACGACGACCTGCTCCTAGACGTGCATCAGTACGTCATCTTCAACACCGACCAACTCTCGCTCAAACACCGCGATAAACTCAACTTTGCGTGCAAAGCCTGGACCGTCCAGTCCAAACGCAGCATGGATCGCACCACGGGCTTCGGCCCCACAATGTGCGGCGAATGGTCCCAAGCAGACACAGACTGCACGCAGTACATCAACAACGTCGCCACAGGTACACGCTGGGAAGGCACATTCAACACGGGCAACCCCAAATCCTCGGTCCTTGTCCCGCAATGCCCCCTCAAAACCTCGGCGTGTTCATGCACAAAGGCCAACGAAGACCCGTCCAACTACAGTCCCGAGTACAGGAAGTGGCTGTATCAGTTCGCCATTGCGCAAATGGATAGCTTCGAGGCCGGCTGGGGGTGGTTCTATTGGACGTGGGAGACGGAGAAGGCGACGCAGTGGAGCTATAGGCGGGGACTCGAGGCGGGCATTCTCCCCAAGAAGGCGTATGAGAGGGATTGGACTTGTCCGGATGGGAATGAGTATGATAGTTTTGGTGGGCTGGAGGAGTATTATTAAGTGCCGAGGGATGTACATGGCGTGATGTTGCGTGGCATAGCATGGCGTTTTCAGTTTAGACTTGTTTTTATTTGGGCTTCGAGTTTTGCAGTTGAGTTTTGCATTTTGCCTGTTTGCCTGATGCGGTGGCGGTCGTACACTCGGTGAAGAAGAATAATGGTTGCAAACGAACCCGAGCAACTCCAATGCAAACAATCATCAAAGCCGCGCAACGCCTCGCAATTCAAACGTCGTTATCTATGGGGTAGCCTGCTGGGTTTTAACATCAAGCTGAGCTCTTAACGCAATCGCACTGCGCTTTTCAAGAGCTCGTCGTGTTGATGTTGAGCGTGTCGTGCTAACATTCCAATTAGGCAAGACTCCAGGCGACAAATCTGTCATGTACTGCGCTGCAATTGCCTGGGAATCTGAAGCGGAGGTCATTTCAAGAGACTACCTCGCATAATAGGTATGCAAATGGCCGAAAGTTACACGACAGTGCCGCAGCCACATCTACCTAGTCTTCACCCCGCACGATCTGAACTTCAGCCTAGTTGCCTCCGCCTAGCGACACTTTTGCACACGACGCCTGATGGTTCAAACTACTCCTTGTCGAATATGCTGACTTGCTCTGCGGCGTCCGGAGTGATTTGCGCTGAGAATATCGCGCTGCTCCATCTCCTCCACTCAGTTCCTGATCAGCCTTCGCGAAACGAAGTCGGCTACCAGCCTCATCTTCGCAACAAAGAGTACTCCTTGTCTTTTTATCAAGAGCGAGCTCTAGCTAGCATACTGGCATTCCTCTCTAACACGAAGAATGATACAAATCACATACCAGCGCTCTGCGTTGAAGAGAACCCCGCGTCGGACTCACTGCATGTCGTACTGGCAGTGAACAAGACGAAGTGGGAAGATGGAAATGAGGTCCTTCAAGATTTGAGGCAGAGACTCGAGAGGATCTTCTTCATCTTGTCGGAGGTCTCAGGTGCGTCGGACGAGCTCTTTCACATCTGCCGCTAATAACCGTCATAAGAAAGACACAGCAGCCGGGCAACAGAATACGACGTATTCATAGCTATTGTCTCCATATGTTCCGATCGCATTCTAGGCCGCCTGAGATTCGTGCGTACGAAATGGGGCGCCCTGAAACAGCCCCTCGCAGTCGTTCTGCGTAACGCCATCAATGCCCTTGAACAAGTTCCAGAGCCCATGTCACGCAATCTGCCTGTTCAATTGTTCAATGAAAGAGCCAGCGAACTCATTGTGTTAGCCGAATCGTGGGCTAAGCATCAGAAACCGGAGGAGTTGAGCGGTTTGGTAGAAGGCATCTACCACCTGAAGCAAGTCGGAGATGTTGAGACACTGATGGACTTGATACCAAACCGTGAAATGGACCCGAGTTCAAGGCAAAACCTGGTCAATATCATCAGCAAAGTATCCAGGTATCGAGAGGCTGCACGGTTTTTATACCGTACCGCCAGAAGAACTCCCTTGCTGCGGCGAATAAAGGTCGTACGCGTCGATTTACCCAAAGAGTTGTTTGATCGAGTTTCGAGCAAGCAGATTGCTCCACAGCTCGCGTCTACAGTGGAGAGAATCAGTGCAAAGTTTCAGCGAACAGACGTGGGCAATCTCTGTCGCCTTTTGAACCAGAACACGGGTAGTGCACAGCTAAACGACCAGTTCGCCACTCAAACCAGGAAAACATTGCGAGAGGCAAAGATTCATGCCGAGATCCAACTTGTCTTTCACTACGAACTAAACGCCTCGAAACTACCGCCACGAGTCGTCTGTTCCAGCAAAGATGCATGCTACCTCTGTAACACCTTCCTCAAAATGCACGGTAAAATGCATACGCCTCGACATCATGGCCGGTTGTATCCTGGATGGAGACTACCCCTGGTGCCCAAGTTGAACCATCTCGACGTGAGATTTAATTCAGTACTCGAACACCGAATCCAAGATAGTCTGGAATTACTGCGGTCCACACAAAACTCGACTATCTACCCAGATCCAAATGAAAGTACATTGCTCACCCTACCCACATCCACATCGACACTACGCACTTCCCTTGCAGCGCAAATAATCAACCAGCACAAACAATCCGCAAACAACATCCTACTCAACACCACACCCCAGCCAAACAAACACCCCCCCTCGCCCCAAGACCGCGAAGATCTCTCCCCCCTCCCCACTTCAAAACATACTACCGTAGCTGAACCACCCTCACTCAACCCATCTCCACGAACTACCACACCCAATACCACAACCCTAGTCCAAAGCGTGCCGCACGTCATCAGCACCACGCGCGATCCCCAGCTCCACACCGCAGGCGCCCTGGAAGTCTACATCGAGTACCCAGCCGCCACACGGCGCGATCGCTACCGGCCCGACGTCACGGACACGATCGAATGGCTGTGCGCGCAAGATGCCAAGACGACACTGCATCGCCACGCAAGTGCGATTGTAGACGTCGAGGCGCAGGCATTGCACGAGTCGCTCGAGATGGAGTGTCGGGACGACTTGGTTCTCATGGCGCGGGGGGTATTTGTACGAATGGCACGGCGTCGTGGATGAGGGAAGGAAGTGTGGGAGACGATTGGAGTGGGAAAGGCAGGGAGGTGCGTGGGAACAGGTACCATGAATTTTTTAAACGCCATTGCAGTACATAGCGAGTGTCTGTTGTAATTCCTTATCCTCCAAATTCTTCCTTCGATCCAGTACATATGTGTGTCTTTTTCGGATTTTATTTCTCTGCTGCATCTGCCACATTATCCAGCCATACAAAATGCTTCGGACGTTGAGCCGATTCCTAATCTGTAAAATGCACTGCTCTTTCTCTCTGGTGATAGGTCTGTTGCTCGATTGTACGCTTCTAGTCCTCCTCTTGGGAATCAGCCAGCGCGCTGTCCGCATTGCCTGTAGACGCGGTGCTTGCAGTCGCTGCGCCAGCGTTTTCGGCAGCTGGATGTATGTTAGTTGTCATATTGCGATAAATAAATGGGGGGATGAAGACGTACGAGCACCAGCGGGCTGAGCGTTGCCGTTCTGAGCTCCCGCCTGAGCCTGTTGGCCGGCGGGTTGAGCGTTGCCGTTCTGAGCTCCCACCTGGGCCTGTTGACCGGCGGGTTGAGCGTTGCCATTCTGAGCTCCCGCCTGAGCCTGTTGGTCGGCGGGTTGAGCCTGTTGGTCGGCGGGTTGAGCCTGTTGGCCGGCGGGTTGAGCGTTGCCGTTCTGAGCTCCCGCCTGAGCCTGTTGGCCGGCGGGTTGAGCGTTGCCATTCTGAGCTCCCGCCTGGGCCTGTTGGCCGGCGGGTTGAGCGTTGCCGTTCTGAGCTCCCGCCTGGGCCTGTTGACCGGCGGGTTGAGCGTTGCCATTCTGAGCTCCCGCCTGGGCCTGTTGGCCGGCGGGTTGAGCGTTGCCGTTCTGAGCTCCCACCTGGGCCTGTTGACCGGCGGGTTGAGCGTTGCCATTCTGAGCTCCCGCCTGAGCCTGTTGGCCGGCGGGTTGAGTCTGTTGGCCGGCGGGTTGAGCGTTGCCGTTCTGAGCTCCCGCCTGAGCCTGTTGGCCGGCGGGTTGAGCGTTGCCGTTCTGAGCTCCCGCCTGGGCCTGTTGACCCTGCACTCCATTTCCTCCAGCCTGTTGCTGACCAGTCAACTGAGCATTTCCACCTGCAGCTTGACCGGCTGCTGCTTCAGTGGCGTTGGCTGCAAGGGCACCTGCACCCTGGAAGTGTATGTTAGCATAAGTAGTTTTTGTGGCTAGAATCAAGCGAAACTTACAAGAGTTCCAGCACCCTGACCAGCGATTCCAGCACCTTGACCAGCGATTCCAGCACCTTGGTTAGCGATATCAACCCCTTGACCAGCGATTCCTTGAGCACCCTGGACATCAATGTTAGCAACAATATTGGTGGCCAGAATCGAGCGGAACTTACAGCCTTCGCAGCTCCAGCGGCCACATTGCCAGCAATGCCGTTACCCTAAGAATCTCGTCAGTTTCCAGCCCATTTAAGAATCTTCCAAAATACTTACAGTACCAGCAGCAGTCACAGGAGGCGTAGGAGCTTTTGCTGTAGGAGGCGCAGGAGCTTTCGCTGTAGAAGGCGCAGGAGCTTTCGCTGTAGGAGGCGCAGGAGCTTTTGCTGTAGGAGGCGCAGGAGCTTTTCCAGCATTTGCTTTTCCAGCATTCGCTTTTCCAGCATTCGCTTTTCCAGCATTCGCTTTTCCAGCGTTCGCTTTTCCAGCATTCGCTTTTCCAGCATTCGCTTTTCCAGCATTCGCTTTTCCAGCATTCGCTTTTCCAGCATTCGCTTTTCCAGCATTCGCTTTTCCAGCATTCGCTTTTCCAGCATTCGCTTTTCCAGCATTCGCCTTTCCAGCCTTCGCCTTTCCAGCCTTCGCCTTCGCCAAACCTAGCAAACCGTTCAAAACTGCCCTGTTTTTCGACTTGCCAGCACCACCAAGAAGGTCTGCAAGAGCCCCTGCCCCTCCGGCAGCACCGCCAGCACCGCCAGCACCAGCACCTAAACCACCACTAAGACCGCCTACAGTACCGCTAAGACCGGCTAAAGCGCCTCCAGCACCGCCAGCAGCACCGCCAGCACCGCCAGCAGCACCACCAGCACCGCCAGCAGCACCGCCAGCACCGCCAGCAGCAGCGCCTAAACTACCGCTAAGACCGCCTAAAGCGCCGCCAGCACCGCCAGCAGCACCACCGGCACCTCCGGCAGCACCACCAGCAGCTCCAGCAGCATCACCGGCAGCTCCGGCAGCACCACCAAGGAGGCCTATAATTTGATCGAGCTGGCGCTTGTTCTCGGTCTTCTCTTTGACAATGCGGCGCACTGAAGCGACAACGTCTGCGGGGACGGGCTTGTTGACGGAAGTATCCTGCGCGAAACGATTAGCAAATTGAAGAAGCATAGGTGATGGCGAGTCGAGAAAGTCATACAACATAGCGCCTAGCAACACCAGCATATGGAGCTGGCGCCGCAATCACCGAAGCAGCCAGAGTGGCGACCATGAGGGAAGTATCGAACCTCATTTTTTTGTGCTTTTAAAGAGAAGAAACTGCCCAGCAGTAAGAAAATAAATGAAGTGAAAGACTGCCCAGCAGGTATGAAATATGACAGAAGATGAAGATATACAAAGGATATGGTCCTGCTATGTCAAGGAACTTCCAACCTATATATTACATCTTCGCCATGATGAACAGTGGGCCCTGGGAGTTTGACGGTCCGGTCTCAGAAAGTTGACACGTTCTCCCATCAGATCCGCAGATTCGGCTCGAATGCGGTCGAGGTGCAAACTCAGGCATGTATCGTGCTACTGCTTGGGTATCGGCAATTAAGCATCTGTTACCAAGCGTGTTGGGAATTGGGAGATCGGGTGTGTTTCGTGTTTCTGTTTTGTGGGTTGTTTCTGCTTCGCGCGATGGCGCGATGGCGGAGAATGACATGATGCGTCAATGGAATCGACGAGGTATGATTGTATCTGCCCCGTCTAAGATCGGACTGATGCTTGACTGCAGTGACACTTACACACGGCAAGTCTCCTCGTCGTCCTGTCGATGATCTCTTGCAAGCTTGACGTGAACAGCTTTAGCAACACATCTCAACCTGCGTCATCGTGCCGCGCTCTTGCCCCAGGCCCGTCTTAGTTTGCAATCATACCGTCTAGATCGTAATTGCGTTCACCATGACCGAGAATCCATGTCGCTGTTGCTGCTGTTTCCGTTTCGTCCCTGTGAAACGCCAGGCGACGCCAGCGATGACACTCCGCACCACAATCGCGCGGTCTCGTTTCGAAACCTAAATCATTACCTGTACATCTCCATTACTGGAACGCACGCAGTGTGAAGTGCTACGTGGCATTCGCTTGGCGTTTCGTTGTGCGCACTACGGACTGGATGAGCAGACAGGAGGAATTTGAGGTACAGTGCAAAGAAGGTTAAGGTTGGGAGGTACCTAGCGGGGCGCTAGTGTGAAGCTAAAATGCGCGGTCAGTGGCGCAACATATGCTACGATTCGTCTAAATATACGGAGTAGTCAGATCAAGAAACACACACATCGCTCCTCCACATCTCTTACATATACACATAGACTGGCCTCACTTTCTCCTCGACAGCCCAGTCACAAGTAATTCGCCCGTGCCAACCTCGACCTTCCATCCATCATTCATGAGCGTCTTCAGCACCGCAGGCCCGATCTTCCCTCTTCCGCCTTCACTATGGCGTCCAAGGCCAGTGACTATCCTATAGCCCTCGCCCACGCCACCTCGAGCGCTACCCCATTCGCGAATCCGCCGCTCACCTAGGCTGTCCCACCAGGCTTGCGTGCGTTGTTTTGCGATCCGCGTTGCATTGGCCACGGTCACGCCGTGAAGATCGAGGTACGTGGTTCCAGACTGCAAAGCAACGTGCGAATCGGCTTCTACCTGGCTCATGGCTCTGAGGTTGGCATTGTAGTCGCGCCCTTCTTGAGCGTAGTAGGCTGCGGCTTGCCTCATGAGCGGTGTTGATTTGCCTTTGCGATAGGCGGATGATGCCTGCTGAAAGGCATCACTGCGTGCGCGAGCCAAAGAGCCCGAGTCGTGATTCTGCAGAGACGGCGCGAGGACGGGAAGTTTTGACACCTGGTCGTCCTCCTCACCCAGTTGTACGGGAGCGTACCGGAGGTCGAGCTTGATACCACCTTTGCCACCGGTTTCGCTGGCAGGCAGCTCCATCAGCGCCCTTGCAAGGTCGTGAGCCTTCGTTTCTGAAGGGTCTGCGAGCCGCACTAGTGCCAGTGCGTACTCCAGATCGATATTTGGAAAGGCTTCGTTGAGACCGATCGCGTCTTGTACCAAGGCAGCATCGGGCTCTCCATCCTTCTTGTGTGCTTCTGTCTCCTTTCGCACAATTGCGAGTATTGTAGTTGACAACGAGGCTCCGTTTGCATGGTACAGCGAGGCGACAGACTTGTGGGACAAGCGGGTGCGCGAGGTGATGTAGCCAACGTCGTGACTGATGTTGAGCCAGTGATTCGGAGACATCGGGGGTGAATCGTGTGCGCTGACCTGACCCACAGCACCCACAGAGAGCTTTTGCCTCTTTTTGTTCTTGCCTTTCCTGCCGCGCTGTGGTACGTGGTAGTCTTCCGAAAAGGCATCGATGCCCTTTGCGACTAGTCCTTCCTCGGTGGGGCTTGCTCTTGAGTCTTCGAAGTATGCATGGTTTAGTAGCTCGTCGGTGGCCTTTTCGAGGTCGTTGCGCGCCTTCTGCAGAGTATATGCGATGAGATCTGGCCTCAAGTTTGGGAAAGTCTCGGCCAGCACCGTTTCCTTCTTCGGCGTTGTGTATTGCTCTGCGCCCCTCCAATATCCGCGCTCTGGACAGCCCTCGGAGCCATCCCGGGACTGCGCGCCTACACTCAGCGCAGCGAGCTCGTTTGATATATGCGAGTGGTCTGTCAGGGTCGTCTGCGTGGCCCACGTATCAGCATTCGAGTCTGCGTCTTCCGTGCTGCGTTTGCTTGGGCTCTGATTGGCCAAGCCGCTGCTGTTGCCGGAGGCGTCGAAGTCGGTGAGCTGCTCCGCGGCGGCCGCATGTGTGAAGGTGTCGAGCACTGTCCTGGCTTGGCCAAGCGCATCCGGCTGGCCTTGGTAGTCGGAGAGGATGGCGGAGACAAGGGCGGGATCCAATGGCGGACAGAATTCTTCCTGCAGGTCCCGCTGTGAGCCAGCTGTGCAACACGAGTCCCCCCCTTACTGACCTCTAGGATACGCAGATCTTCATCCATTTTTATTCTTGTATCGCTGGCGTCTTCGAATTGGCATGTACAGCGATTGCATACTCAGACTGGGATCAGACGGTGGGAAGTGAGGTATGCTGTTAATACCGCTATTTGCGCAATCGAGTGAACTAGGCTTTCTGCGGCTGGTTGATTGTGCGATATGAGCGGTGCCTGATTTGGCGTCGTACACAGGCGCGGGATGTTGTGCGCGTGATGAGGTGGGTGATAACTACCGAGTAAGCGTCGTGCGGGCTACCGAGCTTGGCGCGCTGTCCAACAACTTTTTGACATGTTCAATTGTACACAATACTTGCGTCTGCAAATCAACCTCGGAGAGTGGAGATACGCTTCTCTGCTCGGAACATTGTGGTTTCGTCCAATACTTGTACCAGACGTCATTCCACAACTGCGCGTCATTCAAAGAGCCTCTTCGCGCTAACAAAGATGGCTCTAACTAATCTTAGACTGCAAGCGGCCGGCCGTCCTGGACACTCCAGCACAAAAGTTGCCACGCCGCATCACCACGCATAGTACGGAGTTCTCCGTGGGAACACACTTTCAGGGAGGATCGGTAAGAACACCGGTTGCAATTCAGTTCCTGAAGCAAGAACCGCTCCAGGGACCATCAGCCTCGCAATGAAGCCTTGCATACGGAGTAGCCTCAGGCCACCCGCCCACCCACAATCCTATCCTTCTGCAGGCGTTTCAGGCCTCCAGATCGTCGAATCAGACTATTGTTTGAATGGAAATCGACTAGCAACTGTGCCGTACGGAGTACAAAATGACGTGCCCTCCTTACAGTGACATGTTTCCCTCACCACGGACCACGGTTCAGTGTTCACCGTTTGACACACCGGAGAATGCCCAAAGAACAGTCTACGAAGTACAATTTTCGTTGCGGAATAACTGCCTCAGCCTTTTATTTCACAAGAATCTAATGCACATGAACATCGCATTCCTGGCAATGATCGCGGCGACGTGGCATTGGAAACTCAAGGTCCGGTGGAAGAGGAGACTGTACTGAAGCCGCAGAAACTTGATGGATATGTTGGGCCTGCGATATGATGAGAGGGTAGTGGAGATACCTGCGCAGACTGTGATACCTTGAAGAATGGCATTTACATGGTTGGTGTAAGTCGATGATTGCTAGATCTGCAACCAGCTACTCCGTACTAAAGTGTCGGGTAGGAGAACACACGCGAGCGATGCACACGCTGTGAACTTTCAGTGTATGCATGAAGTGCATTCAATGGCCCTTTGCTATCGCGCGGCCTCAAGAGCCTTCCGACTATACATAATCAGCACCACTCGACTTGCTGCATACGCGCAGTCTTATTTCTCGTCGCTCGTCAGCCCCCGTATCGCTTCTTGCAGCGCGACGTCACAGTTGCTGCTATATATACGCCGGTGGCATTGTACTGGGATGTCGATAGACAAGGAGAGCCAGTCGGTGTGCGCAAATGGTAGAGATCATGCGGTACACATATGTGTGGGATGGGGGCGAGAGCCGCTGAGAAAGCACGATTGGTGGGCAGGTGAAGAAGTGGGCGCTGGCGGGCGCGGCCGTACTGACGGAATTGAAGCTGGTGCGTACGATGTGTGATTGATTGATTGGTTTATTTTAACGTCTGTGTCTGCGTACCATGTGTGCGACCATGGTTGACACGCGTGAAGTTGACATAGCTAGGAACACAGGAAGTCGCACTGCGCGATCAAAGTCTTTTCTGCCAGGGTATGAGGATGATCGCATATATTTGTTGCGCGACATTAGGCGTTCAGAGGTGCTTTGAAATGAACAAGGGTATCTGGGGAAGTCCTACACTGTGCCACGACTTTCTCCATTCTGACTTCACCGCAACATCTATCACGCTCCAGGGGCGGTAAAGCAGAGCCTTCAAAGTCGAGAAGCCTCACAGTAAGCTCTTCAATTTTATTTTACAGGTCATCAACTATGCCTACCACCTCGTGCTCGCATCAGCACCACGCGTTATGCATGCCAGCACATTCCCCTTTCCCTCCCCTTTTCTTGTTCTTACTCGTCTCCTTAAACTTTCTCGTCTTCCTCGATTCCACACATTATGAACTCCACAACATCCATGTTCCACACCGCAGCCGCAGCTGTATCTTCGCGCTTCTCGTACACTCAGATCCCGCACATCAAGCTTAAAGCTGAGCATCAAGCGTTGGTATTGTTTCACTTTGTCAAAATTGCTTTGGCGTACTTGGTGGGATTGAGAGATAGAAATAGAGGTAGGAAGATAAGGCAAGCAGAAAGGAAGAGAAGGAAGGGAAGGGCAAAGAGGAAGAGTGAGAGAAAGAAGGGTCGGAGCAATGTCATTTTTATAATGAGAATTTGCTTTGACTAAAATAGTACGCGGGGGTTTTTCGCATGGCATTTTGTATAAATGGGGAACCGTGTATATCAGTTTCTTTCGTCCTTGTTCCGTGTAACGTGATCTTGCGCAAAGCTAACGTTCCTGCGAGGCTGCGACGACTTCTAGTTAAGCACACAACTAGTTCCACATGTACATATGCTGAAATAGCAGACAAAAACACAATATTCATATATCGTTAATAGTGCCTAATTGTCCTAGCCCAGAACATCAGTCTAAGGTAGCTTGTAAGTATTCTTGGAGTCGAACTAGGCATTATATACTATCACTATTCCGCAAAACCAGATTTTCGTTAAATATACAGACACTCACTCATATCTCCGTTAATTTATAAGTAAAAACAATGTGGAGTACCAGTGTCACGACGATGTTAGAAAACATGTACGGTCTAGTAACGACTGGTGGCAAGTTCGTGGCGAAGACATTTCCCGAACACTATCCCGAAAATTTTAGATAAACAAGCCAGAGAACCGTTTGTTTTATCAAGTCTCAGCACCGCGACGCACATACCGCCTGGAATGACGCAACAATGAAACACTGTGAAGATGTCGTGAACGGCACTCGATCACTACAAGATGATGTCGACCCAGTCGAGGGTACCGGTCCAAATCTGGTGTGGACACAGGGCGTCGAAGAGTATTGTGTTTGAGGTGTAACCGACGGGGTCATACGAGCAGTGGACCCAACGGCAGCCGCTGTTGGGTCAAGATCAAGTGTACGCATTGCAACACTTCGCAGGCCGGAAATCGTCGCGAGGTATCATTGATCAAGATGCCGTTCAACAAAGAACTGAATCTCTTTTGCTTTACACAGTCCTGAGACGTCTGACACAATACCTGATATTGCTGCAGCATAATCGGATTGAGCTTAAGATAGTCAAAATGCTTCGGGCGTATTGAGCGTCGTCATTGGGCTCTTTTGAATTCAAGATCGATATATGTAATGAAACACGCTGGAGCCCAACCCCAAAGCCGACGGCGAGTATTTGAGACAATCATTTTAGCACACCTTGCTCCATCATGTTCAACTTCATCCAACCACTCCAAAATACTGAAGGTATTGGCGTTTATTATGCAGATTTGCTCAATGACACAATGTCGCGCCATAAAAGACGACATTGTCGCAAACCCCTTCAAAGCACCTCTGGAACCCGAGATTGTAGCACAACGTGAGTGCTAATGGGAGTTAATTATTATTAATAGCTAAGAAAACTTTGATGCTTCCTTGTGATTCTTAATTATCCAAGCTGGTAATCAAATCCTTCATCACATGCCCAAGTATTACACCATAAGATATGGCATATGATTGCTCAACTGTACATGTGATGATGTCGATGGGCGTGGCCCATGGTATAAAGATTCCTCTGTGCTATTGGATGTGGAAAATCTAAAATGACTTGCGGCTGTATCTTTTTGGTCAGGCATACCTGCGCAGACTTCCGTTGAGCGCGCGTTGACGCGGCTCCCAAGTCTCTTTCACTTTGAGATTTCCCTTTCGTTTGTCAGCCACACGCCTTAGGTCAGCGGATAGCCTTTCACCTTCGTTTTTCCCCGACTTTCCTTCCCTGAATCTTGACTCAGCGCCTCCAAGTATATAAGCAAGTCTTTTTCGCATTACACGACCCCTTCTTCCCCTTCTCTACAAGACCTCGACAGCCTCAACTTCCGCAAAGAGCTCAACCACTTTATAGGCGCATTTGATCAACTGGGCTCCAACGTAAGCAATGTGAGGAATTTCTTCATATTTTCTTAGCACTGATGTTTGGTTCAGTCCACAAAATGGAAAACACCGACAAACTCTCTAGTACCGCTCTCTTGTCACCTTTCTGGGAACTCAGCAATCTCTTCCGGAAGGAAAATTTCACCGATCTTGAGGTTCTTCAGCACTGCCTCGGGCTCAACAATGTACAGACCGCGAGATTTGGCAACAAGAAAATGCTACGGGCCCGAGCAATCGCTGATCAGCTTGCTCAGCACACTGTTGTGGTGTGCATTGACTGTGAGCATTATACGCTCAACAGTGATGAGATGACCGAGATTGGTATCGGCATCACGCATACTCAGGATGTCTTGCCATTTGCACAGTCGGGAGATTTTGGCGACCATGGTGAGAACTTGATGAAGCAGGCTGAGTACCACTTTTTCCGTCTTTGTGAGAAGACCCATCTTCTCACTACCAATGTCAGGTCCCGAGGCCCACGAGGCAACCGCTTCGGAGAAGTTCGTTTCGTCACGTTCGCGGAGGCTCGCAAAATTCTTCACGACATCATGGTCCAACCGATCACAAACGTTAAAGGTCTTCAGGGTCACAACCGTCCTATCATTGTCCTAGGCCATTCTGTCCTCCATGACAAGATCAACCTCAATGGAAAAGATCTCGACTTCGATATCGAGGCATTGAATACTGTGGTGCGCGAAATCGACACCCAGCAGATCGCCCGAGATGCTGGGCACTGGGGCAACAGCAAGGAGCCGATCGGCTTGAAGACGCTGGTGCAAAAATTGGGGTTTCAGCACAGCGACTCTCACACCGCCGCCAATGACGTTGGCCGCACGATGATGTGCGCGGTACTCATGGGCCTGCCAAGAGAAGCTCGAGTGGGCAGCAATCTTCCCGTCCTCAAGGTGGCTCACAACATTGAGCAATACACTCGCAACCACTTCAAAGCCATGGGTGGGGTTAAGCATTACTGTCACCACTGCGCCAGCATATATCATATGGGTGAGGACTGCATTGCGATTGGCCGTCTACGTTGCAAAGAATGCATCTCTCGCGGTCTATATCCCTTGTCCACCTTCCATGTCGCCGCCCACTGTCCCATCGTTCGAGATGAGGTCGCCGCAGAGCGGCTCGCATGGTACGCTGGGCAGCCCAAAGAGTGGCAACCGAAATATCCCTTCTTCAGCCGCGATCGCCTCCAGATCTTTGCCAGGAACGCTGCAAAGGCCATCCTACCGACAGCCGAGGAGATCACTGCCCGTCGCCAATGGTATGACAAGCAGGATGGATCTGAGCATCCTCTCAAGCCTTTCATCTGGCACCGCCGCTCCTTCAAGAACTCTCCGCTCTCCAAACAAGGCCCTCCTCTACCTCAGCGCACCGCACCTTATTCTGGCGATAAGTCCTGACTTGACGGCTCCTCTCCCTTTTGGGTCTTGAGAAAATTACGATTCCTATGGCCGCAATCGCACCTTCTCGCCTCGAGCGCTTCGCAGTGGGTTGGGCAGTGGCCAATGTGGTCCTACGTTTGGTCGTAGTGGCGGTTATAGTGGGGTTTGACAAACAGTCGCAAAGATGGCTGGGATTAGTTCGGGAAGTATAGATTTTTGGCCTTCTGTCTATGATGTCATGCTGGAAGGAGTCAAAATCACTACGAGCAAAAAGACAGGAACATGAAGAGGATTACCGGCATTTAGGCAACAGCACTAGAGTAGCGATTCGTGATATTGGAAAGCTCCCAGCCGGATCGCATTAGCACAAAAGTAACAGGGGAATCACCCCCCTAAGGACACACACCTCACCAAACACCAACTTTTGTGAAAATTAGGATCCTTGAATTTAAGGCTAATTTCAACGTTAAATTAAAGCTATAGGCTTCCCCTTCTCTTTTATTGCGTTTATTTGCCCTCTTAACTAACGCTGTCGCTGTAGTAGAAGATAGCAGATATAACTCCTAAAAGAGTGCCCCCTAAGAGCAGCTCTAATAACACTAGGCCTCTAGATCTAGAGTTGCCTAGCTAGTAGAACTTTTATACCTTAAGGAGAATTAGACAGCTATTCTCTAAAGGCGTACCTGTCTTAATCTTTAACCTTAGTAGTAGTGTAAGTAACAGAAGAAGCGCAACTAAGGCTATAAAAGAGTAGATTTAAGCCCTTTAAGCAGCTACTAGAGTGCACTACAACGTTATCTAGGCCTTTGCTAACGCATTTAATAGCTGCGTGCAAGGATTTATAAGCTTATATAAAGCCTATATTACTACTAGGCTTTGCAAAGACCTTATTACTACTCTTATAAGTTTTTTTAACTTTACTACTACTAGCTGCCCTATACGCTAAACTTGCTCTATTATATTCTCTAACAGCAAAACAGATACTACAGTAACTTCTACTACTACTTAGCGCACCTAGGCTAGCGTTGCTAGCTCTTCTTTTACTTATAGTAGTAGACCTAACACTTCTTAAAGCATAACTTTAGCTAAAGAATTTAGAGGTATAACAACAGCCTAGACAGGTAAAGCGCACTTCTAAAAATAGACGCTAAGAGTAGATAACTAGATCTTAATTACTACTCTAGTAACTATTCTATTGTATTAGTAGAAGACCTTTGTAATTAGACAAGCTATTTACGCTAATATCTTAAGAATTACTCTAAAGAATATCTTAAAAATTACTTTTACCTAAACAGAATAGGCTATACATCTCTCTTCTAGCGTAATATAAGATTAGCTTATAGAGTAGAATAACTAACGCCTTATAGTTAAGGCTGCACTAGGCAAGTAAGCCTATCTGCTAGAGGTATAGTATAACTATATAGTCTAGAAAGTTGCTAGCTTGTACAACTCTATTATTAGTCTACCTATTTTAGTTACTAAAGCTCTAGTAGTAAAAGAAGTTAAGTTATAGGTCTATATAAAGCTATGCAGCTGTAGGCTATTCTAACGCAGCGTAAATTGCAATAGAATATACACTTAGATTATTTTCTTTTTATTTCTAGTTCTTACCTTCTAGCTCTTTAGCTAAAGCTAATAGGCTAAGAAAATTACAAAGTTAGTAAAAATTTAACGCTATAATAATAGCTGTTAAGGTTATTGCAATAGAGCTAAATATAGTAGAGAAGTATAGTGCAGCTACTATAGCGCTCTTTACTTATGCTATAAAGAAAGCTTTACAGAATGTAAAGGAGTTGCGCAGTATACTAACTACCTTAGCTTCTACTCTTTTAACTATAAGTATTACCTAGCTACTCTAAAGAAAGCTAACAGAAATATTATTTAGCTTACTAAAAGAAAGCTAAACAAAGTACGCTGTATAGGAAAGTAAGCGTATAACTAGACTTATAAACTAGCGCAGTAAATATCTAACGCTACTATATCTAGACTACAAGCGTTAACTTACACTTTTAACTTTACTAGTACTACTCTTACTGCTACTACTCTTATTGTTATTAAACCTAACTAAGAAAGTGCTGCTCTTATAGCTGCCTCTACTACTATTAGGCCTACAGTAACCTCTGTTCTTTTGCTAATACTACTAGTAAAGAGATAGAGCACTACTACTTCTACTGCTTCTTCTAAAGGTTAGAAGCTATCTAAACAACTGTCTAAGGCTGCTAAAACCCTCTAGAACTATAACCTAAGACAAATTTCTGCTAGGTCTCTTATACTAGCAGCAGCCCTAAACTCTAATGTTTTTATAGACTTTTTTTACTCTAAAAGAAAAGAAGATATAGACGTTAACATAAGCAATAACGTTTTATATTAAGATAACTCTAGTATACTAGCTAGTAGTACTTTTACTCTTAGCAACTGCTATAAAGGCTACTACTAAAAGAGAAAGACTTAAAAATTACGTAGGTTAATGTAAGCAGAAGTGCTCTCTGCTATACAGCTGCAATTACTTTAGTAGATAAGTATAATATTAATATTATATGCATCTAGAAGCTATTTACTAGAGCTAGCACTTCTACTAGAGCTAGCATAACTTCTAACTACTCTAGGTTCTATTGCTTTGCTCTTATAAGCAGCTAAGACAACCTTAACGCCTATAAGAAAGAAAGACCTAGAGTAATAATATACGTAAAAAGAAATACTTAGCTAAGTACTATTCTTGCGTACTTAAAGACAAGTAGAGACCTTTTTTAAATTAAAGTTAATAGTTTTACTGTTGTTAATATCTACTAGCAGCTAAATTACTAGCCTACTTTAGACTAGGTCCTAGCTATTTAGCCTAGACCTAGAATAGCTATAGAAGAAGATTTTAACGTTAGGTATAACACTTTTAAGCCTAGCGCATAAACTACTTATAGTAGTAGAGAGCTTGCTAGGTAGGCACTAGAAAACAGCTTAGATTTTATAGGCAAGGCAGGCACCCTAACTTACTAGGCTAGCTATATTCTAGACTTTACCTTCTCTAACATTTTTTTTGCTAAAATAATAGTTTAAGATAAGCTGCATTATAGTTTAGACTATAGTACCTAAGTTACAGTAATACTAAGATAAGAAGCTCTAGCGCCTAAAACCTTTTAATACTGCCTAAAAGAAGACAATAAATATTAGTTTATAGGCCTAGTTAAACTAGGCCTAACAAGCGTTAGTATCTTACGCTAGTTTGTTATAACGCAATAAATAGACAAGGTAGTGCAAAGCTTAACTTAAGCCCTATAGAACGCGCTCTATACTACTAGCAAGCTATCTAGTAAGAAGGTATTCTTTGCCTTATAGTAGACACTAGAGTACGCTACTGCCTATAAACTATATATTAAAAGCCTCTAAAAAGGTCTTAGTTACAGCGCAGCTACAGAGAAGACTATATAATTTAAAACTATAGTCTAAAAAGTAAAGGTAAAATACTAGACTAACATAATTAATAATATAGAAAATAATAAGAACCTCTATAGAATTATTAGTTAGTATAAGCCTGTTACCTAACAGAAGAGCGCACTACTAATTGTTAATAAAGTTACTATTACTAATCTAGCAGGTAAGGCTAAAGCCCTGTGTAAAAAAGTTCTAGAAAGATTTAGTATAGAGAATAACCTAGACAGTAAATTTTCTTTTCTAAACTCTACTAGGACTAGAAATCTACTGTAGAACACAACAGTGTTAATAGAAAAAGTAGAACAGAACACTATTAGCGTAATAAGCACCTCTCTAAGCACTAATAAGATTACTATCTACTACTTAAAGCTCTGTTAAAAGTATATTAAGGAGCTAGTATAAACTATCTACTGCGTATATCTTAAACACAGCTACTTTTCTACTACGTAAAAGCAAGCAGAAGTAGCTATAATTTTAAAAGTAGAAAAGAGAGATATATCTTTAGTAAAGTTACTAAAGCTTATAGCTCTTCTCTTAGTGCTAGGCAAAGAACTTAAGAGAATTATAGCCTAACGCATTGCGTAGATTGCAATAACTTATAGTATTCTTAGCCTATAGTATAGCAGAGCTTTACTTAAACGCTTAGCTATAGATATTATTATATTATTTACTTATAATATAGAAGCTGTATAGGCAGTAGGTAAGTATGTTACAATAGTTACTCTAGACGTTTAGAGAGCCTTTAACGCGCTGCTAAAAAATAGGCTTTTGCTTAGAATAGCTAAGCAAGGATAGCTACCTACTACACTTAAATTTATAGACTTTTTTCTAACTAAAAAGCAGGTTAAAGTAAGACTAGAGATAGTAACAATACTTTACTATCCTATTGCCTATAGTACTCTATAAGAGTCTTTTCTTTTGCTAGTTTTCTATACTCTTTACTTTGCAGAACTCTTTATAGCAAACAAGACTTTAAGGTTTAGGTATACTAATAATATCTGCATCTACTAGGCTTTACGCTCTCTTAATAAGAATATAAGACTTCTATAGAAAGACTTACAAAATATTACAGTATAGAGTAAGAGACATAAAGTTACTTTTGCGCTAAAGAAGCTAGAAATAATTTATTTTACTAGATAGAAGAGAAATTACTTTCTTTTGTGCTAGGTTAGTAAAGAGCTTATAATTAAACTAGTTGCAGTATTAAGCAATAGGACTTAACCTGCCCTCTAATAGCTTAGAGTTTAGTTTAACTAGAAGCTTACGTTTAAAAGGCATGTTACTATAAGAGCTGCCTTAGCTAGAAGAGTATTCTACTATATTAAGAGTTTAGCTAAAACTATAAGAAGTTTGCTTCTAAGCGCTCTGCACAAAGCTATAATAATATATATTCTACCTTCTTTACTCTATAGTATAGAAGTATAGTATAGCAGGTATTTTAAAAATCTACGCACTATAAGAGCTAACAAGGTATAAGAGGTAAGTACTAGAGTTAGGTAGCACGTTAATACTATCTAGAAGACTATAACCTTAGCTACTTAAGGAGTGCTACTGTAATAGGCTGCCGCCCGGTTAGTCCTTAGTTACGGAAAAACCTTGGCTCTCTGAACCAGAACACCAAAAACGCTCTGGACTAGAACACTAAAAACGTTCTAGACTAGAACACTAAAATCCTCTAGACTATAAAAACCCTTTAGGTAGCAATTAGGATAGGACACAAATTTACGTTTTTATTTCCTAGCATCTACCCTTAGGGTCTGCCCCTTACAATTGAATTTGTTAAACCTAACTAGGCTAAAGGGCTATTAGTAACCTCTAGTATAGAATAAGTAACTGTTTCTATAACAGTACAAGATATAATAGTACAAGCTATCTAGATAAGACGCAATAGCGTTTCTAAGTTAGTTATTAAGGACAAGTTTAATTAGATAATTATTAATAACTTCCTAGACCTAGAGGAACAACAGATTAAGAAACAATTGCTGTTAAACAGCCTTAAGGAAACGCCCGCCTAGCAGGAAGTATGTAACTCCCTAGCAGCTAGACCCTCTAACAATAGGAAAGGAAAGTCCTCTATAAGCGTAGATCTAGACTTAGTATTGCTAGTAAGAAATCTACAGAAACAAGTTGCAAGGCTTACAGCCTAATTAACTCTAGAAACCTCTAGCTTTATATAGACCCCTCTAGAAAGCTTTCTCTTACTCTAGAAGACTTATAAAGTCTCTAACCTAGAAGCGTATAGAGGAGATTAAAAAGATTACTGCATCTTTAAGGCTTAAATAAAGTATAAACTAGAACACAACAGCGCAGGACTAGGCTCTTAAGCAGGCTATATCTTTAACTGCCTTAAGAGGTTAGTAGCTAGTATAGCTCTGTCTTAAGTAACCTAGAACTCCTAAGGCTCTGCAAAAGAACTTTAGGACTTCCTAAACAGCTAATTTAGTAACAAGCTACACAACAAAAGATTACAAAGGAGACTCTAAACAATTTAATAGAATAAGTCTTCTCTCTAGAGCTTTAATACAGAGTTTATAAGGCTAGCCTATAACGCAGGCAAGAAAGACAACAAAGCAAACCTGAAAACAAGGTACCTAAGCGCTATCTAGCTAGACCTACAAGATAGGATAATCTCTGTAGAGACTAAACCTAAATAGAGAATTTATAACCTTATAGATAGAGTAGCAATTATTAAGGAAAACTTGTACAGAGTAAAACTTAGTAGTAAGCACACTAAAAGATAGAACGTTAAGGAACCTATAGATTAGAAACCTACAAGAGGACATTCTAGGAGGACTAAGAGAAAATCTTCTAAAAGAAAGAAAGCTAAGTAGGCTACTGTAGAAGAGTAGTTCTACTAGAGACAAAACAACTTATGCCTCTACTGCAGTAAGTTAGAACACTACGCTAGCAAATACAAATTATCTTTACCTTTAAAACCTGCTAAGGCTACAGCAGCTAAGGCACAGGGTAAAGAAGAAGAGGACGCGTTAAAAGACACTCTAAGCTTAGAAAATAAGTAACTCCTGTCTAAAGGCGCAGACAGAAGTATAGTAATATAACACTAAAAGAGGACAAGAGATTTTAATAATTCTAGAGGAAATAGCTAGATAGAGAACCTATTACTGTACACACTATTGTTAATAAAACAACAGTTACTTCTATAATAATTAATACTAGGTGTCTTACTTACGCTATAACCTTAACTAAGTTTATCTATAAGAATAAGTTAGAGCATAAGTTAATAGCCTTAAGAGAAATTATTAGAATTGCTAGAGCCTAGTCTTAGATAAAGACAGCTGTCTAGATGCGCATTAACATTAATAGGTACAAGGAGATACTGTAGGCCTATAAACTAAACAGAGACAAAGAATATAACCTAGTCCTAGGTTAACTATAGATAAACTAGCATAATATTACTATTGCACTAGCAAAGAAATTAATATATATCTACTCTACCTAGACGCAAGTAAGAAGTTAGAAGGAAAGAAAACTTCTTCTACTGTAGAGCATTACAGCAGCTACGTACTCTGCTTAGCTATAATAGAGCTAGAAGGACAAATCTATCTGCCTTTACGCTGCGTTAATAGCAGACATCTAGAAGGCCCTAAAAACTAAGCTCTAAGTAGACCTTAGGTTAGTGCTTCTAGATTACCTAAAAGAGGAATACAAAACCTTCTTACGCAAGAAAGCAGACTAACTCCTCCTAGTAAGAAAACCTACTATTAATTATTCTATTAAGCTAGTAGAAAAAGATAGAAAGACTGCAGAAGTACTATAGGGCCTACTATATAGTATGTTAAGAGAAGAACTTCTTGTACTCCAAAAAGAGCTTACTTTGTACCTAGACTGTAGCTTTATACAGGTAAGCTAGTTAAGCGCCTTAGCACTAGTCCTATTTGTAAAGAAGCTAGGAGAGGGCCTGCAGTTTTGTGTAGATTACTAGGCCCTTAACGCAATTATAAGAAAGGACTAATATCTGCTTCTACTTATCTAAGAGACCTTAGCCTAGATTGCTAAAGCTAAATAGTTTACTAAAGTAGATGTTATCTAAGCTTTTTACAAGATTAGGATTGCTAAAGGAGACAAATAGAAAACAGCCTTCTGGACGCGCTTTAGCCTCTATAAGTAGCTTGTAACACCCTTTAGACTTACAAACGCTCTAAGCACGTTCTAGAGATACATTAATTAGACACTGCAGGAACACCTAGATAACTTCTGTTTAGCCTACATAGACAACGTGTTAATATACACAAGTAGGTTTAAGGTAGACTACAAGAAAAAGGTAAAGCAGGTAATCTAGAAACTTAGGGCAGCAGGGTTATACCTTAATGTAGGGAAAAGCAAGTTTAGCGTAAAGAAGACTAAATACCTTAGATTTATTATTAAGGCTAAGAAAGGAATAAGTATAGACTCTAAGAAAGTAGCTGCTATACGTTTCTAGGAGCCCTCTAAGACAGTTAAAGAAGTCTAGAGTTTTGTTAGCTTTGCTAACTTCTACTAACAGTTTATAAAAGACTTCTTAGAATTAGCTGCTCTACTAACTAGGCTGACTAGGAAAGGCGTAGCCTTCTACTAGGGCCCTAAACAACAGATGTCCTTTAATAAGCTAAAGGAAGCTTTTATAGCAGAACTATCTCTAATAAACTTTAATATAGAGTTAGAGATAGTAGTAGAATGTAACGCCTTAGAATAGTTAACTAGAAGAGTGCTGTCTTAATACAGCAGGGACAGACGCCTCTAGGCTGTAGCTTACTACTTAGCAAAGAACACAGCAGCAGAAGCTAACTACACTATCTATAATAAGAAGCTGTTAGCTATAGTTAAGTGCCTAGAGTAGTAGAAAACTAAACTTTAGAGAGTAAAGCATTTTACTGTGCTTATAGACTACAAGAACCTAGAATACTTTGCTACTACATAACTACTAACAGAAAGACACGTCTGCTAGGTAGGGTTCTTTAGCATGTTTAATATTAGATTCTAATACTGCCTAGAAAATGTTAACAGCAGAGCAGATGCCCTTTTTAGAAAAGAATAAGATCTTCTCTAAGAAAGAGCAGATGCGCAGGTATAGTTCTAGACCTTCTAATTGTTTACTCCTGCTTTAGAAACTAAAGACAAAGAAGACCTAGTACTTACTACTTCCTTTGCAGCTTAGCAGAGAAATACACTATAATAGGGGGAGGAAGAAACAGAGTAGCTCTAAAACGTGCTTATAGACAAAGACGCTGCGTTAAGAGAAAGAGATGTTGCTTAAAGCTAGAATACTAAGGATTACTCTATAGTTAGAAAGGAAGCGCTCTAAAACGTGCTTGCAGACAAAGACGCTGCGTTAAGGAAGGGGAACGTTGCCTACAACTAAGGTGCTAGAAAGCCTTCTATAGCAAGAGACGCTTTAGATACTACTAAAGAAACTATAGTACTATACAAGACTACGCCTAGGCAAAGTCCTTACACAAGCAAACGCCCTAAGAGACTAATAGAGCCTGCTATTAAGGAATTGTAAGAACAGGCTGTCTGTACAGATAAAGCCTACTAATTAGTAGTTAACGCTGTTAGGACAGGACAGCAAAAATTCTCTCCTTATCTAAGCCTAAAAGTTTCTCTAGCAGAGTGTAGCTTAGATAACTTAGGACGCCTACTCTATAGAGAGCGCAAATAGGTACTAAAATGCATAAACTTGCAAACCTACATTATTTTAGAAGCACATAATTCTCTAATTACTAGGCACCTAGGCAGGGAAAACATATACGCAATATTAGCAAGAGATTACTTTTGGCCTAGAATATCCTTAAGCATCTAGCAGTTTGTCTAGAACTGCGCAGTGTGTAGTAAAATAAAGCCTTAGCAGGAACTTAAACAAGAACTACTGCGCCTACTCCTGCTCTTAGTCTAAATATAGAAGGAATTGTTAGTAGACTTTATTGTAGGCCTTCTACTAAGCTACAGAATATTACACCTTATAGTAGTTACTAACTAGCTAAGTAAGAACGCAGTGCTTGTGCCTATTTTAGACCTAGAAGTTCTTACTATAGTTAAGGCATTTATTAAACAGGTAGTTGCGTACTACTAGCTTCTAGACGCTATAGTGTCTAACAGAGAGTTACAATTTGTAAGCAAATTCTAGTCTTTACTCTATAATAAGCTTAGAATACAAAGAAGAGTCTTAATAGTATACTACTCCTAAATAGATAGCGCTACAAAGCAAATAAACAGCATAGTAGAAGCCTACTTAAGGGCTTTTGTAAACTAAAACTAGTTAAACTAGGCTGCCCTATGCTTACTAGCACAAATTGTAATAGCTAGACAAAATACAGCGTCTACAGGTGTTAGCCTATTCTTCCTCTAGCACAGGTATAATACAGACCCTATTTAGTTAGACCTAGAATAGACTATAGAGAACTAGCACTAGTCTAGCAATAATAAAAGGACTACTGCTAAAGTAATAGTAACTAAGATAAAAGAAATAATAGACTATATACAAGTAAAGATAGTAGAAGTATAGTAAGAACAAGAACGCTAGGCCAATTGCTATAGACAGGAAGCTCTAAAGCTCTGTATAGAAGACAAAGTATAGCTCTAGTACAGTTGCTCTATATCTAACAAAAGACTTTTAAAAAAACTAGATTAGAAGAACAGGAAGTATATAGTTATAAAGGTTATTACTCTCTACGTTGTAGAACTAAGCGTACCTCCTAGGGTGCACCTAAGATTCTACGTTAACTGCCTCTAGCTTAATACAGAGAATCTGCTCCTGCACTAGAAGTCTAATAACTAGCAACTAGAAGTAATAGTAGTAGGCAAGAATAAAGCTAACAATAAGTACCTTGTTAACTATATTCTTGCAGAATAATAGAAGAAGAAAGAGTAAGGTATATAGCTATAATACCTAGTAAAATAGGTAGAATACGCAGAACTAACGTAGAAACTATAAGTAAATGTTGCTAACACTATAGCTCTTACTAAGTAGATAAACAACACAGAGATACAATAAGACTTAAATAGGCTGTTAGTAGAGTAACTACTTATCCTAACTGTTAAATAAAATACATTAGTAGAGAAAGAGAGTAGAGAAGAGAGCTAAGAGTGCGTATAGTAGTGCTAGAAGGGATTATAGCGTTATGCATAGAAGAGATTAGTAGAAAAAGGACAAACTTAGGACAAGTACAAGGAGAACCTAAAGTATAGAAAATAATATAGTAGCGCACTTAGTTGCGTTTAGAAATAATGCCTAACACTAGAAAGTAACTAATAAGGGAGATGCAAGGATACTGCAATAGATAGAGCCTAAGACTAAAAGCTTTAGTAGAGGGCAGAGAAGGAAGAAGATGCTTACATTAATTCTATTAGCTAACCTAAGACTGCCTTAACTAGTTAACAGTAGAGACATACCTAGTAGTTAACTATCCCTAGGAACTAGATATAAAGAACCTAAATACTAATACCTAAGAACTAACGCAACAGTCCTACTAAGCACCTAGAATAACCTAGGAATAGAAAGAGAAGAGTCTAGAAGCTTAGCGTTAACAGATTAATAGCTAAAGAATGCAAGAAGAAGAGCCTAGATTAACGCTAGAGATCTAGCTACTTAAGCTAGGCAATAGTTAGTTAAGACACAGCGTAATATAAATCTTTAAAGGGTCTAGGAAAACCTAAGAAAGAGGTATAGGATTCTAATACTTAGACTGCGCTAGACTACAAGGACTAGCAAGAATATTAACGTTAGCAATAAAAGTAGAGCTATAAAAACCTATAAGCCTAAGACGTAGAGCGCAATATCTATTCTAATGTATAAGCAGTATTAAGAAATGCAATACTAGTTTTATAGAGTCTAGAAGCTTAGTAATAGGACAAAGGCAGAGACTATAATAGAAAGTCTATTACTACAGAAATTGCTTACAAGCGCTATATAGAAACTACAGCAAGAACACTATATACTAGAGCCTACTTTCTTACTATTAGAGAGCGCAATAGTTACTATTACTAAACAATTAGTCTTAGCCTGCACCTTTACGTTATACGTAGGCTTCTTATAGATATTAGACTCTATTACATTAAGGTAATAGAGCAGCCTGTTAGTAGTGCAGAAGGCGTTGCTAACGTAAGAAACCTAGAAGCCTACGCTAGAGATCTATATATTATACTCTTTAGCCTAGTTAAATATTAGTAGAATGCATATAACACCTTAGGAAAATAAACTCTAACAGAGGAGAAAACAAATTAGAAAGAACTTATATTAGTGTAGAGCTGCTGTACGCTAGCGCTAACATTATTAAGCTTACAGATAATAGTGTCTTGCTTAATAAGGAGCTGCTAGAGAAGCTAGCAGATATCTACTAGGACATTAACTTTGTTAACCTTGCGCGTTAGACTCTAGTAGCTAGACTTGTTGCTACTACAAGACTTTGCCTAAGCAGCCTTAAGCTTGTTAACAAAGTTAAACTAAAGACTAGCAATTATATACTACATTAACAGCTACTTAACCTTAGGATTGTAAGTAAGCGCGTTACAAAGCAAAATAACTATAATCTTAAAGTAATTGTTAATCTAGGAAACAATTAGAATTAACTAGAAAAGTAAAAGAATATAGTAGTTAACTTACAGGCCTACACGCAATATAAGCGTTCTTACACTAAGAGTAAGTGCTCTTACTGCAAGTAATCTTGCACTTAGACTTATTACTCTTAAGCTAAGTAATAGCGCAGCCTAAACAACACAGTAGGTTAAGCTTAGCCTTAATAACAATATCTAGTCTATTCTATTACTAGTTAGCAATATGCCTAGACCTAGCTTAGCGCCTTAGATGTAAAACTTACAATAGAGGGGTTAGCAGTATAATGCTTAGCTAGAGAACTACAAGAAGTGCGTAAACTTAGCATCTTTACAAATAGTAGTACAGGCGTAGAAGATACGTAGGTTAATAAGAGAGGTAACGCGCAAGCAAGTGTGCAGAAGGCAAGGCTAGTGCAGTATATAGTACTACTTAAAAAGAGAAGTAAGAGTGCAGAATAATAGATCTAAGTAGAGTAATTTTTATTTTAATAGTTGCGTAGGTCTAAGCGCACCTAGCGCTAGAGCAGGGGGATTATGTAATAGGCTGCTGCCTAGTTAGTCCTTAGTTACAGAAAAACCTTAGCTCTCTAAACTAGAACACTAAAAACGCTCTAGACTAGAACACTAAAAACGTTCTAGACTAGAACACTAAAATCCTCTAGACTATAAAAACCCTTTAGGTAGCAATTAAGATAGGACACAAATTTACGTCTTTATTTCCTGGCATCTACCCTTAGAGTCTGCCCCTTACAGCTACTAGTATAGAAAACTATACCTAGCGCTATACTACTGCAAGAAGCTAGGCTTTTTTCTAGAGTAGCTACTCTAAAAGAGGCTAAGCTACGCTTTGCAGTTAGAATACGTATAGTAGATAAAAATTATCTACTTACTATAAGGGCTAAGCTTCTCTTTATTAGCTAAGGCAGAAGAGCTAGCACAACGTAACAGCTAAAGACTAAGGTTTAAAGGCTAGGCTAGCTACTACCTAAGGTTTTCTAGCTAGCTCTAGTTGCCTTACACTATACTCTAGAGTATAGAGTTAATTCTACAAGCAACTAGAATAAGAAGAAAGCCTTAAAGAAGTTTGTTTAATAGTAGCTGCACCTACTACCTATAGATATTACTATATTTTTAGACAAATTAGAATAAACTCTTAAGAGAGCGCGTAACATTACCTATAAATTTACTATTTTCTAAGGTAGATAACTTTTAACATAAGACTCTAGGTTACTATACCTAATATTCTATATATTTAACGCTAAAGCTGTTAGAGCCTAGAGAGGCCTCTAACAGGCACTAGCAAAAACCTAAGATCTACTAGAACGCTAAATCTAGCTCTATATAGATAGTACCTTAGTTATCTAGTGTCTGCGTAGTAACGCGCTAACAACTTTGCAGTAGGCCTTTCTGTATTACTAGTAAGCTATAAAAGTTTATAATGTTTAAGTTAAGTAGGCACCTAGCTATACTAGTATCTTTAGTAATAAGCTAGCAAACTAACTTGCAGACAAAGAAGCCTAAAACCCTAGAAACCTAAATAGGTTAGTAGTCTTACTAACTACCTCTAGAATAAAATTAATTACCTAGAGCATGCTTAAAGAAGTATAGAGTAATTAGTAAGCAAAAAGCTAGCGTAAGCTATCTGCCTAGTACTGCTAATAGGAATTGCTATATAGTATATCTAAAGAACCTACTACATTAAATATGCGCTAATTAGTTTTTTTACGCCTACTAGCTATACAGACAAAACATAGGGACTTTGCGTAGTATTACTAGAAGTTTAACTATAAAAATGCAGAACTTAACTACTTCTGTAGCTGCCTAAAGACTTCTAAACATCTAGTCTACTACTAAAAGAACAGACGCTTCTTTAGCAAATAGCTTTAATAACTAGACTAGCTGCTTAACAACAGCTAGGAAGGCATTACGTACCTTAAGCAACTCTTAGAAAACTTAACTACCTTTAAGCAGCTACTAGACCTTACTAAATTCTACTTAAAGATCTGTACTAAGTAACTAGGTTTAACTACAAAAGAACGCTACAACTTTAAACACTAGACAAAGATACGCTAAAGGTCTTAGTATAAAAAGATATAGTTCTAGGTAGCTTACGCTGCCTAAAACTACTCTTCTTACCTAACCTCTTTTAGTTAACACTAGTAACTACCTAGTTACTTTATCCTTTATAGCTGCGCTACAGCTGCTAGGTACACGCTATTTCTTTATTTTCTATCTGTTTTATTTTGCATTAGCTTCTTACAGAACTGTAGCGCTCTAATTACAAGTAATTTCTTTTTATAAGAAGTAAAGCTGCGTCTTACAAACTTGTTACAACGTCTCTTATAAAAGTACCTTGCTATTATAGCTTAGCTAGACATTGTAACTATAGTACTTCCTGCTAAAAGTAAGCACTTTTAGTAACCTTCTAACCTTTAGAGAAAATGCTAAAGAGTAAGTTTAGCTATAGACAAGCGCTAGAGTTTAGTTTTTAAATGTTTTATGTTTATTTGTTTTCTGCACTGCTAATATAGCAGACTACACTTGTCTTAAGCAACGCTCTTAGAAGCTGCTCCTAAATACTAAAGTATGTACTTCTCTCTCTTAACGCAATATGCCCCTAACTAGCAGAGGGCTACTTGCTTAAGAAGATACTAAGTGTTAAGTGTTTAAGTTACAAGAACTGCTTACGCAGGTTAGTGCTTACATACTATAATACCTGCGCTTTGCGCGTCCTACATGCCCTTTAGGAGGCTAGATAGGTGTTACTTTTGTAGTTACTAGGACGTTAATCAATACCAACCAACCAACCAACCAAGGACACACACCTGCCCACGTGGGCAAATAATAGATCATATAGAGTATCTTAAACTGGCATAAGAGCACTATCAGACCCCCTACGTAGCCCGTAGAATAGGTATGATCCAGCAGGTGTTTGCGGCCCCGTAACTCTGGAACTGTGCCCGTCCAAAAGTACCCCACGGGTGGTCATAAACGGACGTTAACAAATCTATGAATAGATCAATTAGCACAGGAGTGATAATTAAAAAGATTCTTTCGATCGAATACCCTAAAGTGAAAGTGCTGCACTTGACGCTCGTGACTCCTACAAACCCAAACAACGAACTCTCCCTTTCACCGCGACAGTTGCCTAAACCAGCCTCAACTGTATGCTACCCAACTCAAATTCTGAAAAAATCTGCTACCCTGCACACATTGCGTACGAAACGTTCAAGTGTACTCTTTCCATCGATCTCATCTGTTGCCCACCTAAGCCGCTATGCCAGTAAGCTGGGCTGCTGTCGCATCCTGCCCGACACCGCCACCGACGCCTACAGATCGCTATGAAGCCCTCATCAGCACCTATGAAGCCAAGCCGCTGCGGCTCGTACTTCTCGAAGTCCTGGGCCTACTCGGAACTCCGCTCTGCGGCGAACACTCGCCTGCCCTACCGCTGATCGAGCACTGCGTAGTCATTTGCGTAGATACGGAAGCTTGGACCACGAACACTGACGAAATGACGGAGATTGGACTTGTGGTGGCGGAGTACACAGATGGCAAGAGGCTGAACGGTGACCTGGGCGAATACGCGGAGAATGTGCTGAAGAAGATGAAGTACCACCACTTGCGCATATGCGAGAACGCGCACCTCAGGACGAATGCGGACTGGATGCGCGGCCCCGAGGGAAACCGTTTCGGCGAGTCACGTTTCGTTACTTTCGCAGAGGCCCGCTCTATTTTGGACGAAGTCCTGAACCAAACTATCACATCTGATAATCCGGCCATCGCCGGCCTCAAGCGTCCTATCGTACTGATTGGTCACGCGCTCGCGCACGACAAGGATAACGTACGGAAGATGGGTCTGAACTACGACTTCAAGCAGCATGGATCAGTGGTGAAGGAGATCGATACACAGAAAGTCGTGAAGGAGACTTTGGCATGGATAGATCCCAGATGTGCGAACAACGACATTGGTTTGGACACATTGTGCGAGGAAGTCTTCGGATTCGCGCACGACGACCCGCACACGGCGCTCAACGATGCGGCACGAACTGTGATTTGCGCAGTGAACCTTGCGCTGCGAAATTGGACAAAGAATAATAGGTCTGAGAAGACTGTACAAGAAGTTGCGCTGCAGCTTGAACAGTACACGCAGGATACGTTTGAGTCGAACTGGGGAACGAAATGGTGCTGCACGCGTTGTGGCGGACGAGATCATAGCAACAAGCAGAACGAGTGCGCCACGCCGGTACACTGCGCAGCATGCGAGCGCTTCCACGAGACGACCGACGAAAATAGCGAAGGCGACAAGAAAGAACACATGAGTAGCCACACCGAGCAATACTGCCTAGCTGTTGCGGAATTCAACGGTTGGAAGCGTCGCGTGAACGATGCCCATCGTAAGCGCAACTCTCTGCCGGCTGGACCTCCACCCGGATCGCACCCTCCCTCCAAATGGCGAGGTAGATGGCCCATGAAATCCCCAAGCGATATGCTGGTACCCGAGCCGCCGCCACCATTTGTTCGCCCCGTGCTTGCTACCCAAGGAGATGTCCCATCTACTTCGGCGCCGGTACCAGGTGTGAGAAGAATAGTGTTTCAGTCGAACGGTCGACAGCGTGCTGAGAAGTCTCATGGTATCCGGAAGCAGGTTACGAGAGGTGCTGATAGTAATCTTGGCGATGGCGACCGAGCAGCCAAAAAGAAAACGCGGGCAGAGGATGTCGCATGGAACGGGACTGCCTGGTGAGAATGTGCGGAGCGCGGCGTAATATTGAATGATCGGGACAGGTTGACCACTGTCAGTTCTCCGGCATTGGACAATTTCAAAAGCAAGCAGATCGTAAGGCATGATATACAAGTACATGAGACCTTCCCGAAGCGAAGTACATGTTTCTGTTGATTTTGACACGATATGGAACATTGGAGAGCACAAGGATGCTAGCTTACTTTCGTACTGAGTCACCAATATGTTCTCTCTTCTCTGTGGTTTCGTCCACTCTCTTGCTACTATTCATGCTGCGAGTTTCAAGGATATGAGGATGAGGCGCAACGCCTTCAGCCGCATCCCATCCTTCCTTCGCGATACGACGACTGCGTCGCACAACATCACCGTCTTAAAATAACCAATCGACCTCTTCCAGGGTCAGGTTGGCAGTCTCGGGATAGCACAAGTACTATAGAAATACTGTTAGCAATATATGCTGCTCAAGGCGGAAGTGGTACTTACGACCAGTGGAATGAACGAGTAGTTCAGGCACATGAAGATCAGGTAGCCTTTCCATGCCAGTGAGTCCAGGAGCGTTGGGTTGATCATAACAACGAGAAAGTTCCAGATCCAATTGGCAGAAATGCCAACCGCACTGGCAGCGCTGGGAGTAGTAGAGACTACGCTTACTGATCGACCAATGAGCTTACGATCCCGATCAAAACAGAGTGAACTACTTACTGAGGTGATGATTTAGGATAGAGCTAAGATTGTAAGCTGTAGTCTCGTTGCACAGGCCAACTACGGTTCCTACGGTTGCTCTGATTGGCTTGTTAAGTTGCTAGATAGTGAATTGCTGCCTGAATCTTGTACCTTTTGATCAACTTTTTGCACGTATTTCTTAAGATCCTTGAGGGAGCTCTTCACAACGCCGCGCTAGATCCAGTTTTTCTGAAGTTGTCCGCTGATAGTGAATTGCGGTCACACGTGATCGTCCTCCTGGCGGAGCTAAAACAACGCTTACATTCACAGCTCGTGGCCAGGATAGAGAGAAAGTCGGCAGCAATGAGATACACGGCTCATTGTGGCAGAATAGATGGGTTGTGGTGACAATATAGGTGCGTACAGCTGTTGCTATATACCTGGCTCTATTTACGCCTAACTCCCTCCCAGCCACTAGACATAGGTCAGTTAGCCTGTGTCACGATCTAGGAGTAAAGGCTAACATTTTTGGACCAGGATAGACCTCTAAATGGCCCGCGACTGTCGAGCGCAATTTCTAACCGTAGTACCGTAATTACGGCTCCCAAATGATCACCCCTACGGCTACGGACCCACTCATTCACCCTCAGCTACGCACTGCTTATGCCAGCCGTAGCTGAGATCAGGATCTCCAAGTAGTACGCCCTACTCCCAGCGCTGAACCGCAGTACCTTTCGCACGGACGTGCAGCGGAAGAATCTCAGGAACATAGACCCAAGGAATACAGTTCATGGTCGCACCAAATGAGAGCATGTACTAGTCGGCATCAGTGATGTTGCAGAATGATCAGAAAACTGCCTCATTGTGAAGAAGAACGCAACGCTGCCAGACGCGGTGGCTTTAGCCAAGTCTCTACCGCGAGACTGAAAGCTCAACAAGATGGCGATGAGCATCATCGAAGCGCCGCACCCGAGAGAACCCCACATAATAGGTTTACGCCGTCCGGGCTTGTCAAGCGTAAAGGTAGGAAACAGTGAGCCGATGGGGAACATCGGATTGATGACACCTCCCAGCAGAAGCGACAAATTGCGGTCCAAGCCGACATTTTGCTGAAGCACACTAGTGATGTAGTAGACTACGAGATTTATACCCCCCATCTAGTCAATCGAGTTAGCCTTAAAATCAGGCGCATGAAGTAAACTTCGTACCTGGTTCATGAACTGCGCACCGTACGCTAGCAGAACGCGTCTACCTGTCTGCACCTTGTCCCTTTTAAGCAAATTACTCCACTTGTATTCTCCATACTCTTCCTCAACCTTGAGAGCCTCGAGCACCTCTTTGTTTTCTTTGGCAATCTTGGGATCGTCGGGGTTACCGTCATACACGTCACAAAGAATATGAAGGGCTTCTTCGTGTTGGCCATGCTTGTCGAGATAACGAGGCGATTCAGGTAGACCAAAGACCATGATGATAACAAGCCACCAATACCCGTGACAAATCGTGCTATCATGATGTGAGGTACTGAATACGCTGTGGTCTGCAACGTTGCGCCGACCTGTACACTGTGAGACCTGCGTAACACAATTGCTAAGATTGACTTACAATGATGAATACCATCGCAATCCACATCGCAAGTCGTCGTCCGGTCTTCTCGCAGAAGATGAAGGACAAGATACATCCTGTGAAGCAGCCGAGGTTGTATATAGCGACAATGATACCTTCGAGGCCTGGAGACGGATGATTAAAGGTATCCAAGAAGTTCGGATTGCCCACAATGCCGCTGAACACTCCTTGGTCATATCCAAACAGAACAAAAGCAAGCTGACAGGCAATGGTAATGGCCGCTCTCAACTTAAAGCCGCGGCCAAGCCAGTTGAATTTTGGTGTTTTGATCATGACGCCCAGACCGTCTTGACTGGACAAGAGATCCTAGTCACAAGAATAGGAAAATCCAGCCAAGTGGTGCCCATAGGGCGTGTTGAATCCTTCCAGCCTCGTTCCCACACGTGCAAGCCATATGCATGTCAACTCTATACCATTGTTTTTGAAGTCTGGCAAACGAACACCGATGCCATACGTACGCACTCTCTATTTAGTCTTATTACGTAAAAAAATCCCTTCCCTGCGACGCTTGTCGAAGCTGGGCAGGTGTTTTGCAAGAAGAGTGGCGAAGGCTGGGATGTCTTGTTTCGACGGCCAAACTTGGGGTAATGCGGCTCTGTGGATCTGTCCGGTGTTCTGGTTGCTCCTGGAAGATGCTGAAGCTACCATTTCAGGTGCAGCACCAATAGTAGTTCGTCTCTGCATCGTGCAATTAATCCTGGTAGCACGAGATACTGCTTGTTTTTTCAGCTGCGATTAGTATCTTTCGATCATTTCTTTCACGGTGCGAAGCACACTATATCATTTTGAAGGAAATCCATAGGAACGCAAGGCTTCCCCCGTGTCCTACATTGTACGCTAACTGCAGAGAATGTGTTTTCACGTGTTTGAAACACGATCGTCGTTATCACGAGCACGCAGCGGCAGCCTGATCTGGCGAAGAAGCTCACGCTCGCAGAACAGACAAGCACAATCCTTGGCGTGAGCAAGAGATGTCCGCGAAGTCCAAGTGCTTCAAGCACAAGCAAAAAGACGTGTAAGTATCTAACTGTCCTCCCTCAAATTCCAATCATCACAGTACATTAACCAGCCCAGCTTTCACTTCAGCGCCAAGAACAGGACGTAGTACTGCTGCTAATCGACCAATCAGCTTACGCTACTGCCTACAACAGGGTGAATTACTTATAGTGGTGACGATTTGGGATAGGCCTACGCCCCGTAGTCGTAGTACTGTTGCACGGGCCATATACGGCCCCTACGGCTCCTCTAATTGGCTCAAAAAAGCTGCTAGAAAGTGAATTGCTGCATAGAACTTCAAACTTTTTGTTAACGCTCCGCACGTATTTTTCGAGATCCAAGAGGGAGGGAACACCTCACAACGCCGCGCCGGAGCCATTTCTTCAAGCCCCTTCCCAGCCACGCGGGCATAGGAGACGTTACTGCGCACCCCTATAATAAGGTAATCCGCACCCCCATTGCCCATTCTAGTTGTAGCGGCTATATAGCGCGGCGCCTTCATAGGCTGTAGTAAATCTGCAGCAGGGCGATGATTGTAGAGGTTCAGCGTGCTGTATCGTAACCGGATGGATGGCTATCCAGTATCGTGACCTAGTGTTGTGGGACCTGCATGTCCGCTGCACTCGCGTATGCCTACACACTACTTTAAATAGGTAGCTGTACACCAATTTTGCTGTGTTGCTTTCTCTATTATTATGTTTACACCCCCAACCTCACTGTCGCGGTCGCTGTCGCCGTAACTCCATACAGAAACAGCAAGCCAAGGGGAGGATTACAGCTTTAGGTTCTTAGCTCTACTCGGGCCCAACGGTTTCTTCGAAAAATCCTAAAGGATTGCCCGTGCGAAGCACGGGCCTATCACCCTAATAATAATGCCTACCCTAATGATATTTTTGAACTACACATATAATAAAACTCTACCACAACCTTATACATAAAATTTCTAAAGCTGCTAAACTATTCTATTATACCTTTTAAATTAACCTGTATAAAATTATATATTATAGAAATAGTTATGTTAAGAAAACACGCGCTAGAGTTATAGAAGTATATAAAGCTAAATTTTAAGTCTTAATAAATATATATAACTTACCTGTAATAACGTAGGTAGGTATAGCTATTAGAATTAAATTAGATACGTATTAGAGGTATATATATATAAGGGGGCTAACTTAGAGTAGTTACTAAAGTATAAAGGTTGTGAATTTAATACCTATAGCTAATACTAGGTCCTAGAGATTTTATAGTAGCTATCTAGACCCTAAGAGTTCTAGTCTAGAGTAGTATTTAAGTTCTAGTCTAGAGCAGTATTTAGTTCTAGGCTCTAGACCTTTTGTAGTGCTCTAGCGCGAAAGGTACTAGGTTCTTCTATTTGTAACAAGCACATGCAAACACATGTTACATCTAATACCTTATAAAGGCTTAGTAATAGATTACATAAGAGATAGTAGAAGTAGCGCTAAAAGTACTCTAAATTAGCTCTAACTTAGTTACGCTAGTAAATAGGTTTAGGGTACTTCCCTATAGGTAGTAGTTAGGTTAGAGTATAACCTAAGAGAGGTAGAGTAAGGTTTAAGTTATGCAGGAGCTAGAGTAGAGTTTAGGTTAAGGTATATAGCTTAGGGGGTTAAGGTTAGGTTATTAGTTAGGTTAGAGTACCTGCTCTAGAGTTATACTTGTGCAGCGCCTCTAATCTAACGCCTGTAATAAGTATGTTACTTAGGAGTAAAGTAGAGTAAAAGAAATAGAGGTATTTTAGCATATATCCTAAAATAAGGTTATCGCAAGAACTAGGTTTAGGCACTATAGTTTAAAATTGCAGTTATTTAATTAGCTTTATAACCTGCCTATTATAGTTATTTATTATAGTTTTTACCTTACTTAATTTAGCTAGTTAAGAGCTGCTCTTTATTACATTTTTTTATTACGCTTACTAGTCTAAGAAATAAGAAGGCCTTAATCTCTTCTTCTATAGGCGCTGCTTATACTTAGAAGTCTAGAGTAGTGCACTATATAATAGAGTTGTAGATTCTCTAATATTACTTTTTCTGTTACTCTCTTACTTCTTATTACTTGTCTAATTCTTAAAACGTTAGATTTATAAGCTAGTTAGACTAGTAAAATCAATAGGACTTAGAAGCTTAAGTAGATTCTAGATACTCTTAGCGCTTTGTTAAAATCCTGTAGTTAGTAATTATAGTATAGAACAGTTTAGTTGTGCGTCTTTCTTAGTAATTACGTATTTTACAACTATAATCTTTTAGATTATTTCTGCTCTAAGCCTATACTATTAGTCTCTTAGAACGTTTTTTATAGTATTAAACAAGCGCTTAACTCTAACTTCTGCAAGCTGTATAGCTAGTACGTCTTGAGCAACCTAGGCTAAGCGTAAGTACGTTTTTGCGTTAGCCTACTACTAGATAAGTATATTTAATAATTTCTTGTAATCTTCTTTACTAGTTAGAGAAGTGCTAAGGTAGTAGAAAGCTTTTGCATAAAGTAGTCTAATACTTGTATTAGTTTTATAAGAGAGATTAGCACTTAACCTACTAGACTATATTCTTTAGAAAGAAGGCCTTCTAAACTACTAGTGTTTAGGTAAACGCTGTAGTTACAAAGAATAAACTAGAGTATAGTCTTTATTTATTACTATAGAGTTGTTTTTGTATTAATTAATATAGTCTAAGAACTAACACTAGTATATACGTTTAAAGTCTAGTTTCTATATATCTCTCTAGGTAATATTAGCAGTATGCTGTAATAAACCTATATTATAAATATAGTCTCTACCTTATATGCAGTAAGCTTCTAAGATAGATTAAAGACAGTTATAATGTTGTAAAGATATCTCTATTCTTTATCTATGCGTAAATAATACTTTAACAACTTCTTCTTATCTTTCTCTACTACTGCCTTTACTATTACTAGCTACTCTTTATAATAGCTAGTCTTATTCTTCTTGTAAGATAGCTTAGTTGTTATTTAATCTAAAAAGTTAAAAAGTCTGTTATATATTAACTAGATATATAGAGCCTAAGGTATATTACTTTTACTAATTCTATTAGTAGCTGTTTTAAAGTTTACTAGTATACGTGTTATTGCCTTAAGGTATAACTACTTAGTAAATACTAGCTAAAGCCTTTTAAGGTTCTTAAAGTCTATAACTGCGTTATTATTTTGTAAATTACTACTACTACTTTATAAAGCCTAATTAAGTGTAATCTCTTACTCTAGCTACTTGTTAATATAAGTAGCTAAGGAGCAGGCGCGCTTGCACATATTATAGGTTAAATTCTACCTAGTCTTAACATCTTAGATTATACAGAGTTAATTTTTTAGTAGTATATTAGATTGTACCTTTAGGAATTGTTTAAAACGTTAAGAAGACAAATTAATAGCAATACAAATTGCCTAGATCTAGAGAGAGCTTAGTGTATAATAAAGAATTGTAATAAAGAGTGTAATATACCTTTTATAATAAGTTTAGCACTAATATACTATTATTAATCTAGTAAACGTAATAGCGTTGCAGCTGCTAAGCCTCTTTAATCTTAGGCAAGGCTGTTAACCTTAGGTAGGCTATAATGTCCTGCACTACTAGGTTAATAATATAGGTAAGGCATAGTATAGTGTTTTCCTTTGCGTTCTAAAAAACCCTCTTATTAGCAAGATTGCTTTCTAGGCTTCTACTAAGAGTCCTATTGTTTAAAGCGTTGTTACAGGTAACTACTAGTAATTCTTTTAATATTTTTATATTTTTAAGTACCTGCATAAGATTAGTTGCTATAAAAGCCCTAGTGTACTGCTTACGTAAGAGCATAAAATCTAATAGAACTTCTTTTATCTGCTAGCTTGTGTTAATATAATAGGCTTTAATAGCTAAAAAGCTTAAAGAGTTAGTAGTAGACTAGGCGTTAAGAGTAATTAAGATTTTTGTTAACTTACTAAGATTAGAAAAGAGGTTTTTAGTTGCCTGCTTGTATTGTTCCTAGAGTATAAGAGTAAACTTATATTAGCTAAGTATAGTAGTGCTAGGCTAAAGAAACTCTATAAAGTAGTAAAATAAGAGTTACTCTAATATTTAAAAGAACTAGTTTCTATTAAGAAGTACGCGTACAATTTCTAGTTTAAATTGCTGTGTAGTAAACAGTTACAAGGGTTATAGACGTAATAGTGTAATAAGTAAGAAAGGCTGCCTTATGTAAATAGATTTTGTAACATCTCTATAACTATTAGACTAAAGGTAGTTGCTAAAGTGTTTTATCTCTATATACTTGTTAGTTAGGTGTTAAAGTACGTGCCTATAGTTTAGGCAATATACGTGTAGTTTGCTGCTGTTAATATAAGCTCTTTTTCTAAATTAAGTCTATATTATTGCAGAACGTTTAGCTCTATTCTATTATAGATTAGAATTATTAGAGTCTTAGGCCTATAACGTATTCTGCTACTAGGCATCTTATATAGCATATACAGTTATATTATCTTAAATAGGCTACCTAAGAACAAAAACTATTCTCTTAATTCTAGACTTAAGGATTTAGAGGGCGTAAAGTAAAAAATTATAGAGTATTTTAGGTAGATTAGGGTATAGGTTGTCTAGAAGTAGAGAGGAGTTGCTTAGGTCTATTTGTGTAATAAAAAAGTGTAATAACTAAGTATTAATATCTTAAGAAAAAGAAGTAGTAAATTGCAGTAATAATAGAATAGTAATACTATAGTGTAGTATTACTTTAAGTAAGAGAAGTAGTTATTCTACTAGAGGCGTTATTCCTCTAGTTAGAGGGCAGATAGTAAGGCTAAACTTTTAGAAATTAAGAAATTAGGTTTTACAGTAGTAGCAAAATTTTCTAGTCTTATCTACATTAGGTAATAATATATAGTAACTTTAATTATACATGTTACTTAGCGTCTAAACAGCTCTTCTAAGTACTATTAGAAAACTTCTCCTAAGTGCTATTACTCTAATTCCTACTCTTCTTATCTTTATATTTATTAGGCAGTGTCTTATAGTATACCTCTAGCTCTTTACTAGAATTGTTAACCTCTTCTTTACATTTAGTATTATTGCGTCCCTTAACGTATAGCCTATTACTATAGAGCTCTAGAAGCTAATTAAACTTAGGGAGGAGTATAGGCTTACGCCTCCTAGCAGACTAGTTAGAATAAGTATGTAATAAAATAACGTAATAAACTTACTACTAATTCTAATTAGTAACTAGAGCTAACTTATTAAGCGTTAGCTTATTGCAAAATTTTAGCTATTTAGCTTTAGCCTATAGTGTCTTAAAGCTATTCCTCTTAAGGAAGTGTAGCCTACAAGTATACTCCTTTTTGAGTATCTTCTCTACAGCCTTACTAGGCTCAAAAACGCGAGTGTAAGCTTAAGCTAACGTTGCACTATTTAGATTTGCAAAGGCCTATAGTAATAATTTTAGCCTTCTATGCAGCTAGTGCGTAGTCCTATTTGCTTACTATAAATGCTGCTAACTGTAGCTCTTTTAGTATTAAAGGGGTTTTTTTGCATATATATAGAAATGTCTGTTAGTCTGTTGTAAAGTACTGTTCTTAACTGTTGTCTTTAGCTCTATATTAACTAGTTTTATTCTTTAATTAGTTTTCTTACACTTTAGTCTAGTTCTTAAAGTGCGTATACCCTATAATTATTATAAGTATAGCTAATCTTGTTTTTTTTATACTTATTATATTTCTAAATATACTGCTATTATCTAAAGATAGCTCTTTTTTATAAAGTATATAGGCCTTTGTTAGTTAGTATACTATAAATAGAACTATTAGTCTCTATAATAAATGTAGTATTATAGGCACGTTATCCTTAAAGTCTTTTAAAAAAGATCTAAAGAAGTTAGCTGCTGTCTACTATTTGTTCTCTTAGTAGTATTCTATTGCTACTCTAATTTAAGCTTGCAGTTTATCTACTATTCTGTCTTACGTATTAGTTGCGTAGATTATAGTTATAGGCTCTTTATAGTGCACTTACCTTGCGTTTAGTAAAGCTTAGAGCTGCAGCCTTTCTTCTAACGTAAGTTGTTTTACTAACTAGAGCTCTTTATTTTTATTTCTATTACCTTTATTACACTTTTCTTATTCTTCTTTACTACTAGAGTAAGCATCTTCTTTTAGCAACCTTTATTATTTTTTTATAGCACTTTTGCGTTTTTGTCTAAGTATAGTAATTAGCGTAGATATTGCGTTGTTTGTGTTTACGTAGTATCTTTGTCTTTACTTTCCTCTACTTTCTTTATAGTACTGTTGTTCTGCTCTTCTAGGCGCTTAATTTTAGTAGTTAGAGTCTTAATACGTATGTCTAGGCTGTTATTCTTCTTCTTCTTACCTCTGCTCTATTTGTTAAAGCGTTTGCTACTGTTTACTTTAGGTCCTGTTAATAGTTTACAGGCTAAGTCTACTAGCGCTCTTGTTATCTTTTGTTATTTACAGTTATTATCTTTAGTGTTATTATTAAGCTCTAAGTAGAGGCGCCTTTACCTCTTATCTCTAGTAGTACCTACTAGGTTTATAATATTGCTGTTGCTACCTAAAGTAAAGTGCACTATATTATGTAGTTAGCTATTGTTATTTATATACTATTCTAGGTTGTATTACTACTAGGCTTAACTTTATCTTGTACTAGAGTCTAGCATTTAATTGCAACGCCCTTAAGGCTTCTTATCTTAACGTATAAGTTAACAGTTATAGCTAGATTATTATTATTAGTAATTAGGCGTAGCGCTAACGTGTTAAATATCTTTAAAGTTCTAACTATATACTAGTCTATAAATTTTAGTTGTAATAGGTGTTTAATAAGTGCACTATATTTAAGATATTATAGCTTTATCTTAAAGTTACTGTCTTTAAGCTACTGTTAATGTAATAACGCAGGTAGGTATAGCTATTAGGATTGAATTGGATACGTATCAGAGGCATATAGAAGTGCGTGTTATATCAGAGATTCTAAATTGGCTATACACCTATAGGTCTTGTACAGAAGGACAAGAGAAACTTGTTCTCTATCTATGCTATAGGCTTATATTTATAGTGGGCGTAGCAGCTAAGTTAGAGCGCTGTTAGAGCGCTTTTAGTTCTAATCTACTAGCTCCCTATATAATCTGTTACTAAGCCTTTATAAGGTAACAGATATAATATGTGTTTGCATATACTTATTATATTACTTCTCTTCTTAAAATTAATAGTTCCTATTAATTAGGTTTGTATTAGTGTTGTTTTAGATACCTCTCTAAATTGTTGTAAACTCTTATTTACCTTAAGTTTATTTTAGAATAATATAATATAGCTGTTTGTTGTTATTTTAATTAGCGCGCTAACGCGTTTAACATTCCTAACTTTACCTTAAGCTTTTTAAGCATATATACAAGGCTAGCTTTCTAGTATACTACTTCTCTATACTTTCTCCTTACACGTTTGTATACCTACAGCTATCTAACTGCTCTTCTAATTTAATTATTAGCTAATTGTTTCTGCAGATACACATAATACCTATTCCTGTCCCTTCTAGAGCTTATCTTCTAGCCTATTAGGTTGTTTGCTTGCAGGTTGCAAGGGCTTTTGCCTGTAGCTATTTTAATATTAAGTTTAGATTCTATTTAGACGTGTCTAAGAAGTGTACTTATTACACACTCTTAAATAAGAAGTGTTAGCTAGTTCTCTTATATGCAGGCTAAGAGTATAATAGCTTTTCTAAGGCCCTTAACTGCAGGTTTACTACCTTAGGTAGAGACAAGTCTAATAAAGTAGTGTTAGAGTAAGAGGCTGCTATTAAAGAGGCAGCGTTTTAGTTAGCTACTATTGTACAAGTAAGCACTATACAAGTAGCTAATATAAACAACGCTAACTTATTAGTTAGCGCTTATTACTAGAGGGAGGAGCTAGCTAAAGAAGTTAGAGTAATAGCTAAGAAGGTTAGGTTGCTTAAGAGAAGTACAGCTAGGTTAACTAGTGTAGTTGCTTAGCTAGTAAATGTTATAATAGTATTAAGAGCTAATTAGTTAGCAGAGTAAGAGGAGGCGTAGGTAGTAACGTTTTAGGTAGTAGCAAAGTAGAAGGTAGCAGCGCAAAAGGCTAGTACTTGCAGTAGGCAAGGCTAGAATAGAAGACAACTAGGTAGTACGTTAGTGTCTGTACCTAGGGATTTAGATAGTTAAGAACGTCCTACTAGTAGCGGCAACAGTCTGCTGTTAGATCTAATAGAAGAGTAAGACTCCTATTGTTAATAGCTGTTACTTACTAGTGTAGTAGTTGTAACATTAAGTTTAATTTCTCTAATATAATTGTCTTGCAATACTGTAAGATTTTTAACTTCTTTTTCCTATACTATAATCTACTTAGCTAATGCTTATAGAGGTCCTAGCTGTTTTAGATAGCGTTTATAAAACGCTTGTAATATATGTAAGGCGCTTATAAAGTTTAAGGCATTGTACTAGGTAGGGTTAGAATTATAGCCTACCTATTTTACACAATACTTTAGGATAGAGCAGTACAGCTTGCTAGCTAGGATCTCTTTAACTTCCTATTCTTTAATACCTTAAATTAGAATACTAGATAGGTTTAGGCTTAACTAACTAGGCAGGGGGTTATTAGAGTCCTTGTAGAGGACGTCTAGAGCAAACACGTTATAGATCTTAGAACCTTTAGGTAGCTTTAGTTAAAATAAATAGCTAACTTGTTTAAGAACTTTAAAGGGGCTCTCTTACAATTTAGTAAGTTTGTAACTTAGGTAAGTAACAGATAGATTTTAGGTTAAGAGGTAAACCTTGTTACCTACTATCTAATTAACAGGTTAATAATGTTTGTTTACTTTAGCAGCTATCTGTTTCTACGCTTTCTCTATATTGTCTTTAGCTGTAAGCTAGGCTTTATGCATATAAGTAGCTAAGCTTAAGGCATCCTTAACGTTTATATCTTTGTGTTTCAAAGAAAATAATGCTTAATCCTAGCTCTATTATAGTTTAGATCTAAACAGAAGCTAGTATAGCGCTATACTAATTGCAGAGTGTAGCAGCGTAGCTTAGGCTTAATTAATTATTAGCAAGAGGTTACTCTAGTTGTTCTAGTAATAGGATACAAAAGGCCTTAATTGTTAATTAATATACTTGTTTATAATCTTAGTTTGTCTATTAGTTTGTTTATAGTAGGCTGTAGAAAGCTTAAGTTATACGCCTAGGATCTTGCAGAACTTAGACTAGAATTAAGACACAAACTAGAGTCTGCAGTTAGACACTATACTTTTAGGCGTATAGCCAAATTAGTATACCTATTAGATAAACAAGTAAGCTATTTCTTAAGCGTTAATTGTTTTGTAGTAAGGAATAAAAACAGCTTGCTTAGATAGATAATTAATAACAAGTATAATTTAATTATAGCTATAACAATCTATTAGAAATATCTTAAAATCTATACACAAATGCTATATAGGCCTATTAGGAATTAGTAATAGATAGAGGAAACCTTAGGATTAGAGCTGTCTTAGATAGGATCTTTAACAGGAAACGCAGTTTTGTATATAGCGTTTGCATGTAGCCTCTATACTCTTCTAATAATACTACTAAGACAGGAGCTAATATGTCTTTATAGCGCTTAGATAAGTAGTAGATACCTAATTGTAAGCCTCTCTAATTAGTTAAGTGCACAAAGAGAAATCCCTAGATATACATAGGCGTAAGTAATATAGCAGTAGTCCTTCTTAGATATAATATAGCTATAGTAACGTAAGGCGTTCTTCCTTAAAAGAGTAGCAATTCTCTGCTAGCAGGGCTTTAATTAGTTCTAACAAGTTAAGATTTAAGGAGGCACTAATAGATTAGACTAAAATAGCTAAAACATTAACCTCTAGCTAGTTACAGATGTAGTTCTAAGCTAGTTTAGAGTTAACTAGGGGGTTTAGGCGTTTAGGTCCTAGAAGTACACAAGATCTGTTATCTTGTTAGGCAGCCTTAACCTTGCTAATATCCTATTCTCTTTAGCTTAGGATATTAGCTTGCTTGTTAAGCTTACTAGGCGTGTACTTAATGCAGAAATTAAAAAGAGTAATAATCTCTACCTATTGTGCTTAACGTACATTAAGAACCTTAGTAGTTATAAAGTATTCTAAAGAGTAGTAATCTAAATACACCTAGATTTAACTCTGTATAGAGGTAAGTTTAGCTCTCTACTTCTTAAACGCTTTTAGAATAGCAAAAAGTTCTTTGTTATATATTTCCTAATTAAGCTTAGCCCTAGATAGGGCGTAACTGTAGAAGGCTATAGAATACTACTTGTTGTTAGAGTGCTTCTAAGAGAGTACTCTTACTATTACTCTATCTAACGCGTTAGTTTTTAACTTTGTGTTATACTTAAGATAGAAATAAGATAGCGTAAGAATAGCTAAGAGTAAGGCTTTAATCTGATTAAAAGCCTGTTAGTAGTCTGTAGTCTATTTAAATAGTGTAGCAGGACTTTAAAGCTTTATAATTAGTTTAGTTACACAGGAAAAATCCTTAATAAATTGTTAATAGAAACTAGCAAAACTAAGAAATAACTTAACGCTAGTAACTGTAGTAGGTTTAGCCTAGTTTTAGAGTGCTTTTACCTTGTTAGGGTTAACTTTAGTGCTCTAGTTTGTTAAAACGTAACCTAGATACTTTGTGTAGGTTATATAGAATTTACTCTTCTAGATATCTACTTAGAGTCCTGCAGTACGTAGGCGCTCTAGGACCTTTTAGACGTGTTCCTAATGTGCGTTTATATCCTCTAAGTAGATTAGGATGTTATTAAGATACGTAATACAAAAATTATTAAGATAATTAATTAGGACATTGTTTATATAGCGCTAATACGTTACTAGCCTACTGCATAAGCTAAAAGAAAGCACCTTACACTTATATATACTATAACAGGTCTAAAAGGTAGTATACTCTTTAGAGTTAAGATCTATACAAATTTTGTTAAAGGTAGCTCTAATGTTAAACTTAGTAAAGATCTTGGCTTTAGAGGGACGTAATAGTAGCTTATTAATGCAAAGGATTAGATAGACGTCTTTGCGCGTAAGAGCGTTAATCTTCTAGTAGTCTATATAGATGCGTATATCTCTATTTAGTTTGCGTACACAAAAAATAGGTAAAGCAAAAGGACTTTAGCTAGCCTTAATAAAACTCTTCTAAAGGTGTTCCTAGACGTAGGCCTTAGTAGCTTTAAGCTTCTTCTAATTTTGCTTGTATAGGAGACTAAACGCATTTAGTAATAGTTCTTTAAAGATAATTTTATAATTGTATAGACAATAAAAAGGCAATTAATTGGCTGCTAACTTGCTAAATATATCCTAATACTAGGAGTAACAGGCAGGTAATTGCTTATCTAATTGGCGTTAATTAGCTGCGTTGTCCTTAGAGGCAAGGATCCTGTTAATCTTATATAGGCTAGTCGTAAAGAACTTGTTTTAGGGCTTCTTTATAATAAAGTAGAATGTATTAGTAGAAATAAGAGCGATGCAGGTAGTTAGAGGAGGTTTAGACTCTAAGTGGTTTTGCTTAGTTAGGGTATAAGGGATCTCTAAGATTTTTTAGGCTAATAGGAGCTTTAAGCATCCCTTAATATAATAAATAGAAGAAGAGGAATAGTAAAGACTGTTTTAAATACAATAGTTTTCTTTCTTCTATAGGGCGTTGCCTTGTTGCACATTAAGATAGATAGTAGCTAGTACTGTAGCTTAATATAGAATAGTAGGAATAGGGGGTAAAGAATTGTAAGAACAGAGGTACTTAGATAGCTAAATAAACTATAACCTATCTATGTCTAATTGAATCTTAAATTGTCTTAACTATTAGAGGCTAAGTATACAATCCTAAGACCTAAGATTAAGGATAAGAAATAGATAGTTTAAAATCTTTTAGCTATTAATATTTAAGTGTAGTTAAATATATTAAGTAACTGCAGAAGTAATCTAATCCTTAAAGCTACGCACTTAAACCTAGAAAAGGAGCTTCTAGATAGGTTAATGTAAAGCTTTAAAAATAGATAAAACAATTTGTAAATTTAAAAATAAGAAACCTTAAGCACTAGTGTTAACAAGAGTATTAAGGCGTAAACTAATACCCTAGTTATAGAGAAGCGTAGGTATAAGGAAATAGAGACTGCAAAACAAATAAGAAAGGTTAAGGTAAGATAGATTGTAATAGCTTAGGCCTAGAAAAGAAAGTCCTTCTAGGCGCTTCTGTTTCCTATATAATACACCTCCTAGTTAGGTTGCTTTTAAGCATCTTTAAACTCCTCTACTTCTACAGCTTTAATCTAACGCATATAAGGTTTTATACAGTTACTAAAGTAGTGTTCTAGCTTACTGCAATTATAACAACTACTAGAAGTCTTCTGTTATTCTAGCTTAGAAGTCTTTGTAGAAAGACGTACTATTGTAGATTAATAGGCTAGCGCAGAATTTGTTAGAGCGCTAGAGGTAGTAGTCTAATTTGCCTCTAAATTAGTTTGTAAGGCCTACCTAATTAGGAATTTAGCGGCAGCTAGTAATATGCTTAGGTTAGGATTATTCTTCTGCTCTATATTGTAGGTAGTAAGGTGTTCTACTATCTGATTAAATAAGTTCTTCTATTAGTGCCTGAATCCTAGGTTAGAGGCTTGTAGTCCTAGCGTAATTTTTGTCTATAAGTAGTAAAACCACTCTAAAGGAGGTACTTGTCCCTTAACTGCAGAACTTAGAAACCTAGCTTTAAACAAGGGGAACGTTTCCTTCTTTATTATCTGTAAATAATTAAACGCTGTATAGCTTTTGGCTACCTTGTTACCTGTAATAAAGTAAGACTTAAGTAGCTTAATTATTTGCTTAGCGTTCTGGAATTGCTCTTAATTAGTATCTAATAAATATTATAGCTTAAGATAGCCCTTAGCTAATCTTGTAGTGTAGCCTTATACTAAGGCTATATGTTGTCTTTTAGTCTAATAGTAATCTGAGTTAATTTTAAGTTAATCCTAGATAGAGGCCTACTATTAGCAGAAAGTAGAATCTTTTCTATTACTAAGATTGTCTATATTAGGCGTTTTCTTAGATTGTTAGAGTTAGTAAGAGCCTTTATAGTAATGTAAGTACTTAGATATAGAGCTGTTAGATAAACAGCAGGGTGCAGAAGAGTTTTAGGGGGTTTTAGTAGTAGGTAGAGGCTTGTCTAGTCCTACTAACTAAGTTAGTCCTTCCTTAAGGGAATTAATCTCTACTAACGCCTATTTTAGTTCTTGTTGTAATTAATTAACCTCTATTTGTGCAGGGGTTAGAATTGGTGCAGCTCTAGGCTAAGGGGGTCTGTCTTCTAATTCCTTAGTGTCTGTCTTTTTTACTTTAGCACTCTGTTGCTAGGTTGTTATAGTTAATACAAAGTTGTCTTAGAGGAAGGCTTCTAAAGTTAGTTCTTTAGAGAGAGTTATTAGCGTTGCCTCTAATACTCCTAAGTTATTAATAGTCTCTAAGTTTCTATTATAGCGCTAAACGCAACTTTTACCAAAGTAATCCTAACTATATGTTAATAAGAAGATCTAAACCTAAAGGCTTTAGCTGTTAGGAGATCTAAGGAATCCTAACTGTGTTTAATAGATTTAAGGTTGCAAACAGATCTAATTTAGATAGGGCTCTAGACGTTTTAATGTAATCTTTTTAAAAGTAAATTGCAATATTATCTAAATGCTATTACTAGCAGGACAAAGTTTCTCTTGTAATGTAACAACGCAGGTAGGTATAGCTATTAGGATTAAATTAGATACGTATCAGAGGCATATAGAAGTACGTGTTGTATTAGAGATTCTAGATTAGCTATACACCTATAGGTCTTGTACAAAAGAACAAGAGAAACTTGTCCTCTATCTATACTATAGGCTTATATTTATAGTGGGCGTAGCAGCTGAGTTAGAGCGCTGTTAGAGCGCTTTTGGTCCTAATCTACTAGCTTCCTACATAATCTGTTACTAAGCCTTTATAAGGTAACAGATGTAATATGTGTTTGCATATGCTTGTTACAGTTAACGTATAGCTATTATTAGCCTTAAAAGTAGAAAGGTCTAGGTAGTTTAATAATATATGCTGTCTATAATATAGATATTAACGTTATTAAGTAACAGTTTAGTTATTATTGTAGTAAGGCTTATTAGCTAGGTTACTAAAGTAGCAGAAGAACTTAAGACTACTAATACTAACTGCGTGCGTTCTAGTTCTAAGTTTACAGGCGTTAGCTATCTTTCTGTGTGTTTAGCTTTAACTTTGTTACTGTAGTCTTAAATTTCTAAGATTATCTTCTTTTATATAGCGCTAGCTGTTACCTTATAGAATTTCTTTAGTATACTACTATTAGTTAGTCTAAGGCATATAGTATACTTAAGCTATTTATCTGTTATTAGGCTGCGCATTATTTTTAGGTAGTTAGCTTATAAGTGTGCCTGTTTAATCTTATTATATGTATTCTTGTGTTAGATAAAATCTATTATCTCTTTAACTTATATACGCTAGTCTGCTACATTAATATTACAGCCTATTCTTATAATTACCTGTAATATGTTGTTAGCAGTTATTGTCTTTGTATTACTTATGTACTATTTATTTAATTAAGGTAGCTACTACTTATACTTGTTATTACGTTTCTATAACGTGCGTATTATATAATATGTTACGCGTAATAGTTAAGAATAGTGCAGGCAGGTATAAGAATAGTAGAATAGCTATAGCTTAGTTAGTGTGTATAAGTATACTTATGTTATATACTTACTTGTAATAGTGTTATAATATATAGCGTAGTATAGTAAACGTAGTATAGAAAATTACATATATTTACGTTATAGCACTATTTTTGTTATTGTATAGTTATAGTGCGTTTGTTATAGCAACGTAGCATTATATAGTTATAGTAGTAGGTTAAATTATAGGTATAAGTAAAAGTAAGTAGAGTTTTATTCTAGTATTATATTGCTTCTTACTTAGCGCTAACGCATTATGTTATATCTTTAAAGTAAGTAAAGATATATTCTAAGAAGGCACTTCTTACTGCGTGTTATTCTTAGTGCAGCACTATACAGTACTATATAGTACTATGTAGCACTAAGTAAAATTCTTACTTTCTAAGTTTTTATATTATAGTGTAGGTAACTTACCTCTTGTATATTATAGTAGTAGTACTCTCTTTAGTCTAGTAAGCAAACTTAGCTAAACCTACTAGTGCTATTATAGTAGATAAGTTATACTAAAACCTTAGTCCTCTTATAGTAGCACTATACTCTACTATCTAGTACACTGCTTTATTCTAATATCTACAGCTTTGTATAGTGTAATAATGTTTATTAAACAGTTATTACCTTATTCTAAGTAGCTAGCAATATATATATACCTTCTATAGTCTTAAGTTTATAGTATTACGTTTAATAGTTTATATCTATTTCTTTAGTGTAGCAGGTGTAACTGCAGAACTCTAGCCTTAGTAAAAATACATAATAAAGCTGCGTTAGAAGGTTTAAGTTATATGCTAGTGTCTAGTAGTTTATATAGAATTATAAATAAGTTTTTTATACGTCTGTAGTCCTATTAGCAAGAGAAACCGTCTGTTACCTTCTATATCTTTGCATTATGTTGTTCTATTATAATTCTATATTATCTATTAGTGCATCTAACGCCCTAGACTATATGCTATTAGCGTAGACAGTAGTTAATAAATCTCTATAGTGTACGCAGCTTACAGCTAGCAAAGAAGTGTATAGCAGCCTACTTCTATTATGTATTTTAACGTTAGTTTAAGACGTTTGTGTTTTTAACTAAATAATTCTACTCTACATTCTATAGATTTGTTTGTAAAGAGATTAGTTTTTTCTTTTTAACGCTAAGTTTACTGTTAGTATAGTAGTATTCTCTTGTTTAGGTGTTTTCTCTTAGTATTAGCAACTAATATTACAAAGTGTACAGTACGCAGTATTTTATAAAGAATACTATTATTATCTATTATCTTGTGTTCTTGTATAATAGCCTTGTTTCTTATTAACATGTCTTATAGTATAGTATCTCTGCTTAGTGCTAGTATGCTAGAGTACTTAACTTTCTATACTACTGTTCTGCCTAGATGTTACTATATATATATATAATTTCTTAATAACCCTGCTCTTTTAGTTGCATAGATTGTGTGCTACTACTTTAGATTATTAATCTAGTCTTTAGCTTAACATAGTTAGTGCTAGGTAATTATTCTTGAATTTTAGTGTTTACTAAGCTAATATTATTTAGTTATTTTAGTTAATGCGCTAGCTAAAATACTAGAGATTGTAGGCTCTGTAAGATCATTTGTGCAATAGCTATTCTTGTTCTAGTTAAGTATAGTATTGTTACACTTTTCTAACTATAACTATACTATAATATTACTCTTAGTTTTTACACTTATAAATAGCCTAGTATTGTCTTATTTTATATATATAGCATTCTTGTATTTATATTAGTGTAGTCTTACTACCTAGTTGCGTATATCTTTTTAGCGTCTGTCTTATAGCTCTATAGCTATCTATTTTATAGTTACTTGTTATAGTGCTTCTAGCTTGTTAATATATTACCTATTGTTTGTAGTAAACTTTTGCTAACCTACGTACGCCTGTAATTAATCTATTATGTCTGTTACTTTGTAGTGTAATAGTCTAGAAAGCAACAGTACTTTACAGTTTTCTTCTATTTTATTTAGGCTGTATATTAGAACAATATAGTCTAAGAAGTAGGCTACATCTTTGTAGTTAGGATTGCGCTCTTTAAGTAACTTAATAAAGCTTTTAACGTCTATACTATTAATAACGTGTATGTCTTTAAGCTAGTTAACTAAATTATTAAGCTTATAGTAGGTCTCTTAAAAGTTGTCTATACATAGCTATAGGCTGTAGTACATGTTTAAATATGTTAAGATCTGCTAGCTACTATGTATAGTCTTAGCTCTTATCTTGTTATACTACGCGCAACATCTCTAGCAAATAGCGTAAATAACATCTATTGTCTTAGTAGAATTTTTGCTTATTATGCTTTTCTCTACTGCAAAGTATAAGAAATAGGCGTAGACTTTAGCCTTTTATGTGCAAGTAATGCCTTAGTCTATTAGTTAGTATAGTGTTATGCTACCTATAGGTAAGAATATAACTCTATTATATTAGGAAGTATTATAACTTCTATTGCTACAATAAGCTTATAGTACATTAATACTATATATACTAAACATTTTGCAGCAATTAGCAGCTTATCTAAAGCTCTACTACTACGTGTTTATAAGGTAGAAACCTATTAATTAGTAATAATACTTGTCTGTTTATACAGTTATTAAACTACTTTAGCTATTCTAGCATAATATTAGTGTCTATTTAGGTAGAATTATTATCTTAATAGACATAACTAAGACTATAGATGTTTAGGTTCTTTTTACTGTCTATATAAGTTATATAGTTTAAAAATCCTATAAACTATAGAAGTACTTAGTCTAAGCTATCTGTGTTTATACATAGTATACTAGTTATATACTTTCTATTTAGTCTAGGTCTAGCTTCTAGATTATTTACTAATATATATTAGGGCAAGTGTTTCTAGTATATACTAGCCTTGTCTATGTTATATAAATTCTTAGGCGCGTATCTACTTACTACGTTGCAAATCTCTTCTATTATAAGCTTAGTGTTCTTAACTATTATACTACTATAGTTGCCTACTATTTTTGCAAACTATTTATATAACTATATACTATGTTGTTATTTATATATAGTAAGCTATCTGTTATTAAACTCTAGTATATTGTAGCTATTGTGTTTAGGCAGCTGTTGCTAAAGTTAACGTGTAGTTTTGCAAATTATATTGTTAGTAACATTAACGTAAGCTGCCTGTAACTTTATATACTAGTTATTTAAAGCTGCCTTAAGAGTTTTCTATTACAGACGCCTATTGTGCGCGTAATTATAGCTAGTGTATTTAGTTTTGTTACTGTCTAGGTATTCTTGCGTTGTTAAGAAGATATTAGTTACATTATTTAGTTGTATATAGTAGCAACAATAGGAAAATTTAAGATTAATCTAATTAGCCTAATTGCTGCAACCTGCAGCAGCCCAATAGCAATACTGTCTACTAGACAATTCGCCAAAGTTGCCCCACTTACTTTTAGTTACTAGCAACCTAACAGCAACCTAACAGCAAGTTAGCTGTGTTGCCTGTGTTGCTAGTGTCGCTAGTGTTGCTAATGTCGCCAATTTTACTTACGTGACTGTATCACTGTATATTTCAGATTACGTAATTATTTCAAAAACCCAAAATATAGAGCAGAATCTCTTCTTTAAAATGCACTATTCAGAATTTTAATAGCTAGTCTAGTTATTAAGTTATAGCGCGTTGAAGGTATAAACTTTTCTAAAAAAACTTTAAAGTACGTTCAACATAATAGATCTTAACGCCTACACTATAATATATTTAAATCAAATAGTTGTAGAGTAAAATCTACACTTTAGTTACTATTTTTAAAAAAAAAATATAATATATTATCTAGTTAAAGTGCTAGAGCTTTAGCGAAAACAAGCCTTGGCAAAGAATATTAAAAAGTTACAAACTTTACTGCTGTGCATCTTAACAACGAGAGCAGCTATAAGAAATCTAAAAAGTACGTTTTAAAGAGAACATTAAGCTCTATATTTTTGCTTTTTAGGATAATAACGTAATGGCGCGGGTGGGGCAGGTGGGTCTAGTGGATTAGGCAGATTAATTTAAGCGTTTTAGTCTAATTAGGCAGCTAGAACAAATAGGGGACCCTAGGGACAGTCAAGTACGGTCGAGAACTGTCTGGTTAACTATTCTAACAGTGTTGCTAATGTCGCAGATGTCGCTAACGTTGTATTTTCCTAACAAAAAGGCTCTAGTAGCCTATATAGTAAGTTATTGTAGTGTTAAATACAGAAATAATACCTTATGTTTACAAACCTTAACACGTTCTATAATAGTCTAGGCACAACTATGTTGCTAGTTAGGCATTAGACCTTAACCTATCTATAAACTAGATAATGTAGGCTTAAAGTTATAGTAGTAGAATAATAGTAGAAACTAGATATATTTACAAAGAGCAATCTACTATCTAATATAGTAAAGATAATATACTTGCGCATACTAATACTCTAGTAGCTACTTATAGCATTTAATATAAAACAAAATCTAAGCTTAGCCTAAAACCTATACTAGTATAATTGTAGCACTAATTAGTTGCTTTAGGTACTTATTGCAATAGATAGCTTACAATTAACACTAATAGTACTTTCTAGTAGATAATAGTTGTAGATAGTGCAACGTAACTGTAGCTACTAGCTATTTAAAAAGCCTACTGCAGTAGTAGGTTGCGTATAGCACTAGTAGTATTCTTTAGTGTATAATAGTTGCTAACAGTGCAGCGTAACTATAGCTACTAGCTATTTAAGAAGCCTACTGTAGTAGTAGGTTGCGTGCAGCACTAGTAGTATTCTTTAGTAAATAACAGTTACTAATAGTGTAATATAACTATAGCTACTAGTTATTAAAAGAGCTTACTGTAGTAGTAGGTTATGTATAGTACTAGTAGTATTCTTTAGTAAATAACAGTTACTAACAGTGTAACATAACTATAGCTACTAGTTGTTAAAAGAGCCTAATTATAGATATTAATATATTTAAGGTGTTTGCTACCTTATATACTATACACAAGATTTATAAAGTATTACGCGTTACTTCTTATACATATTCTTTTCTGCTAAGCGCTTCTAAGATAAATAAATATAGGCCTATTATTTTAATTTATATAGGTGTTCTTTAAGGTCTTAGCTATGCCTACTAGCGTAGTAGGTATCCTTTTTGTTAATAGCTAGCAGTATCTTAGTGTAGGTAAGTTTAATACGCGTAACTTCTTTACGTTAGTAGAAGTTCTTAAAGCTATAATTGTAATAGGCTAGGCTTTGCCTAGCCCTTTGCCTTTTTAGGAAGAGCTTGGTCTAGCCTTACTACCTCTTTATAGACTAGTACGCACAGAGGGTATATAAACTCCTTCTGTAACTAGTAAAGAAGCTTAAGAAATACAACTCTTTCTAGCACCTTATTGTTCTATCTTTGCGGGCTAGCCTATAACAATTGTATTTCTTCCTAATACAACAATAACTACAGAATAGCTCTATCTAACTAACACTCTAATACTAAGTTAAAGCCTAAAGGGCAGGAGTCTTAAACTAACCTTTAGGCTTACTGTGCTCTGTTAGACAGTTGCCTTTAAGCTATAAAGAACTAAATTAACGCTCTAGAGACAGTACTCTAGTCTTTTGTTACTTAACTTACAAACTCTTCTTCCCCCTCTTTAGCTCTTACGCTAAACCCTTCTCTAGCACTTTACAACGCGTAAACTGCTAGAAATTTAACGCTTACTACTTCTACTCTTTCTTTAGTCTAACGCAAGCTGCTACCTCTAGGCAACCTATTTTTAGGCAACAAGTCCTGCTTTACTGCCTAGGAGGTTACTATAACCTACAAGCTTAAGACTAACTCTACTTTTATTAGGAGCGCCTAGAACTAATATACCTTTATTTAGGCTAACTTATTACTAAAGGTCTAACAGAAAGTTACCCTCTACTACGCTAGTAGAGGAGAAGTAGGCAATTAGAACTCTGTAAACTTTATAAAATATTTTAATTTCTGCTATAGAGATAAGTATAGTAAGAAACGTACTTAAGCAGTTTTAAAGAGGCTGCGCTAGGCTAAGAAAAAGTCCTTTGCTAACTTCTTCTTACGCTTTAAGTCTTTCTTCTTGCAATATAGAGAGGCAATGTAAAATAACAAACAGCAACTTAACAAATTATAACGCGCCCTAGACTACTTTCTGCAACAAGTTACCCTTTACTATAGTGTTTTCTGTACTAATTATAACTAGGTAGTAGTAGAGTATTAATCTATTGCAATTGACTTAGAAACTGCAGCTATTAAGGAGCATTAACACTTGTACACAAAAGAAGAGACCTAAGCAAAGAAAGACTTAGACAGGAACGTTAAGATAGTAATAGTGTCTGCAGTTAGTATAGGTTTAGAGATAAAAGAACAAGTTAAGGCCTAGCAAGCAAATAGTGCAGGCTAACCTTAGTTAAAAAACTAGGTCTTTAAGAGGCTCTATAAGCAGCGTTGTAATAGTAATTTGTGTACGCGTTATAGTAAGCAAGGACACTATGTGCAAGGCTGTCTAAACGCAGTATAGATCTACGCTATTAGCGCTTTGCGCAGTAAGAAAGCTCTAATAGAGATTTTAAAAAACTAGTAGTCTTTACCTTTTTAGAGAGATAAGGGCGCCTCTTAAATAGCGTTAGTAGAGGAGACAGAGAATAAGAAACGCTACTTAACTACCTTAACAGCAACCTATTTCTTGTTCTACTATTACTAGACAGCGCTACTAATGTTAACGCCTTAGTAGATATAGAATGCAAGTGTTACAGCGCTATTAACGCTGCGCTAGCAGATAGGATAGGAGTACACACTACTAATATTCTGCTACAACGCCTAAAGCAGGCTGCTACAAATAGTACGCCTACGCTAATTACTTAAATTGCGTTTCTAGACTATAATATTAATAGTTAGCAATTGCAATTAGTTGCTTACTTAGTCTCTAGCCTTACTTATAACTTAATTTTAGAGAAACTGTAGCTAGCCTGTAAAGGGGTAGCTATTTATGCAACTAATAGCACAATAACTATTAGGCAGGCTAGAAACCTACTTATAAAGGAGAAGGCCTGCTGTACTGTTCTACTACCTCTAAAAGAGATTAGCGCTACTAAAGCAATATAGGAGTTTTGTAACTATTCTAAGTTATAAAAGCGCTGCATAATATTTGCTGTAACTAGTATTTACACTATAATAAATATATTAAGCAAGTTACCTAAGGAGTAGACATTAACAACCTTACTTCTACTGCAGATTTTAAACTTTGCAGATGTTTTTAACAAACGCTCTACCTTTAGTCTACCTCTACACAAGAGCTAGATAGACTATTATATCTAACTCTAACTAAGTAAAGATAAAAAGACTTTAGACCTTTCTTAGAGTCTGTTATACTCTATGCCTTGTAATTAGCTAATAGAGCTGTAATAGTAAGTTGTAGACCTCTTAGATAAGGGCTAGATCTGCGCTAGCTCTTCTGCAGCAGAAGCCTTAGTCCTGCTAGTAAAGAAGGCTTTAGGTGTATAGCGCCTTTATGTTAACTACTAGGCCCTAAACAAAATTACAAAGGCAGATTAATACCTACTCTTGTTAATTAAAGAAACTTTTTGTATACTCTCTTAGGTAAGGTAGTTTACAAAGGTTAATATTTGCTTAGCCTTTTACTAGATAAGAGTTGCAGCAAGAGATAAGCACTTTACAGCGTTTTGTACACGCTTTAGCCTCTTTAAGTAGCTTATCTGTCCTATAAGACTTTCTAGTGCACTCTTCTCTTTTTAGCATTATATTAATGCTGCTCTTAAAGAAACGCTAGAGGACTTTACTACAGCATACCTAGATAACGTGCTTATTTACTCTAGTAGTTTACTTAAAGACTACTATAGTAAAGTACAATAGGTCTTCTAACTTCTCTGCAATACTTATCTATACTTAGACCTTAAGAAGTGTACTTTTGTAATAAAGACAGTTAAGTATCTAGGATATGTTATTAAGGTAGAATAGGCTGTCTAGCCTAACTCTGCTAAGGTATAGGCTATTATAGAATAGGAGCTCCTAATATCCTCTTAAGGAGTCTAGAGTTTTCTTAGGTTTACTAACTTCTATAGAGACTTTATGCTAAATTTCTCTAGTATTGCAGCTCTCTTGCATGCGTTAACAAAGAAGAACGCTGCCTTTCTATAGACAACTAAAGTACAACACGCATTTAACTGCTTAAAGCGTGTCTTTAGCTCTAAACTAGTCCTAACTTAGTAGGACCTTGCGTAGCCTATAATAGTAGAAGTAGATAGCTTTAAGAGTGCTCTTAGAAGGTACTTCTTGCAAGACATTAATAGAGTGCTTTACTCTATTGTATACTACTCTGCATCCTTGTTGCTAGTACAACATAACTATACTATCTATAATAAGAAGCTTATAGCATTTGTTAAATACTTTAAAGTATAGACGCTAGAGCTTTAAAGTATCTATAAGCTGTTTATTATTCTTATAAACTATAAGAATCTAGAATACTTTACAACTACATAATTGCTTATAAAGTAACAACAACGTTAGTTAGAACTGCTATCTAAATTCTACTTTTACTTCTAGTACTGCCTAGAGCGCCTTGCTACCTGTCTAGACGCGCTAAGCTAGCGTAAGCAGAATACGCAGGGTTACATGCTGCAACTAGAGCGCGTTATAACTCTACTCTTTATCTAGTCTGCGTCTATACAGCTCTATAAGAAAGACTGTCTACTTTCTCTAGAAAATCTTCTTTTTTTAGACTAGCACATGCAAAAGCTTTAAGATAAGGCTATGCGCTAGAATAAGACATATTAAGCCTATTTACAAGTAGTACGCTAGGGCGCTAGAGTATTTCTATTAGAGGCTAAGACAAATTAATAAGTTAGTAACTGTAACATCTCTGCGTATAGCGCGCTTTAGTAAAGAAGCGTAATGTAGCTGCTAAAGTAAAAGCTACTTACTATAACAGTTATTTAGTAAGCGTATAACTTAAACTTAGCTAGTTACTTAGGTAAAAATAGAACATTTTAGATCTTGCGTAGAGACTATTATTAGGATAAGATAGCTGTAAACGTTGCTTAGTTTATCTATAACTATTATTATTACAGAGCTTATGTGTCTTGCCTCTAACAATAGAGTCTTTTGTAGCTAATTCTAGTTGCAGATTAATACTAGGCCTAAATCTCTATAGATTTTATAGTAAATCTTCTATAAGCTTGCAAAGCCTTTTTCTAATATCTCTTAGTTATTACAGATAGGCTGTCTAAATACGTGCAACTAGAAGCTATACTATTAATAAAGGCTAAAGAGTGCGCAAAGCAATTTAAAGAAGTCTAGTAGTAGTTTTATAGTTTCCTAAGCAGTATAATTAGCAACTACAGCTTAGACTAGCTAAAGAAATTCTAGAAAACTCTGTGTAAGCTTGTTAGAGTTAAACAACTTCTGTCTACAGCACACTATTCTTAAATAGACAGTAGTACAAAATAAGCTAACTAAGAAGTATAATTAGTTCTAAGAGTTATAATAAACCTTTCTTAAACAAATTAGCTCTAGTGCCTTACTGCTTACTAGCTAGCGCTTAATAATAAGAACTCCTCTGCAACTAGTATTAGCTCTAATTTACTGCTAAACAGATATAATATACTACCTATCTAGCCTAAGCATATCTAACAAGTATCCTGTACAATAGCAAAGAGGAGAGCTATCTAGTTTGTGCGCTACCTATAAGAAGAAATAGAAATAGCCTAAGCAGCAATCTTATATACTTAGCAGAAATAACAAGAGGCTATAGATTAGGTATGTTAACTAGTACGCTAATATTAGGTTAGAGATAGAGTGTAGTTCTTAATAAGAAACGTTAAAACAGTACAGCAAAGCAAGAAGTTAGACTAGCTATAAGTAAAGTACACTGTAGTAGCTGTGCTAATACTACTTATAGTTACTTTAGATTTACTAGGAAGCCTTTATAAAATAGTGCACGTTAACCTTGTTAAACTAGCCTCTAAAGACCTACTTCTAAGCTAAGTCTTCTAAGACTCTAGACTAAGACTAGCGCTAGAACTAGAGGACAAGGACAAAAATCTGCGTAAATAGAAAGTAGAAGAAATACTCTAAGAGAAAAACGCATAAGGCTGCAATAAGAAACAAGTGCTAGTTAAGTAAAAGGAATAGCTTACACTGTTATAGCACCTAAAGGAAGACTTTCTTAATACAAAAGTACTTTATACATTTAAAGGCAACTAGACAAAGCGTTTATAAGGCAACATTACTTAAGAGACAACAAGTATATAAATTTAGAGCTACGTAGGCTATAGGAAATTTATTTTAGGCCCTAAAGGAGCAACTATCTAGAGATAGCTAGGCTCTTACAAAGAACTCTAAGGAGTTAGCCTAAGAGTATAACAAAGATATAACAGCTTAAGCCTAATCTTTAACAAAGGGCGACTTGTTATTATTAGAGGACGCAGAGTAGTAATAGTAGTAACAGAGCAGGCCTAAGAGGCTGTTGCTAAAGCCTAAGAGCAACGCTGCGCGTAGCTTAAAGTAAGAAGAGACAAGAGTAGTAGTAAGAGCAGCGCAAAAGAAGGCCTTACGCAATCTTTAGTTAGTAAACTTGTAAATAGAAGGCAGGCTAGCTACTACTTACGTTCTAGTTAGCTATAATCTTGCGCTGCAACACTATTATCTTCTGTATACCTTAACCTAATATGTTTAGGGCAGAAACTAGGTTGTTTACCTAGTTCCTGCAGCTAGGCGTTGTAATAACAAAGGACAATAATAGGGTATTAGAGGCAGAGCTAAAGGCTAAAGCTGTTACGCTACTATTCTAAGTAAGCTAGTAAGCTACCTTAAAGTTAAGCTTAGCGTTATAGAACTATAGTAAGTTAGAAGAACAGTTACAGAATAGGTGCAGCTAGAAAACTACTTACAGCCTTTAAGTATATAGAAGCGCGTATGCTAGCCTTTTTAACATATACTTTTATATTCTTACTGTTAGTAATAAGCTTGTAGGCCTTAAGCGCTGCGCAAAGAGCTAGATACGCAAAGAGCTAGCCTGTAAACAACTTGCAACAGTATTTTACTATATAATAGAAGCTGCACTTCTTGCTACTATTCTATACACAGTTAATATAGCTGTAAACTGCGTACTTTTTAACGTACAACAAGTAGTTAAACTGCACACGCTTTAGCGTTGCAGCCTTATTATTAGAGTTGCTAGTTACTTTATAACTACCTATATAGCAACAGCGCCTTAAGAGCGTAATAGAGTTAGGAGAAGAGCGCTTAGAGCGCGCAGGAAACAACATTAAGAAGCAATTAACAGGTTAATTATTAGAAGAGTAAGTGCAGTTAGTGTGTAGTCTAGGCGCAGTCTAAAGGTAGAGAGAAAAACTAAAGAAGAATAGTGTTAGTAGTACAAGAACTAGAACAGAGCTAGCTAAGCGCTAACATAAAATTACAGTAGGCGCACAGACGTACGCGCATAGTAGGCAGCTAGGCAATAAGTAGCGCTAGAACAACCTTAGCTTGTCTACGCAACGCAATTGCTATATTACAACAACGTAAGCTTCTATATTAAGAGAAGAGTAAGTAAAAGAGTATGTAATAGGCTAGGCTTTGCCTAGCTCTTTGCCTTCTTAGGAAGAGCTTAGTCTAGCCTTACTACCTCTTTATAGACTAGTACGCACAGAGGGTATATAAACCTCTTCTGTAACTAGTAGAGAAGCTTAAGGAATACAACTCTTTCTAGCACCTTATTATTCTATCTTTGCAGGCTAGCCTATAACAATAATAAAGCTTAGTAACAATAGAAGACTTAATGTTATATAAGTTATAGTTAGAATATCTTAATATCTAGACGTTAGATTACTACTTATAGAGTCTAACAGAAATGTATTATATATAGTATAAGAGAAGTTATAGATACTTAGGTAGGCTTTGCTGTTAAAGAGCTTAATACAAGTGCTAAGATAGAGAAGTTCTAATAAATAACTATAACTTAATATTGTTCTTAATTTTTGCCTATAACAATATATAGACAAAAGCATGTAAATTATAGTTGTATCTCTAATATCTTCTAGTTACCTAACAGTATAAGAATTATATTCTTAAGTTAGGCTAAGTTGTTAATATGCGCACTAGAATGCTATTATAGCTATTGTTATAGAGATTCTTATTATTAAACACGTTATAAGGTATCTTAGTTAAGTAATAGTGTTACAGAATATAATAAAGTTGTTGCAACAATAGCGCTTTTATATTAGGCTAAGTTGTTAATATGCGCACTAGAATGCTATTATAGCTATTATTATAGAGATCTTTGTTGTTAAACACGTTATAAGGTATTTTAGTTAAGCTATAACATCTAAACAGCTACTAAAGAGTCTATTTAGGACATAAATTTACTTCTATACTAGTAGGCTAAGAAGTAGCGCAGGTGTAGTGCTAACAATATAGTAAAGCTTAGTTCTAGATTTTTAAACTATACAAACATATAGACGTAATAGGTATAGTTTTAGTTTTGTAAGAATAAAAATATAATAAAGAATTAAGTTTCTTAGACTTAAAAGAAATATATATACAAAGACAGTAATATTAAATTAGAAGTATAAGTTACGTATTAAGAAGTAGCTGTATACATAACTTACACGTAGTTTATTTTACACATTACAAATACAGCTCTTAGTCTTATAATAGATTAAAATAATATAATATTCTGTGTATATTTTAACAAAAGACTGTTACCTTAACCCTAAGACTAGAGACATATAGGTAAATTTATCTCTAGTTTTAAAGTTAAGAAAATGTAAGAAGGCGCAAGTGTATAATAGATAAAAATAATATAAAGCTCTGTATATATTTTAACAAAAGACTGTTACCTTAACCCTAAGACTAGAGATATATAGGTAAATTTATCTCTAGTTTTAATGTTAGGAAAACGTATATATAGTAAGAGGTAGAAGGTAGCTAGCTAGTAAGGCTATTATATACTCTATTAGCGCTAATAGTTTAAGAGTAAGTAGTACGTAGATGCGTTTAATATACAGTAGTTTATTAATAGTATTTGTTACTATTTAGTCTTTATTGTATTTGCACATTATAGCAAGTTAGAACAGTAGTTTTTAGTAGATAACTATCCTATACTGTGCTAGAGAAAGAATATAAATTAGATCTATAAGCATTTTAAAACTAGATAAGATTAAATATACTAGCTACTTAGAATATTAGTTAAAACTGTATATAAATTATACTTATTATTTTCTACTATTAAGTAATTGCCTACGCCTGTTACTAGTCTTACCTATAGTATATATAGTACACTATTTTACTTGCTTCTATCTATACTAAGCCTAGCTACCTTAGTATAAGTTGTATACTAGGCTACTAGAGCTACTAGTCTATTTTTTTTATACTTTTAAACCTTATACGTATCTACTTATAGTTATACTTACCTTTTTGTGCGTTTAGGTTCTACTATATATATTCTAAACGCGCAGTAACTTGCATATTCTAAAGTGTTAATATTTTCTAGCATAAGAATTATTATTAATATTAATCTCTATTAAGCTGTATTAGCTAGCCTAACTAACCTAGTTGTTAATAAGTAAGTACTAGTGCAATTACGTAATAGTTGTTAGTATAATAAAGAATATAGAAGGAAAGAAAAATATTAGTTATTGCGCCTATAACTATTAGCATAGATCTGTATATAAGTTAGGTAACTGTTAGCTACAGTAGACTTTAGTAGACTATAGTAGATAATAGACTGTACAGCACAGAATAGATGCTGCTAGTAACTACCCTAACACTATATAACTAATATTAATACTATTTTTATATACTTAGTCTTCTTATACTTAAACTATAGAGTTATATATAAGTAAATTAGTAATAGATTGTATATATATACTATGTAGCTTTTACACTAAGACGTACGCAGGACTTATTAAATATAGTACCTAATACTAGACGCGTTGCTACCTACTAATTAATAATACGCTAGTTATAACCTCTAACACTATAATATAATAGCACAACTCTAATAGCTGTAACGCAATAGATACTACTATAGACAACGCAGTACCTGTTTTATATAGCAACACCTTATATAAACGCAACTATACTCTAGCTAAATATAAAGTAAAAAGGTAGATAGGCCTAATATTAGCGTCTATACAAGAATAAGACAAGCTGTTTAAGACAGCAAGTAGACAGTACGCTAGCGAACTAGTTAGTTTAAGATTAGTAGACGCAAAGTAGTAGGCTACATATAGCTAAATAGTATACGCGTGCTAATACTAATAGAGATAATATAGTAGAGCCTTTTAGTTTACTTTTTGCACTAGTATTTACATTATAGCTATAAAAGATAAAATGCACATTAAGTAATATTAACAGCTTCTTTACTAATATATAGCTACACAAGCTATATTTATAGCTGCAGTTCTAATTAGAGCGCTAATAGCAATAGGCTATGTTAAATATTTAATCTAGGCTACAAGATAACGTATAGATACATAAAGACGTTACAATTATATCTAGGTTATTAAACCTCTAACCTAACTAACATATATTTATATACTAAGATATTATATTATAGATTGCCTTTATACTTAGTTATTGCCTATTTACTAATAAGATAGTTTACGCACTTAGCTGTTTATTTACAGGTACACCTAATAATCCTATAAGAGTATATTACAAACTATACTTAGAAGATTAGTAGTAGTTAATACAATAGCGCTTACTAAATAGTGCAACTCTTATGCTAGTTATATTAGCAGTAGACAAAACACAGTTATCTATAATATCTAGCAACGTAGTAGCATAGCTAATATATGTTACTATTAGAAATCTTAACTATAAGGCATAATAACGCAGAACAACACTTAGGACACTACTAGCTAGATTTATTCTAACAGCTAAGCTTCTAGACCCTATTCTAAAGAGTAAAGTGTATTATTACTGTATAGGCAAACTATTGTTACGTAAGTACTAACTACAGCGTTAACAATAAAGAGTTACTATAGAAGACAAAAGCTAACTAGTAACTACAGTACTTAAAGAAGCTGCTAAATATAGTATACAACTAGAGTGTGCTAACTAACAGACGTAATAGTGTTACTTAACTATTTGTACAATTCTAGCTAACTATAAAGAGTAAGTGCTACTAATAGGTGTAAAAAAAAATAGATACTATACTTAATGTATAGTACTACTAGACAAACAAGAAAACTTATATAATAAATATCTGTAGCAAACAAAAGAGTATACACGCCTATAATAGAGTTATTATCTTAATAAAGAATAAAAGAATTACGTTTATCTAGTAGAGTGCTTTGGCTAGAATTACTATAACATTAATATACACAAGTTATTAGCTATAGATATATTATATCTACTGCTTAAGAGGTTAGTTATAAAGATATTAGAGTTTACAAAAGATATGCTAATAGATATATACTCTAGACAAAAGAAGGGCTAGAATAGTGCTGCAGTTCTAGTAGTAGAAGATAATAGCTGTGCCTAGTTAAATAAAAGGTTCTGCTAAGTTAAGTATAACACTAGACTAAAACAGTTTAATAACAAGAGGGCTTTTACAAAAGTGTTACAGTAGACTAGCGCAGAACAAAAAGTAGTAATTTGCTAATTTATAGTAGTAGTATCTTCTCTACTAGTAACTAAGGCACTATAAGCGTTGCATTTTATCTAAGCTGCGTGCAATCTACTAGTACTATTACAACACAAGAGTTATAACAAAAACACGTTAGAGTATATGTTATTAGCTATTAAATAAACAGATATTCTAAAAAAAGAGTTTTAACCTTTTAGACAGACGCAAGAAGAAGAAAAGGATTTTAACTACTCTAAATAGCACGCACTAACCTATATTATTAATAATATCTATATATATAGAGCCCTTAATAGTATATATACTAGAATAAACAGTAAGGCTTACTATATTATAATAGTAAAACAATTCTACCTAATAACAAACAAGAAAGATTTTCTTACGCAGATCTACTTCTATAAATCTAGATAGCTTGCGCTTATAGCGTTTAAACACAAGATAGTTATAGACTTAAGTTAATAGTGCACTACTACTAACTAGCGTAAGTACACTTTTACTATAAGTGTGTTAATAGTAATACTATTTAGATAACTTAGATAGTTTATACTAAGTATGTTACTAAATTCTATTATACTGCCTCTTAGTAAAGTTACTATACATATTACGTTGCTAGACTTTATATATACTGCTATAGTATTTGTCTAATACTACTATTAAAAGGTACGTTAGGAAAATTTAAGATTGATCTGATCGGCCCAATCGCCGCAACCCGCGGCAGCCCAACAGCAATACTGTCTACTAGACAATTCGCTAAAGTCGCCCTACTCACTTTTGGTCGCTAGCAAGTCGCTGGCGAGTCGCTAGCAACCTGACAGTGTCGCTAGTGTCGCTAGTGTCGCTAGTGTTGCTAATGTCGCCAATTTTACTTACGTGACTGTATTGCTGTATTTTTATGATTACGTAAGTAACCTAAAAATACAAAATATAGAGCGGAATTCCCTCTTTAAAATGCACTATTCAGATTTTTTTAGCTACTCTAGTTATTAAGATATAGCGCGTTGAAGTTATAAACTTTTTTAAAAAAACTTTAAAGTACGTTTAACACAGTAGATCTCAACGCCCACACTATAATATATTACAATAAAATAGTTCTAAAGTAAAATCTACACTTTAGTTACTATTTCTTTAAAAAAAAATATAATATATTATCTAGTTAAAGTGCTAGAACTTTAGCGAAAACAAGCCTTGGCAAAGAACATTAAAAAGTTACAAACTTCACAGCCGTGCATCTCAGCAACTAGAGCAGCTATAAAAATTCTGAATAGTGCGTTTTAAAGAGGGAATTAAGCTCTATATTTTAGGTTTTTAGAATAATTACGTAATCGCGCGGGTGGGGCAAGTGGGTCCAGTGGATCAGGTGGATCAATTTGGGCGTTTTTGTCTGATTAGGCGGCCAGAACAAATAGGGGTAGCTAGGCACCGTAGACTACGGTCAAAAACTGTCTGGTCAACTGTTCTGACAATGTCGCTAATGTCGCGGATGTTGCTAACGTTGTGTTTTCCTAACGTAACTAGCTGCCTTATTACTTTATATAACAAAGACAGATAAGACTCTAACTCTTACTAAGTAAATAGAATAAATATAAAAATATACTCCTTTATAAGATACTTAAGGCTATTAGGCAAACGCTACAATAACTCTAAATATTACAAAGAAGACATAGTATAATACGCGCCTAACTAGCATAAGACTAGAAAATAGTGTAAAGATTACATGTAGGTGCAAGAGTTTAAATATAAAAACTACATATAACTATCTTAGACTATTACAAATAGTAAAGCTGTAGCTTAGGTACACCTAATACTTATATTTATTAATAATAAACACTAAGACAAGAATAGAAAGAAATATAAGTATACAAGTGCCTTCTGCAAGGTTATAGCGTTTAACAACAACAGTTAAATTAATTATACAATAAAAATACTAAGCGTACGCTACTGTACACATAGTACAAAGACTAAGTAACGTATACTATAAGTATTTAAAGTATACAACATAATAACTATTATTTGCCCTATACACCTAGTACTAAAGAATCTACCTACACTTAATAATAAGGTCTTTGTTTTATACTATATAAACAATTACATTAATTAGAACAAATATAATAGACTATATTCTTTTACGTTTAATTAAGACTAGACACGTATAGTGCAGAATTATAAACAAAAGTAAATGTAGCAAGACAGCTAGTATATAGTATTAGATATAGTAAATAGAATTATATATCTAACAATAGCTCTACTATTACTTTAATATACCTAATAGAATATAAACCTGCTAACATAACAGGCGCTATAATATAGAACTGTAGCGCCAGACTACTAATATAACCTCCTTACTATATACTATATACTACTATAAATACGTAATACTAGTAACTCTTATCTACGTACATAGGTATTATAGAGATATTACAACAGTTACCTAGAATTACTAGTTAGTGTAGACAAGAGAATAGCACTACTGCAGTAACACTAGACAGAATTGTTAAAAGATAGTATATGTAATATAATGCAACTAACAGTAAAAGAATACAACTTAATATACTCTAACGTAGAATAAGAAATAAAAAGGCAAAAGATGCTAAGCTGTTCTCTATAGATAACTATAGTAAAAGAATACCTATAGTAAATTACAAGAGCAATTATATTATAACAGAATAGACTACTATAGAATACAGCTAATAGTTGCCTTATCTAGACAATTACATACTTTGCTATCTAATATAACTATAACGCAGCCTAATAGATACGCTTGTAACAGAATAAAACTAAACTAAATAACAATTAGAAGCAAGCTTTGCTAAATAGAAACCTATGTAAAAAGATAATAAAAACAGTTAATAAAAAGTTAAGTATAATACAAATTACTCTTAATATAATAACTATATTAGTATTAAATGCAACTAGAAATAAGTACACTCTTATTAGAACAAACTAGCTATTATATGTATACTATAACTTGCTAGTAATAGATAAGTATATTAACAACCTTAATTACAATTTGTTTGTGTAGACATTAAAGTATAAATTAGGCTTTAAAAGTAAATGCAATAGTATATACTACTACATAAAGAAAGAAGATAGGTAGGCGTAAATATAGATATCTATAAAAGCACGCTAGCACAGTATATTACAAGAGACAGTTGTATTAAAGATACACTAGGCGTTATTTACAATTAAACTACAAACATAACTAGTATAGTAGTATACTAGATCTATAATAACAACTTACTAAGTAAATAGTTTTCTACGTATAGAGCTACAGAATCGCCTATATTGTGCGTATAACTATTTATACTAATAGTAGACAACTATTGTGTACGCTAATATTTAGTTAAAGATAAAAAAATAGAAAGGTACCTAATTGCCTGTATTGCGCGCACTACTATTTATGCTAACAATAGACAACTATTATGTACACTAACAATTAGTTAAGGACAGAAGAGTACCTAATTACTTGTATTGCGCGCACTACTATTTATACTAATAGTAGACAACTGTTATATACACTAACAATTAGTTAAGAATAAAAGAGTACCTAATTACCTATATCGCGCGCACTACTATTTATGCTAATAGTAGATAACTATTGTGTACGCTAATAATTAGTTAAGAATAGAAAAGTACCTAATTGCCTGTATTGCGCGCACAACTATTTATGCTAATAGTAGACAACTATTATATACGCTAGCACGTAGTTAAGAACAAGAAGCTATCTAATTAAACAGCCTAACTACTACACTCTAGTAGAATTTAAAGCAATATTAGACTATATATATTACAAAAACCCTAGTTATACCTATAAAGTAAAACCTCTGTTACGCTACATATATTGCTTACTTCTGCTACTCTTACTAATAGTTTTCTAATATTTAAAGTGCAAGCGCTTACTCTATATACTCTATACTAAGTAGCAAATTTAAGTAATGTTAGCAGCACACTATGTCTCTGTCTAAACAAGCGCTAAAACAAGCGCTAACAGATAATAGTGTAAAGGTTAAGCTCTTAGGAAATATAACTTAAGAACTAATATACTAAAAACTAAGACGCTGTAAAGACTAAAAACTATCTAGACTCTAATACTACTATCCTTAAGCCTTAACTCTAGTGTTAAAACAGATATATAACTAACTACTATACTAGCCTAACTAAAAAGTTACTTAATAAGACAGCCTAGAAATTAAATACTATACACTTTTAGATCTGCAGCCTTACTTACTTGTTAACAAAAAAAATCTAGACGTAGTAGTAGCATAAGCATAACAAGCTAATACAAACTAAAAACCTATAAAACTAATATATAAAAAATGTTAGTAGTTAAAAAAAAACTACTATTAGACTTAAGGCTGTTATATTATAGGAAGATGCCTTACTATATATAAATAAGTAGTTCTAACTGTTATAGAGTTGCAACTCTTCTTATCTAGTGCAGACCTATTTAGGTTACTACTATAAAAGAAAGAAAAATATTAGGCAAAAGAAAGTATGTTACTAAAAAACAAGACTATACTAGAAAAGGTAAGAGTTATCCTAGTAACGCAACTACTTACTAATAATAAAAAGATACTATACAGTATAGTAGTAAATAGGTAGAGGTTAGGTTAGAGTAGAGTACCTTTACGTAAGACTCTATACCTAACCTAACCTCTACCTATTTTATTAACGCTAAAAGTAAGTAGAGGTTAGGTTAGAAGTAATTAATTGCAGGTTAAAGTTAGGTTGCATAAGTTTTGCGCGATTAAATAAAATTTAAAGTATATAACTACTAATTTTATAAGATTAGGTTTCTAAAAATATGCTAAATTTTACAAGGGTAAAACTATGCTAGGGATATCAAAAATAGCATAGTAATCACAAATTTTTATTACAATAAAAAGAAAATTAGGTCTTTATTTCTAATATACATAAAAGTAAAAGATTCTAGATTTTTTACGTAAATGCTTAATAAGAGCTAAACTTCTAATAGTACCTAAGTGTAAGTCTAATATTCTTTGCCTATATAGTAACTCTTTTTGCGTAGATTGCATTTATATTTATATCTATATTTAGTTAGAATTTTGTTAAAAAAATAAGGTTAAGAAATAAACCCTTAAAAAAACTAACTATATAGGCCTTAGTAGCCTCTTAAGCTACTCTAACAGCTAATTTTTAGAAGTAAAGACTACTACTAGTGCTTTAGACGCATTCTTAAGCTATTTTGCGCAGAAGTTGCTAAAAGGGCAGCTTGTAGATAAGGAGCTTAGTAGACCTCTAGTATTAGTAGATCTCTCTAAGCGCTACAGCTTTAAGCAGTAAGTAAATAAGCGTAATAAAGAATTGTAATAACTTACTGCCTAGCTTAAGGTGCCTTTTTTTTTAAGAGCTGCTTTTTAAGTTTTTGCAGCTAGGCTTTTCTTAGCAGATTTCCTAGCAGCCTTGCTAGCTAGGTCTTTAGCAACTATAGTGCCCTTAGTAACAGCATCCTTAACTTTAGATTTGTGTTTTTATAGAGCTATAGTAGTAGTGTTATAGAGTTATAGATTTAATATTATAATAATTTAGGTTGTTTTAGTGCCTAGTAAATAAGCAGTAAGCAGGCTTAGCGCAGGAAATTAGGTCTTAGCGTAAAATTCCTGCAGGAGCTAATTTAAAACTACTAGCGCTACTAGAAGACTAGAACGTAATAAAAAACTGTATTAACTTACAGGCCTACCTAGAATTGCGCTAGCTTTTGTTTTAGCTATATATTAAAATTAAAGAGTAGATTTTTATAGACTTGTTAGTTGTTTATATAAAATAGGCTAAAAGGCAGTAAGCGCAGGTAGTAGGCAGAAAGCACACTAGTAGCCTGCTTGCGCACAAACTAACTTACTGCGTTATTAGTTATAGGCTGCTAAAATAAAATACTAAAGCTACACGCCTGTAATAGTCCCACGCTTTATTATATTACTTTATTACACTTAGCGCTATAGAATCTATTAAGTCTAAGGAAATTAAAGTTGTTAACAAGCCTAAGGGCTTTCTACTGCCTATTTCTGTTAGAGTTCTGCTAAATTTTAAGGAAGAGGAGTAGGCCTAGCTTACAATAGTAACATTCTTAGAACTTTACTATAAATTATACTTATTTGTCTAGGGTTTTACTTCTAGGGATAATAAGATTAGCTATATTCTTAACTCTTATAGTAGTAATACGCTAAAGCAAGGCTAACTAACAAATTTTAAAGTTAACTCTAGTAGGCAGCTTAGTAGTAGCGCTATGCAATCTAAGGAGCTAGCTACTATTGCAAAGGCTAAGTCCTTAGACTAATTAGCTAAATACTAGCTTAAGAAGAAGGTTAAGAGAGGTAATAGGTACAAGGCGTTGTCTCTAAGGCAACAAGCTAAGAAACTTAAGTATAAGCTTAAGGCCTAAGTAGCAAAGCGTTTTAATAGCAAGTAATCTAGTAAGTTATTACACCTTTTTATTACGTTATTTTTACTAACATGCAAAGCTAAGTAGTTAACAGCTTCTATTACTTAAGTTAATTAAAAATAAAAGGCTATCTAAATTAAAATTAATATGCGCGCCTATAATATTATTATAAAGAGGTCCTCTGCAGCAACTTTAGACTTAAAGCAAAAACAATTGTTAGCTTAAGCTTATACTTGCGTTTATAGGCCTAGTAGAGCTGTAGAAAAGATACTCTAAAGGAAGTATACTTGTAGGCTACACCTCCTAAAGAGGAATAGCTTTAAGACACTACAGGCTAAGGCTAAATAGCTTAAATTTTGCAATAAGCTAACATCTAACAAGTTAGCTCTAGTAACTAATTAGAATTAGCAGTAAGTTTATTACCTTATTTTATTACATACTTATTCTAACTAGTCTGCTAGAAGGCGTAAGCTAACACTTCTCCCTATGTTTAATTAGCCTTTAGAGCTTTATAGTAATATGCTATACGTTAAGAGACGCAATAAGACTAAATGTAAAGAAGAGGTTAAAGATTCTAGTAAAGAGCTAGAGGCATACTACAAGATGTTACCTAATAAATATAAAGATAAGGAGAATAAGGATTAGAGTAATAGTACCTAAGAGGAGTTTTCTAATAGTACTTAGAAGAGCTGTTTAGACGCTAAGTAACATGTATAATTAAATCTGCTGTATATTATTGCCTAATATAGTTAAGACCTAAAAATTTTGCTACTACTATAAAACCTAATTTCTTAATTTTTAAAAGTTTAGCCCTACTATCTGCTCTTTAACTAGAGGAATAACGCTTCTAGTAGAACGCCTACCTCTCTTACTTAAAGTAACGCTAAACTATAGTTTTGCTATTATATTATTACTACAATTACTACTTTTTTTTTATAAGATATTGCTACTTTGTTATTACACTTTTTTATTACATACATAGACCTAAGCAACTTCTCTTTACTCTTAGACAACCTATACTCTAATTTACTTAAAATACTCTACAAATTTATACTTAACGCTTTTTAAATCCTTAAGTCTAGAATTAAGAGAATAGTTACTGTTCTTAAGCAGCTAATTTAAGATAATGCTACTATATGTGCTGCATAGAATGCCTAGTAGCAGAACACGTTATAGGCCTAAGACTTTAATAATTCTAATTCTTAATAGAGTAGAGCTAAACGTTCTGCTATTATATAGACTTAATTTAGAGAAGAGGCTTATATTAAAAGTAGCAAACTACACGTATATTGCCTAAACTATAGGCACATACTTTAATACCTAACTAACAAGTATATAAAGACAAAACACTTTAGCAACTACTTTTAGTCTAATAGTTATAAAAAAGTTACAGAATCTATCTATACAAGGTAGCTACTCTTATTTGTTACACTATTATATCTATAACTTCTGCAACTGTTTACTACTTAGCAATTTAAACTAGAAATTATATAGGTAATTTTTAATAAGAACTAGTCTTTTTAAATATTAGAGCAACTCTTATTTTGCTATTTTATAGAGTTTCTTTAGCCTAGTACTACTATACTTAGCTAATACAAGTTTACTCTTATACTTTAGAAACAATATAAGCAAGTAACTAAAAACCTTCTTTCTAATCTTAGTAAGTTAACAAAAATCTTAATTACTCTTAACGCCTAGTCTGCTACTAACTACCTAAGCTTTTTGGCTATTAAAGCCTATTATATTAACACTAGTTAGCAGATAAGAAAAGTTCTATTAGATTTTGTGCCCTTGCGTAGGTAGTATACTAGGGTTTCTATAGTATCTAATCTTATACAGGTACTTAAAAACACAAAAATATTAAAACAATTACTAGTAGTTACCTGCAATAACGCTTTAAACAACAGTACTCTTAGCAGAAGCCTAGAAAGCAATCTTGCTAATAAGAGAGTTTCTTAGAATGCAAAGGAAAATACTATACTATGCCTTGCCTATATTATTAACCTAGTACGTTAGGAAAATACAACGTTAGCGACATCCGCGACATTAGCAACACTGTTAGAACAGTTAACTAGACAGTTTTTAACAGTTCTTGACTGTACTTAACTGTCTCTAGGGTCCCCTATTTGTTCTAGCTGCCTAATTAGACTAAAACGCTTAAATTAATCTGCCTAATCCACTAGACCCACCTGCCCCACCCGCGCTATTACGTTATTATCCTAAAAACTAAAAATATAGAGCTTGATTTTCTCTTTAAAACGTACTTTTCAGATTTCTTATAGCTGCTCTCGTTGTTAAGATGCAAGGCAGTAAAGTTTGTAGAGTTTTAAAGTTCTTTGCCAAGGCTTGTTTTTGCTAAAGCTCTAGCACTTTAACTAGATAATATATTTTATTTTTTTTCAAAGAAATAGTAACTAAAGTGTAGATTTTACTCTAGAACTATCTAATTATTATATAGGATGTGTAGGTGTGTAGATTTATTGTCTTAAACGTACTTTAAAGTTTTTTTAAAAAAGTTTATAACTTTAACGCGCTATTGTAACGGGCTGCCGCCTAGTTAGTTCTTGGTTACGGAAAAACCTTAGCTTACTAAACCAGAATACCAAAAAGGTTCTAAACTAGAACGCTAAAAATCCTCTAGGCTAGAACACTAAAAACAATTCTAGACTAAAGCGCCTAAACCCTCTAGTCTAGACTGCCTTAAGACTATAAAAACCTTCTAAGTAGCAATTAGGATAGGTTACAAATTTATATCTTTATTCCCTAGCATCTACTCTTAGAGTCTACTCCTTATAATTAAATTTGTTAAACCTAACTAGGCTAAAAAGCTATTGGTAACCTCTAGCATAGAATAAGTAACTGTCTCTATAACAGTATAAGACATAATAGTATAAGTATAAGGATGCTACAGCGTAGAGCTGTTAGTTGCGCAGTAATGCGCCTACGCTACTATAACGCTACTCTAGCTAGTACACGCGTAAAACGCGCACAGCTGCCCTAGCGTCTTAACAGCGCTACGCTAGCGCAGACCTAGTGTATTCTAGTTATAAAGACACGCGTCTAGTTGTATTTACAAAAGAGCTATTCTGCACTAAAGCTGTAGAACAGGAATTAACTTACTTTTACTTATACTGCTATTGTTATCTTATAACTTTGCTGTTATACAAACCTCTTATAGTTTTTAATTCTTCTACCTTGCAAAAGAATAGCAGCCTAGTTACCTAATAACAATAGATTAGGATCTGCCTCTAAGCCTACTAGCTAACCTATTAAGAGAAAACACCCCTAATAAGAAATTAATACTTAGCCTAGGCAAACACTTAGCGCAGCTAAAGCGCTAGCGCCAAGAGCTTAAGAAGTAAGCTAAGATTTAGACTCTAGAGAAGAAAGTACACTAATAGAAGTAATTATTAGCAGGTAAACAGCCTCTTCTACCTCTTAAATAGCCCTTAAGCGCTCCTAATAAAGCAGAACTAACCTCTCTTAGTAGACGCAACATGTCTCTACTAGCGCAACGCCTCTAACTTAACCTATTAGCGCTACTAGAACGCAGGCTAAAGATTAAGAAAATCTCTATCTTTAAAGGCAAAGAAATTAGAGAGTATTAAGACTTTAAGGCTAGGCTATCTATTACCTTTTAATTAGACTTCTTAGCCTTCTAGCTTAAGAACTAAAAGATTGCCTTTACCTTCTAATACCTACAAACTACGTTTTAACAAATATAGATATAGAGAGAATAGGAAGATAATAGCAAAACGCTAGCGTAGCGTAATATAATGTCCTTTCTACTTAATTAGATTAAGAGCCCTATAAATAGAAAGCTCTAAGTTACTATGCAGTATTAAAAAATAGTCTAAAAAGACAGCTAAACAGTAAACAAATTTACAGCCTATCTATTAACGTTAGAAAATTAGGTAAACCCTTCTTATAAGCAGAAATACCTAGTAATACACTTGTACAGTAAACTCTACCTAGAGATTAGAGTAGCTTTCTCTAACTACACTAAGTTTTCTACTACCTGTAAAGAACTTATTAAACGCGCTGTAACGCTAAAAGATAACTTACGCTGTAGTAGTAGTATACTATTACTACACTATTGCACACATAGAACGCCTAGTACAGAAAAAACTTTGTAGCCTAAACTAAACGCAACAGCTCTATAACGTTGTGTTACTAGCACTGCAAACCTAGGCCTAAAGCTAACTAACGCCTGCTACTATTGCAGTAAGATAGGCTATTAAACTAAAGAGTGTAGATTAAGGCTTAACAGCTCTTCTTCTGTTACTAGCTTAAACTTAATACAAATAAAAAACAAGAAGGCCTAAGAAGACTTTCTCTCTTAACAGCCTAAGTTCTACTATAATAGAAGAATTGTATTAAAGTACTTAGAACGCTGCGTAACAACAGCGCTGCGCAGCCTATATAAATACTAATTAACTATAGTGCAGAACTTAGCACAATTAACAAGAAAGTTGCCTTGCTTAAGAACTTCTCTTAGATTAACAGCGCAGCGCTACTAACTATCTGCTTACTTAACTTAAGTATAGTGCCTAGCTTCTACGCTTATTAGGCCTATCTAACAATAAAGGACAACTAGAGCGTTACTAAGTCCTTTACTACTATTCTATACAAAATTGCTAACGCAGCTTAACTTGTTATTTTAGGGTTACTAAGCCTAAAAGAGAGACGCGTTGTTATTAACTGCGAGTTAAAGCAGTAGCGCTATAAGCTTAACACTAATACAATAAGAGTTAAAGACGCAAAAACCTTTACAGAATTTCTTTATAACAAGCTAAGCGTGTACGCAGTCTTAGTAGGCAGTCTATAATCTTTCTCTGCTAAATACCTATTGTAGCCTATTAAACTTAAGGATTTTAAAGACGTTGCAAATAGTAACGCTGCTAACGCGCTACTGCAGCACTATAGAAGCAACTACACTATTAAGTTAAAAGAAGAAACTACAGCTCTATATAGGCTGCTCTATAACCTCTTACTAAAGAAGCTAAGTGTACTGCGCAACTACTTAGCAACAGCGTAGAGCTTAGGCTAGATCTAAGAAAGCATAAGCTCTGCAGGAGCACCTATTCTGTTTGTTTCTAAAAAAGATAGAACGCTACGCCTTTGCGTAGATTATTAAGGCCTTAATTAAGTTACTAAGAAGAATAGACTAGCTCTTTTCTTAATTAGGAAAACTCTTAATTAGCTCTATAGATTAGTAAAGTTTACTAAGCTTAATTTTAAGAACGCGTATTACTAGATTAAGATCTAGTAAGGCAATAAGTAGAAGACAGCGTTTTGCACGCAATACAGCTACTTTAAGTATATAGTTATGCCCTTTAGGCTAACTAACGCGCCTGCTACGTTCTAGAGGTATATTAATAAAGCCTTAGCTTTGTATTTAGATATCTTTTGCGTTGTCTATCTTAACAATATCCTAATCTTTTCTTAAAAGAGAGAGGATTATTAGAAACAGGTAAGAAAAGTACTTGCTAAGCTAAGAGAATATAGTCTTTTTGTTAACTTAAAAAAGTATACCTTTGCTACTAACTAAGTTAAGTTCTTAAGGTTTATTGTGCGCCTTAATAGTGTTACAATAGATCTAAAACAAGTTTGCGTAGTTATTAATTAGCCTACGCTAACGTTCTTTAAGGATATTTAAGTCTTTTTAGGCTTTACAAACTTTTATTAACGCTTTATACAGAGTTTCTCTATTATTGTTAGCTTAATTACTAATCTTCTAAAAGGGTTAGTTTAAGGAAAGAAGTCTAGTCCTTTTAACTAGCCTAACGCTACAGAGAAAGCAAAGCGCTAGCTATGCAACAAGTTTGTAACTACGCCTGTTCTGCAGTACTATAATTATACACTCCTATCTAAGTTAGAAACTAATGCCTCTATTTAGAGAGTAGTAGGTATCTTTTCTTAACTCTATGTAGATAGAAACTAGCACCCTGTAGCCTTCTAGTTAAGAAAGCTCTTACCTGTAGAAAAGAACTACTATATATACAACCTAGAGCCCCTTACTATTGTTATAGTAGTGTAGCACTAGCGTTACTACGTTAAGAGGCTAGCAGTTTAGTTAAAAATATAGATAGACTATAACAACCTACGCGGCTTTATAGGCACGTTAACTCTATCTAAAAAACAGGCTAGCTAGGTAATAAAGCTAGCTGCTTATAACTTTAAGATTAAGCATTAGTCTAAAAAGACAAATCCTGCAGATAGGCCTTTAAGGCAACTTGTAGACAACAGCAACACGCTAGATATTTAACTATTAGACATATTGCTAGCACTGCAAAAGAAGTTGCAGCTAGCAAGAACCTAAGCTAAGCTATCTAGTAAAGAGCTAGCGTTAGTAGAAAGCTAGACAATAGCTTAATAAAGATGTTTCTATAAGCCTAGCGCATAGCGTTAAGGCAACAGCTATAAGCTACAGCCTTAATTAGGAGAACCCTAAGAGCAGACTAGTAATAACCTATAGAGTTACGCAGTTACAAAGCCTAACGCACAGCGTTAAGGCAACAGCTAAAAGCTATAGCCTTAATTAGAAGATTTCTAAGAGCAGACTAGTAATAGCCTAAAGAGTTACGCAGTTACAAGCAAGAGCTGCAGCCTTAGAAAGGTTAGCTTATAAGAAACTTTCTAAGTTCTTCTTCAAAATCTGTATATAAGTATAACAGAATAACCTAGAAGTAGTTGTAATACGCAGGGACGTTAAATCTCTAGCGTCTGCCTATTAAGGCAACAGTAAACGCCTAAGGCACTAGAAGCTTAACGCTTTAGGTAGCCTTTAGTTTAAGAACTAATTATATATTCTACTAGAGCTAGCTCTTAAGGCTAAGCTTCTTAAGCTATATTACAACAATCTACTTACTAGCTATTTTAGGCAAGCTAAAACGCTTAAGCTTGTAGCCTAATACTACTATTAGCCTAGGCTTAAGAAAAAGCTTAAGAAGTACATTAACTTTTACTTAGTGTGCTAAGGCACAAAGTTGCTTAAGCAGCGCCCTGCTAGCGTGTTAAACGCGCTCCTCTAACCTTAAAGACTATAGCAAGAAATTATAATAAATTTTGTTACAAGCCTACTACTTACTAAGCGCTACAGCGTTATGTATAATATAATACTTGTTATAGTTAATAGGTACACAAAAATAGCTAAGTATACTTCTACACAAAAAACAGTTACTGCTTTACAATTAGTAGATCTGTTCTTAGAACACGTTGTACAATTCTTTAGCTTACTTAAAGGTATTGTATTAGATAAAAGAAGTGTCTTTACTTCTTAGTTCTAGGTAGACTTCTGCTTTGTAGCAAAGGTAAAGCGCTAGCTTAGCACTACCTTCTATCTGCAGACAGACAGCTAAACAGAACGTTAAAATAAAACCCTAGAGCAATACTTAAGAGCCTTTATAGGTAATTAGCTAAATAATTAGGTACACCTTCTGTTACTAGTAGAGTTTGTATACAATAATACTAGACAGGCTACATTAGAAGTATCCTTATTCTTTGCCTGCTATAAGTTCTACCTGCGCTTTAACTGTAAGCTAACAGCACTTACTAAAGTTCCTAGTATTAAGAAAAGGTTGCAAAAGCTTATGCAAACTTAGGACGCTTTAGCCAATTACTAGAACAAAAGTTTACAATACTAAGAATAATACTACAATAAGAAACACAGGCTCTAAAGGTTTAAGCTAGAGGATATAATTTTCTTATTAATAAAGTATCTACGCCTGCGCAGCGCTAGCAAAAAGCTGTTGCTGCGCTAAATAGGCCTCTTTCTAGTAGATAAGCAAATTAGCTTACAAGCTTTTAGAATCTTACTTCTATTATATATAAAGGTTTACTCTGTATTCTATACGTCCTTGCTCTAGCTATTTGTGCTAAAAGAGAGAGAAGAATTAACTCTACTTAGGCCTGTTAACTTAGACAATAGCAATAAGCTAGGGTAACGCTATAAGGTTAAAGCTGTCCTAGCAAAGCAGCGTAACAGACGTTTAGTAAATTACCTAGTTAAATAGAAAGGCTAGCTACTAGAATATAACAAGTAGGTTAATTAAAAAGATATAGACAAATTACTTATAGAAAAGTATAGCTAGAGAGAAGATTAATTATTATTACAAATTAATATACAGAAAAAACAAAAGAAAAAACAAAGGAAAAAAGAAAAAAGAAAAAACTAGGCGCCTTAGCAGCGCAACACTAGCGCCTAAGCAGCGTAACTAGGCATAAATACTAGCTTACTCTAGAAAGTCCTTGTTATCTAGGTCCTTAGAGATAGAAAACTTGTCTCTACTACTCTTCTTATTCTCTCTCTTAACCTCTTCTACACCTTCTTACCTCTTTGCAGTAGCTTTACCTAGATTACCTACTAGCTTATAAGTTAACAGCGTAGTAGCAGCGCGTTAAGAGCGCTTTAGCTTGCCCTTAGTAGCAGAGCGCTTAAAAAGAGGCTGCTTAGATAGCTAGGACTTAGCTAGGCGTTTCCTAGGGGCCTTAGCCTTAGCTTTAGCCTTAGCCTTACCCTTAGCCTTACCCTTTTCTTTAGAAGAAGAAGGCGTAGGAGTAGGGCTCTAAGGAGGAGGGGTTTTATCCCTCTCCTCCTTCTACTTCTTACGCCTTCTAGAATTAGAGCCCTAGTTGCTAGCAGCTTTCTTTAAATTAAGGTTAAAGTTAGACTGCGCGTTAGCCTTGCTAAGCAGTAGCAGATTAGCCTAGATAACGTTAGAACAACAGCGCAGCAACTGTAAGAAATAAGAAAAAATAACTTACTTAGGCCTGTAGAAGATTAAGAATACTTTCTACTGTAGTAGAAAGGTAGTTAGTTGCCTTAACCTGCAAGATCTAGATCTTATTACTCTTAGGCTAATAGCAACCCCTAAACTTTACCTCTTTATAGAGGAAAAGCTCTACTAAAGTAGTCTACTAGCGCAACGCTATCTTTTACGCGTTAACATCTAGGTTTACTCTAGCCTTATTAGTAGTAAAGCGCTGCTGCTGCTAGTATAGAGTATTCTAGCTCTTAACAAAACTTAGTAGTACTAGAGTACAAAACTTCTTTTTATAGGCGCACCTATTACACTATAGGCTACTAGAGACGTAGTTGTATAAAGTACTATTAATCTTTAGACTCTTAGCGCAGCGTAGGCAAACTAGCTTAGCTAGCTTAATATTAAGGATACTACTATAGCAGGCAACAAGTATAGCCTAAGCGCTAGGTTAGTAATGTTACAACGCTAGCGTTATACTACTTATAAAGATAGTAGAGGTAGCAGGCAGTATAAGCGTAGTACTTATAGTAATTAATATAGAGGCAATAGAGTTATAACAGCGTAGAGCTAGAAGATAGTGTAGTAGTAATAGTAATATAATTGTTACTAAAGAAGCAGAAAAGATTAGGCACACAAAGTTCTACTATATTTCTACTATTACTATAGCTACTAGCTACCTCTTAGAATTACCTAGAGTTTTAGCCTTAGTACAACAACAGCCTTTATAATAACAATGTTAAGTACACACTAACAAGACCTAACGTTATACAAATTACTTAGACAGTAATTCTAGAGAGAAGGAAATAATTGTAAAGATACTATAGCGTAGAGCTGTTAGTTGCGCAGTAATGCGCCTGCGCTACTATAACGCTACCTTAGCTAGTATACGCATAAAACGCGTATAGCTGCCCTAGCGTCTTAATAGCGCTACGCTAGCGCAGACTTAGTGCATTTTAGTTATAAAAATACGTGTTTAGTTGTATTTACAAAAGAGCTGTTCTGCACTAAAGCTGTAGAACAGGAATTAACTTACTTCTACCTGTACTACTATTGTTATCTTATAACTTTGCTACTATACAAACCTCTTATAATAAGCTATCTAGATAAGACGCAACAGCGTCCCTAAGTTAGTTATTAAGAATAAGTTTAATTAAATAATTATTAATAACTTCTTAAACCTAGAGAAACAACAGATTAAAAAATAATTGCTGTTAAACAGCCTTAAAAGAACGCCTACCTAGCAGAAAGTATATAACTTTCTAACAGCTAGACTCTCTAATAACAAAAAAGAAAAGTCTCCTATAAGCGCAGATCTAGACTTAGTATTACTAGTAAGAAATCTGCAGGAATAAGTTGCAAGGCTTACAGCCTAAGTAACTTTAAAAACCTTTAGCTTTATACAGACCTCTTTAGAAAGCTTTCTTCTACTCTAGAAGACTTACAAAGTCCTTAACCTAGAAGCGTATAGAAGAGATTAAAAGGATTACTACATCTTTAAGGCCTAAATAAAGTACAAACTAGAACATAATAGCGCAAGACTAGGCTCTTAAGTAGGCTATATCTTTAACTGCCTTAAGAGGTTAGTAGCTAGTGTAGCCTTATCTTAGGTAACCTAGAACTCTTAGAGCTCTACAAAAGAACTTTAGGACTTTCTAAATAACTAATTTAGCAACAAGCTACATAACAAAAGATTATAAAGAAAACTCTAAACAATCTAATAAAACAAGTCTTTTCTCTAGAGCTTTAATATAGAGTTTATAAGGCTAGCTTACAATATAAGCAAGAAAGATAACAAAGTAAACCTAAAAACAAAGTACTTAAGCGCTATCTAGCTAGACCTACAAGATAGAATAATTTCTGTAGAAACTAAACCTAAATAAAAAATCTACAACCTTATAGATAGAGTAGCAATTATTAAGGAAAACTTATACAAGGCAAAACTTAGTAGTAAGCACACTAAAAGACAGAACGTTAGAAAACCTATAGATTAGGAACCTACAAGAGGACATTCTAGGAGGACTAAGAGAAAATTCTCTAAAAGAAAGAAAGCTAAGTAGGCTACTACAGAAGAGCAGTCTTACTAGAGACAAAACAACTTATACCTTTGCTATAGTAAGTTAAGACACTACGCTAGCAGATGTAAACTATTTTTACTTTTAAAACTTACTAAAGCTGTAGCAGCTGAAGCATAGGGCAAGAAAAAAGAGAACGCGTTAAAAGATACTCTAAGCTTAGAAAACAAGTAACTCTTGTCTAAAGGCGCAGACATAAGTATAGTAACATAACACTAAAAGAGGATAAGAGATTTTAATAATTCTAAAAGAAATAGCTAGACAAAGAACCTATTACTATACACACTATTATTAATAAAATAACAGTTACTTCTATAATAATTAACACTAGGTGTCTTACTTACGCTATAACCTTAACTAAGTTTATCTACAAGAATAAGTTAAAGTGTAAGTTAATAGCCTTAAGAGAAATTATTAAGATTACTAGAGCCTAGTCTTAGATAAAGACAGCTGTCTAGATAAGGATTAACATTAATAGGCATAAGAATATACTATAGGCCTATAAACTAGACAGAGATAAAGAATACAACCTAGTTTTAAGTTAACTATAGATAAACTAGTATAATGTTACTATTGCACTAGCAAAGAAATTAATATATATCTACTCTACTTAGACGTAAGTTAGAAGCTAAGAGAAAAGAAAACCTCTTTTACTATAGAGCATTATAGCAGCTGCGTACTTAGCTTAGCTATAATAGAGCTAGAAGGACAAATCTATTTACTTTTACGCTGCGTTAATAGCAGATATCTAGAAGGCCCTAAAAACTAAGCTCTAAGTAGACTCTAGGTTAGTACTTCTAGATTACCTAAAAGGGAAATACAAAACCTTCCTACGCAAGAAAGTAAACTAACTCTCTCTAGTAAGAGAACCTACTATTAATTATTCTATTAAGCTAGTAAAAAAAGATAGAAAGACTGCAGAGGTGCTACAGAGCTTACTATATAGTATGTTAAGAGAAGAACTCTTTGTACTCTAAAAAGAGCTTACTTCTTACTTAGACTATAGCTTTATACAAGTAAGCTAGTTAAGCGCTCCTATACTAGTTCTATTTGTAAAGAAGCTAGAAGAGGGCCTGTAGTTCTATATAGACTACTAGGCCCTTAACGTAATTATAAGAAAGGACTAATACCTACTTCTACTTATCTAAGAGACCTTAGCCTAGATTACTAAAGCTAAATAGTTTACTAAAGTAGATGTTATTTAAGCTTTCTATAAGATTAGAATTGCTAAAGAAGATAAATAGAAGATAGCCTTCTAGACGCGCTTTAGCCTCTATAAGTAGCTTATAACGCCTTTTAGACTTACAAACGCTTTAAGCACGTTCTAGAGATATATTAATTAGACACTAAGAGAATACCTAAATAATTTCTGTTTAGCTTACATAGACAACGTGTTAATATACATAAGTAAGTTTAAGGCAGACTATAAGAAAAAGGTAAAGCTAGTAATCTAGAAACTTAGGGCAGTAAGGTTATACCTTAATATAAAGAAAAGTAAGTTTAGCGTAAAAGAAACTAAATACCTTAGATTTATTATTAAGGCTAAGAAAGGAATAAGTATAAACTCTAAAAAAGTAACTACTATACGTTTCTAGGAGCCCTCTAAGACAGTTAAAGAAGTCTAGAGTTTTGTTAGCTTTGCTAACTTCTACTAACAGTTTATAAAAGACTTCTTAGAGCTAGCTACTCTACTAACTAGGCTAACTAAAAAAAGCGTAGCCTTTTACTAGGGCTTTAAACAACAGATGTCCTTTAATAAGCTAAAGAAAGCTTTTATAGCAAAACTATCTCTAGCAAACTTTAATATAGAGCTAGAAATAGTAGTAGAATATAACGCCTTAGGGTAGTTAACTAGAAAAGTGCTGTCTTAATATAGTAAGGATAGACGCCTTTAGGCTGTAGCTTACTACTTAGCAAAGAATATAGCTACAAAAGCTAACTACACTATCTATAATAAGGAGCTGTTAGCTATAGTTAAGTGCCTAGAGTAGTAGAAAACTAAACTTTAGAAAGTAAAGTATTTTACTGTGCTTATAGACTATAAGAACCTAGAATACTTTGCTACTACACAACTACTAACAGAGTAATACGTCTGCTAAGTAGAGTTTCTTAGCGCGTTTAATATTAGATTCTAATACTGCCTAGGAAACATTAACAGCAGAGTAGATACTCTTTCTAAAAAAGAATAAGATCTTTCCTAAGGAAGAGCAGACGCGTAGGTATAGTTCTAGACTTTTTAATTGTTTACTTCTGCTTTAGAAACTAAAGACAAAGAAGACCTAGTACTTGCTACTTTCTTTGCAGCTTAGCAGAAGAATATACTATAATAGAAGGAGAAAGAAATAGAGTAGCTCTAAAACATACTTATAGACAAAGATACTGCGTTAACTACTTCTCTTACAGCTTAGTAGAGAAATGCACTATAACAAAGAGAGGAAGAAACAGAGCAGCTCTAAAATAGGCTTACAGATAAAAACACTGTGTTAAGAAAAAGAGACGTTGCCTACAGCTAGAATACTAAGAATTACTCTATAGTTAGAAAGGAAGCGCTCTAAAACATACTTGCAGACAAAGATACTGCGTTAAAGAAAGGAAACGTTGCTTATAACTAAAGTGCTAAGAAGCTTTCTATAGTAGAAGACGCTTTAGATACTACTAAAGAAACTGTAGTACTATGCAAGACTACGCTTAGATAAAGTCTTTATATAAACAAACGCTCTAAGAGACTAACAGAGCCTACTATTAAGAAATTGTAGGAATAGGCTATCTATATAGATAAAGCCTACTAATTAGTAGTTAACGCTGTTAGGATAGAACAGCAAAAATTTTCTCTCTATCTAAGCTTAAAAGTTTTTCTAGCAGAGTGTAGCTTAAATAACTTAGAACGCTTACTTACGCTAGTAAATAGGTTTGGGGTACCTGCTTATAGGTAGGGGTTAGGTTAGGGTTAAGCACAAGGGGGGTAGAGTAAGGTTTAGGTTATGTAGAGGCTAGTGTAGGGTTTAAGTTAGGGTATACAGCTTAGGGTGTTAAGGTTAGGTTGTTAGTTTAGTTAGAGTACCTGCTATAAGGTTATACTTGTGCAGCGCCTCTAATCTAACGCCTGTAACAAGTATGTTACTTAGGAGTAAAGTAGGGCAAAAGAAATAAGTATATTTTAGCGTGTATCCTAAAATAAGGTTATTACAGGAATAGTCTAATCTTGTAGCTGTTTAATAAGCTTTATAATCTGCTTATTATAGATATTTATTACAGTTTTTAACTAAGGTTGTTTTAGATAGTTAAGAGCTACTATTTATTACATTTTTTTATTACGCTTGCTAGTCTAAGAAACAAGAAGGCCTTAATCTCTTCCTCTGTAGACGCTGCTTATACTAAGGAGTCTAGAGTAGTGCACTATATAAAGGCGTTACAGATTCCTTAATATTATCTTCTCTGTTACCCTCCTGCTCTTTATTGCTTGTCTAATCCTTAAAACGTCAGATTCTAGAGCTAGTTAGACTAGCAAAATTAATAGGACCTAAAAGCTTAAGTAGATCCTAGACACTCTTAGCGCTGTGTTAGGATCCTGCAGTTAGCAATTGTAGTGTAGAACAGTTTAGTTGTACATCCTCCTTAGTAATTGCGTGTTTTACAACTATAATCTTCTAGATTGTTTCTGCTCTAAGCCTATACTGTTAATCTTCTAGAACGTCTCTTGCAGTATTAAACAAGCGCTTAACCCTAACTTCTGCAAGCTATACAGCTAGTACGTCTTTAGCTACCTAGGCTAGGCGTAGGTACGTGTCTATATTAGCCTGCTACTAGACAAGTATATTTAATAACTCCTCTTTATCTTCCTTACTAGTTAAAGAAGTGCTAAGGTAGCAGAGAGCTTCTGCATAGAGTAGTCTAATGCTTGCGTTAGTTTTATAAAGGATATTAGCGCTTAACCTACTAGACTGTGTTGTTTAAGAGAAAGGCCTTCTAAACTACTAGTGTTTAGGTAGACACTGTAGTTGCAAAGAATAAACTAGAGTGTAGTCTCTGTTTGTTGCTGCAGGGTTGTTTTTGTATTAATTAATATAGTCTAAGAACTAACGCTAATATATACGTTTAAAGTCTAGTTCCTATATGTTACTCTAGGTGTTATTAGTAGTGTGCTATAATAAACATGTGTAATAAACATAGTCTCTACTTTATATGCAGTAAGCTTCTAAGATAGATTAAGGATAGTTGCAACGTTGTAAAGATATCCTTATTTCTTATCTATGCGTAAATAATACTTTAACAACTTCTTCTTGCCTTTCTCTACTACTGCCTTTACTACAGCTAGCTACTCCTTGTAATAGCTAGTCTTATTCTCCTTGTTAGATAGCTTAGTTATTATTTAATCTAGGAAGTTAAAAAGTTAGTTGTATATTAACTAGATGTACAGGGCCTAAGGTGTGTTGCTTTTACTAATTCTGTTAGTAGCTGTTTTAAAGTTTACTAGCATGCGTGTTATTACCCTAAGGTGTAACTACTTAGCAGGTACTAGCTAAAGCCTTTTAAGGTTCTTAAAGTCTACAACTATATTATTATTCTATAAATTACTGCTGCTACCTTGCAGGGCCTAATTAAGTGTAATCTCTTGCTCTAGCCACTTGTTAATATAAGTAGCTAGGGAGCAGGCGCGCTTGCACATATTATAGGTTAAATTCTACCTAGTCTTAATATCTTAAATTATACAGAGTTAATTTTTTAGCAGTACATTAGATTGTACCTTTAGGAATTGTTTAAAATGTTAAGAGAACAAATCAATAGTAATACAAATTGCCTAGATCTAGAAGAGCTTAGTGCGTAATAAAGAATTGTAATAAAGAGTGTAACATACCTTTTGTAAGGAGTTGGGCACTAATATGCTATTATTAATCTAGTAAACGTAATAGCGTTGCAGCTACTAAGCCTCTTTAATCTTAAGCAAGACTGTTAGCCTTAGGTAAGCTATTATATCCTGCACTACTAGGTTAATAATATAGGCAAGGCATAGTATAGTATTTTTCTTTGCGTTCTAAGAAACCCTCTTATTAGCAAGATTACTTTCTAGGCTTCTGCTAAGAGTACTATTATTTGAAGCGTTATTGCAGGTAACTGCTAGTAATTGTTTTAATATTTTTGTGTTTTTAAGTACCTACATAAGATCAGATGCTATAGAAACCCTAGTGTGCTACTTACGCAAGGGCACAAAATCTAATAGAATCTCTCTTATCTGCTAACTAGTGTTAATATAATAGGCTTTAATAGCCAAAAAGCTTAGGTAGTTAGCTGCAGACTAGGCGTTAAGAGCAATTAAGATTTTTGTTAACTTGCTAAGATTAGAAAGGAGGTTTTTAGTTACCTGCTTGTATTGTTCCTAAAGCATAAGAGTAAACTTGTATCAGCTAGGTATAGTAGTACTAGGCTAGAAAAACTCTACAAAGTAAAAAAATAAGGGTCGCTCTAATGTTTAAAAAGACTAGTTCCTATTAAGAAGTACTTGTATAATTTCTAGTTTAAATTGCTAAGTAGTAAACAGTTGCAAGGGTTGTAGACGTAATAGTGTAACAAATAGGAGTAGCTACCTTATATAGATAGATTCTATAACTTCTCTACAACTATTAGACTAAAGGTAGTTACTAAGGTGTTTTATTCTTATGTGCTTGTTAGTTAGGTGTTAAAGTATGTGCCTACAGTTTAGGCAATATACGTATAGTTTACTACTTTTAATATAGGCTTCTTCTCCAAATTAAGTCTATATAATAGCAGAACGTTTAGCTTTACCTTATTAAGGATTAGAATTATTAGAGTCTTAGGCCTATAACGTGTTCTGCTACCAGGTATCCTATGCGGCACATACAGTAGCATTGTCTTAAATTGGCTACTTAAGGACAGTAACTATTCTCTTAATTCTAGACTTAAGGATTTAGGGAGCGTTAAGTATAAATTTATAGAGTATTTTAGGCAGATTAGAGTATAGGTTGTCTAAGAGTAAAAGAGAGTTGCTTAAGTCTATGTGTGTAATAAAAAAGTGTAATAACAAAGTAGTAATATCTTATAGAAAGAGGGTAGTAATTATAGTAACAATAGAATAGCAAAACTACAGTTTAGTGTTACTTTAAGTAAGAAAGGTAGGCGTTCTGCTAGAGGCGTTATTCCTCTAGTTAGAAGGCAGATAGTAGGGCCAAACTTTTAGAAATTAAGAAATTAGGTTTTACAGTAGTAGCAAAATTTTTAAGTCTTAACTATATTAGGCAATAATATACAGCAGATTTAATTATACATGTTACTTAGCGTCTAAACAGCCCTCTTAAGTACTATTACAGAACCTCTTCTAGGTGCTATTGCTCTAATCCTTATCCTTTTTATCTTTATATTTATTAGGCAGCGTCTTGTAGTATGCCTCTAGCTCTTTACTAGAATCTTTAACCTCTTCTTTATATTTAGTCTTATCGCGTCTTTTAACGTATAGCTTATTACTATAGAGCTCTAGAGGCTAATTAAACATAGGGGGAGGTGTTAGCTTACGCCTTTTAGCAGACTAGTTAGAATAAGTACGTAATAAAATAAGGTAATAAACTTACTACTAATTCTAATTAGTTACTAGAGCTAACTTGTTAGGCGTTAGCTTATTGCAAAATTTAAGCTATTTAGCCTTAGCCTGTAGTGTCTTAAAGCTATTCCTTTTAAGGAGGTGTAGCCTACAAGTATACTCCCTTTAGAGTATCTTCTCTACAGCTCTACTAGGCCTATAAACGCAAGTATAAGCTTAAGCTAACAATTTTTTTTGCTTTAAGTCTAAAGTTGCTGCAGAGGACCTCTTTATAACAATATTATAGGCGCGCATATTAATTTTGATTTAGATAGCCTCTTATTTTTAATTAACCTAAGCAATAGAAGCTGTTAACTACTTAGCTTTGCATATTAGTAAAAATAACGTAATAAAAAGGTGTAATAACTTACTAGATTACTTGCTATTAAAACGCTTTGCTGCCTAGGCCTTAAGCTTATGCTTAAGTTTCTTAGCTTGTTGCCTTAGAGATAACGCCTTGTACCTATTGCCTTTCTTAACCTTCTTCTTAAGCTAGTATTTAGCTAATTAGTCTAAGGACTTAGCCTTTGCAATAGCAGCTAGCTCTCTAGATTGTATAGCGCTGCTGCTAAGCTGCCTGCTAAGGTTAACTTAGAAATTTATTAGTTAGCCTTGCTTTAGAGTATTACTACTACAAGAGTTAAGGATATAGCTAATCTTATTATCCCTAGAAGCAAAACCCTAGACAAATTAGTACAATTTATAGCAAAGTTCTAAGAATATTACTATTATAAGCTAGGCCTACTCCTCTTCCTTAAAATTTAGCAGAACTCTAACAGAAATAGGTAGTAGAAAGCCCTTAGGCTTGTTAACAACCTTAATTTCCTTAGACTTAACAGATTCTATAGCGCTAAGTGTAATAAAGTAATATAATAAAGCGTGTTGCTATTACAGGCGTGTAGCTTTAGTATTTTATTTTAGCAGCCTATAACTAATAACGCGGTAAGTTAGTCTGTGCGCAAGCAGTCTACTAGCGTGTTTTCTGCCTACTACCTGCGCTTACTGCCTTTTAGCCTATTTTATATAAACAAATAACAAGTCTATAGAAATCTACCCTTTAATTTTAATATATAGCTAGAACAAAAGCTAGCGCAATTCTAGGTAGGCCTGTAAGTTAACACAGTTTTTTATTACGTTCTAGTCTTCTAGTAGCGCTAGTAGTTTTAAATTAGCTCCTGCAGGAATTTTACGCTAAGACCTAATTTCCTGCGCTAAGCCTGCTTACTGCTTATTTACTAGGCACTAAAACAACCTAAATTATTATAATATTAAATTTACAACTCTATAACACTACTACTATAGCTCTATAAAAACACAAATCTAAAGTTAAGGATACTGTTACTAAGGGCACTGTAGTTGCTAAAGACCTAGCTAGCAAGGCTACTAGGAAATCTGCTAGGAAAAGCCTAGCCGCAAAAACTTAAAAAGCAGCTCTTAAAAAAAAAGGCACCTTAAGCTAGGCAGTAAGTTATTACAATTCTTTATTACGCTTATTTACTTACTGCTTAAAGCTGTAGCGCTTAGAGAGATCTACTAATACTAAAGGTCTACTAAGCTCTTTATCTGCAAGCTGCCCTTCTAGCAACTCCTGCGCAAAATAGCTTAAGAATGTGTCTAAACTACTAGTAGTAATCTTTGCTTCTAAAAATTAGCTGTTAAGGCAGTTTAAGAGGCTGCTAAGGCCTATATAGTTAGTTTTTTTAAAGGTTTGTTTTCTAACCCTATTTTTTTAACAAATTTCTAACTAAATATAGATACAAATATAAATGCAATCTACGCAAAAAGGGTTACTATACAGGTAAAGGATGTTAGACTTGCGCTTAGGTACTATTAGAAGTTTAGCTCTTATTAGGCAATTGTGTAGGAAATCTAGAATCCTCTACTTTTATGTATATTAGAAATAAAGACCTTATTTCCTCTTTATTGTAATAAAAATTTGTAATTACTGTGCTATTTTTGATATCCTTAGCATAGTTTTTGCCTCTGTAAAATTAACTATATATTTAGAAACCTAATTTTATAAGATTAGTAGATATATACTTTAAATTTTATTTAATCGCGCAAAACTTATATAACCTAACCTTAACCTGCAATTAATACCTCTAACCTAACCTCTACCTACTTTTAGCGTTAATTAAATAGGTAAGGGTTAGGTTAGGTATAGGGTCTTACGTAAAGGTACTCTACCCTAACCTAACTCCTACCTATTTACTGCTGTACGCTTACTTTATAGAGAGCGCAAATAGGTGCTAGAATGCGTAAACTTACAAACCTATATTATCTTAGAAAGATATAATTCTTCTATTACTAGGTACTTAGGCAGAGAAAACATATACGCGATATTAGCAAGAGATTACTTCTAGCCTAGAATATTCTTAAGTATCTAGTAGTTTGTCTAGAACTGCGTAGTATGTAGTAGGACAAAGCCTTAGAGAGAACTTAAATAAGAATTACTGCGCCTACTTCTACTTCTAGTTTAAATATAAAAAGAATTATTAGTAGACTTTATTATAGGCCTTTCGCTAAGCTACAAAATGTTACACCTTATAGTAGTTACTAACTAGCTAAGTAAAAACGCAGTGCTTATGCTTATTCTAGACCTAGAAGTTCTTACTATAGTTAAGGTATTTATTAAACAGGTAGTTACGTACTACTAGCTTTTAGACGCTATAGTATCTAACAGAAGGTTACAATTTATAAGCAAATTCTAGTCTTTACTTTGTAATAAGCTTAGAATATAAAGAAAAGTCTTAATAGCAAACTATCTCTAGACAGATAGCGCTATAGAGCAAATAAATAGCATAGTAGAAGCCTACTTAAGAGCTTTTGTAAACTAGGACTAGTTAAACTAGGCTGCTCTATGCCTACTAGCACAAATTATAATAGCAAAACAAAATACAGTGTTTACAGGCGTTAGCCTATTCTTCTTCTAGCACAGGTATAATATAAACTCTATTTAGTTAGACCTAGAATAGACTGCAAAGAACTAGCACTAGTCTAGCAACAATAAAAGAGCTACTGCTAAAGTAATAGTAACTAAGATAAAAGAAATAATAGACTACGTATAAGCAAAGATAGTAGAAGTATAACAAGAACAGAAACGCTAGGCTAATTGTTATAGACAAAAAGCTTTAAAACTTTATGTAAGAAATAAAGTATAGCTCTAGTATAGTTACTCTATATCTAACAAAAGACCTTTAAAGAAGCTAGATTAGAAAAACAGAAAATACACAGTTATAAAGGTTATCTCTCTACACGTTGTAGAGCTAAGCGTACTCTCTAGAGTGCACCTAAAGTTCTACATTAACTGCTTCTAGCTTAATATAAGTAATCTGCTCTTACACTAGAAGTCTAATAACTAGTAACTAGAAGTAATAATAAAGAACAAAGATGTAACTAATAATAAGTTTCTTGTTAACTACATCCTTGCAAAATAGCAGAAGAAGAAGGAGTAAGGCATACAGCTGCAGTACCTTATAAAACAGGTAAGATATACAGAACTAATATAGAAACTATAAGTAAATGTTGCTAACACTATAGCCCTTGCTAAATAGCTAGATAAAACTAGAATAGAATAAGACTTAGATAGGTTGTTAGTAAAGCGCTTACTCTTCTTAACTACTAAATAAAAACATATGAAAGAAGAAAGAGGAGAGAGAAGAATTATAGGTACATATAAAAAGTATAGAAACAAATAACAGCGTTATACACAGAAGAGATTAGGGGAAAGAGAATAAACTTAGAACAAGTACAAGAAGAACCTAAAGCATAAGAAATAATGTAGTAGCATACTTAGTTGCGTTTAAAAACAATACCTAACGCTAGAAAGTAACTAATAGAAGAAATGCAAGAATACTGTAATAGACAGAGCCTAAGACTAGAAGCTTTAGTAGAAGGCAGGAAAGAAAGAAGATACTTACATCTATTCTATTAGCTAACCTGCAACTACCTTAACTAGTTAATAGCAGAAACATAACTAGTAGTTAACTGTTTCTAGAAACTAGACATAAGGAACTTAAATACTAATACTTAAGAACTAATGCAACAGTCCTACTAACTACTTAAAAGAACCTAGAAACAAAGAAGAGAGAGTCTAGAAGCTTAGCATTAACAGATTAATAGCTAAAGAATATAAGAGGAAGAGCCTAAATTAACTCTAGAAATCTAGCTACTTAAGCTAGGCGTTAGTTAGTTAAGACACAGCGTAACATAAATCTTTAGAGAGTCTAAAAAAACCTAAAGAAGAGGTATAGAATTCTAATACTTAGACTGCGCTAGACTATAAAGACTAGCAAGAATATTAACGTCTGCAATAGAGGTAGAGCTATAAAAACCTATAAGCTTAAGACGTAGAGCGCAACATCTATTCTAATACATAAGCAGTATTAAAAAATATAAGACTAGTTTTATAGAGTCTAAGCTTAGTAATAAAATAAAGGTAAAGACTATAACAGAAAGTCTATTACTATAGAAATTGCCTACAGATACTACATAAAAACTACAGTAAGGCTACTATATACTAGAACCTACTTCTCTACTATTAGAGGGCGCAATAGTTACTATTACTAAATAGTTAGTTTTAGCCTGCACTTTTGTGTTATACGTAGGCTTCTTACAAATATTAGACTCTATTACATTAAGGTAATAGAGTAGCCTATTAGTAGTGTAGAAGGCGTTGCTAACGTAAGAAACTTAGAAGCCTACACTAGAGATCTGTATGTTATACTCTTTAGCCTAATTAAATGTTAGTAGAATACACAGAAACGCTACAAGAGAATAAACTCTAGCAGAAGAGAAACAAATTAAAAATAACTTATATTAGTATAGAGCTACTGTACGCTAGCGCTAACATTATTAAGCTTATAAATAATAGTGTCCTGCTTAATAAGAAGCTACTAAAGAAGCTAGCAGATATCTACTAGGACATTAACCTTAGTAACCTTACGCGTTAGACCTTAGTAGCTAGACTTGTTACTACTACAAGACTTTGCCTAAGTAGCCCTAAGCTTATTAATAAAGTTAGATTAGAGACTAGTAATTGTATACTGCGTTAATAGCTACTTAATCTTAGAATTGCAAGTAAGCGCGTTACAAAGCAAGATAACTATAATCTTAAAGTAATTGTTAATCTAAAAAGCTATTAGAATTAACTTAGAAAGTAAAAGAATATAGTAGTTAACTTACAGGCCTGTACACAATGTAAGCGTCCTTGCACTAAAAGTAGGTGCTCTTACTATAAGTAATCTTGCACTTAGACTTGTTATTCTTAAGCTAAGTAATAGTATAGCCTAGATAATATAGTAAGTTAAGCTTAGCCTTAACAATAATCTTAGGTCTGTCCTATTACTAGTTAGTAATATACCTAGACCTAGCTTAGCGCCTTAGATATAATACTTACAGCAAAAGAGTTAACAGCGCAACGCTTAGCAGAAAAGCTATAAGAAGTACGTAAGCTTAGCATCTTTATAGATAATAGCGTAGGCAAGAGAGATGCGTAGGCTAATAAGAAGAGTAACACGTAAGCAATATATATAAAAGGCAAGGCTAGTGTAGTATATAGTGCTACCTAAAAAGAGAAGTAAGAGTGTAAAATAATAGATCTAGGTAAAGTAATTTTTATTTTAATAGTTGCGCAAGTTTAAGCGCACCTAGCGCTAGAGTAGAGGAATTATGTAATAGGCTGCTGCCTAGTTAGTCCTTAGTTATAGAAAAACCTTAGCTTACTAAACTAGAACACTAAAAAGGTTCTAAACTAGAACGCTAAAAATCCTTTAGGCTAGAACACTAAAAACAATTCTAGACTAAAGCGCCTAAACTCTCTAGTCTAGACTGCCTTAGGACTATAAAAACCTTTTAGGTAGTAATTAGGATAGGTTACAAATTTACGTCTTTATTCCCTAGCATCTACTCTTAGAGTCTGCCCCTTACAGCTATATCTTAATAACTAGACTAGCTATTTCTAAATAGTGCATTTTAAAGAGAAGATTCTACTCTATATTTTGTATTTTTAGGTTACTTACGTAATTATAAAAATACAGCAATACAGTTACGTAAGTAAAATTAGTAATATTAGCAATACTAGCAACTCTATTAGATCTAGCAACTTTATTAGGTTGCTGTTAGGTTACTAGTAACTAGAAGTAAGTAGGGCAACTTTAGCAAATTGTCTAGTAGACAGTATTGCTGTTAAGCAGCTGCAGGTCGCTGCAACCAAGCTAACTAGACAAATCTTAATTTTTCCTAACATAGTACAGAATATAATAGCCTACCTAAGGCTAACAGCCTTACCTAAGATTAAAGGGGCTTAGCAGCTGCAACGCTATTACGTTTACTAGATTAATAATAGTATATTAGTGCCTAACTTCTTGCAAAAGGTATATTACACCTTTTATTACAATTCTTTATTACGCACTAAGCTCTTCTAGATCTAGGCAATTTGTATTACTATTAATTTGTCTCTTTAACGTTTTAAACAATTCCTAAAGGTACAATCTAATATACTGCCAAAAAATTAACTCTATGTAATTTAAGATGTTAAGACTAGGTAGAATTTAACCTATAATATATGCAAGCGCGCCTGCTCTCTAGCTACTTATATTAACAAGTAGCTAGAGTAAGAGATTATACTTAATTAGGCTCTGTAAAGTAGTAGTAGTAATTTACAAAACAATAACGTAGTTACAGACTTTAAGAACCTTAAAAGGCTTTAGCTAGCACCTACTAAGTAGTTACACCTTAGAGTAATAACACGTATACTAGTAAACTTTAAAACAGCTACTAACAGAATTAGTAAAAGCAACACACTTTAGGCTCTATACATCTAGTTAATATATAACAGACTTTTTAACTTTCTAGATTAAATAACAACTAAGCTATCTAACAAGAAGAATAAGACTAGCTATTACAAGAAGTAGCTAGCTGTAGTAAAGGTAGCAGTAGAAAAAGGTAAGAAGAAGTTATTAAAGTATTATTTACGCATAGATAAGAAACAAGAATATCTTTACAACGTTACAACTATTCTTAATCTATTTTAGAAGCTTACTATATATAAGGTAGAGACTATGTTTATTACACAGGTTTATTATAGCGCACTGCTAATAAAACCTAAGGTAATATATAGAGACTAGACTTTAAACGTATATACTAGTGTTAGTTCTTAGACTATATTAATTAATATAAAAACAACTCTATAGTAATAAACAGAAACTGTACTCTAGTTTATTCTTTGCAACTATAGCGTCTACCTAAACACTAGTAGTTTAGAAGACTTTTCTCTTAAATAACATAGTCTAGTAGGTTAAGTGCTAATCTCTCTTATAAAACTAACGTAAGTATTAGACTACTTTAAGTAGAAGCTTTTTACTACTTTAGCACTCCTCTAACTAGTAAAGAAGATAAAGAGGAGTTATTAAATATACTTGTCTAGTAGTAGGCTAATGTAGATATGTACCTACGCCTAGCCTAGGTAGCTAAAGACGTACTAGCTGTATAGCTTGCAAAAGTTAGGGTTAAGCGTTAGAAAAAATTAAGATTTGTCTAGTTAGCCTAGTTGCAGCAACCTGCAGCTGCCCAACAGCAATACTATCTACAGGACAATTTGCTAAAGTTGCTCTACTTACTTCTAGTTGCTAGCAACCTGACAGCAACCTGACAGAGTTGCTAGATCTAATAGAGTCGCTAGTGTCGCTAATGTCGCTAATTTTACTCACGTGACTGTATTGCTGTATTTTTATAATTACGTAAGTAACCTAAAAATACAAAATATAGAGCAGAATCTCTTCTTTAAAATGCACTATTCAGAATTTTAATAGCTAGTCTAGTTATTGAGATATAGCGCGTTAAAGTTATAAACTTTTTTAAAAAAACTTTAAAGTACGTTTAAGACAATAAATCTACACGCCTACACATCCTATATAATAATTAGATAGTTCTAGAGTAAAATCTGCACTTTAGTTACTATTTCTTTAAAAAAAAATATAATATATTATCTAGTTAAAGTGCAAGAGCTTTAGCAAAAACAAGCCTTAGCAAAGAACTTTAAAACTCTACAAACTTCACTGCCTTGCATCTCAACAACAAGAGCAGCTATAAGAAATCTGAAAAGTACGTTTTAAAGAGAAAATCAAGCTCTATATTTTTGCTTTTTAGGATAATGACGTAATGGCGCGGGTGGGGCAGGTAGGTCCAGTGGATCAGGCAGATTAATTTGAGCGTTTTAGTCTAATTAGGCGGCCAGAACAAATAGGGGACCCTAGGGACAGTTAAGTACAGTTAAGAACTGTTAAAAACTATCTAGTTAACTGTTCTAACAGTGTTGCTAATGTTGCAGATATCGCTAACGTTGTATTTTCTTAACGTAGCAAACTGCTTAAAGACTTTGTTTACCTACTATAAGACCTAAAGAACACAAGTATACCTCTAAAACAGCTATGCTAGCTAACTAAAGACAGCCTAAATCTACTAGATTTCTAAACCCTAGTCTTGCAGCAGTAATAGCACAGTTATTTTATAATAACAGAAAATAGAGCATTACTATAATAACTAGGAATTAAGAGAAGTTTAATAAACTAAGTGTAAATATAGTAGCACTAATAGGCTTAGTTATATTTAACGTAATAAGAGAATTTAATAACAACAGCACTAGAAAAACTATACTCTTCTATAGACACACTATAAAAAGTATGTTGCAAGTTCTATATATAGTATTAGCTAATAGAAAGTAGACTACTTTAATACTATTTGTAAAAAATAGAAGAACCTAGAAGGTATTTAACAGATTCTTATATAGAACAATATATAACAGGATATTACTGTACATACAAACTAACAAGAGAACAACAAGGCTAATATTTTAGTGCTAAAAGATACCTATAACAACAACGTAGATAATATTCTAGCTAACTATATAGAAAAAGAGTAAGATTACTATAATACGCTTATAGATAATAATAATAATAAAGAGAAGAAGAAAGTAAACTACTTAATAGAAAAGGATAAGAAGAAGAATGTTAAAGAAGAAAAGAAAGTTCTACACAAAGATACTAATAATATAAGTAGGTCTAAACGTAATATAACATATAATAACTTATATAGAGTGCTGTCTATATACGCGTGCGTAAAGTATTAGGTAAAGTAAAAGATATTTTGCTAAAAGAGAATAGATATATAAATAAACTTATACTAAAATACCTTTATAAAGTAAATAAATAGCTATAGTTTAAGAACTGTAAAGGTAGCTAGAGCATTGTAGCAGAAAACGCATAGAAAGAATTTTTAATACAGGTCTATAATATTATAATTAAAGGCAACATACTTAACGTAATTACCTTAACTAAAGAAAAATAGTAACTAGAACTAGACAAGTATAATAGGTTAGTGTAATAGTATAAAAAAGAAATAGAGTATTATTAAGTAGTTATAAATAGCAGGTATAGCAAATGTTATAATAACTTAATATACTTTTGCTAGTATAACGCGTAGATACTGTTAGGTTAGCCTTAATATAACATAATAGTATAGACTACTGTAGTAGACAGTGCAGCACTAGCAGACACAGTATATAATTCTAATATAACTAACTAGTAAGATAGTTACTACTCTATAAGTAGTAGTAGTAGTTATAGCTATCTATATATAGAGCGCGTTGTATACTTACTAACTTATACCCTATAGAACGTTAAGCCTAGTAGCTGCGTTTAGGCTAGTCTTCTTTTAAAAGAGTATAATTTAACTATACTATACTTAATTAAAAAGCCTATATAACTAAATAAAAAAGACTAGCTTAGTTAGCCTACGCTATAAGAGTGTAAAGACATAGGCAGCTAGTTGTAGTATATAGTTCTACTAGTGCTGTAGTACTTAATAGTTCTTAACTATTAAATCTAGTAATACTAGTAATACTAGTAATACTAGTAATACTAGCAATACAGGCAATATAAGTAATATAAGTAACTTACTATTAGGTTGCTATTAGGTTGCTAGCAACTAGAAGTAAGTAGAGTAACTTTAGTAAATTATCTAGTAAACAGTATTGCTATTAGGCAGCTGCAGGTTGCTATAACTAAGCCAACTAGACAAATCTTAATTTTTCCTAATGTATACGCATTTTACGTGTATAATAGTTAGAGTAGCGTTATAGTAGCGCAGGCGTATTACTACGTAACTAATAGCTTTACGTAGTAGTATTCTTATAATCTTATCTATACTCTTAGCTATATTCTAAGCGTTCTTTAGACTTACTTTCTATGTTACTTTACTATACTAGGTAATAGATCTACCTAATAGATACCTTATAGTAGTTAGTTAAAGTAGGTACAGTAATAATAACTTTACTCTTAAGTAGCTAAAGTACTTTAATAAGATAATAAGTAGGTATACTTAAAGTATATAGTAGCTACTTCTTGTAGATAGGCACGCCTTATATGTAATAAGAGAATTTATAACTTACGTATAGAATTACCTTATTTAGGTCTACTTACTACTACTATATATAACTTATCTACTTTAGCTACTTAATATTAGCTACTTTTAACTACTTAAGTAGTATTATAGTTACTACCTAAACTAGGCTACTTAAACTAGGTCTAAAGATATAATTTTATTATATTAATATAATAAATTACTATAATAAAACTTCTCTTCTACTAAATTTTCTATCTAAGTCTACTTTTTAATTAAGGTGTATATTATAACCTTAAAAATTAATAACCTAACCCTTACCTATATCTTATATAACCTAACCTAACTCTACTACTAGTGCTAATTTTTTTAGCTTAGGTAGAGGTTAGGTTAGAGTTAGGTTACTCTACTTTAAACCCTATCTAACCTTTACTCTAACCTATCTACTAGCGTAAGCGTAGTACTAGTTAAAGTAGGTAGTTATTATTACTAAGTAGTATATTATTACTATTTTAGAGTAAAGAATAGTTTACCTAATACTACGCTAAGCTTAGTATATAGTATATATAGTAAAGTAAACATAAGCTAATTACTTAAACGTTAGAAATTACAAGGTATTAGTAGAACGCTAGGGCGGTAATTAGTAAGGGAGCCTTACCTCCTACCACACAGCACGCTTTAAATAAGATTATGTAATGGGGTAACATCTACTCCGTATGGCCTATACAATACATTTAATACTATGCATTTTGCTATATTAAGATATGCCGGCCAAAGGATCCCAATGTGGATTCGCGCGCCCAAGGCGTCACCTTGAGGTGTCTCCCCCCGCGCCTAGGCCAGTCGGGCCGTGTCACAATTTAGGAGCAAAAGCTAACGTTTTAGGACCAGAACAGACCTCATGATGGCCCGCCGGTCAACAAGCAATTTCCACCCGTACAGCCGTATCATATGGCTCCTAAATCGTCACCACTACGCTGGATGTAGAAGATGTTGGTTGGAAGTAAAATTTACTTCCAACCAACATCTTCTACATCATTTTACTTCCAACCAACATCTTCTACATCATTTTACTTCCAACCAACATCTTCTACATCCACTCAACGATCTTCCTTCTTTTCCAACATAACCTTCAACATGCAGCTCCCCATCTCCACGACGTTCGCAGTCTTCGGTGCCGCGGCCATGACTGCGCAATCGGCTGCTGTTGGCTCCACCTCGATGGTCGTTCGTGACACTTCGGCTGTCAGTGCCCTGCAGGCTCAGGCTAAAGCCTTCTTAGCCGCTAAGGAAGCAGCTGGCTGCAAAAAGCTTAGTACGTGTTCATCCTCGTCCTGTACTGTCCAAAACTACTAATGGCAGATAGAATGCATTACCGCTCTTGCTCCCACTGTTGTTTCCTGCGCTGCTGCGCTCGTTGAGCTTAGCCTCAACCCCATCGCCGACGCTGCTTGTATCGCCACCCTCGCCAACAGCGCCACCAACACCGTGAGTACCGCTCTGTCGACATGGGCAAAGTTTACTAACAGCTATACAGCCCGAGACTTGCACCAAGTGCTAAACGCACATTAGCCAATCTCATGGGCTAGTTGCCCACCAGTAGGGATGTCTTGAATCGCAAGAGCAGATGAGAACGAGGTCGGTTGGCAAGTTGGGTAGGGCTGAATCTCCTTGTCATTTACTGCATTCCAACGTTTTGTAATTGAGTTCTCTTTTACTTTAGACAGTGATAGAAAAAAAATCGTCTGGTCAGGCAAACAATGCTTACACATTCAACCACCTTGCAGCTAAATGATCAGTCTTGGCAGCGTGCATTAGATGGGTCATTTTCTACACCCCTCAGGATGTCCTCAAGAACGAGCATAACCAGTGTATTTGAGATGGGATCGTTAAATTGACCGGAGACAGTATGAAGTTCAACAGCGAAAGTAAGTTAAGCTCGGCATGTAAGCAGAAATTACCCCGGCGACTGGACTGTAGCTGGCCAAGGTTAAGATGGCTCTTACCAATATACGGAACGCTGATACTGGCTGATGTCAAAGAGGTGATGAAGGGGTTCGCACCACGCAAGAATCTTTGTAAAGTTGGCACGGCGGTAACTACCTCTTAGTCAGCACCTAATGCCAAGACCGGAACCTCATTCCGATAACTAGATATCACGACAATGCTGCGCTTCTGCTTACTACGTAGGTGGTACAGAGCCACGGCATTTCAAAAACAACAAGCACACATCAATATTGAAGATCTCAGATATCCGGCCACTCGAAATATGCTAATCAGATAAAGCAGAGCGTGACACAGTAACCGCGACCTGTCACCTCCACAGACCGCGACATGTCACCTCCACAGACCGCGACATGTCACCTCCACAGACCGCTCCTTCCTCGACCGTAAACACCATAAGACCTGTATGCGCTCCTGCTCGGCATCGCATACAATGTACATATATGTTCATCGTCTCTGCAGACGTTAGATGCAAGATCATCGTTGTCGCGGGATGATCACAATACGCTTCACTGCCAGTGAGATGCTTTACTCCACTCCGGCAACAGACAAATGCGAGACGATGGCGGGGATATACCATACATGCAAAAGACACGTGCATATAGTGGTCACAGGATAGTGTATACTCGATTCATTGACGTTCAGGCTTCAAGGCGTGTCGTTGATGTCTCTGGGTCATGATTGGTCGTCGCGTTGTTTGGACTTTGGGCCGGAGATGGCCGCGTACCACGGACATAGACGACAACATAAGCATCCATACGCTCGTCTGTATGCTTGGACAGTATTCGTATGCCAAAAATCATTGTAGAGTCTTGCATTGTCTCCTGTTGAAGTAAGACACTTTCTTACCATGATGTTCGAGGCCATTGGCTAATGACTAGATGCGGCCAACTAGCTCTGAGTCGAAAGAAAGTGGTATCAGTCTCCGCGTGTCAAGAGTCGTACTCTATCACCATCCAGCTCTGCACTTGCGACGCTAGTAGCTGGTCCCGCGTCATTCCCGACTGCTCCTTTCATGCCGCGTAGCACAGTGAAGGTCTAGATATTCCCTCGATTCCTTCTTTATCCACAACAACGGTAGGCTTACAAGCGAATCCACTGCATCAATTTTTAGGCATATTCTGCATTAATTGTTGTGATGTTCGCACTTGGACACGAAGACTACGCTCACTTCGTTCTGTTATTCTACCAGCACGGTGCTACCAATAGTACGTATATTATTATACCCGTAGTTCCTGTTTCAAGGCTATGTGAGCGCTTTCAACCATCCCATACTTCAATAGTTGCAAGTGCAAAGTACAGGGCAGTTTTTCGCACCGAGCAGTGTCCTTGCTCGCTTGGCACAAGACCAACGACGCACGCTGCTGCAGGTCAACAGGAAGGTGGAATCTTTTCCGATATGCCTTCCAATGTAAAGGAATTTAAATGACATTAAATTCAAGTTCGGACTCTGTGTTTCAATATGATGAACATGGTCGGGAAATGGGCCGTTTCAGCAGGCGCTTGTCCCACTTTTTCACCCCCCCCCCCCCCGCCCCCCGATCGTCCTTCAGTGACTATGATCGTGCCATTGCCGGACATGTATTACAACGGCTTGTATTGTTGTGATTGCCGTCTCGAGCTACCAATCGAACTTTTGTGTGTGTGTGAGCAATAGGTGAGCAGCCACCGCGCCCTTAATCGCCGATCGGTCGGTCCGGCTACATCATGCCAGCAGTCACCGCTCATGAGATAAATGGTCCTTGATTGCTCAAAGACGCTGAAAATAACTGTGATTGCCGCAGTAATCTTCGAACTTGTATTACGTGCATGACAGAGACTTGTTAATAAGGATCAGTCAAGAGTTACCGATGAGCCGAGAACATAATGCGGAGATGCATCAGCGTCTTCGTCACTTAAATTCATCGATAATACTCTGTAATTGATACGGACAGTGGCTAAAAAAAATTCGCTCTGCTTCTTCCACTTCTTACACAGGTCAAAAACAATATGGGTGAAGGAACTCGAATCCATTGACGCACAAACGACGATGTAACTACACATCACTTAATGCTATCACAGCCTGATATGCTAGTTCTCCGTGGTACAGCATGCTTACAGCCGTTGCTTTCATGCGCGTAACCTAAACCTGTCCAGTCAGAATGCTCGTCATCAGATATGACCGCAATTGCCAGCGAACGAAAAAGTCGTCATAGTTCTCGCAAGCTACCCAGAAGTTGTCAGCTCAACAGGATTCACGGATGCGCCAATCAATATGTCATTCTTTGATCCCTCACCTTGCATATGCGGCTAGAGGATGGGCGCATGAAAGCAGCGTTCTATGCTCGTGCTCGCTCGCACTCTACACGCTCGTTATCGCAAGGGTTGTCGAGGGATGAGCAATAATGAAGAGAAAGTTCAGCCTGAGGACCCGACACTCCGCCTGCCGTGTCAGTCACTTTGGCAATGCGGTGAACATCATCATGACCGCGTTTCCGATACTTCCGCGCTCTTCCACCGAGTCTCGCTCGCGCTTCTGACAGTTGCGAAAGACTGCCTAAAGTGATTAGCAATGTCCCCACCTGCATGATGGTGCTCATTCAGTCCACCTCAGACTCAAGGCCTAGTCGGCATACCTGTCTGATCTCTTCTGTTCCAACCAACCACCTGTCCTCGCGCGGGGACATGCATTCAGCCCAAGACGGGACTTCAGCGACCCACCAAAAGCTCGTTCCCGCCAATCCAAGCGAAGCCGCAGCATTATACCAAGCAAGCAAACCCACTCACTGCACCCAAGACCAGCAGTGAGTGAGCCAGGCCCGGCGACCGTGGCTCCGGCCCACAGACGCCCAGCACTCGCTCATCCTGGGATCAAAATTGCGTGCGACCCTACTGCCAATTCCTCCACTGCCCCATGTGCTTGCCCTCTACCCAGCAGTGTTTTCAGCTCACATGACGGAAAGTGTGCGCGGACTGCCTTGGTGCAAATTCCAACGTCATGGGATGGTTGGTATGTCCTCAATTCCTCGATCTTCACCTCCGGGCAATTACTATGACCTCGGTTGTTATCGAAGTGACGGAATATCAGAGTGCAGCACCAATGGGCACAAATAGAGGTAAAAGCAAAAGCAACTGAAGTGGCAGGGAAACTATTTGCATGGCTGCGTCAAGCGTTGCTTGCGGCCGCAGCATGGTCGCATTTGTATATTATTGTGATGGCTGGGAGTGGCTCCAACGCATGACGCGAGGCCAGACTTGGCCATAACAACAACACTTCATTTCTTGCGGACTTCGAAAATACTCACTTGCCACTATCCCAGCACAAACGAGTCTTTCATGCTAGGCGTGAACAAGAGCTATCAGTCAATCTAAATTACAACAGCACTTGGCTCGGACATGTGGAGCTGTTGCCTCTTTAGAAAGCAAGGCAGACAGCTTGAGGTGACTGACAGCCGAGTGCACCATCTTGCCACCGCACTGACTGAGAGATGCGTCCATTGGCATCGTAGACCGTCATGGCGGTTTCACCGGTGAAGGCGGTTCAACAAGTCTTGATCCTGTCATCTTGTGACGCCTTTTCTACGGACTATGGGTATGTAATCCACGCTGACGTTACAGAAACTGGTAGGCGAGCCAGCACGGGCGGTCTCGTAAGAGCCATCACTGATGGCGAGATGATTCCGGGATATGGCCTCCTCATTCATCAACCAAACCGCGCTCGCCACGTCAGAGGATCTTCGATGGGGCATATTTTGGCCGCTTCTAGTGTGTCCGGGGTCTAGATGACTGCCTCGAGATACAATTATGGATTAGGTTCCGCACAAACTTTGACGCCATCTTGTTATCTAACACATACATGCCTGTCCACATGTAGGCCTTAGCAAGCCAACAACAGGCCACGCGCGGGAAAGGTGAGCCGTTGAGTGGAGGCAGTGATCATCTGAATGGTGATTGTCGGTGGTGCAATGCAACATGCATGCGCTCATAACTAGCGTTCCACTCGAATAGTTGTACGGATCGTCCAGGGAGGCTGTCCAGGTTTGTCTCTTGCAGCATGAGCAGATAAGGTGACTGGTGGATGATGCTCCAAGCCGGAAGAGGAGGGGATGATACAGTGTGTCAGCCAAGTGCAACTGCTGGAGTACTCTGTGGAAGCGAAGAACGAGGGCATAACATCGGTGAATGTGATTGATGCTATACACATTGATTAGCGTGACTAGATGCGTAGGCTGGAGATCTCGAAGTGGAATCGCGAAGTCGGCAGACGCCTGGATGGCAGAGACCACATCATCTTCTGGCCAACCAAATAGACGAACATGACCATCGAAAAGGCTGAAGCAGCGGTCGAGTAGACCTTGGTCAACGCCCCCTGCAATGGTTCACTAATTTCCTTACCCAGGGACTCGGTGGAGAGCTCCCGACCAGATTGGCTGTTGCAAACATTGGGCTCCGAGATGGTACCCCTATCCAACTGAACATAGCGTCTCGTCTAGTGCTCGTTCGTCTTGACACAAGTCTACTGGAAGCGTCCGGCGCTCGGCATAGACTAAGTGGCACGTGATCCTATCTCGCTTCAGAATCTTGCAACCTCAGGTGGAATGAAAGGCCAAAAATGGTCCAAACTTTGCCGTGGGCGTCAGGCTGAATACAGCTGAGACACGGCAACAAGGAGCATGCGGCATTTTTTACGTCCCGAGGAAGAGATTACGCGGTTCAGAGAGCCACGACACGTTGAATCTTTAGCATGTGTGATAGCCCTCTGCAGCTGGGGACGCCAGCACGGCCTAGGGTATCATTGCAGCCGTCTCCGCAGGACTTTAGCGTCAGAATGAGAGGTATGCGATGATCGTGGCGATATCGTTGGACGAAAGCGGGTGGGGCAGCACCACGTCGAGGGATGTATAGGCCGTGGCATCAATCAATCGTTCGATGGCGAAACAGACCTGGGAGCCAGACGAAGTCGTCGATGGTGTCAAGCCCACATCGCTCCAGAGCATAAATAGCAAGGATGCTCCGCAAACAAAGAGTCCTCCACACGCTCACCAACCACTTCTTCCAGTGAAAGACAAGTATTCTCCAAGAACTTCCGTCTCTTCCAACGTGGGACTTCTTTTGCCTCTTGCCTTCTGCACAAAAGCTTTGACTTCTGTTCCCAAGATCGAACCACGTCCAACCATCTTGTATGCGACCTGTAAAGACGACGTCGAGGTGATCCTGGGCTGACTTTGACTAGTTAGCACCTTTAGCCCAACCATTTCATTCCAGTGTTCGCACTACCCAGCACGATGTAGGTCGGCAGAAGCTGTCATCCAAGCGCCGTTGAAAAGTTGCTGACATATTGTCTTTGACAGACACCCAGCTCTCACAACTTGAAACATGTGCTTCTTTGATCAACATCGCTTTGCCTGTGGCGATTGGAAGTGGGGACACTTCCGACAGCACTGTGCAAAGGAGTACAGAATGGGAGAGACTTGCGGCATGAAACTCGTCATGCAAACCATGCCGACCGGTACTAGGTGCAAGTTGTGCGACAAAATCGACACAAAGATGCGCCGGAGGACCGCTGAGGTCGAACGCATTGGCCGCTGGCAGCGCGAGGGAGCCAAATTTCGCGCTTCGATCGACAAGGCGATGGACATCATTCGCTGTCTCGACAGCGAAATCTACGAATTGAGCTGCGAACGCCAGCGCAGGTTGCAGGCAATCGGTCACTGAATCGACGGTAACATTGGGGGTGGCGTAACAGTGTTCGTTTCATGTATAACGCGTCGGATTTTCCTTTCACCTTGAGCCCATTCATTCCCAGCGTCGAAATTTGGATTGATACAAGGGGTGCGGGTAGTGAGCAAAAGAGAGCAGAACGGGAAAGGCCGGGCGTTACCTCTTACAGTCGCTTCTTTTTCCAAACTTTGAATCTTGAGCCTTAACGTCGCAATGAACAAATCCATGTTGAATGATTGGTTCCATGCTCGATAGTGGTGATGGTAGCCGCTGTGCCGTGAGATGGGGGCTGAAGCCGTCCAATCCGTGATTGTCGCGTAGCCGCAAATAGCTTGAGAGTCGCTCGAGCACGGCCCGGCGAGATAGAGTACTGCGCCTCTCCCGTCGTTCTGCGCGATGATCCCATGACCATATGAGCGCATCCACTGATTATGGCGATATTAGGTGAGCGCAATGTGCTGCCAGTTGAGACGAGACGGGACGCTGAGATGTTGCTGTGATGGTCGACGTTTGTGGTGGGGTAATTTGGCTTGGATCCGCCACGTGATAACGCTAGAGTGACTGGCGTTAGCACCTTCCGCCATAATCACCGAGGAAACTCCGACCTGTTATCCTGCCAAACATCCTCGACGGCCGCCATCGTCTTTGCCTCCACGAGATCGTGTAGCAGGTTCTCGCAGCTGCCCCGTGAAGTATTTTCCCGCGCTCATGCGGGCCACTTTCCGGCCGAGATGCTGTCCTGTACGTGTCGTCCGTCTGAGCGACGCACCTTCCTCCGGAGCCTGACATTCGCGAGGGGTAAGCCGTTGCCGAACTCGAGGAGAGAATTCTTTTGCCTGACCAGGTAGCAGAACCGTGTAGTCATATTCCGCGGTATGTTCCGTCATCTTTTCAGCGGGATGTCCTGTCCAGGTTTCGATGTCGCTCACTTCGCACGGCTTGGCATCTTTGGGCCTATACCTCGATTTCGCTCATTTCATACCGTCCAATTTCTGCATCGCGTCGGGACAGTACTGGTATAAGTCAACATATTCGTTGAGTTTACTTGTGTCTCTTCGAAACACGTCAAAATATTGTCCTTACCCACGTGGCGGGCGTTGAGTGGCCTGAAAGGAGGCCGATCGCTTCTCGCAGAACCACCTTCACCAGAGCTTGGGGCCTAGCTACCTGTTTTCCGATCACTCGAGAAAATTTTTCAACTCCGATTAGCGAACTTGTGATGTCTCGCTCGACGTGTATGCGCAGATGTCTATTGTTGTAAGAGTGGGGACACAAAGGGTACGGGCCAGCACAGGCTTATGAAGCAACCTCGAGCAACTCCCTCGCAAGGCGAGTAGATTAAGCGCTGCTAATATAGGATCTATTTAACGCCTGTGTATTACGGTGTGGTCAACCCAGACAAGTGGACTTGTGAGCCATGTCTGCAGCAGAGGGCCAATGAGACTGATTGACGTGGTGTCAGAAGGACGACCAGACATAAATTATACATGACATACGACAGCGACACAACCGACAGACTCCAGTATCGATGTATTGGGCAGCAGCCAGTATGTGTGTGCACATCCGGGACACCTGTAAGGCGCCCGTTGGACCAATCAGAGCGACAAACATCACTTTCAGCTTTTCTGGGCAAGTCGCTCGGTATCGCTTCATTTCATCCTGTCTCTGTGCATGCTCTGGGATACGTATCGCCAACCAATCACCAATTGGGTTCTTTGATGTTGGCACTTCAAAGCCTCTTGCATGGCGGCCTTTCCTGTTTCGGTCAATCTTGCTTCCTCATAGCGCTCCCGCAGATTGTCTGCAGCTGGGGACAAGCTGCAGACATCACCTGCACCAATGGCACAGCTTCGAGACAGGAGATGCAAGGCGTTACTCCCTCGTGCCTCAACGATGGCATTCCGTCAGCACCAGTTCATTTCCTCACGTACCCTGCATCAAGACTGGAATGCACCCCTCGGCGCTTCTGCCATCTTCATCGAGCACGCAATGTCCACAACGACAAGGATTGTGGCAATTGTCGTCTCATACTATCATACATCCGCTGACGTTGTAAGACGTTGATGGTGGCACGACATGCGACAAATCTCCCGACCAATCAGAGCGGAGAGCTGCCCTGTCTGCTCGATCCCAAGCCGCCGACCTCGCCCAACAAAACGAATGCGCAACATGCACAGCGCTAACGACCATGGTGCTTGAACACAACGGGAGATGTTGCGAAAGGCGCCACATCTCGACTTGAAGTTCTGCAATGCCATATGTGCCACAGTCAATGGACATGACGTCTAGACGACCAAGGGGTCACACGCCCCAGATCTACCCGGCGGCTCGCCTCGCTTCCCATCAGGGGTGTCCCCAACAATCAGGGCCTTCCCGATGCCAGCGTGCGGCACAGAACGCAATTCCAATGCAACGGCGAGGCTGTGGGGTCGGATTTCAAAAGCAAGACTTACATGCGTGTACTTGCCAGCATTCCGCGCTTACGCAGCCTTTCACAACTGGCTCTGCGGCTGTATAACCGGTGCGGTGGGTTAGCAAGGTCGCCTTCCTCTGCGTTGGTGCACCCAGCCAAGGCCGACAACACACTGTCTCGGTACCTTCGCTCTGGACTCAAGCTTGGTCAAATGAGGCGTGAGAAGCTGTTATCCGCTTCCTCTACATCATAACCGGCGATACTGTACGTTCCCTGTGCTCTGTAGATGGCGATTATTGCACGCAGCGCTCTACATCAATGCCGACAATGGCACCAAGCTCGGCATTGATCACCTATCACAGGCTGATCCGCCAGATTTCCCAAAGCCACACCTCGGCCTCCAGAGCAACAGATGACTGGCACTCCAACCAACCATGTGGCTTGCGCGAACAAGCATATGATTATGCCCCAGCCGTTTCATGCGAAACCAAATAACTACGGGACACGTACTGTCACATTGCAAGCACAACGAGCTCACTATAAAACCGATGTGTTCAGAAAAGATTTTAAATCCCACAACTCATCCACGAAGGAGACGACGTGGAAGAGGAAAAGCATATTTTGAAACCAAGAAAAAAACCTCGACACTTGAATCCACAAAGTCAAAATTACCCAAATCTCAAGAAACGCCACATGCCACATATTTGATATTTCCATCCTTTCATACTCATATTGCCGTCGTTTCCCACATCCATCGTATCGTGTCGTTGCCTCCCCCCTCATTCATCGTCATCTCTTAACATACTGACCCCCTGAACTTCAACCCTCATCCACCCATCCTGGTCCGCCACTGGAACGCCAAGATACCCATTACACGTTGCAGCGATCTCGAGATCAGCTTCAGGTTGACTTCCCGCCGTGAACGTAGCATTCTGCCTAGTCCAGTCTTCCTTGGGCGCGACGCTGAGTACGCTCGAGCGCGTGCCGTCCAGATAGACAACGGTAAATACGACGCGACAATCTGCGAGCGCGCTGGCTTGCTGTGTGGACGCAGCGAAGTCGTATTCCTGGCCTGGACACAGCGTCATGGCTTGTGTGACGGTGAGTTCGCGGCCTGCGGCTGCGGAGCGGAACTGTGCGATTGTGCCGTTTCCAGAGGGCGCATCGCCCGTTTCGAGCGTGATGTTGGGGTCGGATGTGTCGATGTCCCAGCCATAGACTTCGCCGTCGGAAGTGGCGAAGTCGGGGTTGCGGATGATGTTACTGGTAAGGCCGCACGCCGCATCGCGTTGGTATTGGGAAGCAGGTTGGCCGCGGGCACGGTACACAGATTCGCGGCTGCCATCGGGAGAGGGGGTGGTGGCGGAGGAGGAAGGAGCGGGCACAGCGGATGCTGCGTCGACGAGGGTAGAAGGGACGATTGATTCGGCCGGCGCCGTCACGGTCTGAATGATTGTTGTTGTGACGACTTGGATGCTGGCTGCAATAGTTTCGGTGACCGTTACAGGAGCGGTTGGACAGATTGAAGGTGTTGTGCCATTGAATGACGGCGTGGGGCTCGCTGATGGGAAGGACGAAGAGTTACCTGTTGCAAATGGTGGAGTATTCGTAATGTTCAGCGAAGCACTTGGTGTCACCGATGGTAGTACGCTAGTGATATTGACAGGCGGAATGGTCACGGGCACAGTAATGTTCGCCGAAGCACTGGGGATGGAGACTGAGACGACCGTGCCAGATGACACAGTGAAGTTGCCACCGGTTGGCGGAATCACGACTGTTTGCGTCACGGGAGGACTCGAAGTAATGTTGCTGGACTGAACGGGCACGCTGAGTGATGGCACTGGAATGCTCGTTGATATCGCAACAGATGAGTTTGCTGGGGGCGTTGTCTGTGTGAACGTCCCAGACCTGGGCGTTGAGCTCGCAGGCACAGTCGAGTTTGCGGATGATGGTGGAATTGACTCACTCGCGATCGAGCTTGTAAGAGGGAATGGCGAGCGGGGGGAATCAGAGTTCGTACCAGTCGAGCCCAAGCTGGATGTACTGTTCGAGCTCGGACTGGGCGTGAGGCTCGGAGGCGCGGTAACGGTGGAGTTTGCCGAGGATGGTGGAATAGATTCGCTTGCGACCGAGCTTGTAAGAGGGAAAGGTGAGCGAGGCGAATCAGAATTTGTACCAGTCGATCCTAGGCTGGAAGTGCTGTTTGAGCCTGGGGTTGGTGTGACGTTCGGAGGAGTGGTGACCGTGGAATTTGTAGGCGGCACAATCGGGCCACTGACCGAAGAACTGGGCAAGGGAAACGGAGATCGCGGTTCATCAGAGTTGGTACCAGTAGAGCCCAGGCTTGTTGTGACATTCACACTTGCACTCGGAGTAAGGCTGGGAGGGACTGTGACCGAAGCATTCGAGGATATCACGATGGAGCCGCTGATTGTTACTGGCAAGGTCGAGCTAGTAAGCGGGAACGGTGAGCGTGGTGAGTCGGAGTTGGTGCCTGTAGAGCCGGTTGAAATTGGTACTGATGAAGTAGCATTTCTGGACGTTGGTGGGATAATGCCCTCGCTGCCGGTCGAGGAAGAGATGAATGTGCTTCCTGATATTGTGACAGTAATTGCGCCACTGCTGGAAGATACACTGACTTCAGGAGTAGGAACAACATCCGTTGCACTGCTCGCAGTCGAGTTCGCTGAAGTCGGCGGAATGAGCCCCGACGCCCCTGTAGACGAAAGGGTAGCCGTTGATCCAGACGTAGAGACAATAAGAATACCAGATGAGACAGTCACATTTGGAGGGGAGCCAGATGCCGAGCTTGCGGGTGGTATGACACCAAAGTCCCCAGTGGACGTGAAAACGGCAGTAGATCCTCCGATGGAGACAATCTCTATGCCAGAGGAGATGGAAACGGTAATGTTCAGTCCTGGTGTCTGTGTTGGTACGACGGTGCTAGAAATGTTCGAGCCTGGCGGGGGCACGACGCTAGTTGAGCTCGTGTTGGTTATCCCAGTGGACGCAGGAGGAATCAGTCCTTGCGATCCGGTCGAGTTTGCTGTGGCCGTGCTGCTGCCAACTGTAAAATTTCCACTGCCGGATGAGACAGTCTCTACGATGGTGACCGGACCGCTTGGAGTGGGTCCTGGGGGTATCGCACCATTTCCCCCGCTACTATTCGTAATCGCCGTGGAAAAAGATATCACGATGATTGTAGAGCCCACCGACACAGTCTCCAGGATGGGTGGAGGTGTCATAGAACTAGCTGGTGGGATTATACCGCCACCGCCAGTTGAATTGACTGTCATAGTAGATCCAGATATGGTGACAGTTTCTGCGCCTGAACTCACGAAAGTGCTTGTTGCGTTGACGGGTGGAACGATGCCGCTACCACCAGTTGAATTTGCGGTGATGATTGAGCCTGATGTGCTAAGAGTTGTGGTAGTCGTCGACGTAATCACGTCAATTCCAGGGGCGCTCGGCGATGGAGGAATGAGGCCTCCATCTCCCGTGGAAATGTAGGTGGATGTTGCTCCACTGACAATAATTTCAATAGAGTTTTGGATGATGGTAACGTTTGCACTTCCAACAGGTGTTCCGCTGGGTGCAGGCAAGCTCGGAGTAGCGACGGCACCAGTGGTGGGAGGAATGATGCCGCTGCCGCCTGTCGATGTCTGCGTTGCCGTGGAGAAAAATGTCGTGACCTCACCGTTCCCTGAGGTTGTCGATGCAGGCACAAATGTGGGTTCAAACAAGCCTCCACCATTCACAATAATTTTGGTTGAAGAACCAGAGATAATTGTCGTGGTAGCGCCGTTAACAATGGTGGTGACGAGTTCTGTTTGAATTGTCACCGCTGACGCAGTAGGGGGCTGTTGCACAATCGTTTGGGCGATAGTCCTGGTGCAAGACCAAGATGTAGCATAGACGGCCCACCAAAAACTTGATGACGCGGATACTCGGTACCAGCTCCAGTGCACGGTTCCACCTGCATCAGTCGAGTTTGCTGATACGTAAGTCTCATAGACGCCACCATCAGCGGTTTGGGTCAGGAGTCCAGGCGTTGAAACGGCGACACCTCCCGAAGTTATGGAAGCGATGAGAGCGGAGGTGTCGATAGACCTGGTAGCATTGGCCGCTTCCAGTGCTGCGCAATCGTTCCCGTTGGAAGAAATTCCTGTGTTGACGATTGCAACGGAGCCCGGCTTGGATGCATACTCGGTATTGCTGCCGCTGATCGTACAACTTCCTCCGGCCCTTCCGTCAGTGTAGGGCTCAAAGGCTGCCGCCTGACACGTGCCTTGGCCACTCTGAGCATTCAGAGTTGAACATTGTGCGGCGCAACTCGTTGCGCTATCTGTGTCAATCGGGGCACCAACACGGTCTTTAGTGATCAGCTCAGTGTTGCAGTACACCAAGTAGTCGATTTTGAAGTTTCCCACTACTTGATCCACCTGCGTGTTGGCAGCATCGGGGCAGGTGAACGGAATAGCCGTTACGGTTGTCGCAGAACTCGAAGACGAGCTGGATGGAGTGAGAGAAGGTACGATCTCGCCACCGGATGGTGTTCCCTGCACTGGAAGAGCCAATGTCTCCACCAATGAGGTTGGTTCGGTTGCTGAAGGCGACTCGACAGACCTGACAACTTCGCTAGCTCCCGCAGCACTCCCAGCCGATGCAACCGGAAGGGTTTCAGTGACGGTGGTATATGCGGTTATTCTGCGTGTCTCCGTGGCTTGAGTCTTTACCACGATTCGGTAGCCCACGGTGGTGTACTATTTCTAGTTAATTGAATTGCGTTAGAGCAGACTCGCGAACTTACGGCAGGAGGAAGGGGGTACGACTGCGTTACGGTCGACGTTGGATCTACCAATTTGCATGAGCATGCATTAGCCAATCCAGATTCAGCTTGAATCCGCTGTTCGTTCTTGGTTGGCGACGCGGTAGTATTTGCCGACCCTCCACTAGCAATGACCGACTTGACAATGTCCTCAGCCACAGCGACAACGTTCGCGGCCCTTGCCACGACTACTGCAAGAGTCGTGGTGGCTGTTTGGGTAATAGTCTCGGTGGTCATTATTCTTGTTGTGCTTGTAGTGGTAGTTGTAGAAGCGGCACTAGTCGTGACCGTGCTGTTTGGGGTGAGTGAAGCACTTCTGCCACCTTTCTGCTCAAAACTTACATGGTTGGGGTGTATTCCACCACAGTAGTGGCTGGAGCTAAGCCTAACCACTCATTGCAAAACGTCTGAACACGAGCTTCGGGGTTGCTATCGAGGAATTGCTGCCAGCGGTCATCCGGACAGAAGAGCTCGGTCGTCTGCCGCTTTTCAACGTTGAGATCTAAGGCTTCGTGGCGACGCAACTCGAGTTGGGCACCATTTTCCACCTCTTGCTTCTTGCTGTCAACTTTGCGGTTCAACACCCAGGCATCAGAAAATGTACACAAGGAAAGAAGCACGGCTGAAGGCCATGAAAAGCGAGTGACTGACATGATCGAGTACTCGAGTGACTGAGAGATACTCTGATCAAATGTCCACAACTGTGTCGAGAGGTGCTGGGTGGACTGATGGCAAGCCGCAAATACGCGGTTCTATCTCTATAAGAGCCAGTGAGCGGCGTGGGACTCGGACAATGCGTGAACCAGCCATCAGGATTGCGAGCATATGCAGATTGTGCCTTGCAGGCGGACATGGAGCACTGATTCGGAGTGAAGTGATCATCAGGCTGGAACTGTTTCGCGTGAAGCGTGACGACACACTGTGACCTTGCGTGGAGGAGCGGCCGAGAATGCGGATAGTCGTGGTAGCGAAGGTGGTTTCTTACCCGACATAGATGGTGTGTAGAGGCTTGGCAGGTGCCATGCCTTTCGTGGTGGACTGGAATGGAAGGGGCACACGGTCACGGTCGCGTCTTCGCATTCTCCCTCCAACGTTGACGGTACAGGAGAACACAGCGAGTATACAAAGGGATGTCATGTTTCAGACAGCAATAGCATTGGTGTGTCCAAGGAGAGTGTTGGCGAATGGCTAGATGCATCCAAATGAGGAGCCAGTGGTCGAGTCGCGAAGTGCAGCGTCGTGGGGCAACTGAGGCTGAGAGGAGCATGCCGGTGGAAGTTGCGGCTCACGCCAAGCCTCGCGGAGATTTCCGCGCCGATCACCACAACAACATGACCCCGGGAAAGAGCGGCCGGCGTCGGTGGGAAGTTGCGACCTGGTCCTGTCTCTCCTCGCACGCCGTTCACCACCGCCTCCAGTCGCCGCTTCCTCCCACAGCGTCTCTCATTCCATGGGCATCTGCTCGTCGTGCCTCGGTGGGCGGCGGCCCTCGGAGCCAGATGTAAGTGTGACACGGTGAGATGAGGTCCTCGGTCGTCCTCCTGAGATGCTCACCCCCCTTGCAGCAGTCGGACGCAGCGCACCTGCTCAACGACCCGTACCAGCCCACCTATGGCACTGCCAACGGCCCGCACAGCGCCCCCCAGCCAGATGCAGAAGAGCTGCGGCGACAGCGCGAGACGCTGGAGCGCATTTGCGCTGAGACGTCCGAGTGAGCGCGCCTGCCCGCATTGGACATTCACTCAAGACCCGCTGCTCACTCATCATCCCTTGCCAGACAACTGATCCCTGTCTCGCAACCGGCAACCCTGCCGCCGGAAGTCGCTGAGCAGCCAACCAACGACGCCGAATACGCCCGCCTCTTCAACGAACGCTTTGCGACGCTGCAGACACAGCCGAGCCGCCCCTCGTCTGCCGGAGCCCCAGACGCCGAGGAAGACGAGGCCGCTTGGCTCGACCAAGCTTTGGGCGGACAGGCCGAGGACGACGTGGACCAGATCGAGCCGACCAAGGGAGGGCTGACGATCCAGTTTGGGGCCCGATAGCTGCTCGTCTCCCGTGTTTCTAATTACGTCTTCCATTCTGCCAGCAATGCACATGTTCCCAACGGGTGAAATCTACTTGAATCAACTTCCAAGACTGTCTTCAAATTACACCATGGACTATGAATGCGCTCGGATGCAACATGCCACCAAACACCGCCCATACATCTATGCCGAGTGGGGCACAGAGACGTCAAGGAAAGCACAGCAAGATTCAACGGCAACAAGCCCGTGCTGCCCTTGGCAACGGTGCCCGTTCATGCATTGCTCAACGCTCACATGTCCCCTGCATACCCCTCGCCTGCGCCCTTGGCTTGATCAAGGCGATCCTGCGCGAACTCCCCCAACTTGCCAGCAGCACAATGCTCCATCACTTTGAGGAGCTGTGCTTTGTACGCCGCTTCCATGTGATCAAGGCGCATATCAAGGCCACGCACAACGGTCGTCTGGTGTCCACTGGGTAGAGTGTCCCAAGTCCGCATGGCCCACTTCCGCGCTGCCTCTTTGATTGCCGAGACCAGCTCGTCGCTCTCGTCGGCGCTCAGCTCTTGGCTTGGGTACTCGCATGTCTTCGTGTTGATGAAGTCGCGCACAGTAAGTGCCTTGACCGCTTCAGCTTGCTCGGCCTCCTCGTCGTCAGCACAATGCTTCTCTCCGCGTCAACTCGCTGTCACACTTACAAGATGCGCCTTGTTCCTCCGATCAACTTTCTGTTCAGCACTCAAGCGCGGCGTCTTGTCAGCCATGCGCTTGACAGCCGCAGGGATGCTAATCATAGGGTTCGTCACCACAGCATCATAGCGCTGCAGGAAATGCTCGTCATACCGATTCTCCGGCGTATTGACGCCATGCTCCTCTAACAATTCCTGGATGCGTCCTGTTGGGGCGGGATTGCCGCCGTCGAGCTGCCAGGCTTTCTGCACCTGCTCTGAGTTCAGGTTAGAAGGAAGAGTTGTTCCATTCGATGCTGCGACTTCTGCGCCGCTGGTGGAGCTGTTGCTTGGCGATGACGGCGGAATGTAGGTCTGGTGGGCGCTGGAGGTAGGCACGGTACGAGATGGGCGCGCAGACGTTGCGGTGGGAGAATCCGTGATGGTGAGGGTAGTGCGACGCCGCTTATTCGTCGTCGGCGACGCAGGGTCAGGATTGAACTCATCGTCAGACGACTCATCCAACACAGTAGTCTTCAACTTCTTCGGTGCCGGACGCTTCTTGCTCGCCGCGGGCTTCGCAACCACTTTACCCTTGCCCTTCTCCTCCATCAAAACATGCCCATCACCATCCTCTTCCTCCTTCTTGACAGCCACACCAGGATGCGGCGTCCCAAACGACCCGAGAACTCGTCGTCTAACAACCCCACCTCCACTTCCCAGCCCTGACCCCAAGCCACCAGGACTCATCATCCCGCCGTGCGTCAACCCTCGGCCGCGCTTTGTCCGTCGCTCCCGGCACGGCCTGCAGATCTGGAACGTGCACCCAGGACACCGCAGCATGGTGTCTTTGTTGCGCTTGTCGCACTCTGTGCATTTCGCCGTGTGCACTTTGACTATAGTCATGGCATCGGAATCGGAGCTGCAGGCGCGTAGTGTGCCACCTGGTGTGCGCGGCGTCGGGCTGGCGAGCAAGGCGCTGCGCGGCGTGGCGGGCAACTTGCGGCTCGCGGACGATGAGCTGGATGCGCTGGCGCTGGTGGTTGCCCTGGGTGTGGCTGGTGGGAGCGGCATGGGCGTGTTCGTTGGATTGGCGGGCGGGGGAGGAGGGGAGGGTGTTCGTGTCGTGGAGAGCGCGTGGCGAGACATTGTCGTCGGAGGTCTAGTTGGAATTGTAGTGGAGATACTTGAATTGAAGTTAATTCTCGATGTCTGGTGCAGTTGCGCGGGTTGTAGCAGTGGACAGACGCACGTGTGCAAAGCCCGGTCGAGAAGCGGCCGGCAAATGTGAGTGCGGACGATAGCAGTCGGCAGGGCGAAGTCGAGGTCGTGCGCTGAGTGATGCGGGCTGTGCGGTCGTTGTGCTACGAAGGAGGGAGCTTGGGTATCGCGGGGCCAGGCGCTGAAGGCAGGAAGGCAGATATAAGCTTTGGAGGACAAGAGCTTACAACGTGCTTAAGTAGTGCGGCGGAAAGTTGTATGCGAAGTGAATGTCGAGTGCAAATCGAGGGGAGCAAGAGTCGTTGCAGATCTCACCCGTCGATAACGAATGGGCAAACGCGCTATCAGCGGCTCGGGAGAGAGAGAACAAAGTCGAGTGTTCGCATCAGCGGAGAGATAGAATACAGTATTGAAGGGAGACGAAGTGAGGCAAACGGGACAGCCGTGTGCGGTTGAAAAGCCGCCTTCTTCTGGTGTTGCGCGTGCCGTATACGACCAGAGAGTGTGGAGAGCGTTGGAAAGGAAAGTGGATAAAATACAGAATTATATACAAGCCATACGGATGAACGAACGCAATAAGAAAAGGCACAGTATGTGAAGAAGACTCGGATTTTAAACGTGCGGGGTGTCTCGTGCTGGCAGGACGTTGCAGTCACATCGTAAATTGGAGTCATGAACACTTGCACACGGAGCCAACTTTACTCTTCACGTCATCGCGTGACCGTGCTTGGACATGAAGTCGAAGCAAACGAGACTTGATGAGGTGCGGGTGTTTGCTATGAGACAGGGTGTACTGTATTGGTGTATTTGAGGTGCAAGATGGATGGACATTGAAGAGGAACAGACGGCTGGGAGAGGATAGGTGAACTGTTGCAAATTTCGGAGAGAAAATAAATGAGATCAAGTTGTGGAAATGCAGCGAGATTTGGGTAAATGCCGTTTCCATGTCAGCAATTGGGCTTTAGCCAACTGGACAAGTCGTGTTTAGGAACGATAAAGCGACACAAGAAAGAGGGTCCTCGATTTTCGACGGGATATTTCTGACAGAAGCGAGGTGGTGTTGGAAAATTTTGGGGCTTGAGCGTATGTTGCACAACTAATCACCGCATGGGGTGGTAACTGGCACCAGTCAAGGTATCTGGTGGTGCTCTTCCAGGAAACTGGCTCGGTCAGCTAGACGTATTGCGGACAAGCGAAAGGCCGGTAACGAAGGATCGCCCATTTGCGACGCTCATGTGGCTATTATCATCGAGATCGTCTCGTAGCCAATGCTGTCTGCTGGCCAAGGCTGAGTTCCAGTGTGAAGGCATCTGAGGGTGGTCCTCATCATGTCGACGTCATGAGGCCGCCCAGCATGGACATGGCAGAACAAATAAGTGGTGGCACCCAGAGAGCTATCGAGTAAAAGCTTCTAATGGAGAGTGGCAAGAACGTCGAAAGGCGTCGGGGAGTACGGAGTGCGATGCGGCGAGTGAGGTCTGATATGGCTTCAGACAAAGTGTCCGTGCGCTCTCAGCCCCCATCATGAACACCATTCGGCTCCGGAGCGCACAAGACAGCATATTCCATACTCTTACGAGCACATTGCAGCGCTGACAGCTACCTCGATACTATCACTCCTTCACCTATCTGCCTAGAGCGGCTGCGGTTGCTTGTGTTCGGTTCGCGACCGACAACCTCCTCGACTCTTTTCACCGGCATTGTCATGTGCAGCTCGTGCATCTTCAATGCTTTTAATGATCAGTCGTGTGGGCGAGGCCCCGACCGCTTCACGTGAGATACGACACGCAACAAAGCTTGAGATGGCTCCTGGGCGGTGTGTCAAATGCGCGAGGGTGCAGCACTAGCTACGGCTATGCGCGCCATTTGCTAGGGACGGGTTCGCAGAAATCTTTTCGTCGCCCCTTGTGAAAGCACTCGCTGCACATACCAGCATCTCCGTCTTTCATCATCTCCATCAAGCCTCTTCCTAAATGAGCAGCTCTGCGCATACCTGATCCTTCCGAGTGCCGGGCACTCTAGGCAGTAGTATCGCCGACACACGCGCGGCGCGTGTTCAACAACTCCTTCTCTTCTTGCGCGTGGTCATCCTGGTTCTGTCCATCCTCTCATCGCCCTGCTAGAGCATCCACGGTTAGTCTGCTCGATTTTGCCGGCAGGTTGCGGAGAAGTGCGCTGTGGCGGTGCTGCAGCCGCATCCCGGCATCTGTACAGCATCAGCTTGGCGTGAAGTGCACATTCTGCCATCGCCATACCCTTCAGGCAGCACAACTCGCCCGAGTCGGCGGCCGCTTACTAGGTCCTACAAAGTACTGCGCTGCTCGGGCCACCGCCATTTCGTTTGCCTTCCCAGCTATTGTTCTCCGTACTGTGTTGGCGGCCTATACTGCTTCCATAAAACGCGCCCCAGCTGGTCCCATCCTGCTCAGACCACTCCAAGATTTTACCTTCATCAACATCTCTCGACCACACCCATCATGGAGAAAGATGATGGATCTCCCTCGGCGCCGCCACTTTACACAGCGATTTCGCTTCTTGATTACATGCACGCTCCGACAGTAGGCTTCTATTACCTTGGAGCATGCGCCTTCAGCCTCTGCGTGCTGCAGAAAGCAAAGAAAATCTCGCACAAGAGACGGAGAGGGCAACTTGCATTCGCAACAATAACTCTTTTCGCCTACATTACCGAGGTTCTCTATTACTTCAGTCGCTCGCTGGCCGACAAGAACTATGAGCCACCAAAGCCAGCAGCGCTCCGCTGTTTGGGCTCCATACTCACCTGGACTCCCATCATATACCAGATCTACTTCAGCAAATCGATCCGATGGCACCCATTTTTCGGCGCCTTTGTCTTGCACTTCGCATTCGAGACCACGTCTTGCCTCATGAACGGCTTTATCTTCTCCAACGACGAGAGATCTCAGATGTTACTCATCGCTATTGGCAGTATACGAGCAGTCGCATCTTTGCTTCTTCTCGTGGATGCATTTACCATTCTCATCACCAAGCACTTGGATTACAGCTCGGACGAGGAACGCCAATCACTCATCGACAAGAAGAAAAAAGCCAACGGAGCAGGTACCACCACATATGGTTCTCTGCCCCTCGCGTCAGAAGGAGAGGATGGAGAGGATAGTGATGCAGAAGACAAGGATGTCAACGCTGAACTAAAAGCAAAACGCGCGCAACGCCTTGAAGCAGAGGGAGGCTGGATTGGATACCTCAAAGCGTTTGCTGTATTCCTGCCCTATCTGTTCCCCAAGGACGACTGGACAGTTATGGGAGCTCTTGTTGTGCGATTGATTCACATGCTCCAGGAGCGTGTCTTGAACTTGCTCACACCTCGCCAACTTGGTATCATAACGAACAAGCTCTCCGATCCAAATCCCACTATGCCCTGGAGAGATATCGGTCTATGGGTTCTTTACAGTTGGATCAATAGCTATGCCGGACTTGGGATTCTGGACGGCATTGCAAATCTGGTCATCACCAACTCGGCATATCGACGAATCACGCTACTCGCTTACGAGCACGTCCTTGGCCTCTCAATGGACTTCCACACAGCAAAAGACTCTGGTGAGGTCCTCAAGGCGGTCGAACAGGCGTCGTCACTCAACTCCTTGATTGAGATGGTATTGTTTGACGTTTGCCCAATCATCCTGGACCTGGTCGTCGCGATGTACTACGTCACCTCGCTGTTCGATTCATACATGGCTTTCATCATCCTCTTCATGGGCGCAGCATACATCAGCATAGGATGGTATTTTACCGGGCTTTCGCAGCCGAAGCGAAGAGACTACGTCGAGAAGCAACGAACGGAAAGCTCCACGGTCAACGAGACTGTTCACAATTGGCAAACCGTGGCATACTTCAACCGTTCGGCTTTCGAATACAGTCGCTATGCGCAAAACATCGTAAACACTATTCGTGCACAGTATGCTTACTACTTCCGCTCCATGGGAGGACACGCCGCCCAGGACCTCATCACGACATTCGGTTTTGCAGGATGCTGTGTATTCGGTATGACACAAATTGTTTCTGGACGTAAGCGTGTTGGCAACTTGGTGACGCTCATCATGTACTGGCACACTCTGACATCGCCCTTGTACGTGCTGTCATACAGCTACAGACACATCTCAAGTTCGCTCATTGACGCGGAACGACTGCTTCAGCTGCTTAACACCAAGCCTACTGTAGCTGACCAAGAAGGTTCCAAGGACCTTGTAGTCAAAGAAGGCAGCGTCGAATTCGCGGATGCCGAGTTTGCGTACGATACCCGCAAGCCTATTATCAGGGGTGTCAATCTAAAGGCCAGAGGTGGACAAACGATTGCATTCGTCGGTGAGACTGGAGGCGGCAAATCAACCATGTTAAAGCTGCTCTTCAGATTCTACGATATTACAGGAGGATCAATCATGATTGATGGGCAAGACTTGCGCTCGGTGACACAGTCAAGTCTACGAGAAGCGCTGGGTCTCGTGCCGCAAGATCCAGTTCTCTTCAACCAGACGATTCGACAAAACATTCGTTATGCGCGGCTCGAAGCGACCGATGCCGAGATTGAGGCTGCGTGCCGCGCCGCTGCTATTCACGACGACATTATGGGGTTCCCCGATAAGTACGAATCCAAGGTCGGCGAGCGTGGTGTTCGACTATCGGGTGGCCAGCTGCAGCGTATCGCAATTGCGCGTGTGCTGCTCAAGAACCCCAAGATTGTCCTTCTGGACGAGGCCACTTCTGCGATCGACTCTGCAACTGAAGAGCAGATCCAGACAGCCTTCCGTAAGCTCAGCAAAGGACGCACAACCTTTGTAATCGCGCATCGTCTGAGCACTATCGTGGACGCAGACCAAATTCTCGTCATCGAAAAGGGCGAGATCATTGAGCGTGGAACACATCAGGAGTTGCTGGTCGTGGGTGGAAAGTACTCTGAACTCTGGTCGAAACAGACAGCCGGACACTTGTCTGGTGTCAATTCGAAAGCGCCCTCAAAAGCAAACTCCGCGGAAGGCGAGGGGGATAACAGTACGCCGCTCATCGACATAACCCCAGCAGAAGAGGACTCAGCAAAGGCCACGGGGAGAAGCGACGGTGACACGATGGATAAACGCAGGTGAACTGTACGACAGAACGAGATACGATAATGCTTTTCCTTTTTAAGAAGCCTCGGCCACTTTCGTACATTTCCCTAGGTCGGCCTCGTTGTGCACGAGTGCCGTCAGGGTATATCTACCAATCAGATTTTCTACATCCCCTTGACGCCACTTTGCACACCTGGTCGCGCTAACGATCCGTTCAGGGGGGAGTACTGTACGATGTGGCCAATCAGAGAAACCGACTCACGCTTACTTTGGCCTGAGTCGGTCGGACACGGTGGAACTTTTAAATGAAAATCTGCTTCCCTAAAAAAGATTGACTGGTTCATCGATGCGTAGGTAATTTCACTGCAGCTCCATTAACTGCGCGGCGCTGGATGTTCATACAATTGAATTGTTACCATGATCAATATCAACTTAACCCCATTTCTCCGAATCACCGATGCAAGCGACACAAGTCTTAAGCGAATAGTTTATAAAGCTACCTAACATTGTCCTATCGTCATTGGGGGCCCATGGTGATCATTGATAACCAACCGTGCAACGTAGTGCTGCAAGAGTAAGAGATCAGGATTACCGAGCATGTAATATGTGTATGCGTACGATGATCTGACTCACATTGTTCCGACAAAGGTATACAGCGCAGCTGGAGGGAGACAAGGACAGGTGGAATTACAGCGGCACCAAAACCCCGCAAAGCTGTGGGCAGCACATGATTACAGCTGACTGGGAGGCTTCACGGACCAATTGACGAAGCAGTATCCGCAACAACTTTTACGGCAGCATTAGGTACCCAGACGTGCTTACGTTCGTGAGATGTTAAACAGGATACGAGGGACAACAATCTCGCCGTCGCCCGATCGAGCACGGGCCACGCGGTTAGGACGACCTCCTACGCAGCCGAAGGCTTGAAACCGCGCGTGTGTGGCTGACGGCGTTCATTGTGTTGAGAAGCAGGTAGCCGTCCTTTCTGAGCTCCTAAAATTTAATTCAGTTTCCTCTCATACGCATTTGACATCGCCGGGTCGACAATGGCGATTCCCAAACGTGCGCTGCTGCTGTCTTCAGCGGCCATCACATTCTTCTGCTCCCGCTATGCACCAAACATCGCTGCCTTCCCGAGGAGTTACCTCTGGAACATTACGACGTTGTTTGTGATCCAGGTGTTTGCGCAGTACGGTTGGCAGATCATCGTGTACCCGCTGTTTTTGAGTCCGTTGCGTCATTTGCCGCAGCCACCGGTACGTGTTACATCCGTCTGAAACGAGAAGGATTGCGATGCTGACAACTGCTGCCTACAGAATGCGCATCCCCTACTGGGTCATTTCAGGAGGATTTTCAAAGACCCCAGTGGAGAACCGCAAAGAGAATGGGTTGACACAGTGCCGAATGACGGTGTCTTGTACTATCGCTGGCTTTTCAACGAGCCACGTGTTCTGGTGACCAATCCGAAAGCCATTGGCGAAGTGCTTGTGCATCGAAACTATGAGTTCATCAAGCCGGAACGCCTGAGGAAAGGACTCGGAAGACTGCTGGGTGTTGGCATTCTGCTTGCAGAAGGCGACGAGCACAAGCGTCAGAGGAAGCTCTTGATGCCGGCATTTGCATTTCGACACGTCAAGGACCTCTATCCGATCTTCTGGAACAAGGCACGAGAGATGACGAGCCAAATGTCTGCGGCTATCAAAGGGAATCTGGAGGCCTCGAGCGTAATTGAGATCCGAGAGTGGGCTTCTCGTGCAACGCTCGACATCATTGGTCTGGCGGGCATGGGCCAGGATTTCGACTCCTTGTTGAATCCGGACAATGAGCTCAATCAAACATACAAGACAATCTTCAGTTCAAACCGCGGCGCACAACTTGTGCAGCTTTTTCTCGGTATGTTGCCACACTGGCTGGCTGTCGCTTTACCACTGAAGCAAAACGACGAGATTGGCAAAGCAATCAGCACCATCAAAGGCACAGCTCGTAAGCTCATAGCTGATAAGCGCGAGAAATTGGTGAAAGGCAAAGCGAAAGAAGTCGACATTCTCTCCGTGGCAATGGAGTCTGGTGGGTTCACAGACGAGGATCTGGTCAACCAGCTCATGACTTTCCTTGCCGCCGGCCACGAAACCACTGCATCGGCGATGTCGTGGGCTGTATATTTCCTCTGCAAATATCCAGACACACAAGCCCGTTTGCGGGAAGAAGTCCGCGCTGAGCTGGACCTCATCAGCGAAATAAGCTCATCGGAGATCGACCGCTTGCCGTACCTGAATGCCTTTTTGAACGAGACCATGCGCATCTTCCCCCCAGTGCCTTTAACGCTCCGTGAGGCGGCACACGACACAACTATCCAAGGCCACTTCATCCCTGCCAGAACAACTGTCATAATCTGCCCATGGGCTGTCAACACCTCCGAACAACTTTGGGGCCCAGATGCGAAGGAGTTCAAGCCTGATAGGTGGCTGGGTGCAGGACGTGCCAACACTGGAGGAGCAGAAAGCAACTATGCGATTACGACTTTCTTGCACGGACCGAGAAGTTGTATTGGAAAGCAATTTGCGATGGCGGAGTTTGCCTGTCTTGTTGCGGCGCTAGTAGGCAAGTTTGAAATGGAGTTTGAGAATGGCGACTGGGAGTTGAAGATCCAGGGAGGTATTACGGCAAGGCCAAAGGGTGGCTTGAAGGTGCGGTTGCGCGATGTCGAGGAACAGAAAGAGAAGGCATAAGAAGTGGCGACCGTAGTTATTGCATCGAAACCAGGCATTCGAAATGATATAACCAACCACAACCCTATTCCAACCGCGTAATCTTGGCCCTCTCCACCCACGACTGAGTTTCAAACCCATTCTCCACCAACTTCACCGTCCGCCTCGCCGCCTCATCTAACTTCTCCTCCCTGAACCCCAGTCTTCTATCATCCAGCCCATGTCCGTTTCAAAATCCCACAGCCCCCCAGATAAAGCATCCGAGCATACATCGCCTTGTCGAACCCATGAAACAGTTGCTTCGCTCGAGTATGCGGCGTCTACACTAACCCCCTGTCGTATACACAAGGTACAGATCATGGTAGTTACACCGACTACGCCCTGTCACATCAAGTCCGCTAAGATCCACGATGCAAGGACATTGCTTTCATGTTCCTCCAGAGGACATATCGAATTCACTTTTCATTTTCAACGTGCAATATACATCGAGCCTAAGAGTTCTGGTGCTGCCTTCTACAATTGTCGCATTGATCCATCCACCGACTTCTACGGAGATCAATCCAGCCTCGTTCTCCGCGAGTCTGTCGCTATTATTGATTAGCGAGACGTCGCTGTCTTTCGTCTCAGTGGCTCACGTATGCATCCAGGACGGCTTTTCTGGAGGAGCGGAAGGAGCGGGGGCAATGGAGGGGGCGTCAACGCTGCTGCTTCCCCAGTCAACACCGGCTTTTACTAACCATGAACTCCCCATACATGACCTCGCCTAAAATGGGGGACGCCCCGTATTTTCGACCTTTGGAGGGCGATTGCTCATATGCGGTAGTTCCCTAGACGAGTTGGAATCATTCGCGAACCCTCCGATTTGTGGAACCCGACGTATAAAAGAGTGATTTCCGTCCAAGAAGGCGTCGGTCATGCGACGATATAGCAGTAACATTCTCGACACGTTGCGTGTCTTTACACTCACTCTGAGGCGACATTCAGGATTGTGCTTCAATCGATTCAACCATATGAAGGACACCCCCTAGGTTGCTGCATTGTACGTGATGTTGGCAGTGTCTGCATTGTGCAATTGTCCTGTTCGAACGAGCGCAATGGCGTTGCCGAACCCAGGACGTATTGATAGCAACGCGGGCAAGGCGCATGTAGAAAGAACGCGCGGGCTCATTACACATAGCCGGTGGAGTTCACTGTTGTTTCGGTGGTGTCGGAGGGACCAGAGGGCATCGCTGGTTCTTCCATAGAATTGGGCGGGAAAGTGTTCCAGTCGCGAAGTCTTACATAAGGGGCATTCGGTACTGATACGCTAAGTAAGTTGGTGATCACAGCAAGTATACGCAACATTCCCAGGAGTGTGTTTGGACAGGGGTTGGACGTTTGGTTATGAGACATCATCAGACTTGTTGTATTCGTGGTTATTGTGCCAAAAAAGGGCAGCAACCTCTGATGCAGATAATGGATGCGCTCCAATCACTACCTGTGGCACGTGAGATCGAAGAACGGTGTGTTGTTCTCAGGAGGCGTGATAGCGAACGACATGTCGGTCTGTGCGACGTTGGCATCCTTCAGCGTGTACCAGAAGGTGTTGCGGGTACCGAAGAGGGAGCAGCCAACTTCCGTCCAGTAGCGCTTCGAGTTCTCGAGGGAGGCTACAGCAGAACCAGATTTGGGACCAACTTCATGAGATGGTTAGCAAAGAGCAGGGAGGCAAGTTAAAATGACTCACGTCGTGGCCAGCCCGTTTCCGTTATCCAAACCGGCTTCCCATCAGACACACTTTCCGTTTGACCTACGGCCGCATAAAAGTTCTCTTGAGCCTTATCGATGGCGTTCGGTCGTGTGGTCTCGAAGTATGGGAAGCTGTTGTGGCCAAGCCACGAGACGGCTTTCTGGTTGACGGTTAGATGACTTTCAGCGTAAAGGTTGGTATGACGTACAGCAACGCCCCTGTTCTCAGGTAGGACCCACGCAGTCCATGTATCGACGTGACCAATGGGCTTGCTTTCGAGAGCAGTGCCGCGGATCTGATCCTTCACCCTGGCAATATATTGCTCGATCTGAGCACCGGTGGCTCCAGCACCAGCTTTGTTGGCAACACCCTGGGGGCTGCTGCGGTAGAGATCCTCAGATCCCACGCTGATTCCCATGACTTTGTCGGTAAAGGCGGGACCCAGCTCTCGGGCAGCACGTAGGAGAGCCTTCAGCTCATTATCGATCACTGTACTGCCAGCACTGGCCCAGAGGCCTACGAGAAGGGTAGTGTTGGTATCGATAGCGGCCTGGAAAGCGGAGATGGGGTAATCGGTAGTTCCGCACTGAATTGATGTGTACAGGCGGGCGGTGTTGAAGCCAGGTGCTCCAGGAAGACTATTTGCTTCATTAAAGAAGTGGACGAAATCGTTGAGGCCGCGGCACCGGCCGTCTGCGTTTGTGGAACCGTAGTTGAAGCCCTTGCTCTGAGCGACGGCAACTGACGCCAGTGCGAGGATGGAAGCTGCCTTGGACCACATGATGGGTAAGAGTTAATGAGTGTGTTTTACGATAAGCAATCACCGAAGTGTTCGAACCCACATTGCGGGCGGGAAGGGGGGGGTTATTAAGTGAGTGGCCCAACTTGGACAATTGTTTGCCCTTGTGCATCATCGGGTGTCCTGCATGACGATCTTGTCAATCGGAGATGACGTGGATGAGTAGACAAGGGCTCGTACTGGCCGGGCTAAGAGCTATCCAGTGTGACCTGTCAAGTGCCAGGCAGGATATTGGAACTGAACCAAATCTAAAAAAAACCCTTTTGCTGGTTGCGTAGACTCTAGTTGACCTCTGGCCGATCTAGACCACGCCTGGGGTGACATTATCGAGGTGCAATTGGTGAGGGCAGCGCTCCTCACAAAGATGAACTTGTACGAGTGCACGTTGCCGTTTCACGATCGGATACATACTCTAGCTGCATGGCTCCTAGTGGTGTTTGCATAGAGCAATAAAAGATGTGCAGTGACAGGCTTGAAGCAACGCCGCACGTTTCGGCCCGAGATCTCCAGGGCTGTTCCGCGCCGGGGTTTTAACACGATAAGCCTCTTATCATGTGATATGCCCTACGAAATGTCGAGTACGGAGTATAGAGCTGGCAGATGAAGGCATTTCATCCTGAATACTACGGAGTACGGATACGGAGTAATCACTGGTAAAAGCAGACATCGACATAAGCAGGGGGCCCAAGCGCCCCCTAACCAGGAAGCCCCTTAACCTAAATAGGTAGCTGTTGGCATCAGTTACCTCTCCGAAGTAGCAAGCAAGTGGCAGTTTTTTTTGTGACGACAAGTACGGAGTACCGTGCGGTCTTTTACGCGGAGGAACTAAAAACGCGCTCCAGGCAATGATAGATCAGAAGCTTCACTGCCATGCGAACATGGTCGACGTCTGTCACATCCGACAACGAAGTGCTGCGTTAGTCAGGCTCGCTTAGTAAGACACCCGTGGACCTCGGCACGTCATTGGCACGATAAGACCCCAGCAGGAACACAGCCGACCTCAACGTTCAACACAACCAACATGCCTGTCACGACCACCCCACCAGAATTGCCGCGCATCCCCCCCTCGACCGAGTACGGCTGAGTGTTTCCTTTCGTGCTCTCGCCATAGTATTCCGCCGTCACGCCCCCAAATTGCTGCCGCGCCATGTTGGACCACACAATACCCAACTACGTCTTCATCCGCACCGTTATCTTCGGCTTCCAGGCAGTCACGCCCATATGCGTCTTCATTGCTTCCTTCAGCATAGCCGAGCCGCCTCATACGCCCTTCGGCCGGTTTCTCCTCACATGGAGTCTCATTGAGATTGCATTCTGGGTTGGCGTCTACATGCCACGCACGCGCGCCCTCCAAGCCGCGGCTCAACATCCGCCAGCGCTGAACAGGGAAGAGAGGAAGGAGCTGTTCTGGAAGTGTTGGGCCAAAATACCCCATCCGGAGTACTACCTTAGCCGCTGGTTCCTCGGCGCTAGGCCTAGCGAGATCCGAAAGGACAACGTGCGCGAGTTCTACCAGTGGGCCTTGATGAACCGAGGCACCGAGACACAGGAATCGATTAGCAAAAGGACGACAGAGCATCCAGGAGAATGCAAAGAGGAAGAGGAGGATTTGGATAGCTTCGTGGACGGCATCGAAACACTGCTTGGGCATAAGCTAGAACCTGGTCACGGCAACGTGCAAAGCATGCGATTGACCGTGGACGCAGTCAACACGTTGCATCGGCCCGTGCTGTGGTACGTCGTTGTCATGCTGGTAGACTCGATCACAGCAGCGTACCTCCGGTATGCTGGCTTCTCCTTGTACCGTACACGCTTGCGCAGCGCACTGTCAATCTTTCCGCCACGGCCTGTCAGCTTGCTCACGCGTCAACTATCGTCCGCCCCGGATCTCAGCTACTGGTACCGACCACACACTTCCCGCACCCGTCTGCCTGTACTCTTCATACATGGCATCGGCATTGGGCTGTGGCCATATACCAGGTTCCTCGACGAGATCAACAAACTCGACCCACAGGCAGGAGAAGATGGAGAAGTAGGCATCATAGCTGTGGAGCTCATGCCCATCAGCTTCCGCATCACCGGACCCGTCCTGGACAGAGACGAGATCTGCCGCCAGATAAACATCATTCTTGAGCGCCATAGCCTCGACAAGGTCGTCCTCATGTCGCACTCTTATGGTTCTGTAGTATCCACGCATCTTCTGGAAAATCCAACGACCGCCCCCAAGATTGGCCCAATGCTATTTGTCGACCCCGTTACATTTCTGCTCCATCTTCCAGATGTCGCATATAACTTCACAGCGCGACAGCCGCGAACTGCAAATGAGCATCAGCTGTACTATTTTGCCTCCCGCGACATGATGGTTGCCCACACCCTTGCACGTCACTTTTTCTGGGCTCACAATCTGTTGTGGAAAGAAGATCTTGGAGGGCGCGACGTTACGGTCAGTCTGGGAGGAAAGGACTTGATTGTGGACACCGAGACAGTTGGGAAATATCTGAACGGTGTTGACCTGAAGAGTGAGGATGGATCCTGGAAGAATCACGAGTGGAAGAGCACCGGTTTACATACGCTGTGGTGGCCAACAGTAGACCATGCCCAAGTGTTTGAGCGGAAAGATGGTCGTGCGAAGCTGGCTCACGTTCTCAGAGAGTACTGTAAGCGGACTGACGGGGAAGATGTTGAAGACGGAGTATGAAATAGAACCTCCGTAATAAATACGCTCCTGAAAACCTGACCACTTGATCGCACACGAGGGCTCCATCACCTCCCTCCCCAACCTCAGCCTGAACAAGCAACTAAAGCGTGCTCCACACCTTCTCCCTGACATGCTTGCTTGCGCGCGCGCAACACCTTCCCGAACAGCCCTGGCCTTCGCCTCTCAAACAACCAGTGCAAGGACACAGTAGCGGCGTTGCTAAACTCCCTTCCCAGCACCGCATACGACCTGAAAGCGTACGCGCAGCACATCATCGACATGATTGCGCGTTGCAAAGACACACGCCCCTCGAACAACGTGCAAGACGCCTTCAAGGCCGAAACCAAGAAAGCCCGACGCGTGGCAGGGAGTCGACGAGGCCGCGATGCGCCTTCGCTTCCGGCAAGGGGACGGTGAACAAGATGTTTTCGCGTGGCGCTGGGGCACGCGCACGCTCCTCGACACAGGTGTTTGGTTGAAGCACGACGTGGGCGAGGGGGGGAAGTCTGTCCATGCTAGTGTGCCTCGGTCGGTCAAGGATGTGTTTGGGAAACTCTTCGACAGCGTCGGGTTCTGCGTCAAGAATGTCTGGGCCTTGGTGCATACTGCGCCTGGGAAGGTGCCCGTCTGGCCGTTGTAGAAGATGAGATGCCGACAGCTCGTACTCCGTAGAGGACGCTGGATTGAGGGTGTTTTGTGATGGCGAGCGCATCAGGATAGTGTATGTTAGTTTGAGAGGAACGAGGGTAATGCGGCGAGGAAAGACGGGCTACTTGCAGTCCAGTCTAGAAATAAAAGTATTTGGACGGCGTAGAAAAGGGGTAAAATGAAAGCGTCTTTTTGAACTGACTGATTGGTACTTTGCGGCGGGTATCAAACGAGCTATTCTCAGAGAAAAAGAAGAAAAGTAACCATCCGGAGACACCCTTACTCACGGCTATGCATCATGGCGATGAAAAGAAAAAGGATAACGCCACCAAGTTCCCATCTTCTACAGATTCCCAATAACAACCATGAACCTCAACTTGGCCTCACCCCTAGCACTCTTTCTCTCTTCCCCATCCTCCCCATCCTCGCCCGTCAGCGCAACTTCATCCAGCATAAGCGTACTACTCTTCCATCCCCATGACTGGCTGAAATTGAACCTATCCGGCGCGGATTCGTAGATGCTCAGCATCCGCCCGCCTTTACTCGGGGAGTATATCTTAAAATACGTCTTGATCGTTGGACGGGCGTCGACGTATGGGGGGAGAGCGGGGATGGATGAGCGGCGAGGAAGCGGGATGTGCAAGAGCCTGGAGTCGGAGTCGGAGTTGGGGTCGGGATCTGACGAGGGACTGGGAGATGATGTTGGCATGGGAAAAGAAGGGGAGTCTTGGGGAGACGGGGAGAATGGAAAAGTGTTGTCGCGTGCTGAGATGCGGGTCATGTTTGCGCTGCGTCGGCGGTGGAGCGAAGTGCTCGCGAATAAGGGGCGGGAAAGCGAGTTGGTGTCAGCATCGCCGCCGCTGCCAGACGTGTCTTCTTCGCCGGTTGCGTCGTTGATAAGGTTGCGTGCGGCGCGACGCATGTCGTTGTGGGCAGAGCGCATGAGCATTTCGCGCTCGAGTTGGCCGATGCGCTCGTCGACAGAATGGTTGTTTTCCTGGCTGAGGTTGTTGCTGCCGGTGATTTCTTCGGTTTCGCGGTCTTTGACACGATGCAGGTAGACGCCAAGCTGGACGTTTTTGGCGGATCGGACTTTTTGGATGTAGATGTTCCAGAGGGAGCCGGCATATGAGACAGTACGAGAGTAAACGCGCTTCTTTTCTTTCAAGAACCGGGGGTTTGGAAATTCTGCGGAGAAGCGGAAGGGAGGAGATTCAGTGTAGGCGATGGGCTTGGGCTGTCCAGCATTGCCACCGCCTGCAGAGATGGGCCGCCGAATCGACGGGTCCATTCGGGTGTTGGGGTTTGTGAAAGTGGATGGAGTCGATGCAAAGTCGGTGGCCCATAGTGCGTCTTCCGGCTGCATTGTGGCGGAGAGTCTGGTGGCATGTCGTTGGAAGGAACTTGAGGTTGTCACAACAGGATCTGCACCGTTTCCAAGCACAATGTTGCAGTCAGAGCTAGGTATCCAGAACTTGCGGGGCCTGCCATTAGCGTCCCAGCTATCAGACTCGATCTCTGCTTCATCCGCCACCGCCACCGCGACTTCCTTCCCTTTCGTCGTGGATGCGCCTTCACTCTTAGTGCCAGCGCCTGGTGATTCTGGTTCTGGGGGTGTTTGGCGGAGGCCAAGCTCCTGCGCCGACTCATCAGCGTTCAGAACTCGTTGGCGAAGGGACAGCTGCTGCCACAGTGCGTTGGAGACTACACGCTCAGGCATGACTGGGAGGCCAAAGATATCACGTGCGTTTCGGATGAAATCGAGCTGCTCGTAGTCCATGTGAAGGTAATGGATGCCTTCATCGAGGAGGACTAGGATGCGTTCGATCTCCGGCGCCGTGTACAAGGCTAGCCAGTCGCCATGGGCGTCCGAGGAGGCATTTGCGGCTGTGAGTGCATTCTGTCGGTAGACGCCATCGAAGCGTACGGCCATGAGTCGCAACGAGGTGGGTGCTTGCGGAGCGGGCTTTTGGCCTCGTTGCATCAAGCCAGCCTCGACAGCAGCCTGCCGTAGTCGACGGTCCAGCAGACGCTTGGCCAAGACCCATCGATCCCACTCGCTATCGACGAAGAAGCCGTCTGACCCCAAGAGTTCACGGATAATGTCGCCCGGCATGTCGTCCCAGTACTTGATGGGCATTTCCCAGCCTATTCTGCTGAGCATGGCCTTGGCAGACTCGAGGATGCGGTCACCTGAGCGACCGTAGTAGTTGGTTGTGACGAGGCGAACCAGGAGGGCGAGCGTGTCTGGGGCCATTTGGCGGAGAATCGACTCGATGGCCGAGTCAATGAGGTCCTGCATCTCCAGCCAGCAGCCCGTGGCAAAGAGACCAACGGCCTCGGCGTCCGACTCGTGCGAGATGTCGACGCCATACAGCTTCCTGATGGCCAGCTCGAACGACTCTCTGGTGATGCTCGGGTCGATTTGCTCTGGGTGCAGCGGGACCTCCTTGTTCTGGCTCTCGACCCAGGGCTCGGAAAGGGCCGTGGTGAAGAAGGGGGCGCGGTCGAGGATGAGACGGTGGAGATTGTAACGCTGGCCAAAAGCAATCAGGGTGATGTCAGAGTGGCGGCCTTGGAGGAGGCCGCGGGTGTAGAGGTGGTCGGGCAGGGGGATGGCGTCGGCGGATGCTGTGTGCGTCAGTGAGGGCGAGCGGGGCGTGTCGAGAACGGGGGAAGAGGGAAGAGGGAAGAGGGAAGAGGAAAGAGGAAAGAGGAAAGAGGAAAGAGCGTACCGCGCAGATAGAGGGGGCCTGTGGCGTTGCTGTAGGACGGCGCGCGGGAGGCGGACATGGTGGTCTCGCTGAACAGGTTGGCCAGCGAGGTCATGGTGGCGCGCTCTGAGTTCATAAGGTCCATGGTGGTGCGCTTCCTGCTCGTGCCTTCCAGCGGGGTGGTGGGGTCGTCGCCGCTCTTCTGCGCCGCGGGGATCTGCGTGTGCAGCTGCACGATGGGCGCGTTGAGCCTCGCAGTGCGCTTGGACATGTTTGGCAGCGACGCGGGCAGGAGGGGAGGCACGGCGGGCGAGAAGAGCGAGACATGGCGGTCGGCCGGGTCCATGCTAGGCGCCGTCACGGGACCATGGGCGAGTGCTCACGTGCCGGCGAGAGGGCGAGGATGGACGGTTGTGCGGCGGCAAAGGGGGGTATCACCGAGACAGGATCATGTAGCGAGCAGATAATGCCACCGGGGGTACGGAGTATCAGACGAGAATCAGACGAGAATCCAGATGAGCATCAGATGGGACTCCAGATGAGAATCCGGCGGGGTTGCTCCGACAGGGTCACGTGCCGGATGCTCATCTTCCCCGGTGGTACTCGGTGCTCGGTACTGTGGTACAAGGCAAAAGCAGATGCGAGGAGCAGAGGCCAGGTGACACTGCACGCCATGTCGTCTACGGAGAAGGGAGAACCATCATGTCCGCTGTGGACTGCCCGTGTGATCAATGCTTCTGCCGCCGACGCTGCCCACCCAATCAGCCGCCGCCGCACTCCAACGACATGTCCAACCACCAAGAAGAGTCACCCCGCGCCTCTCCTCCTCCCACCACCCCATGGCGTCCATCTTCCACACCCTCCCACAGCTGCGCACGGCAGCACCGCGCCTCTCGCGCCGCCTGTTCGTGTGCCGGCCGTGTCTCCACTCGTCCGTTCGCCCCGTCTCGCAGTCGCTGAGATGGAAGTCGACCCAGCCGCTGCAGAGCAGTGTGGCCATTGACCCCCTGTCCTCCACCGGCTTCCTCCCCTCCTCCACCAGCTTCCCCAACACCAGCTCCCCCACCACCAGCTCCCCCACCACCAGCTCCTCCACCACCAGCTCCCCCAACACCAGCTTCCCCAACACGTCCTCCAAGACCGTCGCATACTGGCTGCTGGGCAGCGCAGCAAGCGTCTTCGGCATCGTCGTGTTTGGCGGCCTGACGCGACTCACAGAGTCTGGGTAGGTGCACCGCCTTCTCATGGAGCCCTCCTGCTGATCCCCGCAGACTGAGTATCACCGAATGGCGGCCCGTCACAGGCTCGCTATGGCCGAGCAGCCACGACGCCTGGGAGAGCGAGTTCGACAAGTATCGCTCTTCTCCCGAGTTTGCCCAGCTCAACTCGAGCATGACGCTGCCCGAGTTCAAGCAAATCTACTTCATGGAGTGGGCCCACCGTCTGTGGGGTCGAGTCATTGGCGTCACCTTCCTCCTCCCGACCGCCTACTTCATCGCCCGCCGAAGAGTCGCACTGTCAACGGCCGGGAAGCTCGTCGGCATCTGCGGCATGATCGGCTTCCAAGGCGCCATCGGATGGTGGATGGTCAAGAGTGGGCTCAAGGACGACCTGTTTGATCCTGGCAGCCATCCGCGTGTTAGCCAGTACCGACTCACGGCTCATCTCGGCGCCGCCTTTACCGTCTACTGCTCCATGGTCTACACGGGTCTCTCCATCCTCAAGGAGCATCGCATGCTGGCCGACCCTGCCAAGGCTGCAGAGAAGCTCAAGACACTACAACACCCTGCCCTGCGTGTCTTCCGTGGTTCTGTCACCGCGCTCGTACTGCTTGTCTTCACCACTGCCATGTCGGGCGCTCTCGTTGCTGGCCTGGATGCCGGTCTCATCTACAACGAGTTTCCATGGATGGGCCTTGGTCTGACACCGCCAAAGAAAGAGCTGTTTGACCCTTTCTATAGCCATGTCCCTGACCAGTCAGACTTGTGGTGGCGCAACATGCTGGAAAACCCATCACTTGTCCAGCTTGACCACCGCATGCTTGCTACAACTACTTTTACTGCCATCATTTCTCTGTTTGCTTACACGCGCTTCTCCAAGGGCGTCCGCAGCAAGCTTCCCAAGGACGCACAGAAAGGCGTCCTTGGTGTCGTTCATCTCGTCTCGCTGCAAGTCGCCCTCGGCATCAGCACGCTCATCTACATGGTGCCCACATGGCTTGCTTCTGCCCACCAAGCAGGTGCGCTTGCGCTGCTGACTGGCGCTGTCGTGCTGTACAGCCGAATCTCAATGCCTCGACGAGCAATCATGCGGCAAATCATCAATGCCCCCGCGCCCCGGACTGCTGCTGTGCCACACATCAATGCTCGTCTAGACGCCGCAAAGTCGGCTGGAAAGGGTTTGTAGATGCGCCTGCATTGGAAAACGGCATAGCTTTGCCTGTACAATACTCGCATTCAGCATTCGGCGTCATCAACTTGTATATTATGTAGGTCTAAGCATTTCGACAGATACTCTCCGTTCTTTGCAGCCCGATGCCTGCAATGTCCTTCCTTGACATTAAGTCTATCCCCGCGCGCAGCATTCACTCGTACACTTGGCAAGTGTGTCTCCCAGAGCAACTCTTGCTACCTGGACTCCAATCAGGGGTGCTCTCATGTATTCATCATGGGCCATCAGTGAATCACTCTCAATGAGCGCGCATTCAGTGGGTAAGTAGTCGTAGCCGAGGACACGGCGCTGCATGCGAGGCGCCTCCGTACGTGCTAAAGCGCTAGCGGAAGCTTGGCAGGGGCAACTACCACTTCCATGTTCACAATAACCTATCAAAACCAGCCGTTTGGTCTTCTACCAAACCTATTTTTTAAGCCCGCTCATCTTTTCTGATTTGCGTGGGGAAAAAAACACTCGAAAGCTGGATCAGAGTTGGGGGACCAAGAAAGCAGTAAATGTTTCATCTATACGAGCAACTGAATGCTAACCTTGTTCTATTTTTCAAAATCCCAGACACCACCAACGCCAGTCGCAGTCTCTTTGTTTGTATATACACACAAGTGGTTGCAAAGTCAGCCATCAACAATGGTAGCACTTGTTTGCTCTTGCGGCGCAGCATCTTTCCTTCTTTTTCCCCATTCTTCACCCCTCATTCGTAGGGCTCGCGGGGTTGGAAACATTTGGCGTAGCAGGTGCACTATCCTCCTGCGCAGCGGGCTCGCACGCATTCCTGTGCGTCTTCCAGTCCGATTTCTGACAGTTCCTGTCGCAGTAATACGCCGCTTTGCAGCGGGAGCAGCGGCGTTTTGCGGGCCCGCCAGAACACGTCGAACAAGCTGCAAGGTAACAATGTCAACTCGACTTGTAAACAGCCAAAAATAAAAATAAAACTACAGAGCACGGCAGGGGAAAGGAAAAGTGGATGTTTTGTGGGAATGTTGGGGGGGACGGCGGGGAGTGGGGCGTTTTGATGCGCGCCACGGCCCAAAGGGGGAACGACAATCGGGTTCCTGCATGGCGCCACATGGGGGAGAAAACTTACGCTTGGAATGCAAGTTGAAGTTGAGGCTCTCGGTGGAGGCCATGGGGCGGAGAGAAGAGAAGATTTCAGCGCGATGGAAGGCGGGTAGCGGCGGTGGCGGGAAAGGTGTTTGTACAGGGGCCGAGGACGCAAAGGAGCCTGCTGAGGATCGTCGCGTCACGTCTTCGAGGCACATGTTAGCTGGTGAAGTAACGGGGTGCAACGAAATCGCAAAGATGTCGCCGAGACTGCCAACATACCACTCTGTGCACTATCTCTCCTCTCCATAATCGGGTGTCTTGTTGGCGCTGCTCCATCATCTCTCACCGCCTCGCCAAGGCTGCTCGTGAAGACATTCAAACACACGCTTCGGGGTGGCATTCTCCTCAGGAACCTTCTCTTTGGCTGTGGTCAACAGTGTCGCGAGTGTGTAGAGGTAACAGATTCGCGAAGGAAGTCAAGGTATTTCTAGAGATTCGTGTTGCCGGGTACTGGGAAAGGCTCTTGAGGAGGCGGTGTGAAATGGTGCCGCTAGCCAGGTACAGGTTAATGCTCACGCATGCAGCCACCAGGCGCGGTGTCAGGTGTCTCAGCTGCATAATAACACACATATCCAGATGAGATCTTGACATGGCAAAAGTCACCTGTGGTACACCGAGTCCTGTAGACTACCATGCAGCTTCGAACATTGTACTTGAAACAAATGTTTTCGAGTCGTAGATTCCGGCTGGTGAACTTGATCGTCGACAGCAATGCGACATCGGGGAATTCACCGCCATGTCTCCGATATGCATGTACCGCAGTGTTTGGGTATGAAAAGCAAGTACCATGATGCAACAGCAAGCGAGAACGGTGAGCCTGCAGCTCCAGCAGACTGTGGGGTTGTTGCGGCTGATAGCCTCGTGGCAGTGCTTAAAGCGTCATAGTCAGCGCAGCCCTCACCGAATACCAGCAGACCTAATCTTGGGTGACAGTTGGTGCCAAAACAAGAGGCACTTCGCTGCAGAACTCGGCACTGTATTTTCCTTCCTCACGCGACAATCTTGTCAACAAGTTGATCATAATTGTTTTTGGCATGAGTTCTTCGCGTGAGGTGTCACAGCATGTCGGCGGCCCGCGGCATCTCGCACCTTCGCCGCCGATGGGTTCGCTGGGCTGGTGAACTTGTAAGCTCAGCTCGTTTTGAGAGACTTTCTTTTGCCTGACTGTTGGCACAACAATTAATCGTAGGGCCGGCAGATGCCATCAGGCAATCTATCGCGTGTGACATGTCGCAGTGCTGCTGAACAGGTGTACTGCTTCGATTTTTTTATATGCCGCGACCTAATTACACTAGCTTAACATCACATGTTGGGGACTGGCTATTCAATGAGCTGTTTGCTTGTAGCAGACAGATGTGAAATGTCGAGTTTGCACTTGGCCAAATACAATCGTTGCAGGATATGACGGCCAATACCCCTGCTTATTGTGCATCCAGAAGAGCCCGCCTGATCTTGTCTTGAAAGAATGTGCCCGAACGAGGAAAAATAGTCTGGATCTTGGTGTTCGGGACCGCCATGCAATGGGGTTGCGTAGGCGATAAGTGGTTTGACATTGAGGGTGGTTGAATTCGCCAATTCTCCACGTTGAGCTTAGTCATGTATCGTTGCCTAGACACTGACCAATTGGGCGGACCCGAAGTCGTGTATGTTGCCTTGGATGTACATTTGATGTTTACGTGTCATCCTTCGACACAAGACCTACCTTGTTGCGCTGACGCGTATCTGCAAAGATGAAACCAACTTCAGGAAATGTGGACTTCTGCCAGTACGACTTTCGTCAGGGCCAGTCTTTTGAGATTGCTTTGTAATGTGGCTACATCGGTTAACCGGTTCAGATTTCTGATGCCAAGCAATTGAGACATTGGTAGGGCAAAAGAATTGCGTGCCCCTCCTGCACAAGTCTGGGGAAAACAGGACTCTTGGTGCAACTCGGTGGGTTCAGACTCTTCTTTAGTCGCCACAGTGTGGCGTAAGGCTGGATATCGGCTTCGCAGGGTCGTCAGCTGAGCTTATCCAAGGCTTGGGAACGGTTGTGAAGAAGAAATGCAGCGTCCGTGGGTAGCGATGGAGCGTTCTAGTGCAAGCTGAGGTGCATTAAACACCGGAGCATCGCATCCGGCATCCACATATGTCGAGGCCCTCCGACGTGGGTGACGTCTGCAGAGCCGCGCTAGAGACTTACAAACCTTTGTGCCAAGGACGTGACCAAGAGTCATCTGTGTTGAAAGTGTTTAGTTCCGAACGCCGGCGGACTTTGTCGTGCGAGACGCGATGCGGGGTGAACCGACCATTGAGTTGAAGTCATCTCTTGGCGGAGGCATATGCCACACACGGCTCTCATCATCGCAGTTGGTTTGACTCACCGGTGGGACAGCGTAGTGATCAGTGCAGCAAGAATTCGACAGCGCTCGGTGATTGACTGCGCACGTCACTTGTGCTGCCAATCGGACTGATCGGGAGAATTGATGTTGATGCGCGACTCCTTCAATGCTTTCATCCATGCCGTTCCGAGCTGCTCAGCTCGTCAGGGTGCGAACTGCTGCAGAACATGGCAGGATAGTGGAGTTGACGTCCGATTGAGACGTCATTGGTGAATGGGAGGACTGCAAAATCCGGTCAGACAAGAAGAGCCTGGCCGTATGAGGGGCGTCAAGCGACGGCAGGCTACTGCAGCCTGGCTTTCGGCCAGACTCGAGTAGCAGGGCGGCGGTGATGAGTCTTCAGACAATGGCGCAAGTGACTCTCGACGCAATCAACGCCCTCTAATCTGGATCGGCCATGGTGTGTGCCTGGAAAGGGCGCACAGAGGCATTGCCCAGTGCAGGTGCTGCGAGCCTCGAGCGATGGTGCAATTCTCCACTGGTGAGGAGGCGTCTCAGGTGAATTGCACGCTCAACACATTTGTTGCACGTGCGGGTCGGCAACAGCCACTTGATGATGGCAACAGCCACTTCATGATGATGTGCAAGTGATTTGGGGTCTGGAAGGTGTGGCAGTGCGAGTGTTTGTGATGCGGTGAGACGAGCAACGACTGCGCGATTGAGCGGGGCATAGTGGGCATGCTAGGCCAGGAAGATGCTAGCGGTGGCAGTGCCTCTCCAGGCAGGAAGCCCAGACAGGCAGCAACGCCCCAAGACCACTCATCGCTTGCGAACAGGACGCCAGCCCAGGCGGAGCGCGAATCACGGCACCACAATACGAGCAACTGACCTCTCTGGTGTGCGACGCGACGACAGATGCCTCTGGAGACGAACACGTTCACCGTCGCGTTCAGCGAAATCGCGGGCGGCCGCCGGCGCGAACCTCACCTGCGACCGCAGCGCGTGTGTTCCAGGAGACGGGCCTCACAGCGCACACGCGCCAATGATGCCCGGAGGAGCACCTCTGCGACAGCCCTCTTCTGACGGTGGAGCGTGCCAAACGTGTTTCCAGCGTGCACAGTGCTTGTCGTCATGCCCGGAGTCTCCCACCGCCCTCGCTACAGCCCCGGCCCTTGGCGCGCAGATGGCGTCTGCACGCCAGGATTAGCCCAAGGCCTCCATTCCATCATGCGACAAGGGTCCGCAGTTAGTGCGCTTGACGGCCTCCATATCGAGCAGGATATATATTCCACCTACACCCTCCTCCGCCATGGCACACACAGAGCAACCGTCCAACACCACATCGAAACCGTTCCCAAGCAACACGCTAGCTCTTGAGTTGCTCTCTCTCGGAGAGTAACCTCATCGCTACCATTCCATACCTACTTGGCACTCCTCTTCCAACGGCTCCCAAGTTGCACTCTATTCTGAAGACCTCGCCCACCACCAAGATGCCTTATCTTCGCTCCACCACACCCACCGTCATCCACTCGCAGCCTTCTTCACCCAAGAAGGAGCGAGTGGTCGGCTTCTACAAGGACCCCGTCGAGGGTGTCTCCCGGCCAGTCAACACATCCGAGTCCTGGGCCGCTTACCACTTTGAGACACACGCTCGCAAGTGTGTCTACTGCCACATGCCATACGAGGTCCACCGCAACCGCAAACAGCTGTGTGAAGCCGGTCACCGCCTTGCCCAAGACGTCACACGCTACATCTACAACAAGTCCGACGGCAACACCTACTCTACCAAGGAGGAAGACAACAAGCCCGTCCGCGTCGAGATCCCCGCAGGCTACGTCGAGGTCAGCAGCCTCTTGAAGGCCATCGAGCGCAGCCTACGACACCGGTCGCGACGATCGTTCGTCTCCATGGACCGCAGCTACTACGTTGCCCCACGCACATCCTCTTCGCCAGTCAAGCGCTCCAAATCTGTCAAGGTCTCTCAAGAGCCCAAGTCCAAGACCAAGCCACGACCACGATCCGGTGAAATTGTTGACTGGCCAGAGTCGCAACCAAAGTCGAGGCGCGCCCTCACCGAGATCAGCAACACTGCAGATCTGAAGCGCGGATCCCTCTATGAAGAGGACATGCAGCGCCGAAATGCAAAGCACTACGCCGTCGAGGTCCGCGAGCCAACCGCCCGTGACCTACGCGACCACCGCTCTTCGGGCTACTACCGTTGAATGACCACATGAAGACTCCTTTGCGCCACACACTACAACACTAGATGACAATCTAAAACACCATCCACCTTATCGGTCATTCGGTCAACAGTCACCAGACCTGCCGCCACGACGCTTTTGCGGACGCTGAAAAAGCTCCGCACCAATCCACCGCTGTACTTGAGCAACCACATTGATCTGATCTTTGTCTGCTTTGCAACATTGTTTTACGCGTTCGGTTGAGAAGGACAGGGGATGGATGATCCTACCAGGGTCTGGATAATGATGGGGATGCCTCCACCCGTGACCAGGTGTTGAGGGGAGGATCATGGACCCTGGATTCCTGGGCATAACGATGCACGAGAAGAGCTAGCTAGGATGCAATGCTTTACTTGATAGCAATGAATTCGAGATGATTGAAATTCCACGTTATCGAGCCCTGATGAAGCGATTCCGTGTGTTCCGTTGCCACTTGAGGGTCCCCAGTAGTGCACTTTCTTGGAACCATGCATCATCACCTCTTGCACATACACATGCGCATCACAACTCCAACATGGTGCAAACAATACAGTCTCCACCCACACTACCACCTACAATACTCACCATCCTACCCCCCCCAATGCCCTCCATCTGAGACACGCAGAACAATGACTCCCACGCCCTCCCCATCTGACCAATCACCCCATCACGACCGAGACACATCCAAGCTCACATGCCCACGATCAACAACCTACGATCGACGCCTCGCACCGAATACGAGGCCAAACCACCCACCCTCTTTTTGTCGCTTCAGCAAGAAAGCAGGGTCCTGCGTGGCTAAGATGACTGTGCAAGCTAGGTGCACCCTCCCGCAGCGCGCGCGCATCGTGAGTTTGGAAGTGGGCGCACTTGCGCCAATGCGCGCAGATCAGGTTTTTTTTCGTGTCTTGCCGCACCCGCAGCCTCGGACTTGATTTCTTGCAAGGGTTGGGAAATCACATGACGCTGGTTCGATGGGTTTACCTGGTACCATCATTGTGTTGCTTGTTGGTTCGCAGGGTGCGGGGCACTTGCACTGGACACGTGACTTTCGGTTTGGACTAGCTTCGCTTGCAATGGAATCGACGTGCGCAAACGTGTGATTGTGATTCTTGGTGTTGCGCAAGTGTGGATGTGAGTTGTTGTAATGTCACAGTGGAGACGATCTGATCGTCATGATATCAAGTGGAGAGCCCTGCGATGGTTGCTCGAGCGGGAGCATTCTCCGTCGCTTCACGGCTCGGGTGGTGAACACGTCGGTGAACGGACTCAGGGATGGCCTGGGTGTGAGGTGGAGATCTGCGGTTGCAGCCTCACGATGCCCAAGTGGTGTTTCTTTGGGTGAAGTACCGAGGGTATTCCGTGGACGGAATGGTATTTGCTGTTGGTCCTGATTTGCAGGATGATCATTGCGTAGGGTTGTTCGGTGTCGAAGACGGTTTGAGGAAGGCATGGCGAACCGCTACCTATCTGGTCGAGTGTTGTAATTGAAGAACCTCTTTGAATCTGCAATATCCTCTGATCTCAAACGCCCAACGGCTGGTATGGAGTTTGTTCTTCCTTCAATAATAATGCGGAGGAAGCCGCGTTCCGGTAGTGAACATCGCATCCTGACAACGGAACACGTGGATAAAGTGCAGATACAGTTGTCAACTGCTTGCGCAATCCACCCGTCATCCCCTGCATCATCCCAGCATCCCAATCGCGTTCGTTCGGGTACATCCTCGCAATACCATCAACCCCACATCACCCAACGACCTGCGATAGGTCTTCGATATCTCGATTTTCCATAGAAACGCTGGGATACTGCGGAAGCGCCTCTGTGCGGAATGGAGACTTCACCGACTTTACTACCAGCACCGGTCTGCACCCAAATGCACCTAGTCGCAGCCCGCATGCATTGCAGCCTCACCGGTGGGACCCCTCTTGACCACTTTTCGACACTGTCGACTCTCAATGAAGAACTGGCAATTGATGATCTCAGCTGCGGCCGCTTTTCATTGCGCTATTTGGAGTTGGGGTTAATTACGCGCCTGCCAGCTCATTGCCCTTCGGCGTTTCATCGCGTCAATCGTGGTGTTCGCGCTGCCAGCGTGTCAAGGCCTGCCGGGTTTGCACTTGGTCGTCAAGATCTCTCGCAACGATACCTCTCCACACGACCTTGCTCTCTCCGCTTCGGCACTTGTCGGCTGCTGTTGACAACGTACCTAGCGTGCCAGCATGGTCACGCTAGCTTTGAGCCCAATCTCACAATCACGATCGACTGAGCTGCGATAGCACCATAGAGTTAATACCCGGGCATTGTCAGGACATGGCCGCGACGTCCTACAGGGCTGTGCCAGTTTCATGGACTGGCAGAAAAAGAGCTTAGGATTGGTCAATGGCGTTGCGGCGCTTCACGCTGAGGTTTGGTGATGCGCTGCGGGATGTTGCGGCGCAGTACAGGGCTGAGCAAGCATGAACATGCGAACTGTTCAGCCACCCTTGGCTCGTAAGAAGTCCAACAAACCGCGGCTTGACCACATGTGGATGAGCTGAACCAGGAGAAATGAGCGATACCAGTCTACCAGCGTCAAGTTGGACTTCGCGGCGGATGCGAACCACGAAGAGTAGGTGGTCTTGAGTTTGGGGGCAATGGCGCTTCCTAGGCCTACCCCAAAATAACCTTGATGTGAACAATGCTGCGCCTGCAGACTGTCTGTTTCAACTCCAAACACCAACAAGCCAATGATCGCGACTTTTTCTGCCAGGCATGGGGTTCACACACGATGCCAGGTACCTGCCTCAACATCTCGTGCGCGACAAGCTTGAATGGCCCGGAGCTTTTCAAAGGTCGATCGAAATGATGGGTGACACCTAAAGTTAGCTGCTCGAGTACCCCAGCTTCGTTCGCAGCCCGGAAATCGGGTCCCTTTCCACTCCACGGATCTCAAAGCCTTGGAGTCGTCGTCCCTACCAACCCTCGATCTGAGCGAGAGAGTCGGCGTTGGCAAAGCCGACGTCCGCTTATGGCTCTGGGGAAGCACAGTGGGCGCCCGTCATCCAACATCTAGGTTGTGTTTCGGGACTCAGTCGCGCTTACTTAAAGCTACATCAATGCCTTCGGGAAGTACAGAAGTAGCGTGTTACACTTTCGAACACTGCTAACGGGAAGAATAATAGAGCAGCTTATCACAGGTGGACGGGACGGACTTGGTGCGTCGCAGTGATCATCTCACATGACCCGTCTGCTTGGACGACAAGTCGGACGTGGTCGATGTCTCCGACGGATGTAGTCTACACGGAAGTCATACAGCAGTGTTCTAATGATGGAGTAGCGGGCTGAAGCGAGTGCTGAACCACCGTGCATGCCATGTGCTGTACATGAAACAGGCATCGGGTTTGCGCCACAACACCCATCACGCACCTCAGCCACACTATACAGTCTGGCGAACTTCTTCAACAAAGTACGCGGCCATGCGCGACCATTCTTTCCAAAGTACCGCCAAGCCTGAAGCGGAGCTCCAAGAGATTCCGCCAGATCTTCCACCAATAAGCTACCCAACAACCATTTCGCTACAAAACTACTCCGAGCACCTGACATACCTATAACTAAACTTTCAGAGCCTCAATACATCCCCTCCAAACTCAATTCCTCGTCAAAATACCAGAACATTCCCAAAATGTCCTCCTCACTCCTCCCATCCCTCAAGTCCGCCTCCCTCCTCCCCTCTTCCATCGTCCCCGCATCATTCATCCCCAGCATCAACCTAACCATCACCTTTCCCACCATCTCGCCCGCAGAAGGCAGCCTCGCGCGCGTCAGCGACGTCGCACAACAACCCAAAATATCCATCTCCAACTCCAACTCGGCGCAATCATACACTCTCTTCCTCATCGACCCCGACGCCCCAACACCCGCAGACCCAAAATTCTCATACTGGCGCCATTGGGTGGTGATTAACATACCCTCCGCTTCTTCATCCTCCTCCAGCGATGTTACCGAGAACGGAACGACGCTGACGCCCTACCTCGCGCCCGGACCGAAAGACGAGAGCGGGCCGCATCGGTATTTGTTCTTGTTGTTCAAGGAGAAGGACGGCTGGAGTGTGAAGAAGGAAGATGTTGGGGGTGTGGAGTTTGTGGATCGTAGGAGTTTCAAGGCGAGGGAGTTTGTGGAAGGGCATGGGTTGGAACTTGTGGGTGTGCAGTGGATGAGGGGGGTTGGCGATGGGTGGGTTGGGGAGAAGGGCGAGTTGTGAAGACGCGTGGGAGGCCATGGCGGTAAAAAAATCAAACGGGCTTAGTAAGGTTTGGATGTGTGTGTAGCCCGTGAAAAACAATGCAATGTGTGCTGCTTTACAGTGTGATTAGAGAACCAAAGGCGCTTCATAGCTATGGCCTGGAGACTTTGTTCATGTCAATCTTGTTCGGACGCTTTCTGTGCTCATGAGTGTCGCTCTTCCTGGTCTGGAAGGAGGTTATATAGGCCACAAACAGTGCTGCTTGGAAGCTTCAATTGAATCAGCGTGTTTCAGACGACCTTTTCCTAGCCTGTTTATGATGCCGTGCCTTGGTCTTCAGCGTGCGATCAACAATTTGGCAGTCATGACATGACCTAGAGCCCTCAATGTCCTCTAAAAAAATTCGCAATGTTGATATTTCAAGCTAAACCTCTGCCGTTCCTGGCAGTCTTAAAGGTATGATCTAAGTGCGAAGGTAACATGTAGTATACTCTGGAGTCTAATGTCTTTCCCATCAACAGGATCCCGACTTTTGTGCCTAGTTTGGGCGCTGCCTGTCAGTCCTCACCGTGTAATGCGAGCACAGTCACACGACAGACTTCATCAAGGCTTGAACGACTTTAGCGTACGTAATCATCAGTCTACAGTGCTGTAGATACCTCAGGTAGATACATGGTCGGGAATCTCACGCGATATCATTTTACTGTGGAGACTAGGACCATGTTTAACAAAGGCAGGGGTAGTTGCTGTCGCGTAAGGTTTCGCAATTACATATCTTATGTGACATGGAGAGGGTCATCTTCTTCGATCCATGGGCTCCCATTGTCCATGTCGACCCAGTATCCTTCTTCTCCTTCACCATCATTTTCGCGCCAGTCCTCTACGGAACCTAGCAATGATAATGGTCCCATGACCACGGGTGTTCCTTCTCGGTCATACAGGCACCTTTCGTTGTCCACCTATAGGTTACAGCATTCTGGATACCTTTGAGATCGATTTTCTTCCCAAGGGGGGCTTGAGTGATTTCCAGAACAGCATCCCCGTTGTGTTCGTCAGTGCATGTCGTCTGGTTAAATGCGCGCAAGCAATACGAATCATCAACGTGTTTGTCGGTTGAAGCCTGATGGAAGCTGACTTGTGTCGCGCCCGAAATCCAGAAGCAATGGTTGTTCCCAACATCAAAACTTTTGTCATTTTTTTTTTCTGTCGGTAGTTGTTCGTCCTTGGCGTTGAAGAAGTCGGACCACACGTTGGCGCCAAGACTAGTAGACGCTAAGGCGCTGAGTAGTGCAAAAATATGGGTGAGTTGCATGTTGGCTTTGGCGCTACAGAAGTCTGTATCGCATTTAGTAGGGGAAGCTGAACAGTGGGACATTGTACTCTCTTACCTTCGCCTCGCAATTATTGATAGTGATAAGCCTGGGCAGCGATAGTAGTTGGCGCGGGTTTTGTGGTGACGATTGATTGGTCTGAGGAGGTAAATGTTATTATTATATGGGAATGTCGTTCTTGGGATTGGCAGAAATGGAGGAGACGAGTCTGTTATTAAATGTTCTTACGGAGTACGGATACATGCTTCTTAGAGGGACTAGTCAGCCTAGCGGCCGAAGCTCGTCAGCGCGACCAGGTGTGCAAAGTGGCGTCAAGGGGATGTGGAAAATCTGATTGGTAGATATACCCTGACGGCACTCGTGCACACCTGGTCGCGCTAACTATCCGTTCAGGGGGGCGTATGTAGCTATAGGTATTTAGGTAAAACATCGAATGACATACCGAATTAACTGCTCGCGCCACGCACCACCTCGCTTGTGAACGTGCAAGACTTGTTCAAAAGCGTTACAATCAATCCGTAGCAAGCACCTGGATTACTGCAGCACAATTTGTGTAGTCACGATTGGTGGCGGTTTGGCAAATATCAGTGCATCAAATATCAGTGCATCAGAGTTACGGAGTATTGTTGTAACGATTCTGGCCCTAAATAAGCGATCGAAACGTCCGTGTCCGCTAATTAACCCCTCGATTCATGTAATCAAATTTTTCCGCCCTTGATGTCTTCGCTCTCAACTACCTCGTGTTCGATCTCATTCGCATCCGAAATCTCCGTCTCCACTTTCAGCCTTGTCATCCTAGTCGTCATCGAGGACTACAGCCTCATGACTGTTGCCAGGCCCAAATCCTTCTGACTCTACGGAGTAGTGTTGCATCACTCGCATGCTTGGCCATGAGCACTAGCGAATCAGCGGATGAACGAAGACATGTAATACTCTGGACGAGGACACGAGGTACACTCGTCGGTCTCAGTCAGCGGATCAACAGGCCCTCCTTAAGGTGCGTCCTCGTCCAACTCGGAGTGAGACACATCAATCCAATCTTGATCAGGATCATAAGTGGGATTTCGTTCATGAGGTAGACGGACCCAAGGTGCGATTGGGTTGTGTTGGACATTTCGGTAGAAGCCTCGAGCGAGATACCTATCCACCTCAGGCAAATCGTCGTCTGGTTCGTCATCTGATTCGTCATCTTCGCTGCTGTCGGATCCATCCGCTGATACCGGTAGCTTACCAAGGTAGCTAAAATTAGCATATGCACATCGTCCAAGATCGCATCGTTTATCGTCATTCATCTGGTAATTATTCTTGGGCCTGCTCTATGCGTTATTTGAATCATCCAGTCCATCATGCACAACTGCTTATTGCATGTTCCACATGTCGCCTCAATGCTTTAGACTATCCTTGGCTTTGCGCAAGGCCAACAACTTTGGCGGCCCTTGCCGCGATTTTGCACAGACGAATAGGGCTGAAGAATATCCAAGTAAGAGAAGACAAATTTAGCGCCAATTACAGAAACAATACCATGGAGCAGCTGGCACGAGAGAAGGTCGAATAGATGGTAATTGTACGACGAATTGTGGTGCAGAGGGTCGGATAGATGGGTAAAATGGGGTGCTTGTAAGTTGTGAGAGCTCTACGAGAGATGGGCATGAATCTTACGTCTACCAGAGCCACGGTCTCGATAGCGGAACCAGTTGCTTCATCCATGTCCGCCAACCAGCCTGGTATGCCACTCGCCCGCGCTTCGAACAGATCCCAAATTGCAACCATTTCCCAGGCCCTTCCTCGTCCCCTGTGCTCTGAACACTCGCATGTTGTATTGCTGCGGATGACGATGCAGATATGACTGCGATTAAACTTGATGGCGATAAAATGGTGCAGCCCGCGGTTTGTCGCTTCGTTGGAGACCGTGGATGTCGGCTGCTACAACGATAGGAAATCCCAGGACGCGTGCTACAGTTGAATGCGACGACTATTTCTGTGAAAGAAAGTGCTCTAGGCATGTGGCCAAAAACAACACAGAGAATCCATCGATTTCGCGCCAGATGGCCGGGAGGTTCGTCGGGCGCCACGTCTCATGGAACCTGTATCACAGAACCATTCGAACGGGCAGAAGGCAGAAGTTGGTTTTGCGCACTGTGCTGACCACTGAGGGTACGCAGGATTGTGAGGAAGACGGGGTGCGGTAGTCGAAGGTATGCCAGGTGATTGGCCAAGGGTGAAAAGTCTGATTGTTAATTAGTAAGCAAGGAAAATCACCTAGGCAAAAGTGTTTTGCAGCCTGTATTATTTGTAATAAGCACTCTACATTTATATTCAGCAGAACCAAAAGGTTCTGCAGCTTGTAAAGAGCTTGACTAGGTATTACTATAAATTGTAAATTATTATTATAGACTGTAAAGTCCTTTTCTATGTTGTTTATCTATCTGTAAAGCCTGTAACCTAATCTATAGCCTTAACAAAGTCTGCAAGCTTATTAAGATTATCCTAAAGAGTTGTAACGCTCTTATTAATCTTGCAAAGAGCAAATAGAATATCTGTAAAAGATTATTACAGGCTGTAAAATAAAAGTTACAGAAGTAAATACTAGTCTTGTTGTTGCTCTTACAGTCTTTGCAGCCCTACTTAGAATGCTTTAGATACTTTAGACAGCCTGCAACACCTATATTAGAAGACTTAGACTTAGATTTAACAGCTGCACAGTCTTTGCAAGTGCGCTTAGACAAGCTAGAAGACTTAGATAGACTGCTGTGCTTACTAAAGAGCCTGTTAGACTAGTTCTAGGCTGTAAACTGTTAGAAAATATAAAAACAAATAGAACAGAACTTATAGCAAAGAGAACAGTAAGTTTTAAAAGATTTGTAATAGTAGTTTACGCAAGTATCTTTGCAGAAGTTTTTAAGCGCAACACACTCTATAAACAGACTGTAGCTAGCTCTGCAACTATTGCAAGTATTATCCTATACTTTACTTGTAATCTGTAAGAGGCAGGCTTTAACGTTTATAAGGCAGGCTGCAGATTATAAGCTTTATAAACTAGAAAAATACATATAGAATATTTACAGTCTATATTAACGTTGCAGCTTAAGTAGATTTTTAGGAAACGCTAGCGCTACAAATGCTTTAGAGCCTTAATCTACTTAGAAGTAAAAGCAGCTGCAAAGACCTAATCCTTGTTAGTTTTCTTAGCTAGGCAACTCTTGCAGTTCTTATTAGCGTTATTGCAGGCTGCAGGAGCTTTGTAAGGCAAGTCTCTAGACTGCAAAGCCTAGATCTAGTTTAGCATGTTCTGGCTAAACTTAAATAGCTTTAAATCAGACTTCTTGCAGACAATCTAGTCTATAAGACCTTGCAGAAGCTTTTCTACTTCTGCAGAAGTAGGATCCTGCTCTTGCAGACTGTCTAAATTAGATTCTAACGCTAAAGACTTCTTCTTATTAATATCTTCTTTGTGTAGAACTTAAGGACTAGGCAGCTACTTCTTACTCTTGTTATAGGCTAGAACTAGCGCGGGCAGAACTATAGGAACTTAAGGAGATGTTAACTAAGCTATAATAACCTAGACAGACTAGAAACAATCTGTACAGAAGTTGCTAGATAGATTTACAGAGCAGGTTAACTACAAGGGCCTACTGCTAGCAAAATAGTTAGTATTTAATTATTACAGGCTGCAAAAGAGTATAGATAGCAGCCTAAAACATAAGAAAAGCAGCCTAAAATATAGGCTGTAAAAGCTAAGATTACTTACTAAAAAAAGAGAGTAGAAAAGTAATAGAGTAGGCTAAGAGAGAGGGCTAATATATATACCTGGCACTAGTAGCGCACAGACTACCTAATTAGCTAATCCTAAGGTAAAGGTAAGAGCAGTAGCAAGGTAAAAGAGAAGGTAAAGGTAAGAAAAAGTAGGGCTATTATAGTCTATAAACAGAATAGTAGAAGGAGTAAAAGCAACGTATAAGAAAAGTTGCACAACTTAGTGCCTGTAATAGTAGTAACAAACAGCTGTATTGCAGAAAGCCTACCTGTAGAATAAAGAGTAAAGGGAAAGGTTTTAGTAATTATAACAATAAAACCTCTAGATAGACAATATTACAGACAGTGTAGGCTGTATCTAAGCGTAACTTAGGCGCTAAGAGTAAAAGACAAAGACCTATAACAGTTATAACGCGTAACAAAGCAATATAGAGTTGCCTATATGTAAAAACTACATAGCGTAGATCTACACCTGTAACAGAAAGTAACTGCCCCTACAACTTATTTACAGTAATAGCAAAAGACAGACAGACTAGAAACTAAATCCTAGAAACAATAAATAGCAATTTGCTGTCTGTAGAGGTAAGTTTTATACAAGGTATAAGCTAGAACTAACCTGTAAATTTACCTAAAAGAATCTAAGCTTCTAAAATATAGGAACTTATCTACAAAATAGTAAGTTAGGTACTGTTGCACAGGCCTTTCTTAGGGTAGAGGTTTTGTAAAAGAATAACAAGAGCCTCTACTTTTAGTAACAGCCTTAAAGGTAGTAAACTAGAAGGCTTAAAAGACTGTAACACCTTAGCAGAGGGAATATCCTAGGCTGTAGAGTCCTTAATATCTGCGCAATCTGTAGCCAACAGCTCTACAGCTATACTTAGGAAGCCTGTAAGTATAGAACTATTTATAGCTATAATATTATTATTCTGTACAGCTAATATTGCACAACTAGCAAGCTGCAAAGAGTCTGTATTAGTAGTTGCAATAATATTAGGCAGATATACATAAGCTAGGAAAGGCGCCTTGTTATAAAACACTTGTATCTAGAGTAGAATTTTAACTAGTTTGTTACCCTAGGCTGTAGCTAACGTATGCATCTACTGCGCAAATTACAGGTTTTTAGCCCTAGAAAGCACTTGCATATTCTAGCGCAAGTGTAGAACAGTTAAGAAAGGCTAGATATAGATAGACTTCTGTAGACATGCGTTAATAACAGCTAGCTGCTAGCCTTTACAAACAATAGGTAGAATCTGCGCAAAATCTCTGCCTGTAATAAGTAGCAGTCTGCCAAAAAAATCTGTACAGCTGCAGATATTCTAAAGTGTCTAGTCTACTGCTTTAAAGCAGTAATAGTGCTGTATAGGCACCTTATCTTATATAACAAGAGTAGTAAGCTATAAAAGCTTCCTTGTATTAGAATTTAAGGATATCTTATAGAAGAAACTCTTGTGTATTTTAAGAAAGATATAGAAACAAGAGTATACAGTCTGTCTACTAGGCAGCAAAATAGTAGCAATCTTAGAAGAGGCTACACACAGAATAATACAGCTCTAGGACTAATAATACGCGCAGAGACACTACTAGAGATATATCTTTTTAGTTCTAGCAGGACCTTATATAAAGAAATGCGCAGTCTACAAGAAGGTAGCAATAGCTAAGGTTACAGCTATAAAAACTATAAGCTAATCTAGATTTAGCCTGCTATGCGTGTCCTAGAATATAACATCTTCTTTATCCTAATTATAGGCTAACTTAGCAATAAGCAGCTAATTTCTAGACTACTTAGCCTAAGTGTATTAACACTTAGGTAAGCTATATTTAGTAAGTCTCTTGCTATTCTTAGCAAGTAGGCCTTTAATAAGATACAGACTATAATTAATATACGTAGTAGGTGTAAAGAACACTTATAGAGCTATAGCAGCTGCCTACAAATTATTACACAGATCTGTTTTAAACTAGTTCTAAATAGTAAGAGGATTAGTTAATAGACTATGTAACAGAGCAGAAACAAAAAGTAAACGCAAAGCTTAGCCTATAGCAAAAACAGCTGCCTCTTAAAAGCATGTAATCTAGTCTCTATTATTCTGTAACAGCTCTCTTGCAATTGCTGTAGCCTAGAAAGTAGAGTACTTAACTCTGTTTAAAGTTCTTAGATCTGCAAAGCTTGTAGAGCCTTGCACTACTATAAGTAACAACTATAAGTAGTAGCGTTTACTCTGCGCTAGACTACAAAAGTACATGCGTCTAATAGCCTGCTTGCGTTGCTTAATAGACTATAATTTACAGGCTGTAGACTACACGTGCAAACTAAAAAAGTCCTAATATAGTATGTTACAGAATATAACATTCTTAGTGTTAAACTTAAAGAACGCTATTAACGTAGTATTAGCGTAGGTAAGCCTGTCTGCTAGCTCTACAGGTGTAGCGTTCTTAGAAAAAGTAATGCTTTGCTAATTAGGTAAGTATACAGCTAGAGAAACAATTAGAGAAAACTCTTTATAGACTAAATACTCTATTATGCGCTAGAAAGCCTTAAAAGGACTAATATAACAACTGTTTAAGTACTGTTTAACCTTGTTATTGTCTAAGACGCTTAAGACTGCACAGTTTGTACCCTTGTAAATATACTTGTAAATGTATTTTACAGCATATACAGTTCTAGAAACTTTAACGTTAATATAGGCAGCGTACTTAAAGAGGAATTGTAGGCAATAGAAGACAACTTATCTATTGTTAAGATAGACTGTACAGCCTCTATATTGCACACTTAAGGTCTAACTGTTATTACAGCGCATGTATATTAGGTATCTATCCTCTTTTACAACTGTAACTAGAGAAAACTATATAGAAAAATGCTTACTGCAGATTAGCAGAAGACTTTTTAGACGTTGCACTATGTACAGGGCGTTAGGATTAAACTTGCTACAAAGACTGTAAAGTATATATTATTTTACAATAGCTATTAAAATACTATACAGATCTGTTTCTAGAGAGAAAATCTTAGCAGATATATAATTGTTAATATAAGCAGGCATTATAAAGGCGTCCTAGGTTACAGAAGCTAGAAATAGGAGCAAATACATATAGAGTAAACCCTGTTTCTAGTATTCAATTGTGTACACATAGCTAATATGCGGGCCAAACATCCTGTTTTTAACATCCTAAAGAAGCTCTTATAACTTTAAATAGAAGGCGTAACAAATCAGATTAGGTCTGTTAAGACTAGTCTAACCTAGTCGCAGTTTACGTGTTACTTTAACCTAGTATAGACTAGCTGTAAAGGTAATAAACAAAGTAGCCTGTCTGTAATAGTAAACAACAGCTATAGAATTTTAATAGCAAAGGCTTACAAACTAGAAACTCCTAATGTAGAACAATAGAAGGATAATACAGTGCCTAACTAGAATAATAGCAGTATCCTTACAGGTAAGAGCGTTTGCAACCCTACTATACAGTTCTAAACAAAGCGTTTTCTAATTGTCCTAAATCTAACGCAGCTAACTCTAGTTAAGAATAGCCTAGATATTAACAATATACTACTAGAATAGTCTGTAATATATAAATAGAACAGATGTATAGCTAGGTTAATAATGTAAGTAATACTAGTAATACATTTGCTGCGTAAGCAAGTTGTTTAAACAGACGCTATTCTAATTATAGAGCTTTATTCCTAAGTGCTACCTCTTATCTCTATGTAGAAATATAAGTACGTAATGTAAAGATATATAGAATAGGTATAGAGTATTAATATAGTAAAGCGTGCTTAAGTTGCAGGCTGCAAAGATAATTAGGTAAGTTGTTTCTACAGCAGCTGCATCTAAGATAACTAAACTAAGCTTATTACTAGTAGGCGCGTTTTCTTAACGCTAATCTAAACTAGTTTCTATAGTAATAGTTAGGCAAGAGGTTAGGATAACGCGCGTATTAGTGCTTGCAGCTGCTAAACGCTCTTGTGTAGTGTAGTAGAGCTTAATATACAGGTTATACACGTTATGCAGTATATCTGTTAGGCTATAAAGAATATTAAAGCAGAGGTGCAGATTCTGTTACTAGCGTACAGAAGTAGTAAACTAGAGATTGTAGAAATACAGCTGTGCGTACTGTAGCAGAGTACCCTCTAACTTCTGTAACAGGCTGCTGCAATAGTAAAGGGCACTATAGATCTAAAACATCTGTACACCTAGCCTGCGCGCTCTCCTATCTGTAGCTGTGCAGTCTACTAATATAAACGCAAAGGCAGAATTATAAGCTTATAGATCTTTACAAAAGGCTCTTGCGTCTAGCGTAGTGTTATAAAGGAGTTTATATAGATAGCGTAGAAGTAACAAGAATATAGAAAGCGTAACTATTCTATTATTATAGCAAAGAGTGTATTATAGACTTAATACAGACAAAGTAGATTAGCGCTCTGTAATCTAGTAAACAGCTCTGCAATATAAACACTAAGACTATAGAGCACTAAGATTATAGTAATCTATATTTAGAGGTAGAAGCGCAGGTAGTTATACAAGTAGAGTTACAGGCTGTACAGCTAAGGAGGTAGGCTGTATATTAGTAGGTAGAGCCTATACAACTGCTAGAGAAGTAGAACTAGCCTACAGAAGTAGTTAGGCGTTTTAGGACAAGGTTAGAAAAGACAGTAAAGAGAATAGACAGACTATAAGTAGACAAGAAGAGAATAAAAGAATTACAAGACTTAGCTATAAAGACTATATAGATAGCTAGAGTAAGAGATTAGAAAAGAGAAGAGCTGTAACAGCTGTAGAAGTCTAACAGACAAGAGAAACTGTATAAGCGCGCTGTGTTGCCTGTAGATTAATTACAGTTTAGAAAGCTAGCTATATGCGTTTGTAGCAGCCTGTCTAAGTAGCCTAGTTAGTATTAAACGTGTATTACAGGTTAGATAGGGAATATAAACTGCAGTGCAGAAAATGCAGGGCTAGTAAAACGCGCCTAGACAGTTAGCACAGAACCTTAACAAAGCTAAATACTACTAACAAGTTGTATAAAAGACTGCAGAAAATAGTTAACTTATAACCTAAGTAAACGTAAGAGGTGTAAGATTGTTTACACAACATAGAGCTATTGTAGGTGCGTAGTAGAAAAAAACTAAACGTATAGACTGTAAGAACAGGAAAAAAAGGCTTACACCTAAAGAAACTAAAGAGAAACAGCAAATTAATAATCTAACGCAGACTATACAAGAATACTAGTCTGTGCGGTCTAGCAAACAAAGGGCACAGACAGAAAACAACATCTTTGCACCTGTTTTGCAGAAGACACAGAAGGATTTAAGACTTAAAAATTAGATAAGATTGTAGCAGCAGTATAGACAGTTGCTTCGCGAAAATTACAGGTGGTGCAGGGCTGCTGCGCGGGAGTTAGACTTAGGCTGTTAATAAGTAGATGCATTCGAGTTTGTCATGTGACGCGGGGCCCCACCAAGACGCCACAGCCACTCAGCCACCCAGTGCCAGCGCACGAAATACGATACCCTGCTCTAAATCAAACAAGAACACAAACAAACATCAGCATTTGCTAGTCGCAAAGGAATCCAGGCGTGCATAACACTACATTATTGTTGGTGTGAAAGTTGTCAGACAGATAGTACTCTTGACAGGTAATTGGGCACCTAAAAATACGGTGACATGCACCAATGCCGCGCGGTGCGTGATCGTTCCAGAAACACCTTGATCTCAATGGGAACGATCAATCCCATATGCATCCTCCTCGCCCTTTATCTATCTCCTCTCGTTCATACTCGCACTCGCGAGCATCCTCCTCCTCTCGTGCATATTCGCACTCGCAACACTCCTGCTTCTGGCTTGTTCGACATCACCGCCAAAATACCTCGCAATTTCAACATCCAGCTCCCTGCCCTCAAGTTTGGGCATTTTCATCGACTGCTTCACCGGATTGATTCCCTCAGCGTGCGCACTTGCGAAGATGACATCCAGCTCTTCCAAGCTGCGACCTTTGGGCTCCGGGAAGAAGAAGTAAACGGAAGGGATGATGGCGGCATTGAAGACTGCGAACATGGTGTAGGTGTTGTATTGCAGGTTTTCGAATGCGGGTGGCGTGATCATTACGATCAAGAAGTTGGATAGCCAGTTCGAGCAAGTCGAAAGTGCATTGGCTTGAGTGCGAATACGGAGGCCGGTGATTTCGGCGGGATAGAGCCAGGTCATACCGAGCCAACCTGAGACGATGTCAGCACAGATGTCGACTAAGATCGAATGCATCAAACTTGCCGATGGCGAAGAAAGTATTGAAGCCGAACAAGAAAATCGTAGCTATCACGCCGTAACGTGTATTCAGAACAGGAGCCCCCTGTTCGTCGATTGTGGCGGTCGAACTGCTGCCGGCAAGAATAATCATACTGGCCATCTGGCCAAATGCGCCAAAAAGCATGAGCTTCCTGCGGCCAGCGCGTTCGATAAGTGGAATGGCGATGAGACTGGCAATAAAGTACTCGGTTCCGTTTGCGGCAGCAAGAAGACGTGACATATCAGGACCGAAGCCCAGCGAGTTCTCGAACACGTAAGTTGCATAGTATGTCTGACATATGAGTCAGCATAGAACAGATCGTCCGTTGCTTTTGTGGCTTACGATCAAGTTGATACCACAGATCTGCTGGAAAAACTGTGCAAAGATACCGAGCAGAGTGCGGCGTAGGTTTTGCGACGGACCATTTTGGAACAGCTCGCGCATCTTGAAAGGTCCATCTCTGTTTTGTGCATCAAGCACATCTCTGATGGTGTTGAATTCAATCTCGACCTCTTCCGAATCGCGAGATGCACCGGCGAGCCTTGCAAGTACCGTGCGAGATTCGGCCTCTCGCCCTCGCATGAGGAGCCAACGCGGGGACTCGGGGAGAAAGAGAAGAGCGATCCTGCAGCACAGTTAGCAGGGATTGATGTTGCGTGGCGGAGGACTTACATGACTAGGATAGTGAAGAAGGATTGGAATGCGATAGGGAACCTCCAACGTACAGTCGAGTGACTTTGTTGATCAGGCAAGAAGTAGAAACCATAGCCAACCCAGTACGATATCATGACACCAGCCACAATGAGGGCGCCGGATGTGATGATAAGCTTTCCGCGCTTTGTAGGCTTTGCGCATTCTGACTGCCAGGTAGGGATTGCTAGAGAATACTTTGAGCACAATAGCATGCTGGTGGCAGAATTGTTCAAACTCACTCGAAGTGACCATGCCATTTCCAACGCCACCAACGATCCGTCCAACGATCAGCACGCCATATGCACCAGCGTCTCCGCCATTGGTGCCCCCAGCAGCAACCTGGAAGATTGTGCCGATGATCATGATCAAGCTGCCCCAGAATGTGCTGCTCTTACGGCCCCATATCTCTCCGTAGAAAAGGATGAGCACAGCACCGAGGAAACAGCCGACCTGATACAAGGCGACAGCTGCGGCCTGAGTGTTCGCATCACCAGTGCACATACGCGGATCTCTGATTGTGTTCATTGGAGGATCTGTCCAGCACACGGCGTTGGCTTGAGATAGTGGTGTCATGAGCGGGAAATGGCGCTGGAAATCGTTCAGCGTGAGGAGACCACTCATGACGCCCTGATCGTAGCCGAACATAAGAAAAGCCAGACATGAGCACCAGGCGATGGCGGTATTGAGTAGTTTGCCTTGAAGTTGACCGACGCCTGGAACATTCCACTCGGGAATGTCGCCCATTTTCGAGACGAGGCCCAGAATGCCAGAAGGACGGTTGGCCTCGACTTTGCGGTCGCCATTGACTTGAGGAACGGCTGTGTTTCTGGTTTCCACATTATCATAATGTGAATCTGGAGAATGCTCGGAGTGCTTCTTCATTTCCTTCGAGGGATCCATGGTCGGCGAGGCAGAGGTAGGAGAGACGCCAGTAAATCAGGACCGATAGACTTCGGATCGTGGGGTGTCTTATGAGTTGCGATCCACAAAGCTCGGCAATGACGGAAGGCTTGAGTAAAGAGCATTCTGAGGGAAGCCTACTGATAGCTCCGCATTTCCGACTCCATTCTCTTGGTCTTCCCCAGACCAGGTTGAGTAAAGCCAATCAGACGCCACGCACCCCAGAAGCCAAGACAACTTAGAAAGTCCGGAAGTACAGATCAGGTAACTCCGCGAACAGTTCATACGATAGAGAAAAGTGTCGTTGCGGAGCGAGATGAGCTTGACGTCACAGCGGTGAGAACTGCAATTAACCCCGTTCATCTCGCAGGGGGTGTTCTCTAGAACCGGCTCAGCAATAATGTGATCTCTTTCGGCTCTAATCGCTGTGCAACGTGCCTTGACGGCACGCTATCAGGGAGGTATTGATGACGCATGCGATGTTGGTGGTCGTGCCAAATGAGCATGATTTCGAGGGTCGGTGACTTTCGTCCTGCGAGTAATGCGCCGCCACAAACGATTGCTATCCGATGTCTTGGAGCTGTGTGATCCAGCTCAGAAGAGCGGGCCAAGAACAGTAGCACGCGACGGAGCGGAGAACGTCATCTTGGCGCCTGTCAGCCTCGTCTCGGTGTCATCGCAAGAATCTGCCTCCATGTTGGAAAAAGGAGAACGAAAAGGCAGGTCTCACTTCACAGACGAAGGAGCTCTTGCAAGTGTGGCGCAATTGAAGCGCGAGAGAGTAGAATTCTGGACATGCGCAATCGTATTCTGTCGATGAATTGGACGTTTCTCTGATGTAGACGTGACCTGAGAACGCCGAGCAATGCTATGCTACTTGCATGGTACAATATGCGCACAATTGTCGGGCTCGTTGCCGCCCAGAGCACGGCTGCCTCATCGTGCTGCCCGCGGACCTCTTCTGGCCGATCCATTGTGCCCTGGCTGGTATCTGGAGCCCTTCAAAACAACCCCGCATGCGCTTGGACTAATGTCGCCGTGGGATGAGCGTCTATTTCTTGCCGCGTTTCGCTTCGAGAAAGAGCACTTGTTTCCGGACTGGCGTGGGGTTAGCCGTGGGTTCATTCACCTTCCCATCGCGTGTTCAGTCTATTCCCCATCCCGTCTGTCGGTCTGAGAAGACAAGGATTTTTTTTGCAAAGAGGCGAGCTCTGTCATGGGGCTCGGAGTGCAGAGGCGGGTGCGTGCGTACCGATGGGATCGTATTTGAGCATGCTCAGCGGACGGTGCGCTCGTGGCCGTTGCATTGTTCGGTAGTAGCCCGTCATTGCCATGGATAATAGGCGCACCATGATGGTTCGGGATTTTGCTGTTCAATCGTCGTCGTCAGTACCATCAAAGGAGCTTTGGGGCGCGCATGCGGGCAGCGATTGGCGCAGACAGGCTGATGAGATTGGCGAAAGCGGCAGAAGCAGGAGAGCTGGTGACGGCATACCTTTCTTCGCCATCGCGACGACGATGTGTGGTTGCTCGGGAGTTGATGCTGTCGGCCTCCCGGTGTGAAGTTCGCGATGCGATAATCTGGCGGGGAATCTTCGGCTTCTCCGGATTCCAGCCAATCACAACGCGTGGCATTCCCGATGATTCTGCCCCTCTGAAAGCTGCCGTCTTTCTTCTTTTTATCACTCTCGCTTGCATAGTTGGTGATGAATGACACCCTGGATACCATTTTCTGTCCTTTTTCTGATCTCTCTATTCTTAAGATTCTTGATTTTGGGTCTGGTATGCTTGTGAGTGTGCCCTCATCAGTCAAAGCCATCAAAGCGATGTTTTCCTCAATAGATCCCATGGAGCATTTCTTCTCTTGTTCTGAATACGTCGAATACCCTCCTAAACTGCGGTATCAACGATTTCAAGTCATGGTATGCTAGTAACCAAGGCCTGGTTACATGATGCCGAAGGAGGGACAAACACAAAAGATGTGGCGGAAAGAGAGGAATGAAAAATTCCGGAGAAGATGGTTGCATTGACCTTAAGAAAGTTGTCACGCAGCTGAGCTTGTGGTCGATATTGCCATGATGCTTATATCGTCCAGCAGTACTGCTCTGGCATCGCAGGAGCGTGTTCTTTCTCGGCCCCAATGATCAAGATCAACTACTACAAGGAAGCAGAGACCCTTCTGTGGCGCCACTTCATGTTCGAGATAGCTAGGAAGAGCTAGGACCGCAAGGCAGATGTCGCGCCGACGATCTGGACGAGGGAGCACGTACCTATCGGGGCAATCATGCGATTTGAACGATGCAGCGGCCGAAGAATCTGCCAAAAAGAATACGAAGCCGCCCAAACTAGCACCAGCGGCTCCTGTACGACTCGACCTTGCGCCTTTTCCGCGTCCGGGAAATCCTGCAAAAAAATGGTAGCTTCTCTTTGATTGAGCGTGTCATCCTTCTGTTGACTGTTAGCAAGAGTGTCAAGAACGTTGGGATGGATTGACTTGCAGTGCAGGGGCCATGCTAATCTTCTCTGTATCGTTTCAAATTGACCAAATGCCCGAAGGCGAAGTCTCCCCAAACTGCGTTATCTATATCCTGCTTGTCTTGTTGTGGGGCGCAGGGTCTGCTGAGGCGCAAGGTGCAAGGCAGCAGAGGGCACGTGATTCGCGCTAGCAAGCCTTGATAACACGAGCTGCGTGCCAGCATGCAGGGTTAGGCGAGGGATATATATGGGCGGGTAGTGCGTGGCGCTGTGATCAGCTAGTGGACTGCTCGAGTGAAGGGAGGCTTACCTGCATCTACATCCGACTCGCGCTCGGCGAACATTGGCACGTCGGTCGAGGTAGAGCACGACTTGCTCTGAGTGCCTCAGCGAAGCACTTACCCCTTGGGAACGACGCAAGCGTAGCAAGTTGACTCTGATAGTAGCAGCAGCATGGGGATCGAGGTGATAAATCTTCGACTGAAATACCTTGGTAGCCATCGGACATGCGGCCAAGTTGACACGATATATCGCGAATGCCATGGGCCCTGGTCCATGGACGACACGATGGATTGCAACGGAGCTCTCAGAGCAGACCAGTCGTGTGATGATGTCGAAGCCTGTCCGAGACTTCGTTGACTCTCGCTGTGAGGCGTTCAATGTGACATGACATTCCGAAATGAGCTTGGTGCTGCTGGGAGAATACGAGGCCGATGCTGAGCTGGCCGAGGCTGCACTGTTGTAGATGCATTAGCGGAGTTATTCGATTCTCGAAGACTTACTCATCTGCTTTGGCAGCGCTTATTGCGAAAGATGGGCGAAACTTGGTTGCATCGCGCACATGCAGAACTCTAGATCAGGTCGAAAGTGTTCAGCGACAGCAGCAACAGCGGATAGAACCTGGCTGAATTCGAGCTGCAGTCAGTAGAGCAGTCAACATCACGACAAGAGATGTACGAGGCGACTTGAGACAGCACCCACGACAGGACCATGGAACATGTGTTTCCTATCTTCAGGACCCTGGGTTTGCTGCCACGCCCCGCATGGTATTATTCTCGGCGAAGCCTGTACCCGAGCGTTCTACGAAGAAGAATCTCGGGTGTTCTTTTGTAGACTGGCCTTTCCGAAAGCAAATGGGGATGACCACAATGGGATGCATTGGTGATGGAGAAGCATGGAATACAGTCTGTAAGAAGCTTGTTTCTAGCACGAGTTAGCATGTTTGGAATTTGATCAAGTCTAGGACTGTACCATCGCCATGTCAATCTCGGCCTTGTTCTAAAAAACACCGGCAGCTCCCATGTCTCTTCAGCTCCTGGCACTGTAGTTGTGACAGCTCGGTCAACCATAACTGCTCTCGTTGGCATCTCAATGGAGAAGGTCCCAGGAAGCACCACTTGGAGGTGAGAGTCAGATTCTTTTGCTTCCCGCCCTGTACACAGTTAGCACACTTCACCTGTACACAGTTAGCGAACGTGGTCTCTGCACAGTCAGCATCCACCGCCCCTGTTCGCGTGATCCAGAGAGCACCACGAGGAGGTAGGGGTCGGTATACTTTGCTCTCCGCCCTGTACACAGTCAGCGGCCACCGCCCCTGTTTGCGTTATCCGGAGAGCACCACGAGGAGGTAGGGGTCGGTATACTTTGCTCTCCGCCCTGTACACAGTCAGCGGCCACCGCCCCTGTTTGCGTGATCCGGAGAGCACCACGAGGAGGTAGGGGTCGGTATACTTTGCTCTCCGCCCTGTACACAGTCAGCGGCCACCGCCCCTGTTCGCGTTACCCGAGGGACACCACGTGGAGGTAGGGGTCGGTATACTTTGTCCCTCTTCCTTCGCACTGTCAGTGTTAGGGGGATTGGGTAAGACGTACCTGCTTTCTACATCTCCCACCATTCGGGACAAAGAGTGGGTAGGAATTTTCATCTCTGGCGCCGTGGACACAAAACGGTTAGTAAATGTTCGCTGAAGAAAGAACGAGGTAGGCTTACCGCAGAGTGCATTTAAGCCGATGAGTATCCGGTGTGGCGGTGATAGAGCAAAGGCTAGGACCTTAGAAAGAGCGGTCGTGCATACTCAAAGTCAGTAAACGTTCTTCAGGAAGGGAAAAGGTCATCTGGTCAAGATGAACGACACTCACCGGATACCTGCGTGGATATCTTGATCAACGCCCGAGAAAGCTGCCATTCGGATCAAAAGAGCCCCCAGACGTCACCAATAATGTATGCGTGTAGTACAACACAGGTACAGTGGTTGATCGTTGTGCCAGGTTTCTGAGCCGCTTGAATCCACAGCCAACTCAACAGAGATCAGTGGGGATGCTTGTTCTTAGCAGCCGTCTTATGACACATACTATGAGGCAGCGTGTTCATGATAGATAGACTGCCGGATATACCGAAAGAGAGCGACAGAGATGGCCACGAGACGGCGAGGAGGGAAGGGTACATATGGCAGACAATCTATCTCTGGAACCTGTCAGTAAAGTCCGGACACAACAAGATGAAGTGACTTACTTTTTTCTAGACGCCGAAGCGCCACCCTTTGCACCCAAAAGCCCCACTCTCAAAGCCTACTGCCCCGAGAGCATAGACTTGAGCCTTCATGGTGTTGGACTGCTACAGTCCACCCGCGAGAAGTCCGAGTACCTATAGCGATAGGACAGCAGTGATGGTAAGTGGACGCATAAATGGAAGAGGTGCTTACGAAAATCCTGGAGACAGCTACGTCGTTGCTGGCTGCCTGCATTCGCTGCTCTGTCTTGAACCAGACAGGACGTTACCCGGGGGGTGGGGCCACCTCATGGCAAGCCACGGGAGGTGTAGGCAAGATTCTGCCCTTCAGAGCTCCATCAATAATAGACATAGCAAAGGCGAAAAGGCATCGATGGCCCATGGGTCATCGCGATTTGTCTTGATGATGTTGTCAAGGCATGGTCGTGGTCAAAAGTCAATATTGGAGTTACAAAGATGCGTGCAGAGTACTCACTTGTTGCCAGCAATGCTTGTTTCCAAGCGAGAAATAGCTGTGGCAGAGAGGATGGTGTAGTAGTCATCAGATGATGGCCACGAACTGCTCCATTTGGCATGACCCAGGAAGCGCGACGAGGACGTATAGAGACAGATTTGCTTCCCAACCTGTACACGATCAACAAGCAGTAGACAGGCAGGAACGACATACTTGAATTCGCAGGAAGATTTTCGAGGTAGTCCTGAGTGCAGTTATTATCTGTCTTTGAGTCGGGCGCTCACATGCCTTTCGTCGAAGCAATCCTGGATTGGCTTGCTGCTCTTCTTGGCGTCTCGCTGATTGAGAAGTTCCCAGGATGCACCGCGAGGAGGTGAAGAGTCAGGCTTTGCATCCCGATCTATGCACAATTAGCAAGCAGGAGACGGGGAGGGACGGCGTGCTTGGAGTTGATTAAGGTCGTCGAAATAGCTTTGTGTGCAGTTGCCATCTGTCTTGGAATCGAGGGTTCACATACCTGGCATCATAGAGAATCTGGTGTGCTGCTCTCCTTAGCATCTCAGTGTTTGAGAAGTTCCTAGGATACACCGCGTGGAGGTGAAGAGTCAGACTTTGTATCCCGACCTATGCGCACTTAGCAAGCAGGAGACGGGGAGGGCGACGCACCTGTGATTCCGGAGAGGTAGATAAAGGTGGAACTGGAATGTAGTCACCAGCTGCCTTGAAGTAGATCCTGCACATACCTTTCGTCAAAGCGAACTGATTTTGCTGCTCTTGTTGGCATCTCAATAATTGAGAAGTTCCCAGCAAGCATCAACGTGGAAATGGGAGTCAGACTTCGCTTGCCACCCTGGAAACTGTCAGTAGAAAAGAAAACATTACTTACCTTCACATATAGTTTGCCTGAAGCGCACTCCTGGTGGAAGACGTCTATGGTGGTTAGTATGTGCCAACGCAGATAGAGCAAGTGGAGTTGCTGAATGTGACTAGTTTTTACCATCAAAGGAATGGGGTAGTAACCTGGTTACGATGGTGCGGCGCAAGAGAAGAGCCTGGCACTGGTCAGTATGTGCCATCAACGGGGAAGCGTGCTTACCTTGGATCGAGCAAGCGCGATAGGTCAGTCTGGCGGTGATCAGTCCAAGTCACTGATGCTAATGTATGCTAACCTTGTGTGTGGACATGCGCACGAACTCAGAAGTGGGGAGTATGCTTACCTTGGACTCGACTAGGCTGATGAAAACCAGGAATTGGTGTCGACGAGGCATGTCGAGTCACTAACCTTGTGCAATCATGCAATGTCACCAAGGTCCAAGGTCGCTCGTGGAGAAGCATGGGCCTGGTGCTGGTTAGTGTTTGTTGCGGTTGAGTAAGTGTTCTTACCATACTTGCAGGGCTAAGTCTGTATGTGTGTTTATACTCAGGTTGTTGTTATGAAGGCAAGGTGGGGTAAGCATCACTAAAGGCTTGTTAGTAGATGGAAGTGACGGACGAAGAGAGACTTACCAGGTCAGCAACAACATGACATTGCTCTTTCAACAAGGCAAATGTCACACCAGAAGAAGTAGCTTGCGTGGCGCCGCAGCGCAGAACATGCTTTCCATTGGACCTAGAAGTACAAATGGCACGAAGCCCAGCTGCCAGCAAGAACGCCCATGGGCGCCGCCAAAAGCAAAGAAGCTGTCACTTTCGAATTAGTAGAGTCCTGGTGCAGTATAAGACCAAGCCCATTGGGCGAATCAACGCGACTAGGCTTTGAGAGGTAGTGGGCAGACTTACAGAAGATCTTCTCATAGGAGAATGAGTTGGCTTGAGGCGGACCCCAGAGGCCTCTGCGCGGCAGGGAGAGAGGGCGGCGGCAGATCGTTGTTGTCGTCGTCGTCGTCGTCGAAGTCGTTGGGGCGGCGGCGGCCGACCACGCGCGGTGCCCAGATGGGCGAGGATGGAGGGGGGGTCGAGGGCCCGGCGGGAGGAGGAATTGGGGGCGGCGAAGGAGAGGAGTCGCTTGCCAGCGTAGGCTGGTCTTCAGCGGGTGGTGCCTTGCGGCGAAGAAGAGGGAAGCAGATGAGGCACGAAGCCAGCATGATCTTGAGGTTGCCCAGCATCTTGCGGCGTTGATGGTGGTTTGTTGCGCTGTGGGGCGCGGTGGAGAAGATGAGACTGAGGAGATGGAGGGGCGTGTCAGAAGGAGTCTTAAATACTGTTCAAGGCAGAAGCTTTGTGGGCACGGAGCCGAGTCCCGGAAACTCCAAAGGTGAGCGTGGATTGGAAAAGCATCAGGGGTCAGCAGGACAATGCACTCGCACTGGCAAACTGCAGCACCAAGATGAGGCTTTCATGTGGTAGTATTGTATCTCTAGATAGATATTGGCCCCTATAAACACCTCGCAGCTCCTTGTATTCTCTCTATTGTTGCTGCAAGTTTTGTGATGCCTTCATTTTGACAAATACGCTAGCGCGGAGCTCTTCAAAGCTACCCTCAACACCATGTGGTCCGTGCAGCGGCCGGCGAGTTTCTGGAGAGTACCAGAGGGTCTGTGATGCTGGGAGAAACTTCGAAAAGCCTATGAAGCACCCAGGTGTACTCCTGAGGATGGCGGATGACTTCCTATGCCTCTGCGTGTCTTGGCAGGCCGTGTCGATCGAAGAGCTGGATTGCTCGGCTGGGCGGCGAAGGCGGTATGTGTTGATAGCAGAGGAGAAATCGGGGCATCGGAGCTCTGGGATTGTACATATTGCAGACACAAGAACTAAGAATGTGAGCTTTTTGCGTGAGCGTACTGACCTAGCACTTCTCTTCCCGCGACATGCCCGTCTCCCTCCTCCCAACACCAACAACTCGGCATGTGGTGTTTGCCAATACTTACCTCTCTCAAGATCACTTCGTTTTGCGCTTCACACGCATTAAAGACATACCAGTACCGCCACGAACTCCGCGAGGATCCAAGGGCCTGCCCGTGAGACATGGCGCAAGCATCCACCCCGAGCTTCCCACCATCTCTGTAGTGGGGGCCAACAATCCACCAGTAGGGGAGTACTGGGCCATATAGCTGGCGAGAATTACAGTATAGGAGCAGGTAAGTCAGTGTCGCGCTGCGTTGAACGATTTGGCAGCGGCGGAGCTTTGCGCGAAGCCTCGAAGATCGCACGGCTGTCGCGGAGGGACACAGGATACAACACCAAATTCGGCCGGGTCATCTGACGCGATAATAGCAATGCATCATACTGAGCAGCTCCGGTTGACCCTATCCCGGCATGTATTGGCGTCCGCAGCATCGCCGCATGAGCTGCCCCACTCTCTACGTCTGCCAGCCCACCCGCTCAAGCCTGCCGCACAAGAACAAGAACACCGATTGAAACTTCATATGTAGCACATGAACGGATAAGAGAGTCAGAGCTTCGGACAAGATGTTGAGGTATATCTGGAGTTGGCCTTTGTGGAGCGTACCTCGTGCGCGGCGCAATGATTTGCGGGCAATACTGACACCAAGCAGGCCTTTCGATCAGCAAGATCGGCGAAGGTCGATATAATGGGTCTTCTGCACCATATAAACCACCGCAAATACCTCTTCCTACCGATAGCCTCTTCCGCGCAGAGCACCGAACGAGCGCCACCGGGCCAGCAATCGAGGCAAAAGGAAAGATACGACAACGCGGGGAGAGACTTGAGAGATATGACTTGGAAGGAATTACAGCGAGAGCGATGTTCGACAAGACGATGGAGCTCCAAGATAGCCAACGTGTCGCAGCTCGAGTGAGCTTGACGGCGCGAGAGCCTGGAGCGCAGCCGCGACGCGCAGAAACGAATGCATTCCACATGCATACGGCGAGCTCGATGAGAATTTGGGGTATCCTTGCGACACCTACGCTGGCATTGTGCTGATCGATGCGAAGGACCAGTACTGCATCGAGCACGTTGGAAGGGCGCAGGCATGGAGCAGACGAACATTGCGGCGATGCAAGAGATAGATCAAGATCTTGACAAACCGTGAGGCCTCATCGAACCATGGGGGAGCCATTGTATGCGCCCTGTGTCGTGCTGCAAGAAGATGCATGAAGATTCTTGAAGATGCAGGAGGGACGGTGGGTGGTGCGCCGTCTGATTAGAGTTCAGCTGGGCTAACCAAACTTCGCCAGGCCAGGACACCTTCCCCACATCGCTACCGGAACCCCTGAGCACGATCACAAACGCCCTCCACCCTGCTGAATCGTCAGCGAGCGCACAGGTTTTGGAATAGGTGGTTCAAGGGACGAGATATGGTCTTTCACACCTGCCATCGAGTCCAGCTGCTGCGACCTGCACATGCGGATGTGCGGAATCGCATCAGCGCCGCAGCAGTCGTACCGTAACCTTGCGCCGATCGAAGGCAGAGTTGCGATATGCACCCCACAGCTGAAGCTCGCAGACTCCAGTGTCCGGCGAGCCATGAGGAGGCATAGATTTTGGACAGGGGGCTTGAAATCATCCATCCAGGGTCGCGCACGAGACTCTCCCCATTGCCATATTGCGTCGCAAAGGCGCACGCCACCTCGCTGTACATGTATGTCTGCAGCCACATCGGAAGTCTTGATGCAAAGTCCTGCAAAGTCCAGCAAAGTTCGCACCAACCATTCGCAGAAGCCTGTGACCAGTCTTCATCTCAGTATCAACGATCGAATAGCATGGTCAAACCGCCTTCACACGAGGAACGGGGGCTTCGTCACTGAGCAAGCTGAACCTACCCATCCCGGGGTCAGCAAATGTTGCGAACAAGGACTTTGAAAGAGGAGATGGTACGTGGTGCATCAGGCAAGCTAAGTTTGTATGATCATGACCTCCGAAATGGCTCATCCCAAGTGTAGTTGAGATATGGTTGTCATCTTCTGCGACGCGTGTAGCGATATTGTTGAACGAAAGGGGGAGACATACTTACATCGACAAGACGTATGTATGGATCCCTTACAGTGACGCTGGATAAGTAAGGCATTTCCACGTGCGTACCTGGAATTTCGTCAGCTTATGCAATAACTAAACATGTCTAGGGAAACGCATGCCAAGGGCTGCGCGCTCAGAAAAGAAGGTATTTTTTCCAGCATAAGTGACGACAATAACGAAGCACCGGTATGCAAGCAGTCTTTTGCTTCGTTGAAAGCCTGCCACTGCCTCGGATTTGAAGCGATATTTATCGTTCATCCCCGCACGCTGAAACAAAACGTACACGAGGTAAACTTACTTTTGGCTGTACTGACAGTCATCGCAGCTATCACGCTGATTGAGCGTCAACTAGTTCAGCAGCATGACAATCATGTTATCGAAGCCTGCAAGATGTAGTAGACGATGGCCAGTCCTCGAATTGTACGTTGATTCATCTGATGGCCGAAAATTCTGGGGTAATTTGACTAATCTTTGGCAGAGCTTACTCTGCATGCGTTCTTTCTGTACAGCAAATGCTAACTTCTCATCAGCAAGAAGGGGCAGACGGACTGACCATGCGAAAGCGCCGATGCTTCAAACGCTCCACAAGACTGTTGTTCGACGGCTAGTCCCTGTTGAATGGTCAGCGAGTTTCACAGCCCAAAACTCATGTCGGAAGAAAAGTCTTCAATCAAGTCAGATCAAAGGAATGTCCGTCATAGCCACAGCTCGAGAACATGACAAGTATCATCACAGAACGAGGGAAGCATTAGTCTTCGTGTAGTTGCTGTAGGACTGACCATCTTGGAGCTCGAGCCGCACGAGGTATCGAGGTTGTTGATGGAGGCAAGCACGCTGCTGACCTTGTTGGTGTTCCGATGCGATAGCTAATCCGAGATGCGGACGAGATGAGAGATGTTAGATGTCTCTTCCAGATACACTGCGATTTTGTCTCGACGTTTCATCTGCGATCTTGTCAGCGAGGTACGAAGACACATTCAAATGGGAGTTGCAAATAAGAGTTCTCGGTCTTTGGTCAGTTTCCTCAATGGGATTCGGATTGGTCAAGACTTATCATCACGGTGAGATGCGAGATATTGCAGGTGAAGAATCAGAGCTAACGTACCGTGAGGTTGCTCGAAGCTCGCAGCCGCCAGAGGTTGACCCGTGCAAGATACTGCAATCTCTGCGCTGGATGCTTGCAGAAGACCGCTGCACGGTGTCGAAAGATATCCCTGCGTGCGCACTTGCTATCGTCTAAGCCTCAGTACGAGATGTAAGGTCGAAGGGCTGGTGCAGTTCGAGATCAAAACGACACAATGTTGCCATATCTCAGTGGGCTAAAACAGGTCGCCAGGCTATGCCAGCGCCACGAATCGATCGCATTGTACGCGTCCGATGGGTTTCTTACTGTCTCCTTGTACCTCATTACGACGGGCGAAGTGGTCAGCTGCTCGACAAACTCGCCGACGACGCTGTACATCGAAGCACAATCTGCAGTAGCGCCGCAAAGCATCTACCAAGCGTCAGCTTTGAATCGTCTACGACAAATGCAGCATCAATAAAAGAAAGAAGAGGATGACCTCGGATCGGGAGTATAGGCAAAGTCGCCAAAGCTCAAGACTCAAGAGAACGCCAAACTCAAGCGGTCATGCTCTTGGGATCATCGCAACGTAGGCCGAAGCACACGCATAATTACTCCCTCGAAGCGATCCGGTTGTCATGATAAGTCTGTGTAACTCCAGAATCTCCACTTGCCAAAGTACCTGACCCAGCCATGATGACTAGGTCTGGCTTGATGCGAAAGGTTTTGATTCTGCTTCACTTCGCTCAGGACACCACGAGCCCACGAGCAGCAGTACTTCAACCGCCAAGTGCGTTGCAACCATATGGAAGCGGGTCTAAAGGCGTCAGTCATCCGGCGAGCCGTACTCAACCTTCAGACTGGTCTGTCTTGGTCTGCCCCCCAAGGTCAGGGACTACGCCCTGACACTTGGAGCCCACCCCTGGCCCAGCTGGGGTCGCTGCCACTCCCCCCGTGCCTCCAGTGACAAGACACTTGACTTGCAATGGAATACCAGGTGGCTGCAATTATGTCTCGCCCGCCATCGGCAGCCACACTATGGGGGCGCAAGCGGGCCAACTTTGTCCGGGCTTTGGTTCCAAAACGTGAGGAGATCAATTGGCTTACCTGGTATGGACTTGAATCTTCAAGTTGCCTGCCACGACCTGATGTCGGAACAAGCAAGGGGTCAACGACGAGGCGGGCAGCTCGATGCAAGTCACAGTCCCCATGAAGGTTCCAACCTTTCTCAGCCCCTCATGCTCTCGGGCAAATTTTATTGTGTGGCCTCGAAGACAAGAGGTACTGTGCCTGGACAATGTCGGTATGGCCGCCGGCGAAAGAGGTTCGAGACTTCGAGTGGTGGTAGACGTGCGGTCGACCACAACATATGTGGTCAGCTAGATGCGCATCATGTTAGCCCGAGCACTTGGAATCTCATAATATGATTGTGCTACTCACTGCTTGGAGTTGATCTCCATAGCGACATGAGCACATTAAGTGTACGCTTGCTCCTTCAGCCACCTCTCGAAATGTCGAAGTCGAGTACAAGGGTCGAAGAACAAGACGGATGGCGACCCAAGTTCTGGGACAAGTCTACAAAAGCCTGCCAGTTCAGTGCTTGATCTTGCGAGACCTGAAAATAGGCGTTATTGTCAACATAGTTGAACAAGACATTGTTGACCGGCGGCGCCAATGGCTCGGAGGCGCCGACATGTAAACAACGAGGTCTCTTGCTCGCAGTTCATTCGCGTCTACTAGAAGCGCGACTACGAGCGAGGGCCGAGTGATCGCAGAAGATTGGTGTTGTCGACCTCCCCTCTTTCATCGACCCCGCTTCGCCGCGCGAGCTCGGGGGGTTCCAGAGGGAGACTGGCAGCGATATGCTTGTACTGCCGACAGAATAAGAGTGGAGGAGAGAAAGAATACTCACGTCTTACTTCCCAGTACGTTGTGTGAGCGAGGTACGCGTGGTATTGGCGTTGTTGCCCTGGATGCCGTGACGCGCCCGACAACGAAGGTCAACACCATGGGAGATATCTGGACGGCACGACCTCATAAACGCATGTGGTAAGCTGGGGCTCGCTCGCTATATCTTCTAGTCGCTCCTGAGAGCCCAAAGAGTGAGTTTGGGGTGCGCAAGGGTGCGCAAGGCTGGTGAGGCCCAAACTTGCCAGCATCTCCGCCCTCAGCAACGCTGCGGCGAACCGCAACATTGAGGAAAGCGAGAAAAATTGCAGGAGGTGTATGATAGCACATATTATATGCTCGGAGAGTGTGTGGACGGAGACATGAAACCAGGTTGTAATGGGTGTTGTAGTGGTGGAGGGGCAGGCTACCAAGAGAGAAAAGAGAATGAATTTCGACAATGTCCGCACAACAACAACAACTCACCAACCGCCAAGCTTTGGCCACCCCGTCATGGAACCCTACCAAGTTTGGAGGTCTAGGAGATCGCAGCAAGTCGCAGAGAGCAGCAGTCACATGAGGCAAGCTCTTCGACAGCCCTATACTCGAGCTATGTCAGCTATTGAGTTGTCTGTACATACTCTTGCCAAGTATACTCGTTGAATGGGAACTGTCGAAACTCCTGCTCCCGCAATTGCCGCCCTCGCCCTCGAGCTCACCGATCAAGACCACGTCGCGTAACGACTACAACTATACGGACTATTGAGCCCCCAGCACGGCCCTACAACAACCATCATGCCCTCAATCAGCACCATAATCCACTCGTTACGACTCAACTGTTCACCGCGCCTCTTTTTAACCTCTACAGCAGCCATGCCGACGAACGACCACCTCCTCCAGCCCAGGCAGCCCGCAGAGCCCACGCTTCGCTTCCCCTGCGATCACAACACCACGGCGGCGATCAACCATTCAGCACCCACCGGTTCCATTCTCATACTAGCCTTCTAGGCATACGCGCCACACATACATCAAAAAGACAAAACTAGCAACGATTTTGCCCGGCCACGGGCGCGCACCCCATCAGGCATCGGGAGTCCTACTAGCAACACCCTGGCCACGGCCTTCAATTCCGAAATCATCGAGGGTGCTTTTGGCCGAGACTTTAGAGCGAGGGATCAGGCATGCCATATTTGAGCGACGGAAGGTCAACCTGGTAGCTGTGACCTTCGTAGACTCCAGGACATAATTTGCAACTACAAGAGGCGCATGAGATTGGTGACAACATAGTGGCAAGCGTTTTCGGGATACGAGACAAGAAACAGATGTCAAGAACATTGTGTTTTTCTTTGATGCTGTTAAATATCCATGACAACGATAGAGATGCTACCATAAGCACGTAGCCTTCACGCCCTCACATTACCGTACCATCATCCTTGATCGTCTCGAAGATCTCTCGAATATAACATGCGAAGCTATATCATGTGGATTTTGCGCAATGAGAAGCCCATACCGGGAGCAATGGAGCGAAATTTTGTAAAAAACTACAACGTTGTCAGCATGTCGCAAAAAAGAGCAAACGATCAACGCACGATAGTACTGACATGGGATCTTAAAGAGTTTGGAACTGAGGGAAAAATGCTGTCTAAGTAACAAAAACGCTTGGAAACGGCATAGTGACATGCAAAGGCATTGCTGTAGGGCAGTCGGCAGTTGGGACAGCGCGTCTCCATGCGGACATCAGCGTCCTCGGATCTCCTGATCGAACCGCTCGGCTTCTTGAGCTACACCACCACCCCATTAGCATTGCTCATATTACAACTGCAGGACGACTCACTCTTACTTCTCGTCTGATGACGGCCATAGTAGCGTGGCGCGTGTATAATAGCCGACGATCTCAAGGTCGACGATTGGTGATTACGCGGTTTCGTATTGCGGCCGTTCGGAGACGTGCGGTCTATGGGCCGCTGAGCAATCTCAGAAGACGACTTCTGAGCGCTAGTTCCCGATCTCGATGCCTGCGAGCCCGGGGATCTAGCTGGGGATATATGATTCTTTGTGCTCAGTGGACCAACATCCGAAGGCCGGGCTCCCCTGGAGCGGAAATGGTGTGACGAACGAGACTGCTGTTCTGCTCGGACGTATGGAGATGACTGTCGCTGCCTCTTGGATGGCTTGCCTTGGTCAAAGGTACCACCTCTCTTTTGACCGTGCTGACGTGCCGAAGGAGGAGAGCTATCATCCTCACGAATTTGAGGATCAATGAGTCCAGTAGGCGTAGACCTGGTAACAGAGAACAGTTGACCCGAAGAAACACTATTGATGCCATACGAGTTGTGTTCCGGCTTCTGGTGCGGTTGGCCACGGCCAACTGCGTTTGCACTGGCATCCGGACTCGATATGTCGTGACCGAAATGGGGAAAACTGCTTCCTGGTGGTGGCATCATGCGAGAGGCTGTGTTCGCTTGCGATCTGGGTCGCTTCTGAGACTGAGAGGGAAGAAAAGCTGACATAGGCCCATTCAGTTTGCGCAAAGGTGTCTCTAGTACACGCTCCTCCGGAGAGCGACCTGACAGCAAGTTTGGACCGCGTTTGTGCTGCTTTGGGGTGTGAACCGCTCCAATATCATCGATAAGCTGGGCCAACTCATCTGAGGGGGGAGATTCTGAGAGCGAGGACTGATCAGCTGGAATTGAGCCCGGGTGCACTGGATTTTTGTTCGATGTATTGTGTGCTTCCTCTCCATATTCTCCTAGGGGGATCATGAAGTCTGCAACGATATGAGTATCTTCAACTTTTTCGGCGGCTGGATCTATTACGGAGAGACCATGATCCTCCAGGAGCTCATCGCGGCCAGTGATGCTTCCTGGCGCTTCGAAAAGATTATCGTCGAGTGTGGGGCTTGCGGGCGCCTCAGACCCGAAGCCATCTCGCGCGGTCGAGGGTTGTCGCACAGCTGTATTGACAAGTGTTCCCGAGAATCCCACTACGTTCAATACCGATTGGTTCTCACGGTTAACCTTTCTTCGAGATTTGCTGGGCCGTGAGGTATCCATCGAGCGCGAGGGAGGGCATTGCACACTTGCGGGTGCAGATAGCTGCTGCATATCACCACTGTCTGCCTCCCGAATTTTTGTTTTCGCGTTATTGAGCTCTTCAGTGAGGGATCGATACTTGGACTCGTACTTTTGGAAGTCGAACTCGATCTTCTTGGAATGTTCGATCTTCTGCAGGTGCGCCTTTGCTTCGGCATCTTTGAGAGCTGTTTCGGTTCGCTCGTGACGGTGCCGCAAGTCTTCGAGTTCCTCCTCGTGTCTATGGACCAAACCAGTTCTTTCCTGTTGGGCTTTGGTCACTTGTGTCTCGGTAATCGCGTTGGCCTTTTCAAGCTTAGCAATCCGAAGTCTAAGGCCATCCCGCTCCTCGATGAGATCAGCTCGCGCATTCCTTAGCTTTGATTCGTTGCTTCGAGTCTGCTCAAGCAATTCTTGTATCTTTTCTTTCTCCTTGATCACGGCCTCCTTCTGATCTTGACTGAGCTTGTTGGCGTCATGGTGCCTTTCACGCTCTTCGTCTCGCTCAGCCTCAGTCTCGTGTCGTAGAGATTCGATCGCCAACGAGTGTTGAGAAATCTCGAACTGTTGTTGCTCGCACATGACTTGGAGATCTGCCTTGCTGGTCTCTAGCTCCGCGAAGACGGTCTCAAGCCTTCTGAGGCCTTCTGATTTGTCTTCAAGCTCCTCCATCTTCTGCCGTAAATGCTCATTGAGCTTAGTGAGCTCTGATGCGGCACGTGAGTTGTTCTGGGCCTCATGCTGCATGATTTTCAGACGTGCCTCGGTCTGCCGCTTCTCTACACGAGCAGCTTCTAGCTCGGATTTCATCTCTTCAGCTCTTCTCTTCGCCTCCTCGCATCTCTTCTTCGCAGCCTCCATGGTTTTGTTGTGATCTTGAATTTTCGTCCGTCCCTCATCGCGCTCATTTGTCAGGCGGTGGATGTCATTTCGGAAGACGCTCTCTGACTTGGCGAATTCTTGACGAAGCTCCTCCTGGATCTTCCTGCGCAGCTCAGCGGCAGTCGAGGCCTGTGAAACGGTCAGTAACTATGACCACATATTACCATGGCATCTAACCTTGGCGTTGTTTTCTAGTTCTAGCCTCTGGTTCTGATCCTTGAGAATCTCGATCGATTTCTAGTTCTCGTTAGGCAGTGTTTGTGGACAATCCTGATTCACCACTCACTTTGTAGTCTGCCTCCTTGCGGTCACGCTTCTGAAGGTTTCGTTCTGTTCTCTCAAGCTCGGTTTTGGCAACTTTGCATTCATCCTGGACAGCCTTGACCTGATCTTGCAGCTTTTGGATGTTTTGTTCGAGCGCGGAGACCTCCGTGGTCTTATCACGAGCCTCTGCCAGATGACGCTCGAGCTGAGTCGTACGCGCTTGAAGTTCCGCCTCTTTCCGACAAATCTCGGAGAGTTGCTCGTTGAGTTGCTGCGTTTGCTGTTGCTCGGCCAACAGTTGCTTGCCAAGAGCATTACTCAACTCCTGGGCCTTGCGGCCTTCTGCAACGACTTCATCGTATTTGAGCATGTCTGACCGCAAAGTCTTAAGCTGCTCTCCGATAAAGCTTCGGAAGTCTCCGGTGGGGTCGATATTGCTCTGGTTGGACTGTGCGAGAGCGTCCAGCTTCGAGCAAACACTGTTTATATCATTAGATTCTCCTCGAATGCGCCTTCGAAAGGGCACTCACCCTTCATGTATGAAACGCAGCATATCCTCGGCTTTTCGAACATCCTTGACCGTCAGGAACGACGTGTTCTGAATCTCCTGGAGAGCATCAAGACATCTCTGGACTCCGGGTTCTTGATTCACTTTTGCATCGATTCCATCCACCGAGCCCTGCAATGTGCCAATCTTGTCAGCCATGTTAGCGGAGTGATCACCGAGCTGGCGCTGTACACCTTGCACAGAAGCCAGAAGCCGATTCTCGAGGTCGTTGCACTTTGACTTTTCAGTTTCGTACATGACCGCCTGCTTTGTCAAATTCTCCTCGAGATTCTTGCTCTTGGACTGTGAGATCATAAGTTGGGTGGAAAGCTCGTCAACCGTCTTGCGCAAACGACTCTGACCCTTTTCAACAACCCCTAGTGTTTTCTCGAGCTCTTGCTGCAGGAATTTCTTCTCACACTCTAACTCTGACAGCATTTGCTGTAGAACCTTCTTGCAGTCTTCCTGGAAAATCGTGGTGGATTTCTTGAGCTTCTCATGGTCTTTCTGAAGTCCTGAGACGTACTTCTGGTTGGTCTTCGCCTTCTCTCGAAGTTGCGCCACATTGACAAGGAGATTGTCATGTCTATCCTTCCAATCTGCTGCACTTGCAGAAAGTTGTTTCACTTGATCTTGGAGCAAGCCCTTGACTTCCTCTTCATGCTTGGCTTGCGTTGAAGCATCTTGCTCTTTCCGATGTTGTTCCGCAAAATGAGCTGCACGTAAGGTCTGCAAGGCCTGATCGAAATCAATCGGGTTGGATGCGAACTGTTGGAGAATTGCCGCTGCTGTTGGCCGCTGCGACAAGTTCGAAGGTGTCCTCTTCTTCTGCGTCTTCTGGACACGGTGTGATGGCTGTTGAGCGGAGACACCATGTAGGACAGTGTCAACTAGCTGGCTATTACCCCCCGAGCCTGCAGACTTCCTGACTGCCCAGAACGTATGATCGTTGACCTCCGTAACATCGTGTCCATGATCGCGAGCTTCTAAATCAGCGACGCGGACAGACTCGATACCACAGCCCCATCTTGGATGTTGTCGGGGTTGTTGAGCTTGCTCAGTCTCAATACGTTTTGTTCTCGACTGCGATGCTGCAGCTGGAGTTTGGCTTTCATCTTGGCTTGGAAGAGATAGCATTGACTCAGGATGTTCAGAAATTGGTAATTCGGCCTTTGGCAAATACTTGATCGATGCAGCTGGGTGTTCATGTGGACAATGCGATGCAAAGTCTGGGCGTTGCTCCGGTGCATGCTTCTGCAAAACTTGGGATTCTTTTCGGTTTTCACCTTGGTCATTTTCTGCCAGCTTATGTCCATGTGTCATAGATTGATTCGAAATCGCGTCCGGTGGCAAGTGGAAGTCAACAGGCTTGGAACCTTGAAAGGTCTCATGCGGCAGCTCAAGCTTGGGCATGTATAGGGACCGCAGCTGCATTGCCCGATGGTCTTCCGGCATGGCAGCAGGGCTTCCAATCTGCAAAGAAGAAGGTCTTTTGGAGCCAATATTGATGTTGGACGAAAGCTTGGTGACATCTGCCGAGACGGCACTCGGTCTCGGGGGCCAAGGGACACCACGCTGCTGTTTGAGGGCCTTCTTGCCTCTCTGGGCCTTCTTTGCAACCCCGTGTTTCTTCGCAGTGGTTGCAGTGGGCTGTGCAGATGGTGGCGTGTTGGAAGGCACATCGAGCAAGTTATCACTGCACGCTATGTCAGTCAAGTCCACTGCCTAACGCGGTAGCACACACCGTTGCTGAAACTGCTTCACAGTATCCTGTTGGACACTCAATGAGACTGTAGGCGCGTTTTCAGAAGAATCATGGTCCGACGCAACACGGTGTTGAAACAAATCCTCCACAACTGGCGTGGGCTTGGTGCTCGGCGGTGGGCGCTCTGTGATGTGATCGGGAGTGCGGTCAGCATAGTCAATTGAGCCCAGCGATATACACTCACGATCAGCCTCAACTTGTTCTGTTCCAAATGACATGGTCGCTGGCTGTGAAACTTGGCATGCAGGCTTTGAAGACGGCTTTCGAGGCTGTCCAAAAGTGAAATCCACCGAGGGTGGGGGTGGAAAGCTGTCCTGGCTTTGGAATGCCTCTTTGGTCTCCGTGGGGCGAGTGAGGAGATTGAATGACGTGAACCCCTTCGTAGTTTCGGTATTATCCGCGCCATGAAGCTGAATCACTGCAGCGGAGTTGGGGCTCAGCGGCAGCTCTCCATTCGGTACCTCTTCAGGGTAGTCACCGAGCTGCGTCTCATAAATGCCGATCTGGCTGTCGGGCACTTTGAATGGATCGTAATCTGAGCCCTGCTCACCATCAGTGTGCTCGGAGGTGATTTCATTGCGCAGTCGTGATGTTCCATGGTGCTGACTCGGCTGCTCCGCCCTCGAGGCAGGCTCGACCATGATGATGCTGGACCGGCAGCCAGCGCTCTCCCAGTGCGGTGTGAACGTGACGAGACGCAAAACAAACGAGACGGCCTCAAGGTGGGTGCTGAAGAAGGGTACGAGGTGTGAGATGAAGAGAGACGGAGTGAGCGGGGCTCGAAGCATAAGGAAGTCGCGACGACCCTCACCAGACTACCTCACTTTCCGGATATTCCATGACCGCTCCTGTCTGGTCACTGGCACCAACAGAACCACCGATGTTTCGCAGAAGCACACTTCTGAACTAGCCTGTAGGTATTTGCTATGCTCCGGGAGCAGAGCACAACCACAAACTTGCGACTCAGGCCAGTGACAACTGACTATATCGCACGCGTCGAACGACTACAATGAGTTTCATTGACCTGGGTGGGCCTTGACTCCCCGTACCTTGAAGGCATGCGCAGTACTTTTGCGAAGAAGAAAAGGTGTTGCTCCATGACACCGGGGTGGCACACTTCACTGTGTCAGAGCAAGTCTTTGGTCACTGTCCCGATCGTCTCGATGCCAAAGCGAACAGATTTGTCGACAACAGACATTTCCACACACTCGTAGCAAATTTTGAGAGGTAGGCGCGCCGACCAACACTCGTCCGATATCTGGTCTACCCCTTGACGTTGCGAGCTAAGGTCGCGCACGCTTGATGAGTTCCGCTGCTCCCCTTCGAATGGAAATGAGCTGTATAGGTAGACTTATACGTCTCCCAAGCTCCATGACTATGAAGGATGAAGCGACCGCTGACGCTGACGCTGACACTGGCATACAAGCCGAGCCACCCACAAAGTTTCTCGCACTGTAGCAGCTGTGGATTTTTGTGGCTGTCCACGAATAGAATGCAGCGCCCGCTATGAGCACAGCTTGAGCAAATGCAGTACATCATGAATTCCAACAGGTCGAGAGGATTCGAGACTGTTGGCGTTGGATCGTGTACGCGCCGCATCGCGTCACCTAACTTTTCGCGACATCTTGAACCTGCCAACACATGACAGGAGTTTCTCGAAGGCGGCTGAGGAGCGCCACTCGATTTGTTCTCTCAATGCTGCATCTCCTGCAGGTCAACTTTGCGTTGCCGCTTTTCGTTGGTTGGCAACTTGAGTGTGTGAACGCTAGGTGGTACAGAACCCAGGATTGTCGAAAATCAGCGGCCTCGCTAACTGTGACAGCTGCCACATGCTTAGTACATGTCAAGGTTCGCCTGGCATTGTGTTGTCAAAGGAAGTGAAGAAGTCGTCGCTTCGCACCCCTGAAACGAAGTTTGTGCCGTTATGCACACGGCCGGGCGCTTGCACAAACCTCCGCCCAATCATATTTCGTCTCGACCTAGCGTTGCTGCAAAGTGATATCCCTTGAACCTCATACGCGCCGACACCATTCTCACCTCTGCCAATCCGCTCTGCTTACGGTTCCAAGGCGCACATCTGCTACGCCAATCCCCCTATGTTAAGAGAATGGCGTGAGGTCGTCTGCCGGCAGCCAACCTGGCGTCTTGTCCAGGCGCAACCATGTTTAGCGCCCACATGTGCTCCTGAGCCCAAGGTCTCGCGGGGTATTGGCTTGGGTAAAAGATCTCGCAGAGCAGCTAATATACAGATGGCAATCCGCTGTCGGTAGCGAGTTGTTGGTAATCCCTTTGTGTCTGAAACCTAGTTCATCTCTCAACCTTCATTCGACTCTTCTACCACCGAGGATTTGTTCGCCTATCTACTACCCGTCTACCTCGCCGCACTCGTACATCGATTCCCCTCCATCATGATCAGGGCTCTCTTCTTCAGCTGCCTGTTCCCGTTGCTTGCGCTTGCGCAAGATTCGCAGCCCAGTCAGCTTCCACCTGCACAGTACAATGGAGGAGACGACAATCCGCCAGACCCCAGTGATGCTGGTGCAGAGGGTTCACAGAAGGGTGCTTTCAACCTCTCGAAAGGCGCTCTAGCGGCCATCATTGTCGTAGCTGTGATTGTGGTTATCGGAGGCAGTACGTTACATTAATCCCTTCCACTTGCACAAGCTCAATCACTACTAACTTCTCCAGTTGGCTCGGCGACTCTCTGGTGGCTCGCAAAGAAGCGACAGTGGGACGTCCGACAGTCCATTCGTCGTGCCTCGCGCCGGTTCACTGGCCGTGGCAACACAGACAACAAGCAAAACCGTCAGAACCGAAGAACCGGTGTCCGCCTCAACTCCCCACCTCCTGGAAAGAACAACAAGTCAAGGCAAGACTACGATCTGGAGAAAGGTCTGCCAATGTCGAACAAGAGCCCGCACACAATGACAACCATTTCGAGCATGACGAAGTAGACCAGTCAATCATTGATTCGAAACATGGCAGATGTTCCGCATTGATGCAGCAAACTGGTTCAAAAAGTCGAGAAGGCTTTCGGCATGGTGCAACAGGGCATGGCGTGGACCAGTGTTGGTCGCAGGCTGAAGCGCAGGTTCTAATCACTCGGTAGTGTGTGAGAGAGACGGTTATGTTTCGGCAGGCGACATGAGTTCACGAGCGAGAAACACAGCGCTCGCGTTTGCCGTTTACGTGTCACATTAGCAGTTACATTCCAGTATATGATATCCACATGCGACCAGATGGTCGCTAATAGAAAGCTGAGATGAGGTGAGGCGCATACGCCGTCAGTTTTGCAAGTTCAGTTCTCCTGTCTCTCGCCTCTCTGCCCACGCTGTGGAATTCGATTTCTAGCCAAGTAAAGACACTGCAAGAACATCATGAGGACGATGGCACTGGGGTACAAATGCGGTGTCAAATGCTATATTTTTTTGTGTTTTGCTATATTTTTTTGTGTTAATCTCATTAGTATGTAAGATTTTAGTGTTTACTGCTAAGACTTTTTCTCGCTTATATTTAAACCCTCTCTATCTCTACTAAACTTCTACCTTTTCTCTCTCTCTCTCTTTTAAACCTACTAAACCCTAGATTTTGACTCGCGCATCTGGTAGCTTGTATCTAGGCGCTGAGTAGGGCTTGCTGTAGATTAACTTAGCCTTAATTTAACAGATTACTTTGTAAACTAAAGAGATATAGTAAAGTCTAGAGGTCTCTACAGCGTAAAGTAGAGTACTAAAAATAGCAGATAATTTACTTGCTTAGCGTGTACTCCGTAAATATACCTAGAGCGTGTAAATGTAGACAACTTTGCGGTGTTTCTGAGGGGAATTCTGCGGGTTTTTTTTACATGGTTCTACGCGGGGTATTTAAAACCGCGTTTGTACCGCAGTGTGGTTGGTCATGCGGGTATGGGCCGATTCAAGGCGGGAATACCAAAGTTTCGGCACGCGCTCAGATATTTGGGGTTCTACAGTGACTACCATTTTCATTGGCTTGATGAATCTCTCGCGATAGATTGACTTCCATGCAGTGTCTATGTATAGAGTTGCATGCATGTAAATACGGGAGGGGCAGTCATGTGATTTCGCGCCTGCCCTAGCGCGCTTGGCCGAACGCGTTTTCGCATCAACTTCTGTCAACCACATCCTCAGATTGCAATCCCAATGACAATCACAATGTCGCACCGCATACGCAACTCCAACGTGAGGCCAACAGCAAGCCGCCAGTCTTTTGCTGCGACTCCCAGCCGAAATGCGTCGGATGAGCTACCGCCGTACAAGAAGCCATCCCATCCTCTTGACAGTGACGCAGTCCGGCAGCTTCGCGACCTCCAGGGGCGCAGTCTCGACGATGTTAAGCGGCATAACAAACGAGCTACAGAAACGATCACTGCGACGGCCGCGAGCATCAACGACATGCTGCGCGACCATTCTGAGTATATTGCGAGGCGACAAAAGAAGTGGGACGCCGGGAAGAATCTTGACGACAGAGAGAACGAGGAAAGGGCTACCAGAGAGCTGCAGGAGAAGGTGGACGATGCCACTGCGAAGCTTGAGGAGAGCATGCGAGCGGTCATTGACTCCGGCATGGCTGCACAACGCATCGACGAGACGCTGGACTGGGTCAGGCAGCACGCGCCAAAGCAGCTCGAAGAAGAGTACCACACGCAAAGGACACAGAGAGACACGCAACGACAGAGCCAATCGAACATGCAGCGGCGGCGCACGCAGACTGCAGACGAAGACGCAGACATGAGCGAGGCAGAAGAACTGGACGAGGGACCAACCCCTGGCCCGACACCCCTCGACGGCACGCGTATCTCACTGACAGGCGTCAGTGAGATATTCACAGACCGTCAGCAGCGCCAGAAAGATGCGTACACGAGTCTCTCCCGCACCGCTCGTTACGCGCGCAACAACGAATATCGCGACTTCAAGCGCATCGTGCACGACGCAAAGTACGGTGACTCGGGTCAGGAGCTTGGCCACGAAGATACTTGGTTCACGGAGATGGGCTCGCCAGCACCTGGTATCACGAACACTCAGCGAGGTGACTTTGACGATGACGATGACATCGTCATCAACAAAGAAACGATAAGCACCAGGTGTCCTATCACGTTCCAGCAGCTCAAAGAGCCATATACCAGCACGAAGTGTCAGCACACTTTCGAGCGCAACGCGATCATGGAAATGATAAGGACTAGTAGCAACACGGTTGGCGGAGGAGGCCCTAGAGGAGGCGGAACAAGGGCGGTTACCTGCCCGCAGACTGGATGTGATAAGGTGAATCTGCCAGTCGTCGGATTCTTTCTATCTGCGCTGACTTGGATGTGTAGAATCTCACCCTCAACGATTTCCGCATCGATCCCATCCTCGTTCGCAAAATCAGGCGCATACAGAACGCTGCGGCTGCGGAGGCCGAAGAGAGCTCAGATGAGGAAGACCAGGCACCACGCGGACGCACGAGCGGATCGTCAGCGAAGCTTCAGGTTCCGTTTACCCAACAGCCGCCTCAATCCAGCATCATCGAGGATCTTGGCGACCCGAGTGAGGACGAGTCGATGTCGCAACAACCACCGGCAAGTTCAATGGTTATGGACTTGGGAGAACCAAGCGAGAGCGAAGCTGAGCTGTAAACAGCCGGACGTCAAGTCTGCTGAAAAGCCGAAATCGGACGACCAAACGTCAAGTCCAGGTTCGGCGCTGCCTGTCTACCTCCAAGTAGGACTTGAACACGCCGGCAAGCGTATAGTACTGCGCGGAGGTTTCAATGTCTTTTACCGCTCATCACTAGCCTACCTTGAAGCATGTGAATAACCTCAGGCTTGCAGTACACCAACCGCCAGTTATCAGCTACTCACCATCACTTCTTGGCTTAACAATCGCACGGATGTGCCACGGGTATGTTGGCCACGCCGAGGCAGCTTTTCCCTTGAGCCGCATCCCGAACGTTGAGAGGCTCATTTTACACGGACGGTTCGGCCGCGGATAAAGTTCGGGCGCCGACGACGCACGGGACCGTCCTACACCGTCGCAATAAAGCAAATCTGGACCCTGAGCGTCTGAAAGCCACCAATCTTGTACAAACAAAGTCGATTGGTGGATAGAAGTCGTTTGTATGCGACGTAGGATGCACGTTTTGGAAGAACACGGCCCACCTGTTTGGCAGATAGCCAGTTGCCGTTCAAAACCGCAGCGTGTAGGCTGAGGTCATTTTTCAAAAGCCGACATGTGATTGAAGCTTCTTATTTGAGGTTGGGTAACGATATATTGAACATGCATGACTATGCGCTGAGTGGCACACTCAAGGCGGTCTTGCATGCCCAGGCACGTTGTAGCGTCGCTGGCCTAGGCCGCAAGTTCATTCATCAGTCTTTTGAAATTCTCAACACAATGAGCTCGCAATCCGTCGACGTGGAAACTGGTGTGGCTACGTACGTCGAATTCACAATCCATGTGTCATGCAGAATCGTGGTGTTGAGGTGGAGCAAGCTGCTAGACGCTACGTCATTGCACGAGACAACCACTGCGGTACCGCACGCAGCACAACCCACAACATTGGCAAAGTCGCTCTGACACTGTGCATGACGATTGATCAGATAAAGCCAGCCAGTATAGATCTTGTGAGGCCCAGAATTATCCGAGGTATGCCCAAAAGCATCTATCGATCGTCAACGGAAGCCGACGCCCGACACGGCATTACCATCCGACGCGCAAAGGTACAAAGTATCAAGTCACAGTCCAAGAAGCACAAGGTCAACACAAGGAACCGAATCAGCAGGACCCGATTGGCCGCCCCAATCAGTTGCATTCGTGCAGGACTTGTTCCCTCCAGCCAGGTGTTTGAATGCGGGGAAAGGCACACAAGACCCCCTCCCCTCACCCAGAAGGCAACGTCGGATTGGCCTGTGAACTAGAAAGTCCCTGATCCACGACTGACTTTGAGCTTCCTCCCTCATTCTTCTTTGGACTGCCAGCCCAGCCATTGTTCTTGCACACCTTTCCCTCGCGCTTTTCGTACACACGACGCAAGCACCTGGGGAGCCCTCCACTTCCCATCTAAACGTTAGCGCTGATCCAGCTCACCCGCGCTGAACAGGTGAGCACTGTTTCCAATTTCCTGCACTATACCGCCCAAACGTCGCATGCACAATTCCTCCATACTCTCTGGGTCGCGGGTGGGGTCGGGAAGACATGGCCCAGCGAAATGCATGTGGCTATGCCGCGCGCGGGTGCGGCTAGCTGTTGGAAGCGTGTTCGCGGGATGCTATATGTGTGCCATCCACGGCCGACAGAGCTTCACGGCCGCCACGCCTGCGACGCAGACCGTCACAGTAAGCTCAGCCAGCTTGGTGAGGATGGCGGCGGAACGGAGTTGAAAGGGCGAGGCACCATTAAAAAAGATATACATTGGCGTTTTGGCGTCGGGGCTTATTGCTCAATTTCTTACTTTTACTTGACTGACACGTATTTTTCCTGTCCATTGTGATTGTGTATTTTCTCTGCGTTGTCCTTTGACATACTTCACGTGTACGACTCTCCGCGGGACAACACAAACTGACCGTTGGCAATGACCTCCCCAAGTCCCCTCAAAATGCCGCAAGCCGCCCGCGCCCTCGAATCCACCAAGCAATCTTCCGAAGCCGTCCTCAGCGACGCATCCTCGGCCATGTCTAAAGCAGCCGAGAACCCCAAGAAAGCCACCACGGACTTCCTCCACACTCCCTTTATGCGCGGCGCCCTGCCCTTCATCAACGGCGGCCTCGCCGGCATGACAGCAACATCCGTAATCCAACCCGTCGACATGGTAAAAGTGCGCCTCCAACTCGCAGGCGAAGGCGTCAAAACCGGCCCCAAACCCACCCCCGTAACAGTCTTCAAGGACATCCTCGCCCAAGGCAAAATCACATACCTCTACACGGGTCTCAGCGCCGGCCTGCTCCGCCAAGCAGTCTACACGACCGCGCGACTAGGCTTCTTCGACACCTTTATGAAATCGCTAACCGCATCCGCCGAATCCCAAAGCCACGCAATCGGCTTCCAAGAGCGCGCAGCCGCAGGCCTGGCAGCAGGCGGTCTCGCCGCCGTCGTCGGCAACCCAGCCGACCTCGCCCTCATCCGCATGCAATCCGACGGCCTGAAGGCCCCTGCCCACCGCGCAAACTACACATCTGTCGTCGACGCGCTGCGCCGCATATCGCGGACCGAAGGCGTGCTGCGGCTGTGGGCAGGCGCGTATCCCACGGTCGTGCGTGCCATGGCGTTGAACTTTGGCCAACTGGCCTTCTTCAGCGAGGCGAAGAATCAGCTCAAAACGACGAATATGGCTGCGCAGACGCAGACGCTCGCTGCGTCGGCTGTGGCGGGGTTTTTTGCCAGCTTCTTGTCGCTGCCGTTTGATTTTATCAAGACGAGGCTGCAGAAACAGACGCGTGCGGCTAATGGGAGCTTGCCGTACAAAGGCATGTTTGACTGCTTTAAAAAGGTGGCGGCCGAGGAGGGACTGCTCAGGTTTTATAGAGGTTTTGGGACGTATTATGTGAGAATTGCGCCGCATGCGTGAGTTGTCTTGCCGACCTCGTTCGATCTGATGGGTGCTAACGAGATGGTGTAGGATGGTAACGCTGATTGTTGCGGACTATCTTGGGTTTATTACGAAATAAGCCGGTCGACAGCCTTGCCTGTGATTGACGATGTGAGTGGTGTTGGAGCGGTCATGTAGCGTTTCATTTTTATCCTTCTAGGTTAGTCGCTTTTTTACTTCATGTAAATGCATCTCAGCCGAGATCGTTCGCGGCGTTTTGGTGTATCACTTGGATGGAAGGAAAGGATCGAATTCTAATGGCGTTTAATCAAATGCCAGACGCACTAGAAAGTAAGTGTAGTTAGGTTGGAATTTGAACATTATCTCATGAAACTGCCGTCACGTTGTCGGTGCCAATCGGCAGTCGAGATATGTCGGGATGTGGTGATGTGTAGTTAGCAAGACGGCATGAGGACAAATAGACAAGCACTCAACTCTCCGGCACTCCTCACCGCCGCCCACCACCAATATCCCGGCCCAGGTTGTACCCACTAATCTTTTCCCACTCAATCTTCTGCCTCGTAATCGGCAGCTGCCTCCGCAGACTCTTGAAGGCGCCCTCACTCAGCTGTCCAAACGCCTTGTTCAGATCCTCTTGATACTTCTTCTCGGCCGTCGCAATCTGCCTAATCACGTCCCGCTCGCTGACCCCGCTCAAGCTGACCTCCTTGTTGGTCAGCAGCCGCACGTTGCCGTCTTCGTAGTAGTGCACGTCGACTTTGATGCTTCCGGCCAGAGCGGAGGACGAAGGGGTGTAGATGTACGAGGAGCGCCAGCGGCCGTTCCAGTAGTTTGTGGGCGAGTATTTGTTTGCGACGGTGAGGATGGCGAGGGAGGAGTCGTCGGCGGTGGGGAAGACGCCGTGCGAGGAGTTGGGGTAGTGCTCTGAGGTGTGGGTGCCGAGGGATTTGACGAGGCTCTTTCTGTGTCAAAGTCAGTACTGGAGTGCTCGCTGGCAGCTGCTCGGCACGGGAACGAACACTAGATGCTCATGCTGGCTCTCCAACACAAAACTTTGCACCGCACTCGCCTTGCCAGTTGCGTGGTCAAAGTCGAATGAGCTCTGTGTCTCTACGTCGTAGTATCGCCCATCGCCTAGGCTGTTGTGTTCGCTGACGAGCACTTCTGTGGCGCCGCCGGGCAGCTTTGTTGTGGTGAATTGCTCTTCGTTGTATTGCTGGAAAGCTGGTGCAAGCTTGGCGTCGACATTGTCGGTTTCGAGGATCGATTTGATCGCTTTGGTGACGTCTGCGAGCTGTGGGCGGTCAGTCACGTGGGTGCATGAAGCTCGAGTGGGGTGCTCGCGTGGTACCTCGCCTGGCGGTGCGCTCTCAATGAAGGAGCCGAGCGCCTTGTCTGCCGACATAGTCAAGTATTCACCGTGTTGTTCCGAGAGTGCAGGCAGTAAAAAGCGGCGATCGCGAGCTACAAGTGTTGTTTGGGGACTGTTGCGGAGTCGAGGCTGAGCCGGTGGTCGCGCTTGGCGGGCAGGGATCAGCCGCCAGGGAGCATGGGGAGACTGGGGAGAAGGTTTGGGACCTGGGCAGGTTCAACATCATCGAAAATTACTTCAGGGGTATCTATAGCAAGCCGAAGCCTGTGGGTAATCGTAAAGGCCACCTGCGAACGCCGCGCTTAGCCATGCCATGTAACGAAACACCATGGTCTACAACAGAAAATGTCCGCCATCATCTTCACTCGATGCTCATCTTCATAAATCCATCGTTCGCGTTCTCCATACCCATAAGGCCAACCCTCTTCGGGCCCAAAGTCGGAGTCATGCTCATACTTCCTCCGCTGTTGGAGTGCTCGCCGTTCGACTGCCCACCGGCTGAGGCTTCTCTACCAGTCTTGGTCATCGTGCCCCACAAGCTGCTATCACGCTGGGCTGGTGACTGTGATATGATTGGGCTATTGTGGACGCTGACTCCAGGACTGACTGCACGACGTTTGATCGAAGTCTCATCAAAATCATCGTCGCGCCGTCGCTTGTTTGATTTCTTGAGGCCATCTGCGGCGGTAGGCGGGTACATTGGTCCAGGAGTCGAAGCTCGGGACGTCCAGCCCAGTCCGTTACCTTGATCAGGTAGGGGGCCTCCATGCGACGAAGACATGGTTGGCGAATCCATACTCATATCTTCACTGACTGCTGATGACCCCGCTCGAGGAAACGATGGCGGTGGTGGTGTCTGTGTAGCTCGTTGTTGCCAGAATTCGCTACTGACGGAATTGCGGTTGGTGGAGTGCAGCGAGCCAAACGCGCCGAACATACCTTTTGTCGTAGAGCCGTCGAGACTCATGTTGCCTTCGCTCTCTTCTTCGGGGACTCCTTCGAGAGGACCGTCCAGATCTGGGACGGAGGGCAATAGACTTGGGGATGACTGTGCTGTTGCAGAAGGGCCGTCATCGGCTTCCCGCACTTGTCGGATGATCTCCGCCTCGCGACGGAACTCACTATCTACTGGGGCCGATTCTTCGAATAGCTCCGCCTTGATGCGACCGAACTGCCTTGACTTTGGCTGCTAAGGTCAGTATCGATATAGCAATAGGTTTGGGTGATGCACGTACTAGCAAGTTGCCCCGCCGCACCACTGGCCGTCGAACCACGCCCGGTGTTCGCGGCAGCGCTGATGCCTCGTCGCCGCTATCGTTTCCGGACGAAATATGCAGATCGTTTGCGAATAGTGAGAGACTTTCTCGCCGCGATCCAGCTTTTCGTATGACGGCCTCCCGCGCGAAGTGGTTCTGATCCTTTGCACCGCCATTCGGTGGTGATGCCCGACCAGGACTCGCCATTGAGCTGTGTCCGCTTGCTGAGCTCGAGCTCTTCCGACTCCGGCCCTTGCGCAGTCTGGCGCGCTGTATGCTCATAAAGCTGGGCAGTCCACCAGCAACGGGCGAGAAAAGGTTCGTGGTCCATCCCCCATTGCTAGGGGGCATGCCAGGAAATGCGAGGCTCATCTTCGCTTGCGGTGTGCCCATCATGGCATCGTCGTTGTCTTCCGGGTCTAGTGGGTCGGCGTCGTCAGAAGAGCTGCTTGACTCTTCTGACCCTAGCATGTTGATGCTCCCCATCGAGCTTGAAGCAGCAGTCCTGTCACCGTTGCTGCATCCTCCGTGCATGTTCACGTTTGGCGAGTTCATCAACATGGAGTTCGAGCGCGGCTTCCGTGAGGGTATCTTGATGCCCTTTTGCGTGATTGTTGGTGACGAGTCGGGCGATGATTGTTCGGGTAGCGTCGAGTGGTGTAGGTTGGTGCAGGCTCTTGAGAACTCGGCACCGCGCGATCGACGAGGAAGGAGGGATGCGGGTGAAGCGTACGTGTTGCGTGCGTCTAGTTGCGGTGAAAGAGGTACGCGCGCTGCAAAGTGTGCTGGGCTGGGCATGGGAGACTCTCGAGGCGGCATCTGCAGTGAAAGTCCCCTTGGCAGGAAGTCTGGTCGGCACGGCGTGATCGGGCTGGGTAGGATGTTGTGGTCATCCTGGGACATGCGAGCCGGTTCGCGGAACTTGGGTGACGGCTCCAATCGTGGCGTGCTATCCGACAGAGACCGTGCTTTGGGGGACCGCGACTTTTGAGGTGTTCGTATGGGCTGAACGTCCATGGCGGCTTCTTCGCCTTCGTCCATGGTTGCGAGCCTGCTAGTCTCAGGAGCCATTGCCGCGCTTAACATCCTGTAGGAAGTCGGTGGGAAGGGCGCGGCCGTGGAGTCATGACATGTCAGCCCCTGGGAGGATTTCAAAAGCGGAAGCGCTGCATCCAAGGTGTCCGATGATGAAGCTTGTATGCAGTCGGGAAAGCGGGGCGGGTAATTCTGAAATCACGTGTAGAGTTGAGATGCCCAACGCCGCATCACACATGATCACCAAAGCATCTCTTGCACCAGTGCATCATCGATCCACACATGCTGCATTCGTCATAGGTGCTGATATCGCCATTGTGATTGCCTCCTGCGCGCTTGTATCGTCTAGATCCCTTCCTGTGCTCTCTTCTCGATCATCTCGCCAATGGCTCATGCGTTAACAATGCCCTCTACCCACTTTATATCATCCCAAGTGGCTTCCCAGATATTCGAGACATGGAACATCCACTCCTTACCCTGCCGGTTCATCGTCCCAATGCATCGGCAAATCCTGCCTTGCTGCAGCAAACGCCTGCTATCATAATCGAAGAGCTTCACCGATTTCCAAATGGAACCTTTGTAGACAGCCTTGACGTAAGGCGGCTTGGCGTGGAAGAGGTCGCAGAACGTGAAATCCTGTCTGTTGTCCTGGCGCTCTGACTGCAGTATCCTTGCGTAGAGCTCGAACATGACATGCTTGCCAGACTTTGACGCCTGATGAGCCTGATTGATCGCTTCACCAATACGAAAGCACGTCCTGAGGAGTGTGTTGGACGAAAGACCGATGATTGGCGAGCGATCACGCACAGTTGCGGGAAAAGGCGACCTGACTATTGGTTTGCGAGCATCTGCACGATCGATGTCGCCAGTCGCTGCGAGGAGGCGTGTCTTCATTGTGATCGGCGACTTGAACTTGTTCGATATATGCTGCGCAGCGCTGTTGCCTACATTCATCTGGGCTGGCTCTTCGATCGACGAGTCTGGGCCTTGTTTATCCACAGGCCCTGCCTCTGGAAATAGAGACTGACATTGCGAGCTGGATGGAATGCCATTGTGTGAGCTCGCATCAATCAGATCAGACGCTAATTCCAGGAACTCCTCATCGGCCAAATCGTCATCGTAGACTTCATCCTCAGGGTCGTATTCGTTATCGGGTAGCCGTGTCTGAGCGATGTGATGGATTGTATTAGCGTCGTTGTTGGTAGTGTTGGACTCAGATAGCTGTGCATAAGCGTATCGCTCATTCGCACCAGGTGGCGAGATGCTCCGCTTGGAGTATTCAGTCGCTGCATCATGGCTTCTCTTCACGGGGTCATTGTGTGGAAGTCGAAGAGGCGCAAATTCGTCATCCTCTTCGGGGTAAGTTTTCAATTTCGCAGTAGATCCACGGCGATTCTTCTTCATATGTAGCTTTTCCGAAACAGGGGGTTGGACTACTGCATTGCACGATTGCGTCGAATCCGCACGCGTGCCATCACGAGTGTCGCCCAGCTTGCGACGTTTGCGCGCTGACTTAGGTACTGGGCTCACCGGCCTGCCCAGTAGAGGTGCATACTTATCGAAGCTCGAGGGTTCATCTGATGACCCGAGTCCCAGATAGTGAGCGATAGTAGGGTGCCGTCGGCGCGACGTGGTACTGACGGCAAGTCGCCGCGAATGATCCTGCTGTGCTGAAACGGATGTTGACGATGCAGGAGAGAATTTCTGTGAATAAGGACTATTAATCGCCGTAAAGCTAGATGTTACGGGCAGTATCGTGGAGCTGCTGCTAACAATGATGTTAGTGACGGTGAGAAACAGGCGCAGTGAGTACGGGAGAAGGAGCGTGTGAGTGCGCGATGGTGATCTCACTCAACATGATCGACATTGCGCTCTCTCACTACCACATCTCCATCCCAGTCTTCGTAGACGCCGTTCGACATTGGCATCAATCACAGATGGGCGAGGGTCTGGATCTGCGCCTCGCCGTGGTGTGGTCTGAAGTATGATCAAAAGAGTGTTTGTGAACAAGCAATCTGCAGTGACATGGGTAGCTCCTGCTTAATCAGCCCCCACCGGCCTCATCATCACGCGGCTCTTTCGGGCAGTCACAATCAAGGCACCATATCGGCTTCGTTTGCATTCCGCATGCCCTTGAAAGCCACGACCGTTATGCGAACCCAAAGGCGTTTCATCTGACACTTTCGCTCCGACACACTTTCTGTGCTACGAAATTGCTATTCGAGGCTTCCCATCTCGTTAAGCTGTATCAGTCAACAATCAATTTGCTTCACGTCTATATCTGTAACCAGAACGTGTTGTAGAACCCGCCATATTCGAGGGCGTCACACCTCTCTCGCAGGCCTACAGCTTCTCACGCAGCCAACTTACCATTTCGTCTATTCGCGCAACCATAGCAGCGGGTTGATCTCTGAGAACACGTGCAGAGCCTTGTGATAATGCCGGTAAGGACTTTCATCCATGGTGTCGTTGTGCATTGCTTCTACAAACATACATACTGCTGCCGTTTCAATCAGCTTCTGACGACGGATACTGTGTTGCTCTGGTTTCAGGCCAGCAGCTCGTGTCAAGAATATCAACCCAGGGCGATGCCCGGTACATGCCGTTCATGACGGAAAAAAATATGCCTGGGCAACGACGATCTATTTTCGATTGATCAAACATTATCTGACTTGGAGAACAGAAACACGCTTTCACTGCCGTTACTGTGCAGATCGAACGGTTGACAAGTGAGCAGTATGAAGAGAATGTAAGTATCCAAGGCACCCCAGGCAGTATGCGATGGCTGAAAGACTTAGGACATCGGCGGGGTCGTGGACCTCATTGAAGTCATTCGCATCCAATCTTCCGGCCCGACGGAGGCAGCAAGAGCACTCCGAAAGAAGCTGTAAGCCAAGATTCACTCCAACACCCGGCCACTCAATACTGATGCATGTTAAGAAAGTATGCCAACGCACATCGAAAGATCCGATCCCTTGTCATAATGGATGCACTGATACAAAATGCTGGCACGAGATTCCAAAAAGCATTTGCTGATGAGCCGCTTCTTGAACGTCTGCGCATTTTAGCCCGAGACGACATGGTTGACCCAGAAGTACGAAAAAAGGTCAATGTTTTGTTCCGTCAATGGGCCGTTGCATACAAAGGCACTCCTGGTCTTGAGCGGATAGCTGCACTGCACAAGGAACTACCTCGCACTAAACGTCCACAGCCGCAGCAATCTCGCATTGTTCGGCAGCAGGATGCAGAAGCGGCGCGTGAGCGTGAGCGCGAAGAGACTTCGCCGCCCCCGTCTCCTCCACGTGCTAGACGGCCGGAACCTCAGCATATTTCTTCGTCCTCATCAAGCAGGCCGGTCGCTTTGGGAAATGCGGCTCCTTCATCTAGCTCTTCGATCTTCAAAAGGGACAAGAAGGATAAGAAAGGCAAGGCAAAGGCTTTTAACCTTGAGAGAGAAAAGAGCCAGCTCCTCGAAACAATCGCGTCTGCAAATGTTGCAAGCACGAATCTACTGAACGGCTTGCAACTCATCAACCGCGAGCAACAGCGCGTAAGCGACAACCCTGAAGTGATGCGCCGTTTCGAGACTTGCAAACAACTTCGTCGTCAGGTTCTGCGATACATCCACCTTGTCGAATCCGAGCAGTATATCGGTGGCCTTCTCAACGCTAATGACGAGCTTGTAAAGGGTCTCATGGCATTCGAGATCATGGACAAGAGCATCGACGATGACAGCGACAGCGATAATGAGCTGAGCTTGTCACCTACAGCCGAGTCTGCGATGGCTGGTATGAGTATCCAGGATCAAGCTCCGGCCAGACCACCGAGGCCCATGAGTATCCCCATGCCTCCAGCGCCTACACTTGCATCAGAACCTAGCAAGCAATCTGCTGCGCAACAACCCGAGGAAGAGGATGACGACCCCTTCAGTGACAACAATGGTGACACCATATCTCCTTCTTGTCTCAGACCCTTACTGATGATTTATAGCTGTCAAGACCCCGTGGCAAGAGAAGGACCAACCCACTTGGAGGGACGTCTAAAGAGCTTTGCATTGCACAATAGCCTGATGGTTGCAACACTTTCATATTCAGATGATCACGCTCATGCGCACACGATTTTTCCTATATTTGCAAGGCTGGCAATACCCAATGCTGCGAATCTAGCTCCAATAACAGTCTACCACCAACATTCTACGCCACACTGTGCCACGAATCACTACGTCATCCCCTTCGCGCACCAATCTGATCTTGGCCTAGCGCACGCGCAACTGTGAAGCAGGGCTGAATACCCAACATGCCAGCATTTATGTTCCCGACTTCCTGCGAAACACCTTACTCCCCTCAGCGCCTTCACCACCCTACAAGCCCAACTTGTAAGCCGTCGCATCACCGCCTGCGAAGCGCAACAACAGCTAACGACGTCACAGCCAAACACACACCTACACACGCCAACTCCGCCCACCGCAACCATGCCCGCTTCAACCGCATCTTCCATCTCCACGACCGCCGGGTCGATCGTAAAACCTCAGGGCGGAAAGTGCTCTTGCCTTAGCACCGACGATTGCTCGTGCTGCTGCATTCCTTGCACCGTCATGTAAACCCAAACCAACACACAAAGACCCGCAACACAATCAGGGCTCAAGTCCAGTTGGTTCCAAACGACGAGCTGACGAACGTGGAATTGTCGAGCGAGCATGGTATTGTTCTAGGGAGTTTTCTGGGGCTATAGCGATGGGAGGGCATGTTTGATATGTTGCGGATTGAAATGACGATGATGTGAATATATGTTGGATGAGTGTTGCAAGTTTACACGCGTGTTATGGTGATGATGTTATCGTGGTACGTTGGTATTGGCTTACACATTACACTGCACCCAGATGTCGAGTCTAGTAGACTGTTAGGAATGCATGTTCTGTGGAGGCCAAAGCATTCGGTCATGGAATCTATAGCTCGAAGTTCCATCAACTCTGAGATGATGACCCGTGCTCGTCATCCATGTATTGGAATTCTCATCGATTCCGGTAGGCTTCGAGGAATCTCGTACGCTCCGTAAGCCCACCCCACCCGTCGAGGGTATGTTTCTTCTCGAGAATCGCCAACGCCACGCCGTCGCCACTCTCTGCCGCAGCATCGTCTTCTACACTCCATATACCGCGCTGGTTGGGCAGTGGTCGACCTTTTACCCATGCATCGATGACGAGTTCTGCCAGAGCTGGTCGAAACCTCGTTCGCTTGAGTGCTCTTGCGATAAAATCGTCGCTGAAACCTAGGGCGTTTTGCGCGGCGAAGAAGTCGTCGACCTCGTCGCCGTCGAGGGGTTCGTCTGGATCGCCGGACCCAGTCGAAGAGTCCGAGGGTGCGGGCGAGGAAAATGTGGCGCGAGGAAGGGGCTTCAGGGGCGGATAAGACGGCTGAGCTGTGTCTTGGTCGTTGAGGGATCGGCGGAACTCTTGGAGCGACTGTGTAGTCGAGGCGTCAGAATCCAGGTGTGTTGCAATGGATGAGCTTCGTCGTTCTGTGTCAAGGTGTTGCCCTTGGGTGTAGTCGGCAGGCCGTGGCAGTCTGGTGAACCCCATGCCCTGAGATGGCGAAGAGAGGATGGCCTGGGTGTCGAAGTTGCTCACTCTCTGTCGAGCAGCACGAGGTGTTGGCGAACTTTCGGGTAAATCGTCTTCCGAGGCATCGCCGATCTCGACGGATGGAGGAGGTAACTGGTCGATGTCAAGCCATTCGACAGACTCGACGCTTTCCATCTCCTTCTCGGCCTCGCCAAGCTCTTGGTCGAATCTTGACGTAGCGCGATTCTGTGTATGTGCAATGTCCTGCCTAATTTGGTCGTCGACTTGTTCACCTTCGCCCTCTGAATCAGAGCTTTTGCTAGAGAAAACCTCTACTGGATTGGTGCCGGTGCCTAACAACAAATTGTTGGGCAACTCATTGTTGATGGTAGGTGATAAGCTCCTTTGGCGCTTCGCAGGATGTGTCTGTTCTTGTGAAGCATCACGATTTGCCTCGTCTTGCCGCTCGTCTCCGCACACTCGCTTCAGGGTGTTTTGATACAGGTCGGAAATGTACTTGGGAGACTCGTACTGCGCGGTCGAAGATGACATCATCTTTGGCTCTGAAGGCACCGTTACTGTGGCTGTACCTGGGACTGGCACGCTTGGGTCGTTCGATTCGGTGGCTGTTGGTACTGGCGCAGGGACGTCTTCCTCTTCCTGCGTCTCTTGACTTTTCTGGCTTGATTCAAGCCCATGCCTCTTCTCGACCTTCTCCATGACTTGTTTCCGCTTCCACTCGGGGTCACGTAACCACTGTGGGCGAACGACTTTTTCATAGTACTGCTGCCACTGGTCAACCGTTTGATTGTCTTTTGAATCCGCCCATTGCTTCCAAGCCTCTTGGTAGGTTGTCTTTCCCTTTGTGGCATCGATGGCATCGACATATGCGTACAGATCCTCCCAGTCTTCAGCATTGAAGGCTGTTTCCAGTTGTGCCAGAGTATAAATCGGTGGCACGTTTGCCTTGCGGTCTCGGACCAAGCCTTGCCCGCTAGCCTTTGTGGGGTCTGGTGTCTTCCCTTCTTTCGGCGCTGCTGGCTTTTCTGTGACCACAGTCTTCTTTGCTGGTGGTGCTTGTTCAGCTGGAATGTCCGACGGGGGAGACGGTGGAGCATTGTCCGGCATATTGAAGGCCGAGGGTGGGCGATTCCGCAGCTGCTTGAGGTAGCGGTCGCGCCATGAAGACCAGCTGTGTCGTGGGTACTGCTTGTAGTGAATACGCGATCCCAACAACGGTGTGTTTGCACGCGCATACCTTTGCTTCTAGCTGCTTGTATATCTCATTCCCACTGGCCTGGCCGCCGTTGGCTTCGCATTCGCGGACCCATTTGTAAAGTATCTTGTCTTCTTCTGCCGTGTACGCTGCCCTCCCGCTCTTTGTGGGCCGATGCAGCGCCCCTGGCTCACGTGCTTCTCCCACAGGTGGTCCCGCAAGGTGGTCCTTAGGGTCGCGAAGCTGGCCCTCTCGAATGGACTTCTCGATGAACTGATATGAGATGGACCCCGGCGGACAGTCTTTTCGGAAGTGGTCTGCAATCTTGTAGTCGGCTTTCTTCTCCAGTGCTACGACCTCTCCGCCATTGGCCCTGATGTCGTCCAGCAGTCGATTTCGCGAGGGCACGCGCTGCGCCACCCAGAAAGACTTGCCTGCGAACAACTGGCCGACGCCCTCGAGCCCAAAGTCCTCCGTGACATGTTCAAGGACGGTTGGCGCAGCCATGTGTAGGGTTGTTGTCTGGTGGTGCAGGACCCACGTTGACATTGACGCGCTTGTCTAGCCTCGACGCGTGACGCGTGCTCACATGCACTCACGCGGGGTTTCTTGGCAACCGTGGCAGACTCCAGCCTTCACGACACGCAGTCAGAGCTTGTCGCGTCACGCTGAGGGTATGCATTCGATGACACTGTAATTCATCCTTTCCCCGCGATGCCCCTTTGGCAGCGCAAGATCATCGACCTTTGTTCACCATGACACTCGCCCGAAACATAATCATTTTCACCGTGACTGTATCATTAGTCACTTTCATAGCTTTCTTCGGACGTTTGCCGGCTTTTCGGTATGCACTGTTGCATTTGTATGAGGCCTAGTCTAACGTCCACAGAAACTCACCCATAGGCTGGCTTCACTCTCTCCTCGTCAAACACATTCCCTCGACGCTCCGCAAGGTTGACATCAAGCTCACCAATGGACGCATTACCAACGGCGGCTCGCGTCTGGGCCACCACCTCATGTACGAGAAGCACCTTGCTGTAGTTGTCTTCTTCCTCGGCCTCGTGACCGCATGCGCGACCCTCTTCCTGCCTTCTGTCTGGCACCTACTTGAATGGCACCACAAGCTGCTCGTCTTCACGCTACTACCACAGCCATACCTCTTCCTGTATCTCAGCGCTACGAGGAACAACGAAGCGTACATCACCACATTCAACCATGCAGAGCAGATGCGCCACTACCCGTACGACAGGATACTATACTACCCAGGCAATGCATGCACCACATGCAAGTTCTTGAAACCCGCCAGGAGCAAACACTGCAGTATATGCAAGACGTGTGTGTCCAGAGCTGACCACCACTGTATCTGGGTCAACAATTGCCTCGGACGAGGAAACTACAAGTGGTTCCTAGCTCTCCTGCTGTCCACCACCCTGCTGCTCGCATACGGAGCATACCTAGCATACATCGCTCTCTCGCCGCTAGCCTTGCAACACTACACAAAGTACGAGCGCTTCTACCTTTCACGCCCGAAAGCGAGTCCACACTCTTTAAGCTGGGCAACATCCCTCAACGTCAAATCCCATGCCTTCGCCATCTACATAGCCATCTACCTCGACGTAGGCGGTCTCCGTGCCTCTGGTGTCGGCCTCCTCGCGCTCCTTACTTGGCCTCTGCCATGCGCTCTGTTGGCCTACCACATCTACCTGATCTGGGCAGGCATGACCACCAACGAGAGCGGCAAATGGTCAGACTGGCAAGACGACATGGCGCACGGTGTCGTCTTCCTCGGTCAGAGGAGAGAAGATACTATGCTGCTGAACAAGTTTGTTCCACAACACCCTGCTGCGTCGCGGGGTCCCTCGTCGTCATCCTCGCTCACCCCAATCTCAACGGCCCGGGAAACTTCCCCAGACGAAGAACCGCCAACGACGTGGCCGCTGGAAAGCAGACACGTACTTATTCGCACGGCAAGCGGGCAGCCGCCGCGAACGCTGCCATGGCGCATCAAGGCCGTCGCCGAAGAAGATGTGTTCGAGCGCGTGTGGAGCTTAGCAGCCGTGGAGAATGTGTACGACTTGGGGTTTTGGGATAACATACGCGAAGCGTTGTGGAACTAGGTAATCAACGAGACGATGCAGCAACTTTTGAAGAGCGTGATTTGATGTGTGAGGTGGAGAGAGGGAGGGGTATGATGATGAACAACAACCACTTTACTCCGTACCAAGCCACCATGCCCCGACCTCAACGCATCCATGCGAAAACGGCAAAGCACGAATCCCCCAGACAAAAATGCAACAATCACACCGATCCCCCTGTAACCCTACTCAACCCCTCCACCCCCCTCTTCGCAGCAACAATATGCCACGGCAAACTCCCATGCCTCGTGCCCCTCATCCCCCTCAACTTGGCCAATAGCCCCAGCGCCCTGAACTGCGCGAGTACTTCCTTGAGCAAATTCTCCGCCGTCGAGCGTGTTTGTACAGTAGGTGTCCACATCAGACTACTCGTACTGCGTTCCTGCGCCGGGCTGGGGCTAGGCGTCGCGCTTCCCCCGGCTGCGTAGCCGCCGGGACTCACGCCGTCGCTGGCGGGCGGGAAGGGGGAAGTAGCGGTTCGTGTAGAGCCCACGGCACCAATCCAGAGAATATTAATGGCAATGGTTATTGGGCCGGAACAGGGGTCGGGGATGGAATGGAGGATGGAGTTGCTGGTAGCGTGAGTTTCGCCGCGTTTGACAAGGAGCCCGGAAATGAGGGCTGGGCTGAATTGGTTCGTAGAGTTGGAGTTGTGGAGGCGATGGGCCAGAACTATGCCCCATGTCTCATCTGTCACGTCGACGAGTCGAGCTTCTGGATCAGCAGAGGGATCTGGCGCTACTTCTCCTGAGGGTGTCGCGGCAGGTGTGAGCCCGACAGCTGGGTCTGGAGATACACCTGCCTGGGGTGTTGATCCTGGTGTATTGACAGATTGGTGACCGCTGCTGCTAGTTGTGATGGACACGGCAGGTGTAAACTTGTACGGTGAGTCCTCGACCACAGTGAGCAGAGTCAAGAAGAGGTTGACTTGTGTCGGGCAAGTGATGAGAAGGACCCAAGTCTCCAGCTCTTCCCTGTCTAGTGCTCCGGCTTTGGCGATACAGACACGCCACTGAACTCTTCGGGACTGGAGAAGCTCAATGGTGGTCTGCCACATCTCTTTGGCTATTTCGCCAAACATACGTGTACCAAGATGGTACGAAACCACTGCCTGCGACTTTCCGCTACTGTCTGTCCACGCGGCTGTAACCCAGCTTCCATCGAGACTGAAGGCGTAGGCAAGATGCATGTAAGAGTTCTCACGCAACAGATCTTGCGGTGGCTCAGAAATCAGCTTGAACTGTATGTTTCGAGGTAGGCTTTCTTCGAGCTGGAAAGCAGGGGCCTTGTATATGCTGAGCGGGGTCTTATCCGTGCTTGTAGCACTGGGCGGACATCGATCGTAGACTTCGCGCGCCAGGTTGACGAACGTACTTGCATCGAGCACAACAGGGACATGAAAAGAGGCCAGGTATTTGATAGGTACGACTTGGAGTACCAGATCCGGTTTCTGGTTTGGGTCGGCTCGTCCTGGTGGTCCCTGACCGTATGCTTGGAAGAGTGCCCAAAATGCTGAGCAAAGCTCCCAAAGTGCTGCAGGATTGCCAAACGGGTCGACCATGTACACAACAAAGGCGTCAATTTCGCAGTCTTGCTTTTCTCTTATCTGTGGGTGTTGTATAGCAAGCAGCTTGCCCAGCTGTATACAGGTCTCTTTGAGCGCTTTGAATGCATCTTTTGGTGAAGTGAGCGAGTCCGTCATGACAGGCACAAGGCCATTCTCATACTCCATGACCGTCTCCACACGAGCGTGTGATCCTAACTTGCAAGTATCGTAGGCAAGCTGGACATTGAGGAGAAAACGATCCAGTATCGGTCTTAATGCATCACTGCAGGGGTGTACGCAAAAGGCCACGACATTCTTTGGCGGACTGACAGGTGCAAGGCCGAGCGGTTCCCAGAAGGCGATCGAGGGTGGAAGGAGATCCCAGTGGGTCTCAGCCCTCCGCACCCTGATGAAGGGCGGGTTGATCTGATACATGTGATTGCTGGGTACTGCGTGGCTTTCGTTGGGTTTCCGTGGCGGCGGTCTCTGCTGTCCTTTCGCTTGTGCTGAAAGGTCTGGGAAGACATCGTGGATCGCGACCAGTGCAGGAAGCGTGCACTCGGTCGCCTTTGGGAAGAGCTCTTTCAGGTGACTTTGCCAGCGAGCCTCGGCTGATGGTACGCTACTGCACGGTATTGTTTGCTGGCAGTCTTCTTCAAGGAGATCCAGAGTTGCGGAGACGATCTGGTCAGTAATAATTTGGGTGATGAATATGTTTTCTTTGCCATTGAGCGGCTTCTGTTCTGGTGAATCCATATTGACATCAGGTTGGGACGTGGGTGTGTCTGGCACTTGTGCGGTCGGAGGTGGTAATGAAGGAATGGCATATCGCGCTCCAGCGGAAGACCGCTCTGCAGGCGACGGAAGGTCTACCATGGCCCAGTCCCGAGTATCGGGCTCGAAAAGTGCGAGGGACGCTTCATCGAGCTGCAGACCATTTGAATCTTGCCAGTCGCCTGCGAGTGATTCTGCAAAAGACGCAACAGATAGAGGTGTGCCATGGCCCTCTGTGGGTATTTTCCGTTTCGCAGGTATCACAAGGCGGTCCAGAAGTGGTGGAGGTTTGATTATGGCTGCGCCATCAGTGTTCACTTCCGACACATCTGATACATCGCTCTCAGTGTCCGACTCAGAAGTATCGCTGACAGCGCGAGCCAGGGGTGTAATTTCAGGAATCTTGGGTCTGGAGGCTAAGCCTGCTGCATTGCGAAGTTTAGTAAGTAGGGGCAGGTCCCGCAAACTCTTGATGCGCGCAGTTCTTGTAGTGCTTGGTACACCTTCTACATCTGTGTCCACGTCTGAATGGTTGGCGAAGCGACCACCTTGGTACTTCGCATCCACTAAACTCATCCTCCGACTGAAATTCAAGGAGTGGAATGCACTCCCACGACGCTCCAACGGAGCTGGGGTTTGCACGTGTCGTACTGAGGGCGGTCGGGGTGGCGATGGCTGTAGTGCGTTCGCGATCAGTCCTGGGCTCAAGGGTGGCGTAGGTTCCTTTGGGCGAGCATCGTTACGACTCACTGGCGGAGATACGTGTTGTGATTCTAGTCTCCCAATGGGGTCTTGGTTCACAGGTGCCGTCTCGGGTTCTCGCTCTCCATCATTGCTATCCAGCACTTTGTCTTTGACAGGAGGATATGAAGCCGACAGAGCGTTCTCTAGAGCAGTCAATGGATCAGACATTTCCTCCTGGACGGATGGTTCTGAGGTGACATTGGTCTGTGGTTCGCGGTCGCGTTGCATGGCGATTTGGGTAACGTTCCGGGGAAGGCCCGGAGCGTCGGCCATATCTACATCATGTCCGTCAGGTCCGTCGAAAAAGTCAAAGTCGGCCTCCTCCACTCCATCTGCGTTGTAACCATCGCCTTGCATATCCTCAAAAAGGTCGTCGTCTTCACCCGATGTCTCGAAGGGCTCCATGGTAGGAGGGAAGGCTGGGGACGTGGAAGGCTGTTGCTGATTGTCGTTTTGGGGCGCTGATAGATTGATGGCCGGGTTGTTTCCACCAGGTGCCAGAATGACGTTGACGATGGTACCGGATACGCTCGGTGTATCTGTGGATGATAACGCAGTCCCAGGAGCGATGCCATCAGGAGGCGTGGGATAGACCCCGCTTACAGGCTGCAAATCACCGTAGGCACCAGTCCTGGCATTGAAAGGAGACGAGGGGTGGAGACCAGACGGCTCGTCCTTGCGGCGCAAAGCATCTTCCTCGACTTTCTTAGCCCTGCGTCGAGCATCGAGTATCTTGTCGCGTTCCAATTTGCCTACAAACCAATCTTGCGCGACATCTAGAGGGTCCCGGAAGCCGCTGGACCCTGATGCCTCGAACCATTTCAGGTCGTCCTGGAAAGCCGGCGGGCTAGGTACCCCGAGTGTCTCCGTGATCAGCGAGCCCTCTGTTGCAAAGCATGAGACGAAGCACAGTGCACGAGGCCAGAAAATATCTGGATCCGAGTTGTACAGTCCAGGACTAAGTAGAGGGGTTTGTGCCGAAAGATCAATGTGAATGCGGACCCAAGCACTCTTCTTGTCAAGGTTCGGAAGGGAATAGCCTCGCCACCCCAACCAGCGCTCGACGGCTGCCTTCCACTTTTCAATGGTCTGCTCTAGGGAGTCTGTTTTGGCTTTCTTTTTCTGTCCGCGGCGACTGCTGTCTTTGTTGTCTTCCTGGGCCATAGCCAACGGGTCCTCAAAGCTCGAAATGGTAGCGAGCATAGCGTTGGGCGCAACACGGACACAAGCGCCGATGAGATGCTTTTCCTCCTCTTCTGACGTGCCATCTAGGCAGCGTAGGCTACGAGTTTGCGCGGTGGAAGTGGACGCGAGTAGAGTACCTGAGCTGAACCAGTGTACGTGGATGCTCGTCAACCAGTGCAAGCTTGCGCAGCTGTGGCCATGTCGTTGTTCTTGCAGAGCTATGGATTTCGAAACCAGAGTACGATGGTTGAGCGCAACGACGCCGCACTTGTTGACTAGAAAGAAGGAAACCAGGGCGGTGACAGACGAGGTAAACAGTTCGTAGACGACAAAGCAGTCGAGGGCCTGGTGTTGGTCTGTGGCACCAGCCTGTGTCCCGTGCTGCGGAACGGAAGCTGGTGGTGTGGTTGCAGGGTTTGTGAAGGCCTGCGGGTTGCCAGGGCGCATGGGTGGGCGGGCCATTTCCGAGGCCTTCATGGCACCAGCCTGTTCCCCTAGACTACGTTAGCGCGCGTCGATATGGGCGATGCAGGCTGCGTACGTTGGAAGCGATAGCCGTCGAGCGTCGGCAGATGTATGCTGTCCTGGCCGACCATGTCGACCGTGATGGCGCTGAAGTGCCACAGCCACGGTCGGGAGGCATCTTGGGCGATGAGATGGCGGCCACGGCGCAGCTCTGCCGCGACGGCGCGAAGGTCGTCGGACGGACTCCAGTCGCGGTGTGGGTTGGCATGGCGGGTGATGGAGAAGGCTTGGTATGCGATTGCTTCGTAGTCTCCCTGTGCGATGGGGTTAGTGACGGGACACGGGCACCGGCGGGGGCGCATACAAGAGCTTGCGCATTCGTGGTGCAGGTTTTGAGAAAGTCCATTAGAGAGACGGCGGCGCTCTATGGAACATGCAGATGGTATGCGCGTCGTGAGTGCACTCCGAGTCCGGCGCGGTAGACCTTCATCAACTCGGCGGCAAGCCCTGGGATCCAGCACAGAAAGCCGGCGGGGGGGGGAGATTGGCGACGGCGGTTGGTGTGGACGCGATGCGCGACGGAAGCATGGTTCCAGCTTGCGGCGGCGCGGGAGGAGACGGGGGCGCTGGGGGGCGGGTGCTATGGGAGGGAGCCGGTCATGTGCAGCGCGTGCAGCCGGAGCGGGATGGAGAGAGGGCCGGCCGCGTCGGGTCTGGAGACTCGCAGCCCAAAGCGGACATGTGGTGGTCGTCGAGCGCGGTGCGGCGGCGTGCGCGAGGCTGAGGGCGGGTCGCAGCACGCCCGCGCCAAGTCAACTAGCTACAGCCTACCGCAGCGCAGGTACCGCTAACTAAGCCGCCGGATCTTTTTGAGCGGGCGTCGCCAGTCCGCTGCCCACGGCCGCCACGATGAAGATCTCCAACTCGGCGGTGCCTGTGTACACCATCAGCGGCAGCGAAGCACGCCCGCTGCCCGAATGGCTCATTCGCCGGCGCAAAAGGTGCCGCCGTCCCGCTGCGCGCCGAGAGCCCGCGAGCTGACACCCTTCGCAGGAGCTTGAAGAACGATGCCGACTTCGCCAGCCGCGTCGAGCTGCTGCAGGACTTCGACTTCGACGAGGCCAGCCAGTGCGTGCGCGTCAGCGAAGACGGCGACTGGGTCGTGTCCACGGGCACCTACAAGGTACGGCGTGCGCCCGCTGCCTCCTCCGAGTCTGCCACTGACGCGTGCACAGCCGCAGATACACGTCCACTACCTGCCGCACCTCTCGCTGTCCTTCGCGCGCCACACCAACAGCCTCAACCAAACCTTCCGCCTGCTCTCGGGCGACTACACCAAGAGCGTCCACCTCCAATCCGACCGCGTCATCGAGTTCCACACCGCCGGCGGCCTCCACTACTCGACGCGCATTCCTCGCTACGGCAGAGACTTGCTCTACGACAGCCGATCCGCCGAGTGTCTGGTCCCGTCGGTCGGCGTCAATGCAGCCGGCATGGGCGAGTGCTACAGGCTCAACCTGGAAGTCGGCCGCTTCATGCGCAGCTACGACATCGACGTGGGCGGAGACGACAGGGCTGCGCCCAGCGGGACCTTGCAGGGAGGCATCGATGCTGGCGCTGTCAACACGGGCGCAATCGCCCAAGACAGCCACAACCTGCTCGCATTCGGAACGTCGCTAGGAACCGTCGAGTTCTGGGACGCGCGCTCCCGAAACAGGGTAGGCATACTCTCTGCGCCGCAAGATGCGTTCGAGGGCCGGGCAGAGATCAGCGCCATGGCCTACCACCGGTCAGGCTTGGAATTGGCGGTGGGAAACTCGAACGGCTTGGTGCATCTATATGACTTGCGGTCGCCCCAGCCTCTACTCAAAAAGGACCAAGGCTACGGCTTCCCTATCAAGAACATCATCTATCTCGACTCTACCACGTCGACGCGGGCGCAAACCGCCGAACCCAAGCTCCTAACTGCGGACAAGCGCATCATCAAGATCTGGGACCCTCGCGATGGCGCGGCATGGACGTCCGTAGAGCCGGCGGTCGACCTGAACCATGTCGAATGGGTCAAGGACAGTGGCATGCTTCTCACTGCCAATGAAGGCAAGCAGCAGCATTCATTCTTCATACCGCAACTTGGGCCCGCGCCCAAATGGTGCGCTTTTCTCGACAACATTGTCGAGGAGATGGCGGAAGACCCCAATGATCCGAACGCATTCGGAAAGGGCTCAGCAGGAGAGGTCTACGATAACTTCAAGTTCTTGACGATGCCGCAACTGCAGCAACTCAACCTAGACCACCTCGTCGGCACTACCAGCTTACTGCGACCTTACATGCACGGGTACTTTGTCGCACAGAAGCTGTACGAGGAAGCCAGGCTGATATCTAATCCCGATCTGTGGCAAGAGCAGCGAGCGAAGAGCATCGCTGACAAGATCAACAAGGAGCGTGAGAGCAGAATCCGCGGCAACAAGAAGGTAGCAGTCAAGGTCAATAGGAAGCTTGCAGAGAAGATTCTTGAAAAGCAAGACAAGGAGGAGCGAAGAAGGGCAAAGAGAGTCCTGAAGAAGGGTGGGGATGATGACATGGACGTTGAACAGGCGCCTGCGGTTGGCGAGCCAGAAGCAGAGAAGAAGACTTCTGGGGGCATTCTCAACGACCCTCGTTTCGCAAGACTATTCGAGGACGAGGACTTTGAGGTGGACGAACATTCACACGAGTTCCAGGCGCTCAATCCTAGCACCAAGATACCAAAGGGTCTCACCGCAGCCGAGCAAGAAGAAATTGAGCCCCGAAAGGGCTCTTCTGATGAAGAGTCGTCGGACTCGGAGGCTGAACAGGTGCGACCTGTCAAGAAGCAACAGAATGAGGACAACAACCGCATCTCTTCCTCTAGCTATCGCAAAGCTGGCCACAGGTCACAACGCGGCCCGGAGATGGTCGTGTCCTCGTCAAACACCAGGAAAGCTGGACCCGCCCGTGACAAGTCATTTGGCGCACGCGTATCTAAGCTCAAGGACAGGACACCAACGGCAAACAGAAACACAACCACTGTGGTTGGTGAGCGAGAAATCACATTTGCGCCGGAAAAGAAGCAGAAGAGACGACCTGATGATGCTAGTGGACCACGGCATGACCGGACCAAAGACAAAGCTAGGCGCAGTGCGAGCAATAACGCGTTCCGTGGCATGTAGATATGTTTTATAGCATGGTGTAGTTTGCCTGATGGAGATAATGATACCCTTTGATCAAGTTCTGTCTGATGTCCTTATTTGTTCTGAAACCAGCCGACATGGGCCCCGCTGCATGCTTCCCCACCAAAGTGAGGGTCTACTTGCCCGATTCGCCCCAATTTGCCTGACCAATGAGACGGCCCCAATTTGTTGACGACCGCGACCGCCTTGCTCCTGCGGTCGACCACGGAAACACTGTTCCTACCCACACCTTGTCCCCTCTCACATCAGCAACAGACTCGGCTACAACAGTTTCCGATCCGGTCAATTCCGCTCCTCCACACGCACACTTCTCGAAAGTACCTCAAGCATCGGGCGCATTAGCCACCTTTCCAAATCACAAACAAATTTCTTCAACACCTACACAATGGCCGACCAGGAATTCACCTACTCCGACGTCTCGGAGCATAACACCAAGAAGGACCTGTACATTGTAGTCCACGACAAGGTCTACAATGCGTCAAGCTTCGTCGACGAGCACCCGTACGTGAGCCCCTGAAACACGACCCTAAACCGTCGTCCAGTTGACGAGAGCTGTTTCAACACACCCCACATCCTGCCACACGCTGGAAACCAGCTCTCTCGTATACTAATTGCTAACATTGAGCAACAGAGGTGGCGAGGAGGTTCTACTCGACGTTGGTGGCCAGGACTCCACCGAGGCCTTTGAGGACGTCGGCCACTCCGACGAGGCCCGCGAGATCCTCGATGGATTGCTTGTCGGCATCCTGAAGCGCCAGGTATGCTACAAACCCCCCATGCATTTCCACCCAAAGCGACACAGCGCGCGCGAAAAAAGCCGTCTGCCTCCTCTCGCACGCGTTGAAGATGGGCCGAGAGCACTAAGGCGTGTTTTTCGGAACCGTTCCGTCGCAACATGCGGGCGGAAGACGGAAGCTTCCGGTTGCCGCGCTCGGCAAACACGACGCGCAAATACCGCCCACATGCTGACTTGTGCCATCAGGAGGGCGACCCAATGCCCAAGAGCTACTCGCAAAACTCGTCGACGGCCACGGCATCCGACGGCGCCTCGACAGGCGTCGGCCTCTACGCTATCATCTTGCTCGGTGGCGCTCTTGCATTCGGCGCGTACAAGTATCTGCAAGGTCAGTCCCAGCAGGAGGTTGCTTTGTGAGAGGGCTGTGGAGACTGGTGGCTGGAAGATTGAGCGAGCCCTTTCGTGACGACGACACTACGACTACGCGGTGCGGGCGGCTCGACGCGGATAGTCATATGGGGCGGGCAGGGGAGACTGGGGATATCTAGACGGAGATGAAGATTGATCAAGTATATTGGGAATCATTGCATTACACACACCCACATGGTGGAGACGCGATGTTCAACTCGGCGACAGACTTTGCTGTGCGCTTGGGGCTGGGGCTAGATGAGAATTCCAACCCTTGGACTCTTTTTCTTTCCCTTTGAATTTTGCACTGTTGCATGTATTTGTCATTACAGCAATGGCAACATCCACATGGACATTTCAACTGCCCAAAACCTTGACCTTCATCCACTCGCTCGTGCCAACCCCCAAATTCAACCCATTCCGCGCCCACCACCTGCGCACGCCCTCGCCCCTCTCGCCCTCGACACCGTCTTCCAGCGCCTCCTCAATGTCACACGTCTTGTACTCGACCTTGAGCCCGCTTCTCTTCCACCACTCCAGCACGCGCACATGGCCCATTTTCGTGGGCCCAACCAGCACCTGGTTATCAAAGAGGATTTTGTCGCCGCGGAGGGCGCGCCAGTAATCCAGAATGGGGGTGTGGCCGTGGGTGGAGGCGATCTTGGCGAGGGAATCTTCGTGTGCGAACGGTATCGAGGAGTGGACCCAGAAGTGGATTGCGGAGAGGGTGCCGGATTGTGTGGCGTAGGAGATTGATTTGCCTACTTTGAGGACGAGGGGTGGGGGTTCTTCTCGCGGGGAGGTGGTGGTGGTGGTGGCGGTGGCGGTGGCAGTGGCGGTGGCGGTGGCGTCGGTGGCGTCGGTGGTAGTGGTTGGTGTGCGGTAGCGCGAGTGTTGTTTCCACCATTCGAGAACTTGGATGTGGCCTTGGGAGGAGGCTTGCTCGAGGGCTGCTTCTGTGTATTTGAGCGGCAGGCCCGAGGCGTACCACCAGTCGAGTGCGCGGATCGAGTTTGTGCGCGAGGCGTTGTCCATGGCTTCGGCCGAGTATTCCTTGGTGAGGAAGGTTGGCGATGTGCGCCAGTATTCGAGGATTTCGGTTTTGCCGAATACGGAGGCTTTGTGCGGGAGGAAGGCGTGGCCGAATGTGCCCCAGAAGAGGTCTTTGTGGTGGTGCTCTAAGTGGGTGAGGATGGGCACCATGGCGAAGCGCATGATGAGCTCGATGCATGGGCGTGATATGCGTGTTGGGTTCTCCGAGTCGAATGTCCTCTTTGCCTCGGCGTAAGGAGTCGTGAGCAAGGCCCATTCGAGCTTTTGCATTTGCGTCTTCGGCCCTTCATCGCTCGCTGCCTGTCGCCACTGAGAGGGTACCGGTAGATTGGTATGTACGTTGAGTGTGGTAGCCAGCTCCCAGTCCTGTGTAAACTCCAGGATGATAGACCACAGCTCTGGAGGAATTCGAGGGCCCTTGCTCTTTGTAGTGGTCAGTGTAGGCATGTGTGCAGTTGGCAGTGCAATGGTACGATCACCGACGGTCATGAGATCGATTTGTGTTTGTATAGATTCATTGAAGTCCTTGTGTCCTCCCCACGGCTGGTACTTGCGACCCGACTGGTCGAACGACCATAGAAAGGGGGGTAGAACGCGGATCCAGTTCCACTTGCGCCGAATTTTGCTGATCTGCTTCTTCGACATGGGGTTCTCCCACATGAGCGTCGACATGGCTGGTATGAGCATAACCTTCTTCGACACGTTCCAGCTGCGGAGTATGTGCAGATGTAGGTTGGTGGTCAATCCGTGGAGCATTTGTGCAATGTTCTCCGCATCAAGTGGTGCAAGGACGAGCAGGTCTGCCCACGAGCAGTACTCTGCCACCTTTTCTTCCAGATAGTCCTCATGTTGCCAGGCAGGAACGGCGTTGCTCTTGACGTCATATGTATGCCAGACGGGCTCGAGGTGGGCAGGGACGTTGTAGTGCGTCGCGGTAGGGAACGCACTGCAAGCGACCATGCGGAGCGAAACATGGTGCGAGCGGTTCAAGCGCGCAACGACTGCGCAGCCGAACCGGAATGCAGAGGGATCGGTGAGCGCGACGAGAACATTGAGCGAGCGAGCGGGGTTTTGCGAGGGCATAAGGACGTGGTGGTGTGGTCGTGGAGATGTCGCGGTGTGCAGTGCGAAGTCGGATCTGCAAGGCCGCGATTGGCCGAGACTGTTGTTTCGGGCCTGACAGGGCTGCCCCGCACTCGCCACAAAGCCTGGTGGGTGGGCAAACCCAGACGGCGCTGCACGAGTGTCTGCGGAATAATGGAAGACGGGAACCTACCACCATTCTTTGACACATTGGACTTGCAGGACTTGGCCTGGGATGGTGCAAACTGCCAGTCTCACGCCGGGTGCCGACCACTGGTAGGGACATGTATCAAGATGAGGCGGTGCGCACGTGCAAATGTGGCGGCAATGACGTAACGCTGGGGAAACGGCATTTGGCTGAATCCCCATCGTGTTTGTGCTTTGGCATCTCCGCCGTACGCCGGCCCCCAGTTGCATATATACTGTGTGTACACAGTGCATGCGTCTCGCTGCGGCAACGCCTTCACGTCCACCGTCTCGCTGCAGTCTGGTCTGGCTCACAGCTGATCGCCGATCAAACCGCACTGTAGTCCACTAGTCTCATCCGCCCCAAGATCGTCGCGCTGGCTGCCCATCAAGCAAATCTGGTGGAGTTGACCAGTGTGCCCGTGCACCTGTTCATCCCCTTCGACGGGGTCACCATCTGCTGGGTAGCCCCGGGTCGCGTCGCTGTGTCCTGTCCTGTGTCCTGTCCTTGTGCTGCATCCTACATCCTGCACCCTACATCCTGCATCCTACATCTCCACGGTGCATCATCGACTAGACTTGCCCCGTGCTGTTCGCCACGGGCCGTCGTCAAGACATGCTTTGATTCCTGTCTGTTCGCACCTGCTCCGCGCACGAAACCTCTCACCCTTCCCTCGGTGCACACCACCGGCACCTCCTTATCTGGCTGCCATCACATCAGACACGTGTCTTAGCGCTGTCTGCCGTCGCTCTCGCCACACGCCTCCGCCTTCCCTGCACGCATTCCCGCCAAGAACGGCCGCCCGCTATATCTCGGGTGCCAGGAAACCTCCCCAGGACGTCCATCTGTGCCCCATATACTTCACGCAGTCGCGTATCGTGGCTCTATGGAGTGATTGCACGGACCACCTCTGATAGACGGCTGCGCACTTGCTCCGGCACGCCTCCATGGCCAACTCACCGCAGAAATCGGACGCTGAACCCTCGCAACAGCAGCATGGAGGCATTGAACACCACGTCGTGTCTCCGATACAAGAGGAGCCCCAATCGCCCGCCGCCGCCACCGCCGTCAACCCTACCCATGCCTTCTCGCCGCCTGCGAGTGCAGGCCCCATGCCTCCTTCGGCCGATCGTGTCTTCCCAATTCGCTCCGTCGTGTCCGTCGACCCCTTGTCCACGCCCACACCCACGCCCAAGCCCAAGCCCGCCGATCACTCGCCTGGCGATTACTTCCACCCATGGAGCCGCGCAAAAGATGGCCGCATGGCAGATGCCCGCCGCTCCTCACAGGGCTCAACCGCGTCCCAGGCCTCCCAGACCTCGGGACGTAACCGGGGGCGGCGCAACACGTCCGCCAGTACGTCCATAACAGAGCAGCTCTCAGGATCAACTCGCACCGCCAAGCCGCCATCGGGTTCTGACTCGTCCCAAGAAGCCCCACCGCATTTGTCAACGCAGCTCTTCAACGATGTGTCCTCGAACAAGTCGCTCGAGGAAAACAGTCTGTCGCCGTCGACGAGACCGCGCTCGCCGGGCGCTGCATCGGTAGCAAGCAAAGTGAGCAGTCTCGGAGACATGGGTCTGGTAACGCATCGATTCAAGCATGTCACCAGTGAAGGCGGACACATGATCATCACGGGCCGAGGCGGAGACATACTGCAGCGCTGCGAAGACGAGCCGATACATATTCCAGGAGCTGTCCAGGGGTTTGGGCTCATAATAGCGTTGGCTGAAGATTCGAGCGACAGCGGAAACTTGGTGGTGCGAGTCGTGAGCGAAAATTCAAATAGGATCATTGGGCGCTCACCGAAGGAGCTGTTTGCTCTAGAAAGCTTCACCGACATTCTTTCCGACGAGCAGGCCGACAATCTTCTCGATCATATCGACTTCATCAAGGACGAGGAAGCTGACGTCATGGCAAACGGCCCAGAGGTTTTCACCATGGGCATCAAGGTGCCTGGTGTTGCGCGGACTCGCAAGTTGTGGTGCGCCATCCATGTCGCCGAGGCGAACCCCGGGCTTATCATCTGCGAGTTCGAACTCGAGGACGACCCGTTGTTTCCTCTCGTACCATCCAACGAACTCACTCCAGAGCTTCCCGAGGATACTTTGAGCAGTGATCCTACCCAAGAGGAGCTATTAGAGAGCACAGAAATAAAGAGCAAGCCTCTTCGAGTTTTACGTAGCGCTCGCAAGAGAAAAGGGGAAGCGGCTGCCATGGAGGTGTTCAACATCATGTCACAAGTGCAAGAGCAGCTTGCTGCAGCGCCTAACCTGGACAGGTTTCTCAAAGTCTTGGTCGGCGTGGTCAAAGAATTGACCGGCTTCCATCGCGTCATGATCTACCAATTTGATCAATCATTCAACGGCCGGGTCGTGACCGAACTCGTCGACCCTCGAGCTACCAAAGACTTGTTCAAGGGCCTAAATTTCCCTGCGTCAGACATACCCAAGCAGGCTAGAGAATTGTACAAGCTCAACAAGGTGCGCATGCTTTACGATCGAGACCAAGAAACAGCCCGTCTGGTCTGCCGCACCGTCGAAGATCTCGAGAATCCTCTCGACATGACCCACTCCTATCTCCGTGCGATGTCGCCCATTCATCTCAAATACCTCGCAAACATGGCCGTAAGATCTTCCATGTCCATATCCATCAACGCCTTCAACGAGCTGTGGGGCCTCATAGCTTGCCATTCTTACGGGCCACGCGGCATGCGAGTCTCGTTTCCTATTCGCAAAATGTGCCGCATGGTCGGCGATTCGGCATCAAGAAATATTGAACGGCTCTCTTATGCTTCTCGCTTACAGGCTAGGAAACTCATCAACACGGTGCCTACCGAGCACAACCCGTCTGGATACATTATAGCTTCGTCTGATGACCTCCTCAAGCTCTTCGATGCAGACTTTGGACTTCTGTCAATTCGCGACGAGACAAAGGTTCTAGGATCGCTGGAGAACTCACAAGAGGCCCTAGCTATGCTGGAATACCTCAGAATGAGGCGAATACAATCAGTCATGACATCTATGGACATATCGCAAGATTTCCCTGATTTGCGTTACTCACCCGGTTTCCATATCGTAGCTGGCATGCTGATAGTACCATTGTCCGTTAGCGGTTCCGATTTCATCGTCTTCTTCCGCAAGGGCCAGTTGAAAGAGGTCAAATGGGCAGGCAACCCATACGAAAAGTTCATCAAAGAAGGCACCGAGGGTTATTTGGAGCCGCGTAAGAGCTTCAAGACCTGGTCAGAGACAGTGGTCGGAAAATGCCGGGAATGGACAGAGGAAGAGATAGAAACCGCCTCCGTATTATGTCTGGTCTATGGAAAGTTCATCGAGGTCTGGAGGCAGAAAGAGGCAGCTCTGCAGAGTAGTCAGCTGACACGACTGCTGCTTGCCAATTCTGCGCATGAAGTGCGGACACCGCTGAATGCCATTATCAACTATCTCGAGATTGCGTTGGAAGGCTCGTTGGATACAGAAACACGGGAGAATCTTGCAAGATCGCACTCGGCATCCAAGTCGCTGATATATGTGATCAACGACTTGCTTGACCTAACCAAAACGGAGGAAGGAGGTCCGCTGATCAAGGGCGAATCTTTCGATCTTGTCGCAACGGTCGTCGAAGCGACCGACATGTTCCGCAACGACGCGAAGAGGAAAGGCATTGGGTACGAGGTGGTCGAGCATCCAGGCTTGCCAAAGCTGTGTATTGGCGATCAGCGCCGTGTGCGTCAAGCCATTTCGAACATCACTGCCAACGCCATCCAAAACACCACTCAAGGTAGTGTTATAGTCGAGGTATTTGTGGCTGCCAGACCGTCCAATGATCACGTGGAGGTCGAAGTGGCCGTGTCAGATACGGGCGTCGGGATGAACTCAAAGAAGCTGGATCAGTTATTTTATGCCTTGGAACAAGTACAGTCAGAGCCCACAGGACTGCTGGAAGATGCATTAATCCCTGATCCTCAACGTTTGACCGAAAAAGAAGACAATACTGCGCTAGGTCTCGGACTGGCCGTGGTGGCCCGCATCATCAAGAACATGAACGGACAACTTCGGATTCGATCTGAACAGGGCAAAGGTACCCGATTCGTCATACAATTTCCTTTCGACCTTCCAGACTCGGAGAAGGGAAAGAGAGAAGATTCACACGAGTCGCCAGAAGGGAGCATCACGCCACAACCAGAGTCGCTTCATTCTGCGGGTTGCGAACGGACCCTGATTGCCCCATCACTCTCTCGCCATACCTCTGACGAGCAGCAGTCTGGTACCACTGTCACACGTAGATCAAGTGTGGATAGTTTGACCGGCAAGACGAGTCTCCGGAGCTTTAACAGCGTTTCCAGCCAGCGAAGCCAAAGAAGCGATGTTGACAGGCTCATTGAAGCTATTCAAGAGCCACACATGGTTTCGCGACAGTCGACAGGCAACCAAAGTCCTACGTCATCTCGATCGCTTGGGCCAGCCCTCACGAAACGAAATAGTCTTGACCCTAATGGATCTTCCTCTTTGAGATCTAGGAGTCTTGAGCATCTCGAAGGACGACTTAATGTGCCACCACCACATCAGAGAAACTTGGATAGCAGAACTGCTGGGGAGGAGCGCATCGCGTCCTCTGGTCAACCCTTGAAAGCTGTTCGGATGCCTGACGACGGAGGACAATCGCCAATAGCGACAACGCCAAAGAGCGGTTCCATCTTAGGAGAAGTACAGGCTGAGCCAAAGGAGATAGTTCCGGGGCCCGAAAAACTTACTGGCGAGAACATGCGCGTACTGGTCGCAGAAGACGACCCGGTCAACAGTCGCATTGTCAAGAAGCGATTGGAGAGACTGGGACATGATGTGTATCTGACAGTGAATGGCGAAGAATGTGCATCTGCATTCGGTGATAAACCTCGTGACTTCGATGTCGTCCTGATGGACATGCAGGTCAGTAGGCCATGTGACAGAGGGACGCAACAGACACTAACAGCCTGTACAGATGCCAATTGTCGATGGTCTCACTTCAACGAAAATGATTCGATCTTATGAAAAGACACATGCGAACATTTATTCTCCTCGGGCAAAACTTTGCGGACGGATACCCATCATTGCTGTCTCGGCCTCTTTGATCGAGAGAGACAGACAGCAGTACATTGATGCTGGTTTTGACGCGTGGATACTGAAACCCATACCTTTCGATCGTCTGAATAAGCTCATGGGTGCCATCGTCGACTCGCAATCCCGAGAAGAATGCCTTTATGCACCCGGCCGATGGGAGCGTGGTGGCTGGTTCCACAGAGGGCAAAAGAGCTCAGAAGAGGCTGACACGAAGCCTTCGGGCCAGGCGCCAGTATCAAATCCGTCGAAAGAGACTCAAGAAGCTGCGCAGACAGACGACCCAACGACAGGTCGGGATGGCAGTACCGACGCGCGAGATGAAGAGCACCAAAGATTGCTGCAAAATCAGGCAGAGGGCAAGATCGAGCCGCCAATGGGGACGAAGCAGGAAGAAGCTTCGAAGGAGGGAACTCAACAAGAATCCCCCAAGGAAGACGCCACGGAGCAGGTACCCGCCTGAAGCTCACAAGATGATGTCTCATCACGTCTTTATCAATACCCTACTCAAGCATCACACATCTCGTTCACATGATGCACCAGAGGTCGAACACGGCCAGTGGACACATTGTATTTCTCTATTTTCACTTTTCTGCCATGACTCTCATGCCCGAAACCTGTTGAAGACTCATGCATAGCGATCGGGACGAAACCGCGCCTGGCGCAACAGAAGCACACACACACACACATGGGCGCTCTGTTTTTCTCGCGTGGGAACGTTCTTCCCTCGTCGTGCTCGCGGCGGCGTCGGCCCATGGCATATGCCATCTGCATCTGTCACAGGCTGGACGACAGAATCGAGAATGTAGACTGGTCTTGATGGCATCCCCGCTGCGATTGGCAAGTCGCATGAATATGCGAGTCTTGGCTGAATATAGCGTGGAGGGAAACGCAGCCGGCTGGGGGGGGGTCCAAGTAGTCCAAGGATGGCAGATTATACGCTGATTAGGAAGGTCGCTGCTGTGTAGCTGGACAGGTATCAATCGAAACGAAATGAACGAAACGCGATGGAGCTACTTGTGTTGTTGCGTACGTTGACATTGGGGGAGGAAGAAAACTTGGAATTTAATACCGTGTACATGGGTAGATGGGAGCTGGGCAAGGGTTTTGCTGGGGAACGAGGGTATTTTTGTTTGACTAAAGGGTGCGCCGCGGGGCAGGTTAGTGGGGTGGAGCTTGAGAAGGGATGGAGCGATGGGGGTGTATGGAATGATGAGAGAAGCACTAGAGTAGTGTGCTGCTACGTGTTGGCAGTGGGTTAGAAGCTGTCTATTCCGTAGCGACTATGCTGATGGCTTTTGCATGTTGCTAATGAGGCTTGTCAGTCAGGCTGGTGGCCTTGAAAATGAGCTCAGATGTCTCTTGGACTGCATGACAGCCATGATGGGACGGCGTTGTCGCAGGAGTGCTTCGACTTGTCTCTGAAAAGGCCGCAAGAACTGCGTGCATCCGGTGCCCGCAATGTATGACGTCGCTGCATCTCGACGCAGCCAAAAGCGGAAGTGGACCGAGATGAAACATGCACAGTCATCGGAACGCAAAGTGCTTAGGGTGCGCAAAAAGCTGTCCAGACGTGGAAAGACGGCAGATGATCGGCAGCGTAACAGTGGTGATATTTCGTGTGGATCGGCAGTTCCACCACAATGGATAACGGCGCTGTCCGTGTGGTAGCGTGGGTTGCCGCGCCAGAGGAACCGTTGCCGCGCCCGATGGGTGATGCTTGTGAGCAGCATTAGGGCCGCACACTAGCCATGGCAAGGAGATGAGCGGTGCAGAGTCACGCAATGGATCCGTGTCACACACAGGCGCGAGAAGGTGTTGACCATGCGGTGTTTTGCAGATGCAGTCGAGGCGTGGTTGACGTGTCCGACGGCATTGCACATGACCTGCTGTCACTCTTTCTGCGGACCCGGCCGGGGGCACGCATTGGCCGGGAGTGTGGTGCTGCTTTTCCTGCCGTGCCTTGCAGGAGGCTTGCCGTTGGATGTGGTGTTCAAGGCACGTGTCTCGATGGGGTTAGCGCGGCGAGAAGAAGTGGTGAGCCTTGAGGCATGGCAGCAAGTCGACACAGCAAGGACCAAGGTTTGCTTTCTACGGCAGGGCTCTCGGCCATGTCAGATGCGTGCACGGTCGGACGCGGGGTGGGAGGAATGGAGTCCGCTGTGGTGTTGATGAGGCCGATGGCCGATGGGGGCACGGTGGGGTTAGACGAGATGAGATGGTGGGGAAGGCACATTCTGGACGAGCCGGGCGGGCAAAAAGAAGACACACACAAAAAGCAGTCGAGGCGCCGTGATGAGGGCGTGTCGTGAAGCGGTCGCGACGTCGTGGAGAAGGGTTTCGGGTTGCATCCTTTCATCTTGCACCCTGGCCGCGTGGAGATTGCTAGACGCCGACGCGAGGACGAGGCGCAATCAAAGTAGACAGTGGACAGTGGACGCTGGACAGCGACCCATCTTGATTCCCCTGCCTGCTGCCCTGCCTTGCGTTGCCTCGTCCTGCAGCGCCCGCATACACGACCGCCAGCCAGCCTTGAGTCTTTGACGCTGCCATCATGGACTCGCAGCACAAGGGTAGCCGCCGTCTAACCAAACGGCGCGAGCATGCGCCACCACCCGTCGCATATCTGAACGGCAGGGCTGGCAGCGCGCTGAAGAGAAGCCAGTCGGTCGCCACTGCCACTGCCACTGCCGCTGCCGCTGCCTCTCTCCCGCCAGTCCACGAGCAGCACCCCGTTGCCCACCACCCCGTCGCCCACCACCCCGTCGCCCACCACCCCGCTGCCCACCCCGCTGCCCGTCTCCCGCCGTCGGCCGTTGGCGCGCCCTTCACCAGCTGGGCTCTGCACGAGGCCCTGCACGCCTCTGGCACTGGCCCGCCACGTCGACCCTCGCCCCCGCAGCATTCCCACACCTACACCCACGGCCAGCCGTCCTCGCTCAAGCCACCCACCCTCCGCCAGAGCGCCTCCTTCACCGCGCCCGCCCGCACCATGGACACGCCACCCGCGGGCGCCAAGTCCCCGCACACGAACCGCTACAGCGACGAGGGCGACGCCGCCAAGAAGCGCCTGTCGGGCGGCGGCAAGAAAAAAGGCTCCTTCTCGAGCTTCATGAGCAACCTCGTCAGCTCGCCGCGCCGCCCCACCATCTCGACGCCCACCAACCCCATGCACGTCACCCACGTCAGCATCGACAACGAGACGGGCGAGTTTACCGTACGTGGCCCCCGCCGCCCCCAGCTGTGTCCGCGCTAACCGTGTCCAGGGCCTGCCCAAGGAATGGCAGCGCATGCTGACGAGCAATGGCATCACCGAGCAAGAGCAGAAGCAGCACCCCCAGGCCGCCGTCGACGTGGTCAACTTCTACAAGGACAATGCCGAGAACGGCGACCACGACGCCGTGTGGGACAAGATGGGCGCCGCACACCCGCAAGGATACGGATCCCAGCCGAGTCTCGCTCCCACGTACGGATCCGCCCAGCCCCTCAGTCCCCCGCAGAGTCCGCGCTTCCCACGCAACGGCGAAGACAGCTTTGAAAATCCCCGCGCGCCCCCGCCGATTCCCCGGAGTCTGACCTCGCCCGTACCCAACTCCCCGCAGCTCAATGGCTCTCTCGTGCCGGCCCGTCCTGCGCCTCGCCCACCAGGTGCACTGCCAGCTTCGAACAACATGGTCCCGAGCCGACAAGCACCAATCGTGCCGACCCCGGTTGTCACCCAGCAGCCCGGATACCGCCAAGAAAATGAATACCCCCAGGTCGCATACGCACCCCCGACCGCCACAGACAGCCCCGTCGGATCCTTCTCAGCACCACGCAGTCGAGCAAACACCACGGGCGGCACACCGCCCCGCTTCGACTCGCCTGCCAGCGCTTCTGTCATGTCGCCTGCGCAGCAGTACCAGCAACAGCAGCAACAGGCTCTGCATGCCGCCCAGCAAGCAATGTCTGCTAAGCAGCCATCGCCCCAGCAGCAAGCGCCGCTTCACAGGAGTGTAAGCGCCAGAGCCCCTCAGCCAGCAAACCTCTCGCCTCTCGCTCCTGCGCCGTCACAACCAACGCCACAGCAGCAATTCGCACAGCAGTCGGATCCTCAGAACATTCCACTTCCCTCACAGCAAGCGCGCGTGGGACCAGCACCACGACCACGTCAGCGGCCCCGGCAGAGCCAAGGCACCGATATTGTCGCCAAACTCAATGCAATTTGCACCAACGCTGATCCTACTTTGCGATATAGGCAATTCAACAAGATTGGTCAAGGTGCTTCCGGAGGCGTCTTTACAGCCTACGAAGTGGGCAGCAACAAGTGTGTTGCTATTAAGCAGATGAACCTGGAGCAACAGCCCAAGAAGGACCTGATTATCAACGAGATCCTGGTGATGAAAGACAGCAAGCACAAGAATATCGTCAACTTCATGGACAGCTTCCTGGTCAAAGGGGATCTGTGGGTAGTTATGGAGTACATGGAGGGCGGCAGCTTGACCGATGTCGTCACTTTTAACATCATGTCCGAAGGTCAGATAGCCGCTGTCTGCAGAGAAGTGAGTAAAGTCCCCCTCTCTCCGTCGACTTTTACTAATCTCACAGACCCTGCATGGCTTGCAACATCTGCACTCGAAAGGTGTCATTCACAGAGACATCAAGTCGGACAACATTCTTCTCTCTTTGGAAGGCAACATCAAGCTAAGTGAGTATCACGAGCACATGCACAATATCAGCTCTAATGAAGCGAACAGCCGATTTCGGGTTTTGTGCGCAGATCAACGAAAACCACAACAAGCGGACGACTATGGTAGGAACACCTTACTGGATGGCACCCGAGGTTGTTACGAGGAAGGAGTACGGTCGCAAAGTCGATATATGGTCCCTTGGTATCATGGCGATTGAGATGATCGAAGGAGAGCCGCCTTACCTCAACGAAAGTCCTCTCCGTGCACTCTGGCTGATCGCAACCAATGGAACGCCAGCGATCAAGGAGGAGCATACTTTGTCTCCCATGTTCCGCGACTTCCTGGGCTTTTCCCTCAAGGTGGACCCAGACAAGCGGGCTAGTGCCCATGATCTTCTGGTGGTAAGCACAGTAGCCCCTGATAATCCAAGCAGCAACTGACAAGCACAGCACCCTTTCATCAGCACCGCCGAGCCACTCAACACCCTGGCTCCGCTCGTCTTGTCAGCTCGGAAGGCAAGAGCAGAAGAGCGTCGTAAGAAGGGTGGTGTGTGATTCTTCTGCTGTTCTGTTTCTGTGATGTCTCTCATCGTGGAAATGTAGGACTGAACAAAGGGCAAGCCGACGGCGTCGTCTCGAAGAGCCCCACGACAGCGTCGTTTGCCGATTGGTACGGGAAGACACAAGAACTTTAAAAGTCCCATTACTCGCAGCCCAGTCTTTTGACACCCCTCGCTACTGGATGAGGTTCTTTTCTACGCCCCCGACACTTGAAGCTACAGCTCACCGTGTGAAGCGGTGGTACTGGGGATTTTTTACCCGGGCAGCGGAGCTGGTCGTAAGAACAGGGTGGGCAGGGTGGCAATCGTGAAGGATCTCATTGCCTCACACAACCTCAAGGCTCTTCCCAGAAAGCTTTGTGCACTACTTGTGCGCACGTCAAACGAGTTTTTATACCACTTGGGGGCGTTGGGCCAAGCATGACGAATTCACCGTGTCTTACGAGTACATTGAGCGGCAACTTGGATTTCTGGCTCACCATCAGCGGATCTCTAGCAACCATGTGTAGACACATTTATGCCCTTTTTTCATTGCTCTCGACTCCATATATATATCATTGGGTAGCGTGTCACGGAAGGGCAAAGCGGCATACCGAAAAGTAGAAACGGAATGTACACCTGTCTGAACCAAGGTACTGCACGACCTTGAATATCAGGTGGCGAGATTATGCAGTCGTCAAGTGATCCAAGGCATACTCCAGTGATCTGTTACGTCTGATGAGGCGCAGTTCTACGTTGGCCCTAGCGCAATGTGAGCCTAATGATTAATCGCCGCCACAGCCTCGTCATACCCTAAGCTGTTCATGTCGGTTAAAGCCAACGGGCAGGAGCTCCCAAGCCCGGTGTATACGACGAGTTGCCGCAGCTTCTCTTCCTACGCTCACCTACAACACCTCCCAGCCTGCTGCTATACCCGCACAGCCCACCGTCCATCTTCCCGAGCAGCTACCACATCGAATCTGAGAAGCACTGAAGCAGGCAGACGCCATGTTTCGCGCGCAGTCAAACATGTTTGACGACGTCGTGGTGAAGGCAACAGACGAGAACCTTACGAGCGAGAACTGGGAGTACATACTTGTACGACTCCCCACACAGCCCAGGCGCGTGGCAATGTGGAAGTTGCCCCTCGGTCGATTCTTGCTAATATGAATAATACAGGATGTATGCGACAAGGTTGGCTCCTCCGACACGGGTGCGAAAGATGCAGTCGCAGCCATGATCAAGCGCCTAGCACACCGCAATGCGAACGTGCAGCTCTACACCCTCGAGCTCGCAAACGCCCTGAGTCAGAACTGCGACATGCAAATGCACAAGGAGCTTGCATCGCGAAGCTTTACAGACGCCATGTTACGCCTCGCGAATGACCGGAACACACATCAAGCTGTCAAGGCCAAGATACTGGAGCGCATGGCAGAGTGGACGGACATGTTCTCTCGTGACCCAGATCTTGGCATCATGGAGGGCGCATACATGAAGCTGAGGTCACAGAGCAAGTGGTTTGACCACCTCGTGTCGAATCAGGCTAACACCAGACAGACCCCAACCTCCGAGCACCTTCGAAACCGCAGAAGACGCAGATCTCAGATTCCGATCGCCAAAAGGAGGAGCAAGAACTACAAATGGCGCTCGCCATGTCTATCAAGGAATCCAAGGGCGCGACTCCATCAACTGCGAAAGCCAATGCGCCCCAGGACAGTAGTGCGGGCGCAAGTCCTCAACCCGCGCAACCCGCTCCAGTGCAATCAGGCACGACCGCAGCAACCGTTTCGCGTGTGAGGGCACTATTTGACTTCCAGCCTTCTGAGCCTGGCGAGCTACAGTTCAAAAAGGGCGACATAATCGCCGTATTGGAATCAGTATACAAAGACTGGTGGAAAGGCTCGCTCCGAGGTCAGACGGGCATCTTTCCTCTCAACTACGTGGAGAAGCTGCAAGATCCGACGCGCGAAGAGCTTGAGAAAGAGGCGCAAACTGAGGCAGAAGTATTTGCCCAAATACGGAACGTAGAGAAGCTGCTTGCGCTATTGAGCACAAATACACAGACCGGTGGAGGCAACGATCGCGACAATGAGGAGATCACCGAACTATATCATTCGACTCTGGCAATTCGTCCGAAATTGATCGAGCTCATTGGAAAGTATTCGCAGAAGAAGGGTAAGCGACGCATGTGCTGTGACATGTAGAGAACACCACTAATACCGCCTAGATGACTTCACTCAACTTAACGAGAAATTTATCAAGGCTCGTCGCGACTACGAGTCGTTGCTTGAGGCGTCCATGTCGCAACCACCTCAACCTACTTACGGTGGCCGACCAGCTCATGGTGGATACAATGCGCCCCCTCCATCGAACTATACCGGCTATCCTACTTCGTCTCCTGCCCCACAGCAAGATCCTCGCTACGGGTACGGCGGTGGCGCTTCCCAGGGAGGTGCACCCCAGTACTCTCCCGCCGGATCCAACCCTGCATTCTTCATGGTACCACCGGCTAGCGAACAGCGACCCCAGCAACAAACGCCTCAACCACAGTCTGCACCAGTATCAGATCCTTACTCGGCACAGGGTAGAGTGCCTGTAGGCGGCCGGCCGCAGAGTTATGCACCCCAGGAACTAGCTACCGGACATTATGATTCACCAGTAGACAACAGACAGTCTTTTGTCGGCTCCAGCCAACCTCAAGGTGCCCCTCCAGCGCCACAAGGTCTCGAATACCAGCAGCTCCCAGGTTATCCTCCACAGCAAGGTGCAGCTCCTTTACAAGGTCCGCCACAAGGGCAGCAGAACCCTTACAACCAGATTTCATCTCTTCCCCCACAACAACAACAACAACCCCCTTCGGACCTTTACTCGCAGCCACCACCGCAGGCAGGGTATGGTTACCCACCACAGCAACCCGGACATGCACCTCCTGCGCCGCCTGACACATCGTCAAGCCCGCAGCCTCCACAAAGCTATCTTCCATATCGTCCTGCAGGGCAAGCACCAAGCGCGCCTCCCGTTGGAGGAGATGAAGGCTTTTACCGGTAGAATCGGCCTTGGTTGAGGTTAGTTTGAAGTCGCCGAAGGCTTATATGTACATAATTGGCAGAAGAGATTTTGGTTGAAACTTGTCTCTACAATTCGTGATGTGTTCTTGTTCGATGGGCGTTAGTGGACAGGACTGTCCGAATACGGATCCATCAAGCACTTTTGTTGTTTCCCACGATCTCATATCAATATATATCTAAATCCTCGAACCAACTACACATCCATTCGTGAATCGATATACCTTAAAGTTCTTTTACTAAGCTCAATTTCGATGCACAGTCCTCGGCTAGTGGACGATGCCTTGTTCCAGCTCAAGCTTAGCCCGTGGCACATGACAAAGGATGCAGCTCTGATAGTAGGCAGTTCAAGCGTGCTTTGTCCATATGTTTCTTAAACAACAGAATCGAATCGAAGAATGAATAAATGTGTGGCGCTTTGTTGCTACGACAACTCTGCCTTTGTATCGGGCTCCACATATTCCAACACAAAAATAGCACTCTTTGTGACTGAAGTCCAAACACGAAGGACATGATATATCTTTCCATTTCCTCTACACAAGTCCCACACACGCGATACATGATACTTGACTTGACGCCTCACCCCACCACACCACATCATCAAGAAGAATAAAAAACAATGCTCTTCACCCCATCAACCCTCCTCACTCTCCTCCCCGCCCTCGCCCTCTCCGCCCCCCACTCCCCCCGCTCCCCCCTCCTCCCCTCCTCCTGCCCCGGCACAAACTACCCCCTCGAATCAGAATTCCTCACCGCATACCAAGACTTTTGCACCCGCTACATCCCCCGCCCCACCCTCCTCGACCCTTCCTCCCCGCTCACAGCTACCTACCACCTCCGCAACGCCGACACATCCACCTCGCAATGGGTTTTCAAAGTCGGTGCGAGCGGCACATCGCCTGTGATTGAGAGCCTTGAGGTCTCGGCGGAGCTGTGCCGGGAGCAGTTTGGTAGGTTTCTGGATACGGATGGGGCGGGGGGGTTGGGGGGCGCGTATTGTGTTGTGGATGGGACGGGGGGGGATAAGGTTGGGAGGGAGGGGATGAGTGGGGAGGGCTTGGTGTGTATGTTGGATGCGAGGGTTGAGGTCGGCGGGTTGGGGGCGAGTAGGTATGGTGTGTTGGGGTTTATGGGGTATAGGAGGGGGGGGACGTAGGGGGGTTTAACTCGGTACACGACCGCCTGGCCAGGATTTTTCCTATCGACAAGGCGGCTTTGTTTTTGGTTTTTTGGGGGAGGGGGATTCGCTGTTAGAGGATGGGAATAGGTTTGGGGGTTGATTCTTATTCTTGTTGATGTTGTTGTGGGTTTGTTGGATCGAGTTTTGGAACAAGTAGTTGTTGGATTGATATGTATAGAATTGTTCCGGAGTATGGGCTCTTGGGATTACATGACACAGCTTCTTGTTCTTTCAACATGTAGCGAACACGGGACTTGCTCTGCCGTTATGGTGAAGATCTTGGACGGGTGGCCGGGTGGCCGGGTACTCGGGGTGTCGGGCTAGCTCAACCACCGGCTCGGGCGCTAACCCTCATTCACTAGCGGCCCCACTCGAAGCACGGGTAACTTCGAGGACATTCTGGACGGCTGGCGTCTCGAGGAGACCGAGCAGCTCTCACCTCCGACCCCCGTGCAAGCTTCTGACCAGTTCGCAGTTCTTCCAACAAGCAATTGCTCCTTATCCTTCACCTCCGCCCCGGACAAGCTGCTGCTAGTTCTTCTCCTGCCGGACGTCAAAGTGGCTTCGCAACGTTGACTCGCTCCTCCCACCGTCTACGCAACACCCTTTGGTCAACTCGAAACGGTCTACACTGAAAATGGCATCCGAAGCAGCTGCCAGCTCTGGTGCCGAGGGTCTCACCCCTGCCCAGAAGCTGATGCAGGATCACGACCTCAACGTCACTGTCGAAGACGTCCCTGACGAGGAGGACCTTGCCCACCCGCCGCCGGCGGCCAAGTCTGCTGCCGATGCGCCCTTGAGCGAAAAGGCCGCCGGCAAGCTGAAGGCTGCCGATGCACCTGCTCCCACCAAGCCGGCCCTGAACACGTCGTCCGAGGAAGCCTTCCCAGCTCTCGGCCCCGTCAAGCCCCGTGCGCAGGCTCCCGTCGCGCCGACTTGGGGCAAGAAGCCTGCTGCCGTCAGCGCCAACGGCGTCAACGGCGAGGCCGCCAGCAATGGCACGTCTCGCGCTTCCACCCCAGCGTCCATGCCCGTCGGCCGCGGCCCAGCCCTCCCCTCGATGAACATCCCTGGCAAGCACACGGAGCGCATCTCCTTCTCGCCCAACCAGCTCACTCCCCGCCAGCAGCTCAAGAAGCCCGTCAACGACATCATCCGCGACATCAACAGGCGCTCCAAGGCCAAGCTCGAGTTCAAGTCGGGCCCCGGCGGAACCGTCATCTTCGAGTCCACCGGCCCCGTCGACGCTGTGAGGCAGACCCTCAAGGAAATTGCCAACGAGGTTGGCTCAAAGGTTGGTAAATCACCTATGCTGTGCCATCGCACGCTGACCACAACAGCAATCTGTCGACGTCCCCATCCCAGCCTCCGTCCGCGCGCACATCATCGGCCGTCAAGGATCCAAGATTCAGGACATCAGCAAGCGCACCGGCGCCCGCATCCAAGTTCCCAAGGCCGAGGCTGGCGAGGACGACGATACCGTTGTCAATGTTCACATCGAGGGCAATGCGCTGACTGCTGAGATGGCCCGTCGCGAAATCGACGCCATTGTCAATGAGCGTACCTCGACCGTCAACCTGCGCCTCAAGGACATCCCCGCCGAATTCTACCCCTTTTTGGCCGGTCCGAACAACGTGCACATTGACAAGCTCGCTCAAGGCCGCGATGTCAACGTGCAGATTCCTCACTACCACACATGGCGCTCCCAGGCACCGCCCCAGGTCACACGCGGCCAGCCGATTGCTTTCGCGCCACAGACAAACTTCCCCATCCAGATTTCTGGTGACCGAGTCCAAGCTCAGCAGCTCCAGGCGGAGCTCGAGCGCCGCGCGCAAACCCTGAGACAACAGCTTGCTCTGGAGCAGAGGTCCATCGAACGTGGCCGACATCAGTTCATCGTTGGCGACCGTGGAGGTTCGCTGCACGACTTCTTGGAGGAGACGGGCTGCAGCATTGTCCTTCCGCCCAGCTCCGATGACAGCGAGACTGTCTACATCGTCGGTCCTCCTAACAAGATCGAGCAGGGTATCAACAAGCTTGAAGACCTTGCTGCCAGCATGACTATGGCTACTGCTGATGCCGCTCGCGAGCACAAGGGAGCAAACGCCCAAGCACACGCACACAACCTGACCCAATACCTGCGTCAGCGCCAGGCGTTGGCCGAGCTTGAACGCTTGCACGAAGCCAGCATCGTTGCTCCTACCGATCGTGATGGCCCGACTGGTTGGGAAATTTACGCTCGCAACGGCAAGAACAGCATGAAGGCTCGTGGTGATATTATGGGTGTCTTTGCCAGTCACCCTCCTAGCAGGTTTGCGACGGTCGACGTCGACCCGTTCTACCACCAATTTCTGCAACAGCGCAACGCATCGAAGCTCCGACAGGACACTGGCGTTCACATCGTCTTCCCCAACGAGATTGACAACTCGCCTCGGCTGATCCTTGTCTACGAGGGTGATGCTTCGTACGACGACTACGCCATTCCCCGCGGCGCACCTACGTCAGCTGATGTGAAGGCCTACCAACAGGCCCTGCAGAAGGCACAGCAGTCCATCTATGGTCTAACCAGCAACCAGCCTAAGATCGAGTCTCGAGGTCTTGAGTCCAACCCCAAGTTCCACCGCAAGATTGAGCAATACATCAACGATGAGCAGGCTAGTCTTGCGACCCATGAGGTCCCAGTACAAGCGCTGTTTGGTCAGCGCCGCCCTGAGGCTCACAGCCGCTCGAACAACAGCTTTGCTATTCGCGGACCTGCCAATTCTGTCGACGAGCTCAACGCCAAGATCCTCGCGTTCATCGAGCAGGCTGAGAAGGACGAGCTTGAGCGCAATCACGTTACCACTTTCGACTACCCGCAAAAGTATGCTAGCCACTTGGTTGGCAAGGGTGGCGAGAACATCCAGCGCTTGCGCCAGAAGTACGATGTCGACGTTCAGATCAACGATGGCAAAGTCGAGCTGAAGGGTCCTTCAGCAAAGGCCCAGCAATGCAAGAAGGATATTCTTGACATGGCGAAGAAGCTCGAAGATGAGGCTACCCACACACTCAAGGTCAAGCCACAGTACCATCGAGACTTGATTGGTGCTGGAGGCAAGCAAGTCGAGCGCCTCCAGACCCGCTACGGTGTGCGCATCAATTTCCCCCGCCGTGCAAACAACGATGAGGATGCCGACGCAACCTCGCAGCGCAATGCACGCGGCCAAAACCAAGACGAGGTTGTAATCCGCGGTCCCAGGAAGGGCGCCGACGAGGCCCGCGATGAGGTTCTCAACCTTCTCCAATATATAACGGATAATTCGAACAGCGACACCGTCTCTGTCGCACAGAGCCAGATCCCTCAGCTCATCGGCTCTGGTGGTCGTGAGATGGAACAGCTCCGTCTCGAGACTGGTTGCCAAATCGATGTTCCCGGTGCTCGCGAAGGCTCTGATCCCTCCGGCCGCGCTGAGATCAGACTAAAGGGTACCAAGAAGCAGGTCGAGGAGGCTAGGAAGATTCTGCAACAACGCGCCAAGGTCTTCGATGACACCTGTGTCGAGACCCTTGAGGTCGATAGGAAGCACCATAGGAACCTGATTGGCGGCAGTGGATCAAACATCCGCTCCATTGTCACCGCAGCTGGCGGCCCTGACAATGCCCGTGACCTGGCACGCATGGTTCGCTTCCCGCGTCCAGAGTCTGACGAGTCGGCTATTCGCGTCGAAGGCCCTAAGAGTATTGTTGATAAGATCATCGCTTCTCTCAAGGCCCAAGTGTCATCGCTTGAGAACCAGACGACCGAGATCATCGAGGTGTCACCCGACAAGCACCGCCTTCTCATTGGCCGTGGTGGCGAGACTCGTCGTTCGCTCGAAGCGCAGCTCAACATCCAGCTTGACATCCCCAAGCAGACCGCTACTGGCGCTGCCCGCAGCCAGGTCAAGATTACTGGTGAGCCTGAGCAGGTCGTCAAGGCCAAGGAGCACATTCTTGAGCTTGTAAAGGGTCAGGAGGGTGAGACGATCCAGGTTCCTCGTCATCTCCACCACGTCGTCTCCGACAATGGTCAGTTCTTCCGCCAACTCCGCAACCAGCATAAGATCACCGTCGATCACGCTGGCGAGCAGCCTCCTCCTAGGCCCGCTGCCGCTGAAGCTGGGAGGTCACGCAAGGGCGCTAACGGTGCTCTGCCCCTGATCACCGATGATGCCACTGGTGGAGCTGACGAGCACTCTTGGGAGATTGTTGACCACAACGCCCCAGAGGACGGTGCTGATACCTCTGCTACCATTCCATGGGTCATCCGTGGTCCTGTTGAAAACCTTCCCCAAGCACGCAAGAAGCTTGAGGCCGCCATCGAAGCCGCTTCTAAGCCTTCGTCTACCGGCTACCTCATCCTGCCGGATCCACGAAGCTACAGGTAAGACCCAAATCATGTTCTGACCCATGTCCATTGCTAACATTTTATAGGCTTGTCGTCGGCTCCGGTGGTAGCACGATCAACGATCTTCGCAAGAAAACCGGCACCAAGATCCAAGTTCCTCGCGACCAGGCCAAGGACGAGGCCATCGAGATTGTTGGCAGCAAGGAAGGCTGCGAGCAGGCACGCCAGTTGATCCTCGACATTGTTTCGAAGGGCGGTAACGGTGGTCGCAAGTAGATTATGCCGCGACTGGACGCACAATCGTGATGATTTAGCGAGGAGTTTCTGTACTTTGGGCTTCTTTGTACACGAATATGTGGGTGAGGGAGAATGTTCTCAAGAGCATTTTGGAACATTCATTAAATTCTTGCCGACGTCACAAAAAGTTAGATGTCATGAATGAAAAGTTATGCTTCAGCCCCAGAACGTACCAAATATCACAATGCTATTTATACACAACCATGAGGTAGTCTGTAGTTTCCACACCTTGCAAATCAAAACAAACCACAATCTAAAATATACATCAGGAGCGTTGAAACCTCCACACCAAGTACAAACGCCAACGACATGTACACGCCAGAAGTGTCCAATCCTCCATCCAATCCCACAACCTTCACATCCAGCACTTATAGCACTCGTCTGGATCCGCACACGCATCCATCCAATCACACACCAACTCATCACTAGCCGCCACATCAATGAGCTCGTCAACATCTTCGTCGTCTTCGTCGTCGTCGTCGTCTCCAGCCTCACTGTCCAGCCCATCCACAGCCCAAATCAACGCCCGCACCCAACAGCACCCGCGCCTGTTTCGAGATTATATCCCAGCGCACGCAGCACACCAGCATGAAGCGCTGCGCCGCGACCAAGCGCAAGGATAACCCTTGTCCAACGCCGCCATGTCTTCGTCTAGCTTGGTCGGGGTCGCGAGCCTCGTTACGGCGTTGTTGGTCGAGCGAGAGCGCGGCCAGCGTGTGTTGCGGGATCGCGATGACGCGGCGAGAGTGTTGGGAGAGGTGCTGGGCCGGGGAGGACGAGAGCTAGAGACGGGTCATCATGTGGTGGTGGAGATGGTAGGTTGTGCTGGGGAGTGTGAGGAGGAGGGCCCGGAGGAGTGGTGTGAGGACGGCGAGGTTGCGGGCGATGCGTGGCGAGAAGGTATATGCTAGCCCGGCTGGCGTGTATGTGATGGTGAGGAAGGGCGGGGAGAAGGGTGCTGAGGGGGCGTGGAGGGTTTCAAAGGTCGACATGGTGGCCAAGGAGGTGTGGTGTGGTGTGTTGTGCGAGATGGTTTGTGTGAAGATGGCGAGGCAAGTATCCGATACAACAAGAAATGGTATATTGCAGCTGGAGGAATAGAAGACTGAGGGGTGATGAGGTGGTTTATACGCTCGGCGATATGATGGGATGCTATTATTCTATTGAGCCCAATTGGAAGAACTGCTTAGGACTGAAAAGAAGTCAAAAGACAATACCAACTCCTCTTCACTTCCTTCTTACAATACCTATTCTACACATTATGATTGCCCGCCATTCATCTTCGTCTTGCCATATGCTCCGCCCGCTAACTTGCGCATTTCCAGTGCGCGCCGATACGGTGGCGCGGTAGGGGGTTGCACGGGATCGAGACTGACGCGGTCTCTGGGAAGATGGTAAGTCGCATCGGAATCATATGCAGATAGATCCCCGCACGCGAGGAACGGAGCGATCCAGCGATTTCTGCTCTCTCCGGATTCGGAGGTGTCGCTTTCACTGGAGGAGCCGAGGTCGAGCTCGATGCAGCCGTCGGCGCGGATTGTGCGGGTGACTTTGGATTTCGACGGGGTTTGGATCGAGGGAGGTGAAGGTGTTGGAATCTGTGTACCTGGGCCTAGAGGTTGATCGAGACTTGCAGTGAATCCGGGAGGTGGACTAAATCCTTCGCATACGACGAATGCTTCAATACTACTTGCTCGACTGCTTCGTGGTTTGGCGACACGCACGCGTTCGAACACAATTTTCAGCTGTGCGAAGAGCAGATCAACATCTTTGCCTCGGAAGATCTTGGCGACGAATTTTCCGCCGGGTTTGAGCACACAGAGGGCCAGGTTGAGTGCGGCCCAGAGGAGTTGACTTTGCACGTAGATGTCTAGGTCGTGAAGGCCAGTGACGTCGGGTGCGCCATCGGAGATAACGAGGTCGACAGGAGACGTGGCAGAGGATTCTTTCTGGTCGTATGTATCTGGATCGAGGGCTTTGAGCATGAGCGGTATGGTTGATGGATGTGTAATGTCTGCGCGAAGTGTAGTGACGCCCTCGAGAGGACTCATGGGCTGGAGATCGATGGCCACGATCCTGACGCCTTCCCGGGGTTTTCTTCGCTCTTCTTTGACGCTCAAATCTGCCAGTGCTTCTTCGACAGGCTTCTGGCTCCTTAGACCGAGCACGTAGTCGCGTGTAGCTGCCTGCTTTTCTTGCCATCCTGCTCTTCCGAACTTTTCGCCCTTGATGAGGACTCGAGACAGTACTTGGCTCCAGCTCCCAGGCGCGGCGCAGAGATCCACGACTCGAGTGACACCGTCAAATAGATTGAACTCCTCGTCCAATTGCAGGAGCTTGTAGGCGGATCTTGCACGCCATCCTTCCTCTTTGGCGAGGCGGTAGTACGCATCACGCTTATCTTTGGAGGACTTGCCCATAATGACAGCCCTCGACGCGATTCAGAGGGTTCTTGCTCTCACGCTTTTCTCGTGGTCGTCTCCGTCCGCATCGGTATCGCCTCCGAGCCGGTGGGCCAAAGCCTTGGTCTTCAGATGGGGTATCGCGAAAGAGAACGGCTGCAACAAGGCAACCAAGTCAATTTGATCAACGTGACACCAAATTCCAATTCGTTCTTGGCCTAACCTGTGTACTCGCCCCGCAGATGTGAATGTATTTCACGTGGTTTGTGTGAAGGTTCGATCGAGGCAAGTATAGCCGAGCGGAGAAGAAGTGGACCCCCGCAAACGCCGACATGCCGACCAAAAGTCTCAGATGGCAGAAAATTGTACCCCCACGATACGACGCCCTTCACTCGGCGCAAACACAGGCGCGATGGCTATCAAGACCGGCATGAAGCGCCCACACAACACCCCGAATGCGGCGCACAAGGCCCACAAGCGGCAGAAAGTGGAGAAGAAAGCACGCGTCGAAGTGCCGCTTCCCAAGCGAAAGATCCGACTCGACGACCTAGGATGGAACCAAGTCTCGATGCCAGACCGTCTGGAAGACTTTGAGGGCTTCTATGGGCTGGAAGAGATTGAAGACGTGTCGGTGGTGAAGGACCCGGTCACGGGAAATCTTTCATTCGAGACTACCAAGACGGATGAGCAGATTGAGCAGGACGTTGAGAGGGCATGGCAGCGCGAGGAGGCAGAGGCAGCACGTCTGGAGCAGCTCGCATTCGGTGGTGATGGCGCAACAGAGGAGGCTGAAAAAGAAGAAGAAGATGATGATGATGACGCCGACGCCGACTCGTGGAAAGGATTCAGCGACGACGAAACTGCGCCAGACGGCGAACACGCTGTTGACACGACCCCGTCGACCAATGCGACTTCGGATGGGGGCGTGGAAGATAAGAGCAGCAAGAAGAAGTCAAAGAAAGAAAAGGCAGCAGAGAAGGCGAAGCAGGCCGCTCTCAAAACGAACGGAAATCAGCACGACGAGGAGGCCGGAGGCGAGGGAGTGAGCGACGGAGAGACGTTTGGGCCAGGCGCTTTCGACATCCTTGCAAACCGCGCCGACGACGAGGATGACGAGGTGGATGTCTCCGCCTGGGAAGAGCTCGAGCTGTCCACCAACATCTTAGACTCGCTAGCCAAGTTGAAGTTCTCCAGACCGACCACGATCCAAGCTCTGACTATACCTGAGATCACGGCTGGTCGAGATGTCATTGGCAAAGCATCGACTGGTTCGGGTAAAACACTCGCATTTGGAATCCCAATTGTCGAGTCCTTCATCGCCTCTCTGAAGACCTCGAAGGATGCCAAGGACAAGGTACCCCTGGCTTTGATCATAGCTCCTACGCGCGAATTGGCGCATCAGATCACGGCTCATTTGGTTGGACTGTGCGCCAAGGGGGACTTTGTAGCCCCCAGCATCGCATCCGTTACAGGTGGTCTTGCCGTACAGAAGCAGCGGCGTCAGCTGGAGAAGGCAGACATCGTTGTGGGTACGCCAGGGCGCCTGTGGGAGGTCATCAGTAGTGGCCAAGGTCTGCTACACAAGCTCAAGCAGATCAAATACCTCGTCGTCGATGAGGCCGATCGCTTGCTGAGTCAGGGAAACTATAGAGAGCTCGGAGAAATTCTCAAGATCCTTGATAAGGATGATCCAGCCGCAGAAGAGGGCACAGAAATAGACGCTGCTCCGGTGGTCGAACGACAGACATTGGTATTCTCAGCCACTTTCCAAAAAGGTCTCCAGCAGAAACTCGCAGGCAAGGCCAAGGCAGGCAGTGGCGATCTCATGAACAATCAACAATCCATGGAGTATCTGCTCAAAAAGCTCAAGTTCCGAGAGGAGAAGCCCAAGTTTATTGATGCCAACCCCTCGTCGCAGATGGCGAGCAAGCTCAAGGAGGGTTTGATTGAGTGCGCAGGCACAGAAAAGGATCTGTACCTTTACTCGCTTTTGATGTTTCACCCCAAGAAGCGTGCGCTCATCTTCACGAACTCCATCTCCGCCGTACGACGACTCACACCGTTTTTGCAAAATCTTCAACTCCCAGCTGTGCCACTGCATTCCAGCATGGTGCAGAAAGCACGACTACGGTCGATTGAGCGATTCAAGGAGCGCCCAGGCTCCATCCTTGTCGCCACAGATGTTGCAGCTCGTGGACTGGACATTCCGCAGGTAGAGCTAGTCATCCACTACCACTTGCCTCGCGCAGCAGACACCTACGTCCATCGTTCTGGACGTACTGCACGTGCGGAGGCCTCTGGCGCGAGTATCTTGATTTGCGCACCAGAAGAAGTTGCGGGCGTTCGAAGACTTATCGCGAAGGTCCACTCTCGCGCCGATGAAGCGCCAAAGTCGAAGAAGACGGCCTACTTCATTCGCACCCTCGATATCGATCGTCGCATCGTAGCCCGTCTCAAGCCTCGCGCCACCATCTCCAAGAAGCTAGCTGACACAGTCATCGCAAAAGAGAAGAAGCACAGCAATAACGACGTCATGCGTCAAGCAGCTGAAGACTTGGGCGTCGACTATGACAGCGAGGAATTCGAGAAGGAGGCTAAAGGAAAGAAAGGTCGAGGAACAGGCAGGAAAAAGAAGGAAAAAGAGGCCAGCGAGATGACCAAAGGCGAGCAACAAGCTTTAAGGCATGAGCTTAGGGGTCTACTGAGTCAAAGGATTAATACTGGTGTCAGCGCGCGATACCTGACAAGTGGCGGCATTGATGTCGAGGCTCTTATGGCTGGAGACGGAAACATGGAATTCCTTGGCAACGTTGACGGACTGGGCTTCGACGATGATTAGCTTGCCATTTAATTCACCTGCTTCTCCCGTCTCCAATCGTTTCCCTCGTAAGCTGCGCCTCGACACCTGGATCTGTAAACACATTCGCCGTCGTTCCTAATGTAGCTTACCGGTCGAGCTTGCGTAGTTGCCATTTTGCCGCCATCACCGCCTTTTAAATTAATCACATAAAATCTCTTTCGTGTACTTGACAACAGGACAAATGATTTGTTGACCGATTACAGCACGTCATACATGACGATTGGGAGCATGGGTGGGTTGAGCGGGTGAGGTGGTGGATGGATGGGCGGGTGCCGAGTCTGGAAGAGGAGGCTTGTTTTGGGTCAAGGCTAGGGCAGAGCAAGTGTGAACAAACATCCGAATATACCAGTATCGGGCATGAATTCATCCCTTTCAGCTACTCCAACCCCCACAATTGCAATCCTATGGATCAACTTATTTGTGGGCAAGATGGGGTTTTTCCTGGGTTGATTTTGCCCACGGGGTTTTCGAGCTAGATTTCAGGACTGTTGGAAGTCCAAAAGTGAGTTACAATCCAACTCCTCTTTCGGTCGTTGCTTGCACGTTTTGGGCCTGTACTTGGTGCTGCCTCTTGCTTACTTACACCGCCTGACACACCAAACTACATCTCACATGTACCTAGCAAAGTTGATACTGAATCTTCAAATCTACAATTACACACTAAATTACTCTAGCAAGTAAGTGCACGCCATAGCATGACACATCAATCACGGTCCCTACAAGACCATGGCAGCAACGACACCAACTATCGCGACGAATCCACTAGCCTGAAGGCCGGCCGCCGCACCTGTGAACACGGGTGGCGCGTAGCCAGTCTTGCTCGGCGTAGGCTTGACGCCTGTTCCAACGCTGATGCCAATCGTGCCGTTGGTGCTGGGCTTACCCGGCGTCCCAGTTGGGACAAGGGGCTTGCTGATCACCGGCGACGATGCAGGGACAACAGGCTTGCTGACGACTGGTGGCGAGACTGGCTTAGCGGGAGTGGACTTGGGTGCCTCATAAGGCGTGGAGGAAGGCTTGTCACTGCCGTACACTGGGGGAGAAGACCTGGGTGCCTCGGGAACGGGGACCTTGATCATGGTGATCATCTTGGTCGTGGTTGTGCTGGCGGTGCCCTTGCAGTTGTATCCATTGCAGTCGGGCTTGTTGGGTACGGCTGGAGTAGGAGTGGACTTGACGTAGTCGCACTTTGTGCACGGGACGGTGACAGTCACGGTCTTGGGTCCCTCGCCGCAGCCTTTGTTGCAGACGGTCGTCTTGGTGTCCCAGCCGTAGGTAGGCGGGTTGCTGGGTTCGCCTGGGGTGGGTGTGGCCGTTGGGCAGTAGGTCACGGCGAAAGTGGTGCTCTTCGTGATGTAGCCGGTCTCACAGACATCAACGTAAGTGGTAGTGTACGTGGTGGTGATGGTAGTCTTGGAGACAGGAGGCTGGTAGTATTCATTGTAGGTGGCCTTGGAGATCGTGGGTGGGTACACTGGTGAGACTGGAGTGAAGCTTGGAAGGTAAGGGTAGTCGTTCTTCACTGGCGAGCTGATAGGGTAAGATGGGTGGTCATCGTAGTTGGGAGCCGAACTAGGGTAGACCGGATAAGCCGGAGGCGTGGAAAAGGCACCATTGGCGCTTGATGTAGTGCAAGGAGTGCTCTTCGCGTTATCACCATAGACTGGGAGGGATGCCGAGCTCTTGTATCCTGGGACTGAGTATGAAACTGGCGCGCTGAAGTTGCCATAGTAGTAGTGTACCGGCGTGCTGGAGCTGGATGATGAGACGTGGGAGCTGGAGCTAGCGCTGCTGACAATGGGGGATGAAGCGCTGCCGACGATGGGGAATGAAGCGCTGCTGACAATAGGGGATGAAGCGCTGCTGACGATAGGGGATGAAGCGCTGCTGACGATAAGGGAAGAGGCACTGCTGACGATAGGGGAAGAGGCACTGCTGACAGCATGGGAAGAGGCACTGCTAACGATATGGGAAGAGGCGCTGCTGACAACGTGCGAAGACGAAGAACTAACAGGAGTGCTGGAGTGGATGGAAGACGAGCTAGCCGGGGTGCTGGACGGGTGGACCGAGGAAGAGCTGGAGACAGACCTCTTGTTGAAGGTCTTGAATGATCCAATTTGCCAGTACTGGCCCTCGAACGCCTTGGGATTCTTCGCGACGTACTTCTTGCACGACTCCATCGGGCTGAGAGTAGCGCCAGTGACATCATCCTGTTGCATAGGGCAACCAGAATTCGCGTATGCATTGCCGGCCCAGTCACCACAGAAGTTGTTCGTGACTAACTTTCATGAGTGATTGTATGTTAGGTGAGTAATCAGCAGACGTACAGATGAAGCGCTGGTCCTTGAAACGCTGATCGATGTTGCAGTCACCCTTGAAGTTGGCAGCTGGGGTACCGAACTCGCTGGTATCAGGGTTCTGGCTGGTAAGGCTGCTGGGAAGGCTAGAGCCGCGAGGGAAGAACCAAGTCTTGATAGCATCGCTGTCCCACTCCATGACATAGTGTCCTCCATTATTTGCGTTGAAACCCGGACCGAACGAGTTGCTTCTCACTTCGTTGACGTCGCAGCCAGCGGACCCGGCAGTATTGAGAGCGCAGTCGCGACCGGCCTGAGGGTTGCTCTGACCGAGGCCATCGACCTTGCAGCTGGTGTCGGTGTGCAAGACGTACTTGTTAACTCTGTTGTCATTAACACCCTCGATAATGTCGATCTGAATGGTTGTCAGCTCACTGTCACAGCATGACAAACATGACTATAATACCTCGCCCTTGACAGGCCATGGCTCCTGTCCAAGGGACCAGAAAGCAGGCCACATTCCGCAGACGCCGGGCATGCGCTTGACATCGAGGATGAAGAGACCCTTGTTGTAGTTCTTCTTGCCCTCGAGACGGACACTCTTGCGACCAGGGCCCTTGGTGTGGTCGAGCGTTTCTGTGGAGTCGACACCGAACAACACATCGTCGCCGCTGACTGAGTAGAGTCTCTCATGTTTGGCATCTTCCTCGTTGAGGTAGTTGACGAATCCGTTGTTCAAGTCGTAGGTCTCGAACTTGAACGCGTCGAGCCAATTCTTACCGGTATAGCTTTCCTCTTGCTGGTACTTGGTAGCCAAAGCAGTCGATGAGAGGAGGAGGGAGCCAAGGCCCAGGATGAGTGACGAAGAAGGCATGTTGATTATTAAGTATAACGAGTGACTGTATCAAATTACGATTGGATAAAAAGAGTGTACGGCTGCAGAGACACTGCTAAGCCACGAACCAACTCAGAAAGTGGTTGGAAAGCGAAAGATGCAAGGGAAAGCTGCCTGCTTTATTTCAGTGCCCCTAGTAGCGCCCACACTGAAGCCATTCATTGTTTTGGCTGGGCGAAGCTGTGCCTCGCCAACCCCGAAACCTCGAGCCGACAGACGCAAGCCACGAGCGTGAAGGGGAACCAGCGATGTGAGTCTACTTGACCTCAGACGGCTGTGCCAGTCTTGACAAGAACGCACTACCTGTCCCCTCCAAGACCTCCGGTCAGCTTGGTGGGAGCGGATAGCAGCTACACTTCTGCAGGAACGCGCTTTGGCACAACCGATATGGGGAAAGGAAATGCCAAACATCGTTAGTGCGCCCTTGATCTAGGCCAAAATCGTGTGATAAAGTCGAACCGCCTTGAAGCTTGATCACATGTTTGATCTCGCCAGCTCTGAAAACTGCGCGTGGCTTTGGGGCATGAATAACTTGGTGTTGAACTCCGTAGCCGGGACGGGTTCGCCGCGTCACGCTAAAGAAACGTGGCGCGCATGCAGGGGTAGCGCAGCTCAGATTCCCCTCGTGGAGATAGTAAGTCCAGCGATGAAGACCTAGATGGCGGGTCTGTAAGAGCAAGAGTCGTGCACTTTCGCAATGTGGAAATGATGTCTTGCAAGCCACGCAGGTGGGTCGGGTCACCCATCCTTTTGTTCTCAGTCGGTGGTGTGTGAAAAGGAATGCGAGCACAAGGGCTCAATGCTATCTCGGTGACTCAGTGATCTCGGGGATGATTGTTTGCTGCCTCGGTCCATGTGCTTCAAAGGACAAGAAACCCGGACTAAACCTGAGCCTCTTGGTGGTGGATATCATGTTGATGATGGCAATAACAGCGAAGATGTGTTGTAGAAATTGTTAACGACCCATCTCGCGAAATCTGTCAGATTGGCATTTTCTTGCTGACTACTGCTTATCTCAGTATCTCTTTGATAAAATGATCGCTGTAAGTCTTTGAGTGGTCGTTGATTGTAGGGGAGTCTTACTCTTGCAAGGCCCCTGTCATGTGAAGCGAACGCACCTAAAGCAGTAAGAAACCACATCGTCCGTCGATCACAGTGATAGTCTTACTCCTCACGAAGTGTTACTCCTCACGAAGTGTTACTCCTCACGAAGTGTTACTCCTCACGAAGTGTTACTCCTCACGAAGTGTTACTCCTCACGAAGTGTCACTCTTTCACATAATTTACGATTCATTACTCCGTACATGTTCGCAATCACCTAATGCTGATCAGAAAAATGTCACGCAAATTACTGATCCTTTCAAGTGTCTGAAGCGTGCAGTACTTTGTAACTTCTGGTGCAGTCATCAATTGCTGCACAGCTACGAAACGCCTCCTTCGCGAAAGCCCCAGCTAAACTCGGGCCTAACAGCAACGTCGTCGTTATGTACTCCGTACGGGGTACGGAGTACATGCTGCAGTGCTTCGCATACTCGGGCCTAACAACAACGTCCTCAAGCAAGAAGCCTACGGCAAGCAACAAGCCCGTAGGCTTCTTGCTTGCAGCAGTAATAACCCAATCGCCCCAACGTTACCTACGGAGTAGTCTCAGAGTAGCGCCGCTAACGTTGAGACGCTTGGCGGGCGCGCTCAGGAGCTGCATTCCACACCTCCTCTCCAGACTTGCCGCATTAGGAGCGTTCGGGTGGAGATGATAAACTTTCCGAATAAAGCAAGTCTTGCGAACCAATATTTGAATATACATTGCAGCCAGCGGCTCTAGCATCCGATTCTCGTCAAGGATTTCCTGTCCCTGTAGGACGGCCAGCCACAGGGCATAAAATCCGCACACAGCAAGTCCAGTCCCAAAGCGTGCATTGAAGACAGTTTGGAAACACGCATGTACAGGACAGCAACGTGGGGCTGCAACGAAGCCATGGAGCACAAGACCAGCGCTCAGCATAGCAAGGCCCACACGCGACAGCGTAGATGGAAACACGCATCTGCCATCATCTCGCATATCACCGACATGGACATGGTCGCACGACATAAACCAAGCCTCCGCATACGGCAAGTCCTGCTCGAAAAGTGTGGATTCCAGCATGCACCTGAGAGACCACCCACCAGCTCTATACTTTCGCTCCCGCGTGACAAAAGGGAGCTAGATGACGAGACTTGTCTTCTCGATACGGCAGGTTGTGCTCGAAAGTGTGGATTGCGGCATGCGCTTGAGAAACGACCACCAGGGCGCACGCAGCTAAGCGTTCGGGCCCGCACAGTTCTATATTTAGCATCACAAGACACGCGCACGCAGGGGGATCTTATGTATCGCTTGGAATACTACTACTGGGATGATTTCGCAACTTTCAAGAGAGCATATTCAAAAAAAAAAGAAAAAAACTACCGAGTCTGACGCATTCCACTCGAGCTTCCCCGACGCGCGCGTTGTTCCCTTTTTCTGGTTGCGAAGACGGAAGAGCTCTGCGTGGGGGTGTTGGAATAGCTTAGGTACAAAGATGGAATGGAGAAGAAAAAAGACAGAGACCGCCAGCGCAATGGTGCCAATCCACCAAGCGAGCTTGAAAGCTCCGCAAACGCCGTACCATCAGTAAACAATCCAACCCCCATCCAGTGCTCTCTGCATAGCATACGCATTTTCAAGCTGCTTGACTCTGCTGCTGCACATTTGCCGTCTCCGCGTTCTTGCGCAAATGGTCGGTCAGCACGTCAAGTTTTATTCGCGCTTCTGGGTTGCTCTCGACGATATGGCGCAAATTAATCATCTGCAGTTCGGAAACAGCCTGGTTTTGGTTAAGATTTTCGTTGAGAATGTGAGCAATGACTGGCGCATCGATATATGGCCCCATAATCTCCAGCGCCTTGGGTACCTGGTGATGTCGTGGAATGGTGCCCGGAGGCGGCGGCTGCGGAGTGCCGTTATGAGCAGCGCCTGGTAGATAGGCATGGCCATGCTGGGGAAGCGGGAAGTTGACAGCCATTGGCGAGTACTGAGGGACATGAGGATTTCCGAGCGGCGATGGACTGGGTCCCTTATGTGGAGCTGCAATCATTGAAGGTGCCGGTTGTGCCATTTGTGCTGTCGGGACGACATCTTGTGCGGGATGATGGTCGAAGTGCTCGGTGGGAGGCAGTTCGGGCTTGACTTCTGGGAGCTTGGCGATAAGTGCGAGTAGAAGCATGCGCTCTTTGCGAGGCGTTTCAATCGTGCAGTACTCGAGCATGTCGATGAAAGGTGGCAAGTTACTACCTCCAGCCTCGATCGGGATGATGTACAGATCACGCATGATGCCGCCATTAGTGGTCTCCACCGGAACTACGCCCCATCGACCGCGTGACTGGAAGTAGGTGTAGAAGTGATCCATGACCCCTCGGCCATCAGTGGTAATCGGGCTCAACGCAAGGATAGCAACGTCGTAGGATTCCGAATGCCCTATGCCCCGGATGTAGTCATCGCCCTTGGAGCTCTCTATCCGGCCTTGCACAGACAAGACGTTTGCGAGGAGCTTGTTCCATGGGACAACTTGGCCAAAATCGCCACCAGCGACGAAGCGAGCTGCGGCATCAAAGGGCTGCATCGACTGCATGTTGATGGCCCCCTGCCAGCATACGGTTGGGTCAGACGAGTAGCCAGACATTTCGACGTCGTTGTCTTCGTCTTTCAACAGGCGGTCGACATCTGCGTCATCGACAGGAGCCTGCGACCTCTCCTGGTTCTGCATGGAGCTTTGCCGCCGCAGCAGGAAAGTCTGCTGGTCATGCTGTGGTGAACGGACTTTATCGAATACGGAATTGATATCAAAGTTGGCGGAAGGTCGTCGCATGCTATCGGTGGGGGTCCCCGATGTGTCCAGTGGAAGAGGGTTCGTGGTATCTGCAGGACTTTCTGGAGGGCGGTAGCTCACAGGCGACTGCATCGGCGCGTCATCTGGCCCGGGATCCTTGTCACGCTGGGTTGGCTGCTTGAATTCGTGGCTGTCAAAGTTGTCCTCGCCCACGATTTCCTCGCCCTTGTGCGTCTTGCGCAGGCGAGGACCGGCTTCCTCGGTCAATATCATCTGCTTCTCTGCAGCCTCACGCATTGCGGCAAACTCTCTCTGTTTGTCTTCACTCGCCATCTCTTCCGTGGGCATGCTGACTAGCTCCTGTGGCTTCAAGCTGCCAGAAAGCATGCGGTCAACCAGAATCGTGTTCTTCTTCACGTTGAACATGATGGCGCGGAGTCGAGCTGAGAAAGGCGAGTCTCCTGCGACGGGCTCACCGTAGTGCTCGACAGCAGCAAGACTGATGTGCAGAGCCAACCGAGCCGCAAGAGATTTCGGGGTCTCGCCATCAGGGATGCGAAACCCTCTGGCATCCGAAGCAGCCTTGATCAGGGGGCTTAGCACATCCCTGAGTTTCTCGGCGAATGGCTTCTGTGTAGCTGGCAGCCCGTCGATGTCGAGCGCGGGTGAGGCTTGCGGCGCGGCTTTCTCCGGCTGCGGCTGGCTAGACTTTCTGCGCTTTTTGCTCGCGTTGGCCTTCTCAGGGGGCGCTTCGTGACGGCGCTTCTCGCCCACAGGTGACTGTAGATGGGCCGTGAGGTTCTGCGAGTTCGTTAGCAGGGGCTGGCCACGGTGGCGTGGCAGTGCATGCAGTACCTTTGCTTCAGCTTGTCCGTTGGACGCGTCTTCGGCCTGCACGGAGATTGGCGCGGGAGAGGGCGCAGGCGCCTGTACTGGCTGTGCGGTCACTGGGGAGGGCGGGACGCTGACAGATGCCTGTGGTGTAGTCGGCTTATCGTCCAGCTTGGCATCACTGGGGCGCGATTTCGGCTTGGAGCCCTTCTTGCGGGCCCACGGCCTCTCTCCGCGGGCCATGGCGGCGAGCAGGTCTTGGTGGTCGTGGGGTCGGCACTGCTCGCAGTAGTATGTCTTGTCCTCCCAGTAGTCGCCCTCGGGGAGGCCCAGGCACTTGTTGTGCTGCCATGCCTCGCAGCTGTCGCAGCAGATCATCTGTCTGCCGCGGATGTCGCGCTGGTCGCCGCAGACGCAGCGAATGATGGCGTCGTCCTCATCGTCGCCTGGCTCTTCCGACGGCGCGGACTGTTCGCGCGGCGTGTCCTGCTTGCCCTTGGACTGCCCCTTCTTGTCGGCCTTGAGCTGCGCCTTGGTCTTGGGCGCGGCGGGCTCGTCGAGCACTTCGTGGTTCTTGGTGTGCTGGCCCTTGTTGGCGCGGCCAGAGCGCCGGGTTTCGTCTGCAGCAGAGCGATCAGCGTCGAGCGGCGACTTGGGGGCGTGCGCTGGCGGTGATGCGCGCCGGGCTGTCGTCGCAGTGCGTGTGGGTGGTGTCTGCTTACCGGCCATGGTGGAGACACGCAGTGATGGGCTCAAGGATGTAGACGCGACCACGAGGCAGCTTATTCACTGTGCGCAACAAGTTCAAGAGTCTCTCTACGGAAAGCCACCGTCCGTCCCCCGGGCTTCGGCGCGGACAAGCGGATGGACTGAGGGCCCGTCTCTAACTAGCAACCAAGCGCCGCGATGCCTCCTGCCGCTGCGTAGCCGCAGAGGGCGCGATGGGTCGGGCGTGCGACTGCCAGATGCGCGCGGTCGTCAGGTAGCTTCCTCTCGTGCGCGGACACCTTTTGCCTGCGCCGAGCTGCCTGCACGCGAGGGGGGGAAAGTCAGCAGCAGTCGCGCACTGGAGGGCGCGGGGGTGGGGCGAGGGGTCGTGAAAGAGTCACCGTGTGTCTGTGTCGAGTGGGTGTCGACGCGAGAGGTGAGGAGAAGTGGGAATGGCGGAGCTTTGACCCCGGCCGGCTGAACTCTGGCCGGCGAGCTTCGGCAGTGGGCCGTGGCGCTGTGAAGCCATGCAGCGCCGACAACCAACCCCCACCCAGCAAATCACCATGGCCGACGTGCGATCGATGCTCCGTCAGCAGCGGGCTGCGAGACAGCAGGCGCAGAAACCCCCCAGGCCATCGGCCGCGCCTGCAGCGGCACCGTCGTCGAAGAAGCGCAAGGCCGAGCACGAGGACACGGCCGAGAGGAAACGGACGCGCACAGAGGAGGAGGCCGGTGTTCCTGCCGGCTTCTTCGACGCTGGAGCTGCCGAGACGCACGACGACGCCACCACAACGCAACAAGATGCACACGCGGCAGAACCATCCACCCCGGGACCCTCGATCCCACCAGCCGCGCCGCTAGACGCCTCCGCCGAAGCTGAGCTAGATGCGTTCATGGACGCGATGAAGAAAGAGCCTGCCCGACCTGCCGCAGATTACTCCATCGGCGCAGTGATCGAAGCAAAGCCAATGACGGCTGCCGAGGTTGCCGCCCAAGCGCGAGAAGAGCAAAGTGCACAGCGCGCGCAGAAGGACGAGGAGATAGAGGGCGAGAAGGAGGACGCCGCAAGGGCGCTCGAGGACGAATTCGACGAGATGGCGGGCCTGGAAGAGAGGGTCAAGAGGCTGCGCGAACAGAGGGAAGCATTGCGCGCAAAGCGTGAAGAAGCAGCGAGCACAGAGATCGTTGCGCCAGTCGCTCACCTGGCCGATGAGGACCATGGCAGCCAGTCTGAGGACGAGGATTGGGATGATTGGAGATTCCGCCCTGCTTGATCCCTGCCCTTCTCGTGGTGAGCTTTTTGTGCTTGTGCGTTACATGTACCATATTGCATTCGATACCCGGTTGGCGTCAGCAGAGCGAAATTCCTGGGTGCACTTCTTGCCCAACTATGTTGCAACTTGCCACATTTACCATCATACATTCCGCTTCAATCCACGGAATGGAATCATGTGAAGCCATGTACTCAACTGTCTTATACGCACGAGACTGGCACGACTGGGCTCACTGCATATTGGTACAGGTGTTACCATTGGCCACGGTTCTAGTCGCGCCAAGCGAGCAACGTCAATGACCATGGCACGGCGTCGGCACCAACAAAGTGAGCTCGCCAACGCCTCCGCATCTGCGCACGAAACTGTCCCTCTTCACACTTGCCGTCTTTTCCATACCCCGAGCGACTCCAAACAACGAATCTCGAGCCACACTCGACACCGCCTACCCCCACCATGTCGCGGCGGCCCAATCCTGCGGCTGATCGCGCGGAACAGCACCGTGCGACCCTCAAGAACCTCGTAAAACTCGAGGGTAACAAGACATGCTCCGACTGCAAAAGGAACAAGCGTGCGTAGGGCGACTACATGGTCCAGTGTCTCGCTGACTGTCCTCGCAGACCCACGATGGGCTAGCTGGAATCTGGGCGTCTTCATCTGCATCCGTTGCTCAGGTATACACCGTGGAATGGGCACGCACATCAGCAAAGTGAAATCAGTCGACCTAGATACCTGGACCGACGAGCAACTACAGAGCGTGCTGAAATGGGGCAATGCGCGAGCGAACAAGTACTGGGAGGCCAAGCTGGCACCTGGCCATGTACCCTCAGAGGCAAAGATTGAGAACTTTATACGCACAAAGTACGAATCGAAGCGCTGGACCATGGATGGACCTATTCCTGACCCCTCGACTCTGGAGGCAGACGACGATGACATGGTATGTTGCGAATTCGGACTCGGACAAGGTAGCTAACCTCGCCAGCCACTGAAGAAGGTACAAGAAAAGGTACAGATAGAGCGCTCAGCGTCTCAGCGCCTCGGTGTTAGCTCCAACTCGACCAGGCCACCCCCACCCCCACAGTCCAGGCCACAGCCCGCTATCGACCTCTTCGGCGATGACGCGCCTGCCCCCCAGCGACCAAGCACAGGACCCCCAGTAGGTGCGCGGGCCGCCCCACCAAAGGCTGAAGCTGCTCCACCGAAACAGACAAAGGCAGGAGACTCGCTGCTGGGCTTGGACTTTTTGGGCGGGGGACCTACAACACAGCCTGCTCGGCCATCCAGCACCGGACCTGCTGCCTCTTCCGCATCCTCAAGACCGGATCTCAAGCAGTCAATCCTGTCACTGTACGCCTCGAAACCAGCGGCGGCTCCACAACCCCAACAACATGCACGACAAGAATCTTTCGGAGGCCTTGCGTCTCCTCAAAGTCAGACTTCGCCTCAACAATCGTCCTTTGGGGGAATGAACGATGCTTTCAGCAGCTTGTCGTTCAACCAGGCTGCGCAACCGGCACCCAAGCCATCGCCGTTTTCCGGACTCGATAGCTTCACAAGCACAAAATCGCCCCCCACTACGTCTTCGTCAAACATGTTCGGCGGCGGGGGCAACTTCTTCGACTCCAAGCCCAAAGCACCAGCGTACACACAAGCACAAAACCGAACCACCAGTCCCTCGAGTGGCCTCAGCGACTTCTCCTCGTTCTCCTCGCCTGCACCATCAAAACCTGCTACATCATCTTCTGGTCTTGGCGATCTCCTCGACTTGTCCATGCCCTCTGCGCCCGCGCCTGCTCCAAAGGCAGCCTCTCCACCGATTGCATCGCCGCCCATGAACTCTGCATTCAACCTCTCCGCGCCCGCCCCTCAAGCGGCCGCGGCCCCCCAAGCTCAACCAGCGCCTGCATCCGTCAACTATGGAGGCTTTTCTAATACGGATGCATGGGGCGGCAACGATGTCTGGGGGTCTTCAGCACCGAGCCAGCCAGCAGCTCCACCAGCTACATCTCACACAGCACCCAAAAGCCCTGGATGGGGTGCGCCGCAAGTCACTCAAGATGATGACTTTGGCGGCTGGAGTAGCGCTGCGCCTACGACTGCTAGCCACACAACTACGAATACGAACAACAGCACTGCAACCAAACCATCGGGCGGGTTCGGGGGAAGCGACGATTTGTTTTCCAATGTATGGGAATGAGCGGGCGGGACTCGAGGAATGCATGTCTGGGGCAAATAGAGTTTGGAGGGGTTGCATAGATGGATCAGTCCTCGGTAGCGAAGAGAATTTGTACATAAATCAAAGACAGGAACGAAATTCAAGACTCGGCAAGATGCATGCTGCCCAAACAAAGATTGACACACTCGCTAATCATGCAATATTACCCAAAAATACGGACCATGAAAATCCCCAGAACAACGCCTGATATGCTCGCCCGCTCTTCCTCTGCTCCGGCATGACTCCACATACCCCATTGCCCAAACAAAAACAAAAATCCCTCCTCGTCTTCCCTCTCCCCCTCGTGCCCCACTCCTTGTCTCCCGACTATCCTAGAAAAACAAATGCCAAATCCAATACACCACCACCATCCCCGCCGCCAACATACCCGCCAACTTCAATATCGCGACTTTATTCCCCGCTTGCGCCATGCGCGTCAGCCGCGATGCGCTGCCTTTAAGAGACGTGCTGAACGAGGAGAATGTGTCCGACTACGAGTGTTGCGTGAGTGAGTGTAGCGCGCAAGAGCTTGTGCGGTGGTAGGGTACAAGGGGGCTCGCACCAGGCCGGCGAGGAGTGTGAGATTGTTTCCCCTGGGGAGGGGTAGAGCGGGTTGGACGTGTGTGTGTTTGATTGTAGGGGGGCAGGAAAGACGTACGGTTGAGTCGATTGTGTGTTGGTCGCGGGCGCTGTCGTAGATGTCTATTGTGACGCCGCGGAGGGCAGAGACTTTGGAGGCGAGTTCGTCGAGGCGGGAGTCGTTTTGTCTTGTTTGTCGTCTTGTTAGATTGGGGGGCTGGTGGGGCGGGATCATGGGGCGTACTGTTCGCGCTCGTAGGCTTGGGACATGGTTGCGGTCGCGTGAGGGATGGGGTTGTGGATGCGGATGCGGATGCGCTTGCGGAGGTGTGTGCGCTATGGCTTGACGATGTAGCGGGTGTGCTTCGCGGTAGTGTGCAAAAGAGCTTTGGATCTGGTATCCGCGTGGTATGTTGCCTTTGTAAGTGGAGGTATCGGGTCCGAGGTGTGAGTGACGTTGCGCATGCCAAGGGACCCTGAATGACAAATATGGGTTAGCGCAATGAGACTGATCTGGGGTGCAGGTTGAGGAAGCATCACCAACACACCCACACAGCTTAAGCACGTCTCATACTGTCTTTAACGCCAATTGGCACATGTTCCACAAGTGACAGATCCAATGTCGAACGTGTGGTCGTCGCAAGCTTTAAGGAATTTTACCTACGCAAGAATTTGTCTCTAAGATCTCTGGCATGGTCCAAGTTCCACGCGCTGAAAATCTCAACGAAAAAGGGCATGATCGCATACTCTCTAGATTTTGTGATGTAAGCGACACTACGCTGTCACCTACAAGCAAGTCTACAGAGCGGCATTGCGTCGCACCATGGCCATCAAAGTTCAGTTGCGGCTCGAGCATGCGTTTGTTGTCGGCTTCATTATGATCGAGATGAGGCGACCTTTCGATATCCAAGGTGTGATCCAACATTTTGCAAATTACGCGGCTTCAAAATGCATAAGCTATAGATGTAGGACGTTGGATCATGGCTGTACTATAAACCTGGCTGCGTGGTAGCACAGTAAAAACCTTTCGTGCTTTTATCCCTAGTCGGCCAAGAAATTCTCTTCAGCGCCGTCAGAGCACGTCATGGAGATACATCGCAAGCCTGTACCACTATACGATGGCACGACATGTATTTGTTAGGTATCTTACGGATGTCGTGATACATGCTTTGGGTTGCGTTGGTGACTGTGGCGTGTACTGCCTCAATAGTCAAGCGCGTGTTCAAGTATTTTCGCACAAGCTTCCCTGGCTCGTGACGAACGTCAGTGTCTATTTGGCAGAGGCCTGGTTTCCTCTATTTCCACAAGAGACATATGTCACACATACGTACAATTGCAGGGCTCTTGCGGGGCAGAACAGACCAGAAATATGCCGACCATGTTCTAGCTTCGGAAATAAAAATTCGACCCCGAAGGCAATTCTCACATGCTGAGATAGCTAAGGGAACAGCAGAGTCGTCGCCCCTTGTTTAAGGGGCTTTTCTAGTCATTATCACCAGAGAATGCAGGTGTTGAGGTAGATTTGGGGCGGCACACCCTTCGCTTACTTGTGAAACTTTAAGTCCTGCGAGATGCAGGGGGATTGTTAGATAGATCTACCTCTTTGCACTGCGGACCACTATACACTATGGGATTTAGCCTCTGGCACTACACCACACAGGACAACAGAACGGGGAAACGTTATTGCTTACCCCTATGTAAGTAATTGCCCACCCCTATGAGCCTGAAGCTACAAAGTACAATAGAATTGCTCGGCTAGCATAACTTATTATACGCAACTGTACTGTACTTAATGTATCGTCAGTCGAGGGCGACGGCATTTCAATGAGCGACACAGCACAGCAAAACTAGTGTGGAGCCAGCTGTTGGAAATGACAGATGTGTCTGTAAGCAGCCTCTAGCAGCCTCACTTGCCCACAAAGCTTAGAAATAATACCGGACAGAAGCTATCCGGTCACAATACGGCACGCAAAAGCTTTGCAATCATCGCCTAGCACCCTGCCTACCCCGCGATGGCGAAGCAGCTACCCGAGCGCTAGTCACAGCTCCATCGGGCTAATTGTATAGGAGTGGGTAACAACTCATTTAGGGGTAGGCAATGACGTTTCCCCTCTCAGAACTTAAGGTACCTACCCGTTCCCACGAAACAAGCGGAGCTTATAGAAGGGAACGACGTGCATCCTTTTGGTATGGGCACAGCAGATCCCCATTACACTTAACTTCTGCCAAGCAGCCTTGTCACGATCTTCGAAGCTTAAAGCAGACGGACTGTATTGTTTTCGATCAAGTTCCAGTGCTTGCTCTGCATTGGAAGTAGTTGGAACTTCTTGAGGGTTAAATCATCTTGAAAACGCTGCTCTGTGCTCAACTCGGCGCGAAGATCCCTCGGGAAGGTACTCAACAAGACAGCTAGGAAGGAAGGAGAGCCGTGTCGGCAAGGGGAAGAGCTGATGATGCTGAAAATGCTTGGGCGTAGTGTAACAAAAGGTATATAAGGGAGGTCGAGAGCATCACTTGGACAATCATCAGCTTCGACTGTCACCACGTTCTCTACTACCTTCTACTTTTCAATTCTCGACAAGTCGCACCACACCATCGCAACAATGAAGACCTCTACCATCCAACTCTTCACTTTCGTATCAGCCATCTCCGTGGCGTTCGCTGCACCATTACTAGGTACAATGGACTTCTCAAATTACCTCCATCATAAGAGAATTCGAACTGACGTGGTCATAGTCAAAGTTGCCCCTCTCACCGGCTACGTGGACGATACGGTCACAGACCTTGGGTCTGGGGTTGGCGGTGTCCTAGACAATCTTGGTCTCAAGCGTCGCGCAAAAATCGCTCCGGTCGCCAATTACGTAGACCACACTGTTGCCAACCTCGAGACTGGCATTGGTGGAGCACTTGGCTCCCTCGGCCTCAAGGCCCGCGCTGAGATCACTCCCGTTGGAGAGTACGTTGACGACACCGTTTCGGACTTGGAGTCTGCCATTGGTGGAGCACTTGGCTCCCTCGGCCTCAAGGCCCGCGCTGAGATCACTCCCGTTGGAGAGTACGTTGACGACACCGTTTCGGATTTGGAGTCTGCCATTGGTGGAGCACTTGGCTCCCTCGGCCTCAAGGCCCGCGCTGAGATCACTCCCGTTGGAGAGTACGTTGACGACACCGTTTCGGACTTGGAGTCTGCCATTGGTGGAGCGCTTGGCTCCCTCGGCCTCAAGGCCCGCGCTGAGATCACTCCCGTTGGAGAGTACGTTGACGACACCGTTTCGGACTTGGAGTCTGCCATTGGTGGAGCGCTTGGCTCCCTCGGCCTCAAGGCCCGCGCTAAGATCACTCCCGTTGCAGAGTATGTTGACAACACTGTTTCAGGCTTGGAGTCTGGTATTGGTGGAGCTCTTGGTTCGCTTGGCTTGAGGACTACTGTTCGAAAGTGAAGGATGGCCGAATCTTGGAGATACGAACTGAGCTTGAAGCGGAACAATTTTATGTACTTTCTTCTGTCTGGGATGTGACTCAGACTCGTACTTGAAGTAGTTGGATGTAGTTGTAATATTGGTAAAATATGCTGCCAATACCTCTCCGAGCGATTTTTTTTGCTGTGGTATATATATTTGTGCCGGGAGAGTACAGTGGCTCCAACCTGAACCAACAACAACGGATACCATACAATTGCTGTAAATAACCAATGCTACAGAACGGATCGAATATGGAGTTTCCATGAAGGATCTCCTATTTTGGCTTAGTGCCTTGGCAGTGCCTGCCTGTAGATAGCTTGAGCCGCCTCACTTATGAGACTCTCAACTCTAACAAAATACAATCACAATACAACACGCTTTTGCTGTCTTTTAAGCCTTGGCTATAGTATCTGGTAGCTAAAAACTCTTAATTTGTATTGCGCAGTGCTGCCTGCTTTTGCTCTTACCTGTTAATAAGAGGTACTATTATAGTCCTGCCCTTTCGCCTACAGAGGGCTTACAAACCTTTTCTTCTTTACTACTTACGCATTACTACTTTGTCTACGCCTGTTTTTGCCTTGTTAGCATAGCTAACTGCCTAAAACAGCAAAGACCTAGGCTAAAACATAACAGTTAGGCCTTATACCTAATACTTTCTAGGAAACCTATTAGTAGCTAAGAGCTTAAGGGACTTAACTTTAATAAACAGAGCTAATCCTCCTTACTGCGTTGCACACGCTAATCTACTCTACAATTCTAGTCCCTTTCTACTATACGCTTACTAGTCCTAGAACTAGGCTAACAAACGCTGCTCTAGCAACTACAAGAAGGTAGTAGCTAGAAAGAAAAGGAACTAGCGCTAGAGCTAGTTAAGGAAGAACTAGTAGTTAGAGAAACTACTAGATTAAATCTAGAACTAGCTACCCTAGTTACAAGAGAAGTAACTAACTAAATTAAGAATTAGCCTTTAGAGTTGCTGCTAAGTAGACACCTGCGCCTTAACTGTAACGACACAGGTAGGTACAGCTATTAAGATTAAATTGGATACGTATTAGAGGCATATAGGAGTGCGTGTTATATTAGAGATTCTAGATTAGCTATACACCTATAGGTCTTGTACAGAAGGACAAGAGAAACTTGTCTTCTATCTATGCTATAGGCTTATATTTATAGTAGGCGTAGTAGCTAAGTTAAAGCGCTGTTAGAGTGCTTTTAGTCCTAATCTGCTAGCTTCCTACATAATCTGTTACTAAGCCTTTATAAGGTATTAGATGTAATATGTATTTGCATGTGCTTGTTATATTACTCTTCTTTTTAAAATTAATAGTCTCTATTAATTAGGTCTGTATTAGTGTTATTTTAGATACTTTTCTAAATTATTATAAACTCTTATTTACCTTAAGTTTATTTTAAGATAACGTAATATAGCTGTTTGTTATTGTTTTAATTAGCGCGCTAGCGCGTTTAACATTTCTAACTTTACCTTAAGCTTTTTAAGTATATATATAAGGCTAGCTTTCTAGTATACTACTTCTCTATACTCTCTTCCTTACGTTTATATACCTAAAGCTATCTAAGCCTTGTTCTTTCTTAATTACTAGCTAACTGTATAGTAGATACACATAATACCTATTCTTGTCCCTTCTAAGGCTTATTTTTTAGCCTATTAGGTTGTTTACTTATAGGCTGTAAGAGCTTTTACCTGCAGCTATTTTAATATTAAGTTTAGATTTTATTTAGACGTGTCTAAGAAGTGTACTTATTGCACACTCTTAAATAAGAAGTGTTGCCTAGTTCTTCTATATACAGGCTAAGAGTATAATAGCCTTTCTAAGGCTCTTAACTGCAGGTTTGCTGCCTTAGGTAGAGATAAGTCTAACAAGGTAGTGTTAGAGCAAAAGGCTACTGTTAAGGAAGTAGTGTTTTAGTTAGCTGCTGTTATGCAAGTAAGCACTACATAGGTAGCTAATATAAATAACACTAACTTGTTAGTTAGCGCTTATTACTAGAGAGAGGAGCTGGCTAAAGAGGTTAGGGCAATAGCTAAGAAGGTTAGGTTACTTAAGAGGAGTATAGCTAGGTTAACTAGTGTAGTTACTTAGCTAGTAGATATTATAATAGCATTAAGAGCTAATTAGTTAGTAGAGTAGAAAGAGGCGTAAAAGGCAGCGCAAGAGGCTAGTACTTGCAGTAAGCAAGGCTAGAACAGAAGACTACTAAGTAGTGCGTTAGTATTTGCACCTAGAGATTTAGATAATTAAGAACGTTCTACTAGTAGTAATAACAGTCTGCTATTAGATCTAATAGAAGAGTAAGACTTTTATTGTTAATAGCTGTTACTTACTAGTGTAGTAGTTGTAATATTAAGTTTAATTTTCTTAACATAATTATCTTACAATACTGTAAGATCTTTAACTTCTTTTTTTTATGCTGTAATCTACTTAGCTAACGCTTGTAGAGGTCTTAGCTGTTTTAGATAGCGTTTATAGAACGCTTGTAATATATATAGAGCGCCTATAAAGTTTAAGGCCTTGTACTAGGTAGAGTTAGGATTATAGCCTACCTATTTTACACAATACTTTAGGATAGAGTAGTATAGCTTGCTAGCTAGGATCTCTTTAACTTTCTATTCTTTAACGCCTTAAATTAGGATGCTAGATAAGTTTAGGCTTAGCTAACTAGGTAGAGGGTTATTAGGGTCCTTGTAGAGGATATCTAGAGCAAATACGTTATAGATCTTAGATTTTTTAGGTAGCTTTAGTTAAAATAAATAGCTAACTTATTCTAGAACTTTAAAGGGGCCTTCTTATAATTTAGCAAGTTTGCGACTTAGGCAGGTAATAGATAAGTTTTAGGTTAAGAGGTAAACCTTGTTACCTACTACCTAATTAATAGGTTAATAATATTTGTTTACTTTAGTAGCTATTTGTTGCTGTGCCTTTTTTATATTATCTTTAGCTGTGCGCTAGGCTTTATGCATATAGGTAGCTAAGCTTAAGGTATCCTTAACATTTATATCTTTGTATTTTAAAAGAGATAATGCCTAATTCTAGCTCTATTGTAGTTTAGATCTAAACAGAAGCTAGTATAGTGCTATACTAATTGCAGAGTGCAGTAGTGTAGCTTAAGCTTAATCAATTATTAGCAAGAGGTTACTCTAGTTGTCTTAGTAGTAGAATATAAAGGGCCTTAATTATTAATTAATATACTTGTTTATAATCTTAGTTTGTCTATTAGTTTGTTTATAGTAGGCTGTAGAAAGCTTAATTTGTACGCCTAGGATCTTGTAAAACTTAGACTAGAATTAGAACATAAACTAGAGGCTGTAGTTAGATACTATGCTTTTAGGCGTATAGCTAAATTAGTATACCTATTAGATAAATAAATAAGCTATTTCCTAGGCGTTAATAGTCTTGTAACACAGGATAGAGATAGCTTGCTTTAATAGGCAATTAATAATAACTATAATTTGATTATAGCTATGCTAATTAGTTAAGAATGTCTTAAAATCTATACACAAATGCTGTATAGGCCTATTAGAAATTAGTAACAAATAGAGGAACCCTTAGGATTAGAGCTGTCTTAGATAAGATTTTTAACAAGAAACGTAGTTTTGTACATAGCATTTGCATATAGCCTCTATACCTTTCTAGTAGTATTACTAAGCTAAGAGCTAATACGTTTTTGTAGCGCTTAGGTAAGCAGTAGATACCTAATTGTAAGCTTCTCTAATTAGTTAAGTGTATAAAGAGGAATTCTTAGATACACAAAGGCGTAAGTAATAAAGCAGTAGTTCTTTTTAAATATAATATAGCTGTAGTAGCTTAAGACGCTCTTTCTTAAAGAAGCAGTAATTCTCTACTAGTAGGGCTTTAATTAGTTCTAACAAGTTAAGGTTTAGGAGGGCACTAATAGATTAGACTAAAATAGCTAAAACATTAACCTCTAGCTAGTTACAGATGTAGTTCTAAGCTAGTTTAGAGTTAACCTAGGGGTTTAGGCGTTTAGGTCCTAGAAGTACACAGAATCTGTTGTCTTGTTAAGCAGCCTTAACTTTACTAACGTTCTGTTTCCTTTAGCTTAGAATATTAGCTTGCTTGTTAAGCTTGCTAGGCGTATACTTAATATAGAAATTAAAAGAAGTAATAATCTCTGCCTATTATGCTTAACGTGCATTAAGAACCTTAGTAGTTATAAAGTATTCTAAGAAGTAGTAATCTAAATACACTTAGATTTAACTCTGTATAGAGGTAAGTTTAGCTTTCTACTTCTTAAACGCTTTTAGAATAGTAAAAAGTTCTTTGTTATATATTTCTTAATTAAGCTTAGCCCTAGATAAGGCGTAACTATAGAAGGCTATAGAATACTACTTGTTATTAGGGTGCTTTTAGGAGAGTACTTTTGCTATTACTCTATCTAACGCGTTAGTTTCTAACTTTGTGTTATACTTAGAATAGAAATAAGATAGCGTAAGAATAGCTAGAAGTAAGGCTTTAATCTAATTAAAAGCCTGTTAGCAGTCTGTAGTCTATTTAAATAGTGTAAAGAGACTTTAAAGCTTTAGGATTAGTTTAGCTACACAGGAGAAATCCTTAATAAATTGTTAATAGAAACTAGCAAAACTAAGAAATAACTTAACGCTAGTAACTGTAGTAGGTTTAGCCTAGTTTTAGAGTGCTTCTACCTTGTTAAGGTTAACTTTAGTGCCCTAGTTTGTTAAAACGTAACTTAGATACTTTGTGTAGGTTATATAGAATTTACTCTTCTAAATGTCTACTTAGAGTCCTACAGTACGTAGGCGCTCTAGGACCTTTTGAACGTGTTCCTAATATAAGTTTATATTCTCTAAGTAGATTAGAATATTGTTAAGATACATAATGCAGAAATTATTAAGATAATTAATTAGTATATTATTTATGTAGCGCTAATACGTTGCTAGCCTATTGTATAAGCTAAAAGAGAGAACTTTACACTTGTATGTACTGTAATAGGTCTAAAAGGTAGTATACTCTTTAGAGTTAAGATTTATATAAATTTTGTTAAAGGCAGCCTAGATGTTAAACTTAGTAAAGATCTTAGCTTTAGAGGAATGTAATAGCAGCTTATTAATGCAAGGGATTAGATAGACGTTCTTGCGCGTAAGGGCGTTAATGTAACAAGCACATGCAAACACATGTTACATCTAATACCTTATAAAGGCTTAGTAACAGAGCATATAAGAAGCTAGCAGATTAGGACCAAAAGCGCTTTAACAGCGCTCTAACTCAGCTGCTACGCCTACTATAAATATAAGCCTATAGCATAGATAGAGGATAAGTTTCTCTTGTCCTTTTGTACAAGACCTATAGGTGTATAGCTAATCTAGAATCTCTGATACAATACGCACTCCTACATGCCTCTAATACGTATCTAATTTAATCTTAATAGCTATACCTACCTGCGTTGTTACATTACAAGAGAAACTTTGTTCTGCTAGTAATAGCATTTAGATAATATTGCTATTTACTTTTAAAAAGATTGCGTTAAAACGTCTAGAACTCTATCTGAATTAGATCTGTTTGTAACCTTAAATCTATTAAACACAGTTAAGATCCCTTAGATCTCTTAACAGCTAAAGCCTTTAGGTTTAGATCTTCCTATTAACATAACAGTTAGGATTACTTTAGAAAAGTTGCGTTTAGCGCTACAATAGAAACTTAGAGACTATTAATAACCTAGGAGTATTAGAGGCAACGCTAATAACTCCCCCTAAAGAACTAACCTTAGGAGCCTTTCTCTAAGACAACTCTGTATTAACTGTAACAACTTAGTAACAGAGTGCTAAAGCAAAAAAGACAGATACTAAAGAACTTCTTTAGCCTAGAGCTGCACTAAATCTAACCTTTGCCTAAATAGAAGTTAATTAATTACAACAAGATTTAAAACAGGCTCTAGCAGAAATTAATTCTCTTAAGAAAGGACTAACTCTATTGGTAGGACTAGACAAGCCTCTACCTACTACTAAATTACTTTAAAACAATTCTGCACCTTGCTGTTTATCTAACAGCTCTATATCTAAGTACTTACATTGCTATAAAAGCTCTTGCTAACTTTAACAATCTAAGAAAATGCCTAATATAGACAATCTTAGCAATAGAAAAGATCTTACCTTCTGCTAATAGCAGGCCTTAATCTAGGATTAACTTAAAATTAACTTAGATTACTATTAGACCAAAAGACAACGTATAGCCTTAGTATAGGGCTACACTATAGGATTAGCTAAGGGCTATCTTAAGCTACAATATTTATTAGATACTAATTAAGAGCAATTCTAGAACGCTAAGTAAATAGTTAAGCTACTTAAGTTCTATTTTATTACAGGCAATAAGGTAGCTAAAAGCTGTGCAGCATTTAATTAATTGTAGATAACAAAGGAGAAAACGTTCCCCTTGTTTAAAGCTAGGTTTTTAAGTTCTGCAGTTAAGAGACAAGTACCTTCTTTAGAGTAGTTTTACTACTTGTAGACTAAGATTACGCTAGGGTTGCGAGCCCCTAACCTAGGATTTAGGCACTAATAGAAGAACTTATTTAATTAGATAGTAGAACACCTTACTGCATACAATATAGAGCAGAAGAACAACTCTACACTAAGTATAACACTAGCTGCTGCTAAGTTGCCAATTAGGTTAGCCCTACAACAGAATTTAGAGCTAAATTAGACTACTACTACTAACGCTCTAACAAATTCTGCGCTAGCCTATTAATCTACAACAGTGCGTCTTTCTACAAAGACCTTTAAGCTAGAACAACAAAAGACTCCTAGTAGTTGTTACAATTGTAGTAAGCTAAGACACTACTCTAGTAACTGCACAAAGCCTTGTGTGCGTTAGATTAAAGCTGTAGAAGTAGATAAGTATAAAGATGCTTAAGAGCAACCTAATCAGGAAGTGTATTATACAGGAAACAGAAGCGCCTAAGAGAATACTTCTCCTTAGGCCTAAGCTGTTACAATCTATCTTACCTTAACCTTTTCTATTTGTTTTGCAGTCTCTATTTCTTTATACCTACGCTTCTTTACAACTAAGGCCTTAGCTTACGCCTTAATACTCTTGTTAACACTAGTGCTTAAAGTTTCCTATTTTTAAATTTACAAATTGTTTTATCTGTTTCTAAAGCCTTGCAGCAACCTATCTAGAAGCTCCTCTTTTAGGTTTAGGTGCGTAGCTTTAAGGATTAGATTACTTCTTTAGTTACTTAATATATTTAACTACACTTAAATATTAATAGCCAAAAGATTTTAAACTGTCTATTCCTTATTCTTAATCTTAGGTCTTAGGATTGTATACTTGGCCTCTAATAGTTAAGACAATTTAAGATTTAATTAGACACAAATAGGTTACAGTTTATTTGGCTATCTAAGTACCCCTGTTTATACAATCCTTTACCCTCTATTTCTACTGTTCTATATTAAGCTATAGTGCTAGCTACTGCCTATCTTAATGTGCAATAACGCAACGCTCTATAGAAGAAAGAAGACTATTGTATCTAAAATAGTTCTTACTGTTCTTTTTCTTCTATTTATTGTATTAAGGGATACTTAAAGCTTCTATTAGCCTGAAAAATCTTAGAGATTCCTTATACCCTAACCAAGCAAACCTGCTTAGAGTCTAAATCCTTTCTAAGCACCTGTATAGCTCTTATTTCTGCCAATGCATTTTACTTTATTATAAAGAAGCCCTAGAACAAGTTCTTTACAACAAGCCTCTATAAGATTAACAGGATCCTTGCCTCTAAGGACAACGCAGACAATTAAAGCCAATTAGATAAAAGATTACTAGCCTATTACTTCTAGTATTAGGATGTATTTAGCAAGTTAGCAGCTAATTAATTGCCTTCTTACTGTCTGTATAATTACAAGATTGTTCTTAAAGAACTATTACTAAATGCGTTTAGTCTCCTGTACAAGCAGAATTAGGAGGAGCTTAAAGCTACTAAGGCCTACGTCTAGGAACACCTTTAGAAGGGTTTTATTAAGGCTAGCTAAAGCCTGTTTGCTTTACCTATTCTTTGTGTACGCAAACCAAATAGAGATATACGCATCTGTATAGACTACTAGAAGATTAACGCCCTTACGCGCAAGAACGTCTATCTAATTTCTTGTATTAATAAGCTGCTATTACGTCCCTCTAAAGCTAAGATCTTTACTAAGTTTAACATTTAGGCCGCCTTTAACAAAATTTGTATAGATCCTAACTCTAAAGAGTATACTACTTTTTGGACCTGTTACAGTACATACAAGTGTAAGGTTCTTTCTTTTGGCTTATGCAATAGGCTAGCAACGTATTAGCGCTATATAAATAATATACTAATTAATTATCTTAATAATTTCTGCATTGCGTATCTTAACAACATCCTAATCTACTTAGAGGATATAAACTTATATCAGGAACACGTCTAAAAGGTCTTAGAGCGCCTACGTACTACAAGACTCTAAGTAGACATTTAGAAGAGTAAATTTTATGTAACCTATATAAAGTATCTAGGCTACGTTTTAACAAACTAGGGCACTAAAGTTAACTCTAACAAGGTAGAAACACTCTGAAACTAGGCTAAACCTACTACAGTTACTAGCGTTAAGTTATTTCTTAGTTTTACTAGTTTCTATTAACAGTTTATTAAGGATTTCTCCTGTGTAGCCAAACTGATTCTAAAGCTTTAAAGTCCCTCTACACTGTTTGAATAGACTACAGACTGCTAACAGGCTTTTAATTAGATTAAAGCTTTACTTCTAGCTATTTCTACGCTATCTTATTTCTATTCTAAGTATAATATAAAGTTAAAAACTAACGCGTTAGATAGAGTAATAGCAGGGGTACTCTCTTAGAAGCACCCTAATAACAAGTAGTATCCTGTAGCCTTCTACAGTTACACTCTATCTAAGGCTAAGCTTAATTAGAAAATACACAACAAAGAACTTTTTGCTATCCTAAAAGCGTTTAAAAAGTAGAGAGCTAAACTTACTTCTATACAGAGTTAAATCTAAGTGTATTTAGATTACTACTCCTTAGAATACTTTATAACTACTAAGGTTCTTAATGCATATTAAGCACAATAGGCAGAGATTATTGCCTCTTTTAATTTCTGCATTAAGTACACGCCTAGTAAGCTTAATAAGTAAGCTAATATCCTAAGCTAAAGGGAACAGGACGTTAGCAAAGTTAAAGCTGCCTAACAAGACAACAAATCCTGTGTACTTCTAGGACCTAAACGCCTAAACCCCTTAGTTAACTCTAAACTAGCTTAGAACTACGTCTGTAACTAGCTAAAGATTAATGTTTTAGCTATTTTAGTCTAATCTATTAGTGCCCCCTTAAATCTTAACTTGTTAAAACTAATTAAAGCTCTGTTAGCAGAGAATTGCTGCTCCTTTAAGAAAGAACGCCTTACGCTACTACAGCTGTATTGTGTCTAAGAAAGACTACTGCTATATTACTTACGCCTATGTGTACCTAGAGATTTTCCTTTGTGCACCTAACTAATTAGAGAAGCTTATAATTAGGTATTTACTGCCTACTCTAGCACTACAAAGACGTATTAGCTTCTGGCTTAGCAATACTACTAGAAAGGTATAGAGGCTACATGCAAACACTATGTACAAAACTGCGTTTCCTGTTAAAGATCCTATTTAAGATAGCTCTAATCTTAAGAGTTCCTCTATTTGTTACTAATTCTTAACAGGCCTATGTAGCATTTATGTATAGATTTTAAGACATTCCTAACTAATTAGTATAGCTATAATCAAATTATAGTTATTATTAATTACCTATTAAAGCAAGCTATCTCTATTCTGTGTTACAAGACTATTAACGCCTAAGAAATAGCTTATTTGTTTATTTAATAGGTATACTAATTTAGCTACACACCTAAAAGCATAGTGTCTAACTGCAGCCCTTAGTTTGTGTTCTAATTCTAGTCTAAGTTCTGCAAGATCCTAGGCGTGCAAATTAAGCTTTCTACAGCCTACTATAAACAAACTAATAGACAAACTAAGATTATAAACAAGTATATTAATTAACAATTAAGGCCCTTTATGTCCTACTACTAGGACAACTAGAGTAACCTTTTGCTAATAATTGATTAAGCTTAAGCTACACTACTGCACTCTGCAATTAGTATAGCACTATACTAGCTTCTGTTTAGATCTAAACTACAACAGAGCTAGGATTAGGCATTATCTCCTTTAAAACACAAAGATATAAATGTTAAAGATGCCTTAAGCTTAGCTACCTGCATGCATAAAGCCTAGCGCACAGCCAAAGACAATATAGAGAAGGCGCAGTAACAAATAGCTGCTAAAGTAAACAAACATTGTTAACCTGTTAATTAGGCAGTAAGTAACAAGGTTTACCTCTTAACTTAAAACCTATTTGTTACCTGCCTAAGTTGCAAACTTGCTAAAATGTAGAAAGGCTCTTTTAAAGTTTTAGAACAAGTTAGCTATTTATTTTAACTAAAGCTACCTAAAGGATCTAAGATCTATAACGTGTTTGCTTTAGATGTCTTCTGCAAGGACCCTAACAACCTCCTAGCTAGTTAGCTAAGCCTAAACCTATCTAGCATCCTAATTTAAAGCGTTAAAGAATAAAAAGTTAAAGAGATCCTAGCTAGCAAGCTATACTGCTTTATCCTAAAGTATTGTGTAAAATAGGTAGGCTATAATTCTAACTCTACTTAGTACAATGCTTTAAACTTTATAGGCGCTCTACACATATTGCAAGCGTTCTATAAACGCTATCTAAAACAGCTAAGACTTCTACAAGCGTTAGCCAAATAGATTACAGTATAAAAAAAAGGAGTTAAAGATCTTATAGTATTGCAAGACAATTATATTAGGAAAATTAAACTTAATATTATAACTACTACACTAGTAAGTAACAGCTATTAATAATAGGAGTCTTACTCTTTTATTAGATCTAACAGTAGACTGTTGTTGCTACTAGTAGAACGTTCTTAATTGTCTAAATCTCTAGGTGCAGACACTAACGCACTACCTAGTAGTCTTCTATTCTAGCCCTGCTTGCTGCAAGTACTAGCCTCTTGCGCTGCCTTTTGCGCCTCCTCCTGCTCTGCTAACTAATTAGCTCTTAATGCTATTATAACATCTACTAGCTAAGCGACTACACTAGTTAACCCTGCTGTGCTTCTCCTAAGCAACCTAACCTCTTTGGCTATTGCCCTAACCTCTTTGGCTAGCTCCTCTCTCTAGTAATAAGCGCTAACTAATAAGTTAGCGTTGTTTATGTTAGCTACTTGTGTAGTGCTTACTTGCACAATAGCAGCTAACTAAAACGCTGCTTCTTTAACAGCAGCCTCTTGCTTTAACACTACCTTGTTAGACTTGCCTCTACCTAAGGCAGCAAACCTGCAGTTAAAGGCTCTAAAGAGGCTATTATACTTCTAGCCTGTATATAGGAGAACTAGGCAACACTTCTTATTTAAGAGTGTGCAATAAGCACACTTCTTAGACACGTCTAAATAGAATCTAAACTTAATATTAAAATAGCTGCAGGTAAAAGCCCTTGCAGCCTGCAAGCAAACAACCTAATAGGCTAGGAGATAAGCCTTAGAAGGAACAGGAATAGGTATTGTGTGTATCTACTATACAGTTAGCTAGTAATTAAGAAAGGACAAGGCTTAGATAGCTTTAGGTATACAAACGTAAGAAGAAGAGTGTAAAGAAGCAGTATACTAGAGGGCTAGCCTTGTATATATGCTTAAAAAGCTTAAGGTAAAGTTAAGAACGTTAAACGCGCTAGCGCGCTAATTAAAACAACAACAAACAGCTATATTATGTTATTCTAAAATAAACTTAAGGTAAATAAGAGTTTATAACAATTTGGAGAGGTATCTAAAACAACACTAATACAGACCCAATTAATAGAGACTATTGATTTTAAGAAGGGGGGTAATATAACAAGCACATGCAAATACATGTTACATCTAATACCTTATAAAGGCTTAGTAACAGAGCATGTAGAGAGCTAGCAGATTAGGACTAAAAGCGCTCTAACAGCGCTCTAACTCAGCTGCTACGCCTACTATAAATATAAGCCTATAGTATAGATAGAGGACAAGTTTCTCTTGTCCTTTTGTACAAGACCTATAGGTATATAGCTAATCTAGAATCTCTGATACAACACGCACTCCTACATGCCTCTAATACGTATCTGATTTAATTCTAATAGCTGTACCTACCTGCGTTGTTACAGTTAATCTTCTAGTAGTTTATATAGATGCGTATATCTCTATTTGGTTTACGTATACAAAGAATAGGTAAAGCAAAAGGGCTTTGGCTAGCCTTAATAAAACCCTTCTAAAAGTGTTCTTAAACGTAGGCCTTAGTAGCTTTAAGCTTCTCTTAATTCTACTTGTATAAGGAACTAAACGCATTTAGTAATAGTTCTTTAAGAATAATCTTGTAATTATACAGATAGTAAGGAGGCAATTAATTAGCTGCTAACTTGCTAAATACATCCTAATACTAGGAGTAACAGGTAAGTAATTTCTTATCTAATTAGCTTTAATTGTCTGCGTTGTCCTTAGAGGCAAAGATTCTATTAATTTTATAAAGGCTTGTTATAAAGAACTTGTTCTAGGGCTTCTTTATAATAAAGTGAAATGCATTAGCAGAAATAAGAGCTATGCAGGTGCTTAGAGGGGATTTAGACTCTAAGCGGGTTTACTTAGTTAGGGTATAAGGAATCTCTAAGATTTTTTAGGCTAATAGGAGCTTTAAGCATCCCTTAATACAATAAATAGAAGAAGAGGAATAGTAAGAACTATTTTAGATACAATAGTCTTCTTTTTTCTATAGAGCGTTGCGTTATTGCACATTAAGATAGATAGTAGCTAGCACTATAGCTTAATATAGAATAGTAAGAATAGGAGGTAAAGAATTATATAAATAGGGGTACTTAGATAGCTAAATAAACTGTAACCTATCTGTGTCTAATTAAATCTTAAATTGTCTTAACTATTAGAGGCTAAGTATACAATCCTAAGACCTAAGATTAAGAATAAAGAATAGACAGTTTAAAATCTTTTAGCTATTAATATTTAAGTGTAGTTAAATATATTAAGTAACTAAAGAAGTAATCTAATCCTTAAAGCTGCGTACCTAAACCTAGAAGAGAAGCTTCTAGATAGGTTGCTGCAAGGCTTTAAAAATAGATAAAACAATTTATAAATTTAAAAATAAGAAACTTTAAGCACTAGTGTTAACAAGAGTATTAAGGTGTAAGCTAAGGCCTTAGTTGTAAAGAAGCGTAAGCATAAGGAAATAGAAACTGCAAAACAAATAAGAAAGGTTAAGGTAGAATAGATTATAACAGCTTAGGCCTAGAAAGGAGTGTTCTCTTAAGCGCTTCTGTTTCCTATACAATACACCTTCTAATTAGGTTGCTCTTAAGTATCTTTATACTTATCTACTTTTACAGCTTTAATCTAACGCATATAAGGCTTTGTGCAGTTACTAAAGTAGTGTTCTAGCTTACTGCAATTGTAACAACTACTAGAGGTCTTTTGTTATTCTAGCTTAGAGGTCTTTGTAGGAAGACGCACTGTTATAGATTAATAGGCTGGCGCAGAATTTGTTAGAGCGTTAGTAGTAGTAGTAGTCTAATTTGGCTCTAAATTCTGTTATAGAGCTAACCTAATTAGCAACTTAGCAGCAGCTAGTGTTATACTTAGTGTAGGGTTGTTCTTCTGCTCTATATTGTATGCAGTAAGGTGTTTTACTATCTAATTAAATAAGTTCTTCTATTAGTGCCTAAATCCTAGGTTAGGAGCTTGCAACCCTAGCGTAATCTTAGTCTACAAGTAGTAAAACTACTCTAAAGAGAGTACTTGTCCCTTAACTACAGAACTTAAAAACCTAGCTTTAAACAGAGGAAACGTTTCCTTCTTTGTTATCTGCAATTAATTAAACACTGCATAGCTTTTAGCTACCTTATTGCCTGTAATAAAATAGAACTTAAGTAGCTTAACTATTTGCTTAGCGTTCTAGAATTACTCTTAATTAGTATCTAATAAATATTGTAGCTTAAAATAGCCCTTAGCTAATCTTGTAGTGTAGCCCTATACTAAGGCTATGCGTTATCTTTTAGTCTAATAGTAATCTAAGTTAATTTTAAGTTAATCCTAGATTAAGGCCTGCTATTAGCAGAAGGTAGGATCTTTTCTATTGCTAAGATTGTTTATATTAGGCGTTTTCTTAGATTGTTAAAGTTAGTAAGAGCCTTTATAGCAATGTAAGTACTTAGATATAAAGCTGTTAAATAAACAGCAGAGTGCAGAATTGTTCTAGAGTAATTTAGTAGTAGGTAGAGGCTTATCTGGTTCTACTAATAGAGTTAGTCCTTTCTTAAAAGAATTAATTTCTGCTAACGCTTGTTTTAAATCTTGTTATAATTAATTAACCTCTATTTAGGTAAGGGTTAGATTTAGTGCAGCTCTAGGCTAAGGGGGTTTCTTAGTGTTTGTCTTTTTTGCTTTAGCACTCTGTTGCTAGGTTGTTATAGTTAATACAGAGTTGTCTTAGAAAAAGGCTTCTAGGGTTAGTTTTTTAGGGGGAGTTATTAGCGTTGCCTCTAATACTCCTAGGTTATTAATAGTCTCTAAGTTTCTATTGTAGCGCTAAACGCAACTTTTCTAAAGTAATCTTAACTGTTGTGTTAATAGGAAGATCTAAACCTAAAGGCTTTGGTTGCTAGGAGATCTAAGGGATCTTAACTGTGTTTAATAGATTTAAGGTTGCAAACAGATCTAATTTAGATAGAGTTCTAGACGTTTTGACGCAATCTTTTTAAAAATAAATAGCAATATTATCTAAATGCTATTACTAGTAGGACAAAGTTTCTCTTGTAATGTAACAACACAGGTAAGTACAGCTATTGGGATTAAATTGGATACGTATTAGAGGCATATAGGAGTGCGTGTTGTATTAGAGATTCTAGATTAACTATACACCTATAGGTCTTGTACAGAAGGACAAGAGAAACTTGTTCTCTATCTATACTATAGGCTTATATTTATAGTAGGCGTAGCAGCTGAGTTAGAGCGCTGTTAAAGCGCTTTTGGTCCTAATCTACTAGCTTTCTACATAATCTGTTACTAAGCCTTTATAAGGTATTAGATGTAATATGTGTTTGCATGTACTTGTTACATTAACAGCTCTGCCTTTTTCTGTTTTCTTAGATACTCTCTAACTCTCTTCTCTCTTTAGCCTCTTATACTCCTACCTGCACGTTAACTACCTGCTTCTAATTAACTTTTAGAACTAGAGCTAGTCCTAAGAGCTTAGATACAGTCCCCTAAGTTAAAAGTAAAACTAATCTCTAACTACTCTACCTGCATATATACCTTTTAACCTCCTTAACTTTATCTACCTCTATTAAGTATAGCAGCTACTGCCTTTGCTAGAAATAGGCTAGAAGAGTAACTTCTAGACCTACTCTAAGGATACTTAAATAACTAGTACTATTAGAATACCTTTATTATTCTAGAACTAGTAAGATAACAAGCTAATAGAACTATTCTACTAACTTTTAAAGGGCTAGTTAATTTTACTAAGGCTTAGCAGGCTACTGCTACTGCAGTAAGCTGCCTAATATCCTGCACGTACTAGAAGAAGAATTAACAACAAGCATCTAACTATCTAGATAGTAGAGGACTAAGACCTAACAATCTTAACTTCTAAAGAAACTACTTTATGCGAGGACTAACAGAAGAAGCAAAAGACGCCCTGCTACTAGACGCGCCTCTGCATTAAAGAGCCTAGAGGCAGACTAGGTCTAGTTTCTAACAACGCTTAGCTAAGACTAAAGAGATCTAGAGGAAATTTTTGCTACCTATGCCTCTATCTTGCTATTGTTGCTACAACTTACGCTATAATACTCTAGCGTCTTGATATTAGCTTCTACTCTAGCAACACAGCATACTTAAAGTAGCTTATACTAGGCAGTCTATACGTGCTTGCTACTATTGCAGTAACTTCTTATTAAGCAGATTATTATTAGATACTAACTGTTCTTTTTACAGACGCTATTCCTAATAACACAACAAGCAACGTTACTGTTATTAATATTAGAATAGTTTTACTAAGTCCTGTGCGCTAGAACTAGTTAGTAGCTGCTAGCTAAAGCTAGAGGAAATAGAGACTTTTAACAGCACTACTAGCGTTTATCTATACGCGCAGTAGATTAGTCTGCGCGTTAACTAATATAGATTTGCAAGAGTACTTAAAGTATTACTACTATATATAAAGAGACAGGCTCTTAAGTAGTATGCTTTTCTATTAGAACCTAAACACAAACGCATAATAATTAGTGTAGACGCTTAGATTAACTCTCTTTAGTATTGCTTCTAACGCAACATTATTAGCGCTAAGCAAGAGGCTAACGCGCTAAAGTATAGGTTTAGCGCTAAGCTGTTAGTGTAGGACTATATTATAAGGAAGCAGACTTTACTCTATAACGCTAGCTACAACCTTATTGCACAGAAAGTTATAATAATTTATAAAATCTAGTCTAACTTTAACCCTCTTCTTATAGCCTTAGTTTCTATCTGCGCTAACATAACTATAGAAACCTTTGTTAACAAGTGTTACTAGAAAAAGGATCTATGTAAGTAAGCCTAAAAAGGATAACAATTGCAGGCGCAGCGCAAATTTAAGTCTATTACTAAACAGTTTGTGCAGAATTAAGCCTTGCGTTAAGACTAAGATTGTAAACGCAACTATAAGAATTGTAATACTCTATTACTTAAGAAAACTACTAACTATATTATACTCTAAAGTAACGCTCTAACTGCTTTTACTCTGCGTACTATTGCGCTAGCATACGCCTCTTACTCTCTTAAATACCTATATACGTATTGTAGTAGTAAGCACTAAGACAATCTATGCTCTACTTACCTAAAATTCTAGAAGCGCGTAACCTTCTTAGCGGACGCAGTATCCTCTTTCTTTAGAAATTTGACTAATAGTAAGTTAGTACACAACTTAGACTTTAATCTTAATTGCGCTCTTAGGAGTAATAGTGCTAATATTTTAGGCACTAAATTAGAAAACTTCTAGCAGAGTCCTAGATAGACAGCTGTAACTCCAATTCTACTATTTCTACTATTTATAAATAAGGCAGATTAGATTACTTTCTTTTGTTATCCTATAACTTATTACTATTATTGCTTATACTAGTAGCTCTGTTAATAGTTTCTACCTGCAACAATACTAAATATACACTCAAATGTACTAATACTAATATAGTTCTTATTACTACTTTTAAGAATTGCTATAAACCTACAAAGGCTTACATGCACACACCTAATAACGTCCTAATTAAGTTTTGTCTAGACACTAGGGCTAGCGTATCTCTTGTCTAGCGCACCAAAATAAGCTATTATTTCTGCGTAACTATCTAGAATCTTACTAAGGAACAGTTTGTAAGAATTAATAGCGTTAGTTCTACTGCCTTGCATACTAAACAAGTAGTATATAACTTTTCTGTTGTTCTCTATATAGTAGATAGAGAAGTTATCTAGTTATACAAGACAGTATATATTGTTAATAATCTTCTAGTACTTTGCATTATAGGCAACAACATTCTCTAACTATAGAAAGTTAGTATTATGTATAACAACGTCTCTAGTAGTTTTTCTACTCTTTATGTTTACAAGCATTATATTAAGCTACATTCTACTCTTACACTCTAACGTAAGCGCACAGTAGTTTAGGCTAAGTGCAACTATGTTGTGCTAGCAGAAACAGAAGTTTATCTAGAAGTTAAATATTACTAAATTCTTTTATGCAAATTAGGTTATTTAATGTCTTCTTAACTAATTATTAATTTGGCAACTAATATATTTGCGTTAGCTAGAAGTTAAGTAGTTAATAGTAATAAACCTTGCACTCTGTTTAACAACCTTAGCTCTTGCAACGTAGCTATCTGCGAAGGGCAAATCCTAGGATACCTAGAACAAGCAATTCTACTCTAATAACAAGCTAACATATTCTACTTTCTAGACTACCTCTTTAAGGGGATGCTAATTCTAATAGACAACAGTAATCCTAATAAACCTCTAGCAGGTTCCCTGTTTGTTATTAAACCCTCTAATAAGGAAATTAAAGTGCAAGAGGCTGATATGTCTAATAAGTTTAGCTAGGACTACTAAAAGCGCATCCAAAAAATCCTGTTAAATTACTAGCTACTATGGCGCAAACAACTAGGGCGTTTTAAGGATAATATTAAGATGCCTATTCTATTCTACAATAGCTTTAACTTGTTAAAGCTTAAACAGGCACTATATAGTTAGTTAAAACGTAATAAAGAGGTAATTAATAAGGTCTTAAACCTACTTACAAAACAGAAACAAATTAGAAAAGTTCTACTAGGTTCTCTTAGCCTAGTAGCCTTACTAGCTTTTATAGTCTAGAAAAATAACAAACCTTAGGTAGTAGTAGACATGCGCTAAGTAAACAAAGCCCTAATCTCTAATACTTATCTCTTGCTAAAGTAAGACACTATTCTATTAGCTATAGGCAGAGCAGTAGTGTTTTCTTTACTTAACTTTGTTAAGAGCTTTTTCTAGCAAGATATTGTAAAAAAAGACTAATAGAAAACTACTTTTGTTACTACTTACTAGGGTTATAAGATGTTCCTTAGCTTAACTATAGGTTTAGCCTGTTCTCCTAGCTTCTTCTAATATTGCATAGAGCAACTGTTTAATTGCTATCTCTAGGAATTTATTCTAATCTACATTAATAATATTATTATCTTTAGCTGTACTCTAAAAGATTATTTAGTACACTTTAACTAGTTGCTTATCTTACTTAAAAGGGCGGGAGTTACTCTGTTCTTAGCTAAGTGTTATTTTAGCTATCTATTAATTTAGGCCCTTAGCTATTATGTGTCCTAACTTAGGCTTAGCACAGTGCAAGAGAAAACTAAGGCTATCTGTACTATAACGTTCTCTTATACAGTGTAATAGCTTAAATACACAGTTAGGCTCTTTAAGTTCTACTAGAAATTTGTGAAACACTACTTAGATATCTGTATACCTCTTAATTAACTTAAGACACAGGCTTTAAAGGACGCTTCTAGGAAGGGATACAAGTAACGTTAATACGCAGAGGTTACTCTACTTGCCTACTTTATAGATAGCTTACAAAAGCACAAAGCTAAAACTGCTTTTAAAGAACTTAAAAGTTAGCTCTGTACCTCTCTAACACTTGCGCACTCTAATTTTTCCTAGCCTTTTATCTTCTACGTAGATAGGAGCTGCAAACGCAGTTTTAGCTATACTGTACATTAGCTTAACCTTACTAACCTAGAGAACCTAGTAGAGCGCTCTATTCTATACTTATCTAAAACTTTGTCCTCTACAGAGTTAAGGTACTAGCCAACTAAGCTAGAAACAGCTGCCTTAATATAGGCACTCTAAAAACTACTCTAATATACTAATTATAAGAAATTTCTAGTCTATATAGACTATTCTGCTATTATTAGCGCTTTTAAAGATAAAGGCCTAGTGCAAGGTAAGCAATTAGAAAGATTGCAATCTTAGAAGCTTTTTCTTGCCTAATATTACAGCTAAATAGAAATTTAATACATTTCTAGCAAGGATTATTTGAATATAGACGCGTTGTCTCGTATACAAACTTTATCTTAGCCTTCTTACACTATAGCTATAGAGGAAAGTATAATAACAGCTACTGTTGCTAGAATTAACAAATCTATTGCAATAAGCCTAACTGCAGATTTCTTGTAGAGCCTTCTTACGCAAGAAGGGCTAAAAGCCCTTAACACAAACCTATAATTAACTCTATAGAAACTAACTAGCTTTGTAATCTATAAACCTATAGCTTGCTTTACTATAGAAGCCTACCTACTTAATGTATTATACAAGGCAGAGCTTATATAAATAAGTAATAACTTCTAGAACAAGCTTATAACTGCTCTGCCTCTAGACCTAGCTTTGCGAAAGGTGTACTATAACATTATAGACTAGGCTAATAAGGAGCTACAACTACTAGTTACTTGCAAGAGCTTTTAAATTAAATTGGATACTAGTCTAATATACTAAATGTTACCAGATAGCTAAGAAAGGTTGTGCGTCTCTTAAGCCTTACACTAGGAAGTATTAAAGCTAGCTTACAACCAGGTAGGCTATCTAGAAGTTATTTAGACATGTAAACAACTGTAAGCATCTATTTATATACTAAACCTACGCAAATATACTATAGAGTATATTGCAATATACTCTTAGTGCAATATATGTTAGCTGTTAACAAAACTGCTAGCAGGTAAGATGCAGCCTATTAAGTATCTGTTTCTTCTCTTCTACGCTATTACTATAGATTTTATTATTAGTCTCTCTGTTACCTCTAATAGCTATAACTATATTCTTACTGTTACTAATAAAGCTACTAAAGCTATTAAACTTATTCTAGGCGTATCTAGAAAGCGAGGTAAAGCTAACAATCTTAAACACTAGGAAGAGGTCTAGGGTAATACTTACTATTAGGCTATTAGATTCTAGGATTACGTTGTATGTAAGTAGAGTTTGCCTAAGGTTATTATCTCTAACTAAGATAGGTAGTTTTTAGCCAAATTCTAGTAGGCTCTTTTTAAAAAAATAGGCATAACCCTAGCTATAACTACTGCCTATTATCTCTAAGCAGATAGACAAAGCAAGAAAATAAACTAGACTATAGAAATTACTCTAAGATGTATAATTGCCAATTACAACGCTCTAATAATTAGCTAAGATAAGCTACTGCCTAACGTATAGTTTGCTATTAACACTGCTTGTAACTTTACTACTAGAGAATTGCCTTTTAAACTCCTCTATAGAACTTACTCTAGGGATAGGATAATAATTTATAACGTAAAAATTGATTACAAGTTGTTAGAACAATTTCTACGCAACTATTGCAATATATAAAATTAGGCTAAGGAGGCACTTAAGCTAGCCTAGGCCTGCATAGCTGTGTACTATAACTAACAACACTTGCTAATTACTATTAGAGATCTTGCCTACCTTAAGCTTACCTGTAAGACTAATTAGAGATATTAGATCCTATACGCCTTAGCTCTAGATGTAGTTAAAGACAGACCTTTTAAAGTCCTTAAAAAAATTAGTAAAGGTACTTTCTGCCTAGACCTTCCTTTGCGCCTTAAGATACACCTAGTTATCTTAGTAGTCTACTTAGAACCTACAGCTACTAACTTATATAGTTAACTACTAGTATTAGCTAGCAAGGTTATAGATGCAGCAGAAGACATTATTATAACAATAGGACTACTAACCGCCTAAGCACTAAACAATAACTCTACTTACATTATAGATTAAATTCTTACTAAGAAACTATAAAAAGTGCTTAGTACTTAACAAAAACAATAGTTCTATAAGGTTTAATATCAAGGATATAATGCCTTAGAAGACTTTTATGTAATAGAGAAGCAGCTACGTAAAGATATACTAGAAATTGTGTAAGCCTAGGAATAGTAGTATAGTACTTGCCTAACTACCTGCTATGCTCTATAACGTACAACCTTAGGGTAGTTGCCTATATATAATAATCTTTTAGCAGCTCTATATGCCTACTTACCTACAGAAGGCTTTATCTTACCCTTTTTTTTAACTTACTATCTTACTAACTTTTAATCTTTGTTTGCTAAACACAAAATTTACGCTAATTTAACGTTATAACGCGCGTGCGCCTACCTCTTACCTTGCGTTTGTTAGCGCTTAGACCTACGCTAGAGTGTTAAGTTATTATTATTACAGCCTACTACCTAGCCTAAAGGCACCTAACATAAAACTAAACTACGCAGTGCTAAAAGAAGCAGACGCCTCTAGCGCAATAGGAGTTTTAGATAATAATAAGGCTAATAAGATTTAGGAACTTGCCTCTAAGGATGTGTCTTTTAATAACAGCGCGTTCTACTACTCTATTACCTTAGCTAAAGTCTCTAATCCTGCTGTAGAAATTAAGACAATTATTAAAAATAGTTGCGTTACTTATTACTACCTCTAGAATAAAATAGTTGATTATAGCTACTAAGCTTTTGTTAAACTACTAACTTAGATCTGCAAACACATACAAGTACCTATAAAGCTAGTAGTACGCTGTTACTTAGTCTAGTCTAAGCAAAAGGCTTTTGTAGTAATACTAGACCCTTACTTTAAATTGGGCAGCAGAGACAACCTAGCATATTTTACACCTAATAATAAAATAAGAGGCTACACTAGCCTTGCTTTGCTAGAGGCCTATCTGTAACACTTCTACAACACTTACCTAGGCATTAAAGACAAACGTTTCTAAGCTGTAACTAGTTTCTTAGCTTAGATTACTTTCTAGCTTGCTTAGGTAGATAGATTTATAGTAACTAACCTTGTTGCTAACACCTAGATAGAGGAAGAACTTAACGCTATTATAGAGGAACTTAAAGACGTTACTTCTATTGTGCAGGACCTTAACACTAATAGCAAAATAACTAAAGATAACAAAAAGCTCTTTAAGAACGCGTTCTAAACTACCTACTAGCATATTCTTTAACAAGCTCTAGTTATATATACTATAGTTTTAGTAGCTACTTTGCTAGGTTTTCAAATTATCTGTTACGCAATTGTAGTAGTCTTTAAGGAAATTAGACGCGCTACTAATCTAGAATTTATTAGCGTACTCTTCTCTTATTAGGACGTAAACCTTTGCCTAGCTGTAGGCAACTGTTAGTAACTTAGACCCTAGGCGTATAGACTGCAGCTTAACAATTCTTTTTAGGCTTAATATTATCTGTTAACGCTGTTACAACTATATTACACTAGGTTTCTAATACAGGAGTTAAAGTTTACCTCTAGATTTACAAGCAAACCTCTGTTAGATCTTTGCAAGACGCTAAACAACAACAAGACTATTTCTAAAGTTTAGAACTTATTTAACTTAGAAGCTAAAAAGAAAGCTAAGATAGTTAACTTGCGTATCTAGGGCATACTACATGCTATTGTAGTAGCTAACACTAATACTGTTTTAGCTCTAATAAAGAATGCAACTAGATTATCTTATTACTAGAATACTATAATTACTACAACTTACAATCTAACTAAACGCACCTAATAGATTCTTAGACACTGTATTCTAGTTATTACCTCCTATAATACACAGGTTACGCTTCTTATTACCCTCTAAGACGCTGCTATTAATAACGCAATGCGCGCTAGCAACAAGGCTTATATAACTAAGATTAGTAAGGTTACTATTCTTATAGTTAACTCTTTTATAGGCAAAGATGCTGCTTACGTTATCTTAGATACTATAGGCTACAACAAAGGATTCTTTTGGCGTTAGCCTTACACTCTAGTTGCGGGAACAAGAGCACAGTCTAGTCTTACCTTTATTAGACCTACTCTTCTCTTCTCTTCTTCCTAGTATATTAATCTTAAAAACTGCCTTAAGAAGGCTCTTTACAAATAGGGTCCTTAACGTCGCTACATTACTACTATAGGTAGCCAAAAGCTTACCTTATTTAAACAGTACCTACAAGTGCAACGCGCGCTTAATATTAAAACTAGTAACACTACTACTTTTAACTATTAACGTGTACTACTTAGAGCTACTGCAACAGACAAGGACTACTCTAATAATAAGAAAGATTAAGCTTTCTAACAAGCTATACAGACCTGCGTGCAATAAACCTAAAAGGCACTTTAAAAGCCTGTTGCTAAGCCTAAAACTATAATTAAGCCTAATTCTGTTAAATCTAAGCTAGTTATTAAGCTAGTAAAGCCCGCTAAAGTAGTTGTTAAAAGCTTAACTAACTTTTAGGAGGTTACTAGGGAACTAAAATTGGACAGAATCCTAACTTAAAACGTGCTAACTATTCTATTTGTCCTTAAAGACGTTGTTAAAGGAATTGTTAGTAACCTTAACCTAGAAACTAACAATAATAGGTTTCTTATGTTAGAAGGCCTTTCTGCTAATAATAGTGCTAACAAGTAGATTACTAAGGCTAACAATTAGCAAGCTAGCTAAACTTAGACTAACAATACTACCTGAACTCAGGACATAGGTGAATGTAATTCTAACAATAGCTTAGATTAATAGTAATCAAAATTACAGAGCCTAGAGCAGACTAATTTTGTAGACGAAACAAGATATAAGGATAGAGCAGATGCTACAGAACAGATTGAATATGGAGTTTCTATGAAGGATCTCCTATTTTGGCTTAGTGCCTTGGCAGTGCCTGCCTGTAGATAGCTTGAGCCGCCTTACTCATGAGACTCTTAACTCTAACAAAATACGATCACGATACAACACGCTTTTGCTGTCTTTTGGGCCTCGGCCATAGCAACCAACCCCTCTTGCCTGAATATTAAGTCTCAAAAAGCACTGACTATACTAGCACACGAAAGTTCGAGGACTTTGCTGGTGGCGACGAACCAAATGTGCGCTTTTGTCGCATCTGGGAAAACCAGGTCTCAAATGTCGACTATTTTGCAGGCAGACGCTATGGCACCAATGTGAGAGGCTTTGCAAAAATAAACAGTACATGCCAAATAGCAGAAGCAGGCGATGTACATCACGCTTGGATGTATACGTGCTGTGTAGATAATTCAAGCTCAGCAGAATTGACAATGACAAGGGCCATCAATTCGATGTCTCGCTGCTATAAGAGGGCGGAGATAGTTTATGCCTTCTTTTCGGGTCATCTGCCTGAGCGAAGTACCGTTGAAACCAACGAAGCCATGAAGGAGAGGGAGGAGGACAGTTGATCTGACGACTTCCTATGGGAAGGTCTTGGGTCCTATACATCCTGAGTCACAGTTCAGTACTGCTTTCGCGAAGGCAAAAGACCTTCGGCTGTGTAAAATGAAATTCCGCCAGGTATATGATTAAGCAATGAAACTTTCCAATTCTTGTGTACATAAACTACCTACAAATCTTGTTGATGCTACATAGTTAACTTTCTCGCTACAACACTTACCAGGTCACAAGACTCCCTCATCACGCAGCACAACGCGTAAGATCGACCAGGTTCTAATTAAAAGTATTTCTAGATGTTCAGGCGAAAGATGCAAAAGCGTAAAGAATAGCTAACTTGGCTGTATGTTCTTGTAGAGCGTTCAATTACCAAATATCTGGTACGCTCAGGCGAACATCTTTTACTTTCATGAAAGATCCACATTATCTGCATCTTGTTTACAGCGAGAGAAAACCTACGTGTTGAAAGTATCGTCTCAACAGGCTCGCGTATGTGTGGAACAATTTGGAAGGACATGACCCAGATTTCCGCTCAAGTTTGGGACTGCTTCCAATGTTCACATGATACCTGCACGCTTGTCTGTTGCACTTGCTACTCTGTTACCTCGTGAACTCAAGCTTTGCTTGCAGCAAACTGATGACCGAAATATACTTAATACCCGCGATCATCTGTAGTGTAGCTGCTCATTATCGCTCCATCGAGCATGGCTTCCACCATCAACGTTTCCCGCCTGATCCCAGCTGTTCCAGATGAGCTTGGTAAGCTTATCATACAGCAGCTTTCGTTCCACGAACTAGCATCTGGGTACTTTGTCTCACGAGATTGGAGAACGTTTATCGACAACGACGATGTACTTCGCGAGAAAATGTTTCGCCTGCCCAAGGCAGTCGAACAAGGTGACCGCGATGATGTTATGGGATTTGTGCGCGACAAGTGGAGGAGCATCAACGCCGAGGTTGGTGAAGAAGTCAGCACTGAAGCGTTCTGGTCGCGCATCACTACCAATCCGCTAGTTCCACTGAAGCAGATGTATGGTTGTGCATATGGCGTCGTAACTTATCTAGATGAACACCTTGACTTCTGGGATCAGCTGCCAGCACATCACAGAAAAGAAAGCGACAATCTTTTCAACTCAATGTTTGCAACATATCCTCCAATTGCACGGGTCCAGACTAAGTTCAAGCGTGACAACTACATGGGTTCACCGAGTGTTATCTACAAAGACCACTACTATGCCCAAGGTCTGAGGCTGAAAGATCTAGACTTCGAACCCCTCAACATCTGGACTTGTAGTTTTCAACTATGGCCAAAAAAGATTTGGACTTATACTATTATTCAACTATGGCCAGAAAAGCTTTGGAGAATATACAAAGATCTAGGCGACGGGGAGGGCGACGAGAGTAGCGGCCAAGAAAATGCCGAGGAAGACATAGAGAAAGAAGTGGGGGAAGACGTAGAGCAAGACGTGGAAGAGAACAGAGGTGACAGTGGAGACGAAAGCGATGAGATGGATGGAGAGCAAGGCGCAGGGAAGGTCCCGGAGAATGTCGCTTTCAACGACCTGAATCTCCCCGACAGCGAGGATGACTCTGATTATGTGCCCGACCACATCAAGTCCGGTGGCGGCGCCTGAATCGAATTGACCAATATTATGGCGCTGTCATAAGAAGTGTTCAACGCAAAGTGAATGAATCGGGGAATGCGGCGGGGGATCGGGGTGTTTTGCTCAAGACGTCAAAGCAGGAGAAGCGGTCATATGCTCAGTGGTGTAGTCGACCATACTTATGGCATCCTAATGTAGAGTCGATTTAATTCATGCCGTTTTTTCTGAGCTGGATTTACTACAGCGTTGAATCGTGTCGAGGATCGGAACGACACCTCGACTATTATCGAATATGAGTCTTTCACTCATCACTGCATAGCAACCCAATGTTGTTCGCTACAATCTCGTCGTTGCCATGCCACTCCAGTCTGCAAGCGTCCCAAGCACGTGATTAGCACACCCCATTACCTATATCATCACCCCTCGCCCACCAGTACCTTTCCAACCCACGCTTCTCCAGACATAACCCCACGCTGAAACCTACCTATTGAACCACAATTCAAGACATAAAGTTTCAGTAACAATGGCTCGACTTGCGTTCCCCCCTACTCTTACCCGCATCGCTGCCTGCGCCAGCACCACCATCGCCAACCCCGCTGCTCGGATCTCGATTCAGCAGCGTGCGCCGATCCAGTCGGCGGCTTCAAGGACTATCAAGGCGAGCGTTGCTCGACCTTCGCTGATTTTGTCGGGGGCTCCAAGGACTACGCTGCGTGCCGCTGCGACGGCTCTGCAGCGTGCGCAGTCGACTCGTGATGAGTTGGCTGCGGCTTCAAAGACTATTTCCGCCGGTGCTTGTATTCGGGCACTTGATGGCAAGAAGATCGTGAACAAGACGCCTGCTAATAATGGCCAGAACAAGAACGAGCAGACTTATTCTCGGATCCCCAAGCCCAAGTGCGTGAACAACATGCAGATGAAGGCGAGGCAGCGCGTTGCTCTTGTGTACAAGAAGATCGACAAGAACAAGGAGAAGAAGAAGAAGGAGGAGATTGTCAAGAACATTAGCCACGAGAACGCTGTTACCTATGTCGACAACAATTCGGACTTGCTCGAGGATGTGAGCTTCGACGAGAGCATCCCTGGTGGCGTGCAGTCGTACTACACGCACTTCTTCTCCCGGATGGATCTCCGCATTCAGACCCGCAAGCAAGGCGGCAGGATCGCCAGGGTCCCTCGCTACGGTGGTGATTTCTTCATGCTTCCATGTCAGCGCCGGCCTGTTCGCAAGGCTATTGCCATCAAGTCTGGTACAACTCTGAAGTGCCTCGGTGAGTCACTACCGCGAACTTAACATTACAATGAAGAGAGACTAACACACTGTCAGAGCTTCACTATCCTCCTCTGCCCTCGACGGCTATCCTCCAGCAGATCAAGGCCGAGCGCCGTTTTGGCTTCGGCTTCAAGAAGACTGTGCCCATGGCCAACGCCAAGGCTGACGAGAATCGGTCAGACAGCGCTGTCGCTATCGCTTCCGTGATCAATAAGCCTGCCTCCACGCGCAAGACCTTTCACTTCCCCGAGGATGCCGACTTCATGCTCTTCAATCCCGAGGCGCCAGCCAAGTTTTTTATGCATCCTCCGACCGTGGAAGACGGCTGGACGCCGATCAAGTTTGCTACTCCCTACCCCAAAAAGTGCCAGGCTGTCGGCTTCGACACTCTCTTCGCCCGTTCCGGCCCACAGACCATTGGTGTCAAGCGCCGCGTGCTCAATCGCTTCAAGTCTGTCCAGGAGTGTGAGAAGCGTCGCAAGCAGGAGTCGATCGCCGCCGGTGAGCACCCAGGTCTTGGTCAGTTAGAGTACGGCAACGCCGACTACAAGTTTGCGCTTCAGTCCACCAAGCTCATCACCGCGAACGATATTGGTATCTACGTGGACCCCAGCGATTTGGGTATCCCTGCGACCGCTTGCAACCCCCTTAACGGCCTGCTGCTGCACTTCGGTGGATTCCAGGATGAGCTGGGCCGCGACTTCGAGGACGTCCACATCCCCTCCGCGGTCGCCGCTGCTTACAAGAAGCCAATTGATTGGGAGCATGCTCCTGACGAGCAAACTGCTTTGGACAAGTGGATCAAGACGACCCATGCTACTATGCAGTCCGCCGACAATATGGAGTAGTGGAGTGGAGAGCGACTTGTAGGAGGTTGGTGAAACCGGGGAAAAGCGAGATGAAGACGTCAAAGAAGATGGAGATCGGAGAACAGAAATTGTACAGTCAGATGAGAGATGAGATTGGAGCCGTGAGTGGACTACCACGCCCCAAACTCCGCCTACGCATCACTGACATGATGTAGGCATTGAAACGATCAGGATGGCGAAGAAGCAAAAGAGTCGCAGGTGGAGGGGTGGGGGTTGGGGGAGTTCCAAACCAGGTAATGTACTACCGCTCCTGGGGATATACTGTTGCTAGCCACTTCGCAGATTCGTTTCAGTTCGAATAAAGCGAGGCGTCCTTTACGACAGGGCGGGGTATGTGGTGGGACCTCGCATTCGACGATAACTTTTCGACCATCGAAGCATTGAGCTATGGGCCGACTACTGAGGAGGTCGGAGGGCAGGGTGATAAGACATGATGAATGGCAATTTGGGTGTTTGGTGGTGTCGAGTGTCGCGTTTTCTTATTTGCTGCTTTCTATCTTCCATCTGATGCATGTCTCTTGCGGCCTACCCGTTCTTGTGCATGCTTTCATCAGCCGAATCTTTATCGCTATCGTAAGGTCCGATCTGGCAATCTTTCAGCACGAGGTGGATAACCACATCCGAAGTCATCGCTGAAGTGATGAAGACGAACACATCGGAGCCATCTCGGTCATTTGGTTGTGGACGTGCAGTTCGGGCTCGCCTCGTTCCCACATGTGGCGATTCAGCCGCGCGTGCAGCACGTGAGTTCGTGATTGGATGCGTGTTATCAGGAACGAGGTGAGGCTAGTCTTGAAAAGGAATGTGGATCGCATCGCCAACGCAAACATCAGCCACCGCCAAGGTGACACGGCGCGGAGGCGACCGTTACAAGGTACACCGACGACCTGCATATAACGGGGTCGCCGCGACCTGGCTGCCGTTGCTTTCTTCATCCTCATCTGTCAAATCGACAATGAAGTTCGCCGCGCGATCCGGTGTGCCCCTAGCCCTCGCCGCGTTGGCATCCGTTTCCCAGGCCGAAGAATCGCTCTTCAGCCGGCGGATGACCAAGCGTGGAATCGATGTTCAAGGCAACTACAACGTTTGTAAGTTGTCTCAGTTTAGACCGACAATTCTGTGGCCTGTTTGCCTCTGTGCCTCTGGCCAAGCTGCTTGAATGACACTCCCAATCCAGGTCCCATCCAACCGGACTTCTCACAATCTCACATGTACTCAAGCTCACGTGAAAATAGCTTTTTTCCACATCAATGATGTCCACGCTCATCTGGACGAGTTCAGTTCATCAGGAACAGACTGCACACGGCCCGAGCGAGGCTGCTTTGGCGGTTACGCTCGTGTCAAGACCGTCATTCAAGAGCAGCGACCCAAGTACAACGACAGCCTTTGGCTCAATGTTGGAGACGAATTTCAAGGAACGCTGTTCTACTCCTTTTACAAGGGGGAGAAAATTGCTCAAGCACTTAACGACCTGGAATTTGACGCAATGACCCTGGGCAACCACGAATTTGACGGCGGCGAGGATGAGTTGGGGGATTTCCTTCAAAATCTTACATTCCCCATCGTTTGCGCGAATCTAAAATCTGCAAACAAGAAGGTGGCAGACGTTGTCAAACCGTACCACATCTTCTGGGACAAGGGTCTGGCTATTATCGGTGTCACTACCGAGGAGACACCGAGCATTGCGAACCCTGACAATGGCACCTTATTCTCTGACGTTGTCGAAGCCGTACAAAACGCAATAGACGAGATCAAATCGACGACCAACATCACCAGGATCGCAGCCATCACTCACATTGGTTACGAAGAGGATCAGAAATTGGCTCAGGCAACCTCGGGCCTTCAGCTGATCATGGGTGGTCACAGTCACACTCTTTTGGGTGACATGCCCCAAGCTAAGGGTAAGTATCCAACCATAACCGAGAACAAGGACGGCGAAGAAGTTTTTATCGTTACTGCTTATCGATGGGGCGAGTATGTGGGTTACATCGACGTTACGTACGATCCCGAAGGCAGAATTTTGGCGTATCACGGTGCGCCTATCCACCTCACCAACACAACTAAACAGGAACCTGAACTTCAGGCCAAAGTCAAGGAATGGCGCGGTCCTTTCGAGGAGTTCGCTGCCGAGGTTCTTGGCACCAGCCAGGTCGAGCTGGACCAGACAAATTGTCAGCAAGGAGAGTGTCTGCTCGGCGACTTCATGTCGGATGCCATGCTGGCCTATCGCAAAAACAACACCCAGGATGTAGACTTCGCTATCATCAACGCTGGCGGTGTTCGTGCTACCATCGATGAGGGTGACATCACGCGCGGCGAAGTCCTGACTTCCTTCCCCTTCGGAAACGCCATTGTGCAGATCGCTTTGACCGGCAAGCAGCTTTGGGAGGCTCTTGAAGGTATCGTTACAGGCGTCAGCGTCACGAATGGAAAGCCTGTTACTTCATTCTTCCAGGTCAGCAAAGGCATCAAGGTCGAGTACAACCCAAAGGCCGTGAACGGCACTAGACTAGTCGCTGTTACTATTGGTGACAAGCCACTTTCCAACGCCACAACCTATCAGGTGGTCACCCTCGACTTCATCGCGGGCGGCGGTGATAATTTCTTCACACCTACAACCGACTTCATCACCCTTGACACCCAAGACGAGGTGCTCGCGCAGTATATCAAGTCACAAACTCCGGTGAATATCGATCTCGACAAGCGCATTGAAGCGGTCGACCGGCCGAGACCCAGCACACCCGGAGGTGGCAACGACACTTCTAACGGAACCAACCCAACTTCTGCACTTTCTTCGCAGCTTGTATCCACTGGTTCAGCAGCTCAGTTTGGACCTGCAGCTATCGCCGCAAGCATCTTCGGCGCCTTCGCTGGGCTCCTGATGCTTTAGTTTGTGTTCAACGGAGTTGGAATGCGCGGCACGATATGCATGACTAGATTTCTGCCCCTCGGCGTCAAACTATACTGATGATAAATGACTAAATGATGAAACATGCTCGTTTCTTTGTCACATGTACGTCAATTGCCGCCTTCATGTATGTTTAATGCTGGCAGTACCGATCGCTTTGACTAGAATGCGAAACCGATTGACATTCTTTGTCCAGCAATATTTTCTCAAAGCAGAGGCAACGTGATTCTGAGGTCGATGTGTCGTGCTTCTCAAACAAAGAGCCACAGTCAAGCAAAGCCCGAACCACTCACGTATCGCAATTCCAACGCGAAATCAATCATCTCCTATTTCCATGTCCATTCAATGTACTCACATCTGCGGAGCTCACTACACTTCTCTGCAATACTTGCACTGCACCACAAAATTAGCACACGCACTGCATGCAAATAGACTATTCTGAAAAGCAGAGTCACCGTCTCGCTTGTAGCTGGTCGCAATGACAAGGTTACCAACCAAGACGAAGCAAACCGAGGGCAAAAAGAACTCGCACTAAATTCAACCGATCGGTCTCTTCTGTATTACCTCCTAATCTTTCCCTACCAATAAACACATGTTTGCGAGCTTTATACAAACAATCTGAGCTGCCACACTTGAAACTACAACATGCCCGAACAAGACAAAAGGAGGAGTGTCCTTGGTAAACGCTTGCGGGAGCAGCCTAGCGAACTGTTCCGCCACACAAAACTATCAAGCATCACGGAGTACAGCAAGAGATCGTCGTCTGAAGAAACCATGCAAGACGGATCAGCAAAGAAATTGAGAACCTTTCACTCGTCAGGCAATGCTAGCGAGTCTTCACAGGATACCAACGGGGATGCTCTCGTATCCGAGCGTACAAAACGGGCGCATCGTCGAGCTTCAATAATTGTAAGTAGTCAGCAGTGCTCGATCGTGAAGTTTACGAACATGCTTCAGTCTGACACGGTGTCTCGAACGCAGACCCGATCATCCACACGGCCAGATCGCAAGAGAGTGGCGAAAAATAACAAAGCCAAAACTACACGTAGCTTGCAGGCAGCTGAACGTCTCTTGAGGCATGTTTCAGATACGCCTGATCCCCACTCATGTTCAATGGCACAACCCACACGCTCGTCGTTACGCCGCAAGCATATGCCGCCTCACCTTGGAGGGAATATAGTCAAGTCGAGCAGGGTGATAAGAGCATTGAAAGAGTACAAAGAAGCTGGGGCAGCCCTTTCACCACTTTGGTCGCCCTATACTGTAAAATCGGCAACTGTGGAAAATAACATTTTCTCTCGTCAGTTATCGGTATCTGAGCAGGGAAAATGTTCGCCAAAACCTTCTCCACATGCTGGGAACCAATCTTCTGGAAACATAGGAAATCATTCATACGTTGAGAGCGACTCGGAGAGTCCCCAGTTCACAAAAGGCATTTCACAGAATGGCACTTCTCCTCCACCAACTTCTCAGGAGATCATCGATCATGATGCTCCCCTTGCAGAGTTCACACGCCGTATATCTCATGCGGCGCTGGCGTTAGGAAAAAGAGGATATGAATCCGCCGGCAGCGATGACGCCAGTAACATCGAGGAGATTCCTACCGACGAAGCTGGAACCCGCACTACTGTAGATGCCGCCGAGTCAAACATTGCAGCTACGTTGAAGGAGATGATGGAAGGCATTTTGCGAAAACTGCAAAAGCAAGAAGAGACCACAAGAACCACCGAGGAGCGCATGAAAATTACCGAAGAGCGGATTAAGCTTGAGTCTCAGCGTCTAGCCACTATGATTGCGACCCAACCTCCATCCGCGCCTCCAAAAGCACAAGCAAGTCAGGAGCGCGAGCTCTTGTATCAGCTCGCGAAAACAGCTGCCCTGTACGGTGCGGAAAAGGCAAAAGTCGTGTACCAGAACACCTTCTGTGGCGGCAATCTCCCAACGATGGTGCAACTTCGAGAGCTGGTGCCCGACGTCGATCAGACAGGCAACTTGATACATCCAGCGCTGATGTGGCAAGTGTTGATCGAGCCCCAGCAATCCCCGCAGTACTTCTACTCGACTAGACCTTGGATTGCGCATCCCTGGCGCAGTACCTTGACCGTACCAAGGACTCAAGAAGAGATATTTTTCTGCCTAAAGGCTGACGAAGCACGATATCGCTCGGCATTCTGGGCATCGAATATCCAGATGAAGCTTGGTGGTAATATCGAACGTCAAGGCAAATCTCGTTTCCCATTGCATGAAACGATACAACGAGCGCAAAGAAGCCAAATTCAACAGCAACAGCCAAGAAATCTCGCACAAGTTATTGGAGATTTCTCGTGTTTCAGATCGCATGCGCCCGAGGCGGTTTACTTGAAGGCCCATGTCGCAAATGTTCCAGGCTTTGCGCAGTCCATTGTGGTAGAACAACCATGCCAAACGCGCAAGCCGTCATGGATAATGGATATAGATGAGAACAAGCGGGAGGAAAGCCCCCAGGTGAGTATCATATTTCCACAGTATGTAACGAAATCACCAACTCAGGACTCAGGCCAGCACCCAATGGAAGTCGGAATCAGAGCTTTGGCATCCATTTCGCACCACTCGAACAGCCTCAAGCCTCGGGTCAAAGCGGCCCAAAGAACTCCAATATATGCCAACACTTTGCTCAGGGACACTGTAGATTTGGTGACAGATGTAAGAAGAGTCACGACCTGTCAAGCGAGACGGCCCAAACTGGCAACAACTCGGGAAAGACAAAGCAGCTGAACGAGGAGTTGCAGGTGCTCTTCAGGGGATTTAACCGTCTTAATGACATGTCATTTAGCGAGTTCCAAGGCCATGGCGCCATTGATGTCTTCGTCAAGTTCGTAAACGACCATACCGCGAAGCTTTTAGAGAAGATCACTTTCGCGTCTGAAAAAGAGGTGGCACAGTCGCTATTCGCAAATGATGCCGTGCAAAGCATGGCAAAGCGGTTGAACGAGTGGTGGGCCCAAATTTCGCGTGGAATTATCAAGCCTAATCATTTATGCGAAGCCATTACCAGTCTCGACTTGCTGTTGAGCAAAGCAAATCAGAAGATGGCCCAGAGCGGCGTCGTCGCGTCACACAGCCAAGGCCATTTCTCTCAAGTCAATTACTTCCAGAGCGGAGTTGGGAACGATCAGTCAAACCAAGGACAAGGTAATGGCAGAGGTAACAACAACAATAATGTAAGTAACAAATTGAACAATGATCGAGGCAGAAATTGGGGGGAAGGAGGTGGTCGGGGTGCAAGCAATGGCAACGGACGTGACAACAATGACAATCGTGGAAACCGAGGAAACCGTGGGAATGGACAAAACAACACATTCAATCCCACTGGCCACGGTGTGAATGGAATCTATCCCCGGCAACAACTTGCACGGAAATGAACGTGACATTAACAGTCGCCGAAACAACAACAATGGCAACCAGAACAACCGTAACAGCAATAATAGCCAGCGAGGCAGTAGAGGGAGAAGATGAGGTGGAAGGAGACGCAATTAGAACTCCATTCGAACGCAGGCTGATTCGTGCGTAGGATCAACCGCACGCCGGTTTCTCCGGGTCTCAGAATCAGCAACACAATCTCAATCTCCATCAATTCCGTCGTAACGAACAACTAGATCGTGCTTTGGACCAAATCATTGCTCACGGTCATGCCACCGCCACGCCTCAAGCCGGAAATAACAGCCAGCGAAACGTTTTCGTGACAGACGATCGAAGAGAACACAAACTCGACGATATTCTTGCTCAAGGGCGCATTGCAGAAAAACAAGCGGAACTGCTTCAAGACCGCGCGGACCAAAAGTTGGGCGATAGAAAAGGCCTAGCTCTCGACGACATCATTTCTGAAGGGCGCAGGTATCTGCGAAATTCAGCCAAATCTAAGAACAGCGAGACTGTCCAGAACCAGGACAGTACTGCAGACGTAAGCAGTATTTCTTACGCTGTTAAAAATCCTACATACTGATTTGAATGTAGAATGAATTCGGCCAGCTTGACAATGGCGCATCTCCGCCATCAAACTTCACTCAAGACAATCCATTCCAGCAAGTTCTCCACGAAGGCTCACCTCCGTCATCCAAATTCACTCAAACCAACCCCTTAGAGCAAATCATCAAACGCAAGAAGCTCATATCTCCTGTTGTTTTCGCAGATCCTTCCGAAATTCCGTCCATTGTAATCACCCCACCATTCGACGGATACTTTAAATTGCCTGGCGAGGAGGGTGCGATGGACGACATGTTGACAGAAGACTATGTTGATCAGGCGCTGAGTGGGAAGGAAGTGAAGAAATTCAGGTTTGAGACTTCACCTCCAAGTCGACAAAGACGAACAAATGTGCAGCCAGATCAACCTGCGAATCAAATTGCTCGAATGGATATCCGGAATGGTCACCACGACAGACCCCAACAGCACACAAATAGGCCCGAAACCCAGAATTCAGACCAAAGACAGCGACATAATCCATCCAGAGGACCAAACAGGCCTCTAGCACGAGCCCAATTCCCTGCTAGGCGCCGATGCGAAAGCCCTGGAGGCGAACCATCAAGTCGCGGAAGAGTACAAGACAAAAATAGAGAAATGAGCCAACCTACAACCCGAGGAAGAGCACAGCCCACGGCTCGCGGCCATCACCCAGGATATTTCGAACCGTCGCGTAATCAACGCAATGCGCTCCCCGGAAGGAGAAGTAATCATGAAAACAGCAGCAGAGGCGCAAAACTGTCGCAAGGACGAGGTCAAGGTTAGCCACAAAATAATCAACCTATGCGTGGCAGAGGCGCAGGGTCATCATGAAGCAGAGCTCAAGATGGAAGAGGTGTTGGTAAAGTTAGAGGGCATACTAGTCATACAGAAGGAATGGCACAGTTTGTAGAAAACAGCCACAGAGGGAGAGGGATATTTCGAAGCAAGGAGCGCCGAGGTGGTGGATTGAAAGTTCGCGGACGTTAGCGATGGTGGACATGATGCTCGTTGCGGGCGAGGGAACGGGCATCATGACTGCGAGGTGACACTTTTTTGTTTTCGTTTTGTTTCGTCCATTTGCATATCGATTCGAAGCACGGCATGAATTTTTGTACGTTATGTATATTGGGCTAGATCATGTATTGTTATTTCCGCATTGATTCTTATTGCTTGGTGTCGCGTGGCTGTTGTGATTAAAAACTATTGGTCTCGCACGCATGCTTGTGCTTGGAGTCGTCGTACAGCAGCACATCATGCGCAGAAATGCAGCGTTGGATTGTCCTATTACCAGCCTAGGTACCTTGAGAACTGGCTTGATTTGCTGCTCTATCTGCGTGGCCGAGACACAGCGTGGTTGCCAAAATCTCCCACTGGACCAGTTATTTGTCAAACCACGAATCATGTCCATGGCCAGTTACAGCACGGCATGTAACCAGAGAAAATTTGTCGTTCTTGTTGCGCTAAGATCATTTACATAACATGTGTGCCTGTGGGACTATCGTCAAGTTGGGAGCAAGGAGTGGGCGCGCATCGCTATTGAAGAAGGGGATAAGTGTGTGAAGGACCTGGAATAAGTTGGTGTTGAACAAAAATTCAGTAGATGAGAAAGATCTCACAGGCTAGTAGTCTGAAGGATATGGATGCGACTAAGATGGAGTGCGAAATGTCGTTGCAGATGACGTGAATGCAGGCGGGACGGGTGTAGCTGAGGTGAAAGTAAACGAGACGAATGTAGGCAAGGTCCATGTAGATACGCTGCAAATTGTCTTTAATACAGCTACGATTATGTTATGAGTGAGGAAAAGTGAAGTGGTCTTGATGCCTAGAGCCTACCCCTTCCTTGCGATAGTGTTCGCTTGAGTCGTGGCATGGTTGTAGAGGTGGGCAAATTGATCGAGCGTCGGAACACAGACAGCGGTTTTTTTGTGGACAGAAATGAAACGATCTAGACTAGGAATGGATGTGATAATAGCCTGAGGTGTTCGTGAATGATCGATACGCACCCTGTGGTGAAAGTGACAATGATTTCATCGGGCTGCCTAACTAGCGCGGTAACGCCCTTGAGCATTTTTCTCCAGGCCAGACGTTTTGCCTGAATGATCTTCAAATAACATCACAACTCAATTCATTGTGTCTACTCACCTGGCGTTCACCGACTCCGCCTCGCAATGACTACCCCACAACTCCGCAAGAAGAAGCTTCAGGCCCGCATCGGCTTCGAGCATGAAGCAGCTCGCACACGAGCATCTCCGCCAAAGACTCCCGGCCTTTCCCGTTCAGGAACGCCCTCGTCTTCAACAGCTAAGCCCGCAGCCCCGAACGAGCCTTCAGTTCTCGACCTGTCATTCGAGGAGTACAAAGCTGCGAACCTCAACATCAACGAGCAACATGCGCTCATCGGCAAAATCCGCAACGAAGTCCCGCTCGCCGATCGAGATGAAATTGATGGTTTTCTGCTCATGGAAGCGGCAAAACAGCTCGAGCTGTGTATCTTCCCGATGTGTAAGATGATGCACGTGGACCCGAAGGCGGTGAAGAAGATGTTGGACGACCAATTTCGGAAGGCGTACGGTCTGGACGTGGAAGAAGAGGCGATACACAACTTGGAGAAGTCGACCATGGCGCCTGAGCATGCGGTGGGTACGGTTGGTGTGAATGGCGATATCCCCATGGCTCGTAGCGATGTCGGCCCACAAGTCGAGGACAAAGATCCGCCAGCTGATGAACCAGCAAAGAAGAAATTGAAGCGTACGGAACAGAGTGCAGTACAGAAGGAGGTCAAGGCATATCAGGCGAAAAAGAAGCGTGGGAGGAAGAAGTGTTTCATTCTGACGCTGAAGTCGAAGGTTGTGGCGGAGAAGTGGGCAATGATCACCGCTGTGGTTTGATTTGTCTGTGGTACATGATCAGGCGATGTTCTCATTCACGAAGTTGTATTTGAGGGAACTTGCGCATTGGCACTGAAGCCTTGGTGTAGCACGGGACCAAGTGCGAGACAATGCGCGATGTGTGTGGGCAGTTTACCTATGCATGTAGTGATTGGATCGTATACTACCTAAATCCTGTGCACTCGCCTTCATGTATATGGAAGTAGACGTGTCGAAGTTGCCAGCGATGACGTCTTTCAATCGAAATAAGAACATCACGGCGATTCTGCAAAGAGAATTGATTGAAAGCAGGGGGCGGCTTCTAGACGTAGAAACATCTACTGGTGGATATCTTGTACATCTTTCTAACCAAGCGTCGGCCAGTAAAGAGCTGCCACTGGAAGAACCTTGAGATTATGTGTGGTGCTACAATCCACTTCTTGTTGTGCGAGTGTGCTTGTGACAATCAGGCAGGCAGCAAATAGGCAGCACAGAAGCAGCAGGCAACGACAAGGCCACCAACCGCAACCCAAACTATTTAAACCGCCACAGGCCCGTCGTTTCCGTTGGATTGTTACCACCTTCAAAGAGACACTCGATATCTCCAACATGACTCCCCTCGAAATCAACGTCCAAGGCGTCGGTACCGCAATCCGTCGCGCAGAACGCGCCATCCTTGTGCTCAAAGCCCAATCACAATATCTCCCCACCCCCGAAGAAGCCTCTGCGGTCGTGACCTTAACCGCCAACAATCTCCGCGACGCTATCGCGCCCTACTGCCCTCAAGACGAGGAGACGGGTAAAACGAAAGAAAACGCCGCCATCTCGCACTACTCGATGAGCACACTCGACACCAGCAGCCACCGCGACAGACGCTCCACAGCTAGTGCCAACACCCAGGACGAGCCAGCGAAATATGACACTACCTACTTCGCACGCGCAGACTTTAACATCAAGTTCAGCGACTTCTCCGCGCTGGACAAACTCGCGACGCAATTCTCGCGCATGGAAAACGTGCGCATCGAACGCATTACCTGGGCCTTGACCGATGCCACGCTGCAGTCTATCGAAGGTGGCGCACGAAAGCGCGCTGCACAGAATGCCTTGCAGCGCGCGAGGGACTATGCGGAGGTGTTTGCGGACTTGTCGACCGAGGGTGCGGTGACGAAGGTGAGGGCGGTGGATGTCAGGGAAAGTCAGTATTATCAGCAGAGCACGAGGCCACAATTGCATTATGGGAAGAGGCAGAGGTTGGAGGGGATGGTGTTGGATAAGGCGGAGCTGCAGTTTGAGCCCGAGGATGTGCGGCTAGAGGTTAAGGTTGATGGGAAGTTTGTTGTTGAGAGTTGATCTGTTATGGGAGAGGCGATCAAGTGGTCGGCCGGAAGTGAATGGACAGGGGTTGAATTGGCGATGCTTTGTGGATATAAAGTCTATGGCCAACTCTTGCAACCACGGTCAAAATCCAGCATGGTGTAAATTCGTACATGATGGCACGAAATGAATCTTGGAGAACGAATATGAATGATTGAATAACAAGCTGGTGCTCAAAAAAATACCGATTCAATGAGACATGCAGTCAAAGAAGCATTCAATCTTTGGATGTAACTCTTCTTCGCATTCCGCTTTCACGTCGGACTGCCTCGAGGGGTGGGGTGACGTAACAGGCCAAACATTCCACAAACATCACTGAGTTCATGTGGGGGTCGAACGCCGCTGGCCGCTCACCGCTCATCCTTCTTCACCCTTGCGACAAACAGCCTCGCCAACTCCGTCAACCATCTTCACCTTATCCCCGACGAGTGCAACATAAGCATCATGTCGAATTTCTCATTGTGATGTCTGACATGGCGATTGCCTCTAGCGCAGCGCGCACAAATGGATTTGGCGACCGTGGTGACCGCCACAAGCAGCGTCTCAGGACACCACCTTTCCGACCTTCCGGCCTCACCAATCCGTGCCAGATGTATGCGAACATGTACGGACAAACCCACGAAATCTCCACGCGGTGTCGCATTTTCCGTTTGCCTGCTTCTCTCATCAAGCATCGTCACCACTCCAACAGCGCCAGGCGCAGCGAGAGGCACGGTGCAGCATGGGCCTCGTACCTTAATGTACCAAGTATATGCCTGCCAATCATGTTCGCCATGGCATAAGGCTCTCCCATGCTTTTTGCAGTCATCGCGTGTCCTGGACGCTGACTGATCAGACGGTGCAGAAGAACGGTGAGATCGTGGCCGTAGGATTGTGCATGCAGCAAGGATGCAGTATCGTTCGATAGGGCTGAGTACTAAGCATGATCTGACCGACACAGCCAAAGCATTATCGACGAGGTAATGTTGCTGTCCCTGGAGCTGTGACGGAGCAGGAGTTACCGCCCTTTGTCCAGCACACATGCGACTTTTGTCGTCGTGCGTCTTCAAGACAGCAAGATACAGACACGTCGGTCCCCGTGCATGTGGAAGAGAACCAGCTTCGTCGCACCAGACTTTGGAACAGCCAGGGCTGAGGCACCGTAGCGAAATGGTGCCACCTACTGATCGTATCGCAGCGGCGTATGCAATGCGGTCTCGTGCGTGCAGTCAACTACCTACACAAAAGCAACGTCACCGCTTCGATGGACTCCATTGTGCGAGAGAGGAGAGGACGTCGAGTCGGTCAGGCTATCGGCCACAGTGATCTCATCCGGCATAGTCGACCTCGCATTCAGCCAGATGCATGGGGTTGTCTTGCGTCCGCGATGAGCCACAAGTTCACGTTGCAGCACTGCAGTTCACCCCGACGCTATCATTCGTGCAAAGCTCAAGTTGGCAGTTCGAGGTGCAGCTCCCTGCAGCCGCTTGTCGTCCTTGTCCGCCCTTTGGCATCCGGCGAACTGTCGTCTCCATCCGGGTCTGGATGGCCGCGCCCCGCTGATTCGCAGAGAGCGCAGAGCGGGGGGCCAGCGGCTGTGCCGAGTGTGTCTGACCGCCCCACTACTTTCTCACTGCTCTAAACATACCTCACGACAGGCATGTGCTCGTCGAGCTTCGAATTGGGGGCTGGAAAATCTCGTTACCCCCCAGAATAGTTTATATTCCATCTTCACGCCCCCAATGGACACAATACTCCAATTCCCCGACTCCAAGCCCCTGAGCTCTTTGCCAAAGGCATGACCATGGCCTCACAGGGTACCCACGACTTCATCAATATCACCAAATCACTTTCACGGCCACCTTCTAGAGCCCCGAGCATGATACATGACCAGCAAGCACTGCCCCAAAACACAACCATGGCGCCGCAACCGCGCCTACCCGCCCGAAAACACGCGCCACAGCGAAGCATTGACAATTTCTGGGCCAAGTTCACCACAAAGCATCCTGGCAAGATCTTTACCATCCTACCAGACAATCTATATGCAAAGCGTGCTGCTGCACATGCACCGAAAGGCTCTATCCCTGGTGTCAACGCCCTTGCGTCTTACGAGCAGGCAGTCGAATCATGCAGGAACAAAGTCGACAAGATCGTCAAGGAGTGCCGCCGACTGAACCAGAAGTATCGAGACCCACACTTCGACATCGAGGCCGACTTTAAGCGATCGCAGGCCTTGCAAGATACGCCAGCAGACTGCCTGACTGGGTTGGACAAGGAGCGGTCCGAGTTCCAGCCCATGTCGGTCAAGAGAGTAGAGGTAAGCCAGCGCATCACCCTTGGTTGTATTGTGCTAATGGAGCTTGCAGGACATTTTCGAGAACCCCCAATTTTACATCGGAGGCGCGACTGCGAACGATGTACGACAAGGCAATGATGGGGACTGCTGGTTTATGGCAGCGCTTGCCACGATAAGCAACAAGGAAGAATTGATACAGAAGGTGTGCGTCGCTCGGGATGAGAAGGTCGGCGTGTACGGCTTTGTGTTCCATAGAGGTAAGCGAGCGTTCCTTTATAACACGATCCACGGGCTTACATCGCACAGATGGCGAGTGGATATCCGAAGTCATCGACGACAAGCTATACCTCATCAAGGAAGATTTTGACGAAGCCAAGATTGAGCGATATCACTGGCTAGAGCTACAGAACCGCAAAACACCAGAGGAAGAATATCGTACCGTCATGCAGACTGGATCGAGAGCCCTCTACTTTGCGCAGTGCAGCGACCCCAATGAAACGTGGTTGCCACTTCTCGAAAAGGCTTTCGCCAAGGCGCACGGAGATTATTCCGCAATCGACGGCGGTTTTGTCGGTGAAGGTATCGAGGATCTCACCGGTGGTGTTACATCGGAAGTGTTCGCCACCGACATCCTTGACAAAGATAAATTCTGGAATGAGGAACTCATGAACGTGAACCAGGCCTTCTTGTTTGGCTGCGGCCAGATGGGTGGGATTTACGGTGAGCGCAGAGGCATCCAGGAAAAGCACGCTTACTCCATTATGGAGGCCCGTGAAATTGATGGCCAGCGCTTGCTGAAGTTGCGCAATCCCTGGGGTCGGACCGAATGGACTGGACGCTGGAGCGACGGGTCTGAAGAATGGACACCGGAGTGGATGCAAAAGCTCAATCACAAGTTTGGCGATGATGGTGTCTTTTGGATTCATTACAGAGACCTGCTTCGTCATTATCAACACTTCGATCGCACACGATTGTTCGGCCCTGAATGGACTGTATCCCAACAATGGACTAGCGTCAATGTGCCCTGGAGCGTCGACTATCTGGACACCAAATTCAAGATCAATCTGGCCCAGCGAGGCCCTGTTGTCATCGTTTTGAGCCAGCTGGATGATCGCTACTACCTCGGCTTGGAAGGCCAGTATGAATTCAACTTGCAATTTAGACTGCACAAGGACGACGAAGAAGAGTACATTGTGCGCAGCAATGGCACCTATTACATGAAGCGGTCTGTCTCCACCGAGTTAGAACTAGAGGCTGGCGACTACACAGTACTGCTCAAGATCAAAGCCACAAGGGTGCCGAATCCAACGCCAGATGAAGTCATTCGAACAACATGCACTAAGAGACGTGAGAAGCTGTTGGCCACTGGTCTGTCGTACGATCTGGCTCATGCAAAAGGTCGGTTCCGGGAGCAAGAAAAAGAGAAGGTACGTCGGCACAAGGAACACAAGCTTGAGCGCAAGAAAGCAGAGATGAAGTACTCTCACGAGCAGCGCACGAAATTGCGACGAAAGGCCAAGCTTCGGGAGCAGAAAAAGGCGGCAAAGGAGACGCAGAGGATGAACCGAAACAGCAGCGAGATCCGCGACGTGGAGCGAAAGCTGCAAGATTTGTCAGGCCTCGGTATCAACATCGAAGAAGGCCAGCAGACTGGTGAGGATGAGCCAAAGCCTACTCACCCTGCTGTGTCGCCTAACCACCGCGCTGCCAGTACTGGTGCCATGAGTGAGCGATCATCGAGCCCCAGTGGTGGCTTCACTGGCCGCGGTGGCTACAATGCAACCTTACCCGGTGCGCTGCAGGGTCGCGGAGGGTACAATCGTGAGTTCCCTAGCTCAGCAATGAGTGAAGCACTACAAGGCCGCGGCGGGTACCAAGCAAGCTCTCAGAGCACTCCTGCTCCCACAGGACATGGTTTCCATGGACGAGGTGGCTACAATCAGAATCTGCCCGGTGAGCTTCACGGCAGGGGAGGCTACAATACCGAGCTACCCGGCGCGTTTGAAGGCCGTGGTGGATACAATCAAGGCCGCGATGGGTACAATGGTCGTGATGGGTATAATGGTCGTGATGGGTACAATGGTCGTGATGGGTACAACGGTCGTGATGGGTACAATGAAGGCGCTACCACAGAATCCCCCATTCCTACGCCCATGACAGACGAGTTCCGCCCCGGAACTCCTGGCCAGCGCCCGTACAGCCCACGTCCAGAACGAAAACCGACGCCCTCTCGTAGACCAACCCTGACCCCGATCCCTGGCCTGCGGCCCGGAATCCAAGTCACTCGCGGACGTGGCATCAGCATCAGCTCGAATCGTGCCCATCACGGCATGTACTCACCTGGTGACTATTCTGATGACTCGTCTTGGGATTCGGAGATCGATGGTCCGTGCTCCCTAGACTCCGACATGTCCTCCGACGAGGATGAGCATCGAGTGCTTCGCTCCGAGCGTCATCACACCCGTTATGTCTGGTATAATGGGGCTCGCTATCCGTATGTTGAGGATGAAGATGAGTTTGAGCGCGACCCATGGAATGCTGTCGCTGTTGTCGGGCTGCGCGTCTTCTCCAAAGACAATGCCGACGTCACTATTGAAGTAGTTAACAGTGAGACTGAGCGGAAGAAGGAAGGCGATGACGCCAGTATCTTCAGTATTTCGACTGTCAGGCGCAAACACAAGGAGCTCGACGTCGATGACAGTGCTGCGGATGCTACGAGCCCCATGCGGACCAGAACATCTGGGCTAGAAGATGAGCTCAAGACTAGAGCAAGGGAAGAAGAAGCTCTCAGCCACGTCGGCACTGCTCCTGCTGGGGCAGAGCGTGACAGGCAGGGTACCTTGTCGTGATCACGCGTAATCACGATTAGAATGTAAGCCTCGTCATGTCTGCGACGATGTACATTGTATTTGGAATGCGTGTTGTTTGGCAAGCGCGAATTTGATTTGATCATTTGCATCAATAAATGTCTCCGCATCATACCCACCCCTGTCTTTACTATAGATTTTTTTGCATGAGCCTTAGATTGGATGAGTCGGAAACCTGTTTCTACGTTTGAGTATCATTCCATGGTCAATCTTCGGTCTGCCCACTGATCGTCTGAAAGAAGGCCGTAAAGTCGATTAGAGAAAGCATGAGGAGAGAAAGTCGCGATTTCGTGCTTTCATTGTGTATGTACATCGTCGCCCTTCTACCATCGTTCCACCAACAGTGAAGAATGCTCATAATGTTTCGCGCTCACACTGCCACGGCCATAGCACCACCTATTCGCTGTTGTCATAGCAAAGTCGCGCGGCCAATCGCTTCGCGCTGTTGGGAATTCTCGCCGCGAGGTGGAAGTGAAAACACACCCCCGTGACGCCATAACTAATTTTTCTTACGCACTATAAGAGATGCGCGCTAGAGGGCTCGGGGGAGGATAAGTGATCTTGCTCTACTCCAGTTTCGCTGTTGTACTTCTCAACGCCAGACCTGTGGGAGACGAGTCAACTACGCATATTGGCTAACGACACGACCACCGCACATCAGAGCAACCTTTCTCCTTGTCTTCCCTACGGCAGTGGCATCCATTCAACCAACGAACAAAGCAAAGACGCGGCAAAGAGAGCGAAGCAAGGAGCGATCTGATCGGCCGAGTGGGCCAACCCGTGTGAAGGACGACAACCCCCAAGTTCAAAGAGCGGAACGACACAACAACGCCGTTACCCATCTCGACATGACAGCGAAAGCTTCCGTCAACCTACACTTCCAGGGGTTAGACAAGGCCATCGAAAACCCTCTGAATGACGACGGCGACTTGGATGGCCCTTCTGATCAATGGAGCCAGTCATGTGACGACCATGAGCGCGATCCTGACACCGAGCACATCATGGAGCCTTCGAAGGTTCTCGACACGCAGAACGAGGGCCACAGTAGCTTCACAATTCTACCATCGAATGACTTCATGCTGGCGATGAAGATCGCTGCACAGGCAGGTCGCGACCATCGTGCGCTCATAGCGAAGCTGAAGCTTCAACTGGCCGGGAATGAGGTAAAGATCGAACATGCGTCAAACAACTCGGCAAAGGCAAAGGACAAGTTGCTCATCCTAGCTTCAGCGCGCGCCCACGTGAAACCTGCCAACGAGGAAAGACATGCGGCGGCTGTGTTGAAGTGGACCAAGAAGTGTCGGGAAGAGCTCGAATGCATCCAGAAGATCAAGGGCATGTCTATGTTCCTGCGCGAAAAGCTTAGGAAGAGCGAGAAGAAGTGGATCCATGCTATGCGAAGACTTTCCGACGGCTGCGATGATATTGTCGTGGATAGTAGCTTGCTGCAGCCTGATGACAAGTCGGTTCGAGCCAACTTCGACTACGAGATCGATGTTCCAGCAAACCCGGCTTTCCACAAGCAAAGCGACGTCAGGCGTCGGCACAGTGGAGAAGTGTCCTCCAAAGACAGCCATGGCGGCGCAGCAGAGGCCAGTCGTGCCAAATTTGACATCGACCCTGCAGCGCTTGAGCTTTACAACCAGAACGAGAGTCTGGAAGAGAAGCTCCAAGATGCAGTAAAAGTCCTAGAGAGACATCGCGAGATAGATCGCTTTTACGCCCTTGAAGAGTACAAAGATGGTCTGCTTAAGGATGATATGGAGATCACCCCTCACCTACAAGCCGAGTTTGATGCGAGATGGTGGAAGAGTGGACAAATCAAGACACAGGAGGTTCAGTTGGCTCAAGATATTCTGGAGAAGTTCCAGCGAGATACTTGGGAAGCAGGCAAGGAGTGTGACGGTGCGGGAGGGCATTTCAACACCGCAGCGCACGAAGCTGCAATCTTTGACGAAGATAGCGACGATGGTTATTCGAAAAGTGCGGTGTTAAAGTGGATTCCTCATCCTGACATAATCTACCATGATGTCAGCAGTCAAGATGCTGGGCTCGAGGCAAGTCGATTCCCAAGAGTGTTTCATGATTGCAAGCTAACATACCCAGGACCGCGACGACTTCGAAACGCATGCCAACCGCGCTTTAGACGGACTTGGCAAAGCTCAAGACATTGAAGCTTCTGTACCCGACCAATTTGTGCCTCCAGCAAACCCTCGAGGCAAGCGCAAAGCCACCGAAGCCATCGAGGCCAACGTGAGCAAGAAGCGTGGCCGCACCGCCAAAGCCCCAGACGTGCCCGATCAAGACCAAGTATCTCCGATCCTTGACGATCCAGTCAAAGCCACCGCAAAGAAACACTTTGTGAAAGGTAAGAAGAAATCCACCGCTATCGAGAAGCGCGAGCAAAGCCAAAAGTCAAATGGCAAGGAGAAGACGATCAACAAAGTCGTCGACGCAACCAATCTGCGTCGTAGCTCACGCATCAAGAAGCTGAAAGAAGACAAGCACCCTGCTCCCCAACCCATCACTACCGTCACGCATGCCATCGCTCCCGCCGCCAACGCCGTCCCATCCATCGCCAACCCCAACCCCAACGCCGCCGTCCCACATCCCGAACCCAACTCCTTCCCCTTCATCGACGCCTCACCCACCTGCATCATCCTAGCAAACAATACCGTCAAGCTCATCCGCAAGCACGACTCCGCACCCCCTGCCAACCACCCCGTCCAAGTCCACAAGACCGCTTGTCTCGCGGGTACATCCGACCTTGGAGACCTTGCTAGCGTGCCTGTTACCGGCCCTCGGCCGATGACGTATCAGCTGCGCGTGGAGGACATTATTCGCGAGAATGTGAGTGTTTTCGGGGGCATCGGATATGGTGACCCGGTTCGACGGTGGAGGATTGATGCGTGGGCTAGGAGGGTTAGGGAGGGGTGGTTGTAGGTGCGAGATGTACGGTGTGGGATTGCGAGAAGGTTACGAGGTGTGGGGTTAGGAGAGAATCACGAGGTGTTGGGGATTGATTGGGTGGGGGAGTAGAGAGGCTGGCGCATACTTGTTTGCGCTGGTAGGAATTCGGGATAAGAATTGTGGAAGTTGATGTTTGGTTCGTGTGGATTCATGTATATGTAATTCATGAGGTTTGAGACAGTTATAGCTAGTTACAATATTCTTTCATCTTTGTGCGAATCTAGCTCCATTTCCCTGCTATGATGTGCGGTCTCAGAATCCGCATTAGCTTCTTACACTAAATTATAGCCTAGGTATGCGTGAACAGCGTTTCAACTTTCCCTGTGAACCACGAGCATAGTCACGACTATGCATCAAAGACACTGCCTTGCGCGGTGGTGAATATCAAACAGCAAACGTTTGACAGGAAATGTACTAATCAGAATTCTGTCGCACTTTTTCGCTTGGAATGTTTGCAAATGCTACAATGTACTAATCATTAATGCATAAGTCAAGCCGCCAGAGGCCGCAACAAACAAATCAAATCAAATATGGCACCCATATTTGATTTGTTTAGTAAAGCTTGGCACCCAGCCCATATTTGTTTGTTTGTTTGGTGTTTTAGAGCGTGTATATTTGTTTGTTTAACAAATATTTAGTAAAAGCCTTAGAGTTTGTATATACAAGTCTTAGCGTTTTAATTACAAGTAACTTTACTCTATACTTAATAGATTAATTGTAAATTTATAAGTAAAAGACTACTTAAACAGGTAATTAATTAGGATCTTTATTAGGCTAGATAGATCGCAATCTATTAGGTTAAGCCTACTCTTAGATTACGTGATCTAGTTACGTGACTAGATTACGTAACTAGATTTAGGGGTAAACGTAATAACAATGCTAAAACTTAGCTAAAAGTAGCCATATAATACAACAACCAAATATTTGCAAATATTTGCAAATATAGCAATTTTCATATTTGTTTGTTTAGTAAATTTAGCTCTCTATATTTGTTTGTTTGTTTAGTTATAATTAAACAAATCAAATCAAATATTTGAGTCATGTTTGTTTGTTGCGGGCTCTGCAAGCCGCATACCGTTTTACCTACAATAGAGACATACGGAATACACATGTCGTTCCTACAAGCACAGAGTGAAGTCAAGAGGGTTGTTTTTTGCGCCATAGAGGCGCCGCAATATCTTGCAAGATACACCCTGTTCTACTTTTGATTAATTATCAGACGTGGAGAGATAGCATCAGCCCCAATGTTCGGTATCTCTGGCCTGCCAGATGCGCCACATCCTGATCCCTTGTGTTTTCATAACAGATACGTCTACAATGAGTGGTTGTTAGAACGTCAGGATGGGGAAGATCTGGCGCACAAGACGCGCGGAGGGTACTATCAGGCCACTGGGTTCGTATAGGACTATTATTGGTAGGTCACCAAGTGAGGAAAACCGCGGAAGAAAAGAAATGAATTATTTCAGCTCATTGTTCGTAGAGTGTTGGAGAGGTGGGCTGGGGAAAAACATAAATTGCGGACGCTTGAAGGTTTTGCGGGATTCAAGAGCGACTTAAACTTTGTTTTTTCTTTCGTCTCACTTTTACTTTTGCTGCCACTTTTTAGCGCGACTTGTTACTTGAGTTATATGAACAAATTTGACATATCTTATCTTTCTCGACTTGTCCGTGGGTGATGGTTCTAGCAGAGCGAATCAAGATCAAGACACTTCGGCTTCACCGAATCCAACAAGACACATTACTGCGACCAACACGGCGTGAAGGTAGATATTGGCAAAAGAATCGTCATCGATCTCTTTCGCGAAGTCTCCAACGGTAGTCACGCCTGAATGTCCCGCTTCTTGCTCATCAGGAATGCTCGCGTCTAGATCGTTTACTCCAGATTGTTCATCGTGCTGGGCCTTTGTGATTCCAGGTTCAGTACCTGCGACTGCGCTCTCTTCGAATTCATCGCTTTGGCTATGGCTAGCACTAATGAAGTCGGATGAATAGTTATCAACCATGTGCATGATGCAGTCACCGCAAGTGCAAGACGGGTGATGGGAAGGCGTCCACAACGTGTTCGCCGCTGGTAGTGACATTGAGCTTATAGAGGGGAGTTCGGCTGGTGCAACGTGCAAGGAGTCCATCTTGCTAAAGTTGTGCTGGGATGGAATGAACTTTCTAGAGCTTGAGAAATTTTCAACCAAGGCATGGCAAGGGAGACCACTAAGGCGGGTCATGACATTGTGAAAGCCGTTCACCACGAAGATAGCTCATTGTACACACGAAAATTGAAAAAATACATCACATTGGACACTGCAGGTCTTTTATAAACTTTGACCAAGGAAAGTCTCACGGCAGGATCAGTGAATGGACTTGTGCACGTGATCACTTGATCATTGAAATTCACCCGGTGACCCGATCGGGTAGTATTCATCTCACTAGCGTAACAACAGAGTGTTGCCAGGCGACGAATTTGCTTGAATGATGAGGCCGCGGTGATCATCCTGGCTGATCCGCTAATATATATCACGTTGGCTCCCCTCAAGAATTTTTCCTCCCATTGCTACCTCAACCTCAGATTCCTCATTTCAAACACGGATCTCAACTGCTAGTCGCTTACGTTCAAAAATACACGATGTCCAAGTACTACTCCGAGCAACAAGCTCCAGACGATCTCATCGATCTGTACAAATCGCCAGTGCTTGACTCCTCATCATCGCCGGGAACACTCCGTCGCCCTCTAGAACGCACTCCTTCTCATGGTGGAATGGAAGATATCGGATCTCTGCCCTCATCACCACCTGGATACTGGCCCATGCCCTCGCATCATCGCACCCCGTCCACCAACTCTGGTTACTTTCGTCGATCTGAACTCTTCGGGCGCACGACACCAGATCCTGCCGTCATCACTTCTCTGTCGTCACGAGGATTGGCGCGCATCGAAGAACGTCGTCTCAAGAATTTGTCTTCGCCAGGAAAAATGGAAGTCTCGACCCCTCTCGTCCACAAGTCCTCTACCCATCGTGGGTTCGTTTTTCCGAAGCGCTCATCGATGTATAGCCTTCGTGGAGATCACAATGGAGCCTACAGTCTATCGAGTCCTGGGCCGTCTCAAGTTCTTGGCCGTAACTCCACGACGAGCTTGCAGGACAGCTACTCTAACGTCAAGCTTGAGTCGAAGGGCGCCAATAAATCCCCGAATGAGCTCGTGGGCGGCAGCCATGGACCAGGATCAGCATGTGCATCCAGTAGCTTCGCCCACCCGTCGGGCATCACTGCTACAAATCACCATCATGAGGTGGAACTAAATGCACGCAAGGTGTCACCTGCTGAGGAGGCACTTCGACACACTCTTTCCTCTGGGGATTTAGATGCACACAAGCCTCCGTCTCGCACGCTCAGCTGGAGCCGCAAATTGTTCCCCCAGACAAGGCCTGTCAACACGGAGACGCAACCACTCAGGTCCCGCTTCTCGGATGACAATATCTCGGTCCTGGGATATATCGAGCCGCAGACGCTCACTGAGTTACCTCGGGCTATTCTCGATCGTGTGCGAGCGCGCGAAGACGAGCACCAGGAGACTTCTGCAGCTAGTCTGACAGCGCTCGGAGTCGCTGATGCGCAAGATACTTCGGGGAGATCGTCAACCGGTATGTTGGCGATACGCGAAGCTAAGCAGTCTGATGGAAGACCAGTGTCATCGATGCAAATTGCCTCCTCTCCAGAAGAAATGTCCGTCGCCGCAAGCCAGTTGTCAAGCTTGTCTGCCTCTTCAGATCCGGTTGCATTCAACGATATTTCGTCACCGAACAAGAACCCTCTCTCGTTGTCACTGCCTACTGCAATCTTTGCGCAGCAGCCTATAGTGCCACCAAATGAGCAGCTGGTGGTTAGCAATGTCAAGGTGATCATTGACCAAGAGCCGTTTATCGCATACGCGGCGAATGGTCTGCCACTTTATGGTACGCCAGCCATCATCTATTGCTGCACTACATTTGCAGCGTTTCGCTTCGCTCTTCTCAACCTGGATACTGAAGTCGATACCCTGAATCTAGCCAGCGATATGGCCATCGCCTTAGTCACTGGTATATCCATCTGCATTCTTATACATATCATCGGAGGTAGTCGCCTTCGAAAGATGACTGAGAACGTGCTACGAGAATTTGGGATGTGTTTGGGTATGGGACATCAGGCGGTTGTGCACGGCGTGCAAAAGGGTCGCCAGCAGTATGTGCAGTGGTTTGCGTAGGCTTCTGGGAGCGCGATGGTAACACATGGGGAGATATATGTGGGATGAGAATATTGCCCATGGAAATACGGGAGGTTATCAGCTTCTTGACAATTGAATAATGAAACAAATTAAATCACGGCCGTGCCCGTCCTTGAGTTTACGGTTGCTTTTGCCCTCATCTACACGCCGAGTTCTTACAAGATGTCCGACTCTTTCGCAGAAGATCGTGTTACCAAGGAAAACATTACTAGCACATCGAAGCCAGTCACTTCTCCATCTACTTTGCCTCTGATTGGCGGTGAGTCTCCCGGTGTCGCTCGCATTGAAGCACTGAACGCCCACACTTCATTCATCAATCGCTGCTGTAGCCTGTATCTTCTTTGGAATCCTTCTATTGGCTTATTCTTACGGATTGAATGGCATACTGAGGTATACCTATCAACCTTACGCTACTGCTGGCTTTCGGGAGCATTCTACACTTGCTACGGTCAGTATTATACAGAGATTGTGCCTCTCATCGTTGAACAAGCCAACTTTTCTTAGATTTTTTGAGGAGTGTCATTGCTGCCGCTGCTCAGGTAAGTTATTGTTGCTTTACTCAATGGAACATCACACGATGCTGATAACAGCCAGCCAACTGCTGCGAAAATTGGTGAATGAACCTTACACTGCGATGATACGGCAACTGATCACATGAACAGCTGACGTTTTTGGTTGTGTGGAAGTCGTCATGCTCTCTGTCTTCTTCTACATTCTCGGTATGCGCATTGAGCTCGCCAATCTCATCCCCTTACTTCACCTGACTTGATCGTAGGGACCGTTGTTGAAGCAACAAGCACTGGAGTGGTAGGCTTTGCTGCAGGAGCTGTATTGTACCAAGTGCGTCTCTAGTACTTTTTGTGCTTATGTATAGAGATGCTAATCGCTTAGATTGGTTACGCTGTTGTCATCGTTCTCATCGAAGTAATCATTGCCGATATAACGTCCTTGCGCTCTCGTCTATTATTCTCCTACATTCCAGCTCTCCCATTCTTGGTGAGTTTTCCATATACTTTTTTCTACGAGACCAACCTCTGACAACCTAAAGATCAATACCTGGATCAGCGGTGACGTTAGTGAGGCCGTCTTATCGAGAACCGACTGGCGCTGGGGTATCGGCATGTGGTGCATCATCTACACAGTGTGCTCGATCCCTTTGCTACTTTCCCTCATGTGGGCTAGCTTCAAGGCAAAGAAAGCCGGTGTGCTAGAAAGCCACAGCACGCCGTATCAAGTTCACGGTGCGAAGAATTTGTCAGCGGCACTTTTTCGGCAGCTGGATGCTCCCGGCATACTTTTGCTGATTGCAGTTTTTGGATGCATTCTTACGGTTGGTCCTTCTCCAACCAAGCACATGTCGGCTAATAGTGACAGCCGTTCACGGTCGCTGGCGGCGATGAATCACAGTGGCACACAGCTAAGGTAATCGCGCCGCTCGTCATTGGCGTCATTTGCGTGCCCGTGTATATTATTTGGGAATGCAAAGCGCCGCATCCCATGATGCCATTTCATGTAAGCAGAGATCAACTTCACGTAAAAGTAATATTGTGATTGAAGATGCTCTAGCTCTTGAAGGACCGCGCTGTCTGGGGTGCGCTGGGTATCGCCTGCATACTGAACTGCGGTAGGTCATTTTAACCATGCCGCCTCGATCACAGCTAACACTTCATGCAGCATGGAACATGCAAGGCAACCTACTCTATACCGTCCTTGTTGTGGCTTTTGACGAGTCCATCAAGAATGCGACCCGCATTTCTTCGCTCTACAGTTTTTCCTCCGTCATCGTCGGCCTCGTTCTCGGCGGAGTTGTGTTTAAGGTTCGCCGTCTCAAACCTTTCATCGTCATGGTCACGTGTCTTTTCATGGTAGCTTTTGGACTTCTTATCAACTATCGGGGAGGTACAGGTGCTTCATCGCACTCTGGCATCATCGGTGCGCAGATCTGCCTGGGTATCGCGGGAGGCATGTTCCAGTACCCTGCTCAGACCAGCATCCAAGCTGCGACTAGGCACGAGCGTAAGTACAGATCTACAATCACATGGATGTCACACGCTAACACTTTTCAGATGTCGCGATTGTGACAGGTATCTATCTAGCAACATACAACATTGGCAATGCGCTCGGCAACACCGTATCTGGTGCCATGTGGCAGCAGATCATACCTGGTGAGCTCTTGCGACAAACCGGAAATGCTACACTCGCCGCAGCTGTTTACGCCGATCCTTTCACATTTGCCACAAAGAACCCAGTCGGCACTCCAGATCGCGATGCGGTAATCGCTGCATATCGCCACGTGCAAAGACTGCTTTGCATTGCTGGAATTTGCCTTTCAGTTTTACTCATTGCATTCGCTCTCGTCATTCGTAATCCTAAGTTAGGCAAGGAGCAGAGTCTGGAGCACGTGGAAGAGTTAAGACGAAAAGACAAATCACCCATATCCAGCGAGAAAAAGAGATGTGTCTGGAGCTGGGTGAAGAACTAAATGTGTGTATAGCCTGGAAGGAGCCATAGGCCACCTCACGTGTTCACCATCTCACTTTGCTCGTAGCTAGAAGAATGCGGTGACCTTCGCATAAGGCGTATGAAAATTCTGGGTCAAGGTTAGGATTGGTGCGAAAGCGTTTGATGAATTCATAATCATAGCATACAATGAAATGGCCCATAGTTTTGATGAACCCAGACAACGGAAATTGTTCACGAATAGCAGTCATCCCATCCCCACAGTCTCGGCGGATTATCCACAAGTAACCTTTGAATCTCTGCCTTACTCTCTGCGCACTCTTGATACGATTCCAAGTTCGCCTTGTCGTTAATTTTCTTTTACTCCGCTGCATTCAGTCATCCACTCACAGCCGCATTCCCCTAATCGTTGGACGTATGTGACCTATCACTTCCATACACTACCCTCTCCTGGCCATTGATCATGAGCGTCTGCGTTACCATGCGCGTATCATCATAGTAAGGCGCCAAATTCGAGTTCAGTTACGGCCCCGAGATCGATAACTTCCGAAAATCCAGGCGTGAAGTATGATTTGGCGATGCAGTCGCGGCCTGGAGTGAGAGAGAATCTTGCTGGATTGATCATGTGGACATGAAATTTCCTACAAGCGGTCAAAACAGTCATGTATATGGCCGTGGGGTGTGGAAACCATGAGTGTGGCGGTAACCGGACTCCATGGCGTGAGGTGTGTTGGAAGAAAAGAGCTGCGAGAGCTCAGAGCAGTGATGCGCCCGGGATGCATCATACAAAAGTGTCGCGGCGAGGGTAGAGGGCGGAAATGCCAAAATGCGGAACAGCCAAAACGTTCAGTCTCAACATCAAACAGTCAGGCGAGCGTTTAAGCTAATCAAGTTTCAGAGTTTCGGGCCGTGTTCAAGAAATTTTTCGGACCCCTCCCAAATGCTTGTGGTGTATCCTTGGGGTGATAAGGAAGACAGACATACTAGACAGGGGACACTCTAAAACGCCATACCTTCTCAGCTTGCTGCGCAGATCATAGTCATGGTCTTGGTACTGTGGCGGATACATGATTGCGAAAATTTTCGAAAATTTTAGGCAGCACTGACGAACCACCCATGCACTGACGCGGCCTCCAAGCAACTCAGTATCATACAGCAAGTCGAAACCTCCTATCCCATTCATAGAAAACTCCATTCACAAAGTCTTTTTCCTGCCTTCCAGGCAAACGGTGTACACGCCTAAGCGCCGCGCGCTATGATCCGCTTCATCAAACGTAGTATCCTCGTGTAAACCCCGCCATGAACCACGCGCAGAGCCGACCGGCGACCCAGCCCATACTACCAATTACTGTGGCCAGTGCTCGAGTGACCATGTGTAGAACACACGACATTGCGTAGAGTACGCAGTCTACCTGGAAGGTGATTGCGCACACGGACAAGAGTGACAGAATGACAAGCGCGATGATTTCTGGCCGTCGTTGTTCAAATATGCTGGTGCGTGACACGTTTGGTATGACATTGCGAGCTGACGACAGCCATGGCTCGGTTGTAGGCGTTTGGGTGTGGTGATCTGCATGCTCATCTTCGGAGTCTTCCATGTTGCTACGATAGTCTACTGTATCACTTAGTCCAATGAAACAACGCATGTTTTGGTGAGATTTACCCTGACTCAAAGAGTTGGTACGTAGTAGACGTTGCGCGCGGCGATCTACATCTGCGCTGGGTGAACGACGTGTGCCAGATATTACGACGCGCGGTGCGGCAGCTTGGGGCATAAAGTTGCACGGTTTGTGGTAGTCTGCTTGAGCCGATGTGTTCCACGCTGAGGGCTGAGGGCTGAGGGCTGGCGCCAGAGGAGAGGAAGTTCAGAAATCTGAAATGCGGCATTATGATGGCAGTTGTGGTTGGTAGGTGAGAACACAAGAAGAGAGTAGGTGTGCAACTTTCGGTGTGTGGATGTTGGCTAAAAAAGAGAAAAAGATCTCACAATGTCTCGGATGCGGGATTGTTTGTCTCAGCAATTCACTTTTGGTACCAAGATCAAAGTCGGCTGAGACCACGCTCAGACCCAAACAAGCACCTTGAAGCAGCCTCTTGTCTTGCTCAAATAGACCTCCACGATCCTCCTAACACTTCCATGACGATGAGGAGCCCTGGTTGTCTCTCAGGCTTTGATACTTTGATATCTCACTCAGTACTGGCTTCAACCTTGACTTCATCCGCAACGCTCTGTAAGGCCTCCACCAGCGACTTTGCCACAACCTGAGTTATCTTCGAAGCCGCCCTGCAGCCCCAATCAATCACTAGATCTTCCAAGAAGTCCATTGGCGCAATGAGAATGTCCGTGGAGTCGCCCTCCCACCCAAGCTCAGTCACTGCAAAGCCGTAGACCTTCAGAACAAAGAGCACAACAACACAACCGACTACTCCGATCTTGAGCATGTAAGTCGCGATGGAGAAGTACACGATGATGACAGCGAGCTGTAGAGCGCAGCCCCGAAGATCGTTTGGCAGCGCGAAAGACGCAATGGACTTGGGTCCGCCAAAGGCTGGCTTGCGACCAGTCGAACCGGCAGTGGTGTTGGACGCTAGGAAGCTTCCCGTGATGTTGATCTGGACAGCGATACGCGTTGGTGCAGGATCCACTCCGAGCAGGCTCCTCGTAGGGCGACCTGTGAAAAGGGACTTCGTGGTCGGCACCTGCAATTTGTGAAACACATCGTCTCCCGGTACGTAGCGCTGTGAGTGCTCCGCAGAAACTGAATGATCATCGGCCTGCTCATCCAACAATGTATCTTCTATTGCAGAGTTTCAGTTAGCTGTGTGACCCCACGGCTTTCTCAGCTGAAATTACCTTCTGAGCGCGGGTCTGGGCCCGGAAACGTGAAGACTGAAGTTGGCGCAAGTTTCGGAAACTTCTTCGAGTTCGCGATAGAATTTTCAGCTTCCTCGTCTTCGCTAGAATCGACCATGTAGTCGCGGCTGACTGGTCAGGTGTTAGTCAAGAGCAGTTCAGCGTCGAGGATCACAGTGAATGTGTACCGTCAGGATCTTTGATGTCAAAGAAGCGTACATGTCCAGGTTGCGGTGGATCGATCGAATGCATGTGGTTGTTCCTGATCTCTTCCGTTCGGGCTGCACTGTGACTGGCTATAGCAAGATTAGAACTCAGACAAATACAATGATGAGAAGAAATTCGCGCTCACTGTTGTCTCCTGAAAACGGATTGTCGGAGCCGGATATGCTAAGATTCTGGCGACTTTTGGAGCGCCGCAAAACGCGCGGACTCGACTTCTCTTCAAGAACACCTGGAGTTGAGCTGCGCTGCGGTGTGACATCCTGCGAAGGCTCGGCAACCTCAGCTTGATGCTCGGCTATCGCGTCGCCGAAAGCTTCGGCAATGACATTGGCTTCTTCCGCGCGCTCGTGTTCCGGTGCCTTCTTGCCAGTCATGTCGATGCGACTCACGTTCGCAGCATCGAGAGCTGTATCCACGTTGTGCGGAACGCCGACGCCCTTCAGCTCCTGCTCCTGCTCTCCAAGTACCTCCGCAACATGGGTACCACTGTTATTCTCCAACTCAGTCTTGGCATCCACGAACGGGATGCGCTCACTCGGCAACAGACCCACTGTATCGAAACCAGGCTTCACGGTAGGTGACGTGGGTGACACGGGTGGTGACGCGATGCTTGACTCCAATGGTAACTTTGTCATAGAAGTGCCTGTAGATGGACTCATGCTAGACCGTGACTTGAACATGTCGCGGAAGCGACTCGACTTGCGTACCTGTTCTGGGGTCATGGTGGCGCTGGCACGATAGTGCTCGACACTTAGGCGGGCCATGGGTGGAGATGGGTCGGATTGAGCCTCGAAAGACAATGTTGTCGGCTTAGCGGAGGTGGCGACGCTAGTTTACGATTGTTGTTTGCGCTACTGTTTGCGCGTTCGTGGTGATTGAGTAAGCGAGCGCGCCGTTGAATGCAGGTGACGCGTCAGGCTGCCGAGCTCAGTGTGAAATGTTTCAGCGCGTTCTTCGAACTTCAGAATCTCTACTCTCTGATCTCTTAACGGTCGACGCGATTCTCTCCACTCCGCTACAACGCCTACCTTTGCCCAGCCCACGATGGGGATCACATCCTCCCATTTGGCGCCCAACAACTCCTCCGGATACACACTGCCAGCTTCTATGGTTGTAAATGAGGAAATGCCATTCCTGTTCCTCAAACTACCCAAATAATTGCGCCTGATGGTCTGTGAACGTGTTCCTGTTCGCGTTGTGGCTGAGCATTTTGATCGATTTCCAGACAGGAAGAAAAAGTACAACTCCACCGCGATCGCAAAATACACCCCCCCAGCTATCCTCGCCATATTCCTTCAGATACACGCCGAAGTCGAAGCTATCATGAAGTCAAAGTTGGACTCAGTCGATATCTAATCACTGTGGCGCTTCACGAATGATTAGAGCCCCGTCCAAATTCTTCCCCACTCCTTCAGTGGTAAAACAGCGCAGATTCACAGTCGGGGCACTGTTCAGGCTTTCAAAATTGTCTCGCTGGAAATGACGGTGACGGAGACTAGGGAACCAGAGCCGAAGCAATTGCACGCCACTTTTGCGGTCTCGATGCAATCGAGATTGGTGTCTAGAGTGACCTTCCTGATTATGTCCATCGTCAACCGTGATGTCAGCTCGGGAAGCGAGAAGTAATGCGCATGAGCTCTCTCGCGCAGGAGCTCACAAAAAGCGTCAACGGACTTGACGAAAGTCGGGACAAACCGAATAAAATTTGCGCCACTGAATCCTGGATTGGACAGAGCTCTCGGAGGCTTCCAAGTCACGTGGCTCATACTAATCATACTCTCTCCATCAACGATCCGTGCGAAGTCACCAGCATAACCTCTGGATTTGGCCAAGTTGTACGTGACTAGGGCCTGATTGGAGGCTTCAGCATCCCAGGTCAGCAGGAATGGAGCGTAAATCGGCCACAAATCGATAAGGAAGACTTTGCTCTCTGGGTGCTTTTCGAACAATTCGCATCACCCGGTAGTCTCTTTAGTGCGGCATCGAGAACCAAAAGGTGGCCAGTCCGCCAGTTTCACCCATCTACGGTGGGCTCTGAAGGGGTCAGCGAAATCTTACTGTCGCCTAGCGCTAGACTCACAATGCCTTATTTGTGAAGTAGATAGACTGACTCCCGCCTCTCATAGACAATGTAAATACAGTATGGTAACCTTGGGGCTAGAATGACAAAGAATATGTCCACAGTTGTTGGAGAGAACATCGAAAGTTGTTGATGATAGAAGGATTGCCGATGTTGAGAGGGTGAGAAGTATTTGATCCGAGTGTGAAAGAAATAGAGAAAAGGATCCTGCCTCGATTCCATATAAGAAGTTCAAACATTACATCCGGGCGAAAGAGCTGCATGCAAGTCATAGATCATGATTGCAAAGGAATTACGGCTCCCAGAGATCGGGCATGCGCCTACATGTTAAGATGACACACGAACGCAAAGCTTTGGCGCCTGTGGGACACAATCGGTTGGAGCTGGTTGCGACAACGCCAATCGACCTGGGACGGTACAGGAGCTTATTGGTATGTTTTCCATGCAGTACGACAGATGGCGGGGCGACAATTACCCTGGCTGATGGTGGCGAACGTTTGGAGTGTTGGAAGCTGAAGGGAGCCTTTTGGTCGCAGGTAGTTACGTTGCGACGATGACAAAGCATTCGTCCCAACCTGGTTGGCGCGTATTGCGCTTTGTCACACGCCAAACTTCTACACCACAGGTTCCTTCCACGATCCCCATCATAACATTAGTCCACATAGTAACACCTCCGCTCTGTTGCTTTCGGCAGCCAGTCTCCCATGATTACACTGGCCGTGTATACCTCGTCTCCATCGGTGCCGCATGAGAAACAGATAACGGAGCTCCGAACATTCTCGAAAGGTGCGAGCAAATGCTGTGGCAGACTGTGCAACGAAAAAGAACTCGAAATGAATCTCCCAATTTCTTCATTGCTATATCGAGCGGTGTTCGTATCGGCACAGGATTGCGCGAAGTACTACCTAGTTTCGCGTCCACATGAGAAGAAAGACGACCAGCACAATGCAGCTCTAGCATACCCTTGAACAGGTTCACACAATTCTTCGAATTGTTGCCATAATCACCTACGGTTTGTATCGCAAAGTCACAGTTGCTTTTCTGACCAAGCATCATATTGTAACGGCTGCTTGGCAGACATCATGGTGCTCAATCGCACAAGGTCGAATCACCTACCCCAATTCTTCTACTTCAAAGACAAATTAGAGCAAAGGCCACCGGTAGGCAGCCGACATGAAACTATTCTGGGTGCTCGCAGGTGCCTGCACAATTGTCCAGGCAGCGGATGACAGCCCATCCCTAACTTCTGAGGATCTTGCTCAAACCTTGGAGCCATTCCACGTCCAGGATGGTCTGTCAGTTGCCCAAAACCCGATGCAGATGGGCGTGATGCCCCCGAGCAACGCAGCTCAATCGCCTCGACATCGTCATGAAAAGGCTCATTTGATGAAGCGCATGGAGCGGAAGAATGGCAAGTGGGGATCGAGCCATCCCCGATATCGACTTCTGGAGGCATTGACCGCTTACACGAAGTATCGCGATAGTAATATGTCCGAGCTGGATAGATGGAGGGGATTGTACAAGAACGTAGGCAAGCAGCAGAAAAAGGCAAGCCCGCTGGCTACCCATAGCGTACCAAATCTAACAAAGCACAGACACTGGAGAAAGTGGTGAACTACAAACAGAAGCTTTACGATGTTGAAGAACTGATATACGAAAATCTGATGGTGTGCAGGAGTATTGTGTCGAATGCGATGCAGTTCTACGGGATCACACAGCAGGAGCTGGATGAACATATCACGGAGGCGGAGAAGAGCGGCCGTGCTCCCGATAGGATTAGCGTCAGTCAGACTTTGAAGCATTATGTGCGAGACTGGGCGGATGACGGGTCAAAAGAGCGCAACGATGCTTTTCCGTGTATACTCAGCACGCTATCAGCCCTCAACACAAGACGAACAGACGGTAAGCCTTTTAAAGTGCTTCTGCCAGGCTCCGGACTGGGACGCTTGAGTCACGAGGTGGCCAAGCTTGGTGGTAAGCTCAACCTTCATCTGCGACACGCATACGCTAATATGAAGTAGATTTCGAAGTCACGATAAACGAGTGGTCCATGTACATGAACATCGCATACCGCTTCCTAGAGAACAGCACAACACCGAATTCATTTGCGATTTATCCCTTCATTGACGGAATGTCTCATCACGTCTCCACGAGTGATATGCTTCGCAAAGTTACGGCGCCAAACGTTGCCCCGAATCCTACGGTCTTGTTGGTCGAAGGCGACTTCAACAATGCCTTCAATGACCAGGGCGATTATTACGATGTCATTGTCACACACTACTTTATTGACACGGCCCGGAACCTCATGTCGTATTTCGAGACCATCCAGTTCCTGCTCAAGTCTGGTGGAAAATGGATGAACTTTGGACCCTTGCTCTACGGGACCGCACCCTTCGTTCAGCTGAGCTTGGACGAAATTGTTGCGGTTGTTGAAGATATGGGATTTGCCTTCGAGAACATTGGCGACAATTGCGGGGACTTGACGTTCAAGGACAAGAAAGTGAGGAGCACAGAGTCGGAATATGGGTTCAACAATAAGGCTTTGACCCTAAATGCGTACGTTGCGCAGGTATGGGTAGCGACAAAACAGTGAAAGTTTGCTATATGAAAACTTCCTCGAGGAATTGACCTCAGACAACCTGTGTATGATGAATGCTTTTTGCCGCCTCCACGATCCGGATCGCCAAGGCGGGGTAGAAATGCTCCTCGGCCGAAACTAACCACTTCAAATGACGTGCGCTCTTACAACCTAAGCTAACAGCTATAACTACATTCAAGATGGCAAGAAAAGCCAAAAAAAAAATCGATAATTTCATCACTTTGTGTCTCATGATATGGACACCACCACCATCATCTCTATTGCAATCGCCCTCTTCGCGATTTACATCGCGCGCACCTTTCTCTTGGACCCTCTCTCACGCATCCCCGGCCCCCTATCCGCGCGCTTCTCCAGACTATGGATGGTCCAACACTCCATCGCAGGCGACATGCACACAACCATGATTGCCCTGCATAAGAAGCACGGCAAACTCGTGCGCACCGCGCCCAACGAAGTCAGCATCTCCGACCCCACAGCCATCAAAACCATTTACGGCGCGGGCACAAAGTTTCGCAAAAGCGATTGGTATTCTGTCTGGCAGGGACACCGAAAGTTCGACCTGTTTGGCGGACGAGACGAGAAGGTTCATGGGCAGCATCGGAGACTGATTAGTTCGATTTATAGTCTAGATCACTTGAAGAAGTCGGAAGGGGGTGTTAATACGGCGATTTCGTTGTTTATCGACAGGCTCGGGACTGTTACAAGCGATGGAAGTTCTGTGGATATGTCGAAGTGGGCGCAGTTGTTCGCGTTCGATGTCATTGGCGAAGTCACATTTTCCAAGCCTTTCGGTTTTCTGGCTGCGGGCAAAGATGATGGGAGTTTCAAAGCGATTGATGAAGCGCTGGTGAGTGCGGCGTGGATTGGTCAAGTTCCGTGGTTGTACTGGTGGCATGATCGTTTGATGCCGGTCATTGGGAACTGGCTGGGGGTAAACAATAGGAATGGGAGCTTGCGACAGTTTGCAGCAAAAGAGTGCGAAGCAAGAAAGGGTCGGAAGAGTGAGCGTAACGATATCTTGACGTCACTGTTTGCGGTCAAGGAAGCGAAGCCGCAGGAGTTTGATAACAATAGTGTTCTCTCGATGGTGTCCAGCAACATCTTTGCTGGTAGCGACACAACAGGCATATCGATCGGCGCGGTAATGTATAATATTTGCAAGTACCCACAATGTAAGCAGAGGTTGCTGGAGGAGATCGAAGAGACGGTACAGAAGAAAGGGCTGGATGCGCGCAAGAATATGGCATTTGAGGCCGGCTTCGCGATGCCTTATCTCCAAGCATGTATCTATGAGGCGCTGCGGATGCATCCTGCCGTCGGAATGAGTTTGCCGAGAGTCGTACCCGAGGATGGCTTTGAGATCGAAGGCGTATATCTCCCTGGGGGCGTAAGTGTTTTTCTTACGTACTGTATATACACGCTTACCAAGAACGTAGACAATCATAGGCGCGAATCCGTGGGTTATACATCGACAGAAAGAGATCTTTGGCAATGACTGCGAAACGTTTCGACCGGAGAGATGGCTGGAGGGAGATCGAGGACAGCTCGGTAAGTACGACGACGCCCTGGAAGTTCTGCGACTAACATTGCAGACCGCTTCTTCTTCGCTTTTGGGTCAGGCGCACGGATGTGCCTTGGTAGAAGTATGTTGGGCTCGAGCTAGTCTGGCACACATACGCTGACACAGAATAGACCTAAGCTGGATTGAGATGACGAAGCTTGTCCCATCGATACTCATGCGCTTTGATGCAGAGCTTGCGGATAGAAGTGAAGATCCAAGGCAGCACTGTTGGTAATTCTCGCATAATTTGACTTGGACATACAGAGTGTCAACTAACATTGACAGGTGGTTTGTGAAGCAAGAGGGATTGAACATGAATTTCAAGAAGAGGGAGCGGACGGTAAACAGTCCAATTATCGCATAGCGGCGCGTGGTTGCGGTGGCCGTACAGCACATGCGAAAGATGCGCTGAACTCTCTTGCTCACACTCATGTCCGGCTGTGCTCGAATACATGATCCCAAATTCAAAATTTGAATGCCCCATTGAACCCAGGACAGGTAACCGAGCCCCCGAGACGAGCTCTGAGCTTCAAATCACCCTGTTCTTCGGGAAAAGAGGGCAGCAGCTGTACACAAGCAAGTGAGATCAGTCGTGCAGTCTGACCATCGATCATAACCTTCCATGACACGCAAAACTCCCAAGGTCAAATTCACTCTGCTGGGCATTATGTCCTCGAAAGTCGATACTTCGAGTTCGTCCATCCCTCCAGATCATCCGATGCCTGTATAGTTTTTAGCGCTCACACTGGAGCTGTGCGGATAGTCCCGACTTACGAAGGCACTGTCCGTCTTGATCTTCTCGTCCCATGCATCGCGAGAACTGTCGAAAGTTAAGGTTTTCCAAGGACCCTCAAATTTAGGTTCCCAGCAAAGGACTTTCCAGCCTTTCTCCTTCAACTTATAGATAAGTGGCATGAGTACCTCGGCAAACTTCTGATTATAGTCTTTTTCTTCGAACTTCTGATTATAGTCGTTTTCTTCGCACCGATTCGACAACTGGACTGAGCGTCCGCGTTTCGGTGAGATCTTTTTGAGCACATCTAGCGGTTTGATTGCCTTCTGGAAGTGACGCCGCAACGGATATTTCCACCTGGACGAGTTCCACTCAAACTCCCTCATGGCTGACACGCTCAACCGATTTAGAGTAATCCCAATAGTGAGGGAGGTGACGTGAGCAGCCGGGTTGAGACCGGTGCCAAACATGCAGTTGGAAAGGAATGCCGGTACTTCGGCTTGATGGTCAAAGGCGAATGTGTGATACCTATAGGCCGTCTCGAAAAGCTCACTCGTGAATTCAACCCCCATATATGCATGGTTATAGAAATGAGGAAAGCTCTCAACTGTGCGAAGCGGCGCAAGGTATGTTTTGCGGCTCTCGAAGGGTTTGCCTGCACGGATTGACACGATGACATCTTCCATGCGCTTCCTGCCGGAAGGCTCATACACCAGGCGCTCAGAATTCACCAGCTGGTGATATATCATGTCTCGGATCTCTCGTGGGAGAATCCGCAGGATGTGAGAGGCGAAGTTGGCATTGATCGCGCGAGAGTACAGGTCTATCGATTCATCCATGGCACTGCAGAGATTAGCTTTGCCACTTTTTAATTCACAAGCAAGTGTCATACTATTCTGTACATGTAGCGTATTCGTCCAGACGCTTTCGTTCGAGTGCCGCATGGGATCTGGGGTCGTCAGAAGAGAGCGAGGCAGCCCTATCTTAATCAGCACAGCGCGTTGCATCGTCTTCTACGACAACGCACCTAGCCAACAGCTTTTGATGTTGCGCATTCAATCTAGTAGGGGGAATTAGTAAGACGTCACTGGAGCGGATTCAGAACGTACTCGACGACAATTTGGAGGAATGCCTTCGCATCTTCATCGCCTAACTGGTGTCGCGACGCGTCTGCCATACTGTCTCGTTGTTGTGGTCTCGAATGTTGGTGAGATGAAGAAAAAGTGGGAGGAAAGGTGACGGGGCTAAGGCTAAATTCGCTGTTATCCGAGCCAAGGTGAAGGTGACTGATGAACCTGAGATGGGAAGGCAGACTGTTAGCCGGGACACTAGGTGAAGGTGAGAGAGAAGGCAAGGCCGAGCATCCCGCGCTTGATGGCCGCGCGCAGTCGCTCTACACGTAGGTCAATAGACTAGATCTACGTAATTTAATGCCAGTGGACTGATATCTGAAGTATGGCTCATCATTACGTGCTCAAAGTCAAATTTCAAGTCCGCTTTTCAGATCAGATGACTCATTGAAGCAGGCTACCGAAGGCGTTGATGTACGTCGCTCGTCCTCAATCTGGTGGTACATATGCTGTAATCTCTAGCCTGTAGGATTTTGAGACCACATGCCTTTCCCACAAGTCTGCCTAACCCGAACCCCATCGCAGGTCTTTGAAATAACCGCTCACAAGTCCTGTTGTTGTGAAAAGCTCACTCATCCTATCAAAGTAGGGCACTGCCTCGTTCCAGGGTATTGCGCCAGTTGCGATGGGATGACTTCTTCACCGCAGCAGAAGTATCGGGATCATCAGCAATCTGTAGTAAAGTCAGTATGACATCATTTCGTTCGTTGGTCACCCTAACTTACGAAAGCACTTTTCTCACGGATAGCCTTCTTCCAGATATTCTTAGTCATGGAGTAATCGAACTGAAATGCCTTCTGCCCATGACGGTATTTGTCCTCAATATGAAGGACGCAGCCCGTCTGCCTCAGGTCGTACACCAGATTTCCTAGGACCTCAGCGAATTTAGCACCGTGGTTGGTCTGGATACAATCAACGCGAAGGAGGATCGTTGACTGGAATCTGTTTTCCGCAAGAACTTTCAACAGCTCCAGACCTCTCAGAGCTGCTTCGAAATGGCGCTTCAGTGGGATTCCAAATTTTGGCGATGACCATTCGTTCACCGACCCAGATCGGGAATTCCAAAGATCGATCGAAATATCGACAGTCAGGAAACGAACGTGTTCATGTGGCTTGCACGAGGTTCCGAACCGGTCTGTGTTGAGGAAATCATTGAGTTCCATCGGGTGTTGAAGGGTGAACTTCGTGTCGAAATAGAATTTGGCAGATAGTTCTGTGAGGAACCGGGTACCCATGAAGCTTAGGTCGAACCAGTGTGGATAGCCTACAATTCTGAAGTCACGTGCGGTATCAAGAGCGGAAGGGTGGTGCTCGTCGACATGTTGGTGGGTAATTTCCTGGTTCTCGTCGGGGTGTTGGAGCAATATAAGTTCTTTGTATACCATATCCCTGAGTTCTCGAGGGAGATACTGAAGGATGTTCTGTGCGAACCCCAGTTGCCAAGCTCTAGCATATGTGTCTGCCAAGTTGAAGATGGAGCTCAGAAATGTCAGCTATGATCTGTATCCTGCAGTAAATGTACTTACGCCTCGATAGAACGAACGAACTGCTTGTGCTGCTTCACCTCCGGAAGCCCACTAGTCAGCTGGTTGATGACCTGTTCAGAGCTGAGAATGTTAGATTATGGCCGCCTGCTTCCGCTTGCCACCTACCTTTGTTGACTCGAAGCACGACGTCTCGCTAGACTAACGACTCAAATTAGCTTCTTTCTTTGAAAGAGATTGAGAAACTCACTCGAAGAGCACATCGAGCGCGAGCCCCAAGCTTGTACTGGGCTTACTGATAAGCGCCATTCGTTCTGTGCCTGGTGTAGCCAACAAGAGTGTCGAGATGATACAAAAGTGAGTGGCAGCTTGCCGGTGCAAACGAACCATTTTTAGTCAGCAGGAAACGTGCCAAGGCAATAGACCGGCAGTACTGACATGACGTCAACTGCAGGTGAAAGAGGACAAAACTGCTGCCGAGCTCCGAGCTCGGTCGCGCATGGGATGTCAATCGCCTCATCTTGATGAAAACCCACCTTGGTAGGCAAGTAGTACCCTGCATTAAGCGACCCGTCCAGCCACCTGTGCCACCGTCTAGATACATGACTACGTTTGGCAAGTCGATGCTTTCGATGCTAGTGGGACGTTACGATACCAGAACTCCTTGATGTGCTGGCGTGTATCACTGGGTGTGAGCGCATAATTCGGCATAACGCTGGGTTCGAAGACAAGAGCGAACGCGAGTTTTGGTCGCGCAGTGAACTCAGTGGCAATGGCATTGGGAAATTCGGCGATGTAGTCCCAAGGATCTTTCATCGGCGCAGCTGCAGACGTAGAACATGTCTTGCAGAAGTACAGCAGCGATTATACCAACAATCTTCGTACATGGCACGTCTTAGACGAGTGATTCAATATTACCGGGTGATCTAGTGATTTGCCACTAAACTGTCAGCTAATTCATTACATGAGAGTAATCGCCCCGCTTGCGATCGAACAGCTCAACCATCCAAAATGTCCGCTACGCCGTCGACAACTAGTCCTTGCTATATGTTGTTCTTGTGAAGATGATGATCGTTCCTCACGTTGGTACTCGTGTTGAGAGATACCGGAGCGCCGCAGAATGTTAGCTGTCCTTTGTTGGTCTCTGCCACGGCAAAAATCGCTAACACGACACAGACTACAGTGCACGAGTGCAAGCGCAGGCCATGATCGAACGAGGACTATTCTCGCGGTATGGCTTTCACTGGCCACTGGCTCGAACAGATAAAATTCTTAAGGTCATAAGTACATCACGCGACACGCCCACACGCATGTAGTGTTCGTCGTCGTTGTGCTGGCACATTACCTAGCCAGCTAACCTCTGGACAGTGTGACTCGTGTATGCTACAGGCTTTGTACATGTTATGGCTTTCGTCGATGGCCATTGGCTGAAGTTTTGCTAGAATGCCATCAATCTATCAGGGTCCCTAGGCCCTGCATGTAAAAACATGGGGAAGGGATGTAGCTTATTCCTGAGCGCATTCCATGGTTACAAAGTAAATAGAGCTGAAGATCACCATCGAACGACCAGGACGAAGGCTCCCCCAGGCGCAATCACACCCGCGTCACGTGATTTGACTTTGACACACTCTATCCAGTGAATTTGCTCATATTTGGGTCCAAATTTTCCTCTCAAACCTTTTGGTCATGAGTGTGTCCTGTGCATTCGCTTGCCCGCCAGCGGGTGCGCATCGTTGCTCCGCCAGCTTTTGTGCGTCTTTTCCTTACCCGCGCTAGTTGCTTTCACAGCTCATGGGACTACGTCGCAAGCAAATCTTTGATTCTGCGATACGTGTTCGCGATCTCGCCCGTGGTCGACTAGGTGTGACGAAGGCTGCCGTCTCATTTTCATTCACTGCTCTTTCTCAGATCCGTACAACTGTACCAACCTATCTGTCCGATCATCCACAGTATACGGCAAAGCGGCAATCAAAAAGTTGTATGAGGACTAAAATCAAGATTCAGCCTGCACAAAACAGCAATTACAGACGTGAGTGCTTATTTCTTGCACCGTAGTTGCGTCATGCCAATAAAAGCGAAGTAAATGGCATTAAGACCAGCTCTATGAAGCCCGAAAAGCGCAAGAAGAAAGCAAAAGACACGGCTCCCGCGAACACCCAGGACGATGACATTCCCAGATTCGTGGACTCCAGCTTCCCGAAACATGCTATGTTGTCAGTTACCTAAACGCATGGATTGAGTGTTTGCAGCAATTCCTTGCCGCTTTGTTCGTTATGCAACTAGCAAACGTGTACGGCTTTATAAATTATAATGTACCAACCTCCCCTTACAGTCGAGGAATCACACCAGAAGCTCCCTATCTCAGGCCATTATAAGATCGCGAGACTTCCTGTATCATCTACTACCGACCTTGCAGCTGCCTCAGCTACCATGACGTTGGATCCCAGCCAGCAGGAACCCACAGAGAAGCAGAACGACAGGCACGACGAAGTGCCGAAGAAATCTTCCAACGAGCAACAAGAAGCCGCTCCCACCAATGCTGCCACCAAAAACTTCCTGCGCCAAAGGGAGAAAGCCGCAACAGAAGCTCGCGACTCTTTCGCTCGCCCTCGCGGTCCCTCAGGTATGCACATATCTCGTAAGACATTCTGTACTTGGCGAACGAATACAGACTCATACTCACTCATTACAGGCCTCCAAGACGACTCGAACTGGAACCTAAAAGGCCACGATACAAACGACAAGAGTAAGAACGTCATCACTCCTGCAATGTGGTACAAGTTCGAGGCCGCGTGGTTCCTGAAAAGCGCAAAACGAGTGCGGCACAAATGTTTGCTAGATTCACGACTAGGACCAGGAGAAGTAGGGCGAGGAGATATGGGATAGTACAGGCACATAGCTTGGACATGAGCGATGATATATAGATGAAAGAAGACGTGTTGTGCTACACAAACTCAACTCAACGACCAAACACGCCTGTCAGCATTCTGTTACACCTCTCAGCAGAATAAATTCAACTACTCACAACTACTACACTTTGATACCGTCCTGGGGAAAATCTGCATTCACAAACAATCAAGGTCCCTCTGGGCCTCTTCTCCACCTTCTTTCTTATTTCTTACGTCGCTGGACATATCCCAAGGCCGCTATGTCATGAATAAATCTGCGCCCGCCAAGCATTGCACCCCTTGCTTCGCCGACTTGCTGTATCTGAAGGGAAAAAATACAAAGGCTGCTTGCGCCCAGCGGGATGTCGTGGGGAGGTAGACGCTAGTGCTTGCAAAGGCAGATTTGCCGAGCGAGTACTAAGCAGCGAGATGATAGAGCTATATTGTGAGGTGAAGTGTGATAGGAGTGTGTGGAGTAGAAAGATTGAGTGTGGGTGTGGGTGTGGGTGTGAAGCAACAGGTCACGTGACACGAAACATCAGGCAAGGGTATGCAACGGCGATTTCAGATATAAAGAAACGGAAAATGAAAACTGAGCCTACCCCGTACAATCGCTACTAATCAAGCATCAACTTCGTCTGCCTTCCGTCTCACGTGATACTCCCTCCTGAGGCCAACAGCGCGAGGCCACCAGTGCACCGCTGCTGGCGGGACAGAGCTGGGCATATGTTTACTAGTAGCTTCTTTGTACCATTTCCCTGAGCCAAGCCCATCAATTCACTGATCCCGTCGTACCAAATCACTCACGACATCTTACCCGCCCTACACCCAAGCACCAACAAAACTCTTAATATGCAAATCTTCCAAGCCGGAGAGTTTATGCTTGAGTTGGTAGTCAAGTATGTTGATTGGACACGGAATTCGGCACCGCCTTGGTGGGCCAAAGTAGTTGGAGACATTCCAGTTTGGAAGTACGCTGGTGTTGATGATTTGCTTTGACTTCGGAAATCACAGATTTGAGTAAATAGTTGATAGGTTCACGAGTATTAGTGTGGGAGTCGTAACAAGGGAGGCATGGTGTGGGCGTCGGCTTCAGGTGTGTATGTAGACCGGCAAGGTCAAGACGCAGAGCTAAAGCGCAAGTCCCGGGGCCCACTCGGCCTTCTTGTGCATCCATCGAGACCCAGTGTCGGAAATGCGATCTACCTCACTTCCTTGGCTTGACATGTGCCAGGTAAGGAGTTTCGTTTGAGGCAAAGGGATCCCAATTGGCGACCCATGCAGGTGGGGACAGACGAAGGAGTAGCGTCCACATGGGACCGGTGGCTGGGTTGATGAATCTGCAATTCTGAACGAGGGTCGCATGGGGACTGCACAAAGGCGCACGGGCTGATGCTGCCATGCCCCTCACTAGTCGAGGTTTGCAACTCACTAGTCGAGGTTTGCAAGTAGACTACCATGCTGTCGGTTCAAGTGGTGCTGTTGGCTGACCATGGATACCTCGGGACCAGAACCATGCACATGGGGCAGCATTACAGCGAATCGAGCACCGGCGTCGACGGGTCCAGCTCAGATATGCCTTCGCTTCCTTACATCTTACATGCTGTCGTCGCCCCCTTCGCGCTCATCTGGTGTCGGACGAGAGTGCTCGTGTTGGTCAGCGCAAGAGCAATATCGCTGGGAGCCAGAACACTGTGGACGCGCTACCTGCATGCGTGGGGTGTTGCCCGGTGAAAGTCGAGCCTAATGGAGGCGTGGTTCCGTGGGCTGTTCGCGGTCGCTGAGGACATGTCGTTCGAATAAGATGGAGGTTGGGCAGAACGTGGTGAATGCGGGGCCGTGATTGGCCCAAAAGCGCACCAGCAACCACACCCCGCAAGCCTGGCCAAGGCAGTGCCAAGGCCGATAGCGCCGGGCGACTACCGCGTTTCCAGCAGTCGGAGCATTCGATGCACCAAGCACCAGGCTCTCTCTGTTCACTCTTCCAAATTTGCTTGTGCGCGATGAAAGAAGGCTGTCTTCCTGGCGGAGGGCTCCTCCTCTCCGCTTGTCTGCTTGGCGCCTCCCAGCCAATGACACCGCTCCCTTTGGACATGTGCGACTGCTGCCCACGCACGCGCGAATGTGGCTGAGAGGCGGCGGCCCAGGTCCCTTTGCATCTAACGACAGTAGCACGCTCAACACCGTATTCCAGCACTTCCAAGCCGCCCGTACATTGCACGTATATATAGCCGTCTCACGCGTCCCTCCTCTCTTTTGCATCCCAGCTACCAGCGGACCACCCATTCTCCGGTACGACCAAAGCTACCTGCAGCCAGCAGCACCACCGTAGCAATGGCCAAGCTCACTCAGTACAACTACGTCTTTGCCATCGGCACCTTCTTTGCCCTGCTCGACGCCTACAACAACGGCGCCAGTAAGTGCATCCTGCCTGCAGACCCTCGACACAGGTGCTGACAGCTCCAAGACGACGTCGCCAACGCCTGGGCCACTTCCGTCTCCTCGCGCTCCGTCTCCTATCGCCAGGCCATGATTCTGGGTACCATTTTTGAGATGGTCGGTGCCATCACTGTCGGTGCCCGTACTGCCGACACCATCAAGAACGGAATCATCCCCACCAGTGCCTTCAAGGGCGATGCCGGTGTCCAAATGCTCGCCTTTACCTGCGCTCTCGCCGGCGCCTCCATCTGGGTCATGTGGTGCACCAAGCATTCTGCTCACGTCTCGTCTTCTTACTCGCTCATCTCGTCCGTTGCTGGTGTCGGTGTTGCTGTCGCCGGTGCAAAGAACGTGCAATGGGGTTGGAACAAGGGCAAGGGCCTCGGTGCCATCTTTGCTGGTCTCGGAATGGCTCCCGCTGCGTCTGCCTGCTTTGGTGCCATCATCTTCATGTTGATCAAGGTCACCGTCCATCTGCGCAGGAACCCCATTCCATGGGCTATCTGGACGGCTCCCTTCTTCTTCCTGATTGCCGGTACCATCTGCACGCTCTCCATTGTCTACAAGGGATCGCCCAACCTCGGTCTTAACAAGAAACCCGCGTGGTATGTCGCCACCGTCACTGTTTCGTGCGGTGTTGGTCTTGCTGCCCTCTCCTTCCTATTCTTCGTTCCCTACCTCCACGCTGTTGTCGTCAAGCGCGATCACTCCGTTCGCTGGTACCACGTCTTCCAGGGTCCTCTCCTCTTCCGCCGCCCCGCCCCCGAGGGTGTCGAGGCTGCCAATGTCCGCGACTACGCTGTTGTCCAGCACGACGAGGACTTGCACAAGGACGGCTCCTTCAGCGAGTCTGACCACGGTGGCATTACTGCCGACCCTCACGACACGGAAAAGGCTGTCGTAGTTTCCGAGCACCGCCAGCTCAGCTACAAGGAACTCGTTGCTCAGGGTCAAGAACGCTTCCACGCCAAGCTCCGCGCGAAGACGGGTCCCCTTGCCTGGGCCATGCGGTACCTCCACGAGAACAAGATCCGAACCGGTGAGATTTACGAAAAGCAGAACATGATGATCACTCTCAAGCGCATTCCTGCCATGCTCGTTGTCGGTTCTCTTTACGGTATCAACTACGACATCCATGCTGCTCAAACTGGTATTCATGGAACCCCCGAAGGTGCTCGCATGGAGCGCGTCTACAGCCACGCTAAGAAGTACTCCAACGAGGTCGAACACACGTATTCCTTCGTCCAGGTCTTGACTGCCTGCACTGCCTCATTCGCTCACGGTGCCAACGATATCGGTAACGCCGTCGGTCCCTGGGCTGTCATCTACTCTGCCTGGTCCACTGGCAACGCCGCCCAGTCCAAGGCTCCCGTTCCCATCTGGCAACTCGCTGTCTTGTCTGCTACCCTGTCTCTCGGTCTTGTCACCTACGGTTACAACATCATGAAGGTAATGGGTAACAAGATCACTTACCACTCACCTAGCCGAGGTTGCTCCATGGAGATGGGTGCCGCGCTCACCGTCCTCATCTTCTCGCAATACTCCCTTCCCGTCTCCACATCCATGTGCATTACCGGAGCCACCGTCGGCGTCGGTCTCTGCAACGGCACCATCAAGGCCGTCAACTGGCAGCGAGTCGGTCTCCTTGTTTTCTCATGGGTCATGACCATCCCCATCGCCGGTACCATTGGTGGTCTCTCCATGGCCATCGTTCTCAACGCTCCTCACTTCCGTTAAACGGTTGTGTCGTTATTTTGCAGGCTCTTGGTTTTCACTCAAAATTTCGGCCATGGATACCCTCTTTTGTTCATTTGAAGCTCACCACTTTTCGCATGATGCAGACTTTTTATATCATGTACATTTACACGAGTGATGGCACGCATACAGGCTCAGTCTTGTGGCAGTAGTCGAATAACACTCTTATTCCAATCCTCTACGATTTTAAATTTCCCTGTACATTGTGAACTCCCGCTGTCCGCCACTAGTCCCACCCAAGAATTCGACCTTGCCAAGCCCTTAGCGCGCAGTCCGGCTTAAGCATGGAAAGTGGGCCATGCGCTATCAGAACACCTCGCCACACTATTGCCGTATCTCAACAACAACGACGACATCTCTTGCAACACACGAGATTCGGGAGCCCCCCAACCAAAAACCAGGACGCCCACTGTCAGTGTGTAATCTGGTCTACTTACAAAGGATTCGTGTATAAGAGCCACGCTAGTCCAGCGCGGATGCATGAGGTCAGACAAATCAGAGGCTCCGTGGTGGAGACTTTGAAGCTTAATCTGGCTGCTGTGATAGGCTCGACATAGCCTGCCTCTGCACTAGACTAGCGTGGCTCTTTATACGCGAATCCGCGTCTAGATTTCTGCAACCGCTGTCACAGGAGGGTGCCCACACACCGTAAAACCTGATCTCAGCGCGTCCCATATGCCCTTCGGAAGGCGATTTAGTACTTCTTGTAGTCTAGGACGTTAATCAATACCAACCAACCAACCAACCTAGATTTCTGTCATCCATGTACTCAGTTCTGGGGCTGGAAACAGTTTTGCCCCGCCATGGGTTTCGTGCCCACACATGTTGAACGAATCGCGGCAGCTATCTGGATTCACTAGTTGATTCTGGCACTGGTACCCCCGGTCGCGGAAATTTTTCGTCGCGTGCCGCGTAGCGCGGGAAAGGTTTTCTGGGGGGTGAGGGTTGGTGCGTTTATGCTCTAGGTACTCTGTAGATATGTTGATGTCAGAGAGAGGTGCGCTCGCTTGATATGGGATTGCTTTTTTGGGGGAGGGAGAGATGTTTCGCGGGATATGATCACTTCTACGCGAGGTTGAGGGGTTGATGGTTGAGTAAGTGTGAAATTTCGCGGGCCGTTTGCGAGAAGGCAGTGGTGGTTTGTGAGGTTTTCTGAAGATCAACGACACTGAGTTTCATTTGTCAACTTTGGCTCATGCAAGGGGCAACAAGGATCCCAACGAAAAGCAATAGAGCAAAATTCTTGCCTGCAATTTTTGGTGAGTATCTATAGCCTAGACAGAGAATGTGCAAGTGGGGGTTTCTGGATTACCTATACTCCAATATTGTTTCGTCTCGCAGGCAATTCGACATGTTGTCTTGATTCTTCACCAGACAGGAGCCCAGCACGCACGTATTCGCTAGAAGGACGTACAGATACAGGGAAACGACTCTATCTAACCCTTGATTTACGTTCTGAACAAGCTTGCTACAAACACAGCGGCATGAAAACAAATGCTACCTCTGTAAGAGATATCTGAAGCTTCCACAATACTTGTGTGACTCTTTACGATTAGCTCTTCTGTAAGAAGCCAGCTGGAACATCTTTCAATCAAATCAATGCCGCTTTGCAAAATCTTAAAAATGTCATACCGTTCCCATCGGCGCCGTACTAAGCGTGCAAACTAGCGTCAGACGTAAATTCTACCAAAATACCAAGCTGTTGATTGACCTCTTCACGCCCAAAATGTAGCTCATGCATCAGGCTACGCCACAAGCCGACGCGCTGTTGCATTAGACTATCGTTTACAATACCACTGCAGATTCGTCGAAAAGGAATTGGAACAATGCCAAAAACACTGGCTTTTTCATCGTCATCGACACAGAGGACAGCTTCGAGTGGTTCTCGAGCTATTTGCGTGCCATTTCCGCGGAATCTCAAACCATGTCCAAACTCGCTTAAATTCTAGGTATGCAATTTCAAGATGCTGGATTCGTTTAAAACATGCCCATGGGTACCGGCAGAAATCCCATCTTTACCAGTTGTGGCAGATTATTGAACCTTCGTCGGCTGGTTACGGGTGGGAAGTTCTTTCTTGGAATTACTGCGTCCAGGAAGATTCTGACACGTTTTGTAGCAACTCGTACTTGATGGTTGCTCTAGCTAATTATTCTTACATTACTAATGTCTACATACTTGACACATCTTATAACAGTACGACGGTGCACAATATCAAGTCAACCGGGATATTCCCTTCCAATGTCTTGAATGAGACTGAGCTCAAAGGTTCAAATGCGCTCAAGGTACGTATTGGGTGCTTTGGCATGTGCACACATCAGCGAAGTGCTCTCTGGCATTGCAATCCCGAGTCAAAAATGTTCGTCCTGCAAAGAAGCCACAAGACTAACCTTCTAGGCTTGATTAAGGCGTCTTTGCGGGTTCGACGATTGATTTTTATTCTCCGGAGTATTCCTTGTGGTGGTGATGCTGGCTTGAGTGTTCGTGTTTCTTCTGGCGGCGTGTGCGCGTACGCGCAGAGAGAAGAATGAGCCTACAGGATCCGGAAACAACATCGCTAGTGCAGCTGCATTCCATATGCGATGTGATACCTATTTTAGTTGCTGCAATGCTTTGCTATTCGTTAGTCGCTGTTAACATGTTGGCTTGTTGGACGCTGCTGCAATGGCAAAAGCTGGTGAAGCGGGCAAGGTCGAAACCTCAATTAGTACCAATGCAACTATAATAGTATAGTCGGCTACTACTCTGGGCTTTACTGTGATGATTGGATCATTTCTCATCGTTTCGTTCACGAGGTACATGGAAAGAGTACTTGGCAGCACGCAAGGGAGTGCTCAGCGGTATAAGTTTAACTGGTCCATCTCAACACCGGATTACTGACGGTAAACATGTCCCAAAGCCCACTATTACTGACCGAGGCTTCGTAGCGACGCCGGCTTGTGGTCCTGGATTTTATACGTTCATAGAGCGTTCCGTGGTTGAGATGCCTTTCTTTAATAGCTAGTGATGCCACTTGTCGAAGGACTGTAGTAGTTGTGAGCTGGCTGAGGTTTGTCGGTGCGCGAGCGCAGTCGTGCATTATTTCAACCTACGGGTACTTGGCAGTCGGATGACTCAGTTCATGTCAATCGTGACAGCAACAACTTCCAGGAGGGACTGTCAACTGCGAAGAGACAGGCTATGCTTGAGATAGTGGATGTAGGGGAAAGACGAATATTACTTTTTGCTCAGCGGCGATGCTATGAATACATGCTTACCCACAAGCGATTCCAATGCCAAGGGCTCAACCTCGCGCTCCCAATCAGTGGTTTTTGTCAACCACATCCCATCTCCTCCTCTGGATCGTACAAACTGCCAGTCATTTTATCAGACCAATGTAGCTGACCCTTGTGACTGTGTTAGTGTCTCTTACTCTCTCTTCTAGACACCCAAAACCTACACTTCATCGAACTCTCACAACAACAGGCTCTCACATAGCCCATGGCAGAACACCATCTTCGTGGTATTTGCGACGACGCACTCGATCTGACAACACCTCCACGGCAGCATTTAACTTTTGCATAAGCAGAGTAGCAGCCTCGCGATCTTCTTCGGAAGCCCTGTCTGGGTGCACACTCAGTGCCTTCTGCCTCCATGCAGTTTTGATCTCTTTCTTCGTGGCCTGCCAGCTTTCAAGGCCCAGACATTCGTACAGCACCATGTTACGCGGGGGTGTAGCAGTAAGTGTAGGCAGAGGGCGGATGATTCGAGCCCTTGGTGATGGTGGCGGCGGCGGGCTAGCGGGAATCGTAGGGGAAAGAGCGGGTGTGGGTGGAGGAGTCGGCAATGGGGTGGGATCCCAGTTCTCCTTGTCGATCCAGAAGCAATCACCAGGAGAGAGAGAGTACGGCGTAGCAGGAAGCCGAGGGGATGGAGACGGGGTGCTGTTCGCAGAATCGGACCTAACGCCGAGGGGCGTACGCTTGGAGCGCTGGGTCGCCGGTCCCAAGGGCACTTCTGCAAGGTTGGTATCGACGAAGAAAGTGAAGTTACGTTTGCGAACACGCTTCTTATTGGGAGTCGTGGGCAGAAACGTCAAGGGCGCATCGAGGCCGTTTGGAGGAGGCGTAGATGGCTCCTTGACAGAAGCCTCTACGTGAACGCTTGGTGTCGTTGACGCTGACATGGTGTTATCAGCTGTGTTCAAAATGTAGTGTGCGTGTATTGCGTACGAGCATGCTTGCGGAAGAATTCCTCAACAAAACCAAGCTTCATGGCGACTTCCGAAAATCGACTTCTTGATACACACAAAAGCAGACAGCGAAAAGCAACCTTATCCAACAAAGCGCGAAAGAAACGTGAGATGTGTAAAGGGAGGAGGGAGGGTTGCAACGATAGAAGATTTGTGTGAGAGCAGACTGGTAAAGAGCGTCTGGGCTGCGAATTGGGGTTGACGTTGATTCGCAACAAATATAAGCTCCCCCAAAGTTGAAAAATGGATTTTGGTGCTGGAAGATCGGCACGGGCCCGAGCACTGGAGGTGAAGCCGACTGTTTCCACGCGGAGGAAATCTGCCACGTGGGAACGCGTTATGAAACGCGTAACAGCGCGGAGCGCGGCAGAACTGTATGAAATGAAATATCGCAGAATATACAGAGGCTGCGAGCGCTTTCTACAACGCGGAAGACGGTGATGGTGCCGTGCGGTCCGATGTGGGTGCCGAGGTGACCGAGACACCATTTCTTAGGCTTGAGCATGCAGGCTCATTCGCGCGAATGCAGTCGGCTGTGTCTCAGTCGCTAGATATCGATAGCTGTGTGAGCTATCGGTCTCCTTGTGGTATCGTCATACTCGTCAGGCCCACTTCAGCACAGTGACCACTGACCATGCGGCTTCGAGGCGGTTTGTAAGGGCTTCCCTCCAGCACAGAGTCAGCACTTCAAGTACCAAATAGTGCGCAAAATGATCCTTATGGCCGATTGTGTGAAGATGTGAGGCAATTTTGACGACCCATCGTGCGCTCCGATTGGGGAGCGATGTAGCCTGCGTGTGGTTTGCGAATTTGCTGGGCGTAAAACCTAACTTTTCTTCGAGGGGTAAAGCTGATTATTCAAACACTGTTACAAGGAGTAGTTGACTTGGTTGAACCTCGCGTCTGGTGTTGCTTGTTAAAAAGAATGTGCGACCGGATCGAGGAGTTCGCTCCCTAGGCAACAGCCTCATTGTCCTGCCTCCCGGCTCATGTACCCATAGCCTATCCTCAGGCAGCAGCATTTTATGGTATTCCGGTGATTGTCTGCTGCCACAAGCTTTGTGTCAACAACCACGTGGGTGTTTCATTCAGCAGGTCGTAATGGTCCCCAGAAGCCGATGTACTATGATAATTTATCATTGATCATCTTCATTGTACCGAGGAACCGTAAACATCGTGCAGATACAGTGACTGTTGTTGGTTGGAGTTTTTCTTGCGCCCATCTTGCGATAGAGGTGAGTCGCCTGTGCCAGACATTTTAGTTTTGACTTCATCTGTATATTGGTCAGCTTACTGTCTGAGACAACAGGCATCATCTGAGCGCGTGGTAACTTTGTGCTCTGTAAACTATGCCTCGAGTCTGATTCGGGGCTGGAAAGGCACTGTCGCATCACTCAGAATTTGCGGAGGTCGGGATCATCAAACCGGCGTGGCCCCTGTCCGAGCTTGGCTATACATGATAGTGCTCATCGCGAGAGCATGCTGAGTTGTAAAATCTTCATGATAATATCTAGTCAGTGGATATACCGTTGACGTTGTAGGCAGCGTTTATAGCCTTGCACAGTGTTGTATCTGGCGTCGTTTGACTCCAGCAATGGAGCCAGGTATTGTCAAGCCTTGGGTATCATCTTCAAGCGAGAGATGTAATAGCTCAAGTAAAGGCAGCACATCGTAGTTGATGCAGCGTGATGTCGAGACCTCGCATGCCTTCGAGCAAACGTTGGTTTACCATAGCAAGCCGAGGTGAGGGTCTAAGATATTGAGGTTAGTAATGAATTGGGGCCATGTCAAGACTATATTGCAGCGGGTTGCAGCCAGCGAGTTATTCATGCGGCCTCCAGTAATCGTTATTGAGATGGTCGGGCTTTGCTGTTGAGGTGGGACGAGATGAAAGGAAAACTGGTGTTGATAGTGGTGTGCCGGGTAAATGTGGGGCCGAACTCCGGGAATGGCATACACGTCACAGGATCAGAAAACGTAACATCATCGGCTCCCATCGCAAGCACAAGGCGGAATTGCGCGTTTGGTGCACATGAACCTCGAAGCTCAATCATTTGATCTCATTCTAACGGACTATGCTAATGATGCAGGACCAGTACCACTTGACGGCAACCTCTTGGAGCTCGTCGCGCCTTCAAGGATGGCACCACCGCTGGACGACTACTCCAAAAGTGCGGCGAGGGTGGCTATGTGACCATCATACAGACCGAAGACGCAAAGAATCTCAGGCGAGATGCCAAGGAGAAGGGCCTAACTAAGGTGATATTGGGACACGGTCACGGTGATGTTGTGCTCGTGCAGTATCATCCCAGAAGCATCAAGGGTGTGTGCTCTCGTTGGCACGCGGGTGGCTCAGACCACAAGGTGTACCCCCCTGACATGAAGCGCAGCGCGCACCTCGCCCTGGAAGGCGGTGTCTTGTGGCTGCAGCCCGGGGTTAGCGACCATGAAGCTGCGGGGCGACCGTGGGAGGAAGCATTTGGCGTGCGCGAGTGCGCTTTGTTGCCGGACGGCGACTTGCAAAGACAGTGGCACGTGAGTGGCAAGGCCTTCTCTCGGGTACCATTGCTGTCACTGGTAGGGACAAGCTTGACGCCATCAAGGCAAGGCCACAGGAAGCCGGGGTGTATGCGGATGGCCATTTCGACATGTGTGGAGTGCAGTCGAATTTGACACTGAACAGGCTAAGCTGCAGCTGCACAGTTTCAAACATGACAACCGGTTCAACTATGCACTGGGCGCGCAATGGGCAGTGACTCGGCCGTTGCAGCGACACAATTCTCCAGCACCGCCCATTTGTGCCACGGCTGCATGGGATGGCGGCTTGGATGTTAGCAGGGACGCCCAAGTTTAAGCCCACGTTCACCAGACTCGACTGCGGTGAGCGCTAGTTAAAGTTAGACGCCCTTGGCAACCCGCTTCTGGCCTGACCGTTCGCCACCACAACTGACGCGTGCGCCTGCAGACGATGTAGTCCAAAGGACTTTTACTTCTACCAGGCACCACCTTTCGGGCCTGGACAGGACGCGGATACAAGACATGGCCCCGAGACCGCGTACAAGAACCGGGCCCGCGCTGATGCCTGGAGATCGCTCCACTGTTGGCGAAACAACGAGAAATCATCACCATGTGTCGACAAGAAGTTTGCCACTGTCTGTCCTCCAGGATTGGGCTCCGCCCATCAGCGCCCCAAGTATGCCTCGGCCACAGACGCTCATTTGCCTGCTCAACAGGCAATGCGATGCACCACCTGAGTCGGTTGGGGCTTTATGCCATCAGTGCCCGAAAACATCTGTCGGGGTAGTCTGGGATCGTTTAAGATGATGTCAAAGGTAAGCCAGGCTGTACTATTCGCCTGAAGCGCCGCGTGCACAGCCTTGTCACTACTTGTGTCCAAACTCGCAATGCCATGCGTGGCTGGTGCTGTCTGTCGCTCGACTCACGCCATACAATTCCGACATCATCATGTACTAGGGGCAGCGCCTTCGACATGCTTCCATTGTCGCTGTACAGTATCGTGGGAGCATCATGCTGATACAGGTCTGGATCGGTGACTAGCTTTCGCCTCAACGCTGGATCCTTGCATCGTGCCGGGCCCGACAGTTGCCCACATCTTTTCGCGATCCTATCATGGCACTTCACGCATTGTCTAGCCCTATGATCATGGCTCCGTTTGTTCATAAGTCCGCATAGGGTACCAGTCTGCCATCTCATCTTGAATTGTGGTCATAGCTTTCGGAGCAGCTAAATCACTTGCACAGATACAAGCATATATTCCAACACGGCCACCGCCATGCTATGTGGCTCGAAAGCATATCCCTTTCGCACCCACTCCACATCCCTGGTTGTTTTCGTTTCTCATTTTCCAGCAAAGAATGCTCTTCGGCGACTATTGTTCGACCGGATCTCACTCGACCAGAGTGTTGTTACCCGTCGAAATTAGCTAGCGCATCCGACAACATCTGTCTCGAGTGTAAAACACTGCTCGATTCATGCCCACTGGCGAGCTATCTCGCCTGTGATCAAGACGGCAGTCGCTCCGAAGACGCGGTTGATATGTCTTGCAGTCACCACCGTAGCGCTTCTGAAGAACTCGAAGGCGCACAACATAGCGCGACCAGTTTTCCTGCAGCTCCTTGGTCGCAATACAATCCTAGGGTATACACGGCATGCGCCTTAGTAAACTCCTAGCTGACCCAATTGCAGTTCGAATCAAATTTATTCTATCCGTACGCGCTCTCAAGTCGGGTTCGAGACGCACGAACCATTTCCCCCACACAGTCTGCCGAAAATACCATGCAAGTCTCTCCAGACGTTTTCCCACTAGCTTATCAGGGTACTACATCTGCCTCGCCTGAACCTACGACTTTTTTGGGTGACTTCCCTCTTACGACTTCACCCCTCGACCTAGCTGTCGCCTCGCCTCTTCCAGACACGCATGCTGGAAGCGAAGATACAGTTGCTTGTATTGCATGTGGTCGAAAGTTCGCCGGCCTCTATCGATCCGGGAACCTTACTCGGCACAAGAAGAACAAACATTCAGGCACTGCGATCTCCTACAACTGCACTGTGTTGGGACGCTCTGATGTTTTTCAACGCTCAGACGCCAGGTTGAAGCATGTGCGCATCAAGCATCCACAGCTACGCCTGGAAAGTGGCCAAGGGGGACGCGAGGTTAAGCAAAAGCACCAGCTGCCCAATGTCAACGCCGACGTTCCTGTCGCACAGGAGCTGGACTATAACGTCGGACAATGGATGCCAATGGATCACGCCTGGAATGAGACTCTTCGAGTTCGAGATGACTGTCCTAACCGTGGATTGATTGATTGATTTGGTTTAACGCTCTTTGAAAACCTCCCGAAGAGTATGTAGGCGGGTGCGGCTCCAGGCTTACCGTGTAGGAGCACTGCTGGATCGCACCTATTCTATGGGTTGCGCGCGTGGTCGGATAAAGTTCTTCCACCGGTTGAAGAAACTATATGTACATTCACAGACTCTAGTAGCCAGTTGTCGTATGGGTAGTGTGCCCTGTAATGACTATAGCCTTCTGGCCGTATGGTAAAAGAGAGATGAGACGCAGCGCTGGGGCGCATAAGAAACGCGCCAAGGCGCACAGGAGAGGAGAGGGCATAGGGGAGAGTAAAACTACAAACTCGACGTTACTCAGCCCTTACTGACCATTTGAAAATCGCCCGTCGTCACTACCGCCTGATTTAGTGCGAGACGTACCACCTGTCAGCTCAAGCCTTCTCGGCCCAAGATCACCGCCAGGTGATGGATGTATCGATCCTGCATTGCTCAATTTACCAAGCGACACCAACGATGCACACTACCACAGCTTTACGCCAGGCTATTCTGACTAGGGTTTGTGATTTGCCACAAGCTTTCTGCTCCTTCTGAGGTTTATTTTTGGTTTCATTTCCTGTTTCTTAATGTTGTAGGATACCCAAGTTCCTTCCACTTTTCTTTCATATAGCAAATCAGAGAAATGTAGCGCTGATCGCGTTCGTCCTTGAACTAGCTGATCGATAAGGAAATCTTGTATCCCCATTTCAATAAGCAGACTTGGTCAATCCGTTCCCCACCACGTTCCCGTGCCATGATTCGTTATTTGTAGTAACTAGCAGCCTTTCGTAATAGATTGTGACCAGTACCCAACAAACAGTCTTGTATAACCTATGAGACACCAGCTCTCTAAATTCCAACGCACGACACTTCGAGGACAACCCAACTCAGATTCAGCATCAGTTACCCCCGACCCCTTCCCACACTCATCCCGCTGCACTAATATTTCTTTACGTACAGCCCACGCCCGCTTCGGCTTCACACCATGTATACTCGCGAAAGAATCGTCACATACACTGTCTCTTCTATAACCCCGACACATCTCCCAGTTCATTATTTTACCCACGTCAGATCCATCTACTCCAACGCAAAGATCAAATCTAAACACACCATAATTTACACATCCCAACTGAGCTCAGCACACGCAAACCCTTGCGTCGTTACACACTCGCTCTACGACTACTCTAAACACCCCCTTCGACGAACCAACCGCGTTTCACTTTCCTAGTGCTCTATTTTTTGAACGGCGATTATAGCGCCCTAAGCAACGCATCTGAGACATGTTGCGGCTCTTCTATCAAGCGCGCTTGTCTGAGCGAGGAAGTTGCGCGCACGAAGTCGATGGTTTGAGTAGGGTTGTGCGTGTGGGATCCTGGGCTGCCATGGAAGAGCACGATGTTGATGGCTGGGAGTGGGTGATCTTGTTGTATCAGCGTCGCGCACATACCACTGGGTTACTGGAGAGTAGGATGGGGTGTTGGAGGTATGGAGTACCAAGACGTTGAATCCTGGATGTTTAATGAGTCGTGGAGAGGCGCGATAAGGATGGGGGAGGATGTTGAGGAGAGATGGGAGGGGTTGAGTAAGAGATGGGGAGAGAGGGATTAGTGGGGATCTAGGGGGCTGGAATTGGCCATTGAATCGGAGGCGGGGAGAATTGTGACGGCAAAGTTCTTGAGAGTGAGGGGTGGGGTTGAGTGCGGAGGGTTACGCTGGTGAGGGACAAATGAAAGGATGTATGCGCTGATTAGGAGGAGAAGGAAGGTTGTAGACCTTGTGGTAAAAGTGTCACAGAATCATGGAGACAGAAGATTGAATATTCAGGAGTTTGTATTGCAAGTCTTCAGAATCGAAGAATGGAATCTAGAAAGCGGTTATCACAGGTCGTCAAAATTTGCGGTTTGCAAGTTGTCAACATACCCCAGTCCTCCTGGCTTTAGGTGCATAATTTTCCTTTTTAGCTGCTCCTGCAATCTCGTGCTTTAATCCTTTGTCGATTTCCACGAGCACGGCTCAGCTCAGGACGATTGAGCAAGTTTGTAACCCACCGCAATGATCCTCGTGACACCGGTGCACGCGTGTACTAGCTATAGGTGAAGGTCTCCCACGGTAAAAGATCTGGGTAATCACATGCGAGGCCTTCAGGTGGGGTGAGACAATTTTCTGCATTCGAACCTTGACGAATGAGGATGTGAGATGGCGCGCATTGTGAACCTGGTTCCTGGCGCCTGTTACGATTAGCTGGAAGCCGTGTATGGTGTAGTCGCATTCTACTCACCTGATTGATCCGTTACAGCCTCTATGGCAGTCGCGCTCCTCTGACCCTTTTTGCAGATGCCGCTTTGTCTATGTCCTGACGACTCATGAGAATGTCGTGCCACTTCCGATCTTCCGCTGACAACGCCTGGCGTGCATCATCTTCTTTAGAACTCAAAGCTACCTCCCACATCTTTTCCGCTACTTCTAGCCATTCTTTTGGAGATGCAGTGGAACCGTGCAAGAGAGGCAAAGCTTTAGCGATCGGTGTGAGTCTGTCTGGGAGGTACAAAGACCCCCAGTAGCCAGCCATCCGTACCAAATTTCGACCCCCAGTCGGTGATGCGCACGGGTACGGAAACACCAGAATGTTCAAGCCGCTCTCTCTCATCTCCCTGGTCACTCGAAAGAAAGGTGTGAGGCGGACGAATCTGCTATCGTACCGGGGTAACGACCGCGGATCTTCGTATCGAATGCTCAAACAGACCTTGGCGTTTTGTCTCAACCCAACCATGCTTCGAAGCACCTGCTCAAAATGTTCTGTGCAGAGCCACACATCGTATAGTAAGTTCAGCTCGAGGCTCAATGCACGAATGTGATCCATCGGCATCACTCCAGCCTCCCAGACATCGACGTGTAGAATGTAGTCAAATAGCCACCAGTAGCCACAGACGAGGACATTGGTACTGTACCAAGTACCGGCCACTTCAGGAAGCATACTCGTGCCCCATAGAGCGTCCTTTAGGTACTTTATATCGCGGAGGTTGTAGTCTGCACATGGCTGGGGTGCGTGTCGTAGGCGTGCCGCACTTCCATCGCGTGCTTCGCTATCGTAGCATTTTCCTGAACAGTGGCACAAGGACGTGTATTTGGCGGGTACAATTTCGGTACATCCCTCAAAGAGATATTGGTAGACCAGAACGCGTAACTCTGCTGGAAGCTGCGCGTCCATCGCGGTGCACAGCGCCCGGGTATCCTGCTTGGAGAGTGCTTTGCAAGCTTTGGGGAAGTCACACTTGAGTTCAATTTCTTTGCGCAGATACGCCAAGTTTGTAAGCTGGGCATCTTGCAAACACTTCTTAATCTTGAGCCTTGTGACCTCGTGTTCCATGCCCGTCTGTTGAAGTGACTTTCTGAGCCTTGCGATTTTGCGTTCGATGCCAGACTGTTTGAGCGAGTTGACGTGACGCTCTTTGACCGCACTGTCTGAGGTTAGCTACAGATAGGGACATATTGACAGATAGACTTACTTTCGAAGCTTCTGCTCGAGAGACGTGGTGGCGCCTTCGCTTGCCATTTTGCCTACGCCGTGGATTGTGCTGTCAGTGTAAAGTCGAAGGTTTGTGAACAGGTGAGTGAGAGATAAGGTTTCAAGTCACCTCCGCTTTAGTGCGGCCAAGAAACACGTGATCACATGCTCTACCTTCACTTCAGCAGTCGGACGTGGTATCGCGACTTTACTTTCCTCAGGACTTTCCTGATGCTGGATATTCTTTGAATATTGTACGACACCCGAACAGAAGCACTCAGTGCGTTTGTCCCCCTAATGATGACTCAGTGAAGGCTTGATGCATGTTCACATCAATGAGGCATGGAGTCTCCCGTAGAGACCAAAGGGTTCACGGACTGGGTCTCAAATATAATCATAGCACAAGCATATACAAGCAAAATGTATTTTGATTCTGCACTCCGAGAATTAGCTCAATCTTGTGCACGATGAGCCCGACGTGATGGCCTCGTCATCCTTCCTCTCTCCAAACCACTAGGCAATTCAGCGTCTAGCATGCATCGGCGTTTCTTTCCAGCAAGGACCAGAAGAGTTGTAGAAAGCTTTCTGCTTCAGGACGAAAGACTAATCGCTTGCGAAACCCGTGATACGATGCTACTGGAGCTCTGAGATGCGGATTTAGCCGTCCAGGATGTCGGCTACTATGAATCTTAGAGCATGCGGGGCATGGTGCCTGGTGAGAGTAAGAAAGAAGATACATGTTGCCTCGATTAATTCCACTTGCCTGATTTCCTAGAACCTTTCAAGGTTCTCAATCCCGGGAAGGTAACCATTACGAAAGAAAACCTCAGCCCACTTTCGATCTTCGGCAGACAGGTCGTCGGATGTATCACTTTTGTCGCAGTGCTCTAAAGTTTGGCGAATTTGCTCTCCTCGCTCGAGGAACACCTTCGCAGACGCAGTAGAACCACGCAATAGGGGTAGAGCTTTCACGGCCAGTGCTTTCTCGCTCCAAAAGCTTTGATATACCAAAGGATATGTCAACATATTTACTCCGCTGCTCTCAGTGTCTCTAATTTCACCCAGAATAGCATCGAGGCTTTTCGTATCAACGCAAGTCGTCCCGCACCAGTCTTGATACCGAAGGCCCACAAAGACCATGGCATTTGATCTCATTCCGGCCATGTCTCGAATGATATTCTCCACAAGGCCTTTGGGCCAAGAGTAATTTAGGTCGATTTCTACCCTGAACTTTCGAATGTGGTATTTAGGGTTGATGATGGCTTCCCAGAGGTCGATGCTGAAGAAAAGGTCACGCACCCACCACTCTGAGCATACAAAGGTCTTAGTGCTATACCAGGTCTCTGCTAGCTCAGGTAGCATATTCGTCCCGTGCAGAGCTTCTTTCAAGTAGTTCAGATGAACCAAACTGTAACTCACACAAGGTTGTGGTGGTTTTGTGGTACCGGTACCGAATTTCCTGCCAGCGGGCTGTCAAGAGCCGAGGCCGCCGGAGCAGTACTCACCACAACTACAAGAGAAAGTAGAGGGCAAATTCTCATAGTCGATGCCCCAAAAAAGGTATCCGTATATCAGAAGGCGAGTTTCTAGTGGCAGCGCGACGTGCATTCCCTCGAAAAGCAGTTGAATTGTGCTGTTCGATTTTGCAGCCGATAGGCTCGAAGCGGCTTCTTCAAACTTCTCTTCAGATTGGCAGATGTTTGTCTTTGCGATGAGGGCGTCGTCAATTGCTGTGTAAAAACCGTACACCTCATTCTCGGTGGAAATTTTCGATAACCTTTCCTGTTTGCGCTTGGCAGCAGCTAGTCGTCGTGAATCGATGTGACGCTTCAAGCGAGCCCTGCCTTGGATTAGTTGACGCCCAAGATATACCGGACACTTACTCACGCGCGCATCTGCTCTTCCAGAGTCGCGATCGTGTCGTCGATGACCATGTTGCCGATGTCGCGATTCCTGTCAGAGAGAGACGCAAAGTTGGGCAACAAATAGAGAGGCCGCCCCACCTTGGACCCTTGGGTAAGGCAGAATATATAATCACGTGACCTTTCTTTTACCCGCGCATGTAATTGTCAGCATAAGCTAGATAGTTCTCAGCAGCTCCCGCGTGATGCAAATGTGTCAGTGGAAGTGAGCCTGATAGATTAGCGGCTCAAAACGCACTCACAAGTGCTACATACTTTTTCAAGTCTTGAAGTCATGGACCTTGTAGGATGATACAGAACGGTGTCGAAATCGACTTCGAATAATTGCCGTGAATATATACAAAGTGCAGCATTGCGTAGACAAAGCTGAGGCCCAGCCTAAAGGATTTGTCGCGAATCCGAAGGACTGACTCGAAATATATACAAGAGTAATGTGAAGGCGGTTACCAGAACCCTATACGACGGGCCATCCACTGGAGAAGTCGATCTTATTGATACCAAACTTCTTCTGCCCATCCGCATAACCAATGCGAGTGTCAACGTAGTGGTAGTACAGCACAGGTCCAAGGCCGGGGTCATAGTAGACACCCTGACCACCTGGACCATACACGTAACCGTGCGACTCCAACACCGTGGTACCTCCGCCCTCCGTGCACTTTTTGCCAGCCTTGTCGACGAATCCACCAGTTGCGCTGGTAGATCGGCAAACTTGGATCTTGTACTCCTGGCCCTTAGCAGGCCTATTGGCATCGAATCCGCAGCACTTGCCAGCTGAGAAGAAGAGGTAGTGGTACTTTCCGTTCATCACAATGAAAGCAGCTTCCTGGGCGTGTTCGCCTTCTGGCTTGAATGCGAGCGGGACGTTTTTGGCGCCGCTGACAGTCTTGAGAGGGGGATTGGCCATGTTGATGGAGAACAAGTCGCCCCAGAATGAGCCGTAGGACATGACGAACTTTGATCCATCCCAGTACAAGGCTCCGTCGATGGCGTTGAAGTTGTCGCCTGCCTTGGATGTGATGCCAGTAGAGCCGTGGTCTGTCCAGGTGTCGAGGTTGGTGCTCGTAGCTACACCGATGGCTGAGCTCTGCACGCCGAAAGATGAAACAGAGTAGTATAGGTAGTATGTGTTGCCTACTTTTGTGACATCAGGCGCCTATCAGCACATCGGTTAGTCGAGATGTCTCGATATTGTGGATAGCGATTTTAGACGCACCCAGAGATCGTCTTTGCCCTTGAGATTTATCGACGAACCCTTCGGAATAGCAGCTCCCTTATATGTCCAGGGTCCGACGATGCTTGGAGCACTGTGTATGGCGATTTTGCCACCCGTCGAGAATCGGTAGTATGTTCCATCATCGCGACGAATGAGCGCAGGGTCATGAGCGTTGGTGCAGATGCCGCTGCATCCCATCGGATCGGCGTACCCGCATACAGCCGTGGCTGCAGATAGCAATGAAGCAAGGATTGCGGAACGCATCGTGAAGGGTGTAATAAGAGCAAAGCGATCGGCACAGAGACACAGAGACAAGTACTGACAATAGTTTATAGAAGTTCAAGCCATACTGGAGATTTTGTTTGTTTCGGAACAATTGAGATTGAATCGGTGTCAAGTTTGAGATTAGGTGCACATCCCTGCGCCGCCGTCAAAGGTAAATGGTGGAAACAGGTCATATCCTGATGTACAAGGCACAGGCGGAACGGAGAATTTTACACACGCTGCCCCCCCTCCCCGAACCCATTCTTCAAGTTCAGATCTGTAATTGCGTTTCTGAGTAGATCGTACCGACCTCGTGATGCACAAAAGTCGATCAGGCAGGCGCGATTCTTGAGTAGGAACACCGCTTGAGTGGTTCCACTGCCGGTAGAGTAAGCGCAAACTCAAACCCACGCGAGATCTGTCAGTGGTGGAAATGTAGCCTGAGGCTCGGTGCAAGACTTGACGAGGTCGAGCGGGGACGCGTTAACGGTCTTGAGACGATTCTTCCATGTCGTGAAATCTCGGTGTAATTTCGAGCAAAGTATATGTACTTTACTTGCCGGTACGAAATAGATGAGCAGGTGCCAAGACTGGGGCGCATGTGACGAGTGGGTCAAGCTAGTGCTAGCGTGCATTCGGCGATTTTCCACGATCATCCCGGCCCCACGGAACGGTATATTTCATAACACGTGATCCGGTCGCCGCCTTCTATTGTACAAAACTTCGTGCCCTCGTCGAGATTGACCCCACGGCCATGCATATACGATCTCTCCAGGCCACGCCCTTTTGGTACAGCCATCACGCTCAAGTACACTCATAAGCTCGAGGTCCTTGTGTCTCGTTTTTATGATACTCTACGTCGGCAGAAACGAAGGTCCCTTCCGCCACGGACCATTCGTAGATCATGTCTCTGATTTTGCGTGGTTTGTTCCTGATAGCCTGACAAAGGTAGCGGCATTCTAGAACCGCGTGCCTTTCACTCTCCTCGATAAAAACTTGAAGTACTCAGCTCACTTCTGGCTCGCATACAGTTCTACCTCGGCCTCCATAGCATCACTGAGCGATCGCTGAATGGCGGTCTCCGCAATCTTTCGTTTGGATGGCTTTTTGCAGCGACGCAAACGAGCTGCGTTGTTGCGGAGACCCTTGTGCAACTGAGGCAGTTCTTGCTCAGCGAATCGTTGCGTGCTTGCCGCAGCTTCCCAGTACCGCAGTATACTACACATCGTTGTCAACACAAAAGCCAAGTATAGGTACCAGAAGGTAGCTCACGTTCCGACATTGTCGGGGCTAGCTTTGACGCCCGCAGTTGTGATCATGACATGACGTCGAGTAGGCACAAAGGAGCAGCAAGAGGCCAATACAGCTGTATCGATACCGCGACCGACAGGAAACGTTCATATGCTGTGTAATAAGAGCTATTTCCCCATGAGAATCCGGTTTGCGCTTATGTTCCTTGCAAAGTCCATTCGCGACGGTTATGTGAGTTCGCGAGCGGAGCGACGTCACATCCTCAGCGACCAATCATGGCCCTGTTCGCCTCAGAAGGATAGTATCCTAGATCCCCTCCGTTACGAGTTCCATAAAGGGCGAGCGAGATAGCTTGAAATACTACATGCGATCTAGATTCACCCCACACACAAACAACCGCGGGAGGCTACAAGGACGACGTTCTCTTGACCTTATGCATCCTTTACCAAAGAATTACTCCCCACATCCCCATCCTTCCCCGTCCTTTCCCTCTCTCCCCTTGCAGCCAACGCCGGCCCCTCATATCCAATTGCCTTCAACCACTGCGGATCGATATGCTCGAGCGCCAGATACGGACTGACATCTGCGTTCGGGTAGTCGATGTTACACTGCGCATAGCCTATGCCGAGATGCGCCCAGGGATTTTTATTCAGGTACGTGATTTCAAAGTCTTCGTAGCGCGGAGAGGAAATGACTTCGGAGTAGTGGTTTGAGGAGCCGGGCCAGACAGCTATCGTCACCGTCACCATTAGTATTCATTTTAAAAGGGAGAAAGGGAACCAAGGAGAAAGGGGTAGCAATGTACCGTTTACGCGCCCAGTCTCGTTGTTTTTGTACCATGATCGGCAGTCTGATTTCCAGACTGTGTGCTTGATCCATTCTTGTGCATGCTCGTTGAAGCGGTCTGTGATGTCTTGGCGCGGGACCCAGGATTTGATGTGGTCGCGTTGCATTTTCTTGATGAGCTGGATGGTGTATTCTGCGACTTTGAAGAGGGGTCCAGTGACGGAGCCGTTCTCGACGGGCCTGGTGTTTATTATCAGTATTGTCTGCTCAGGCATAGTCGAAGCGTCTGAAAAGAATGAGCCGCATCACACTTACCATGTCGGACCAATGAACATGACGAAATTCGGCATATCTGGAACCGCGAGACCGAGATATGATTCTGGCTCCTCCTTCCATTTCTCGTACAGGTCTACACTATTCTTGCCGATGACAGGGAAGCGTGGCTTGTATGTGACATCGAAACCAGTGGCGCATACAATCGTGTCAACTTCGCGATGCTTCCCGTCGTTGCCGATGACGCCTGTCTCATCAATCGCATCGACAGCAGTGAAGTGCACGTCTACATTGTCCTTCTGAATTGCTTCCATGTAAGGATCTCCGGGAGTGATGCGACGGCCTGTGACAAGTTAGACGAAGTTACGAAGGACGAACAAACCCTGTGGAAACGTACACCCAACTTCAAATTTTGGCGTAAACCCCTCAAGAAGTCTCTCATCCTTGATGAACTCCTTCATGCGTTTTTTTAAAGAAGTCTTGTGCGCCCTTTTGGCTTTCACTATCCGCATAAAAGGCTCCCCATAAGCCATTGACTTGGTTCTCAATGTCCTTGGCATGAGCGAGAAGCTTCTTGGGATCGCGCCTGAATTCATCCCGTTCTTTTTGTGAGTATTCTTTGTTCTGGCCGTAGTTGTTTGCGATTTGTACGAACCAAACACCAGTTCGGACAAAGATGTCAAGGTGCTTTGCGTGAGGCTGCATGGTTGGAACTGTTTGGATGGAGGATGCACCAGAGCCGATGATTGCGACTCGGTCGTTTGCCCACTGCTCTTTCTGGTAGTCGGTTGGCCATGTAGCTGTATGCACGATCTTGCCTTTGAAGCTGTTGATGCCCTCGATCTTGGGCCACTTGTAGTTATTCAGGATGCCAGTCGCATACAGCAACAAATCGCACTCTTCGTCGAAAGTCTTCTCTTCACCTGACGCCGTCTTCTGGCGTAGCGTAACCTTCCATTTCCCGGAGTCCTCGTGCCACTCAGAGCGCACGACTTCGGTTTTGAAGGTCATGAAGCGGCGCAGATTGAACACTTCGACGACCTTGAGCAGATACTTTTGTATGTCAGGTGCGTAGGAAAAGAATCTTGGCCAGTCTGGATTCAAAGCAAAGTTGAGCGTGTAAGCGTGGCTCGGAATATCACAAGCGCAGCCTCCGTGATGTCAGCTACAACACCAGCTATGCGAAAGCATCCACGTTACCAGGATACCTATTCTCCAGCCAGGTGCCTCCGATCTCAGCGTTCTTCTCGTAGATAACAAGTTCCACGTTTTCGCAACACTTTTGGATCTGATATGCCATTTGGATTCCAGACACACCGGCTCCTATGGTCAGTACTTTGAGCTTGCGAGAAGCAGGATCCTATGCAAGATTAGTCATTGATCATGCACACGCTTTGAAGACGCACATTGTACACGATGTTGGGAACATCGTAGCCGCTGGATCCAGGCGTTGAGTAGTCCCACCGACCATCGCTGGTCATCGAGTTCAAGTCTGGTGCCATGATTGTTGTTGACAAAGGACCTTACACCTTCGTAAAAACTAAAGATCGGTGTAGATAGATGCGTTTCTGACTCGCCAAGTCGGTTGGGATTCAGTCGAATACACGAGTTTTATAATCTCGCCACCGTGCCTGAGAGTAACGTGCGTACAGGTTCACCAAGAACACTCAAGTATGGTTGATTGCCTCAATGAGTTAAGCGCAGGATTGATGAGGTTGCATTGTTCAGAATCCTGTCTTTGATTGAAAGGCGGCCTCTTGTAAAGTCAACCACAGCGCCGACTAGGTCTTATATGCATGACTCTTTCCAACTGACTTTATCTCTGATGGATAGGTACGACGTCCATGACGAACAACTATATCGGGATAGGCGAATCAGAAGAGGCCATTATGCGAGACGAATCCTTGTACATAGTGTGGTGCAGTATCCGTGCGGGGGTGGCTGCGGGGTACCCGTTCAGGCGAATGGCGCACTACACCTTGGCATGCGACAATGAAGGCTTACGAAGAAGCACAGAGAGGTGTCTGCGCACTTCTAATCTGAAATAGTTAATTGGACCACGTCCATGTAAACCTTGGTTACCTGGGGTTCAAAGGTAATGCCAGAATACCTCTGTGATGATTAATCGCCAGCTCCCCTACAGGCTCACCTTTCATTCTTAGCCCGCGGCAATGATGAAGTTTGCGAGGAACGGACCAAGATATGGTGAAAGGATGAAAATGACGACTAACCTTACTTGCTCAATCCAATGAGGCCTTCTACTTCTTGTACCATTTTGGCAAAGACCTGAGCCTGGTCCCCATCTGGCTGTGCTACTACGGTTGGCTTACCGCGGTCCGCATCATCAGATATCCTAGCGTGCAATGGGATTTCGCCCAACATGCTCAGATGATATTTTGCACACATCATCCTTATCTTGTCCATGTTGCCAAAGACTTCGTGCACATCGCCACAGCCAGGGCATTTGAAGCCCGCCATGTTACAAACCAGGCCGAGTAGGTTCACATCGACTTTGCGAAACAGCTCCACGCCTTTCACAGCGTCTTTGAGCGACAAGTCTTGGGGTGTGGACACGATGATGGCTCCATCGAGAATGAGTTGTTGAGTTATGGTGAGCTGAACGTCACCTGTGCCCGGTGGCATGTCCAACACCAGGACATCCAAACCAGCCCAATCGACTTCGTGGAGCAACTGTTGCAAGGCCTTCATGACCATCAAGCCACGCCATGCTACAGGCGAAGCCTCGGGGATGAGGTAGCCCATCGACATGGATTTCAATCCATAGTTCGAGAGGGGTAGCAGCTGATTGTCTGCCAACATAGATTAAAAAACGTCGAACGGTTGGGTAGGGCCACGGACTAACTGGCAGACAACCTCGGCTCGCCGGAGAGGTTCAGGAGTGTGGGTATAGAGGGTCCGAAGATGTCGGTGTCGAGTATGCCGGCTTTGTAGCCTCGGCGCGCAAAGCTGAGCGCGAGGTTTACTGGCATACGACTTAGCCTTGGCCGTGTGGAAGCTGTTCAGAGATGTGTACCGGCGATGGTACTTTTTCCGACCCCGCCTTTTGCGGAAGAGACAGCGACGACCTTGTTCACATCTTTTATGTTTCGCTTTTGCGGTAGTCCTCGCTGCATGCGCGGCATCTGAGGCGGTGCGCCGGAGCGTGGGAGACCCTACGCACAGGGTTGTCAACTAATGCAGTTTGGGACAACCTCGAGGACGCACCAAGGGATTTTCATGCTGCAAACACCGCAATGTCGAGAACAATCGTGGTTTCGTCATTGCATTGCAGGTGGGACGGTTTGCGGAGCTGGTCGCGGAAGTGACGCGCATAGATGTCGGCGAAATGAAGCGCCGATGCAGCTCCAACTTTTCTGTGGGGCGCAAAAGTTCGGTCAATTCCTCACAAGGTGCGACAGACCTGCACTTGCCACCATGGCGACCAAGATGAAGAAATCTAAGATTGCTGGTACCTCGATTGTGTCTAGATAGCCTCCATGCGTGCTAATACGAAAATAGACTTCGACCCTGAGTCTCTCTTGGATCCAGCACCAAGCTCGAGTTCCGACGAACACTCAGATGCCGAATGCTCAGATGTTGAGGACGCGAACACTGGGCGAGAACACTATACAGCGGTTGGGAAGAGTAAGCTTAGGCAGACCGCGGATTTACCACAAGACCCATCATACAAGGGAAAGCCTGTGAGCCGCAACGAGCTCGAGGACAGTGACAGCGACGACCCATTTGCGAAGGGCTTCGACAATATCGATAGCGAAGAAGATGAGGATTCGGAAGGCGAATTAGATAGGAAGCTGAACGGAGCAGCTGAGAGTGACGATGAGCTGGAGGATGAGGTCGAGGAAATGGACAGCGACGACGAGGACGATAGCGACGAAGAGCAGGATGGCGCGGGGTCGGCCGCGTCAGACGAAGAATCTGGCGACGAAGCGAAGCCGGACTCGTCAGCTGTACGCAGCATGTTCCAGGACACCAAATCCTTCACGTCTACCCTGGCTGCTGGCGCACAATCAGACGTGGCCAAGGGCCAGGCAGTAAAGACACAGCGCAAGACTTTCGACACGCTCCTCAACACCCGCATTCGATTGCAAAAAGCGCTCATCTCTACCAACTCTCTGGCAGCCGAACCCCACAAGGACGTCGCACCACCTGCATCATCAATCGAAGCAGCAGAATCTGCTGCGCTCAAGCTGCTCAATAACCTCACGGATCTGCGCATCTCGCTTGAAGAGTCGCGAACGGGCCAGAAGCGGAAGCGCACTGCATTCGAAACTAGTACGCCATCTTCAGAGATGTGGAGCTCAATTAGCAGCTTGGAGAAGTCTGCCCTGCCGCTCCGCAAAGCCGTTTTGGAGCGCTGGTCGACCAAGACACGCGCGACAACCGTCACGAACAACAAGAATCGACTCAACGCCTCTGCCACTCAAACTCTTACCGAAGTGCTCGACAGCCAGCTTCAGTCTTCGCATCTCATCACACGCACACAACAACCAAGGTCATGCGCACCCATTCAGTCCAATGCTTCCAGCAAAGGCTCGCAGCCTGACCCCGCCATTTACGATGATGCAGACTTTTACGGCCTTATGCTTAAGGAGCTGCTCGAGCAACGCAGCGCGGAGAATGCGAACGGTGGGACAGCAGAATTTGTCGTGCACGCGCCGTGGCAGGTCGCAAGAGAAGCCAAGACGAAGAAGATCGTCGACACCAAGGCGAGCAAAGGAAGAAGATTGCGATATACCGTTCAGGAAAAGTTACAGAATTTCATGGCGCCTGAGGACCGCGGAGAATGGGGAGAGAGGCAGAGGGAGGAATTGTTCAGTAGCTTGTTCGGCCAACGACTGGCGCTTGGAGAGCAGGATGAGGTTGAAAGCGAGCACGAGGATGGTGGTGTTGATGCAGAAGAAGCTGGATTGATGTTGTTTAGAAGTTAGATCTATTGCACTTTGGCATTTCCTGTGCACACGTTACTTTTCCATTTTCTGCTATTATTGTGAAGAAATACCTACAACGCGAAGCCTGACGCCGGAGCCAAAACGGCCGGCTTCCCCAATCCATCGTCCCGCAGCGCCTCGGCAAATCAGGGTCCAAGTCCAAGCTCCAAAACTCAACACCACCAGCTCGTCTGACGCCATCGTCAGCAGTCACGCCATCTGTCTCTGCGATAATTTCGCATACCACTCCGGAGCCCCGCCAAATTCGAGGGTCCCTCCCCCCCGCCTCCACGGCCCTCTCCTCCTCAAACTGCCACAATGAACACAATCAGCGCCCCACCCCAGATCCGCAAAATCTCAGTCGGCAAGCGCGTTCTAGGCGTCATTGCCGGCATCGCAGGCGGTCTCGGTGCAAACGCTCTCCTCGGCTACGGCTCCATGTCCTTCTATACGCGCAACACCAAATTCGTACCGTACGACACAAACTCGCCCGACCACACAACCGCCGTGTTCAAAGCGCATAATCCGTTCTCCAATCCGCCTGTGTGCATCGACCACGCGGTCAAATCGATACCGTATTCGAAATTGCCCGAGAAATACCGAGCGACGGGGAAAGTGGATCAAGCCCAGCTAGCAACAGATTTCTGTCGGGGTGTCTGGGCAGGCGTGGCGTATAGGGTTCAAAGAAGGTATTTGGAGCGCAAGTATCGCGCGCTGCCAGGTAGGGAAAGTCATCTTTGGGATGTGAAGGATTTGGAGAAGAGTGAGTATAAGGTCGGAACGATTATTACGGACCATTTTGAGGTTGTCGAACGTACAGATGACAAGGTATGTCCCCTCGTTCCACCTACTACTGCAAGCGGGCTTCTACTGACGGTAATGGTGAAGGTCATTGTACGCTGCGGCGACTCCCCGTTTAATGGCGACCACAGACCTTCTGATGGGCTGTTTTCGATAGAAGTCAGCACGGACGATGAGAAGCAATTAGCGACGTTCCATCTCAAGTCGAATTTCATAAATACGACGCCAGAGGGCAAGGAGGGCAAACCGCTGCCGTGGAACTTTCAGCTCGCGCATAGGTGGTATACGAAGCTGTGGATGGAGAGCGCGACGAGGAAGTTGTTGAAGGACTAGCGCGCCTCAAAATGCGTCAAAGTTACCTGTAGCCGCCCAGCCGCCCGAGATCTTCGAGGGCGTCGTGGAAATGAGACGTCAAAGCGCACGCTACTTCATCATCTCATCATACCCTAGATCTTAGCTCGACCTCCTCCGTCGACGCCCGCTCGCTGGTCCTTCTCTTCAACATGGTCCAACCGACCATACGTAGTGCCAGTATGAAGGTCAGGACTTCAGAGTTAAACGTACTCGGTACACGGCTTCCCATCGTCCAGCCCCCAGTAGTGACGAAGATAGACCACGTGAATTGTGTTATCAAGAATGTGATAGAAGCCGAGTCGAGGGACGTTCGACCTCCAAACGGAGATATCCAGCCTTGGAACGGACTCGAGATGCCTGGTCTGTGGTTCGGCAAAATCCCGATAAGTCCTATGACGTAGTTGTGGGTCAATGCTCCACGTTCAGGCCGTTCAGGGAGCGGCGCGAGATGCGAACACCTGGAGATCATTCTCCACATGTTTATTCTCCGTGCTCATACCCGGCAAACCTCGTATTTTTCTTAACGCTGCTGTGCGTTGTACATTGTGGTATCTACGCCTAGGTTTGGCTGTACAACCTCTTCGCGTGGAAAGCTAGCTCCGATACCCCCGTGATTCTCCTGAGCCGTCTCGAACAGTCTCACAATGCCCGTGAACACGCTTTCTGTGGGCGCGGCAGTTACGCCTACGGTCATTCAAACATATCTTTCACATTACCTCAATCGTAGGCCTTTGGCACAAAAGCCGACGGCGCACATCTCATACCACGAAGGCTTAGAGCTCATCCGCCGGTTCCTTCACTACGCGTCTTTCCACACCGTCGACGAGCTTCAGGCCTTCACATCGCAATGGGTCCCAGTACCTCACTGGGTGCACGTGAAGGTCGTTGAAATATCCCACGCCCAACTTGCACGATCCGCCGAACTCATCAGCGCGCAACTGGGGCCGAAAGGCATAGAAGTAGTCGGCGGACAAAACTGGTGGCAGTGGAGAAGAGATGGCACCGTCTTGAACGCAGAGTGGATCGAGATGCGCAAGGACTATGACGCGCGGAAGCAATTGAATATCACAAAGGGGGATCGCATCATGCTGTATGTGCATGGTGGCGCCTACTTCTTCGGCAGTGTGGACGAGCATCGCTATCAGATGCAGCGGCATGCGCGCAAGCTCAAGGCGAGGGTTGTTGCGCCCAAATACAGGCTTGCGCCGCAGTTTCCGTTCCCGTGTGGGCTTCATGACTGTGAGTGACGTGTCTCGTTCCGAGGTGGACATGCTAATCTGCGTAGGCTTGGCTGTGTATCTGCATCTTCTCGAAGAAAAACACGATCCGAACACCATTATATTGGCTGGCGACTCGGCGGGAGGAGGCATGGTCCTGAGCATGATGGTAACTCTCCGCGACCAAGGTCTTCCTTTGCCCGCAGGCGCTATTCTAATCAGCCCCTGGGTTGACCTCACACACAGCTTCCCAAGTCTAGGCGGCGATGGGAAGATGGATTACATCCCGGCACATGGCTTCGTTCATAAGCCGAGCATGAGTTGGCGTACGTACTTCTACCTCCTATTACTGATCGCAGCACTAACATGGCTCAGCACCACCTAACGCTGATGATCTGCTCGAATATGATCGCGCTCGCACCGCACAGCACTCGGGAAAGAAGTCGCCTCGAACATCATCCTCCAAGGACAAGAAAGGGGAAAAGGAGACCCAGAAAGAGGAAAAGAAAGACCGCGTGCGAGGATACTCGATTCGCTCTTCTGATCAACCTGATCTGCAAGACATGGTAGGCAGTGCAAATCAGAATCCCGACATGTGGATTTCGCCAGACGGAAAGTATAGTGTCGGCCCGAAAAGCATGCTTTCCGTGCAGCTCGACAACGAGTTGCGCATCGAGATCAAGGATCAGATCCAAATGTATGCAGCAAACCATCTCCTAACTCATCCACTGGTATCGCCAGCCTTGCAGCCATCTTTGGGTGGATTGCCACCTTTACTCATTCAGACCGGTGGAGGAGAGCTACTTCGTGACGAGCAAATCTACATCGCCCACAAGGCGGCACAACCCTTGGCATACCTTCCACCTCCATCGAACAACCAGACTGCAGAGGACATAGAAGCTCAAGCGACGAGGTACAAGCCTACGGACGTGAACCTCCAGGTTTGGGACGACCTTTGTCACGTAGGCCCAACGCTCAGCTTCACGCGACCAGCAAAGTACATGTACCGCAGCATCGCACAGTTTGGAGCTTGGGCTCTTGCTCGAGCTCAGAAAAAGTCAATCGATATTATCGACGACGATGACATTTCCTTCATCAGTACCGGATCCAGTGATTCGTCGGAGTCTGACAAGCCATCAAAATCGTCACTTGAGGATGCGGAAAAGTCGCAGCAGATCGGCACCGCCACGTCTAACCAAAGACAAAATACATCAGTGACTGTCGGCAAGGCCGGAGATGCCCTTCCTCCCTTTCAACACCACATGGTCCGTCAACGCATAGATCGCCACGGCCGCATATATCCTCTAGCGGCCAAGGAAGAATGGGAAGCCTTGAATCTAGCAGTCGCCGACGTAGGCGTGCCGAAGAAAGGCCCAGTAGGCAAATGGATGAAGGCACAGCAACAGTGGAATAACAAGTTCGCCAAACAAAAAATCAAGATCCAAAAGCAGAGACTGAAGGATATGCAAAAGGGTTTCGAAGGGTTTCAAGGCGAAGTACCACCACCAACCGCCCTCGCAGGCCGAAGAGTCAAGGGCATGAAAGCAGAAAAGGCTAAGAAGCGAAGTTGGGGTATGTCGATGTGGGCCGGGTGGGGAAGCAAGCACGACTCTGCGACAGTAAGCTTTTTGACCTATGCTATGCAAGCTGGTGCTGACACAATCGTAGATCGATCGTGAAGAGAAGGCAGACCAAGCCAACGAGCAGTCTGAGCCAGCAGCAGCTACTGAGAAGCCCATGCAGCAGCCCGCTGTTGGTGCCACTGATGGCAACACCACTGCTGATACTACGCGAAACCGTACTGAGACTCTTACCGCGGCTCCTGTGACATCTCGCCCGCCCACTCACTCTCGTCACTCAGCTGTGACTGATAAGGGTCAAGCCAACGCGTCCGTCGAAAACCTGACTAAACAACTTTCCAACATTGCGCCTCCTGTGCCCGGTCTTGCAGAAGCGACTGATATCGCACCAGAACGCAAAGCCTCGCCGCTTCCATCTCCAACTATGGATGCTCTACCACTATCGAGTCCGGGCATGGTGGTCTCCTCTGACCCTAAATCGCCCGCGACACTCATTCCAGCCACAGATGGGTCAAGTACACGGCCGACTAAAGGTGGCATCGCTTATCCTTTCAGCCTCAAGGTTGAAGGTGTAGCGGGTATGAGTTCCAATGCTAGCATGGTCACGCTTGACAGTGTTGGTATCACCACACCACCAGCCGTCGATGTACAGCAGTCCGAGAAAGGACTCGGCTCCATTCCTGCAGTCACAGAAGCTACAAAGCAGGTGGAGACGAGTGATACTTTGCAAGGAACACGTACTGCTGAGCGCTTTTACACCGCAGGCGCTGGTGCAGGTCTATTCAGCAGTGGTACTCCACCTGAGAAAGTGGCCGCCGCTGAAAACATTGAACGTCCACCCGTTGAGAGATTTGAGACTGCGCAGGAAGATCTGAGCACGCTTGCTGCGTCGAATGGCAAAGCTTGACAGTGTGTCGATTTCGCAGTAGTGTGCAAGAGACTTGTAAAAAGAAGACCGTTGTACTCACTCGTCGTAGTAGTCTCATAGACGTCAAAAATAATGTACACGTTTGTTTCCCGTCGTAGCTCGGTGTTTGCATGATAGTCAAGCTCATCCGGACGACTACTATCTTCAGCTGACAATAGCATGGCAAGAGTGCCATGATCAACTTTCACCGTGCAGGTGGTGATGATACTGCATCTCGGAGATAAACCGTGGGGATTGAATCTTAGTTCGAGGCTTTGTCGTTGATCATCCCCGCACCCCACATTCAGCCAATACTCCATCTCATCCTTGTCAAGTAATCGACGTCCATCCTATTCCAGCGATACTTGCATCTAAACAATGGCCTTAATCTTCCGCCCTTCAGCTCGCGCTCTCATCACCGGCGGCGCTTCCGGCATCGGGTACGCGGTTGCTGAGCTATGTTTGAAGCATTCGATGAAGGTCACAATTGCAGACTTCAACCAGGAAACATTGGATCTGGCGAAAAAGAACCTTGAGGGCGATGTCAAGTGTCTGAAGACCGACGTTGGCGATCGTGGAGACTGGAGGAGTCTACGAGAGCAAGTCGGCGATGTCGACTTCCTCATGCTGAATGCAGGTGTGGGAGGCAAAGGGACTTGGGGCGATGAGGAGTACTTTGACAAGGTCTTGTGATGATTCCCAGAGATATATCCTTCAGAGTTAATGACCTCCAGATTCTTCACACCAATCTAAACGGCGTAATCAATGGTCTCAACGCCTATGCACCGTCCTTTCAATCCCGCACATTTGCCGAACCAAGTGCTATCGTCATTACAGGAAGCAAACAAGGCATCACCAATCCACCAGGAAACACAGCCTACAACGCCAGCAAAGCAGCCGTCAAAGCCCTTGCTGAACACCTGGATTTCGATCTCAAGGACACCAAAACTAGCGTGCACTTACTCGTTCCAGGATGGACGTTTACGGGTCTTGTGCGACGCTCCCTCCATCCGAACCACGAGCATTCGCTAACGCAATTCTATAGTCCGGTAACATCCCTGGCACTACCAAAGATAAGCCCGCGGGCGCATGGTCGAGCGCTCAGGTTGCAGACTACATGTACGAGAAGATTGAAAAGGGCAAGTTTTACATTATTTGCCCGGACAACGATGTTAGCGAGGAAGTGGATAAGAAGCGCATGTTGTGGTCTGTAGGAGATGTGGTGAATGGGAGGCCGCCGCTGACGAGGTGGAGGGAGGAGTGGAAGGGCGAGGCGGAGGAGTGGATGGAGAAGCAGGAGGTGTAGACAAATAACATGATTTTTTTTGTGCGCAAAAGACCTTGTAGCTTTGATTACACCGGATCCATGGATGCACGATGCGGCTGACATTCAGCCCCGCTGCTGGTTTCTGGTCTAGCGCTGCATACATTGCTGCCTACATATTCTGCCCACTGGGTCTTCAAACGTTGCGTCTTTCTTCTCGGCAGGAATTCAGCTTCTTACAGGTATTTTTCCGCAGATGGGCTCTTTCGCCTGCCGCTACTGCACCGCGACAAAGTCAAAGGAACGACTGGAAGAGCCGGAGGCTGACTTGCTTCGACGGTTGAGAGCACTGATTCTGCTTTACGAAGCTTTCCTTCTTTCTTGAATTCCGGTGCTTCTCAGTTGTTTCTTCACCCTGTCGAGACCTGCCCGATCTCGTTTGTCTCTCGGAAGTCCAAGGTAGATAGCAGCCCGACGTACCGAAACGATGACGACTTGTATACGGCACATAAACTTATAAGCGCATACACAGAACGAGACTTGACATACGAGTCAGATGCCCTGGCGGCTATCATCGGGGCTCTGACAGGACGCGAGGTACATCATATCTGGGGTCTTCAATTCCACCTTCGTGCCAGCACAAGTCAAGATGGCGCCAAGGCTGATGCAGAACTTCCACTGCAGTACAGCCTGCACTGGGATCGGGTCTGTTCAATGGAGTCATCCGAAAACGCAAGATTCCCATTATTCCATTCCTGCGGCATTACGGCCAGTATTTCGAGCGCGTTGGTATTCTCAAGCCTTCACCGATATTGAGTTACAGCAAGAGGCTTATCTTGCATGCCTCTACGTACGTCCGGTTTCTGTGCCAAACGACAGGAACATTCTGCCATCACGACTGTGGTGACTTGAACCATACGGACGATATCGACGTCAAGGATGCCAAGTTCAATGGTTGGGAAAATATCACATTGGGAAAGATTCTTCGTGGAAGTATTATTCTTGGTCTCGGATACGTGCTTTGAATCATTCTGGGGCCAAGGACCGAGATCGGTGAAGGACTACCTTATTATATAATACAATGTCTTTGCCATCAATATTCCTACGCGTGATAGCTAAGCCATCATCTCCGGTACGTGTAACGAATGTCGCGTGGTATCAAATTTCAGATACTCTCTTCGGCAATTAGTAGGCTGAGTGCGACGAAGGATGCTAAATGACTTCCACTCGATCGAGCATATGCGCTCCACATGTGGCGCAGAACCATTTCGCTACCAATTTGGAGCTCTTGTAGCTAGTTAAAGTGCTGAGCTCGACGGTTGGCTACGGAATCGGGGCGTGTGTCTATAGCAAGGTGTAATATGTTTTCCGGCATAACCCGCAGTTGCGGAAGTGGACTGGAAGAGGAAGTCAGGATGAAGAGACGGTAAAGAAGAGGGTAGACGTTTGGCTGTGGCGTGTGGCGTGGAAGATACGTTCAGAATGGGTCGTGATACGGAACAATGAAAGAATGCTGTCGTGGTTGTGCAATGCTTTACGCGACGTCGTTTCGGTTAGGCAGACGTATATCGCGTATTTGCTTGGTAATCGAACATGAGGAGAGGAAAACAGTCGCCCAGGGCCACTATTACTACTATTCGTGAATTGATATTATTCTTCCACTGTGCTTCTCTTTAATCCCGAGTAGCTTGATTGTGCCGCCTTTGTGCTGGCTCGATCTCTTGTGGTACGCCATGGGCTCGCACTGCGCCAGCAGTCCCACTCACGCTAGCCCTTGTGGTATCATTATCATAAGTCCGCACATCGAACTTGTTCGGCAATATTACATCCAGGTCCCAGCTCATCCTGTCATTGATTCTCGACCACCTCTGTTCTGCGGACCACTCCATCTGCTTTTCAACTTCCATTGTTGCTTCGTCGGCGAGTGCGGGGTCTTCAAACAAGAACGCAAGTTCTTCCAGCGTTCTTCCGTATGTTTCGGGGAACATGAAGTACTGTTATTTGTGTTAGCGCAGAAAAATCTCAAAAGTACAAGAGTGAAGGTCGTACAATGAAGGCTATCTCGAACCCCAGCCACGCGCAATAAGTGATCATGAACCTCCATCCAATTTCGTGGAGTCCGATGGGGTTTACAAATGTCGTGAAGAAGGCTGCTGAGCGACCGAATAATTGGAAGAGAGTAATGCCTTTGGCACGCTGTGCGAATGGGAAGAGTTCGACTAGATACGCTGCGTCCATTTTAGCGAGATCCAAGACCACAGAAGCGCAGGTAGCAAATACTTACTGTACGTCAAAGCATTGTACCCAATATTATAGCAAGCCTGGTAAATAAAAATTATCGCTATAGTGAGCCGTGCTGGCTCTTTTCGTTCAGTTGCGGTGTATCGCTCGACGCTTATCGTCCAAGCAATGTAGCAGAAAAGCAAACTGGTCGCGCAGGTGAGATACATCTTTCGTCGCGGAAAGCGGCGTACGAGGAGGGAAATTATCACCGCGTTTACGAAGTTCCAGCTGTTCGACGCAACGTTGATCTTTCCCTTGAAGCTTGCATCGTTGTAGCCTATGAGGCCTAGGATGTCGTTTAGATAGAACGATAGGAGAGTGTTTCCGCTCCACTGCGTGAACAATCCGAGAAATGCCCCTATGATGCTGCGCCGACGCAAACCGGGAACCGCGAGTAGTTCACGCCATGAGCGGTGAGAGTTCTCTAATTCGATACGGATGGTGTGCTCGATTTGTGCCATTTCGGCAGCAGCAAATGTAGAATGCTGGTCATTTTCAGCATGATAGTAGACTAGCGTGCGGTACGCCTCTTCGCGACGGTCCTTGGAAACGAGAAAGCGGGGTGATTCAGGTACAAGGCTAGAAACGCTGTCAGTCTCACGAACAGTCAATGCAATTGATCGGATGAACACACAAGACGAAGACGATCTGAAGCAGTGATGGCACCATTTGAAGCATTGAAGGGATCCTCCAGGCCCAGTCATCTTTCAGTCCTTGCGTGCCGAAAGAAATTCCTTGTCATAGTTAGAGCTCGAATGCCTGGTTATGTACACTGCTACTTACCAGCAGCAATCAATGATCCGACAAACCAGAGCGCATTGAAGAGAGATGTCATGATGGGCCGTTCTTTTGGATATGCAAGTTCACCCATCAATGATGAGCCGGCGATGATGCAAAAAGGAATGCCGAATCCCAATAAAAGTCGTGCGACAATGTACATGTCCACTGTATAGCGTTAATGAGGTGCTCAGGGAAGTCTTGGTGCACGTGCCGCTAACGGAGAGTGCCTGTATCAACGAAGCCACCACCATGATCCACGAGCCAACGAATATTGACCATCTTCGACCGAAACGATCATTTATATACGGTACCAGAGGAAGTGCAAACACCGCTCCAAGATTGTACGCTGCGGACATAATTCCAAGAAGTGCGCCTTTGGGATGGTTGAAATCTGCTTTCGTGAGCCGAAGTTGAGGTTCCTGTTGCTCGCTGCCGCTTACAAGCCTGCCATTCCGGCGATATTTGGACGGTGTTGATCATCTGAGAGTCGAAGCCAGAGGTCATCTCGATCCCAATGCATGTCGGCAGCAATAGCAAATAAAGTCTCCTGAGATTTGGTTTCCGATACCATGGTACATCATCGCGTTCGACGACGCGAGTTAGCACGGGATCGGCTTGTCTGGCAGCAGCTGCAGCGCCAAGGGGTGCCATAACATTTCCGCCTCTCCACGGGAAAGCGGAGGATTGATTTTGGCTTCCGTTGGTATGGAGAACCCGGGGAAGATTCTGGGGCGTCAGTACCGGTGAGCCTGGCGAGTCAGTGTGGTGGTCAGTACGGAGTATGCACGCGATCGTCGGCCTGTGCGAACGGGACTGCGCGCGCATTCATATGTCCAGACATTCGAGGCGTGATCCGCTCAGGCAATCAAACTCTATGTCAGCGAGACATCGAGGGCACGAGCACAGGCGCGTATAGCTGGGATGTGTTGGATTCGCAAAGCACGGACTTCGCCCAGCATGTTGGCATACAATACAGAGTGTAATATCATGTCCAGCCATGACGGATTGGGTTGGCACCACGTCCGGGCCGGAAGCCGTGCATGGAAATGCTGGTCTGGGGTCCGAATCAGGACCGACATGAATGTCAGAAGGATGCGAAAGAGGAAGGTTCCCGCAAGGCAGGAATCACATATCGACGATGATGGCGTGCCGTCGAACTCGTTGTTGCTTTGAAAGCCATTGCTCGGATTTCGTGCCCGCTGGACCGCCGCAATAAGCATCAAGCAAGACTCATCAACATATTCCGTACACAGAAGAACTGTCAAGAGGATTGAATACCAACGACGGCTGTGCCGCGGCTCTGCGCTTTTGAGGTTCCTGGAGCGCCACATCCGTCTGAATGGAATTTGTAGTTCGGCTCCATGTCATTGGGTCCGGCAGTAAAGAATCCTGCGTAAATCCTTTTTTAGGATAACCAGTTCTGTCGTAGGGGTCAACCGTAAGATATCATCAAGATGCAAGGCATATCGCACTAACTGTTGACAATTTGCTGTCCAGGGTTGATTGGGAGATGCACCTTGCAGCAACGCTTTGCTTCCTTTTTTCTTCTCAATAGAGTTGGCATACAAAAGCTTCAAGGCAAGTTTCTCATAGACCCCGTACTCCGTAGTACCGACAACTTTCAACAGCTTATGAGGTATACGGAGTACGGAGCAGCTGAAGAAGGTTTGCACTTCGCGGCCCGAATCGCTCACACTTCTTCCTCGATGGGCCGAAATCAGCCGCTGCACCCCTGGACCCTGCGGCAGTAAGCTCTCATAAATAATATGGCTTACCCACTCACAGCGCACGCGTCTGGTAAATGCAGGGTCGATGAAATCTTCGACTCTAAAGTGATTCGCCGTACGAACCGGGTTCACCGCCGCTTGTACATACTCACTTTCTAACTCAGCACACCTACCTCTCATCTCGCTTTGCCTGGCCCTCTTTACGCACAATCTTCTTGAGTTCGAAAGAGTGTCCAACTTCAACTCTACAGTCAAGCTGAACGCCTCCAGCAACTCCGTGCACCCGCCGGACGATGACATTGAAGATATTGAAGATACTCCGTAGACATCGTAGCACTACACTAAGTTGCGACGAGGGAACGGAGTAACGCCGTGCCGCATTGTTTGCTGTACGTTCCCGGTTCTGCGACACTATCGCAGTGGCAGTGTGACAGTGTGACGCACCCATGTTATGTTATGCATCAGAAAATCACTTGCCCGCCATCGGCATCGCCCGCGATCTTGATAGTTTGACATACGGAGAACATAAAAATATCGAAGGATTTCGGTATGCGGGTGATCTTCAGTGAGCCGAGCGTGTCTAAGCTCCAGCATTAACCTCGCAGTTCAACGAAATGATTCTGACCGATTTACCGCCGAGCCCGCGCCAGACCAACGATTGTATGTACTGTTCAGCGGTGCCCCACGGTGACCAGAAAGCTCCCTGGACAGCGATGTCCGTTATGATTGCGCGTGCCACGTGGGCTGGTTCAAGATGAACGACCTGTTTTTCGCGCGTGGTATGATAGATCATAAGTTTTTTGATACGTGGTCGATTGGGTCTGCAATCTGGCAGATAGCTTACGGGTGGTACCGTGCAAATTTGCTCGAAACAACCTGTTTCATCTGGCACGAGGCTGGCAATTGTGCTGCTGGTGCAGGTTGGCAACGCACAGCGGGGCCACCCAGATTGGTCAAGGACATCATTTCTCTGAATGTTGCGTTTTTCACAATATTTAGTCCAGCGTTGATCAACGAACCGATGTCGGCAGCCATGCCCGAGAAGTGACATGTAGCAGTAGCAGGATACAAATCACTTCTTGGCGGACACGAGCGAACATGACAGGGGGGTTCATGCATCAACAAGCCAACTCAACTACGGAGTAACCGACTTCAGGTCAGAGCCAGTCAGAGTGCATTCTCGGGTCCACCGTCCCTGACATTTTCGCTCGGAGGCGTCCAGAGGCGGTAATCCGAAGAGAAGAGGAACTTGCCGCCTTGTCCATTAGCGCACCATCGGCCTGCACAACTTGTCAACCGAAACCTTTCTGATCATGTTGTTTAGAAATCGATTTTTATGTACGTGTCCAGCACGGGTCGAAAAGTCATCGGCGGCGAGGACGATCTTTCGACCTCAGTCGCCCGAACCCAAATTCGAATTAATACAGACACACCTTCTTAGCCATGTAGCGCCTACCCAGGACATTATTTCACGCTTCCAACCTCGTGGAAGTTTCCGTCATCAGGCAACTTTGCATCATGCTTTGTCACCCACAGCTTTCCTCTATCGGGTGTACTGAGTATAGGTAGTCCGATGGTTCAGAATTCTCGAGATGCATGATACGACAAAAACGACGCCTGCTTCTGGCGTACTAATCCGCGATTACTTGAGTTCGGCGTCGCAGCAGTTTTGCGCAATGCAGCAATCTGACCAAGAATATCTGAGTAATCTGCAGGATGAGTGGCTTCTGCACCTTTTTCGTCGTCGTTTGACTGTATTCCGTTCCATGTGGGAGCTGACATGGGGGAGGCGATCTTTGGCGATTTCAGATGACTTGACGCGTCCTTGCTTGGTGACTGGCCGTCGCCAGCCATGCTTATGAGACAATGCGTGTTACTTGCTCAGTTGAAAGACCCTCTGGGAGAAATTGCTGTCCGAAATTTCATCACATTGCAATTGTCGAGACGGCAGTGACGCGGCAATAAGAAAAAGAGTTTGGCATTCCGTGTCTTCCCCGCCTAACCAGCATAGCTACCACGAAAGACGTGAAGCTGGGGCTTCTAAGGCGATCATGGAACATCTAAAACTTTCCCTGACCGAAACCTGCCATCTGCAAAACCGTGGACATTTCCAAGAGCTCCCGTTGAAGTCTTTTTACTACATTCCGTCTCTTCGAGGCATTGCGCGACGCTTTTCTTCAAGTCATACGCAACAATCGAAGGAAGCTGTTCTCAGAGAACTCAGACTCGATACTCAGATCCATGAGCGAAAGATAGAGCCCCCGCCGCAGAGGCCTATTAGGCGCTTGTCGATTGCAAACAGGTCAGTTGGTTCTTCAGATCTGTAGTCTAACACGATACCAGAGACGAGATAGCCACAAGGATAGTTTCTTCAGCATGAGAACTGGACATTGAGACATATGCCATCCAAGTACATGTCTGGGGAAGCGTCACATGCAACAAGAGCCACTCACAACGTGGAGCTCCCATCAGCTGCAGATTTCATGAGCACAGACTGGCTTGTCGAAATTGTGAAAAAGCATCAAATCGACTGCATGCACTCTGATTATGGTTTTCGCTCCGAGTCAGAGGACTTTGCGAAACGAACGTGGGACGAGGCGAACGCTGTATGTAGTTGTAGGCCCGGGACGGGGGAGAACACAGGTGGCCAGTTTAGAGACAGCTAGCCGAGTAATGTGAGTGGTTCCTAAATGTCTTCGTCAAGGTCTCGGCTCGGGATCATTTCAGGTCAAGTCCCAGTACCACCAGCTCTACTTCAACCAACCAACAATAGAAATGATGTACGCCAATTCGCTGCAGAAGCTAGCTTCCCAGTCATGGTGAAGGCAGTTGACAAAGGCGACGGTCGAGGAATTCGACTTGTTCGAAGCGAGGACCAGCTTGCATCATTGGTGAAGTGAGCAGTAGAGAAAAGCCCATCGGAGCAGGTCTTTGCGAAGAAGTCAGCTGTTTACGGGTTTCGCCACATCGAAGTTCAGATCAACGGCGACGGCACAGGCGATGTCACGTACCTTTAGGAGCTCGAATGCAGCATTCAAAGACGCTACCAGAAATTATTGAATTGCCACAAAGCGTAGTAGCGAATCGCGACTTGATCGCGAAGGAAGGTCATCGATGATGCGTTGAGGAGAGCCAGAGAGGTAAGCGAATCATGAGAGTCACATTCACACTCTCGGTACTGATAGGACTCAGGTTCGGTATTTCTTCCTGGGCACGCTTGAATTTCTCGTGAAGCCAATATCTGGGCAGTACTATTTTTGGAAGTGAATCTCCACGATTATAAGTCGAGCACACCATCACGGATTCGACCTTCATGACAGACATGGTAAAGGCACAACTACTGCTGGCACAAGGAGCAAGTCTGTCGGAGTGTGGCTTGCCCACAGCCATGCGAGACCCAAAGAGACCGCCTCGTCCCAATTCCCTATTGGCAATTTGAAGGCTAACTACCCGAGCTCTTCCAATCTGCCTTAACCATATCAGCGAACTGCAAAGGTTTACTTGGCGCCAGTAACCTTTCACCATCGACCGGCTCTCTCATCTCAATGTAGAGTGCGTGGTGCAGCAAATGAAGATAGAACTTGAAGTCAGGGTGCAAAGAAGTAGGAAGAGCGGGGGGTCACCGAAGCCAAATATGGGAAAGAGAAGTTGAAAAGCGCGCAAAACGTGTAGCAAAAGAAGCCACGAGACATGGCGATAATCTGCGTAGAATGGTTTGTGAGATCCACATGAATCGAAAGCTTCAGGGCATTATTCGTCCTCGAGTGAGGAATATCCGAGCGCTGAGACGCACACACTCTGCTAGGTATTGAGCGACGTCGGATTGTAGGAGGAAAGTAAACAATGGTGCGTCACAATCACCACCCCCCGTCCCACTCTTACATAGTCTCACATCTAACCGTCGTATACACATTATCCTTGGTCGCCCTACTATACGGACAAACCAATCGCGCCTTCTGAACCACCTCCTCCAACTTACTCTTCTCAAGCCCCTTGACTCGAACCAACAATTCCACGCGCAAACCCATATCCAAATCCTTCATGCTGCCGACCAAATGGACTGTGCTCTCGACGATGCTGTCGGCGGGCTCGCTGGGCATTTTGACGCCGAGCGTGGGCGCCACGGCGTTCATGGCGGACTGGAAGCATGCGCCGTAGCCCGCGGCGAAGAGTTCTTCCGGGTTGGTTTTGTCGGCGTCGCCGGGGCCGCCGAGGGATTTGGCCATTGTGAGGTCGACCTTGAGGGATTCGCCGTCGACGTGGCTGGAGAGCGAGGAGGTTAGTTGCGAGGGGAGGGGGATGGAGAGGGGTGAACGGACCCTGTTCGGGCGCCGACGACGTGGGCGCGCGCTGCGTATAGACTGGGCGCGGTTTCGGTGTTGAGGAAGCGGCGCTGAATTGGTCGTGTGGATAGGCGGAGGGATTGTCGGAGCATTGGTGTGAATGTGCGGGATGCCATTTTGTGTGTTGTGATGGGCGGGTGAGGCGTCAAACTCCAGTTGAGCGATGAATAGATGGGTTGGTTGTAAGAAGAAGTATTCAATCTCCATGCTTTCAGATACATTGTCCACTTATGTGACGAAGTCCATGACGTCTGCAAGTTGAGGAGCGCGTTAGCGTCAGGGTCCATTGTTTGAGCCGCTAGCTGATCCAGATCCAGATCTGAATCTACATTCCAATCCGAGAATAGCCATCCCTTGCAGGAACACCAACGTCGACCGAGCTATCCATTGCCAGGCCCGGCAATAAGTCAAGACTAACCTCGGAGTGAGATGCATCTTAGCCTCTCTGCCATACAGAACTGTCCAAACAGAATTTTTCACATCGCATGCGAACTAGAAGCATTTCAATGCCGGGAACGGATTCGTTCTCTTGGGCGACCTCAGTAGTCCAATGTCTGTTTGATAGCATCGTAAACCCCTGGGATGGTCAGTATAGTGTGGCCAGATACTACATATACAAAACTTACGTGTAACATCTGGAATGATGAATTGCTCAAACATGAGACCAGTATGTGTCGCCCATCCAGCTACCCTCTTCACTGGCGCTTCTAACCGCAAGAAAGCCTTCTCTTGTATAGTCGCAGCAACTTCAGCTCCAACGCCGGCGTTCATCATGCTCTCGTGCACGACAATAGCGCGTCCCGTCTTCTTTACGCTGTTCAGTACCGTCTCTCTATCCCAGGGGTATATTGTTCGCAAATCAATGAGCTCAATATTGCAGCCAAAGTCCTTCTCTGCTGCTGCTATTGCTGCTGAGCACGTGTAGAGGGGGGTTCCGTATGAAATGATGGTGAGGTCTCTGCCAGGCTTGAGAACCTCGGCTTTGTCTAGGAGCAGATAGAAGGCGTCTACTGGCACTTGCTCGACTGCCGCTCGGTATAAAATCTTGGGCTCCATGAAGATGACGGGATCATTGCAGCGGATAGCTGACAAGAGGAGACCTTTTGCTTGGACGGGCGACCGAGGTATGACGACGCGTAGGCCAGGAGTGTGGGTGAAGAGAGCTTCGGGTGATTGCGTATGGTACCTGGACAAGATCAGTTCTGGGAGGTGATTGATGTCAGCGGGTGTGTCCTACAAAGCACCGTGCCCAACACTCCCTGATGGCATGCGAATCACCAGACCACCGCAGTTTGCGCCAGTGGAGCCTGAGCGGTATCTGTACTTGGCAACCTCGTTGTGTATTTGATCAAAGGCAGGAAAGACATAATCGGCGAATTGAATTTCTGCGACAGGCTTCATGCCCTCTGCAGCAGCGCCAACAGCGAAGCCAACCAGGCCTTGCTCGCTGAGTGGCGTGTTGAAGACGCGGTCCGTTCCAAACTCTGCGGCCAGGTTCATTGTGCAGCGGAAGACGCCTCCGAACTGTATGTCTTCACCAAACACCATGACCCTCTCATCCGTTTGAAGCGCATGTTTCAGTGCCTCATTGACAGCGGTGTAGAGGTTGATGCGTTTGGTTTGCCCATTTCGCGCCTCTGCCGACAGCTCAGGATTGGCCAGAGTCGACTTGGATGTGTGATTCAAGATTGAGGTAGTGTCGTATTCTACGCTGCCATTGAGACGTGCGGCGGCAGCGGCGGCAGAATACTGTTTGCACTGGGCTTGGTACTGGCATCGCGGATGAAGCGGCGCGTGGGGACGGAGGAGGTAACGCAAGAGGGCGCGCATCGAGGGCGTCTTGGTAGCCATGTTGGTGGGAATGACAGTATGCAATTCACCACCAGGAAGAGTGAGGACGCGTGACGAAGTGGCCGGCGTGAGAAGCCATAGCCGATGACGGCGGCTACCTGCGGCTCTTCCCCAGATTCTGAGACGACGGGGTTAAGACGGCTTGGCAACGCACGTGATGCAAGCTGCACGTGATGCAAGCTACCGTAATGCGAACTGCACGTGATGCGAGCCGAACGTAATGCAAACTGCACGTGATCCGAGCCGAACGTAATGCGAACTGCACGTGATACAAACTACACGTGATGTGTCAGTGCACTCGATTGGCTGGGCGACGCACGATGACGCCTGACGCGAACCACGGCGGGGTCTAACCAGGATTTCTCTGGTGGCCGCAAAACGGTGGCCGCCAGAGTCGCGTCCGAGTGCCGCCATGAATGATCGCAGGATTTGCGAGACCATCAATTGGAATCCAATCATGGCGCAGTGGTCGTGGCAAGCCAGTAGGCCGCTTTGCCGGGAGCATAGTGCCATGCTTGGCTGTACTTGGTGAGAGCCGGGTGGTGTGAGAGTGCTGTCACACGTGCAGCCTGCGCGCTAACGAAACCGCTCCTTCCGCATCATCATTTGCGCACCATCGCATAACACCATCACGCCAACACTTCCTCCCCATACTGGACCTCTCCCATCGCCCCCGCACGCAGGTGCCTGTCCCAGCTATGGCTTCTGCCATGAGCGCCATGGCCGCTTCTCGCTCGCGCCCGGGTGCCTCCAGTGGCCTTGCTCGCGTCAACATGCTCCTCGTCTGTCTCTTCCACGCCTTCGCGCCCATGGTGAGAGCCATTCCTCTTCCCTTTGGCGGGCTTGTGCATGCGCTCGCCGACGAGGAGCTCCCCAGGAAAGATGCCAGTCTGGTTCTCTATTTGGGCGTGGCTCTCGCGCTCGTTCTGGCTGGTGGTGTCTTCGCCGGCCTAACCATCGCGTAAGTAGCGTAGTATACCTACATTTTGCTCCCCACTTACGCTAACCCGGTACAGCCTTATGGGTCAAGATGAAATCTACCTCCAGGTTCTGGCCCACTCTGGCGAAGGGCACGAGCGCAAGAACGCGGCGAGAGTGCTGCGACTTCTCAAGCGCGGCAAGCATTGGGTCCTGGTCACATTGCTCCTGAGCAACGTCATCACCAACGAAACGCTGCCTATAGTGCTCGACAGATCGCTCGGTGGAGGCTGGCCAGCCGTGGTTGGCTCCACGGTACTCATTGGTGTGTTGTGCAGCAGCCCTAATCACTTGGTTCCTGACGTCCTGCAGTCATCTTTGGAGAAGTCGTCCCCCAGTCCATTTGCGTCCGTTATGGCTTGCCGATTGGTGCCTTCATGTCGCCCGTCGTCCTCGCGCTCATGTACGTCATGGGCATCGCTGCCTGGCCAACCGCAAAGCTCCTCGACTACCTCCTTGGCGAAGACCACGGCACAATTTACAAAAAGACTGGTCTCAAGACACTCGTCACCCTGCACCAGTCTCTCGGCAACGCTGAAGAGCGTCTGAACGAGGACGAGGTCACCATCATCACTGCCGTATTGGATCTCAAGGCCAAGGCTGTCGGCAACATCATGACGCCCATGAAGGATGTCTTCACCATGTCGTCCGATACCGTCTTGGACGAGAAGATGATGGACAATATTCTTTCTGCAGGATACTCCCGCATTCCCATCCACAACCCCAACAACAAGAATGACTTCGTCGGCATGCTGCTTGTCAAGATGCTGATCACATACGATCCTGAAGACGCCCTCCGCGTACGCGACTTTGCGCTTGCCACACTTCCCGAAACTCGCCCAGAGACATGCTGTCTAGATATTCTCAATTTCTTCCAGGAGGGCAAGTCTCACATGGTCCTCGTGTCTGACTTCCCAGCCGAGGCCAAGGGCGCTGTCGGTGTCGTCACTCTCGAGGACGTTATCGAGGAGCTCATTGGAGAGTAAGTACGTGGTCCTTCTACTCAGGGATCGAGTTTAACAAGAATAGGGAAATCATTGACGAATCCGACGTCTTCATCGACGTGCACAAGGCAATCCGCCGCATGGCTCCAGCGCCTCGTGCTCGTGTACCTCGAGGGAAGGTTATAACCGACATCCCTCGAAAACCATCCGAACAACCCCTGATAGACGTAGAGGAAACCACTCAATCTAACGGCAACGCTCCACGCAAGCTGTCACTACCAGAATCATCGAGTAACGCCGCGTTGACCTCGTTCTTGGTGCGTCGTCGAAGCAGTGGGAACAAAGGTACCATGGAACCTCTCCGCAGCGACGATCCCGACTTTTTCCAACACTTAAAACACCTCGGTCCATCGAACGCAGCCAACAGACCCAAATCGACGCGAATCAACACGGTCAAGATTAAACCAGGAAATGTGGCCGCCATTCCTCCAACCATTCCTGAATATGGACGTCCCTCTACAGCACCCACGAATCCGGAAGGTGTCATGAGTCAAGATTCGCACGCCCCTGAGGGCGGTGTAGGCGAAGGGCTCCTTGGTTCCGCAGGTCGTGAAGCTAGCGATGGTGTCCACAGTGTAGCAGTGGGATATGGTACCATGGCACCAAACGGCGACCGCATGTCATGGATGTCAGGACGCTCGGGCACCAGAGGGCCGGACGAGGAGCCTAGGTCACCAAAATCCACCGCCAACGACGACCAGTATCTCGTTATTGACAACACAAAGCAAGATGAGGAGGAGTTCAGACCGCGCGCACGATCAGTCAGCACTATTGCATCGCTACGGTCCCGCTCTCGATCGAAGAGTCCACCCACAAAAAGACACACGGCTCGCAGTGGCAGCATCTCCGAAAATGTGGTCGACGTTAACGGCATCAAAAAGATCGTCTTGGAGACTACAAGTTCGAGTGATTCTGAAGAAAAGGTTCTCCTTTCCGCTCCCGTAGACGGTGCTCAAGATGACACGAAGGGCCACTCAGACGCGGAATCGGCAAATGCCGGCAGTAAAGGTGGAGGCAAGAAGAAGAGGAAGAAGCGTGGTAAAAAGAAGAAGGGCAACGCTGGCGACAGCAGCGAGTCCCAACCTCTTCTCGGCAACAATTGAGGGAATCGCAAGTAAAACATGTTTTATTAATTTCTTCCCTAGTATTTCCTAGCGAGTCTCTTGCCACAGATCGTCGTCGACTTCTTCGCTGTTTGGCGCTACCCAGAAATCGACGTCGAAATCTTCGTGCCGGTTTTTGACACGGTACAAGAGTAGCGAGACCGGCCAGCACCTGGAACCATGGAACAATACGCCGCTATGGGATTGTAGGCACGTGTTTATTTCTTGACTGTATGATACATCTAAAAGCATTGCTTGTGCGGGCCACTGATGGCTATTGTGGTAATAGGGATTTTTGGCCAGCATCGCCTGGTGAAATATTGGTAGCTTCACGGGGCATAATCCACAGTTTCTTCAAAGCATGCTTGCTTCACGCCGCAGAGTCCCCACAGTACTGTCGAAACTTAGGCATTTACGTCATGTCTCATTGCATCCTTAACGTAGTGTAGTGAAGACGCGCGATCACGAGGCGTCGTTATCGAACTTGCCATTAGTTGCCTGACCAATCAAGCGATTCGCGTCGTACTTGAACTAACGGCAGTGCTGATGAATTTCCCAACATGTGCCGCTGTCAGCATGCGGATCTGAAATCATACAATCATACCCAGATGGGATTGGCTGAATGGTACGCCTTATCGTAGGCTGCAAGATATAATACTAACAGCGTATCTCCTGAGGATCCCGCCGATTAGGACCTTGATCTGTGCCTCAATCCCTAGAGAACACGTAGCGGACGACGCCCTTGTTCAGTATCATTATGTCTCAACGTTGCCAATAAGGCCCATTCGGCGACGGTGTTCTAACAGTACATTCTGTTTTGATGGAGTATCAATGCTATACACGCCCTTGACTCTAAGCTAGGAATCCATCCCCGAAAGCTGGAGGCACGCGAAGTGGCTGGCATAACCACAAACAGGTCATACACTGCATCAACACCATCTTTCTACACATCTCTTAAGCAAACCCAAACCCCACACGCTATCACTCATCCTCCTCGCCTTTTCCTTCTCCCTCGCACTCCACCCCGTCTCCTTCTACCCCCTCTCGCACGCATCACCAAACTCCGGCTCATACGGCACATCTGCCACGGACAACCTCACGTCCTCATGCTGGCTTTATACGCCCGCTACGGCCTAATCGCACGCTTGACGCCCTCGTGTGCTCCGAAAGCGCCGTGCGGCTCGCGTATTCCGCTGGGAGTGAAGAAGCCCCCTCCCCTCCATGCTGGGTACTGGGTATCTCCCCAACGAATACGGGCGCCGCACACGATACATGGTTACTCTCGGCGCACTTGTTCCGCCAACTCGCCACTCGCCACTCGCCCGCAGCACACGGCCCGTTTGCGCAAACGACATGGCTGGCTGGGATGTTGGAAAATAGAAAGTCTTACGTGGAAATCTGTAACAAACCTCCCCACACGGTTCGACGCCTTGTTGGAAAGAAAGGCTGCGTCTTGTCTACGCTGTGGAATTATACTTTCGGAGAAGCGGAAGGAACGGAGTGGTCGGGATTCGGATGGATTACATGTATGTGCACGGTTTTCGGCGGGTAGAGAAAGATTTGCCCAGGACTGCAGCTGGGCAAGATGTTTGTGATTAAGCAGGCGAAGAGGGTTGTCGAGAAGTTTGATTTGAAGGTTAGCGGGAAGATTGAGAAAGGGTGTGTGGGGTGGGGGGTGACGGGGTGGAAAGGTGTTGGGATTAGTTGTCTTTGTTGGAGAGAAGGGATCGTGTCTACGGGGGTCTTGCGGCGAGCGTTTGGTAACAATTCGCGCTCCAAGGCCAGTCATCATAACCCGCGCAACGGGACTATGCATGGGGGTGATGACTCCCACAGGAAAATACCGACGCTGACATACCGTGGCGTGGATTCGATGAAATGAATTGCAGAGAATCGTCCGGACCCAAGTCTTCCCTACTACCTTAAACTCCTCCGCCCCATGCTAAGCACCCCCACACCCCCATTCCGAGAACAGCATCCCATCCCAGTGCTTTCACCGCGTACCCGCTTTCCCATAGCGCCTGGACTTCTGCGCCAAATTCCCCGCCACTCTTCCTTGCCATCACTTGACTCGCGACAATGAACCCTGCGCTCACCATCGAGCTCTTGTCAACATCACTCGCCCGTAGACTGACAATGCCTGTGTGCGGAAGCACCAAGATCAGGCGCTGGAGAAGGACCAGGGGAACGAAGACGGATCGAGAGCGTAAGGAAGGGAGAGCGAGGAGCGAAGCGTTGAGGAGAATATTAGGAAGGTGCATCGAAGCGATTGGTTTCCGACGATTGGGCGGAGCAATGGTACTGAGGCCTTTTGTTTCTGAAGAATGCATGTCCGGACTTGAAAGATGGAGTTGAATAATGAATAAACATGCTGTCAAACTGATGGGTAGGATTGCGCTGAGGACAAGGAAGTGTCGCATACTTGATGCTGACCAGGTACGTGTTTGTGCTGGGCGGGAACAAGTTAGCAAGTAGCTACCGTAGGCTTTTACATTGATTGATGGGTTACAACGTTGCTGTCGACGTGGAAGGAGAACTGGAAACACACCTTTCCGTCCCATCCATATATTCCAGAACCACGTTGCTAACATCGCCATCTGCGTCCACTTCGCATTTTGCTTGTTTTCTACCAGCTCCGTGGCAAAATCTTGGAACACCGTGGATCCTAGCATCCATCTCTTCGCCTTCTCTCCCGATATTGCGCTCAGTGCTTCATCGCTCCAGTGTTCATAATGCGTGATCAGGAAGAAAAGCATGTGGTATGATAATGTGGCGAAACTGGTCGATGCAAGAAACGCGTAGATCTTGATGTGTCGAGCGCGTGCATATCGCGCTCTGTTGCATGATTCATCTTTGTCTTTCGGATGGGCGCGGAGGATGTTGTTATATTGCGTGAAAAGCGAATGTGAAATGCTAGTTGTCGCATAAAGTACGAGGACAATGTAAGATAGGAAGATTGTGGTGCCGATGTAGTTGTTTGGCGGAGTTGCGTATTGCGCCGATTCCTCGAAGATTCGGGTGGCCATGATGACGGAAATTTCGGCCTGCTGGTGCGAGTGCAATAGTGATGTATTGTTCTTGGCTGCGATGCAGATTGATGCCAGATTGATTGACGGACGGTGGTTCGCGATGTGCGACTTCATGAGACGTTTAGCGTTTGGGAACTCGGGCGATGAGACGGTTGGGTCGCAGATACTGAAGTAAGACGAAGGGGGTAGCAAAAATGATTGCGCTTTGATTCCAACGATATGCGATCAGCATTCACATTATGGTGCACGGGAAAGGCATGGACTGGTAGCTTTTGAATTGAGGGAACTCATTCGATTGTCTACCGCAGCTCAAATCGCAACAACAAAGATACACTTACGAACAACAAGTTTCCTCCACGACCGCTTCGACATCCTCCACAACTCTTGAATGCGAAGTTACTTCAAGTAATGTACCTGGATACGTGGCCCCGTCTGCTGATTCGCTCACATCCACGGGAACTCCCTCCTCGGGGTTGCCATACTTCTCGTCTCTCTGTCGGCTGACAAATCTCAGCACCATACTGTTCAACAGCGAAACCATTGCAGTTGTATAGCCATTCTCATACACAGATAGGGCCTCTTCCTGACATCAAAGTGCATCACGACTTGGGTGGAAGAATCCGAAGTTTCCCATGGCGGTGTACAATCCCATTTCAACGGCACGGTTGGTTTCGTTACCGGTTGCCAGTTTTTTGTAGCCCAGGCGTACAGTAGTAGGTATGTGTTGTAGAGACAGGCGGTGGCTACGTAAATGCATCCGTCCTTGCCATGGAGCGATGACTCGGGCAGGGCAGCGAGCAGCGCCTATGTGATCATGGCGACGATTGCGAGAGTCGTGATATGAAGACCGCCCTTGCTGATGTAGATGTCTTTCTTTGAATACCAGCTACATTTTCGAATGACTCGCTGTGAAATCGAGCCTCAGAGATCTTCTGATCGACACCGGAGAACCTGCAGTTTTTCATCGGCCGATTGAGGACCCAGTAGAGGCAGAAGACACAGACAGATCCCGGGTTGAGCCTCAATTAAGAAGGGTCATCTACAAGTTTGGGTGGAGCTTTCGAGATGCCCGATGCCGTCAGCGATGAGTACTCCAAAGACACTGATCTTCTGTTAGTCGTGCAGAATTGGGATTCCAAGATCGGCAGCGGTTCAACCTCCATGGCGTCCAGCACGCTCAACAGTGCTCGTATGTCGACCAATCCGCCTCTGGCTGCGTTGGTCAGAATTACTTGCTTCTCTATCAAACTCAGCTCTCTGGCACCTACCATGCCTTGTGTTGTCAAGAGAAGCGGTACGTACAGTGAGCTAATATCTGCCTCTCGCAAAAGGTCGTCGAGGTTCGAGATTTCAAGATCCTTGATACCAGACCACGCATCTGCGGGCGCGATCAGATAGTAAGCTGTACTCCTGCAGTCGAACGCGCCCTCTACTCCAACGCAGACTCGCGCCTAATGTGGCCCATGCCAACGATTCCCAGTGTCTTACGATACATACGGCTGGCTGCGAATCATCTTCTCCCCATTTCCTATCTTGCTATCGATTTCGCAGACTCTACGACCCAGAACCAGCGCGAGCGCGAGACTGTACTCTCGCTATTGAAGGCTAGAGTTTTGCGTACAGCGAAACTCCCAGCTTTCGCGGCCTCGGAATCTTTCCCATGGTCGTCCATCCAAGCCAGCATTGTGTTTCGACGACGAATTCCTTCAGGCGCGCCTAATCGCAAGAGAACTCACAGGTGGACCAAGTTGGCTAATTTCCAACTCCTACCGGCAAACGCATCCTGAGAGCTATTTCACCAGACTTCCCGAGGACTCTGTACTCGGACCTGTTTTGCGCGCACGTTCACCATATTTCTAACTTGGCTCCATCGATGGAACTCTTTATGGACATCGCCAAGGTAGATACAATCAGCATAGATGTTAGTGCTCGTTATTGGAATATTCAGGCCATGTATCACAACACTGATACTGATGACGATGCCATGGTATGCCGAGTGTCAGGGCTATGATATAACAAAGTTGGAGTCTAGAGCGAAGCGGGAAGTTGTTCTTCGTGCACGAAACGCGTGTAAGGATATGAGTATGTAAGATATTGGCATAGACTCCAATTGAAGAAAGCGCCATGGAAAACTTAGGCTTCAATACTCACTTGACGACGCTCTAATAATACATGCAACATGCTAGCTTCTGCACGCTCGACACGCCCTATGCAGTACGTGTGATCATGAGAGGATTTGTCGTCGCGATACAGAAGCTACCTGGGATATGGCGGATGTGGTAGCGAAGATTGTACAGCGAGTATCCAACTTCGAGTGAGTAAATCAGCTGCGGGTGGCACGAAGTTTGTCTACAAGAAAGACGACGTCCTATCCCTAGACATCCATGTCAAATCCACAGGGATTGTGAGGTAGAAGAGCCTGTGATTCTGACTGGTGTGTCAAGTCCCTTGTACTTTTGTCTTGGTTACCGGTACCACAATCAACGATGAGTTTGCTTCTGCGCTCAACGAAAGCGAGATCATTATGGACGAATGTGTACATTTGGATGAATTGGTCTCCCTGCAGTTCCTACCTCATTGAAGTCGTCCTCGTCCTGTGTATATGAGCAGCTACTCAATTCTATCGCTTACACAGATACGTCGAATCCACGCGTGTGATGTTTACAATAAGTATTTTCGTACTCCGGGACTTTTGAAATTGCACTGAGGGCTGGCGCCTACCCAGCGACATCTGCCAGTTCGAACCGATCTGGAAATTGCTGCATAAGCCATGAAGTTGAGGCGTCAACGTGTCATTTGCCATGCTGTTTGCCGCTGGATTAAGTGATGTGGAGCGATTCAGTTGTCAATGCAAACTCTCTAATGCCCGTCATCGAGCTGCACGTGTCGCCAGTCTGGCTTAAGCGAGGGCTTGCTCATCTCGGTGATGGTAGGCAGGGGCGTTTATATTGCATCGACGCATATGCTGACAGGTTGAACAGTTGGTGTAATACAGCCAAGTCCAGAAACGAACTTGACTCCATCGGCGGTTTCAAGCTCACGTGCCTCACGCTGATGCCGTCGCAAACATGGGAAAACTTCTCACCCACCGACCGTGCCTTGGACTCCATCACATCCATCGTAGCCTATGCGCATCAACTCCGTGCGTGCTGACCATCTTGTACTTGAGTCTACCCGATCTTCTGTCTGATGTCACGAACTTGCTAGCATGCAGGGGATTGTGGAGACGGAAATATATCCGAGGCCAACACGGCTTGCCAAATCTAGACCGCACCGACACCACCTGACAGGTGTCAAAACCACGCCCGAAACGACACCGGCAGATGTATGTGCGTCGCATGAGGAACAAGGAACTCGAATAATGAACAGACATGACGTCCTGTTCGTCACAATCGCGCTTATCATGCTTTGCGCTTGCCGAACAACTGCCGGTTCGCGATGTGTAACGCGCGACGGCTCGGCGGCCTCGAGGAGTTCAGGGCCTTAGCCGATGCTTGCATGACGCAGCGGGAACAGGGCGTCTTCGAGACCGTAATCTCTCGCCCCACAGCGGCTGCCGGCGCGATGGCGTTGGAGAATTTGCCTGACCCTGCTGGACGAACGTCTTGTCTCATACATCGAACGCGCTTGAGTTCGAGAGAATCGTGTGTTAACTTCAGCTCGAATCGAATACCTTGTGGTTTGTCATCCAGGATAAGGAGACAGCCGGAAACCATACTTTGGACGAATCAGGCCCGTGGAAAAAGACATATCCGAGTGCCTATACTCTGGTATGAGTACACGCTGAGCCGATGCTTGCGATAGAGTCATAGCTAAAGACCTACTGTTACGCCGACATCTATTGAGAAGAAAGAAAGGATGGACAAGTCAAAGGAGAGTACAAGCTCTTCGAAGAACGAGCTCGAGGAGCACGAACGCAACAACTACGACAGAAACCTTGCACGAATCTCGAGCCACGATGAAGAGAAGGAGATAGGCATTGCTCACACGGAAACTCGTGCATCCAAAGCGGGAGGAACGTCGCCCTCTGTCAAAGGCCGAGGACAGCGTAGGCGGTCGCAAGACAGCCGAAGTCTGAAGACGACGAGGTCGCACCAGTCTCGAGCGGGCGGCGACGGCTACATTTGCTTCGATAGCGAACCTGACACGTCTCGACCGAACAAGTCCAAGGCAGGAGCGGAGACTGAACAGCCGTATCTGGTGACGTGGGATGGGGATGCTGACGCGGAAAATCCGCGCAGCATGTCCAGCTTGAGGCGCTGGACTATTGTTTTCATCTGCAGTGTGAGCTCACTCTGCGTGTAAGTGGACGGACATGGGCAGAAACAAGTATATGAGCGAGCTAATGATTGTTGGGGGGGACGGCATGCAGGACTTGCACATCCTCCTTGTACACTTCGACGTACTCCCAACTTGAGCACGAGTTCAACTCTTCGCGACTCGTCTGCACCCTTGGTCTATCGCTGTTTGTAGCAGGGCTGGGAACAGGCCCAATGCTCCTCAGTCCACTTTCCGAGGTATGCATACAACTGCCGACATGATGCCCTCGTGTGACAGTGCATATGCTCACTGCTTACCGATTCGCCCAGTTCTACGGCCGCAGACCCATCTACGTTTGCTCCTTCACCTTCTTCTTCGTCTTCATGTTCATGTGTGCTTTTGCCCACAACATACAGACCATGCTGATGGGCAGATTTCTGGATGGCCTGGCGGGCTCAGCCTTCCTGAGCGTAGCGGGCGGCACGATTGGCGACATGTATGCGAAGCATGTTAGTGCCCCTCTCGTCCGCACTCGACGTTTCTGCAGCTTGCTGATCCAGACGCAGGAGCTGTCGGCACCCATGATGGTGTTGGTGCCACGCGTCCCAACTCGGATGGATTCCTTGCTGATCAGACCGCAGGTACACTGCCAGCCCATTTATCGGTCCAGAGATCGGGCCACTCATAGGCGGCTTCATTGTCGAGAATACTACATGGAGATGGTGAGTCAGAGGTGGCCATTCCGGACCCGCAGATCTTGCATCATGACTTTGGTACTCGGGGATGCGTGATCAACAGTGACCTGGCTTGGTATTGTGGCCTTTGCACTGCCTGGCAGGCTAGATACCTTGGTTAACAGTTGAGCGGTGTGCTGACCTCCAGAATAGGTGCTTTTATTTGCGTATGTATACGAACTGCAAGTGAGACATGTACTGACTTTGTGCGCTACGACTCAGTCATCATTTGGAGTGGTGTACAGGTGAGGCAGTAGGCGCATCATGCACATGGTAGGCTAACGCGCAGGTGCTAGCTATGCCTGATTACGCTCTTCGTACCTGAGACCTATCACCCAGTCCTTCTTCGCAACAAGGCCGCTCGTCTTCGGAAAGAAACGGGCAACGCTGAGTGGATTGCGCCCATTGAGAAGATGGACCGGTCGATTGCCAAAACGGTGCTGTGGTCCTGTATCCGCCCGTTTCAACTTTTGTTCTTTGAGCCAATGGTCAGCCAAGACCCCTGCTCCAATAATATCCTCGTGGCTAAGTGCAGTCGTCTAGTGCCTCAACCTTTGTTTGCTGTCGGCTATCCTTTTGGGGATCCTGTATTTGTTCTTTGGCGCGTTCCCGCTCGTATTCCAGAATAACCATGGGTTTTCCATTTCACAGACCGGGCTTGCTTTTCTGGGCCTCTTTGTAGGGATGTTGGCGGGTGTCGGTACCGATCCAATATGGAGGCGAGTTTATGGTAGGCTGGTGCGGCAGCGGGAGGAGCAAGGAGGCGAGCCGGGCGGCTCTGAGCCTGAGTTCCGGCTGCCATCCACGATGCTCGGTGCATGGGTTGTTCCCATTGCGCTGTTTGGTAAGGTTGAGGATGAGTTGACGCTGGACGGAGGTCTAACCATGTTGCAGGGTTTGGATGGACGACGTATTCGAGTGTGCGTGCTGAATCGCAACTATGGAGCGATCTGCTTGTGGCTGACCATGCCGGTGGTTGCAGGTGCACTGGATAGGTACGACAGCTGCGCATTTGTCGAGTGGTCATGATAGCTGATGATGGCACGGCAGTTCCCATCATCTTCTCTGGGATTTTCGGAGCTGGGTAAGGCGACCCCTTGTGGAGGTTGCAACTGTCATGGATGAGCTGACCGCCTCGCTCGCTAGTGTGATCTGGGTCTGTACGTATTTGCCATGGCTGGGCACCCATGGGGCATTCTCCATCTGACGCGACCATACCAAACCAGACTCGGGCGTCTTCACGTACCTCGTCGAAAGCGTGAGTTCTAGCGACATGGGCCCAGTGTGTTGGGTACTTACAGATGTTGACCTCACCGACCAGTACCCTGTATATGCAGCGTCGGCCCTTGCAGCCAATAGCTTTGCGCGGTCGTACTTTGCTGCAGCGTTCCCCTTGGGTGAGAAAGTCGGCTGCCATGTGCTCCCTGGACAGTGGCTAAGGTGTTGTTAGTAAGCAGACTCTTCGGTTAGCAAGGTGACGTGGTCATGGCAAGCATGGCGGTTTCTGGCTGGTTTGGGGCGCTGTCGGAGTGGCTTGCTAACGGTGTTGTCATTTCAGTTTGGGGTGCAAATGTACAACGGTAAGAATGCGAGACTGCGTAACTTTGATGAAAAAGCGGTGACTGATTTGGACAAGATATTGGATATCAGTGGGCTACGACGTTATTGGCATTCCTTGCTCTGGCCATGGCTCCGTAGGTGTGTTCCCGGGGCAGTGGTCACGGTAGGCTAATGCGGCGATGCAGATTCCCAATTGTCTTCTTCAAGTACGGCAAGCGGATCAGGGGAGGGTCGCGGTGGGCGTCGGGGTAGACGAGCGTGGGATGGGGTGCGCGGCCATGTGGGCCATGTGAGTGGAAGAGGGCTATTAATAAGAGAGTCACACAGCGTGTGCATGCCATTGTGGTGTATTGAATCAAGGACTCACGTGAGACGAGGTGAAGCAGACAGGCTGGCGGGGCCTGGGTGCGACGGGACTAGCGGGCGCCACGAGGGATGGACGTAGGTGTAGGTAGCGAAGCGAAGCGGGTTGGCGGGCGGTACCGCGGGCGTCAAGTGAACGTGGCCGGTACGCCAGCGACACGGGCTGGGTGACGCTGGCGCAAGCGAAGGGCAGATGGTGAGATGGACGCTGGGCACGGTGGCACAAGGGAGAGTACCTGGTAGGGAGTACTGTCAGCAGCCAATCATCCCTCGCCCACACGTGACCCGTCTCCGCCAGCTTCACGTGACCCGCCAGCGCCCGCCTCAACCGCCGCCTCGCCCACACGTGACCCGCCATCGCCCGCCCCATCGCCGCCTGCGCCCGCCCCTCGCCCTCACACCCCTCACACCCCTCACACCCCTCACACCCCTCACACCCCTCACACCCACTCGCTCCCAAGCGCGGTCCCACAGCGTCGCCCTACCGCTTCAGTGCTGTGGTGCTGCCGTGCTGCCCCCCCCCCTTGCACCGCTCGACTCCAGCAGCATGGGCCGCCTGTTCCGTGTGCTCCTGGACATGCGCCCTCGACTCCCTCGCCCCCGGCCCTGTATGTATGCATGTATCTATGCCTGTACCCGGTACCACAACAGCATTGCTCCACACCAGCCCGCCGACCTGTCCGCCGCAACGCCCGCCAATCGCCTGCCGGCTGCCCCGTGGCCTGCGTCATTGCTCCTGTCAGAGTGCCACGGCAGCACCCGTTCGAGCAGCCAGCGCACGCGTGATCGCACTCCCAAACACGCCGCTGGAACGCCGACATCCGTGCCCTGCAGACACATTGGCTGCCCCGTTGCGCCGGGAACTCCCCAAGAGCGCACACTGACGGCTGCACGCACACCCAGCCTGCGTCTCCAGCGCCGCCTGTAGTCCACCGCAGCAGAGCGGCCGTCTGTGCGCGCCCGCCGCAGCCCAGCGCCGAAGGGATATCATGGCCTCCCCAGACGCCGAGGATGCGACTCCTTCGCCCGCGTACAGCGCTGACCCAGACAACGACATGGCTGCCGACCAGCGGACAGACGACGGCGGGCCCCCGCAAAAGAGCCCCAACGCCCCGAAGACGGCCGCCGCCGCAAAAGACCCCCTCCGCCCGCGCAGGAAGAAGGCGCGGAGAGCGTGCTTTGCCTGCCAGCGCGCCCATCTGACGTGTGGTGAGTCGCCCATCTCGACTTGTCCATCCTCCCCTTCTGACCTCACAGGCGACGAACGACCATGCAACCGCTGCACCGGCCGCGGACTCGGAGACTCGTGCATGGACGGTGTGCGAAAAAAGGCAAAGTATCTCCACGATGCCCCGGATGGTGCCCTGATGCCCGGTGTGGGCGGCCACTATCCGTACATGAATGGCAACCGTCCAACACCACTTCCCAGCCAGGACACACAGGCCGCTTCCATGGTATCGCAGGGCCAGGGCATCATCTACACCCAGCCTCCCTCGGGCACTTTCTATCCACCTCCAGCCGCCCCTTTGCCGCTACCACCAAGCCAAGATGGCCCTACCTTTAGCAACCAGCAGTCTCCTATATCGCCTGCTTTCAGCCAGGGACATGTTGCATCCAGCGTCAATGCGCCAAGCTCCATGTCGCAAGGCCAAACGCCTCAGATGCAGTCGTTCGGCCCACTCTTTGATCCCAGTGATCCAGCACTCTTCAACTTCGACATCTCAGGTCTCAACTTTGGAAACCATTATGGCGCGCTTGAGTTTGGCATGTTGGGTCATATGTCTTCCGCAGTGGACGTGCCCAACGACAACGGCATGATGAACGCCATAACTCAAGGCGGGAACATGTACGGTCCGCACTTGACGGGCGCCTACCCAGCCGCGGGTGTGCCAAACGGCGGCCTACCCTATGCGCCGAACGGCCTACCCTCAGGCGATTGGCCTGATGCACATTCTCGACAGAACAGTATGCACCTTCACACGCCCACAAGCTCTGCAGCTGCTGGACTGGATCCGAGCAGCCACCGCCACGATGGTCTGAACGGACCGCACGCGTTCGCCATTGGACAGTCCAATCACTCCACTGCAAGCCCCGCATCCACCGACGCCTCCGCTTTTGAGAACGACAATCCACTGTCAAACGCCGCCTTCTTTGCAAACGCAAGCCGCAGCCAACCTCGACGCTCGCCTACCTTCACTCGCCACCAGGAGAACAGATCGCAGAGCACAGCACTTCAGCCCATACATTCCAACGGAGTGCGCAAACGACAGCGTGACACCAAAAGCATCTATCAGGGGATCAAGAAGCCCTATGATTACGTCAAGGGCTTCCACAGGCTGTTTCAGATATGCCACAAAAAATTCACCCAAGGCCTGCTTTCCCAAGCTCAAGAGTATCTCAAGCTCTATCGACCGGTCTTGCTTGCTGTACGCGAGGAGATGGACACCGACGACCTGATTCACCAAGAGATGGGCCTTCAACGCAATCTCATGACGCTCCACGAACACTTTGCTGAAGTCGGCACCCCTTTTCTCATCTGCAGACGATCAGGGGAGATTGTCGACTGCAACAAAGAATTCACGATTCTCACCGGCTGGCGGCGCGACGTTCTGCTCGGCCAGGAGCCCAACCTGAACGTCAACCTTGGCAATAGCCGCGAAGCGGACGAAAGCGAAATGTCGACACCCAACATGACGGGTCAAGAGGCCGACACGGGAACGCCGGCGGTCAATGCCATCCAGCTCATGGACGCCAAATCCGCGCTCGAATATCTGCAAAACTTTTCCGAGCTTTGTTGGCAGGACCCACACGGGCATGCAAAGCAGCGCGCCAACATGCTACGCTACCAGACCAAGGCCGACTTCGATCGCATCCAAGAGATGAAGGCCAACGCTGATCACAAGTCGGACACACCGATCAAAATGGAAGGTGGGGCCGTGCACCAGGGCGAATCGGCCATGCAGCGGCTCGGCGCGAAGAACGGTATGGTGGACTGCATGATTTGGTGGCATATCAAGCGCGACATTTTCGAGATGCCTGTGTTGGTATGCATGTCTGTAAGTGTTTTTTTCCTTGGCTCTGGATGCAGTGCGGTGCGCGCATCTCCATGTGGTTGGGGTACCTACTAATGCATGTGATTTAGGTCATGCCGGTGCTTGACAAGGGCTTGCAATAAACGCTGGCGCACCTCGACCCTCGTGTTTTTTGACTACATCTTACTTGCCTTCAGTTTTTGTATATTTAAGAAACATTCTCGGCATACCCGTTAGACATGGGAGGATGCACACGCACATGCGACCGGGCGGCTACAAAAGTTGCGATTTCGACTACCTTGGCTATGCGAGAGGCGGCTTTAGCGGCACTAATTGTCCCCTTCTTCTTACGCAAGATGATGACGATGTGGAATGACAGTTCTGAAGGAGTTCTTGACAGCACACAGCTCAATTGGCGCCGTGGTGTTTGCTGGCGTAACATGTATGGAGGAAACTACCAGAGAGGACTCAATCGGCATACCACCGCGGGGAACAACTATTCATATCCATTGTTCAAAACAAACATCCATCCGATTCTTGAAGCCATCATGTCCCTTTGCTATGCCTATCGTAAATCGACGCTTCCATCTATACCCCCGCTCCATTTCTCACGTCTTCCCCCACGTCCTCCCCCTCCCCCTCCCCCTTCAACCACCCATCCCCCTTCCACGCCACATACCCCTCCCTCGCCAAACTCCTCTGCGCAACCCGAATGTCCTCGCGAATATCCTCCACCAGCGCCTCTCTACTCACGTAATCGCTCTCAGGCCGAATAAAGCCCAACACGACGAGCCTGAGCGTCGCGCCGTAAAAATCCGCGTCAAAGTGCGCGAGCAGGTGGATCTCGATGCTGCGCTGGGTGTTGGCATAGAAGGGGTTGAAGCCGATGGATAGGACTGTGGGGTAGATTTGATGGGGGTCGGAAGGATGGTTGGTGGATGTGCTGGGATGGGCATGGGCATGGGGATCTGGGTCGGGAAGAGGATGAGAGGAGGGGTAGTGTAAATCCGCGACGGAGAAGTTCTGGAAGGTCTTCTTTTTGTTGGTGGTGGTGTTGTTGTTGTTGTTGGTGGTGCCGCTGCTTTCTGCTATGCTCCGTGTGTCGAGCGTGCACCACCCGTAGTAGATCCCTGAGTCGAGGTCCGTGTGTCCGCCGATTGAGAGCCCGGAGAGCGGGATGTTGGCTGTTGGGATCCCGAGGTCTTTGGAGCCGCGGCCGAAGCCTTTGATTACGGGGCCGGAGATTTTGAGGGGGAAGGGGGGGGCGGGGGTGGGAGGGCCGCATATGGCGGGGCGGCTTGGGGGGTGGGACATTGGTTGTGTGGGGTGGTTCTGGATGGGTTGGGAGGGAGGGTTAGTTTGTTCGAGGAGATGGGGTGGTGAGGTGCGTCGAGGGGGAATCTGTCGTGGCTGAAGGCGATGGTCATGTTAAGCTTCGACGAACTTTCTGGTCTCGTCGAAATAATAGTGGGGCGTCGCGGAATGAGGGGCGTCAACTGCGCGGGATGCGGGATTAGTAAGCGTTGTACCTGGGACGTCACCCAGTTAGAGATCGTGTGGTGGTGACTTGTTGGTTTGATAGCAATTCGTATAACGAGATAATGGCTCAGTTAAGAAGCCTACAACGTGCTTCTCAGACGCTGTCGTTGAGGTCACACTCGCGAATTCCTGGGTTTCGCGCAATGGCTACAGCGACATCGGCTCGCGACGCGCAACCTGGTTTCATCTACGGCACTGCGTGGAAGAAAGACGAGACTAGACGACTGGTGAAAGAGGCACTTGCAGCTGGATTTCGACGCTTCGATACAGCAGCTCAACCGTGCCACTACCAGGAACATCTCGTCGGTGACGCATTACGCGACGCTCTCGCCGACGGCCTCATCACAAGGCAAGATGTATACGTGAGTTTCAACAATCGAGTGTATCGACCAAGCAAACCTCTCACAATTTGCAGATTCAAACCAAATACACGACACCCGCAGGCCAAGACCTAGCAAACATGCCGTATGACCCCAACGCATCACTAGACACTCAAATTCATACCTCCATCACCTCATCTTTGCACAATCTATGCTTCAGAACACCGTCCTGCGTGGACTCGCATGTCGACTGCTTACTCCTGCATTCACCTTTGCCCACCATCGAGGAAATGCTTCAAGCATGGAAGGTGCTAGAAACCTATGTGCCGGGAGCCATTCGCACACTGGGTATATCAAATGTCACTCTATCTGTCCTCGAGGCTATCTACGACAACGCTACTGTCAAGCCGGCTGTGGTGCAGAATCGCTTTTATGAGCAGACAGGATATGATGTTTCACTTCGCGCGTATTGTAAAGAGCGAGGCATCACGTATCAGTCGTTCTGGACATTGACTGGCAACCCTGGCTTGCTCGATTCGAAAATCGTAGGCGAGCTTGCTGATGCTGCTGGCGTTGGTAAGGCAGTTGCTTTGTATGCGCTTGTGCTGGACTTGGGTGTGGAGGTCCTCAACGGGACGACTTCTGCGGGACATATGCGCGAGGATCTGGACGGTGTTGTTCAGGTCTCACAGTGGGTGCAGGAGAATGGCAAGAAGTGGGATCGGATTACTGCTGCTTTCAAGAAGGTCATGGGTGATGTTTAGGAGTCTGGCGTAGATGGATTCGATGTCTTTGCTCCAGAGTACCTGGTATTATATCGAGATGGCTTCAATTTTTAGCCATGGAGATCTAGATGACGTCTCCCTCCCCTAGACGAGCAGATATACCTCGTTCTATGCTCCAGGCTACCGTGCCCTGACGTACACGGGCCGTCCTTGGCAAGGTGAAAGGCAACTCGCAACTCGCCTTCACCTTCACAGTCACGACGCGAAAAATTTTCATCTCGCTTCGCATATAAAGAGTCGCACTTTGCTTTCAAAAACTTCTCCTCCGTCTTTCTTCCTACACCACACTTTGAAGCAGACTTTCCACCACATACCACTTTCTGCCACCTCACTTCTCCACACCACTTCCGCACCAACCACGTGCACTGGACACCATGTCCATCTTCGCTCCTGCTCCCGCTCCCACCGGCGCCGGAGGCTTCATGGGAGGCTGCAGCGGTATCACTGCTGCAAGCACCATCATCTCCGCCGCCCTCGGCATCTTCATGGGCACGCGTTCGCGCGGCGTCAAGCCAGACGTCTTCAGCAATGTCGACGTCGTCAAGACCAACCCTCGCGCCGAGTTCTTCGCGCTCGAGACGGACGAGCTCAAGAGCTACGTCGACCGCATCGGTGACTTCGGCACCGTCACGGTCATCATCAAGGACACCACCGCCCCGGCCCCGCCATCGCCATCTCCTTCCTCCTCGGCATTCGCCACCACCATCCTCGCCGCCCTCCTCTCCGGTCTTTCTTCTCTCCTCGCCACCCTCACCTCCGGTCTCTCCTCCCTGTCGCCTCTTCTGGCCTCCATGGCCTACGACTTCGCCTTCAATCTCCTGGTCTGGCAAACCGTCTCTTGGGGATTGTATTTCCTCGTCAAATTCTCTCTGTGGGCTCACCGGACCACACGCCACCTCATCACCATCTTCCGCGCCATCCCGGCGCTTCTCGCCCTCCTCAAGTCGCTTCCCTCCGAGCGCGCCGCCCACAAAGCGAATCTCGCGCTCGTCGTCCAAATCACCACGACGTACTCGACTTTCCTGGAGTCGACGCTAAACGACTTCCTCTCCGGCCTCGAAGCCCTGGGCTCCGAGGTCAAAACCATCAAAGAGGGCCTGTGCCAACAGCGCCGCGTCCTCGGCCTCGTCCTCGCTTCCCTTCTCGAAGCGAATGTCTCCCGGTACCAACTCGTGACACACCTCCGCGCGTACGCAACGCACAACCAAGAGGCGATGAACGCCTTCCAGCGTACCGTCGCTTCGCTGCAGTCAGATGACGTCGAGGGTCATTTGGCAGCGGTTCTGGTTGCTGTCCAAGATGAGCTCAAGCATACCAGCTTGCAGCTCTCTCGTGCTAACGCGGGGTCTCGAACGACCTTCACTCCAAGCACTGCGGCTCCGAACACCGAGTTTGGGCCACAGACTGGGTCGTTGTTTCGCGGGTTTTGGGCCGGAGGCGGCGGCTACAACTCCTCTGAGGGGTTGAACAAGGCTTTCGGAGTCTAGGTAGGTCCGATCCTTCTGGTGTCGGGTTTCTCGGACGACGTGTTGGCGTTTTGGGTTTGTTTTCTTGTTGTTGTTTTTTCTGTATGACTGAGGCTTTTTGACCTTAGCTCTGGCCTGCCCAATCGACACGAAGGTCCTCGTCTTGATCCCCCATTTGGGGTCGGTATCTTGATTGGGATGTGTCTGTAGATGTGTGGCGGGTTCTGTCTGCCCAATCGACATGAAGGTCCTCGTCTTGATCCCCCCTTTGGGGTCGGTATCTTGGTTGGGATGTGTCTGTCGATGTGTGGCGGGCTCTGGGGCTTCGTAAAGCTCAGCCCTGTGTAAAGCTTCTTGAGCAGGCCTTTTTGGTTTTTGATCTCACCCTCTGGGTTAGAGATTGGAACTGGGATGCGTCTCTTGATGTACGGCATGCACGTGGGCTGCGAGACGATCAGATCATGTGTACTGCCTTCGAGACTGCGCGTAAGCTCGTTGAGAAGGCATGAGCATGGGCTGTAGGTCTTGAGTCGCTGATTTATACAGCCCTGTCGGCAGAGATTCCTGATGGCTGGCCTTCCCTTCGGGAGATTGCGTCGAAATCGGTGAATCCGCAGACTTGTGGCATGTACATTGGCTTCGAGTGTTGATCGGCCAAAGTCACCTTCCTCCATGTACAGTCGGCGTTGCTGCGTTGACGCTCAGCTCTTGTATACAGCCCTGTCGGCAGAGATTCCTGATGGCTGGCCTTCCCTTCGGGCGATTGCGTCGAAATTGGTGAATCCGCAGACTTGTGGCATGTACATTGGCTTCGAGTGTTGACCAGTTAATGTCAACTATTGCGTTGCTGCGTTTCGCGATACCGTCGTCCGATCATGTATGTAATCTGCAATGCCATTGTCATTGCAACCACATCTGTGCCACCGTTCATTTGCCATCTCCTTCTAGTAATTATCGTGCAGTGATGATTCTCTATGGTCGGCACTTATATGTGGGCGCTTCAGGTACCTGCTGAGTGGCCCGCGGTCTGGTGTTCTCAAACCCCCCAGTGATCATCTGCTCTCGGGCTATTCCTGTGGTATGTTGTGAAATCGTTGCCTAGTCAGGTTTTGTATACAGTTACACCTACAGGTCTCTTCATTCGATTACCAGCAGCATGATTGTCTCAAGTATCCTGATGCTCAGATGCACCACGCGGCTTGGGCAGACTCCTTCACGCAAATTCATATGTGCTGAGTGCCAAATATGTAGCTCTTGTGTACTACCGTGCTGGAGTATGATCTGCGCAATGTGAAGTAGCACTGTCTACGAGAGCGCTAGGCTTGACTTCGTGGAGCAACATGACCACGCAAGGAACACGCGCAGAAGTCTTTACTAAAACACTTCGAACCCCAGACACTACGTGTCTTCCTGGTCCTGGCCGTGACGACAAGCATCTTGATGAGAGGATAATGAAGGGCGGTCAAGTGGAAAGATGCAGCATGCCAAGAGCAACGCAAGTTGAAGTGGGCTGATTTTGAACTCTGCAGTTGCGCCCAGAAAGCATCTTGTCCTGCCGAAATTCGAAGTGCGCGTACGGAGTACTTGTTTCTACTCGTGTTCGTGGCTGATACCGACATCTTAAAATGCACCCCGTAGCCAAGATATGTTCCTGTTTCATGCAGATTTAGCCGAGCAACGCCAACAGCATGGACAGCTGTCTATCCTAACAAATTCCACATGCTAAGCCCTGTCTTGGAGTTCGACATGGTGCGCTTGGCGGACGCGTCCACGCGGAGGATTCTGCGGCCAAGCTTCGCGAAACCGGGCACATGTTACAACCACGCCTCAAACATCGGGAACCAAAGTCCCATCAGGTACCAAGCCTTGGTATACAGGTGTTCGCTATTCAGCATGAAGATGGGAAGGATCGTATAAATTCACGCTGCGTCCCACCGTGAACAAACCAGGAGTTGCCCACTGTTGAACAGTCTCTCTTCATATACACTCATTTCTTCGCTTCTCGTGCATATCGCATTACTTTCATTCAAACTCATCAACGAGGTACCCGGAGCGCAATAATGAAGACCACCACAATCTCCTACTTCGCGGGCCTAGTGCTCAGCGCATCCGCCGCCCCGGTCGGCGCCGTCGCCGGTAACGGTGTCATCACGGTCCAAGTCAGCCTCGATATGGGCAACGCCATTGGTGCCGACCAACTCTTCACTTTCAGCTCCATGCAAGCCATTAACGCCGTCCCCGAAGAAGTCGTCAATGGCACCGAACCCACTGGCGGTCTGGCGGGCGCATCCGGCACGTTCAACTTTGGCATCAACTCCGCCATGAACATGATATGCTACAACATCACGCTGCACAATTTCGACGGCGAATTCGAATCTCCCGCTACTACCGCTACCCACATCCATGAGGCTGCGCGCGGCGCTTCAGGACCACCGAGAATCGCGTTCCCCAACCCCGAACCGGTCAACGGCGACCTCAAGGTGCGCAACAGTGCGGGGTGTCTGAAGGGTCCATTCGTTACAGGCGTCATGGTAGAAGGCAAGGACTCTGGCGAAGGCTTCCACGTCAACATGATTGAGGCGAACCCATCGGCTTTCATGGCGGACACGCATTCCAGTTTGGCTCTGCCTGGTGCGGTGCGTGGACAGCTGTCTTAGATGTTGAGACGAAGCGGGCGGCCCTGGAGATAATGATAATGTCGATATCCTTTGAGCCAAAAAATCGAACAGTCTTACCCAAACGTCTCACCAAAAATGTCTGTCGCGAGCGGCCAGATGTTCGACACGTCTGATGACACCCGCACTGCCTGACTGAAACACGTGATTGTGTTCTGCTTGCTGCACTCCTGCGCCATCCAAGACACCCTTCAAGCCTAACTCATTGTAGAGCTCACGATCACCTGTTTCCAACCCTTGACTTCGGCGTTGCTGATGTCCAGCAATACGCGGCACGTCAGACGGAACTTGGCCCCACAAATATGTCCAAATTCATCAGGGCCGCTGAGTTGGACATGTGCATCTTGCATGGCTGCGTTTACGGAAGCAGTGTTGTCAGTCGCTGCAAGGATTAGACAGGTGTTGATGGGAGAATCAATGTATGCCCGAGACCAGCTAGTTGCAATACAAGTCAAAGTCATGCTATGCTGTAATCTGTCCGAGGTATTCTGTCAACCAACAAAGCTGAAACTCCAGATTCTGCCATCAAATTCCGCACACGTACTGGTGCTTACGGTGCCCGTGTATTCTTCGTGCGACTAGCTTGTCTTCGTCGTACGTCAGTTTACAAGCAGCATTCGACTTACCCATCGTGTGCCACATAGGACGAAGAGGCTTTTTGGCGAAGAAATTCTCGGCACGTACGATATCCTTCAGAAGTTCCTCTGTGTATGTCTTACAGGCTGGATTGTGATGACATTCCTTCAAGGTCTCGGTTTGCGTGAAATGTAAGGTTTGTGGGGCCAGTAATTGCTCCTGCATTGCCCGAATTCTAACTGACAAGCGGAATACCAGAGAACGTGTCGTCATAGTCGAGTTGATGGCGGAAGGCAATGTCTAAGTCATAAAGTTGAAACCTGATGTCTCTGTTCTCGATGCCGTAAATATCTGGCTGGTGATTTGTATCCGTTTGTGAACTGCGTATGCGGTCATGTTTGATGTGCTGCTCGAACTGGACGTGCTCCTGATAGGATTCCCATTGTTTCATACAAACTTGATGAAGAGAGAGCTCGTGTCATGGTATTGTTATAGTCTCGTTCAAAAGACTATCCGGATCGCGTTCCTTCGTCCCATCTTGGTTAGGGTCACTACGTCATCACTCACCATTACTACCGTCACTAGCCTTTCCACGGCATCAATGTAACCTCGAAGGTTGTCAAAGTCTTGGTATGGCGAAGCCCCACGCTTGTGCAGACAGCAATGTGCAGATGCGGGGTACGCCCACTCGTCAAGAACAAACGGGGACGCGCGTTAAGTTGGAGGCGCACCTGGCTTGTGGCTCTGCAACTTTTTCCGAATATTTCAAAATGAGGCTGCTTGGACTATCAGTAGCCGTTGTTTGCGCAGTGGCTCAAGACATTGACTATGCGCAGTTTGTGAACCCTTTCATTGGCTCTGAAGGAGCGATACCTGGTTATGCGTGTAAGTAAATTTCCACCCAGCCCTGTTGCCAGCCTTGACCTTTATCAGTTGGCGGCGGCGATGTATTCGTTGGAGGTACAGTGCCTTTCGGTATGGTAAAACTAGGTCTCGACACATACGAAGAACCTCTAAATCAAAGTGCCCTCAATGGCGGGTGGACGCCACAGGGTTACATTACAGGCATCAGCTTGATGCACGAGTCTGGTACCGGCGGAGGGCCGAAATATGGGTTTCCGGCGCAGATGCCCCTGACATCGATTCACGGCGACGTCAACTTGCTCGATAATCGAACTTATTGGCAGAAAAGGGTACGACTTGGATCTCACATTCCTTCGCCTCGCACTTACAAGAGCTTAGGTAGGCGACGATGTGGCCAGCGTGGGCTACTTTCGCACGCATCTAGAGTCTGGCATCACTGTCGAGCTCGCTGCTTCGCGGCATGCTGGGCTTCAGCACTATACATTCCCAGCAACATCTGAAAAGCATGTGCTTGTGGATCTTTCGCATTACCTACCGCATCCAACCCGTTCTTGGGACTCACAGTTCTACACTGGTGGGGAAATTGAGATTCAACCCAACTCTAGCATCTATACTGGATTTACGTCGATTGCGGGTGGCTGGTGTATCGGGGCGCCTGTAACAGTCTATGTGTGTGGCGAGTTTGATAGCCCACCGAAGGGGGCGAGAGCTTTCAAGGGCAAGAATACTCTCCCCACGAGTCGACACTTCCGAACATTTGGCAATGGCACGATACCACGACCTACATACACGGGGTCCAGTGCACGTTCCGGGCCAATGGGCGACCGAGTTGGCGCGATCTTTACCTGGAGCAACACAACCGAAGTCAAATCCAGGGTTGGCATCTCTTTAATGTCGGTAGATAAAGCTTGTGCTTACAAAGACTCCGAGCTCGCCTCGTGGAAAATCGAAGACACGATGCAAGCGGCGCGCGAGGAGTGGAACAGGGACGTTTTCTCCAAGATTAAAGTCGACACGTCAGAGAGTGCGAATAAGACGCGACTTGCATTGCTATACTCAAGCTTGTACTTCATGCACCTGATACCAAGTGAGCGCATAGGCGAGAATCCGCTGTGGGAATCGGACGAGCCATTCTGGGATGACTTCTACACGATGTGGGATCTGTTCAGAAACCAGGTGTCGCTATGGCATCTCATCCAGCCGAGCTACTATGAGTCGATGATCAGGTCACTGATAGACATCTTCAAGAACGAGGGATATTTGCCAGATGGTAGGTCCGGGAATTACAATGGCCTGGTCCAAGGCGGCTCCAATGCAGACAACGTTCTCGCCGATGCTTACATCAAGGGTCTTCGTGGCGGCATTAATTGGACCGAAGGTTATGCTGCGGTCAAAAAGAATGCAGATGTGGTGCCGTTTTTCGACGAGAATCCAGTCGACTCGCAGGGTTCCCTAAAGGAGGGCCGTTCAGCGCTCGATGACTGGATTCCTCTGGGTTACGTCTCCGCGGACCGTAACTCGCGCGCTGTGTCCAAGACGGTGGAGTACTCTCTGAACGACTTCGCTGTCAGTCAAATTGCTGCTGGTGAAGCACCGGGAGAGCGCGACATGTATTTCCAAAGATCAGCCGGCTGGCAGCTCAGCTGGGACGCCAGGGCAACCAGCCGCAACTTTACAGGATTTATCATGCCACGTTATTTCAACGGAACATTCCATGAGACGTACAATATCACCAACTGTGGGGACTGCAATTGGTCTGATGAGAGCTACGAAGGCACGGCATTCGAGTATTCCTTCGTAATTCCACACGATGTCGAGCGCATGATCGATCTGATGGGCGGAAGCGACCACTTCGAAGAGCGACTCGACTACGTATTCAAGCCAAATACATCGGGCGTCGATCTTGGTGTAAATGGTCTCGGCATCACAACTATCAACAATGTTGCCAACGAACCCGACTTCCAGACTCCTTATCTATACAACTACTTGAACAAACAATGGAAGAGTGTGGAACGTTCACGACAGCTTGCGAACGATTTCTACTTCAATTCGAGCAACGGAATTCCTGGCAACTCTGATGCCGGCGCTCTAAACTGCTGGCTCGTTTGGCAGATGCTGGGATTATACCCCATCGTCACGACACCGGTGTACCTGCTCGAAAGTCCGTGGTTCAGCGACATCAACATCACAGTTAATCACAACCATACGTTGCGTATTCGTGCTGAAGGCCTTGATGACGGTAATGGGAAGCAAGGTTATTATGTGCAGGGCGTGCGCCTCAACGGTCTGGAGTGGGACAAGAACTGGTTCGAGCATGAAGATGCAGATGGGATAATGACAAACGGAGGCGAGATATTGTTCAGGCTTGGTAGTGAACAAAACGTGTGGGAGACTGGCGACGTGCCTCCGAGTCCAGGACATCAGGTTATTGATGTAGGCATGGGATGAAGGCAGATCCATTGAAGGTGGGGTTGTCCCGTTAACCCTATATGGTTTCCAGAATTTGCCCATTTTCTCACTTCCAACCCTAAATTACTCTATTTTGCGTCTCAGACTGCAATCCGGCCTGGTTTCGTTCCTTCAACTATATATCTTTCTCTCAAACACTCAACTTAACCAACTAACCACTCCCAACAGCCCCAAAAATGTGTTTCACCATCGCCACCCTCATCACGCGTACGTCCATCAACATTCGCTTTGTCTTACATCACGACTGAAATTCAACCCACAGTCGCCGCTACCTTCATGGCCAAAGTCGCCCCCAACAACGACGATGCCCGCAACGTCGGCGCTGGAGATGGTTCCCAGTTCATGACGGCACCTGCGTCGCTCATGCTGACTGTAGCTCATAATGCTGCTCTTAAGCTGCTGCTACTAGCGACGGTGTCTGCTCCGCTGGTGCTGCTAGTTTCCAGAACGGCAAGACTGGTTGCGGATTCAACGACCCGAACGCACAGGCTGTCATTGCGGCGGTGCAGGCGCAGGTCGAGCAGCAAGGCTTCAAGAGGGTTATCAGGAGCTCTTACATGTGTCTGACGGTAAGTAAATAGTGGTATGATGGCATTGCTTTTCCTAGAAAAGTGGTTGTTGTAGAAGACTGCGATGACAACAAAATATCTATCCAATGTGACGCCCCGATCGATGCCAACGACATTCAAATGCAGTCTGCATATGACTTTGCATCCAACTGATGAGTGTCATGTTAATCATTCCATCATGCCATGACTCTGTTGGGTTTCAAAAAAATCCATGACCCTGCTGATAATCGAGCTGCCTGTGCACAGTGAAACACCGCGCACATTGAGCCTCGACGTCGCCTTCAATTTTCCCACTGTCTTTCACCCACCGCCAACATGTTTTTTCGTCGGTTATATAGCTTGTTTGTCCTTGAATGAGAAGACACGACAACAAAGGTTCCAGATCCCTTACCAGCATGACAAATGCTGGATCATCAAGTGACGCGCGGGCTCTTTTGCTAAGATGTGCGGCATCCTGTGCCTGTTGTTCCTCCGCAGCTGTGAAATGAGGTATGTTTTCATGAACCTCGTAATTTCGTGGTAGCTTTTGCGCGCATTCGGAGCGCGAGTTTGGGTCCGGGCTCCCGATGTCAAGCGTGATGGCAGCGCTGTAATTTCTTGGGTTTCCCATTAACGTCAGATATCGCACCAGATCTCCCCGCGACTTCGGGTTGCCGATCCGAAGATTTGAGGCGCGGACGATGAAGTGCTCATGAGAGGAGTGAGGCGCAGAACGGTACCAGGGAATCACAGTGGTTAGGAATCGCCGGAGGCTGTCTCTATCTTCGAAGCGGAACATGGAGCAATCCCAAAAGAACTTTCGTAACTCGTTCGCGGTTTGTTGTCCTACAACTTCGGTGTCGAAATACCAGGATCTTGTAAGGTCCCCTTCGTGATCGAGCAATCTCGCTTGCCCATGACGGAACGGTACGATGTAGATTTGCCCGTTGATCTCCAAAGTCAGGCTCTCCTGAACGACCTGCTGCCAAACCACATCAACTAACTCCTGAGGCAAAGCCTCTCGTATTCGACTGAACATTCTACCAACGATGAGATTGGTGTATTTCTTTGTGACCACGGTAAGCGTACGATCCAAGCGAGACTTCGCCTGAACACGATCATTCCTCTCAGCGATGATTTGCGCGACGTTCTTGAACAGCTCTGTTGTGGCGGAGGACTTATTTCCACTTGCACGTAGACAGGTCTGCAATCTCTCAAACTCATTGTTGACCCTGTCTATCGCAGTGGCTAGTGAGTTCGCCGCTTTGACAAGGCTAAGTATTATTTAGTGGCACTCTTCGTTCTGACTTGGCTTCAAACATACCCGACCCCGCGCAATCGATAGTGTTCTAGCTCAGAAGAACCACACGACGTTCGGCCATATTCATCGGTATAATTGTTCACGCCTGCTAAAGGTCTGCTGGTAACACTGCCCTTGTAGTGAGCCGAAATAGCCGTGTTGGAATCCGCCATGTCCGATCGTATGGAACAACAAGCTTCAAATATAATGTGATTAGGGAAGCTAGTTATGAAGTTGCGATCGGTACTCTCAGAACCAACTTAGTGAAATCCGGTCGGAGTTTCAATGACTGTACTAACAAGGTTGGAGTCATACTCCATTGGACGCCTGACTGGACGACACCAGATCGACCCGCACGCTATTCCATATAGAGCCTGGAGTGATATGACGTCAAAGTGGCTTTAAGTATACAGCTCACTGCTTGTGAGTTTCTCATCAAGAGCAAGAAATGAAACAAAATAGCTATTCTTTTCATCGTCGTTGCGTTCATCATACGATGATATGTGTCACAATGTATAGTCGATCAAGTTCTGCCTAGCCCACTTGCTTTCGGAATGAATCAAACCTCGGAAATGTCCAGCGGTAACTTGGCGAAAGCTAGCTTCTTGTGTAACATGTAACAGTAGACCTGTATAGGAATAATCATTCCTAGAATATCGTAAGAGGTCTTCAGTCATGATAGCAACCATCTATATGTCATGGGCATAAAAAGCAAACAGACAAGCTGAGCGCACATTCCCGCGCAACGTCGCCGAGGGGATCAAAACCAACCATGCGATGCTTTCCCTCTAAGAGTGAACGCCGAGATAATCATGACCAACAGGTTAAGCGCCATACCCATGCTACCTCTACCCAAACATAAATAAAAACAATGTGAGACATGTACCTTAAACTTAAGATATGCGCCAAGTAGTCACATCTTTCGTAAACCACATTCGACAACACGTGGGCTTCTTCTTACGTCTTGGATCGGCGGCATACCAGGAGATCGTAAACTTTTGCCTATGATGACCGAGTCGCGAGGTGATGTAAGCTCATTGCGCAAGACATCGCGGGTCAAAGCATCTGGTGATTGACTTGGTGGTGACGCTTTCTGTGACCGCAAAGCGTTCGACGGCCACAGCACTTTGTGATTTTGCTGACGATAGTCATTTGAAGATGCTGCGCAAGGCACAAGAGCTGGTGGAGTGTTCTTAGTATCTGCACTGCGGAAATAGTTGTTGATGGCGGCGCCCATAGGCGAGTTCAGCTCTTGTACCGAGAGATGCCGTCCGTTTGAGAAAGGCGATTTGGTAGTCGATGGTGGAGACGTGGCGTGCGGGGCAATGCTGAGCTTTGGGGGCACCGCAAGCGTAATGCTCTGGTCCAATGACACACGAGATCCATATGGAGTAGGCTGTCTCACCACGCCGCTTGAAGGAGAGGGCCGTAGATTTCTGATAGGAGGAATAGAGACAGGCGTGAACCCACTGTGTCTTAATGCCGGTGACCATCGATGATACGGCGTCTGCTGTTCCGGGAACAAAGAGAAACGCTGCGATCGTCTGATTCGTCTCGGAATGACAGGAGACAGATTGCGACTTGAGCAAGAATTCACCCGTTGGCGATCTTGACTATGCACTTTGGATGGTGTCTTTGGCTCATTGCGTGTGGAAATGAAAGAGTGAATCGAAAGAAGCGGCACAGGCAACGTACAAGATGGTGAAAGGGCGCAGGAACTTGCAGTTTGGGGTCCAGATATGGTGATCGCGCCTACTGCAGGGCTGTTCTGGTCGGGTATATCGATGTATAGCCCTCTCTGGCTCGGAGTCTTGGAGTTCGCAGTGCTGGGCCGTGAGATGTATCGTGGCGTCGTCAATGGACTCATGGGTCTCGGAGTCGGGATTTGCGGCAAAGCTTGAGGGACAAGTTCATACTGTAGAGTCGAAAGAGCAGTAGACTCCCACGACCCCGAGAATTCTGCTTTTCTTTGTCTGCGGAACCACAAAGATGACGGCGTACGTGTCTTCCTATCGTCCAATCGAAACTCTGGAGACTTTGAAGAACAAGTCCACCTTAAGCTGCCCTCTAAGCTTTTGAAGACTGGAACCATGAATGGTATGCATGCAGTACAAATACCCAAGCACACATGTATTTCCGACAATATTGCAGGCAGCCATAAACGGAATTTGGGATCATTGTGGGGAGTGACCGGGTAAAGCCAGACCAACCGAATGAGCGAGGCAGCAGCAACGAGAATTCGGGGCGCGAAGCAGGTAACCACCGCGACTTTGCGCGAAAAGCGGACGCGCAGATACGCGACTAGGTTGAAGGATAGCATGATGATGCAAAATTCGGTCGACATGTCCACTATGCAGTAGACAATCCAGAAAGCTCGCTAAGGAGGTTAGTGTCCATACCAAGGTTGCTCCCGTCTCTGCACTACACATACCGTGTTGAAACAGCGCAATGTCATAATTTCCCATGGGCGGGGGATCTGACACTGGAGAGCAACAGCCACGATCGAGGCCATGCTCCAGACCAAAATAAAGAAACCAAATCCGAGTACCAATCGTCGATGGGTCCGTTGCGTAGCAACAATGGCGTCGAAGAGGACGAGCAGGGATAGCTTGGAGAAACATATTGATGAGATGTAAAGAAATTCTGATGCGTAGTAGCCCTTCATCAAGACTTTTAGTCGCTCGTCGGTGGTTGGGCCCCATTTTCCAAGGCCTTCGGTTGCGAGTATGGACACGGTTATGAACAAGCCAATGGCAAATATCTGGGCAGGTCAGCTTTGCGCTCCGACAGCTCTGGTACATTCTTACGGTTGCGGCGACTATCAAGAAGTCATCTACGGCAACTAGTCGGAAGACAGCTGCCTTCATGACTTGACGCGCGATGAATACCGCCACCGTTACTCCAAGCAACACCCATGTTGCTAGCCTGATGCTGTTTGATCTGTTTTCCTCTACTGGGGTAGCCGACTGTACTGGAGGCGATGCAGATAAGAGCATGTCGTGGTGAAAAGATGAGCAGTTGGAACAGAAGAAAACCAAGGCTGTCGAGGTTCCCGAGAAAGAAGAAAGAAACGAAGCGAGCGGACACACATCATAATGCTGCAAGCATAGCGGGAGATATGCCGGTACTAAAGCTATCATTATTAATGTGGTGAAGCGACGATGGCGAGATCATGGCCATAATGCAGGAGACTCGAAAGTTGAGTTGTAGACACAGAGGACGAGCCATGGACGTCAACCAGGCGCTTTGCCAAAAACACACGCGAGGCGTGCCACACTCAGCGTATCTCAGTGACATACTCCAGCCAAGGCTAGAGCGATAGACAGCTCGGAAGACGACGAGGTACATACAATCCGTTGTCGATCGAGCCCATGCGCCTACCTTCTAGAATACATAGATCACTGTTGTGTATTTGTAAGTGCATGTATGGAGAGAAGCGACCGCGTGATGCACCTAATCTTGGGGCGATTAAGCGCCGGCTCTCATTTAGGGCTGATCAGTCGTGGCAGAGTACCATGTGGCCAACATGCATGGGCATGGTTCGGGTGCAAGGGTACAGCCATTTTTCTGCGCCATGCGCATAATTGTCCGCTGAGCAGGGCAAATGACACTGTCGTAGGGACCTTTGCATATGCGATTAGCAGATCTCGCTCTGCAACAGACTGCAACGCCAGAAATAGGACGACCCCTGCAGCTGCAGCTGTCGATGGTCACACTCCTTGGCCAGCCGGCAAAGTTCCTTTCCATACAAGGATCCAACGAGCGCGAAGCCCGGGATATCGCGAAGTGCTGGGCCTTCATACACCAAGCCGCGTTGCTTTTGGCTTTGCAGATGGGTGTGACGAATCGGCATTTGACGAAGCGGCGGGCAAAGGGAGGAACGGCCCGAAGGGACGATGATCGGGGTTTGCGCCCTCCCGCAAGCCTCAACCGTAGCTGCGTAGCAATGGAAGCCTGTCAGTATCGCTGCACAGAGGTTAACTCGTTTTTGAGATGGCGGACACCCAGCCCTGTCAAGTTGATGACCTCGGGCCTACCATCTGTTCGGGCACCGACTGGCCGCCACTGTACAGTATACATGCAACCTCCACACGAGTGGTTTGAGACATTGCTCTGAACGCCTTGCTACGCCTTGATAGATTCAATTTCCTGCTCTGAGGCACCATGTCGGTGAGGCCATTGCAGGCCATATCGTGTCCGGGAGAGGCTAGAAATCTGCTCGCGGGTAGATCTCAAGTGGTTCGGGACACGGCATGGGCGCCCTCTGCGCCAGAATACGGTATGTGAACGAGCGTGCGGGTCAAGCGCGAACACATATTTTCTGTCTGGGAGTGGTAAGGAGAAGGTCGTAGCATGTTTGAGTCTAGCGGGCGACAAGTGTCAAGACGCCAAGCCCACGATCCACGTTGGAAATGGCGCCAATCGTTTCAACTATGAACCCGGAGTTCACCCGACGCTTATCATCCGGACGTTGGACGCCTGTGTCTAAATACCCATTGTGTGGCGAGAGAGCATTCCAAGGTTCCTCATGCTCACTGCTAGGTCCTTATTACCACTTCTCTATGGGGTAGCCACGTTTGCCAGTAGCGGTCTTGATCAAGCATCGTTACAGGAGCCGCGATGCGCCTCTCATGTCTTCAGCAAGCCAAAGATTGGTCGCGGTGCCACGATCGTGTCGGTCCTAGCCCAAACACGTTCCAACTTCACGAGCATCGAAGGAGGACCTCTTCAACCGGCACTCAGCAACCTCAATTTCTGTCAAGTGCGGGTATATGTTACTCACGATGTCCAAGACCACGTCACTGTCGATGAAACCGTTACTGGGGATGAAGTCTTGGTGGAAGTGTGGTTGCCACTCAGCCCAAGCGATTGGAATGGTCGCCTGCAGGCTACAGGGGGCTCGGGCTTTGCGGTCGGTATGTTTGGCGCGCATCTCGGTGCCGCTGTCAGAGACGGATGGGCAGCTGTTTCGACAGATGGTGGACATGATGCCGCATTGACCAAGCTCAAAGATGCGTCCTGGGTCTTATCGGCCTCTGATATTGAGGATTCGAGGGTCGACAGTCACTCGGCACCGAAAATCAGGTGGGATCTATTGCATAACCTTGCATCACGAAGCGCTGTGGATCAGGTCCTGATTGGCAAGAGCATCACCGAGCAGTACTATGGGAGCGGACCGCATCATTCATACTGGAACGGCTGCTCGACTGGTGGCCGACAGGGGTACGCCATCGCACAAAAAGACCCCGGACTCCTAGACGGTATCTTGGCTATAGCGCCTTCGATAAGTTTCGTCAACATTGTCATGGGTGCGTTGTGGCCTCAGGTTGCCATGAATATGGCGAACACATATCTATCGAATTGTGAATTGGAATACTTTCGATACCGCGCTATCGAAGAATGCGAGAAGACAATTGGCACTGGAACCGGCATTCTTGACAACCCATCGGGTTGCCCCGTATGGTCTCCGAAGCAGATTATCGGAGAGAGATTCGAGTGTGATGGACAAGAGGTCACTATTGATCAGGCCATGGCTGAGATCGTGCAACAAATTCGCGATGGTCCTGATGGCAAATTTCCAGGCTTGGACTATGGCGTGCCCATGACCACCCTTGCCAATGTCACGACACACGAGAACGGAACGTGCTTCCCCAACCCGTTGGGCATCTCTGCGAGTTGGTTGCAATACGCTGTCCTGAAAGGGACACCCTACGAAATCTCGGAGCTTGATGAAGTGCGCCTCAACAGTCTTTGGGCGCTGGCGCTGGCCGAGTATGGCGGCATCCTGAACAATGACGATCCGGATCTCTCGAAACTGCGTGACTCGGGCACGAAGTTGTTGACATGGCATGGCATTGACGATCAAATGATCCCATACCAGAACACCGTTAACTACCGACGAAAGGTGGAAGCCGTCATGGGAGGACCGCATCAAGTCGACGAATACTTTCGTTTGTTCCTCGCACCGGGCGTTGAGCATTGCGGGGGAGGGGTTGGGCCTGTTCCCATGGATCCTATGAGCGCGCTCATCCACTGGGTCGAAGACAACGAACCACCGGAGACGCTTGACGCAGAAGGCCTAAACACAGTTGGAGAGCTAGTCACGAGAAATCTGTGTATATGGCCTGCAATAGCACTGTACAATGGAGTAGGAAATCCATCAATATTTTCGTCTTGGACTTGTCATGGTGGCACTGAGCGGCCAACGGCAGGTGAGCAGATGATCGAGAACGAGCTTGACTACGGAATGATGCAGCCACCCCCTGATTCTGAAGATCGTTTGAGTCAGGTTGGGGTAAAGTACTCTAGGGTTGCAGCAGGCACGAACCGTGCGGAACAAATTTTAGGTGGTCTCAAAGATCGAATTGAGGGTCTAGGTATGGGCTTGCGGGTCGAATGATTTCATTCATCGCAAATGTCCAACGAGCTACTATTGTCCCACGTGTACCATGTTCACGAATCATAGCAGCACTATGCTGTATAGTGTACGTCAGGGTAATGACATAGAGGCGTAGCTTCTCATGATGAACTTTCCTATTTTAGTTACCATGTCCATCTTGCCCAAGAGAACTGCCGTCTAATCATACCTCTGAGAACCCAGCCCGCTGCCAACCGTTGTCAAACAAGCGAGAATAACACAAGCTTGAGATTGGCGGGTTTCCGGTCGTCAAATATGAAATAGTGTTTGATGGGTTTAGCCTGCTTGGGTATTTCCCTATCATCAACGACATCTGGCATGAACATGTACTGTATTACATGGCCGCGCAGCGCAATTTGCTTCCGCATTTACAACCATGCGTTCAGCCGATTTCCTATTCGTCACAGTGTCACTCACATCTTGGAATGCGCTGCTGGCCTCTGTCACTCGCTGTTGGCGAGCGATGATGATGGTGATGAAAGGCGGGGCAAGTGCCGACGCGTACATTGAAAACTCGAATCGAACATACATCAGTGGTATTTTTGGCTGGCGTCATTATCGATCATGCTCCCGAATGGTGAGACTGGTGATGAGGGAAAGTCGATGTTCAGAGGGATGTCTATTGGGGTAAGTTCGGTTAATGCATCTCCCGAGTCGGAACCGGGTATGCATGGTGTGAGTACCTGAATAAGTATGGAACAACTCTTGATCAACCTTGGGCTCATAATCTGCTGCTCCTGTGAAACGAACTCTCAAGCAGTTTCTTTGCGCCCGAATTGCACAAGTTATAGAGCGTTGCTGAAATGTCGACGGGAAGCAAGATGTTGGCTCACCTTTCACTGTGGGATCAGGCCATGAGGTTTGTCATGTGAATAGGGAAGAATGCCGACTTACTGACGACTATCCGTCAGAACACATGCACATCTTCGCGCACAACAAGCTCGCGCTGCAGTGCTTCAAAAAGAGTTGGAATGTCTACAAGAAGACATAAAGGCGTCAAGCTCTCGAGAGCAAAACGCATTCGAAGCCCTGGCCAAAGCCGAATGCACCCAGCTCTGCCATCGCATCATGACCCTACTGCCAAGAGAAATTCGGGACATGATCGCCCAATACCTCACCACGAAGCCCAACGAGCGCATCAATCGCAACTACTTCCGCTCGACAATAGACCCAACGACCAAGCTGCACACCCACGACCCCACGCGCTGGAGAGCAACACACTACCCCGCGCACTTCTGGAACCCAGCATACGTGGGCACAGCCTTGTACACCGAACTCGTAGAAAATTACTACCACACCTCAACATTCACCTTCGACGACGACGACGACGACGTGATGGCGCGCTTCTTGTCCACCGACCTCATGAACATAGGGTACGTCCCGAAAGAGCTCGTCTCAGCAATACAAGTCGACCTCAACGCCATGACGTACGACCGCAGCTCATGCATAGGGTACATGTTTGGCTGCGCGACGAAAGCCGAACGTCTGGCTGCTGCGCTGAAGGGCGTGCGCGACGTGAGACGTGGCACGCGGGTCGTGGTTAGGTTCTGGACGCAGGCGAAGGATGAGGTGCAGAGGGAAGAGCAGGTTTTGACGGCGTGGACGGTGGTGGGTCCGGTTCTGAGGGAGGCTAGGGGGAGGGGGTGTGTGGTGAGGCTGGTGATTGATGGGGATGTGGATGTGGATGTGGATGTTGGGGTGACTGGGGGCGATGGGCGAGATGTTGCGCGTGTTTGAGGGCGGGGGAGATGGGGTCAGACTGCACGTGTTGATGGATAGGGAGTGGATATATGGAGATGTATCATGTGACGATGTGGCGTTCATCCGTGCCAAGGCGTTAGGCTGTTCTGGTATGTTCATGTGGAGAGGGCCTGCGGCCTGGTGGGGGTGCTTTGCTGTGATTGGAGGAGGGAGGACTTGGAGGCCATCAGGGTCCAGGAGCCGGCAAGAGCTACCCCACCAGAGAAATGTTGTCTATCGCGCCTGCTCCATGTGGGCATGTTAAGACGCCTCCAACACCCCGCCGCTGCCTATGCCCCTCAACCCAGACGTCTGATCTTCTCGCGCTCCATTTCCATCCCCTACCGCAAAATGGCTGGCGTTCCAAGCACCTACAGTGGTGAGTGCTTCTCCTGCCGCGTCCTTGGCGCCCCCCCTCACCCGTCGCAAAGAACCAGTGCACATCGCTGTCATCGGCGGCACGGGTATCTCGTCCCTGCCAGGCTTCACGCTCGCAGCAACACTCGACGTAGAGACGCCATGGGGCAAGCCTTCATCGCCCATCAGCATCCTCCAGCACCCGTCGCCGACCACCGGCAAGCCTGTAGCAGTCGCCTTCCTCTCCCGCCACGGACTCTACCATGAGTACGCGCCCCACGAGGTCAAGAACCAGGCAAACATTGCTGCGCTGCGGCACATGGGCGTGCGCACCATCATCGCCTTTTCCGCCGTCGGCTCGTTGCAAGAGGAGGTCCGACCACGCGATTTCGTGGTTCCGGACCAGGTCATTGACCGCACAAAGGGCATCAGGCCCTTCACTTTCTTCGAGGGAGGCATGGTCGGGCATGTTGGCTTCGGCGATCCTTTCGACAAAGACTTGGCCACGATCGTAAGGAAGTGCGGCCACAGCCTAGAGGGCGAGGGTGTTACCCTGCACGACAAGGGCACCGTCATTACCATGGAAGGTCCACAATTCAGCACACGTGCCGAGTCAAACTTGTACCGGTCTTGGGGCGGCACCGTCATCAACATGAGCGCTCTCCCCGAGGCGAAGCTGGCGCGGGAGGCAGAAATCTCTTACCAGATGATCTGTATGGCAACAGACTACGACTGCTGGCGGGGAGATGGATCAGAGGACGTAAATGTCGACATGGTCATGGCGCACATGAAGGCCAACTCTGAAAATGCCAGGCGGTTTGTCGGCGCCGTGTTGAACGAGCTAACCAAGGAAGAACATGGTGAGCTTGTGCTTGCAAAGCATCTTGAAGGTCAGATGAGATTCGCGGGAGCGATGACCAAGGAGGAAGGTAGGACGTCGGAGGCAAAGAAGAAGCTGCAGTGGCTGTTCCCTGGCTACTTTGATTGAGCTGCAATTTCGGGGATTTCTGCATGTCAGAATAACTACAGCTTCAACGAGAACGGTCTGGAGCGTCTGGACATGTCAGCAAATGAAATGACACCTTTCCGAATTCCCAGTTGCTGGTAGAGAATATGCACAGCGCAACTTGATTCTGGCTACCGCTTACGGCAGGTCGCCAACACATTACATGCCTTGCCCCGAAAGTCGCATCTTGCCATCATCGAAAAATCGAACCAAGGATATCGATATGTATCCGCAGCCACAACCGTCTCTTGTGCGTCCGCACGGAGCATCTCGACCACCAAGCCTTTGACTACCTTCCTATCTCGCGCTAGTGATCCAGCTCTCGTCTGTCGCCCACGCAACGCTCCAGATTTGACCATGATGTTTGCCTTCAACATGTGTCACAAAACGTAACTCTTTCCTTCGTTCTGGGAGGTGATGACGAGATCATGAGCGTTCGGTATGCAAGGTCGCACACTTGCAAATGGGGCAGGTACCGTGCAACATGGCACAGTCATATGGCAAGTCCAGATGCCGCTTGTACGAGCCGTTCAACGTCAAACACACAACGGTACCAAGCCTTGAATATACGTATATCGCAGTGATCGACGTATTCCGACTGTCGATGTCCCGTGGACGCGTGTATGGAAGAGTAAGGCCCTGGTAACGGGACACGACAATCGCAGATAGGAACTTTGAGGAACCACGATACACATTTCTACAGTACCACCCCCCCCCCCTCTGAACGGATGGTTAGCGCGACCAGGTGTGCGAAGTAGAAAATCTGATTGGCCGATGTACCTTGACGGCACTCGTGCACACCTTGCTGCGCTAACGATCCGCTCAGGAGAGCGATACTGTATAAGAGCCATGCCGATGCTCGCCTGGCATCTGAGCAGTCTGACTTCAGTCCCAGCTCACTTCCTCGTTCAGTAGTGGTGGTAGCGATCGTCGTTATGATTTCTGCGTGGTCCATCGTCAAGACTTTGGCCTTTGCGCCGCTGACGAGTGTGTATGCGCAGTATGGACAATCGCTCAAGTTGCCGTTGCTGCTGGATGCGACTGGTGAGGAATTGACGACAGGCCTCGAGGCGGGTCAGTTCACAAGTGTGGATCTAGTCCACGTGAGTTCACGAACTGCAAAACAGACTGGAGGTGTGGTAGACTGGTAGACTGACTTGACCTCAGGCCTATGTTGCGCGCATACTTGAAGTCAATTCGACGCTCCATATGGTCACAGAAATCAACCCAGATGCATTGCAGATTGCGAAAGAGCTTGATGAGGAGAGAAATAATGGCAAGCTTCGCGGGTGCGTTTTCGAAGTCGTTCTGACCTGCATTTACCGTTGATGACCTTGACAGACCTCTTCATGGCCTCCCAATTCTTATCAAAAACAATATCGCGACGGCTGATCAGATGAACAACACTGCTGGATCGTGGGCTCTACTTGGCGCGAAAGTACCTCGTGACTCGACCATGGCTGCTAAACTCCGCAAAGCTGGCGCCATTATTCTCGGCAAAGCCAACCTCTCACAATGGGCAAATTTTCGCTCCTCCAACTCTTCGAATGGATGGTCAGCATATGGCGGCCAGACTTATGGCGCTTACTACCCTGGTCAAGACCCTAGCGGAAGTAGTAGTGGTAGTGGCGTAGCCTCAAGTCTTGGTCTAGCATTTGCTTCCCTGGGTACGGAGACGGATGGAAGTATTTTGTCTCCGAGTCAGCTGAACAACGTTGTCGGTATCAAGCCCACTGTTGGCTTGACGAGCCGTTCCCTTGTCATTCCAATCTCTGAGCACCAGGATACTGTTGGTCCCATGGCACGTACTGTCAAGGACGCAGCATACATCCTCCAGGCTATTGCTGGTCCGGACCAATATGACAACTATACTTCTGCTATCCCTTGGGCACACAACAGTACACACTATACGGTGCCCAACTACGTCGCTGCTTGTCAATTTGATGCGCTACTCGGCAAACGTATCGGCGTGCCTCGCAACGCCATTGGTACCCGCAGCAGAACCACTGCCCCCATCTTCGATGCGTTCGAGTCCGCCCTCACAATCCTCCGGAATGCAGGCGCCATCATCGTCGAAAACGCAAACTACACCGCCTACGCCTCCTACCTCAACTCCACCGCCGAAGATATCGTCCTCGGCGGCGACTTCGGCCCCAACCTCGCCGCCTACCTCTCCCAACTATCATACAACCCGCAGAACGTGCACAACCTCGTTGACGTAACAAAATTTACTCAAACGTTTCCCCTGGAAGACTATCCCTCCCGCGACACCGCCGTCTTCGACACCTCACTCGCCCTCAATTTCTCAAACACATCCCCCCAATTCTGGGCCGCGTACCAACAAGACCTATACCTCGGCGGAGAAGGCGGCATCCTCGGCGCGCTCGACACCTACTCGCTTGACGCCGTGGTCATGCCGACGCGCAGCGCATCAGGCATATCGGCGATTATCGGCGCGCCGGTCATTACGGTCCCGCTCGGCGCGTATCCGGCTAACACGACTGTTGTTACGAATTCGAGAGGCAATTTAAACGTCACGGCGCCGGGAGTGCCGTTTGGGATCAGCTTTGCGGGCAGGAAGTGGAGTGAGGAAGGGTTGATTGGGTTGGCGTATGCGTTTGAGCAGAGAACGATGGTTAGGAGGGAGGTGGAGCCGTATGTTAAGCCTAGTGTGGAGTTGGTGCATGTACTTGGGAGGTAGGGTTGGAATTGTGTAGGGCGATTGTAAGGAGAGGAAAGAAAGGGTTTGGAAAGCGAATCGGACTGTTGACTTGGGCAGCTTAGACGTGTAATAGCAAAGACAGCTATGTAAAATACGTGCATCTTGCATCGTTAGTAGTGTGGAAGTGGCACTGTCGTAGTCGAAGAGAATCCGCTCTGAACATCGTCTGCTAACGTTCCATACATCAATCGCAAGTCGGAATGTCAAATCATTACATCCAACGCACAAACAAATCATCAAATCACCTCCCCCGCTCCTCTTCCAAAGCTGTCTTCATCAATTAACCCGTATCCCCCACCCCAGTCATACACAACTACCCACCTCACCAATCAAACCTTTCTCGCCCCCCCCCCCCTGCGCTAAAAATCAGCACCTATCCTGCCTCGCGCCTTCACCCCTCCACCACCATCCCTCATCCCTACACCACGAAACAAGCTCCGCGTGTATCTCCCTCTGCCTCCCTCGCGCCAGCCCCAAGTGCGCTATTCCCATCAAGCTTTCCCGTCCGCGTCTCTACCCCGTTATTCGTCGCGTCTCCGTCGTCGCCCGTCTTTACTTTGTCACTTTGGATCTTTTCCCTCCGTCTCTTGGTGCGGATGCGCGGAGAGCTGTTGGTGTCGCGCGAGGTTTTGTTTTTCTCTTGATGACGGCTGCCTTGCTTGTACGTGCCGATTGGGGAAGTTAGCTGGGGGGCCGGGGGGCATTGCTTGGGGAGCGAGGTGATGTGCGTGTTAAGACCGTCAAGGTTTTTTTATGCTGGGGTTTATGATGGATTGTGGCGACGGCGGGGGCTGGCTTTGAATATTTGTTGATCTGGTCGCTGGATCTTCTTGTCGGCTTTATGTGTGGCCTTGATGCGCTTTGCTTGGGACGCTGCAGGGCTGTTAGTCCCTCTGTCGTTGTCGTCGCGCTGTCGCTTGTTGCGTTGAGGGCTGCGCGGCTCGTTGTCTGTGTTGCCCATGATGGTGTCTGGAATTGGGTTCTGGTTGCGTGTAGCGGCGCCGCGGATGCTGATGTAGTTGTTGTGCGACTGAGCAGCTGGTGCGCGAGGCGCCTGGTGGAGTCCACGCTCAGCTCGAGGAGCTATTGGAGGGTTAGTTAGTAGGTGCCGCTGCTGGGACTGCTGATGATACTGCTGCTGCTGAAATTGGGCACCTTGAGCTCGGTGTTGCTGCTGCTGGTTCTGGTTCTGGGCAGGGCCATGAGGCGAATGCGAAGACCTACCCACAGACCCATTCGCTGGTGTCGAAACGTGAAGGTTCCGGCGGTTGCGCGGTCCCGTCGGAGCGTTTGAAGGCGGCTGTATTCGAGGCTCTTGATGACGCTGCAGACCTCGCGGGTCCCGACCAGGCACTTGAAGCCGGTTTGGCTCAAGGTTCGGAAGAAATGGGTTCTTCTGTGGCTGCCACGACTTCGCCTTTGAGTTGATGATTTCTTCCAAGCCAGAATCAAAGTGCAAATTCAATCGACTGTAACCCCTTGAATCAGTTGGAGTATGCAACGGTGCTGCCTTTCCCGGCACGATTCGTGAAATGGGAATCCCTCCACTGCCAATATCATAATGCGAGAGCGATGGGCCACCATTTCCGTACGCTGTTGGAGCGCTTGTTGGGTTATATCTTGGCTGTGGGTTGGCTATGAAGACGTTATTATCTTCAACTTTATAATTTGGGTGTTGTTTCTGGGAGCCTGCAGCCAAAACTTGTCCTATTGTGCCAACTGGAGCCTGCTGAATCCTACCCCCCCGTTGCTGTACAAAGGGCGCATCGACCTCATGCATTAACGGACACGGATGACCGCGCTTGCACTCGCCCCTATCATTTTCGTCCGGACACTTAACGCCTTCAAGAGTGTGATTAAAGGGACAGTTCGCTCTATTGTTGCATCCCTTACGCTTATTCACGTGTATGCATACCCGATACTTCTTGGATTCTTGCAGGACCTCGTTGAGCATACGTTTCAAGTCGGTGTTCTTGTCCACTCGAGGGGCGGGAGTCAATGGCCGTGGCGGGATTATGAAGTTACGGGGCCTCTTGTCTGCAGGCCACATCTCCAAGTGTCTCCTTGCGCATTTTTCGTAACCAAACGTACAATCCTCGCCCTTACCACAGTCCTGGCCCGCCAAGGTGTGACTGAGCAAGCACAAGCCATCTGTGTGAGGTGCGCAGCTATCTGGCTTGTTGACTCGCGGACAGAAACCTAAGATGTATGGATACGTGACCGGAATTACACTTTTGATTGCCTTGATCTTCGTTTCTCTAGCTGCAATCGTCAGCAGCAGGGTAGCTATGGGCCCGCTCGTTGCATGTTCTTGTCCAAACTCTGACTCATTCTGCCATGTCTTGATGCGCTTGCGCATTGTACGCAAGATTTCGATAGCCCGATCGCGATGCCACAATAGCTTGTCTCGAACGCCTAAGAGATGCCTCAAATGAGGTAACATTTGTTTCAGCCGCGCCATACGATCATTATGCTTCAATTTTTCATGTACAGAGGCGATATCGTCCATGGTCACCTCAAATCCCGAGCGTTTGAGATCGTACCACTCCTTTTTGGCCACAGACACAAAAGGATCAACATGGGCTAGGTGGCCGTTAACCCACATCTCCAACTCGGGCGGGGTCAGGAGCTTTAGTAATTTTATGTTATCTTTTGCCACTTTCTCCTGGTCTTTGACGGAAATGTACTTTCGATCTTCTTTGTGCTTGACCGTTTTTCCGCCAGGTAGGTAAATCCAAATTCGCGGCGGGAAATTCAGCTTATAATCGTTGTAAGTTGAGGGAAACTCCTCGTTTTCATCGTCTTCGTTGATGAAGACTGGTTCGTGGTGTACATAGGGTGTGCCTTTTTCCGCAAGCGAGAAGTCTGGAATGATTCGACCTATCATTCCCTCCCAGCTTGTCATTTCTCTCACGTCGGCACCCCTGGCGTCGATTTTCTCGAGCTCATTACCACCTAGGTCTCTCGTCCATTCGTGGTCGTTGAACCTCAATGTATCCTGGATTCGACGCCAAGAGACTCGCATAGCTTCCATGGCTTGCTCTTCGTCGCCGTCTTGAACAATAGGAGTCGTATAGTATATCGGGAAATGTAACTGATCGAACAGATGAGCCCAATCCCCGATTGTAGCAATTAGATCTTTGCGCTTGGAATTCATCGTCTTAATCTGCCTAACGGCTGCATGGTATTGGTCCCATTGTGGATGTAGAAGCTTCTTGAGTGATTCAATCTCTACCTGCAAGATATGTTGTTTCCTCCTGTCTTGCTCGCTTGGGTCCTTTTCTCTGTCCTCGTGAAATGCCATACACTTCTTGATCAGTGGGGCCGTCTTCACGTGGAGATCGGCCTCCCACTTCTTCAACATGCGCAACTGTGGCCACAACTCCATTCTGTCTTGCTCAAGAAGGGTGGATCGAAACTCAGTAAGCAGTGCATCAAGCCACTTTAGTGCGCCGCAAAGCGCAATGCGACCTTCGCTGGTGCCCCATTCAAGGCGAACGACTTGATCAGGCTCTGCTTGGGCAGTTCGATAGCTCTCGAAGAGCATGTACGATTTGAGCGAGGCCTCGTTTTGTGCCAAGAAGGCCTTGATCAACTCCATGCGTTCATCTTGGGAGAGCAAAGAGAAGCGTCCCATCCGGTCAATCTCATCGCGTGAGAGGAGACCCAGCTTTATAGCAATGTCGTTGTGGTACGGATCTGGACCATAATGATCAGAGCGGCGTGGCTGGTGAGTTGCAGCGCTGGAGACATCATTCAGATCCACGGCGTTCTCGCTCGAGTCTTCATCAACAGCTGTGGTCGCAGCCACGTCTTGCAGCTGAGCCATGCGCTCTTGCTCATCCTTCCACAAACTGGAAATAAGGGCGGCCTTCGCTTCAGTTTCAACCTCAGAATCTTTATCGTCATTTAAAGATGGAGAGGCATTGGGCTCTGGCGCACTGTCGTCGTTGGGTGTGCGGCTTGCACCCAAACCCACGTTCATATCCGCCTCGAATGTGCCAAGCATGCCAGTGTACTCTCCAATGATCGGCTCGACGTATTCCGGGGCAAACGGAGCTACGTATCCTTCATCGTCAGGAACGAGCTCAATCTTCTTTTGCTTGCCCTTGCCTTGGCTTGGGATTATGACGGGCTCGGACGAATCGCTCTTCTGCACAACATCGTCATTGTTGGCCACGAGTGGCTCGATGTCCTGGGTGTTCTTGAGCTTCTGATTCATAGCAACAGGCTTGATCGGGTCGTCGAGTACAAAGTCAGTGGCGGTACTGCTTGGAGCGACTGAGATGCCCTCGTCACCCCAACCATAAGAGATGTCGAGCACCTCATCTTCGTGTTGCAAGTCATTTACATCCACAAGGGAAGAGACGTTAGCATCCTTAGTATCGCCCTCGTCGAGTTCCATGAGGCCAATACCACTGTCCCTGAAAGGAGTATTCTCGTCCACCTCCACCTGGCCCTCATCGACAACATCATCAACCTCTTCTTTCGCAGCACTGGGGGTATTCGAATAATTCTGTCCGCTCATGCAATTAATTTGCTCCTGGTCTACAACATTCCGCCAGTTGATCTTGCCAGCAGAGTGATTGTCTTTTGTAGCGTTCCAAGAGTTCTCGTCCATCTTGGTAATCATCTCAGCGTATGCCTTCCTCTTGGCTCTCTCGCGCTTGATTTCTTCCAACCACGCATCTATATCTGATTGAACAACTGGAAGCTCTGTATCGCCCTCCATTTGCGACGAGGTAGCAACAGCATTGGCGCGGATACGCTCCTGTTCATACTCCCATAGACGGAACTTCTGGTTGATGTCTTGCTCCGTGTCACCATCGCGGTAGACGTCCGAAATGTCTGGAACGTCTGGACGACGCTTCCGATCCTGGGCGCGGTACTCGCGGGAACGATGAGAGGTTCTTTCAGCGGTGCTCGGGCTGGCGCTTCGATCGCGTCGGTTGCGTGGAGACGAGGTTGTGTACGTTCGGCGAGAGTTGCGAGATGTGCTATCGCGGTTCGGGTGGGAGATTAGAGGTGTATTATTCTGCCAAATATTCGCGCTCTCCAGTACACTCGTGGGAGACGTCTCGGGCTTTTCTCAGTTAGTACATCCCGCTACCAATCAAGGCACAATGCATACCGCAAAGCCCCTCTCAGTCTTCATCACCTTCTTCTCCCACGGCGCAAATGCAGCAGCACCAACACGCTGGTGCGGCGGGACATAGATCCTAGCGCTCTTGACGACATGTCCATCAGCGCGAGTCCAAGTCTTACTACTTAGACCAGCGCGACTACGGATGAGGAGGCGATGAGGAGGCTGGAATGAATGAGTCAAGTTATACTTCGTCGCAAGTCTTTGCTAGCGATAACTTACGTCGTTAGGACCTCGCTTCTGAGGAGTTGTATTGTAAAAAGTCGCCATGGTGTGTGGGCATTCAGCGATATGCTGGTGGTGGGTTGAGTGGATGTCTGGTGCGGATTCGTTTAGGCAACGGAAGGCCTGGGTTGATATGGGTTGTGGTGTAACTCTTAACGTCGCTTATTGCGAGGCTGTATCGATAGGCAGGTGTGAAAGCTCAGGTTAGAGGTGATGTCACGTGCTTTACGGCTTTCACTCTTTGAGCTTGATTTCCCTAGGACCTAGGTTGGCCATGCATGATCGCACAGCACTTACATACGTGTATATACATCTCAGAAGTTGGTGTTAGATGCTCTGAGTCCTTCTCATGGTTTTGCCAATGAACATCTCTTACGACGTTCATGGTTTTAGCTTGTTGAATGTAACAAAGACAATGCACTGGCGACAAAGAACGTTGGCTTTGTTCATTTTCATATCTTTATAGGATTTGTATATTTTCTATTACTACTACAACGTTTGTGTAATAATTATCGCACGCTGTACTACGTTCAAGATTTTATGAACCAGAAGTTCTCGTCTCAGGAGTCAGCACATGGGAAACTCCAAACGATATTCCAAGAACACTGGCATTCTAATCAATGCCACCCTCCTCAGTGAGCTGCCTGACTCTTACCTGCATGTCCTTTGCCTCCGTTATTCAAGGTGTTACTCCCATTCTCTCGCGAAGCTGGAGGGACATATCGCCCAGCCTCTACTCGCCTGCCGCGGTTCGCATGACGCTGTGCAATCCGCGCCTTGATGTCCCGCTTCCGCTTTTCAGCCTCGTCAATTAACTCATTCTGCTTGAGGGTTTCACTCTTGTCGCGTGATTCTGGCTGATCCTTCTTCTTATGCTCTACTTGGGTACTCTTCGCAGTCTCCTTTGGTGGCTTGGTAGCCGTAGCCGTTCGTCCTTGGTCCTGGACACGAGCCTGCTGTGTACGGATGATGTTGTCGTTCTTATTGTGTTGTTTGGACTCTCCAGTCTTCGCAACACTTGTCTCACGCTCCTTGCGCTCTTCTTTCTTTAGACCCTTTGGCGCCAGTTTCGCACGCTTTGATTGATCGTCAACCTTCATGCTGCTTGCTGGATCGCTTTCCTCAAGTGATCGCTTCCGTCTTTGATGAGCTGACTTCATTTCTTTCTTTCTGGCCTCGAAAGCTTCACGTTGAGCAGTGCGAGGTCCTTGTCGGGGATCAGTATTGATTCTGCAGCCTTGAGCCTTGATGGCAATATCCACCAGCGGCAACCCTCGGGCAGTTTTCTCTTGTAGCCCAGTTTGGATGCTGCTAGATGAATTTACGGTATGCATAGTGCTACTACAGTCGACAGCATCTTTGGGTGCCTGGGTCTTCGTGGGTAGGCTGGATGATGCTACCGGCCTCTCTCTGGAAGTCTCCTTGTGCAGGATCGCTGTTTTCTTGCCTAAACTCGCAAGTTTCGGTGTTGTGGGAACATTTTTGGCCGTGACGATCTCTGCAGCGACCTCCTTGGGTATATTTAAAGGATGTTGATCGCGTTCCTCAATGACCGAATGCGCATCACGTCGCCTGTCCGAGCATTGCTCTTGTCTATCTCTAACAGGCCTGCTGTATTCCGTGTCACTGTCCATAGGCGACAGTGATCGCGTTCGACCACGTGTTCGTCGACCATCCTCTTGTGCTCGACGCTGCGATGGCTTACGAAGAGGAGATTGAGATCTATCGTCGTGTTGGGAAGTCGGTCCGCGATGTGTCTTACGGAGAGAACGATCTCGGTAGGTAGAGGCTTCTATTTCGCTATTCACAGGAGACCGTGATCGCCGAGCATCTTCTTGCCCTCGGCGCTGCGATGGTCGATGCGGTGAAGACCGATGTCCACCGCCGTGTCGTGACTTCGATCGTCCATGCATCTCACGAGAACCGTCACGGCGGCTAGCGATTTCGTGGTGTTGCTTCTCTAGTGGTATGGATGTAGCATGGTGGTCGCGGCCTCGAGGTGATCGCTCTCGGTATTGGTCACGAACAGTGTCGCCAGTTGGCTTGCGCTCACACCCAGTCGAGTCTTGCTTCTCCCGCCACGGTGGTGATCGCTCCCTGGATAAAGCGCGATGGCCGCGATCTCGTGACCGATTTCTGTGTCGGTCGCGGAGAGTGTCGCGAGATCGCTCACGTTGTTGCCTAGGAAGGTCGTGCTGGTATCGCCGGCCTGGCGAACGATCTTTTATCGTTCGGCTATAACGCGATGGGCTCCGAGTATGCCGGCCGTCAGAAACATCATTGAACGGGCTGCTAATGACAGGTGAGCTGGATTTCTCCACTTCACTGCTCTCTGTCTTGAAGCGCTTCTGCCTCTGCTCCTCGTCGCTCTCAAGCCGCGAGCTGTCCTTTCGCTTGCGTGAGGGGCCCTTTGGAGGTTCTCGCAGAAGTCCCGGCGGAGCAGTCTCTTTCTCTGCCGTGGGTGTAGGAGTAACACGGAGTAGCGCTGGATTGTACACGACATACGCATCCGAGTCTTCCTCGTAAGGCTCTGGCTCTGGTTCAGGCTCCGGCTCGTCTTCGTCCCAAATCTCGTAGTATCCCCAAACTCCAGGGATTGTGACGCGTCGTGGCTTTTTCTCGGGCTTTAGCTCCTCCGGTTCTGGCTCGGACTCTGGTTCCTCCAGATCCAACCGACTTGACGGCTCCAGTGCGGGAATAGCGCGGGGTGGTGTACATCCACGTTCGACGTGCGATGATGATGCTGTTGTTAGCGGCGATGCGCTGCGCGCGGTGGGGTGCGATGGTAATCGTAGTATCTTTCTCTGCTTGAGCGCTGGGCTCGTAGATGTCTCCTCCAGTTCGACTTTCACGTCAATAACCATGTCTTCCTTGTAGATGTTGGGCAAGAATCGCCCTGTCAGGTCTTCGTCAGGTTGCGCATTGCCCTCCTTGTCAAGCTTGATGCTGACTGAAAACTGCTCTGAGTGTACGATCTTCTCCTCTCTTGTCTCACCCCAAATAGTGAAACCTTCTTCTGCTGCAGTGGCCTTCCACTTGCTCGCCGACATCGACGCCTTGGCTTTTGCCTTGGCAACAGCCAATGTGCGCGCTTTAGGAACGGCTATCTGGAAACCGGAACCCACATATGCTGGCTTCCGCTCGAGCGGCAGCAGCTCGAACTCCTCACCTAATTTTGCACCATGGAGTTTGTCGGTTGGTTCCTTGTAGCGGCCGATGCCGGCCAAGCCCATCTTGTGCTCAATGTCGTTGTGCGTCGGCTCTTTGTCGTATATCTCATGGAAAGCTTTGGCGTTAGCCGGAGGTGATGTCTGAATACCCGTGCTGCGATAAGTCACGGGCAGTCGCGTCACTGCACCTTTTGCAGGCGCTAGGATTCCCAGAGTGATGGTCTGAGAGGCATCGTCGCAGGGCTTTGTTTGATCTGATGAGGAAAACGCCTCTAATTCTTTGATGGGACTGGTGGCGGTCGAAGCGGTAGTAGCTGCGATGGTATTGCTAGCGTCTGGCATGGTGTATGAATGGTATGTGCGTAAGTTGCGCACGATCTAAACGGAACAATATATGAATGTACTGTGGCCAGGAACTCCAAATATGACCGCAGGGTGATGTGTCGCGGGGTGGTCGGCTGTTTCGGGCGTTTGTGATTGTGGACGTTGAGGTTGAGTTGACGGCGGTCGAGCTAGTGCGACGGGTAGGTGCAGGTCGGTGAGCGGGAAATCGCGATTGACGAACGTCAATGTCGGTCTGCCACGGAGTGAATGCACGTCCTAGCACTCAACCCATTATTTGCGCAGCCTTCTGGTGATGTCATTCTAACTGCATCAGGGTACGTGTGGTCGTAGTCAAGTCCACAGATTTCTCACTGTTTTCGCGCGCACGTGACCGCGACCACGCCGAGCACCATGTCGCCTTCAGCATACGACAGCGTATCGATAGAGTGCGCAAATTTCCAGAAGCTACGTACGTCTTATATTGCTGTGCACGACTTCACTTATACGGCTTTTGCAGCCCTGTTTTGTGCAATTGCTCAACACCTCGAATCGTAGACATGCCGATACAACACCGCCCACCCCTCCCACAAATAACATCTTTGTGAACTTGAGTTGCCCGTCATTCTCGAATCTTAGCTTTTACTCCTTATCATAAGTCTCCTTGTATGCTCCAAACTCCACGATTCCCGTCCCCCAAAGCCGTAATTCTTTTCCCTTTCACCTTCACTTTCACTTTCACCCCGAGTCCTCCACTTCCACACAGCCCCTCAATCGCGTCATTACTATTGTCCTATTGTTGCAAGCCTTCCTATTCTACCTGTTCCTCGACTGTTCGCTAGCGCACCGCACACACCTTATAATCTTTTCTACACCCACAGCCTCACATTTCCTCATCTCGCACCACCAACTCAACCACCACTTCTGCCATTAGCTTTGGCCCACATCACATCAACCACCAATCCCCTACATTCCAACAATCATCAGCGCACAATGCGTCCCTCTCTCCCCCGCCACGGTGTCCGCTCCCCCTCCCTCCTCCCACGCACCTTCGCCCGCACCACCGCCGCCTCACGCGCCACCCAGGCGCTCAAGACCCATCTTACCCTCTTCTCTGGCGCACCCAGCGTCCATCGACATGTTCCCGGCCCCCTCATGCCGTGCCAATGGCGCAGCCTGAACAGCGTTGTAGGCGTCCCGCGCATCGGTCGTCCAGCACGCATTGTGGTGCCAGAGCAGGGAGTCTCTGCGTGTCGAGTTCTTTGGGAGACGCTCCGGGTATTGGACGACAAGGCGCTGAGTGGGTTGCGAGAATTGAGTGGCCCGGTATGCTCCAAGATGCTTGTTTCGCTCGAGAAGAATGTGACTGACGAGATGGAAAGCTCGAAAAAGTCCTCTCCAACATTTGGGAGGCGCGAGACTCGGCGCTGCATTTCCTCGCCGCTTCGCAATTTCTCTTCGACGTCCTCGATGTCGCGAAGCCGCACTTTGTGCATCTCGCCAAGCCGCCCTGTGTTCCGCGCGGATATGTCCTTGATGCGGACATCGGCTGGAATTTTGAGGCGCTCAAGGACCTCCAAGTGTTCTTGTATCAGAAGATGGGGGCAGATGTCAAGTTGCCCTCGGAGATTGTCGAGGTTGTCGAGTGTTTGGAGATGTTTGCGGCCCAGACGGAGATCCCGCTTCGCTGGAAGACGGAGGAGCACAGGTGGTTTCGGGACCATTGGAGACATGAGAATGCGGTGGCTTGCCCGCCGGTGAAGAAAGATGTCGAAATGGTGGACGTACCAGAAGACGAGGAGATGATGGACGCGCCTCCTCTACCCCCACAATCTCCAGCTCCTCTCGCCGCTGCCCCCACCACCAATCCTCCGGTCGTCAATCTCCCTGCCATCAACCTTCCTCCCGCCGCTCCAGTCTCTGCTGCTCTCGATGTCGAAATGACCATGGACGACTCTTCGCCTCCTCCCACTTCCTCCGCCCCTCTCGCCGCTTCGTCCCAGCAGCCCCCCGTCTCCGCCTCCACTTCCTCCGCCGCTCCGTCCCAGCAACCTCCCGTCCTTGCTTCCACTTCAGCTGCGGCTGCGGCATCGACACAGGCTTCAAGCCCAGCGGCAAGTACCTCCATCACTTCACAGGGCATCTCCAAGCTCGAAAGGACCCTCTCCAGCGCGCCTCAGGCCGCTGATGTCGCATCTTCGGCTCCCAGCAAGCTCATGGACACGCCCAAAGACTTCAAGAAGCCAGCTGTCGACCCTCCCGCTGCTTCGTCTGAGCCTGCTCCCACTCCCTCCGCCGCTCCCACCCCTGCTCCACATGCTCCAGCTCCTAATCCAGCTCCAGCTCCAGCTCCTACTCCAGCTCCTGCTCCAGCTCCTGCTCCAGCTCCTACTCCTGCTCCAGCTCCTACTCCTGCTCCAGCTCCTACTCCTGCTCCAGCTCCTACTCCGGCTCCAGCTCCTACTCCCGCTCCTGCTCCGACCAACACGGTCCCCAACAAGGACCCCAACGGCATCGACGCCATCGACCTAGCCAGCGACGCCAACATCCAGACCGGCACCGACGCCTACGCCGTACCTCAAATCAAGTCCAAGGCGTACTTGGAGCACATGTTCAAAGCGCCACGCTACATCCACATCATCAAGGACAGCATCGCTAGGATCCGCAAGGCCATTGTGCAGAACCAACCCATTGCTGCAGACGACGCGCGTCCTCTGCGCCTCGCGTGCGCATATGTCTGCCATGCTACTCGCCATCCGTGGGGCAAGTGGAAACAATTGACGGACTGCTATGCGATGCACGACTGTATCAATTTGATTAGGAAGTTTGCGTGGAATGTGGCGCGGACGCATGACTTGGATGACTTTGCTGAGCAAGGTCGTGCGTTGAAGAAGGATATTCAGGATGCTTGTGATCGGTTGGCGGGCATGGGAGACGCTCCTTCTGGCCCTAGGCCAAAGGCGACACTGAAGGCTCGGCGTGTGTAGATGGAAAGAGAACGAGACGAGTAAATGTGAATGAGAAGATAGAAGGGGAGTTATGAAGCTGCTGATCACTTGCGATCGGGTAGCAGGAATAGGACAGGAATTGGTCTAGCGTTTGTGAATTTGGAGAAGAGAGAGAAGCTTACCACAAGTCTTGTGTTCAGCTGCATTGCCTCCTCTTATCATAGCCTATCGTAAATCGCAACTACATGCGAACCTAGGTTTTCAGTCCGTCCTCTTGATTGTGCCATCGTAGATTTTCACTTCCCCTTCCATGAGAATCTCATGTCCATCTCCTTCCCGTACACCTTGCGCAACCACCCAGCCAATGATCGCGACGGCAGCCATGGTCCACCAGCTCAGGCCCACAACACCCATATCCAGTCCTCTGCCAAAAAGCCAACTGAACATGATCGGACCAAACGTCCTCGTAAGACTAGATACTGACTGTCCGATGCCATGCACAGTGCCGAGCACAGACGGATGCGGCGAGACATTATTGACGAGTATGGCTGTACATGGCAACGCGAAAGTACGGGCCAGAACCTGGATGAAGAGGATGAAAGTAATGCTGAGCCAGATGAGTGGGCCAGAAACACCATCCGGAGGCTTAGAAGCGCTGTGTATGCGACTTAAAAACGGTGCGAGTGCGTATGTGAACGGAAACAGTACGAGAAAGATACGATAGCTCTTTGCTGTGCCCAGGCGATGCGAAAGCGCAGGGTAGACCAAAATCTGCAACGTGATACCGATGACGCCGAGAATGGCCAGAGCAAGCCCGATACGTGGTGGTGGAAGCGCAAGACCACCCGTAAAGTAGTAAACCCCGTGTGGCTTGAAATTAGGGGGATGTGGATGGGCGGCGTCATAGCGCGGCGTGGACAAGTAGATGAACCAGAGCGAGTTAAAACCGCCTACATGCATTGCGAGAAGACCATGTGCGAAGAGGGTAGTAAGAAGATTACGAGTCCATATGCGATAGAACGGTAAGATATGTCGTGCACTTGCCTTGGGCTTGTCAGATGTATTAGGTGTGCTTGGTCCAGCGGACGTCGGAGTCTGTTGCAGCTCGAAACTGATGGCTGTCTCTTCGTCGCTGGCCACAGCAGTGTATGCAGCATCAGGAGCAACACTCCGGCGGAGTACGTGGTGGCGTATCCAACGGCCGAAATCCAGGCCGGGATCTGGCGAGTCTTTACGCAGCTCGCTGGTTTCTTCGAGGAAGAATATGACAGCAAGAGCAGAAAAGAGAAGGAACACAGCGCTGATCAAGTTGGGCAATGCAAACGGCCAAGTTTTCATCCACTGCACACCGTTCTGGCCGCCGATAGCGGAACCGGGTCCAAACAGAAAAGGATAGCTTCCCACCGGATCTGCAAGAAGACCGCCTGCAGTCATTAGCAAGAGGTTTCAGCACTGATGACACACAGACAGACATACCAAGAACAGGCCCAATTATAACGCCCACGTTGAAAGTCATAGGCAAGAGCAAGAACGCGCGACTCTGATACTTCTTCTCTTTGATGATCTCAGAGATCATGGTTCGCATGACACCAATATTCCCGTTCAACACGCCTCCAATGAGGCGGAAAGCCACTGCCATGCCAAAACTATGAGAAAACCCGAAGCCTATGATGCTACACATGGTGCCTAGCAGGCCAATGCAAATGGCCGATTTCCTGCCACCATATGGCGAGTCTGCGAAACGTCCCCAGAGCATGGCTGTCAAGAATTGAGCAAACGGAAAGGCGGCCTGTATGAGGCCAGCTTGATACGAAATGGTCGAGTCCGGGAGAGAGGAGTCGAACGACTGCAACTGATAGAAGAGGTATGATCCCAGTGAGGTTTGTGTCAATGGCTCAGACAGGCGTGCGAGGGTCAAGACGAATAGCTGGTCCTTTCGAGGCAGCGAGCTCCACGATACAGGCTTTGACTTTGCAGCATCTGCGTTCTCCGTATCATCGACGTGCGGAAGGGATGTGCCAGCTTGGATGTCCGTCTCGATGAGAAGGTCGCGTGACCTTGGACCGGATCTATCATGGCCGCGAGTTCCCCCATCATCGCCATCGCTGTTGTAGCCAGACCTTGGTGTCGGACTTTCGGCATTTACATGGTTCGCTACAGTATTGTTCAACGATTGAATGTCGGGAGAATTCCCAAAAGGGGTTGTGGACGTCGATGTGCCATTGTTGGTTCCGGGCTGTCTACTCATGAGAGTTGGGATGCTACCAGAAAAGTGCAGACTACTGAAAGCCGGCAGGTTAGCCTGTGGAATGGAGGAAGAAAGGACAGCGCGAGCATGGTGGGGAGTCTTGTTCCCGTCTTTCGGCCGGCGGTACTAGAGAGAAGGGTATGGCTGTTTTTAAGCGCCGTCACTGCCGATGAGGGGCAAATGTTCGTGTTGCCGCACGTGACTGCCAAACTTTCCACACAGTACGAAGTCGGCACGTGGTCGGATGTAAGCTCGCACTACAGCGCAACACAGCAACGTCCTAAGCTGTACAAATAATTTGCTTAGAAAGTGCGTAGCGGTAGAGAGTAAACTTATATAGATTGCAACAGGTTTTTTTCCTTTTATACCTCGCTGTTGCGTCTGCAGTCTTTATTTTTGCAAGGAGCTAACATCCGGCTTATCATGCAACGTGAGAGGTTGTACGGAGTATGTACTGCGCTCATGGTTCGCCAGTAATAACAATCTTGCTGAGTCTCCAAAAACGTGTGTGGCACAACTGCTCCCCATTCTTCATTCGTCGTGTCTCATCTCATCGTCACTAATACACATATTGCTACAGCCTCTCCTTGACATGCTTTCCGCTTGCATCGTGCAGTCATCTGCCCTCCTCATCCTTGGCGCTAAAGTTGATGCTGACGCTGTTCACACAATGCCTCTCGTCCTTGGGGTTTCCGAAGCGCTCGCCCTTGAAGATATGCCCAAGATGCCCCCCGCAATTGTTGCATACAATCTCCGTCCTCATCATGCCCAGGCCAGGATCGGGTCGCTGGCCGACCGCACCAGGAACGGCGTCCCAGAAGGCGGGCCAGCCGCAGCCCGAGTCGAACTTGTGGTTCGCTTTGTAGAGAGGCGTGTCGCAGCCGGTGCAGGTATAGACGCCGGTTTCGGGGTAGTGCTTGTCGAAGGCGCCGGAGCCGGGCGGCTCGGTGCCCTTCTTACGCAGGATGCGGAATTGCTCTGTGAAGTGTCAGTGGTTGTGGGATGACCTGAGTCTGCGCATTGACGCACCAGGAGATAGCTGCGCCTGCCACTCGCCGTCTGTCTTCTGCACCGGGTAATTCGTCTTGTCTGCCATGCTGCTTGAGGATCCGAACAGCGCGCCCAAGAAAGGGATGTTTGGCATAGAGCGGTAGATTGTGGCGCGTTGAGGCGTGTTGCCGATGGTGCGTCCGAGGCCGTGTGCGGGGCTCGAGCGGAAGAGAGCGCTGGTTGTGTTCGAGACGGTGTGGAAGGTGCGCAGCAGTGTCGGGAACGTGGGAAAGCGCATATGGGGTGTTGATATACCGGCTCCTGGAGTGAAGATAGTGGGAGCGGTCAAGATGCGACGCGGTTTGGAGAGACGGCTGCTGACGGGGGCACGGTGGCGGAGAGCTCGAGCTTTGACGCGATTCGATGGCGTCATGCATGTCGACCTCGGCATTCCATTTTCCTTTCACTCCCGAGCCGTGCTTCAAGGCTTCGGCCGCCGACACACCTCGCAGACCCTCTCTCCTCACCCGGTGTACAAGCTGGCACGCATTCCGATCTTCAGAAAACCAAGCCTTCTTGAGTCGGCGAGTGTGCACAAGCAAACAGAGCCGAGCACAAGCCAACGTGACATCCGTCGCGTGATTTACCCTTCCTAGATGTCACGGGTGATTCCAAGTCACATGCTCGTGAATCGCTACGCGTAGAAGAAGTACCGACTTTCCTGCTCGCCTTTCCAGTCATCCACAGACTATTGGTTTATCCGGACTTCACCCTGTTCAATTTGTACTTCGCCCGCTACACTCGAGTTGCGCAGAAGCGACACCCCAAGTTATCGACCATGACAAGAAAAACATGGACGCACATGAAAACTCTGCTCCGAGGCACGTACGGTGACGAGTAACGTGCGAAGTTCATAAACACAGAGTGCCACTGGGAAAACATGCCTCAGAATATATGGCCAGCTTATGTCCATGATAAGTACTCAATGTGCTTGAGTTGTCTTCGTGCACACCATGCTTCAAATCCTCCAATGCCTGTGCGCGGCTGGTGCGACCATTGCGCAAAACACCACCAATCCGAAGTACCGACACCTCCGCAGCATCCAAAATGCAATGATGACTGACATTACTTGTCGCTGGTCAAGCTGTGATGAGCAGTGTCCCATCGGCTTCGTATCAGTGCCTCGGAAAGGGAGCAAGGGCGAGATGATGGTTGATCACACAGTATGTCATGACAACAAGATCTCGCGACTGTGCTGTCCGTCGAATCAAATCCAGCCGACGTGCCAATGGAGGGGTGTTTCCAGCAGCGGAAAGTGTAAGCCAGGGTGCCAAGTAGGAGAAGTCGAAGTATGGTCTATCAGATTGGGATGTAATTCCGGACATCAAAGCGCCTACTGCACAACATCAACACTAGTATCGAAGCGTACGATAATTGCCGCTGGGAAGGAAAGGCTCCAGAATGCTTGGATTCAGGCGCGTTCCAGCCCGCGAAGCCTTGCAGCAAAGACTTTCCTCTTGAGATTGTAGAGACCAAAACAGGATTTGGCGGACAAGAGGAATGCCGTACAGGTACGCTACAAGCAACCACATTTCCTACTGTACCCGAGAACTGTGCAAATAATCTTGAGAAGGAGTACTGAGAGTCAATTGCTAAGATGGCTCGCAGGGCGAAAATCATATTGCTGGAGAGATTTAGGCGTTCGTTTCCCACCTCCAGCCTTTCAGAACTGTAAATGGGCCAGTGAAATGCCAGATCTGATGGTTCACCACGGAGCATGTGATGCCGCGTGTCCTCCAAAATTCACCAAGGTCGCTGTGGATGCACGTTTCTCTGCCTCGAGTGGTCGTGAGGAAGCCTATTGTTGTCAAGGTGTGAAGCCTTCAGACTTGCCTGGATATCGTCCACCTAGATTGTCTGAGCAAGCTTCCGAGTTCGCTGAGACCCTGAATCGGTGCGTATTATTCCTCGTTTGCAACCGAGTCCTGTCCACTAAGAGCAAGTAACTATCTATTTGCATACCAAGCCAAGTAATGCCCACCGCCTTTGATGCCGACATGGCGCAGGTAGATACCTGCAGTCTAAGCATTAGATGACTTACTAACGGCCTCAGCTGGTTCAAGGAAGAGAAGAGGAAGACAATGAAACCGAACAGCTCAAAGGAGACACTACAGCTTTTGTTGATACCCTACTAGAGGCCTGCGACGAATGGAGGCATGTCTGGCCTGAGCTGGTCTATCTAATGTACATGCCCAAGAACTATTGGTCCGACAGCCAGATCCAGATGCGAAGGACCTGGGACGAGCTCGTCCCCATCCCAATACCCGCGAACCTCGGTCGCTGATCTTGCAGACCTCCACGCCATGTACCCTTTGGCAGAGCCAGAACCGGTGTTGGAAGACATGCTGTCTGACCTTGATGGCTGGGGTGGCTTGCGGAAGGACCTTGACCATCTCAACTCCACAATCTGCGTTGATGTAGTGGCCGGATTTTACCCAGCTCATCCGCGCTACCATGGGCAGGCCTATGGTTCGACTAATTCATCTGATCACCTTCGGCGACGCTCGATTCAGCCCGACATGCATGGAGACGCACAAAGTCCAGCGTTTCTCGATCCATTGGTTCGAGTTCCGTCCTTAGGAACCATATTTGATGGCGTTCGCGTTGGTCAGTATTTTCTTAGAGCATCGACATAAACTAACTTGGCCACAAGGAACTCTTACACTACATTATGCCAGATGGCTGTATTTCAACCGTCACAATGGAGAGCCGTCTGGGTACGTTAGAACATGTACAACAGGAAAGCACTAAGACTGATTGTATAGACCCCTGTTCGAGTTGGCATGAATTATAACCCACAAAACTATCATTCTATATACGGCGCTACTTATGGTTACAACATACCATACCCTGGTATAAAAGCCCCGCCTCAAAATGCTCCCTATCCATATCCGCCACCGCCTGGATCTCCTCCATCAACATCTGACTCGGAGTCATCGAATGGCACGGACGACTGAGGGGATTGAGGTGGCGGATCAGTTAAAAAATCTAACACTCTCCGCGAGCTTGTAGTCTAGAGGCTAAATCAAGTCGGTATTTGTTCTGTGTAGAAGTGCGGCTGCGGACGCCTTCTCGTCTGATGTTCGACAAGGTCCGATGGATGGATGAATCTAATTTCACTGAATCATCTCTTCAGCTGGTATTCCGGATGAGTCTGCTACAATCAAGATTCACCACAAGCGCATTTTGCTTCACGTACAGCACGACGACTTTTCACTTTCACTCTCGCGAGAAGTCACTCAATTACGCGCCACACAATAGATTCGACCTTTCACCTGCGGAACGAGTACAATAGCACACACCCCGGCCGTCTATTGAGCTTCCCATTATACTTTCCAGCCATTGTTCCTTTGTTCTCCTTCAAATTCCGAACTTGCTCCATAGATCTACTTCCACAATCCTCTTCTTTGTTAACCACTCAACAAACCTCTTTGTCCAAGACACACAAGCTTCACGACAAAGAACCACCACACTCACCCAAAAACACCACTACCATACACACAACACACCTATACACCACCGTCACGATGTACACCGATCCGATCGAACTTGTCGACACCATCACCGGCAACTGGCACTCTCCCCCTACCCATCTCTTCGACACCGCCATCCTCCCCCCCAACGACGCCGAATTCTGGCCCCACAATCTCCTCACCTCCCTCGCCGACCTTTCCATCCTCACCGCCATCGACCTCGACAGTTCCACCGGCTCAGAGAAATTCCAGCACGCTCGCGACCGCCTGACCGACCTGTGCACCTGCCGTCAGGACCAAGCAGAAGACTACAACGGCGAGCAGGGAGCAGGCATGATGCAAGCCATGGACATTGAAGCCGTCATCGCCGAGCTCGGTGGCCGCCAGGAGCAAGCCAAACAACCGAAACCCACCGCCGCACAAGCTTCCACGCCAGTCTTCCCCATCGCACACATGACCGTTGCCGGCGGCACGCCCCGCCCATCTAAGCACAGTGTGCTCCACAAGGACTTTTCCGCCCACGAACGCGAGCAGCAGCGCCATGAAGCGCAACAGCCCCAACACGACCATCTCTCCGACGACAACGAGGACGCAGACACCCATCCATCGTCGAGACATCCTTCGCCGTCCCCATCGGCCTCTCGCCCCGCCACGCCTGACCCTCTACTAAGCCCCGATACCCCGCCCGACCAGGCCCTGCGCGACTTCGCGCCCGCTCGCGCCACACGCACTTCCTCCCCGCATGGCGGCGCTGGTACTCGCTGCGTCGCGGCGCTGCGCGCCCGCAAGTATCGCGATCTCGGCAACGAGCTGGAGAGACTCGAGTACAAGGCCGCGCGAATGGCATGTCTGGAGAAAGCGCGTGTGGTGAAGAGGAAGATGTGGAGGATTGAAGACGACATGGATGATGAGGCTGGGGAGGAGATGGCGGGTGGGGGGAAGAAGGGACGGGTTGAGTGACTTTGTCGTTGGCAGATGGTACGCTGTGAAGAAGTGGTAGTAGTAGTAGTAGTTATTCTCCGAGTTTGCGGTATGGAATCGAACGTAGTGGTACTTGATGTGTGATGGCCATGTCATGGCGCGTGTGAGATGGTTTCGCGAACCCAGCAGCATCTCCCAACTCATCCAGAATCCACGATCAGTACATGTTCCCAATCCGACCGCACAGGAATTTCAAAACAAACCGCAGTTTGGTTTTTTTCTGAAGCGGGTGTTGAATCAACCTTCCTCGGTAACTCACGGCTAATGATTTTCCCCGCCAAATCCGCCCACAAAGTAAGAAAAAAAAGTAAGAGTGTTGTTCAGGGCAAGCATGGAAGGCAGAGAAGAAGACTGTAATCGTAACCAGCCGACGACACGAATAATCTCCCTACCTCACACTCTCTAACGTGAACATGACGAGGAAAAAAAGGAAAAAAAAAAGGAAATATCAACAAGCGAGTTCACCAGCTGGGAAGGAAAAAGAATTTCAAATCAGAGACAGGACATGGTAATTCTACATACACATCAAAATGCGTCTACCGCTTAGGTAATTCCCCAAACACATGTTTGAAAATCTTCTTACTATTAAACAGATTGACCAACCTCAAGCGCTCATTGTCCAGGTGCGCGGAATCACTCGCTTGCCCACATGGTAGATGCGCAGCGGGAGCGTTGAAAGCTTTTTCCAGGAAGCGGATGCTGGGAATGGAGCCGCCTTCGCGGATGTACAGGGGCTTAGAGCGCGGGGCGTCGGGTTCGCTGGGTGGCGGTGTTGTGTTGGAAGACGAGGGCGGTCGTTGGTCGGAGGATTGCGCGAGGGTGCTGGATGTTGCGGGGTTGGGATTGCGGGTTGAGCAGGTGGGCCATGTGGGTGATGCGTTGGGTTTGATAGATGGGTGTGTGCTGTCGGGGCGTTGGCCGAGGGTAGGGCCCCAGACGGACATTATGGCGCGCTCAATGGTTTGGAAGATTTGGTTGCTGAAGTCGCCGAGCCAGGGTTCGGCTTGGTGGTCAATGGTGACTTGTAACTTGTTCTTGGAGTCGAGCTGCTCGAATTCAGTCTCAAGATGTGTAATGAGCGAGCGGGCGACGTCGGAGGCTTCTTGGTTGGGTACGAGGCGGATTGATAGGGCTGCTTTGGCTAGCCGGGGGATGATTGTGGAGTTTTCAGGACCGGATGTTTGGAAGCGATGGATCGTCAAGGAAGCCTCTCGCCAACGGCGCATGAGCGATTGCGCGAGCTCTTCGGGATCGCCAAGGTCGGGATTGCTACGGAGCAAAGTCTCTGTGATTTCTGTATACAGCTCTTTCTCGTCCTCGCTGAGCGGGAGAATCGGGTCATAGAACCCTGGGACCTGGACCTTGCCATGGCGGCCAGTCAGTTTCGACAACAGCATGACCAGGTCTTTCAGCGGCTCGTCAAGCAATGCACTTCCATCCACGCCACTATGCAAGTCTGGATGCTTACTCTCAACCTGGACTGTGGCGTGAATGACGCCTCGCAAGCCATATGTGAGACAGGGTACGTGATCATCCAGCCAGTAGCTATTCGCCAGCAGTATCCAGTCGACATGGCCGATGAGGTCTTTCTTGGCTAGCACAGCCCTTTCGAATCCACGAGAGCCGCTTTCTTCTTCGCCCTCGATGAGAAATAGGATATCAGAATCAAGGCTCTGTTCGTTGGCTAGCTCGTGCGCGGCGTAAATTGCAGCCATAATCGGGCCCTTGTTGTCAGACACGCCACGCCCGTACAAGTAGCCGCCCTCGCCCGTCAGAGCAAAGGGGTCATGCTTCCACTTGCGATGCTCGTTCTCGGCAGCAATGACATCGTAGTGGCCATAGAATAAGATTTTCTTCCTTGATGCGGTGGTCGCTGGATTGCCCCGAAACTTGGCGAAGACGATTGGATTGTGTGGCTCTGCGGTGTTGAGCATCTCCGTGACGGCACCAAAGTTCTGGAAGACGGAGCGGAGATACGATGCGCCGCGTCGACAGTCGGCGCGATACTTGGGCATCGACGACACGGTGCGGAACGAAACAAATTGGCTCAACGACTCAACCATGAGGTCTGGAGACGAGGTCAGTGGGGCAAATGCTTGCACGTTGCTGGCACGAACCGTTGTTGTTCTTTTTCGCAACGGTATTCGGTTCCGTGCAATCTCTGACCTCCCAAATAACAACAGTATTGTCGTTCCCACCGGTGACCAACGTCGGCTTATCGTTGTACCTGGTGAAGGCTGAAGCGAGTATCAGGCCATCGTGTGCCTTGAACGACGTGATGGTCTCGTAATGTTGGTTGAATTTCTGGCATCATCAGCCCCGTGTCTGATGGCACTTTCCAATCTTGTTTGTTACCTGTACACGCCCCGACTTTCCACCCGCATACAGAACACCGGCGCCGAGGGTCAAAGTGTGCACGTCACCCGTGCTTGCCTTCAAGCTCCGCACCAGCTGTCTGGTCTCGAGGTCCCAGACGTTGACCTCGCCGTCAAACCGGCCACTGTACAAGAACGTGCCTTCCCTCGCAAGCGACAGGATCGACTCGCCCTCTTCTCTGCCGTCCTCAAGCGCACACAACGACGATATGGCGCCGCCCGTCGCGCCGTCTATGCGCCAAAACAGGATGCGGCCGTCTCCACCCCCGGTGACCAGGACTTCTTCCGACGGCGCTTCAGGCAGCATCCCTTGGGCCAGTAACATGCAGTGCACGTATCCATAGTGCGCAAACTGGCGGATGTCCTGGCCGTCAATCTGCAGGTCCTGCCCGCCGACGGCATCCTTGGACCGGCTGTCGGTGCTGCTCGGCCTGGGCGTCTGTACGCCGCCCGGGCCGAGCGAGTCGAAGAAGCGGTTCTTGCGTTCGGACGGATGCGACGCGAGTGCGGGCGCAGGTCGCGCGTCCTTTTCCCTGAGATCGTACCATTGCACGCTGGTGTTCTGCGCGCCGAGGTAGACGGTCCGGTGGAGCGACGAGTATGCGACGCAGAAGATGTCGCCGACGTCGTAGGGCGACCAGAGGGCGTAGAGATGGCGGAAGGTGCATGTGCACCAGACCTGGTTTGGCGTATTAGCAGGAGCCTGCCGTTGACCGTGACTCGGTCCAGCGCACATACGTTCACGATTGGGTCCGTCGCGCTCGAAAACAACAGCTTCTGGTCCTGCGACAGGCAGAATCCAAGAACGCTGCCTTTGTGCGCGTGGATGGCTCGCCGGCGGTCGTACGTGTCTAGGCTGTACACCTGGGTCGGTCAGTCTGCCGTTCATGGCGTGCGCTTGCGCATGGCACGCACGAGTATCTCTCCTCCCTGCGTGCCGGCGAAGATATACTCGGCCGACACTGCCAGCGCCAGAATGCTCTTGTCATGCTTCATGCGATGCGCCAACACGGGCGTCCTGGGCGCTGCTGTGGCCACGCCATCGCCATGGCTGCTATCCGTGACGCTGCCGTACCGCGGCGAAAGAGGCGCTGTCATCATCAGCCTGGCGTCCGTAGAGGGCCGTCCAGCACGTCGCGTGTGCTGACCCTCGGCGCGGCGCGGCTTGGTTGGAGTGGGGGTGCCCCTCCACTGCACTCGACTCGGCCACTCGACGTCACCCTACGCACCTCCAAAGAATTGGCACATATCTCGTTGCGCGGTGCTGCAGCCCGATGTGAGATGGAACGGGAAGAGGCGCTTTGCGGTCGAACCATGTCCGTCTCCGTCATCCCACGGCGTCAATGAGTCTCGGCGACGCGAGGAGTCCTGTCGAGGTACATGAATGTCTTCGTCGAGGAGGGTGCTGTCAGAAGCAGACGAAGAGATATGGTCTCTGCTTGGGGCACTTTGGTACCGCATCTCGTCTCACCGCTAGTAATCGTAAGAAACGCAAAATGGCGAGCGAAGGCGGTGCGATGGCGCAATTCTCTCGTCTTCCCATCTCAACATGGCGCAAGGCTGCCACCAGAAGCATCTGCAGATATACTACCTTTTCTACCGAAGCAGCAGCGTTTGTTTCCCCTTGTATGAGCGCAGCGCAGTGCTGGCAATCACAGCGCGGTGCAGCCAACACTTCCTTGGGATCAAAGTTCCACTGCGTGCGGAACGTGATGCTAAGGTGCGCAACTTGCTTTTCCATTGGCCATCGTCCGTGAAGTCCTGACTGTGCTGACAGCCTTCAACACGTGTTGGGCTGTGGAGTAGACATGTCATCGCGCGTGGTGAGGTACGACATAATCTGCCAAGATGTTCCACAAGAAGCCATCACAACCCCTCTTCCCCTTCCCGACTACACTCGCCCTACTCCCACTTGTAGTTCTCATTCACCCTCCACCTCTCCACCTGAAAAACTCAAGCTGTTACCTAACAGCATCATACCTACTTTCTGCCCCGCACAGTTTATTCAACGAGACTGGCGTGTTCCGCGGCTAGTTGTGTCATGGGAACCTGGTAGGCTCAGCGGCAGCGAAGAGGGAGAGGGAGAGTTGGAGGTGTAGGTGGGAGATGGCGCACACAAGTGGGCTGGAACACTGCACAGAACATGGTGAGTTTGAATCCAAGAACCCGGCGGTGGTAACCCATTGGAAAACAAAAAGGCCGCAATGTCATGCCTATGCGAGGTGGTGAGGCCGTGGTGGCGGGAGGCTACGGCGCCAAAGGATAATATGGGTAGGCGAACGATGAGGGTCGTGAGGGAGAAGTGTGCTGGAGGACATTCAAGATTCAGCTTAGCTAGCTCTTACTTGTTCTCATTGCGCACCATGTCCATCTTGCTTCCAAGTGTCGTGCTTTACCTACTAAGGAACCGACGATGGCGAGGACCGCTCACGTTTCCTATGGATCTTCCAGATAGGGCAGGCAGCATGGCCGTTGGATGTAATTCGTTGCGCAGCAGTAAATGTGTGACAATGGTCGACATGACTGACCATCTTGGGCTCCCCATTGGTGTCATGGATGAGGGTTTTGCAAGCGTGCGGGAGCCGGCCGTGTGGAGCAGGCGCTACACGCGCTCCCGTCTTCAGGGTCGTGATGGACCCGAATGGCGGCCGAGCAGCGCGGGGCAATGGCCAGTGCGGTCTGTTGTGCGACGAGGTGGTGAGGCGTGATGACGACGGAGGATCAAAAGGTTGGTACAATACTACAACGATCAAGTCATGGAGCAGGTCACGTGCATGCAATCATGCCAGAACCCCACCAGGCCATACTAAGTAGGACTGCCAAGTGCCGCTGTCTTGGCGGGGCACGTGGGAGTTTCTCACCACGAGCAGACAACATCTGAACCCAGCGACCAGCGACCCGCGACCCGCGGCTACACAGGATGCACTCCATGTAACATGACCACCCTGTGCAGCGTTCCAGGCCATGTTGCGTGTTGCAGAAACAGCGCCACAGCTGTGGCATGGCATGGATGCCGCCCTGTCCCAGCCAGGCCTGCTCGATGATTGAGTCCATCTTTGGGCAGCACTGCGCGATTGCATCAGCATGCGGCACCATCGAGGCTGTCTGCGATAGTCGACCTCTCCCGGGCACGACACGTTCACAGCGGCTGCAGCAGCAACAGCGGACTTCGCGCTCGGCTGGGATGGGCCTGTGAGCTGGCGATGCGCCCGCCAGCACTTCACCGGACTAGCCGAGTTGGGCAAGGCGGCTAGCCGCAAGTCACGACACCCCGACGGCCCATGGACTGGCCCAGCACCGTCACCACCTTTAAAGCCGCTGTCGGAACGCCGCCCTCGGCACCCACACCCTTGGTCGCACGACAGCCCTCCCGCCCGCAGTGCAGTGCCACCACCACCACCACCATGGGCGTCGGCGAGACCATCACCGTCATCAACAAGTCGGGCAAGGTGGTGAGCAGCGTGAGTCGCCGATAAGCCGTCGTGGCCGATAACCCCCCCCCTACTCACAGCGCCCAGAGCAAGCACATTGTCAGCGTCTTCAAGGAGGCCAAGGCCGCCTACCGCGAGCGCAAGGCGGAGATCAAGGCCGAGAAGGAAGCCGCCTACCACGCGAAGAAGCTCAGTGAGGGCGTCCGGGCCCTGCGCATCGACGACGACGTCCAGTCGCGCGCCTCGTCACACCGCTCCAAGCACTCCAAAGCACCCCACCGCGCCAGCACCCACAAGTCCACGCGCGAACGCCCAGCCCTGGCGCGTGGCTACACCGACAGCTTCTACGCAAACCACAGCCCACGGTCAAGCAGACACCGCTTCGAGCAGGACCTCGCCGGCGATGCCCACCATGCCCACGGCATGGAGATGGCAAGGAGGAACTCGGACCAGCCCGTCCCCACGGCCCCCACCGCCGTGACGCGCCGCAAGTCGGAGCCCTACATCGACATGGACCTGGCCTACGGAGACATTCCCCCGCCGCTGCCCGTGAAACGCTACGACGACGGCGAGCTGAAAGACAAGGCCTCTAAAATCACAATGCTGCTGGACGAGGCCAACTGTCTGCAGTACTCCGTCACCCAGACCATCGAGAACCTGCAAAAGAACCCCGAGGCCCTCGCCGCCGTGTCCCTCACTCTTGCCGAGATCAGTGCCATCATAGGCAAGTTGGGACCGGGCGTGCTCTTGACCCTCAAGGGAAGCTTTCCCGCCGTTGCTGCCCTGCTCCTCAGTCCGCAGTTCATGATTGCTGGAGGTGTCGCCGTCGGTGTTACCATTGTTGCCCTCGGTGGGTACAAGATTGTCAAGAAGATCCAAGCCGACAATATGGACAAGGCCGCCGCGGCAACTCTACCCATGACTGGCCGCAGTAGAGTCGATTCCGGTGCCAACCTCGACCAGCTCGACGAATTGGAGCCTGCGGAGCTCAGTCGCGTCGAGTTGTGGCGCCGTGGTATTGCAGATATCGAGGCCGACAGCGCAGGCACTTCTATCGACGGCGAGTTCATCACACCCGGGGCATCACGCCAGCTCATTGCCGCTGGAGTTCTTGACGAAGACGACCTCAAGTCACGCCGGAGTGCGCGTTCACGTGCCGACGGCGGGCATCGACCCAAGTCCCAGCGCGCCAAGTCCGAGCGAAGTGTCAAGACCAGCAAGACAATCAAGACAACATCCAAGACGGTCGACACCCGACGAAGCAAGGCTGTAAAGGAGACTAGCAGTAAGAAGAGGGAGAAGGAACCATCTGGCTTGAAGATGTTGTTCCGCTCGCATACTGCGCACAATTAACGAAGCCCTCGACTATAACGAATCTTTCATCATAGCGTTTGGAGTTCCGGCATACGCCGCGTCGCGTCTGCATTTGGCGTTTACTCTTCCTTTTCGCATATACCATTAGACAACATCGCGAGTGACCGATCCATGTTGGTCTTGTTTGTTATCCACCGGAGTCTTGGTCTGGGAAAACAGCTTCCACCCCGTGAGTCATATCTGTTTGTATTGAATATATTCGAGTATTGTCAACTTATGTCATATCATATCTCAACTACCAATCTCAAGGTACTTCTTGTAACGAAATCGAAAACCATCCTAGTCATCGCCCGCATTGACCCAGCCAAGTCGAAGTAGGATGGAACGAGTACCGTGGCTCACAATGTACCTGAATCGTAGCAGAACGTGGCGATACGCCATTGTCCAGCATCACATACAAAGCGAATCATGCTAACCTCACACACGAACAAAGCATTTTTCACGGGTCTTTATCCGACGAAAAAAATCTTTATTCAACGTCACATCCCAGCACCATCTCATCACTTCTCGACTACAGACGAATTCCACCAAGTAAGCGCAGCACACATGCTCTGTACCACCACACATCCACACCCACTACAAACCACAACATGTCCACTCCACAACCATCAGACCTAATCCCCCTCATCCTATCCATCTGGTCCACAAGCACGCTCCTCCCGCCATCCATCCCCCCACCCCCAACATTCACCCCCGCCCTCCTCTCTGCCCTACACACCCTCGCACTACTCACTCCCGCTCAACCCCACCGCGCATGGAACCTCTTATCGACCTACTTCCACATGCGCGTCCGCGAGCGCGGATACACACCCGACACCAGCACGCTCGACGAAGCAGACATATCCAAAGCCGCACGCAGCGTGCAGCGCATGAGCGTCGGAATGGCACTTGAAGACAGCGCGCGCCGCAAGTCGTCGAGTCGTACCAGTAGTACTATCCGCGACCTACTCCCCACACACCCCGCTGACGACACCGCCTTCCCGCCACTCCCTCCCGGCCTCGACATCCCTGGCCCTGCGACCCCACCGGCAATTCGCCTCCCGTGTGTTGACGCGCTGCGCGAGGAGATGCGTGCTGCGACGCGGGAGACGAATTTACGTAGGAGGGAGATGGAGATGATGGAGGAGGAGGTTAGGGGTGCGAGGGCGCGGTATGAGGAGGCGAAGGAGGTGGCGGAGAGGTTGAGGAGGGAGGTTAGGAGGGGAGGGGGAGGGGCATTAGGGGACGGGAATGAATAAGTAATTGGCGGTGGAAAAGAGGGAATGGGTTGCTAGGATGGAGAAATCAATAGTGTGTTCAAGGGGACTTGGGTAAATTGCTGGACGAGAAGAAGGCGATGCGTGAATAAAGCGTGTGAAATTTCTTTACAGGAGCAGCGACTAGACTTTTGTGTGCGTCGAACGTAGAAAAAATCATCGTGCATGTATATCTACAGCGAAAATAACAGCTCCTTCGATGATCACACCCCCTTCAATCCCCTTCGTTCCCTCACACACCTTGCCCACCAATCCATCCACCAATCACTCACACCCCTCCAAACAAACCAAAAAACTCCCTCCCGCTTCCCCAACTACCTCGTCATCCCCATACGCACACACCCGCACACACGGCGCGTACCAGCGATAGAGGAATCGATGGCGCTGGCCTCAGGCGTGAGAAAAGATCTATTCGAGTGTAATTCTCACGCCAGCGTGGGGCGGTTCACCATGGTGCTGGGGGCTTTCTTTGTGTCCATGCGAGGTCATATGTGTGGGTTTGTGAGGGAGGGTGTGGCGCCATCAGGTGGGATGGCGATGCTGCTGCGCGAGTCAGATGCGTGCGTCATGGTTGCTTTTATCTGGCATGTGGTTGTCGGCGGGGCGGTTGTAAGTACCCTGGCAGGAAATCTGTTTGTCTTGAGGAGTGTTTGCAGAGGACTACTGGCTGAGTCGCTGGCTGGATTGGGCGAGGATGCCGGGATTCTGAGCGAAGGGGTCGACGGTAGGTTAGTTGGGAGTCGTGAATGCTGTTTTTGGCTCAGTGTGCATGGGTGTACTGGTGTTGAACTTGACAGTGAAGATGGGGTGGTCTTTGATCTCCTCGCCAACGGGAAGATCGATCCAATCAGTCTCTGCTGGGAGCATGACACTGCTGCTTCCAGAACAACTGGCGTGGTGGAGTTGCCAGACTCTGAGCCACCTCCAACAGCGATTGCGGCCCACTTGTCAAAGTCTGCACTTTTCGCATCGTTCAAAGACATTTCAAAGGCGCCAAAACCTGCATTGTGGTAGGCAAGAGCGACAGATGCGGATGTAGGGTTGGTCAAGTGGTCCTTCGACTGCGTCCATCCCACCATGTTGACGTTAGGAGAAAGGACAAATCCAGTAGCTGGATTTTTGCTGAAATAGTTCGAGCAGCATGAGGTCAAGCAATAGCAAGTAGGTTGCCGACCATGGTATGTCCCATGCTGAATCCAGCCCATCCTTCGGTGATTGGCGACTGAATCTGCGCAATGAAGTCCGTCGAGGGAGTCTCTGGTAGAGCAATGCCGAAAGTATAGCCCGAGGAATCTCGGTAGCCATTGAAGGTGATACCAGTATCTGCATCTGTGAATAGAATGGCTCTTTGAGCAGTAGCTTGTAGTGCAAGGACGAAGAAGATAGGATGAATGAACGTGCCATTTTTCCAGAATTTGAATGTGAATGTGAATGAGTGTGGCACGGCCAGCGAAAGAGTGACAAGCCGTGTAGGCTGTAAAGAACGAGAAGAACAAATGTTCAGGGGAATAAACAGCGAAAGAAAAGAATGAATGCAAACAAGCTGCTGACTGTAGTTCTAACAGAAGTGCGCGGGACGCCATTATGTACTCAGGTTGGAAGACCTTCTCAACTAAACGGATCTTCCAACCCTTTATTCACAGCATTCGAGCGTGTTTCCGCTCCTTGGCTTAGTTTCTATCAAACAACGTCAGTGTAACGCCCCGAATCTGGGAGTCCATGAGCGCGAGGCAACGCCGATGTAGAAACGTAAAATTCAGGCAATCTGACTAGCTGCTGGACAGATTTCACGTCGAGAAGTGCGGTTTTGTTTAAAGTGTGGAGACTCACCGTTTCAGAACGAAGCAAGCGGAAGTCCTGAAAATGTGATGCATGATTGGGGGCTACTAACAACATTCATAGACCGAGTTGTATGATGATCGAATTCATTGGCAAGTACTGTTGTAAGCGCCTGTTTGGTTGTTAAGAAAGGTAGTGAGGGTTGCCTTGCGACCTCTTTATTTAAGGTCGTGTTTGACAGAGCGTGTTTAGTCTGGCCCAACAATATTGATAACAAATCTCTTTAGTGTCCATGACACAAGAAGAGAAATGAAAGAGGCGCAAATACACGGCAGCTGTCATTGCCCACTTTGCGCAGTCAAAGCTAGAGCTTCAGATCCCATGGTATCACTCTTGCCGTCATACCTGTCTTCGTCAACCGGTCCTCTGCGTATCCACCCGTATGCACGCAACAGTACGAGAAACTAAGCATGAGATTGGCAGCTTGCTGAGCAGCAGCATTGGAGGAAAACATATCGGAGAATGCCATTTGTGAACGGCCATCCCATTACGTCTTGGGGACAACAACGCGAGGGCTATGATCAGAAAAGTCAAAAGATAGAGAGCGAGATGCGGTTGGGGAGGACAAAAGGTGGGGTAGGAACAACCGAACCTCGGTTCATCGCGCCTACTGAGTACCGGTACTTTCAATAGTTGTATGACCATGCAAAAAACATCTCGCATATTCGGGCAGAAGATCTGACTTCAGTACTTTGGATTCGCAATTTGCATTTAAAAGTCATCAGTCAAGAATCATGCCGAAAAACAACATTCCCGCGTACGTGCTGGGCGTAGGCCTCACCAAGTTCATCAAGCCCAGAAAGGAGCGCGCGTACCCGGAGATGGGCTACGAAGCAGGAGTTAAAGCTATGCTGGACGCTCAGATCAATTATGATGATGTTGAGACCGGTGTTGCTTGTTATTGCTATGGAGATACAACAAGTGGACAGAGGATTTTTTACCAGTTTGGTATGAGCACGTAAGTGTACATATGAAGGTTGTATCGAGCGACGTATTGACCTAAGTTCAGTATCCCGATCTACAACACCAACAATGCTTGTGCAACGGGCTCTACCGGTCTTCATCTAGCACGTACCCTCATCAAGAATGGAGCGATAGACTGTGCTCTCGTCATTGGCTTCGAGCAAATGCAGCCTGGATCTATCAAATCTGTCTGGTCCGACAGACCCTCGCCCATGGGTCTGTCAATGAAGATGATGAACGACACCCGCGGCATCACCAACTCTCCACCAAATGCGCAATATTTTGCAAACGCTGGACTCGAGTACATGGAGAAGTACGGCGCCGAAGCCCGCGACTTCGCTGAGATTGCTAGAATTAGCCACGAACACAGTGCTAAGAACCCATATGCTCAATTCAGAGATGTGTACACGCTTGAGCAGATCGAAAAGGCGCCAATAATTCACTACCCTTTGACGAAATTGCAGTGTAGTCCAACGAGCGACGGAGCCGGAGCTGCTGTCATTGTTAGCCAGAAGTTTCTGGATGAGAGACCACATCTGAAGAGCCAGGCCATTCTTATTGCGGGACAAGCTTTGATGACAGATTCACCACAATTGTATTCGAAGTCTTCCATGGACCTGGTTGGCTATGACATGACGAAGCGTGCGGCACAAGTGGCATTGAAGGAAGCTGGTGTGAGCGCAAAGGACGTCAAGGTTGCCGAGCTCCACGATTGTTTCTCTGCAAACGAACTCATTCTGCTGGAAGGCCTTGGCTTCAGCGAGCCCGGAAAGGCACATATGATGGTGCGAAATGGCGACATCACTTACGGCGGAAAAGGTCCGATCGTTAACCCATCCGGCGGACTCATCAGCAAGGGCCACCCACTCGGTGCAACAGGTCTCGCGCAATGTGCTGAGCTTACATGGCAGCTTCGCGGTTGGGCGAACAACAGACTTGTTGACAACGCTGATGTGGCAATGCAACACAATCTTGGTCTGGGTGGTGCAGTCGTCATCAATGTGTACAAACGCGCCGATCGCCAAAAGAATGTCAAGATGAGCGACGAGGATGTCAAGAAAGCCAGTCAATTTGACTACAACCCCGCAGTTGAGGCGAGGTACGTGACGAAAGAAGAGGGTGACAAGGTCAGAAGCAAGTCTGCAAGGAACGAGTACGCGCTCGCAGATACGTTGGAGAAGATCCAAAGTCGTTTGTAGATTAAAAAAGACGCCTTGTCAACGATTTCAAAAGAATCATTCGTCACTTTATACGCCGTTAACAAATTTCGCCCTTTAAGTATTCATCAGTGGGCATTCCCACATCCACAGCTCTTCCCTGTCAGTCCAACTCGCTTTTTCCAGCTCCAAGTCATCTCTGGGTTCTCGTTCATCTTCTTCATCTCAGCAACATCTCCATCTGTAAAGCCCTTATCGAGCATGCTCCTCTCCACGCTGAGTCTCGCATACTTCATTGCCTCCCACTTCCTTCCAAAACTGCTGTACACTTCTGCAGCGTACTTGTAGGCCGTTGCGAGGTTTGCATCCAGCCTTTCCTGTTCGTACAAAGAGATCAATAGCTCAGCAGCTTCAGGGGTCGCAGAAGACGAAGACGTCCAATCATCCAGCGTCGTTGCCAGATCAGTGATTTGGTGGAGTCGGCTATCCGACTCCGCAGTAAGTTCGGGGTGCGCAGTACATGCTGAGCACGCGCACTTGAAGCCCCAGTTCGCCTCCAATCTTTTCAAACGCGTCTTTCGGTCCTTCTCGTTGTCGGTGTAGGTAATCGTGATCTCCTCGCCTGGGCGAATGTCGCGGATCGCATGGACATAATGCGTCATCATCTGCTCATCCCAGAAGTACGCTGCGTTGGGCCTGCAATCGTGGTTGAGCATGGCAATTTCGGGGAACAGCGCCTGCTGAGTAACGTCGTCGATCATGGTGTCGAAATTGTTTGTGCTGATCTTGTCGTCCACTGGTTCGCCGTTCGCGTGACCCATGAGTGCCCAAAAGCGGGCCTGCGTGTCAGGAGGTAGTGTATCTACACCGCGATGAAGGAGGGCTAGGCGCTCGGAAGTCGCAAGTTCGTAAGCACCACTGTCGGTGATGATGATGGGTGTGGAAGAGAAGATTTGATCGCCGCGATGAAGGGTTCTGTTGGCAACGAGACCGCGGCCTTTGCCAGGAAATTCATGTTGCACGAAAGGTGGGCTATCGTACTGGTTCACAGCGGCCAGCACTTCTGGGTTGGTGAAGGCAAGTTTATCCAACATTGCATATGCGAAAGTCTCGGTTGTGACAATGAAGATGCCTCGGCCTGAGGCAAAACCTTGATGGCTGAAAACGCAGTACGTGTCTGCCTGGTCTTCGGTTGAGAAGCATTCCGGCCAAAATGACCAAGGGAATTTTGCGGCTTTGGACGCTGCCCGTCGGGCCTCGTCTAGTGTCTGTGATGCTTGGGAGATATTTCGTTGCGCAGCATACGCAAATGTGCTCGTTGTGTCGAATGTTGCAAGCTGGCAAGCACCATCGATAAGTACTGAATCCAAGGGACATGCATCCTTCAATAGCACTTTTTGGTTCATATAATCGATCTTGTTGTTTGTGAGAGCAAGTGCTCCGCCCAAAAAGCCGAGTCTGATGATGGATCTCATATTGCTGTATGTGAGGATAAATTTTGGTGAATATGGGGTTGTGAGCATGCGAAGGTCGAGTTCAATGCCCTTTGATATACTCCGTGCTATTCCTCGCAGATGTGGGCTTGCGAGTCATGAAACACCAAGTCGCGATGAAGCGACAGCTGAAACGATCTTGCGAAACACGAGATGTCGGCCCAAAAAAGACAAGACGTATCACCAGATTAAACTCTTGGATATTGCGATGCGCATCTAAGAAAAGAATATGACAAGCCATTAAGAATTCCAAGAATAAGCAGCAACATGTGAAACGAAGCAGGTCCTGTAGCCGTGCTCCGAAAATGACCCACATTGTGACGTACCGATTGAGCTCACACGACAAGCACGCCTCACGAATGGCACTATTACAAAAACATGCAGCTTTATGATAGACTTTACTTTTGGTAAATTTCTGAATGAGCTGCGACGCGATGCGAAGCACGATAGCCAGCGCGGGCGGGCAGGCAGGTTAAAACGTGGTTCAAACACGTTAAACCTACGTTTGTCCTCTCTTTTTTCTTTGTAAAAGAAGAATTATAAGTTTATTTAGATAATGTTGGGGAAATCGAAAGTCAGTCCAAGGTTAGGGTTAGATTAGAAGCAAGGGATGTAGAATGTATTAAAAAAAGGGGTTTCAAGATACAGGAGGTACATTTCCAGGTCAGTCGACATGCCACCACGGCGGGCATGTAAGAGTCGCGTTTCGAGGATGGAACGCTGCTCGGTTCGGTGATACTTGCCCACTCAAAGGCCTGAAGTTGATGCGCTGGAAACATATTAATCACAGCTGAAGTCGATCAACCCAGAGATACATCGAAGGTCCAAGGTTGCCAGGGTGTGTTACTACGCGGCAAAATACTTGGCCGCCGAAAGATGAAGAGGGAAGCTGATTTATTCTTCCCGCTCGAATTGAGGACAGTATCGCACTTGCTCGCGGCATCGCTCGCCGATATTAAATCAGACACGCAATCGCAGTTCCCGCTGGAAGTATAATTGCTCGCCTTGCAGTTTGCGATGCCAGCCGCTGGATGGACAACAAACCCTGGGCAACATCAGGATCCTCAATAATCTTAGCAGCCATGCCAACAAGCTCAATGTTGTAAAATATACGAGACAACAATTTTTGCACTTGACCAGCTGGAGTCTACCTGATAGTCAAAATGTCGGTGATCGAGTCAAACAGTGATCCTAAAAGAGTGCATAAAAACTTTTCTATGATCGTCCTATGCTGTTCGGACAGGATGGTTCTCGTCAACATATCGGCCATCATCTTTACCATGTAGTTGGTGCCACTAAGAGGATTGCTCTTTCCTTGCCCGACTGCGCCATAGCTTTGCCCAGCACAGACAACAATATTGTTTGCTTCCTTTTCTTAGTCTTCCTTGGACATATGTTTATCCGCAAGTGAGTCCGCCGGTGTTCACCACGTGTATCAAGTGCTTCTTCTCGGCAGCGGACTTGAACTGAGGCACAGTGCGACGTCGTTAATCAGGCAACGATAAGTAAAATACCGGCTGTCAGCGGGACTTTGTATTCTCTTTTTAAGGTCGGAACTATTTCACGTCGTTATGACCGTAGTGGACTTTCGTGTCCAGCACTGCTGGATCCAAGGTGCTCGATGATCACGTGACAATGCTGACAGGGCCTTTGCCTTCAAGGACTTAAAAGTATAGTGCTGAATGTCTTCGACAAAACAAACTCATGAAGGATCCAGGTAATGCAATCGCATAGGCTGAATACTCTTTGATACTTGAAGCCACAAGTTCGCGGTGTAGTAAAGGCAGTGTAGGTACTTGGTGAGCAATCAACGCGTGCGCCTTTGCGATGCAGCACTTGCACTATTGTGCGTATGACAAGTGTCGGTTACTCCGTACAATGCGATTTGGTGCTCTTCGATATCGGGTTGCTCTCGGTCCTCGGAAGCATCCATGGATTTTTTGAGGACAGGTTTCCCGTCATGAGTATGAAAATGTATGCTCCGGGCATGAGCCGCGTTCGTACGAGCAATGAAACAGGACACAGGTGTTAGACCTGCTAATGCCTAATTGATCTCTGCAACGGGGATCCAGGCGAACTTATCGAAAGACATCGCTCGGCGGCGCCAACTTGTCCGATAACTATCCGATAAGTCACGTGCCCACGGAGCTATTTCTGGGCCTGTTGCGACCGGTGTAGCACCAAACCTCAAACTTGCTTCCTGACGACACGAAGCGAGTTGCTCGGGGCTGCGCATAATGCTCCCCTTAGGTACGGAGTAGAGTCATGAGCTCACCGCTACCGAACTGCTTGTCGAATGGGTCCACGTTCTGTGGGTCCTCTACGACTGGCGTTTTGCAAAGCCCAAGGCCACGTCAACGTAAGCGCGCTGTGCAGCGCGAGAACATACCTCAACGCTAATTTCTACACGAGCGAGCGCAACAACGGGCAACCGCTCGCGATGCGTCATTGTTGAGTACATGCTACTGTGAGGAGTAAGACAGAAACGGTACTTGGACAACTGTCCACTGTCCCCACGGCCGCATCGCAATTCTCCACGATTGACGGGCAGAGTTCGTGCATGCTCCATCATCAGGCACTTTGTCAAAGCCTCGTGGCTGTCATTATCCCATCATGGCTTGACCTCCACATACTTGCTTCGGCGGAATATCTGCTCCGCTCCTCTCCTCCTCCCGCGCCCACGTTTAGTTTAACGATGCTCCGCCTCTTTCCACAGCGTGACACTCACAGCCCAGTTGGCGTCCCAATAAGCTTGAATGCTTTCAGCCTCAAGCTAAGCCTAACGGGGTTCGAAATGCGACGACGAGGTAAGACGGCCGCTAAGTCGCATACCAGTTATACCACACGTTGAGCCAAGGCTGCCGACCTGGTGCCAGCAATCGTTATCTGACATGCTGGGTTCGCATCTCCGCCCCGATCGGGCAGAATCTCATCTGCAGCCCATGGCTATACGCCTACATGTGGTAGTAATGGCTCAGGCAGCCCACCGTTGCGCTAAGAGGGTTCAGCGAGAAACAACATTTCGTTCGTCCAGCTGCGGGCGATATAAGACATGTCCTTTGTCCATGGTCAGCAGTCTCTTCCATCATTACATTCAACTATAACAACCTCCTTATTACGCCATTTCTCACTCTTTCAAATTCTTCGACTTCCAAAACTTTTCTCCCTACCCGACTCTTCAGCCTCGAAACCACGATGACGATTCCTCCTCCCAACCCCGATACTTGCACATACATTGGTCAAGTCGTCCAGTATAACACTGGCGAGCAAATCATAGACGTTTCATGCACACTGGAAGGAACTCTCTATGGCTACCTGCCCGACGTCGGCGCAAACGCCTTCTTCACTGCCTTCTTTGCAGTCTGCTTCTTCTGGCAATTATTCTGTGGTATCAAATACAAGACATGGACCTACATGGTTAGTTAAGGACTCTGAAATTCGCCAGTGACAAGTCTGACAATCATCAGATTGCGCTATGCTTTGGTTGCATGGGTGAAGCACTCGGCTACGGTGGTCGTCTCATGCTCTACGTTGACACCTTTGACGACAACGCCTTCATAATCCAGATCTGCTGTCTCATAATCTCGCCCGCATTCGTCTCGGCCGGCATCTACCTCACACTCAAGCACATCGTTATCAGCTTCGGTGAGGGATGGTCTCGCCTCAAGCCCGTCTGGTACACCCGCATTTTCATCACTGGTGACATCTTTTCACTCATCCTTCAGGGTGCAGGTGGCGGTCTTGCATCTACTGCCGATGACGGATCCAGCTTGCAGGACGTTGGCACTAACATGATGATTGCTGGTGTTATCTTCCAGGTCATCATCCTTGCTTGCTTCGGCTACTTCCTCACCGAGTACACCGTCCGCACATACCGTCGCCGCGACCAATTGACAGATGAGTCCATGGCACTCTTCCACACTAAGCGCTTTCGATCCTTCATGGGTGCTGTCACACTCGCCTTCCTCTGCATATTTGTGCGATGCGTCTACCGTATCCCAGAGCTGACTGGTGGCTGGAGAAGCGAGCTTATGCGCAACGAGCCTGAGTTTATTGTCCTAGAAGGTGTCATGATTATCGTGGCTGTTGGTTTCCTCACGGTGTTCCACCCTGGATACTGCTTTCCTGTCCTTGGCAACACTATTGGCAAGAACAATACTCCTCGGAGTAAGAATATTCAAGACTCAGATATCGAGATGATTGGCGGCCGTTAAGAGTGCGAAAATTGTTAATCAGCGATTTCTCTTTTGTTGATACTTCCGGGCTGGATCTCCTTGGCGAAGGATCGATCTTGTTTAGACGGTAAATTATACGCAGGGATGTATGAGCCTGTTGTTTATTATAACTTCTCATTACCAGGGCCGCCTTATATTAGCGTTAATCTCTAGATAACTTGCGAATAGGCTCGCATCCCTAAGACCACAAATCTACCCCTTCATTCTTTGAGAACACAACCCTTCATAAAATAATGCGCACCAGAACCATCGGACCACTGACTCCGCCTCAGACTTCAAAACTGACCATGCAATAGTAGTCGTACATCCATGCTTATTGAGATCCGGCAGGCGGCCTAACGTCAGCTTGTGGCTTACCTACAGTGCGTACCCGAGTGATTATTGCGGAGGAGTCAAGTTGACATATTACCTATTACTGTACTTGATTGTATGTGTAAAATATAAGATGAGAAAGTAACGGCTTGTTCGGTCAGTCTCGGACTGTGTGGCGTGTCGGCTCGCGGACGGATTAAATGGCCAAAGTGGCGCGAGTGCTACCACCAATTACCTTGGAGGTGCTGTTTGCGGTAAGACTACATCTTACATTCATCTGTTTGAGTCTTATGGCTCATGGTTTGGTCGTTGGTTGCATATTATTCATGGGTTGTTGTTTCGCACTCGGTGGAATTCATTGGTCGACAGCGTAACGCTGAGGCTTTTTCAGCCTGCTTTTGTCAGCACGTGTGATCGGCTGTGTACCAGGGCCGTTCGAATTGATGAATTGGCGTTGTCTCGAAATCCTCGTATCATCTTTTGCTGCAAGAACTCAACGAGTTTGCGATCGCTCTGCTTGTTTGTCGGTCTCTCATTCCCCATCAACGCAACATCATCTTCGCGCTCCTTCAACTGTGTCGTTAATCAGACCCTCTTTATCGCGCATAGGGAGCTCCTAGCTAGCCTGTGTGCCTGCTTCCTTGGGAGACTGAACTTTTCCCACTTACGAAGTTGATGACTACACCATACGGTTGCGGATTGCAATTTGCTTTTGCTTTTGCAACGTATGATGCCCAGTCGATCTCGCTTGTCGAAGCGCCTCCCAGCTATTCACACTAACACTTTGAAGCCGCGCATGCAATGAAGCCGCCACTGGCTATGCGATCGCACTCAAGATGCATGCGACTCTTTCACCAATGTTTGCAAACGCCATAGCCCCTTCACGACGCAGGTGATCGGTGCTGACGGCCAAATGCTCGAGATCGGAAAACAAGCGGTTCCTTAACAGGTTATCCACATCCCCAATGTCCACCCTTCCCTCGCCATACACTTTCGCAAACGAAGAAGCCTCCGACGGGCCGCGGGGTGTGGATTGGACCCTGAAAGCAAGGGTGACGTCAGGAGTCAAACTTCAGCTAACTTCATGTTTCGCACCTCCCAGCTCTTGTTACCTTTCCCCAATGGCGCTCATAATGAACATTCTGTTTCCGATGGAAGAATTAGCCCCTCGTATGCCCAGCTGTCTCTTAATGTGGTGGCACAGTTCTCGTGTCACATGCCTGCGACACTCATCCTCGTTCGATATGGCGCGGATTTTCGGCAAGATGGTATGCTTTGAAGAAATGTTGCTCCAGGGGAATTTCTGATCCTCATGCCCAGAGACAATGCGCGTTTGTTAGGCACATTTGAGGCTTAGCCTTCGACCTTCTCCAAGTCGAACCGACGGATTGGGATGCAACATGGATCCGGGGTCCACGACATCTAGAAAACACACCAGCTCTTCACCGCCAGACTCAAACATCAAGAAGAAATTATTGAGGATGCAAGCAAATCGATTGTGGCATGGATGTGGAACATGAACCAAAGAAGATGTCAACGGCGCTAGGGGCCCAACCAGCCAAGTCGTGAGACGATGCCGAGGAGAGGGGCAATTCTCGACCGCAGCAAAGACGTATGTGGCCTGTAGCCTTATAGCTAACGACACCACGACTGGTTTGCATGCGTTCTAGAGCATCCCTACGCAGCTTCTCATTGGTCAGGGGGACTTCTCCGTCGGACATTTTCCCCGAGCACCACTCAAAAAAATCCTCACACATCTAGAATCCTATTCCAGTCTGGTCCCGCGTATGGTAGTCTCAAGTCCGGGGCCAGGGGATGGCCACTTTCAACGGATGTCTTTGGTACCGTGACACTGTCGCTTGTCGCCTGGAACAGTCGGGCAGCATATAGTCACAAGCGACGGGTGTTCTTCAAGGGCTGGGGCGCCCAATCTAGCGAGCACCTGAGCCTTCAGCTTGCGAACACCTATGGAACCTACAGAGCGGTGGCAGCCTATCGCTCCCGCCTCCGACGAGCCAGGCCAACAACGCTCCGCCCCAGATCCAAAGAAGAGACGACAAGCTATAGCCGTCGCCTGTCTGCCATGTCGAAGTAGCAAAGTCAAGGTAAGTCTTGAGGACGGTCTTTGAAGATACTCGGGGCCACTGACCGAGTCTCGCACAGTGCGATGGCATGAGGCCACGCTGCACACGATGCAGCGAGCTCGACTTGTCCTGCCGATTTGATGTGGCAGAAGGAGTTTCGAGAGCTGAGCGCATGAAGCTGCTCAAGAGAGAAAGCATGTCTGGCAAGGCTGAAGAGATGGAGCGCGTTATAAGAGCCTTACGTACAAGCTCCGATGATCACGCTTCGGTCATTCTGGCGCGGCTGAGGATTGGTGACCGTCTCGAGGACATTGTCAGAGATTTGCCTCCTCTCTCCGCATTCTCTCCAGTTGTAAGCAAACCTCCTAGGTATGACTGATCTCGTTTGCTACGATTTTTAAACACGCCTCGATGGTAACTTTAGCTCAGCTTACTTGCACGGGATTCGGGAAGTTCTGGGAGTCATGTAAGCGCAGATGCGACAGCTGGCTTCAATGATACCAGAGGCACACTGTACGGTCAGGATCCTCAAGCCATTAGTTCGCCACTGGTTGGTCAACCCTCCGTATGGTTACCATCGAATCCAACAACTTCACCCTCTACAAAATGGAAGCAACCAGCATCCGACACCGCGAAACCGCCCTTTCTGTTCATTTTGTTCGACCGAGACGACTACCTTCGAGACATAAGCGAAAGCGAGAACGAAGATGAAGCCGAAGCCGAAGCGGCCGCTGATGTGGATGTATTCATAGATCCGAGGATACTGACTCAATCAAGGGCCTTCGACTCTGCGGGTGCAACTACTGCGTCGTCCGCCGAATCCTCAAGAAGCAGACAACAGTCGCCGAAAAAGGATCAAAAGAAAAGGGTTCACGCGCTGACACATCTCAGCAGCCGCCAGCCAATCGTCAATACCCTACGAATTCATCCGAATTTCAATCTCCGCAATCTCTTCGGCAATATGCCCTTCTCGAGCAGTGTTTTGACGAACAACTATCCCGCGCAAATTCAAGATATCCCAGTCAACAATCTATTCCTCCCAACCTGGGCGATGATGACCGTAAATACTCGACCTGATCCTGGCTCGCTGAAAACAGCCTTTTACAGTCTATACGGAGAGACTTCAGCGATGCTCGCCAGTGGCACATCTGCCGAGGCTATAATTGAGGTGCATCCCAACATCGCAGCGCTTTTTGACGAGGAAGAGTACAACAGATCGGGTGTGCTTAGCAAGTGGGTAGCCGGTATAGTGCACAGCTCCCGGCTCAAAGGTACGGACACAGTCTCATGTTGCTTCTTTGGAGTCCTTCAATCCGTGTATCTCGGGAAGCGTTTTCTTTTGGCATTGCTCATTCTATTATAGGAAACGACTTTACCGCCTTCGCTATGATGTACACCCTGTGGTACTTGATGAGATGGATGATTTCGCCTTCAGCAGAGACCTACGAGCTCATGCCAGAGTGGTTAAGACCAACGTAAGTCACATGGTATAGCTACGCAACTTCTTACTGATTGAGATTATAGGCCGAACCAATTATTCATGCCTCACATTCAGATGCTGGATACAATCATATGGCCAGCATTCCGCGAATATGCCGTACAGATACCCGAGATGCAGGAGCGTATGGAGTGGCTGATGGATATGAGCAATACAATACGTTGCGATTGGTACCACTCAAATGATGAAGCACTTGAAAGGAACAAAGAAACAGGACTACTAGATCTTTGCGATCTGGCTAAGGTAAGCAGAGTCAGGCTTGTGATGTGCAGTGCTGAAATACTTGGCTGACTTTGTGCAATAGACATCGGTACGCGACTTGACAAGCTGGGCTGTCGGGCCGTCTTTCAGGCAATATGTCACAAACGCGGATTCTTATGTGCGAATAAGAGCAGAATCATTCTAAACCATCACATTGAAAGATTATGTAGATGCATTGCGCAAGCGTGTCATCACACGAATTACTGATGCCACATGCATAATCACCATACGCATCAGAAACGACCGAAATTTTGTAGACGCACCCAAAGCCGGGACTGCGTCACTTCTTTTCATATTATGCTATGTCACGTAAAGCCACGCTAGAAGTATCATGGCTTCATTGTAATGATGGAAGAAGGACACTTTCCAACTGCGGTCGACGGCACCCTCTATATCAAATACTATACCCTAGAAACACTCTTACAATACAACTCACTGCATTCAACACAGAAGGACTTATCAACATGAACAATCTTTAGTTCATAGGTGACACAATCACTACGAATAGAGTTGCCAAACTTTCCCTAACTATCATGCAAGCTTCTCACAGACAAATGCAATTAGCTGGCACAATACAATCATTGAAACGAACTGATTACTAAACCCATACAACCACACTTGGACCCCTTCAAAAACCACCACAGACGCGGTACGACACCTCGCCGCCATCGTCTTCCGCACTCCTCAATCGTCCATACCGGCCCGACACATGATTTTCTAGATCGTATTTCCCGCACTCCCAGCAAACACAAGTCCAATGAAGCCGACTTCCCTGCCCGTGCCTCGGAAATAAGCTGCAAGTACGCGTAGGGTTCATTGGTGTGTTACTCCAACGCAAGACTTGGATGGAATCAAGCTGGAACAAGTCCGCTGCATGTCTACTTCCGTCGAGGTGGAAGTACTTGGGCTTAACAAGTGTTATTTTTTGGGTGGTGTGAGATGTCTTGCGTCAGGAAACGCTGACTCACAATTTTACTGATAGATCTGTCTCTGGGGAGGATTTGTTGGGTTGGGGCAACTAATAGAGACTGTAGATAGCAAGCTGTGTTTTGGCAATGAATGCTACGAGCCATGAGACATGGCAAGATCAGGAGGAGGACAGTCTGGCGCTTCTTGTCAAGGCTGAGTGCAACACTCGACATGGTTTTGGATGCCAGGTGTGACGCTGAATGCTTAGGAAGAAGGCCAATCCTCTTTTTTAATTCTGAAATATCTGATCGTACCAGTTGTTACCTCTGTTTGCGAGGGGTGACGGCGTAGAGGTTCGAAGTGCTGATGGCCTAGTTTGGTTAGCGTAGTGAGGCTATATCTAAAAAATAATGGCCTGGCACACGCGAGCCATAGAAGCAAGATGAAGTTTACCTATTCGTTGTTAGATACTTTGATTTCAAACTGCTGCTAACTCAAACGCTCAGTCCCGCCACGCCACCGAAATGCCCTTGTAGCCCAATGCAATCATAATCTCTTCATCTAAGCTGGCCTAATGCCCCCGAACAGTATGTCGAGTTTCAAATCCTCGAGTTCAGATTTCCACTCGCGAGGTCTGGGCAGGGATATTCTCCAACCCCGGTTTTCCATAGCTTCAAGCAGTGTAGCGGACTTGCGTTCGGCGTCGTTCACGTCTGTCGCGCAAATAACGAAAGAGGTGAGGTAGAACATGACGAATGGGAACTTCGAGTTGATGTAATGTTGGATGTAGTATTGCCATGCGTTTGCAGATGACGGCCGATCGAATGCTACGAGCAGAGTTTTGTCAGCTAGCGGCCAAACGTGGAGATGAAGTGCGACCTACGCATTGCGTTCCAGCGGTAAACATGACCTTCCCATGTTACAAAGTTCAGGTCTGTCCTGCCGAGACTTTTGATGGCTGGCATGGGCCATGCGCAGTAGTGTGTCTGTATGGAGCCTTTCGTTACAATCGCTCTAGGATGCTTCTTCTTGTAGTCCAGTGCAAATTCCAGCAGACAGTTGTCTTTGGGCATAGGTAGAGACGGTACACGTTCACCCTCTGTGGCTGCGGCGTCTCGCTTGTATGGGAAATATAAGTCGTATCCACCATCTGTCCCTTGGACGACGACAGGCCGTGCTTGCGGCCTTTCGTACTCGGTAGAGAGCGTAATGAGCCCACAACGTTCCATGTCTTCTACGATACGTCTAATGATTCGATTCGTGTCGCGTGAGCTTGGCTCTGAAGCCATTCTTTCCTGGTTCGATGCAATGATGCTATGGTCTGGGTCAAAGCACCTATACCTGTTCCCTTCGTACTGCATGTCGAGCGGAGCAGCAAATTGTAGTTCAGGAGAGCTCTCGATCGTGACCTCTTCGAGGAAGATCTCTTGTACGGAAGGTGGTATGACTTCGCGGATGACACGCTTCGCAATGTGTCTTGGAGATGGGTCGCTGACAAGCATGAGGAGCGTGTCCTGCACGATGTCCATCAGTTGAAAGGGTAGACCAACTTCTCGATCGATCATGATAAATTGCCACGAGTCAACGACTATCGGGTCGTACATTGTTGTCTTGCCCCTCCGGAGCTGATTCTTTACATCTTCTAGCGTGATAGTCGTGCTGTAACGAACAGTCTGAAGCTCTTCATGCGTCATTGCGGATCGGTTGCGGCAGATGAAGAGATCAGGCTCCGTAGGGTGCACGGTAGCGTCCGCGTTGGTGCCTTCGTAGACGACCAGATACAGTCTTTCTTTTCTCTTCCGGATCTCGTCCAGGAAAGCTTGGGTCAATGGGTCACCCATCGCCATCTGACCACACAGGTAGTTTCGCGACTGGCGTTGCACCCACAGTTCACCTTCTTTGCGCAAACCCGCATGTAAAGAGAAATCACCCTTGCTTGTCGGAACGAACCCCATGTAGACCCCAGTCGGGCATTGTTCCATGATACTCGAGGGGTCGTACCAATGTTCGTTGTACAATCTCAGCATGAGCAGCTTGCAGATAGTCGTGTAGTCTTCGAAGTTAGAACATATGCTTGCAAGACTCCAAGGTGTCAGAAGATCAGGAAACCAGCGGTATCTGTATTCATCAGCAACAGTTACGAGTGTGTTCAAAAGACTCACAGTATGTCCCAACACGGCTTGGTCATCTTAAGTCCTTCAGTTGTACTCGGTATCGTACCGCCAAGTAGTTGGATTGTCTTGATGTCTCCGCCAGCCAGAGTTTGAGCACAAATCGCAACCCGGAGATACTGAACTGCATGCGGACGCCAGGCTTTCTCGAAGAAGTCGCAGTACATTTCCAGCTGACTTGCTTGACAGCCCAGCAGAAACTGGTCAATGCTTTTGGACCTGGTCGCGTGCTCCAGTGTAGCAGCTTCGCTATCGTTCAAGACCATGATGCGAAACCACGATCGAATGATATCGGTCCCGGTGTCTTCTTCGGGTTGTACAGCAGGCGCAGGAGAGCCGGGCCGTGGGGGCGAGTCGCTGAGGTCAGGGACGACTTCGTACAAGCGACGTATACTGTCGGCACATAAATCTAAGTAGAAGTGCTTCAACACCAGTATGGCACCTGACCCACAGGAGGAACGTTATCAGTATATTGCGCATTTGTACTTATAATAAGGAGAGGTAATTTACCATCATCAGGCATGCCACGCAAGGAATCGATCGGGATCTTGGGGTCGAGAGGAGATTGCAGGATCATGATCTTTTCGAGGTTGACCGAGTCCGGGTGAGGAGTACCGACCGCTGGTGTTTCCGGAGTTGGTCCACGATTGAGGTTTTGCACTATGTTTGCATGTCAGACGAGAATAAGTCGCGCAGCGAAGGAGGCATACTCAACAGAGAGTCTGCTAGCTGCCTGACATCTGTTTCTAGCTTTGCAAGCCATTTGATGTAGTCTTGAATGTCACCGCCACGAGGGTAAAATCTGTCTCGAATTTGACGCCGTAGTTCTACTGCTGGCCAGCTAACAGCCTGACACAGCCAGACGAGCCACTGACAGCGCTTCTTTGAGCCCAATTCTGACACATTCTTGGTAGGAAACCTGTCGTTCAGCGTGATCAAAATATCAACATCACCTCTACGCGCACGTTTCTCATGATCAGGCATGGACGGCACCCAAGGTAGACATTGGCTGGCGTTATTTTTTGGTGGTTTTGCGCGCCTGATGATTGAGGCGCGGAGTGGAGCCCACTACCTATGCCGCGTCAAGCGTGTTCGGATACAATCCGAAGTGCCAACGACGAGACTATAAGGGGTCGGAGTGGGATGTGATCGGTGGGTTGGCATGAATGATTCGCTCATCAACGGGATATGCGAAGCAGCAAGACACGCGCTCCATGCGAAGAGCGCAACAGTCTCATCGTTGCGATCTCAGCCATGGGAAAGGGGCAAAGGAAGCCACCACAGGACTTGGCCAGCGCCGCGACTGTCGGATTCCAGTCGGCCGTGCTTCAAGCGGCGCTTATGGAACCGGTGTGGGGAGCTCGAATTGGTGCGTACAGTACCCGCTGAAGGGTGGGCGATGTACTCCGTACGGAGGTAGCCTTCCCCACAGCTCGGAATGCCTGTTCCGGATAGCGCATATCCCCATGCGAAGTGTAGTATGTACCTCGGCCCCATGGCATCGCAGACGACGTGAAATAATGAAATAACATGAAATAACATCAAGGCCAGCTCCGCTTTCTCTGCACCTTCGTGTACTTACGCCCTGTACGTGCCCGCCGGTTGTCAGCAGTGACCCACAGTCTGGATCAAATTCGAGCCCGGATTGCATCACTCGGGCCCTCGAGTGTCAGCTTACTGTGGAACATCCACTGCTCCGCTCACCCCGCAATCTTCGCCTCCTCTTCACCATCCTCCGCACAGTAAACCTCACAGTCCACGAGAATGGCCATCTCCACAGCGATTCGCATATCGCCCACACGTGCAGCGCGCGCTGTAAACCTCCTACGTACCGTGCAATTCACGCATCCGCCATCATGTCCCTGCCATTCCAATCCCAACCATCACCAGCAGACACCATCCACGATCCATCAAGCTCGCCGGCATCTCGCCACACCCGTTGACCACTCCCAACAAAAGGAGTATGCCTTCGAGATGGCAGCATCCAGTATACGCTTCGGGCCCGGTTGCACAAAAGAAGTCGGTATGGACTTCAAGAACATGGGCAGCAAGCGCGTCATGGTTGTTACAGACCCCAATGTTCGGAAGCTCGACGCAATGAAGCAAGTTATCGAGGGACTAGATAGGGAAGGCGTCAAATATGACATCTTCGACAAAGTCCGCGTAGAACCCAAGGACCACTCCATCAAAGAGGCCATCGACTATGCGCGCCCATGGAAGCCGGATGCGTACCTCGCCGTAGGGGGAGGCAGCGTTATCGATACTGCCAAGCTGATGAACCTGTACACCTCATATCCCGACGCAGATTTCCTCGACTTTGTCAATGCGCCTCTAGGGAGAGGCCTGCCTATCCCAGGAAAATTGTTCCCACTTGTCGCCGTGCCCACCACAGCTGGGACGGGCTCTGAGACGACTGGCACGGCTATTTTCGATCTGGTATCCAAACGTGCAAAGACTGGCATTGCGCACCGGAATCTGAAGCCAACACTAGGCATAGTCGACCCTCTTAACACGCGTACCATGCCATCTGCAGTCCACGCAGCATCAGGTCTTGACGTCCTGTGTCACTCTCTCGAGTCATGGACCGCAATTCCCTACTACGAGCGCACTCCGCGCCCGACGAATCCAATACTGCGCCCCGCGTACCAAGGAGCGAATCCAATCTCGGACATCTTTTCGCTGCAAGCCCTCAAAGATACTGTCAAATACCTGCCCCGTGCAGTCAAGGATCCCGAAGACCATGAAGCGCAGAGTCAAATGTTGCTAGCTGCTACCTTGGCCGGCGTGGGATTCGGCAACGCGGGTGTACATTTATGTCACGGCATGTCGTATCCCATCTCTGGTCAAAATCCAGGTTACAAACACGCTGGCTACAATGTAGATCACACCATTATCCCACACGGCGTGTCCGTTGCCGTGACTGCACCAGCTGTGTTCAAGTTCACGGGCGCATCGAACCCCGAACGCCATCTAGCTGCCGCCCAAGCCTTCGGCGTTGATATTTCCAATGTAAAGAAGGAGAGCGCAGGCGAAGTTTTGAGTGAAGCCTTGGCAGAATTCCTGATCAAGTTGGGTGACCAGCCTCGAGGATTGAAGGCGCTTGGATTCGGAAAGGGAGATTTGGATGATTTGGTAGAGGGCACGATTCCACAAGCTAGAGTGCTAATGCTTGCGCCGAGTCTGGAGATGCAGAATCTGGAGGTGGAAAGGGAGCAGTTGCGGAATTTATTCGAGGAAGCTTTGGAGTATTGAGGATGTTTGGACTCGTATGTAGGCATGTGCAATATGTATACAAAAATATAGGAAGACGCGTATATTGAGAAATTATCCGTCGTTCAATGTCAAGCTGCATTGCCCCATGCCCAGCTTAGATTTCCCACAAAGTCTGGAAGCTATCTCAACAGCCCTTCATGGAATAATACTCACAGCACGTTCTACTCCTTCCCAACCACCAACTCCACCTCCCCTTCTCCTCACCCACCAACTCCGTTCAAAAAGTAACGATCAAAATCCCTCAAGGCCCGGAATAACCGTACTGCAACCACACATCATCCCAAACCTTCCCTCCACAAACCAGCCATCAGCACCAAACTCCTCACTCATCAACAACCTATCCTTTCTTCACACCCAGCACCCATCACCGCCCCACCCACAACGAACCCCTCAACGTGCTCTTTTCTCGCTGTCGTACTCCACGTGAGCGTGTCCTACCCCCACGCACCGTTCGCACCATTGCAGCTTGACCTCCCACAGGAACCAGCCTCAGGGAGCGCATTTCACGAGCTATTATCAGGATCAGAAGCTAGAGGGTGAAGAAAGTAGACAAGGAAATGGACACAGGCATATCCTCACGGCAGCCAGCGTCGCGCAGTAAAACGATCGATGATCAGCGGACAGGTAGGTCTGTGATGTCAAAGACGGAAGACGAAAGAAAAAATAAACCATTCCCCTCCCCACCCCTCCCTCCCCCAAACTACCGTTCATCCCCCCCCCATCCATCCCACAAACACCACGCACAACAAACGCCATTCCTACCAAACAGCATAATCCACCCAAAGCCCGTCCGCAACCAACGCAAGCGCAGTGGGGATAAATGTAAACAAAACATACCAGCGTCCACGAAACATTACACTGTACCACACGTGTAGTGTAGCAAGGACGGGCGGGGAGGTGGGGGAATAAAATCAGCAAATACCCGCAGGGACAAGGACAATGTATACAAGGCGAAAGGGCGCGAGAAAAAAAAGGGGGGGGGGGGGGGTGCAGAGACAGACAGACAGACAGACAGATATACGCTAGGAGGGGATGAAGGAGTGTGAGGAATACAAAGTAGAGACTGGAGACAGGAGGACGTGACTTTCATTTTTTTCTGCTGATGAAACGGCGGGGGGGGTGGGGGTTTTGGGGGGGAACGAGAGACGTGCGGGGGGAAGGTGATGGGGAAGATTCTAGGGAGTAGAGGAGACAAGACATGGTTATATGCATGTTGAACACACAGTGGAGGGTTTTTTTTTGGGACGAGCGGTGGGGGGGGGGGGAATTTAGTTGTGCGTAGTAGGGATGGAGTTTTTTCTTCTTCTTTTTTTTCAAATCGCTTTCCTACCTACCCGCACACGTACTATTGCAATAGGTAGCTGAGATGCCATCATGGTTCGCAAAAATAAAAATAAAAATAGCCAGTCGCAATCATTCCGCACGTGCCGTCTATGCCTGTGCGCCCAACGTGTACTCCATCCGAGAGCCTTTCACAACATCTCACGCGCATGTAATGGCAAATTAGTCCATAGGGGGATAGATGAAGGGAAAATATACATGGTACAGAATGAAGAGTACGCGGGCCAATGTAGCGGGATTGCTCCGCGCCCCAAGGATAGCACAATAGGTTAGTAGATGGAGACTCCTTGGCCACGCTCGCCGATCCCACTTGACGTCCGCTTCCTATGCTTGCTTTCGACGCTAGTGGTGCTACCACATATCATCGTCGGCCCTGCTGCTCTGATCAGAGTCAGAGTAAACGTGGTGGCCGTGTTTGCTTCCTTGTCCCAGGTAGTTTTGCGTGTTGGCAACGCTGTATCCACCACCGCCGCCACCATTTGTGCTGTGCTGTGAATGATGTGAATCACGGGGGTTTTGGTTGTATGCACTTTGCACATGATGACCATTCTCTTGAGAAGGTCGTGATCCAATGTTCTGTTGCTGATGTACGCTTGGCCATTCACTTGTTTTCTCGGACTGGTCCTGTTGCTGCTGTGCGACATGTCAGTGGATGATGGCTACAAGGTACGACATGACCTACTTGTTGATATCGCTGATACTGAGCAAACTCTTCAGGCTGTTGTTGTTGTTGTTGTTGTTGTTGCTGCGACTGCGACTGCGGCGGTTGCTGTGATTGCTCCTTTTTCTGCTGTGCCTGCGCTTGTCTAGCCTGCTTGGAGTTGCCGATCTGTATCTGCGGGTGCATCTGTTGCACTTTGGCCAAGTATGAATACATGAAATTACTCAACAGCACTTGCGAGTAGAGTTCCCGGCGCGGGTTGGCTAGCTTGATATGAGCCATGCGGTAGATGGCACGCTCTTCCAAAATCGAGAAGCGGGTCCAATTGTAGTCGATATCGGGTATCTTGATTTTCGGTGGCGGGTCTGGCGAAAGACCGCGTGAGGATGCTTTCCTGTGCGACGTTTCCTTCTCGCTCTTCTTCTTTCCGCCACCAAAAATGGACGATAAAAGGCCAGGCTCTTTGTCTTTCTTTCCGTCCGTGGGCATTTTCCTGTTGCTTTCCTTCTTCCGCTCCTCTTCCAACTTCAGATTATCACGATCCAGAACAACGCTTTCTCGGCCGCGATTGTTGCCTTGTATCGAGGTCTGCAGTACATCCAGTCTCGTATCGTCGTGGCCCTTCTCTTGTGTTTTGCTCAGCTTGTGCTTCACCTTCTTCGCAACTTCCTTGTCGCGATCATCCTTGTCTTTCTCCTTTTCTTTTTTGTCTTTTTCCTTCTCTTTATCACCACCCACCAGCCAGCCCCAACTGGTCTTTCTCGGGCCATCAGAGCTTTCCTTCTTCTCTTTCGTTTTCTTGTCCGGCCTTTTATCCTCTGCAAGATTGGGAATGATGGACAAGTTGTCTGTCCTTGTGGTATTACCAGGAAGAGGCGACGGGTGCTGAACAAGATCGTCCATTGATTGCGCTGGCTGAATCGGTGAAGCCTGTGCTGCCTGGGCATGGCGATTCTGTCGACTTTGTGGCGGTTGTCGCTGCTGACTCGGCGGGGGTTGAGGGTAGTTGCGCGGCCCATTCGGCTGCTGCGGTTGTTGTTGCTGAGGGGGAGGTTGACGCGAAGAATGGCGCTCAGGCGGTAGAAATGGCTGGTGTCTTTTCTCTGGCTCCTGTGGCGGCGGTGTTTCAATGATCTGGGGAACCGGCGACTGCAATGTTGGGGGCTTGTAGCCAGGTAGATAGGCAGAAGTTCTGCCATTGGAGGCGATTCTCGAATGGAATGCCCTTTGCTGTGGTCTAGGTTGCTCGTCGGAAGCTTGTTCAGACGGGGCTGGCTTTGATAGGTTGTCGGCAGATTCAGGTCTGGGCTCTGTGCTAGGAGATCGCCTGCGAGGCCGCGAGAAATTGGACGTGACCTCAGACCGGCCATTGACTGGCTCTGACTGGACTCGGTTTAGTGGTAGCGGGGGTACGTCGGGCGTGATGGAACGCGTGGGCGAAGTAGCTGGCGACTCTTCCGTATCAGTTTCTGCTTGACGGGTCACAAGCCGTCGGGAGAGCGGCGGCCCGCCCTTTCGCAAGCTGCCTCGCCTGTAGGTTGTGCGTGTGGATCGCTTGAGCGTGCCAATGCCGCCCAACTTGGCAGGTGTCATGGAGACTTCCTCGTCGGCACCAGCTTCGCTATCACCACCGGCACGCTTCGAGGATAGGCTCACGTGGCGTACCATGTCTAACGGGTCTTCGACAATGTGCTCGAGCTCTTGCAGGTCAGTCAGGCCGCCATTGGGCTGGTGTCCGGACCGGCGTCGCTCGAGCCGCTCGGCACCGTCTTTGTAGCCTGAACCGCTGTCAATCTGGCGGGACAGCATCGACTTCTTCCGCCGCAGGCCGCCGCCGGATGCGTCACGGCCGAGGGCGCCGTCGGGAGGGAGCGATTCGGCGTCGCCCGACCGGCGCCGTATGGTGTTGACCTTGTCTTGGATAAAGGTCTTGAATTCCATGGGCGCCAGCTCGGGATGCAGGCGCGCGGGCACCCAGAACAGCTTCGACGGGTCGTCATCGTCGGCGAGGGCGGGCGGCGAAGGAGGGCCACTTGAGCTGAAGGACGGCAGGTCTGGATCGGCGTTGTTGACGCCCATGGACATTCGCCGTATGGCCTGCAAGTTGCTCAGCTCCTGAGCCAAGCCGGCGGGGCTCGACTCGTAGTCCAGGTCGTTGAGCGGGAACGGCTGCGAGGCGGCATCCGAGTTGGTGCGGGACAGCGGCGGCGAAAGGGGGCTCTTGGGGCTGCCGTGGTGCGAGAAGGAGGTGCGCTTCTGGGGGATGGAGATGGTGGGGGTGCCGTTGGAGCCCGCGGGCTGGACGGCGGGCTTGGAGGGGGCCATCTGGGGCCGCAGCGGAGAGCGGGCGGGCGGGGCGACGGGGAAGGGGTCGAAGGGCTCAAAGGCGCCGAAGGACTGGATGGAGTCGCCGTTGGGGCTGGGGACGAAGCTCAGCGGGCGCGAGGTGCGCCTCGACAAGTCCGTGTCCCCTTCGCCGCCGTAGAGGTCGCCTATGGCTTCGGTGACGTGGTGGTTGTCATCGCTGATGGAGATTTGTGGAACATGGCCGCGGCGCATCTGGTACACGCGCTCCAGTTCTCGTGCTCGTTGTTGGCTGGCCTGTGGGGTGCAGAGGCGCGGTCAGCATTCGCAGTCGTGGCAGGAGTGCGCGGCGGGGCTTTGTCGGGACGCGGGAGGGCGCTGTCTGCCTCTGCCGGCTTGGGCCCTGCGCCGGCGGCTTGGAGGTGCATGCGAGGGACTCACCATGCTGTCCATGCGGGCGGCCCCAGGCGGCGCAATGCGGAGAGGTCGGGGGGCGGCTGGCCGCGACGGCGCCGTGTTCACCAAGATTCGCACGGGGGAAGGGCATCGAAGAGGGAGGGCGCGGCGGCGAGGGCGCGGCGGGCGTGCAGCGGCGCAGGGGTGTCGACGGCGGGCAGGACGGCATTCATGGCCAAGACACAAGAGGGCGAGGTTGCTGGGCTGGAATCTGGATGCTACCTAGGTCCCTAGAGTGCCTAGGAGAAGACATGTCTGGTAGGCTAGCCCAAGTCGTCGTCCGCGCTGCATGCATCGCCCCCAGCGTTCAACCTCCAAGGCTCAAGCAGTCTTCAGGGGCGCCAGCCCTGCATTCCGTCTCATTCGCTCGAGCACCCACGTTGAAGTCATGTCACCGTGTCACCGCTTACCTACCTACAGTGTCCAGCAAAGCGCTTACCGAGTACGGATACCGCATAGACTGTCCAAAGTTTCTTAGTCTAACGCAATTAGGTCCCCCCCCCCTTCCATTACACCACGCCTGTAGTTTATTTTATCGTGTGCGGTAGCATTCAAACGCTCTAGAGCAGGAGGTTAGGCCTACCTACTGATAGGAGTTTTTACGTGGTTGTGGGTGAGAAAAAGCTGATTAAAATTTCCCTTGGCACGGTTTTCATACTGGGCAGACGCTTTCTGCTACCAAAACCCGCCTCCTCATTGGGTTAGACCTGTCGCACAGAATCCCCGGCCACCATCTCCGTCACGTGGCGTGTCTCTGCTTGGCAAGTCATTCTACATGCAGCGCTACGACAAACTGCTGTTGCGCTTCCAGATGAACATGGCCGATGCAACCGCGCAGCTGACAGCCCCTAGCGCAAGATACAGGTTCAAATTATCGTACGCATCTTCCTCTTGCTTGGGAAATGCGGTAGACGGATGCGTTGCGCTTTCCGCCAGCTGCGCCATGTTAGCCTGCTGCCCTGCACGAATCAACCCGAAGCTCACATGGACGAACAGCTCCGAGATGCTGTTCCACGTTGCACTGACGTGCAGCGGTGGCGCCATCTTCAGCCCGCTCGTATATTCGTCGGGCTGCTGCTCGCATCGCTGCATCGTCTTGTCCTGATCCGCCTTCATCGCTGTGTATACGCCCGGTATCTGATCGAGATGGGGATACCGCTTCCGCATCTCGACAATGTGCGCGAAGCTGTCCGGATCGCTAGAGTCATATGTGTAGCACAGGAGATCACACGCATCAAGCTTGCTCTGGTTCTCTAATATCGCTGGCTCCAGCTCGCCCAGTTCCTCCAAGATGAGGTAGCACTGTTTGCCACCTTTGAGCTCAACGCTGTTGACCGCTGATTGAGCCTTGATGGTAGGATGGTACGTCCTGCTAAAGCGGCGTTGCAGAAACGCTGATAATAGTGCGCTCTTCCCACTGCCACTCGAGCCTAGCACGTAGCACAGAATCACATTGCGCTCCACGCGTCCGGGCCTATTCCGGCGCTTGCGGGCCTTGGTCACCTTGAGTGCGCTGGTCGTTCCCCCTCGGTCATTGCTTTCAAACCCAAGGTAGGCGAGATATTCCAGTGTCGTCTTCGGCTCTTCAAAAGTTGTCATACTCCACTGAGCTAGCCATCCCTGTAGCGTGATGTATCCAGCCTCGTTGCGTACAGTACAAGACGGAAAGGCAGAGTCGATCCAGGAGCTTGGAATGCCAGGCGTCGGCGCGAACAAGTTGGCCAACTCTTGATCGTTCAGACCACCGTCATTGTCTCGGTCGAACTTGAGGAAGAGATCGACGAAGAAGCGGTATCCGGAAGGACTCAGCTCAGCCGAGGAAAACGGAGGGACATCGAATTTGGGGTGCAAAAAGGTATCCTGCAGACTGAGACTGTCCGTGTAGTGGAACTTGCGCAAGATGATCCAGATGGTTTCGTGGCGACCCTTCTCGGCGAAGATTTTGTTCAGCAACAAGAAACCTCGTTCATCCATTCCAAAATCATCTGTAGCCCCAGGGGCAAAGCGTTCCATCGATCGTTTGATGTTTGCCAAGTCTTCTTCTCCCAGCGGCTTCTCGAAGCACTTGAGCTGGAAATGGTGAATCTCGTCATCGCTCCAGTACCCGTCCTTGTCCTTGTCGCAGAGATGGAACACGCGCTGCAGTGCAGACACGGCCGCGGGCTTCAGCGCGTTCTCTTTCGAGTCGTATAGAGGCGCAATGGGGTGCGTAACGGCCTTCTGGCAGAGGAAGAAGACCTCGTTGATGTTGTGGTGCTCCTTCGCACTTGTCCGTATGCATGAATCAATCTCCTTGAACTCGTTCATCAGCGGAAGCATTTCCTCCGAGACCACTTGCGATGTTGTTCCGTTCGAGGCCAGTTCCGCTTTGTTTGCGCATAGGATTACCGGTACGTTGACGCCGAGCGAGCGAAAGTACGGCATCCAAAACAGCGCCACCCTTTCGTAGCTGTAGTGATCCGAGTATACGAGGAGTATCACGTTTGATTTGCGGAGCTCTTTTCGGAGGACATGGCGCTCGTGGGGCAGGGCCGATGTGTCGACGATGGTTGTAGAGACGTTGTCGGGTGTGCCGAGCGAGGGTGGCAGCGTGACCTGCGGGAGCACAGGTTGGATCTTGGCTGTGACAAAGACGTTCTTGACGAGCGACGTGATGATGGAGCTCTTGCCGACGCCATCGTCACCGCAGACACATATCCGGACTGGCCGCGGCGTTAGCAAACCTAGGGCATGTTGAGCCTAATCTACTCGACGTACCGGTTGCCATGGTGGGACAGCATTTTCATTGCATGCCAGGCAGTTGTCCAAGTGCGTCCAGGTGGGGTGCCTGTCTGTCGTTGGGTGTAGGCAGCTGGAGTGCGCTCCAGCGAGTCATCTGGCAGGGCTTGGCACAGGGTAGGCGTGCCCGAGTCCAAGATAGTTTCCCCGCATGGCCGGGAACGTGTAATGACAGGTTGTCCACTGGCCAGTATCACCCCGGAGCCCGAGACCCTGCCTGTGTACCCCATGGCTGCCGGTTCCGTCTCAGCTCACCCACGAGGAGAGCCAAAGACGTTATCAGCTCCATCCGAGGAGTACGAAGCAGTGCGCCCTGGCAGCTCGGGCACGGGAAGCGACGCCACACTCCGCATTTCCCCAGGCCGCCGAACCCATGGGTCATGGCCAGCGACCTTTCCCTTCACAGCACATCGCGCTCCATGCCACCAATCGATCCTGTCGCCCCACTCCAGACTGCCCGTCGTCCGCTTGCCAGCCTGGCCAACGCTGCGTGTCTGATAACAGTCGTTTGCTTTGCCCGCTGTTGAGCTGCACTCGCCATGTTGTAAGTACTCCACCTCCGCGCTGGTAGCCGCCCGCCCGCCAATCGCATCCCCAATCGCATCCCCAATCGCTGCGCTATGCGCCTGGAGCTTCACTAACGCCATGCCAGCGTGCTCCCTCCGCCTCCGCGATACCCTACAGGTGAGTACCTGCACTTCCAACCTACATGTGACGTCAGGACTGACTTGGCCAAGGTGGCTATCCTGGTGCACCCCCGGGGCAGGTCATCGAGACCAATAACAGCCTCACCCACCCCACAGGTCCCGAGCATCAATTAGTGGTGGGAGAAGGCAAGCTTTTCGCGATGCAGCGCAGCTGGCCCGTTGCCGCTAACAGTAGGCGTCACAGGAACCTACGTGCTTCGCGACGAGTTGCATCTTGCGACACCTCCTCCTCATCCATCCGAAGCCCCCGTCCACAATCCGAATCCGCTCGCGACGACTGTCAGCCCGCCAACATGCGGCACCAAACTATCCCTGGTAGCTCTTGCGCCCCGCCAGCCTTCGCATTCGCAGCTGCATCGATTCGGCACACGTAACAGCACCCCATCGCAAGTTCCACCGAGCATACAAGAGTCGCCTCACGAATCTCACAGCCAGGCAAGCGACACAGGATCGTACGGCGCCAATGGCATCGCGTCATCACCTCTCGAGGGGCTACATACACCAGTGTTTGGAGAAGGCAATGCGGCGCTAGCTGTCGTCAACGGCAAAGACTCCAAGGATCCTCTTAAGAAGCGGAAACCGAAGAGCAACATTGTTAAGAGCAACTCGTCTTTTGTGTCGCGCGTGATTCCCCACGAAGCCTTGTCTAAGCGGCTGCAGGAGCATAATCCCAACGGCCACTACGCCTTCGCCAACATCAACCGTGCCTTGCAGTGGCTGGACTTGACGTCGCCCACCAAGGAGGAGCACATGACTAAGATTCTGTTCACCAAGGCACACGCGCTCTGTCACGACATCAACCAAATCACCAAAGGACCAACTCATCTCGACATTGTCATGGGCTTTTCTACCGGGGACATTATTTGGTATGAACCCATGTCGCAGAAGTATTCGCGTATCAACAAGAACGGAGTCATCAACCCTACACCCGTGTCTGACATTCGATGGCTTCCCAACAGCGAGAATCTGTTCCTCGCGGCGCATATGGACGGATGCCTGGTGGTGTATGACAAGGAGAAGGAAGATGCCGTGTTTGTGGCAGAGGACCAATCGCCCAGCACGGAAGAGGTCACGTCTAATGCCGGCAGGAAGGTCCGCCTGGCTGTCAAGAAGTCAGTCCATTCGAAGAATCAAAAGGCGAATCCTGTATCCTGCTGGCAGATTTCAAGCTCGAAAATCAACGCGTTTGAGTTTTCGCCCGATCGCCGACATGTGGCGGTAGTGTCGGAGGATGGTACCTTCAGGATCATCGACTTTCTCCAAGAGAAGTGAGTTGCAGTGGATCTAGGCTGGCGTTGGCTGATAGGTTGTAGGCTGTTGCATCATTACATGAGCTACTATGGAGGCATGATTTGCGTATGCTGGTCGCCAGACGGCCGATATATTGTCACGGGAGGCCAAGATGACCTTGTGTCTATCTGGTCACTGGAAGACTGCATGCTTGTGGCGCGTTGTCAGGGCCACAATTCCTGGGTGACGGCGGTGCAATTCGACCCTTGGCGATGCGACGAGCGCAACTATCGGATTGGCAGTGTTGGAGAAGACTGCCGTTTGTTACTGTGGGATTTCAGCGTTGGTATGCTACACCGACCACGAGCGGTACGTCTCTCGGAAGATTGCTATGCTGGCGGAGAGTATCGCTGATGAAGAAACAAGGCGTCGGTGCGACAGCGCAATAGTATTGCATCATCCAACCTGAGAATGCAACGAACACGGACAGATAGCACGGCTAATCGACTTCGGTCCAACTCGAACCTTAGTTCTGGCAGCCTGCTGGATGACGAAGAAGTGGTCCATCCCGTCGAGCCACGGGCGCGTACAGCTATGTTGCCCCCGGTGCTGGTGAGTGACTTGGCTGCGACAAGATGCAATCACACAGAGCTGACTGGAGCAGGCCAAAGCGGTCGACGAGCACCCTGTCGTGTGGCTCGGATTTGAAGAAGACTGCCTATTGACGACGTGCCAGAATGGTGAGTCAAGAGATTCGTTCGCAGCAAGGCCTGTGGGGTATACCAAGCTTCACAAGTTCACAGGCTCCACATCGAATGTGCGATAAGGCTGGTGGTCTTTGGGCGACGCACAGGTGACAGGACCACGGCTCGATGTCGCACGTGGACCCACCCGTGTATTTGTTGAACTTGGGCGTGTTCTGAAGCTGATAACGAAGTGGATCGATCGCTGACTTTTTTTTTTTTTCTGCGCAGGCCACATCAGAACTTGGGACCGTCCGAAGGAAGGCGCGACCAACGGGGACGGCGGTCAGCCGATGACATGATGGCCCATGATGACGCGATGCAGTGGTGAGGTTGGTAGTGCAGGTTTCACGTGCGTGCGTGGAGATGCATGTTGAAGCCCTGGTGGAACGGAAAGCAAAGTTTGTGTGCGCAGCGACACGCGGAAGATTCCGACGTCTCCAGGAGGCACTCCGCACTCGGTACCTAGGTCCATAGAGAGGTTTAGGGTGTATACGACAAGGTCAAGTGCATGCAGGACTTCCCTGTACATATCAGTGGGGTGCGTACGGCTTCTTCCAAGACGCTTTCCGCGACTGATCAGCAGCCATGTGTGATGGATAAGAGTGCGGCAATGCCTGACTCCCGGCCACGCTCGGGCCGAGTTTAGATTTCGCTGGCACCAAAGAGCCGCGGGATGACCATGGTGCATCATGGCCCACGAAGCTCACCACCGGGCCTCTGTGGGAATGAAGCTGCGGGATGACACGACACACTTCTGGAAAGTGGCTGGGCTGGCTATCTGCGTGGGCGCAGGTCCGGCGAGGTGCATTATCGCAACTTGGCCGGGCCAGCGTTTCGGGCCATGTTCGCGTGTGTAGCGCCATCGCGTGCCATGCATTGCTGGTCGTGGGCACGCCGTTCGCGGGATACCTTCTTTGAACCCGCGCCCAAAGTTTGTCCAAGTCGTGCAAGCGGCGGCGCTAGAGCCATGATGCACGCAGCCACCCAAGCACTGTACAATAGAACAACGTCTCCACTCGGCCGTCTTGTTGCTTGTACTTTGTATGTCCCAACGCAGGAGCACCAGCCGTCACCACGCGGCCGAGCAGAGAAAGAAGGCGATCCCCGTCGTCTCGGTGCTCGTACATACCTACATAGCCGCATCCCTCCCCTCCACGCCTCTTGCATCACCATCGATTACCCCAAAATTGGCACCGCTCAGCCCGACTTAGCTGCGTGCTGCCCCGGCCCGCCGTGTCACTGGCACTCGTTACATGATGCTGCTTCCGAGCGTCGGAGTCTTTGGCAGAAACACGGCGCCAGTGCTGGAGATCAAGTATGCATCTTGACTTCCCCTCGGCCAACAACACGACAATATACTGACAGGGTGCAGGCCCGAGTCGCCCTTCGTTGTCTTGTATGGAGAGTCTTCCGAGTCGCATGGGACCGAGCTGCGAGGCAAGCTCGTTCTCACCAACCCCGAGTCGATCAACGTGCGCAGTGTCCGCATCACCCTGACGGGCACGCGCAAAGTCTCGTACGCCACTTGATCCTCCTGCGCCACCCGCGGCTCACATGCTGATACCGCTCCCATAGATGGCATTTGACCAACACGGTGAGCCCGCAGCCGATTGCCCACAAGACCAACTTCTTCACCGAGCACCTCAACCTATTCCCCGTCGACAGTGGCACCAAAAACAAGGCGCACAAAATCAACGCTGGCCACCATGAGTGGGACTTTGTTTTCAACATGCCGAGCAACCTCGACCAGAGCGTCGAGGGCCTGCCCACCAACTGGGTCGTCTACAATCTCAAGGCGACTGTGGACAGGGGGTACATGAGCAAGCAGCTCTCCGCCACCTCGCACATCCGCGTCATTCGCACCCTCGGCCGCGATTCGCTCGAAACAATGCCCGTGGAGCAGATCAACGAAGACATCTGGGCAAACAAGCTGGCCTACAAGATCACCGTTCCGCAGAAAAACTACATTGTTGGAACGCACATCGCGGCAGACTTTGTGCTGATTCCCCTCCGCAAAGGCGTCGAGATATCGACCATCAAGATGGAGTTGATTGAGTCTCGCCAGCTCTTTGCCGAATACGCTGGCAGGCGAATCAGTCACCAGACCGATGTCCAGGTCGCAGTCACCGAAGCCGACATGCCCGACAATTCCGCAAACATCGTCCCTACTGGCGCAGACGAGGCAGATCAGCTCTTCGACGAGTCGCACCGCTTCTCCATGACGTTGGAACTGCCCAAGTCACTCAAGAACTGCCGGCAGTCTGTGGACACGGAGAACATCCGCCTGAGCCACAAACTTCGACTATATGTCAATCTGAAGAACCCGGAAGGTCACACCAGCCAGCTTCTGGTCAAGAATCACGTCCACTTGTTCATCTCACCCAATCTGCCGCCAAACGAAGATCAAAGTGTCGTGGTTGACGACAACATCCTCAGCCAGCAGGCGGTCCAGGACGAGGTGAATCAACATGCCCCGCCCACCTACGGCCAACATCAGCTGGACGAGCTCTACAACGACATCGATCCATCAGGCTTCATGACGCCTGGCGGCTATCACAGTATGATGGGCAGCGGGGCAAACACGCCGTTTTATGCACATAGCCGCACAGGCTCTGCAGAAGATTTGGCTTCGCTGAATGCGGTAGCAAATGGCGGTGGTGCTTCAGCTACGGCACTCCAGCACAGGCTGCAAAACCTCGAAATGTCGCATCAGGACCCACCCACAAGGTTCCAGCCGCTGAGACAACACTCCTCTGGGGACAGCACGCCGGCAGTCATTAGCGAGCAACCCACCTACTTCGACCTACCGCCTGCAGGATACGACATGGACGCGCTTGCCAGAACGCCCAGCTACAACACCGCTGTGCGTACACTTGGTAGATCTCCGCTCGTAGCAGATGTACCTTTACCAAGTTACGAAATTGCAACGTCGCGACCTGGATCTCCGAGTAGAAGCAGAAGCAGCAGAGGCACGACCCCTAGTCCGGCACGATCTCTAGACACTCTGACGGAAGAAACCAATCGGAACACGACGCTGAATAGCCGCAGACAAAGCCCGAGAACAAGCGACGATGGAAGGTAAAACACCCATCTTGCTCCTCCCACTTGGCAATCTGTTCGTGCGGCAAAGAGTCAGCGTTACGCGACCTGGCTGTCTTGTCGACTTTCACAGCTCTTGATTGAGGCTTGTAAAGTTTTGCCGACGTACATTTCAGCGCTTAAACAAACGCACACCTCCCCACTCTCTTCAACCGCACATCATGCGGCATTTATTCTCATCACATTTCTACCTGTACATTTTCGCAGCTCAAAGCTTAATACCCCTTTCGCGTACATGGACAAACGGCATCGGCACTCGTACCGACCGTCTCCAACACATCGACATCATCCTCCGAGTCGCCTCCCACATCCCGCTCCTCCTCGTCTGCCTCCCTAGCACCGCCCACCTCACACGCGGCCGCAATCATGGTAGCCAACCGGAGCCGTAGTCCCTCTCGCTCCCGTGGTCGGCTTGAGGTCCCGCGCCCACATGGACGGCCGAAATCGCGTCATCGCAGTCCGTCTGCGTCTTCTTCTGCGTCGATATGCGAGACGATTAACGAGTTGACTGGATTCCGCAGGGCTTTGAAACACGTTGGCTAGACTGTTTTTTCTTCTGGCGTGGGTTTCCTCCTCCTTCTTCATTGCAGGCATGGCATTAGCAAGGGCGTTAGTCGCATCATTTTTTTTCTCTTTTTTTTTTTTTCTCTCGTCCTCGCGTATTTTTTTTTTCGGGTGGTTTTTTCCGACTCGGTTTAGACTTTTTTTTTTTTTTCACACATACGGGGTCGGGATCGGATGGATGCACAGCGCTTACTATTTTTCAGGGGCGGATTACCTTGCCAGTCTGATTTACGACTCCAGCGGGAAAGGAAACTCGTTGTCCTGCTTCATGCTCATGAATGATGTGTGTCTTCCCCCTCTCACGCGGTTTCCATCCTGCTGCTGTGATGTGCAATGTGTGTGAGCCAGCCGATGGCGTTGGGGTTCTGGTTTTACGTCGGGATCATGGGGGCTATGTAGACGGTGCGATTGGCGAAGTGTGCTTTTGCGGCAAGGGGGTGTGGAACGATGTCGACTTTCAAAGGGTCGGTTTGCGAGTTGTTGGCAGGAAGTAGTAACCATCAAGCGCGAAGTGTTGTATTGCGGACCCTACTCGAACAGCAACCCCGCAGCCATTTCCAGATTTCCGTCCGTCGCATTCAGCGCAGCGACGGCTTCGTGCGGCGCAAATCCTAGCTCGACTAGTTTCTGCACCGCGTCGTCGGGCCACGGCACGTGTGGGCGACGCAGCGTCGTAACCATCTGTCTGATGTGCTCAGGCGTAGGCAGCAGCAGCGCATCCTGCTCTTCCTCTTGCACCCTCAACACGCGCCCCAACGCGCCCACCCAAGCCGCCTGCCCACCCGCACCCGCACCCCCAACACGACCAACGTCGCCCTCAGCCCCCCCGGAATTGAAATACTCCCACCCCATGACCCCGCCAAACCCCCTCCCCACGCCTCGATATCGCGCGCGCAGCACCGCACACGTCTCGCGCAATCTCTCCGCGTCGACAAACCCCGCGCCATTCGCCGGATGCGTCACGACGCCGAGCACGACCTTCTCCGGCGCCCACCCCGCAGCCACAATAGCGTCGTAGCAAGCCGTGCTCCGGGCGTCGCCCCACCCGCAGTAAAACTGCGCATTGTACCAAGCGACCTCGGCGCCGAGCGGGCTTGCTTCGAGCGCGGCGTAGGAAAAGCCGGATAAGTGGGGCAGCGAGGGGAGGCGCGGGTCTGGCGCGCGTAACGGGGTAGCGGGGCGGGGGAAGCGTGGGTCAGGGAGGAGGGCAGTAGCGACGGGCGCCAGGGTGATGAGGAAAGGCGGGCCAAAGTCTGCGCGGAGACGGGCGATGAGGCGCGTTACCGAGTCGAGGGGGATTTCTTCTTCGATGTCGAGGTCGACGCCGTCGAGGTTGTGCGTGCGTAGCAGGGCGTGGAGCGGCGCGTAGTGGGCTTCGAACTGGGGCGCCGAGCACAGCTGTCAGATTACTTTTTTTTTTCCATGTGTGTTGGCTTGGGGGACGCGGAAACGCACGCTGTCGTCGTCGCCGCTGAGCTGCGCGAAGGAGCCTTTTGCGGCCCCGCCTAGCATGCCGAGCACTTTTACTCCGCTGCCTTGTAACCACGCTACTTCACCCCAGAGCTGGTCGAATCGCTTGTCGTCAGGTCGGTGGTCGTTGAGCGTGATGTTGCCTGGCTCGGCATTGAGGTGTATGGCCGCAACGATGACATGTGTGATGCCAGTGTTGTTGGTGAGCAAGGGTAGTAGCGAGTGAGGGTTTCCTTGAGGGTCGTGGATTGTCTGGTGGTACACAATTAGACGCGGGCCATTTTCCGGCGACAGAAACTTGGGAGCCGTCGAAGCCATGATCAGGAATGATGGAGCGCTGTACGGATACGGGGAAAGCCTACACGATAGGCGGCATGTGACGAGACCGCGTCTGGGCGCGTTCCTGCAGGACCCCTCATCGTAGGGCTGAAAGTGCAAGTGCGTCAAGCATCATGCTTGCAACATGTCATCATCTACCACGACGGATCAAAAGACAACCATGTAATTTAGCAGAGCATCGCTTTCGCTCCGATATGCCGTGTTTGCAGAGACTATCCATGACATGTTCTAGCCATAACGCCTCATCATCCTCCAGGTATACCCTGCCTATCCAAACAAAGGAAAACGTCATATCAACCAGACGATGTGGTCGAAAGGATGCCGCGGTTGATTCCCATAACCAAGCCTAATATGCTCGTCCCACATTGCGTAACGTTCGTAGCTTCTCCCAACCATGTCCGGCAGCTAGTGAAAGCCATTGCTGTAGCCGGTTGTGCCTGTGAAGTATGGGTGAATGATGGTCTGCTTTGCCGATATGCGACCAGCAGGGTCATAGACGAGGAGGCTGTCAAGCAGGTCTAGGCCTACATCGTCGAGGCTCGTGACAATTGAGGCGATGTCGGTCCGGTTCCACTTGGGGAACGAGGGTTTGAAGTCGGGGAACGAAGTGACACCGGGCCAGTCTTGTTCGCTTGGAGTGCCGAGGATGCTGTTGCAAGGTCAGTTGAACTGCGTCAAGTGTGTCGTATCCACATACCGGAAGATCTTGAAGATCTCGTCAATCTCCGAGTCGCCGGGGAACAGTGGCTTGCGGGTACACATCTCAGCGAAGATGCATCCCACAGACCACATGTCGACGCCGGTGGAGTACTGTCGACCACCGAGCAGGATTTCAGGTGAGCGGTACCACAGCGTGACGACCTAGAGCATGTAAGCAGAGGCGCAATAGAGCCGAGTGTCAACATGCCTCGTGTGTGTATGTGCGGAGGGGAACGCCAAAGGCGCGGGCAAGGCCAAAATCTGCGAGCTTCAGATTGCAGTCCTTGTCGATGAGGAGGTTCTGGGGCTTGAGGTCGCGATGCAGAACGCGGTGGGCGTGGCAGTAGCGCACGCCCTGGCACAGCTGCATCATGAACTTCTTGACCATGTTGTCGTCCATGTTCAGCGCCTTGCCAGACAGCCCAGATCCCTCGGGAAGAGCCTTGCCGCGGCCGCCCTGGCTGACGGGCAGCGCCTCCATGTACTTCTTCAGGTCGCAGTCGAGGAACTCGAAGACGAGATACAGCTTGTGGCCGTCGGCATGGACGATGTTGAGCAAGCGGACGATGTTGGGGTCGTTCATCTCCTTGAGCAGCGAGATCTCGCGAATGGCGGTCGACGGCACGCCTTCGTCCTCGGCCTCGAGGCGGATCTTCTTGAGGGCGACGACGCGCTGGTCCTTGGTGGTCAGGTCGCGCGCCTTGTACACGACGCCGTATGTGCCTTCCCCGATCTTCTCCATCTTCTGGTAATTCTCCATGGTGGCGAACCGCGAGCAGCGAGCTCTTCAGACGATGGGCGGTCTGGCGTGTTGGGCTTCTGTTGGGGGGCGAAGAGCAGCGTTGCCGGTCTTTTCGGGCACTGTCGCAGTCTTTGCGGCCTGAGGGTTAGAAGCAGCGGCTGGGGCGCGGGCGGTGGACGTCGGGTCGAGAGCAGTCGGGTGGGTGTTTTGCATGGAAATAATGGGGTAAACATGAATCCACAAAGCCCACCCGCTTCGGGTAAGGCTCAAAACAAGCCATGGAACGGCCGTCGACGCGAGCCTAGCGCGCTTTCACACCACTTGCGCCTGCGCCTGCGCCTGCTTGATGCATGCTTCAGTGGACACCAGACCCCGGCCCGACATGCAACATCTTGACCCCCATGAACGGCCGCCTGAGCGAATTCGACATGTATACAAAAAGTACCAGAAGATGAAGCCTGCCTGTCTGGACACAGACGAGGACCTCGTCAATCTCACCTCACTCTCACATGCCGCCTTGCCCGAGAGTGTGCATGTGGTCCGGGAGCTTGATGCCGAGCGTCTTGCCCATCATCTTGGAGCATTCATGAGGGAAGACGCAGATCCAGGGCCACAACTGTCAAACATAACGTCGCCCCTATCGGTCTACGAGCACGACGACATGCCAGGTAAGGAAGTCTGGGTCTCGTGAGAGTTGACGGCAGCCATCCACAACAAGGCATTGTGAACTACCACAGCACTCGCGATAGCATGCATAGTCTGCGTCCTGACCAAGGTAGGCCTGCACATCATCCCCTCCCTACTCCCCGCACAAGTCCAATTCGCGCTTCTCTCCCGCCTCCTACACCGCGACCTCTGCAACCCCGCACACCTCACGAACATCCACGCCCACTACAACATCACCTACCCACCAGCCCAGTCCTCCTTCTTCGCTCTTCCCCGCTCTTCCCAGGACCCCGTAGCAACGCCCCTCGACCCAAACATCCACAAGCCCCTCACCGTCGCACACCTCCTCGACAAAAAAATGCGCTGGGCCACCCTGGGAGGGCAGTACGACTGGACTGCCAAAACGTACCCAAAGTCGCGCCCTCCGCCTTTCCCCATGGATATCAAGACACTCCTCGAGACCATCTTCACCGACACAAGAGCCGATGCTGCCATTGTCAATCTCTACTCCCCCGGCGACACGCTGAGCGTGCATCGCGACGTCGCAGAGTCCAGCTCCCATGGCCTCGTCAGCGTCAGTCTTGGCTGCGATGCTGTGTTCGTCATAGGCACCGGTGAGAAGGTGCTCTCGCTTCGCATTCCATCGGGATGTGCGGTTTACATGTCTGGTCCGTCTCGCTTCGCGTGGCATGGCGTGCCGCAGATTTTGGCTGGCACGTGTCCGCCGTGTCTGCAAGATTGGCCTGGGGGTTCGCTTGATGGGGCTGTGGGTCTGGATGATTGGAAGGGCTGGATGGCCGGCAAAAGGGTGAATTTGAATGCAAGGCAGATGTGGGACTAAGCTTGACCGGGATATTCGTGTAAAGTTTATTAGAAGTATGCTATGGGTGTCAAGAATATGGTATCAATGAGTAACTGAGAGCACTAGGGGAATGACGGGACGTGTATCGCAACATGCCAACACCCAAACGCGTGCGTGAACTTCAACCATGCACACGGTGCCGCCGTCAACTAATGAAGATGAACCTTCGTTTCTGAGCTGTGTCAAGCTGGTCAAGACTCCTAGTATTTCCCAGGCTCACCAGGAACAGCACTTCCGCCTGCAGACGTCGCACTCTGTGGAACGGCACTTTCTGCGGCGACCGCACTACCGGGCGCCGCATTTGCTGGAGTTGCACTACCGGGCACTGCGCTTCCAGGGGCCGCATTACCTACTGTACCCGCAGCTTCGGTCTTCTCGAGGCCTTGTGTCTGGAGTGGAGCTGGTTGCTTGCTATCCACACCGCCGGGACTGTTGTTACTGGCGACGGGGCTAGTAGGCACACTTCCTTCGGGTGCATCAGCGGTCACAGAGCCCGCAGCATTGCGGATAATCTCCCACCACTGGTTGGCAGCCTGTGGGGTGTGTGCTTTGAATTGCACCTCGTGGCTAATGGAGAAGCTGTTACCAAGCTTGCCCTTCGAGACGTCCTTGCCCTTGACGTTGAACTTCTGGCCACTGACGGCGCCAACCATACAGTCAGGCAGGTACAGTGAAAGTTCAGGCACGGGGTCCTTTGAGAAGTCGTCGTCCGTCTTGAACTCGTGGAGAAATTTGGACGGGGTCACGACGTAGAAGTTTGTGTCGAAAGAGCGCATGATCTTGCCCTTGCGCTCAAGCGAGCCTGAAATGAGTGGCTGCGTGGCGCGATGGTTCTGGTTGGGAAACTGGATCTGGGAGACAGTCCGTGCAGGAGATGAGGGATCGATGAGGACCGTGTTGTTGCGTTGAATGAAGCCATTCCATTCGAAATCGAGGGGTATTCTTTGCGCATTCCCAGTCATGTCTCCGTACGCAGCCTTGGTGTGCTCGGCCTGCGTGTTGACGACTTGAATGAACTGGCCCATGCCGTGCTGCACTGTCTGGATGATGTGCGCTTCGAATTGTGCGAAAGAGTTCTGCACACTGATGAGATCCTGGCGGTTGTTGTTCTCCTCCTGCACTTGCTTATTAAGCCGATGCACAACACCGCGCTGCAGGATATAGGGGTCATCTGCAGCCTTGACGTTGCCGCCGTGCGAGTCAAAGGTGGCCGTGTGCTGACCTAGCAGCTCGATATGCTTCTGAGTGTGGGCACGCGCCTTGTCGACGGCCTTGCTTCCTTTGCCAGCTCCCTTGGTCAGCTCTTTACTTTTGTTCTTGATCTCAGTGTGAAGACGTTCGAAAATTGGCAGGATTGCTCCCTTCAGCTGTTTTGATGTCTCATAGTGTTGATTAGAAATGCCCTAGATTTTGTCAATATCGCCCTTTTGCACAATCCCACTCTCAACAGTCCATACCTGTGTGTTCGACCTGATGTTTTCAAAGAGTCCAGCGATACCCCCGAGTGACTGGTCGAAGTGGTGGCCCTCCTTCAGCGGGTCTTTTACAGTCTGACCCAATTCAGTATGTCTCGCATCATGCATGTCGCAACAACAACTCGTACCTTCAGCACGCGTTCGTACTCTTTGCCATGGGCGTGGTTTGTCTTCTCCGTAGCACTAACATAATCCTCAAGATAGGCGACAGCATGCTTCCAGGCTTGTAGTCGCTCGGCGAAGAGCTTGGTGACCTCTGAAGTATCCTCCCCTGGGATCGCCTCTTCGTCGGCGGATCTACTGGTGGGCGTGCGCGACGGCAGCTCACTCGTTGCGGAAGTGGGCGCAGACATGGTGTCTTCTGTGTGTTTCTTTGTGTGGTGGTGGTGGTAGTTGTGCAACGTCTTCCTGTTGTGGTTTGTTTTGGCGGGGTGAGCTCCAGCAACGGGGGGGAATGGTCTAAGCGTTTATTTTGCACGAGATCAAATGTTTGTACAAATGTAGGGATTCAGGAGACTGCGTCAAGGGAGAGGGGAATAATTTAAGCTCATCAAGAGGCCTAGACTCATGGCATCGCAAGCAGGGTTTGGGCACATCTTTGGAACATCTTCTGCCATTTGCATGCAGGGATGATGTCATAGGAGGCACTATCTGAGTAGCTCGGGCGGGAACGACGACTCATCTCACATCGTTCCAGTGCTGCGCCACGATTTGCTTTACCTTTGTTAGTCACGGGGCGCTGTGTGAGGTCACTATTGGGTATCCTGTCGCCAACTCGTTCAAACGTAAATGTGCACAGGATTTACATCGCGCTTCCCACGAGGAATAGTCACCGTAAAGCAAGCCCGTCACGAATGATTAACTTGCCATCTCCCTTCGCCGGGAATAGCACATCCGACCACGACTTTTTCTACCTGTCCTTTGGATTGCCCCGTACGAAAAGATCAGTTGCCTCGGAGCCATATCCGAACCCTTCCTGATTGGCCATGTCGTGTTTTTGGTGGATCTGACCTGAGTAGCAAGTGAAAACCTCGAGACTGGTGGGACTGTGTGACCGTGTCACATTTGCATTCCCTCCTGCATATGGTTTGGTAGCACCAGCAGCCAGCCTTTTCCTATCGCAAACGCGACATCGCGTGGACACGTGGAAGAGCAAAGCGGGGCTTATCGATAAGTTGCAAATCATTCGAGCTTCGCGCTCGCAATGCAGTACGCATCTTTTAGACATAACCAAAGCCTGCAGTCGACATGTCGGTGACTGCGAGACCCACAGCGATCCCTGGTACGTACTACCCGAAGACTCAGCTTCTGCGTCTAACAACACGTAGAGCATCTGCAAACCAAGTTCGATCTAGGAATATGGCACACCCTATTCAACTGGGCCAGCCTGACTGTCGCAGTACAAACCCAGTGGGGCGGCCCCGACTCTGCAGATAAGCGCGACTGGCTGGCTGGACAAATTAGCGACCTCTTTGCGAACGAGCCTTTCACCGATTGCGAAGATGTCGAAGTGATGCTGCTCCAGGTCCTAGAGGACGAATTCGGCGTGCGTCTAGAAGACGAGACCGAAGTAAATGTCGGGCGTCAAATCATGGCTATAAGAAAAGAGATTGGCGAGGGTCGAACAGACATAGTCGATGGATTACAGAAGAAATGGGAGGCGCGGAAGGGCAAAGAAGTGGAGACGGGAAGTGTCAGCGTTCAGGAGAGTAACCAAGAGGCCGATTGGGATAGCGTGGATGAGGAGAGCGGCGAAGATGGCGAAGATGTGGAAATGGGTGATGCGCCTGCGTTGGTGCCGTCAAAACCAAAAATGGTGCCGGAAGTTGACCAGGAGGGGTTCACCAAAGTGGTAGGCAAGAAGAAGAGATGAAGGTGGCAAATGTTGATCACGTATTGCACCAAACCGCTGGACATGGAGGAGACACGAGAGCTCCAAAAAAATCTCCATGGCGACCGGAAGGTCAGCTTAGGGCCATTGGGCAGTCCTCGAGAGTGCCGATGCTGGAAAGACAGCTGCGTCCGTAGGTGGTAACATGGGGCGCGAATAGCAGCACAAGGCGACATCCCCTTGAAGTTGCATGCACTGTATAGCGTCGCAAGTTCAAGATGCCCACCAACAAAATGTAGACAAATATTGAAACATGCACATTCATTCATGAAATGCCCGGCACAGATTGCGAGGCGTGTCTGACCTCCTAGCTCGCTACGAGCGCTGCTTGCGGCTTCGTGCGATTGGCTTCCCCACCTTGGACCCTGGATGCGGACCTGTCCTGTCTCACCACAGGTACACGCAACCTTTGCGCCCGCTGCTCCACCTGCACGCAACCACCATGGACTCGGCATACGACCACTTGCAGGACGAGAGCTATCCTCAAGATCCCACCAAGCAAGGGGCGGGCGGAGACAGCACGCACCAGGAGACGGCCAACAACTTGAATGCAGAGATCCAGGATGCCTACAAAGCCATATCGAGCAGTCCATGGGCCGCGCGACTGGGTGGCTTTCTGGGGACAGTCAAGAAACAGGTGCGAAGCCTCGGTCCGTGACACGGGACAGCCGTACTCACTGCATACAGGGCGGGCAGTACTACGACACGGCCAGCAAGCAATACGCCGAAACGAGCAAGACGGCTACAGCGGGCGTCTCGACCCTCATAGGACATGCGCGCAACCTCTCCATCCAAGCTATCGAGCCTGCGACCCCCAAAGAGGAGGATGGTTCCACCGAGAAGCCGAAGCATGACCCAGACGCGCATCCAGATCGTCCCGACTCGCTGCCCGCAGACATAGTCCGGGAGGCGGGAAGTGTGCTTCTGCGCTTTCGCTCCGAAGCTGCAAAGCGATTCAAGGATATCGAGAAGGCAGAAGATGCGGCTGACGAGGCGCTTCTCAAGTTCGGAACCAACATCCGTAACTTTCTTGCAGATGCCGTGTCGATTGCCCCTCCCGCATCCGGCTCCGAAGACGAGAAGAATGGCACCGTTATGTTCGAGTCAAAAGACAGTAGCGGCAAGAAAGTGGTACATGCAACACGCTTCGATGCGCAGCTGCACGTGATACACTCGAGCTTGGATTCGTTCTTGAAAGACCCTGCGAGCGCCGAGTGGGACAAGTGGAGGAAGGACTTTGATGTGGAGAAGAAGACGGACGCCATCGCAAAGGACCTGGACAAGCACACAGAGCTGAGAACCGCCATGGAAAAGTGCGTGCCCGAGAAGGTCGATTATCCGACTTTCTGGGAGAGATACTACTTTCTTAGGCACGTCATTGAGAGCGAGGAACAGCGCAGGAGGGACCTGCTAAAAGGTGAGTGTCAGGCTTTGCCATGTCATGCACACCACATCTAACACGGTATAGCATCAACACCTGCCGATGAAGAAGAAGTAGCTTGGGACGAAGACTCGGACGAAGACTCGGACGAAGAAGAAGAAGAAGAAGAAGAGGAGGACGAGGAGGACGAAGAGGAATCAGACGACGAAGAATCCTCCGACGAGGATTCAGACTCTCAAGAACCGTCCAACAAATCAGCAACAAACATGGCCGCCTCCAAGGAAACACTGAAGCCCGCCACAGACAGCCCGTCCAAACCCACTCCCGCCGATCGCTTGAAGCCAACAGAGCCTCGCCGCTCAAACGACGAGAAGAGTGTCGCAGACAGCGACGCAAGTTACGATCTTGTCAGTGGCACCACAAGCCGTGCACCCAGTCACGCACCGGGAAGTCCTCAGCAAGACAGGAAGAAAGCCGCAACCGAAGAAGAGAGCGACGAGGAAGACTGGGAGTAGACTCGAGCAGGGCGCTACTTTCTTGGGGCCAGGCAAGGCGTCATAGGTGTTGTTTGCAAGCGCTGGTACAGTTGGACCAGGCTCATTGGAGGCCAGTGCGCTTTGTTTACTATGTTCTCAGTATTTCCTACACATATCGCCGGTCTATTGAATGCATGTTTACGCCAACGCGCTGTGCCTCACTATACTGGGAAATGGTATCTCTGAATTGAAGCAAGAACACTAAAACACCTCCGCCACGCATAACAGGTCCAAAACGCAGCTCCCCAAGATTGCTTCAATAGTCCTTTTATTCGAGGACGTAAAGCGGGAGAAAGCCCGTCGTGTTTCGCAGGTCTTCAGACTTGTCTTCGAATACTGCTGGGAGGCGTATCGGGAGCCAGACTACCCCGGAAAGACTGCGATGGCGCACCAGGCTGTACCGGCCGCGGGGAACTGGAAGAATGAGGTGCTGTAGGCGGACATTTCAAGCTGGGCTGGTTCATGCTCTTGACGTGGCCGGGTTGCGTGGTCGCTCTTCTCAGTAGTGGACTTGGAGAAGTAAGGTTGCCAAGCGTGGAACGAACTTCCGCCGGTAGCTCCGTGGCGGATTTGGTTCCATCACCGTCATTAGGTGTCGAGTTGCGGTAGTACGAGGAAGAGGTGGACTGCATTGGTGTACCAGGGCGGGAACGCGAGTAAGGGGATGATACCCCACCACTAGGGTAGCCCTCATAGTCATATGGTGTACTACTCTCGGGAGAATATGGCTCATACGTGTTTTGTCCTTCGTGGAATTCATGCTCGAGGTATTCCTCTCCGCGCCGCTTGATCGGACTCTCGTCATATGGGTCGAACCCAACCCTCATGCGTGCCTCACGACGTACGCGCCGGCGCAAATCAGCGTCACTGCCTGCACCTACTGTGCTACTGTCGGACAGGAAAAAATTGAGGAATTCATCTGGAATGGCGAGATGAGACGATTGCTGGAACTGTTGAAGCGCAGTGAGACGAATCAGCATCTCGAGAAGAGATAGTGAGGTCTTTATGGGTGGTAGGGTAGTAGGTGTGTGAGCTTCAGAATGTGGCGCCGGGGCGGACGATTTCTGAGGCGAGGGAACGATTTGGGTGTCTTGTGAGGGAGGTGGAGATAGTATTGGTGTTGAAGGGCGCAAGTTCAACTTAGAAATATCGGACAGGAGGCCTGGTGATTCTGAACCTTGACGAGTCGCGCTGACACCGTTAGGTGGAGATGATAAGTCTTCCAATTCGACAATCTCAGTCTCATCTAATTCAGAGTCTGTCGAAGGATCTTCTGTGTACACCTCGAAGGCCATCCACTCAAGATCAAGCGTTGGCGGAAGACGCCAGGGGTAGGCGGGCAACTGGGCCGCAGAACTATCAGCTTCCTGGAAACCTGGGGTGGACTCTCGTCGTAATTGGTTCTCAAGCTCGGTCTGCTCAGCCAATTCGTCATCTTCGCCGATCGTATGAGAATCATCGGATTCGTAGCCGGTGTTGGAAGGCTGCTGTTCCATCATGCGACGTGGTGGTGCAGCATTGACATCGCGCTTCAACAGCAATATCGGGTTGTTTGATTCGCCATCAGTACCAATGTTCAAGATCTTGCCCGTGTCTGCATAGAAAATTTTGGAGACCTCGTGAATTGGGATGATTTCCCGCACACCAGCTTGCTCGACTTTGTCATATGGCTCCGGCTCCGGCTCGTCATCTTCAAATGTATGCACACGGCCATCATTGAGATCTTCAACGATGAGCAATTGGTAGGCAAACTCTTGGATCATGTTGTCGGAAGGTATATGGCGATGGTTCCCTTCATTAGCGCGCTCGTATGTAAGCCCAAAGGGCATTGGGAAGTCATACACATTGTCTAGGGGTACCCGCATAAGTGTTACACGAGCCTTGTGCATTACTTCCTTCCACGTTGTATCGCGCAGACCCTCTTCATGGGGTCTATTTGCATGACCAGCGAACAACATGTACATGGAGAGAGTGAAGGTCGGCCCAATCTGCTGAGATCTGGGCCTAGAAGAACAGTACTGCATGTCTCCCGATGTTAGGAGGGTACTGGCCTGCAGTAATCGGGATGGCGACACCGTATTTGGCAGAGTCGTGGATAGGCTGACCCCTGAGGTTGTGATGGCCAGGTTGATCAAAGGCACGGCGTCTTCGATGCGCTCGAGGAGCTTTTTCATCTCTGAAATGATGGTTTTGAGCTCGATATCATTTTGCGCTCGCGATTTGGCCTTTGAGCTTCCTCTTCGGGCAAGTTGCTCCTCCGCCACAGCGTGCTCGACCCGGCTGCCCAGGGTTTGGATATCCCATCGCAGCGATTTAGTGAGCGTCATGGCGGATTCAAGTGATGTGTTGCCCCGCGCAGCAATGAGCTCGATCATGTCAATTGCTGGGGAGATGATCTAAATGGTGAGAAGTAATTCTTGGAGCATACGAATTACGCTTACCTTGATCTTCGAATCGAGTCGTAGCTGCAAGGTGGCCAGCTCGTCCTTCTCCAGGCCCTCGACCGTCTGTCTGCTGTCAGTGGAGAACTGTCATGTCTGTGGGCGTTTTTAATTGTGAGCCTTGACTCGCACGTGTTTCCAATGCTTCTTCATGACATACGAAGTAACCACGTGAAGCTACATTGTACGGAAACAATGTGAGGGCGCCCAAACATGCAGACATGGGACTTACCTTCATCAGGCGGCCGCATTGCTTCAAGGCATAAGTGCTGGTGATTGCTATGCCGCTCCGTATGGCATAGCTCATAGCCTGCTGGGTCACCTGTCATCCAGTCAGCATTTGGGCGTCGAGGGAGTAACACCAGCCAGACGGCCATGGATCTATGACTGGTGATCCCATCAAGAGGAGCCACACCTTCGCTAGGAGCACGTCCATGCTGACTGGTCTATGCTGAGATCAACCCTGATATGGTCAAGGGGTGCGTGTGGTGTGGAGTGGGTTGAGCGGTGATGGTAGCTTAGTGGACCGGGTAGGGTCATGGTGCGGGTGACTCTTGGTTGCTATTTGTGCGGGCCTTGATGCCTGGTCGTGTTTGCCTGCGCATGTATTGTTGTTGTTCATGTGGCTGGCCGCGCGGGCCAATTAGGCTGTGTGGCTGGGACGTGGGACGCGCCACACCGGGCAGCGATGACCCCGCGAAAACTTGGGTGGCAGCGGCGACCGGCGCACAATTGTCGCCACTTTTCGCCAGCACTGCTCCTCTGCTAGCCGCCTATATTCGTACTCCGCACAGCCCTTCCAGTCGACGGCGCCTCTGCTTCGAGCCTCTTCGCGCCCGCCCGACCACCACCACACCCACGCCCGCACCTTCCCACACGAGCCCCGCACACCATGGCCGAAAGCTGGGAAGACGAGGAGGAGCGCCTCTCACAGCAGACACAGGGCATGAACCTCCACAACGCCCAGGCCGGAAGCTTCCAGCCGGGCGCTGCATCCTTCACACCCGGCGCACAAGCCTTTGTGCCCGGCCAGGCCTACGGCGGCGGATACAACCAAGGCTATGGCCAGTACCAGCAGTACGGCGGAGGCTACGGCCAGAACTACGGCCAGCAGCAACACCACGGCTACCAGCAGGGCTACCCGCAGTATGGACAGCAGCAGCAGCAGCAGCCGCGGGCCGGATACCCCAGCTACGGCCAGCAAGGGTACGGAAACCAGCACGGCTACCAGCCGCCCGCCCCTCAGCAACAGCAACGTCAGGCTCCCGTCAAGATTGCGAAGCGAGGAGAGGCTGAAAAGACAGGTGCAGCACCCGCTGCCGAGCCCACCAAGGACGCACCCAAGGCAAAGGTACTCTCGATTGGTGGCGACGGCGCCCCCAAGGCAAAGGTCTTGTCGATAGGCGCAGAAACAGCAGCGCCCAAGGCGGACAAGGCCGGACAGACCAAGGTGCTTTCTATTGGAACACCAGCTGCTGCTCCATCGGCAGCGAAGGACAACGTCGACAAGGGTGCGCCTGAGGCAGGCGCCAAACTTGCCGCCGCGAAGGCCATCGAGAAGACCGGAGAGCCCTCGGTAGCAGCTTCTGGCAGAACATCGCCCACACCCTCATCTGGCCGCAACAGCCCATCACGATCCGAGAAGCCAGCTGCAAAGACAGTAGACGTGGAGAAGGAACTCGAGGATGTTGATGAGGCTACACTGGCTGAGATGTACGGAAAGGAACACGTCAACATTATCTTCCTGGGTCATGTTGACGCCGGCAAATCGACGCTCGGTGGCAGTATCCTCATCAGTACCGGCATGGTCGACGAGCGAACACTGGACAAATACAAGCGGGAAGCGAAAGACGCTGGTCGCGAGACGTGGTACATTTCGTGGGCACTGGACTTGAACAAGGAAGAGCGTGCCCAAGGTAAGACTATCGAGGTCGGGCGAGGCTTCTTCGAGACCGAGAAGCGCAGATACTCCATCCTGGACGCGCCGGGCCACAAGACCTATGTTCCCAACATGATCGGTGGAGCTTCGCAAGCTGACGTTGGTGTCCTCGTCATTTCCGCCCGAAAGGGTGAGTACGAGACAGGATTTGAGAAAGGAGGTCAGACCCGGGAGCACGCAATGTTGGCAAAGACCCAAGGTGTGAACAAGCTTGTCATTGTCGTCAACAAAATGGACGACCCCACTGTCGAATGGTCAGAAGACCGATACAAGGAGTGCACGACCAAGCTGGTACAATTCTTGAAGGGTGTCGGGTACAACCCAAAGACCGACATTGCTATGATGCCTGTCAGTGCACAGACGTTCACTGGCATCAAAGAACGAGTCCCTAAAGATCTCGCGCCCTGGTACGATGGTCCTTCCCTGCTCGAATACCTGGACGGCATGCAGGCCCTCGAACGAAAGCTGAACGCTCCTTTCATGATGCCTATTGCTGCAAAGTACAAAGACATGGGTACCATGGTAGAGGGCAAGATCGAGTCGGGTAAGTGTCATGCGCCTAGCATGAATAGGATGCCCGCTGATTGTGACAGGTATCATTAAGAAGGAAAACAAGTACCTCATGATGCCTCACCGAAACATGATCTCGATATCAGCACTCTATGGAGAGCAAGAGGACGAGATTCCCCTAGCAACGTGCGGTGATCAAGTACGCATTCGACTTCGAGGTGTAGAAGAAGAGGATATCCTCCCCGGTTACGTTCTGTGCTCGCCGAAACGACCAGTCCATTGCGTGTCTCAATTCGAAGCGCAAGTCGTGCTTCTTGATCTGAAGTCTATCATGACTGCTGGTTTCAATTGTGTCTTGCATGTACACTCGGCACAAGAAGAAGTCACCGTCTCAGCATTACTGCACAAGCTCGAGAAGGGTACAGGCCGTAAGAGTAAGAAGGCGCCTGGCTTTGCAACGAGAGGCATGAGCATAATTGCGCGGCTGGAAATTACTGGTACCGCCGGGTCCATTTGCGTTGAGAGATTTGAAGACTACCCTCAGCTTGGACGCTTCACCCTGCGGTAAGTTATCTCTTCCTAGCTCATCATGCAAATACGCGCTGTCTAACAAATGTACAGAGACCAAGGTCAGACTATTGCGATCGGCAAGATCACAAAGCTTCTGACGGACAATGCTTGAGTTGTGAAGAGCGATTTGGAGTGAAAATGTTATCTTGAGACGGGTTGTGAATGGTCCATGCATGATGAAAGGTTGGCGAAGGGTTAGAGGCTGTCCAACAAAAGTGTCAGCTATAGATTTGCAATGATATATTTCAAACCATGAGATATCCAATTATGATTCATGATCGACTCATATACCAACATAATTACATCGAGTCTATGTCTCACCGTAGTCGCCTAGCTTAGTCTCGGGTACAAACGCCGAGGCAGTATGGAGACAAGCTTGTTAGTGCCGTAATCCACGCCATCTTTAAACAATACTAGATACGGTAGGTTCGAGGCGTCGTAGCGTGGTCGCATTCCAGGGATTATGTTTCAACCCCCGATTCCTCTACTTCGTACCTTTGCTCCAGGACTCGCCACAGGCGTGACGTCACAAGTACTGCAGCTACAGTAAAGACTCACGGGTCACAACGCGATAGCACCTAGGTAGAGGTAAGCTCAAGTAGAGCGTCTGGCTGGCTGAAGCACAACGGACGACTACATGTGGGACGGCTCTCAAGTTTCATAACAAGTGAGAAATAAGCGACCATCCAAAGGAGCTGAGCACGACTGTACCACAACAACAGTGCGTCTATAAATGAATTAAGTGACCTAGAAAAGTAGATCTGAGCTTGCGCTTACAATCAGTATTTTTTTAATTCTAATTGGGGTTCTTGTTGTCGACTCAGGCTCTGGTGTTCGAAATCCTTATCTCTGAGTTTTGATGAATCACGATAAGGGACGGCTCGATTTCAGGTGATTTTCAAAGTCGGCTTACGTAATCGCCCATGCACGCGACCAGTCGGAAGCGTAGTGGCTTTTACGTCTTTCATCCTGACCAGACAAGCTTGACTCGACGCACGTTGTGCTCCATTCTGCCACCAGCTAGCCCACCATGCAGGGTTTCAACATGGGGCGGTATTACCCGCCAGATGCCTCCAATCCACCCACCTTCAATGCGTCGCATCCACTTGGGAAACGCGCAAACAAGATCTCTCAAGGTATCTTGACCGTGCGCTTTGAGCTCCCTTTTGCCGTATGGTGCGACAAATGCGCTCCTCCAGCTATTGTCGGGCAGGGCGTGCGCTTCAATGCTGAGAAAAAGAAGGTGGGTAACTACCACAGCACCCCCATTTGGAGCTTCCGCATGAAGCACAGTGCGTGTGGTGGTTGGTGGGAGATTCGGACAGACCCGAAGAAAGCCGAATATATAGTCGTCGAGGGTGCACGAAGACGGGACTATGGGCCCGGAAACCAGGACGCGACAGCTGAGGGCGACCTTAAAGCTTTGACAGAGGAAGAGCGCGAAAGGCGGCGCAATGATGCATTTGCAAGCCTGGAGGGCAAGATAGAGGAAAAGGGTACCGAGAAGAAAAACAAGGAGAGAATTGAATACCTCTACGACAAGAGCGAGGTCTGGAGAGATCCGTACGATGTTAATGCGCGTCTACGCAAGGGCTTTAGAGACAAGAGGAAGGTTTTGGAGAAGGACGAGCAGCAAAAAGAAGCGATTCGACAAAAGTTCAGCCTCGATTTCGACATCGTTGATGAAACAGAGGCAGACAGAAGGCGCGCAGGCATGACTGACTTCGGCGCTGTCATCCAAAACGATGAGCTTTTGGACAGCACATCTTGGAAACCAATTTTCCAATACGCCACCTTTGATGAATGCGTCGAGTCGAGCCAAGGGCCCAAGAAATTGAAAGCTGAGGTTAAGGCAGAAAGAAGCCGACAGGTGCTACAGCAAGCCTTAGTTGATAACACTAAAGCTACAGTCGATCCCTTTCTGAAATCTGAGGGCCGTCCAACGCCAAAGCCCACATTCGGTCTATTGAAGAGAAAGCGTCCCCACATTCCAAATGATGCGAAAAATATCGCAACCACAACCGGCTCCATCCCTGAGTCACATGACCATACAACTGGACACGTATCGAAGAAGGATGCAGTACCATCTACCTTGGTGGAATACGACTCGGATTGATTCCGCCTCAAGCGCTAATGTCATCGGGAGCGCAGGCAGAATATCAATAGCGCCCGTGACAGTAGAGCGTTTACACACGAACTGGGAGAGGAGTTCAAGATTAAGCTCTCGCAGATCTGCTTTAGGATACCTTGCATACTGTTGTGCAAAGCGGGAATGTTTGAGAGAAACCTCGCTTTCTATGACATGTAGTCACCTCAACGTTGAGCCACTTCATTGCGGAGTCACTTCATGCCGAGTCTCTTCCTCCTCTTTCTCAACACGCTCTGCACTATTCCGAGTAGACCCTTGTTACTTTCTATCTCTATATTTTCAAATATCAGTAAAGATACCTTCACTTCTCTTCGAGTTCAGCCCTTTATCACCGCTGCAACGAGCGCATCCTCCCTAAGGTACTCTTTCGACCTCCTTGCGTCAACTTCACCGGCCTCAATCATAAGGCTACTGCCGGCTTCGTTCACAGACACCACTCAGCGTATGGCTTAGTAGCTTATTGTTGCCCTGCTTGTAGAGCTTTATGAGTGCGAAACCTCCTACTGAAAGTGATAAATCTTATCAATTAATTAGCAGCAGCTCTGCTCTTAGCTGTACCAATTCTAGTAATTCGCCTAGCGACACTACTACCAGTCGTAAGACAATGTTCTTAGCTAGATGCCGTCTAACACTAGTGCAGCTATTTTCTCTGCTAAGACAGCTAGACGTTAGTAGTACGTATAATGTAGCAAGGACATGACATTGTCAAGGCTTTGAAATACTTACAAACAGTACTTTGCGCATGACCGGGTAGTAGCAATGCAAACGACGATGCATCGACTGCTCTTCGACCCTCGACGCCGACGACCTTTGCATGCGTGTCAACCACTGCCATTGGGCCATCAATGCGACACATTCTGCACGTGCAACACGCATGCCAGTTCTGGTAGGTAGACGCCATGATGTACTCCAGAATAGCTTCATCGCTGGTGACGTTAGCACCAGGCATAGATTCCTCGATGACGATTGATCGCATAGCGTTTGTGTGGAGGGAAGATCTCGAGCGCTTGAAGGCAAGTTCTCTGTCGGTAGGGTAAGAGAGGTGGTTTGTATGGACAGGAGGGAGGTCTCGCGTTGAAGTGGATGTGCTGTTGACGTATCCTCGCGACAGTTGAATTACAGGCACCGTAACGATGGTGCCATAGCGTTTGCTCAGATCACTTCCGGAGAGGGAAGGAGCTGTGATTATATACTCGATCTATCGCACAATTTAGCGCCTTCACCTGCGATGCGAGTGTCAAGGGCCATTGCTGGTTTGCCTACCTCTGGTCAATCATGGGGGAATCGTGCTAGTGCTGCGAGTGCTGCAGTGTGGAGATTAGTACGGTACATGTCTGGAAGCTTCTCCCATCCAATATAAAACAAACCAGCCATGGACCAGTCCAGTTGATGCGATACTCGTCAGCGAGCGGGCCGCTGGTAGTCGGATCAGAGATGACGCCAACACCATTCCGTACCTATCGTGACCTCGAAGACTGACGAGAAATCTAAATCATCTTCCTTATTAGTGCCTGCACGACCATTAGCACATTGCCACTCCTCACACATTTTGCCCCGCGCAGGATAATCTACTCACCTACATCAGGACGGTCTGCTACGACGGTAATGTTGAGTGCTTCCAACTGATCGCGAGGCCCTACTCCCGATACCATCAAAAGTTGAGGCGACTGGAACGCTCCGGCCGATAGGATCACCTCTTTAGTATTATTGAGCACAAATGAATTTGTGTTTCCATAAGGAGTGGCTTCGACCTGATGCGTAGTAAGCCTTTAGCTGAGCTCCACGTGAAAGACAGGTGTAGTTATGTGCACGTAGAAAGAACAGAAACAGCTCCACGCATCTAGAAGCTGCAGTGTCTATGACGAGATGTAGCATTTGTGACGATCACATACTTTGTCACTTACCCCCACACCCATGGCGTTCGGGGTTTTGTTGAAGCCTCTTTGCAAGCATGTTGGGGTAAATCTGCAGGTTGGTCCTACCAGTCTGGAGTGCAGCTCTTAGATACGAGCTTTGAGATGAGCTGCGCTCTTACTGTAGGTATTCGATGGTCAGGGGAGCATCCAGCCTGCCTAGAAGATGACCGCTTGCGAAATCTCGTTGAAATGGTATACCGGACTCCTCCATGGCCAAGTCAACGTAACTGGCGAAAAACTGAGCAAAGTTGGGATGTGATACGTGGAGCGACCCTGTCCTGTTGAAAGCCAGATCACTCGCTGGCAGAGGTACACTTGCGTTTGCGGCACGCAGCGACGAATTCCCAGGCCAATACGTTATGCCGCGAGAGACGTAAGGAAGGAAGTTGTCAAAGGTCCAGGCATCATCTCTCACAAGATCTGCCTGTCGATCACAAATCAGCTCTATTCACGAAAACTCCGTTGCTGGGAGTTGGAATTGCAAGTGCTCCTGAAGACACTCTGCTGAACGCAATAATACAACCTTGGGTGTATGAACGCTCCAAGTGTCAAGTTACTGCACGCAAGATCACTTACCCATGCTTGCTGGGATCCATATGTACCTCTATTGTATATCATAGGATTCGCAGCCGAGCTTGTTACACCAAGTCAGTCTCCTTAGGTACGTGCAGGTGTGTTAGAAGCTTCACCTCGCGTCCAGTGTTTCGCCACGGCCATAGTGCAGTTTGCGACCTCCCAGACCGTCTTGGGGGTCTGCGATGAAGCCCCAGTTCTCCAGCAGGTTCAGTTGACACCTTAACATCTCGCTGATGTCACAGAATACAATGGACGCAACCGAAAACTCCGTAATTGATCGACTTTCAATTCTTTCGCATACACTTAAACCCTTGGCGTGCGCGAGGTAGTTGTCGGGGCTGCTTCCGATGGATGATGAACTCAAGTAACAGCGTCACCACACGCAGGAACCATTTGTCTTGATGAAGAAGCTACGATTTGAGATTAGGAAGCCAGATCTAAACTCGATTCGCGTACGAATCTTAGTAGAACCGCCAGCCAGGCCCACTGTCCCATCTTCATGCGGCCGACTTGTCTCGACGTTGCGACTGCGCCGACTTCAGGCACCGCCGCGGACAGCCTCGACTTTTCGAGACGTCCATCCTATCACCACCAAGGTAAGCAAGTGTAGATTATTGCATGATTACGACCATGTACCATCTGCTCCACCAACATGCGTCGTACGCCGAGCAGTCTCATACTTGTCTCGAACGCCCAGAATCCATCACCCTCAGCCCAACATGCCTCGTACGCTTCTACGCCGCAATGCTCTTCAGTAGGCGGAACAATCCATGACCAAATACCCCAATCATCAGCCCTACCACAATCACATGCCAGTACTCCCACTTCGCGCCTCGATCCTGCTGAGTAATGCGCTTCTTCTGCACCTTGTTCGCGCGCTTATTGCCGCGCTTGCGGGACTTCTTCCCCGCGAGGGCGGTAGTATCGGCGGTGGAGTCTGCAGAATGGTTGTCGGAAACGAGGGTCGTGGCGCGCGACAGATGATCGTCTCGGTGTTGGGAGGTTGTGTCGTCAGGCGCAAGCGCGAGGTTTGGACCGATGTTCTTGACATGTGTGGGGTTACCGGTATTGCCATTGTTGCTGTCGAATGATGCTGATGGCTTTTCGATCTTGTCTGCGCCTGTCGAGCTATCGGAGTCTCCGCTATCCTCTGCCAGCCAAGAGGATAAGAATTCGGGTTTAGCATGTGTAGACGTAGTCTCCGGCTCGGTTGCACTAGGTGCTTCGTCCTCATCTGAGTGCTTGGATTTGTTCTTGATCTTCTTGCCACCCTTCTTGCCGCGGCGGCGTTTCTTCTTGGGCTTGTCGTCGTCTTGTACAGCGTTTGGTGATTCGGATGAAAGCTCTTCATGGCCGGCTGACGCGCTGGTGTCAACCCTACCATTCGCCTGGTCCGACTGAGGTGTTGGCGCCGCCTCGGGACCTACACTACCCTCCTCCTCAAGATGATTCTCATCAGACTGTGACAGCAACAGAGCTTCCGGCGAGACATGCAGCACATTCTTCTTCTTAGCAGCGCCAACAACCTCCCAACCAGACTCGGCTTCGTGACCATCATGAACATGGACGACCGATTTCGCTCCTCGTTTGTCAGAGGCAGGTTGATCACACGTCTCCCCGTCTTGTGACATCAAGCGCTCGATCAGAACATTCTTGTCGCCCTTGGTAGGCAGGCTACGAAGCTGGGAGAGCGCCTTCAATGGGCTGCTGTCGAGGGCGGCATATCGGTTGTGGAACGACATGACGGCTTGGATGGGTATGGTACCAAGTCGGAGATATCTTTGCCAGCGGTCGGTTGAAGCGTTGTGGGTGCGCACGTGAAGGGTTGTAGAACCGTGAGGAAGGTAATGGTTGGCGCAAGGCAATGAGCACTTCAGTGCGTGTGAGGCCTTTATACACAGCCGTGGAGGCGCGTTGCGTGATTCTATTCCGCGCTACCATGGTCGTCGTGGTGATCCTAGGCCGCGTCGTGCTACTATTGTGAAAGCTTTCACTCAACGCGCTAGTAGTTCGCTACCATAGTACACCATGAAAATGTTGCTCCACCCGTACATTGTAAAAGCACAACAAATAAGACGGTAAAGTCACCAGACTGCGGACATAATGCGATGGGAATTGTTGCTGAGTCGAATTGTAACGGTGCATGGCGGAGTAGTCCAGAGGCTTAGGGCCATATTTAGCAAACCAGAATACCACGTTACCACAAAGGTGATCAAACACCACGACCATGTCAAGGTAATACAGGAATCTGCCTCACCCACTCAGGTACCTCCCAATCCCTTTCCTGATGGAGCTGCATATAGCTAGATCGGATCCATGCAGCCTTGTCAGTGATGTCGGTGACGTTGAAGTCGCGTAGCGGACCTCCTGGTCGACAATAGGAACGGAAGACATTGTGGAAAACATAGGGTCCTGCTTGATGTGTCAACGATTGTGTGTACATGTAAAGACGGGTAAATCTACCTGCGAATTTCTTCAGGCTGTCGATCAACGTCTCTACCTGCTTATCCGACCATGATCGTCGTGCCGTCATCGTAGAGCGAGGCCACCGGGACGGGGTACTGTTGCGATCTTTGAAGATGGGCACTCGCTCAAATACGACGCCATTTGCGTCCTTTTCCTCGAGATTCTCGGGTTCGTTAAACTTCAAATAAGGCAATCGTCGACTAATACTCGGTTCGCACAGCATTCGGGCAACATGCAAATCTAGCCAGCGATCCCGCCGCTTGATTTTCGCTTGCACGGCTTCATGTCTCCGAGCCGCCTCCGTATCCTCTTCTTCGATCTGTTGCTCAAGGGCCGCTAGTTTTTCAATATCCCGCTCACTCCGTTCGAGCTGGCTCAATCGTTTGTTGAGCAACGTCTCGAGGTCTCGTAGTGGGGCTATAAGAAGTGCGTTCACGTCTGCGATGAGCCTGTCGCCACGGTAGCGCTGTGGTACGGTGACATTCCAGCTCGATAACAAGTCTTTGAGCGCGACAATGTCGTGCACGAATGGAAATAGGATGCGCATATGCCTGAGGGACTCCGTGAAGTTATCGTCCGCGTTCGCAAAATACTCATACAGAGAGACCAAGAGTTTGGACAGAGAGCGAAACACATAGGCGTACATGTCAGCTTTGACAGCGCCATGGTCGTCCTTCTGAACTGCACCGACTGTACGCAGCATTGCTTGGACCGTTTCCGTTTTCTGGTTGACTTCCTTCAAGGACAGCTTTTGCTTTCGAAAAAGTGATGTCGTTTTTTCGCAGGTGCTTTTGATGTCTCGACAGCGTTCAGTCTGACAAGTCCCCGGCCGCTTCTCGAGGCCGAGGAACTCAAAGACACGTCTGAGAGGCTTTGGAATATACACGTCATCTGCAGAGGCTTCCTCCTGAAGCAGCTCTGTCCCGTCACTGCCATCTTTTTCTTTGTCCTCGTGGTCCTGTGAACACTCGCCTTGGCCATCGTCAGACGAGTGTTCAGCGTCCAAATGCGAGGCTTTCGAGGTTTGCGTGGCTTTGGTGGGATTGCTATGCTTTGGCAGTGTACCGCGACGCAAACGTGATGTGCTAACGTTGCTGCTTTGAGGCTTAGATCTCGTGCGTCTGATGCTCGTGGGAGATGCTGCTGCCTCGACGGATTCAGCAACATATTCTTGGGCTGGAAAGTCTGACGCCGTGGTCTTTGAGCCAGGTTGCCCGTGCTTCGTGCTCTTATTTTTACGCGCGGGAGCTCGAACTTGACGATGAAACTTGGTCAAAGTTTCGCGGGATTGTTGACGTTCTCCTGTATGCTTTTGTAATTCTGGAGATTTGGACGGCCTACTTTCCACGTCTTGCTCTTCCGCCAACTTGCGTTTCCGGGCAGCGTTGTGTGTGGGGTCTTGAAGCTTCGCGTGTCTAAGACACCTATTCGATCCTTTGAGACCAGGGACGAGACACTGCATTTCTTGTCCGTCCTGATCCACCATATGCCCACAGCGGACGGTTCCGGGATGTTGCAGGTGACGAGAACAGCGCGGACCATAGTTAGCGCTTTCCTTCCTTGCGGCATTGTGACATTGCTCGTATCGAGGGCCAGCTGGCTTGTCGGATCGGTACGAGACTTCTGCACACCGAGTCGCTCCCTTGGACGTCAATTCTTCGATGGGCACATGATTCTCGATCGAGTCGTCCAGCCTGGGAGCTTCATGGTCATGAACGTGATCATGGTCGTCAATGTCGATGTTCTCGTAGAGCCCAGGCTCGTCGCCATGCCCCCCTCGCTGCGGAGGAGGCAAGTCGGATGGCAGCTCATGGCGTTCAGGTGGTGCGTCGGCTCCATTCTTCCTGGTGTTCTTCAGCGCCCCTCGATGCACCGTTCCTTGCGACGTGGATGGCGGCTTTTCGGGGCTTACTGGAAGCTCCCATACGTTGCGCCGAGGGTTCGCAAGATGCACCCGTCGAGGCTCCGTGGACGATGCGATGCGGGTTAGTCTGCCACTGCCTGGCTTACTGCCATGGCGCACGTCTTTGCGCGCCGCATTGAGGAGGTTGGCGCCGAGGACGGCAGCCGACTGCGGCGGTGGGTTTGGGCGCGAGGCCTTGGATGCAGAGGCGCGCGTTTCGTCGAGAAGCTGCTGGGTCGCCGCGTCTGCGTCCATGGAGGCGTCGGCATGGGGCGACACTGTGGTCAGGTGCAATGGTTAGCTCGATGGAAGCGTGCAGCCGTCGCGTGTACTGACGCCGTGTGCGCGGCGGCTCCCCGAGACGCGCCATGTATTCACTCAGTCTACAAGCTCCACTTGCTTCAGTGTTTATTGACGCGTCCGTCCCGTCCACGTGCCCATCTGCGATGACGGCGCAGTGAGTGGGGGGGCGTGGGGTGGTTGTAACTTGTCAGGGACTCGGACACTAGCTGCATAGATCCCACCGCAATAGTAGACTACTACACCACCACCACCATGGCATCAAGCGCACCGACGCTCACAAAACTCGACCCCACCCAAGCAGTCAGCTTCGCAGTGCCCGCCAAACGCATCAACGATGGCGAGGATGTCACCTTCTTCCTGGCTAGCAGGGCCTATGCGGACATCATGACGTTGATTTTCCAGCTCAACACGGCCATGATCCCCCGGAAATCAAAAGAAGAGGCCAAGGGCGCCGGGTCCGCTAGAGAGTGGAGGTTGGACGATGAACATGTACCTCTTCCGCATGTTGTGCAAGACATTGCCAAGCTTCTCAGCACCCTCACGTCCCTCATCGACGAAGCACCACCAGATCCCGGACCCCGCAGATTCGGCAACATCAGCTTCCGCAGGTGGTACGACCTCGTCCGCGAGCGAGTACCATCACTTCTTGATCAGTATCTGCCTCCACACGTCCTAGCTTTCCCAACATCGTCCCATGTATCCGCCAAGGCAGAGCTGGAAGCGTATCTTATCGGCAGCTTCGGCAGCTCGCAGAGACTTGATTACGGCACTGGCCACGAACTCAGCTTTCTCGCTTTTCTCGGGGGCCTGTGGAAGCTCGGCGCCTTTGCCGAATCCACCGATGGACATGTGGAACGGGCTCTAGTCCTCGGCATCATCGAACCCTATCTCGTTCTAGTACGCCGCTTGATCTTGACATACACGCTGGAACCTGCCGGATCCCATGGCGTCTGGGGACTAGACGACCATGCGTTTCTGCCCTACATCTTTGGCAGCGCACAATTCTCGCCCGCCATCACTAGCCCCGCCGACGTTGCCACAGAGGGCTCGTTGCCGGACGCGCCGCACCCAGCAGACGTGGCCAAACTGAGCGCCGTGGAACGAGACAGGGGGCGAAACATGTATTTCAGTGCTATAGGATTCATATACGACGTCAAGAAAGGACCCTTCTGGGAGCACAGTCCCATTCTCTACGACATTTCCGGGGTGAAAGCAGGATGGGCCAAGATCAACAAGGTACGGTACACCCTTCTACCGTCCACCTCCATCGTGTGTCTAGGAACAAACGCTAACAAACCTTGACCCCAGGGCATGATCAAAATGTACAGCGCAGAAGTCCTCTCCAAATTCCCCGTCGTCCAACACTTCCCCTTTGCCTCGCTCTTCGCCTGGGAAAAACACCCCGCCGCAAAATCTATCCTCGCTACCCTGCACACGGCCACCCAACCCACTTCCTCCACCGTCCCCTCGGCATCCTCGTCCACGTCGGCTTACGCTTCGCCCCGCTTCCAGCCTCCCTCTCGCGCCCCGCACCAGCCTCGCCCGGAACGGCCAAATCCTGTACCAGACCCAGGTGCTGCGGCGACGGCAGCGCCGTGGGCGAGCCAAAACGTGCCTGGTGGTCCGGATCAGCCTACGAGAGCGCCGTGGGCAAGTAGGACGCCTGCACTGCCACCGGGGAGACTAGCGAAGGGCGCGAGTGCAGCGGTTAGTGAAGAAGGAGGCACTCGCGCTCCGTGGGCTGTGAACAAGGACGGTTAGACGAATCAGGTAGACATTGATCACGATACTGTGCCTGGACGACGTGTCTGCCAGAATTCTGCATGGGTTTTTACTCGTCGCATTGACGCATGTCCTATACAACTCTGGCCTCTGTATAAAGAGGCTTCATTGGCTGCCCGCCCTTGTTCGCTAAGCAACGTTCTCCATCAGCCCGGCCCCAATTGTCCTACCTCTTTCCCTGACAACGACTCGCATCCCTTCTTCAATGGGTAGCTCCTTCTCCAGCACCACAACGACTCGAGCCACCTCTCCAGGCTTGATAATACGAGGCCTCCTCTTCACCACCTCGCCAGTAAATTTGTTGAGCTTGGCACTCAGCGATCTGATACCACCAGGGCTGTTGAGCGTGGATCTAAATACCTCTACCGGGCAAGGAAGGACGTGTTCGAAAGCGAGGAGCTTGGAAGAAAAGGCCTTGACAAGTTTGACTGGAGAACTTGGTGGACATATCATGTCGCCCTGTCGGAGGTGAACAGGATCCATGTCCGTGAGATGAAGTGTTGGTATTTGCCCTGCGACTGCCCAATCAACCGGCTGCTCCTGCACCTCGATTGCTTTGATCGTTGCGGTTTCGTTGGCGGGTAAAGCCAAGATGACGTCGCCAACTTGGAGCGTACCGGAGTCAATGCGGCCAGCGATGCTGAGAGGAGATCGAATGTCGCCGCGGAAAACATCTGCAACGGAAAACCGCAGTGGCTTCTGCAGGTTTCGCTGTGGCAGATCTACGCGCTCGAGAGCTTCGAGAAGAGTCTCGCCAGTATACCAGTCGGCGGCCGACTTGTCCACTCTCTTCACCACGTTCTCGCCTGTCAGACCCGCCAACGGGATGAAGGTTATGCGCTTCTCGAGAAAGCTGGCTTCAGTCAAGAAGGCAGTCATACGTTTTGATATTTCATCGAATCGTGACTGTGACCATGATACCGTGTCCATCTTGTTGACTGCCACAATAATGTGCTGCATGCCCATACTTCGTGCTATGAGAATATGCTCCTTCGTCTGACCCTTCAGACCCGCTTCGAAGCTGTTGGTACTCGCATCGATGACAAGGACAGGAAAGTCGGCCTGTGAAGATCCTGATATCATGTTTGGTATGAAGTCCTTGTGCCCGGGTGCATCGAGTATGGTAAAGTGAGTCCTGTCTGTCTCGAAGTAGTTGGTGGCGATGTCGACCGTGACGCCACGACTTCGTTCTTCGCTCGTCTCATCCATAACCCAAGCTAGGGCAAACGATGATTTGCCAATGGTCTCGGCCTCTTTTCGTAACTTGTCGATAGACCGTTGGTCGATAACTTTCAAATCATACAGTAGGCGGCCCATGAGTGTGCTTTTGCCATGGTCGACATGACCTGTGCCCTATTAGCATCACATTTCTATGTTTGCAAATGGAGTCGGATGTCAAGCTGACCCACAACGACGAAGTTAGCTATCCGCTTTGGACTGCTCTTCTCAAACTCGTCGATAACGTTGAAGTTTTTGCTTTTGACATGAGACTCTTCCATGACAAGACTCCCAACGGAGTCGGCCAACTTATCACCATGGGAGATGGCCTTTTTCTTTTTGGTGGTAGTTCCTGTATGCCTTAGATATGTACGTCAAAATTGTGTAAGGTCGAGTCAACGCCTGCCACCACCCGCACCCTTGGTCTGGGCCGCGCGTACGATGTCATCCGGGCTTGGTGTGTCAAAGGCATTCGTGTTTGAGTATCCCTGGTAGTGGGTGTATGGCACGGGAAACACTTCTATTGTCGATGGTGAGGTCAAGTTTGAGCCACACAATGTAGAAGCGAACGTGGAGGCGACTGCGCGCTCAGCTGGACGCTCCACAACGATAGCTGGTTGCGGTGCTTTCGGCTCCTCTGTCGTCTCGGAAAATGGTGCGTCATGCTGAGGAGAGGGGGAACGTCGACGGACAGGATATCTAGGCTTTGGTGCTTCGTTGCGGGTATTAGGCATAGAGGCACTCGCCATGGAGAGCTTGTCCAACATAGCCACAGCTGCATCTGCATCGCCAGTTGGACGAGATGCGCCAGCCTGAGCTTCTTCGCGTTCTTTTCTGCGCTTGGCCGCGAGTGCTGCTAGCTTTGAGCCCCCCAGCAGTCCTCTTCTACCCCGAGAAGGGTCAACGACGATGGTCCCGAGACGATGAGCCGGCACGTTACCCCATGGCACATCCCAGAAGAAGTCATCTGCATCGTACGTTGGCATCGTATTCGGCGGCAGACTCAAGGTCATGGGGCAGGCGGACTCGGCCACGTTACTGTTGTGAGCATGATTGTACTTACCGGTGCTTGGAGGAGCGTTCTGCACTGCTATGCTAGCAGCCTGGTCGAACTTGGACATGGCCTTCTCCTTCTTGGGCGTTTCCCTTGGTGTCTGCGCGCCACCGAGCTTGTTTTTCAGGTATGTCACGCTCTTGCCGATATCGTAGTAGTAATGCCACAGAGCCTCGTGGATTTGCGCGTCGCTAACGCCAGCTTCGAACTCGCCCAAAGCTTCTCGCACACGTATTGTGCCTACGCGCATCTGCTCCTTGTCGTCTTCTGTAGTGCCCTCGCCTGCCTCTTGATCATCATATTCGGCCTCATCGTAGTAGTCATCCTCGTCATCGTAGTCGATATTGCGCGTGCGGGAGAAACCGCTTTTCGGAGGCATCTCATCTGTCGCGACGATGACGTCGTCGTTGTGGGCGAGAAGGCGATTTGTCGTGGTCTGCTATATGCCGGGGTCTGATTTCCATGCGGACACGAACCGTCTCGTGACTGTGGGAAATTTGTCTCAGGGGGAACACCGCAAATGCAGAGTGCTCGAGTTGATGGAGTGGCTCAGGACTTCTGGAGATGCGTTCCACGGGTTGTGTTGTGGTGCCCCGCGCTAGTGACTTGCTCGATAGGTGACGCAGGCACAGGTTACGCGAATTGCATTGCACATGTTCTCACACTGCGAATCGCACACAATTTAGCCCGAAGAAGGAAAGCTTGTCATTCGATCGAAACGCCAAGCTCTGCCTCTATGCCCCCTATCGCCTTACTTCGGCACGCTCCGTCAAACACTACAGTGGGGTATAGTATTAGTGCAGGAAGAAAGCAAGTATGCAACAAAACATCGCAGAAACCGTGTCCCTTTATGTAAGACTTGTGGTACGTCAATGCTCATGACTATCCAACCTCGACATCGCACTTCCACGGCTCACACCGTTCAATGATTGCCCAGGACGTATAGCTAGCCCAAATTCCCCTACTTTTCCACGGGGTTTGGCTGCGGCGCAGCAGAAGCTGCTGGGAGAGCAGGCGTTGGCACGGGGGCAGCGGGTTTCTCCTCTTTTGGCTCGGGGCTGAAAGGGTCGTCGTTCAAGGGTCCACTGGTGGCGCTCATGCCCGCAGCCGGCTTAGAGGCTGGGATCTCAGGCATATCAAGAGGTGCAGATGCTTCAGTGGTCGTGGCCGCCGTAGGAGCGTCGGCTGGCTTCGTAGCAGCGTCGATTGGAGCATCAGTGGAAGACGCCTGCGCTGAAGCAGCGTTTGGTCGAGTTGGTACTGTAGCGCCTGCTGGCTCTGGAGCTGAAGTTATGAATCGTTAGTCTATGGGTATCTTAGGTTGTAGGAGAGTCGTGAGAGGGTCGTAAGGAGGCAATCAAAGCGCATCGACGCATGACGCGCGAGATGCTGGGATGTCCAGCTTGGAGCTGCATCGTGACCGAGTGCTTCGAGAAGCACCCGGCTGGACACAAGCCCCCTAGAAGCTCAATGGTTAGATGGGACCGCCCCAGTCGTTGCTGCTGGCGACCTTGTGTCTCCATCTCGACCCGTCCGAGCTTTCGGTTGGGTGCAGTTGAAGATGTGAAGTGGAGCGGGAGGTCGACCTACTTGAAGTTGCTTTCTTCACTTCGGCGAGCGCAGCAATCTCATCTTTGTTGGCTTCACCCTGCGCCGGGGCAGCTGCTGGCACTGGCTCTGCTGGCACGGGCGCATGGCTTGCCACTGCCGGCGTGGACTCGGTCTTGACAGGCTCGGGAGCGGTGGCTGGAGCAGGCGCGGGCGCTGTCTCCGTCTTTGCCGGCGCTGAAGCGGCTTGCGAGCTTGACGGCGTGTCCGTAGTAGCAGTCGGCTTGGGCTCCTCCTTCTTGTTCTTCTTCTTGCTGAAAAGGCCCTTCAGAGCCTTCTTCACCTGGTCCAAGGCATCGGGCGCTGAGTAAGCAATACATTAGCCATGTTTTCTGTGGTGCTCAAGGCTTAAGCTTTTTTGGGGAGTTGTGCGAAGCGACAGGACCCAGGACGACGCTTTCCGAGTACGCGGCAACGCCATGTGGGGGCCAAGGTGGAGACGACTTACGAACCCCAGGCATATTGATGGGGAGTGTACTTGGCAGAGACTGTGTGCAAAGCAGAGACGCAAGTTTCGCGGTAAATGAGAAAGAAAGTGCGGAAAGAGCGTGTTGTAAAGATGAGGGAGCGTGTGGAAGGTGAGCAAGCCGCAGCACAGTACGCTAACCGTTTGTGCGGCGTAACACCACGACCCCCAGATTGCCATTTCATGATCCACCAAGGATGGTGTGACGTGTGACTAGAGCTCAGACAACAACAAAGCCACTAAACACCGTTTGGGCTGAACGATTTTGGTGGAGACAACAAAAGCAAACGATTCCATCAAGCTGGACTGTCTGGTTGTTGGACGATACTTTGCAAGGAATATTGGCATTGTGGCTCTCGTGGTATTGCTGGGACTCGTTGATTGCCAGCTCGTTACCAAGCAAAGAAAAACAAATGTTGCGCTGAACATCTGGGAGACTACGTTTGGTAAGATGCAGCCAACGAAGCAGGTCGAAGCGAGACTGCAAAGGAGGCAGCATTGAGGCATGATGAAACTGATAACCGTGAATAGAGCCAGAAGATGTTGATCAGCTTTCACATTGCTTGACGAGGGACCATGATACATGTAGGAAAAGGTTACGAGGTACATAGCTCACGGAATGCGAATAGTGGTTACGAATTGCCGACAATGGTATTGAGCCAACGCTCTACGACAAGAGAGCGTGACTTCCGGGTAAGTTCAGTAGTCAAAGTTCTCGAACAAAACTTCTTTGCCCTCTAACCACTCCAGCACTTGTTTTCTGAACGCTTTCCCAGCACAGAGGTACCAGATCTTTACATCCACCTTGTCGAGATCCTGCTTCGCCAGCCGCCTCGTGTGAAGCTCGACTCCTAGTGATGTCAATTGCTCAAGCCTCCCACGTAAATCATCTCTGCTCTGCTCGCCTGTAAAGAAAACATCCGTCGATTTTGCAAGCTCAGGAGATTGCTTGAAAATATCCAGTGCAAATTCGACATCTGCAACCCGAAGTGTCCAAAACAGCTTGAATCGCGTCGGCGAGAGATCCAGCGTGCCAAGATGGCTGAGAAGAGGAGTAATACCGACACCACCAGCGATGAACGGCGTAATCGTTTCCTGATCCTGCTGCCTGATCTCGAATTTGCCCCCTACACCCAATAAAGCAACTTCGAAACCAGCGCGCTCGTTCTGCTTGTATAGGAACTTAGTCACGGGCCCGACGTTCTTCATCGTGATGTCGAACTCATCCTGTCCATTGGATTTTGGAACGGACGATATGGTGAAAGTGCGCACAAAGTCGTCATTCAAACTTGTGGGATCATCGTCACGCATGTGTTCGTAACCAATGTCCAGCTCGTCTTTGAAGTCTAGAGCAACCCACTGCCCAGCCGTATATGCAAAACGCGAAGGTACAGCGAAAGTAAAGCGTGCGATTGTTGGGCTGATGACTTTCTTCTTGACAAGCGTAACAAAAATTGGCTTCGTCGCAGAGAAGACACTCGATTTCATGTTTCCTTCTGTGGCGAGCGGTCGCACGCGTGGGTTATATGGACTGGGGGTATGTCTGACTCCGCGAAAGGGGAGGCCCCGTCGAACAAGGCGCGTTTCTACAGTGGTGATTCTGACAGCCAGTTTGCTGCCTGGTAATAGACTTGCCGCATCTGCACCTACGAGAATCACTGCTGTGCCTGTGGTATAGAGTACATCGCCCGTCTCGTAGTCTGGAAAGGTCACACCAATTTTGGGATTTAGCTGAAGGTTGCCGAGGGATTGGTAAAGCCGGTTACCAGAATATTCTGGGTAGACGAATTGATCTCGGGAGATTATGCGCACAAATCCTGGAGGACCTCCTCGATGGTTAACGTCCATATCCTGCCTGGTGCTTGTAGTAAGAAAGAACATGTCTGATCTTCCGATGAGATTCTTGCCTTCTTCCGTCAGACTAGGGCTTGCGGAGAGCAAGACGGATTCGATCTTCGCAGGTCGAAGTTTGTATTGATTGAGATACTTGGGACAGTTTCCAAGACTCTGTTCGATCTTAGTCACCAGCTGTATCTGCTTCTGCTTCGTCGTGAATTTGCTACCGCCGTCTTCTTCGAACTCGGCGTCAATCTCTTGCACGGTTCCTGCAATCATCTTGCCGGCAATCTTGACCCTCTTCCTCGTCATCAGGTCTATCGCGAGGCCCGCAAGCATATTGCCCCCGTCTTTAGGTTCCGACATCTCGCCATCGACGGTATCACCCATGAGAGCTTTCACCACAGCGTCTTGCGTCGAATCAACAAGCGTACGTATACCAACGAGTCCTCCACCTAAGGGTTGAGAGAATCCTGGAGAACCGCCCCAAAGTGTGGTCCACGGACGAGAATGAGAGTCGAGTGTACCAAGAGCAAGGAGTGGCCCATATTGAAGCATATATCCTGCCTGAGGCGTGAGCATGGCCGAAGTAGGGTTATCTTGTGGCGGAACTCGGAGGAGGTTGTGCATCCTTTCTTCGCCCGCATTCCATGGCATTGCCATTGAAAAAGCCATGTTTGCGGTGTAACTATGAATCTTGCTAGGTTCCTGTGCTCTAGGTGTGTCTCGATAGTCCAAGAAGCTCACTCAAGTATCTAGCCGTACCTCAAGAAGTCAGTAGCTCACGGTTGAAGCCTACATGCGTCTCATCGTCTCATGTCGCGGCGACTACCTGAAGTCGGTAGCCCTAGTTAAAACATGCTTCCTTTCGGCCGCGCAGCAGAAAGGCCGTAGCAATAAGCACGTCGGTCGGGATGATTTCATAAGCAAGTGCATCATCCGGCTCGGGCCTACGTGACGAGTGACGGTCGCATCTGCCGATCCATACATTACTCAGGCGGCATCTTGGTAAGCTATGAACGCTCAGCGAATCGGCGTGCCTGAAACTCGCGGAGCTTGCACACGTCATGGTCCCTGGTAGAGCAAATGGATACCTACAGGAAATACCCCTGCGAGACGCGTTAGCGCACTAGATGTCGAGTTGCACAACACCGTGGCACGAAGGAAGGGCTGAGAAGTCGATGAAGAGCCGTCGGAGCTGAGCCCCCCCGGCTCAGCTACCTCTCAGACTTCAACACCACTCCTTGCAAACCTCAACACCACATAAGAGCACGCCTTTGCAACGCCTCTCGGCTACTGCCCTGTCCATCGAGAGTCGCTCAGTTCGCGACTCGGCGGGCAACGCCCTCGAAACCCAGCCATGGCTTCCCGCTGCGATCGTGTGAAACCCACACATTACCCACGCCTCCCATTTCATATACTTCGGAGCGTACAAGTCCTCTCTTCGACAGTCGTAACCAGCGTAATGTTCTACTTCCTCTCAGCACTAGCCCAGGACAATATCAAGTTGCCTTGGACCTTCATTCTCGTACGTCTTTTTGCAACATTCAGCCCACCCACCTCGGCAGTTCTCATGCTAATCATCACAGCTCATGGCCGTTGCTCTCCTCACACTCGTCTCACTAGCAATATCAATCGTATTACACTGCTGCCACGGCCTCAAACCTACGCTGAACATGGTAATGAATTCAGGGCTCGCGCTGTTGTGGGCCGTGGCATTCAGTCTGCTGAGCTGGTGGTCTTCCGGCACGCTGTCGCATGTATGCAACGAGGACAATTGGGACGATGAAGTCGGTGTTTCCGTGTGTAGGTTTTACAAGGCTCTATTCAGCTTCAGCCTATTTGGCCTATTGTCGACTATACTGGCTCTAATACTGGATGCCCATGTTCAGCGGCAGGCGCTCGTGCGGGGAAAGTTTCAAGCAATTGGCATGGTTGCGGGTGATGGGAAAGCTGCGTGGTCACATGTTCTCGAGAGCAACCCGAATGCTAGCGCAAGCAGGCAACAGGGGCGTGGCGGCGAAGGGTATTCCTTGCCCGAAGAGCAGTTTGCGTACGGTGAGGATATTGGCTACCATGGCGCTGCTGGGCAGGCCGAAAGAAGGAGCCTGGAACGGAGGGTGTAGACGAGCTCATGTCCACTTTGTCCAAACATCGATATAACGTACATAAATAACGCCGCCCAATGTGGCTACTTCGTGCCGGGTATCATCAAAACACATCGTCCATATTCACATCCTTGGCCGCTGCCACAGCTCGCTGCGTGCCTACACCGGCGTCCATTGAGGGTACGCCTCTTGCATTGATCTCTTCCTCGATGAACACTCCAAACCCACCAAAGGCTTCTCGCAATGACCTGTTGTAAAAATCCCGCATGTCGTAGCCTCCCACCAAGTGGCTCACATCGTTCTTTTGCTTGGTGAGCCAGTCGACATCGTAGTCATCCTGCAGAATGTAGTATTGCGGAGCTATGCTCCAGCCGCCAAACGGATCAAAGGGTGCTTCTGGTGGCGGAGCAATGCGCTTTTTCAACCCGTGGAAGCTGAACCCAATGTCGTCGGTCAAATCGCTTGCGGCCGCCCGTGAAGAGTTTCCTGGTGCACCCTTGCGTTGCGTGGCGCCCTTCTTGAGCACGACATGATCTGTGGGGACAGACGGCTCGAAGTCGCGTCTGATGGCATTGGGGTTGAGCTCTGCCTTCTGGTGTTCCTCCCATCGGCGCAGTCGGCTTTCGGTCGCCTCAACTTCGACGTTGAGGATCAGGTTCCATGTAATTTCTTCGACCTGCTCGAGGTAGTCATTGTAGTCCTTGAGCGTCTCGAAGTCGTCTTCCTTCTTGTGCATCGCATTTGCTACGCGTCTTCGTATGTCTACTTCACGCTCAACCTTGAGATCCTCGAAAGTCTGCTTGCGGAACTTGGCCTTCCTCAGCGTCCTTGCGCAGCCCGCAATGGGACACGGCGCAGGCCCGTGACTGAATATGCGGTCCACACACGACTCGCACATCTTGTGGTAGCATTCTGGGTTGACCTTGAACTGCATGTTGGGGTTGAGGTAGCGCGACGATTTGCAGACGGGGCAAATGTCTGAGGAAGAGTCAGCGAGGGCTTTGGGGCGCGACGGCTGCTGCAAAGACAAGCCGTGGAGCGACCTGGAGAGAGGAGACGCACCGCCATCTTCGGCGAGACGCTGGGTGGAAGCGCCATTGGCGTTTTTGAGTTGCTTCGACATGGCGGCGGCGACGCGGAAGAGAGGGAGATGTTGCTTGAAGGTTGAGCTTTGGATGGCTCGATGACTAAGCAGAGGCCTTGTGATAGCGGCAAGCTGTGCCGCAGGCGTGATCAGGAAGAGTGAGTCCACAAGAAGCTCATGTCGGGAGACTGTGAAGCAAATGGTGGGCCTCACATCGATGCTGAGCCCATAGCCTAATAGCCGTATGAACTCTGGAGTACTCCGTACACATCGTCGGGACATTCCACGGACATCCCTTGTTCAACTAGCGCGCCAAGTCTTGAATATTCGCTTTGTGTCGGACTCCGTCTCTTCACTTCCCTCCCCTTCCACCCACTCCAGCGTAGCTCCATCATGGCTGCGGCAACGCAAGAAACCCTGGAGAACATCGAGCGGCGTCGCGCACAACTCCAGGACAGTGTCGAGCAGCTCCGCAAGGCCCTTGCGCACTGGTCGACGTGGGAGTCCGAGTACCAAGAACTCGCCGACGAGATAAATAACGTCGATGACGCCTCGCCCACGCAAATTCGCGAGATTGCGCGAGGTCTAGACAGCTCTATGCTTGATGCGAAGGAAGTCGAAGAGCTGCTTGGCAAAGATCTGCCCACGAAACGCACAGCTAACCAAGTCGTTGATATCATCTCTAGACGCATTGACTATGTCCAGCAGAACAGTGCCACCATAGAAAGGCAGCTCGATGCTGCCGAGAAGAAGCTTGCCGGTGTCGACCTCCTCCTGGAGCCCGGCGTGGAGAACGAGGAGGGCCTACCGATGATGGATATTGAAGAAGAGCTTGATGAACAGGGCAACGAGGTGGCCAGCTCCGTCAACCAGACTGGCAAGGCCGCTGCTGAGATTGTCGAAGTTCTCAGGAAGGCTGCATTGCAGAAAGCTCAGAGGGAGAATCAAAAGTCCCCCACCCTGGAAACGCAGAGAGACACTTCGCAAGATACCCCCTCAAAGGCAACGCCCACAGCTTCACCAAATGAACGAATATCCTCGATCAAGGAGCGAGTCAATTCGAAAGCTCAAGTCGCAGATGAAATCTCTGGACCGTCGAAAAAGACTGTGTCTTTTGCCGAAGACACCAAGCCTGAAGTTCTTCCAGCATGTTCAGCATTGGAGCGAGATGGCTACAATCAAGGTCTCGCCGATATGAACTTCCCCCGTGGATCCAAGGTCATTGAACTCGACGGAGATGACAACGAACTCGCCTCGTATCCTATAATACCACAAGGCGAGTCCCCAGAAGATGCTGAACTACGACGGGAGATGCTGCAGTATGGTCTGGCTGAAGTTGGGCAGATCGTCGCCGAGCTCGATCTCGACCATCCGACTGCGGATTTCTCGGAAGATGAGGATGATTATGGCGAAGAGACTGAGGACGAGGAGGAAGAAGATGAATATGGTCGCAGCACGAGGCCAGTCATTACTGAGGAATACCGTAAACAGATGCTCGAATTGGAGAAAAGGCTCGGTGCGCGTATGTTGGAGAATGTTGGACCGCAAGGCACAAGCGAATCTCTTGAAGAGCACGTAGACGAGATTCGTACGCTCCGCATTCGGGGGGACGAGCAGTTCAACAAGTCGGTCGAGGCTGTTAAAGTTGAGTCGGCGAAGTCGGCGGCGAACAAGAAGAGTGTACGCTTCGCTGATGCTCTGGATGTCTCCGATGGCGCACAACCTGCACACCCGCGACCAGAGACAGCCAACACCACGACGAAACATGCACTGACCATGGTCGACACGATTACAGAGCGGTCGGGTGACAGGGTGGAGCAAGCTATTCCGTCCGCTAGGCCTGCGAAAGTGTCGAGATTCAAAAGCAGCAGGCCTACGACGAGTCGACCCTTGAGCGTTTTGCCCACGCCTTGCATGCCCGAGCCCGGCGTTGTGCCTACTGGGCCCACTGGGCGTACTTTGGCAAGCACGATTGTTGAACATGGCCCGTCGAGCACTGCGCCGCACGCGCCCGACGAATTTGACGGTGCTCTTCTGAACGGGGAGCTTCAAACCGAGTATCACAAGGCACGGAATAGGTTTATACAACAGCAGGGAGGCTTCGGGCCTTCGGAAGAGGACGAAGAAGGGCCCCTAGTGGAAGAGAGGGACGGGAAAAGCAAGAAAGTGAGTAGGTTCATGGCAGCTCGACTGAGGGGAGATGGTATGTAGGTAAGCGATTGTGGGGTGATGTTGTGGAAGAGAGGAGACTGGAACAATGCCCGCGAGAGATTCATCATCATGTGTCTCGTCGCATTATATTGGTTCCGAGAGTGAGGAGAGCTGGGGCTCGGCTGACGGGGCTCGCTTTGATAGCGGCGTGCCTCGACTGTCCTTGCTCCCTACATTCCCGTAGTCTACCAAGCAGCCTGAAGCCCATCAACGAAAAACACTCGACCGTATAGCGTAACCGTGTTGACTGACGAGTGTACAGGACTTTGACGCTAGAGCCAGAGACGGCTAGAGTCTTGGCATTCAATCCAACCACAGGTGCTGAACGATTGCTGTGGATGCAGTAGTGAGAGTCGAACGCCGAGTTGTGGCCAGTTCGGCAACAGTGGCGGAAGCGTCTTGTATGTAACTAGGTCAGTTCATACGGCAACAGTAGCGGAAGCGTCTTGTATGTAACTAGGTCAGTTCATACGGCAACAGTAGCGGAAGCGTCTTGTATGTAACTAGGTCAGTTCATACGGCAACGCCATCTACTCGACGCGTGCATGCGGACCCGTGAAAGCGTGACGAGGCGGCCGTGGCGGCCTCGCTTGGAGCAGATTGGTGGGGGCGGGGCCCAGGTGCAAAATTGGCCCGTCGTGGCCGGCCATGGGCTCGACCTCCCCATCCCTTTGGCAGGCGAAGCGGCTGTGGCATGCCGCGCGGACACAGGCTCGACGAAGCGCCCGAGGGCAGCCTCGACGACACGGAAAGCGTGCGGCAGGCCGGGCACAGTGCGCGGCCGCACCTCACCCGCCTGCGCCTCGCCCTCGCGCCCTACTGCGTGCACTTCCACCACCCGGGGTACATCCGCGAGGACACGATGCGCGTGCTGGAGCACTTCATGGTCAAGCGCACGCTCGAGGAGACGCGCCGCAACGTCGAGATGCGCGAGGAGCTCGGCCTCGCGTGGCAGTTCTGGGACTCGCTCGCCGAAGTCGTCAAGGCGGCCATGCCGGCGCTGGAGCGTCGCTGCTTCGCCGCGCCCGACCCGGCGGCCCCCGAGTACGAAGGCCTGTCGGGCCCGCTGATTGCCAGCCACTCGCCCAGTCTGCTGCGCGATCTCGAGCGCCTGAACCAGGTCGTGTGCCTGGCGCGCAACGTGCTGGTCCACGGCGAGACGGCGCAGAATCTCAGCGCCCAGCTGCTGTTCGACAAGGACGTCTTCGCCCTCATCAGCGTCTGCGTCCGCGTCACCGCCCGAGGCTACGACGGCGAGGCCGGCACCCAGGACGAGGACAGGTGGCAGGCCGTCATCAACGCTTGTAGGACGCCCCTTCCTTCCCCCGAGCCCCGCCCGCCGCCGCTGACACGAGCGCAGACAAGAAGCTGCTGATCAGCTGCCTCCAGTTCCTGAACAACCTCATCGCGCGCAACGAGCAGCGCAAGCTCATGCTCTGGATCGAGCTGTTCGACAGCCATCTCGACAACGAGCTCCCCAACTTTGCCGACATGAAATACAAACTGGACGACTTCCATGCCCACGAGCACCAGGCTGCGCCGACTGTGCAACCGCCCGACGCCACTGCACCGCCGCCGCGCAGTCTGGACGCGTTCAAGATTCCCCAGCAGCCGGCGTCGTCGCCGTTCCTGCTCTACATTGGCGAGACTGGCAACCAGGTCAAAAAGGCGCTGCAGCAGCACGGGGTCAAGGCTGGCGCCAACGACATCGCCGCCGAGTGCAGACGTCGATGGCAGACCATGGGCGAAGAGGAGAAGAATGTGGGTTGCCCACATGTGTCCAACGACATGTCGCTAACAACTCCAGAAATGGAACATGCTGTATGCCGACGTCGTTGCCAGATACCGCGACCAGATCACGCAGTCAAGCACGTACAGGAAGGTGGTTGACCAACATGCCAAGAATGAAGAGAGCGTACAAGCGCTTGCAAAGAGCATCAATCAACTACAGGTCGAAGTCGATCGGATGCGCTCATCGATTGCCGTGTCTCCTGATAGCCCGTCGCCCGAGCAGGAGACCTCTCCAGAGTTGGATGCAAACCAGTCCGCAAGACCAATCACAGATGACTCGTTACGCGATCCCAGCATCAAGCGGTCTTCTCCGGCAGGTGAGATCGATTTCCGTGTCACCTACCCGCCATCCGTTGGTGCAGAGATCCTCCACAATGGCAAGGAAGATCTCTTGAAGCGTCTCGAGCCAGATCCCGACCGTCCATCAGGGCTAATCAGTCATGTAGCCTCTCCAACCTCTCCTCCACCCGAGGACGACGATGAAAACGACGATGAATACGATGATATTCCTGGTGACGAGGGACGAGGCCTTCTGACGGACGTGCCACTCATCCTCGGCCCAACAGAAATTGAAGTCTTGCCCATGATCATCATGGCAGGTATAGTGGAACCGCAAGAGGGCCAGCCAGGTTATCATTCTGATCCGACCGTCTTCAGCAGCGTACGGAGTATGCATGGCGTACGTTGTCACCTACTCCTCGCGCAGGACAACGGAAGAAACCTTTTGCGCGAGCTTTTGATCTTTGTCGCGGCTTGGGACCTGAGGGAAGAAGAGTTATACTTCAAATTCATGGTCAAAATCATGGAAGCAATATTGGCAAACCAGCTGCTACCCTTTGCCTACCACGCTTTTCGAGAATCCGAGTACGCATAAATCTAGTGTGTGCACAGCGTGATCACCTCTAACAGAAAGACAGATCCAAAGACATCATCTCACCAGCACAAGCGGTCATCATGAAGCTGTTAACAAACATCTTTCGAGCAAGGCAGGCTCGTGCACAGCCCACCAAAGGCCTTCTCAAGCCCACACCGTCGCAAGTCGATCAAGGTGACGTCCACATGGTGAATTTTTTATTGACTGAATTCCGACGACACATCATACCACAGACCTGTGCTCTCATATTCTTACAAGGCCAGATCCGTGCTGGTCATGCACACGCCGAGGACTTCCCTCTGAATCTATGGGACATGGAACGCATGTACGAAGGTGTTTACCAGTACCTCGAGTTTTTCGCCATACTGACTGAACACGAAACCTGGAAGAGGATGCTGAGTAACTGGGAGATCGCCAATGAACTCGTCACACTGCTGAAGGAGCTCGATGCCGCGATACCTAAAGGCAATCTGGCAGTTCCACCTCTGAAGAATGCTGGTCGTCACATGTCGCCGCCACCACCACAAGAATCGCACCAAGAAGTCGACGATGCATCTGCACAGCCACAGTCTCAAACCCCACAGCCTGTCGCAGTCGAACGACCGTATGATACCACTGCTGCTGTAGCCGAGCCACACATTCCTTCACCTACATCACCATCGCCACGTCCCTACATGGACGAAGCGGCCGACGAACCTTCTGACTTTGAATGGCGTAACCTTAAGAAGCTAGCTGTCCTGGTCTTGAGCTCTCTGGTGTGGAAGAACAGACATGTGCAAGACCAAATTCGGCCATTGGGTGGCATCGAGGCTGTACTGAATTGTTGTTCATACGATGAGCACAATCCGTATATCCGCGAGCACGCTATCATGTGTCTCCGATTCTTAATGGAAGGCAACAAAGAGAACCAGGATCGCATTCGCGCTCTTGAGCGCCACACACAAGAGAAGTCTAGAGAAGCCACATCCCCCGAAGCTACTGCTGCATCGAACAATCCTAGCAAAGCACCCGTCAACGTTCGCGTTCCGGATGAGGTTCTCGACCAGCAAGGCTACGAGACCTACATGGATGACAAAGGCCAGGTCATGCTGAGAAAGCGCCAGCAACAGCCCCAGCCACAGTCAACACCAGCACGGGATGTTGGAAAGGGAAAAAGTAAGATTGACGTTGGCATGAGGGATCCGAAAGCTCTCGAGGACCTGGTGGAGCAGGTAATGAGAGATCTTCCTCGAGTGCAAAGCCTGAGAACTGGGGAAGAAAGAGCAGTGGAAACAGAAGAGGCGCTTAAGAAGCTAGACAGAGGATTTGACGGAAGCGGAAGCTCGAAAGGATGAAGTGATGCCGACGAATCAACAATCAGACTTTTCGACGTTGGCTCGGAAAGTTGAGCATAGAAGACGTTCGTCAGCCGTTCGGCTCCAGAACGGGCCGCATAGATGGTCTTGGGGCGCACATGGTGCCCTGCGCCCATCCCCATCCTACGCTCGTTTTACAATCGAACCCACCATGGCTCTCGACAGTGTTTCTAGCTCCCAAGCATCATCTGGCAAAGTCGCATACAACAGCTGCGTATCCTCTGCGTCGAACCAGTGCGCGTAACGTGTCAACACAGATTGAATTCTTGGATTTTCGAGGTCTGACAGCGACAAGGCGGTGAAGGTAGACGGGACCTCTGCGAGGTTGAGCGCGTAATAGTATGCGACGCGGCGATTTTGCCGGTTGGAGTCGAGGGTAGTCCAGGCGAGTCGGCTCGTTAATTCGCACATGATAGCACATGGCTCGTCTGAGTCTACATTCATGGTACCCATCAAGCCAATCAAGTGATTGAGGTCCGTCATGTGGTGTTTTGGGCTTGTGGAATTGGAAATGGTCGCTTAGTTGAGCACCAAGGTCAGGAACAAATACCTCGGGAATCTTATGGGGAGCCCGACGAAGTAGAGACACGGAGATTTACTGCGCCAGAGAAACGTAATCACTTGAAACATGTGTCCTGTGGTGTCTAGCTCGTCGTTGGCGTACCCGTCTCCCTTTTCTTTCCATCTTCAAAAAAGAAACCCATTATTTTTCCTCGACACTGCTTCACTATCCCAGCCTCAACCTCCCATGTTGAAAAAAGAAAAATACTTGCCTAGCCCACCACCCACACCCACCTAATACCTCTCCCACCCCGATACCCCCAAGACAAAAATTCCTCCCCCCATCCCCCACTCCACCCGCATACCCCGTCACACGCATTCCCGCGAATAGCATCGCGCCGCGATACACACGTCCCGCTTCGCCCAGTACGTGTTACCGCCGCCTGCCGCCGACGTGCGCTCATCGCTGCGGCTTGTGCGTTGCGCGACTGTGACTGTGGATCGGGCTGGCTTGGGAAGGGAGGGTGTGGGTGCCGGGGATATTTGATGGAGGGGCTGAGGAGTTTGGTAGGGATGGGATGGGATGTTGCTTATGATGCGTGGATTCGTTGGGGTTCGTTCAGAGGGGTGGGTTGGTTCGGATCTGTGGGGTGGGTTGTACGAGGTGGTGGTTGGTAGATTAGTAGTGGGGTTGTCACGATGGGAGTAACTTATTGTTTAGGCCTTGTACTCTCTGCAAAGGGAGTCGGGTGTAGTTGTCCCGTACTGCGTGTCGTGTCTTTTGTGGGCAATGCTGTGACGCTTCTGCTTGTTCTATTGTTACTAGTCTCTCGGGAGGAATTTTGTAGCGCAAGATATGCTGAACCTCTTGAACATCTGTCTTGAGGGGATTGGGCGGATGCGGAACTTTCTTATCAAGGTGAGTTTGGACTCTATGGTCGTTGGCTGCGGCCTATATGTGCCTAGGTGTGAAGCGTTATGAATGCTATATCATATATGTTGTCCACAAACGATAAACACATATCTGCCCGCACGGTAGCATATCGATCCTGGCGAAGGTTCCATGTAATCACGTGTAACAGCGGACCCATTCAGGTGAGTCATAAAACACAGAAGTTACAGTAGCTGGCATATCTCCCATCTCATCCCATTGTTTCGAGGTCCCAGTTGTTTAGTTGCACAGCAACCCGCGACTATGTTTCAGCACTTACACTTTGGATAAGTCGAAGTGTAGTGCGCATGGTCGGAATCCGAGCACCAACACCTCGGGGATTACGCATCGTACGCAATAAAACGAGTATGGGACCCAACAAGCACGATCATCAAAACTGTTTCATCTGGATTGGTAAAGATCAATCGGAGCGTCGTCAGCGTTGCGTTGGGGTTCAGAGCAGCCTTCATTATCTGACGCAAGTGCCTTACGTAGCCACATTACAATCATGTAAGCCCACTTCGAATAGTGCAAAGGTCACAATGAGAAGAGAAATTCTATTTAATCTATAGGGTATCAAAACGCTCGTGGCGGTTTCCGAGGTAACATCGGTGACGGCAACGGCGGCGCAAACTTCTTTGATTCGTCATCGTAAAGATGGTGTTCCTCCGGGACTGAAGTGACTTGTTGTCTGTTGAAGACATACTCCGCTGTTGGGTTTCTCGCTGGACTGCTTCTTCTTGACCCGCCAGACTTGCTGCTTTCTATGTCCCAGTCGAGCGTGGGTAATACACCAACATGCCGTAAATTCCGGGGAGCTGGCACGGCCAATGGATCTGTGGCAGATGTGGAAGTTGCGGGTCGCGATTGCGGGACTTCAATCAGACGGTTGAACACATTTTCTGGTGGTGTTGGTGTGAAGACTGCTTTGGCAGTGTTGCACGAAAATCGTGACGATGAGTAGGTATGGCGATGGTTCGAGGAGCGAACGAGGCCATGAGTCGCAAGTGGCCGACAGTAAGGCTCCGACGAGTTGTCCGTGAGAGGTGTGAGCGAAGCGTATGAGTTTTGAGACGACGTTGCGTCCAAGACGGGGGTAGAGCGTCCGAGATAGTTCTTGATGAACGGAGGAGGGCCGCATGCATACGAGATAGTTTCGGGCTCGATGGTGCCAGCTAGCACCTTGATGATGAAGTGATGTAGGTACGGAAGGCATGCACTGATGACCGAAAGATTCTGTGCGACCTGCTGGCTGAGTACGACGGCCCAATTACTGTAGGTGAAGTCGGACAGATCCGCGATGTTGAAAAAGTGAAGCTGGGAAGCTACGGCAGCGACAACACTAAGCGCAATTAGTATGCATGGTCGAGCTGTGATAGTGAATCGTACCTTAAGCGCGCTAAGAACACAAAAGACACAGACGCCCTTCTGGTAGCTGAAATACGAACGTTCCATACCACAAGTGGTATGACCACAAGGAGGATTTCCACAACGATGTTCGTGATGGCAATGTAATGTACAAAAGCAACTACATCAACGCACTTTCTGTTTCTAAGAAACTTCCACGGATGCGTAGGTTGGCAAGCAAATGCTGCAACGAGAACACCGGACACCGTCCAGATGGCAGTGAAACCAGCAAAGACAATCGCAGTGTACTTCGGAATGGCACCGGGAAGTAACTTTTTGATCAAGATACAGACGGAGATCCGGCTACAGCCCATGTTGGCGACGTAAAGCATGGAAGCAACGTACTCAGCCTGCTATGTTTAGTCGACGCTCACAGCGGTTGAAGTCGACCTTAGCATACCTTCTGATAATTGACTAGTTGCTCAGCTGTGATACTATTGACATGCTGCCCGAGGACTTTCATCGACTCGATGGATACTGCTACTGTTTGGCCGAGACTGAACACCTAAACACGTTACCCTTCTTGCTCAGACACATTGTTCTTGAAGTTCAACCTACGGCTGCTAACACAATGAAGATATCGTCTAGCCCAAGTCTTCGTCGTCCGGTCTTGATGGATAGCTTCATAGCAAAGCGAGCAACTAGGGTGCACACAACGATGGCGAGTAGCATCCATGAGACGATGTTCATGACGGTACCGCGGTTGGCCATTGGCGCTGTCTCTCGCCGGAGCAGACTCCGCATCGCACCGTTGTCCATGACTGGAACTCGATCTGTAGAGAAATGGTGGAGGACGTAGAGATCAGACGGTCTGGGTATAGTTCTTCATGTATATTGGATTGGAGCCTCCCGCTCGATGCATCAGGAACCGCGTGTCGGCTTGCGACATTGGGTACTGGACCTTAAAGCTTCTGAGCGTAATTGTAGAGCGTATATTCTCCAGGGCAGTGTTATTGGGGCCGACATGAAACACAGATCCTGGTAGACCATAGAGTATGTAACCAGTATGGCTGCCTCATGCTATATTGATTGACAACGGTGTCGGTAATCGATGCGACACTGTAATTGGTCAATAGTCCCCGAGCACTGGCCTGATGCACGAACCAACCTCATAAGCCCCGATGATATGTTCCTGCTTGACGACCTTGTCAGGCAGCACAACGTTGTGTTTGGTCAAACGAAATTAATCATGGTTGTGCAGGTGTTGGTGCCTCTTGATGCAGTCGGAGCCAAGACATCCTCGCCACTAACAATCGCATGGATCTTTAAGACCAGCGATTCGGGAATGCCACGAGAGCAAGCTGCGCATGAATATGAAAGAATTGATTGCAATTCAACAGAGCTAAGCCTTGTCCGCGGTCTGCAGGCCGGTGATACTAGTTGAATCTTGTCGAAGGGCCCGGTAGATACAGTCGTATACTGTAGCTACCTTGACGCCATAGTCGTTCGCGTCTTTGTGTGAATTGTGCAGCTTTTAATCGTCCTCTTTTCTTGATCATGTGGACGGCGAGGTAGTCTTCGAGATGTTAGTATCCAGAGATGGTTCAGAAGGACGTCTTTGGTGCTGGGTCCTCAGTCACACGTGAGACCACGGCTTCCTGCTGCACACGCTTGGCACGTTGAAGTCTGGCACGTTCTCGTCGAAAGATGTTCAAAATGTCAGAGGCAGTTGCCATTATTTGTCGGGTCAGTTGCATTCGGGACGAGTCGAGGCCTACGCAGCGTGAGTTTTGTGTGGTGAAATTGTCCGCAAATGAATAGAGAATCAAGCATCTATCCGGGTGGGTAGTTTGAGTATGCCATGGGTTCTGCGCCTCGTTTCCGAGGCCATCGCCATTTGTTGTACAGATTGTGCCGTGGGATATTGATACAAATATCGCACAAAAGTGGAGGAGAGTGCCAACGCCGCCTGCTACCATAACCAGGCCAGCGGCAAATGCAAGCCTGTCTGCCAACCAAACACCTTTCTTCTTGCCCATTTTCGTCATCCCAAACATTACAAGTGCGCGCTAAAAAGATACGTATGCGAAGAATCGAAGCTTAGGCGGCGACTGCCATGCCGCCGCCTCCGCCAGACGAAAGACCTCCGGCATCGGGTGGTGGTGGGGGGACATCGAGCCTCGTATTGTCGGCCATCATGCGGTTGAAGCCAATCGAGACGCCCTCAATAACAGCCAACAGAATCGCGCACGAAATTGCGCCGTTCCGCATTGACCTATAGCCTCCTCGTACTGCGAGCGATCCGCCGGTGAAGAATCCAGCAATAATGGCGTTCCACGGATCCTCCTTCTTCCTTATGCCCTTGACCGCGCAGTCGTAAGTGTTGAACAATCCTCCCCAAACGCCAAAATTGCCGCCGAGTACGGGTGCGCGGGCTTTGATTGCTGTGATGGCGCCGATGCGTCGTTCGCCGTAGGGAGAGTTGCGGAACTACGCGCCTTGTTAGAGATGCCTAGGGGTGGCCGCAGACGCACATACGCCTTTTACACCGTGCCATACTGCACCGCCGACTGCCTGGAGTATTGTTAGTAGGGTACATTGAGCACTGGGCCAGCCAAGGAGGCACGTACACCCATGGCGAAAGCGCCACCAAAGTCATTGAGGATCACCCATGGACACGGGTCGCGAGAATGATCCATGCTGTTATGGGTGTGTGGGGGGTTGTCGGTGAGTACGACGGCAGAAGGGGCAGTAAATGCAGTCTTCAGGAATCGCTGTCTGGTCGAGATGTGACGTGTGACGACGATGATGCAGTTCAACTTTTTCGCGCGCGGCGAAACCTCGGGCCGGCCATTGGCGGTGTCTCCACCAGCCTTCACCTCCACCTCAGTCTTCCGAGTCTCGCATCGCTAATTATCAGCAGTGTTCGCTCTCACATCAAGGTCTCCACATGACACTTGCTCGGCTCTTCAGTCACGATGAAGACGGCTCGTGTGATATTACTTACATCGCGCTCTGTACCGTGACACCCCATTCTTCTTTCTTTCATATGGACTTACTGCTTGCCTACTCTTTTCGCCTAAGATCAAGTTTCACGTGTTTCTTGCGATGGCCATGTCTCATTTTCGTACTCACTCGTCTTCACCTTTACTTCTCTCTGCGATGATCACCTTCACCGCACCTGGCGCCGTCTTCACCTTCACCTTCGCGTGTGGCTTGGCAAAGGGCTTGGCGCTTGTACGAGGTCTTCTGCGTCCTTGAGCTAGACACTCCGCTACTCCATCACCAGTTCCTGCCTGTCAGCTTTGATTGAACCGAAGCAGCAACATGGTGGGCAATATGCGTGACAGGTTGCCGTTACGCCACCCCTCCATCGACCCATCACTGCATTCGGGTCGCAGCGAGGGCGGTATGAACAGCGTAGCAGCCGCTCGACAAAATGTCCGAAAAAGCTACCAGGCCGAGCATCACGACGGTGCTTCACGCCTGAGCGAGGGCATGGAGCCCATGCACATCGATAATCAGACGTGTAGGTTGTTGTGACTCAAGGCGAAAAGTTCTGCATTGACCAAGATACAGCTCCTCAACCTCAGCCGCTGATTTCTCAGTTACAGCGGGCCGCCAACGAGATCGACGCACTCGGCGTGCATGTCAATCATGCGATCTCGACGATTCACCGCCTTGAAGGCCTTGGCTTGCAGAAGCTCAGGATACCTCTCCCCAAGATAGTCGTCCTAGGTAGGTAGCACTCCAAAATGTCGCCCTTCATGCAGGTGCTGATTTATGCAGGTGAACAATCTACCGGAAAGTCCTCAGTCATTGAGGCCATCACGGGCATAAAGACACCTCGAGCGACTGGCACTTGCACGCGTTGTCCGCTATTCATCAAATTGGAGTCAACGTCTTCTTCCTCAGAATGGGAGGCGCACGTCACTTTACGCCGCGACTTCACTTTCGATGGCAAGCCTGGACGAGGACCAGAGCGACGATTCCCGGGCTGGCTTCAAGCCGAACAGCCCCACACTGTGGAATTCATGTCCACACGTGACCCTGATGCGCTTGAAGCGATCATCTCTCGTGCGCAAATGGCTACGGTGAGCCCTTTGGTCGACTATCGGGAATTCGCCAAGGCTTCCGTGGCCGAGAATACCAAAGCCCACTGCGTGGCATTCTCGCCCAACATTGTTTGCATCTCTATCCGCGATCAAGGTATGCCGGCTTTGAGCCTTTATGATTTACCGGGTATGATTGGTCAATCAGAGGAGCCCCAAGACATCAAGTTTGTTAAGGACCTGGTCACCGATTATGTCAACGACCCAGAGGCTCTTGTCCTGGTTACCTGCTCTATGGAGAATGATATCGCCAATTCAACGGCAGGTGGCCTTGCTCGTAGGTTGAAGGCTACGGATAGATGTATTGGTAAGTTCATATGAAACTATGGCAACGCCGTAGTTGCTGACAGACATTAGGCGTTCTGACGAAACCTGACCGACTCCTACCGAGCAGTTGTCAGGATATCCTCCGTGACGTCTTCGAGACAAAACGATTTCCATATGGCCATGGGTATTTCGTCGTCCGCAATCTTGGCCAGGAACAGCTCAACTGCTTGACACACAACGACGCACGCGTCCAAGAGCGGAAGTTTTTTGAGCAGAACGAGCCATTTGCGGTCGCATACCAGAAGTACAGTTCGCGCTTCGGTACTTTGAACCTTCAAGCCGCCTTGTCTGGCAAGCTGGCCGAGCAGATCACCCAGAAACTGCCGGTTATTCACGACGAGATCAAGGCGCGACTGGGCGAGGTTGAAGACGAGCTGAAACAATACCCGGCACCCCCCACCCACAACGCCACGAGAATCATCTTCGATCTGGTGTTGCAGTTCACACAGCAGGTCCGAGGTCAGCTTGAAGGTGACTTCGATCATGATGATTGGCGGAACATCTGGCAAGCTCTGCAAAAGGCCTTGTTTGATTCTCTGTTGACACTCAAACCAACCATGAGCATATTCGGCTGCCGTGACAACGGGCTGTACCGTGAATCATTGGAAGCTGCCCGGTTGGCAAATGAAATCATCAACCTAGATGATGATGACGACGAGGTCGATCCTCGTGGCGACACGCAAATGAAAGACGCTCCCGAGACGCCGACCAAGAAGCGTAAGACGGAAGGGACGCCTGTGCCATCGCCATTGAAGGCAAGCCATCCAGCAGATACACCTCTTATTGCTGCCGACACGTACACTGGAGATTTCAGCAACAACCGAATCAAATTCCAGCTAGATGAGGTCAAGAAACACCTGGCAACTAAATCAAGCACTAGGATCCCGGGTCATCTCGACACCAAGGCGATCAATGCTATGATGATGGCTACTTTGAGAAACTGGCAGTTGCCACTAGATAAGTTCTTTGACAAGCTTGGACATCTGATCAAGTCTCACGTCAAGAACATCTTCCACGAGTGCTTTGGATCGTGGGCTGGTACTACTCTATACGATGCGGCTTGGACTATTGTGATTCAGATGCTGGAATTGAATCTGACTCAACAGCGAACAACGATGGCAGCAGAGAGCCTAGTCGACGAGCAGAACGGCGTTTACATCTTCCATGATGAGCTCTACACACGCGACAAGGAAGCCATGCTGGAACATTACCGCCAAGCTCGACTGAAAGCGCGTCTGAATGTGTACAAGAGGGAGAGGTCCACGATGACTGGCAGGCCTCTTACCCCTGTGGACGAAGCGAAGATTCTCAAGGACACAAAGTTGATGGTATTGTTGAAAAGGGAACCTTACAATACTGAGCTCGCTGCTGCGGCTGAAGTGACAACCTACTATTTGATGGCCGCGCGTCGCTTCCACGATTCAATCTGCATGCGTGTTGAGAGCAAGTTCCTCAAACAACTTCGCACGCAACTTCGCGATGAGCTCGAGAACGGCCTGGGCATTCATGACGGGATTGAAGGTACGTAACAACACCCTTGTTCAAGCTTCCTACACTTCACTAACATGATTTACAGGACACCATAATGCCGTCCGCCTTCTTGCTGAAGATCCGCAGCGTGAAGAGCAGCGCCAGGTTCTCCTTGCTCAGCGTGAGGCGCTTATCAAGGGCCAGCAAATCCTACGTGACCTGCAGCAGAGGAGGTACGGTCATGACGACCCCGCACAGACCTCTGCTTCCGATACCGTCAACGACCTTGGCCAGGCCGGTTCTGGCATGGCGACCCCTCTCTCAGAGGATATGGACGAGATTTAGAGGGTTTGTATAGCTTCTCGTAGGTCGTTCCGATTTGGTACCAGTGCCACGGCTTTGGCTGCAGCGCGTTGTACAAGTCACTGGTTACATGTCTCGATTTTGCACCGCGAAATCCCAACCTTCTCGACGATCTTTCATCGACGCGCACACTGCAACGAAATTTGGTTGCTAGGCATGGACGTAGGATGGGATTTTGACATCAATGCATTGCGAATAGTTGAATCAACAGGGGATGAGATGGCCATTGTGTTTATTGCAAGTCACGCTGTCTTTCCGATAGGATCTGATTCACCGGGTGCACTGCAATGAAGCACCATAGCTTCGCACCATCGCGATGCGTTTTCTTTACCGTCAACACTGGATTTTCCAAATCAAGTCAAAACTCCGTCCACATCCGTGCTTGTACAGTTTGCCCCGTGTTCGCTCATTGCCCATGCGTCCCTTGATTCTTAATCGTCCCCTTCACCCTCATTATCCTTACCCTGTGCACCTCCTAGCAACATCTCGCTTCTCTGCTCCCCCAAGATCGTATCTGTGTGAGCCAAGGTTTCTTCGGCCTTTGCGACCGCTTCCGACGCCTCAGGGACGCTCAGATGAACAATTTTCTGCGCCACTGCGCTCGTTTGCCTTGCCTCCGCACGCTCAAGGTTGCGGAAGGCTTCCGAGACCTTGTATCGGGAGTAATTCAAGTCGTATGCGTTGGGCGAGAGTGTGCGATCTACAGGAACACAAATAAGTGCGGAGCGAAGCCTGTGACATTGCAGCAATTGGATCAGCATCAGGCAAATCATGCACATGCACATTGTCGGGCGTGAAGTTTTTTTCCCTCCATGTTGTTATTAGGGCGCGCTGTTCATCATCTTCTCTCCAGGACTACAAAAAGAAATTCAAACCCCCCAACCCAAAAACCTGGCTTGTACCATCTGGTTCGTGTCCGCTCATATCCAAGGTTCGCACATTCAAGTCAAGTCTCTGGAAATATCCATTCCACCGTCCTCAATCCCCCGCCTCAGAAGCATCATCCTCTGCAAACTCAGCCTCCATCTTCTTCTTTGCCAACTTTTCTTGCGCCAGGAATGTCTCTTCTACTTTGGCGGCAGCTTCAGCGATACGGCGATCAGCTTCCATGTACTCATATGCGCTTGCACCCCACTTGATGCCGAGCACCTTCTTGGCCATCTGTTCCTTCGTCAAAGCTGATTCGGCATTCTTGGTGTCCTGGTCGGCTTTGTACATTTCCCACTCGATTTGGTCGACCTTGGTTGGCTTAGGCGGAGCTGCTTGGGTTTTGGAAGGTGGGATAAGTGGAGGTTGAACTCGTTGTTGTACGGGACTGGATGGGTGAGACGGGGGGCGCGCAGAGCTGGACTCATTTTGCGCGGGATGCGATAGATTGTTTGGCTGGTTGATTTCGGTGCCATCGTTCGTGAGATCGTCACTGTCCCTGTTGGGACTATCTTGAAGTTGTTCGTCCTGTGGCGCTGCGTTCAGGCGCTTGTGGCTGTCAATGTTGTTTTGTCCTGGAGACTTGCTCTCATTCACCTCGATTCTAACGGCGCGTGGGTTCTCGCTCGGCTCGGGCAGAGTCCTTTTTCCTTTCGTCTTTGGTGCAGCTGCATTCTTGTCCACAGTGTCATCCCCAAGTTGCAGATTTGCCGCCATCTTCACACGTAACCGGCCAAAATCGACCCTCATGTTCTTCTGTTTGTCCTCCCAACTAGCTCCGACCTTTCGGCCTGGGACACGCGCCTTGTCACGGTCTTTCCACATGTCAGCCATCTCTGCCTGGACATGAGCTTTCTTTTGGTTCGACACTTCCGCAAGGTCGCGAGCTGCTAGGATTGTTGCATCCTCGAACTTGATGTCGTTGGTGCCTTCGATTTTGTCAATTCTGGACATGCCTTTGAGCCAGGTGCCTTCCTTGATGACTTCTTCCAGCCTTTTGATGCCCCAGTTGGTCTGAATTGTCAGGAGCGCTTCGTTTTGATCGTTGAGCACGGTGAGTTCGGAGTCGTCATCTTGAGCCGCATCCTGTTCAGTGTCGTTGTTCTCGAAATCTATCTCCTCATCGGTGTCGATCCAAGCGCTACTGCGGTTTGCAATCGGGGCGTAGCTGGAAGTCCCAGCGATCTGCTGTGAGTTGGAGGGCCTCTTTGCAGTCTTCCTGGGTCGTGTCATTGTGGCGTGGAAGGTCTGGAACTTCGTGCACAATCGACGACTGCTTATTGAAGGAGGCAAGAAGGATGTTTAACTGTTCTTATATCCTGAAAACCCGCATCAGCTTGCCCATCTACGACAAAGACGCATGTTTGTGACGGATTTGTCTCAGCAAGCATGGAAGATTCCAGCCCAAGCCAACTGCGACATTGTCTTGAATCGTGCAATCATTTCAGCGGCAAAATTTCGATTTTTTGAAGCAAACACTCTTGAATATCTCCCGTTTTTGGTTTCGAATGAAGCGACCCTGAAGTGCCAAGAAGGCGGTCACGATATCCACGTGCGGAGCATAAATAGTTACAGCTCCATGATGACAGTTTATGTATGTAAATCTATTGATACCTCCAGTCTATTCGCATACAGATGCTACGATCATTCCATTCTACCCGCTGTCTAAATACTCCCAATTACTCCTTCTCATCCACACGCGGGCCCTCCTTCTCACCCTGAAGCTTATCAAGCTTTTCTCTCAACTCAATGAGCTTGGTGTTGGCGTCTTCCACCTTGCATTTCGCGTCGGTGACTGCTACCTCAGCCGCAACAATCTTATCCATTCCTACACGATTGTGTCCCGCTATGAACGCCTCTTGGTATCGAGCCTTCGCCACTTCGACGTTGGCTTCAGCCAAACGCTGTTCGCGTAGAGCGATTCGGAGATTCTGTGCCGCAATGATAATCTCCCGTTCGATGCGCGGAGTTCGGCGACGTTGCCTGGTGTCGACAGGGCGTTCACTTTGAACTACCGGGGTTTCATTGTGCTGTGGTGAAGGAGACGGTTCGCGTGCATTCGGTGGCTGGCTGGGAGTACTACCTGCACGGGGCTCGTTGCTAGGTCTGTCTAAACGAGGGCCGCTCGTGGATCTGTCTGAACGAGGCTCGTGTGTGGCTCCGCGCGAAAGATGGTCGTCAGAAGGTCCATCTGGATGTGTTTCGCTCGCACTGTACACTATGATGGGCGGTCCTACTAATTCTGGCAACTCCAGCGCATCGAAAGGCTTCCTAGACTCACCCGCGTTGTGTGCATAGTGCACATCCTCGGCTGTCAACTCTTTTGTCACCACAAAACCCTTTAGCCGCTTGAAATATCCTATTTCCAGTTGTTTCTGCAAACCACTGACGTAAGTTTTGGAGACTTTGAGCTCCCCAAACTCCCAAAGTCGTGTCAGAGCATAGGTGTCCCATTTGAGCGGATCGGGACTCTTGAAGCTTCTCAGCATGTCACGAGGTACAACTTCCTGTGGTGACATCCCCCATGCTTCAGTGATGAGTTCGACGAGCTGTTGGCGTCGAGCAATATCTGTAGGAAAGGCGTCGTTATTGCGCACGGCAGATGGCGCATGTCCACCATGTCCTGTTCCATTTGTTGAACTCTTCCTCGCTGTGAATACAGCACGGACCTCGTTGATGGCCTTGTCAAAAACTCCTTTGCTGTGTCTGGTCAATTTCGCCAAGCTCTTCGCCAACTCTGCTTGTACCCCGTCTTTACCGCTCCACTGGCCCCGGGTGGCCTTGGATAAGTCGTAAAGCTGACCCAGCGATTTCACATCCACTTGTTCGTCTTTCGTGATAGCCTTTTCCAGTAAATGGTCAGGCGCCTCATCGACAAGATCGTGGAGCTGCAAGTCCCAGTTGGTGCGAATGCCATGCAAGAAATCCAGGCTTTTTTTCCTGTTCTTCTCGGCCTCTGTCTCGGGGTCCTGGGGGCGTGCCGCATCAGAACTGTCGTTCTTGTCGAGTGATGGCTTTTCGATAGCGCCAGATTCTGAACGTGTCTTACGACGCTTCTCAGAGGGCTCCGCGTCGTTGTCGACAGGCTCTGCCTCTCCCTCTTCCCGAGCGCGTTTGGGGCTGATGTCGTTTCGTTCTGTAACATCAACGACGAATGCATCCTCCGACTCAGTCACTTTGTTCCTCTCGCTGGGATCTTGATCCTCGACCATGTCGTTGTCATGTTCCTCTTGCACTCCGCCCGCATCCCCGTCCTTAGCTATCTCTTCCTCATTCATACCCTGCGCCCATTCACTAGCATCGCGCGCTCTATCGCCGTGTCCTGACTTGTTCCTGCGATCAGCCATCCCTCAATACGACTTCAAGATGGCGTTGAAATGTCTTCTCCGCTCGTCGTGGGTGAATTATACTATGAGCATCCGACCATCTGAGTCTTTGACCCAATAGCAAACACTGCGCTTGTAGCTGCCTGAAAGAAAGTTGAGTTTGCTACCATGGTGCTGGAATCATGCGGAAGCGAGATTGTATCAGAGTAGCAAACAGGTGGCGCTTCTAAGTAAGCCACAATCCGGTGAGTAATGAGCCATGCGATATTGTCATGCATCGCGTGAGCTGGAAGAAACATTGATAGAAGATGTTGGCTTCTTGTGTCTCAAGTTGCCACCTCGTTACCTCGGAACCCCTTTCACTGCCGTAAGTGTCATCAGTAAGAGGAAATGCACGATCAGTGAATGAGACCTGACTAGGTACTTTCGCATGTAGCTAAGGGTCCTCATAAAAAGCTTGTGACACTCCCGCCTAGCAAACTGATTGCTCGATAGACATTAGCTCACGGCTTGAAAACAAACTGGCTGTGCAAGAGTCTTACTCGTTGACAACAAGAACAGGGAACCTTTTTCTTCTCGGCACATTTCTTGCTGATCATCCCGCTGTTCATCCAGGACGGCGGCATGAATACACACCATGTGACTCACACACAATTCAGGTGGAAACAGAGTTTCCCGTACTTTACTACACCCAGGTGGCAGCAGGGCAAGAGGCGCGCTTATTTTGAATTCCTCGTTCCGTATCCACGAGGCAGTGTGAGAAGATACGGCAATTCGTGGATAGCCTTATGAAGAACAGCACAGAAGAGGAGATCAGCGGTAATCAAGTTGTGCACGATAGTAGCTATGCTGTCACTGTTCGCGAAAGTCCGCCGGATCGTGGCGGTAACATTCTATACTCCAAGGGGCATCGTCTTGCGCCAGGAGACTGCCCTCTCGAAGTAGGTGCGCAGTCGGCTCTGAAGCCATTACTGCCGTTCATGAGCGATGAGGTCCTTAGGAAAGGATACGGTATTCAGATCAATTGCCTGTCGACTTATGTGCGAGGCTTTCACCCAGAAAAGGCACCATTGCTGCGTTACGCACCTACCGGACTTGTGCGTGTGGAGGCGTATCATTATGGTGCGTGCGAGTTAGATGCTTTCGTATTCGGCCTGGCGCAGAAGGCTGGTATGAAAGTGCAATGGCCAGAGGAGCGTTGCCGTGAGGCTGCCTTGATGCAACTCGAGCCGTGTGGGCTCCCTATTGATGGGGTGGCATCGTCTGGCGCATTTGCACCGGAGCGTTATATGTAATTGCTGTTTGGAAGTCGGTTGTCGTCATGTTTTACCCGATTCCAGGCGTTCTTTCATCCACGTGCCCATTCTCTGCATGTTGCTCTCCCATGTTGCATCTGATTGCTCGGTCCACAGACCGAGGCCCGTTACTTGATTGAGATGCACGATACCTGCGGCATACTCTTCGTACTTTTCTTTCTCGGTCGCATCATGCCAGCGTGTACGCCCAGCGTACGACTTGAGATGCTGGCGCGCAACGCTGCGTCTCAACAGCTTTGTGAGCTCGGCTGCTTGTTCAGCCAACGGGCTCTCCATACCGATGGTTATGTCCCATGCAGGCAGTCTTAGGTTGCTGCCAGCCGGCGGATAGTTTCGGGCATAGGCCCGACATCGACTCAGGATGGGCAATTCCGGTGTCGACGATGCCTGTTGGTGGACAGCATTGTAGTGATCCAAACTCATTTGCGCCTCGATGTCAAGGACCTCGTCAGGTTGCCTGGATGCAAACATGTCGTCCTGCTGAGGAAGTATGAGCTGGGCATGGGGTGAACGGAAGAAGTGAATTGGGGAAGCAAATCGATCAAGGTAGTCTTCCGGGTTGCTAAAGAGAACATCGCGCTCTGCCACGAGGGTCAGGTTTGGTATGATCTTGTTGTCACCATAGCGCTGCCACGCCGTTTGCGGAAGAACCTTTGGCGTCCGCTTTCGAGTCTTGGGCTCCGGGGGCTCTACCACGGGTACATGTGAAGCCATGAAATCTGCATCCGCGGGGAATGCTGTCTCGTCTGGAGCCATGGGCTCTGGCAGCTGTGAAGGATCCAGGACGGGAAGATGCTCGGGAAAGACCCAGTCCACGATGGGGCTATTTACAGCAGCAGCACCAATGCGACTCTCACCGAGACGACATTCGGTCAAGGCAAGCATCGTCGCCAAGGAGCCTCCTAAAAGCTCTCCAACCACGCCCATGCGAGAGAGGTATGGTCGGCGAAACTCATCGAGGAGGTTGTCACGAACCCAGTCGAACCCATACAGCACATCATGAAACGGCGTGGGGTACTGATGCTTGGACGAGGCTCGATAGTTGATGCGAGCAATTGTCGCTCCTGTGGTTTTGCGCAAGAGAGATATCACACGTTCTTCATCATCATGGACATCAGGCAAGACAGGCCCCGAGGGCAGGTGAACAATGACGGGCGATGAAGGTTTCGCGGCGTGAAAGATACTGTGCCAATGCGGTTAGTGACCGACACCCCGGTGAGGTCATGGCACGTGAAGCCTGCGAGGCGCCGGGCCTTGTGGGCTGCCAGCAGGGTGCCGAGTCCAGACGCCGGCTAGCTGGGTTGGAGGGAACTTACTCGACGGTTATGAGGCCATTGGATCGGCAGGGCACATGGACGCTCTCGTGAGACGGTGCAGCCGTGACGGCGGAGAGGGAACGCCCGAGGGACGGCCAGCAGGGCGGTGGTGGGTGGTGGGCGAGTCGGCGGGCAGCGAGTGCCTTTGCGCGCAGGCGCGGCGGCATTTACTTGCAGGCAGGGTCCTGCTGGGGCGGCGCGGTCAGGTTGGGGTTGCGGGGTGGGCGTGGCGTGGTGGTGTTCTGAACTTGACACCGACTACTTCGGGACCGGAGGTTTTCGTCAGGGGAAGCGGGTGCAGGTGAGGGAAATTAAGTAGTCCATGTACACAGTCCACTACTACACTAGATCGCCGGGCCACTCCACAGCCTGGCGCGCGCTCCTCTCCTTCTTCTCCTTCTCCGGCGTTGGCTTGGTGCCGTGGTCTTTGCTTGACAGTCGTTGCAGTGCGGCATTTGCCATTCACTACACAGTACGTCAGGCCCCCATAGCGCATGCGCAACGTCGCTGCCCCAAGCTGAAGACCCCTCAGCCACCCCTCGCCGGACGCCCCCTCAGCCACACCTCGCCGGACGCCCCCCCCCCAACACACCTCGCCGGACGCCCCCCCAACACACAAGTCGCGACACTGGCAACCGCCCGATAACACCACGCGGCCACGTCCCCGCACATCAACATGGCCGAGGGCTCGAGCCTCCGCGCCGTCTTCACGCTGCTGAAGAACCTCACCCTGGCCGCGCTGCTGTATGCCGCCCTCTATGGCATACTCAACATGGTGAGCGACCCCAGCGTCGCTGCCAGAGGAAAAATCGGCATTCCCGCCTTTCTCGACAAGACGGGACCCACTGAGCTGATCAAGACGACCAAGTCAGGCGTACAAGTCAAGTTTGCGGGCACCTCGAAGCCCGTCACCATCAACCCCCACGCCAACGTCTTCAACCGCCCCACCACTGCGGTGGAGATCAAGGACGACTATCTGGGACCGCGGCCGCACGTCGATACCGAGGCCGACCTGATGATGCTCATCGAGGAGTGCAGGGGCACATATGAGGGCCTGGAGAAGATGCGGAGGCCCTACGACTGTCTGCGCTTCTTCGCCGACGAGGAGGACCGCTACTATCACCTGCCCAAGGAGGCTGATCGCGCGAGCAACCAAGACCCCCGCGAAGCCGACTACATAGACGCAGACGGCCACGGCAACACGTTGACGAGCTACACCCCAGTCAAGCAAGCGGTGGCTGCGAATGCATCCACTATCGGCACATGTCCCGGCCCCATCATTCCGTACCACGTATACTGGACGGGTCCGGCGACCTGGCGCGTCGAGGTCTTCATCAAGAGCTACCTCTACACTCAAAACCTGCCGTGCTCCCGTCTCTGGCTATGGCTCGACAGCGACCGCAACCCTGACGCCGTAGAGAACATGCTCACCAAGGATGCACTTTTCGCTCGTTTCCTGCCACTCGTCGACCGTGGTGACATTTTGGTCAAGGCTTGGAAGTTCCCCAGTCGTATCCCCATGCCCAACGACAAGGATGATAACACTGGCTTCGGATACTGGAGCAGACCCGGTGCGCCCAACGCCGTCGGCGAAAGGGAAGTGGCCGACAACATTGTCCAAGACAAACATGGCCAACAGTTCCTCGTTCTCACACCAAAGCAGATGACTTTCCTGCCCGTAGCCGTTTCAGACGCTGTACGCTTCATTGTCCTGCACCTGTATGGTGGCGCGTACTATGACATGGATGTGCTCATGCTTAGGGATATGCGCCCCCTTCTCCTACCCAAGGATCACGCTTTCGCCGAGCGATGGGGTGCCCATCCCCATCCTGGCGAGTACAACACTGCTATCATGTCGCTCTCTGCCAACTCGTCGCTGTCGTCCTATCTACTTTTCGGCGGCATCCGCATGGGCGTCAACTTTCACCCGCGAGTGTTGGGACGCATGGCCTGGAAAGACGGCCGCGACAAGGAGTTCAAAATGTTCGAGACTGCCGCTTTTGACCCCATCTGGACAGAGTTCAACTGGGACCGCGAAGGACCCTGCACAGTACCATGCCTTCGCGACTATAGTGCAGTTTTCAAGGGCAAAGCTGGCGCTGTCAAGGATGAGTGGGAAAGTTACTCGGGCCCACAACTGGAAACTATCGACCTCAAAGAGCCCCAACGCAAAGACCTCCAGGCGCGAGGCAATGACGACGAGGCCGCGAAACATAGCGACAAGGCTCCACATGCCGATTCCTTCCAGGCGACGGTCGATGAGGAAGTGGAGCTGCGCAATCAGGGCGTCGTTTCCGACTACATTTTGGCTGAAGACAAGTTCCCACCAAACAACCGCACATTGTCCAACTTTTTCCGTGGCTCGTGGACATACCACATTCACAACCAGGTAAGCGCATCGCATGTTTTCCACGTTGCTGCCCCGCGTAAATCGTGCAGCACTAGCGGGCGCCGCACATGTGGCGCCCTCCAAATCCCACTTCTCCTTGTCCAATCAAAAGAACAAGTCGATAACATTGCAACATCAGTGGCTCAAGCACCCCGAACCCTCATCGTGGATTTCTGTCCTCGAGCACGCCCAAGACGGCTTCTTTGCTGGCTCGCGCGTCAACGCGTACGGCGAAAAATGGACAGGTCCAGCTCTCATGCCATACAACCACTGGCCAGAATTGGTCTGAGCGTAAACGGATCCCATTCGGCCCGGACTGGCGCTCCTCAAGCTTCAGGCCGCCAACAAAGCCCCCCTTTTCGGTTGCGTCGGGCCATGCGTCGGCCTCGCAATCGCAGAGGTTGCCGCGTCGCGGAGCGCAGCTGCACAGCCTGGAAATTCTGGGCCTGGGTTCGCGACGACCATGCTGGCCTGAAACGCTGTACATGTCCGCATCGCACATATACTTTTCCCCTTCCGACCACTGCACCCTTTCGCATGGCATGTTCATACTCTGCTTGTTTCACTCGCATTCTCAATCATCTATGCGGCATAGTACCCCAGCAGTACTCGGAGTTTTTGTTCTTTCTCGTATACGCTTTTGGCGCATCTTCATTCGCTGCTGCGCTGTTTGGTGTTTTATTCCCCCCTTTTACAGAGTACCAGTTCTTTTTTTTTCATACTCTCGCTTCACATCTGCTTCAAGGACAAGCAAGGTTGATTTTGTACATGGCATTTTCTCTGCACAAAAGGGTCATTAGCATGCGGGCGAACACAACGGGGGGATAGGAGAGCGAACTTTTTACCATTAGCTTTGATTAGATGTCGTTTGCGATGATGCGACTTTGTCGTTGCATGTGAAACCCGAACACTTTCGCTCGCATGCGCCAGGAGGCAATGTGGGTGGGATGAGACTCGAGAACATCAATACATGTGAATAAGAGTTCAAGAATGTTACAACGTCATGGCATGGTTGTGTGCTACATTCGTCTTCTTTTTGGAGTTCAATGGATTTGATAGTACCGTGATACACAGTTCATCTGCATTGCATGCTTTTACCACTACGCAAAGTACAGCGCCGCCCAGTCTTTTTGCCCTCTACCTGAGCATGTCAAATGACTTACAAATCAATCAAAGGCTCATCGACCACCTTGTGCTGCTGAGGTAACTGGTTCTGCGGCGCAGAAGGGAAACTCTCTGGTCCGTAACCACCTGTCGCATATGGCGCGGGCTGCCATGCCTGACTTGGTGGCTGATGTTGCGGCTGTTGCGGCTGTTGCTGCCAATGTTGCTGCGGCTGCTGCGGAGGTTGTTGCTGCTGTTGTGGAGGCGCTTGTTGCGGCTGAATCGGCTGCGGGGGTTGGTCTTGTCGTGAATATGGTGGATTCTGCCATGCGCCTGCAGGTTGGGCAGGCGGTGAGAGGGGTGTTTGTTGTGGTGGTGGTGCATGATTGTACATTTGTGGTGAAGGCGGTTGCTGATGTTGAGAGGGCTGCGAGGCGAAGCTCTGAGAGCGCTGCATGGGGGGTTGAGATGGCTGTGATGCATTGTTGTCGCCATAGTAGAAGCTAGCACTTTCAGGATCTGATACGGTCGATGGCGGTGCTTGCGGAGGATAGTTGGATTGTTGGGGTGGGTATGGTTGGCTTGGGGCTTGACGCTGCAGCTGCGGCGATGACTGCTGGTATAAAGCCAGGTTTAGGTAAGGTTGAGAGGGCTGCTGCGTGGCGGGATATTGGTCTTGTGGTTGTGAAGGTGCTCTTGTTTCGTATTGAGCATATGACTGTTGGGGTGTTGATTGGTAGCCGCCGGCAGAGTGCGACTGCGGTCTGCCATAGGCATTCGATGCCGCAACACTGCCGCTGTAGTAGTTTTCGCCGGTTGAACTGCTGGGCGCGCCAGATTGAATGCTTGGATACAAGTTTGACATGGGCCGTTGTGTGGGAGCAGGAAGACCGTACCTAGCACCGGCCTGGTTGTATGTGCTTGAAAGTCTCTCCTCGAGCATGCGGTCATAGTATCGAACGACAGATGAGAGTTTAGCGTGGAGGTCAAGCAGTGTGTCTATGCTAGTGAGCATTACTCATCCATGTTACTGTGTTCATCCACTTACCATGCTTGCTCATCGTCTCACCATAGGTTCGTGCGAGCTTCGGGCGTAGTTTGCCAATGCTCTCGTACAGCTCTTGGATCTGTGGCTCCCGTAAAATAGTACCGGGGGCTTGGTGCTGGAGGCGATCGACGAGCGTGGAGAACAAGTTGATGTTCTCGGCTTCAACGGGCGTGAGTTCGTAGTCGTTCTTGGGCGCCACAAAGGGGGTGGTCGCATTTGAGTTGGCCGTCTGTCGCTTGAACGTTGCGGCATAGTTACTTTTCTGCTCCTCCATGTCCGCGAGCGAGGCAGCGATAGCGGCCGCAAGATCGGGATCATCTTCTTCCTGTGGCAGTTTTTTCGCTATACGGTTGGTGCCGGGCTTTGATTGTGGCTGCCATTGTGGCTGTGATACGAAGCCTGACGGGCTGTTGCCCTTGGCATCCTCCAAGCTCATCTCGAGCGCGCGCTTCAGGTCTGCGTCAAAACTGTCGTCTATGCGTGCACTGCGGGGCTCCATTGCGCCCTGATAGAGTGTCTTGTGTGGTTTCGGGGTGTCGAAGGGTCTGGGTGCGGGTGCTCTTGCTTGCGAGCGCAAGGTTAGCTTGTCGTGGCAGCCGTCATCGACACGGACGGGGTCCATGATGCCGAGGTGCGGTAGTGGTATAGTTTTGCTCGAGCATGCGCCACAGAAGACGTTTCCGCAATTCCGACAGTGGTGCTTGCGGTTGGTGAAGGTGAAGGCGGTGCGGCATCGCATGCAGACGTCGGAGTCGGTCCACTCGGGAGGCTACCATGGGTGTTAGCGTATGCACATGGCAGGCGTCCCAGGGTGTACATGCAGCACTACTGTCGAGCATGCTGCTGGCCATGTGTTCCTTGGGGGGGAACTGGTAGCCTTCCCGCTGCAAGCTCCGGTAGACGTCGTTGATGTAGCCGAGGTTGAGGCGCCCTTCTGCAGCCGTCGCCCACGACTGTATCAGCTCCAGCATCTTGTTCGTGACGTCGGGGTTGGGCGCCATGGTCGAAGGCGCTTGGAGCAGCGACGTCATGTTGTCGAGGAACTCGCGGGAAGCTATCTCCTGGATGAAGTGTGCGCCGCCGTTCTTGACGCACGTGTCGGCGAGCTGTCAGACGGTCAGCAGCGGCACGCGGGGAGCACGCGGGCCGTGGGCGTACATTCAGAGCGGCAAGCTGCACATTGGGGTTCTTGTGGGCTATCCTCTTCTTCAGCGAGCGCATGGCGTCTCTAGGCGGCACCGTCTTGGAGCGCACGACGTCGGATATCTCGAGGTTCAGCGGCATGTCCTCCCTGTAGATGCAGTCAGATTCAGCAGCCCCAGCTCGACGCGGCACCGTCCAGGGCAGGCGTACAGGCTCGACGCGGTGGCGCGCTCGACCTGCTCATCGAAGGCGCTGTTGGCCGAGGACGCGAACCAGCCGGCCATGGTGGAGGGAGAGGGGGGGTGGCGGCGGAGGGAGCGGGAGGGTGGCGGCCGAGGGAGAGGGAGGGTGGCGGCCGAGGGAGTGTGGCGGCGCGGGTGTGCGGTTGTTTCGGGGCGTCGGTGCCTGCTCTCAGTGCAGGTGGGGGAGTAGCTTCGGAGCGGCACGTGAGCGGGTTCTACACAGACACGCCCTCGACTATGCGCGCCCGCATCAGCGTCTGCCACCTTCCACGCCCCGCGGCGCCATGAACGCGTCCTCGCACGCGGCCCACAGCAACGCCGCAGATGGCTCTCGGGGCGGCGACGGGGCGCGCGGCGCCTACCCGCCCATCGCCGACATCGTCTCGTCTGCGTCCGAGGCGGTGGACACGCTCAAGCACCACTCGGTAGGCGGCCAACCACGGCAGCATGGCCCCATGACGGCGCGCCGCCGCTGACACGCGCCAGATCAAGCACCTGCTGGCCCGCGGTCGCCAGCACCTCGACAGCGCCAGGCTCATGCTCGACAGCCGCAGCCCCAAAGCCGGCGCATACTGGGAATACCTCGTCGCCTACCACATCGTCGTCGAGCTCCTCCCCCGCCACCGCGACTACTACGACCAAGTCGAAGCCAGCCGCAGCCAGACCCACCGCGACTTCCGCGCCCTGCTCAGCGAGATCAGGTCCAGCGAGGAGCGCTTCGTGCGCATCAAGGACATGATCAAAAACGACCATCTGCGGAATGGCCGCCGCCACAGCACTCCCGCCTCGTCCGCATCCCCGCCCCGCTCGGCTTCCGCTCTGTCACGGCGGGACGACGAGCTGATGCTGCCGGACGTGCCGACCACCGTGCCATGCGCCCCCGGCACAGCCTCTCCGCGCAAGAAGCCCGTCGTCCAGCCAAAGCCCCAGAGCCTGCATGGCCGAGCTGTCCACCAGAGCACCTCCTCGCAAGGCGGAGTCAACGACCTTGCCCAGCGCTTGGCCAACCTCCGTGGACTCGACACAGCCTCGGCTCGCTCAAGCCTAGACCTTTCCGTCAAGATGCCCTCTCCAGCCGACTACCACCCCGGCCGACCTTCAGGCCCACGCGACATGCCACCGCCGCCACTGGCTATGCCACCTCAGCCTCCCACGTTACCGCTGAACACACAAATGGCTGCTTCGCTGCCAAAGCAGCCGAGTCCCACCTACAGTCCCGCCCGGAATATCTCCAACCCCGCGAGCATCAACCCACCCCGAAGCACCCCTAGGAGCATGAATGGCACGGGCGGCCGAAGCAATTCCATCGCTGCATCCAGTATCTCCAGCCACGCACCAAACGAAAATGCTATCTCAGGTTCATACTTCCCGGCTCAACAGCAACCGCGCGAGCAACCGCAACGAACACGGTCAATCGGCACAACAGTGGAGCTCGAAATTGATGCAGAGAAGCTGTACGACTATTTCCGCATGTACAAAGTGCTCCTCATCGATGTACGTAACAGACTCGCCTTCGACTCGGGCCACATACAGGCACAGCATATCATGTGCATTGAGCCAGAAGTTTTCCGCCAAGGATCCTCTGCCGACGAGCTCCAGGATCGCCTCGTCATCTCACCAGACGAAGAGGTGGCCATGTTCGACCGTCGACACGAATACGACGTAGTAGTTTACTATGACGATTTCACCCCCAACGCCGATTTCTTGTCCAAGCATCAACTGAATGAAACAGAGACCGCCCTCAAAAGCCTATACGACACCCTGCACGAGTTCAATGCTGACAAGCCACTGAGACGGCCCCCAGTTTTTCTCAGGGGCGGCCTGGATGCATGGGTGGACATTGTCGGACCTTCTTCCCTCATCATGTCAACCACATCTGCACTGGTCGCCAGTGGTCAGACCAGATCGCGCGCCATACGTCGGTCGCCTGTCGCCAAACATGTTGCAAAGGCTGATATACATCGACGGCGGAGAAGAGAGTTTGTGTCAATGGACGCGGAAGAGCAGCAAAAATTGTTGGAAGAAGCACGTCAAGGCAGGGCCATTGTCGAGCAGCCACCATCAGTGGATGATCATGAGGAGCCTCCTTCTCCATTCTATCGGACCACGGAAGACTTCTTGCGGCGATACCCAGACGTGGAAGCCGAACAATCAATGATGTATCCGCTGTCAAAGCCTCCCTCAGGCAGTCACTACATCCCGCCAGCGATTCCACTCGCGCCATCGCGGCCTGCGCCATCCGTACCTCGAGTAAGCTACAGCGGTGTCCACGAGCGCCAAGTCGCTCCACAAGGCCGTGGCAGTCAACCCCCCGTGTATCTATCACAGCCCCGCTTTACCAATGTCAGGATGCATAGGACTGGCTTGTTAAATTTTGGGGTAACATGTTACATGAACTCGGTCGTGCAGTGTCTCAGCGGTCATCTGTTGCTGTCAGATCTGTTCTTGAGCCAGCGGTACCAGCGGGATATGCAGAGGGATAATTGGAAAGGGACCAAGGGCATTTTGCCCGAGGCGTATGCGACACTGGTCTCCAACCTGTTCAAGGGCGACGTCACTTCCGTGCGCCCCAGTACATTCAGGGTCAGTAAAGACAGTTGAACGCCATGATCGACACTAACCATGTGTAGCGGATATGCGGACATTTCAATTCGCAATGGGGGGTTGATGAGCAACAAGACGCCAAGGAGTTCCTGGAGTTTGTCCTGGACTACATGCACGAAGATCTCAACGTCACTTGGAACAAGGCACCACTTCGTCCTCTCACCGAAGAGCAAGAGCTACAGCGAGAGCACTTCCCCCGACACTACGCTGCCAAGATTGAATGGTCGCGGTACCAGCATCGCGACATGTCCGTCATTGGAGGCATGTTTGCTGGCCAACACGCATCACAACTCACATGCCAGTCATGCGGCGTCACGAGCACAACCTATGAAGCCTTCTGGAGTTTAAGCCTGGAGATTCCAAATGTGGAAGCTTGTGACTTGCGAGATTGTCTGCGATCCTATTGCGCAGAAGAGCGTTTGGCCGGAGATGAACTCTGGCGATGTCCTCGATGCAAGAAAGATCGCGAGGCTGTTAAGAAGATTACCATCACGCGTGCTCCCGATACGCTAGTCGTTCACTTCAAGCGATTCAGCGCCTCGCGTACCCAAAGCGCTCGAAAAATCAGAACTCCCGTCCAGTTTCCACTCCAGTCGCTTGACATGGCACCCTTCATCCAGCCACCCATGACACCTAAGCAGGAGGACTACATAGTGCAGTATGCGCGCGAAGGCCCCTCGCAACTCGCGAGCATCAAGGCGGATCCGACAATGAACGGACCGTACATCTACAACGCCTATGCCGTCATCTGGCACATTGGCGCCACGCTAGGAAGCGGCCATTACATTGCGTTCGTCAAGGACAAGGCCAAGGGCACCTGGCGCTCCTTCAACGACGACAAAGTTACCGATTTCGAGCCTGCGAACCTTGCGCTGCAAAACCGATTGCAAAACGAGAAGGCCTACATTGTATTCTACGAGCGCGAAAGGGTGGCTGGTGGCACCTTTTAGTTTTCGTCTTTGATCCAGCGTCTTTTCTTGCACCGAGATGTTTGTCAGATATACCCGCACTACATGGCATGTTGGAGGCTGGAGCTTGTTGTTTCGATTTTGGACATTTCAGAGCTGGTCTCTTCCGTTAGCGTGCATTGTGTGGGAAAAGAAGGATTGGACATTTCATGGGCCGGTATGTACATATCATACTTGATACAAGGGGAGAGTAGTTGGGAGCAACAGACTCTTCAGTTGACTTCGATACCACCAATTCATGACTCTGGAGTCTGAGAACTGATGCGTGCAGGCGTGAAGAAGGGCCGAACGCTACGCCGATGATCGGCACGCAGGAGCTTGGGCCCCAGAAAAAGTTGGTTATCGTAACCTTATCAGACCGCCCTCTCCGCACATCCCCGGACACTCTTGAACCGCAATTGACTCCTCACTGTACCTTAACAACACATAAAGTCGCAAACATGACCAAAGGACGCGTCTGTTTGGCTTACTCTGGTGGGTTTCCCCTCCAAAAGCATCCATGTTGAGTCGTGCGTAGACATTACGCACGACTCAACATGCACAAGCATTCACTAACTTGACTCACAGGTGGTCTCGATACCTCCACCATTCTGAAGTGGTTGATTGGTATGCTGGACACTGAAACAGTAAAGACTGCATATTAATTGTTTGCGTAGAGGAAGGATACGAGGTCGTGTGCTTCCTTGCCAACGTCGGCCAGGAAGAGCCATGGGACGAGGTCGAGAAGAAGGCCCTGAAAATTGGCGCATTGAAGATGGTCATCCTTGATCTGCAAAAGGAGTTTGTCGAAGAACTCTGCTTCCGCGCGGTGCAGTGCAATGCCTCCTACGAGGGACGTTACCTTCTCGGCACCAGTCTGGCCCGCCCAGTCATCGCTCGCGCACAGATCCGCGTTGCTCAGCAAGAGGGCTGCGGCTTCGTCTCACATGGCTGCACCGGCAAGGGCAACGACCAGGTTCGCTTCGAGTTGGCTTTCTACACACTTCAGCCTACCATCAAGGTCATTGCACCTTGGAGGCTACCCGAGTTCTGCGATCGCTTCAAGGGCAGGCAGGATCTGTTGGACTATGCTGAGAAGCATGGCATTCCCGTCACTTCCACCAAGGCAAAGCCGTGGTCCATGGACGCAAACTTGGCTCACTGCAGTTATGAAGCTGGTATGGCAGACACCAAGCCAATTGCTTTCTCCACTGACAGTCCCAGGTATCCTCGAGGACCCCGATCAGTCCCCTCCAGAGGACATGTGGACCATGACTCAATCTCCCTTGAACGCCCCGAACGAGCCCACCGACATCACCGTATACTTCGAAAAGGGTGTCCCCTCCAAGGTCGTCACACCTGAGAAGACTTACACCGACTCAGTCGAGCTCTTCACCGCGCTCAACAAGCTCGGCTTCACCCACGGCATCGGCCGCATCGACATTGTCGAGAACCGCTTCATCGGCCTCAAATCCCGCGGCTGCTACGACTCCCCCGCCATGACGATCCTGCGCCTTGCGCACTTGGACCTCGAGGGCCTCGTCATGGACGCCCAGGTGCGCAACCTGCGCGACCAGTTCGTCTCGCACAACTGGAGCTACCAGCTGTACAACGGCATGTACTTTAGCCCCGAGCGCGAGTTCATCGAGAACAGCTTATTGTTCAGCCAGCGACGAGTGAATGGCGAGGTGCGCATGAAGCTGTACAAGGGCAACGCCTATGTCCTGGGCCGATCGAGTCAGACGGAGAAGCTGTACTCGGAGGAAGAGGCGTCAATGGATACGTTGGATAACTTTAGCCCCATGGACACGACTGGTTTCATTGCTATTCAGAGCATTCGATTGAAGAAGTATGGGCTGCAGAAGGCGGAGGAGGGCGTGAATATGAGCCGCGCTTAGAGTGTCTGTGTAGGCGCACAAACGGAACCAATATGACTTTTTCCATGGCATGGTCAAAATTCTACGTGGGCATCTGAACGCTCAGTCCCTTGTTCAACCAAGTCTGCTTCTGAATCTTTGGTGTGAAGTTATGTATTAACGTAGGTTGAACCGACCTACGTATGTGCGTTGCGCTGCCGCCCAATATTCTGCGCAATGTTCGCTACGTGTGCCTGTGACAAGGCATGTGCTCAGCTCCGATCCTCGTCGCTACCCGCTGCACACCATCTCCTTTTGTACACGACCTGAGTCCTCCAGCACCTGTCGCGCCTCGGCGTTGAGCATGTGCTCATGTCCATATGAAATTACGCCTGTCCTTCGCGTTCGTTTATTCTCCCTGTTCGTTCCGTCACGTTGTCGGAATTCCTGCGTTGCCCCGAGTCCGCGCTGCGTTTCATGGGCGCAACGATGGTGATGCCAGCACAAAGCGCGCTGGAGTTGGTGTTGCAATGGCAAAATTACTTCATTGCAAGTCGGCGTCGGCTGGCATGACGAAGCCCGTGCTTTCAAAGTCTCGGAGGGCGTAGTCTGCGAGTGCGTCTAGTCGCTTGCGCTGGACGTGCAGTACACCGTGTCTAATGTCCTTTTCGCGTTGACTCATGTTGCTCATAATAGAAGGCGCTTTGCCTTTACCAGTGGCCTCCAAGCCTGATGGTTTGGAGTCTTCGCCTGGGCCATCGGCTTGGAGAAGCCTTGAGTTGGGGTCAGGTCTCGAAAGGGAAGCTTCGACTGAAGGATATCGTGGGTCTCCGTAGCCTTCTGCGTTGATTTTGAATGATTGGTTCTTCTTTGGGGGAATGGTGCCGACTAAGACGAGGAGCAATTCTGGCTGAAGCAGCCGAACTAAAATGTTGCAACCCCGAGACTGGATGGTCAGAGTCTTAAGCGCTGGTAATGATTCAGAGATATCCCTGCGAGCCGTGTCTTTTGGTTGATTGGGTACTGGTGGTTTCTGACGGCCCTGGCAGTGCTCCTTCCAAGCGATTGAAATCAGGGCAGCTTGGTCGCGAAGTTCCTTGATGTCCACGGGCATTGAGTAGGCGAGCAAAGTTCCATTGGGCGACATTAAGCTAAAAGCGTTAGAAGTAATCTACCACGCACTACGGACCATGACTTACAACAAGCGAGGGTAGAGTTTCTCATTGGCGTTGCGGGTGAGCCAGTCGCTCACCTTTGCAATGTTGATCATCGGTCTGTCGCGCGTCGACTGCATGATTAGAAGCTGAAAGCGACAGGTATGACAGTACACTCGAGGATGATACGCGAGTAATGACAGCGATAGTAGCGTTGACGTGCGACATGAGGAAGGACGCTTGGATTGACGTACCTGGCGGACACAAATGTCGCTTTTTAGGGCCAAGCTCGCTCGCGCCTTCAATTCGAGGAGTCAGCTCACTCGCGCGGGTGGAGGGCACAGTGATAGGCAATGCTCGAATGAGAAGCGAGCGATGCCGCGCAGAAGGTGAATGCGCGTATCAGGCTGGACCACATGATGTTGTTCGAGGCGAAGTTCTGAACGCCTCAAGCGCTATGGCCAACGCTTATTGGGCTGGAATTCTGCCGCGTGCGCCAATGAGGTCATTTTGGGACGAGAGCTGGAGCTGCACTTCGACGAAAGTTGATGGCAGCTTCACAAACCGCCAGACACAGGAAGAAGGTTTCAGTTTGTTGCAAGACATTGTATTACCGCGCTATACTTCTGTTTGGGCACCAGGTCTAGCAATAATTCGCGATCGCGCAATCAGAGGCCTGAGGTGATTAAAACACTAATGAGTCAACCTGTACGGATAAGCATGGTAAAAAGAGCTTGAGTGCTCTGTGGCAACCTACAATCTCTCCGACAGCGTTATTTTATATCTTGAAGGAAGACAGGCTGCACTAGATGTGTGTCTTGACGTGTGGTCGTCCGATCACGAACTGTTGCTAGGCCTGGTGCGGCTAATGCGCCATGCGGTGGCTTCTACCTAGCCGAATAACTAGTGGGGCCGAGTGATTCGGTGTCGGACGTCATCAACAGTAATTGTAATTTGTTCCGCACTCCACCAGACAATTCTATGCTCTTTCTACGACCAAGATCAATAGCACCAAGGCTGTTTAGACACTCCCCACGCTACAGAAACACAAGGTTCAATCTCTACCGCGCACTAGCAAGCATGGCTACCGAACCAAGCAAGTACAAGCTTAATCATTCCATGTGAGTACCTGTATGAGCAGTGATTAGGGCCCTGCACAACTATTGGACGCTAAGATACTATTCTAGGATCCGTATCAAGGATCCTAAGCGTAGCGTCGAGTTCTATGAATTCTGTGAGTCCTCAGATGTCAATGATACCGCTTCCTGGCGCATACAGGCGAAGACTACTTCGGACTGGAGTTGATCTGATACTAGACCTGGGATCTTACCAGATTACGCTAATGCTTCACTCCAGTGGGCATGAAAGTGATCAACAAGATCCAAAACCCAGACGCCAAGTTCGATCTCTACTTCCTCGCATACGATAGCCCCAAGGCAGTGTCTCACGGCAACCACTGGACCGATCGCGAGGGCATTGTAGAGCTTACCCACAACTACGGCACCGAGGACGACCCTGACTACAAGATTACGAACGGTAATACGGAACCGCACAAGGGCTTTGGACACCTGTGTGTCTCGGTAGACAACCTGCAAGCAGCATGTCAGCGTCTCGAAAATGCAGGCTACAAGTTCCAGAAGAAGCTGACCGATGGTCGCATGCGCCACATCGCGTTCGCGTTGGATCCTGATGGCTACTGGGTCGAGGTGATTGGCCAAAAGCCACTGGAGGAGACAGAGAGTGTAAAAGACACGGACACCAGTACATACCGCATGGTAAGCACCATGATGTCTAGACGGATGGGATCCGGCTGACCATTGCAGAACCACACCATGATTCGCGTCAAGGACAAGGATGCATCGCTCAAGTTCTACCAAGACGTTATGGGAATGCAGCTCAAGCGGACATCAGAGTCCCCTAACGCTGGGTTCAACCTGTACTTTCTTGGCTACGGCACACCTGCATCAGAGACAACTGCAAATGACGTCAACCCGGTGGCCGACCACGAAGGTCTGCTAGAGCTAACTTGGAACTACGGAACCGAGAAAGACACCGGGTTCAAGTACCACAATGGCAACGACGAGCCACAAGGGTTCGGTCATATCTGCATTGCTGTCGACGACCTGGACGCTGCATGTGCTCGCTTCGAAGAGAAGAAGGTCAACTGGAAGAAGAGGCTTACCGACGGACGCATGAAGAACATTGCGTTTGTGCTAGGTACGTGTTCTTTTGCTGCTGTGCTGACAAGAGCTGATACGACTTGCAAGACCCGGACAACTACTGGATCGAGGTTGTGCAGAACGAAAAACTCAAGACACGTAGCAGTTGGTAAATTGGCGACAGTAGCAGTGTAGCACCCGCGTGCGGAGAATATCCCACCAACATTGCCTCCAATCAGCACGCAGCACCCTAGACTCAGACACCCACGTCAATCATATGGTTCTGGCTTCGTAGGAGCGCTGGTTCCGAGTCTAGCTGGCTAACTCCATATAATCAAACACTTTTCATTATGACTTCGCCTGTTGGAGCACCTCTCGTAACCTGGTCTCCGCACCCTAAGCTGACCTTTACATCTTCTCGTCCGTACGATATTGAGAATCCCCAAGTACGACCAGCGCATGCACGTGGATCAACATACAGTAGTGGCGCAATACGTGGGGTTACAGGGGTGGGGTACAGTCCCGAAGGAGTATGGCCCGACCATCATCAATACCTAGAAGGGTCCAGCTGATTTCTTTCACAAGCGGCATGCCGATAGCGGACTGTGTTGGTTTGCAGTACGAATAAGGCCGAGCACGCTACCATTGAATTGTACTCTGCTTATATTCTCTCTGGAGGCTACCGTTCCTTTGGACACTCACATCACTTCAGAATGGCTATCCTCATGCAAACCAGCAAGCCAAAGATCCTCATTTCGGAGAAAGTTTCGCCGGATGGACTCGCTCTGCTCAAAGGTCGATTTGAGGTGGACGAGAAGAAGGGACTCAGCCCGGAAGAACTGAAGAACATCATTGGCGACTATGAAGCTCTTATTGTTCGTTCAGAGACCCAAGTAACTGCAGATCTGCTACATGCGGCCAAGAAAATGAAGGTCGTTGCCCGTGCTGGCGTGGGTATTGACAATATCCAAGTTGGAACCGCAACGACCCATGGGATCATTGTGGTGAATTCGCCTTCTGGAAATATCAACGCTGCTGCTGAGCATACCATCGCTCGTGGGTTCCCAACGCAACAAAAAACTCCCCATTACTGACACAGACCAGTGCTAATGGCTGTTGCGCGCAATGTGGGAGACGCAGCACAAAGTATGAAGGCCGGGAAATGGGAACGAAGTCGGCTTGTTGGTGTTGAAGTGAAGGGCAAGACGCTGGCGATTGTAGGCCTGGGAAAAGGTACCAGCATACCAGCCTGTGGTGACTCCAACTAACCTTTGTACAGTCGGTTTGACAGTCGCTCATATCGCGAATGGTCTAGGCATGCGATTGATAGCATACGATCCTTACGCCAACCCAAACCTGGCTGCCGCCGCTTCAGTCACACTCCGCCCCAGCCTCGCAGAACTGCTGAAAGAAGCCGACTTCTTAACCCTACACACCCCTCTTATTGCTTCCACCAAGGGCATGATCGGCAAGGCAGAGCTCAAGACAATGAAGCCGACCGCCAGAATACTCAACGTTGCAAGAGGTGGAATGATTGATGAAGACGCACTAGTAGAAGCACTAGATGCAGGCACGATCGCAGGAGCTGGCATCGACGTCTTCACTTCGGAACCGCCGCAGCCGGATTCATCAGCAAGTCGCCTTATTGCTCATCCGAAAGTGGTTGCAACACCACATCTGGGCGCGTCAACGACGGAAGCCCAGGAAAACGTTTCGATTGACGTCTGTGAACAGGTAGTTTCTATTCTCTCGGGTGAACTGCCACGCTCAGCTGTGAATGCGCCAATCATTCTGCCTGAAGAATACCGCACGCTACAGCCCTTCGTCAGCTTGGTAGAGAAGATGGGCTCGCTATACACGCAGCACTACTCTTCAACCGGGCACGATTCCTTTCGCCAGACGTTTGATATCGTCTATGAAGGCAAGCTTGCCAGCATCAACACAACGAAGCCACTCTTTGCAGCCCTCGTGAAGGGCCTCCTCACGCCCATCACATCATCAGACGGTCTCAACATTAACATCGTAAACGCCGAGATCCTTGCAAAAGAACGCGGTATTCTGATCAACGAGCAACGCTCTCGAGAAAACGTGGAAGACAAGCCCTACTCATCATTCATAACTCTGCGCGCCCGCCCCACCCGCGCAACGTCCCACGCTCGCACTTCCGATTCTCGCGCAAACTCTCCCTCAGCAACACGCAGTCTGAAGCCGCAAGGAAACGAAGACCAGATCATCCAGGGTTTCGTGTCCGGCAATCAACCCTTCATCAGCCGTCTCGATCGCTTCAAAGGCGAATTTGTGCCGCGCGGCACTTTGCTCGTTTGCCGCAATTTTGACTCAGTCGGGAAGATTGGGTTTGTGGGTAACCTGCTTGGCAAAGCAGGCGTAAACATTTCATTCATGAACGTAGCACCCCTAGATGAGGAGATTGAGGAGAGGCAGAACGGCGAGGGTAAAGGGGGTACTAACGAGGCGCTGATGATTCTAGGCGTTGATAAGCCCGTTAGCGAAGACGTACAGAGAGCACTGATTGGGCCCGAGGGCGTGCTGGAGGCTAGTGTGGTCAACTTTTGAGAGGCATGATTGGCTTTCGAGGAAAAGCTAACCAGAGCATTAAATGCGGGTTTTCTGATTGGACCAACGCCAGGAAGCAACCCTTGAACCCTCTTCACATGACACACGCGTGAGCGCAACTCTCGTTTGAGCCAGAGTGGTACCTCTGTACGATAACTGCGACCCTCCGCCGTTGTTAATGCCCACAGCTGTGACAGCAAGGTAGATCGCTGTTCTGTCGATAGCGTCGCCAGCAACGGACGAGAAATCCCGGCGTCAGCTCTTGACGATCAAACATAGATCGCATAAAGAATCCACAAACTCACCTTCACAGCACTAACATCTATCTAATCCCACACTGCGTATTCTTTCGCAGACACCCAACAATGGCGGTAGCAACACTCGCAGGCAGCACCGGGCATGTCGTACGTCCAGGCTCATTACCATGGCATGCAGCCATGCTAACCACATGCCAGGGCTCTTCCATCCTCGCACACCTCCTCGCAAACCCCTCCTTCAGCGCCGTCTACGCCTACTCCCGCCGCGACCTCCCCAACCCTGCCGGTTCCACCAAACTGCACCCCCTCACCTCCTCCACGCCCTCGCAATGGCCTACACTCTTCCCCAGCCGCGAAGCCGCGCCGAAGATGCTCTTCTCGGGACTCGCGACCACGCGCGCCGACGCCGGCGGCTTCGACAACCAACGCCTCATCGACTACGACCTCAACCTCGACCTCGCCAAAGCCGCGAAAACAGCAGGCGTGGAAACCTATGTCTTGATTAGCTCTGCGGGCGCGGATTCAAAGAGCATGTTTGCTTACATGAAGATGAAGGGGGAGCTGGAAGACTCGATTCGCGCGCTGGGGTTCAAGTATACCGTGTTCTTGCGGCCGGGGTTCATTGCGGGCGAGAGGACGAGTCGGCCGTCGGGCGCGTCCGAGGCGGCGTTGAGGTGGGTGGCCAAGGTCTCGGGAAGCGTGAGTCCTGCGTTGAAGAATGCGTGGGCGCAGGATGGAGAGTTGATTGCGAAGGCGGCGGTTCATGCGGGCGTGCAGTGTGTGCAGGGGAAGAGGCAGGAGGGTGTTTGGGAGCTTGCGCAGGCGGACGTTGTGAGGTTGGGGTCGGAGCTGTAGAGGTGGTGCTGGGATGATGATGCTGCGGCATGCTGCTCGATGCCATCACTGCAAAGTGGCAACCTGGTGAACGCGTGAAGGGGGTCTCGCACGATGCATTGATGCTAGACATGCTCCTTGTACTCCCTCGAAGCCTGTGTGCTTCAACCACTCTTCCCGCCCCCGGCCTTCGGTGCACTTCCGCCCCCGCTGCCCTTCTTTCGCGGCGCTCCTCCATTGCCACCCACACCAGCGCTATTTGCCTCACTGATCTCCTTGTTTGCCGGACTAGCATTCAGCGTGCTGTCCTGGCCTCCTGCCTCTTTCTCAGACGTCGCTTCTGCGCTCTCGGGGCTCGTCTTGTTGGGGTTAAACGCGGCGTCGGAGCTTGCGGCTGCGTCGTCGGATCCGGATTTCGAGTACTCGGTTGACCGGGGGACCAGCGAATCTTTGTCTTGGGCATCTTTTTGCGCAAAGCGGGTGGGTGTCGTGCTGAGGAAGCGGCACGTCAAGGACGAAGGGCGGGTGGTGCGCGTGAGGCGCTGCATGGCGCGAGTGGGTTGGAAGCAGAACATGGTATGTGGTAGTTGGGTTTGTTGATGTTATTCGGACCGGCGGGAATGGTAGAGCTCAATCGAGTACGTAGGTGTACCGGACGGCTGTCTGACGAGAGATGAACAGTGTTGAAGCTGTCATTGCGAATGCTGAGAGCACAATGACGTCACAGCAAGTCTGGCCGAGCACGTGTCCATCGCTCAAAGTACCCAAAAGTACTTGACAAAAAACAACAAACAACTTGGCAGAGTCACATCCTATACAGACCTCGCAGCTCACCATGCCTGGAGCAGGAACCCTCACATGGCGAAAAATCTGACAGACCTGGTGCATCTACGACGTTACCACTGCAATACCATATGACCTTCACCCACAACACGAGCACCGAGCCAACCACTGCTCCTCGAAGTTTCAGGAGGCGTTGAAAGCTGTATCACAACCCCAGAACAAAGCCTCCACCTCTAGAGGCTCACGATGCCGTACTGCCATCCGATCTCCCAGCTAGCACAGCACAACTATATATACGATCATGACGAACCACCATCCACGAACGCCCGAGCAATACATAGAACCAGTCTCCGGCCACTCAGAAGCCATTTGTATTAAGTGGGGCCTTGAGTCTGCGAGGTACTGCCTTCCACAGCTCATTAGACCCGGCGGAGGAGCCCAATCGTGGCCGCCAGATCTCCTGGCCCATCTCGCACAGCTCTCGTTGGCTACACAACATGATCACACTGCAGTTGTACGTGAATTACTACAAGTCTGGCATCTGCGTTTAGGAAGAGACTCAGAGAGTGACCCAGACCTCTGCACCCAGGACGTCGAAACGGTGTACAAGCGACGAATTTTCTTGAATAGGGCAACGTCCGTAGACCGAAGAAAAGATGGGTACGAGTCGTCCATACCGAGGTTGGATACTTTCCCATCGCCACCAAGCCGGAAGAAGCGGAAGCGCGCGTCCCTGGAAGGAAGCAGTGGTATGGCTGGTGCCTTGACGATTGATACGGAGACGCCTTTACGTATGGCGGAGGTAGAAACAGGAAAGAGACAGCAAGAAGTTACCAGAGGAAAGGCGGAGAAGGAAGGGCAAAGAGGCATGTTCGCTTCCAGTCACCGCCCATATCATTGCCAAAGTCTCCACCAAGAAGTCTGCTTGCGTTAAGTAACGCTCTCGAGGCAGCCGATTTAGATCTGACTGTAATCACCTCCACGGGTTACATAGAGCTGGCGGACGAGCTCACGCCAATACCGGGGGACTTTTCGCCGGAGCAGAAGTTAAGGCACTGCGCCGGCGGGAGTTTCGAGGTGAAAGACCTTGCATATTCAGAGTTGTGCATGAAGCAGAAGATGAAGGAACGCAATCATGCTTACACAAGGTACGAATTGAGCATCTACGAAGTCGTTGCATCAAATACGGAAACACGCGAAGAGCCTAGATGATCCATCAACAGTCCCACATTCTCACACTTATGGACTGTATATATGGTGTCATTACCCTCTTGCTACAGCTGGATTTTTCTACCTTTTCAACTTCGACTTCCCAGCGAATGCTCGAGTGAGGGGCTGACAACATTGTTATGACTAGGCCCCGTCACGTGTTTACTACCTCGCCAACCTGTCGTCGAACAAATACCCGTCTCACAGAACGCCAGATTCCCTGCCTCCCACCTCAGAGAGCGGTTCGCTGTCGGAAACGCAGGACAATCCGACAGGGTCCGGTAACGGGCTCCCAAACAGCACTAGTAATGCGAAACATCATCCGATTCCAAAACAAAGTCAGCTAGGTGGAATGTAATACTCTGCTGTGCACTCGAAATAGAGTTTGCATTCATTGTCGCGTAGATTATCGCAGTCCCATAGAGCTCGCCAGGCAAGAAACGAATACGCCGAATTTTGAGGATGATGTTCTCAATCATCGAGTCGAAGCCACAAAGTAGATCGAAAACGATACAATTGATGTGCTACGCCGGTTATGAACCCAAATCGACTGCTTGTTTACTGAGGCGCGTGACCTATTATGTCAGACATTCTACAGCCGCATCGAAACTTTAGCTCTCAGTTGCAACTCCAAGAAGCATTTGCAAATGGTGCCGTAGGATGTAAATCAAGTCTACAAGACCATACAAAAGCAATGTCGCGAAGAGAACCTTGACTTCGTTCGATCCAGCCTCAGTGCCCCATCGCTAGGAGATATCCTTCCGGTCTGGTATCGAGGCCTGGAAATCTTCCGGAATGGCTCGACTCTATTCTGCCGGCAACCAAAAGCGGACTGATTCTTCGAACATTTTTAGTCAAACTAGATACGATCTGCGTTCTCGAGTGTCATGTCAGCTCTTCAATCCCTCGTCTTCTCTCGGCAAATGGACTTCATATTGGGACCTTGTACCTCAACCTCCACTTGCCTCGAACTAGAATTTCCAACTATCTCCTAAACCTTGTCTCTACTCACTCATACAAACTCCTCATCCACCTTGGCTATCCTCACTCCTAGAACCAAGCACAAACGTTAAACTACGCATCATTGTGGAGCATAGGAACTCCTACAGCTCCACATGCCACGCCATGATAGATGAACGAGCTCTGACCGGCCACCATACTACGTCTCCTTCGACCTCGCTCATCGAAACCATATCTGCCACAGCTAAGGCTGGCCTCGGAAAGAAGCCGACACCCCATTCTGTTCGCGCTGGTGCTTCCCGTCCTCCCTAGCACGCAAGGTTGTTATGTGCTCGGAGATCATTTTGAGCGACTCATTCCTTCGCTGAGACGTGCCAAAGTTTGCTAACAACGCGCGGGTCACGGGACCATCCGGGAATCGTCTGGGAGATGGTAAAGCTGAGATTCACTATAATCGAAGACATTATTGGAATTCCACTTCAGCTGCTCCAGAAGCAGCAACATTCAGTAATACTCTCCATTACTCCAATGCCGCTCAAACTCCTCAGCCTCAATCGCAACGCCCTGCACCGCGCGAACGCTATCACCTCGATCATGACCCATCATCAACGCTTTCGTATCGTGGGCCAGCACGTCATCTGTACGTGCAGGGAACATGTGGCTTGCTTTGCGCAACCCAAATCGAAAGCCACCGTGCTCTGCGAACAATATTCGAGCGAGCTGCCCGAGCGCCCGAGACGTGACGCTGGGTGGGCAATGTTCAGGAGCTATCAGGGCGACCTCGATGAACGGGACCGCATTTACTGTTCCATCCGCCGCACTCCGTTGATGATCCAGGCTTCGAAACCACATCTCCGTCAATTGCACGAGCTTGGCGTGCTGCGCATCTTTCTCGGGCGCGTATCGGGCGCCCGAAGCACCCATGCCAGTACCGAGATATGGCACGGTGCCTAGGCTCTTCTTCGCCTTGACTGCTTCTTTGGCGAGGTGGCGAGACATGTGCCAGAGAGGGCCGCCGCACTTGTGAATGTTGACGTTGATGGAGAGATTGATGATCCATCGTGGCGGAGTCTGGAGAATGTCGTCTAGCTTTCTCTGGATGATGGCTGAGGCCTCGGCATGTACTTTCGTGGAGACTCGGAGAATGGAGAGCTGGATTGACTTGGAGATGACAGTCAAAGATCGCGGATTTGCGGAAGATGCACTGACAGCAGTGAAATCGTGCTGTTTGACTTGCACGGGAATACACTCGTATATCATTAGGCGGATTTCGGCCGGCAACTGCATGAAAGGGAAAGCTTCTCGGGGGTCCATGGTGTTTGGTTAAGACACTGAAAAAGCGTGGAGAGACAGCGCACGATGTGGAAGACAGGACACGAGGGGGACCGACAAAGGAGGTGTTGTGGAGTGCAGACCTAACAACCTGGGGTAAATTGGGCCGCTGTACCGATTGTCGGATCATGTGGGTATGGGGATGTGACATGTCGGGGTCCCCTCCGCGGACCTAGGGTCTCGGCTGTCATTGGCAGTTTCTTCTGACCTTCCTATTCGGGTATGTACGATTGCTATGCATGACTTCTGTCGACAGATTCTCAAGCGAGTATCTGAATCGAAACCCAGCATTGAAAGAAGTTTGGCCCGCCAATTGTGCATGATCCACGCCATTCGTACCAAGCTTGCCTGAGTGAAGCATGTCAGCACAGCCACATCTTTGGCAACTCGCTACATTGAGCCGCTGCTTATCTGTTCGACGTATGAATGCTTGGCTGATTGAAGTTTTCCAACCGTGAAAGAATTGGGGCAGATATCCGTGACGATGAATTGTGAGACTGTTGTTTGGTCGTAGAACTCGTTGGTCAGCGATCAGCAACTAGTCCCAATAGAATTGCCTCGGCTCTGAAATGTCGCCCCTCGTCGACACGAAAAGACAGGTATCCAGTCACCCTGTTACACAGTCCCACTGAATTTGTGCGATGCGAGGTTTGTAACAGCAGACCCTCCGATGCCGCTCGTCACTTCACAGCCTTTCAAAGGCATCTACACTGTGTCAGCTTTCGTCCTCGAACTTGCGCGTCTTCCCATCTTCATCATCAAGTACCTCACCGGCTACGGGCGCCAGCATCCAGAATGGAGTCTCCGCCAGGCACTTGTCGTGCGAGTCATTCACTCTGTCGTGCAGCACATTGCAACCGTACAAATGGCTACTGTGCTTCCGCTCACACCCGGTAAAGAGAAGGAACGATGGGTCACCATCAAGGCCGCACAAGAAAACGTGTACAAGGGACCGCTAAGAAGCAACCCAGATGTCAGACCCGTGGAGATTGGCGCGACGTGGTACCCTGTTGCACTCACTGGCGGAAGCAACAAGAGCAACATCAAACTGCTCTTGCACATCCACGGCGGAGCTTTCGTGACCGGGGATGGACGGACACTAAGCAGCGGTGCGTTTGTCAAGAGACTAATCAAGCATGCCGGTTTCACGCATGCTCTATGCCCGCAGTACCGTCTATCTAATCTTCCCGCATCAAAGACGTCGAATCCTTTCCCGGCGGGACTTCAAGACAGCTTGACCACTTATCTGTACCTCGTCAATGACCTCAAAATTTTGCCCAAAGATATCACGCTTTCTGGTGACTCTGCCGGAGCGAATCTCGCCATAGCCTTACTCAGGTACATCGGCGAATATGGCCCAGACCTGGACATTCCCAACCCAGGTGCTTGCCTCCTCTGGTCCCCGTGGGTCGACCCATCAGACACAAGCTGTTCATACGTGCACGACAATCCCCACTACATCACCGACTATCTCTCTCCTCCCTTTACGCAATGGGGCTCCAACGCATACGCAGGTCTGCCGGGCCTATCTACTCTATCACAGCCGTACATCAACCACAAGATGATGATGTTCAAGACCGAAGTCCCTCTATGGGTCAACACCGGCGGTGCCGAGATTCTCTTCTTCGACGACAAGGAATGGGCGGATAACATGGAGAAGGCTGGGAACGATGTGACGTTGATGATTGAGAAGAATGTCCCGCACGACGTCCTGCTGGTAGGCGATGTGATGGGCTTTCACAAAGAGGCGACTAATTCGGCGAAGCATGCGGGCGAGTGGCTGAAGAGCAGGATGTAGTTATGCGAAGGTGTAGATGTTATCAGTGTGGTCTAGCATGTATCAGTACGATCAAACCGGTACCACAGTCATGGCTGGAGAGCAAACAAGTAATTCAAGCCAAAGTCAGCTCAACCATCATTGATACACAGGTGTAGCCTAGACATGCCGCGATCACAAAGCATAGCTGCTTTTGTCTACAGCCATGGGACGCCTGAGGTGTTTAGCTCGATGCGAGAGCCTCAGATGTGTAGGCCTGTCCTGATAACAGCTTTGGAGGGATTCTGTTCGGAGAGAAATTCGAGAAGCTAATTCTTGGTTAGCAGGTGCGATTGAGCTTGATTGTGGGGACAGGGGCCGTGGAAGTATGCGGAAGTACCGCCGTCTCCTTCACCAGCACCATGTAACGTTTGTGCTCAGATCAGATGAACGAGTATGGGGAACCGAAAGTATCCTTCGTGCCAGCAGAGTTGAATATCGTAGTCCGTGAAGTCGCGCAGGCAAACGTATCCACATTTTCATCCCAAATGCTCGGGCCCAACACCACCAATCACCATAACCCATTCACGATATCAATCTCTTCAGGTTCTCTTGAAAACAACCCACTCAAAAACCCTCGCTCGCCCAATGCTCCTCCCCTTCACCAAATGCCATCACTCCGTCCCCAACCCAACAGACACCCCCCAATAACCGCACTGTTCACCACCCCCACCACGTGGCCCAGCACCTTCTCCCTGACCCCGTAACTCCTGACGATAACCGTATCCGCCACCGTCGCCACCAATCCCGCCAAAACCACGACTCCCAGACTGCGCCGGTCGCGAAGCACCAGGCCGAACGTGAGGAGCAGGATACCGTTTTGGATGTTGCGTGCGGCGATGGCGGATAGGAGGGCTCTTTGGGTTTGTTCGGAATCCGCCGAGGAGGGGGGGGAAGAGGAGAAGGATGAGGCGCTTGAGGGGGGTTTGGTGGATGTGGTTGTGGTGGTAATAGGTAACCCGTATCCTTGGGCGAAGAAAGCTGGATCACGAAGACCGACGATGCCGAATGGGATTAATTCAAGGGTTCCGACGATGAGGGCGAGACATTGGGCAGGTGGGGGGAGGTGGTGGAAGAGATTGCGCGAGGGCGTGGACATTGTTGATGCGTGTGGGGGTGGGTTTATGGTGGGTGAGGGAAGATGGCGACGACGAACTGGGCGGATGCGAAGTGCGTACGTGTAGTCGTGTACAGCACATGTAATCATTGTGGTGTGGGGCAAGGTATGCGTGGTGATGCATGCGACGCGGACTTCCTCGGACTGTGGTTGGTGGCTAGTGTGGTGGAGTGCGGACTTCGGGAGCGGGGAGACGGAGGACGAGATTGCACGACATCATTCCTGCCATGAACACACGAATCTATTAAAAATTACACAAAGCTACAAATTAACTAAGGTTTACTGATCTGTTCTTTCCTAAAGAACTTGAGGTATCCAACACAAATCATCAATTGCGCAAGCAGAGCAACCCAGAACCACGCCTTCCCCAGTCCTGCGCCCAGACCCATCGAGAAATCAGGAAACACGTCGCCTGGGCCCAATTTATTGGGCGCAGTAGCCCTCGCGACCATCGTCGCCACACTACCCAGCACCTGAGCAATCATCAACGTGACCGACACGTGGATGCGGGTGAGCGTGAGCAGGAGAATCAGGCCGACGCCGGTGTTTTGAATAGCGTCGAGAAGACCGAGCCAGAGCCAGAGACAGCGCGAAACAAGTGCGGAGGTAACGTCAGACCCAGCCCATGGCAAAAATAGGCCAAAGGAGCTGGTTCCCCAGAGCATTTGCGCCCATCGAGGAGCGCCGAGGCCGATGGCGAAGACTGGGAGCCACCATGGATGGCGCTTGGAGATGAAGGCGAACCATCCGAGGAATAGACTCCAGCCGCCGATGAGAAAACCAAATGCTAGACCCAAGATTGCGCCGGTAGAGACGTGCTGCGAGCTGAAAAGGAAGAACCAGTTGCGGCCGTAGGGTGCGGAGAGGAAGTAGTTCTGCAAGAGGACAGCGACGAAGAACCACAGTGTGATCTTACGCTTGACGATGGAGCGGAGGAGCGAGGGGACTTGGTCGGGCATCTGGCGGTAGTACGATGGCAGACCAAGGAAGAGGACGAGGCCGACGGTCCAGAGGAGCAGCGCGACGACGAGGGTGACGGGGAACAAGACTGGAAGAGCAGACAGGCGGAAAGACGTCTTCCCGGCAGCGGAGTAAGAGCTAATGAAGCTGCCCCAGAACCACAGAGCGAGGGTGTATGCGTGCTGAAGGGCCTGGATCCAACATGCACGCCATATCCAGATGGTAATGGGGGCACCGCCTTCATCACCGAAGTTGAACGCAAAGAAAAGGGAGCCACTTGCAGATGCGAAAGCGTAGAATCCAGTAGCGATGTTCTGCATCCAGAACCTGTTGTGTCCGTCTGTGACGAAAGGCGACGTACCGACGAGGAGGAATGCCAACCCGTAGAAGAAGAAAGGAACGGTCAGTAGGTACAGCAACTTAACGTAGCGGGTGAGGAGGAGCCAAAAGAGCGATGCACCAAGGTATATACCCGCAATAGCGTACAGCTTCTCGGCCGATTGTCCGATTTCTCCGGTAAGAAGAGTGATCTGGTACGAGTTGGATGCAATGATTTGGCCCAATGCCAAACCGAAGGAGTATGCTGGCCAGGTGCCAAACTTGACCTGACAGTACTTGCGGAAGCCAGTGGGTGGTACGTAGTTCTCACCAAAGTCGAAGCCAGTGATCATCTTCTCATCTTCGGTGGGTGTAGCTTGCTGGCTCCTCTCATCATCACTTCGGTCGACCGGCTCGATTTCGCGAACATGTGCGCTGCTCTTCTTTGGCAGTAAGACAGCTGAGGAGTTGGCGCTGGAGAACAGCGAATGCACACCGACCTTGGCGTCATGGCGGCGCGAAAACCAAACCCGTGTGGACTCGACAATGTATTCTTCAGTGCACAGCGCGGCAGTTGAGTTGCTAGCATTGAGGTCATCAAGCTTGCGCTTGAAGTTATTGTAGAACTCCTCGTCAGCGTCGGTGAAGAAGGGATCGACCTGTTGCAGAGCAAAGTCCTTGCGCTGGCCGACAATCTCGCCTAGATTGACAACAGAAGATCTACTGGAGCTTAGGGGGCTGGGTCGCACCGGCGGTGACAGGTAAATGTTGCGAGTACTGTTATCGTTTTCGTCATCGTGAATAGACGAGGCGCGCGAGGACCCAGGGAAGTTGATCGAGACGGGGCCAGACGTTTCGCGGGAGTGACCAGTATTAGCGCCAATTGGTGGTGTTGTTGGCGCTGCAGGAGTATGCGAACTGAAGAACATGCTTTGTCGTGGTGTGTTTGTCGTGCTGGCGACTGTCTTGTGATGCTTGTCGTGCATTTGAACAGCCGTGTCTTGTAGCTTTGTGAGGCCTTCCAGCCATTGTGCAACCGGGAAACGCTGCTTTGCCGACCAAGCGCGCATGAGAGCGCGCTCAGAGTCCTTGGACTCGAGTGCAGAAACGATGGCGAGCTTGAATTGCTTAAGAAGATGCGTAGAGCTCATAGACTCGATAGTATACCACCATCCAGGCATTTGGCCGAGACCACCGACACGTGCGCCAACACCGAGAGCACCCTTCCGTCCGAACTCGACGGCAACCAAGCCAAAGGGCTCGTCACGTGAAGGTATCAGCGCAAACTCAGCACCGGTGTGAATATATGGTGGCAACATGGTGAACTCGGGACGACTGAAGACACGCTTGGGGTACAGCTCCATAAGCCTGGAGAGCTTGAGAGCTGCGAATTTGCCGTAGAGATCAATGACAGGACCAACACAGATGAGCTGAGACCGAGGATAGTCTTCAAGGATGGACGGGAAGATGTCAGCAATCAGATCGACGCCCTTCTGCTCACTCCAGCGGCCCACGAAGACGAATAGCTGAGCCTCTGGGTCGACTTCAAGACCGGCCCACTCCTGGGCCTGCATACGGAACGCTCCTCGTCCGGCTTCGTATGCTTTGTCGACCTGGACTTCGCTCTTCTTGATGACAGCGTGCTTGTCCCATTGGGAGATATCACTAGGATCGGGGTTGGGAAGCTGGCCGATGCTGGAAAGACCCCAGAAGATTGGGTAGCGTGCGTAGGATCGATCTCCGTATTTCTTAGAGACACCAACGGCGCCGAAGCCAGCTTGGTGAATGCGCAAGTAACTGGCGCCAGCGTGAAGCAGGTTGAAGACGGAGCCGTACTGAATATACTGCTTGACGACCTTCTGAGGAAGATTGAAGACGCGAGCCACTTCATCGCGCTCGTCAGCCGTGCGCATAGGCCATAGACCTTGGAACTCGGCATTGTGTAGCGACAAGCAGCAAGGAATGGTCTTGGGGAGCAGATAGAGAGGAGCAGCGGCACCATGGTAGTCGTTGATGTGGTAGAGATCGACGTCAAAGCGCTCCATGGCCTGTGCAATACATTGATTCCAAGTGGAATAGTAAACGGCACTGTCAATGTCGTCCATGCGAGGTGGGTACGGGTTCGCCTTGTTGGTGGTGCGGAAGATGGGTGCGTCGAGGACAACGAAGGTGATGTTGTCTACTACATGGTAGTGTACTGTGACTGTGTAACTGTTGTCCAGAATCTTGACTTCCATGGGCTCTGCGCGCTCCTCTTCGTTGTCGGGGTAGTCGATGCCCTCAGTGCAGGGCACAACCCAGATGAGGTCAATGTGAGAGAGCGCTTTGCCCATGAGCTGAGCCATGACACCAAGACCGCCGATTTTGACCTTGATGTTCCAGTCATCAATATTGTACTCGATGGTTGCTATGAGGACCTTGCGACGCGACGCGACACTTGAGACATCGCCTGTAGCTCTGGCGATAAGCTCGCCACCTTCGGTGGGCGCGATAGTGTCGACTGGCTTCTTCCTGAAGACTTTTCTCTTGAAAGCTACGAGGAATGTGCCAAAGCCGGTCTTGCCAACGCCTCGTGCGACGTATTTGACCTGGTAGAAGGACCCTTGGTAGAAGGCAACTGCCACGAGACCAGTGATGATCGGACTAATCCAGAGAAGGACGAAGAGTGCAAGTTGTAACCACTTGCTGCCAACGGGAATGAGTTCATATCGCAGGTTGCCGTCGTTGAGCTCGATACGGTAGCCAAGATGCGGCGAAGGTGGTCGAGCTGTGATGTTGATGGCGTTGACCAGCAGACTGGACGGGTTGAGGCGATCAAGAACACCATCGCCGTCAATGTCGCCGTACACAAACGACACGTCTGGCTGGTTGTCGGGGTTAATACCCCAGACGTTGAACTGCAGCGTCGCTGGCCACTCGTTCATGAAGTGCCAGTTCCATGTGCCGTTCTTGTTGAAGTTGAAACGGTTCCGCAGGCCAGCATCGAAGCCGAACTGGTTGAAAGGACCGTTGGCGAACATGTGGGGAAACCTGCGCTCCTCCTCGAAGTCGAGATCACCATGCTGGACGAAGCTACTGCTACCCAAGAGACGACTCCAGTACTGGACCATGACGTGACTGCCTTCCCATTCCTGGGCCTTTGTGCCGGACCACGGCTGGTCCTCGATCATAGCATTGGCGCCCTCCATGTTTGTCCAGTTGCTCCACAAAGAGCCCCAATTAAGCGAGTAACGCCACATGTCTGCTCCGGCGGCTTTGTGCGACAGTGCATACTTGCCGCTGCTGGAGCGGGACAATAGAGACTGGGAGTAGTTTGCAGCTAGGTGAACAATGGGGTTCTCGGCCTTGCCGATACGGATGAGGAACTTGTCGGTGGATCCTGTGGAAGAACCACCATCCGCAGTTACAGCATCCTTGATCGAAATCTGGTGGACACCATCGGCCACATCCACAAGCTGAGCTGACCACGACCAAGCAGAGGCGATAGCACCGACGTAGGGAGCTTGCTCATTCTCTGTGACGTTACCGCACGTTACTGATTGCTCATTGATGCGAGCTTTCATGTTGCCGAACGTCGATGAGCTGAGTGTCATGCTCTGAGTGATCTTGTCGCAGTCCATGGCGGCGTTGAAGTGTAGTGAGACGTTGACGGTGTTGCTGTTCTCATTCCTAAGAATGGGGTGATCGTGACCTGGCAGGAACTTGGTAACCATGGGGGGCGGTGGGATGAAGCGGCCATTGGGTACGTAGAGCCGGAACTCGAACGGAGCAAATTCAAGCTCCTTCACACAGCCGTTGAATTCTTGCGAGCCATTGAGTTGTAGCTTCTTGGGTGAGTTAATCAGCTTCTGCTCGTCGTGAGGGAAGAGCAGGTTCTTGACCGTGACGCCGCTATCGAAAGGCGCAATAATGGCGGAATCATTTGAAGAGCAGTCGAACTTGTATTTGGTGGTCTCGTTGCGGTTGTGGTACACGAGCCAGATGTCCGAAGGGCCGCCAAAGTCCTGGATGCCATCCATGGGCGCTCTGCGAACACTCCATAGACCGGTTTCGGTCTCGACTCCACTGGAACCAGGAAGCCTGATCATCTCAGTCTGCTTGGAAAGTTTGTCAAGCAACAAGCCGTCGTTGAGGGTGGGGAACTGAGCTCGCAAATGGTACAGCTGTCGGATGATGCCACGAATTGGATGCGAAGGATCCCGGTGATCGTAGGAGTTGGTGATATCTTTGCAACCGTGTCGCGCAGACTCGAGAGGCATTTGGAAATATTGTGTGCTGCTGCCGGTGTAGCAGCCATGCATGTACCAGGCTGGTGAAGGGGACATGGCTTGGCGACCGAAGATGTAGTTGTCAGCGGTGTTGTCGAGCACGTTGAAGCCAACCTCTTCACCCCAGAGAAGAAGAGGAATGCCCGGTAAGAGCAGCCCAGTGATGAATTGGCCGAGCAGAAATCTCTCTACTCCCTGGCTGATAGCAGGCCATCTGAATACATCCTGATTGGTGGAGCCGAACATGTGCCGTGGATCGAAGACTCCGGTGTTGGGGTTGACGAAGTCGTTGGACAGAAGCATCTGATTCCACGCGTCGACCCAGTCTGGGGGAAGATCATAGCCAGCCTCGAGATTGCCGTCCATACCCAAGAATCTAGTCAGGAAGCGATAAATGGAGTAGTGGAACGCTCCGGCATCAAGCGCGCCCTGGTCCTCGCCACGGAGGAAGTACTTGTCATCAGACTTGTTGGTGAGCCTGACGGCCTCGGTGATGTTGTCCAACCACTGATTGGGCTGGCGACCTCGTCCCAGGTATACTGATCCCATATTATTACCACCAGTAATCTCGCCAGGTAGGAAGAAGTTGTCTTTGCCAACATCGCGTGCACACTTGCGGAGCGCTGCTGAAAATTGTCCTGAGGCGTCGACGGTGACTTGAATAGCCTTGTCGAAGCGGAAACCATCAATGTCCAACATCTTGATGGCAATACACGAGAAGTGTTCGAGTCGTTCCCGAACCGAAGGAACCCATTCACGGAGACGGTCTTGGACGGAGGCGAACTTGGTGAGTTGACGTCGGTAATCGGGATAAACACCGAAAGCTTCAGTGTCACCAAACTAGGGACTCATTAGCATGTCTTTTTCATTACTTACGCTGTGCAACGTGGAGCGCTCACCTGATCGAAGTCGCCGTTGAAGCAGCCTTTGAACTCATCGTCCACAAAATCATCCACAGGATAGCCAGTCTCGTTCCAGAACTTTGGGAACTGGCAAGTCTCGTTGTACTCGTTGCTGGGGCTGAAGTCGAGATACCGGCGCGATCCTTTCCACAAGATCTTGTGCTCTGCAGGCTCGTATGGTGTGGATTCGTTCAGATATCCTTCGAAACCGATGAGATCTCCCATGCTGAAAGATACGTCAGTGTGAGTGCTCACCCTCGACGATTGCTAACTTACGTTGCGACAGTGTTGTCCAAGAGGACATACATCCCACGCTTATGGATCTCATCAATCCCGCGACGCCATTCTGCGATGTCTCCAAAATGTTGATCCAACAGAGTCAGGTCCAGTGGCTATCCGCGTTAATTAGAGAACATGTATCGCCTGGCGTATGCGACGCTTACTGAATACATGTCCGACTGCCATGGCATGTTAATGAATGGAGAGCCAGCAATGTAGATACCCTGTCGCACGTCAGTGGATCTACACGTTCATCAGCGGCTGCATCTGTCACGGACCTTGATACCGAAGCCTTGGATGTAGTCCAAGCTGTCAATGAGACCTTGCACATCGCCTCCATGTCGAAACTGAGTGGAAGTGATGTCCTGCTCAAAGAGTGTGTCGTTGGCGTTATCGTTCAATGGGTCACCGTTGACGAAACGATCCAGGAAGAGTGTGTAGAAAGGGAAGCGCCAATTCGCTGGGGATGCGTGGAACTTGTGGTTCTCCCATGAGCCCGAGTAGTCCAGTGGGGTTTCCGCTTTCTGATTAGTATTAAGGTTCCATTGTGCATACTCCGGAGTATAACGAAGGCACTCGACTAAGCTTGCGCTCAAGACGAGGAGTAGAGTGACCAAAAGGAGATACATGATTAAGGATATAGAGGTAGCTCAACAAGAATTACGCTCTAAGCGATATCTATGGTGCTGACCTCGAGCACGACTGCTGTAGTGAGTCGGTAACGAACAGTGTTAATGAAATGCAAAAGCGACAGGACCTGGGGGAAGTGAAGAGGACCTCTAAGCGCAAAAGGCCATGGTGAGCCAGCACATGATAACGATTCGCAATACGGGCTTAAGTGCGATAACAGTCGGGCGTGTCGTCATTCCCTGGATCTGAACGAGCTGTCTAATCCCAGGCTGGGCTTGTGGTGCCGAGTGCCTCAAGCGCACGGCTTCGCCGTTGCCGAGGAGGAAATTGCTAGTGCAAAGAGGTGCTCACTGCTACAGTATCAGTTGAGGGCTGACGCCACGGTGTAGGGCGCGTGGGCCATCTTCCCAACGATGCCCTCCAAGAATAGTAACCGTACTTGGAAAACCCTACGGCCCCTGGAAGCAACTACGCGGGTCCACAGCACCGGTCAGGACCGACTACCCTGGTAGTCTGCCAGTGCCATATGGCAGGCAGACTGGCTGAGAGGGAAAATTCAGTTGTGTGCCGCGCCAGAGTCGAGCACACAGCGAAGACATCTAGATCATGCTGCCGGTAGACTATCGTCAGACCATACGAAAGCTGATGAAGCCCAAAATCAAGCCCAAGCCCAGACTCTGGAGGCTGTTGGGGAGCATCGATGCGGATCTTTCCGCGTGGCTACTTCCCCTGCGTCCTGTTGAATCAATGCTTCAATGTTGTTGTGACTACCCCTGAGGAAAGCGTGCTGTGTCGTCACTGGGCGAATCATGTCCATTGTCATCTCAGTATGTATCGTTGACGCGCCAGATCCACTCAAAAAGCGAGCTCACGGGCTTCGAATGTTGAGACAGGCGATATATGGGCCAAGCAAGCATGGCGAGGTTGAGAAACGCCACCTTGGATCCTGTTCGCTTCTTGCCGTTCGCATGGCGAGCCACTACCTTAGCACACGAGTCAGTCCAGAACGGTCCTAGCTTGATGCTTGTTTGTAACAAAAGTGACGCCGACCGCCCTTCTAAGTGCGGCTGAGCAAGATGACAGGATTTGTGAGAATTTCGACGAGCGGTCCACCGCAGCAGGTGGCTTACTGATGCTACGTTGAGTGGCTGAGCAAACTTCTGCCCCTGCTATCACGACATGTACTGCACAGGGAACGGTGTGAATCTCACTCGCCATAAGCGTCTTTGCACCACCCGATTAGCATCCCGCAACAAGAATTGAAATACTTATGGACACTGTACACGGGTACTAAAGCTCAATGCCGTGAACACCACAGCTCCCGGAAAGTACCGAAGTGTTGGGTGGAAGTCTGGACAATACGAGCGCCATGCGGCATCGTGTTCACTAACCACCACGTAGCTGACGCATCTTTGACACGTATCGGCGACCCATCCAGTCCCGAAACCTGACCGTGGTCAACAATATTGTTCTGTCTCAGCTATACTCCGAACAGTATGTATGCTTGCCGAATCAAATTGGACAAGAAAGCTGCAGCCACAGCGCTTGGTCCGCAGTCGATATTGATCTGCATCTCAGCCTTATGCTTATCGCCATCCTAGTCGACAGCATGCGGCAGTCAGACTCACTGTGCATGTTTCTGGACGGTTTTCTATGCTCGGCGGACTCTGGTGCCCGGCAGTCCGGGAGTTTTCACCGCCGCTAGAGTCACAAAACGTCAGTCGAGAATTGCCGGGTCCGACAGAGCGTCTGCTTGGTGCGAGTTAACAGAGTGCAAGAGACGGCCGGCGAAGTCAGAGAGAGTGCATCGGGGCAGCTTTTGCGAATCTCATTTCTTTCAGGCCGGGCGCCTTGCCAATGAGAATGCTTGCCGGGTCTGAAACGGGTGCGGTGTTTTTTTTGGCGGCGTGGGCGAATTGGTGATGTCGAAACGTGCACACGGCATGGTTGGTTTTGGCGGCGTGGACCATGACGCCTATCTTTCTGGTGGTGGCTGGTCGCTTATCTTTTGGCATAGCGCGCTGCCTGCGATTTGTACAATCCTTCCGTGGGGGCGCGATTGGCTGGGCCTCTGTTGCGTGGCGTATGCGATTCGTCGCTACGCGTGAAAATGCAGTGAATGCACTGGTGGCTGCTCCCCTCTTCTGGTCAAGTCCTCGGCAGTTGGCGCGCATCCACGTCGCGCGGAACCTGCAGGCTGCACCAAAGTGGGCTCTGTTGCAGGCGCCAGCACATGCAGAGGTACGTGACCGCTACGGAACGCAACAAAGGCTGTCGAGTCTCGCATGTCGCTGCAGATTTGCTTTTGTTGACCGTGTATAAGTTGTGCGCGTCCAGCAGCTCGTACCATGGTGCTTTTGTACCTGTGCTCATCTCGAGCGCAGCGGCTTCGTGTGCCTTGGACCGACTCGATGTAGTGGTACCGAGTACCAAAGACTTCTCTCCACAGCTCTGCGCGTGAGCATCCCAGATCCTCTCGATCGCAAAAGGCAGTCCAAAGTGGTCGGGGGTCTGCATCCATACGCCAATCTCTCTCGACGCAGCATACTCCGTAGTCACATTTTGTGATTTCCGTATTTGGAAACACTGAGAATCTCTCAACAAACCCTCTCGGCATTATTTTGACGGCTCACAGCGATGCAATCGTGGCCGGATACGATGCCGAGTACAAGCTCCAAAGTCCAGGGTTGGTCCTATCAAGAGAACACGGATGTCGAACCCGCCGAGACACCGTGCCATTCGCCGTTCAGTCGCCGAGAAGGGATTTTGCCATTCTCTGCTCAGAATAGCAACGATCGCATACATACGGAGTGCGACAGTGGAGTCTCGCAGCGGTGCCCTGCTTTGCAATCGTGGATTCGAGGTGCCTGTAATCTGCTGTTATCTGCGCCAGGCGAGAGTGTTTGTGTCACTGCCTGGAGGGGCTGCTGGAGACGCGACATCAAGACTCCCGCCAGCCTTTCCTCTTCGGGCGCCAGACCTGCTCACCTGATCCAGCACGGGGTCGTGTCGTGTTCTCCCCTCATGTCCTGTGAAAGCATTCCACCTCGCAAATAAGACATATCGCGCTCACTCCTGACAGCTAAGTAAAGTTGTGCCTCATCCTTTCGGTCCCTCTGAGTGTGTAGATCGCGCCTGCACATGAATGGCAGACATTGCACACGAGGAAGACCTGCATTTCGAAACTTGAAGGCTTCCAAATTTGCATGGTCATATCGCTCTGATGTATTGCCGGGTTTGAAGCTTGCCCGTGAGTCACTACGCATTCTATTGTTCCTCTCTTAACTTGTCATTTCATCGCCGTTGGTTTATTTCGACTGTCAATCAAATATTCCCGCTTTCCATGCAGTGGGCCGTAGGCTCGACGGAACAATATGCGCGAGTTCTGGTGTCCTCATGGTACGGCGAATGTCTCTGATCGTCGAATGTACAGCTATCATGTCTCAGGAAAATGAAAAGTCTGGTCTTAGAGGTGAGAGAGCCTGTCTGGCCGATTACGCCATCACGGATTTGCGTGAAAGCGCAGCTTCACCTCCGATTCAAGATGGTGGGACAGATTCCACGCAACTATCCGTCATGCAGCAGCCGTACCGCAGTCTCGACTAGCACATTCTCTGCCTTTTCTTTCTCAACTGCGCCGCGGACGTACGACTCAACAACGCGCCTATCATGCCGCGCGCACAAAGCACAAAAGCCAAAGACGAGCACCTCATCTTCGTCAAAAACGTCCCAGCCGATCTAGCGATTGCAGCGATCCCGCACTTGTACGCACAGTTCGAGCCAACGAGGATCAAAAATGTCTACCCCAACGGCGACATCACCACAATTGTTGTAGGCTTTGAAACACACGAGGAAGCAACTCAAGCGCAGCAAGATACTGACGGAATGCGACTCGAAAATGTCGTGTTGCGCGTGGAAATGTACAGCAAGCACCGCTCCGTGCGCTTCTTGCGAGAAACGCGCACATCCCACCGGCCTCTTGGAGCTGTCGACGAGGACTACGAAGAACTCGTGGAGGACATGGAACAGCCGGGATACGTCCTGCCTTTTGGTCATTCGCAAGGTCACGCACCAGGCACAACATGGGCTAGAATTGTCGGCAACAAGAAAAATGGAACTGGCATGACGCCGCTGCCTGCCGCTGCCGTACCTGCGACACGACAACCGACTCTCAATGACCAGAACCAGACGCCAGAATCCACACCAGTCTTCGAGGTCGCGTTTCCTCGCTTCAATACCGTCACCAACACCAAAGTCGCAGACTCAGATCTTGTCTCTACCGACAACGTCCAACCCCGCTCACCCCACACTTCGTCCACCGAGATCGCTGGCTACGAAGGCGATGTAGAAGACAATCAGAAGGCAAGGAAGCGACAGCCAATTAGAGGAAAGGCGGTAATAGCTGTGCGGACCAGTATCTTCGCTCCATGGCACTTAGTCAACACGAGCCGAAATATCAGCCAGCGTCATCGTCGGGACTGCTTCTTCTGCAAGATGCGGGAGGCAGATCGGAATCTCTGCTGAAGTATTGCTGCAGGATAAAATTCCTGAACAATTCATTCATGACCCAGATGGGTTGGGTGTAAGTATAATGTCTGAACTCATGTAGCTTTGTTCTATATTAGGGCTAAGAGACTACACTTTACACATTCTCTTACTCCTTAGTTCATTTATTCTTATATTGTCTCTACGGCGTTACGCACGTAGGGACAATATAAGAAGGAACTCATCCTTCCTCATCCTACACTCCCAAAAACACATCTGCATTCCTCGTTGTCTGAGTCAGGATTCTGCCTAGCCGTTCATCGCGCAGGAAGCAGCGCGAGCAAAGCACGTCGTTGCTTACCTAATGTGCCCCTCATTCGTTGACCTTGCGCTCACGTGACAACGCGACTGTCCGTGTTACGCGACATGAATTTCGTACTTCTCTTCAAACAACCAGAGTGCGATTATTCAATTTTGATGGTCAAAGAATGTCTGACCACTCTACAGACAGCGACGCTACAAGCGTCGCGAGCAGCGTACTGGACGACGTAACGCAAGCGCTATTCCAGCACCTCAGAAACTCTACTTATGCCTGCGGCGGTGCGATCAAGACCCGGCAGTCCGCGGGCGAGTACGACGAGTCCACGACCGACGACCAATCCGAACTCCTTGCGCACTCAATCACGATTCGCTGGGATTCAGCCAAGTCCATCGAGAAGCTCACTCTTCCCTTGTCCAAGGAAGAAGCGGCTAGGGAGCAATCCTCCGTCACGAGACTGGCTGCAGGAACCCAACCCGCTAGCTTTGGATTTCAAGGTCGGAATGTCATCGATGAGTCGTATCGCAAGGCATCAAAGCTAGACACATGCGCTTTCTCTACCAACTTCTGCCCTTACGAGGCAGGTATCATCGACGTCATCGCCCAAGCTCTCCTCCCAAAGTTCCCTTACTCCTCTCAGGGCATTCGTGCTGAACTCTACAAGCTGAACGTATGTCCTGAACGTCGCTTATTCACAACAACACCCTCATTGATGACGGATTTACCAAGCTCCTTCCGGCTTCTTCAGGGCGCATGTCGACACGCCTCGCTCAGAACTTCAGTTCGCCTCACTTGTAGTTTGCCTCCCGTGTGAACATCAAGGCGGCCAGCTCGTCGTCCGCCATAAAGACTATGAAACGAGATTCGACTGGTCTGGTCAGGCGCAGAGCATCCAGTGGGCGGCTTTCTACAGTGACTGCGAGCACGAGGTCCTCGAGGTGACCTCTGGTCATCGCGTCACCTTGACGTACAGCCTCTATATGCGTCGTGGTCTAGGCGAGCTTGCCGGTCATAGTGAGGCACTCGATGCTCAGCAGCTGTCGGTATTCAAGGAGGTGAAGGACGCCTTAGCATCCCCTGACTTCATGGCAAAAGGTATGTCACGCTCGCTGTCCTCGAGCACCGTACTTACATATCTTTAGGCGGGTTGATTGGCAAGTACTGCGACCACGCTTACGCCCACACTACCACAGGCGCTGCCACCAAATTTCCGTCCATCTTGAAGGGCGCTGATATGGTTGCATACGAGGTCTTCCGCTCTCTAGGCATCAAGATTCTAATCCGCCCCATCGCCGAACATGTAAGCCAATATGACGATTACGATATCTCGGCCAAACTTCGCAGGCGAGACTTTGTTGGGGAAGCCATTACCGAATGTATCGAGACCGGCAGGGAGTGGGGCGAGTGTGAGAACGCCTATGACGTCTGGAAGGAGTATCCTAGTACCTTGCAGAAAATCAACTGGATTGATGTGCTGATGGCTCATTGTACAGTACGGCAATCAGGCCGAAGCAGCCTTTGCGTACAGTCACTGTGCGCTCCTCTTCGTGATCCCTCCCCATGAGAAGCGCGTCAAGGCAAGTTCGCCGGTCCATGTAAAGTCATATTAGCATGAGCTAATAATGTGCAAAGATCTCACCGAAGTAGACCGACGTTCCGGCCTAAGGTCATTCGGTCCCTATGTACTACTCGAAAGCAGCATGATGGGTACAATGGGTTGATTCAAGCGTGTAAATTGATACTATTTAAGTGGTGACGGACGACTGGTCAAGAAGGATGGTTTCGTAGTCGACCACAACACAGCACACACTAAGCCTGTGCTCTCAGGTCTGCATCGACACCTTGATAGACAAAAATGCGTCCATTTCCGCTTTTCACCCGTGTCAATTCATCTGCCTCAAATGGTGCCGACCAATGAAACCTCGCACCAAGCACAAGACAACAGACGCAGGGTCCAGACCGCCCCGCACTTACCACGTGCGCATCGCCACCCAAACACCAATTGCATATCGCGTTGTCACAGATAACAAACCCTGCCCCTTACTTGTTCGCCCTCCAACGCGAGGCGCAAACGCGCTACTTTTTTCCTACTTTTTTTGTTGTCGATTTGTCGGGACGATACCTCACTTCCTCACGCGCATCTTCACCGAGTTTCGGCGCGACACTCCTGCTTCGGACATGCAGCGCACGCGCCGCGTGTTGGAGAGGCGCGGGTCGACGCAGCGATTGAGTCTCTTCGAATCGACAGGAGATGCTGTGGTGGTGGACCATGCGAGTAGTATCGACAGGCCGATTTTGGCGCCGAGCTTCGTGGACGGAGAGGAGGTGGGGGAGAGGAAGCAGGTTAGGGCGAGGAGGAGGTTGAGTAAACGGCAGAGGGGGCCTGGAGGTAAGTCCAGACACTATAGTGTAGGATAAGGGAGGCTGATTAGAGGTGTAGGTGCTGCGGGAGCTTGAGGGGTGATTTGACACTCATTCAATTTGCGTAGAGGAAGAGCTGGAGAGGACTGCGATGAGACAGATCCTTTTTCGCGCTGATTCAGGCGAAAATTGATGCATGGCGAGGTCGGATTACACTTTTCTTTGTCTGTCGAGCAGTGTGGGGTTCGGTACCAGAGTTCTCAGTGTCTAGAACCACCATGCGGGATCGGTACCGGGATTTAGTCCCGTCAAACGCTCTCTCAAGGGGTCTTAGGACAAGTTTATTGCTCCTCCTCCAGGAAGTCGCGACCGCAGTACAATGAGAGCTGGATGTGGTTTCGGCTGGGATGGAGATCGCTACATCCCCACCAAGCGAGACACGGTTAGAGAGTCATTTGAGGGGCAGCCAGGTGGCATCTGACACGACTGCATCCGATTCAGGAGACGCTCGGAGAATCATTGTCTGGTCGATCATCACACCAAAAAAGAACTGTCGAACATGTGGTATCAGCCCAAGAAGACAAGTCACTTCTCAATTTTGCACCTTTACTGCTCCGAATGCATGGTATCTCACATCTAACATATTGAAAACGCATGTGATTTTCTTTCAGTCCGGGACTTACCCGCCAGCAAATGTGAAGTCACTATGCAACAGTGCAATAGTACAACACTTGGGTAGTTCCCAAGGCTCCAGCACCCCCAACAATGCATTCACGATGCTCACCCAAAGGCGCACACATAGTCACTGCCCAGTACCGGAGCAGCTAAATACCGTTTCATAATGCAATGAAAAGTTTCCCATCCAATCTTCACATCTCACCCCGGCTATCTCCTAATCATGGACCAGTCTCAACATCCCACAAACACAAACACACCAAATCAATCTGATATTGATCAACTATCTGCCCGTCTGGCATCCACATTTCTCGAGCGCAAAGCCTCACACCCCCAACCCAGGACCCGCAACACCGGCTTGACAGCAGGGACAAGTATCGCAGAACAATTGCACACCATCGACATCGACAACAACACCCTTACACCCACTCAAGAAACACATCAACCATGTTGGTATCCGCCATGCAGTCTCTAGATTTGAACTTCGCCAACGAATCCGAAGTGAAAGACGCCACGGACAAGTATCTGGATACCTTGACCGACTCCCAACTATCCAACCTCATGGCCAGCAACTTACACATCACACCCTCCCCACCCGCATCTCACGAACGAACACCATACACGCACTACCCGCCCTCACCACCTCCTTCGTCTCCACGCCTTTCCTGTCCTATCTTTGCGGGGCTCTTGCCGTTCTACCCGCGCGGCTCCCTCGGCGCACTCAGGCGACTCTACTTCCAAGCTCTAGACATCAGCGAAGATCCTGACGTCTTGCTCGACGCACCGTTACCAGCTGACGAGGGGGAGTTGAAGAAGTTGAGTCTTTGGATGGAAGATTTGTGTTCGCAGTGTGAGATTATGATTTATTCCCCGCGAGAGCATCCTCATTTTCCTTGTTGGGTGCCAGAGGAGACGTAGAAAGCGGGAAATTTAGGTGGGTTTGCGAGGGGAATGGGCGTAGGAAGAGCGAGGTGTAAGAAGTGTTCATATGGGCTCCAGTGAATTCGATCTAGGTCAAGCTTAATACTGGGTTGGCTGTGTCGGAAGTTGCAGAGTGTACAATGGAAGGTTGTGTGTTTATTCTTCGTTACTCTGGATTGATAGACCGAGAAGTGTTGATGGGTGGTGCAGGACTTCTTGCACTGCCTAATTTCGATGCTGTTTTATGCATCTCAAATTGATGTAGAAATCATGGTCATCATACCACCGAAGCACAACGTGGTTGTCGAGCAAGAGTCAACGGCTGTTCATTGTTGGGAATAGTTCTGGAACTGAAACTCTTAGTTGTAGCTCACCGTACCTCTTCTTCCTGTCAATACCGATACGAACACCCGGCGCCACATAGCTCTTCTATTCCGAGAGCAACAGCTCTTGATCGATGAGTGGTAAGACTTCCGTTGAAGAAGCAGTTTAAAGCTGAAGCAAGATGATTTCCAGCATAGGTTTCGAAGTCGATTCTGACTCGTAACGAAATATATTTAAGCAAAAATGAATCCAATTGGTCGTTATTAAATAGTTCATGCGGGGTACGATCACAGAGCCGACGTGATGCGAAATTTGATGTCGGCGACCTTTAATACACCCCCCTCCCCTCTCCCATATCCTAATATACTACAGTTACACTTAAGAAGACCCATAAAGGTGATGCCCATGCACACACATCCCTTCATCGCGATTCGCATCAATCATGTTCTCCTCGTGAATAGCGTGTATGACATCCTGTTCCACCACACCATCATGCGCCGTGCTCCCATAGCTCGCACCAGGAATGTGTACATACCCATCCTCAGCTCCCCTGTGATCAAGCACCTCTTCAAAATTCCGAAATCACGGGACTTGAGATTGCAGGGCGATTCTGCCGGCGCGCGTCCCATCAAGCCTATCTAACAAGCGATCGACTAGAAGCCAGAATTTGATCCAACGGACTGTGCACCAGTGCTTGAAAATGAAGGAGTCGCGGGAGATGGCGCGAAAGACACTGCGGATGGCACAAGACTCCTAGTAGTCGCTGTCGTACTCGTCATCGTCGTCGCCGAGAAGTGCGGGGTATTGGCGGCTGCGGAGGTCTTGTTCGAGGCCGCCTTCGCTCTCAGGGTCGACGTAGCCCTTGCCTCCAAATAAGGAGAGTAGGACAGGGAGGAGAATCAGTGCGTGAGTTGATGCCCAAAGCACTAGCGCCACCCATACACGGAAGTAGTAGATCTCGAAAATCTGATGTTGTAAGTAGTGACTCTGCGACACGTACATTGTGTAGGGTGTATCTTACCTTGCTGCGGGTAAAGGCGAGTGTCGCCACACCCAAGACCTTAGTAATCGTGATACCGCTAATGACACTGCTGGCGACATTGACCATGGCAGTCCAGGCGCGAGCATCACGTCCTCTGAAGCGATGCCTGGGTGCTCTTTCCATGGTGGTACGGCTGGGAAATGTAAATGCTCGAGCAATGTGTGCTGTGAACTCGACACTGATACCAATACATATAATCAGGTTGACGAGTGAGACGGCGTTCAATGACACACCCATTACGGCCATTGATCCGATAATGGCAGACACTGTCATACTAACAACAAGTGTGACAATCAGAGCCGTCGCTAGCGAGCCAAGAAGAACTGTAGTGATAACCAAAACCGCAGCGAGGGCAGAGCCCATAAGAGCGACTGCTAGGCGAGTAATTGATATATACTGGTCAAAGAAGATGTAGAACTTGGAGTATGGGAAGACCTCAGTTTCGACATCATCCGAAATTTCCCGAGATATGCGGCGGGCAGCAGTATAGGCCGCAATGAAATCCTCTTGCGACCTGAGAGGGGTGTGCGAGGTGCGGAAGTGAGAAGCTGGAATGGTGAGATGCTTGGAGTCAATCACGATTGCATCAGAGTAGGCTGCCTTTCCACCAATGGGACACTCTTCAGTAGTAGGAGCCTGAGTCCAAAGCTCGAGGTAGTGGATGAACTCTTGACCCTCGGGCATTCCAGAGAGAGTCATGTTCCATGGTGGCTGGCGGTCCTGGAAGCAGGGATTTCCTTTGGAGTTGACGCAGCACTTCTCGTTCTCCGGGTTGAGCCACAGGAAGAAGTCATCGAGCCAATTTGCAGCAGAAGCAGAGAGATAAGAGACTTCTGGTCGTTTTCTCTCAGCTTCGATGATGTTTGCTAAGCTGCCTTGGTCGCAAGTAGAGAAGCGTCCGCACAGCTCTTTTTGTGGCGCTCGCTGTGTGACATTGAGGTCCTTGGCGACAAAGTAAACTGGAGGACCGACATCCAGATAGTCATAGAGATCGTTGAAGTACGGGATGAGATAGGAATCGCTTGGGATGGCAATGCGCTGATCAAGACCAAGCTCGACCTGGGGGAACAGAGCGACGCCGAGGGTGAAGATGCCAAAGAAGACAGCAATGATAGCAACTTTCGTCTTCTTGCCGAGCAGCGCAGGAGCATATGTCTTTCTAATGAAACGCTGCAATGCTCCCTCCTCGCCGGCGCCATGACCCATGCCACCGTTGAGGTAGCCAGGATCGGCTTTTGATACACGTACGCATGGGAAGCAATCCGCACGGTTGTTCTCAACACGCTGTTGGTTGAGCGCTAGAACTGCAATGAACATGGTGACTTGCAAAAGTGCGTTGATGAGCACAGCTCCCGCAGCGTAGGCAGCAAAGTTGCGCACAGCAGGCATCCCGACTGCGCATCCGAGAGCAAAGGCCGTGGTTTCCGTGAGAGCGGAAAGCAATATAGATGGCCCCATACGCCCAAGCGCACGCGATACACGCTCTGGGATGGTGCCTTCGGGATGGCTGATGTTGACCCGTTCAAACTCGTGTACGATAAGAAAAATATTGTCGACACCAACAGCGAGAACAAGGAAGGGAATGACCTCGGCGATGATGAGTGTGACTTTGATGCCAGCGACGGAAAACAACCCAACTGAAGCAGAGACTGACATTAGCACGATGAGAATGCCGACGATGCCGAGCATGAACTTTGATTGCACAAAGGCATTGACGGGGTTGCGCAGGATGGACCGAACTGTGAGCGTTGTGGAGCCGAGTGCCAGAGACGCGTACAAGAACATAATGATGTAGCTAATCACAACGATCTTTGCATCCGTGTTTGTGCTCTTGTTCAGCTCTTGCTCTAAGCTGACCTCCGTGTTGAAGCTTAGACGAAGTCCTCTATGTTTCGCATCTTCAGCAACCAGTTTCAAGTAGTTCTTGAGCTCGTTCTCGAAGTTCATGGCACGTTCAATCTCGGGAGTACCCTCGGGGTGGTTCTGGACGACCCAAGTGACGACCAAAGCTTTCGCATCGAGTACACTCTGGTTCACACCACCAAACAATAGATGTGGGTCGAGCGGTTGTTGGAAGGCCGGCAAGCATTGGCTTGGATTGTCAACGCATTCCAAAAGGTCATCTTGCCAGCTGTTTGGCGACACGTTGGCAAAATCGCCCTGGAAGTATCCGGTGATTGACTGCACGACGCAAGCACCTTCAATCGGCTTGAAGCAGACTTGGTCAAGAGTCACGCCACCCTGGTAGGACTTGAGACGCTGGATCTGGCTCTCAACACCAAACCACCAATCGAGAGTCTCGTAGCTGAGTACAGGGCCTGTGCCCTCCGCCGTGTCGTTGACGAGGAAAGCTTGTTCAGCACGGAAGAAGGGCCCGAACTTTTCATCAAAGAAAGCCTTTTCTTGTGCAGCGGCCGAGTCGGGTGATACCCATAGGCGAACCGGATCTGTCTCGATCTCGAATCGCATCCATCCCAAGCTTAGCAGGACTACAACAAGTACACTCGTAAAGATGGTAATTGCGGGAAACCTGGCACATATGTAGCCAAGTCGGCTGAACATGCGATCGCACCATGTGTTAATGAAGTAATGCGTTGTCGGGCGATCGAGCATGCCAACATTGTGTACAATGTCACCTTCATCCTCGTCATCGCTTGGCTCCAAATCCTGCAACAAACGCATGCGTTCGTTCTTGTTCTTGGAATGATTCTGGTAAGCGACGTGGGCAGCTACTGCAGCGCACAGGAGACCAAGGAAGAATGAGTAAATGATGATGACGGCGAACGAAAGGCAGGGCAGCAGGCCGACGTGACACTGCTTCGCTTCTCTGACCTCAGGCAGCTCGGTGCACGAGCCGCCGCAATCGAGGCAAGCGCAACGATACTTGTCGTCGGTCGTGTTGCATGGATAAGCGTGTTTGTTCATAGGATCCATGTCCGGGTACTCCGTCTCGTCTGGTCGTGGGAAGTTGATCTGGAAAGGCGAGCCCAAGAACTTCTTGTCGCCGAGGAACTTGAGAAACTGCGTGTAGTTCTTCGCGCCGCCGCCGATAAAATCCATGGCATTGCCGTTTGTTGCGCCAAACTTGACATCCTTGCAGCTGTCGTAGAACATGGAGCCATACTCATTCGAAACGAGATTGTCCAGTTCTGTGACCAGAAATTTGGACCCCTTCGCTTCGGTACCGGTCACGTTTATGAAGAGGGACTGGTTGGGTGAGCATGTGAAGGTGCAGAAGAGGTTGAAGAAGTTCTCTTTGCAGGCCGGGCAGGCGTTGATGATGGGCGTCGCACGGTCGAGGTTGGTCTTGAGCGCATCGAGCTGGTTCTCCTCGCAGCAGACGTCGGTGTCTGTCCACTGGTCTCCGCAGATGTCCACCAGCTTCTTCCTCGCGTCGTCATCTGGCGTCTTGGCCGGGCCGTTGTCGGGGCAGGGCAGTTCAGAGCCGAAGAAGCCCTGCTTTCCACACTGCCCTCGTATCGCACAGCGCCCCTTTTCGTGTGTGGTGGTGAGATCGGGTCCTGCCAGAGCCGAGCCGGCCAGGATGGAGAGCAGTCCGACGGTGATGGGCCTCCATCCTCTTGAGCAGGGCGGCGCCATGGTCAAGGAATGCGCCTGCGCGCTTCGACGAGCACTGCGACTGTCTGTCTGTGTGCGCGTCGCAATCAGGGGATAGATGGGAATAGCGAGAGTAGGCTGTTGGAAAGTATGAATCTGTGCGCACCTACATCAACACCATGCTGGAATCATGCGCGCGCTGAAAAGCTGGCACGGGGCAATGGAGTGAGGCGGCGTCATGTGCAGTGCTGTACCGGTACAGTGTACGTCACTGCACTTGGTTATTCTTGGCGCTCAACGATTGCGGCCAGGGCCCTGTGTCAGGTCCCAGGTCCCAGGAACCATACTACATCCGCACATCACACCGTGGCATCGACACTACAACGCGCTCGTACTGCTAGTCTATTCTGAAGCGTCAAAACATTTCCATATCGTAAAGCCACAGTATCTATACCGGCCTAAGCCCCCATGGTCGTGTGCATCGTCTACAGTGTCTTCCGACGGGTATCCTTCAATCCGAGTAAACCAACAAAGCGCCTACTTGCGCAGGTACTGCACCAGCTCCATAAGCTGCGACCGCGTCTCATCTTCCAACTGGTCCTGAGGCTCTCCGAGCACCTTCTCGAAGACGGGCATCAGCTGTGGTGTAAGCTGCTGAATGGTAGCATCATTATTCTGGTACAGCTTGACAATCATGCCAAACACTGGCTTATTCTCCTCGTAGTCCTCACGAAGCGGCAGAAGTTGCACAACGCGAGGCAGAACCTCGGCGATGGGGAGCTTGTCAGGGTGCTTGGAGATGAACCTGCTGACACATCCAGCTGTGTTGTCGAGTAGGCGCGCTTGGTCCTGCGCATCGAGGAGGGGCTCAAGCTTTGAGAAGATGGTAGGCAGTGACTTTAGGATCTCGTCATTGTTGGTTGTCATCTCGCACAAAAGCCCAATCCCGTAGACAGCGTTCGACTTGGACTCTGGGTCCTCATCGGAGAGACGGTGGAGCAGAAGCTTCAGAAGCCCAACAGTGTACGGTGTGCAGTCGGTGCCCATGTTGCCGATGCACTCAGCGATGGTACCAACGGCCGCGCTGCGTTCGGTCGACTCTTGGCTGCTCGCATACTTCATAATGGGCTTCTCAAACATCTTCCAGAGTTCGGCAAATTGGTTACCAAGAGCGACAGAGAGACAAGTGATGACCTCCATAGCGGTCTCAATCACTAGCCAATCGTACTCGGAAGACTCGTCGAGGATTTCCTCATCGGCCTCATCACCAACATCTTGTTGGCAGAGATGACGCTTGGTGATGACAGCAAGTAGCTGCGTGCAAATGTCGGAAACCGCTGTACCGTTATCGGTCATCAAGACAGCAGGTCCGCAAAGCTTGAGCGTCGCGGCGAGATCACGGTTGATGTCGGTGACCGTGCCCCTGCAAGCTGTTAGTGTTGCGTTTCAGGTTATGATAACATGACGTGTGGGTATAAGAAGCTCAGAAGTAGATTCGCTTTCACCTCAAGTGCACTTGGCATCGGAGTGAGCTGGGATTAACGAAAGTTGTGTCATCTTTGCAGGGTATAGTTAGAAGAGAGACAAATTACTTACCGATCCATTTCGTCTTGCCACACGGACATTGTGGCCGTCATAACCAGGTTGCCGAGCTTCTTGAGCTCCGCTGGAGGGTCGATTGAAAGTGGTAGTCCAGGCTTCCACTTCTGCATTCCACCGCCTTCAGCCATGCCGAACAGGCAGGCAAAGGTACGCCAAAGCGTGCCAAGAGCAGCCTTTCGGATACCCTCGTATTCGTGCTCGACAAGCTCAAGAAGCTTTGTGACGGTGTTCTCGAGGTAAGGCATGTACTCGGCGCGTGTGTGGGTGATGATATCGCCGAAAACTTCGGCAGCGATCTCCTTCTCCATGGCCACAGCAGTCACGCCACCGAGGTCATCCCAGTCGTCGTCGTCGTCCCCAGCCATCATTGCTTCGTTCAAGTCACTGTCGTCATCGTCGGTAGCCGCAGCGACCTTGACTTTACGGCCTTCGATGGTAACCTCAGTACCGATGAGGTCCTTGGCTTCTTCACCAAGCTCAACATCGAGTCCTGTCTCGTCTTGCTCAAGACAGTCTTGAAGACCCTTGACGGCACCAGGGAGATATTTCGAGAACTGCTCCTCGTAGACCTTTGCCATGGTACTCCAAAGGATGTAGCTGGTCTCACGCAGACGAGGATGGTCGAGGTGGAGCGCCTCTTCAGAGGCTTCCATGAGAGGAAGGACGTAAGGCTCAAAAGGCTGAGCGCCAACGGCGGAGGCAATCTTCCCCATGGAGTCGCATGTTACGCCACGCAGATCGAGCTCTTCCTGGCTGTCTTTTATCCTCACGTATGCGGACAACTCGGCCATGGTCTGTTCGAAGAAAGGCAAGAATGCCTGCTCAGCGGCCGATGCAATGGAGCCGACAGCGCCAATAGCAGCACTCTTAACCTTGAGATCCTCGTGGTGGAAGAGTTTGCTGAAGCGAGGGATGAGTTCGGGAACATAACGTCCAGCTTCCTCGGGTTCCAGACCTTCGATTAGCGAGTCAATGGCATGACAGCTGCCGCGAATGATCTGTAAGTTGTGCTCATCCTGGGGGTTCTCAACATTGCTCGCAGCAAGATCGAAGTTTTTGATCATGGCTGGGATAAGACGGGCATGTTCTTTACCGACGTCCTCGGCCAAATCGTCGGCTAGACGAGCTACACCGTTGAGGGCAGCAGCTCGCACCTTGAGCTCAGGGTCTTCGAGGAGGTGCAGGACCATGGGCAGGATCTCGTGCAGCTGGGTAGCTATGAAGTCCGGTGCACCCTCAACACACATGCCGAGAGACAGAATCGCGGCTTGGCGGTAGTCGGGGTTTGGTGACTGGAAGTAGTTGCCAAGGTTCTTGAGCAACGGAATGACGACTTGAGATGGAGGCAGGCTGGAGGCAAGAATGTCGAGAAGACCAAGAGCAGAACGGGCCGGCGTGACCTCCTCATCCTCACTCGATAGGTCGCCAAGCTCGGTGACAATGTGCAGAGCCTTGAGAGTGAGCTCCTCACCGATGCGGAGAGCTTGGACCTTGAGCTTCCTGTAGCGGACGCACTGCATGAGGAAGGCAAGCGCTTGAGATCGGTAGTCCTCTTCGACGTTGGTGGAAGATGCAAGCTCTAGCATAAACTTGACAAGATCGCCAAAGTGCTTCTGCAGGAGAGCTGACTCGCAGCCAAGCAAAGTCTGGAAGACTTCGAATGCTTGCATCGCGCGGTCTTCATCACCCTCATCAACGGTGGCCTTGAGAACAGTGACCATGCCGGGAACAGCATCCTGAAACATGGCGAGTGCTTTGGGATCCTCGTCTGGCTCCAAGAGCATCGCCAAACGGCTCAGGCCTAGCATGGTGTTGACCCTGACCTCGGCGCTCTCAGAGTCCTGGATGGTCGTACTAAAGAGCTTGTAAAGATCGGTAGACTTGCCAGGGAAGGCATCGCCGGTTGACTCGAGAGTTGTCCAGATGATGTAAGTGCCAACTTCCCTGTGTCGTGCATTCTGGCTGGTGGCAGCCTGGTGCAGATAACCAGGCAAATCGCCCCACTCACCGTCCTCAAAGTCTTGAGACGCGATCGCAGCGATAACGCGGGCAGCAGAGTGTCGGGTCAGGGTGTGGTCCTCGTTCAGAGTGAACTGGAAGAGCTGGTTGCGAAGAGAGGTCTTCTGATCGGCGGGAAGGCTGGCCCAGTGCTTGCTGACAAGCTTCCTCGCCTCGACAGCGGCGAGTTGCCGCAGCTCTGGCTTGGGGTGCCCGCACAAGATCTGGAGGAGCGCATTGAGGGAGGCGGGCGAACTGTAGTAGTTCTTGTTGAGCGTAGAGGTGGCAGCCTTGACACGCTCGGTGCTGGCTAGAGGCTGTCAGTACTGCAGTGTGGAATGGGATGGGGTGGCTTACGCTGCAACAGGCCCTCGAGCAACTCGACAAACTGCTGCTCGTCCATGACTTTGCTTCTACAGTGTTTCAAAAGCAACAGCAAGCCACAAACTGATCAGTCGCAGCAAAGCGGAAAGGTCAGAGTTGTGGGCAGTTGTGAACGAGGTCAACTTTTTTTTGAAGTGGGGCAGGTTCGTGCCAGGGTCCAAATGTGCGGCTAACGGCATGTGGACGGGGAGCCAGCCAATCATATTGACCAGCAGCGTCGATGCGACTGTTGCATATGCCAATACTCCGTAACGTGCTGTGAATTCATGAGCGCTACCTTGCTGAGCTCCCAAGCCCGTTCTGCGTGCGGCTGAAAATGCGACCCGTCTCTTCGGCCAGGACTTCTCGCGCGTTCAAATCTGCAAAGAGAAGCTTAGATTTCATCTTCTGGCTCGACCGTTGAAAAGACATGCTCCTCTAGCGTCACAGTCAGCCTGAATGACTGAATGGCGGCCTTGGACACGATCGTCTGCAGTGCAAGCATGGAACAGATGCTGTACAGCTAGTCCGTAGTTGCTTGTGTATACCGTTCTCCCGGCTGTGACCGATGCGGGTGGACCTCAACCCGAACCAGACACACGTTGAGAGGGCTTTCTGTCATCGCATGTGGCGTCTCATGGAATCGTCATCATGTGTTGACGTGGGCGTGCAGGGAGAGAATGTGGCCGAATCGTTGAGCGCATGATGTGGTTTGCAGACATGGTCGACAGTATAGCAGCGGCAGGAGAAAATGGGTGTTACAATGGGCTTCGACTCAAAGCACAAAGTCGTGCTAGAAATGAGAAGCAAGCTACGTTCGAGGGGTTTGAAGGGTGAAGAAGGCGGCGGTGCTGTGCTGTTCAAGTACGAAGTCGTCCAATAGGCCAGAACACGCTAGCGACATGGAGGGCACGAGCCACACTCAAAAACATAGGAAGGAGCAACCGACCGGCCCGCAGCACAAACACGCCATCCGCATCGCCATCACCTAATTTAGGAGGCTCTCTATTCACTCTGCCACCCAACTCTTGATACCCCACAGACCGCCTCGCCAACACCCCGCGCCACTCGACGTGACTCCCGGCACTGTCTCTCTCTCTCTCTCTCTCTCTCTCTCTCTGACACCTCCGCCTCCGAACCGATGGCTTCAGTACGTCCAGCAGCTGCGCGTGCCTGCGCGGCCCATTTGTCGACCCCGTGCTGACCAATTCCCCAGCAAGCACCAAACCAGCCGCGCCCCTATCCCGGCAACTACCTGCCCAACGGCGGCGCTCCAGCCGGTCCCGCACCTGGAGCTGTCCCGCTGCTTCCCAACCAGGGCCGTGTGGTGCAGCAGGGCAGCGTCAGGGTGCTCTGCATCGCCGATGTGCGAGGTATGGCCAGGCGCATGTGCCCCCGTACCCGGCAATCATCTGACGACACACAGGCAACCTCCAATCGCTCAACCAGCTCGCCGCAGACGCTCGCGCAAACTACATCATCCACACTGGCGACTTTGGCTTCTACGATGACCGCTCGCTAGACCGCATCGCAGAGAAGTAGGACATGAAAATGGGCACACTACAGCAGGATGCTGACTGGCGCAGGACCCTCAAGCACGTTGCGCAGTACTCGCCCCTGCTCTCGGACAGCGTCAAGCGTTCCATCGCCCAAGCCCCACCCCAGCCGCCCATCAAGGAGCGCTTTGCACGAGAGCACCTGCCGCTCTCGGAGCTGCCGCTCTTCCTCAACAAGACGCACACGCTGAACGTCCCCGTCTACACAGTATGGGGCGCATGTGAAGACGTGCAGGTGCTGGAGAAGCTGCGGTCTGGCGAGTACAAGGTCGACAACCTGCACATCATCGACGAGGCGCACTCGCGGCTGCTCGATGTCGGTGGTGTAAAGCTGCGTCTGCTCGGTCTTGGTGGCGCCGTGGTCATGCACAAACTGTTTGACAACGGCGAAGGCAGGACCACGATTGCGGGTGGCCAGGGCACCATGTGGACTACGCTGTTGCAGATGGGAGAGCTAGTCGACACGGCGAACCGCGTATACGATCCGACCGAGACGCGCATCTTCGTCACCCACGCATCGCCTGCGCGTGAAGGCCTGCTGAACCAGCTGTCCGTCACCCTCAAAGCCGATTTCTCCGTTTCCGCAGGTCTTCACTTCCGCTACGGCAGCTCGTACAACGAGTTCAGTGTCAACCCCACGCTCGACCACTACCGTGGCAAGCTTGCTGCGTCCAAAGCTTCCTTTAACGATGTTTGGGAGACGGTCAAGACGGAGGTCGAGCCTGCCGTCTCCGACAGCGACTCGCAGCAGCGATTGCTCAGCTTGGCGCTGGAAATCGTGAACAAGATGCCTACCGTCGCCAATGGTGGAAACCCCTTTGGCGGCCCTGCGCCCGGCCCCCAGAGTGGCATCATTGACGAGAGCGCTTTCAAGAACATGTGGAACTTCAACTTGGCGGATGCTGCCTACGGCTGGCTCGTCCTCGACATTGACAACGGCAGGATCGGTACTGAGATGAGAGCTCAGGGCTTCAACTTCGCCCACCGCGGAGGCAAGGCTGCACAAGGTCAAGCTGCTTTTCAACCCCTGCAAGCCAACACCACAACTGTGCCTCCAGCTTCAGCTCCTAGCCCAGCAGCTCCCTCGCCAGCTCCGGGCCGTCCTGGCGGTCCTCCTGCTGGAGCGCCTCAGCAACCCCGCCCAGCTGTTGCCACCCCTCCGGTCCCTCAGCAGACCAAGGCCATCCAGCCTGCACGAAGCGGACCCTCCCCAGCACCTGCCGCAGCACCCAAGGAAGCCACCAAGGCTGCGACACCGCAGTCCGCCAACAACACGCCCGCCAATGCTGCGGCAGAGAAGGCAGTTCCTAGCGAAGTAAAGTCCAACGGAACTTCGGCACCCGAAAAGGGCCCGGCCTCGCCCGCTCCTCGCGAGCATGTCGAGCGCAAGGATAGCAAGGGCTTGTTCATTTCCGGCGTCAAGGACGAAGATGAAGCCAAGAACCTGCTTGCCGAGGAGGATAGGCCGAAGATCGAGAAGATGGAGAAGATCAAGCACTTCTTTGTTGCTCACTTCCCCACAACCCCCGACATGCAAGGCGCATTACGTCGTGTTGCGGACGAGGTTAGGAATGCTCGCGGCGGTCCAGACAAGCCGAGTGTGAAGATCTACAACGAGCGTGGTCCCGCCAATGCACCTAGGTACGGCGCCGGCAGCTGGCAGGCAAGCAACCGTGGAGGTGTCCAGGGCGGCGGAGGATACCGAAGCGGAGGCGCCTCAGACAGCGAGGGTGGTCGTGGCGGTCGAGGAGGCCGTGGCGGTGCGCCCCGTGGCACCCGAGGCGGTGAGCGTGGCGGCCGTGGCGGAGGCCGAGGAGGTCGTGGTTCATTCAGAGGCGGAGCGGAAGGTGCTCCTGCATCAACGGGAGGCGAGTCATAAACAACCTTATGACTGCAGCATGCCTGAACAATCCTCACCACCTCTGATACCCCCTTTTTCGAGCTTGCTAATGCAGCATGCAGGATATCGAACGATGCACAGCTTTCCTAGGCTTGCGCCATTCGTCTTGCATACGCATTAGCTTTTCTTCGCCTTTGGTCATAGCGGGCGCGAGTCGGTCTTCTTTCTTTGGTGGATGTGAGTGTTTGGGAAGAAGATGGCTGGCGTTTTTTTTCTTTGACCCGAGGAGAAGAGCTTGGCCAGCACTACCACATCTCATAATTTCGATTCTGGACCGCTAATCGGGATAGCCGTTCTGAGATGACCCAAAGTAGTGTGTACATGTTTTAAATCCCATCGAATTTCACGATGACGAATATGTGTTGAATCCAGCAAGTGCTTAGTTGTGAAGCGTGCGCCGCTTTGCCTTCTTTTGCCATGAATGTTCCCTCTGGTGCCCATGAGGAGTTGGGAAAGGTTGGTGGTGAGGGTAGATATAAAGAGATTGTTTTGCCATGCATGACGGAGCGTTGTGTCGATGAGGCCGAGAGAAAGAGAGAGAGAGAGACAAATCTGCTAGTACAAAAGCGGGTGTGCGAGAACATGCGTCGTGCATAGATAGGAACGTGGTAGGCAGTAGTTGTTAGTGAGACACGAATGCTTCGAGATTTCGGCCTGGAGGGTGATTTGCTGGGCATTGCGAGACACGCAGTTACTTCAGAACGTTTGCGTCACGGTTTGTTGGCGCGCGCGAGAGAAACAGTGTGTGATGGATAAGCGTCATGATTGTTATGGGGGGCACGCGGCATTGTATTTCAACGCATAGCAACATTCAGTTTCCAAAGTACAACTAATAACAAAACCCGCCCTTCAAGACTCAACTCGTCTGACTTTATGTGCCCGTCTGCGCGGCGTTGGTGGCGTCAGAGTGATACCTGGAATGATAGTATGTGACAACGAAGGTCGTGGTTGTAGCCAGGCAGACCACGTATTGGGTGTAGCCCATAGGGTTGAGTGAGAGGAAAGCGGCATTTGGTAGAAGGATGTTTCGTTGTAATAACCATGTTGTGAGTCTCCTGGTCGCGAGTGAATCGTTCCATCTACATACGTGGCATGATGAGATGAGCCCAATGTTCCCGTCTCAAGTGCTTCACTCCTCAGACGACGTAGACAGGGTACTAGCCACTTTGGAGCTCGTCTCAAAAGAAGGCTTGCACGATTTTTAAGGCGGGTTCGAATATATTGATCGCAAGAGGCGCCTCCACCACGAAGCATGCCCTGAAATTTGGCGTTCAGCATATCGCTTTCCTCGGGCGTCAATTCCTCCCCTTCCACTTCAGGGGAAGATACGGAGGCAACGTCCGAGGGCACCGGTGGTGGGCTCGTACTTTGTGTTTGTGCAGAATGTTCATCAAGCCATTCTTCCACCAAAAATGCATTAATCGGAGAAGGTCGCCCCAGAGAAGGTCTTCTGGGAGAAATCATCAATCCCTCTGAAGACGAGCTACTGCTCGTATTGACCTGTGTCGCATGCAATGGAGTCCTTAGCTGCTCAGATCGTAGAGTTGGCTGCGAACGTGTGCGCCGTCGAGTCCACGGTTCAAAGTCCGGCTGAGCCAACCCGGGAAGTGTGTAATGTGGCGGGGCGGACTTGGATCGCACATCATATACAATCCAAGCAGGAATCTCATCGCTGGAGGCATCATCCAGGTTGGCTGGAAGAGCTGTCAATGCGGCCTCCAATTCAGCGTCCACGTCCGCCTCGGAGCGGATATCAGCTCCACCGCGCAGACCCAGCACAGGACTTAGATCGTCGCTTTCATAGACCACACTGTCTCGCCGTTCTTTTCCCTTTACAGGCTGCGGAAATGATCGTTCAATGGCTCTATCCTTGCTTTTGAATACGGTCCAGTTGCGTGGCGGCTCGGGCTCTTGTAGATTTCCTTTCTAAGCAACCTCATCAGCCCAGCTGCGACCCTTCTCCATAGGAGAGGGCAAGCCAAACGAGTCTGGCGTCTTGACGCTTGGCTGTTCAGGCTCGTTTGTCTTATCTGGACTCTCCTTGGCATTTGACTCTCCAACTTCAGTAGACTCTCCTTTGACGGGAAAGTTGAGCGTCTTTGGAGAGTTACCGTTCCGGTCTGCTGCTGCTGTGGGTAGCCTTGGAAAGTCTTCGGAAAAAGGTAGCGCTTGCGACTTTACATCCTTCTTAGGCTCCGTCTGCCTTGAGCCGTCATGATGGCCACGTCCACCTCGACCACCCCTACCTCCCCTTCCGCGTCCGCGCCCGCGTGCGTTTTGCCAATCGCTAGGTTCTTCAACTTGCTCTGAGGATGCGGGGGCCTGGTAGGCCTCTGCCAGTCGTGTCGGAGCTATGCCGCCGTGTGCTCCTCGTGCAGCGCCTTGCCTCTTCTCCTCGCCAGTGCCCGAGAAGCCCTCCTCCTTTTCAAAGTCCCACTCTCTGCCGCCCTGTGCGTTAAGCTTGCGCTGCCGGTTCTTCTCGCGCTCGCCCATCATTCGTTGGCGGTTCTGGCGCTCGGCCTTTTGTTTCTCTGCCAGAATTTTCTTACGTTGGATGTCCTGCTCCTTCAGGACCGCTTCGCGGGCCTCGAAGTTGGCAAGATCAGCCTCTGCACGTGCGTGGGCGGTCTGCAGCGCTTCATTCTTTGAGCGCATGGTTGCAAGCTTGGCGTTGAGCTGGTCCTCGGTGAGGCGCGTGCGAGCAAGACCGCCCGTCAACGTTCTGTCGCCGCGCACCGAGTGTGTGGGCCTCTCCTTGGGCTCCGTTGCCGCATGTGGTGCAGGCGAAGCATCGCTGTCTCCAGTTGCAGCAGAAACGTCGGCAGCAGGAGCAGAAGCAGGAGCAGAAGCAGGGGCAGAAGCAGATGCAGAAGCAGAAGCAGAAGCAGGGGTAGGAGCCGGAGCACGAGTAGGAGCCGGAGCAGTAGCAGGAGCAGTAGTGGGAGTAGTAGCGGGAGCAGGCTCTGGTGCTGGCGAAGGCGAGGCGGCCTTGACTTCTTTCTCCTGCGCCTTCTTCTCCGTCTCTCGAATGTCGCCAACGTGCCCGCCTCTGCCCCGCCGCGCGCTCCTTCCTCGCCCACGGCCGCGGCTGCCCCGATCAGCGTGTCCGGGGCCTTGGGGACCGTGCGGTGCCAGATGCGCCTTTGGGGCCGTGGGGGGTGGTGCATCGCCGGGCAGGTACTCGGCATCAATGACGTCGAGCTCGAGCGGGTTTTGCTCTACGACGGGCTCGGCAATGGGCGTCATGTCGTCGTCGAAGAAGAGGTCGTCGGTACTCGCCGTCTGGGCAAAGGGGTCTATGGTCGGGTCGTCGTAGGCGGGCTCGTACGACATGCTGGGCGGCTGTGGCGCGTCAGTACCCGTGTGTGTTAGACATGTCGCTACATACAGGAGCCGTGTAAGAAGCTTGCACTGTCTCCTCGGACGTGGGCGCCCATCGCGACTTTTGCATGATAGCGAGTAGTGGGGGTAGAAATGGGCGGTGAATAGGGAAGCTGGCATGTGTGACGTTGCGTTGCTGTGTGAAAGAAAGATGGTCTCGCTAGTGCAATGCTCCAACGGCCCGTTCGGATTGGTGCATCGAGCGAGGACCCACATGCGCCTGCATACATAGTACCCGCGCACCTCGCCAACCCATGAGGGTTGGCGCTAGCCAGTCCAACGCCCAGTACACGTTCAACGCCCAATATCATCTACCCTAGATTTTAACACGTCTTTTCTCTACTACTACTATTATAAATTACTATAGAAGTTAAAGTAATATTAAAGAACGTATTGAGGCTGCTTTTGCTAGTTAAGATTCTAAAAAAACCCTAAATCTTAGTGCGTTAGCGTAATATTTTAACCTGCTATATAACTACGTAAAGTAATAATACTAAGGTGTTTAGTAAAAGTAGTAACGCCTTAGCGCAAATTAGTATTTTAATATAGCGTAAAAGGTAACTATTAAGTAGTATATTCTTAATATTACTTATTCTAACAGCTCTATACCTATTCTTAGTAAGAAACTAGTTACCTAATAGCTCTAGTATAACCTAGACTACTACTACGTTAAATAGAAGCCTTAAGAGGTTACTTAACTTACCTATACTACTAAGGCTATCTAAAGAGCTTGATTTAATAAGCTAAAGTAGCTTATATATAATAAGATAATCTAGTAGGTAAATATATATAAAATAGATAAAATAGGCTTTAGAAAAGGTATAAGAAGTAACTAGTAGATAGTTATAATAGACTTTAATAAAAAGTAAAGTAGTAGTAGTAATATAAATAGAAACTATATAATATTAATACAAGTAGTCTCTAGAAATAGCTATATACTACTACCTTTACTTATTATTTAAGGTAGTATCTACTTAGAGAAGTAGTATATATAGACTTTTTTACCTAATAACTATACTATTAGCCTAGGTAGCTTAGGCTATACTAATAATACTCTTTTCTTAGAGTAGCTAAAGTAATTTAAAGCCTACTCTACCTAGCGCTAGGTAAGAGTCTAGAGGCTACTTATCTTTAATAGCTATTATTAGAAGAATTTAAGGTTATTAGAGTTGGTAATATCTATAATACTATTAGAATAGTTATTCTACTAGCTACTAGATAGTTCTTAATTATAGTCTACTGTGCCTAGCTACCTCTATTTATTCTAGCTACCTAATTAGCCTTAAACGCTTAAAAGACTCTACCTACTCTACTAGCTCTATATACTCTACCTGCGCAAAACGTTACTTTCTTTAAAATATAAAATATAGAGCTTATTTTTCTCTTTAAAACATACTATTTAGAATTTGAATAGCTACTCTTGTTGTTAATATACAAGGTAGTAAAGTTTATAGATTTTTAAAGTTCTTTACTAAGACTTGTTTTTGCTAAAGCTCTAGCACTTTAAATAGATAATATGTTATATTATTATTTAGGAACTAGTAACTAAACTACTTATTCTATATTATAGTGTTCTAAGTTTAAATTAATACTACATAGGCGCCTAGATCTATTGTGTTAAATATACTTAAAGTTTTTTTTTAAAAAGTTTATAACTTTAACGCGCTGTATCTCAACAACTAGAGCAGCTATAAAAATTCTGAATAAGGTATTTTAAAGAAGGAATTCGGCTCTACCTCCTCTATAAGCTAACTTAAGGTTAGCTGTAATAAGCTAGGTAGAAAAACTAAGCTAAGTAGAAACTTAATAGGACCTACACGCTAATTACGTCTATATTTCTATCCATAACGCGTTTTATATATTTTAAAGCTACTAAATAGAACTTTAACCTAAGATCAAGTAGTATATATATTAGTTTTTAGATCTTATACTTAGATCTAAAACGCTATAGGTGTAGGTAGTATCTTAGTTACTATTAGGTTACCCCTTAGATACTACTATAGTAAAGTAATATAGAATAAAGAATACTTAGAGTATAGCTAAGGGTATAGATAAGATATAATAGCTAAAGAGCTATTAGAGAACACTATACAATATATACCTAATAATAATATATTTTATTCTATATTAAATCTAATAGGCTATAGAGGTAAATAACACTCTACTATATATAGTAACTAATTATAACTCTAAATTCTTATTAGCCTATACCTTAAGAAGCTACGTACCTACGTATATAGCTATGCTCTTTTATAGGTCTTATAACCTAGAAATTATAAGAATATAATAGTCTAATAAGTGTTAAGTAAGTTACTATAATTATCTCTAGAATATATTGCATAAGCTATAAGTAGAGGTAAGAGTTAGGTTATACATACTATATAGATATAGTTAGGTTAAGTTATATAGACTAAAGGTTATAGTTAGGTTGCTATTATATAGAGTTAGGTTAAGTAGTAGTTAAGTTACTTAGTTATTTTATAATTAGCGTAGAGCTTAGTTTATTATATTAGTTTATTACAGTTAGAGCTTATAAAAAGAGTTATAGACAGGTATATCTAGAGTACTAGAGTATAAAGAAAGAATATATTATTACAGCTATTTATTACACTAACTAACTAAAGTAGTATAAAAGCCTTTTTCTTTTACGTAGAAGGCAATTATAATATAGAGGTAGCTATATCTTATTATCTTCTAAGCTGTTATAGAATACTATACTCTCTAATTCTTTAGTAAACTTAGAGTTAGAGGCTGCTAAAGGAAGCATATTATTATACTTATCCTTTAGAGCACTAGGCTTATTCTCCTAATCTACCTGCATTAGATCTAAGGTAGTAAAATCCTCCTTAATAGAGTTATACTTAATAATTATAATTTAATAGATTGTTTAGGCTACTAGCCTATAATATTAATTTCTAACAATATCTTTCTCTAAGTTAAAAACACACTTAACTCTAATATCTACTAATTAAATAGCTAAGATATTCTTAGCTACCTAAGCTAGATAAGAGTATGTTATTCTAGTATATTACTACTATTCTAAAATATTAAACTTTGCTAGGTCTATAATAAGCTTTAGAGCGCTAAGGTATAATTTAGCCTATAGCTATATTAGTCCTTTCTCTTCTATATTAAGAAGAGAGTCTAGGCTAGTAGTAGATATAGTACTAGATTAACTTACTTACAAAGTAGGTTTCTAGAACTACTTAGTCTCTCTTAATCTTCTTAGAAAGATAAGAAAGTCTTAAACAAGACCTTATCTACTAGCAATTTTATTGTATTAACTTAGGTAGTTCAAAAACTAGGTCTAGTATTTATACTTATTATTTAGGTCCTAAGTGTTATTCTTTTAGTTTATTAGCTAAGGTATATAATAAAAAGGTGTAATAAATACGTTATAAGCTGTTAACTATTAAGATAAGTTTAGTATTATCAGGAAAATTTAAAATTGATCTGATTAGCCTAATCGCTGCAACCCGCAGCAGCCTAACAGCAATACTGTCTACTAGACAATTTGCCAAAGTTGCCCTACTTACTTCTGGTCGCTAGCAACCTAACAGCAACCTAACAGAGTTACTAGATCTAATAGAGTTGCTAATATTGCTAATGTTGCTAATTTTACTTACGTAACTGTATTGCTGTATTTTTATAATTAAGTAAGTAACCTAAAATTACGAAATATGGAGTAGAGTTCTCTCTTTAAAATGTATTATTTAGATTTTTTATAGCTGCTCTAGTTATTAAGATATAGCGGCTTGAAGTTATAATGTTTAATTTTTTTAAAAAAAAAACTCCAAGTACGTTTAATACACTAGATCTAGGCGCCTGCTATATAATAACATAATATAGAAATGTTATAAGGTTAAATTAGCAGTTTAGTTACTATTTCTTTATAAAAAATATAATATATTATCTAATTAAAGTGCTAGAGCTTTAGCGAAAACAAGCCTTAGCAACAAACATTAAAATCTACAAACTTTACTACTATGCATCTTAACAACTAGAGCAGCTATAAAAAAGTAAATAGTGCGTTTTAAAGAGAAAAGTAAGCTCTATATTTTAGATTTTTAGGATAATAACGTAATAGCGCAGGTGGAGCAGGTAGGGCAAGTAGAGCAGGTAGAGCAGTTTAAGCGTTCTAGGCTAATTAGGCAGCTAGAACAAATAGGGGACTCTAGGGACAGTTGAATACAGTTAAGAACTATCTAGTAGCTGTCTAGTTAACTGTTCTAATAGTGTCGCGGATGTTGCCAACTCTAACAACGTTAAACTTTCCTAACGATTATTATATAGTTAAACAAGAGACTCTTCTTATTATTAGTTTAAGTATAGTACTTGCTAAGTTTCTTGCAACTTTTCTCTACTATAGCGTTTACAACGTCTAGCTAATTAGAATTATCTCTAGTATTCTTATTATCTTTAAGCTCTTTTCTTATAGAGTTTAGAAAGTTAGATAGGTAGTTATACATTAACTAGATAAACTAAGCCTAGGGTTTTGTAATAACGTAGGTAGGTATAGCTATTAAGATTAAATTAGATACGTATTAGAGGCATATAGGAGTGCGTATTGTATTAGAGATTCTAGATTAGCTAGATACCTATAGGTCTTATACAAAAGAATAAGAAAAACTTATCCTCTATCTAATACAATAGGCTTATACTTATAGTAGGCGTAGTAACTAAGTTAGAGCGTTATTAAAGAGTGTTTAGTACTATTCTACTAACCTCTTACATAATCTGTTACTAAGCCTTTATAAGGTATTAGATATAATATGTATTTATATATGTTTATTATATTACTCTCCTTCTTAAAGTTAATAGTCTCTATTAATTAGATCTGTTATTAGTATTGTTTTAGATACCTTTTAAGATTCTTTAAAAGTGTTATTTACCTTAACTTTAAATTTCTAATAACGCGTTATAGCTGTTTGTTATTATTTTACTTAGCGTAGCAGCGCGTTTATTATCCTAACTTTACCTAGAGTTTTTAAGTATATATATAAGGCTAGCCCTTAGGTATACTACTTCTTTGTACTCTTTTTCTTATGTTTGTATACCTAAAGCTATCTAAGCCTTCTTCTAATTTAACTATTAGCTAACTGTATAGTAGATATATACAATACCTATTCCTGTCTCCTCTAGAGCTTATTCTCTAGCCTATTAGATTGTTTACTTGTAAGCTGCAAGAGCTTTTACTTATAGCTATTTTAATATTAAGTTTGTTTTCTATTTAGACGTATCTAAGAAGCGTTAGGAAAATACAACGTTAGCAACATCTGCGACATTAGCAACACTGTTAGAACAGTTAACTAGATAGTTCTTAACTGTACTTAACTGTTCCTAGAGTCCCTTATTTGTTCTGGCTGCCTAATTAGACAAAAACGCCTAAAGTAATCCACCTGATCTACTGGACCTACCTGCCCCACCCGCGCAATTACGTAATTATTCTAAACACCTAAAATATAGAGCCTAATTCCCTCTTAAAAATGTACTATTTAGAATTTTTAAAGCTGCTCTTGTTGTTAAGATGCAAGGCAGTAAAGTTTGTGGAGCTTTAAAGTTCTTTGCTAAGGCTTGTTTTTGCTAAAGCTCTAGCACTTTAAGTAGATAATATATTATATTTTTTATTAAAGAAATAGTAACTAAAGCGCAGATTTTACTCTTGAACATTTTATTATAATATATTATATTGTGGGTGCGTAGATCTATTGTCTTAAACGTACTTTAAAGTTTTTTTAAAAAAGTTTATAACTTCAACGCGCTATATCTCAATAACTAGACTAGCTATTAAAATTCTAAATAGTGCATTTTAAAGAGAAGATTCTGCTCTATATTTTCAGTTTTTAAAACAATTACGTAATCTAAAATATACAGTGATACAGTTACGTGAGTAAAATTAGCAACATTAGCGACACTAGCAACACTAGCGACACAGGCAACACAGCTAACTTGCTGTTAGGTTACTATTAGGTTGCTAGCAACTAGAAGTAAGTAAGGTAACTTTAGCAAATTGTCTAGTAGACAGTATTACTGTTAGGTACAGCAGTAAATAGGTAGGGGTTAGGTTAGGGTTAGGTATCTTTACGTAAGACTCTACCTCTAACCTAACTCCTACCTATATAATCTACGCTTAAAGTAAGTAGAAGTTAGGTTAGAGGTAATTAATTGCGGGTTAAGGTTAAGTTGTATAACTTTTGCGTAATTAAATAAAATTAGAAGTATGTACCTACTAATTTTATAAAATTAGGTTTCTAAATATATGCAAGATTTTACAAGAGCAAAACTCTGCTAGGGATATTAAAAATAGCATAGTAATTACAGATTTTTATTACAGAAAATAAGGAATTAGATCTTTATTCCTAATATACATAAATGTAAAGAATTCTAGAACTACTACGCAATTACTTAATAAGAGCTAAACTTCTAATAGTACCTTAGTGTAAGACTAACATCCTTTGCCTATATAGTAACTCTTTTTGCGTAAATTGCGTTTATATTTATATCTATATTAAGTTAGAATTTTGTTAGAAGAAGGTAAAGAAAACAAACTTTTAAAAAAGCTAACTATATAAGCCTTAGCAGCCTTTTAAGCTGCCTTAACAGCTAATTTTTAAAAGCAAATATTACTACTAGTAGTTTAGGTGCAGTCTTAAGCTATTTTGCGCAGAAGTTGCTAAAAGAGCAGCTTGCGAATAAAAAGCTTAGTAGACTTTTAGTATTAGTAGATCTCTCTAAGCAACATAGCTTTAGGTAGTAAGTAAGTAAGCGTAATAAAGAATTATAATAACCTACTACCTAGCTTAAGGTGCCTTTTTGTTTAAGAGCTGCTTTTTAAGTTTTTGCAGCTAGGCCTTTTTTAGCAGATTTCCTAGCAGCCTTACTAGCTAGGTCTTTAGTAACTATAGTACCCCTAGTAATAGTATTGTTAACTTTAGATTTACGTTTTCTTAGAGCTATAGTAATAGTGTTATAGAGTTGTAGATTGAATATTGTAATAATTTAGGTTGTTTTAGTACCTAGTAAATAAGCAGTAAGCAGGCTTAGCGCAGGAAATTAGATCTTAGCATAAAATTTCTGTAGAAGCTAATTTAAAACTAGCAGCGCTACAAGAAGACTAGAACGTAATAAAAAACTGTGTTAACTTATAGGCCTACCTAAAATTACGCTAGCTTTTATTCTAGCTATATATTAAAATTAAAGAATAGATTTCTATAGACTTGTTTGTTATTTATATAAAATAGGCTAAAAGGTAGTAAGCGCAGGCAGTAGGCAGAAAGCACACTAGTAGCCTACGTGCGCACAGACTAACTTACTGCGTTATTAGTTATAGGCTGCTAAAATAAAATACTAAAGCTATACGCTTACAATAGTAACGCGCTTTATTGCATTGCTTTATTACACTTATTACTATAGAATCTATTAAGTCTAAGGAAATTAAAGTTATTAACAAGCCTAAGGGCTTTCTGCTACCTATTTCTGTTTAAATTCTGCTAAATTTCAAGAAAGAGAAGTAGGCCTAGCTTACAATAGTAATATTCTTAGAACTTTACTATAAATTATACTAATTTGTCTAAGGTTTTACTTCTAGGGATAAGGAGATTAGCTATATCCTTAACTCTTATAGTAGTAATACTCTAAAGTAAGGCTGCCTAACAAATTTCTAAGTTAACTCTAGTAGGCATCTTAGCAGCAGCGCTATACAATCTAGGAAGCTAGCTGCTATTATAAAGGCGAAATCCTTAGACTAATTAGCTAAATACTAGCTTAAGAAGAAGGTTAAGAGAGGTAATAGGTACACAGCGTTGTCTTTAAGGCAATAAGTTAAGAAACTTAAGTATAAGCTTAAGGCCTAGGCAGCAAAGCGTTTTAATAGTAAGTAGTCTAGTAAGTTATTATACATTTTTATTACGTTAGTTTTACTTATATGTAAAGCTAAGTAGTTAACAGCTTCTATTACTTAAGTTAATTAAAAATAAGAGGCTATCTAAATTAAAATTAATATACGCGCCTATAATATTGTTATAAAAGAGTCTTCTTCTGCAATTTTAGACTTAAAGTAAAAAACATTGTTAGCTTAAGCTTACACCTGTGTTTTTAGGCCTAGTAGAGCTGTAGAGAAGATACTTTAAAAGGAGTATACTTGTAAGCTATACCTTCTTAAGAGAAATAGCTTTAAGACACTATAGGCTAAGGCTAAATAGCTAAAATTTCGCAATAAGCTAACGCCTAACAAGTTAGCTCTAGTTACTAATTAGAATTAGTAGTAAGTTTATTACGTTATTTTATTACATACTTATTCTAACTAGTCTGCTAGAAGGCGTAAGCCTACACCCCCCTCTAAGTTTAATTAGCTTCTAGAGCTCTATAGTAATAGTGTAAGGATGCTATAGCGTAGAGCTATTAGTCGCGCAGTAATGCGCCTGTGCTACTATAACACTACTCTAGCTGTTACACGCGTAAAACACGCACAGCTACCCTAGCGTCTTAACAGCGCTACGCTAGTGTAGACTTAGTATATTCTAGTTGTAAGGATACGCGTCTAGTTGTATCTACAAAAGAGTAGTTCTGCACTAAAGCTGCAGAACAAGAATTAACTTACTTCTATCTGTACTGCTATTATTATCTTGTAACTTTACTACTATACAAACCTTTTATAGTTTTAATTCCTTTATCTTGCAAAAGGATAGCAGCCTAGTTACCTAATAACAATAGATTAAGATCTATCTCTAAGCCTAATAGCTAATCTACTAAGGGAAAACACTCCTAATAAAGAAATAATAAGCAGTCTAAGTAAACGCTTAGCGCAGCTAAAGCGCTAGCGCTAAGAACTTAAAGAGCAAGCTAAGATCTAGAATCTAGAGAAAGAAGTACGCTAATAGGAGCAATTACTAGCAGGTAAACAGCCTTTTCTAACTTCTAGACAGCTTTTAGGCGCTCCTTATGCAACAGAACTAACACCTTTAGGTAGACGTAACATATCTCTACTAGCGCGCTGCCCTTAACTTAACCTATTAGCGCTACTAAGGCGCAGGCTAAAGATTAAAAAAATCTCTATCTTTAAAGGCAAAAGAATTAGAAAGTATTAGGACTTTAAAGCTAGGCTATCTATTATCTTTTAATTAGACCTCTTAGCCTTCTAGCTTAAGAATTAAAAGATTACCTTTACTCTCTAGTACCTGCAAACTACATTTTAACAAATATAGATATAGAGAAAATAGAAAGATAATAGTAAAACGCTAGCGTAGCGTAATATAATATCTTTTCTACTTAATTAGATTAAGAGCCTAGTAAATAGAAAGCTCTAAGTTACTATATAGTATTAAAAGGCAGTCTAAAAAGGTAGCTAAATAGTAAACAAATTTGTAGCTTATCTATTAACGTTAGAAAATTAGGTAAACCCCTCTTATAAGCAGAAATACCTAGTAATGCACTTGTATAGTAAACTCTACCTAAAGATTAGAGTAGCCTTCTCTAACTATACTAAGTTCTCTACTACTTATAGGAAACTTATTAAACGCGCTGTAACGCTTAAGAACAACTTGCGCTGTAGTAGTAGTATACTATTACTATACTATTGCACATATAGAACGCCTAGTATAGGCAAAACTTTGCAATTTAAACTTAACGTAATAGCTCTACAATGTTGTGCTACTAGCACTATAAACTTAAGCCTAAAGCTAACTAACGCTTGCTACTATTGTAGCAAAATAGGCTATTAGGCTAGAGAGTGCAGATTAAGGCTTAACAGTTTCTCTTCTGTTACTAGCTTAAACTTAATACAAATAAAAAACAAAAAGGCCTAAGAAGACTTTCTCTCTTAACAGCCTAAGTTCTATTATAATAGAAGAATTGTATTAAAGTACTTAGAATACTACGTAATAATAGCACTGCGTAGCCTACACAAATACTAATTAACTGTAGTGTAGAACTTAGCATAATTAATAAAAATGTTGCCTTACTTAAGAACTTCTCTTAGATTAATAGCGCAGCGCTGCTAACTATCTATCTACCTAACTTAAGTATAGTACTTAGCTTCTATGCTTATTAGGCCTATCTAATAATAAAGGATAACTAGAGTGTTACTAAGTCCTTTACTACTATCCTATACAAGATTGCTAACGCAGCCTAACCTGTTATTTTAGAGTTACTAAGCCTAAAAGAGAAATGTATTGTTATTAACTGTAAGTTAAAGCAGTAGCGCTACAAGCTTAATACTAATATAATAAGAGTTAAAGACGCAAAAACCTTTATAAGATCTTTTTATAACAAGCTAAGCGTGTACGCAGTTCTAGTAGGCAGTCTATAATCTTTTTCTACTAAATACCTATTATAGCCTATTAAACTTAAGAGCTTTAAAAATGTTGTAAATAGTAGCGCTGCTAACGCGCTGCTGTAGTACTATAAAGGCAACTACGCTATTAAGCTAGAAGAGAGAGCTACAGCTCTATATAGGCTGCTCTATAACCTCTTACTAAAGAAGCTAAGTATACTGCGCAACTACTTAGCAACAGCGTAGAGCCTAAGCTAGATCTAAGAAAGTATAAGCCTAGCAGAAGCACCTATTCTATTTGTACCTAAAAAGAATAGGATGTTATGCCTTTGCGTAGACTATTAAGGCCTTAACTAAGTTACTAAGAAGAATAGATTAGCTCTACCCTTAATTAGAAAGACTTTTAATTAGCTCTGTAGATTAGTAAAGTTTACTAAGCTTAATCTTAAGAACGCGTATTACTGCATTAAGATCTAGTAAGGCAATAAGTAGAAGATAGCGTTTTACACGCAATACAGCTACTTTAAATACATAGTTATACCTTTTAGGCTAACTAACGCGCCTGCTATGTTTTAGAGGTATATTAACAGAGCCTTAGCCTTGTATTTGGATATCTTTTGCGTTGTCTATCTTAACAATATCTTAATCTTTTCTTAAAAAAGAAAGGATTATTAGAAACAGGTAAGAAAAGTACTTGCTAAGCTAAGAGAATATAGTCTTTTTGTTAACTTAAAGAAGTGTACCTTTACTACTAACTAAGTTAAGTTTCTAAAGTTTATTATACGCCTTAATAGTATTATAATAGATCTAGAACAGGTTTGCGCAGTTATTAATTAGCCTACGCTAACGTCCTTTAAGGATATTTAAGTCTTCTTAGGCTTTGTAAACTTCTACTAACGCTTTATACAAAGTTTCTTTGTTATTATTAGCCTGATTACTAATCTTCTAAAAGGATTAGTTTAAGGGAAGAAGTCTAGCCCTTTTAACTAGCCTAACGCTGCAGAGAAAGCAAAGCAACAGCTATACAATAGGTTTGCAACTGCGCCTATTCTGCAGCACTACAATTATATACTTCTATCTAAGTTAGAAACTAATACCTCTATTTAGAAAGTAGTAGGCATCTTCTCTTAACTTTATACAGATAGAAACTAGCACTCTATAGCCTTCTAGTTAAGAAAGCTTTTGCCTGCAGAAAAGAACTACTATATATATAACCTAGAGCTTCTTACTATTATTATAGTAGTGCAGTACAAGCGTTACTACGTTAAGAGGCTAGCAGTTTAGTTAGAAATATAGATAGACTATAACAACCTACGCAGCTTTATAGGCACGTTAACTTTGTCTAGAAGATAAGCTAGCTAGGCTATAAAGCTAGCTGCTTATAACTTTAAGATTAAGTATTAGTCTAGAAAGACAAATTCTATAGATAGGCCTTTAAGGTAACCTGTACACAATAGTAATACACTAGATGTTTAACTATTAGATATATTGCTAGCACTGTAAAAGAAGTTGCAGCTAGTAGAAACCTAAGCTAAGCTACCTAGTAAAAAGCTAGCGTTAGTAGAAAGCTAGATAATAGCTTAATAGTAAGCAGGTACTCTATATCTTAATAAAGATGTTTCTATAAGCCTAGCGCATAGTGTTAAGGCAACAGCTACGCGCTATAGCTCTAATTAGAAAATTCCTAAGAGTAGACTAGTAATAACTTAAAGGGTTACGCAGTTACAAAGCCTAGTGTACAGCGTTAAGGTAATAGCTAGAAGCTACAGCCCTAATTAGAAGATCTCTAAAAGTAGACTAGTAATAGCCTAAAGAGTTACGCAGTTATAAGTAAGAGCTGCAGCCTTAGAAAGATTAGCTTATAAAAAACTCTCTAAGTTCTTCTTTAAAATCTGTGTACAAGTATAACAGAATAACCTAGAAGTAGTTCTAATACGCAGGGACGTTAAATCCCTAGCGTTTACCTGTTAAGGCGCTAGCAAACGCCTAAGGCACTAGAAGCTTAATACTTTAAGCAGCCTTTAGTTTAAGAACTAATTGTATATTCTACTAGAGCTAGCTTTTAAAGCTAAGCTTCTTAAGCTATATTATAACAATCTACTTACTAGCTATTTTAGGTAGGCTAAAACGCTTAAGCTTATAGCCTAATACTACTATTAGCCTAGGCTTAAAAAAGAGCTTAAGAAGTATATTAACTCTTGCTTAGTATGCTAAGGCACAAAGTTACTTAAGTAGCGCCCTACTAGCGTGTTAAACGCGCTTCTCTAACCTTAGAGACTATAGTAAGAACTTATAATAGATTTTGTTATAGGCCTACTACCTGCTAAGCGCTATAGTGTTGTATACAACGTAATACTTATTATAGTTAATAGGTATACTAAAATAGCTAAGTATATCTCTATACAAAAAACAGTTACTCCCTTATAGTTAGTGGATCTATTCTTAGAACATATTGTACAATTCTTTAGGTTACCTAAAGGTATTGTATTAGATTAAGAAAGTGTCTTTACTTTATAATTTTAGGTAGACTTCTACTTTGTAGTAAAGGTAAAACGCTAGCTTAGCATTACCTTCTACCTATAAACAGATAGGCAAACAGAATAGTAAAATTAGACTTTTAAGTAATACCTAAGAGCTTTTATAGGCAATTATTAAGAAGATTAGGTATACCTTTTATTACTAGCAGAATTTATATATAATAATACTAAGCAGGCTACATTAGAAATATCTCTATTCTTTGCCTGCTATAGGTTTTACCTACGCCTTAACTGCAAGCTAATAGCGCCTACTAAAGTCTCTAGCGTTAGAAAAAGGTTGCAAACGCTTATGCAAACTTAGGACACTCTAGCTAATTACTAGTATAAAACTTTATAATATTAAGAGTAATATTATAATAAAAGATATAGGCTCTAAGAGTTTAAACCTAGAGATATAATCCTCTTGTTAACAAAGTATCTACGCTTACGCAGCGCTAGCAGAAAGCTATTACTGCGCTAGATAGGCCTCTTCCTAGTAGAAGAGTAAATTAGCTTATAAGCTTTTAGCATCTTACTTCTATTGTATGTAAGAATCTACCTAGTATTCTACACCTCCTTACTCTAGCTGTTTATAGCTAGAAAGGGAGAAGAGTTAACCTTACTTAGGCCTGTTAATCTAGACAATAGTAAGAAGCTGCAATAACGCTATAAGGTTAAAGCTGTATTAGTAAAGAGGCGCAACAGGCGTTTAGTAAATTACCTAGTAAAATAGAAAGGCTAGCCCTTAGAATATAACAAATAGGTTAATTTAAAAGATATAGACAAATTACTTATAGAGAAGTATAACTAGAGAGAAGATTAATTATTACAAATTAATATACAAAAAAACAAAAGAAAAACAAAGGAAAAAAAAGAGAAAAAAACTAGGCGCCTTAACAGCGTAACACTAGCGCCTAAGCAGCGCAGCTAGGCATAAACGCTAGCTTACTCTAGGAAGTTCTTGTTATCTATGTCTTTAGAGATAGAGAACTTGTCTCTATTACTCTTCTTATCCTCTTCTATACTCTCTTACTCTTCTAGAGTAACTTTACTTAGGTTGCCTAGCAGCTTGCAAGTTGCTAGCGTTGTAGCAGTGTGCTGCAGGCGCTTTAGCTTGCTCTTAGTAGCAGAGCGCTTAAAGACAGGCTGCCTAAAAGGCTAGGACTTGGCTAGGCGTTTCCTAGGAGCCTTAGCCTTAGCCTTAGCCTTAGCCTTAGCCTTACTCTTGCCCTTCTCTTTGGTAAGAAAGGGCTAGAAGGTAGAGCTCTAAGAAAGAGAGGTTTTATCTCTCTTTTTCTTCTACTTTGTGCGCCTTCTAGAATTAGAGCTCTTAGTAGCATTAGCTTCTTCTAAATTAAGGTTAAAGTTAGACTGCGCGTTAGCCTTACTAAGCAGCAGTAGACTAGCCTAGATAACGTTAGAATAACGTTACAACGCTAGCGTTATACTACTTACAGAGATAGTAGAGATAGTAGGCAGTATAGGCGTAGTGCTTATAGTAATTAATATAGAGGTAATAGAGTTGCAATAGCGTAGAGCAAGAAGATAGTATAGTAGTAATAGTAATATAATTGTTACTAAAGAAGTAGAAAGAATTAGGCACACAAAGTTCTGCTATATTTCTACTATTACTATAGCTACTAGCTACCTCTTAGATTTACCTAGAGTTTTAGCCTTAGTATAACAACAGCTTTTATAACAACAACGCTAGGCATGTACTAACAAGACCTAACGTTATATAAATTGCTAGAACAGCAATTCTAGAAAAGAGAAAATAATTATAAGAATACTATAGCGTAGAGCTGTTAGTTGCGCAGTAATGCGCCTGCGCTACTATAACACTACTCTAGCTATTACACACGTAAAACGCGCACAGCTGCTCTAGCGTCTTAACAGCGCTATACTAGCGCAGACCTAGTATATTCTAGTTGTAAAGATACGCGTCTAGTTGTATCTACAAAAGAGCAGTTCTGCACTAAAGCTACAGAACAGGAATTAACTTACTTCTATCTATACTACTATTATTATCCTATAACTTTGCTGCTATACAAACCTCTTATAATTAGGCTATACGTTAAGAGACGCAATAATACTAAATATAAAGAAAAGGTTAACAATTCTAGTAAAGAGCTAGAGGTATACTATAAGACACTGCCTAATAAATATAAAGATAAGAAGAATAAGGATTAGAGCAACAGCACTTAGAAAAGATTCTCTAATAGTACTTAGAAGGGCTGTTTAGACACTAAGTAACATGTATAATTAAAGTTGCTGTATATTATTACCTAATGTAGTTAAGACTAGAAAATTTTGCTACTACTATAAAACCTAATTTCTTAATTTCTAAAAGTTTAGCCCTACTATCTGCCCCCTAACTAGAGGAATAACGCTTCTAGCAGAATAACTACTTCTCTTACTTAAAGTAATACTACACTATAGTATTACTATTCTATTATTACTACAATATACTACTCTTATTTTACAAGATATTAATACTTAGTTATTACACTTTTTTATTACACAAATAGACCTAAGCAACCTTCTCTTACTTCTAGACAACCTATACTCTAATCTGCCTAAAATACTCTATAATCTTTTACTTAACACCTCCTAAATCCTTAAGTCTAGAATTAAGAAAACAGTCTCTGTCCTTAGGTAGCTAATTTAAGACAATGCAACTATATATACTGCATAGGATGTCTAGTAGCAAAACATGTTATAGGCCTAAGACCTTAATAATTCTAATTTACAATAGAATAGAGCTAAACATTCTGCAATAATATAGACTTAATGTAAAAAAGAAGCCTATATTAACAGCAGCAAACTATACATATATTACCTAAACTATAGGCATATACTTTAACACCTAACTAACAAGTATATAAGAATAAAACACCTTAGTAACTACCTTAAGTCTAATAGTTGCAGAGATGTTACAAAATCTATCTATATAAGACAGCTTCTCCTACTTATTACACTATTACGTCTACAACTTCTGCAACTGTTTACTACACAGTAATTTAAACTAGAAATTGTACACATACTTCTTAATAAGAACTAGTTCTTTTAAATATTAGAGTAACTCTTATTTTACTACTTTATAGAGTTTTTCTAGCCTAGCACTACTATACCTAGCTATTACAAGTTTACTCTTATACTCTAGGAATAATATAAGCAGGTAACTAAAAACCTCTTTTCTAATCTTAGTAAGTTAACAAAAATCTTAATTACTCTTAACGCCTAGTCTGCTACTAACTACTTAAGCTTTTTGGCTATTAAAGCCTATTATATTAATGCAAGCTAGCAGATAAGAAAGGTTCTATTAGATTTTGTGCCCTTACGTAGGCAGCACACTAGAGTTTCTATAGCAACTAATCTTATGTAAGTACTTAAAAATACAAAAATATTAAAACAATTACTAGTAGTTACCTGCAATAACGCTTTAAATAACAAGACTCTTAGCAGAAGCCTAGAAAGCAATCTTGCTAATAAGAGAGTTTCTTAGAACGCAAAGAAAAACACTATACTATACCTTGCCTATATTATTAACCTAGTAGTGCAGGACATTATAGCCTACCTAAGGTTAACAGCCTTACCTAAGATTAAAAGAGCTTAGCAGCTGCAACGCTATTACGTTTACTAGATTAATAATAGTATATTAGTGCTAAACTTATTGTAAAAGGTATGTTACACTCTTTATTACAATTCTTTATTACGCACTAAGCTCTCTTTAGATCTAGGTAATTTGTATTACTATTAATTTGTCTTCTTAACGTTTTAAATAATTCCTAAAGGTACAATCTAATATACTACTAAAAAATTAACTCTATGTAATCTAAGATATTAAGACTAGGTAGAATTTAACCTATAATATATACAAGCGCGCCTGCTCTCTAGCTACTTATATTAACAAGTAGCTAGAGCAAGAGATTATACTTAATTAGGCCCTATAAGGGAGTAGCAGTAATTTACAAGATAATAACGCAGTTACAGACTTTAAGAACCTTTAAAGGCTTTAGCTAGTACCTACTAAGTAGTTACACCTTAGGGCAATAACACACATGCTAGTAAACTTTAAAACAGCTACTAACAGAATTAGTAAAAGCAACACACCTTAGGCTCTATATATCTAGTTAATATATAATAGACTTTTTAACTTTTTAGATTAAATAATAACTAAGCTATCTTACAAGAAGGATAAGACTAGCTATTGCAAGAAGTAGCTAGCAATAGTAAAGGTAGTAGTAGAGAAAAGTAAGAAGAAGTTGTTAACGTATTATTTACGCACAGATAAGAAACAAAGATATCTTTATAATGTTATAACTATCTTTAATCTATTTTAAAAGCTTACTATATATAAGGTAAAGACTATGTTTATTACACAGGTTTATTACAGCGCACTACTAATAACACCTAAAGAGATATATAGAGACTAGACTTTAAACGTATATACTAGCGTTAGTTCCTAAACTATATTAATTAATACAAGAACAATCCTGCAGTAACAAATAGAAACTATACTCTAGTTTATTCTTTGTAACTACAGCGTTTACCTAAACACTAGTAGTTTAGAAGGCCTCTTTCCTAAAGAATACAGTCTAGTAGGTTAAGTGCTAATTTCTCTTATAAAACTAACATAAGCATTAGACTACTCTGTGCAGAAGCTCTCTGCTACTTTAGCACTCCTCTAACTAGTAAAGAAGATTACAAAGATCTATTAAATATACTTATCTAGTAGCAGGCTAACACAAAAATATATCTATGCCTAGCCTAGGTTACTAAAGACGTACTAGCTGTATAGCTTGTAGAAGTTAGAGTTAAGCGCTTATTTAATACTGCAAGAGACGTCTTAGAAGACTAATAGTATAGGCCTAACCAGAAACAATTTAGAAAATTATAGTTGTAAAATACGCAATTACTAAGGAGGACGCACAACTAAACTATTCTACACTATAATTACTAACTGCAGGATCTTAACAAAGCGCTAAGAGTGTCTAGAATCTACTTAAGCTTCTAAGTTCTATTAATTTTGCTAGTCTAACTAGCTTACAAATCTAATGTTTTAAGGATTAGACAAGTAATAAAGAGTAGAAGAGTAATAGAAAAAGTAATATTAGAGAATCTGTAACCCTATTGTATAGTGCACTACTCTAGACTCCTTAGTATAAGGAGCGCCTATAAAGGAAGAGATTAAGGCCTTCTTGTTTCTTAGACTAGTAAGCGTAATAAAAAAATGTAATAAAGAGTAGCTCTTAACTAGCTAAAACAAGCAAGGTAAAAACTGTAATAAACAACTATAATAGTTAGGTTATAAAGCTAATTAAACTACTGCAATTTTAAACTATAGTGCCTAAACCTAGTTTCTGCAATAACCTTATTTTAGGATATACGCTAAAATACTCCTATTTCTTTTGCCCTACTTTACCCCTAAGTAACATACTTGTTACAGGCGTTAGATTAGAGGCGCTGCACAAGTATAACTCTATAGCAAGTACCCTAACCTAACTAACAACCTAACCTTAACTCCCTAAGCTATATACCCTAACCTAAACTCTACCCTAGCTCCTGCATAACCTAAACCTTACCCTACTCCTCTTAGGTTGTACTCTAACCTAACTACTACCTATAGAAGAGTACTCTAAACCTATTTACTAGCGTACTATTAGGCTGCTGCAGGTTGCAGTAATTAGGCTAATTAGATTAATCTTAAATTGTTCTAATAAGTGTGCATATTGCACGCTCTTAAATAAAAAGTATTACTTAGTTCTCTACTATATAGGCTAAGAGTAGAATAGCCTTTCTAAGGCTCTTAAAAATAGGTTTACTACCTTAGGTAGAGATAAGTCTAATAAGGTAGTGTTAGAGTAAGAGGCTAACGTCTAGGCAGTAGTATTTTAGTTAGCTACTACTATATAAGTAAGCACTGCACAAATAGCTAATATAAACACTACTAACCTGCTTGTTAGTGCTTATTCCTAGAGAAAGAAGCTAGCTAAAGAGGTTAGAGAAATAGCTAAAGAGATTAAGGCGCTTAGGTAGAGTATAGCTAGGCTAACTAGTATAGTTACCTAGCTAGTAGATGTCTTAATAGTATTAAGAGTAGATTAAGTAGAAGAAAGATTAAGTAGTACTTGTAGCAGGTAGAGCTATAACAGAAGATAACTAGGTAGTAAGTTAGTGTCTGTACCTAGGGAAATAGATAGTTAAGAGCGTCTTACTAGTAGTAACAATAGTCTACTATTAGATCTTATAGAAGAGTAAGACTCTTATTATTAATAGTTGTTACCTACTAGTGTAGTAGTTGCAATATTAAGTTTAATTTCTCTAATATAATTATCTTAAGAAACTATAAGATCTTTAACTTCTTTTTTCTATGCTATAGTCTACTTAGCTAAGGCTTATAGAAGTTCTAGCTGTTTTAGATAGCGTTTATAGAACACTCGCAACATATATAGTACTTCTATAAAGTTTAATATATTATATAAGGTAGAGTTAGAGTTATAACTTACCTATTGTACGTAATACTTTAGGATAGAGCAGTATAGCTTACTAGCTAGGATCTCTTCTACCTTCTATTTTTTAACGCCTTAAATTAGGATGCTAGATAGGTTTAAGCTTAGCTAACTAGGCAGGGGATTATTAGAGTCTTTGTAGAGAACGTCTAGAGCAAATACGTTATAAATCTTAGAGCTTTTAGGTAACTTTAGTTAGAATAAATAGCTAACTTGTTCTAAAACTGTAAAGAGGCTCTTTTGCAATTTAGCAAGTTTGCGACTTAGGTAGGTAACAGATAGGTTTTAAGTTAACAGGTAAACCTTGTTACTTACTAACTAATTAACAGGTTATTAATATTTATTTACTTTAGTAGCTATCTATTACTGCGCCTTTTCTATATTATCTTTAGCTGTACACTAGGCTTTATATATGCAGGTAGCTAAGCTTAACACATCTCTAATATTTATATTCTTGTAGTTTAAAGTAGATAATAACTAATCCTAGCTTTGTTATAGTTTAGATCTAAACAGGAGCTAGTATAGGGCTATACTAATTGCAGAGTACAGTAGCGTTGCCTAAGCTTAATTAATTATTAGTAAAAGGTTACTTTAGTTATCCTAGTAATAGAATATAAAGGGCCTTAATTTTTTATTAATATACTTGTTAATAATCTCTCTTTACCTATTAGTTTATTTATAGTAAGTAGTAGAAAGCTTAATTCGCATACCTAGAATCTAATAGAATTTAAACTAGAATAAGGATACAAACTAGAGGCTGCAATTAGACACTATACTTTTAGGCGTATAGCTAAATTAGTATACCTATTAGATAAACAATTAAGCTATCTGTTAAGCGTTAATTGTTTTGTAGTAAGAAATAGAGATAGCTTGCTTTAATAGACAATTAATAACAACTATAATTTAATTATAGCTATAATAATCTTTAAGAAATATCTTAAAATCTATATATAATGCTGTATAGGCTGATTAGGAATTGGTAATAGATAGAGAAAACCTTAGGATTTAGAGCTGTCTTAGATAAGATCTTTAACAGGAAATAGAGTTTTGTATATAGCGTTTACATGTAGCCTCTATACCTTTTAAATAGTATTACTAGGCTAAGAGCTAGTATGTCTTTATAGCGCCTAGATAAGCAGTTAATACTTAATTAGAATCTTTTCTAATTAGTTAGGTATATAAGGGGGAATTCTTAGGTACATAAAGGTGTAAATAATATAGCAGCAGTATTTCTTAGACGTAGTATAGCTAAGGAAGCTTAAGGCGTTTGTTAGGAAAATTTAAGATTAATCTGATTAACCTGATTGCTGTAACCTGCAGCGGCCCAACAGCAATACTGTCTACTAGACAATTTGCCAAAGTTGCTTTACTTACTTCTAGTTGCTAGCGACCTAACAGTAAGTCAGCTGTGTTGCCTGTGTCGCTAGTGTCGCTAGTGTTGCCAATGTCGCCAATTTTACTCACGTGACTGTATTGCTGTATTTTCATAATTACATAAGTAACCTAAAAATCCAAAATATAGAGCGGAATTCCCTCTTTAAAATGCACTATTCAGAATTTTTGTAGCTGCTCTATTTATTGAGATATAGCGCGTTGAAGTTATAAGCTTTTTTAAAAAAAACTTTAAGTATGTTCAACACAGTAGATCTACGCACCCACAATATAATATATTATAATAAAATGTTCTAAAGTAAAATCTGCACTTTAGTTACTATTTCTTTAATAAAAAATATAATATATTATCTAGTTAAAGTGCTAGAGCTTTAGCAAAAACAAGCCTTAGCAAAGAACTTTAAAACTCTACAAACTTCATTGCCTTGCATCTTAACAACAAGAGCAGCTATAAAAAATCTAAAAATTAGGTTTTAAAGAGAAAATTACGCTCTATATTTTTAGTTTTGAAGATAATAACGTAATGGCGCGGGTAGGGCAGGCAGGTCTAGTAGATCAGGTAGATCAATTTGAGCGTTTTAGGCTAATTAGGCAGCTAGAACACATAGGGGACCCTAGGGACAGTTAAGTACAGTCAAGAACTGTCTAGTTAACTATTCTAACAGTGTTGCCAATGTTGCAGATGTTGCTATCGTTGTGTTTTCCTAACGTACATAGTATATGCCTATTAAAAATCTATAGTTTTTAATTCCTAAATAAGGTCCTGCACGCCTAGTTTAGGCAATATTTTTAATAGTATAAGCTAGCAATTACTAGGCACAGGACTACTAATCTACGCCTAGATTAGAGTAGTATTTATGCCTATAGCTGCAGAGCGTATTTTCTCAATTGCGACTAAGCAGTAGGCAGGAACAAGCGCAAGTTTAAAGTTAACTCTTGCAGCTACATTAGATACCTAGTAGGCTATTAAGCCTCTAATATCTATTACATTTAGGTTCTATTAATTAATTAAGTAATTGTATTAAGAGACGTTACCTTAAATAAATCTATATTCTATCTTAGTAACTAAGAAGATAAGATACCTAAGAAGTAAGCGCTTAAGATTATAGATATTCTATATATTAGTAAACCTAATAATTCTTGGCAGGATATTAACCTACCTATTCTATAGGATTAACTAAGCTAGGAAATTACTAAGGTTACTAAGTAACAGCTTAGGGGTAAGCATCTAATCCTAAGGATTATAGAGACTAGCTAATCTTATAATTTTAAAGAAGAAAAGGCAGAAGCTAAGAGAAGTGCTAGCAAGGCTAGCAAGTATTTAGGATTTCTCTTAGACTAAAGTAAATATACTAGGCTCGTGACACTAGAGGCAACTCTAGAACTAGATTAAGAATCTAGTATTAAGCTTATTAAGCGCGTAGGATCTAATAGCTAAGGACTAATACTAGGTCCTAAAAGAGCTAGCTTGTTAGTATCTAGAGATTAGATAGGTTTCTAACAGAATAGGCATTTAGCCTTTTCCTCCCCTACTACTTAACCTAGAAGTAGTAACTCTAGAGCTCTAGATAAAGTAGGATTAATAAATTCTTTTATATAATTAAGTTGTTAGCTATAAGAAGTAGCTTCTAAAATTAACAAACTATTAAGTTAATACATACTACTTTACTGCAAGAAGAATTGTAGTAATTAGATAGAGAGTAAGAGTGTTAATATATAAATTGCAGATCTATTTATAGATTACTAGAAGAACAATTTTAAGAACACTTTTCTTCTAGGCCTTATAGAAGCTTAGACTAAGCGCTCTAGTTACAAAACGCTAAACGCTATAATTATAATAGTAATGCTAAGTAATTAGAATTACTAAATAGTTAAGAAGCGTGCTTATAGAGATAACATGCCTAAGCTACCTAACATATAGAAGCAGATACTTTAACATCTAATAAAAAGCCTGTTATTAGATACCTCTCTTAAAGAAATTAATTAGCTACACAAGAAAGGTACCTAGAAAGAGATTCTAAAGTATAAGTCTAAGAATTAACTAATTCTATTAAAATAGGTCTAGGTATATAAGTTAAATTAAGACAGCTACTTTCTAAAGTGTAAAGCTAGGCTTATAGTAAAAGTAGATCTCTAAGAGAAGGACTTTCTACTTACTACGTACGCTACTACTCTTGCAGCTAAGTCTTTTAGAATTGCTATAGCTATTGCAGCTTACTTAAATCTAGAAATTATGCAATATAACGTAGTTAAAGCTTTTCTTAACGCGTTAATTACAGCTAATAATCTAGTAATCTATAATCTACTAGATTGATTTAAGAAAGCTAGGCTATGTGTAAGGCTTAACTAAGCGCTCTATAGGCTTAGAGAATCTCTATTACTGTAGTATAAGAAATTCTTAAGATTACTGCGCAAGATAGAACTACTTGCATCTAAAGAAGAACTCTACTTATTCTTTACTTAGAATTAAATAATCTTTGTCCTATTTTACGTAGATAATATCCTACTACTCTATTACAAGGATTACAAGTTTAAAGCTAAGGATCTAAAGGCTAAAATTACTAGCAAATACAAAATACAGAATTAAAGACTATTTAAATAGTTTCTAGGAATTAGAGTTATCTAAAACAGATTAGATAGAACAATTACTCTAGTCTACAACGCCTATATTAATAAGATTACTAAGAAATTTAGACTACCTAATAGATTATTCCCTCTAACACTATTGCTATCTAAGGAGCTCTACAAGAATACTAGAGAAGCTAGTAAGTAAGAAATTAAGGCCTATTAAGAAAGAATTAGATTAGTCTTATACACTGCAATTATAATTAAACTAGATATAGCCTATAAAGTCTTAAAGCTTTTCTATTTCTTAACTAATCCTTTAGACAAATATATTAAAGCTGTTAAATAGGTAATTATGTACCTGTATTAAACAAAGTTTAGTTTAATTAAGTATAAGGATTTTAATAGTCTAGAACTAAGTATTTGTAGAGACGCTTTCTTTGCTAAGAATAAAGTAACTAGGCGTTTCTTACATAGTTATATAGCTATTCTGTTTAGAGAAGCAATCTCTTAGAAAGCTGTAAGGCAAGGATTAGTTACTACCTTAACTATAGAAGCTAAGCTACTTGCTCTAGAATACGCTGCAAAAGAATCTATAGCGCTTAGCTAGTTCTTTAAGGAGCTTACGCTTAATCTAGAAGACCTTTAGAATATTTAGTGTAATAATTAGCAAACTATCTAACTAGTTATAGGGAAAAAAAAGCAGATATCTACAAAACTTAGGCATATTAATATTTAGAACATATAGCTTAGGTAAGAACACTTAAAAGAATTATTCTAAGTATTCTATCTAGAATCTAGATTAATACTAGCTAATAGTCTTACAAAGAATCTTACCTATTAACAATTTTATAAGTTTAAGTAGCTTCTTAACCTTAAGAATATAAGTAAGTTACTTATAAAATAATAATTAGAAAACATAAATATTAATTTAACTTTTCTATCTACTAACTAGTTTACTTACTGTTAAAGCTTAAGATTACTATAAGATCTAAGCAGAGCAAACACATAAAAACAAGACTACTAAGCGCTAAATTACAAGCAAAACTATCTAGAAACTTACCTCTATAAAGTAAAAGACCTGGTTAATTATCTTATAAGCCTAAGTATAACGCTTAGCAATTAAGAGACCTAAAGTCCTTAATCTATAGTATAGAGATAGTAAATCTCTAACTGTTCCTATTACCTTAGGTAACAGAGATAACAACTAATCTTACGCTAGCTCTTAACGCTTAGGTATTAGAGTCTAAGCAGCCTAAAGCTGCTTCTTAAGTAATAGAGCGTTAGGTAGAAAAGAGCTACAACGCTAGTAACTAAATAACAGCTACTACCTACTTAGCGTAGATAGAGCCTAAGCTATAAAGCTACTTAATACTCTACTAAACTTATATTCTCTAAAGCCTTAAGTAGAACGCGTAGGCTTCTTTTCTAGCAAGCTAAAAGTTAGATTAACATAGCTTAAGCTTACTCTAAAACTAGTAAGAGCTAAAGTGCTCTAAGCCTACTACAAGGCCTTTGCAGCCTTAAGCTACTAGTTAAGCTACGCGTAAGCCTTCTCTAGCTTCTATAAACAAATTAGCTATTTCTAAGATTAAAAAAGCTTTAAAACTTACTGCAAAAGTTCTCTTTAATACGCTAATAATAATCTGTACAGTCTACTTACGCAGATTGCTTAGGCTACTTATATTAGTAAGTATATTACTAATAGTAATTAGAACAACCTATACCTTAGTAGAAGAATAGTTTAGGTAAGCTATGCAACGCTTACGCTAGTAAATAGGTTTAGAGTACCCGCTTATAGGTAGAGGTTAGGTTAACGTTAAGCACAAGAGGGGTAGAGTAGAGTTTGGGTTACGTAGAGGCTAGTGTAGGGTTTAGGTTAGGGTATACAGCTTAGGGTGTTAAGGTTAGGTTGTTAGTTTAGTTAGAGTACTTGCTATAGGGTTATACTTGTACAGCGCCTCTAATCTAACGCCTGTAACAAGTATGTTACTTAGAAGTAAAGTAGAGCAAAAGAAATAAGTTTATTTTAGCGTGTATCTTAAAATAAGGTTGTTACAGGAATAGTCTAATCTTACAGCTGTTTAATTAGCTTTATAACCTACTTATTATAGATATTTATTACTATTTTTTACTTAAGTTATTTTAGATAGTTAAGAGCTACTGTTTATTACATTTTTTTATTACGCTTACTAGTCTAAGAAACAAGAAGGCCTTAATCTCTTTCTTTATAGGCGCTACTTATACTAAGGAGTCTAGAGTAGTACACTATACAAAGGCGTTGCAGATTCTCTAATGTTATTTTCTTTGTTACCCTTCTGCTCTTTATTACTTATCTAATCCTTAAAACGTTAGATTCTAGAGCTAGTTAGACTAGTAAAATTAATAACACTTAGAAGCTTAAGTAGATCTTAGACACTCTTAGCGCTGTGTTAAGATCCTATAGTTAGCAATTATAGTATAAAACAGTTTAGTTGTACGTCCTTCTTAGTAATTGCGTGTTTTATAACTATAATCTTTTAGATTGTTTCTGCTCTAAGCCTGTGCTGTTAATCTTTTAAGACGTCTCTTGCAGTATTAAACAGGCGCTTAACTCTAACTTCTACAAGCTGTACAGCTAGTATATCTTTAGCTACCTAGGCTAGGCGTAGGTACGTGTCTGTATTAGCCTGCTACTAGACAAGTATATTTAATAACTCCTCTTTATCTTCTTTACTAGTTAAGGGAGTACTAAGGTAGCAGAAAGCTTTTGTACAGAGTAGTCTAATACTTGCGTTAGTTTTATAAGGGAGATTAGCGCTTAACTTACTAGACTATGTTATTTAGAAAAGAGGCCTCTTAAACTACTAGTGTTTAGGTAGACGCTGTAGTTGCAAAGAATAAACTAGAGTGTAGTCTCTGTTTATTGCTACAGAGTTGTTTTTGTATTAATTAATATAGTCTAGGAACTAACGCTAGTATATACGTTTAAAGTCTAGTCTCTATATATTACCCTAGGTTTTATTAGCAGTGCGCTGTAATAAACCTATGTAATAAACATAGTCTCTACCTTATATATAGTAAGCTTTTAGGATAAATTAAGAACAGTTGCAATATTATAAAGATATTCTTATTTCTTATCTGTGCGTAAATAATACTTTAATAACTTCTTCTTGCCTTTCTTTGCTACTGCCTTTACTACAGCTAGCTACTCTTTGCAATAGCTAGTCTTATCCTCCTTATTAGATAGCTTAGTTATTATTTAATCTAGAAAGTTAAAAAGTCTATTATATATTAACTAGATGTATAGAGCCTAAGGTGTGTTACTTTTACTAATTCTGTTAGTAGCTGTTTTAAAGTTTACTAGTATATGTGTTATTACTTTAAAGTGTAACTACTTAGCAGGTGCTAGCTAAAGCCTTTTAAGGTCTTTAAAGTCTATAACTATGTTATTGTTTTGTAAATTACTACTGCTACCTTATAGAGCCTAATTAAGTGTAATCTCTTGCTCTAGCTACTTGTTAATATAAGTAGCTAGAGAGCAGGCGCGATCGCACATATTATAGGTTAAATTCTACTTAGTCTTAACATCTTAAATTATACAGAGTTAATTTTTAAGCAGTATATTAGATTATACCTTTAGGAATTGTTTAAAACGTTAGAGAGACAAATTAATAGCAATACAAATTGCTTAGATCTAGAAAAGCTTAGTGCGTAATAAAGAATTATAATAAAGAGTGTAACATACCTTTTGTAAGAAGTTAAGCACTAATATACTATTATTAATCTAGTAAACGTAATAGCGTTGCAGCTGCTAAGCCTCTTTAATCTTAGGTAAAGCTGTTAGCCTTAGGTAGGCTATTATATCCTGCACTACTAGGTTAATAATATAGGTAAGGTATAGTATAGTATTTTCCTTTGCGTTCTAAGAAACCCTCTTATTAGCAAGATTGCTTTCTAGGCTTCTACTAAGAGTACTATTGTTTAAAGCGTTGTTGTAGGTAACTGCTAGTAATTGTTTTAATGTTTTTGTGTTTTTAAGTACCTGCATAAGATTAGATGCTATAGAAACCCTAGTGTGCCGCCTACGTAAGGGCACAAAATCTAATAGAACCTCTCTTATCTACTAACTAGTGTTAATATAATAGGCTTTAATAGCTAAAAAGCTTAAGTAGTTAGTAGTAGACTAGGTATTAAAGGCAATTGAGATTTTTGTTAACTTACTAAGATTAGAAAGAAGGTTTTTAGTTACCTACTTGTATTATTCTTAGAGTATAAGAGTAAACTTGTATTAGCTAGGTATAGTAGTGCTAGGCTAGAGAAACTTTACAAAGTAGTAAAATAAGAGTTGCTCTAATATTTAAAAAGACTAGTTTTTATTAAAAAGTACTTGTACAATTTCTAGTTTAAATTGCTAAGTAGTAAATAGTTGCAGGAGTTATAGACGTAATAGTGTAACAAATAGAAGTAGCTGCCTTATATAGATAGATTCTATAACTTCTCTACAACTATTAGACTAAAGGTAGTTGCTAAGGTGTTTTATTTTTATATACTTATTAGTTAGGTAATAAAGTATGTGCCTACAGTTTAGGCAATATACGTGTAGTTTACTGCTTTTAATTTAGGCCTCTTCTCTAAATTAAGTCTATATAATAGCAGAATGTTTAGCTCTACTCTATTAAGAATTAGAATTATTAGAGTCTTAGGCCTATAACGTATTCTGCTACTAGGCATCCTATGCAGCACATATAGTAGCATTGTCTTAAATTAGCTGCTTAAAGACAGTAACTATTCTCTTGATTCTAGACTTAAGAATTTAGAGAGCGTTAAGTATAAATTTGTAGAGTATTTTAGGCAGATTAGGGTATAGGTTGTCTAGAAGTAAAGGGGGGTTGCTTAGGTCTATGTGTGTAATAAAAAAGTGTAATAACAAAGTAGTAATATCTTGTAAGAAGAGGGTAGTAATTATAGTAATAATAGAATAGCAAAACTATAGTTTAGCATTACTTTAAGTAAGAGAGGTAGGCGTTCTACTAGAGGCGTTATTCTTCTAGTTAGGGGGCAGATAGTAGGGCTAAACTTTTAGAAATTAAGAAATTAGGTTTTACAGTAGTAGCAAAATTTTTAGGTCTTAACTATATTAGGCAATAATATACAGTAGATTTAATTATACATGTTACTTAGCGTCTAAACAGCCCTCTTAAGTACTATTAGAGAACCTTTCTTAGGTGCTATTACTCTAATCCTTATCCTCCTTATCTTTATATTTATTAGGTAACGTCTTGTAGCATGCTTTTAGCTCTTTACTAGAATCTTTAACTTCTTCCTTACATTTAGTCTTATTATGTCTCTTAACGTATAGTATATTACTATAGAGCTCTAGAGGCTAATTAAACATAGGGGGGAGTACTAGCTTACGCCTTCTAGTAGACTAGTTAGAATAAGTATGTAATAAAATAACGTAATAAAATTACTGCTAATTCTAATTAGTTACTAGAGCTAACTTGTTAGGTGTTAGCTTATTGCAAAATTTAAGCTATTTAGCCTTAGCCTATAGTGTCTTAAAGCTATTTCTCTTAAGAAGGTGTAGCCTATAAGTATACTCCCTTTAGAGTATCTTCTCTACAGCCCTACTAGGCCTATAAACGCAAGTATAAGCTTAAGCTAACAATTTTTTTTACTTTAAGTCTAAAGTTGCTGTAGAAGACTCTTTTATAACAATGTTGTAGGCGCGTATATTAATTTTAATTTAGATAGCTTTCTATTTTTAATTAACTTAAGCAATAGAGGCTGTTAACTACTTAGCTTTGCATGTTAGTAAAAATAATGTAATAAAAAGGTGTAATAACTTACTAGATTGCTTACTATTAAAACGCTTTGCTGCCTAAGCCTTAAGCTTATACTTAAGTTTCTTAGCTTGTTACCTTAGAGACAACGCCTTGTACCTATTGCCTCTCTTAACCTTCTTCTTAAGCTAGTATTTAGCTAATTAGTCTAAGGACTTAGCCTTTGCAATAGCAGCTAGCTTCCTAGATTATATAGCGCTGCTGCTAAGCTACCTACTAGAGTTAACTTTAAAATTTGTTAGTTAGCCTTGCTTTAGCGTATTACTACTACAAGAGTTAAGGATATAGCTAATCTTATTATCTCTAGAAGCAAAACCCTAGACAAATAAGTATAATTTAAAGTAAAGTTCTAAGAATGTTACTATTGTAAGCTAAGCCTACTTCTCTTCCTTAAAATTTAGTAAAACTCTAATAGGAATAGGCAGTAGAAAGCCCTTAGGCTTGTTAACAACCTTAATTTCCTTAGATTTAACAGATTCTATAGCGCTAAGTGTAATAAAGTAATGTAATAAAGCGTGTTACTATTGCAGGCGTGTAGCTTTAGTATTTTATTTTAGCAGCCTACAACTAATAACGCAGTAAGTTAGTTTATGCGCAAGCAGGCTACTAGCGTGCTTTCTACCTACTGCCTGCGCTTACTACCTTTTAGTCTATTTTATATAAACAACTAATAAGTCTATAAAAATCTACTCTTTAATTTTAATATATAGCTAGAACAAAAGCTAGCGCAATTCTAAGTAGGCCTGTAAGTTAACATAGTTTTTTATTACGTTCTAGTCTTTTAGTAGCGCTAGCAGTTTTAAATTAGGTTCTGCAGAAATTTTACGCTAAGACCTAATTTCCTGCGCTAAGCCTGCTTACTGCTTATTTACTAGGCACTAAAACAACTTAGATTATTATAATATTAAATCTACAACTCTATAACACTATAACTATAGCTCTATAAAAACGCAAATCTAAAGTTAAGGACACTTTTACTAGAGGCACTATAGTTGCTAAAGACCTAGCTAGCAAGCCTGCTAGGAAATCTGCTAGAAAAAGCCTAGCTGCAAAAACTTAAAAAGTAGCTCTTAAAAAAAAATGCACTTTAAGCTAGGTAGTAGGTTATTACAATTCTTTAATACGCTTATTTACTTACTGCGCAAAGCTGTGTCGCTTAGAGAGATCTACTAATACTAGAGGTCTACTAAGCTCCTTATCTGTAAGCTGCTCTTCTAGTAACTCTTGCGCAAAATAGCTTAAGAATGCGTTTAAAGCACTAGTTGTAGTCTTTGCTTCTAAAAATTAGCTGTTAAGGCAGCTTAAGAGGCTGCTAAGGCCTATATAGTTAGTTTTTTTAAGGGTTTGTTTCTTAACCCTATTTTTTTAACAAAATTCTAACTAAATATAGATACAAATATAAATGTAATCTACGCAAAAAGAGTTACTATACAGGTAAAGGATGTTAGACTTGCGCTTAAGTACTATTAGAAGTTTAGCTCTTATTAAGCATTTGCGTAGAAGATCTAGAATCCTCTACTTTTATATATATTAGAAATAAAGACCTAATTCTCTCTTTATTGTAATAAAAATTTGTAATTACTGTGCTATTTTTGATATCCCTAGCATAGTTTTGCTCTTGTAAAATTTAGCATATTTTTAGAAACCTAATCTTATAAAATTAGTAGTTATATACTTTAAATTTTATTTAATTGCGTAAAACTTATGCAACCTAACTTTCACCTGCAATTAATTACTTTTAACCTAACTTCTACCTACTTTTAGCGTTAATTAAATAGGTAGGGGTTAGGTTAGGTATAGGGTCTTACGTAAAGGTACTCTACTCTAACCTAACCCTTACCTATTTACTGCTGTAGCAACGCTTACTTATTATTAATCTAGCTCTGCTATAGCAGTAGCTGTTGCTCTACTTATTAGTAAACTAAAAGGTATAGCGTAGGCATAAACTAAAGCAAAGCTTCTTCTTCTTAACTCTAATAGTCTTCTTACTAGAAACTACTCTACTCTTAGGTAAGGGATTGCATTGCTTAGTCTTGCGCTAGGATTAACGCAGAGGATTTAGATTATTTACTAGGACCTAGTTATCCTTACTCTTAATAGTAGGCGCAGTATTAGTAGTAGCGTTCTTCTTGTAGGCGTATGCGTAAGCTATCTTGTTAATTATAATAGTAAGATTCTTCTTAGGCAGCTACCTAAGTTAGCAATAAACTAGATTAAGAGTAGAAAACACTTACTATAATAGAGGAGATTAAGAGACTAGTTAATAAAGTAGATAATAAGAAGAATTAATAGATAGGTAGCTAGTAGTTAATAAGTTAATTAATAAGTTAATTAATAAGTTAATTAATACTCTAGAGTATAAGAATATAGAAGCAGGCAAGCTTCTTATACCTAAGTAACGCAACTACTAGGTAATAAGCTTACCTAATACTCTCTTACCTAATTGCGTAATCTTACTCTATAATAACACGCGTAAACAGCTACCTTCTACCTAGCTAATAGGCTAGGCAATAGTAAACGCTCTAAATTAAAGCTTAGCAAATAGGTAAACTTATACTAACAGTCTATTTGCACTTATTATATAGGACTACCTAATTACAAGACCTTTACTAGGCCTAGTTAAGATAATATAGGTAACAATTTTAAGTAGAATAACGCTAATATTAGTTTTGGTTACGTACTTAGTAAATAATTAGAAATTTATACGCTAATAACTTACGTTTAAGCTAATAAATAGAGTAACGCAACGCCTGCAATATAGAGCAGTATTGCTATTTACCTTAATTACTACTTTTACTCTACTAAATAGATTAGGCAAGCTAACAAGTTTGCCTAATCTAAGAGGTGTGTAATAGAGTATATAAATTAGTAGATTATAGAGTTCTTATGTGTAATACCTAAGCATGTTACTAAGAACGTAAGAATCTATTTAGAACTAGACTAACTAATTAAGCTGTCTCTTAGCTTAGTATATTTAATCTAATCTATCTTTACATAGTATAGAACAAGAGATATAATCTTTTTACTTACTATAATTTAATCTATAGTATTGCTTAGCTCCTATAACTATCTAATTAAATAAGTTCTTCTATTAGTGCCTAAACCTTAGGTTAGGGGCTTGTAATCCTAGCGTAATTTTTGTCTATAAGTAGTAAAACTACTCTAAAGAGGGTACTTGTCCCTTAACTATAGAACTTAGAAACCTAGCTTTAAATAAGAGGAACGTTTTCTTCTTTGTTATCTGCAATTAATTAAACGCTGTATAGCTTTTAGCTACTTTGTTGCCTATAATAAAGTAGGACTTAAGTAGCTTAATTATTTGCTTAGCGTTCTAGAATTGCTTTTAATTAGTACGTAATAGATACTAAGGCTTAAGATAGCTCTTAGCTAGTCTTATAGTGTAGTCTTATACTAGGGCTATGCGTTGTCTTTTGGTCTAATAGTAATCTAAGTTAATTTTAAGTTAATTCTAAATAAATGCCTACTATTAGCAAAAAGTAAGATCTTTTCTATTACTAAGATTCTCTATATTAGGCGTCTTCTCTAATTGTTAAAGTTAGTAGAAACCTTTATAATAATATAATTATTTAGATATAGAGCTATTAGATAAATAGTAGAGTGTAGAAGAGTTCTAAGGGGTTTTAGTAGTAGGTAGAAGCTTGTCTAGTTCTACTAAAGGAGTTAGTCTTTTCTTAAGAGAATTAATTTCTGCTAACGCTTATTTTAGTTCTTCTTATAATTAATTAACCTCTATTTGTGCAAGGGTTAGACTTAGTACAATTCTAGGCTAAGGTCTCTTCTTAGATTTCTTAGTATTTAACCTTTTTGCTTTAGCACTCTGTTGCTAAGTTATAACAGTTAATATAGAGTCTTCTTAGAATCCTCTAAGTATAAGTACTAGTAACGCTTTAGAGAAAGTTATTAGCGTTGCTTCTAATACTCCTAGGTTATTAATAGTCTCTAAGTCTCTATTCTAGCACTAAACATAACCTTTACTAAAGTAATCCTAACTATATGTTAATAGGAAGATCTAAACCTAAAGGCTTTAGCTATTAAAAGATCTAAGGGATTCTAACTGTGTTTAATAGATTAAAGGTTGCAAACAGATCTAATATAGATATTATTCTGTGTGCTTTAACGCAATCTTTTTAAAATTAAATTGCAATATTATCTAAATACTATTACTAGTAGAAAGAAGTTTCTCTTGTAATATAACAACGCAGGTAGGTATAGCTATTAGAATTAAATTAGATACGTATTAGAGGCATATAGAAGTGCGCATTGTATTAGAGATTCTAGATTGTCTATATACCTATAGGTCTTGTATAAAAGAACAAGAGAAACTTGTCTTCTATCTAATGCAATAGGCTTATACTTATAGTAGGCGTAGTAACTAAGTTAGAGCGTTATTAGAAGGTATTTAGTACTATTCTGCTAACTTCTTATATAATCTGTTACTAAGCCTTTATAAGGTATTAGATGTAACATGTGTTTGTATATGTTTGTTACAGTAGGCTAAGTCTATAGTAAATATCTAGAAAGCTCTAAAAACAATACTTTAAGTAGACTCTAGGTTAGTACTTCTAGATTACCTAAAAGAAGAATATAAAACCTTCCTATAAGAAGAGGTAGACTAACTTTCTCTAGTAAGAGGACCTGCTATTAATTATTCTATTAAGCTAGTAGAAAAGAACAGAAGAACTATAGACGTACTATAGAGCCTACTATATAGTGTATTAAGAGAAGAACGTTAGGAAAACACAACGTTAGCAATATCTGCAACATTAGCAACACTGTTAACACAACTGTACTACTAGCTACTAGACAGTTCTTAACTGTGCTCTGCTGTGCTAAGTAACAATAGTAATACCTAGTATACTATTATTAGCTACTTAGCTTATAAAAGCCTTTTGCAAAATAGTTTATAGTTCTTGTGTTTAATATAGCTTTGCACTGTCTGCACAACTGTGTTGCTAGTTAGCAGCCTGTCCTTAACTATGCCTAACTATAGTTTAAGTCTAAGGTAATCTCTTTAATAGCGCTGTTACTTAGTTTAGGTTTTACTACAAATCTATACTATCCTTACACTTTAAATTAATTTTGCGTTACGTCTACGTATATACTTCTTTTACAATACTTTTTACATTCTTATGCTCTTAGGACTAGGCTACGTATCTACTTAAGCGTTTTTGATTCTACAGCTTTACATAGTAGTATACTGTACTCTGTAGTTCTACTACTTAATTTACCTAATTTACACTAGACCCTTAAGCTTTATAAGGATTTCCTTATTACAATCCTTCTTAATCTCTCTTTCTTTTATTATTACACTTTGCAGACTACTGCGCAACAATATCTTTACGTTCTACTTTTTTAGAACTTTTGTTTCTAGATTGCTTTCTAAGTTATACAGAATAATGCTCTTGTACACGTTTACTAGCTAGCCTAGTTAATATACTCTAAATATAAATTAGTCTTAGGTGCCCTGTTTGTCTTAAGGCTCTGCAATTATAACCTTATTTACCTTAATTAGCGTAATAGCTTCTGTAAACGCTATTAACGCTACTAAAATAAATGTTAAGTCTAGGTCCTTCTATTTTGCTAACACAGCGTCTATTTTAGACTTTAGCATTTCTCCTCTTAGTAGAAGAACTGTATCTTTGCTAAATTTTTTTTGCAGCTCTAACTAGAGCACTAGTTGCATATATAGTTTGTATAAGCTAATAAGAATTTTAGCCTAAACGTTGTGCAGTACTATTTAATTATCTGCTAAGCTTCTTTAATTAGAATTAGGTCTAGTTTTAATATAGGTCCTCTTAGCTTTTAGCTTAATTACCTTGTACTTTACACTATGTGTAAGTAGTAAGTTAAAGTTGTTAGTAAACATTCTTTTATCTAGCTACTAGAAGTGCTGTTAGATATGCGTTAATGTAAACTACTTAGTTTTTTTACTTTCTTTACTTTTAAACAGCGCAGCCTTAAGCTAGGCTAGCATTAGAAATATTATAATACTTTGTAACTTAGTGCAGTTAAATATACATATGCTCTTAGCTTTTACACTACTTAGCTCTTCTTATAGTAAAACTCTCTTGCATCTTATTATTGCGTTAGCTATAGTTAATTAGAAGTTGTCTGTTTAGCATAGCTAGTAGAACGTTAGAAAGTTACCCTTAATACCTAAAATCTTCTAGCCCTATAGGTCTTGCGTAACTAGAGTTTAACGCAGTATAAACCTTACTGCAATCTTCTTTTCTAACGCTATAAGCGCTATATACTCTAGAAAATTAAGCACATTTTTAACTTCTTCTTATGCCTTAAATAAGCAGGTATCTTAGCCCTTTGCTATAACTAGGCCTACTATTTTTCTTATCTCTTTTACATCTACAACTTTCTTAATGCTTACGTACATAGAGTTAGTAGCAGTAAACAGTTTAGAACTATCTATATTATTCTTCTTGCCTATAAAATAGTGCTAGTTTAAGAAGTTCTTATTATCTTACAGTCTGCTAAGCGCTAAAGAGATAAAAATAAGTATCTTGTAAAGACCTTTTTCTATTAGTGTACCTAAGAAGGCCTAGGCCTTCTACTAATAACTATAGTTCTTAATTTAAATAGTCTTGTATAAGTTACTTATAATAGTATTCTTAAATTTGCAGTTATAGAACTTATTAAAGATAATACGTCTCTAGATTACTATATAGCTAGGAATATTAAAGGCGTCTTTTGCGCTTACTTTACTACCTTTTAATAATATTTTGTGTATAGTTATAAGTCTTATAGTTTAGTATTTATTAAGTATATGTTTTACTAATATTGTGTAGCTGCATATAATTATAAATTAGCTAGTAGATAGTACTAGACAGTACGTAGTTGCATTTGAGTAGACTTTTAGTATATAGCGTTCTTAGATGTACTATAAAACTATCTCTACATACTTTTTACTGTCCTTTATAAATTTGCGTAGTAAGATGTTTTAGTTAAACGCTGCAAGGTGCTATTTAACTTGCAGATTAATTCTTATCTCTATTTTTTTATCTACTATTAGTGCGCCTATGCCTTATAGAGGAGTGTTATCTATAAAGTAGATATAGAGCACAAGAAAGTCTTTTAGGTTGCACTATTTAGATTTGTAGAGGCCTATAGTAATAATTTTAGCCTTCTATACAGCTAGTGCGCAGCCTTATCTGCTTACTATAGATACTGCTAACTATAGCTCTTCTAGCATTAAAGGGTTTTTTTTGCATGCATATAGGAATATCTGTTAGTCTGTTATAAGGCACTGTTCTTAACTGTTATCTTTAGCTCTATATTAGCTAGTTTTATTCTTTAATTAGTCTTCTTACACTTTAGTCTAGTTCTTAAAGTGCGTATGCCTTATAATTATTATAAGTATAGCTAATCTTATTTTCTCTATACCTATTATATTTCTAAATATACTGCTATTATCTAAAGATAGCTCTTTTTTGTAAAGTATGTAAGCCTCTATTAGTTAGTATACTATAAATAGGACTGTTAGTTCCTATAATAAATGTAGTATTATAAGCGCGTTATCCTTAAAGTCTTCTAGTAGAGATCTAAAGAAGTTAGCTGCTTTTTACTATTTATTCTCTTAGTAGTGTTCTATTACTACTCTAATTTAAGCTTGTAGTTTATCTGCTGTTTTATGTTACGTATTAGTTGCGTAGATTATAGTTATAGGCTCTTTATAATGCACTTACCTTGCATTTAGTAGAGCTTAAAGCTACAGCCTTTTTTCTAACGCAAGTTATTTTGCTAACTAGAGCTCTTTATTTTTATTCTTATTACCTTTATTATACTCTTTTTATTCTTCTTTACTACTAGAGTAAGCATCTTTCTTTAGCAACCTTTGTTATTTCTCTATAGCACTTTTGCATTTTTGTCTAAGTATAGTAATTAGCGTAGATGTTGCGTTGTTTTATGTTTGCGCAGTATCTTTGTTTCTACTTTCCTTTACTTTCTTTATAGTGCTATTATTCTGCTCTTCTAGGCGCTTAATTTTAGTAGTTAAGGTCTTAATGCGTATGTCTAGGCTATTATTCTTCTTCTTCTTGCCTCTACTCTGTCTGTTAAAGCGTTTACTACTATTTGCTTTAGGTTCTATTAATAGTTTGTAGGCTAGGTCTACTAGCGCTCTTGTTATCTTTTGCTATTTACAGTTATTGTCTTTAGTGTTGTTATTAAGCTCTAAGCAGAGGCGCCTTTGCCTCTTGTCTCTAGTAGCACTTACTAGGTTTATAATGTTGCTATTGCTGCCTAAAGTAAAGTGCACTATATTATATAGTTAGCTATTGTTATTTATATACTGTTTTGAGTTGTATTACTACTAGGCTTAACTTTGTCTTGTACTAGAGTCTAGCATTTAATTGTAACGCCCTTAAGGCTTCTTATCTTAACGTATAAGTTAACAGTTATAGCTAGATTGTTATTGTTAGTAATTAGGCGCAGCGCTAACGCGTTAAATATCTTTAAAGTTCTAACTGTGTACTAGTCTATAAATTTTAGTTGCAACAGGTGTTTAACAAGTGCACTATATTTAAGATATTATAGCTTTATCTTAAAGTTGCTGTCTTTAAGCTGCTGTTAACGTGCAGCTATTATTAGCCTTAAAAGCAGAAAAGTCTAGGCAGTTTAATAATGTACAATGTCTATAATATAGATATTAACGTTGTTAAGTAACAGTTTAGTTGTTATTGTAGTAAGGCCTATTAGCTAGGTTACTAAAGCAGTAAAAGAACTTAAGACTACTAATACTAACTGCGTGCGTTCTAGTTCTAAGTTTATAAGTATTAGCTATCTTTTTGTGTATTTAGCTTTAACTTTGTTGCTATAGTCTTAAATTTCTAAGATTATCTTCTTCTATACAGCGCCAGCTATTGCCTTATAGAATTCTCTTAGTATACTACTATTAGTTAGTCTAGGGCATATAGTATACTTAAGCTATTTATTTGTTATTAGGCTGCGTATTATTTTTAAGTAGTTAGCCTACAGGTGTACCTGTTTAATCTTGTTATAGGTGTTCTTGTGCTAGATAAAATCTGTTATCTCTTTAACCTATATGCGCTAGTCTGCTACATTAATATTATAGCCTATTCTTACAATTACCTGTAATATATTATTAGTAGTTATTGTCTTTACATTACTTATATACTATTTATTTAATTAAGGTAGCTACTACTTATACTTATTATTGCAATCCTATAATGCGCGTATTATATAATATGTTACGCGTAACAGTTAAGAATAGTGCAGGCAGGTGCAAGAATAGTAGAATAGCTACAGTTTAGTTAGCGTGTATAGGTATGCTTATATTATGTACTTACTTATAATAGTGTTATAATATATAGCGTAGTGTAGTAAACATAATATAGAAAATTACGTGTATTTATATTGCAGCACTATTATTATTGTTGTATAGTTATAGTACGTTTATAGTAGCAACGCAGCATTATATAGTTATAGTAGTAGGTTAAATTATAAGTGTAAGTAAAAGTAAGCAGAGTTTTATCCTAGCATTATATAGCTTCTTACCTAGCGCTAACGCGTTGTGTTATGTCTTTAAGGTAAGTAAAGGTGTATTCTAAGGAGGCACCTCTTACTACGTGTTATTCTTAGTACAGCACTATACAGTACTATATAGCACTGTGTAGCACTAAGCAAAATTCTTACTTTTTAGTTTTTTATATTATAGTGTAAGCAACTTACCTCTTGTATATTATAGTAGTAGCACTCTTTTTAGTCTAGCAAGTAAACTTAGCTAAACCTACTAGTGCTATTATAGTAGACAGGTCTACTATACAGTACTATAGGATACTATGTAGCACTAAGCAAAATTCTTACCTTCTATGTTTTTATATTATAATATAGGTAACTTACCTCTTGTATATTATGTTAGTAGCACTCTCTTTAGTCTAGTAAGCAAACTTAGCTAAACCTACTAGTACTATTACAGTAGATAGGTTACGTAACAAGGCTACATTAGAATATTTAAGTTGTATGCTAGCGTCTAGTAGTTTACGTAGAATTATAGAAAGGTTTTTTATGCGTCTATAGTTCTGTTAGCAAGAAAAGCTATCTATTGCCTTCTGTTCTTTTGCACTATATTGTTTTATTATAATTCTATATTGTTTATTAGTGTATCTAACGCCCTAGACTGTATGCTATTAGCGTAGATAGTAGTTAACAGATCTCTATAGTGTACGTAGCTTATAGCTAGCAAGAAAGTGTATAGCAGCCTACTTCTGTTATGCATTTTAATGTTAGTTTAAGACGTTTGTGTTTTTAACTAGATAATTCTGCCCTACGTTCTATAGATTTGTTTATAAGGAGATTAGTTTCTTCTTTTTAACGCTAAGTTTGCTGTTAATATAGTAGTATTCCTTTATTTAGGTGTTTTCTCTTAGCATTAGCAACTAATGTTGCAAATTGTACAGTACGCAGTATTTTACAAAAAATACTATTATTATCTATTATCTTATGTTCTTGTATAATAGCCTTATCTCTTATTAATATGTCTTGCAGTATAGTGTCTCTGCTTAGTGCTAGTATACTAGGGTGCTTAACTTTTTACACTGCTGTTCTACCTAGATATTACTGTGTGTGCATAATTTCTTAACAACTCTGCTCTTTTAGTTGCATAGATTATGTGCTACTACTTTAGATTATTAATCTAGTCTTTAGCTAAATATAGTTAGTGCTAGGTAATTATTCTTTAATTTTGGTGTTTACTAGGCTAATATTGTCTAGTTATTTTAGTTAATGCGCTAGCTAAAATACTAGAGATTATAGGCCCTGTAAGATAATTTGTGTAATAGCTATTCTTGTTCTAGTTAAGTATAGTATTATTACGCTTTTCTAACTGTAACTACACTATAATATTACTCTTAGTTTTTACGCTTATAGACAGCCTAGTGTTGTCTTATTTTAGGTATATAGCATTCTTGTGTTTATATTAGTGCAGTCTTACTACTTAGTTGCGTATATCTTTTTAGCGTTTGTCTTACAGCTCTATAGCTATCTATTTTATAGTTGCCTATTGCAGTGCTTTTAGCTTATTAATATATTGCTTATTATTTATAGTAAACTCTTGCTAACCTATATATACCTGCAGTTAATTAATTATATTTGTTACTTTGCAGTATAATAGTCTAAGAAGCAACAGTACCTTATAGTTCTCTTCTATCTTGTTTAGGCTATATATTGTAACAATATAGTCTAAGAAGTAGGCTAGATCTTTGTAGTTAGGATTGCGCTCTTTAAGTAACTTAATAAAGCTTCTAATGTCTATACTGTTAACAACGCACATGTCTTTAAGCTAGTTAACTAAATTATTAAGCTTGTAGTAGGTCTTTTAGAAGTTAGCTATACATAGCTATAGGCTGTAGTATATGTTTAGACATATTAAGATCTACTAGCTACTGTATATAGTCTTAGCTCTTATCTTGTTATACTACGCGCAACATTTCTAGTAAATAGCGTAAATAATATCTATTGTCTTAGTAAAATGTTTGCCTATTATGCTTTTCTCTACTATAAAGTATAAGAAATAGGCGTAGACTTTAGCCTTCTATGCGCAAGTAATACCTTAGTCTATTAGTTAGTATAATATTATGCTACCTGTAGGCAGGAATATAACTCTATTGTATTAGTAAGCATTGTAACTTCTATTACTATAATAAGCCTATAGTATATTAACACTATACATACTAAACATTCTGCAGCAATTAGTAGCTTATCTAAAGCTTAGCTACTACGTGTTTGTAAGGCAAGAACCTATTAATTAGCAATAAGACTTATCTGTTTATATAGTTATTAAACTATTTTAGCTATTCTAGCATAATATTAGTGTCTATCTAGGTAAAATTATTATTCTAATAGACATAACTAAGACTGCAGATATTTAGGTTCTTCTTACTATCTATATAAGTTATATAGTTTAAGAATCCTATAAACTATAGAGGCACTTAGTCTAAGCTATCTACGTTTATGCACAGCACACTAGTTATATACTCTCTATCTAGTCTAGGTCTAGCTTCTAAATTATCTGCTAATATATATTAAGGTAAGTGTTTCTAGTATATACTAGCCTTGTCTATGTTATATAAATCCTTAGGCGCGTATCTACTTACTACGTTGCAAATCTCTTCTATTATAAGCTTAGTGTCCTTAACTATTATATTACTATAGTTGCCTACTGTTTTTGTAAACTGTTTATGTAACTGCACGCTGTGTTGTTATTTATATATAGTAAGCCATCTGTTATTAAACTCTAGTATTTTGTAGCTGTTGTATTTAGGCAGCTGTTACCAAAGTTAACGTATAGTTTTGCAAATTATATTGTTAGTAACATTAACGCAGGCTGCCTGTAACTTTATATACTAGTTATTTAGAGCTGCCTTAAGAGTTTTCTATTGCAGATGCCTATTGTGCGCGTAGTTATAGCTAGTGTATTTAGTTTTATTACTGTCTAGGTGTTCTTGCGTTATTAAGAGAATATTAGTTACATTATTTAGTTATACATAGCAGTAAAAGGCTCTAGTAGCCTATATAGTAAGTTGTTATAGTGTTAAATATAGAAACAATACCTTATATATGCAAACCTTAACACGTTCTACAATAGTCTAAGCACAACTATATTACTAGTTAGGCATTAGACCTTAACCTATCTATAAACTAGATAATGTAGGCTTAATATTATAGTAGCAGAATAACTGTAGAAACTAGATATATTTACAATAAGCAATCTACTGTCTAATATAGTAAAGATAATATACTTACGCATGCTAATACTCTAGTAGCTACTTATAGCATTTAATATAAAATAAAATCTAAACTTAGCCTTAAACTTATGCTAGTATTATTATAGCACTAATTAGTTACTCTAGGTACTTATTACAGTAGATAGCTCGCAATTAACGCTAACAGTACTCTTTAGTAGACAATAGTTATAGACAGTGCAACGCAACTATAGCTACTAGTTATTAGAAGAGCCTACTATAGTAGTAGGTTGTGTGCAGCACTAGTAGTATTCTCTAGTAGATAACAGTTACTAACAGTGTAATATAACTATAGCTGCTAGTTATTAAAAGAGCCTACTGCAGTAGTAGGTAGTGTGCAGCACTAGTAGTATTCTCTAGTAGATAACAGTTGCTAATAGTATAACGCAACTATAGCTACAAGTTATTAGAAGAGCCTAATTATAGAGATTAATGCGTTTAAAGTGTTTACTGCCTTATATACTATACATAAGATTTATAAAGCATTGCACGTTACCTCTTATGCATATTCTTCTCTACTAAGCGTCTCTAAGACAAACAAATATAGGCCTAAAGTTTTAATTTATACAAGTGTCCTTTAAAGTCTTAGTTATGCCTACTAGTGTAGTAGGTATCCTTTTTGTTACTAGCTAGTAGCATCTTAGTGTAAATAAGTTTAATACGCGTAACTTCTTTGTGTTAATAAAAGTTCTTAAAGCTATAATAAAGCTAAGTAACAATAGGGGACTTAATGTTATATAAGTTGTAGTCAGAATATCTTAATATCTAGACGTTAGATTACTACTTATAGAGTCTAACAGAAATGCATTATATATAGTATAAAAGAGGTTATAGCTGCTTAGGTAGGCTTTACTGTTAAAGAGCCTAATAAGAGTGCTAGAATAGAGATGTCTTAACAAACAACTGTAACTCTACGTTATCCTTAATTTTTACCTGTAACAATATATAGACAAAAGTATGTAAATTATAGTTATATCTCTAATATCTTCTAGTTACCTAATAGTATAAGAATTGCGTTCTAAAGTTAGGCTAAGTTGTTAATATATATTGCAGGATATAACAAAGTTATTGCAATAACAGCGCTCTTAAGTTAGGCTAAGTTATTAATATGCGCACTAGAATACTATTATAGTTATTATTATAGAGATCCTTGCTTTTAAACACGCTATAAGGTATCTTAGTTAAGTAATAGTGTTATAAGACATAACAAAGTTATTGCAATAACAGCGCTCTTAAGTTAGGCTAAGTTGTTAATATGCACACTAGGATGCTATTATAGCTATTATTATAGAGATCCTTGCTTTTAAACACGCTATAAAGTATCTTAGTTAAGTAATAGTATTATAAAACATAACAAAGTTATTACAACAATAGCGCTCTTAAGTTAAGCTAAGTTATTAATATGCGCACTAAGATGCTATTATAGCTGTTGTTATAGAGATCCTTGCTTTTAAACACGCTATAAAGTATCTTAGTTAAGTAATAGTATTATAAAACATAATAAAGTTATTATAATAATAGTGCTCTTAAGTTAGGCTAAGTTGTTAATATACGCCTTAGAATGCTATTATAGCTATTGTTGTAGAGATCCTTGTTGTTAAACACGTTATAAGGTATCTTAGTTAAGCTACAATATCTAAATAGCTACTAAAAGGTCTATTTAGGAAATAAATTTGCTTCTATACTAGTAGGCTAAGAAGTAGCGCAGGTGTAGTGCCAACAATATAGTAAAGCTTAGTTCTAGATTTTTAAACTATACAAATATATAGACGTAATAGGTATAGTTTTAGTTTTGTAAGAATAAAAATATAATAAAGGATTAAGTCTCTTAGACTTATAAGGAATATATATACAAAGACAGTAACATTAAATTAGAAGTATAAGTTACGTGTTAAAAAGTAGCTGCATACATAGGTATATAAGTAAATTTATCTTTAGTTTTAAGGTTAGAAAAGTATAAGAAGGCGCAAGTATATAATAGATAAAAATAACACTAGGTTCTGTATATATTTTAACAAAAGACTATTACCTTAACCCTAAGACTAGAGATATATAGGTAAATTTATCTCTAGTTTTAAGGTTAGAGAAGTGTAAAGAGGCGTAAGTGTATAATAGATAAAAATAACACTAAGTTCTATATATGTTTTAACAAAAGACTGTTACCTTAACTCTAAGACTAGAGACATATAAGTAAATTTATCTTTAGTTTTAAGGTTAAGAAAACATATATATAGCAAGAGACAGAAGGTAGCTAGCTAGCAAGGCTATTATATACTCTATTAGCGCTAATAGTTTAAGAGCAAGCAGCACGTAGATGCGTTTAATATATAGTAGTTTATTAACAGTCTTTGTTACTATTTAGCCCTTGTTGTATTTGCACATTAGAGCAAGTTAGAATAGTAGTTTTTAGTAGATAACTATCCTATACTGTGCTAGAGAAAGAATATAAATTAGATCTGCAGGCATTTTAAAACTAGAAAAGATTAAATATACTAGCTACTTAGAATATTAGTTAACACTGTATATAAATTATACTTATTATTTCTTACTATTAAGTAATTGCCTACGCCTGTTACTAGTCTTACCTATAGTATATATAGTACACTATTCTACCTGCTTCTATCTATACTAAGCCTAGCTACCTTAGTACAAGTTGTATATTAGGCTACTAGAGCTACTAGTCTATTTTTTTTATACTTTTAAACTTTATACGTGTCTACTTACAGGTATACTTACCTTTTTAGGTATTTAGGTTCTACTATTTATATTCTAAACGCGCAGTAACTTATTTATTCTAGAGTGTTAATAATTTTTAGCGTAAGAATTATTATTAATATTAATCTTTATTAAGCTGTGTTAGCTAGCCTAACTAATCTAGTTGTTAATAAGTAAGCTCTAGTGTAATAACGTAACAGTTATTAGAGTAATAAGGAACATTAAAGAAAAGAAAAATATTAGTTGTTGCGCCTATAACTATTAGCATAGTTCTGTACACAGGTTAGGTAACTATTAGCTACAGTAGACTTTAGTAGACTACTATAGACAACAGACTGTGTAGCACAAGATAGATGCTACTAGTAACTACCTTAACACTATATAACTAATGTTAATACTGTTTTTATATACTTAGTCTTCTTATATCTAAACTATAGAGTTATATATAAACAAATTGGTAATAGATTATATATGCATACTGTGTAGCTTTTACACTAAGACGTACGCAGGACTTATTAAACATAGTACTTAATACTAGACGCGTTACTACCTACTACCTAATAATACGCTAGTTATAACTCTTAACACTACAATATAATAGCATAGCTCTAATAGCTGTAACGCAATAGATACTACTCTAGACAACACAGCACCTGCTTTATATAGCAATACCTTATGTAAACGCAACTACACTCTAGCTAAACATAAAGTAATAGAGCAGATAGGCCTAATGTTAGCGTCTATACAAGGATAGGATAAGCTGTTTAAGACAGCAAGTAGATAGCACGCTAGCAAACCTTTTAGTTTAAGAATAGCAGACGCAAAGCAGTAGGCTATACGCAGCTAAATAGCACATATATACTAACACTAATAAGAATAACATAGTAGGGCTCTTTAGTTCTCTTTTTGCACTAGCGTTTGTATTATAGCTGTAAAGGATAAAATGCACATTAGGTAACATTAACAGCCTCTTTACTAACACACAGCTACATAAGCTATATTTATAGCTGCAGTTCTAATTAGAGCGCTAGTTGCAGTAGGCTATATTAAACATTTAATTTAGGCTATAAGACAATATATAGATACAAGAGGACGTAGCAATTATATCTAAGTTACTAAACCTCTAACCTAACTAACATATATTTATATACTAAGATATTATATTATAGATTGCCTTTATACTTAGTTATTACCTATTTACTAACAAGATAGTTTACGCACCTAGCTGTTCTTTTACAGGCACGCCTAACAAACTTACAAGAGTGTATTACAAACTACACTTAAAAGATTAGTAGTAGTTAATATAATAGCGCTTACTAGATAGTGCAACCTTTATACTAGTTATACTAGCAGTAGACAAAATATAGTTGTCTATAATATTTGGTAACGTAGCAGTATAGCTAATATATATTACTATTAGGAATCTTAACTATAAGGTACAATAACGCAGAATAACACCTAAGACACTACTAGCTGGATTTATTTTAACAGCTAAGCTCCTAGATTCTATTCTAAAGAGTAAAGTGTATTATTACTATATAGGCAAACTGTTGTTACGTAAGTACTAACTATAGTGTTAATAACAGAGGGTTACTATAGAAGACAAACACTAACTAGTAACTGCAGTACTTAAAGGAGCTACTAAATACAGTATACAGCTAGAGTGTGCTAACTAACAGACGCAATAGTGTTACCTAACTATTTGTGTAATTCTAGCTAACTATAAAGAGTAAGTGCTACTAACAGGTGTAAAGAAAAACAGACACTGTACTTAATGTATAGTACTACTAGACAAACAAGAGAACTTGTGCAATAAATATTTGTAGTAAACAGAAGAGTATACACGCCTATAATAGAGTTGTTGTCTTAATAAAGGATATAAGAATTACGTTTATCTAGTAGAGTGCTTTAGCTAGAATTACTATAACTTTAATATATATAAGTTATTAGCTACAGATATATTATATCTACTGCTTAAGAGGTTAGTTATAAAGATATTAGAATTTACAGAAGATATGCTAATAGATATACACCCTAGACAAAAGAAGGGCTAGAATAGTGCTGTAGTTCTAGTAGTAAAAGATAATAGCTGTGCCTAGTTAAATAAAAGGTTTTACTAGGTTAAGTATAACACTAGACTAAAATAGTTTAATAACAAGAGAGCTTTTATAGAAGTGTTACAGTAGACTAGCGCAGAACAAAAAGTAGTAATTTGCTAATTTGTAGCAGTAGTGTCTCCTCTACTAGTAACTAAGGCACTATACGTATTGCATTTTATCTAGGCTGCGTGCAATCTGCTAGTACTCTTATAATATAAGAGTTATAACAAAAACATATTAGGGTATATATTGTTAGCTATTAAACAAATAGATATTCTAAAAGAAGAGTTTTAACCTTTTAGACAGACGCAAGGAAAAGAAAAGGATTTTAACTACCCTAAATAGCACGCGCTAACCTATATTATTAACAATATCTGTATATATAGAGCCCTTAATAGTATATATACTAGAACAGATAGTAAGGCCTACTATATTACAATAGTAAAATAATTCTATCTAATAATAAACAAGAGAGATTTTCTTACGTAAATCTACTTCTACAACTCTAGATAGCTTGCGCTTATAGTATTTAAATATAAGACAGTTATAGACTAAAGTTAATAGTGCACTACTGCTAACTAGCGCAAGTATACCTTTACTATAAGTGTGTTAACAGTAATACTATTTAAACAACTTAGATAGTCTATACTAGGCATGTTACTAAATTCTATTATACTGCCTCTTAGTAAGGTTACTGCATATATTACGTTACTAGACTTTACACATACTACTGCAGTATTTGTCTAATACTACTATTAGAAGGTAACTAGCTGCCTTGTTACCCTATATAATAAAGACAGACAAGACCCTAACTTTTACTAGGTAAACAGAATAAATATAAAAATACACTTTTCTATAAAATGCTTAAGGCTATTAGGCAAACGCTATAATAACCCTAAACATTATAAAGAAGATATTGTGCAATACGCGCTTAACTAGTATAGAACTAGAAAATAGCGCAAAGATTACGTGTAGGTGCAAGAGTTTAAATATAAGAACTACACGCAACTATCTTAGACTATTGCAAACAGTAGAGCTGTAGCTTAAGTGCACCTAATACTTATATTTATTAACAATAAACACTAAGATAAGAATAGAAAGAAATATAAGTATACAGGTGCCTTTTGTAAAGTTATAGCGTTTAACAATAACAGTTAAATTAATAATACAATAGAAATGCTAAGCGTACGCTACTGCACATATAGTACAAAGACTAAGTAACGTACATTACAAGTATTTAAGGTATATAATATAACAACTATTATTTACCCTATATACTTAGTACTAAAGAATCTACCTACACTTAATAATAAGGTCTCTGTTTCTTATTATATAAATAATTACATTAATTAGGACAAATATAATAGACTGTATTCTTTTACGTTTAATTGAGACTAGATACATATAGTACAGAATTATAAACAGAAGCAAGTGTAGTAAGACAACTAGTATATAGCATTAGATATAGTAAATAGAATTGTATATTTAATAATAGCTCTACTGTTACTTTAGCCTACCTAATAGAACGCAAACCTACTAATATAATAAGCGCTATAATACAAGACTATAGCGTAAGGCTACTAATACAACCTCTTTACTATATACTATACACTACTACAAACGCGTAATAATAGCAACCCTTATCTACGTACGCAAGTATTATAGAGATATTGCAATAGTTACCTAGAATTACTAGTTAGTGCAGATAAGAGGATAGCACTACTATAGTAATACTAAACATAATTGTTAAAAGACAGCATATGCAATATAATACAACTAACAGCAAAAGAATGTAACTTAATATACTCTAACATAAAATAAGAGATAAGAAGGTAGAAGATACTAAGCTGTTCTCTATAGATAACTATAGTAAAAGAATACTTACAGCAAATTATAAGGGTAATTGCATTATAATAGAATAGACTACTATAAAACGCAGCTAATAGTTACTTTATCTAGACAATTACACACTTTACTGTCTAATGTAACTATAACACAGCCTAATAGATGCACTTATAACAAAATAAAACTAAACTAAACAATAATTAGGAGCAAGCTTTGCTAGATAGAAACCTGTGTAAAAAAATAATAGAAATAGTTAACAAAGAGTTAAGCATAACATAAATTACCTCTAACATAACAACTATATTAGTGTCAAACACAACCAGAAACAAGTACACCTTTATTAGGACAAACCAGCTATTATATATACACTACAACCTACTAGTAATAGATAAGTATATTAATAACCTTAATTACAATTTGTTTGTACAGATATTAGAGCACAAATTAGGCTTTAAAAGTAAATACAACAGCATATATTACTATACAAAGAAGAGAGATAGATAGGCGCAAATATAGATATCTACAAAGGTACGCTAGCACAGCGTATTATAAGAGACAGTTGTATTAAAGATATACTAGGCGTTATTTATAATTAAACTACAAACATAACTAGCATAGTAGTATACTAGATCTGTACTAACAACTTACTAGGTAAATAGTTTTCTGCGTATAGAGCTACTAGATTGCCTATATTGCGCGCACAACTATTTATGCTAATAGTAGACAACTATTATGTACGCTAATATTTAGTAGAAGATAGAGAGATAAAAGGGCACCTAATTGCTTGTATTACGCGCACTACTATTTGTGCTAACAGTAGACAACTATTATGTACGCTAACATTTAGTTAAGAATAAAAGAGTACCTAATTGCCTATATTGCGTATATAACTATTTGTGCTAATAGTAAACAACTATTATATACGCTAGCACGTAGTTAAGAATAAGAGAGGGCCTAATTACCTATATTGCGCGTATAACTATTTGTGCTAACAGTAGATAACTATTGTATATGCTAGTACGCAGTTAAAGATAAGAGGCTATCTAATTAAACAGCCTAACTGCTACGCTCTAGCAGAATTTAAGGCAATATTAGACTGTATGTGTTACAAAAACCCTACTTATACCTGTAAAGTAAAAACTCTATTACGCTACACATATTACTTACTTCTGCTACTCTTACTAATAGTTCTTTAATATTTAAAGAGTAAGCGCTTGCTCTGTATACTCTGTACTAAGCAGTAAATTTAAGTAATATTAGTAGTATACTATATCTCTGTCTAAACAAGCGCTAAAACAAGCGCTAACAAATAATAGTACAAAGGTTAAGCTCTTAGAAAATGTAACTCTAGAACTAACATACTAAAAACTAAGACGCTGTAGAGACTAAAAACTGTCTAGACTCTAACGCTACTATCCTTAAGCCTTAACTCTAGGATTAAAACAGAAGTATAACTAACTGCTACACTAGCCTAACCAAAAAGTTACCTAATAAGACAGCCTAGAGATTAAATACTATACACTCTTAGATCTGCAGCCTTACTTGCTTGTTAACAAGAGAAATCTAGACGCAGTAGTAGTATAAGCACAACAAGCTAACACAAACTAAAAACTTATAGAACTAATATATAGAAAACGTTAGTAGTTAAAAGAAAACTACTATTAGACTTAAGGCTGTTGCATTATAGGAAGATGCCTTATTATATACAATTAAGTAGTTCTAACTGTTATAGAGTTACAACTCTTCTTATCTAGTGCAAACCTATTTAGGTTACTACTATAGAAGAAAGAAAAATGCTAGGTAAAAGAAAGTATATTACTAGAAAATAAGACTACACTAGAGAAGGCAAGAGTTATCTTAGTAACGCAACTACTTACTAATAATAGAAAGACGCTATGCAGTATAGTAATAATACTATAGCTTAATACATATAGGCATGTGTATGCCTAAATACTGCTAGACGCTTAAACAGAAGTATAGAATACTCTGCTGTTGTTAGTTTAATTGCATATTAGCTTAACACTATGCAAAGAAGCTACCTACTATATAAGTACTATTACAGCCTACTAAGAATAGTAGCTAATAGTAGGTGCCTAGATACTAGATATATACAGTAACTTGCAGACCTACGTAATAAGGCAAAGATAACTAAAAATTACTAGTGCTTATACATTAAACTACCTAGACAAATAGGTTCTTAAGCCTAGCAAACTACTTAAAGACTTTGTTTACCTACTATAAGACCTAAAGAACGCAAGTACACCTCTAAAACAGCTATGCTAGCTAACTAAAGACAGCCTAAATCTGCTAGATTTCTAAACCCTAGTCTTGCAGCAGTAATAGTACAGTTATTCTATAATAATAGGAAATAGAGCATTGCTGCAATAACTAGAAATTAAGAGAAGTTTAATAAACTAAGTGCAAATATAGTAGCACTAATAGGCTTAGTTATATTTAATATAATAAGAGAATTTAATAATAACAGCACTAGGAAAACTATATCTTTCTATAGACACACTATAGAGGGTATGTTACAAGTTCTACACATAGCATTAGCTAACAGAAAGCAGACTACTTTAATACTATTTGCAAAAAATAGAAGAACCTAAAAGGCATTTAATAGATTCTTATATAGGATAATATATAACAGGATATTACTATATACATAAACTAACAAGAGAATAATAGGGCTAACATTTTAGTGCCAAAGGATACTTATAACAACAACATAGATAATATCCTAGCTAACTATATAGAAGAGAAGTAAGATTACTACAATGCGCTTATAGACAATTATAATAACAAAGAAAAGGAGAAGGCAAACTACTTAATAGAAAAGAATAGGAAAAAGAATGTTAAAGAGGAGGAGAAAGTCCTACACAGAGACACTAACAATATAAGTAAGTCTAAACGTAATGTAACATGTAATAACTTGCATAGAATACTATCTATGTACGCGTACGTAAAGTATTAAGTAAAGTAAAAAATATTTTGCTAAAAGAGTATAGACATACAAATAAACTTGCACTAGAATACTTTTATAAGGCAGATAAATAGCTGTAGTTTAAGAACTATAGAGGTAGCTAGAGTATTATAGTAAAAGACGTATAAGAAGAATTTATAACGCAGGCTTATAATATTGCAATTAAAGGTAACATACTTAACGTAATTGCCTTAACTAAAGAGAAATAGTAACTAGAACTAGACAAGTGTAATAGGTTAGTGTAATAGTATAAAGAAGAAATAAGGTATTATTAAGTTGTTATAAATAGTAAGTAACGTAAATGTTACAAGAACTAGATATACTTTTACTAGTATAATGCGTAAATACTGTTAGGTTAGCCTTAATATAACGCAATAGTGTAGACTACTGTAGCAGATAGTATAGCACTAGCAGATACAGTACCTAATTCTAACACAACTAACTAGCAAGATAATTACTACTCTGTAAGTAGTAGCAGCTGTTATAGCCTTCTATACATAAAGCGCGTTATGTACCTGCTAACGCGTACCCTACAGGACGTTAAGCCTAGTAGCTATATCTAAGCTAGCCTACTTTTAAAGGAGCGTAATTTATCTATGCTATATTTAATTAAAAAGCTTACATAACTAGATAAGAGAGACTAGCTTAGTTAGCCTACGCTATAAGAATGTAAAGACATAAGTAGCTGGCTGTAGTATATAGTTCTGCTAGTGCTACAGTACTTAACAGTCCTTAACTATTAAATCTAGCAACACTAGCAACACTAGCAACACTAGCAACACAGGCAACGTAAGTAACATAAGTAATTTGCTATTAGGTTACTGTTAGGTTGCTAGCAACTAGAAGTAAGTAGGGCAACTTTAGCAAATTGTTTAGTAGATAGTATTACTATTAGGCAGCCGCGGGTTGCCGCAACTAGGCTGACTAGACAAATCTTGATTTTTCCTAACAAACCTCTTATACTTAGAAAGAAGCTTACTTCTTACTTAGACTGTAATTTTATATAAGTAAGCTAGTTAAGCGCCTCTATACTAGTGCTATTTGTAAAGAAGCTAGAAGAAGGCTTCTAGTTCTACGTAGACTATTAGGCCCTTAACGCAATTACAAAGAAGGACTAATACCTACTCCTACTTATCTAGAAGACCTTAGTCTAGATTACTAAGGCTAAATAGTTTACTTAAGTAGATATTATCTAGGCCTTCTATAAGATTAGGATTACTAAAGGTAACAAATAGAAGACAGCCTTCTAGATACGCTTTAGCCTCTATAAGTAGCTTATAATACCCTTTAGACTTATAAATACTCTAAGTATGTTTTAGAAATATATTAATTAGACACTAAGAGAATACTTAAATAAATTTATATAGCCTATATTAACAATATATTAATATATACAAGTAGGTCTAAGGCAGACTATAAGAAAAAGGTAAAGCTAGTAATCTAGACACTTATTGTAGTAGAGTTATACCTAGATAAAAGGAAAAGTAAGTTTAGCGTAAAAAAGACTAAATACCTAGAGTTTATTATTAAAGCTAAGAAAGAGAAAAGTATAGACTCTAAGAAGGTAGGCGCTATAGATTCTTAGAAACCCCCTTAGATAGTTAAAAGAGTCTAGAGCTTTATTAGCTTTACTAACTTCTACTAGTAGTTTATTAAAGATTTCTTAGAGCTAGCTACTCTAATAACTAGACTTACTAGAAAAGGCGTAGCCTTTACCTAAGAGCCTAAACAGTAGTTGTCTTTTAAGAACCTAAAAGAAGCTTTTGTAGTAGAACTATCTCTAGCAAACTTTAATATAGAACTAGAAATAATAGTAGAATACAATAACTTAGGTTAGTTAACTAGAAAAGTCTTGTTCTAATATAAAGAGGATAAACGTCTCTAGGCTATAGCTTACTACTTAGCAAAGAACACTACTATAGAAGCTAACTACACTATTTATAATAAGAAACTATTAGCTATAGTTAAGTGCTTAGAGTAGTAGAGAACTAAACTCTATAAAGTAAGACATTTTACTATACTTATAGACTATAAGAACCTAGAGTACTTTACTACTATACAGCTACTAACAAAAAGACATATCTAATAGGCTAGATTTCTTAGTACGTTTAATGTTAAATTCTAGTACTACCTAAGGAATATTAATAGTAGAGTAGACGCCCTTTCTAGAAAAGAGTAAGACCTTCTCTTAGAAAGAGTAAACGCGTAGGTTGAATTCTAAACCTTCTAATTATTTACTTCTACTCTAGAAACTAAGAGTGTAGAAGACTTAGTACTTACTACGTTCTTTGTAGTCTAACAGAGTAATACACTATAATAGAAAGAGAGAAATAAAGTAGCTCTATAACGTGCTTATAGACAAAGATGCTGCGTTAGAGAAGAAAAACGTTACCTATAACTAAGATACTAAGGAGTACGCTATAGTAAGAAAAGAAGTACTTTAAAATGTACTTATAGATAAAGATACTGCGTTAAAGAAGAAAACAGTTACTTATAACTAAGGTACTAAGAAGCTTACTATAGTAAAAGACGTTTTAGATACTACTAAGAAAGCTGTAGTACTACGCGTAATTACGCCTAGGTAAGGTCCTTATATAAATAAATATTCTAAAGTATTAGTAGAGCCTACTATTAAAGAGCTATGGAAATAGACTGTCTATATACATAAAGCCTACTAAGTAGTAGTTAACGCTATTAAAATAGAGTAATAAAACTTCTCCTTATATTTAAGCCTAAAAGTATTCCTAGTAGAATATATCTTAGATAACCTAAGACGCCTACTCTATAGATAACAGAAGTAGGTACTAGAATACATAAACCTATAAACCTATGTTATCTTAGAAACCTATAATTCTCTAATTATAAGACACCTAAGTAGACAATATATATATATATCCTTAGCAAGAGACTATATCTAGCTAAGAATATTCTTAAGTATCTAGTAGTTTATCTAGAACTATATAGTGTGTAGTAGAATAAAGCTATAGAAAGAGCTTGTAACAGAGTATGTAAATTAGCAGATTACAGAGTTGTTACGTATAATACCTAAGCATGTTACTAAGAAAGTAAGGATTCTTTTAGGATTAGACCAACTAATTAAGCTATCTCTTGGCTTAGTGTATTTAATCTAATCTATCTTTATATAGCATAGAAGAAGTAATAGAAACTTTTTACTTAAGACAATTTAATCTATAGTATTGCCTAGCTTCTACAGTTATAAGCCTAGCGTTATAAGACTACAGTGTTAATTCTCTCTGCGCACCTTATATTGCTAAGGTACTACTTAGATTAACAGTTACTCTAAAACTTCTTAAAACTCCCTTTTAAATACTCTCTTCAAACTAACTAGTTAATAATTATAGACTTCTATTCTAACAACAAGATTAGCCTAGACGTTCTTTTAAACAGTTAGTTAGACTAGCTATACTAGTTCGCACAGCTCTAGCTTTATGCTTGCAACAAAGGAGTCTAGGATTAGATTAACTTAGATAGCAACACAGTGCTCCTAATTAACGATTAGGAACCTAAATATCTAGAGCTTTCAGCCGCTCTAAGCTAACTAGTCTCTGCTCTACTACCTAGAGCTAAAAATCTAGAAACTTAAATCTGCAATAAAGCTTTTAATTAATATAATCTAAAGCTAGTTACCTATAAACTTGCCTCTAGCAGTTACAAAGAGGACATCTGCTAATATAAAGTTAATACGTTAAAATAAACTAGGCAAGCGACTAAGCTTAGCAACGTCTGAAAATAGATTAGTTAAATAGTAGCTAAGGATCTAATAGCACTAGCAGCAATCAAAATGCTTAACTCTTTAGAAATAACTCTCTAAGCCTTAATCAGGATCCTTAAGCACAACCTTGCTCTAATAGACAATAATACTATGTACCTAGTTAGGCAGCAATATTAAGCCTATTTAGAAAAGGCTAGGCATAGTAGAATTACTCTAGATAAATAGTTTAATAAATAGCAAGTAATCTATAGAAAGGCTTAAACGTTTTAAGTTATAGAGATAGAAAGATAACTTGCCCTTACTAATTTTCTAGACGCTCTATCTGCTAGGATTGCCCCTAACTAGGCTTAATTAATGCGTTAGAATATTATTAAAGATACAGCTCTTAGTGAACTAGCTATAACTATATATAATCTAGCTAAGATCTTTTCTCTTATGCTTTAGGAACAAGCAGTTCTTGCTACAAAAGAAAAGTCCTATTTAGCCTTTGCAACCCTTAGAAACATTAAGAACTTAGAAAACAAGGACTCTAATCTAAAGAACAAAGGCAAAGACAATTTAAAGCTAAAACCTTGCCTTTGCAAAAACAATAAAAAGTATAAATAGGATTTAATAGATTATCTCTAATTAAAGACTATAATTACTAGATTAGCCTTACTAAGAAAAGTACTAATTAAGATCTCTAATTTTAACTAAAAGAAGGTCCTTAAGTAGCTTAACACTGCTAAGTAGGCTGCACTTAATAACAAGATTAAGAAAGCTAGTTAGACACTACCTATTGCAGCTAACTATTTAAGTTCTAGGACTAAGATAGTAATATACCTAGAAGATGTTATAGCAGCACTAATCAACCTAACTACTTTTAGTTAGGAACCTAATGTTACTAATCTAGACTTTAGAGTGTACACTACTACGTTTATAAACTATTTACTTTTAAGAAGCACTGTTTACAATAGAGCAAGTGTAGTGTACTTAGTTAATAATTAGTTACTTCTTATTCTAGAAACGTTTAGTTCTACCTACTCTAAAGAAAGAGTTAAGGCTAGAATATAGTTACTTTCTGTAACTAGGTATAGCAATTAAGTAATTAAGAACGTTCTACACAGTCTAGATAGTCCTTACACTAAAGACCTAAAGCTTAAGAAGGTTAAAGTTATAGATAGCTTTTATATAAATATTATATCTGCAGCACTACTTAAGCAGGTAGGTATATAGTATAGTAGACTAGACAGCACTCTTAGGTCTAGATTATATAAGTAAAACGTTATTATACACAAGCTTTATAAGGCTTATAACCTCTTGTTTATTAAATACAACTAGGTTACACGCTATATTCTACAACTACTAATCCTACACATGTTATATTAATCTAATATCAATTACTTAAGAGATAATAACAAGGATCTATAGCATAAAAGATTAGGCTACTTAGGCTAGCAAGCACTCTAGGCTCTTACCTAGTTGGCTTAAAACGTTAAGATAAATAGGACTAAGAGGATTAATTGTTAGAACTGCTTAGTTACTTATGTAGCTTAAGTAGTCTTATAACAGCTAAGAGAAAGACTACTACAACTATTCTATTAAGTCTCTTAGGATCTATTTAATATGCTAACTAGAAGGCTTTATAAAGAATAGTCCTTAATTATTAAGAAAGACTACTTAGGCAAGCTTTTTAACTACAACCTTTACAACAAAACATTAATTAAGATTATAAGAGTAATTAAACAATTTACTAGCTAAGTTAAGAACAAATTTAATCTAAAATTGTAGAAATATATTAAGATAATAACACTGTAACTCTGCCTTAGAGAGAGCGTTCGCAGTATAAGAAGTAGGTAGATTAAGAGAGGATTATAATACTACGCCCGCTACTATACACGCATTAGCCAAATAGATTAGCTAAGCAAGGAGGCTAGGAGCTAATTACAAAATTAATTAAAATGCGTACAGGTATAAATCTTCTAACTAAGCTCTAGCTATATATTATAGATGCGGCTTCCTACTTACACAGTATAAGCCTATTAAAAATCTATAGTTTTTGATCGCTAAATAAGGTCCTGCACGCCTAGTTTAGGCAATATTTTTAATAGTATAAGCTAGCAATTACTAGGCACAGGACTACAGATCTACGCCCAAATTAGAGTAGTATTTATACCTATAGCTGCAGAGCGTATCCTCTTAATTGCGACTAAGTAGTAGGCAGGAATAGGCGTAAGTTTAAAGTTAACCCTTGCAGCTATATTAGATATCTAGTAGGCTATTAAGCCTCTAATATCTATTACATATAGGTCTTATTAATTAATTAAGTAATTGCATTAAAGAACGTTACCTTTAATAAATCTACATTCTACTCTAGCAACTAAGAAGATAAGATACCTAAGAAGTAGGCACTTAAAATTATAGATATTCTACACGTTAGTAAACTTAATAATCCTAGGTAAGATATTAACCTACCTATTCTATAGAATTAACTAAGCTAGAAAATTACTAAGGTTACTAAGCAACAGCTTAGGAGTAAGCATCTAATCCTAAGAATTATAGAGACTAGCTAATTTTATAATTACAAAGGAAAAGAAGTAGAAGCTAACAGGAGTGCTAGTAAGGCTAGCAAGTATTTAGGATTTCTTTTAGACTAAAGTAAATATACTAGGCTTGTAACACTAGAGACAACTCTAGAACTAGATTAGTTATCTAGTATTTAGCTTATTAAGCGCGTAGGGTCTGATAGCTAAGGACTGTTACTAGGTCCTAAAAGAGCTAGCCTGTTAGTATCTAGAGATTAGATAGGTTCTTAACAGGATAGGCAGTTAGCCTTTTCCTCCCCTGCTACTTAACCTTAAAGCAGTAACTCTAGAGCCCTAGATAAAGCAGGATTAGTAAATTCTCTTATATAATTAAGTTATTAACTATAAGAAGCAGCCTCTAAAATTAACAAACTATTAAGTTAATACATACTACTTTACTGCAAGAAGAATTATAGTAATTAGATAGAGAGTAAGAGTGTTAATATATGAATTGCAGATCTATTTATAGATTACTAGAAGAACAATTTTAAGAACACTTTTCTTCTAGGCCTTATAGAAGCTTAGACTAAGCGCTCTAGTTACAAAACGCTAAACGCTATAATTATAACAGTAATGCTAAGTAATTAGAATTACTAAATAGTTAAGAAGCGTGCTTATAGAGATAACATGCCTAAGCTACCTAACATATAGAAGCAGATACTTTAACATCTAATAAAAAGCCTGTTATTAGATACCTCTCTTAAAGAAATTAATTAGCTACACAAGAAAGGTACCTAGAAAGAGATTCTAAAGTATAAGTCTAAGAATTAACTAATTCTATTAGAATAGGTCTAGGTATATAAGTTAAATTAAGACAGCTACTTTCTAAAGTGTAAAGCTAGGCTTATAGTAAAAGTAGATTTCTAAGAGAAGGACTTTCTACTTACTACGTACGCTACTACTCTTGCAGCTAAGTCTTTTAGGATTGCTATAGCTATTGCAGCCTATTTTAATCTAGAAATTATATAATACAATGTAGTTAGAGCGTTCCTTAACGCCTTGATTACAGCTAATAATCTAGTAATCTGTAATCTACTAGATAGATTTAAGAAAGCTAGGCTATGTATAAGGCTTAATTAAGCACTCTATAGGCTTAGAGAATCTCTATTACTTTAGTATAAAGAATTCTTAAGATTACTACACAAGATAGGACTACTTGCATCTAAAGAAGAACTCTGTCTGTTCTTTACTTAGAATTAAACAGTTTTTGTTTTGTTCTACGTTAATAATATTCTACTTATCTACTACAAAGATTACAAGCTTAAAGCTAAGGATCTTTAGGCCAAAATTATTAGTAAATACAAAATCTAGGATTAAGGACTAGTTAAATAGTTCCTTAGGATTAGAGTTATCTAAAACAGATTAGACAAAACAATTACTTTAGTTTACAACGCCTATATTAACAAGATTACTAAGAAATTTAGTCTACACAATAGATTGTTCCCTCTAACACTACTGCTATCTAAGGAGCTCTACAAGAACACTAGAGAAGCTAGTAAGCAAGAAATTAAGGCCTATTAAGAAAGAGTTAGATTAGTCCTCTACACTGCAATTATAATCTGCCTAGGTATTACCTATACAGTCTTAAAGCTTTCCTATTTCTTAACTAATCTTTTAGACAAGCATATTAAAGCTATAGAACAGGTAATTATGTACCTGTATTAAACAAGGTTTAATTTAATTAAATATAGAGATTTTAATAGTCTAGAACTAACTATTTGTAGAGACGCCTCCTTTGCTAATAATAAAGTAACCAGGCGTTCCTTACACAGTTATATAGCTATTCTGTTTAAAGGAGCAATCTCTTAGAAAGCTGCAAGGTAAGAATTAGTTACTACCTTAATAATAGAAGCTAACGTCAGGAAAATACAACGTTGGCGACATGCGCGACATTGGCAACACTGTCAGAACAGTCGACCAGACGGTTCTTGACTGTACTCGACTGTCCCTAGGGTCCCCTATTTGTCCTGGCTGCCTAATTAGACAAAAACGCCCAAATTGATCCACCTGATCCACTGGACCCACCTGCCTCACCCGCGCGATTACGTAATTATTCTAAAAACCTAAAATATAGAGCTGAATTCCCTCTTTAAAACGCACTATTTAGAATTTCTATAGCTGCTCTAGTTGCTGAGATGCACAGCAGTGAAGTTTGTAACTTTTTAATGTTCTTTGCCAAGGCCTGTTTTCGCTAAAGCTCTAGCACTTTAACTAGATAATATATTATATTTTTTATAAAAGAAATAGTAACTAAAGTGCAGATTTTACTCTAGAACATTTTAGTATATTATAATATATCGCAGGTGCGTAGATCTGTTGTGTTAAACGTACTTTAAAGTTTTTTTAAAAAAGTTTATAACTTCAACGCGCTATATCTCAATAACTAGAGCAGCTACAAAAATTCTGAATGGTGCATTTTAAAGAGGGAATTCCGCTCTATATTTTGTATTTTTAGGTTACTTACGTAATTATAAAAATACGGCTACATGTAAAATTGGCGACATTAGCAACTCTGTTAGATCTAGCAACTCTAGCAACACTGTTAGGTTGCTAGCAACTTGCTAGCAACTTGCTAGCAACTAGAAGTGAGTAGGGCAACTTTAGCGAATTGTCTAGTAGACAGTATTGCTGTTGGGCCGCTGCGGGTTGCGGCAATTAGGCTAACTAGATTAATCTTAAATTTTCCTAACAAAGCTGCTTGCTCTAGAATACGCTGCAAAAGAATCTATAGCGCTTAGTTAGTTCTTTAAAGAGCTTACGCTTCATCTAGAAGATCTATAGAATATCTAGTATAATAATTAGCAGACTATTTAGCTAGTTATAGAGAAAAATAACCGGATATCTATAAAGCTTAGGCATGTTAACATTTAGAACATATAGCTTAGGCAAGAGCACTTAAAAGGATTATTCTAAGTATCTTATCTAGAATCTAGATTAATACTAGCTAATAGTCTTACTAAGAACCTTACCTATTAACAATTTCTTAAGTTTAAGTAGCTTCTTAACCTTAAGAATATAAGTAAGTTACTTATAAAGCAATAATTTAGAATATATAAAGATTATTTTACTTTTCTATCTACTAATTAATTTACTTACTCTTAAAGCTTAAGATTACTATAGGATCTAAGCAGAGTAAACACGCAAAAACTAAGACTACTAACGCTAAATTATAAGTAAAACTATCTAGAAACTTACCTCTATAATGTTAAATACCTTATTAGTTATCTTGTAAGCCTAAGCACAACGCTTAGCAATTAAGAAACCTAAAGCTCTTAATCTATAGCTTAGAGTTAGCAAATCTCTAACTGTTCTTATAGCCTTAGGCAAAGAAGACAATAGCTAATTCTACACTAGCTCTTAACGCTTAGGTTTTAGAGTCTAAGCAGCCTAGAGCTACTTCTTAAGCAGTAGAGCGTTAGGCAAAAAAGAGCTGCAGCGCTAGTAACTAAATAACAGCTACTACTTGCTTAGTGTAAACAGAGCCTAAGCTATAAACCTGCTTAACGCTCTACTAAACCTATATCTTCTAAAGCCCTAAGCAAGACGCGCAGGCTTAGCACCTAGCAAGCTAAAAGTTAGATTAATATAGCTTAAGCTTGCTCTAAAACTACTAAAAGCTAGAATACTCTAAGCCTACTATAAGGCCTTTGCAGCCTTAAGCTGCTAGTTAAGCTACGCGTAAGCCTTCTCTAGCTCCTATAAACAAATTAGCTATTTCTAAGATTAAATAATCTTTAAAGCTTACTACAATAGTTTTCTTAAATACGCTAATAATAATTTGTATAGCCTGCTTACGTAGATTGCTTAGACTACTTATATTAGTAAGTATATTATTAATAGCAACTAGAATAATATATATCTTAACGCAAGAATAGTTTAAGTAAGCTGTACAACACTTACTTATTATTAATCTAGCTCTACTATAGTAGTAGCTGTTACTTTACTTGTTAGTAAACTAAGAGGCACAGCGCAAGTATAAACTAAAGCAAAGCTCTTTCTTCTTAACACTAATAGTCTTCTTACTAAAGACTACTCTGCTCTTAGGTAAGAGATTGTAATCCTTAGTCTTGCGCTAGAATTAGCGCAGTAGATTTAGATTATTAGCCTTACTCTTAACAGCAGGCGTAGTAGTAGTAGTAGCGTTCTTCTTGTAGGCGCGCGCGTAGGCTATCTTATTAACTATAATAGTAGGATTCTTCTTAGGCAGCTGCCTAAGTTAGTAATAGACTAGATTAAGAGTAAAAAAAACTTACTATAATAAAAGAGATTAAGTAAGTAGTTAATAAAGTAGATAATAAGGAGAATAAATAGATAGATAGCTAGTTAATAAGTTAATTAATAAGTTAATTAATGCCCTAGAGTATAAAAATATAGAAGTAGGCAGGCTTCTTATACCTAAGTAACGCAACTACTAGGTAATAAGCTTGCCTACTACTTACTTACCTAATTGCGCAATCTTACTCTATAACTATACGCGTAAACAGACTACCTCTTACCTAGCTAACAGGCTAGGTAGTAGCAAACGCTCTAAATTAAAGCTTAGCCTATAGGTAAACCTATACTAACAGTCTATTTGCTTCTATAATATAGGACTACCTGCTTATAAGACCTTTACATAAGACCTAGTTAAGATAACGTAAGTTACAATTGCAAGTAGATAACACTAATATTAAATTTAATTATATATATAGTAAATAATTAGGAATTTATGCGCTAATAACTTATGTTTAAGCTAATAAATAAAGCAACGCAACGCTTGCAATACAGAGTAGTATTGCTATTTACCTTAATTACTACTTCTGCTCTACTAAACAGATTAGGTAAGCTAACAAGTTTGCCTAATCTAAGGGATGTGTAACAGAGTATGTAAATTAGTAGATTACAGGATTGTTACGTATAATACCTAAGCATGTTACTAAGAAAGTAAGAATTCTTTTAGGATTAGACTAACTAATTAAGCTGTCTCTTAGCTTAGTGTATTTAATCTAATCTATCTTTACATAGCATAGAGAGAGTAATAGAAACTTTTTACTTAAGACAATTTAATCTATAGTATCGCTTAGCTCTTATAGAGCTTAAATAAGAGCTACTGCGCCTACTTTCTCTTCTAAACTAGATATAGAAGAAGGTATTAGTAGACTTTATTATAGGCCTTCTACTAAGTAATAGTATGCTACACCTTATATTAGTTACTAACTAGCTAAGTAGAAACGTAGTGCTTATACCTATACTAGACCTAAAAGTTTCTACTATAGTTAAAGCGTTTACTAAATAAGTAGTTATATACTACTAGCTTCTAGACACTATTATATCTAATAGAGAATTATAGTTTGTAAGCAAATTCTAGACTTTACTCTATAATAAGCTTAGAATATAAAGAAGAGTCTTAATAGTATACTACTTCTAAACAGATAGTACTATAAAGCAAATAATAGTAAAGTAGAAGCCTACTTAGGAGCCTTTGTAAACTAGAACTAGTTAGACTAGGCTACTCTATGCCTACTAGCATAAATTACTATAGCTAGACAAAACGCGGCATCTATAGAAGTTAGCCTATTCTTTTTCTAGTACAGGTATAATACAGACTCTATCTAGTTAGACTTATAATAGACTATAAAGAACTAGCACTAGTCTAGTATTAATAAGAAAGCCTTTGCTAAAGTAATAGTAACTAAAATAAAGGAGATAGTAGACTAAATATAAGCAAGAATAGTAGAAGCGCAATAGAAATAGAAACGCTAAGCTAACTACTATAGACAAGTAGCTCTAGAACTCGGTATAGAAGACAAAGTATAGCTCTAGTATAGTTACTCTATATTAAACAAGAGACCTTTAAAGAAGCTAGATTAGAAAAATAGAAAATATATAGTTAAGAAAGTTATTTTCCTCTATATTGTAAAACTAAGCGTACCTCTAGTAGTGCACCTAAGATTCTATATTAACTACCTCTAGCTTAATACAAAGAACTCTCTTCTATACTAAAAGTCTAATAACTAGTAACTAGAAGCTATAATAGAAAATAAGAATAAAGCTAAGAATAAGTACCTAATTAACTATATTCTTATAAAATAACAGAAGAGAAAAGAGTAAAGTATATAGCTGTAGTATCCAGTAAAATAGGTAAGATACGCTAAACTAATATAGAAACTGTAGGTAAATATTATTAACACTATAGCCCTTATTAAGTAGCTAAGCAAAACTAAGATAGAATAAGACTTAGATAGACTGTTAGTAGAGTACTTACCTATCTTAACTACTAAATAAAATAGAGTAGCACAGAAAAAAAGAGAAGAGTAAGAGAAATAATAGAAAGGTATAATAAGTATTAGAGTAGATAATAGTACTATGCGTAAGAAACATTAGTAGAAAAAGAACTAAACCTAGGATAGCTAGGAACAGAACCTAAAGCACTAGAGCTAACCTAGAAGTATATTAGACTATCTTAAAAAGTAATAACTAACGCAAAGAACTAATTAATAGAAAGGGCGTAAGAATACTATAACAGACAGAGACTAGAAGCAAAGGTTTCTAAAATAAGCTAGCAAGAAAGGAACAAGCCTATGCCTATTCTACTAGATAACCTATAGCTACTCTAACTAGTTAACAACTAGAATATAGCTAATAGATAAAAGTTCTTAAGAACTAAATATTAGAAGCTAAATACTAAATATAGCAAGTAAGATAACAGTTCTACTACACAACTTAGAATAGCCTAGAAATAAAGAGAAAGAAGCCTAGTGTAACAAACATATGCAAACACATATTATATATAATACCTTATAAGAGGCTTAGTAGTAGATTATCTACGTAGTTAGTAAAATAGAACTAAATACTTTCTAATAACGCTCTAACTTGGTTGCTACGCCTACTATAAGTATAAGCCTATTGTATTAGATAGAGGATAAGTTTCTCTTATTCTTCTATACAAGACCTATAGGTATATAGCCAATTTAGAATCTTTAATATAACACGCACTTCTATATGCCTCTAATACGTATCTAATTGTATTCTAAAAGCTGTACCTACTTACGTTGTTATATTACAAGAGAAACTTTATTCTACTAGTAATAGTATTTAGATAATATTACAATTTACTTCTAGAGAGATTGCGTTAAAACGCATAGAATAACTTCTAAATTAGATTTGTTTGCAACCTTAAATCTATTAAACATAATTAGGATCCCTTAGATCTTCTAGTAGCTAAAGCCTTTAGGTTTAGATCTTTCTATTAATATAATAGTTAGGATTACTTTAGTAAAAGTTACGTTTGGCGCTAGGATAGAGACTTAGAGACTATTAATAACCTAGGAGTATTAGAAGTAACGCCAATAACTCTCTCTAAAGCTATACTAGTACTAATACCTAGAGGATTCTAAGAAGACTCTATATTAACTGTTATAACCTAGCAACAGAGTACTAAAGTAAAAAAGTTAAATACTAAAAAATCTAAGAAAAGACTTTAGCCTAGAATTGTACTAAGTCTAACCCTTGCACAAATAGAGGTTAATTAATTACAAGAAGAACTAAAATAAGCGTTAGCAGAAATTAATTCTTTTAAGAAAGGACTAACTCCTTTAGTAGAACTAGACAAGCTTTTACCTACTACTAAAACCCCTTAGAACTCTTCTATAGTCTACTGTTAATCTAATAGCTTTATATCTAAATACTTATATTGCTATAAAAGTTCTTACTAACTTTAACAATTAGAGAAGACGCCTAATATTAATAATCTTAGTAATAAGAAAGATTTTACCTTTTGCTAATAGTAGGTATCTATTAAGAATTAACTTAAAATTAACTTAGATTACTATTAGACTAAAAGACAACGCATAGCTCTAGTATAGAGTTATACTACAAGACTAGCTAAGGGCTATCTTAAGCCTTAATATCTATTAGATACTAATTAAGAGCAATTCTAGAACACTAAGTAAATAATTAAGCTACTAAAGTTCTACTTCATTATAAGCAACAAGGTAGCTAAAAGCTATACAGCGTTTAATTGATTGCAGATAACTAAGAAGAAAACGTTCTTTTTATTTAAAGCTAGGTTTCTAAGTACTGTAGTTAAGAGACAGGTACTCTCTTTAGAGTAGTTTTACTACTTATAGACAAAGATTACGCTAGGATTACAAGCCCCTAACCTAGGGTTTAGGCACTAATAGAGGTACTTATTTAATTAGATAGTAGAACACCTTACTGCCTATAATATAGAGTAGAAGAATAACGTTAGGAAAATTTAACATTGTTAGAGTTAGGGACATCCGCGACACTGTTATAACAGTTAACTAGACAGTTCTAAACTGTACTTAACTGTCCCTAGAGTCCCCTATTTGTTCTAGCTGCCTAATTAGCCTAAAACGCTTAAACTGCTTCACCTGCTCCACTCGCCCCACCTGCCTCACCCGCGCCATTACGTTATTATCCTTTAAACCTAAAATGTAGAGCTTAATGTTCTCTTTAAAACGCACTTTTTAGATTTCTTATAGCTGCTCTTGTTGTTAAGATGCAAGGCAGTAAAGTTTGTAGATTTTAATGTTCTTTGCTAAGGCTTGTTTTCGCTAAAGATCTAGCACTTTAATTAGATAATATATTTTTTTTTTTAAAAATAGTAACCCAACAGCTAATTTTACTTTAGAACATTTCTATTACCTATTATTATGTAGCAGGCGCCTAGATCTAGTGCATTGAACGTACTTAGAGTTTTTTTAAAAAAAAATTAAATATTATAACTTTAAGGCGCTATATCTCAATACCTAGAGCAGCTAGAAAAATTCTAAATAGTGCATTTTAAAGAAGGAATTCCGCTCTATATTTTGTATTTTTAGGTTACTCACGTAATTATAAAAATACAGCAATACAGTCACGTAAGTAAAATCAGCAACATTAGCGACTTTGTTAGCTCTGGCGACTCTGTTAGGTTGCTGTCAGGTTGCTGTTAGGTCGCTAGCAACTAGAAGTAAGTGGGGCAACTTTAGCAAATTGTCTAGTAGACAGTACTGCTGTTAGGCAGCTGCAGGTTGCCGCAACTAGGCTAACTAGACAAACCTTAATTTTTCCTAACAAACTTTAACCTAAGTATATTACAAGCTATTACTAAATTAACTATTAGGTAGGCCTAGTAACCTGTTTTAAAACTAAATGAGATAACTACCTCTAGCGCCCTAATAAATTCTGCGCTAGCCTGTTAAATAATAATAGTATATCTTCTTACTAAGACTTCTAAACTAGACTAATAGAAGACATTAGGTAGTTATTATAATTGCAGTAAGCTAGGACACTATGCTAGTAATTATACAAAACTTTATATACGTTAGATTAAAGCTGTAGAAGTAGATAAGTATAGAATACTTAAGAGTAACCTAACTAGAAAGTGTATTATATAGGAAATAAAAGCGCCTAAGAGAGAAATCCTCTTTAGGACTAAGCTACTATAATCTATTACACCTTAACCTTTCTTATTTACTTTATAGCCTCTATTTCTTTATACTTATACTTCTTTATAACTAAGGTATTAGTTTACGCCTTAATACTTTTGTTAACACTAGTACTTAAGGTTTTCTATTTTTAAATTTACAAATTGTTTTATCTGTTTCTAAAGCTTTATAGCAACCTATCTAGAAGCTCTTCTTCTAGGCCTAGGTACGTAGCTTTAAGAATTAGATTTCTTCTTTAGTTACTTAATATATTCAACTAGACTTAAATATTAATAACTAAAAAATTTTAAACTACCTATTTCTTATTCTTAATCTTAGATCTTAGGATTATATACTTAGTCTCTAATAGTTAAGACAATTTAAGATTTAATTAGACATAGATAGGTTACAGTTTATTTAGCTATCTAAGTACTTCTATTTCTATAATCCTTTACTTTCTATACTTACTATTCTATATTAAGCTATAGTGCTAGCTACTGTTTACCTTAATGTATAACAACGCAACGCTCTATAGAAGAAAGAAGACTATTATATCTAAAACAGTCCTTTCTATCCTTCTTCTTCTATCTATTGTATCTAAGTATACTTAAAGCTTCTCTTAGCACAAAAAATCTTAGAGATTTCTTATACCCTAACTAAGCATCTCTACTTAGAGTCTAAACCATTTCTAAGTACTTGCATAGCTCTTATATCTGCGAATACTTTTTATTTTATTATAAAGAAGCCCTAGAATAAGTTTTTTACAATAAGCCTCTATAAGGTTAATAGGATCCTTACCTCTAAGGACAACGCAGCTAATTAATATTAGTTAGACAAGTATTTCTCTACCTGTTACTTCTAGTATTAGGATATATTTAGTAAGTCAGCAGCTAATTAATTACCTTCTTATTATCTGTATAATTATAAGATTATTCTTAAAGAACTGTTACCTAATGCGTTTAGTCTCTTATATAAGTAGAATTAGAAGGAGCTTAAAGCTACTAAGGCCTACGTCTAGAAATACTTTTAAAAGAGTTTTATTAAGGCTAGCTAAAGTCTCTTTACTTTACTTATCCTTTATATACGCAAACTAAATAGAGACATACGCATTTATATAGACTACTAGAAGATTAATACTCTTATGCGCAAAAATATCTATCTAATCCTTTGTATTAATAAGCTACTATTACGCCTATCTAAAGCTAAGATCTTTACAAAGTTTAATATTAGAGCTACCTTTAACAAAATTTGTATAGATTCTAACTCTAAAGAGTATACTTCCTTTTAGACCTATTATAGAACCTATAAGTGTAAGGTACTTCTTTTTAGCTTATATAATAGGCTAGCTACGTACTTACGCTATATAAATAATGTACTAATTAATTACTTTAACAATTTTTGTATTACTTACCTTAATAACATCTTAATTTACTCTATTTATATAAGTACTAGAGGTAGTATAACAAAAGGTTTAGGCCTAGCAGATACGTAATATTATTCTCTTACCATAATACTGTAAAATACTACTTTTTAAGATTCCTACTCTATATAAAGTGCGTCTCTTTAAGCGCTAGATATAAATAATAGACGCGCGCCTTAAAAGTAATAGCCTTGTACTAAGAAATATACTTAGAATATTCTTTAAAGCTACTAAGAGTATAGCTAATCTATGCGCTATTGTAGAGGCCAAACTTAGATTAATTATAGTAGTAGTAGTAGTATGCTGTTACTGTTAAGCTACTAGTTAAAAGTAAGTATAATAAGGTAGCGTACTTACTATAGCAAAGGCAAGGGTAGTAGTAGATGCGCGCGTTAATATAGAGGCCTAGAAGGTAGCGCGTAAGGCAGCGCGTAAATACAAGATAGCCTAGTAGAGCGCTGTAGATGCAAGATCCTACGTAGATAACACCTAAGGAACACGTGTATAGCTACTTTAATAGGCACTCTACAGCTTTATTTATTATATACTGCAAGATCCTATGTAGTGGCGTTGTAATTCCTTAGTGAAGACTACCCCTCACCAAATTGGGCGTTGAACGTGTCCTGCGCGTTGAACTGTCTAGGCCCAAGATCGAAGATCTTGGGCGGGTGGCCGGGTACATACCTTGTACTCCGCCATAACCACGGCTACTTCTTCTCTGGAAACGGAAAGCAGCCCTAGAGAGTATAGTAGGCTAATGCGCTTGTTTCTGTTCTCTCATACACAGTACATATCTTCTCTACGCCAACTTCACCTCATGAACAATGACCGCAACATGTCTAGCATCGCTAGTCTGACCACTATTCTTTTCTTGTCTTCATACTGTGCATGTCAAGCTCCACGGACCACGGGCGGCAACACATTTGTCATCTTCCCCTTATAGCGCGACTCAGGCCTTCAAGAACTAGGTCAAGTTGGCCAGTATCTTTGCCGTTTCATCATTACTTAATTACTTGTACGATCTAATATCTGATTTCACATCGCTGTTCCCTAGCTACTACAATTTCATGGGCCAAGTACCCTTGACCATGTACCCTCGATGTGGCGCGACAAGCACATCAGCTCGGCGATTGATACAGATCTAAGGAAGTGAGATAATACATATCGTGGCGGTTGAGAATGTAAGCATCTTGACCATTCAGCCTCGTCTTGATGTACCTTCTTGACCAGCACCCCAAAATGTCAACAAGATATCACAGTGTGGGCAACAACACATTCGAAAGCTACGTCCCCTGCAAAACTCCAGGCGCAGCCATCGGCGCTCACAGTTCCTGCTGCGCACCCGGCAACAAATCGTCTCACGAACGGCCTCTTCCAGGGCCAAGCAGACAGCACTAGCAAATCAAATCCTTTCTTGAGTATATTTCCAACTTGAACAGGCCCTGCGTATCCACCTGGCTGTGGAGTTTTAGGTTCGTAGCATAACATACTTCTACCGCTTTCCAACGCAGATGTACTGAAGTGATCGTGCGCAGGCAAACCGTACACACATCCGGTATTCTAGTGACTTAAACAGACTCCTGGTGCTGTCCGACAGGCGGGTTTAAGGGTGCGCGGGTCCTTGATACGCCGTATAGTAGTCGCTCGGAACTCACGTTGGGTGCGTCGGATCCGTGTATACGATCGCATAGGTCAGCATCATTTCGACCACGTCACAATTTTCTGCGACTCCGACAAGTACGATTCCAAGTCGAGCTTCGGAGGATTTCCGGATCCTAAGGCAGCGGGATATGTCCATGCGAATTGGTACGGGATGGAATGGGATGGGATCGTGTACAACCACGGGAAATGCTGAGTGAGAGGAGGATTCAAATTGAATACAAAGGTACGTATTTTTGTATTGAGCCTAATCGCGTAGAACAGCGCGGTAACATGATAAGCTGCGCGTCGGTACTTTCCTTACAAACGATCCCTGGCGCCGCAGCATACACGGCGTCAAAACACGCTTGCCATAGCATCACAAAGACCACTGGGCTTGGGATGAAAAAAGCACGGTAAACGCGTGAATGCAGTAAACCTTGGGTTTATGCTGACGGACATGATCAAGTCGATTGAGGGGACGGGGGAAGGCATGGAGAGGCGGCAGGGCAGAAAGGCGGGGTTTGAGGAGGTAGGGCATGTTGTGGTTTTGATAATTAGTCTGAGGATGAGTTTGGGGGTGGGGCAGAATTTGTTTGTGAATGGAGGGTGTACGATTAATGGGGTATTGAATAGGATGGACTTGAGGTCGGGAGGGCATGATTAGCGGGGAATGGGACGTGGCGGTTAGTTGGAGGTTGAGTTATGTCTAAATGGTGTGCTGAGCACATGTCAAACGAGTGATTCTTTCCAAGGGACTCACCACGACGTGAGGATTGATCAATGAAACGTGCGAATTACGCTAGGCTGGAATTGTCTAGCGTTGAAGCTAACTTGTCACGTCAAGGTGTCTTCTTCAACCAAGTCTCCACCACCAACAGCGCATACGATCCTGACTCGTTTGGAATTAGCGTCGTATCGTGCGTATCCGTCCTATTGACTGGTCTCCCAAGATCCTATGTACGCTTACTGTTAACCATGACGGTGGCACATAAGTCACGCGAAAAAGAAGTAATGTTTGGTATATTGCATATGCTTAAGCGTAACCGCGTGGTCTAGGGATAAGACACCTGATCTTCCCAGTCAAGAGCAAGTGCTCTCAATCCCGGTCATGGCTAATCATGTTACTGTGAATAGTAAAAACACGAAAGATGCCCAGCGCGCGGCACATGTAATATATCCTACGACAGCCTGATCCCTGGACGCCTCGCTATGCCTTGAACGAATTTCAATTTAGTGGTGATGATAGTAAGAGAGAGATGCGGCTGGCCGCTGATGATGCCAATATCAAAATGGGGAAGACATGTTCAAGGAACCCGAACTGAGATAATGTCATCCGCGAAAAAAAAAGCCAGGAAAATGATGATAATAGCTGCGCAAAGCATATACATCATGTCTGCATGCTGGGGAGTAAAATACGGCCTGCTCACTTCACAGGTGGCACTTGACCGCTTCGACGCCTAGTATGGCGCATAGCTCAGATGCTCCCAAGACTGGCGAACGGGCACATGCTGCCACTTGCCGGGAACGAACTCGTTGAAGATCGCTGGGGGGACTCGTCGGGTGGAGTGCTGGTGGGCAAAGCCAGGATGTTGGGGAAAAGGCGGCTCGAAGAAGAACTATGGAGGCGGGAACTGCTCCAAGACAAACTGTTGGGAGAGGAAATAGGCATCCTGGAAGAACTGTGGCTCCTGGAAGAACTGTGGCTCTTGAAGGTACCGTGGAGGCCCAAATTGCTGAGACAGGAACTGCTAATGGTGGAAATGGTAGGGAACGAACTCCTTACCCGGGAACTGGTGAGGAATAAATTGCTTGGGTGAGCGCAGTAGGGGGATGTGCGAATGGCGGAGCCCCTGCTCAGCGAGATGTTGCTGAGGCACAAACGCCTGGGGAGAGTGCTGCAGGGATATGTGCGGCCGGAGGATGGCCTGCTCAGTGAGGTACTGCTTCGGAAATAAACCAGGCATGTGCATAAGGGGGCCACAGTATGGATGACACGGTAGCGGGAACTGCGTGTACTGGTCGACAGGACCACAAGCAACTTGGTGGTTGCTGTTGGGAGCAGCCATGTCCTTGTGGATAACCAGAGCTTTTGGAACATCGGGTGGTAATAGGGGCAGTGGAGATCCATCGGCTGTAAGCGGCAATGAGCCTCGAGTGTGCAGAATGCTGTCCCAAGAAGTCATACAAGAAGAATCGCTGTCAATGCCCAGGATGGCTTTGAGCTTCTCTGATCCAGCTGGGTTAACGTCTAGGGACTGGTCCTCCTTTGAGGAGTCGCGCTGTTTCTTCACCGTGAAATCAAGGATTGCTAAGTTGACAAAAGCGGGAGCAGGAGACTCGACCTGCTCCTTGACTTTGCAGTTGACGATAGCGGAGTCAACGAAGGTAGAAGCAGAAGGAAGAGTGGTCGTCAGTTTCTTGACCTTTATGCTGAGGATAACCAGGTCTGTGAAGGATGGAGCCATTTCTATCTCCTCAGGACAGGTGAAGAACGAGCCCGAACGAATCTCCTCACGGGTCCAGATCTTTCTACCATGAAGCGAAGTCTTGACATGGTCGTTTTGCGAAGTGGTATTCGAAAGGTTGACGAAGCAACCAAATGTGATACTAGCCTTGATGCAGGCGGCTGCTCGAGCAACACGAGTGGCTGCATCGCCAGCTGTCCCTGGCATCTCGACAACTGAGACTAGCTGGTTCATGATGGGAGGCCCGGTCTCAAGTGCATCGCGCTGAGCATGGACTTCTTGGGACTCCAATGTGGAGACGGCATGCATCTGCTTGTTGATGACGAGCTCGTGGTGGATTTCGGAGATGGTATTAGATGTGATGGCAGACTCGATGACGACTGTTGAAGAGACCCCCAGGGTGTCTGAGAAAAAATAGTTTGCTGTATCTGCTTTGATATTAGTATCGACGTTGTGAGCGCGTATTGTCGGGTTCCGGAGCGAACGTACCATTGATGACCAAAACAGGGACTTCGACATTGTTGTCGACCGCGCAAGCTACAGCGACAATATCAATGACACAATCCTTGCCTTGAGCAATCTCTATAGCTGTGTTTGGTACATGCTGCATACTGTACTCGACATTAGACTCGACCTTGAATCCTTGATGGCCTTCTTCGCCTTGGACTGCTCGGCGGTGGCAATGGCGTGCTTGGCGATGGCTTTATCCTTGAGGGCCTTCTTGTGGTCCTTCAAGCCCCTCGTCTTCTGCATCTTAGTGTTGAAAGCCATGATGTCGGATGTATGGATGTATACGGATATCGCTAACGAGATAGCTTGTGGGTGGGAGGGTGATAACGCGAGTGTGTTCTAGGAACGAGCGGTAGCTGTGAGTGTCAGTTCAACCTTGTTGTTGCTCAGATTATAGCGATGGCGAACGTACCTTTCTCGTGACTTGCGGTTGAGGTGTTGTAAGCTGTGGTAGTTGGGGGAATTTGAGGAAGAGATTATGTTTTCGGGTAACAAGAGTGCAAGAGAGACTAGGTAGCGGACTATCAGGGTTTCAACCAGAAGATTAGACCCCTTTTGAGAGCGGAGAAGAGAAAGTTGTAGGGAATCGCAGGCCTCCGGATGATTATATCCTGAGGCTGCTGGAGCGGAAGTGTGATACCAACCAGCCCAGGAAGGGCATGAGGCAATACGCGGCGCTGCTGGCTAACTAGGCTCGAAGTAGAAGCTTTTATGTGTGAATTAGACAGTGAATCTTCTGGGACAGAATTACTAGAAGTCGAAAGCGTTAATGTACGCTTTACCTTAGTTATTGTACTTAGTAAAGGCATAATCTATACTCTTATATAAAAGGTAGGCCTATTATTTAAAAACAAAGAAATTAGACAATATAAGGTATTATAGGGACAAGTTTCCTGTATTATCTTAAACTCTATAAGTTCTAGTAGTAAATATAGATTGCCAGCGAGTACTATATACAATTAGTCTAATAGTAGCTTAAAGTTAGTATTATATTTGTAAATTATTAAGCCTAAAGGATTGTTTACTCTGAGTTTAAAGTATCTTATAAGTATATAAGTATTAATATAGTTAGGCGATAAATCTTATAGTATTTAATAGCTGTAAAGAGATAGTTAAATCTTTAATACTATTAATACTTTTTAAAGCTATAAGTAATTCTATAAAAAGGTAGATTAGCCTATATTACTTTATAGAAATAAAGAGAGTGTAGAAGAAAGTGTTCTTATTATTATCTATAGAAAACTTAAATAGTCGGCTATTGAAATAGATAGAAAACTATTCTAGCTAAGTAATTAAGACTAAATTCTATATTTAGTTTAGATAAGAAGTCTGTTACTATATATTACCTTATAGAAGCTAAGAAAAAGATATATAATTAATTAGAAGAAAAAGAAAGAAAAATAAAATTCTAATTTTAGTAAATGTAGAACTCTTAGTACATTTAGAAAAATAAAATTTAACAATTTAAATGAAAAGAAATACACTAAATATATTTTGATATACTTTTAGATAGAAAGTACTAGTATCTAATATAATCCTATACTTTTATATTCAATTAGGTTATAAATTATAGTATAGTATTATTTAACTCTAGAGCCTACTAGATTAAATATATAGAATTAATTATATTATTATATTTATAAGTATATATTAGTTATTATCTTCTTATAGATCTTTAGCTATAATGTATAATATATACTCTTAGCTATACCCTAAGTATTATTTATACTTATATTCTATATTAATATACTATATTATTATATTAGAAATTTATTTTTCTAGTTCTAATCTAAAGTTAATATTAAATTAGTTAAGTTATTCTTTAACTTTCTATAATCTAGGTAATAATAATAATAATAATAATAATAATAATAATAATAATAATAATAATAATAATAATAATAATAATAATAATAATAATAATAATAATAATAATAATAATAATAATAATAATAATAATAATAATAATAATAATAATAATAATAATAATAATAATAATAATAATAATAATAATAATAATAATAATAATAATAATAATAATAATAATAATAATAATAATAATAATAATAATAATAATAATAATAATAATAATAATAATAATAATAATAATAATAATAATAATAAAATAATAATAATAATAATAATAATAATAATAATAGTAAGAATAGTACTAAAGGTACTCTAATACTACTTTTACTTAGCTACTACCTCTACTATAAATATAAGCCTATAGTATTCGATAGAAAGTAAGTTTTTTTTATTCTTTTGTATACAACCTATAGTTATGCAGCTAATCTAGAATTTCTTAATATAATACGCATTTCTTTATACCTCTAATATATATCTAATTTAACTCTAATTACTATCTCTACTTACGCTATTATTTTATAGGAAAATCTTTACTCTGCTAGTAATAGCATTAAGATAATATTATAACTAACTTTTTTAAAAAGATTGCGTTAAAACGCAACTAACTCTATCTTATTTAAATTTGTTTATAACCTTAAATCTATTAAACATAGTTAGAATCTCTTAGATCTACTAGTAGCTAAAGCCTTTAGGTTTAGATCTTTCTATTATTAATAAATAGGATTACTTTGGTATAGTTACGTATAGTGCAAGAATAGAAACCTAGAAACTATTAATAACCTAGAATTATTAGAGGTAACGCTAATAACTTCTCTTAAAAATAATACCTAGGGTAGCTTTGTAAAGAAGCTCTAAATTAAATATGGTAACCTAGTAATAGAGTACTAAATTAAAAATTAGACACTAAGAAACTAAAGAAGCCTAAGCGTTAGCCTAAGACTAAACCTTAACTAACTTCTATTTTAATAGAAGTTATTTAATTGTAATAAGAACTAAAACAAGTGTTACTAGAAATTAATTCTCTTAAAAAAGAACTAACTTCTTTAATAGAACTAGACAGGCTTCTACCTACTACCAAAGCTCTTATAAACTCTTTTAGACTTTACTTTTTAGCCTTTAGCTTTATATCTAGACACTTATTATATAATACAAGTTTCTGCGTAATTTTATAGTTTGAAAAGATACTAACTATTATTATTGATAAATTATCTTAGTGATAAGAAAGATTCTACCTTCTAGTTTAAAATTAACCTACCTAATCTATAAGAATATAATATTAGAGTATATTATAGGTAATTTAATAGTACTGTACTATAATATTCTTATTAAATTCTTACTAATTAGATAGATTTAGAGTTCTAGTTAGATTATATCTAGCTTATTAGCTTAATAAAACTTAGAATATTTCTACAATATCTATTAAAGGAAAACTATACCTATAATACTATAACATATTTTTAAACTTTATAAGTAATATAACTTAATAAGTACTTAGATATATATACTAGAATAAAGCTTACTAAAATAACTTAAGATTTATAATTAGTAACTATATATACTATATAATAAAGTATTAGATACTTTTTAAAGCTACTAAATCCTATAAATATATCTAAAATATATAAAAAGATAGTATATAGATACTATTCTTAAAATAACCTTATAGCTAGGTATACTTTATATTGTCTTTTAGCTTTACCTAAGTATATCTTATACTAAGATTTAATATTACTTAACTCTAGTATATATTATAGAAAGAAAAGGCTATATATTTAAAGAGAAAGAGTAAGGTAGATAATAAAATACTATAGTATAAGAATATAATTTATTCTACAACTAATTAATACTTAAAAGTAAGATAGAGTAAAACTATATAAACTACTTAAAACTAATATAAAATAACACTATACAAACTACTTAAAACAGAGAACTAGCTAAAGAAATAAAAGATAATATCTAGCTAAGACTATATTAGGCTAAGAAAGAATATAAAGTTATATAACATAGCTTACTTATCTTTATTCTGTGTAACATTTACTATGTGTTGCATTACCTATAAGATTCTTGTAAACTAAATTTGATAATTTAGTAACATCTCTTACTCACTTGTAATTAATTATACCTCTATTAGTAATGCTAAGAAGCTGTTAATATAGCTGCTCTGCCTCTATGCAGTATTGTGTGCGGCATGTTAGCATGCAGCGTACGAGCCTTTTGGACTGCGTAACTTTGTTATTATAAGATATAGGTTTCTGTGCCTACTTCCTCGAGTATCATAAGAAAATTTGCGACAGCTAAGCAAGGACCGAAGCTTGCAGTCATCAGGCGGAGTGGCAACACCAGAGGATACTTAAAGGTAAATAGAGCTTGCCGTACCGCTCGCTGAACCAGCTCAGCTTGTGTCATCATACAAAAGCCATTAGATCCAACAAAATGAGCTAACTTGACTTTTTAGCAAGCTCAATTAGTGGATATGGTGGCTAACGTCTTGGAAACTCTCTTTCAAGGCATCGTACCCTGATGCTCCGTCAGTCGATAATGGCGGTGAAGGGTGACAGATTCTATAACCATTATGCTCCTTGCCAGCTTTATGCAGATCAGAGCGTCAGCTTTTGTTAATCACCTACTGGTTGGGTGACACACTGCTTCGGATACTGGAGAGCACTGGAAATGGCATATGCTCAGACTCTCTTACCTGCGAGCAGTAGAGCACTACCGGCCACCCACCAGCGCCAAAACCTGAAATGTCTCTCCCTCATCGTATCTTTCCCTCTTACTGCTCAGTGGCATCGCTGCCTGACTCAGCATAGCGTGGTCATTAGCGTGTCGCTGCTCGCACTCCGCGATACATATAAAGGACGCGTGCAAGGCCTCCACCACCTTCTTTACCTCAACCGCACAACCGTCTTCGCCAACTGACTCCGCAACTGCCTCCAGACACGAACAGCCCGGTATATGATCCGCAAGGGCAGCGCTACATGGCGCCTCTAGTCGTTGACCCGTGACGTTTGCTGACCTCTGTGTAGAACTGTCTTCACGGACCTCGAGTAACAAGCTGGATCGCTGGTACTTCTCGGGGCGCCGCGAACGCTTGAAAAGCCCAGATCTCGCCGCCTACGAAGACAACGACGACTATAGAATCGAGTCCCTGTCCCCTACTCCCCCACCGCAGCTGTACGCCAGCAGAATGGACCCGATGGCCTCACCCGCACGTGACGCGCAGCCCGACGCGGCGCGCGCGCAACTGGATCCTCGTCCGGTTCTACATCAACCTTCGTGCAACCACCAGCAAGGACTATTCATGGTAAGCTTCTTTCCTGTTACAGTAAGCTGTCGCCTACTGACAACAGCTAGAGCGACATGAACTTCAATCAGCCCTCGCCCTCGCAGGAATCCGTTGTCATCAAGGATGACGGCGAGGACCTTGTATCTCCAGGTCAGCCAGACAAAGACCAAGCCCGGGATGAATCTAGCGAGGATGACGCTCCGCTAATCATGCTTCGCCGACTTCGCGAGAGCGCCAACGAGCAGAATGCTGGTACTGCCCCGCGTGAATGCCGCTCCCTGCGAGAGACCACTCGCCTTCGTCAGCGTGATTCTGTCGAATATGCGCGTGACCGTCCTGCTATCCGTCAAGCCATGAAAACGTCACCGAAGCAGGCCAGCACGCACAAGAAGCCAGGCCCTCGCGCATGGGCTCCAAAGCCTATCATGAAGAACGACCTGAAAGCTAAGATGGAGGTCGTTCATGAGATCGAGGGCTTCTGGGGTCGAGGCTTCATCAAATCGTACATTCCCAAGTGCCATCGCCCGCTCGTCAAGCGTAACGGGGGTAGTAAGCGTTCCATCTACCGAGAGCACGAGGCCAGTCCAAAGAATTGGCTTCCGTCCGTGCTGAAAGCCATTCTCATGATCGCTAAGCTCACCGACGACAAGCAGTGGCTGAAGAAAGCCATGAGCGACGTCGTCCGCTACCGCATAAAGCATACCGGCAATCGCAAGCCTCAACTAGTCACTACAGACTTTGACGTCATCGAAGACATGCTAGTGAAAGATTGGACGGTTCCGTACTCATTTGAGATTCGCTACAAACACCTGCTCGTCAACCGCAAAGACCAGGAGGAGGACGACGAAGTGATCAACAATATCTTGTTGGCGAGCTCAGACCGCGAGGACGATGGGAGCGACGAAGAGGAAGACAACGAAAACAGATATCTCGATGACCAAGAGTTGGAGGAAGATACAGGCTGTGACCGAAGTGGCATCTCCAACAAGTTCCTCCAGTCCAATGAGTGCACGAAGGCATCTCGATTTGAGTCACTAGCTCCACCACGCAAGAGGCAGAAGCATTCAAAGACGCGTCAAGAGACACCAAGCGGCCAGCGCCAGATCAAGCAGGACCACCCGCAGCAACGGTACCATGGCAAGTCCGGTTATGGTGGACAAGTGGCTGGCTATGGTCCGCATATCAACCCTTGGGTTCTCCCCATGTCAGCGTACGGTGGTCCTGATGGATTCAACAACGGCTTCGGCGGTTATGTTGGTAACGGTGGCGGCGGGTATAACGGTTATGGCGCCTATAGTGGGTACGGCGGATACGGCCCCCCTCCGCATGGTCAGAATGTTCGACAAGAGACCCAGCAACCGCCTCATCGTGGAATGCCACCATCTCTATCTCCTCAGCAAGCCATGATACCAGCCCCTAGCATCCCCGACTTAGAGTACGGTGCGCACGGATGCCACCCCAATAAGCGGGGAGGAACTTCTCCTCCAATGGCCAATCCACGTTCTCGAGAAGCCTACAGTCCACCCCATGGTGTCGCCAGGCAAGACTACCCTGATCCTTATAATAGCAGCCGTACTGAGATCAAGCGCGAATCACCTGGCGAAGAGAGTACCAGCTTCAACAACGACAACAAGGCTATTGTCAACGGTGCTGGTGACCATGATGATGATCTCGATGACGGAGACGCTGTTGATGCAGAAGTGGAGGTCATGAAGCTCGAGCTGAAGCTTGCAAAGCTCAAAGCTGCTCGTCTGCGAGAGCGGCGCAAGAACATTTAACTGAAGGGTGTCTTTTGCGCCATGAACAGCTCGCTTATGACAACGGATCCTTGTTCTCCAATGCAAACAAGTCGGCACCAACCACATCGAGAGCGAAATCGCTTTGATGGCCGCTGAAAATGAGTTGAAAGACTGGATAGATTGCATCGAGTTTGAAAGGCGCTTGGGGCGTGTTGGCGATGGAGTTGGCGATGGAGTTTCGATAGCTGATCTATGATTGACCATAGACACCTGATAATGAAGATCATGCTTCAAAGCCTTGGCGACTTGCTGCTCACTTGATGTCTAGATTCTGATCGTGAGAAATTGTTCAGATCAGGTCGTCCACCCTCGCTTAGTTGTTTTATCGGTATTCCCGCGTTGCGAAGTGATGCGGGCCAAGACTCGGCCTTCAGCGGCGGGCCATTGCCTTGAGGTCGTTGAACCACGGCCCGTCTTGCGACGCTGTAGAGCGAGATGCGTGCCGTAGTGTCATAGAAGCGTGAGCTGTAGCCGACCAAGCGTTGCTGATGCGGGCACGCATACCTGGCCTTGGTGGCGGACAGGATGTAAAACCCGTCGAAAGGATGCTCAGGTCCGAGGAGCTGCTAGATCGATGCCTGCACCAGAGGAGATGCAGACTTCTCCACTGATGTGCACCACCGTGAGCCATGGTTGACGACCTTTTCATCGTTACGTGGTGGTATGTATCCACACGCGTCTCGCATCCGACGCGTCGTCGAGGCTGCTCAAGCGACCTTGCGGTTCAAGCACGTCGGGAACCTGTCGCACGGCATTACAATCATGCGAACTTACATGCAGAGATAGATTTAGATGTTGCGTGACACGCCAAGAAGGCGCGAAAGGCGTGGTTGATTCGTGATGAAGGAAGAGCGTACTGGATGCCACCACCACCGACGGAAAGCTGAGCGAATCTTACAATACTAAATAACGCATTTTCTTACTAAAAAAGTGCCTGTGCACTACACATTAATTTAAAGCTTGTAACAATATCTATACACTCTAATTCTCTACTTATAAAGCCTATTTTTTAGTGTTAAGTTATTAAGCTTTAAAGCTATCAAAGAGACTATTTTTTGTTACTTTTAAGTGTTAGATTAGTGTAATTAGCCTAAGACACTCTACTATAGTGCTACTATTCTATATAGGTCTACAAATTATAAAAAAGTTAAGATTATAAGTAAAACGCCTAGTAGACTATAAAGAACCTAAAACCTAGTTAAATAAGCTACTTTTAGTTAGTTTACTAATACTATTAAGATTATAATAGAGTTATTTTAGAACTCTACTTATACTAGCTAGTTGTCTAAATCTTATTCTAAGTTACCTTAGGCTCTATATAGTAATAACTTAAATAAGAACTCTAATAGTTTTTTAAAATTCTTTATTACTCTAATTAATATTATTACTTTCTTTTTTACTATACTATAAGGCTTTTGTACTACTATATTACTACTACTATTATAGTAAGCTTATACTATACCTAAGGTTATTAAGATTAGCTTTAGTAGTAAGATAGAAGTAGTTATACTACTACTAAGTCTTTTAGCTAATTATAAGAGTTATAGGTATACTAGTAAATAGGTAGAAGGTATACTCTATTAGGTTCTAGTTAGTTTAAGGTTAAATTAATTTTAGATAGAGTATAGTTTAGAGTTATAATAGTTAAATTTATAACCTAACTTCTACTTTTCTATTTTATAATAGTAGTAGGTAGAGGTAGAAGTAGAGTTATATAGACTCTAGGTAGAAGTTAAAGTAGAAGTTTAAGTAGATTTTACCTATTTAATACTATATTAAAAACCTGTAATAACTTAAATAGATATAGTTTTTTTTGGAAGTACTTCTACTACGTTAGACTCTAGCCCTAACCTACTTTTTATTAACTTTAACTTCTACTCTTACCTATATTAGTATAAATAGATTAGGTAAAGAGTAGAGTAGAGTTAGAGTCTTACGTAAAGCTACTCTAACTCTACCTAACCTCTACCTATTTACCACTATAGTTATAGGTATAATAAATATAAGCTTTGTTATTTAAATAGAAAATAATAGTATAAAAAAAGGCTAGCTATTATAGAGCTACTTGTTACTATTATTTAGAAGTAGATACTATATTTAGGTAGTAGTAGTAGTATAGTAGAGTATTATTTACTTCTAAGGCCTATTAGATTTAATATAGAATAAAATATATTATTATTAGGTATATATTATTATTAGTTATATATCCTCTAATAGCTCTTTAGCTATTATATCTTGTCTATACCCTTAGCTATATCCTAAGTATTCTTTAGACTTACTTCTTATATTACTTTACTATATTCCTCTCCTAATCTATAGAAAGAGGTCTCTTTTCTTTTATACTAAACAGAAACTAAAATACTTAAACAAAAGAACTAACTTCTAAGAAAAAACAACTCTAAACTTATTATAATACTAAAATTGTAAGTAACAGGCCTTTAGTAAAGAAGTAGTGCCTATTTACAATCTTTCTTATCTTTTTATACTATAGTCTAACTCTTTTACTTAAGTACTAAAGCGTTATTTACCTATATTATTCTAACTTTACCTAGTGTTATAGTAGTGTTACTTAGGTAGACTTACGTTATAACTACAAACGCTTTAGACTACTTCTATTATAATAACTCTTTAGCCTACTAACTTTACCTTACCTTTTAGTTCTACTCTCTTTTAGCTACTCTACTTATTATTTAGTTTCTTATTGCTCTTATTACTAGCTACCTACTCTATACCTCTTTCTCTCTTAAGCTACCTAGCATATAATGTAACAGGCTGCTGCCTAGTTAGTCTTTAGTTATAGAAAAACCTTGGCTTACTAAACTAGAACACTAAAAAGGTTCCAAACTAGAACGCTAAAAATCCTCTAGGCTAGAACACTAAAAACAGTTCTAGACTAGAGCACCTAAATCCCTTAGACTAGACTGCCTTAGAACTATAAAAACCTTCTAGATAGTAATTAGGATAAATTACAAATTTACGTCTTTATTTCCTAGCAACTACTCTTAGAGTCTGCTCCTTATAATTAAATTTGTTAAACCTAACTAGGCGAAAGAGCTATTAGTAACCTCTAGTATAGAATAAGTAACTATTCTTATAACAGTATAGGACATAATAGTACAAGCTATCTAGATAAGACGCAATAGCGTCTCTAAGTTAGTTATTAAGAATAAGTTTAATTAAATAATTATTAATAACTTTCTAGACCTAGAGAAACAACAGATTAAGAAATAATTATTGTTAAATAGCCTTAAAAAAACGCCTACCTAGCAGGAAGTATGTAACTCTCTAGCAGCTAGACTCTCTAACAATAAGAAAGAAAAGTCTCCTATAAGCGCAGATCTAGACTTAGTATTACTAGTAAGAAATCTGCAAGAACAAGTTATAAGGCTTATAGCCTAAGTAACTCTAAAAGCCTTTAGCTTTATATAGACCTCCTTAGAAATCTTCTTCTTACCCTAAAAGACTTATAAAGTCTTTACTCTAGAAGCGTATAGAAAAGATTAAAAGGATTACTATATCTTTAAGGCCTAAATAAAGTATAAACTAGAATACAATAGCGCAGAACTAGGCTCTTAAGCTAGCTATATCTTTAACTACCTTAAGAGGTTAGTAGCTAGTGTAGCCTTATCTTAAGTAACCTAGAACCTCTAAGGCTTTGCAAAAGAACTTTAGGACTTCCTAGACAGCTAATTTAAAGATAAGATACATAACAAAAAATTATAAAGGAAACTCTAAACAATCTAATAAAATAAGTCTTTTCTCTAGAGCTTTAACACAGAGTTTATAAGGCTAGCCTATAACACAGGTAAAGAAGATAATAAAGTAAACTTAAAAATAAGGTACCTAAGCGCTATCTAGCTAGACTTACAAGATAAGATAATCTTTGTAAAGACTAAACCTAAATAGAGAATCTATAACCTTATAGACAAAGTAGTAATTATTAAGGAAAACTTATATAGAGCAAAACTTAGTAGTAAGCATACTAAAAGACAGAACGTTAGAGAACTTATAGATTAGAAACCTATAAAAGGACATTCTAGAAGGACTAAGAGAAAATCTTCTAAAAGAAAGAAAGCTAAGTAGACTACTATAGAAGAGTAGTTCTACTAGAGACAAAATAACTTATACCTCTACTATAGCAAGTTAAGACACTACGCTAGCAAATGCAAATTAGTTCTACTTTTAAAAACTACTAAAGCTATATTAGCTAAGGCATAGAGTAAAGAAAAAGAAGATGTATTAAAAGACACTCTAAGCTTAGAAAATAAGTAACTCTTGTCTAAAGGCGTAGATAAGAGTATAGTAATACAACACTAAAAGAAGACAAGGCATTTTAATAATTCTAGAAAAAATAGCTAGATAGAGAACTTATTACTATATATACTATTATTAATAAAACAATAGTTACTTCTATAATAATTAATACTAAGTGTCTTATCTACGCTATAACCTTAACTAAGTTTATCTATAAGAATAAGTTAGAGTATAAGTTAGTAGCTCTAAGAGAAATTATTAAGATAACTAGAGCCTAGTCTTAGATAAAGACAGTAGTCTAAATAAGAATTAACATTAATAGGTATAAGGAGACACTATAGGCCTATAAACTAGATAAAGACAAAGAATACAACCTAGTTCTAGGTTAACTATAGATAAACTAGTATAATATTACTGTTGTACTAGCAAAGAAATTAATATATATTTACTCTACTTAGACGTAAGTTAGAAGCTAAAAGAGAAAGAAACCTCTCTTACTATAGAGTATTATAGCAGCTACGTACTTAGCCTAGCTGTAATAAAGCTAGAAGGATAAATCTATCTGCCTTTATGCTGCGTTAATAGTAGATATCTAGCAGGCTCTAAAAACTAAATCCTAAGTAGACTCTAGGTTAGTACTTTTAGATTACCTAAAAGAGAAATATAAAACCTTCTTACGTAAAGAAGTAGACTAACTTTTTCTAGTAAGAGAACCTACTATTAATTATTCTATTAAGCTAGTAGAAAAAGATAAAAAGACTATAAAGGTACTATAGGGCCTACTATATAGTATGTTAAGAGAAGAACTCCTTGTACTCTAGAAAGAGCTTACTTTTTACCTAGACTATAGCTTTATATAGGTAAGCTAGTTAAGCGCCTCTGCACTAGTCCTATTTATAAAGAAGCTAGAGAAGAGCCTTTAGTTCTGTGTAGATTACTAGGCCCTTAACGCAATTACAAGAAAGGACTAATACCTACTTCTACTTATCTAAGAGACCTTAGCCTAAAATACTAAAGCTAAATAGTTTACTAAAGTAGATGTTATCTAAGTATTCTACAAGATTAGGATTGCTAAAGAAGACAAATAGAAGACAGCCTTCTAGACGCGCTTTAGTCTCTATAAGTAGCTTATAACTCTCTTTAGACTTATAAACACTTTAAGCACGTTTTAGAGATATATTAATTAGACTCTAAGGAAACACCTAGATAATTTCTATTTAGCTTATATAGACAACGTGTTAATATATACAAGTAGGTCTAAGGCAAACTACAAGTAAAAGGTAAAGCTAGTAATTTAGAAACTTAGTATAGTAGAGTTATACCTTAATGTAGAGAAAAGCAAGTTTACTATAAAAAAGACTAAATACCTTAGATTTATTATTAAGGCTAAGAAAGAAATAAGCATAGACTTTAAGAAAGTAGCTGCTATACGTTCCTAGAAGCCTCCTAAGACAGTTAAAAGAGTCTAGAGTTTTGTTAGCTTTGCTAACTTCTACTAACAGTTTATAAAAGACTTCTTAGAACTAGCTACTTTACTAACTAGGCTTACTAGGAAAGGTATAGCCTTCTACTATAGTCCTAAACAACAGATGTTCTTTAAGAAGCTAAAAGAAGCTTTTATAGTAGAACTATCTCTAGTAAACTTTAATATAAAGCTAGAAATAGTAGTAGAATGCAACGCCTTAGAATAGTTAACTAGAAAGGTATTATCTTAATACAGCAGAGATAGACGCTTCTAGGCTGTAGCTTACTACTTAGCAAAGAACACAGCTATAGAAGCTAACTATACTATTTATAATAAAGAGCTATTAGCTATAGTTAAGTGCTTAGAGTAGTAGAGAACTAAACTTTAGAGAGTAAAGCATTTTACTGTACTTATAGACTATAAGAACCTAGAATACTTTGCTACTATACAACTACTAATAGAAAGATACGTCTACTAGGCAAGGTTCCTTAGCACGTTTAATGTTAAATTCTAATACTACTTAGAAAATATTAATAGTAGAGTAGATGCCCTTTCTAAAAAAGAATAAGATCTTTTCTAAGAAAGAGCAGACGCGTAGGTATAGTCCTAGACTTTCTAATTGTTTACTTCTGCTTTAGAAACTAAAGATAAAGAAGACCTAGTACTTGCTTCTTTCTTTATAGCTTAGTAGAGAGATACACTATAACAGAGGGGAGAAGAAATAGAGTAGCTCTAAAACGTGCTTACAGACAAAGATACTGCGTTAACTACTTCTCTTGCAGCTTAGTAAAGAAATGCACTATAATAGAAAAAGAAAGAAAAAGAGTAGCTCTAAAACGTACTTATAAATAAAGATACTACGTTAACTACTTTCTTTGCAGCTTAGTAGAAAGATACACTGTAATAGAGGAAGAGAGAAATAGAGTAGCTCTAAAATATACTTGCAGACAAAGACGCTGCGTAAAAAGAAAAGAAATATTACTTAAGACTAAAATACTAAGAAGTACTCTGCAGCTAGTGAAAGAACACTCTAAAACGTACTTACAGGTAACGTGCTTATAGATAAAAACGCTACGTTAAAAGAGAAAAACGTTGCCTATAACTAAAGTGTTAAGAAGCTTTCTATAGTAAGAGATATTTTAAATTCTACTAAAGAAACTATAGTACTACGCATAATTATGCCTAGGTAAGGTCCTTATATAAACAAGCGCTCTAAAGGATTATTAGAGCTTACTATTAAAGAGTTATAGAAACAGGCTATCTGTATAGATAAAGCCTACTAAGCAGTAGTTAACGCTGTTAGAATAGAGTAGCAGAAATTCCCTTCTTATTTAAGCCTAAAGGTTTCTTTAGCAGAATATGCCTTAGACAACCTAGGATACCTACTCTATAGAAAACGCAAGTAGGTGCTAGAATGCGTAAACCTATAAACCTATATTATCTTAGAAGTGTATAATTCTCTAATTACTACATACTTAGGTAAGGAAAACACCTATATAATATTAGTAAGAGATTACTTCTAGCCTAGAATGTCTTTAAGTATCTAGTAGTTTGTCTAAAACTGCGTAGTGTATAGTAGATTAAAGCTATAAAAAGAACTTAAACAAGAACTACTGCACTTACTCTTACTCCTAGACTAAATATAGAAGAAATTGTTAGTAGACTTTATTATAGGCCTTCTACTAAGCTGCAGAATACTATACCTTATAGTATTTACTAACTAACTAAGTAAAAACGCAGTACTTATGCCTATCTTAGACTTAGAAGTTCTTACTATAGTTAAGGCATTTATTAAACAAGTAGTTACGTACTTTAAGCTTCTAGACGCTATAGTGTCTAATAGAGGGTTATAGTTTATAAGCGAATTCTAGTCTTTACTCTATAATAAGCTTAGAATATAAAGAAGAGTCTTAATAGTATACTACTTCTAGACAGATAGCGCTATAGAGCAAATAAATAGTATATTAGAAGCCTACTTAAGAGCCTTTATAAGCTAGGACTAGTTAAACTAGGCTGCTCTATACCTACTAGTATAAATTGCTATAGCTAGACAAAATACAGCGTCTATAGGCGTTAGCCTATTCTTCTTCTAGTATAGGTACAATATAGACTCTATTTAGTTAGACCTAGAATAGACTATAGAGAACTAGTATTAGTCTAGTATAAATAAGAGAGCTACTACTAAAGCAATAGTAACTAAGATAAAAGAGATAATAGACTATATATAAGCAAAGATAGTAAAAGCTTAATAAAAATAAGAACGCTAGGCTAACTATTACAAATAGAAAGCTATAGAACTCTATATAGAAGACAAAGTGTAGCTCTAGTACAGCTGCACTATATCTAACAACAGATCTTTAAAGAAGTTAGATTAGAAAAACAGGAAATATACAGTTACAAAGGTTATATTACTATACGTTATAGAGCTAAGCGTACCTCTTAGGGTGCACCTAAGATTTTACGTTAACTACCTCTAGCTTAATACAAAGAATCTGCTTCTACACTAAGAGTCTAATAACTAGCAACTAGAAGTAATAATAAAAGACAAAGACAAAGCTAATAATAAGTACCTTGTTAACTATATTCTTGCAGAATAATAGAAGAAGAAAGAGTAAGGTATATAGCTACAGTACCTAGTAAAATAGATAGAATACGCAGAACTAATATAGAAACTATAAGTAAATATTACTAACACTATAGCCCTTACTAAATAGCTAGATAAAACTAGAACAGAATAAAACTTAGATAGGTTGTTAGTAGAACGCCTATCTATTCTAACTACTAAATAAGTATATTAGTGTAGAAAGAGGAGGGAAGAGAACTATAGGTACGTATAACAAGTATTAGAATAGATAATAGCGCTATGCATAAGAGAGAGTAGTAGAAAAAGAGCTAAACCTAGAATAAGTACAAGTAGAACCTAAGTTATTAAGAATAACATAGTAGCGCACTTAGTTACGTTAAGAATAATACCTAACGCTAAAGAGTAACTAAGAAGAGAAAGGTAGAGATACTGCAATAGATAGGACCTAAGACTAGAAGTACTATTAGAAGGAAGAGAAGGAGAAAGATGCCTATATTTATTCTATTAGCTAGCCCTTAACTGCTTTAACTAGTTAATAGCTAGAATATAACTAGTAGTTAACAGTCTCTAAAGACTAGATATAAAGAACTTAAATACTAAATGCAAGAACTAAAGTAATAGTCCTACTAGCTACTTAGAATAACCTAGGAACAAAGAGAGAGAAGTCTAGAAGCTTAGCGTTAACAGATTATTAGTCAAAGAGTATAAGAGGAAGAGCCTAGATTAACTCTAGAGATCTAGCTACTTAAGCTAGGCAATAGTTGTTAGTTAAGACGCAGCGTAACATAAATCTTTAAAGGGCTTAGAAAAACCTAAAAAGAAAGTATAGAATTCTAATACTTAGACTGCGCTAGACTATAAGAACTAGCAAGAATAACAACGTCTGTAAAAGAGGTAGAGCTATAAGAACCTATAAGCCTAAGACGTAGAGCATAATATCTATTTTTATGTATAAGTAGTATTAAGAAATATAGGACTAGTTTTATAGAGTTTAGACTTAGTAATAAGACAAAGGTAAAGACTATAATAGAAAGTCTATTACTACAGAAATTACCTACAAGCGCTATAAAGAAGCTATAGCAAGACTACTATACACTAGAGCCTACTTCTCTACTATTAGAGGGCGTAATAGTTGCTATTGCTAAATAGTTAGTCTTAGCCTATACCTTTGCGTTATACGTAGGCTTTTTATAGATATTAGACTCTATTATATTAAGGTAATAAAGTAGCCTGTTAGTAGTCTAGAGGGCGTTACTAACGTAAGAAACCTAAAAGCCTACGCTAGAGATCTATATATTATACTCTTTAGCCTAATTAAATGTTAGTAGATACACAGAAACGCTGCAAAGAAACAAGTTCTAACAAAAAAGAAACAAATTAGAAATAGCTTATATTAGTGTAGAGCTGCTATACGCTAGCGCTAATATTATTAAGCATATAAATAATAGTGTTCTGCTTAATAAGAAGCTGCTAGAAGAGCTAGTAGATATCTACTAGGATATTAACCTTAGTAACCTTACGCGTTAGACCTTAGTAGTTAGACTTGTTACTACTATAAGACTTTACCTAAGCAGCCCTAAGCTTATTAACAAAGCTAGACTAAAGACTAGAGATTATGTACTGCGTTAACAGCTACTTAACTTTAGGATTACAAGTAAGGGCGTTGCAAAGCAAGATAACTATAATCTTAAAGTAATTGTTAATCTAGAAAGTTCTTAGAATTAACTAGATTAGTAAGAGAATATAGTAGTTAACTTATAGGCCTACACGTAATATATGCGTTCTTGCACTAAGCGTAAGTACTCTTACTATAAGTAATCTTACACTTAGACTTATTACTCTTAAGCTAAGTAATAGCGCAGCCTAAATAACATAGTAGGTTAAACTTAGCCTTAATAATAATATTAGGTCTATCCTATTACTAGTTAGTAATATTCCTAGACCTAGCTTAGCGCCTCAGATATAACACTTATAGCAGAAGAGTTAATAGCGTAACGCTTAGCAGAAGAGCTATAAGAAGTGCGTAGACTTAGCATCTTCGCAAATAGCAGCACAAGCGTAGAAGATATATAAGGTAATAAGAGAGGCAACGCATAAGCAAAGGTATAGAAGGTAAGGCTAGTATAGTATATAGTACTACCTAAAAAGAGAAGTAAGAGTGCAGAATAACAAATCTAAGTAGAGTAATTTTTGTTTTAATAGTTGCGCAGGTTTAAGCGTACCTAGCGCTAGAGTAGAGGAATTATATAATAGGCTACTGCCTAGTTAGTCCTTAGTTATAAAAAAACTTTGGCTTACTAAACTAGAATACTAAAAAGGTTCTAAACTAGAACGCTAAAAATCCTCTAGGCTAGAACACCAAAAACAGTTCTAGACTAGAGCACCTAAATCCCCTAGACTAGACTGCCTTAGAACTATAAAAACCTTCTAGATAGCAATTAGGATAGATTACAAATTCACGTCTTTATTTCCTAGCAACTACTCTTAGGGTCTGCTCCTTACATATAACTTACTACTTTAGTATTACAATCTACTACTTAGCTTCTCTACCTTATTAATAGGCGTTCTAACTAGCTTTAGCTTAGTCTATATTATCTACTCTCTAGTTTTTCTACCTTACTACAGCTATTTATCTACTAGGCTGACTTATCTATATATAGCTATACTACTTTACTCTAATATTTACTTTACTTTCTTACTTACTTAGCTACTTCTCTTAAGCAACCTATTATATTCTTATATTAAGGCGTTATATTTCCAATTTAGCTGCTATTAATAGCTACTTAGTTCACGCTTTGCTATAGATTAATAAGAGATTTTCTAATATATCTATCTAATACTTCTTTAGTCTTTTATTTATACCTTACCTTTATAATTAAGCTATAATAAAGAATAAGCTTATTTCTAGGCCTAATAGAAATACTTGCTTTCTAGTCTATAGGTATCTAGTTAACTATTTTAGCTATAGTAATATAATTAACTAGAGTAAGTACTAGTTTTTTAATAAGTTAAACTAAACGTTTACTAATGTTTACTCTAGTTAAATTAAATAAGGATGGAAAGCTAAGCTACTTTCTTATTACTAAGCTTTAGTTAGTCTTTGTTAGTCTTAAGTCTGCAAGAAAAACCTTTAGGCCTTATCTACTATTACCTACTATTAGTTCTTATTTAGAAGAAAAATATGCAAGCTTAGTTATTAAAACTAAAGAGCCTCTATATATTAACAAGTTACTTTCTACTCTAGGCAATTACTTTAGCCTTAAGGACAGCTCTAAAGCTAAGAAGTATAAGATCTATAATACCTATATTAAGAGCTTAATTCTAAGCTATACTAACTACGCTATTAACATAGCTTCTATTAAGAATAAATCTTAGTACTTATATAGCTACTACGTAAGAGCTAGTTAGACTTTTAAGTTAGCTAGTTTATAGAAACAGTTTAGGTTCTAGAGTAAGCTACTAAATAATAGTACTTATAGTAACTACCTATTCTCTTCTACTAAAGAGTAGTATTTAATAAATTATAAGTAGCTAACACTCTTTTATTTGTTCTTTTCTATTATTTTCTAGAGTTATCTTGCTAATTATCTACAGGCGCTCTAGTTATTCTATATAGCGTTTACAGTACTAGAGCTATTAAGCCCTTTTATATTACTTCTAGTCTTCTTTTTCTTAATAACTTGCCTTTTAAGAATTTACGCAATTATAGTTTACTAACCTTAGCAAAGAAACTTAGTAGCTTTAGAGCTCTAAGCAAGTCTAGGCTACTAGATTTTGCAAAGCTGTTGGCTAGGAAGGCTTGTTAAAGCCTAGACTTTAGTACTAGCAAGGTCTCTAAAAACTCTTCTAAAGCTAGCTATAACTCTAAGGGGCCCTAAGGTATTTCTTTTCCTAGTAAGCGTTGCATTTCTAGTCTATCTATAAAGAGCTATAGAGTTAAAAAGTTGCCTTATAAGAAGGCTTAGTTAGATCCTAAGTTAGCTATATTTAATAAGGATATTAAGAAGGATATTAGCAATACTATTGTTAATAAGCCTTTAGCTTTACTTAATATTAGTAGGCCTTTAACTAGTGCAAAGCGTAGTGTTAATAATACTAGCCTAGAAGCTAGTAGTAGTAATCTATTAATTACAGACGTTAATATAGTTATCTTAAGTAATAGCCTAAGTAGCTTAAATAACTTCTCTAACAATTAGAGTTTCTATTATAGATATTATTTTTATAGTAGCTTTTAAAGAATTTTCTCTTTTCTTTTAATATATCTTTAGAGTTTATACCTATACCTAAGGGCACTGCTTTTCCTCTCTTCTCTAAAAAAAGAAGTCTTTTCTCTTTCCTAAAACTACTAGCTCTACGTGTTAATTAATTGCTGTTCTAATACTAATATTTATTATTTTTCTCTTACCTAACTAGCGTATTGTTAGGCGCGTTGTTTTAACTGTGCGTTACCTAGCCTTTTTTAAATCCTCTACCTTACTTCTCTTTTATACTCCTGTACTCTCTTTTTAAGCCTATTAATTACTCTACTTGTTATAGATTTCTACGCTACTACTTAATATTAGCTACTTATCTGTATACTACTATACCTAATACTACCTCTACCTACTTCTTATTCTTCTAAAAGGCTATAGTGTAGTCTTAAGAGTAGCCTACGCTACTATCTTACTCTTCTTCTATCTAGTAAGGCTACTTAGGCTTTAGTTATAGTATATAGGCTGTTGCCTAAGCTACTACTATTTAGAAAGCTATCTACTAAGCCTATAGTTAATTAGAGACTATTACTAGCTCTATATACTCTCCTAGTAACTTCTCTTCTACCTCTACCTAACGCTGCTGCTCTAGCTACAATTAATAAGCTTTTCTAGTAGCTTAAATACGCGTTACTCTAAAACTCTTACCTATATAGTCTGGTTTTGCGTCTATTAGACTTACCTATTACAGTTACTTTAGAGTCTAGTAATAAGTTCTATAATGCAGTATAGTCTATCTTTAGAAACCTACCTAGCTTTTCTAATAATAGCTTAGGCTTTCTTAATAGTAACCTAGGCTTCTTTAATTATAACTTAGGTTTTCCTAAGTTATCTATTAAAGTTTTAACAACTCTCTAGACTTATAGTAAGCTAGTTAAAACTTAGAGTATAGGTAATAATAAGCTTTAAGCTTAGATTGCCTAGTACTACACACTAACTCTAACTACTTCTCTACCTTTCTCTTAGTCTATTACTTAGATATCTTCTACAAAGCTAATCTTTTCTAGCTACTGTAGTAATAAGACTTTAGAGCTATATATATATATATATATAAAGGCTACTTCTTCTTATAGTACTATCTTTTACTAGTGTAAGTTATACTTTATAGACGTACTAGCTTCTCTATACTAATTTATTCTATAGTTATAGATATAGCATTCTACTAAATTACTATTAAGGTTGTTGCTAAGCTTTAGCATATACTCTTTAATATTAAGTCTACTAATAGAAGTCTTTCTCTATATCTTGTTAACTGCGCCTTATCTTTAGAGATTTAAGAAAAGAGTAGGTTCTAGCTAGTTATCTAGATTAATTTCTTTGATAAAAAGACTAATAGAATCTTAATTAAGAACTACTTTTGTTTAGGTATAGGCTGTAACTTTCTTAAAGATAATCCAGCTACTTTTATCTTATATTATAGTTAGGCTGCTTATATATACTCTAAACCTAGCTAGTAAAACGTTTAGCCTTATAGCTACTGCGTAAAAAGTAATTATAAATAGGCTTTTAGCAAGTATTATAGTATTACCTATAATACTAAGCGGCTGCTTTATAATACTTGCACTAATTACTTCTATAACATAGGCTTCTAGGCTTCTTCTTATACAGGTAAGTAGCTTACTCTTGTTTAGAAATATCTTTCCTAAATTCTAATTTAGATTTGTGCTAATATTATAGTAACGCAAATAATTTAAAGGGATTTGTTAATTAAAATAGCCTTTACGCCTGTAATATCCTGCTAACGCTGCCTATTTCTGCTACTATAGGCTTTAGAAAATATACGTTGCGTTTATAATTCTTTAGTTTAACTTACTAGGCTACTATAAGATTTTATTAGAGTTTATTTGTTTAGAGTAGTCTGCTACGCAATACAGCTAATAATAAGAGCTATTATAGTAGAGAGTCTTACGTAACTAAAGAGCTGTTAGAGCTTTCTAATAACAGTAACTCTAATTTTAATCCTAGTTAGGCTGCGTAGCTAGATTCTAACTCTAAGTATAACAATAAGGCTAATAAGGGCATTAATACTATTACTAGGAATTCTGTTAGTAATAGAGACTATATAGACGTTAACGTTAATATACCTCTTGATACTACTAATAATACTACTAATAATAGTATTATTTTCTCTAAAGCTTCTATATATTTAGAGGTTTATAGTAGAATACTCTATAGTATTACACTAATATCGCTTTAAAACAGAAAATACTTTAGCTTTATTTTATAATATACTTCTTAATAGTCTTATAAAAGTATTATAAACTGCATTTTTATAAGAATGTTACAGTATAGAGCTGTTAGCCGCGCAGTAATGTGCCTGCGCTACTATAACGCTACTTTAGCTTCTATATACGTAGAACGCGTATAGCTACCCTAGCGTCTTAACAGCGCAACGCTAGCGCAGACTTAGTATATTCTAGTTATAAGAATACGTGTCTAGTTATATCTACAAAAGAGTAGTTCTGCACTAAAGCTAGAGAATAGAAATTAACTTACTTCTATCTATACTACTATTATTATCTTGTAACTTTACTACTATCTAAACCTCTTATAGTTTTAATTCCTCTACTTTGCAAAAGAATAGCAGCCTAGTTACCTAATAACAATAGATTAGAATCTACTTCTAAGCCTACTAGCTAACCTATTAAGAGAAAACACCTCTAATAAAGAAATAATAAGTAGTCTAAGTAAACGCTTAGCGCAGCTAAAGCGCTAGCGCTAAGAACTTAAGAAGTAAGCTAAGATCTAGAACCTAGAGAAGAAAGTACGCTAATAGAAGCAATTACTAGTAGGTAAACAGCCTCTTTTAACTTCTAAACAGCTCCTAGGCGTTCTTAATAAAGTAGAACTAACCTCTCTAGGTAGACGCAACATGTCTCTACTAGCGTAACGCTTCTAACTTAACCTATTAGCGCTACTAGAGCGCAGGCTAAAGATTAAAAAAATCTCTATCTTTAAAGGTAAGAAAATTAGAGAGTATTAGAACTTTAAGGCTAGGCTATCTATTACCTTTTAATTAGACCTCTTAGCCTTCTAGCTTAAGAACTAAAAAATTGCCTTTACTTTCTAGTACCTATAAACTATGTTTTAACAAATATAGATATAGAGAAAGCAAGAAGATAATAGCAAAACGCTAGTATAGCGTAATATAATATCTTTTCTACTTAATTAGATTAAGAGCCTAGTAAATAGAAAGCTTTAAGTTACTATATAGTATTAAAAGGTAGTCTAAAAAGATTAGTAGCTAAATAGTAAATAAATTTGCAGCCTATCTATTAACGTTAGAAAATTAGGTAAACTCTTCTTTTAAGTAGAAATACCTAGTAATACACTTATATAGCAAGCTCTACCTAAAGATTAGAGTAGCTCTTTCTAACTATACTAAGTTTTCTACTACCTATAGAGAACTTGTTAAATGCGCTGCGACGCTAGAGGATAACTTACACTATAGTAGTAGTATACTATCTCTATACTATTATACACATAGAACGCCTAGTATAAGTAAAGCTTTGTAGTCTAAACCTAACACAATAGCTCTGTAACGTTGTTTTACTAGTACTACAAACCTAAGCCTAAAGCTAACTAACGCCTGCTACTATTTTAGTAGAATAGGCTATTAGGCTAGAAAGTATAGATTAAGGCTTAATAGCTTCTCTCTTGTTACTAGTTTAAACGCAATACAAACAAAAAACAATAAGGCCTAAAAGAACTCTTTCTCTTAATAGTCTAAGTTCTAGTATAATAGAAGAATTATATGAAAGTACTTAGAACGCTGCGTAATAATAGCGCTGCGTAGCCTTCACAAATACTGCTTAACTATAGTATAGAACTTAGTATAATTAATAAGAAAGTTACTTTACTTAAGAACTTCTCTTAGATTTACAGCGCAGCGCTGCTAACTATCTACCTACTTAACTTAAGTACTATACCTAGCTTCTACGTGTATTAAGCCTACCTAATAATAAAGAATAACTAGAGTGTTACTTAGTCCTTTACTACTATTCTATATAGAATTGCTAACGCAGCTTAACCTATTATTTTAGAGTTACTAAGTATAAAAGAAGAACGTGTTGTTATTAACTGCAAGTTAAAGCAGTAGTGCTACAAGCTTAACACTAATACAATAAGAGTTAAATATACTAAAACCTTTGTAGAATTCTTCTATAACAAGCTAAACGTGTACGTAGTTCTAGTAGGCAGCCTATAATCTTTCTCTACTAAATACCTATTATAGCCTATTAAACTTAAGGACTTTAAAGACGTTGTAAATAGTAACGCTACTAACGCGCTGCTGCAGCACTACAGACGCAACTACGCTATTAAGCTAGAAGAGAAAGCTATAGCTCTATATAGGCTGCTCTATAACCTCTTACTAAAGAAGTGTTAGGAAAAATTAAGATTTGTCTAGTTAGCCTAGTCGCAGCAACCCGCGGCTGCCTAATAGTAATACTGTTAACTAAATAATTTGCTAAAGTTGCCCTACTTACTTTTAGTTGCTAGCTACCTAACAGTAACCTGACAGCAACCTAACAGAGTTGCTAGATCTAATAGAGTCGCTAGTCTCGCTAATATTGCCAATTTTACTCACGTGACTGTATCGCTGTATATTTCAGATAACGTAATTATTTCAAAAATCCAAAATATAGAGCGGAATCTCCTCTTTAAAATGCACTATTCAGAATTTTAATACCTAGTCTAGGTATTGAGATATAGCGCGTTGAAGTTATAACCTTTTTGAAGAAAACTTCAAGTACGTTCAACACGTTAGATCTACGCGCCCGCAATATAATATATTATAATAAAATTGTTCTAGAGTAAAATCTGTAATTCAGTTACTATTTCTCTAATAAAAAATATAAAATATTATCTAGTTAAAGTGCTAGAGCTTTAGCGAAAACAAGCCTTAGCAAAGAACATTAAAAAGTTACAAACTTTACTGCTATGCATCTTAGCAACTAGAGCAGCTATAGAAATTCTAAATAGTGCGTTGTACAGCTAGAATTAAGATCTACATTTTCTGCATTTAAGATAATTACGTAATTGCGCGGGTGGAGCAGGTAGGTCCAGTAGATTAGATAGATCAATTTGGGCGTTTTAGTCTAATTAGGCAGCTAGAACAAATAGGGGACCCTAGGGACAGTTAAGTACAGTTAAGAACTGTCTAGTTAACTGTTCTAATAATGTCGCTAATGTCGCGGATGTTGCTAACGTTGTGTTTTCCTAACAAGCTAAGTATACTACGCAACTACTTAGCGATAGCGCAGAGCCTAAGCTAGATCTAAAAAAGCATAAGCTCTGCAGAAGTACCTATTCTATTTGTGCCTAAAAAAGATAGAATATTACGACTTTACGTTAACTATTAAGGCCTTAACTAAGTTACTAAGAAGAATAGATTAGCTCTACTCTTAATTAGAAAGACTCTTAATTAGCTCTATAGATTAGTAAAGTTTACTAAGCTTAATCTTCAGAACGCGTATTACTAGATTAGAATTTATTAAGGTAATAAGTAGAAGATAGCGTTTTGTATACAATACAGCTACTTTAAATATACAGTTATGCCTTTTGGGCTAACTAACGCGCCTGCTATATTCTAGAGGTATATTAATAGAGCTTTAGCCTTGTATTCAAATATCTTCTACGTTATCTATCTTAATAATATCTTAATGTTTTCTTAAAAGAGAGAGGATTATTAGAAGTAGGTAAGAAAAGTACTTGCTAAGCTAAAAGAATACAGTCTTTTTGTTAACTTAAAGAAATATACCTTTACTACTAACTAAGTTAAGTTCCTAGGGTTTATTATATGCCTTAATAGTATTATAATAGATCTAGAACAGGTTTGTATAGTTATTAGTTAGCCTACGCTAATATCTTTTAAGGATGTTTAAGTCTTCTTAGGCTTTGTAAACTTCTACTAACACTTTATACAAGGCTTCTCTATAATTATAGGCTCTATTACTAATCTTTTAAAGAGGTAAGTTTAAGAGAAGAAGTCTAGTTCTTTTAACTAGCCTAACGTAGTAAAAAAGGCAAAGCGCTAGCTATGTAACAGGTTTACTACTACACTAGTTCTATAGTACTATAGCTATATACTTCTATCTAAGCTAGAAACTAATACCTCTATCTAAGAAGTAGTAGGTATTTTCTCCTAACTCTATCTAGATAGGAACTAGCACTCTGTAGCCTTCTAGTTAAGAAAGCTCTTACCTATAGAGAGAAACTACTATATATACAACCTAGAGCTTCTTACTATTATTATAGTAGTGCAGCACTAGCGTTACTACGTTAAGAGGCTAGTAATTTAGTTAGAAATATAGACAGACTATAATAACCTACGCAGCTTTATAGGTACGTTAACTCTGTTTAGAAGGTAGGCTAGCTAGGTAATAAAGCCAGCTACTTATAACTTTAAGATTAAGTATTAGTCTAAAAAGACAAATCTTATAGATAGGCCTTTAAGGCAACCTATAGACAGTAGTAACACGCTAGATGTTTAACTATTAGATATATTGCTAGCACTGCAAAAGAAATTACAGCTAGCAGAAACCTAAGCTAAGCTACCTAGTAAGAAGCCTGCGTTAGTAAAAAGCTAGATAATAGCTTAATAGTAAGCAGATACTTTATATCTTAATAAAGATGTTTCTATAAGCCTAGCGCACAGCGTTTAAGGTAACAGCTAAGAGCTATAGCTCTAATTAGAAGATTTCTAAAGGTAGACTAGTAATAACCCAAAGAGTTATATAGTTACAAAGCCTAGCGCATAGCGTTAAGGTAATAGCTAGAAGCTGCAGCTCTAATCAAGAGATTCTTAAGAGTAGACTAGTAATAGCCTAAAGAGTTATATAGTTACAAGTAAGAGCTATAGCTTCTAGAAGGTTAGCTTATAAGAAACTCTTTAAGTCCTTCTTGTTAAACGTGCTTTTCTAACCTTAGAGACTATAGTAAGAAATTACAATAGATTTTGTTACAGGCCTACTACTTACTAAGCGCTATAGCGTTATATATAATATAATACTTTTTATATTTAATAGATATACTAAAATAGCTAAGTATATCTCTACATGGAAAATAGTTACTGCCTTATAGTAAGAAGACTTATTCTTAGAACACGTTGTATAATTCTTTAGATTGCCCAAAGATACTGTATTAGATTAAGAAAGTGTCTTTATATTATAATTTTAGATAGACTTTTACTTTATAGTAAAGGTAAAGCGCTAGCTTAGCACTACCTTCTATCTATAAACAGATAGGTAAATAGAATAGTAAGATTAGACTCTTAAGCAATACCTAAGGGCTTTTATAGGTAACTATTAAGAGAATAAGGTATACCTCTTGTTACTAGTAGAGTTTGTATACAATAATACTAAATAGGCTACATTAAAAATATCTCTTTTCTTTACTTACTATAGGTTTTACCTGCACCTTAACTGCGAGCTAATAGTGTATACTAAAGTTTCTAGTGTTAATAAAAGATTGCAAGAACTTGTATAAACTTAACACGCTTTAGCTAATTACTATAATAAAACTTTATAGTATTAGATGTAATATTACAAGAAGAAACATAGGCTCTAAGAGTTTAAACTAGAAGATATAATTCTCTTATTAATAAAGTATCTATAGCTACGCAGCACTAGCAAAAAGCTATTACTATACTAGACAGGCTTCTTCTTAGTTAAGAAACAAATTAGCTTATTAGCTTTTAGACTTTCTCTTTTATTATATATAAGAATCTACCTTGTATTTTATACGTCTCTGCTTTAGCTATTTATACTAAGAGAAGGAGAAGAGTTAACTCTACCTAGACCTATTAACCTAGACAATAGTAATAAGCTAGGGCAATACTATAAGGTTCAAGCTGTCTTAGTAAAGTAGCGTAACAGACATTTAGTAAAGTACCTAGTTAAATAGAAAGGCTAGCTACTAGAATAAAACAAATAGGTTAATAAAAAAGACATAGATATATTACTTATAGATAAGTATAACTAAAGAGGAGATTAATTACTTTAACAATTAATATACAAAAAAAAAGAAGAGAAGGAATAAAGAAAACTCTAAAAAAAAACATAGGAAGACAAAGGCGCCTAACTAGCACACTGCTAGCGCTCTAATAGCGCAACTAAGTATAACTACTAGCTTAGCCTAGAAACCTATTATTATTCTCTTTAGCCTTAAAGAAGCTTAGAGAGCCTAGTAAATTACTACTAAGCCCCTTAGCCTCTTTCTCTTCCTACTATTCCTAGGTAATAGTATTACTAAATTCTAGAAGAGCCTTAAGCCTTACTATTGCTGCTCTAGAGCGCACTAGGTAGCTTAGCTTACCTAAGCCCTTAACACGCTTACCTACTAGCTCCTTAGCAGGCCTAGCTAAAGCTAGGCGCTTTCTAGGCTTAGGCTTAGGTTTAGCCTTTACCTCTACTCTAGCTTCTATACGTATATAACGCGTATAGCTGCTCTAGCGTTTTAATAGTGCTACGCTAGCTTAAACCTAGTATATTCTAGTTATAAGAATATATATCTAGTTATATGTATAAAAGAGTAGTTCTACACTAAAGCTAGAGAACAGAAATTAACTTACTTCTATCTGCACTACTATTGTTATCTTGTAACTTTACTACTATATAAATCTCTTATAGTTTTGTAATAAAGCTTACTCTATTATCTATTTTTATTCTTATAGATACTTTAAAGCTATTTTTATAACTTTATACTTAGACCTATTAAAGTTTAGGTTTTTCTTAATACGCACTCTAATAGCTCTTTAGCGCACCTCTACTAACTATTCTAAATCTAAACTTTTATTCTTATCTACCTTACTAGTATTTTTAAGCTACTTAAAGTACTAGCGCGCTACTAATTTATCTACTAGTTGTAGGATATCTTGCCTATAGCTAGGAAGTGCCTAGTATTTAGTCTTGTTAGTAGATAGGCTCTGGTTAATAAGCTCTAGTCCTATCTTAGTGCGCTAATAGAACTTCTTTAGCCTGTTACCTAGCGTGTAGCTTTAAAATAGTGCTCTATTAAGCTCCTTAAGGTTATTCTAGCTCTTCTCTTCTACTTTGTATATTCTAAATAGCTTTTGCTATTTTAGAAGAAACTTACTAAGTACTAATTAGTTATTATTATAGTAGAAATCTCTAAGTAAAACTAAGTTACTAACTTTTAGCTTATCTATTCTAGTAACTTTTTTCTTATTAAAGCAGTCCTTGTTATTATTTCTTAGTTAGATAGTTCTAGTAATAGACTCTTATAACCTAATATCTTTCTTTCTAAATTAGTAAGCTCTTATAGCTAAGAGTAAAGTAGTATTAGTTACTTTATTCTAAGGTAGTGTTTGCTAGGTAAGTATTAATTATTTAATAGGTAGTACTTACTCGCAACTACACGTAGAAAAAGCTAAGTTTATTCTAGTAGTATACTTAACGCTAGTCTAATTAGCCTATAGAACTCTATCTAGGTAGTTAACTTATATTCTGCTAAGCTTCTTTAAGGTATTTACTATAGGCGCGTAGTCTTACTTAATTAAGCTCTAGCTCTATAGATAATAGGCGCTAGCTTCTACTTAGTGTATTCTAAATTACTATTATAGGTTTATTAGTAAGTACTTGTTCTTAGATTTTCTATTAACTAAATTTTTAAGTAGTAGCCTCTATTAATAGAAGACCTTTTGTTCTAGAAACTTAACAATAGGTACTAAGTCTGCGTTTAATAGAGCTTTAGCCTTAACCTACTACGTTATAGTGTATTAGGCTACTATAAGAAACTTCTTGCCTCTAGCTGTAGGCATATAAACTATATCTATTAATATCTAGCTAAAGAGTATTATTAAAAAGGTTATTAGTTAGACTATTACTTAAACTATTACTAAGGCGTATACTTAATTTTCTAGGTATAACTTAATATAAAACTTAATATTCTTACATTATCTCTTCTAATAATAATATACCTATACTTTACGCTATATACCTTTCTTTTCTAAGTGCTCTAATCTATTATATATAGCTTTTATAATAGCTAAGCGTTTATTAGGTTTATCTATAATTTGCTATAGTAGATATTCTTTAGTTAAATTTAAGAAAAGATATCTCTCTCTAACTATTAGTTTAAGTACTCTTTTTATAAACTTGTTTATTTTAGCTCTTAAAAGACTATTAGGCTTACGCTAGTAAATGGGTTTAGAGTACCTTTCTATAGGTAGTAGTTAGGTTAGAGTATAACCTAAGAGAGGTAGAGTAGAGTTTAGGTTATATAGAAGCTAGTGTAGGGTTTAGGTTAGAGTATATAGCTTAGGGGTTAAGATTAGGTTGTTAGTTAGGTTAGAGTACCTACTATAGAGTTATACTTATACAGCGCCTCTAATCTAACGCTTGTAACAAGTATATTACTTAGAAGTAAAGTAGAGTAAAAGAAATAAGTTTATTTTAGCGTATATTCTAAAATAAGGTTATTACAGAAACTAGGTTTAGGCACTATTATTTAAACTTGTAGTTGTTTAATTAGCTTTATAACCTACTTATTATAGATATTTATTACTATTTTTTACTTAAGTTATTTTAGATAGTTAAGAGCTACTGTTTATTACATTTTTTTATTACGCTTACTAGTCTAAGAAACAAGAAAGCCTTAATCTCTTTCTTTATAGGCGCTACTTATACTAAGAAGTCTAGAGTAGTACACTATGCAATAGGGTTGCAGATTCTCTAATATTACTTTCTTTATTACTCTTCTACTTCTTATTACTTATCTAATCCTTAAAACGTTAGATTCTTAAGCTAGTTAGACTAGCAAAATTATTAGAACCTAGAAGCTTAAGTAGACTCTAAACACTCTTAGCGCTGTATTAAGATCCTATAGTTAGTAATTGTAGTGTAAAATAGTTTAGTTATACGTCCTTCTTAGTAGTTACGTGTTTTATAACTATAATCTTCTAGATTATTTATACTCTAAGCCTATACTGTTAATCTCTTAGAATATCTCTTATAGTATTAAACAAGCGCTTAACTCTAACTTTTGTAAGCTGTACAGCTAGTATGTCTTTAGCTACCTAGGCTAAGCGTAAGTATGTTTCTGCGTTAGCCTGCTACTAGACAAGTATATTTAATAAATTCTTTTAATCTTCTTTACTAGTTAGAAGAGTACTAAGGTAGTAGAGAGCTTTTGTATAGAGTAGTCTAATACTTTTATTAGTTTTATAAGAGAGATTAGCACTTAAACTACTAGACTATGTTGTTTAAGAAAGAGGCTTTCTAAACTACTAGTGTTTAGGTAAACGCTGTAGTTACAAAGAATAAACTAGGGTATAGTCTCTGTTTATTACTAGAAGGTTGTTTTTGTATTAATTAATATAGTTTAGGAACTAATACTAGTATATATGTTTAAAGTCTAGTTTCTATATATCTCTCTAGGTTTTATTAGCAGTGCGCTATAATAAACCTATATAATAAACATAGTCTCTACCTTATATATAGTAAGCTTCTAAGATAGATTAAGAATAGTTATAACGTTATAAAGATATTCTTATTTCTTATTTATGCGTAAATAATACTTTAACAACTTCTTCTTACCTTTCTCTACTACTGCCTTTACTATTACTAGCTACTCTTTGCAATAGCTAGTCTTATTCTTCTTGTAAGATAGCTTAGTTGGTATTTAATCTAAAAAGTTAAAAAGTCTATTGCACATTAACTAGATATAAAGAGCCTAAGGTATATTACTTTTACTAATTCTATTAGTAGCTATTTTAAAGTTTACTAGTATACGTGTTATTGCTTTAAGGTGTAACTACTTAGTAGGTGCTAGCTAAAGACTTTTAAGGTTCTTAAAGTCTATAACTACGTTCTTGTCTTGTAAATTACTACTACTACCTTACAGGGCCTAATTAAGTATAATCTCTTGCTCTAGCTACTTGTTTATATAAGTAGCTAGAGAGTAGGCGCGCTCGCACATATTATAGGTTAAATTCTATCTAGTCTTAATATCTTAGATTACATAGAGTTAATTTTTTAGTAGTATATTAGATTGTACCTTTAGAAATTATTTAAAACGTTAAGAAGACAAATTAATAGTAATACAAATTACCTAGATCTAGAGAAAGCTTAGTGCGTAATAAAGAATACAAAAAGTATAACATACCTTTTGTTATAGGCTAGCCTGTAAAGATAGAATAATAAGGTACTAGAAAGAGTTGTATTCCTTAAGCTCTTCTACTAGTTACAAAAGAGGTTTATATACCTTCTGTGCGTGCTAGTCTATAAAGAAATAGTAAGGCTAGATTAAGCTCTACCTAAGAAGGTAAAGAGCTAAGTAAAGCCTAGCCTATTATATAATCCTTTACTTACTCTCCCCTTAATATAGAAGCCTATATTATTATAATATAGTAATTGCGCTATAAAGCTAGGCTAAGGTTATTCTAGCGCTACTTGTTGCCTAGCTACCTACTATGCGCGTGCGTTTGTGCGCCTACTATAATTTTATATTAGTGCTTAGCTAGCTCTATCCTAGTTTCTGTACTACTAACACTATTCTTCTTTAGTCTCTTCTTTACCTTTAGACTACGCCTAGACTGTATACTAACTACACCTACTCTTCTAATAATTAACTTATTAATTACTTTCTAATGTTATCTCTTGTGCGCTCTAAGCGCTTTTCTTCTAACTCTATTACGCTCTTAAAGCGCTGTCGCTACATAGGTAGTTATAAAGTAACTAGTAACTCTAATAATAAGGCTACAACGCTAAAGTATGTACAGTTTAACTGCTTGTTATATATTAAGAAGTACGTAGTTTACAGCTATGTTAACTACGTATAAGATAGTAGTAAGAAGTATAGCTTTTGTTATACAGTAAAATACTATTACAAGTTATATACAGGCTAGCTTTCTGTGCATCTAGCTCTTTGCGTAGCTCTTAAGGCCTATAAGCTTATTGCTAACAGTAAGAATATAAAGGTATTGGTTAAGAAGGCTAGTATACGCGCTCCTACGTACTTAAAGGCTATAAGTAGTTTTTTAGCTATACCTATTCTATAACTATTTTGCTAACTTACTATAGTTCTATAATACTAAGCTTAACTTTAAGGCAGCTTACTAGCTTACTTAGAATAGTAGTGTAACAGCCTTAGCCTTTAGCTCTACCTCTAACACTCTATTGTTATCTCTTGTTATTGCAACACCTAGCTACAGAAACTAGGTAAATAATCTAGTTCCTGCTCTAAATATATTAGGCTAAGGTATACAAGAGATAATAGCGTTATAGTATAAGATTATAGCTAACTAGAATATATATAGCAGCTAGCCTATCTTCTATTTACAAAATTACTAACTAGAGTTTATATTAAGCTCTCTTCTGCACTACTCTTGCTAATACTTCTATTTCTCTCTACTTTAAGCTACGCGCAGTGTTGCCTCTAGGCTTTAGTAATAACCTCTTAGGCCTAGCCTATTACTACTGTTACTACTCTGCGTCTTCTAATAATAATAAGTTGCCTTTTAGCAAGAACTAGTCCTAAGCTAGTGTAGTTCTATTGTGCCCTTAGGTTAATTCCTTAGAGTCTTTTATAGAAGCCTAGCTATCTTCTAGGCAGCTACCCTTTAGAGCTAAAAAATAAACCTTCTATTCTAAATTTTTCTACTTACTATCTTATAAGTAATATTGCTTTGTAAATACTTTGTTCTCTTGCATTTAAATATATAAAGTGCTTCTATATCTAGAAAGTTCTCTTTAGAGTGCTATAATAGTATAATCTATCTCTTCTACTTAACTAGCACTTGTCTCTTGTTGCAGCTATATATATTTTTCTCTTAGAGTATTTCTTCTACTTTCTATTTGCGCAGATTTTTGTTCTTATCTTCTAGTTCTAAAGCTAGTTCTAGTCTAGAGTCTTAGAGGACTTGGCTTAGGAGTAGATCTTTAGAAGTTAGTTTAATAAGAGTAACGTGCACTATTTTATAAAGGCTTCTAGGTAAATCTAGAGTAACTGTAAGTAGAGATAGGACAGTAACTATAGTATACTTAACCTATAGCTAGTCTAACTTTCTGGTTTTCTATATAGTTTTAACGTTTCTTATAGAAAACTATACTCTATTTCTAACCTAATATTAACGTACTAGTTAGCGTACCTAATCTATAGCCTCTTGTTATTTCTGCTAGGTATACAAGATTACTGCTTAGGCTATTACTATCTCTTTCTGTAGGTAGTGTACAAACTAGACTACTCTTCTCTTTACTATTATAAGTAATAGCTTTAGAATATTACTAGACTAAATTAGTAGTATATTATACCTGTTAAGTAGTAAGTTTAGGCTTATACTAGTTGCAGAAGAGTTTCTGTTATTAAGCGCTAGCTAGCAAGCTGTAAGGTATTAGAGCTAATTTGTTTAGAAGAGATTTACTATAACTCTAAGGACTAATTATACTTCTTAGTTTACTTATTTTATACTACTGTCTATTTAAGAGTAATATAATATAGACAGGAGTTATTTAATACTAATAAGTTTGCATAAAGTTTTCTAGAAGTTGCCTAGCTAGTCTAAGCTGCAGTTGCTAATTATACTACTTAGAAACCTATAAAACTACTACTAGACTTCCTTAAATTGCTCTGCGCAATCCTTAGCCTTTACTAAAAATATAGCTACTAGCTACAGGTACTTAGACAGCCTATCTATAATAACTAAGAGAAATTAAGAGAAAGTTTTATAAGCTTGTAGAAAGTTTACTATAAAATATATTAAGATTTAGGCCTAGTATTAATCTACAACTAGGATAGGCTGCAAGAGACCTTGCCTTTAGAGGCAAGATACGTACGCTCTATAGTAGTAGCAGTTACAAACAAATCAAGTAACATCTATAGTTATTCTGTTCTAATAATAGTCTTAACGTAAGATTTTAAACGTCTTATTTTTGCCTAAGTAACCAGCTAAGTTTAAGTTATATACTTGCTAAATAACTATTATAGTAAGTAGCTTCTACCTTAGTAGCTATATTACGCCTCTCTACTAAAGTGCGCTATATGTAGAGACGTTACAGTTACTAACTTATTAATTTGTCTTAGCCTCTAATAGAAATACTCTAGCGCCCTAGTATACTACTTGTAAACAGACTCTATATGTCTTATTCTAACATATAGCCTTATCTTAAAGCTTTTATATATGCTAGTCTAAGAAGAGAAAATCTTTTAGAAAAAGTAGATAGTCTTTCTTATAGAGCTATGTAGATAAAGACTAGATAGAGAGTAAAGTTATAATATGCTCTAGCTGTAGTATATAACTCTATATATTCTACTTATACTAGCTTAGCACGTCTAGATAAGTAGCAAGACGCTCTAGGTAGTACTAGAAGTAAAAGTAGAATTTAGATAGTAGTTCTAACTAATATTGCTATTACTCTATAAGTAATTGCGTAGTTATAAAGTATTCTAGATTCTTATAGTCTATAAGAATAGTAAATAGTTTATAGACACTTTAAAGCTCTAGCGTCTATACTTTAAGGTATTTAATAACTACTATAAGCTTTTTATTATAGATAGTATAGTTGTGTTATACTAGTAATAAGGATGCAGAGTAATATATAACAGAGTAAAGTACACTATTAACATTCTATAAGAGGCACCTTCTAAGAGCACCTCTAGAGCTATCTACTTCTAATACTATAGGCTGCGTAGGATTCTACTAAGTTAGGACTAGTTTAGAGCTAAAGATACACTTTAAGCAGTTAAACGCGTGCTGCGCTTTAGTTGTCTATAGAAAGGTAGTATTTGTCTTTGTTAACGCATATAAGAGAGCTGTAACGCTAGAAAAATTTAGTATAAAGTTTCTATAGAAGTTAGTAAACCTAAGGAAACTCTAGACTTTTTAAAGAGATGTTAGAAGCTTCTATTCTATAATAGCCTGTACCTTAGCAGGGTTTAGCTAGACAGCCTATCCTACCTTAATAATATATCCTAAATACTTAACTATTTTTGTTATAAAAGTACACTTCTTAAGGTCTAAGTACAAATAGGCGTCTTAGAGAAGTTAGAGGACCTATTATACTTTACTATAGTAGTCTTTGAGTAAACTGCTAGAGTAGATAAGTATATTATCTAGGTATATTATAGCAAAGTCCTTTAGCGTTTCTTTAAGAGCAGTATTAATATAACGCTAAAATAAAGAGAGTGCACTAGAGAGTCCTATAGAACAGACAAGCTACTTAAAGAGGCTAAAGTGTATATAGAATGCTATAAGGTACTTGTCTTCTGCTATAACCTTTATCTAGTAGAAGGCTAAGCAAATCTTAACCTTTGTAAACTACCTTGCCTAAGAAAGTGTACAAAGAGTTTCTTTAATTAATAGAAGTAGGTATTAATCTACCTTTGTAATTTTGTTTAGAGCCTAGTAGTTAATATAAAGGCGCTATATACCTAAAGCCTTCTTTACTAGTAGAACTAAAGCTCTAGCTGCAGAGGAGCTAGCGCAGATCTAGCCCTTATCTAGAAGGTCTGCAACTTACTATTACAGCTCTATTAGCTAATTGCAAGGCATAGAGTATAATAGACTCTAAGAGAAGTCTAGAGTCTTCTTATTCTTGCTTAGTTAGAGTTAGATATAATAGTCTATCTAGCCTTTGTGCAGAGATAGACTAGAGGTAAAGCGTTTGTTAAAAACATTTGTAAAGTCTAAGATCTGTAGTAGAAGTAAGGTTATTAATATCTACTTTTTAGGTAACTTACTTAATATATGCGTTATAGCGTAGATACTAGTTATAGTAAATATTATACAGCGCTTTTATAACTTAAAATAGTTACAAAACTCCTGTGTTACCTTAGTAGTACTAATCTCTTTTAGAGGTAGTAGGGCAGTGCAGCAGGCCTTTTCTTTTACTAGTAGGTTTCTAGTCTACTTAATAGTTATTATACTATTAGTTGCATAAATAGCTACCTCTTTATAGGCTAGCTATAGTTTCCCTAGAATTAAGTTGTAGGTAGAGCCTAGAACTAAGTATATAACTAATTGTAATTGCTAACTATTAATATTATAGTCTAGGAACGCAATTTAAGTAATTAGCGTAGGCGTACTATCTGTAGCAGCCTACTTTAGGCGTTATAGCAGGATATTAGTAGTGTATATCTCTATCCTATCTGCTAGCGCAGCGTTAATAGCGCTATAACACTTATATTCTATATCTACTAAGGCGTTAACGTTAGTAGCGCTATCTAGTAATAGTAGAACAAGAAATAGGTTACTATTAAGGTAGTTAAGTAGCGTCTTTTGTTTTCTATTCTCTTTACTAACGCTATCTAAGAGGCGCTTCTATCCCTCTAAGAAGGTAGAGGCTACTAGTTTTTTAAGATTTCTATTAGGGCCTTTTTACTGCGCAAAGTACTAATAGTGTAGATCTATACTGCGTTTAGATAGCTCTACACGTAGTGTTCTTGCTTACTATAACGCGTATACAAATTACTATTACGACGCTGCTTATAGAGCTTCTTAGAGACCTAGTTTTTTTAACTAAGGTTAGCCTGCACTATTTGCTTACTAGGCCTTAACCTATTCTTTTGTCTCTAAACTTATACTAACTGCAGACACTGTTACTATCTTAGCGTCCCTATCTAAGTCTCTCTTTACCTAGGTTCTTTCTTTTATGTATAAGTGTTAATACTTTTTAATAGCTATAGTTTCTAAGTTAATTGCAATAGATTAATATTCTACTACTACCTAGTTGTAATCTATACAAGAAACGCTATAGTAAAAAGTAACTTGTTGCAGAAAGTAGTTTAGAGCGTATTGTAATTTGTTAAGTTACTATTTGTTATTCTACGTTACTTTTCTATATTATAAGAGAAGAAACTTAAAGCGTAAGAAGAAGTTAGTAAAGGACTTCTTTCTAGCCTAGCGTAGTCTCTCTAAAACTACTTAAGCACGTTCCTTACTATACTTATCTCTATAGCAGAAATTAAGATATTTTATAAAGTTTATAGGGTTCTAATTACCTACTTTCTCTCTGCTAGTATAGTAGAAGGCAACTTTCTATTAGACTTTAGGCAATAAGTTAGCCTAAATAAAGGCGTATTAGTCCTAAGTACTTCTAATAAAAGCTAAGTTAGTCTTATGCTTATAGGTTATAGTAACTTCTTAGGTAGTAAAGTAGAACTTATTACCTAAAAACAGGTTGCCTAAGAGTAGTAGCTTGCGTTAGACTAGAGAAAGAGTAGAAGTAGTAGGCGTTAAATTTCTAGCAGTCTACGCGTTATAAGGCGCTAGAGAGGAGTTTAGCGTAAAAGCTAAAGAGAAAGGAAAGAGGTTTGTAAGCTAAGTAACAAGAGACTAGAGCACTATTTCTAGAGCGTTAATTTAGTTCTCTATAGCTTAAAGGCAACTGTCTAACAGACTACAGTAAGCCTAAAGGTTAGTTTAAGACTTCTGCACTTTAGGCTCTAACTTAGTATTAGAGTGTTAGTTAGATAGAGCTATTCTGCAGTTATTATTATATTAGGAAGAAATATAATTGTTATAGGCTAGCCTGCAGAGATAGAACAATAAGGTGCTAAAAAGAGTTATATTTCTTAAGCTTCTCTACTAGTTATAAAAGAGGTTTATATACTCTCTATACGTACTAGTCTATAAAGAGATAGTAAGGCTAGATTAAGCTCTACCTAAAAAGGTAAAGAGCTTGGCAAAGCCTAGCCTATTATACCTTTTATAATAAGTTTAGCACTAATATACTATTATTAATCTAGTAAACGTAATAGTGTTATAGCTACTAAGCTCTTTTAATCTTAGGTAAGGCTATTAGCTTTAGGTAGGCTATAATATCCTACACTACTAGGTTAATAATATAGGTAAGGTAAAGTATAGTGTTTTTCTTTGTATTCTAAGAAACCTTCTTATTAGTAAGATTACTTTCTAGGCTTCTACTAAGAGTCCTATTATTTAAAGCGTTATTACAGGTAACTGCTAGTAATTGTTTTAATAATTTTGTGTTTTTAAGTACCTGTATAAGATTAGTTACTATAAAAACCCTAGTGTACTCTCTACATAAGGGCATAAAATCTAATAGAACTTTCTTTATCTACTAGCTTATGTTAATATAATAGGCTTTAATAGCTAAAAAGCTTAGGTAGTTAGTAGTAGACTAGGCATTAAGGGTAATTAAGATTTTTGTTAACTTACTAAGATTAAAAAGAAGGTTTTTAGTTACCTGCTTATATTGTTTCTAAAGTATAAGAGTAAACTTGTATTAGCTAGGTATAGTAGTACTAGGCTAGAGAAACTCTACAAAGGAGTAAAATAAGAGTTACTCTAATATTTAAAAGAACTAGTTTCTATTCAGAAGTACGCGTATAATTTTTAGTTTAAATTACTATATAGTAAATAGTTGCAGAGGTTATAGACGTAATAGTGTAACAAGTAGAAGAGGCTATATTATATAGATAGATTCTATAACATCTTTGCAACTATTAGACTAAAGGTAGTTACTAAGGTGTTTTCTTTCTATATACTTGTTAGTTAGGTATTAAAGTACGTGCTTATAGTTAAGGTAATATACGTGTAGTTTACTACTATTAATATAGGCTTCTTCTCTAAATTAAGTCTATATTATTACAAAACGTTTAGCTCTATTCTATTATAGATTAGAATTATTAAGGTCTTTAGCCTATAATATATTCTACTACTAGGCATCTTATGCAGTATATACAGTTACATTGTCTTAAATTAGCTACTTAAAGACAAAGACTATTCTCTTAATTCTAGACCTAAGGATTTAGAAGGCGTTAAGTAAAACATTATAGAGTATTTTAGGCAGATTTAAGTATAGGTTGTCTAGGAGTAAGGAGAGGTTACTTAGGTCTATTTGTATAATAAAAAAGTGTAATAACTAAGTGTTAATATCTTAGAGAAAAGAAATAGTAAATTGTAGTAATAATAGAATAGTAATACTATAGTGTAGTATTACTTTAAGTAAGAGAGAAAGTTATTCTACTAGAAGCGTTATTCCCCTAGTTAGGGGGCAGATAGTAGAGCTAAACTTTTAGAAATTAAGAAATTAGGTTTTACAGTAGTAGTAAAATCTTTAGGTCTAAAAGATTAAGTTAGTTTATTTCTAAAAGCTCTTATAACTTAAAGTAGTACTATCTATCTTTATTAGTAGAGTACTAATATAGTTATAAATAAGTAGCTATTCTTTGTAAGATATATAGAAAAGCTAGTAGCTAGAGTAGCTTCTATTACCTATAAGCTATAGATTATAAAATATAACCTAACAGTACTTATTAAAGAAGCTTCTATATCTTAAAAATACTAAAAAGTAAACTAAGAACTAGTATAAAAAGGTTAACTATTATACGTAAAATATACCTCTAATAGAAATCTTATATAGAATAAACCTAAAGCTACTTATTATAAAAATTAATTATTTTACATTCTTATAAAATAAGTAAGTAATATTAAGTTTAAAACTAAATAAAATAAGAGCTAAATTGTAATAACTATACTTATTATAATAACTATACTTATTATAATAACTATACTTCGTTAGAAAAACACAACGTTAGCGACATCTGCGACATTAGCAACACTGTTAACACAACTGTACTGCTAGCTACTAGATAGTTCTTAACTGTGCTTAATTGTCCCTAGAGTCTCCTATTTGTTCTAGCCGCCTAATTAGACTAAAACGCTCAAATTGATCCACCTGATCTACTAGACCCACCTGCCCCACCCGCGCAATTATGTAATTATTCTAAAAACCTAAAATATAGAGCTTAATCCCCTCTTTAAAACGCACTATTTAGAATTTTTATAGCTGCTCTAGTTGCTGAGATGCACAGCAGTAAAGTTTGTAACTTTTTAATGTTCTTTGCTAAGGCTTGTTTTCGCTAAAGCTCTAGCACTTTAACTAGATAATATATTATATTTTTTTTAAAAAAAATAGTAACTAAAGTGTAGATTTTACTTTAGAACTATTTTATTTTATTATATTATAGTGTAGGCGTTAAGATCTATTGTGTTAAACGTACTTTAAAGTTTTTTTAAAAAAGTTTATAACTTTAACGCGCTATATCTCAACAACTAGAGTAGCTAAAAAAAATCTAAATAGTGCATTTTAAAGAGGGAATTCCACTCTATATTTTGTATTTTTAGGTTACTTACGTAATTATAAAAATACAGCAATACAGTCACGTGAGTAAAATTAGCAACATTAGCAACACTAGCGACACTAGCGACACTGTTAGGTCGCTGTCAGGTCGCTAGCGACCAGAAGTAAGTAGGGCGACTTTGGCAAATTGTCTAGTAGACAGTATCGCTGTCAGGCCGCCGCAAGTCGCGGCGATTAGGCCGATTAGATTAATCTTAAATTTTCCTAACGTTATTATAATAACTATACTTATTATAATAACTATACTTATTATAATAACTATACTTATTATTATAATATAAAATAACATAATATAAAACTATAAATAGAGGTAAGATAAATCTAGGAATAGTACTAGATATATATTTATAACAATCTAATAATTATAAATAAGCTAAACACTTAATTTTTAAGAAAAGCTAATAAAAACTTAGCTTATTTTTAGAATTACGTATAATTTAGACGCTAGACTACTATACTTAATTATATCTGAATAAAAATATTAAACATATTTTATTCTACTTCTAATATTCTAGATAGGCTAAGTAACAGCTAAGATATAAATTACTTATAGAAGAACTAGAATTATAAAGCTCTTAATTGGCTAGTATAGGTAAAACTAATATAAAACTATCTAAAACATAGAAAGTAATTAATTACTAAAGTTTATAAAACTAGTTATTAGTTTTAAGTTACTAGTAAAACTAAAAACTAGGATCTTAAACTAGGTAGTAAGTACCTAAGATTCTGTAACTAGTTATATTAGTAATTTAGATCTCAGAACTAGATAGCTAGTATCTAAAGTCTTAGGTAATTAGTATCTAAAATTAACTATAATTAGATCTGAGAAATCTAGATTAAATCTCTTAAGTATATATTAAGGATTTAAGTTAATAAAATAAAAATAAGTAAGATTTACGCAAATTCTTAAACATCTATTATTTTGAAAAGATTAGAAGCCTAGTACTCTAGATGTAATTAATTTAAATAATTAGATTTTTATAATTAGTTTCGTTCAATTATTTGATATAATATATCTTCTTTATTAAATTTATTTACTAAATTTATATTATCTAATAAACTTAACTTATCTTCTTAGATAGTTAATTTACTAAACACAAATTAAACAAACTATATATAGAAAAGCAAAGAAAGATTATACTAAATAAAACAGAATAAAATAGAAGAAGTAAATTAAACCAAATTAAATTAAATACAATAAATTTTATACTCAAGACCTATAAAAAACAAAATAAAATAAATATAAAACAAAACTAGAATTTAAATACTTGTATCAACAAATTTAATTTAAATTAATAAAGTTTATTAATAAAAATCTAACTTTATCCAATAAATTTTATTTTTTAACTTAATCTAAACTTATAAGATTGATTTAACTAAGATATTTAATATAAACTTCTTAAATTTTTAATATTAATAAATATAATCTAAACTAATTAAGTTTATTTAATTAACAATTAAAAAAGAATTCATTTATAAGTTCTAAACTAAGAAGCTTTATAGCCAATTAAATAGAGTCTATAAATCTTAGTAGTATTTACTTTAGAAAACTATTCTTAAGCTATTAGCTATAATAAGAATAAGCCGATTTTAAAAGATACATAACCTAAATCTTAACCTAACAGCACTTTTTTTTTACTAGTATATAATAGTTCTTAAACTTAGATAAAAGACTATTCTATAACTTATAGAATATATAAAATACTATATAGTTAATATAGTTTAAAAAGTTATTGTACTAAATCTTTTCTTCTAGAAAAATAATCTACTCTAGAACTATTAAGTCTTTATATAACAGAACAATTCCTAGATAATATCTGTTATATAAGAGAAGAATTCCTAGATAATATCTATTATATTATAAATTTACTGGAATATAATAATATTAAGCTATAAATAATAATAATTTTAGCTTAAGCACTTTACTTAAACCTAAGCTAAGTTATAGAGAGTTTAAAACCTTTGTAATAGTTTCTTATTTTATAGATTCTATAAATATTAAATTTAAAACGCTCTTTACTTATTTAATATATAAATTTAGAAGTAAGTTAAAAATAGTAATAAAACTTTATTAATTAGAATAAGTAAGAGAGATTCGTAAATTCTAGTAAAATTATAAAGATAAAATATAGTAGATATACATAAAACACTTCTAGAATAAATGATTTCTAGTATTTATATCTAGATAAAAAATATGACTAGTTTAAAACTAAAAGTAATTTAGAAACCAAGAAAAACTCTTAAAACTATCTAAGTAGACTTAAGGTAATTAGAAAGATAAGAGTCCTATAAAAGCTATATTAAACTAAGTTAATAATATATATATAAATAAAAAGATACTATATATTTATCCTAATTAAATAAAACTAAATACTTATTTTATATTAGATTTATAAGGTATAAAGCTATAAAAGCCTATAGAGTAAAAAGAATAGATCTAATATTAAAGGCTTTATAGTTAGCTATTAAAGACAAGTATAGATAGTAGATAGAAAGAGTTTTATATATTATAAGGAGGTAGACTACTTAATAAGTAAGAAGAAACTCTTAGGTTATTAAAAGGTAAACTAATTTAATAGTAAGAAGAATAACTAAGTTATATATATAATAATATAGGTAGGTATAGCTATTTAAGTTAAATTAGATACGTACTAGAGGTAGGTATATAGAAGTATATATTATATTAACAATTTCTAGATTAGCTATATACCTATAGGTTTAGTTTCGAAGAATAAAAAGACTTACCTTTTATTTAATACTATAGGCTTATATTTATAGTAGATGTAGTAACTAAGTTAGAGTAGTATTAGAGTCTCTTTAGCGCTATTCTTACTAACCTCTTTATATTCTAATACTAAGCCTAATAAGGTATTAGATATAATATATATTTGTTATATTACCTCTTTTCTTTAATTTTTATTAATTAGATCTATATTAGTATTGTTATAGATTTTAACTTAGTTATTTCTAAGTTATATTTACCTTAATTTAATATTAGTAATTAAGTATTATTAATCTTATTTAGAGTATTTACTAAGTTAACTTTACTTAGAGTTTAAGTAAGATATATATATATATATAAGACTAGTTCTTAGATATACTATTTTTCTATACTTTTATTTCTATATATATTTACTTTAAGCTATTTATTTTCTATTCAAATCTTACTACTAGTTAACTACTTTATAGATAGATATAATTATAGTAGTAAATAGGTAGAAGTTAGGTAGAGTTAGAGTAGCTTTACATAAGACTTAAAGTCTATTCTTCTTTTTACCTAATCTTTTTACGCTAAAAAAAGTAATAGTAGAGGTTAAGGTTAATGAAAAGTAGGTTAGAGTTTAGGTATAACGTAATAGAAGTACTTCTTAAAAGAAATTAGTATTTATTTAAGTTATTATAGGTTTTTAATATAGTTTCAAATAGGCTAAACCTATTCTAACCTCTATCTAGAGTCTATATAACTCTACTTCTACCTCTACCTACTACTAGTATAAAATAGAAGAGGAGAGGTTAGGTTACGTATTTAACTATTATAACTCTAATCTATACCTAGCCTATAATTAATTTTACCTCTACCTAGCTAGTACCTAATAGAGTATACTTTCTACCTATTTACTAATCTATATATTATACCTATTTCTATTTCTTTTAGAGCTTGTTTTCTAGCTTATAAGGCTATATATATAGGTAGTTAGAGCTTTATATATTTCTAGGCTAAATATAAGTATATTTTTATATTAGCCTACTACTATACTAGTATATCTACTAGGTTTCTCTTATAATCTTTAGTTATTAGAAAAGTACTTAGATAGTAGAGAGCCTTTTTAGAGACTAGCGTAATACCTAAGTTTTATTCTTTATATAACTTAGAACTTACTTTACTAAACTATACTATAAGTTTAAGAAGCTTTTGAAACAACTAGTTTCTAAGAGATTAGTAAGGTTAAGTAGAGTAAATAGAAGTACAGTTTCTATAGAATTATATAAGTTTATTATTATATTAGCTTATATACCTTAAGAACTTACGCTAATATATACTTTAAAACCTAGGTTTCTACTTATCTTTCTATACGTAATAATTAACAATATAATAAATAAATAGAATTATAAACATTACTTTAGATATAAAGAGCTTTTAACTTAGATAAAGAATAGTAGCTCTATTATAAAAGTATTCTTACTATTTATCTATATGTATATAATACTTTAATAATTTATTCTTACCTTTCTCTATTACTACTCTAATAATAGTAGGCTACCTCTCTTAATAACTTCTCCTATCTTTTTTTTTAATAACTTATTAATTATATAATCTATAAAGTTAAAAAGCCTATTATATAATATTTATAGATTAGGCGTATATAGTTTACAGGTTTTACTAATTTTATTAGTAGCTATTTTAAAGTTTACTAGTGTACGCGTTATAGCTCTAAAGAAGAACTACTTAGCTAAGGCTAATTAAAGTCTTTTTCGGTTCCTAAATTAGTTACTAAATTATTATTATAGTTGTAACTATTAATTTCTAAGATTAATTAACTAAGTATAATTTTCTTCTTAAGCCAATTATTAGTATAAGAGGCTAGAAAGTAAGTATAATTATATATATTATATATTTGGTTCTATCTAATCTTATTGTCTTAGATTATATAAAGGTATAAATCTGTAGTTATATTAGGTAATATTTTTAAGAAGTATTTTAACAAGTAGAGTAACAAATTTATAATACTAACAATTACCTAGATTTAGTAGAAAATAAGCGCGTAATAAAGAGCTATAATAAGAAGCTTTATATACTTTACGTAGTAAGCTTATTACTTATATTATATTATTAATTTAGTAAACAAAGTTATATAAAAGCTATTTAGCTTCTTCTATTTAAGAAAACGCTATTAGTCTTAAGTAGAATATACTATTCTAGACTATAAGGTAAATTATATAGGCAAGGTATAGAATAGTTTTTTTTTACTCTTTTTAATACTCTTGTTATTAAGATAGCTTTTTACGCCTTAAGTAAGAGTTCTTTTATTTAATATATAACTATAAGTAAGAGTTACTTTATAATTTAGGTTTTTAATATATATATATTAGATTAGCTACTATTAAAACTCTAGTATAGCGCTTTTGTAATAGAATAAAGTTTAATAAAAGCTCTTTTATTTAGAAGTTAGTATTAATCTAGTAGGCCTTAAAAGCTAAAAAACTAATATAGTTTATATTAGACTAGGCGTCTAGGAAAATTAATATTTTTGGTATTTAACTAAGATTATAAAACAGTTTTTTAGCTACCTGCTTTTATAAGTCTTAAAGTATTAGAAAGAAACTATACTAAGAAGAGATAATAGTGCCTAGTTAAAGATATTATATAAAGTAATAGAATAAAGGTTACTTTAAAGCTTAAAACAACTAGTTAGTAGTAAAAAGTATACGTAATATCTTCTTCTTAAACTTCTAGATAGTAAATAAATAGTTAGTATAAGAATCTAGATTAAAGCTTACTATTTTGTAGCGTATATAGTAAGAGAAGTAGCCTTAAGTAAATAAAATTAGTAATACTCTTATAGTCTAGTAATTTAAGGTAGTTAAACAGGTGTTTTATTAGTTAAACAGGTAATTTATACTAATATAATAATTAGTTAAGTATAAAAGTACCTATTAAAAATAATAGATATAAAAGACATAGTATAGGAGTTATTTTCTTATCTTATACTAACTAACCTTCTTTATATATACCTAAGAAACTAGATCTAGATTACTTATACTTAATTTTAGACACTAGTTACCTAAGGTTTTAAATACTAGATATCTAGTTTTAAGATGTTAGCTACTAACTTAGCTAGTTCTAGAGTCTTAGTTATTAGCTACCTAGTTTTAGATCTTAGTTTCTAGTTTTACTAGTAACTTAATACTAATAACTAGTTTTACTAGTTTTAGTTTTTTGTTACTAGGTTTTAGATTCTAGCTTTTATATTGCAGCTAGTTTTATATTAGTTTTACTTATACTAGCTAACTAGGAGCTTTGTAATTTCAGTTTATTAATAACTAATTTATATCTTAGCTGTTACTAGGCCTATTTAGGATGTTAGGATAAGAATTAAGAGCCTTTAATATCGATTTTTAGATTTTACTAAGTATCCTAGTCTACTGCCTGAATCAATTACGTAATTTAAAGAAAAAAGCTAAGTTTTTACAAGCTTTTCCAAAAAAAACAAGTGTGTAATTTATTTATAATTATAGTATTTGTACTAGCGTATATCTAGTTCTATTTCTAGACTAAAATTAACTTTGTTTATAGATTTATATTTTATTATTATACCTTATTACAGCTAGTACAGTTACTAGAGATTATTTATTATCTTGTTAAGTTTTTAACTTAACGTTAACTTACTTATTCTATAAAAACATAAGATTACTTAATTTAAATATACCTCCTTAGGCTTATGTTTTTATAAGAGATATCTTAATTTATTCTAAGGTTATTAAAATTATACTAAAGCTAAAGTTATTAAGAGACTTAGTTAATATATCTGCTAACTAATCTTAAGTAGAAATATTACTTAGATCTATTTTTTCTTATAGTGTTTTTCTTCTAACAAAATAATATTATATATCTATATGTTTTGTTTTCGCGTAGTGCTCTAGATTTTTCGCTAGTACTAAAGCTAGTTAGCGATTACTAAATATATAGAATATCTTAGTTTCTTTTTCTTTAAGAAAAGTATATATTTAGTTATTTATTAACTTTAATTATATAGAGTTTTTCTTTTTTAGCTTCTTTTAGAGCTATATACTCTACTTTTAAGCAACTTAAAGTAGTAGTTTTTTGTAATTTACTTAACTAGCTTATAGGTATATTATTAGAAGTAAATAAATAGCTTATTATACCTTTTCTAGTTATTAGGTTACTATTGTAATCTATATCTATATATTCTAGTAATAATAGTTTAGATTGTAAAGATTTTAAGTAAAGGTATTTAGGATTATTATTATTATTATTATTTAAATATAAATTTTTTTTATAGCTATAAAGTATTATTTATTAGAATTTTATTTATGTCTAGCGTATATATATACTATATAAGGTAGATTAGGTCTAGTATATATAGCTTTATATATTAAGCTTTCTTTATATTATTTAAATAGCTTTATTTTGCTTTTTCTTACCTATTCTAGATTTTTATCTTGTTTTACACTAGGATTAGCTAGTGTATAGATAGAATTTAGATTATTTTTATTATATTTTATAAGTAGGTTACTAGCATATCTAGCTTGTTTTAACTAATAAGATTTAGTTAATCTATCTCTTATTATTTCTATTTCTAGAAAGTAGCTAGCTTCTTCTAGATTACTTATACAAGATTTATCCTTACAAATTACTTATTTATGCCTATTTTTTAAGTTATTCCTATCTTAGTTAAAAAACTAAAAGAAAAGAATTTCTAAATTAAGTCTAATAAGATAAAGCTATAAGTACGAAAAATAGTAATGTAAAATTACAAGTAAACTATATAGAAAGAAATTATATTCTAGATCTAAGTAAAACAATTATAACCTAAATTATTAATACAGAGACTATAAAAAATAGCTATATTACGTATAATATAAACTTTAATCTAGAAAAGATAAGACTATTTAATAAAAGATTTAGGTATAAGAATCTTAATATAATAGAGCAACTACTAAATATAAAAATTTTAAGTAATTTTTAACTAGACTATAAAGCTTATATTAACGCAAAGCTTTTATATAATTCAAGCAGAGAAATAGTAGAGAAATAAAAAAACTACCTAGAGAAAGTTATAATAGACATCTATAGACCTATTTCTTTTCTTTCTAGATATAACTTTATATATATAATATTCTTTCTAGATTTAGCTACTAGATAACTAAGCTTTAAACTGTTTAAAATTAAATTAGAAGCTTACTCTATTTTTAAGTAATATAAAGCTAAAGTAGAAAAGTAATCTAAGGAGAATATAAAAGCTATAGAAATAGATAAAAGAGCTAAATTTATTAGTAATTAATTCTAAGAGTTAAATCAAATAATCTAGTATTATACACTAATTATGTAGTCCTTATATACGTTAGGAAAATTTAAGATTAATCTAGTTAGCCTAATTGCTGCAACCCGCGGCAGCCTAACAGTAATACTGTCTACTAGACAATTTGCTAAAGTTGCCCTACTTACTTCTAGTCGCTAGCAACCTAACAGCAACCTAATAGAGCTGCTAGAGTTGCTAGATCTAATAGAGTTACTAATGTTGCCAATTTTACTTACGTAACTATATTGCTATATTTTTATAATTACGTAAGTAACCTGAAAATACAAAATATAGAGCAGAATTCTCTCTTTAAAATGCACTATTTAGAATTTTTGTAGCTGCTTAAGTTATTAAGATATAGCGCGTTAAAGTTAGAAACTTTTTAAAAAAAAACTATAAAATACGTTTAACACACAACAGATCTGCGCGCCTGTATTATAATATAATATAATAAAATGTTCTATAGTAAAATCTGCACTTAAGTTACTATTTCTTTAATAAAAAATATAACATATTATCTAGTTAAAGTGCTAGAGCTTTAGCAAAAATAAGCCTTAGTAAAGAACTTTAAAACTCTATAAACTTTACTGCCTTGCATCTTAACAACAAGAGTAGCTATAAAAATTCTAAATAGAACATTTTCAAGAGGAAATTCAGCTCTATATTTTAGATCTTAAGAATAATTACGTAATTACGCGGGTAGGGCAGGTAGGTCTAGTAGATTAGGTAGATTACTTTAGGCATTTTTGTCTAATTAGGCAGCTAGAACAAATAGAAGACTTAAGAGACAGTTAAGTACAGTTAAGAACTATCTAGTTAACTATTCTAATAGTGTTGCAGATGTTGCTAACTCTAACAACGTTAAATTTTCCTAACGTACTAGAAGAAAATAGTCTACTAGAAAGAATTAATAGAACTATAATAGAAACTATAAGAGTACTCTTATTTAGCTCTAATATACTTTAAATATATTAGTTAGTAGTAATATAAGCTGTTGTATATATATATAATATATCTTTGCACTTTTATCTAGAAAAAAAGCCTGTTTAAAACACTATATAATAAAAAACCAAATATAACCAACCTAAAAATTTAGAGGCCTAGAGCTTTCTACAAAGATAAAAGAGTAGTATTAACAAAACTAGAACCTTAAGCTATAGAAGAGATAATAGTAGACTATAATTAATGCAATAGTTATATATTAAATCTAAAAACAACAAAAGTTATATAATTAAGAGATTGTAGAATACTAGAAAAAGAATTTTACTCTTATTTAGAAAACAAAGTAAATAATAATAGTTAAATTACTATAGAATTACCTATTACGTAAGATTCTTAGAATAATAACTTAAATATAGAAGAAAATAGATCTAGTACTATTAGAGATAATAGTCTAGACAAATTAGCTTAAGAAATTGATACGAATAAAAGAATAATACACTAATCTATAGAAAGTTATAGTACTAGAGAAAGAACTCTAGATAGTAATCTATCTAAAGATAAACTAGCGTTTAATATTTATATAATAGAAAATAACAAGCTAAATACTTAGTAAGAAGCTATAACAGCAAAAGATAATAAAGAATAGCTAAAAGCAATAAATATAGAAATTAAACAACTAGAAGATTAAAATACTTAGATTCTAGTAGAATTACCTAAAAATAGCGTAGCGCTTAAAGAACGCTAGGTCGATAAGGTTAGAATAGATAAAAATAATAAAATTATAAAATATAAAGCAAGATAGGTTGCTAAATACTATAGCTAAATCTATAGACTAGATTATCTAGATACGTTTGCAAATACAACTAGAATTAAATTATTAGATTTCTACTCTTTTAAGTAGTATTTCTAGATCTAGAAATAATTTAACTAGATAGAAAAACGCTTTTCTATATATACCTATAGAAGAAGAAAGATATAAATAATAACCTATAGGTTTAATACAAATAAAGTAAAACTTTGTAAATTGCTAGAATTACTCTATAGGTTAAAACAAGCCCTAAGAGCCAATTATAATAACCTTAAATAAATACTTAAAGGCTTAGACTTTATTCCTATATTTAATTAACAAGAAGTATTTAAAAAATAATAAAAATATAACACTTATAGTCTATATAGACAAAATATTAGTACTAGAACTAAACCTAGTAGAGATAAACAAATTTTAATAAGATATCTCTAAAAGAACTATAGGTAAGTAGTCTAGGAAACACAAGCTACTTTCTAGAAATAGAAATAATAAGAGATAGATTAACTAGATCTTCTTAGCTAAAACAAGCTACAGATACTAATAATCTACTTACTAAATATAATAAAAATAATTTGAATCCTATTTGTACCCTACTTAATCCTAGTATAAAACTAAATAAAAACCTAGAATAGGCAGGTTATAGATAATAAAAATATTTTAAGAATATATAAAGAGCTTTATATAACCTAGCTGTATATACTAGACTTTATCTAGCTTACGTAGTATATATATACACTATATTTATGTAAAATCCTAATATCTAGTACTTTACAGCTATAAATAGAATATTTAAATATCTAAATAATAAGAATAATAGTTTTAAAGACTTCTACTTTACCTCTTTGCAATCTATACCTATATTACTAGAGTATATAGATACAGATTAGAGAAGTAACTTTATAATAAGAAAAAGTATAACTAGTTATTTATTTACCCTTTATAACACACCTTTAAGCTAGTTAAGTAAACTATAAAAAACTACTCTGTTAAGTAGCTACAAAGCATAATATAAAGCTCTAAAAGAAGCTATAAAAGAATAACACTAATTAATAGAAATATATAAACAACTAAATATAGATATACTTCTTTAAAAAAAAAATAAGAAATTCTATCTGTTTAGTAATAGCTAACTAGCTATAGTATTAGGAAGAAATCTAGATTACTACGCGAAAACAAAATATATAGATATATAATGTTATTTTGTTAAAGAGAAAATATTTAAAGAAAATATAGATCTAAGCTATATTTCTACTAAAGGATAACTAGTAGATATTCTAACTAAAGCTTTTAATAACTCTAGCTTTAACACAATATTTAATAACTAAAAAATAGCTTGAATACTTTATATAAAAACAAAACCTTAAGAACCTTTTTTAAAATTAAGTAAGCTTACATTTTTATAGAATAAGTAAGTTAACGTTTAGTTTAAAACTTAAAAAAAGAAGAGATAATTTTAAATAACTATACTAGTTACAATAAAATAAAATAGTATAAAATAAAACTATAAATAAAGTTTATATTAGTCTAGAAATAGGACAATATTTACGCTAGCACTAATCTAGTAATTATAAATAAACCAAATATAAGATTTTTAAGAAAAGCTTATAAAAAATTAGCTTATTCTTGTAATAACGTAACGAATATAGGCGCTAGACTAGCCTACTTAGTTATTTCTAAAAAAAAAGATATTAAAGGCTCTTGATTCTAATCCTAAGATCCTAAATAGGCCTAGTAACAGCTAAGATCTAAAGTACTTATAAGAGGACTAAAATTATAAAGCTCTTAATTGGCTAGTACAGGCAACACTAATATAAAACTATCTAAAACTAGCTACAACTTAACGCTAGAGTCTAAAACCTAGTTTCTATCTAGTAAAAGTAGTAAAAGTAGATATTAGTTACAAGTTACTAGTAAAACCAAAAGCTAGACTCTAAAACTAGATAACTAGAAGCTAAAACTAGAATACTAGTTTCTAGAAATTAGAAACTAGATAACAAGTAACCGGAATTGCAAAGGAGTCTAGAATTAGTAATCTAGATCTAATACTTAGAGTATATGTTAAGGAGTTTAGTTAGCACTAAAGAAATAACAATTTACACTATTTCTACTATAACCTATTATTTTTAACAGTTTATATAGAAAGTACTTAAAGATTTCTAAGAAGTATAAGACTAATCTTAAATCTAGATAGTACCTTAGTAATATAAGGTGCGTAAAAGAAATTGATACTACAGTCTTATAATATTAGTCTTATAACTATAAAAGCTAAGTTAAACTATAGTTTAGGTTATTATAAGTAAAATACCTAGATTACCTATTCTACTCTATATAAATTTAAGAGGTAGACTCTTAGAGTATATACTAGGATATAGAGTTATAAATCTAACAGCCTATCTGAAAACTATTCTAGAAATCTTTTGTAGCTACCTAGAAATCTTCTACTAGTCCTAGTTCTAGAATATTTAGAACTTTTAGTTCTAGAAGTCTTTAGACGTTCTGGCTCTAGAACGTTAGGAAAATATAACGTTAGCAACATCTGCAATATTAGCAACACTGTTAGAACAGTTAACTAGACAGTTTTTAACTATACTTAACTGTCTCTAGAGTCTCCTATTTGTTCTAGCTGCCTAATTAGACAAAAATGCCTAAAGTAATCTATCTGATTTACTAGACCCACCTGCTCTACCTACGCAATTACGTAATTATTCTAAAAACCTAAAATATAGAGCTTAATTCCCTCTTTAAAATGTACTATTTAGAATTTTTATAGCTACTCTTGTTGTTAAGATGCAAGGCAGTAAAGTTTGTAGAGTTTTAAAGTTCTTTACTAAGGTTTTTTTTGCTAAAGCTCTAGCACTTTAACTAGATAATATATTATATTTTTTATTAAAGAAATAGTAACTAAAGTGCAGATTTTACTTTAAAACATTTTATTATAATATATTATATTGTAGGTGCGTAGATCTATTGTGTTAAATATACTTAAAGTTTTTTTAAAAAAAGTTTATAACTTTAACGCGCTTTATCTTAATAACTAGAGCAGCTATAAAAATTCTAAATAGTGCGTTTTAAAGACGGAAGTCTGCTCTTTATTTTGTATTTTTAGGTTACTTACGTAATTATAAAAATACAGCAATACAGTTACGTAAGTAAAATTAGCAACATTAGCTACACTAGTAACACTAGCAACACAGGTAACATAGCTAACTTGCTATTAGGTTACTGTTAGGTCGCTAGCGACTAGAAGTAAGTAGGGTAACTTTAGCAAATTATCTAGTAGATAGTATTACTATTAGGCTGCTGCAGGTTGCAGTAATTAGGCCGATTAGATTAATCTTAAATTTTCCTAACAAAGTCTCTAGGCGTTCTACTTCTAGAACGCTTCTTAGGTTTCTAGTACAGACCTAAGGTAGTTTCTATAACTAAGAGAATTTCTTAATAGTAGCCTATTATAATATTCTCTTACTCTATAACTAGTATTATAGTTTATGTAGCAACATTAAAATAAACTTACTTTATACTAGAGTTATTATTCTACAATTATAACTTAACTCTTATAGTATATTATATAGTTACTTATATTATATACTATAATCTAGTATACTTATTATTAGCTTCTACTATATTATTCTTGTTATCTGCGTTATTCTTAATACTACTCTCTACTTCTTCTTAAGAGTTTCTGCGCAAGTATAAAGCTATTAAGCTACCTTTTATAGTAAGTATAGGCCTAACTTATATCTATTAATATCTAAGAGCTTTACTAATAAGTAATAGGATACGCCTAATATTATAATAAATAGTAATCTTTATCTTCTATACTATCTAGCCTATAATATTACTTAGCTTAAGAATAAAGATAGTAAGTATATAATTACTTAAGCTAAGATAACTTATAACTTATATAAGGTCTTATATACTACTTGTTATTCTATAAGTAAACTTAGTATTTTCTACTACTTAGATACTAATTATATCTACATCTAGGTTCTAGATAACCTTAAGATTATAGTTATCTTACTTTAAGATATCTTATAGGCTAATTCTAATAAAAAGTAGCTGTTAACCTAGGATGTATTAGCTACTCTATATACTAGCTTTCTTAAGAAGTTTAAGAACGCTTTTATAAAGGTATAAAGGTCTAATAAGTCTAGCTACTAGAGCTTTGTACGTAGAATTAGTAAAGTTAAAGTTCTTATTAATATCTATACTACCTTCTAGTAGCTTCTAGGCAAGTAAGATACAATTATTAGTATCTTATAAGATATAGCTAGAGAAATTACCTATAGCTATAAACCTATAAGTTAGTTCTATAGGTACACTACTACTTCTACTAATTTTTCTAAGTATGCTATTTCCTATTTTACTAATATATTTAAAATAAGAAATATATTTACTAAGTTTTAGGCGTTAGCGTCTATATTAGTATAGTTTAGTAGATTTTCTAAGAGGTCTATAAGGTTACTATCTATATAAATACTATTAAGTGCTTAAAAAGAAGACTTAAGCTAGTTAACTTATTAGCTAAGAGCCTAGTTTGTTTATTAACTATTGTATCTATAAAGAAGGCTAAGACTATAGTTACTAGTATACTACTCTAGCTGCGCCTTTATCTAGTAAGGTATCTTTCTAATTAGTATTATTTCTTTTATCTTAGTTAGTTAAAGCTATAGTATTTCTGTTTCTATAGTAGTAGTAGATAAACTTCTATTCTTATATGCTTTCTTATTCAAGTAGCTTATTATAATAATTTCTTTATTTTGCTATATTATATAGATAGTCTATTTTAGTTATTACCTTTCTATCTACTAAGTTAGTACTTCTAGTTCTTTAACCCTTTCTTATATTCTTAGTAGGTACTTATATTTAAAGTAGTCTTTCTTGTTTATTAGCCTAAAGTATTATTATTTTTAAAAGTTTTATATAAGCTTGTTATAGTCTTATAGTAGACGCTTATTAATAGAAAAAGAAGATATTAGAGTAGTTAAAGGCTTATACTATTAACTATTTAAGTTTCTTTATACTCTCTAGTTAGTTTTTTATTAACCTAAAAATTCTACTTAATTTAGTCTTAACTTCTATAGGAAGCTAAGGTTAGATAATAGCGTTTGTTTTATCTTATAGCTTCTAGTTAGAAGTTCTAGTTCTACTACTATAGCTTATCTAGCTAGTAAAAGTCGAATATTTATATCTAGCGCTTTAACTTGCAAAGTAGCTATAAAAGTTTTTTCTTATAGTATTTAGAAAATTTCTAAGAGCTTCTATCTCTAGGTTTATTTGTATAAGTAGAATAGCTTATCTATATTAGTATTTCTTAATACCTTCTGCTATTAGCTGTACTAGTTTCTAAATTTTCTACTATTTCTATAGTTAGTTACGCACTATTACTGCGCATAATTTCTATCTAGGTAGTATTAGTAAGTAGTTCTTAGTTATTACTCTTTCTTTGTTGCATAATATTATTACTATATCTAAAGAGCTAGTTTAGTATTTCTATATAGGTTCTTTATGTCTGTTTTATATAACTAAATATTATACCTAGAATCTTCTTTTATACCTAGTGCGCTTTCCTACTATAACGCTATTAACTTTATTTATATTACTTACCTTCTTAGAGTTATTAATAATAGTATCTAGTTACTAGTTATTTAACTCTTAGTAGAGTAAGAGATTTCTAAAATATAGTTAGAACCTATTAATATAGAATTTTAGGTATATTCTTAGAAGAGTATTTAGTTCTACTATATGTAGGGAAATTACCTTAGTAACTATATACTTTCTATTCTTCTAGTTAAGTTTCTTTAAAAGGCGTTTATTAGAGATAAACTATTTATATTATAACTAAACTTTATTACTTATATAGAGTCTAGAAGACTTTTACTAGTTTTAGTTAGCCTATTGTTTCTATTCTTTTTCGGCCTTAGCTATACAAAACTAGATATAATCTATAGTACTCTTAGACTTATTTACTATAGCTTTTGCAAATTCTTTCTAGATAGTACTAGTCTAGTATAATTCTTTTACTTTGTATTCTGCGACTAGTTATATAGAAGTAGTGTTATAGCTATATTAAAGAAAGAAAAGACTAACTCTAGTAGAGACAGTATTTCTTCTTATAATAGTAATTTAGGTAGCTAGGTATAGTTTTACCTAGTTAGTTTAGTTCTAGTATATAAAAGCCCTTAGATACAATTCTATTATACTATTTATTTGTTCTATAGCACTATTAGTTTAGAAATAATACCTAGTAGAAACTCTTTACTAAACGCAAAGTATACTATATATTATAGTCTAGAATTTACTTATAAACTAGAAACTTCTATCTAATACTATAGCGTCTAAGAGTAAGTAGTAGGTAACAACGCGCTTAATAAAGGCCTTAGTAATAGTACTTACTTTAAGGTCTATTAAGAGTATTAAGACTAGGTCTTTACTAAGTTAGTTAGTTATTACTATTAGGTAACGCTTTCTGTTACTTAGTAGGATTCTAATAATAAAGTCTTTTAATAGTTCTTTCTACATTTAGAAGAAAAGAGAAAGAGGTTATTGTAGTTCTTATTTTATCTTCTACTATAGTTTTAACTTACTATAAGTAGCGTAATTCTAAATATTTAAAGATATTTAAAAATATACTAGGCTAGAAGTAATTATACACTAGGATTACGTAGGTTTTTTTACGCTCTAGATATCTTACTAGAGAAGAATTATTAGTACCTACTATAATACGCGTATATAGTACTACGTAATCAAGAACTTATTTTTGTTTTTTATAAAGTAAGTAGTAAAGTTTATTACTAAAGTATTCTGCTAGTAAGACTTTAAGTTCTAAAGATAGTAGAAACTTTCTCTAACTTAAAGCTGTAGCCTCTAAAGCTATCTAATATCTCTTGTTATTTACTATAGCTTACTTCTATAGCTTCTCTTACAGGTAGTTAGTCTACTTAAGCTAGCTCTAGTAGTTCTTATAGCTAACTTGTTAAAATTAAGTAATCTTATATTTTTACAGAATAAGTAAGTTAACGTTATGTTCAAAACTTAACAAAATAAGAAATTATTTCTAATAACCTTACTAGTTACAACAAAGCATAACAATATAATATAAAACTATAAACAAAGTTTATATTAATCTAGAAATAGAATTATATATACGCTAGTACTAATCTTGCAATTATTAATAAACTAAACATACAATTTTTAAGAAAAGCTTACAAAAAATTAGCTTATTCTTGTAATTACGTAATCAAAATAGGCGCTATACTAGCCTGCTTAGTTATTTCTAAAAAAAATGTTAAAGGCTCTTGATTCTGATCCTACCATCCTAAATAGGCCTAGTAACGGCTAAGATCTAAATTAATTATAAGAGGACTAAGAATTACAAAGCTCTCAATTAGGCGGTACAGGTAAAACCAACCTAAAACTATCTAAAACTAGCTGATACTTAACGCTAGAGTCTAAAACCTAGTAACTATCTAATAAAACTAGTTAAACTAGATATTAGTTACAAGTTACTAGTAAAACCAAAAGAAAGACTCTTAAACTAGATAGCTAGAAGCCGAAACCGGAATACTAGTTTCCGGAAACCAGATAGCTAGTTTCCGGAAATCAGAAACTAGATAACAAGTAACCGAAATTGCAAATTAGTAATCTAGATCTAATGCTTAGAGTATATATCGAGGAGTTTGGTTATCACTAAAAGACACAACAAATTTACACTATCTTAATTACTACCTATTATTTTTAACATAACTCTTAGGCTAAGTAAATTGTACTCTTGTAATATAATTTTATTCTTTTAGTATATAATTACTTTTTTCCTTAGCTAGGTATAGAAGTGTATTTTATAAGTTACTACTTACTACTCTAGTTAGCGCACGGAGTAAATATAGAGGTATTTTAGCATAATCTAATCTTAAGTAACATGTCCTATCTTATTTCTCTTCTCTTCTCTTTCTTTAACCCTTTAACTACATAATATAGCTATCTTTAATCTAGCTACTTATATCTTAATTATTACCTTTAAGGCTAATAGAAAGCTAAATTATAAGATTACTAGAATAACTAGTGTTAGAAAGCGTTTAATTAACTTAATCTATACTAAAGCTATTTAGAAAGGCTTTAATCTAGTAATTAGACCGCTAAAGTTAGAGATAAAGTATGTTAAAGATGCGCTAAGAAGTAAGAGGCTATCTAAATAATAATAAGCCTTTAAGAAGGTTATAAACCTTATAAAAAGAGATAGACATAGCTAGGAGAAGAGCTGTGCTAATATTACTAGTAATCTTAGTTAGAATAGTCTAGATATCTTAGCCTTAACAGTATAGAGAGTACTTAAAAAAACTAGATTTAAGAAGACAAAGCTAATAAGAAAGCCTAGATTAATAAAGAAGATAAGGTAAAAGAAGCTTACCTAGTGCTTTAAGTATAAGAATTAGACTATTAAAGATTAGGAGAATATAATTTAGAGTAATAAGACTACTATTATACTTCTTTATTAGCGTAGAAGGTATAGAATCTAGAGAAAGGTTAATAAGACTATTGTTAAGAGCTTTATCTATAAGAGATAGAAAGGCTACTCTAAGTTTATATTCTAGAGTTATTTTACGTATAAGAAGAAAGAATATTACTACTATTAGACGCCTAAGATAAAGAAAGAGAAGAAAAAGGTACTATAAAAGATTAATTAATTAAATAGAAAGTTAGAGCTAAGACTAAGAGAGAAGTAGAAGCTTAAAAGAAAAATAGAAAGGCTTAGTCTTTATACAAAGCCAAGTAAGAAACCTTAGTAGAAATAGAATAAAAACAATAGTAAGCTATTATAAGGCAAGAGCTTAGGTATTAATTAGTAGTATTACTAGTTAATTATAAGAAGGCTAAGTTTAACTCCTCTTATAAAGAAGTATATAAAGAAGAAGCCTAGGACTATAGTTTAAGAGAATAAAGTACTTACTTACAATTACTACGTATAACGCTTTAAATACAGCTAAAAGCAGGTAGCATAGTTACTCTAGTATAGTAATTTACCTTACTTAAACTCTCTAAAGCTTTACTAGTTCTAGATAAAGAGATATATAATAAAGAAAGGAGTACTAAAAAGTAGAGATTAGGCTATTAGGGTATAGAAATAGTGTTAGAATAAGCTAACTTAAGAGAAGATATAAGACTAGATTAAATAGATTTTAATTTATATCTAAAAGATTATTAAGTTAGAGAAAGGTAATAAGTATAAAGAGGGTAAGAATATACGTTAAACTAATTAAGATTACAATTAATATTACAATTAATATTAATATCTATTACAATTAAGATTACAATTAATATTAATATCTATTACAATTAACACTATAATTAGTATTACAATTAACACTATAATTAGTATTACAATTAACACTATAATTAGTATTACAATTAACACTATAATTAATATTACAATTAACACTATAATTCGTATTACAATTAATACTATAATTAAGATAACAATTAACACTATAATTATTATTACAATTAAGATTAGAATTAACAGCTATTAGGCTAAACTACTCTTATATTTGCCCTGTGCGTTAACTAGAGTAGTAAGTAGTAAATTTTAAAATATACTTCTATATTAGTAGCTAAAATGTTCTTAACCTACCCTATATATTATCTTTCTTTTATAGAATATCTTACTTCTTTTATAAAAGTGTATCTATATAACTATTAATATTTCCTAGGTTAAACTAGAATATTATATTAACTATGCTAAGAAACTCTACCTAGTATACAGATTTTTCTATAAGTAGCTAAGTTATTATAAGGTACTCTTAGTTCTTATAGTCTATTAGTATAATAAAGTACTTTACTTATCTAAGTTTAGTCTTTTACTATTTAGGGCATTTAATTACTACTAGTAGTTCTTTATTGTAGAAAACAAAGTATACCTCTACTATATTAATCTTAGATAAGTAGTATACTACTACTTATAGGCATTTATTCTTTCTATACTATAATAGAACTCTTTTAGTTAACTATCTAGAGGTGTTATATTCTCCTACTATTTCTAGCTTTATATTAAACTTTGCAAAAGATAGCTCTACTATAAACGCTTTCTTTAGTTTGTTAAATACTATTTAACTTTCTTTAGGTTTATACTTTTCTTTTTTTTTACTTTTATAATAAATTCTAAGTACTTAGTTTTCTTTACGCTAAACTTGCTTTTATTTACGTCTAGGTATAGCCTAGTATTTTCTAGCTTCTATACTATAAGCTTTACTTTTTCTTTATAGTTTACTTTAGACCTACTAGAGTAAATAAGTATATTAGTAATATAGGCTAAGTAAAAGTTATCTAGGTATATTTATAAAGTCTAGATTATATATCTCTAGAAGGTACTAAGTATATTTATAAGGCTAAAGAAAGTTACTAGCTATTTATAGAAGCTAAAGTAGGTCTAGAACGCTATATACTATTTATTCTTCTCTATTATTCTAATCTTTTAAAAAGCTTAGATAATATCTACTTTAGTAAACTACCTAGCCTTTAAAATCTATATTAAGGTCTCTTGTATAAGAGAGAGTAGGTATTAGTTCTTTCTAGAAATAGTATTTAGTGCCTAATAGTCTACGCAGAATTAGAAACTACTACTAGGTTTCTTAGCAAATAGAACTAGAGTAAACGTACTAGATTAGCTTACTCTAATAAACTCTCTGTCTAGGTAGAAATTTAATTTCTTCTATAGCATTAGTAACTCTTCTTATAATATACTATATAAAGAGCTCTATAGAACTTTTATAAGTTTCTTATCTTTCTAAACTTACTTGATTAGAAAATTAATTATAGATCTATAGCTTAAAAAGAAATTATCTACTTAAGTTTAGAGAAATGTTTTATACTAGTCTTATAAGAAACCTAGAAGAACTATTCTTAGGTTTACTAGTGTTTTATTTTGTAAGGCCTTTTAGATATCTACTATAGAAGCTATATAGAGGTAGATACTTTTATTTCTTTAAGCTCTTTTATACTACGTAGAAAAAGCTATAGTAGTAATATTTTATAGAAGAAAGAGTTTCTTACTTTTATAACTTCTAATCTATATCTGCGTAGAGTAAATATATACTTACTTCTATATAAGAGCTATAGTAGTATTATATTAGTTTATCTATAGCCTTCTAAGTACTAAGTTATATTTAATATCTCTATCTAGCTTATAAGCTTATATTATTTCTTTACAACTATTAATATTAACTCTTATCTAGACTATAGTTCTTTCTATATCTAAGCTTCTACTATTCTAATAATCTCTTTTAGTTTTACCTAAGTATACTTTAACTTACTCTTATAGACAAACTTAGCTAAGATAATAGAATAAGTAAAGTATCTTGCGTTTATTAATATAAAAGTAACTACTAATTTATTAACAATTATATATATTTATATTTATAGGCTTTTAATCTAGCTGCTTACTAAGGAATTATTAAATTTCTTATTCTTTTTTAACGTTAAATTATTAGACTCTTGTTTACGCCTTTAGATAGAAGTTACTTATTTTTAAGGCTTAGAAAGTGTTTTAACATATCTCTTTTTTCTTTATTCTTAGTTTTATAGAGGTAATTTCTACTAGCTTAGAAGGTAGAGATAAGTTACACTTACTAGTATAATATCTAGACTTACTACACTATAGGTATAAATTATTCTACTTCTTATAGAACCTTTTCGTCTTTATAGCTTACTTTACCTTCTTTTTATTATAGAGCCTCTTCTTAGGCCGTTCTAAGTTACCTCTTATAGGTTCCTATTCTATAGGTTCTCTAGTATAGCTCTTTTTCTTAGAGTAGTTACTACTAAGTTAGCCTAGAATAAATTTTCTTTAGAAACTACTACTTAGTCTATTAGGTTATAGATACTCTACTCTACTTAGGTGTCTACTAGAATTATCTAGTCCTATAGATTCTATTATATAGTTAGTACCTAGGTACTTTATTTTTAACTTTACTTTATTATCTTTCTTACTTATATTATAAGCTATCCTTATAAAGTTTATATTAAAGTTCTATAATAAGGTTTTATTCTTTTGGATTATTAAGAGCTTTCTCTAAGCGATTTTTATATATAGTTTTATCTCTAAATTAGTTATTAAGAAACTTCTATACTTTAGAAGTAGGCTCTAATAGGTTATATATTATTAATAATAGAGCTATATTTATAGCTTTTCTCTTAATATAGTTAAAGATATACTCTACTAAAGACTCTAAGCTTATACTACTATACCCTAGTTTATACTTTATAAGTCTAGAACATATAATATTCTTTCTAGTCTCTACTAAAAGCTTCTAGATCTAGAACCTTATATTTTTCCTAGGTAGGTAGGTTTTAACAAGAGTTTCTAGGGAGCTAGAAGCTATAAGAGAAGATAACTAAGTTGTAAGTCTTATAATCTATTCTTATAGTAACCTTATAAGCTCTACTAGGTTTAGCCTAGGTTCTACTAGAGCTTTCTCTTTGTCTTTTTAGGGTCTAGCAACAAGAAACTTACTAAGCTTTCTTTATACTAAAGCCTTCTTAACGCTGTTAAATAGTAGCTATTTCTTAAGCTACTACTTATCTAGTTTAAGACAATTGTTAATAATTAACTAATTAAATTCTAATTTAATCACTAATCTTAGCATACTTTAATACTTTATTATTATAGCCTAGGCTATTATCTTTTAAACTGTTATAAAGATAGTTATATTTACTATAGTAGAAGTTTACTAGTAGCCTTAAAGCCTAGTTAAGGTTAATTAAATTTAATTATAAGAAGTAGACTCTTAGAGTAAGTACTAAAATATAGAGTTGTAAATTTAATAGCCTATCTAGAAACTATTTAAGAAATCTTTTATACCTACCTAAAAATCTTCTACTAGTTCTAGATCTAGAATATTTAGAACTTCTAGTTCTAGAAGTCTTTAGATATTCTAGCTCTAGAAGTCTTTAGGCGTTCTAGCTCTAGAACCCTTTTAAGATTTCTAGTGCAAAATAAAGGTTTTTCTATAACTAAGAGAATCTCTAGGTAGTAGCCTACAATAATAAAGGTAGAATAAATTAAATATACTAAGCTAAGAATTAGGTTTCTTAAATAGGCTAAGCTTTAATAGGCTCTTATTTCCTTAGTAATAAATCTAGATATAATATATAATAATTCTATACTTAGGTATTACGCATAAGAATTCTATAAACTACTAATTTATATACTGTATTATAAGTTTCTACTTTACTAAGAAGTTAATAGTATCTATCTTACTTAAATTAAAAAATAAGTACTTTTATTTTTATATAACTAGAACTATTCTACTATTTCTTTATATAATATAGTTAAGTATAATATTAAAGTATACACTAAGTCTATCTATATCTAGTAGTAATAGAAACAAAAAGGTTAGTATATCTATAATATAGTTAATTACTTCTCTAAGTAGGTTTTTAATTTATATAGTGCTAATAGAGTCTTTTATACCTTAGCTTCTTAAGCTAATAGTAGTTTCTTCTAGTATCTAGTCTACCTTTATCTAAGAATCTTCTTTAAAGTAAGCTATAAGTTAGTTTTTACCTATAGTTAAGACTTGTAAAGTACCTATATCTAAGAGTTAAGTATAAACTAATCTACTTATTCTTTATAGAGTATTTTATAGATATTCTTACCTAGTATCTAGTACTAGAATATTATTTATATAAGTTATAATATTATCTCTTAGCTTTTCTTATTATTTAGGTTCTTTTTATACTTATTATTATTGTATAGGTTCTTACTATTCTTTAAGTAATTTTTTGTTACAAACCTTTAATAAGAAATATAGAAAGTTATAAATAAACAAGAGAATAGGTTATAAGACTTAGACCTAGTATAGAGACATAGTACGCTAAGTATGTTACGTAACCTTCTTATTAATCTTATTTAGTCGTACTATTTCTTACTATAAGAAACTATAAGAGCTTGCGATAATAATTAAGAATAATAAGAACTATAAGAAAGACTAAGTATATAGAAACTATAATAAACTCTTGTAGATTATTAAGTTTAACTTATATTACAGACGCTTAAGTTAGTAACTAGCTATTTAGCTATTATTACTCTTTTTAGAAAGCTCTAGCCTCTACTATCTTAGCAATAATACACTCTATGTCTAAAGTAACTCTATATCTATTTGTAAAAACTAAATCTAGCTGTACCTCTAGTCTATCCTAGCATTTTTATTATTTTCTACTAGACTAATAGTCTTTACAATTTAAATACTCTTATAATAAGCAGTAATATTATAAAAGATATATCTAAGCATTTCTAAGTAAAACAACCTAGACTTAAGGTTAATAAAACTAATCTCTACTATAAAGACTATAACAAACTTAAGACCTAAATTCTCTAGTTTAATAGGCACTTCTACGTAAAAGAAGATAAGATTAAGAATAATAATAAAGTTATTCTTACTTTAATATATATAAAAGGCAACGCTAAGAAATAGGTACTTCTATTTATCTAAAAGTATATAGATAATAATATTATAGATAAAGATAACACTAACCTTATAGAAGACTAGTACGTGTTTAGAACACGCCTATAGTAGATTTTCTTATCTCTTTAGAAATCTGTAATTACAGAACAAAAGATCTAAAGTCTAAAACAAAGCTAATTAGCTACTAACTATACTAATCTTTTTTAATAATATGCTAAACAAATCTAGTAGAATAATACTACTCTAATACGTATATATATATAAGGTCTTAAAGCTTTTATATAAGCTAAGCTTATACGTAGTAGAACGTATATTAGTACTCTAAAAAAAACTTTAGAATAAAGCTATTTGCCTAGATAATAAACACTATAATTTAGTACTTAAAGATAGGTTATATTTCTTACGTCTAGTATAGAAATATAGAGGATTTTACCTAATTAAAGAATATTAGGAACAAATATAACTAAACAAAGGATAATAGTACTACTACTTAAGATAAGAGACTTACTAGCTACGTCTACTAGAAGTATACTTAGAGTATAGACCTAAAGCTATGCACTTAGATAACCTTAATAAAGGTCTAGAATAGAAAAATTACCTAAAGAAGTAACTATAAGAAGATAAGCCTAATAAAAACAAGATTACTTATTATAACTATAATAAGGTTAGATATTATGCATAAGACTATTACTCTGAAAACAAAGTTATATACTAGCTTAATATATTAACTAACGCTTTAGAGAAAGATATTAAAGAATAGATTATAATTAACAATTAGCCTATTATCTAAATAATTAAGAGACTACTAATAGTAGAAGAGATAGAAGATACCTCTACTATGTTATCTAATAACTAGGTCTTAACTAACTTTCTATTATTATACAACTAGAAACAGAACTATAATATAAAACAATTCGAATAGATAGAACTACTTCTATCTTAAATATAACAAAATATTTATAACTAGTATAACTAAACTAACAAAGTTAACTTAGAATATATAGAATAATATTACTAATCTTTATAAGTATATTATACTCTCTAGATAAACAAGTACTCTCTAAGTGTAGATAGAATTATAAAAAAAAACAATTGCTATACCTAGAAAACAAAGTCTATAGTATATAGAATTAATAATAGACTATAATAGTCTATAATACCTAGAAAGACTAAGAACTTATACTAGATAACCTAGACATACACTTACTATTAGCTAGCTCTAAGCTAGTGTGCTAGAATATAATAGTTAAAAGACTATTATTAAATAGAATAAGATATTATATAGAAATAATAGTTTTAATTATTATATTATTATTTATCTATTTTCTATTCTCTATATATATATTATATTTTATCTAGCTTTAGATAAAGCTTCTGCGCTACTTCTTAGTAGCGTAATTTTCTTAACACTACTAATCTTATTAGAATAGTTCTAATATACTATCTATAATACCTTCTATTTATTATACTCTCTTAGCTTAGAAGCTATATTATAAGCTATACAAACTAGTTAATTAGCTTTTAGTACTTTCTAGCTACTATTCATAATAATACTAATTTTGGTTCTGCTATATAAACTAGTTAATTAGCTTATATCATAAGGTTCTCTAGCTGTTTCTATAGAAATTCAAGTTTAGCTTCTTTTAGTAGAGTCTCTTTACGCTTAACAAGTCCTAGTTAATTAAGAAAACTACTCTACTTATTAGGTAGTAGTACTTTAGTAAACCTCTCTACTATTATACTATTAGATAGTATATACTCTACCTTAATTATCTTCTAGGTAACCTCTTGTTATACCTAGTAATTATATATATTAACGTGCCTTAGCTTAGTTTAAAACTTAGCTACGTTCTTATTTACTAGACGTATTGTCTAGGTATTATTGTATTTAATTATAACAATTAAATTGTTTAATATTACTTAGGGCTTCTTTAACAATTATAACGTAAATATTACTTCTTTAGCTACTTAGGATAGGGTAAGTAGTTCTACTTCTATTATTAATATAGTAACTATATCTTACTTACTTACTTCTAAGTAACTAGTCTACTAAATAGCGTAATCACGTATTCTTATAAGCTTTTCTAATTAAGTATATTATTTGCAAATAACGCGTTACTAGCTACCTTAAGTTCTTCTTCTTTACTAAGTTCTAAAGCTAGAGTTCTTATTTACCTTAGGTAGAGAAGTATTTAGTTAGCTGCGTCTTAATACTTAGTGCTTAGGTTAATAAGAAAGTAAGTAAGCTATAATATTACAAATACTATATTAGGTTAAGTTATAACTACTATAAAGAGTAGTAAGCTAATCTTTTACTAGTACTTATTAATCTTAGTAGTCTCTATAAGTCTATCTCTTAACTTTAGCTTAATACTTACTATTAGAGTATTATACTAGAGGTCTTGTTAAGTAGTAAGTTAGCTAGTCTTCTTCTATATATCCTACCTATAAAAGTTAAATTATCTTATAAGAATAATCTTAGAATACTTCTATACTAAAGAACTATTAGAGGATGTCTCTACCTATATATAAGTATCTCTTCTTAATAAAGTTAATAGCCTTTGTTACCTCTTATTATTATTTAAAATAGTATATAATAATAATATTATCTATAGAAAAGAAGATAATTACTCTATTCTTAATTATATAGTATCTGTTCTAAGGTATTTATTTAAATCTAATTTAGGCTAGTGTTACTATAAATTCTTTCTATAAGAGTAAAAGTAATATTTATAGGCTATAAAGTATCTTTTATACTCTAAGTAATATACTAGGCTTCTAATATCCTCTTAGTATTCTTATATAAATCTCTTAGTTAATTATAGCGTATATAAAGGTATTAGTAACGTTATATAATTTTAGTCCTAGGTTATGTTTAGTAGCAATTACTATAAGTATTCTAGAGAATTATTCTACTAGTATCATAGCGTATGTATCTTAAGAAGTAATATAATATTATTAGTCTTTTTATACTAAAAGCCTTACTTTATATTTAATAAGGTAGTAGTGTTTATTAAATTTATATGTATAAACCTATATATAATATAGAATCTAGTATCCTACTTTTTAAACTAGTTCTACTAGAAGCTTTATCCAAGACTTTATTATTTAATAGCTCTTAAGGCATATTCTTTTAGCCTCCTAAAACATCTTATATAGAAAGTATTTCTTTAATTTTAAGTATACTATTAGTAATAGTAGTAGCTAGTTATAATAGAGCTTAATCTTTTTATTATAAATTGTTTAAGTTAAGCCTTATTTGTTAGCTTACTCTTGTATTAACTAATATATTCTAAGTTAGTACTTATAATAAACGTAGCTACTTATAGGATAGTTGTTAAGGTAGCGTAAGTAGGTGCGTCTACCTCTATATTCTTAATAATCTCTTTCTAAATAAAAAAGACTACTAGTAGTAAAGTTAATAGTAGTAATAGATATACTTCTATAACTCTTTAACTCTTATAGCAGATAAGCTACTTTCTTTGTAAAGCATTTTCTTAGGTAGTATTATCTTTATAAAACGTTTTAGTTTTAGGTAACTAGCTCTACGTGCTTAGAAGTTTAATTGTTCTTATTAAGCCTATAATTTCTATAAGAGTGTTATATGTAAAGTTATCTATTAGGTCCTTAGTTTTACTATTAAAGATTATTTCTTTGTTAAATACTATGTTATAGGTATTTATAACTTTAGCTTTAGATAGAATCTAGATATAGTAGATGTTTGTTAACTAGTACTCTACTAGGTATCTAATCTAAGCCTTTAGATCTAGCTATTATAGCCTTAACTTTCCTTAATAGGTGTTATCTATTATAGTATAAGCTTTGTATTTATACGCTCTAAGATAAGCTTACTTTAGTCTTTAGAGTCTTGTAACTAAACTATTTATAGCTACTACACGCGTAAAGATTATTCTATAGAGCGTCCTCTTATTATTTAGATAGTTTAGCGTTTAATTATATAAGTATACTACTACTCTAGTAATTTCTAGCTAGAGTTTCTATAGAAGATTTGTATCTAGTTAAATTGTTTATGCCTTTTTTTTCTTTTATTATACTTTCTAAGCGTTTGTTTCTCTATTCTATGCTTGTGTATCTAGAGCTAAAGGCTTAAGTCTAATAGATTTAGACGTGCACTATCTTTTAACTTCTTATTTAATAGTAATAATTTTATAATCTTTCTTTATTACTTTAACTGTAATATTAAATTACATCTTTATAAATTAGATAAAGTAGCTAAGCAGACGTATAATTAAGCGTGCTAGCCTATAATTTTTAAAATAGAAGTTCTATACGTGTCTTAAGTGCTAGTAGGTAATAAGTATTTAACTCTTCTTCTTTATAAAGCTATCTACTTTGTATTTATAGAAATCTATTATAATTCTTTACTAAGACTCTTGTTATTTAATTGCAGTACTCTATATATTTAGTATTTTAATTTTAATTTACTATAGGCGTTGCACTATATAGTAGTAATACTAATAATCTTTATCTTCTTTAATTATTATATAAGGTGCTTTATAGGTTCTAATTCTAGAAAGCTAAGGCGTTTATGCTATATAATTACTATTGTCTACTATAACTATATCTTAGATTAGTTTATACGTATATAAAAGGCTATAGTTAATTATACTAAGTTCTTAAAAACTTATTAGCTATATTATTCTAACAGAAAAGCTATAATTATTCTATCTTATTATCTAAAGCTAGTTAAGTCTTCTTAATTCTTCTACTATATGCCTTATATTTGAATTAATCTAAATAAGATTAGACTATAGAAAAAATCTAGGTACTATACTATATTATTAAGGTAAAGAGTCTGTTTTCTTTACATTTCTTCTATAGCAATAATAACTGCTCTATATTCTTATATTAGAATTTTTGTGTTCTTAGCCTAGAAATAGTCTTCTATTACTAGTAGAAGAAATATTTTATTCTTAAGAGATTGTTATAGATATATATTACTAAGCTAGAATCCAGAATTAATATATTTCTTAATAGATTTCCTTAATTACTTATAGTAAATACTCTATTTATTATACTCTTTACAAGTTAGAGTATCTTACGCCTATCTAGTTATTTAGTAGGCGTATCTAGTATCTTTAAGGTCTTTATATAGAATATGCTTAACTATAATAATATTATAGTAGGTTTAGATTGCTTATGCTTCTAGAGCATTTCCTATACTACTCTTTATAAACTTTAGTTATTTTAGAGCTTATCCTGTACTAGCTTTACTATATACTTATTTAGCTTTAACTACTCTAGAGTCTCTAGATCTAGGTTAACATAGAAGTAGTAATTAATATTATAGCGTTACTTATATATAGAATATATATCTTTATCTTCTACTATATTTCTTTTGTAAAACTACTATAGCTTGTTACCTTATACATTTGTTTTATACTTATCTATTTACCTTTAGTTTCTCTAGCTAGAGTTAGTAGATACTACTCTAATTTATGTACTTAAGGCATTTCTCTATATATTTAAGTTAGATTTACTACTTACTGCGTAAGCCTTCTCTTTTATTATAAAAGTAGTTTTAAATTTACCTTATATTAGGTAGGCTAAGCTTATATATTCGCAAATTATCTAATTTTATTCTATATTATAGTCTTTCTCTAATCCTATAAATATTATTATTTATACTAGAGTAATTTTAGAAATTACCTTTAATAAGTTATTTATAACTAGCCTACTTTATATTACGTCTATAACTCTAAGAGCTTTAGCGTAAGTTAAACCTTAATTATACTTACTAAGCTATATATCTTAATTTAACAGGCTTTTTATAGGCTTTAGCGCTTTAGAGTACCTTTCTTGTACTCTTATAATTTTATTCTTAAGGTCTACTACTTCTTAAAACAACTTACTTATATATACATACAAACTATTATATTTAGATATTAATTATTAATACTATACTTATTTACTTACTTACTTATATTAATAGTTTTGCTTGTATATTTTATATAAGTTAAAAACTATTTTAAATTCTCTTAAGTTTCTATTATATACTTCTTTTTCTTCTGCTAACAGCTCTAAGTGTCGCGTTAGAATAATTAGAGTATTTGCTAATAGAGTACCTAGATTACTTAAATCTTACGTTACTTCTCTTACATTACCTCTTATAGTATAGGTTAAGGTAGATAATATAGATAACGTGTTATATACTACAGTAGCTCGTTTATAATTATATATAAGTAGAGAAAGTACTTTAGTTAGTTTTATTTATAGTTACGCAGTACTATTTATATTTATAATATTTTAGATCTCTAGAGCTTTACATTGTATCTTAATTTACTACTACTAGAAGATTTATTTGCTTAGGTTAGTAAGAATAACTATAGTATTTTTCTAGCTCTAGTTTATTATTATTGTTACTTGTTTAATACTTATAGTAGAGATTATAAGACTTTTATTATTAAATAGGATAAGATATTACATAGAATTAATAGTTGTAATTATTATATTATTATTTATCTATTCTCTATTCTCTATATATATACTACGTTTTATGTAGCTTTAGATAGAGCCTCTATACTACTTCTTAGCAGGTTGATTACCTTAATACTACTAATTTAATTAGCTTAGTTCTAATCTACTATCTATAATGTCTTCTATTTAATAACTATATAAAGAGACAGATATAAATAGGTTATATAAGACGAGCTACAAATTATATACAAAGTAGATATACTATATTAATAATAGATAAGTATTAGTACTAAACTCTATACCTATAGAATACTAGAATAGAAAGGCAAATAAATTATATTAAATTATACTTATAGACAAATACCTAAAATATTTTTATAACCTAAAACATAGACTTCTATTATAGATAGTATATAATAGTAACTACTACCTAATATATTATAGTAGTAAGATTAATTAATACTTTTCTTAGTAGAAAAACTCTTATAAGTACTAATAGTACAATTGCTCTAAGAATACCTATATAAATTACCTATATAATAAACAAATAAGAAGAAGTTTTTCTAATATATTACAGAAAGAAAGTATATATAATAGAATACTTATTAATAGTAGCTGTATAAACTATATATAGCAGTTCTACTTATAACTAAAGTATAAGAAGTACTATAAGAATAAAGAAACTAATAGATATAGAAAGAATAAGTCTTTTTTAGAGTTAACTCTAGACTCTAAAAAGAGGCCTAGAGCTGCAACGCAATAAACTTAGCTAAGCTTATAAAACTTATTATAAAAGTTAATAGAAAAGATTAAAATTGTTTCTATATTTAGAATTGCAAGTAAATTATATTCTAGGTAACACCTTGTTAAGAGCTAGACTTTAACCTTACTAGAAATAATAATTATATAAACTTTATTTTACAAATAGAGAGTAGATACCTAATAAGTTACTTATTAGATATAAGACTATAATAACACTTAATATCTAAGGAACTAAACAGAAAATATACCTAGACATCTTTAGATTAGCTAGCTACAATATTATATTACAACCTCTATACTTTAGAAAAACTAGCTTATAGATAGACTAGAGGAAGATATCTATCTCTCTAGAGAATTACAACAAAAGAATAGATTCTAAGCCTACGTTTTAGTAGTGTTTAATAGTAGATAAAAAGATAATTAATAATATTACTTAAACTAAGATATAGTTAAAAATATAACTAGTTAACTTATATAGTTAAAGAAGAAATACTAATACGTTATAAGTTTTAGAAAAACATATAACTCTTAACATACTTAAGAAATATAGAAAGTTTAAGAAACTATTCTTAGAAGATATAGGTCTAGAAGTACTTCTTAAGCATTAGGAGTAGAACTATAAGATTGTTTAAGAAGAAAGAAAAAGGCTAACCTTTAGACTAATCTACAGATTATTAGAAAAAGAGCTAGAGGCACTCTAAGAATATATCTTAGTAAACCTAAAGAAAGGTTTTGCCTAAGTATTAAAATTACTAGCTAGATACCTAATTATAACTCTACTAAAGAAGAATAATAAACTATAACTATATATAAACTTTTAGAAACTTAATAATATTCTAGTTAAGAATTAATACCTACTATCTAATATTTTAGAACTATAGGATTAAGTAGCCTATACAAAGATCTTTATAGTATTAGATCTAAGAGGCGCCTATAACCTTAAACGTATAAAGAAAAGTAAAGAATAGAAAATAGCGTTTATAATACACTATAGCTACTATAAGTACTTAGTAAAGAAGTAAGAAGAAATATATAGAATATATTTACATAATCCTAACACTACTAGAAAAGTTCTTTCTAGTAGTAGACATTAACAAATATAAATAGTACTAGAAAGAAGTAAAATTTCTAGAATATATAGTTAGAGAGAATAGAGTACAAATTAGTAAGAATAAGATTAAAGTTATTAAAGATTAGCTTACACTTACTATAGTAAAGGATATTTAATCTTTTCTAAGCTTTCTTAACTTTAATTAATAGGTTATTTAGAACTTTTTACTAATTACTATGCTACTTACAAAACTTATATAAAAAGATATACCTTATAAATAGATAAAAGACTTAAGGTAAGTATTTAAGACGCTTAAAGACGCTTATATAATACTACCTATTCTTTTAGCATTTAGAGTTAAAGAACAACTTAGATTTAAAAGTAATACGTTAGACTTAGTAATAAGAATATATGCAAAATAAAAATAAGATAGAAAATAGTATCTAATAGCCTACTACTTCTAAAAATTTAAACTACTAGAAAAAAATTACAACATATATAATAAAGAACTACTTTTAATTATAGTAGCACTTAAACATTAGAAAATCTACGTAGAAAGTTACTTAGACCTTATAATATACTTAGACTATAAAAACCTAATAACTTTTACTACTACTAAAGTACTTAGTTAAAGACAAGTATAATACTTAGAGATATTAGAATAATATAAGTTTAAAATTATCTATATACCTAGAAAAGATAATAGCAGCGTAGATACTCTTAGCTAAAGATAAGATATTGCTAAAACTAAAACTATTAATAGCTTAAGCATTTTTAAAAGATAAAATAATAGATCTTTTAGACTAGCTAAATATATTATTAACTTAAAAATAAAAATAAGAATTGATTTTCTAGAAGAACTACAGGAACTAATTATATAATAATACTATAATAATATAGTATATAGTTATTCTACAGTAAGCTAAACTATAGAACAAATTTAACAAAATTACTAGTTTAAGATTAATTAGAATAAAGTAAGCGCTTATATTAAGAAATATATAGACTATTAACGTAATAAAAATAGTATATACGCGCCTTATAGAGAAATGCAGCTAATAATGCTCTTAACTAAGCCTTAGACTAATATACTAATAGACTTTATAACAGAACTACTACTATTAAAAGACTCTGCTATAGGATTAGCCTATAACGCGATTATAGTTATAGTATATTGCTTTAATAAATACGCTATAATACTACTCTTTTAAAAAGACTCTATAGCTATTTAGCTAACATACGTACTTAAGAATAGACTTATTAGATACTATAGTATACTAAAGTTAATAATTAGCGATTAAGATAAACTCTTTACATTAAATTATAAGACATCCTTTAAAGTAGAAATTAGAATATAATAAAGGCTATTAATAGCTTATTATCTCTAGATAGATAACTAAATAGAAAGAATAAATAGAACTATAAAGATGTACCTTAAAGTATATAGTAACCTATAGCAGACAAATTAGGTTTTACTACTACTAATAGTATAATTAGCCTATAATAACAAATTGTGGAAAGCTATAGGCAAAATACTATACTTTGCAAACTATAGATAATATCTAAATTTCTTTACTAGAGTATTACTTAGCCTAAAGGCTAAAGCTACTATATAAATAGTAGAAGAAATAAAGAAAACCTATACTAAAATAAAAGAACAAATATATTACGCTTAGATACAAAGTATCTTATATATTAACAGAAGATAAAAAACTATACCTTAGCTAAAGGACACAGATTAGGTATATCTCTACACTAAAAATCTATATATAAAACAACTAAGCAAAGAACTTAACTGTGTTAAAATTAGACTATTCTTAATTTTAAAGAAAAATAGACTAGTAATATATACACTTAAGCTTCTACTAGATATAAAAATCTACTCTAGATTCTACGTAAGCCTACTAGAACTAGCTAACCTAGAAACACTATTATAGTAAACCTTTTGCTTTAATCTTAAAGAAGAAAATAAATTTAAAGTTAAAAGAATTATAATATACTAAGACAATAACTACTAAATAAATACCTAGTTAAGTAGTTAGGACATAATAACTTAGAAAATATATAGAAGCTATTAACAAACCTTATAAATTACTAACTACTTCTAGCCTACTATTACTGTAGTATAGAGCCAAATAAGAACTAGACTCTTTTAGAATTAATAATTAATCTACAGCGTAGTTTAATAATTTCAGACTATTAAACTCTTCTAATATTAGTAGACTAGTATTTAAGATACACTACTTTCTATAATAAAGAGCTAGCTTTTACTTTTGTATGTAGCGTAGTTTACTCTAACGCGTATATATCTAGAGTACTACTAACTCTGCCTTTATCTTATCTATTACTAAAGCAGCTTCTTCTAACTTCTTTTACTATTCTAACTCTTTTATTTGTTAGTCTAGCTTTAAAAAATCTAGTAGTAGAATATCCTATAGAACGCACTCTTTTATACTTATAGACTTATAGTTTCTATACTTATTACTTAAGAGTAACAGCTTGTAAGGTAAGCCTTTCTAAAAAATACTAGGCTTAGGCTACTATCGTAAGTAATCCTTTATTATTAATATTATTACCTAAAAGGTAGTAGTAATATATAGCTTAAGAACTTATAAGAATATAAGAGTAAAAGAGAAGAATAGTGTTATAAACCTAAAATAAGAAAAAAGGTTATAAAACTAAAACCTAGTGTAAGAATATAGCACGCTAAGTATATTACGTAACCTTCTTATTAGTCTTATTTAGTCTTACTGTTTCTTACTATAAAAAACTATAAGAGCTTATAATAATAATTAAGAATAATAAGAATTATAAGAAAGACTAAGTATATAGAAACTATAATAAAATCTTAGAGATAATTGTATTTAATTTAAATTACAGATACTTAAGTTAGTAACTAGCTATTTAACTATAATTACTTTTTCTAGAAAGCTCTAGCCTTTACTATCTTAGTAATAATACTTTCTTTACCTAAAGCAACTATATATCTATCTACAAAAACTATTAAAACTAATAGGTTATAGATAAGATAGTGTAAATTTGTTATTTCTTTTAGTGCTAACCAAACTTCTTGATATATACTCTAAGTATTAGATCTAGATTACTAATTCGCAATTTTGGTTACTAGTTATCTAGTTTCTAATTTCTGGAAACTAGCTATCTGGTTTCCAGAAACTAGTATTCGGGTTTCGGCTTCTAGCTATCTAGTTTAAGAGTCTATCTTTTGGTTTTACTAGTAACTTGTAACTAATATCTAGTTTAACTATTTTTATTAGATAGTTACTAGGTTTTAGACCCTAGCGTTAAGTTTTAGCTAGTTTTAGATAGTTTAAGGTTGGTTTTGCCTGTACTGCCCAATTGAGAGCTCCGTGATTTTAGTCCTCTTATAAGTAATTTAGATCTTAGCCGTTACTAGGCCTATTTAGGATGTTAGGATTAGAATCAATAGCCTTTAACATCTTTTCTTAGAAATAACTAAGCAGGCTAGTCTAGCGCCTATATTAATTGCGTAATAAGAAGAATAAGCTAATCTTTTATAAGCTTTTCTTAAAAATTGTATATTTAGTCCATTTATAATTGCTAGATTAGTGCTAGCGTATATGTAGTTCTATGTCTAGACTAATATAAACTTTAAATACCTAACAGATTCGCTTAAAAACAAGGATATTAAGCTACCAAAACAAGTTATTTTAGCTTAGGTACTTCATAACCTAACGCTACGTTACAAAGGATTTGTTACTTTTATAACACAATTATTTTGTATAGATTCTACAAATATTAAATAAGAAACTCTGTTTGCCAATTTAATAGATAAATCTAGGCAACAAGTTAGTAATAGTAACAAGATATTACTAACAAGGTCTAATAAAAAGGGGTTTTAAAACCCTAGCAAAATTACAAAGAAATATTGTAATAAATGTAAAATAAATACTTACATAACAAGTAATTGCTAGTATCTAAATCTAGATAAGAAACTAGACTAGTTTAGAACCAAAAATAATCTAGAAAATCGCAAGAGCTCTCTTAAGCCTTCTAAGCAGATTTTAAGCAATTAAAAGAATAAGGCTCTCTAAACAGCTATATCAAACTAAGTTAATAATATAGATATTAACAAAGAGGTACTATATAACGATTCTAGCCGATTAAAATTCAAATCTAATTCTATACTAGATTTAGGAAGTATATAGTATATAATCTGTAATCAAAATCTATTTCTAGAAAATAGTTTAGTATATAGAATTACTAAACTTAGCTAGAGTAATAATTCTATAATTAATGCAATTATAATTAGAAGCGTTTGCTTTCTATATAATAATACAGAATTTATCCTTAATAATTACTTATTTGTACCTACTTTTAAAGTAAATCTTATCTTAGTTAGAAAACTAATAGAAAAGAAATTTAAGATTAAGTTTAATAAAGACAAAGCTATAATTACAAAAAATAGTTATATAAGAATAGAAGCAGACTATACAAAACAAATATACGTACAAGATCTAAGTAATAAAATAATAACTTAAAATATTAATACAGAAACTGTAAAAAATAGCTATATTACCTGTAATACAAACTTTAATCTAGAAAAAATAAGACTATTTTATAATAGATTTAGGCATAAGAGCCTTAATATAATAGGATAACTATTAAATATAAAAATCTCTAGTAATTTTAAACTAGACTGTATAGCCTATATTAAAGCAAAGCTTTTAAATAGTTAAAATAGAGAAATAACAGAAAAATTAAAAAACTACCTAGATAAAGTAGTAATAGATATCTATAGACCAATTACTTCTTTTTCTAGATATAACTTTAAATATATAATATTTTTTGTAGATTTAGCTACTAGAGAATTAAGCTTTAACCTATTAAGAAATAAATTAGAAGCTTACTCTACTTTTAAAGAATATAAAGCTAAAGTAGAAAACTAATCTAAGAAAAAAATAAAAACTATAGGAACAGATAATAGGTCTAAATTCCTTAGTAATTAATTTTAAGAATTAATTAAACAATCTAGTATTATACACTAATTATCTAGTTCTTATACTCTAGAACAAAATAGTCTAATAGAAAGAATTAATAGAACTATAATAGAAACTACAAGAGCTCTCTTTTTAAGCTCTAATATACCTCTAATATACTAGTAAGAAGTAATATAAGCTGCAGTATATATATATAATATAACTTCTTGCTCTTATCTAGAAAAAAGACTATTTAAGAAATTTATAAAGATACTATAGCGTAGAGCTATTAGTTGCGTAGTAATACACCTGCACTACTATAACGCTACTCTAGCTATTATACGCGTAGAATACGTATAGCTACTCTAGCGTCTTAATAGTACTATACTAGCGCAAACCTTATATATTCTAGTTATAAGAATATGCGTCTAGTTATAGCTATAAAAGAGTAGTTCTATACTAAAGCTATAGAATAGAAATTAACTTACTTTTATCTATACTACTATTGTTATCTTGTAACTTTACTGCTATACAAACCTCTTATAGTTTTAATTTCTTTACCTTATAAAAGGATAGTAGCCTAGTTACCTAATAACAATAGATTAGAATCTATTTCTAAGCCTACTAGCTAATCTACTAAGGGAAAATACTCTTAATAAAGAAATAATAAGTAGTCTAAGCAAACACTTAGCGCAGCTAAAGCGCTAGCGCTAAGAACTTAAGAAGTAACCTAAGATCTAGAATCTAGAGAAAGAAGTACGCTAATAGAAGTAATTACTAGTAAGTAAACAGCCTCTTTTAACTCTTAAACAGCTCTTAGGCGCTTCTAATAAACTAGAACCAACACTTCTAGGTAGACGCAACACGTCTCTACTAGTATAATACTTCTAACTTAACCTATTAGCGCTGCTAAAACATAGGCTAAAGATTAAGAAAATTCTTGTTCTTAAAGGTAAGAGAATTAGAGAGTATTAGGACTTTAAGGCTAGGCTATCTATTACCTTTTAATTAGACCTTTTAGCCTTTTAGCTTAAGGAATAAAAGATTACCTTTACTTTCTAGTATTTATAAACTATATTTTAACAAATATAAATATATAGAGAATAGAAAGACAATAGTAGAACGCTAGCGTAGCGTAATATAATATCTTTTCTACTTAATTAGATTAAAAGCCTAGTAAATAGAAAGCTTTAAGTTACTATATTATAAGGAGTAGACTCTAAGAGTAGTTACTAGAAAATAAAGATATAAATTTGGGTTCTATTCTAATTGCTACCTAAAGGGTTTTTATAGTCCTAAGGTAGTCTAGTTTAGAAGATTTAGGTACTTTAGTCTAGAACTGTTTTTAGTGTTCTAGCCTAGAGGATTTTTAGTGTTCTAGTCTAGAACCTTTTTAGTATTCTAGTTTAGTAAGCTAAGGTTTTTCTATAACTAAGAACTAACTAAGTAATAGCCTATTATATAATCCTTCTACTCTAGCGCTAGGTACGCTTAGACCTACGTAACTATTAAAATAAAAATTACCTTACTTAAATCTATTGTTTAATACTTCTACTTTTCTTCTTAAGTAATACTATATACTATACTAGCCTTACCTTCTATATACTTGCTTACGCGTTACTTTTCTTATTAACCTATGCATCTTCTGCGCCTATACTACTATTTGCAAAGATACTAAGTCTATATACTTTTTATAGCTTTCTTACTAAGTATTACACTATTAACCTTTCTACTATAAGTATTATATCTAAAGCGCTAAGCTAGGTCTAGTTATGTTACTAACTAGTAATAGAATAGACCTAATATTATTATTAAGGCTAAGCTTAACTTACTATATTATCTAGGCTACGCTATTACTTAGCTTAAGAGTAATAAGTCTAAGTATAAGATTACTTATAGTAAGAGCACTTATACTTAGTGTAAGAACACGTATATTATATATAGGCTTATAAGTTAACTACTATATTCTCTTACTTATTTAGTTAATTCTAATAACTTTTTAGATTAATAATTACCTTAAGATTATAGTTATCTTACTTTGTAATACCCTTACTTGTAATCTTAAAGTTAAGTAGCTGTTAACGCAGTATATAATTTTTAGTCTTTAGTCTAGCTTTATTAATAAGCTTAGAGCTGCTTAGGTAAAGTCTTGCAGTAGTAATAAGTCTAGCTACTAGAGTCTAACGCGCAAGGTTACTAAGGTTAATATTCTACTAGATATCTACTAGCTTTTCTAGTAGCTTTTTATTAAGCAGGACACTATTATTTGCAAGCTTAATAATGTTAGCGCTAGCGCATAGTAGCTCTATACTAATATACGTTATTTCTAATTTATTTCCTTTCTATTAGGGCTTGTTTTTCTATAGCGTTTTTGTATATTCTACTAACATTTAACTAGGCTAAAGAGTATGATATATAGATTTCTAGTGTAAGCTTTTAGGTTTTTTACGTTAGTAACGCTCTCTAGACTACTAATAGGCTACTCTATTACCTTAATATAATAGAGTCTAACATCTATAAGAAGCCTACGTATAACGCAAAGGTATAGGCTAAGACTAACTATTTAGTAATAGTAACTATTACGCCTTCTAATAGTAGAAAGGTAGGCTCTAGTATATAGTAGTCTTACTATAGTTTCTGTATAGCGCCTATAGGTAATTTTTATAGTAATAGACTTTCTATTATAGTTACTACTTTCTTTCTATTACTAAGCCTAGACTTTATAAGACTAGTCTTATATTCTTTAATACTACTTATACATTAAAGTAGATATTGCACTCTACGTCTTAGGCTTATAGGTTTTTATAGCTCTACCTCTTTTATAGATACTATTATTCTTACTAGTTCTTATAGTTTAGTGCAGTCTTAGTATTAGAATTCTATACCTACTTCTTAGGTTTTCTTAAGCCTTTTAAAGGTTTATGTTACGCTGCGTCTTAGCTAGCTATTATCTAGCCTAAGTAGCTAGGTCTCTAGAGTTAATCTAGGCTTTCTCTCTTGCACTCTTTAGCTAATAATCTATTAATATTAGGCTTCTAGGCTCTTTTTTCTTTATTTTTAGGTTATTTTAGGTAGCTAGTAGGACTATTGTTTTAGTTCTCGCGTTTAGTATCTAGGTTCTTTATGTCTAGTTTCTAGAAACTGTTAACTACTAGATATATTCTAGCTGTTAACTAGTTAAGGTAGTTATAAGTTAGCTAATAGAATAGATATAGGTATTCTTTTTCTTTTCTACTCTCTAATAGTGCTCTTAGTCTTAAGTTCTATCTATTATAGTATCTTTATATTTCTTCTCTTAGTTACTTCTTAGTGTTAGGTATTGTTTCTAATATAACTAAGTATAGTTCTGTGTTATTTCTAGTAAATTAAGTTCTACTTGTACTTGTTTTAGATTTAGCTCTTTTTCTACTATTCTTTCTTATGTATAGCGCTGTTATCTATTCTAATACCTATTATACGTACTTATAGTTTTTCTTTCTTTTCTTTTCTATACTAATACACTTATTTAGTAGTTAGAATAGGTAGGTGCTTTACTAACAGCCTATCTAAGTTTTGTTCTATTCTAGTTTTATCTAGCTACTTAGTAAGGGCTATAGTATTAGTAATATTTACTTATAGTTTCTATATTAGTTCTATATATTCTACCTATTTTACAAAGTACTATAGCTATATACCTTACTCTTTCTTCTTCTGTTATTCTATAAGAATATAGTTAATAAGGTACTTATTATTAGTTTTATCTTTATTTTCTATTATAGCTTCTTAGTACTAGTTATTAGACTCTTAGTGTAGAAGTAGATTTCTTGTATTAAGATAGAGGTAGTTAACGTAGAATCTTAGGTGTACTCTAGAAAGTACGCTTAGCTCTACAACGTATAGTAAGATAACCTTTATAATTGTATATCTTCTGTGTTTCTAATCTAACTTTTTTAAAAGTCTGTTATTAGATATAAAGTAACTATACTAGAGCTATACTTTATATTCTATATAGAGTGTAGAGCTTCTTATCTATAATAGTTAGCCTAGGGTTTTTATTCTTGTTGTGCCTCTACTATCTTTACTTATACGTAGTCTATTATCTCTTTTATCTTAGTTACTATTGCTTTAGCAGTAGCTCTCTTATTAATGCTAGACTAATACTAGTTCTCTATAGTCTATTTTAGGTCTAACTACATAGGGTTTATGTTATACCTATACTAGAGAAAGAATAGGCTAACGCCTATAGACGCTGCATTTTGTCTAGCTATAGTAATTTATACTAGTAGGCATAGAGTAGCCTAGTTTAACTAGTCCTAGTTTACAAAGACCCTTAAGTAGGCTTCTACTATACTATTTATTTACTCTGTAGCGCTATCTATCTAAAAGAAGTATACTATTAAGACTTTTCTTTATATTCTAAGCTTATTATAAAGTAAAGACTAGAATTTACTTATAAACTATAACCCTCTGTTAGACACTATAGCGTCTAGGAGCTAATAGTACATAACTACCTATTTAATAAATACCTTAACTATAGTAAGAACTTCTAGGTCTAGAATAGGTATAAGTACTACGTTTTTACTTAGCTAGTTAGTAACTACTATAAGGTGTATTATTCTGTAGCTTAGTAGAAGGCTTATAATAAAGTCTATAGACAATTTCTTTTATATTTAGTCTAAGAGCAGAAGTAGGCGTAGTTATTCTTGTTTAAGTTCTTTTTATAGCTTTATCCTACTATACACTACGTAGTTCTAAATAAACTACTAGATACTTAAAGATATTTTAAGCTAGAAGTAGTCTCTTACTAATATTATATAGCTGTTTTTCTTGCCTAGGTATCTAGTAATTAGAGAATTATACGCTTCTAAGATAATATAGGTTTATAGTTTTATGTATTCTAGCACCTACCTATATTTTCTATAGAGTAGGTATCTTAGGTTATCTAAGGTATACTCTGCTAGGAAAACCTTTAGGCTTAAATAGAGAGGGAATTTCTACTACTCTATTCTAACAGCATTAGCTACTACTTAGTAGGCTTTATCTATATAGATAGCCTATTTCTATAACTCTTTAATAGTAGGCTTTGTTAATTCTTTAGAGCGCTTGTCTATATAAGGACCTTACCTAGGCGTAGTTATACGTAGTACTATAGTTTCTTTAGTAGTATCTAAAATGTCTCTTACTATAGTAAGCTTCTTAACACTTTAGTTAGAGGTAACATTTTTCTTTCTTAACGCAGCGTCTTTGTCTACAAGTATATTATCTGCAAGCACGTTTTAAAGCTACTCTATTTCTTCTTTCTTCTATTATAGTGTATTTCTCTACTAAGCTGCAAAGAAAGTAGTAAGTACTAGGTCTTTCTTATCCTTAGTTTCTAAAGTAGAAGTAAATAATTAGAAGGTCTAGGACTATACCTACCTGTCTACTCTTTCTTAGAAAAGATCTTATTCTTTTCTAAAAAGGGCATCTACTCTACTATTAACGTTTTCTAGATAGTATTAGAATTTAACATTAAACGTGCTAAGAAACTTTACCTAGTAGACGTATCTTTCTGTTAGCAGCTATATAGTAGCAAAGTATTCTAGGTTCTTATAGTTTATAAGTATAGTAAAATACCTTACTCTTTAAAGTTTAGTTTTCTACTACTCTAAGCACTTAACTATAGCTAACAGCTTCTTGTTATAGATAGTATAGTTAGCTTTTATAGCTGTGTTCTTTACTAAGTAGCAAGCTATAGCGTAGAGGCGTCTGTTTCTACTATATTAAGATAATACTCTTCTAGTTAACTTTCCTAAGGCGTTGTATTCTACTACTGTTTCTAGCTCTATATTAAAGTTTACTAGGAATAGTTCTGCTACAAAAGCTTCTTTTAGCTTCTTAAAGGATATATGTTGTTTAGGGCTCTAGTAAAAGGCTACGCCTTTTCTAGTAAGCCTAGTTAGTAGAGTAGCTAGCTCTAAGAAGTCTTTTATAAACTACTAGTAGAAGTTTGCAAAGCTAATAAAACTCTAGACTTCTTTAACTATCTTAGAAGGCTCTTAGAAACGTATAGCAGCTACTTTCTTAAGGTCTATACTTATTTCTTTCTTAGCCTTAATAATAAATCTAAGGTATTTAGTTGTCTTTATACTAAACTTACTTTTTCCTATATTAAAGTATAACTCTACTGCACTAAGTTTCTAGATTACTAGCTTTAACTTTTGCTTATAGTCTGCCTTAAACCTACTTATATATATTAACACGTTGTCTATATAGGCTAAATAGAAGTTATCTAAGTGTTTCTTTAGTGTCTAATTAATATATCTCTAAAACGTACTTAGAGTATTTATAAGTCTAAAGAGCGTTACAAGCTACTTATAGAGGCTAAAGCGCGTCTAGAAAGCTATCTTCTATTTGTCTTCTTTAGTAATTCTAATCTTATAGAATGCCTAGATAATATCTACTTTAGTAAACTATTTAGCCTTAGTAATCTAGGCTAAGGTTTCCTAGATAAGTAGAAGTAGATATTAGTCCTTTCTTGTAATTACGTTAAGAGCCTAGTAGTCTACATAGAACCAAAGGCCTTTCTCTAGTTTCTTTACAAATAAGACTAGTATAAAGGCGCTTAACTAGCTTACCTATATAAAGCTATAGTCTAGGTAAAAATTAATCTCTTTTTAGAGTATAAGAAGTTCTTTTCTTAACATACTATATAGTAGGCCCTATAGCACCTCTATAGTTCTTCTATTCTTTTCTACTAGCTTAATAGAATAATTAATAGTAGGTCTTCTTACTAGAGAAAGCTAGTTTGCTTTCTTGCGTAGAAAGGTTTTACATTCTTCTTTTAGGTAATCTAGAAGCACTAACCTAGAGTCTACTTAGAGTTTTATTTTTAAGGCCTTCTAGATATCTACTATTAACGCAGCGTAAAGGTAGATAGATTTATCTTTCTAGCTTTACTATAGCTAAGCTAAGTACGCAGCTGCTGTAATACTCTATAGTAGAAGAAGTTTCTTTTCTTTCTAGCTTCTAACTTACGTCTAGGTAGAGTAGATATATATTAATTTCTTTACTAGTGTAATAGTAATATTATACTAGTTTATCTATAGTTAACTTAGAACTAGGTTGTATTCTTTATCTCTATCTAGTTTATAGGCCTATAGTGTCTTTTTGTGCCTATTAATGTTAATGCTTATCTAGACAGCTATCTTTATCTAAAACTAGGCTCTAGCAATCTTAATACTTTCTCTTAGAGCTATTAACTTACGCTCTAACTTATTCTTATAGATAAACTTAGTTAAGGTTATAGCGTAGGTAAAACACCTAGTGTTAATTATTTTAGAAGTAACTATTGTTTTATTAATAATAATAGTGTGTATAGTAATAGGTTTTCTATTTAGCTATTTCTTTTAGAATTGTTAAAATTCTTTGTTCTCTTTTAGTGTTGTATTACTATACTCTTATCTATGCCTTTAGACAAGAGTTACTTATTTTCTAAGCTTAGAGTATCTTTTAATATATTCTCTTCTTTCTTACCTTATACCTTAGCTAACGCAGCTTTAGCAGGTTTTAGAAGTAGAGACAATTTGCATTTACTAGCGTAGTGTTCTAACTTGCTACAATAGAGGTATAAGTTGTTTTGTTTCTAGTAAGACTGCTCTTCTATAGTAGCCTACTTAGCTTTCTTTCTTTTAGAGGATTTTCTCTTAGTCCTTTTAGAATATCCTCTTATAAGTTCTTACTCTATAAGTTTTCTAACGTTCTGTCTTTTAGTGTACTTACTACTAAGTTTTACCTTATATAAGTTTTCTTTAATAATTACTACTCTGTCTATAAGGTTGTAAATCCTCTATTTAGGCTTAGTCTCTGTAGAGATTATCCTGTCTTATAGGTCTAGCTAGATAGTACTTAAGTACTTTATTTCTAGGTTTACTTTATTATCTTTCTTACCTGCGTTATAAGCTAGCCTTATAAACTTTGCGTTAAAGCTCTAGAGAAAGAACTTATTTTATTAGATTGTTTAGAGTTTTCTTTGTAATCTTTTGTTATATAGCTTATTCTTAAATTAGCTGTCTAGAAAGTTCTAGAGTTCTTTTGCAAAGCTCTAGAAGTTTTAGGTTACTTAAGATAAGGCTACACTAGCTACTAACTCTTTAAGACAGTTAAAGATATAGCTAGCTTATTTTTAAAGTTCTTCTATAGAGCTTTAAGAGTTCTAAGTTACCTTAGATAAAGCTACACTAGCTGCTAACCCTTTAAGGTAGTTAAAGATATAGCTAGCTTAAAAGCCTAGTCCTGCGCTATTATATTCTAGTTTATACTTTATTTAGGCCTTAAAGATATAGTAATCTTTTTAATCTCTTTTGTACGCTTCTAGGTTAAGAACTTTATAAGTCTTTTAGAGTAGAAAGAAGCTTTCTAAGAGAGTCTATATAAAGCTAGAGGCTTCTAGAGTTATTTAGGCTGTAAGCCTTGCAATTTGTTTCTGCAGATTTTTTACTAGTAATACTAAGTTTAGCTCTGCGCTTATAGAAGACTTTTCTTTTCTATTGTTAGAGGGTCTAGCTACTAGAAAGTTACATACTTCCTGCTAGGCAGGCATTCCTTTAAGGCTGTTTAATAGCAATTGTTTTTTTATCTATTGTTTCTCTAGGTCTAAGAAGTTATTAATAATTATTTAATTAAACTTATCTTTAATAACTAACTTAGAAACACTATTATGTCTTATCTAGATAGCTTGCACTATTATGTCCTATACTATTATAAAAACAGTTACTTATTCTATTCTAGAGGTTACTAATAGCTCTTTAGCCTAGTTAGGTTAGACAAATTTAATTGTAAGGGACAGACTCTAAGAGTAGTTACTAGGAAATAAAGACGTAAATTTGTGTTCTATCCTAATTGCTACCTAGAAAGTTTTTATAGTTCTAAGGTAGTCTAGTTTAGAGGATTTAGGTGCTTTAGTCTAGAACTATTCTTAGTGTTCTAGCCCAGAGGAGTTTTAGCGTTCTAGTCTAAAACCTTTTTAGTGTTCTAGTTTAGTAAGCTAAGGTTTCTCTGTAACTAAGAACTTACTAGGTAGCAGCCTGTTACATATACAGTATTAAAAGGCAGTCTAAAAAGATAGCTAAATAGTAAACAAATTCGCAGTCTATCTATTAATATTAGAAAATTAGGTAAGCTTCTCTTATAAGCAGAAACACTTAGTAATATACTTGTATAGCAAACTCTATCTAGAGATTACAGTAGCTCTCTCTAACTATACTAAGTTTTCTACTTTCTATAGAAAACTTATTAAACGCGCTGTAAGGCTAGAAGATAACTTGCGCTATAGTAGTAGTATACTATTACTATACTATTATATATACAGAACGCCTAGTAAAGGCAAAACTTTATAGTCTAAACCTAACGCAATAGCTCTATAATATTGTATTACTAGTACTTTAAACCTAAGCTTAAAGCTAACTAACGCCTGCTACTATTATAGTAAAATAGGCTATTAGGCTAGAAAGTATAGATTAGGACTAAATAGCTTCTTTTCTGTTACTAGTTTAAACGCAATACAAACAAAAAATAAGAAGCTCTAAGAAAACTTTTTCTCTTAATAGCTTAAGTTCTATTATAATAGAAGAATTATATTAAAGTACTTAGAATACTACGTAATAATAGTGCTGCGCAGCCTATATAAATACTAATTAACTGTAGTATAGAACTTAGTATAATTAATAAGAAAGTTAATCTACTTTAGAACTTCTCTTATAGTAATAACGTAGTACTACTAACTATTTAGGCTGCCTACTTAACTTAAGCACTATACCTAGCTTCTACGCTTATTAGGCCTATCTAATAATAAAAGACAACTAGAGTGTTACTAAGCTCTTTACTACTATTCTAGACAGAATTACTAACGTAGCTTAACCTGTTATTTTAGAGTTACTAAGCCTAAAAGAAAGACGCGTTGTTATTAACTGCAAGTTAAAGCAGTAGTGCTATAAGCTTAATACTAATACAATAAGAGTTAAAGACGCTAAAACCTTTATAAGATCTTTCTATAACAAGCTAAGCGTTTACGCAGTCCTAGCAGGTAGTCTATAATTATTTTCTGCTAAATACCTATTATAGCCTATTAAACTTAAGGACTTTAAAGACGTTGTTAATAGTAACGCTACTAACGCGCTGCTGCAGCACTATAGAAGCAACTATACTATTAAGCTAGAAGAAAGAGTTATAGCTCTATATAGGCTACTCTATAACTTCTTACTAAAGAAGCTAAGTATACTGCGTAACTACTTAGCAATAGCGCAGCGCCTAGGCTAAATCTAAGAAAGTATAAGCTCTATAGGAGCACCTATTCTATTTATACCTAAAAAGAATAGAATATTACGCCTTTGCGTAGACTATTAAGGCTTTAACTAAGTTACTAAGAAAATAGATTAGCTCTGCTCTTAATTAGAAAGACCTTTAATTAGCTTTATAGATTAGTAAAGTTTACTAAGCTTAATCTTAAGAACGCGTATTACTAGATTAGAATCTAGTAAGGTAATAAGTAGAAGATAGCGTTTTGTACATAATACAGCTACTTTAAATATATAGTTATACCTTTTGGGCTAACTAACGCGCCTGCTACGTTTGAAAGGTATATTAATAGAGCTTTAGCCTTGTATTTAGATATCTTTTGTGTTATCTATCTTAATAATATCTTAATTGTTTCTTAAAAAGAAGAGAATTATTAGAAATAGGTAAGAAAAGTACTTGCTAAGCTAAGAGAATACAGTCTTTTTGTTAACCTAAAGGAGTGTACCTTTACTACTAACTAAGTTAAGTTTCTAAAGTTTATTATGCGCCTTAATAGTGTTATAATAGATCTAGAATAGGTTTACGTAGTTATTAATTAGCCTACGCTAACATACTTTAAGAACGTTTAAGTCTTTCTACGTTAGGAAAATACAACGTTAGCGACATCTACAACATTAGCGACACTGTTAGAACAGTTAACTAGATAGTTCTTAACTGTACTTAACTATCCCTAGAGTCCTCTATTTGTTCTAGCTGCCTAATTAGACAAAAACGCCCAAAGTAATCCACCTAATCTACTAGACCTACCTGCCCTACCCGCGCAATTACGTAATTCTTTTAAAAACCTAAAATATAGAGCTTAATTCTCTCTTTAAAATGTACTATTTAGAATTTTTAAAGCTTCTCTTGTTGTTAAGATGCAAGGTAGTAAAGTTTGTAGAGTTTTAAAGTTCTTTGCCAAGGCTTGTTTTCGCTAAAGCTCTAGCACTTTAACTAGATAATATATTATATTTTTTATTAAAGAAATAGTAACTAAAGTGCAGATTTTACTTTTGAACATTTTATTATAGTATATTATATTGTGGGTGCGTAGATCTATTGTATTAAACATGCTAAAAGTTTTTTTAAAAAAGTTTATAACTTCAACGCGCTATATCTTAATAACTAGAGCAGCTACAAATTTTCTGAATACTGCGTTTTAAAGACGGAATTCTACTCTATATTTTGTATTTTTAGGTTACTTACGTTATTATGAAAATACAGCAATACAGTTACGTAAGTAAAATTAGCAACATTAGTAATACTAGCGACACTAGCGATATAGGCAACACAGCTAACTTACTATTAGGTTGCTGTTAGGTTGCTAGCGACTAAAAGTAAGTAGGGCAACTTTAGCAGATTGTCTAGTAGATAGTATTACTGTTAAGCTGCTGCAGGTTGCAGTAATTAGGCTAATTAGATTAATCTTAAATTTTCCTAACGTAGGCTTTGCAAACTTCTTTTAACGCTTTATATAGAGTTTCTCTATTATTATTAGCTCTATTACTAATCTTCTAAAGAGATTAGTTTAAGAGAAGAAGTTAGGTCCTTTTAACTAGCCTAACGCAGTAGAAAAGGTAAAGCACTAGCTTTGCAATAGGTTTGTAACTACGCCTATTCTGTAACACTATAACTATACACTTCTATCTAAGTTAGAAACTAATGCCTCTATTTAAGAAGTAGTAGGTATCTTCTCTTAACTTTATGCAAATAGAAACTAGTACTCTATAGCCTTCTAGTTAAGAAAGCTTTTTTCTATAAAAAGAAACTACTACATATATAACCTAGAGCTTCTTACTATTAGTATAGTAGTGTAGTACTAGCGTTACTACGTTAAGAAGCTAGTAATTTAGTTAGAAATATAGACAGACTATAATAACCTACGCAGCTTTATAGGCACGTTAACCTTATCTAAGAGATAGGCTAGCTAAGTAATAAAGCTAGCTGCTTATAACTTTAAGATTAAGCACTAGTCTAAAAAGATAAATTCTATAAATAGGCCTTTAAGGCAACTTATAGACAACAGTAACACGCTAGATATTTAACTATTAGACATGTTACTAGCACTGCAAAAGAAGTTATAGCTAGTAGAAACCTAAGCTAAGCTACCTAGTAAGAAGCTAGCGTTAGTAAGAAGCTAGATAATAGCTTAATAGTAAGCAGGCACTCTATATCTTAATAAAAATGTTTTTATAAGCCTAGCGCACAGCGTTAAGGTAATCGCTAGGAGCTATAGCTCTAATTAAGAGATTTCTAAGAGCAGACTAGTAATAGCCTAAAGAGTTACGTAGTTACAAGCAAAAGCTGCAGCCTTAGAAAGGTTAGCTTATAAGAAACTTTCTTAGTCCTTTTTTAAAATTCGTGTACAAGTATAACAGAATAACCTAGAAGTAGATATAATACGCAGAGACGTTAAATTCTTAGCGTCTACCTATTAAGGCGCTAGTAAACGCCTAAGGCACTAGAAGCTTAATACTTTAGGTAGCTTTTAGTTTAAGAACTAATTATATATCCTACTAGAGCTAGCTTTTAGAGCTAAGCTTCTTAAGCTGTATTATAATAATCTAATTGCTAGCTATTTTAGGCAGGCTAAAACGCTTAAGCTTGTAGCCTAATACTACTATTAGCCTAGGCTTAAAAAAGAGCTTAAGAAGTATATTAACTCTTACTTAGTGTACTAAGGTACAAAGTTGCTTAAGTAATACTCTACTAGCGTATTAATAGCGCGTCTCTAACCTTAGAGACTATAGCAAGAAATTACAATAGATTTTATTATAGAACTACTACCTACTAAGCACTACAGCGTTATTTATAACGTAATACTTGTTATAGTTAACAGGTATACTAAAATAGCTAAGTATATCTCTACACAAAAAACAGTTACTACTTTATAGTTAGTAGATCTATTCTTAGAACACGTTATATAATTCTTTAGATTACTTAAAAGTATTGTATTAGATTAAGAAAGTATCTTTACTTTATAATTTTAGGTAGACTTCTACTTTATAGCAAAGGCAAAACGCTAGCTTAGTACTACCTTCTACCTATAAACAGATAGGTAAATAGAACAGCAAAATTAGACCCTTAAGTAATACCTAAGAGCTTTTATAAGTAATCATTAAGAAGATTAGGTATATCTCTTGTTACTAGCAGAATTTGCATATAATAATACTAAGCAGGCTATATTAGGATAATCTTTATTCTTTACCTACTATAGGTTTTTCTCTGCGCCTTAACTATAAGCTAACAGCGCTTACTAAAGTTTCTAGCGTTAGAGAAAGGCTGTAAAAGCTTATGCAAACTTAAGACGCTCTAGCTAATTACTAGTATAAAACTTTACAATATTAGAAGTAATGTTACAATAAGAAACATAGGCTCTAATAGTTTAAACCTAAGGATATAATCCTCTTGTTAATAAAGTATCTACGCCTGCGCAGCACTAGTAGAAAGCTATTACTACGCTAGATAGGCCCTTTTCTAGTAGAAGAGTAAATTAGCTTATAAGCTTTTAGAATCTTACTCCTATTGCATATAAGAATCTACCAAGTATTCTATACCTCCTTACTCTAGCTATTTATAGCTAGAAAGAGAGAGAAGAGTTAACTTTACCTAGGCCTATTATTCTAGACAATAGTAAGAAGCTATAATAACGCTATAAAGTTAAAGCTATATTAGTAAAGAAGCGTAATAGGCGTTTAGTAAATTACCTAGTAAAATAGAAAGGTTACCTCTTAGAATATAATAGATAGGTTAATCAAAAAGATATAGACAAATTACTTATAGAAAAGTATTACTAGAAAGAAGATTAATTACTTATACAATTAATGTACAAAAAAAAGAAAAAGAAAGAAAAAACAAAAAAAAAAGGAAAAACATAGGAAAATAAAGGCGCCTTACTAGCGCACTACTAGCGCTCTAGCAGCGCAGCTAAATATAACTACTAGCTTAGCTTAGAAACTTATTATTGTTCTTATTAGCCTTATAGAAGCTTAGAGAGCCTAGTAAATTATTACTAAGCTCTCTAGCCTTTACCTCTTTCTACTGTTTCTAGGTAATAGTATTACTTAAATCTAACAGGACCTTGCGCTTTACTACTACTATCCTAGCGCACACTAGGTAACTTAGCGTGTCTAAGCCCTTAACGCGCTTAGACGCAGGCTTCTTAGTAGAACTAGCTAAAGCTAGGCGCTTCTTAGGCTTAGGCTTAGGTTTAGCCTTAGCCTTAGCCTTAGCCTTAGCCTTAGCCTTACTCTTGCTCTTCTTCTTAGAAGAAGATATAGAGCTAGAGCTTTCTAGAGAAAGAGTTTTATTCTTATCTCTACTCTTACTACTACTACTCTTAGACTTAGGCTTAGACTTAGTAGAAGACTCTTACTCTTCTAGATTAAGGTTAGAATTAGACTACGCGTTAGCCTTACTAAGAGAAGAAAAGTTAGCTTAGACGCTATTAGAACGCTCGCGTAGTAACTGTAAAGAATAGAAAAAATAACTTACTTAAGCCTATAGTAGGTTAAGAATGCCTTCTACTTTAGTATATAGGTAGTTAGTTACTTTAACCTGCAGAATTTAGATCTTATTACCTTTAGGCTAATAATAACCTCTATACTTAACTTCTATACGTAGAAAAAACTCTACTAAGCTAGTTTACTAGCGCAGCGCTGTCTCTTATGCAGTAACTATATAGTAGAAAAACACAACGTTAGTAACATCTATAATATTAGCAACACTATTAATATAACTATACTACTAGCTACTAGACAGTTCTTAACTGTGCTCTACTGTGCTAAGTAATAATAGTAATGCCTAGTATACTATTATTAGCAGCCTAGTTTATAGAACTCTTTTGCAAAATAGTTTATAGTTCTTGTGTTTAATATAGCTTTGCACTATCTACATAACTATGTTACTAGTTAGTAGCCTATTCTTAACTATACCTAAATATAATTTAAGTCTAAGGCAATTTCTTTAATAGCGCTATTACTTTGTTTAGGTTTTGCTGCAAATCTACACTATTCTTGCGCTTTAAATTAATTTTGCGTTACGTTTACATATATACTTCTTTTGCAATACTCTTTATATTCTTATATTTCTAGAACTAGGCTATATATCTACTTAGGTATTTTTTATTCTATAGCTTTATATAGTACTTTACTGTACTCTGCAGTTCTACTACTTAATTTACCTAATTTACACTAGCCTCTTAAGCTTTATAGAGATTTTCTTATTATAATTCTACTAAATCTCTTCTCTTTACGTTATTACACCTTGCAGACTACTGCGCAATAATGTCCTTATATTCTACTTTTTTAAAACTTTTGTTTCTAGATTACTCTTTAGGTTATATAGAATAATACTCTTGTATATAGCTGCTAGCTAGCCTAGTTAATATACTCTAAATATAAATTAGTCCTAAGTGCTCTGTTTGTTTTAAGGCTCTATAATTATAACTTTATTTGCCTTAATTAGCGTAATAGCTTTTGCAAACGCTATTAACACTACTAAAATAAATGTTAAGTTTAGGTTCTTCTATTTTGCTAATACAGCGTCTATTTTAGACTTTAGCATTTCTTCTCTTAGTAGAAAAACTACATCTTTACTAATTTTTTTTTGAAGCTCTATCTTAAGTACTAGTTGCACACATAGTTTGTATAAGCTAATAAGGATTTTAGCCTAAATGTTACGTAGTACTGTTTAATTATCTGCTAGGCCTCTCTAATTAAGATTAGGTCTAGTTTTAATATAAGTTCTTTTAGCTTTTAGCTTAATTGCCTTATACTTTATACTATATGCAAGTAGTAAGTTAAGGTTATTAGTAAATATTCTTTTATCTAGCTGCTAAAAGTGCAATTAGATATGCGTTAATATAAACTACTTAGTTTTTTTACTTTCTTTACTTTTAAACAGCCTAGCTTTAAGCTAGGCTAGTATTAGAAATGTTATAATACTTTATATCTTAGCGCAGTTAAATATACATTTACTCTTAGCTTCTATACTATTTAGCTCTTTTTGTAGTAGCACTATCTTATATCTTGTTATTGCGTTAGCTATAAGCAATTAGAAGTTATCTGTTTAGTATAGCTAGTAGAACGTTAGAAAGTTGCTCTTAATACTTAAAATCTTCTAGCCCTATAGGTCTTGCGTAACTAGAGTTTAACATAGTATAAACTTTACTATAATCTTCTTTCTTAACGCTATAAGCGCTATGTACTTAGAAGAATTAAGTACATTTTTAACTTCTTTTTATACTTTAGATAAGTAGGTGTCCTAGCTCTTTACTATAGCTAGGCCTAATATCTTTCTTATTTCTTTTATATCTACAATTTTTTTAATACTTACGTACACAAAGTTAGTAGTAGTAAATAGTTAAGAACTATTTATGTTATTCTTCTTACCTATAAGATAGTGCTAGTTTAAGAAGTTCTTATTGTCTTGCAGTCTGCTAAGCGCTAGAGAAATAAAAATAAGTATCTTATAGAGACTCTTTTCTATTAGTATACCTAAAAGAGCCTAGGCCTTTTACTAATAACTATAGTTCTTGCCTTAAATAGTCTTGTACAAGTTACGTATAATAGTATTCTTAGATTTATAGTTATAGAACTTGTTAAATATAATATATCTCTATATTACTACGTAGCTAAGAATATTAAGAGTGTCTTTTATACTTACTTTACTACTTCTAAATAATATTTTGCGTATAGTTATAAGTCTTATAGTTAAGTATTTATTAAGTATACGTTTTACTAGTGTTATATAGCTACATATAATTATAAATTAGCTAGCAGATAGTACTAGATAGTGCGCAGTTGTATTTAAGTAGACTTTTAGTATATAGTATTCTTAGATGTACTATAAAACTATCTCTATATACTTTTTACTGTCCTTTATAAATTTGCGTAGTAGAACGTTTTAGTTAGACGCTGTAAGGTGCTGTTTAACTTGCAGATTAATTCTTATCTCTATTTCTTTGTCTACTATTAGTGCGCCTATACCTTGTAGAGAAGTATTATTTATAAAGTAGATATAGAGCGTAAGAAAGTCTTTTAGGTTACACTATTTAGATTTGCAAAGGCCTATAGTAATAATTTTAGCCTTTTATGCAACTAGTGTATAGCTCTATCTACTTACTATAGATGCTGCTAACTATAGCTCTTCTAGTATTAAAGGGTTTTTTTTGCATATATATAGGAATGTCTATTAGTCTGTTATAAGGTACTATTCTTAACTATTGTCTTTAGCTCTATATTAACTAGTTTTATTTTTTAATTAGTTTTCTTACACTTTAGTCTAGTTCTTAAAGTGCGCATACTCTATAATTATTATAAGTATAGCTAATTTTATTTTTTTATACCTATTATATTCTTAAATATGCGGCTATTGTCTAAAGATAGCTCTTTTTTGTAAAGTATATAAGCTTCTATTAGTTAGTATACTATAAATAGAACTATTAGTCTTTATAATAAATGTAGTATTATAGGCGTGTTATTCTTAAAGTTTTCTAAGAAAGATCTAAAGAAGTTAGCTACTGTCTGCTATTTGTCCTTTTAGCAGTATTCTATTACTACTTTAATTTAAGCTTATAGTTTATCTGCTGTCTTGTCTTACGTATTAGTTATATAGATTATAGTTGTAGGCTTTCTATAGTGCACTTACCTTGCGTTTAGTAGAGCTTAGAGCTATAGCCTTTCCTCTAACGCAAGTTATTTTACTAACTAGAGCTCTTTATCTTTATCTTTATTACCTTTATTATACTCTTTTTATTCTTTTTTACTACTAGAGTAAGTATTTTCTTTTAGCAACCTCTATTATTTCTTTATAGTACTCTTGTATTTCTGTCTAAGTATAATAATTAGCGTAGATATTATATTGTTTTATGTTTGCGCAGTATCTTTATCTCTACTTCTCTTTACTTTCTTTATAGTACTGTTATTCTGCTCTTCTAGGCGCTTAATTTTAGTAGTTAGAGTCTTAATACGTATGTCTAGGCTATTATTCTTTTTCTTCTTACCTCTACTTTGTCTGTGAAAGCGTTTGCTACTATTTGCTTTAGGTCTTATTAATAGTTTATAGGCTAGGTCTGCTAGTGCTCTTGTTATCTTTTGTTATTTATAGTTATTATCTTTAGTATTATTATTAAGCTCTAAGTAAAGGCGCCTTTACCTCTTGTCTTTAGTAGCACCTACTAGGTTTATAATATTACTGTTACTACCTAAAGTAAAGTACACTATATTATATAGTTAGCTATTATTATTTATATACTATTCTAAGTTATATTACTACTAGGCTTAACTTTGTCTTATACTAGAGTCTAGTATTTAATTATAACACTCTTAAGGCTTTTTATCTTAACGTATAAGTTAATAGTTATAGCTAGATTGTTATTATTAGTAATTAGGCGCAGCGCTAACGCGTTAAATATCTTTAAAGTTCTAACTATGTACTAGTCTATAAATTTTAGTTGCAATAGGTGTTTAACAAGTATACTGTATTTAAGATGTTATAGCTTTATCTTAAAGTTACTGTTTTTAAGCTACTATTAACGTGTAGCTGTTATTAGCCTTAAAAGTAGAAAGGTCTAAGCAGTTTAACAATGTACGCTATCTATAATATAGATATTAATGTTATTAAGTAATAGTTTAGTTATTATTATAGTAAGGCTTATTAGCTAGGTTACTAAAGCAGTAGAAGAACTTAAGACTACTAATACTAACTGTGTGCGTTCTAGTTTTAAGTTTATAAGCGTTAGCTATCTTTCTATATATTTAGCTTTAACTTTGTTACTATAGTCTTAAATTACTAAGATTATCTTTTTCTATACAGCGCTAGCTGTTACCTTATAGAATTTTTTTAGTATACTACTATTAGTTAGTCTAGGGCATATAGTATACTTAAGCTATTTATCTGTTATTAGGCTGCGTATTATCTTTAGGTAGTTAGCCTATAGGTGTACCTGTTTAATCTTGTTATATATATTCTTATATTAGATAAAATCTGTTATCTCTTTAACTTATATACGCTAGTCTACTATATTAATATTATAGCCTATTCTTATAATTGCTTATAATATATTATTAGTAGTTATTGTCTTTGTATTACTTATATACTATTTATTTAATTAAGGTAGCTACTACTTATACTTATTATTATATTCTTATAACGCGCGTATTATATAATATATTATGCGTAACAGTTAGGAATAGTGTAAGTAGGTGCAAGAATAGTAGAATAGCTATAGCTTAGTTAGTATATATAGGTGTACTTATATTATATGCTTACTTGTAACAGTGTTATAACATATAGCGCAGTATAGTAAACGTAATATAGAAAATTACGTATATTTATATTATAGTACTATTGTTATTATTAAATAGTTATAGTATATTTGTTATAGTAACGCAGTATTATATAGTTATAGTAGTAGGTTAAATTATAGGTGCAAGTAAAAGTAAGCAAGGTTTTGTTTTAGTATTATATAGCCTCTTACTTAGCACTAACGTGTTATGTTATATCTTTAAGGTAAGTAAAGGTATATTTTAGAGCAGCGCCTCTTACTACGTGTTATTCTTAGTATAGTACTGTATAGTACTACATAGTACTGTGTAGTACTAAGTAAAACTTTTACTTTTTAAGTTTTTGTATTATAGTGTAAGCAACTTACCTCTTGTATATTATAGTAGTAGCACTCTCTTTAGTCTAGTAAGAAAACATAGCTAAACCTACTAGTACTATTATAGTAGACAGGTTATACTAAAACTTTAGTCCTTTTATAGTAGTACTATACTCTACTATCTAGTGCACTACTTTATTCTAATGTCTATAGCTCTATATAGTATAATAATGTTTGTTAAATAGTTGTTACTCTATTCTAAGTAGCTAGTAATATACATATACCTTCTATAGTTCTAGGTTTATAGTATTGCGTTTAATAGTTTATATCTATTTCTTTAGTATACTAGGTATAACTATAGGACTCTAGCCTTAGTAAAAACACGTAATAAGGCTGCGTTAGAAGGTTTAAGTTGTATACTAGCGTCTAGTAGTTTATGTAGAATTATAGAGAAGTTTTTTATGCGTCTGTAGTTCTGTTAGTAAGAAAAACTATTTGTTACCTTCTGTTTCTTTGTATAATGTTATTCTATTATAATTCTATATTATCTATTAGTGTATCTAACGCTCTAGACTGTGTACTATTAGCGTAAACAGTAGTTAATACATCTCTATAGTATACGCAGCTTATAGCTAGTAAGAAAGTGTACAGCAGCCTGCTTTTGTTATGCATTTTAACGTTAGTTTAAAATGTTTGTGTTTTTAACTAGATAATTCTACCTTACGTTCTATAGATTTGTTTATAAGAATATTAGTTTCTTCTTTTTAACACTAAGTTTACTATTAATATAGTAGTATTCTCTTGTTTAAGTGTTTTCTCTTAGTATTAGCAACTAATATTGCAAAGTGTGTAGTACGCAGTATCTTATAAAAAATACTTTTATTATCTATTGTCTTGTATTCTTGTATAATAGCTTTGTCTCTTGTTAATATGTCTTGTAGTGTAGTATTTCTGCTTAGTGCTAGTATACTAGAGTACTTAACTTTCTACACTACTATTCTGCTTAGATATTACTATATATATATAATTTCTTAATAACCTTACTCTTTTAGTTCTATAGATTGTGTGCTACTACTTTAGATTATTAATCTAGTCTTTAGCTTAATATAGTTAGTGCTAAGTAATTATTCTTTAATTTTAGTGTTTACTAGGCTAATATTATCTAGTTATTTTACTTAATGCGCTAGCTAAAATACTAGAAATTATAGGCTCTGTAAGATACTTTGTGCAATAGCTATTCTTGTTCTAGTTAAGTATAGTACTATTATGCTTTTCTAACTGTAACTACACTATAACATTACTCTTAGTTTTTATACTTGCAAATAGCCTAGCGTTATCTTATTTTAAGTATATAGCATTCTTTTGTTTATATTAGCGCAGTCTTACTACTTAGTTACGTATATCTTTTTAGCGTCTGTCTTATAGCTCTATAGCTATCTATTTTATAGTTACCTATTATAGTGCTTCTAGCTTATTAATATATTACTTATTGTTTGTTATAAACTCTTACTAATCTACGTATACCTATAATTAATCTATTATGTCTATTACTTTGTAGTGTAATAGTCTAAGAAGTAATAGTACTTTATAGTTCTTTTCTATCTTATTTAGGCTGTATATTATAACAATATAGTCTAAGAGGTAGGCTAGATCTTTATAGTTAAGATTGCGCTCTTTAAGTAACTTAATAAAGCTTCTAACGTCTATACTATTAATAACGCGTATATCTTTAAGCTAGTTAACTAAATTGTTAAGCTTATAGTAGGTCTTTTAAAAGGTATCTATATATAGCTATAGGCTATAGTATATATTTAGATATATTAAGATCTACTAGCTACTACGTATAGTCTTAGCTCTTATCTTATTATACTATGCATAACATCTTTAGCAAATAGCGTAAATAACATCTATTGTCTTAGTAGAATATTTACTTATTATACTTTTCTCTACTACAAAGTATAGGAAATAAGCGTAGACTTTAGCCTTCTATGCGTAGGTAATACCTTAGTCTATTAGTTAGTATAGTATTATGCTACCTGCAGGCAGAAATATAACTCTATTGTATTAGTAAGTATTATAACTTCTATTGCTATAATAAGTCTATAGTATATTAATACTATATATACTAAACGTTCTGTAGCAATTAGTAGCTTATCTAAAGCTCTGCTACTGCGTGTTTGTAAAGTAGAAACTTGTTAATTAGTAATAATACTTGTTTGTTTATATAGTTATTAAACTACTTTAGCTATTCTAGTATAATATTAGAGTCTATCTAAGTAGAATTATTGTCTTCATAGATATAACTAAGACTGTAAATATTTAGGTTCTTTTTACTATCTATATAAGTTATATAGTTTAAGAACCCTATAAACTATAGAGGCACTTAGTCTAAGCTATCTGTGTTTATATACAGCACACTAGTTATATACTTTTTATCTTGTCTAGGTCTAGCTTTTAAATTATCTGCTAATATATATTAGAGTAAGTGTTTCTAGTATTTACTAGCCTTGTCTATGTTATATAAATTCTTAGGCGCGTATTTACTTACTATGTTGCAAATTTCTTCTATTATAAGCTTTGTGTTTTTAACTATTGTACTACTTTAGTTACCTACTATTTTTGAAAACTGTTTATATAACTGTATACTATATTGTTATTTATATATAGTAAGCTATTTATTATTAAACTTTAGTATTTTGTAGCTATTATATTTAGGCAGCTGTTACTAAAGTTAACGTATAGTTTTACAAATTATATTATTAGTAACATTAATATAGGCTGCCTACAACTCTATATACTAGTTATTTAGAGCTGCCTTAAGAGTTTTCTATTACAAACGCTTATTAGGCGCGTAATTATAGCTAGTGTATTTGGTTTTGTTACTGTCTAAGTGTTCTTGTATTATTAGAAGAATATTACTTATATTATTTAGTTGTATATAGTAGTAAAAGGCTCTAGTAGCCTATATAGTAATTTGTTATAGTGTTAAATATAGACATAATACCTTATATTTGTAAACCTTAATACGTTCTATAATAGTCTAGGTATAACTATATTGCTAGTTAGGTATTAGACTTTAACCTATCTATAAACTAGATAATATAGGCTTAAAGTTATAGTAGTAGAATAATAGTAAAAACTAGATGTATTTACAAAGAGTAATCTACTATCTAATATAGTAAAGACAATATACTTATATATGCTAATACCTTAGTAGCTACTTATAGTATTTAATATAAAACAAAATCTAAGCTTAGCCTTAAACTTATACTAGTATAATTATAGCACTAATTAGTTACTTTAGGTACTTATTGCAATAGATAGCTTGCAATTAACGCTAATAGTACTTTCTAGTAAATAATAGTTATAGACAGTGTAACGCAACTATAGCTACTAGCTATTTAAGAAGCCTGCTATAGTAGTAGGTTATATATAGTACTAGTAGTATTTTTTTGTAAATAATAGTTACTAACAGTGCAACGCAACTGTAGCTACTAGTTATTAAAAGAGCCTGCTGCAGTAGTAAGTTACGTATAGCACTAGTAGTATTCTTTAGTAAATAATAGTTACTAACAGTGTAACGCAACTATAGCTACTAGTTATTAAAAGAGCCTACTGTAGTAGTAGGTTGCGTGCAGCACTAGTAGTATTTTCTAGTAGATAATAGTTACTAACAGTGTAACGCAACTGTAGCTGCTAGTTATTAGAAGAGCCTAATTATAGAGATTAATACGTTTAAGGTGTTTACTGCCTTATATACTATGCATAAGATTTATAAAGTATTATACGTTACTTCTTATGTATATTCTTCTCTGCTAAGCGTCTCTAAGATAAACAAATACAAGCTTATTATTTTAATTTATATAAGTATTCTTTAAGGTCTTAGCTATGCCTACTAGTGTAGTAGGTATCCTTTTTGTTTATAGCTAGCAGTATTTTAGTATAGATAAGTTTAATACGCGTAACTTCTTTATATTAGTAGAAGTTCTTAAAGCTATAATAAAACTTAGTAATAATAGGAGACTTAATATTATGTAAGTTATAGTTAGAATATCTTAATATCTAGACGTTAGATTACTACTTATAGAGTCTAACAGAAATATATTGTATATAGTATAAGAAAGGTTATAGATACTTAGGTAGGCTTTACTGTTAAAGAGCTTAATAAGGATACTAGAATAGAAAAGTCCTAACAAATAACTGTAACTTAACGTTATCTTTAATTTTTGCCTGTAACAATATATAGACAAAAGTATGTAAATTATAGTTATATCTCTAATATCTTCTAATTACTTAATAGTATAAGAATTACGTTCTTAAGTTAAGCTAAGTTATTAATATGCGCACTAAGATGCTATTATAGCTGTTATTATAGAGATTCTTGTTATTAAACACGTTATAAGGTATCTTAGTTAAGTAATAGTATTGTAGAATATAACAAAGTTATTGCAACAATAGTACTCTTATATTAGGCTAAGTTGTTAATATGCGCACTAAGATACTATTATAGCTATTGTTATAGAGATTCTTATTGTTAAACACGTTATAAGGTATCTTAGTTAAGTAATAGTATTACAGGATATAATAAAGTTATTACAACAATAGCGCTCTTATATTAGGCTAAGTTATTAATGTGCGCACTAGAATACTATTATAGCTGTTATTATAGAGAGCTTTGTTATTAAACACGTTATAAGGTATTTTAGCTAAGCTATAACATCTAAACAGCTACTAAAGAGTCTATTTAGAATATAGATTTACTTCTATACTAGTAGGCTAAGAAGTAGCGCAAGTGTAGTGCTAACAATATAGTAAAGCTTAGTTCTAGATTTTTAAACTACACAAACATATAGACATAATAGGTATAGTTTTAGTTTTGTAAAAATAAAAATATAATAAAACATTAAGTTTCTTAAACTTAATAGAAATATATATATAAAGATAGTAATATTAAATTAGAAGTATAAGTTACGTGTTAAAAAAGTAGCTATATATAAAACCTATACGTAGTTTGTTTTATATATTACTAACGTAGCTTTTAGTCTTATAATAGATAAAAATAACATAATATTCTGTATATATTTTAACAAAAGACTATTACTTTAACTCTAAGACTAGAGATACATAAGTAAATGTATCTCTAGTTTTAAAGTTAGAAAAATATAAGAAAGCGTAAGTGTATAATAGATAAAAATAACATAAAGTTCTATATATATTTTAACAAAAGACTGTTACTTTAACTCTTAGACTAGAGATATATAAGTAAATTTATCTCTAGTTTTAAAGTTAGGAAAATGTAAAGAGGCGTAAGTATATAATAGATAAAAATAACACAAAGTTTTATATATATTTTAACAAAAGACTATTACTTTAACTCTAAGACTAGAGATATATAAGTAAATTTATCTCTAGTTTTAATATTAGGAAAACGTATATATAGTAAGAGGCAGAAGGTAGCTAGCTAGTAAGGCTATTATATACTCTATTAGCGCTAATAGTTTAAGAGTAAGTAGCACATAGATGCGTTTAATATACAGTAGTTTGTTAATAGTATTTATTACTAATTAGCTTTTATTATATTTACACATTATAGCAAGTTAGAACAGTAGTTTCTAGTAGACAACTATTCTATACTATGCTAGAGAAAGAATATAAATTAGATCTGTAGGCATTTTAAAACTAAATAAGATTAAATATACTAGCCGCTTAGAATATTAGTTAACACTGTATATAAATTATACTTATTATTTCCTACTATTAAGTAATTACCTACACCTGTTACTAGTCTTACTTATAGTATATATAGTACACTATTCTACTTGCTTCTATCTATACTAAGTCTAGCTCCCTTAGTATAGGTTGTATATTAGGCTGCTAGAGCTACTAGTCTATTTTTTTTATACTTTTAAACCTTATACGTGTCTACTTACAGGTATACTTACCTTTTTATGCGTTTGGGTTCTACTATATATATTTTAAACGCGCAGTAACTTACTTATTCTAGGGTGTTAATATTTTCTAGTATAAGAATTATTATTAATATTAATCTCTATTAAGCTGTGTTAGCTAGCCTAACTAACCTAGTTGTTAATAAGTAAGTACTAGTGCAATTACATAACAGTTATTAGTATAATAAGAAATATAGAAAGAAAGAAAAATATTAGTTATTGCGTCTATAACTATTAGTATAGTTCTATACACAAGTTAGGTAACTATTGGCTATAGTAGACTTTAGTAGACTTTAGTAGATAATAGACTATACAGCACAGAATAGATACTACTAGTAACTACTCTAACACTATATAACTAATATTAATACTATTTTTGTATACTTAGTCTTCTTATACCTAAACTATAGAGTTGTATATAAGTAAATTAGTAATAGATTATGTATATATACTGTATAGCTTTTACACTAAGATATACGTAAGACTTATTAAATATAGTGCCTAATACTAGACGCGTTGCTACCTACTACTTAATAATACGCTAGTTATAACTCTTAATACTATAATATAATAGTACAACTCTAATAGCTATAACGCAATAGATACTATTATAGACAACGCAGTACCTGTTTTATATAGTAACACTTTATGTAAACGCAACTACACTTTAGCTAAACATAAAGTAAAAAAGTAAATAGGCCTAATATTAGCGTCTATATAAGGATAGAACAAGCTATTTAAGATAGTAAGTAGACAGCACACTAGTAAACTAGTTAGTTTAGAATTAGTAGACGTAAAGTAGTAGGCTACACGCAGCTAAATAGCGTATATATACTAATAGTAATAGAAATAACATAGTAGAGCCCTTTAGTTTACTTTTTGCACTAGCGTTTGTATTGTAGCTGCAAAGAATAAAATGCATATTAGGTAATATTAACAGCCTCTTTACTAATATATAGCTATTTAAGCTATATTTATAGCTATAGTTCTAATTAGAGCACTAATAGTAATAGACTATGTTAAATATTTAATGTAGGCTATAAGACAACGTATAGATACATAAGAATGTTACAATTACATCTAGGTTATTAAACCTCTAACCTAACTAATATATATTTATATACTAGGATATTATATTATAGATTACCTTTATACTTAGTTATTACCTATTTACTAATAAGATAGTTTACGCACCTAGATATTTATTTATAAGTACGCCTAATAATGTTATAAGAGTATATTACAAACTATACTTAGAAGATTAGTAGTAGTTAATATAACAGCGCTTACTAGATAGTGTAACCTTTATGCTAGTTATACTAGTAGTAGAAAAAATATAGTTATTTATAATATCTAGTAATATAGTAGCATAGCTAATATATATTACTATTAGGAATCTTAACTATAAGGCATAATAACGCAGAATAACACCTAGGACACTACTAGCTAGATTTATCCTAACAGCTAAGCTTCTAGACTCTATTCTAAAGAGTAAAGTGTATTATTACTATATAGGCGAACTATTGTTACGTAAGTACTAACTATAGCGTTAATAATAAAGAGTTACTATAGAAGACAGGAGTTAACTAGTAACTGCAGCACTTAAAGAGGCTGCTAAATATAGTATATAATTAGAGTATACTAACTAACAGATATAATAGTGTTACTTAACTATTTGTGCAATTCTAGCTAACTATAAAGAGTAAGTGCTACTAATAGGTATAAAGAAAAACAGACACTATACTTAATGCATAGTACTACTAGACAAATAAGAGAACTTATATAACAAATATCTGTAGCAAATAAAAGAGTATACACGCTTGCAATAGAGTTATTATCTTAAGAAAGAATATAAGAATTACGTTTATTTAGTAAAGTGCTTTAGCTAGAATTACTACAACTTTAATATATATAAGTTATTAGCTACAGATATATTATATCTACTGCTTAAGAGGTTAGTTATAAAGATATTAGAATTTACAGAAGATATGCTAATAGATATACACCCTAGACAAAAGAAGGGCTAGAATAGTGCTGTAGTTCTAGTAGTAGAAGATAATAGCTGTGCCTAGTTAAATAAAAGGTTTTACTAGGTTAAGTATAACACTAGACTAAAATAGTTTAATAACAAGAGAGCTTTTATAGAAGTATTATAGTAGACTAGCGCAGAACAAAAACTAGTAATTTGCTAATTTATAGTAGTAGTGTTCTTTCTACTAGCAACTAAGGCACTGTACGCGTTGCATTATATCTAGGCTGTATATAATCTGCTAGTACTATTACAATATAAGAGTTATAACAAAAACACGTTAGAGTATATGTTGTTAGCTATTAAATAAATAGATGTTCTAAAAGAAGAGTTTTAACCTTTTAGACAGACGCAAGAAAAAGAAAAGAATTTTAACTACTTTAAATAGCACGCGCTAACTTATATTATTAATAATATCTGTATATATAGGGCCCTTAATAGTATAAATACTAGAATAAATAGTAAAGCCTACTATATTATAATAGTAAAACAATTCTACTTAATAACAAATAAGAGAGATTTTCTTAGGCAGATCTGCCTCTATAACTTTAGACAGCTTGCACTTATAGCGTTTAAACATAAGATAGTTATAGACTAAAGTTAATAGTATACTACTACTAACTAGCGTAAGCACACCTTTACTACAAGCGTATTAATAGTAATACTATTTAAATAACTTAGATAGTCTATACTAGGTATATTAATAAATTCTATTTTACTACTCTTTAGTAAGGTTACTGTATATATTACGTTGCTAGACTTTATATATGCTACTGCAGTATTTGTCTAACACTACTATTAGAAGGTAACTAGCTACCTTGTTACTCTATATAACAAAGATAGACAGGACTTTAACTTTTACTAGGTAAATAGAATAAATGTAAAAATATACTCTTCTATAAGATACTTAAGACTATTAAGCAAACGCTATAATAACTTTAAATATTACAAAGAGGATACAGTGTAATACGCGCCTAACAAGTATAAGACTAGAAAATAGCGCAAAGATTACGTATAGGTATAAGAGTTTAAATATAAGAACTATACGTAACTATCTTAAACTGTTACAAATAGTAGAGCTGCAGCTTAGGTACATTTATTAACAATAAATACTAAGATAAAAATAAAAAGAAATATAAGTATATAGGTACCTTTTGCAAGGTTATAGTATTTAATAATAATAGTTAAATTAATTATATAACAGAGATACTAAGCGTGCGCTACTAAACATATAGTATAAAGACTAAGTAACGCACACTATAAGCATTTAAGGTATATAACATAACAACTATTATTTACCTTCTATACCTAGTACTAAAGAATCTACTTACATTTAATAATAAGGTTCTTGTTTTATACTATATAAACAATTACATTAATTAAGACAAATATAATAGACTGTATTTTTTTATATTTAATTAAGACTAGACACGTAAAGTATAGAATTATAAATAGAAGTAAATATAGTAAAACAGCTAGTATATAGTGTTAGACACAGTAAATAGAATTGTATATCTAATAATAGTCTTACTTTTACTTTAACATACCTAATAGAACATAAACTTACTAATATAATAGGCGCTATAACACAAAACTGTAGCGTAAGGCTACTAACACAACTTTTTTACTATATACTATACACTACTACAAATGCGTAATACTAGCAACTCTTATCTACGTACGCAGGTATTATAGAGATATTGCAATAGTTACCTAAAATTGCTAGTTAGTGTAGATAAGAGAATAGCACTACTATAGTAACACTAGATATAATTGTTAAAAGATAGTGTATGTAATATAATATAACTAATAGCAGAAGAATATAACTTAATATACTCTAACGTAAAATAAGAAATAAAGAGGCAGAAGATACTAGGCTGTTTTTTACAGATAACTATAGCAAAAGAATACTTATAGTAAATTACAAGAGTAATTGTATTATAACAGAACAGACTACTATAGAACGTAGCTAACAATTACTTTATCTAGAAAATTATACACTTTACTATCTAATGTAACTATAACGCAGCCTAATAGATGCGCTTGTAATAGAACAAAACTAAACTAAATAATAATTAGAAGCAAGCTTTACTAAATAGAAACCTGCGTAGAAAGATAATAGAAATAGTTAACAAAGAGTTAAGTATAACATAAATTACTCTTAATATAAGAACAATATTAGTATTAAACGCAACTAGAAACAAGTATACTTTTATTAGGACAAACTAGCTGTTAATTATACACTACAACCTACTAGTAATAGATAAGTATATAAACAACCTTAAATATAATTTGTTTATACAGATATTAGAGTATAAATTAGGCTTTAAAAGTAAATGCAACAGTATATACTACTATATAAAGAAAAGAGATAGATAGGCATAAATATAGATATCTATAAAGGCACGCTAGTATAGTATATTACAAGAGATAGTTGTATTAAAGATACACTAAGCGTTATTTACAATTAAACTACAAATATAACTAGTATAGTAGTATACTAAATCTGTAATAACAACTTACTAGGTAAATAGTTTTCTATATACAAGGCTACAGAATTACCTATATTACGCGCACAACTATTTATACTAATAGTAGACAACTATTATGTACGCTAATATTTAGTTAAAAATAGAAAGATAGAAAGGCACCTAATTATTTGTATTGCGCGCACTACTATTTATGCTAATAGTAGATAACTATTGTGTACGCTAACAATTAGTTAGGAATAGAAAAGTACTTAATTACCTGTATTCTGTACACAACTATTTATGCTAATAGTAGATAACTATTGTATACGCTAGCACATAGTTAAGAACAAGAGGCTATCTAATTCAATAGCCTAACTACTATACTCTAGTAGAATTTAAGGTAATATTAGACTATATATGTTATAAAAACCCTACTTATACTTGCAAAGTAAAAACTCTGTTGCGCTATACATATTACTTACTTCTACTACTCTTACTAATAGTTTTTTAATATTTAAAGTGCAAGCGCTTACTCTATATATTCTATACTAAGTAGTAAATTTAAGTAATGTTAGTAGCATACTATGTCTTTGTCTAAATAAGCGCTAAAATAAGCGCTAATAAATAATAGTACAAAGGTTAGGCTCTTAGAAGATATAACTTTAGAACTAATATACTAAAAACAAAGACGCTGTAGAGACTAAAAACTATTTAGACTCTAACGCTACTATCTTTAAGCCTTAACTCTAGTATTAAAACAGATATACAACTAACTACTACACTAGCTTAACTAAAAAGTTACTTAACAAGACAGCCTAGAGATTAAATACTATATACTTCTAGATCTATAGCCTTACTTACTTGTGAACAAGAGAAATCTAGACGCAGTAGTAGTATAAGCATAATAAGCTAACACAAACTAAAAACCTATAGGACTAATATATAGAAAATGTTAGTAGTAAAAGAAAAACTACTATTAGACTTAAGGCTATTATATTATAGGAAGATACCTTACTATATATAAATAAGTAGTTCTAAATATTATAAAGTTGCAACTCTTCTTATCTAGTACAGACTTATTTAGGTTACTACTATAGAGGAACAAAAAATGCTAAGTAAAGAAAAGTATATTACTAGAAAACAAGACTACACTAGAGAAGGTAAGAGTTATTCTAGTAACGCAACTACTTACTAATAATAGAAAGATACTATATAGTATAGTAATAATACTATAGCTTAATATACGCAGGTATATATACGCCTAAATACTACTAGACACTTAGATAGAAGTATAGAATACTCTACTATTATTAGTTTAATTACATATTAGCTTAATACTATGTAAAGAAGCTGCCTGCTATATAAGTACTATTGCAGCCTACTAAGAATAGTAGCTAATAGTAGGCGCCTAGATACTAGACATATATAGTAACTTATAGACCTACGTAATAAAGTAAAGACAACTAAAAATTACTAGTGCTTATATATTAAACTACTTAAATAGATAAGTTCTTAAGCCTAGTAAACTGCTTAAAGACTTTGTTTACCTACTATAAGACCTAAAGAACGTAAGTACACTTCTAAAACAGCTATACTAGCTAACTAAAGACAGCTTAAATCTACTAGATTTCTAAACCTTAGTCTTGCAGCAGTAATAGCATAGTTATTCTATAATAATAGAAAATAAGGTATTGCTGCAATAACTAGAAATTAAAAGAAGTTTAATAAACTAAGTGCAAATATAGTAGCACTAATAGGCTTAGTTATATTTAACATAATAAGAGAATTTAATAATAATAGTACTAGGAAAACTATACTCTTCTATAGACATACTATAGAAAGTATGTTATAAGTTCTATACATAGTATTAGATAATAGAAAGCAGACTACTTTATTACTATTTGTAAAAAATAGAAGAACCTAGAAGGCATCTAATAGATTCTTATATAGAATAATATATAACAGGATATTACTATATATATAAACTAATAAGAGAATAACAGAGCTAACGTTTTAGTGCTAAAGGATACTTATAACAATAACGTAGATAATATCCTAGCTACCTATATAAAAGAGGAGTAAGATTGCTATAATGTGCTTATAGATAATTATAATAACAAAGAGAAAAAGAAGGCAAACTACTTAATAGAAAAGAAAAGAAAGAAAGACGTTAGAGAAAGAGAAAAAGTTTTACACAAAAATACTAATAATGTAAGTAAGTCTAAATATAATGCAATATATAATAACTTATATAGAGTGCTATTTATATACGCGTACGTAAAGTATTAGGTAAAGTAAAAGATGTTTTGCTAAAAGAGTATAAACATACAAATAAACTTGTACTAGAATACTTTTATAAGGTAGATAAATAGCTATAGTTTAAGACCTATAGAGGTAGCTAGAGTATTATAGTAGAAGACGCATAGAAAGAATTTTTAACGCAGGCCTATAATATTGTAATTAAAGGCAATATACTTTATATAATTACTTTAACTAAAGAGAAATAGTAACTAGAACTAGACAAGTATAATAAGTTAGTGTAATAGTATAAAAAAGAAATAGAGTATTATTAAGTAGTTGTAAATAGTAGGCGTAGCAAATATTATAATAACTTAATATACTTTTACTAGTATAACGCGTAGATACGTTAGAAAAAATTAAGATTTGTCTGGTTAGCCTGGTTGCAGCAACCCGCGGCTGCCTAACAGCAATACTATCTACTAGACAATTTACTAAAGTTACCCTACTTACTTCTAGTCGCTAGCAACCTAATAGCAACCTAATAGCAAGTTGCCTGTGTTACCTATATTGCTTATTTACCTGTGTTGCCTATGTTGCTAGTGTTACTAGTATTGCTAGTATTGCTAGATTTAATAGTTAAGGACTATTAAGTACTGCAGCACTACTAGAACTATATACTACAGCTAGCTACCTGTATCTTTATACTCTTATAGCGTAGGCTAACTAAGCTAGTTTTCTTTATCTAGTTATATAGGCTTTTTAATTAAGTATAGCATAGTTAAATTGCGCTCCTTTAAAAGAAGACTAGCCTAGACGCAGCTACTAGGCTTAACGTCCTATAAGGCACAGGTTAGCAGGTATATAACGCGCTTTATGTATAGACAGCTATAACTACTACTACTACTTACAGAGTAGTAACTATCTTACTAGTTAGTTATATTAGGATTATATACTATGTCTGCTAGTGCTGCACTATCTGCTATAGTAGTCTACACTATTGCGTTATATTAAGGCTAACCTAATAGTATCTACGCGTTATACTAGTAAAAGTATATTAAGTTATTATAACATTTACTACGCTTGCTATTTATAACTACTTAATAATACTTTATTTTTTCTTTGTACTGTTGCACTAACCTATTGCACTTATCTAGTTCTAGTTACTATTTCTTTTTAGTTAAATCAATTACGTTAAGTATATTGCCTTTAATTATAATATTATAGGCCTGTGTTAAAAATTCTTCTTATGCGTCTTTTACTACAATGCTCTAGCTACCTCTATAGTTCTTAAACTATAGCTATTTATCTACTTTCTAAAGATATTCTAGTGTAAGTTTATCTACATGTTTGTACTCTTCTAGCAAAATATCTTTTACTTTACTTAATACTTTACGCACGCGTATATAAATAGTATTCTATGCAAGTTATTATATGTTATATTACGTTTAGACTTACTTATATTGTTAGTGTCTTTGTGTAAGACTTTCTCTCTCTCTCTAACGTCTTCTTTTCTATCCTTTTCTATTAAGTAGTTTACCTTCTTCTTCTCTTTGTTATTGTAATTGTCTATAAGCGCATTATAGCAATTTTGCTCTTCTTCTTTACAGTTAGCTAGGATATTATCTATATTATTATTATAAGTATCTTTTAGCACTAAAACGTTAGCTCTGTTATTCTCTTGTTAGTTTGTGTATATAGTAATATTCTGTTATATATTATCCTATATAAGAATCTGTTAAATACTTTCTAAGTTCTTATATTTTTTATAAATAGCATTAAAGTAGTCTACTTTCTATTAGCTAATGCTATGTATAGAACTTGTAATATACTTTCTACAGTATGTCTATAAAAGGGTATAGTTTTCCTAGTGCTGTTGTTATTAAATTTCCTTATTATATTAAATATAACTAAGCCTATTAGTGCTACTATATTTGCACTTAGTTTATTAAACTTCTCTTAATTCTTAGTTATTGCAGTAATGCTCTATTTTCTGTTATTATAGAATAAATATGCTATTACTACTACAAGACTAGGGTTTAGAAATCTAGTAGATTTAAGCTGTCTTTAGTTAGCTAGTATAGCTGTTTTAGAAGTGTACTTGCGTTCTTTAGGTCTTATAGTAGGTAAACAAAGTCTTTAAGCAGTTTGCTAGGCTTAAGAACCTATCTGTCTAAGTAGTTTAATATGTAAGCACTAGTAATTTTTAGTTGTCTTTACTTTATTACGTAGGTCTATAAGTTACTATATATGTTTAGTATCTAGGCGCCTACTATTAGCTACTATTCTTAGTAGGCTGCAATAGTACTTATATAGCAGGCAGCTTCTTTATATAGTATTAAGCTAATATGCAATTAAACTAATAATAGTAGAGTATTCTATACTTCTATCTAAGCGTCTAGTAGTATTTAGGTGTATATATACCTATGTATACCAAGCTATAGTATTATTACTATACTATATAGCGTCTTTTTGTTATTAGTAAGTAGTTGCGTTACTAGAATAACTCTTACCTTCTCTAGTATAGTCTTATTTTCTAGTAATACACTTTTCTTTACCTAGCGTTTTTCTTTCTCTTATAGCAGTATCTTAAATAGGTTTGTACTAGATAAAAAGAGTTGTAACTCTGTAATAGTTAGAACTACTTAATTATATACAACAAGGTATCTTTCTATAATAGAACAGCCTTAAGTCTAATAGTAGTTTTCTTTTAACTACTAATGTTTTCTGTATATTAGTCTTATAGGTTTTTAGTTTATATTAGCCTCTTGTTATACTTATACTACTGCTACGTCTAGATTTCTCTTATTAACAAGCAAGTAAGGCTGTAGATCTAGAAGTATATAGTATTTAATCTCTAGGCTGTCTTATTAGGTAACTTTTTAGTTAGGCTAGTATAGCAGTTAGTTATACTTCTGTTTTAATCTTAGAGTTAAGGCTTAAGGATAGTAGCGTTAGAGTCTAGACAGTTTTTAGTCTCTGCAGCGTCTTAGTTTTTAGTATATTAGTTCTAGAGTTACATTCTCTAAGAGCTTAACCTTTACACTATTATTTGTTAGCGCTTGTTTTAGCGCTTGTTTAGATAGAGACATAGTGTGCTACTAATATTACTTAAATTTACTGCTTAGTACAAAGTATACAGAGCAAGCGCTTACTCTTTAAATATTAAAAAACTATTAGTAAAAGTAGTAAAAGTAAGCAATATGTATAGCGCAACAGAGTTTTTACTTTATAGGTATAAGTAGAGTTTTTATAACACATACAGTCTAATATTGCCTTAAATTCTACTAGAGCGTAGTAGTTAGGCTATTTAATTAGATAGCCTCTTATTCTTAACTGCGTGCTAGCGTATATAATAGTTGTTTACTATTAGCACAAATAGTTATACGCACAATACAAGTAATTAAGCCTTTTCTTATCCTTAACTACGTACTAGCGTATATAATAGTTGTCTACTGTTAGTATAAATAGTTATACGCGCAATATAAGTAATTAGGTGCCTTTCTATCTTTAACTAAATGTTAGCGTACACAATAGTTATCTACTGTTAGCACAAATAGGAGTGCACGCAATACAAGCAATTAAGTGCTCTCTTATCTTCTTATCCTCTACTAAATATTAGCGTATATAATAGTTGTCTACTATTAGTATAAATAGTTGTGCGCGCAATATAGGCAATTAAGTAGCCTTGTACGCAGAAAACTATTTACCTAGTAAGTTATTAGTATAGATCTAGTATACTACTATACTAGTTATATTTGTAGTTTAATTGTAAATAACGCCTAGTATATCTTTAATGCAACTGTCTCTTGTAATGCGCTGTGCTAGCGTGCCTTTATAGATATTTATATTTGCGCCTATCTATCTTCTTTCTTTGTGTAGTAATATATACTATTACATTTACTTTTAAAGCCTAATTTGTGCGCTAATATCTACATAAACAAATTTTAATTAAAGTTATTAATATACTTGTCTATTACTAGCAGGTTGTAGTATGTATACAATAGCTAGTTTGTTCTAATAAGAGTATACTTGTTTCTAGTTGCGTTTAACACTAATATAGTTATTATGTTAAAAGTAATTTGTGTTATACTTAACTCTTTGTTAACTGTTTCTATTATCTTTCTATGCAGGTTTCTATCTAGTAAAGCTTGCTCCTAATTATTGTTTAGTTTAGTTTTATTCTGTTGCAAGCGTATCTGTTAGGCTGCGTTATAGTTACATTAGACAGCAAAGTATGTAATTGTCTAGATAAAGCAACTATTAGCTACGTTCTATAGTAGTCTATTCTATTATAATGCAATTGCCCTTATAATTTGCTATAAGTATTCTTTTACTATAGTTCTTTGTAAAAAGCAGCCTAGCATCTTCTGCCTTCTTATCTCTTGTTTTATGTTAAAGTATATTAACTTATATTTGTTTACTGTTAGTTGCATTATATTGCATATACTATCTTTTAATAATTGTGTCTAGTGTTGCTGCAGTAGTGCTATTCTTCTATCTGTACTAAATAGTAATTCTAGGTAACTATTGCAATATTTCTATAATACTTGCGTACGTAGATAAGAGTTGCTATTATTACGCGTTTGTAGTAGTGTATAGTGTGTAGTAAAGAAGTTGCGTTAGCAGCCTTATACTATAGTTCTGTGTTATAGCGCTTGTTATATTAGCAGGTTTGCGTTCTATTAGGTAGGCTAAAGTAATAGTAGAGCTATTATTAGATATATAATTCTATTTACTATGTCTAACACTATATACTAGTTGTCTTGCTACACTTACTTTTGTTTATAATTCTATACTATATATATCTAGTCTTAATTAAATGTAAAAGAATATAGTTTATTATATTTGTCTTAATTAATATAATTATTTATATAATAAGAAACAGGGACCTTATTATTAAGTGTAGGTAGATTCTTTAATACTAAGTATATAGAGTAAATAATAGTTATTATGTTATATACTTTAAATACTTATAATATACGTTGCTTAGTCTTTATACTATATGTGTAGTAGCGCACGCTTAGTATTTCTGTTGTATTATTAATTTAACTATTATTGTTAAATGCTATAACCTTGCAAAAGGCACCTATATACTTATATTTCTTTCTGTTCTTATCTTAGTGTTTGTTCTTAATAAATGTAAGTATTAGGTGCACTTAAGCTACAGCTGTACTATTTGCAACAGTTTAAGATAGTTATGTGTAGTCTTTTTATTTAAACTCTTGCACCTATACGTAATTTTTGCGCTATTTTCTAGTCTTATACTAGTTAGGCGCGTATTGCACAATATCTTCTTTGTAATGTTTAGAATTGTTATAGCGTTTACTTAATAGCCTTAAGCATTTTATAAAAGAGTGTATTTTTATATTTATCTTATTTACCTAGTAAGAGTTAAAGTTCTATCTGTCTTTATTATATAGAGTAACAAGGTAGCTAGTTACTTTCTAATAGTAGTGTTAGACAAATACTGTAGTAGCATATGTAAAGTCTAGCAACGTAATATATATAGTAACCTTACTAAAAAGTAGTATAATAGAATTTAGTAACATGCTTAGTATAGACTATCTAAGTTGTTTAAATAGTATTACTATTAATACGCTTATAGTAAAGGTGTGCTTATGCTAGTTAGTAGTAGTGCACTATTAACTTTAGTCTATAACTATCTTATGTTTAAACGCTATAAGCGTAAGCTGTCTAAAGTTGTAAAGGCAGATCTGCGCAAGAAAATCTCTCTTATTTGTTATTAGGTAGAATTGTTTTACTATTGTAATATAGTAGGCCTTACTATTTATTCTAGTATATATGCTATTAAAGGCTCTATATATATAGATATTATTAATAATATAGGTTAGTGCGTGCTATTTAGAGTAGTTAAAATCCTTTTCTTCTTCTTGCGTCTATCTAAAAGGTTAAAACTCTTTTTTTAAAACATCTATTTGTTTAATAGCTAATAAGATATACCCTAACGTGTTTTTGTTATAACTCTTGTATTATAAGAGTACTAGCAGATTGCACGCAGCTTAGATAAAATACAAGACGTATAGTGCCTTAGTTGCTAGTAGAAAAGACACTACTACTATAAATTAGCAAATTACTGCTTTTTGTTCTGCGCTAGTCTACTGCTATACTTTTGTAAAAGTCTTCTTGTTATTAAACTGTTTTAGTCTAGTGTTATACTTAACTTAGCAAAACCTTTTATTTAACTAAGTATAGCTGTTATCTTCTGCTACTAGAACTATAGTACTATTCTAGCCCTTCTTTTGTCTAGAGTATATGTCTATTAGCATGTCTTCTGTAAATTCTAATATCTTTATAACTAACCTCTTAAGTAGTAAATATAATATATCTATAGCTAACAACTTATATATATTAAAGTTATAGTAATTCTAGCTAAAGCACTCTACTAGATAAACGTAATCTTTATATCTTTTATTAAGACAACAACTTTATTATAAGCGTATATACTCTTTTGTTTACTATAGATATTTATTGTATAAGTTTTCTTGTTTATCTAGTAGTACTATACATTAAGTATAGTGTCTATTTTTCTTTATACCTGTTAGTAGCACTTGCTCTTTATAGTTAGCTAGAATTGTATAAATAGTTAGGTAACACTGTTACGTCTGTTAGTTAGTACACTCTAGCTATATACTGTATTTAGTAGCTTCTTTAAGTGCTGTAGTTGCTAGTTAGCGTCTGTTTTTTATAGTAACCCTCTATTGTTAACGCTATAGTTAGTACTTACGCAACAACAGTTTGCCTATATAGTAATAATACACTTTACTCTTTAGAATAGGATCTAAGAGCTTAGCTATTAAGATAAATCTAGCTAGTAGTGTCTTAGGTGTTGTTCTGCGTTATTATGCCTTATAGTTAAGATTCTTAATAGTAACATATATTAGCTATGCTGCTACATTACTAGACATTATAGATAACTATGTTTTATCTACTGCTAGTATAACTAGCATAAGAGTTGTACTATTTAGTAAGCGCTGTTATATTAACTACTACTAATTCTCTAAGTGTAGTTTGTAATATACTCTTATAGGTTTGTTAAGTATGCCTATAAAAGAACAGCTAGGTGCGTAAACTATCTTGTTAGCAAATAAGCAATAACTAAGTATAAAGGTAATTTATAATATAATATTCTAGTATATAAATATATGTTAGTTAGGTTAGAGGTTTAGTAACCTAGATGTAATTGCTACGTTCTCTTGTATCTATACGTTGTCTTGTAGCCTAGATTAAATATTTAATATAGCCTGCTACTACTAGCGCTCTAATTAGAACTGCAGCTATAAATATAGCTTGTGTAGCTATATATTAGTAAAGAGGCTGTTAACGTTACTTAATATGCATTTTATCCTTTGCAGCTACAATACAAACGCTAGTGCAAAAAGAAAACTAAAGGGCTCTACTATGTTATTCCTATTAGTGTTAGCACGCGTGCGCTATTTAGCTGCGTGTAGCCTACTACTTTACGTCTGCTATTCTTAAACTAAAGAGTTTGCTAGCGTGCTATCTACTTACTATCTTAAATAGCTTATTCTATCTTTGTATAGACGCTAACATTAGGCCTATCTACTCTATTGCCTTATATTTAGCTAGAGTGTAGTTACGTTTATATAAAGTGTTACTATATAAAGCAGGTGCTGTGTTATCTAAAGTAGTATTTATTGCGTTACAGCTATAAAGCCTGTGCTATTATATTATAGGGTTAAAAGTTATAACTAGTGTATTATTAAGTAGTAGGTAGCAATACGTCTAGTATTAAGCACTATATTTAACAAGTCTTGCGTACGTCTTAGTGTAAAAGCTACATAGTATATATATACAATCTATTACTAATTTGTTTATATATAACTTTATAGTTTAGATGTAAGAAGACTAAGTATGCAAAAATAGTATTAATATTAGTTACGTAGTGTTTAAGTAGTTACTAGCAGCATCTATTCTATGCTGCACAGTCTATTATCTATAGTAGTCTACTAAAGTCTACTATAGCTAACAGTTACTTAACCTGTGTACAAAACTATGCTAATAGTTGTAGGCGTAATAACTAATATTTTTCTTTTCTTTAATATTCTTTATTACTCTAACAACTGTTATATTATTACACTAGAGCTTACTTGTTAATAACTAGATTAGTTAGGCTAGCTAACACAGCTTAATAAAGATTAATATTAATAATAATTCTTACGCTAAAAAATATTAACACTCTAAAATAAATAAGTTACTGCGCGTTTAGAATATATATAGTAGAACTTAAACACCTAAAAAGGTAAGTATACCTGCAAGTAGACACGTATAAGGTTTAAAAGTATAAAAAAAATAGACTAGTAGCTCTAGCAGCCTAATATACAACTAATACTAAGGTAGCTAGGCTTAGTACAAATAAAAGCAAGTAGAATAGTGTACTATATATACTATAGGTAAGACTAGTAACAGGCGTAGGCAATTACTTAATAGTAAGAAATAATAAGTATAATTTATATATAGTGTTAACTAATGTTCTAAGTAGCTAGTATATTTAATCTTTTCTAGTTTTAAAATACCTATAGATCTAATTTATATTCTTTCTCTAGCATAGTATAAGATAGTTATCTACTAGAGACTACTATTCTAACTTACTCTAATATACAAATATAACAGAGGCTAAATAGTAATAAAGACTATTAACAAACTACTGTATATTAAACGCATCTACGTGCTGCTTACTCTTAAACTATTAGCGCTAATAGAGTATATAATAGCCTTACTAGCTAGCTACTCTTTGCCTCTTACTATATATACGTTTTCCTAACCTTAAAACTAGAGATAAATTTACTTATGTGTCTCTAGTCTTAGAGTTAAAGTAACAGTCTTTTGTTAAAATATACATAGAACCTAGTATTATTTTTATCTATTATACACTTGCGCTTCTTTATACTTTTTTAACTTTAAAACTAAAAATAAATTTACTTATATATCTCTAGTCTTAGAGTTAAAGTAATAGTGTTTTGTTAAAACATATATAGAACCTAGTGTTATTTTTATTTATTATACACTTACGCCTCCTTATACTTTCTTAACCTTAAAACTAAAAATAAATTTACCTATATACCTATATATATAGCTGCTTCTTAACACATAACTTATACTTCTAATTTAATATTACTGTCTTTGTATATATATTTCTTGTAAGTCTAAAAGACTTAATTCTTTATTATATTTTTATTCTTACAAAACTAAAACTATACCTATTACGTCTATATGTTTGTATAGTTTAAAAATCTAGAACTAAGCTTTACTATATTATTGGCACTACACCTGCGCTACTTCTTAGCCTACTAGCATAAAAGCAAATTTATGTTCTAGATAGACTTTTTAGTAGCTGTTTAGATGTTATAGCTTAACTAAAATACTTTATAACATATTTAACAACAAGGATTTCTTTAATAATAGCTATAATAGCATCCTAGAGCATATATTTACAACTTAGCCTAACTTAAAAGTGCTGTTGTTACAACAACTTTGTTATATCCTGCAGCACTATTACTTAACTAAAATACCTTATAGCGTGTTTAAAAGCAAGGATTTCTATAACAATAGCTATAATAGTATTCTAGTACGCATATTAACAACTTAGCCTAACTTAAGAGTGCTATTATTGCAACAACTTTGTTATGTTCTGCAATATACATTAACAACTTAGCTTAACTTAAGAACGCAATTCTTATACTATTAGGTAACTAGAAGATATTAGAGATATAACTATAATTTACATGCTTTTGTCTATATATTGTTATAAGCAAAAATTAAGGATAACATAGAGTTACAGTTGTTTATTAGAACATCTTTATCCTAGCACTCTTATTAGGCTCTTTAATAGCAAAGCCTACCTAAGTAGCTGTAACCTCTCTTATACTATATACAATACATTTCTGTTAGACTCTATAAGTAGTAATCTAACGTCTAGATATTAAGATATTCTAACTATAACTTATATAATATTAAGTCTCTTATTGTTACTAAGCTTTATTATAGCTTTAAGAACTTCTATTAACGTAAAGAAGTTACGCGCATTAAACTTATCTATACTAAGATACTACTAGCTAGTAACAAAAAGAATACCTACTACACTAGTAGGCATAACTAAGACTTTAAAGAACACCTGTATAAATTAAAACAATAGGCCTGTATTTATTTGTCTTAGAAACGCTTAGTAGAGAAGAATATATAAAAAAGGTAACGCGTAATACTTTATAAATCTTATACATAGTATATAAGGCAGCAAACACTTTAAACGCATTTATCTCTATAATTAGGCCTTTCTAATAACTAGTAGCTATAGTTGCGTTGCACTATTAGCAACTGTTATTTACTAAAGAATACTACTAGTGCTGTACGCAACCTACTACTATAGTAGGCTTTTTTAACTACTAGCAGCTATAGTTACGTTACACTGTTAGTAACTGTTATCTACTAGAAAATACTACTAGTGCTACACGCAACCTACTACTATAGTAGGCTCTTTTAATAACTAGTAGCTACAGTTGCGTTGCACTGTCTATAACTATTATTTACTAGAGAGTACTATTAGCGTTAATTGCGAGCTATCTACTGTAATAGGCACTTAGAGTAACTAATTAGTGCTATAATAATACTAGTATAGGTTTAAGGCTAAGTTTAGATTTTGTTTTATATTAAATACTATAAGTAGCTACTAGAGTATTAGCATACGCAAGTGTATTGTCTTTACTATATTAGATAGTAAATTGCTTAGTGTAAATATATCTAGTTTTTACTATTATTCTACTACTATAACATTAAGCCTATATTACCTAGTTTATAGATAGGTTAAGGTCTAATGCTTAACTAGTAACACAGTTATACCTAGACTATTGCAAAACGTGTTGTAAGAGGCAGACTCTAAGAGTAGATGCTAGGAAATAAAGACGTGAATTTGTAACCTATTCTAATTGCTACCTAGAAGGTTTTTATAGTCCTAAGGCAGTCTAGACTAGAGGGTTTAGGCGCTTTAGTCTAGAATCGTTTTTAGTATTCTAGCCTAGAGGATTTTTAGCGTTCTAGTTCAGAACCTTTTTAGCGTTCTAGTTTAGAACCTTTTTAGTGTTCTAGTTTAGTAAGCTAAAGTTTTTCTATAACTAAGAACTAACTAGGTAGTAGCCTATTATATAATCCTCTTACTCTAGCGCTAAGTACGCTTAGACCTGCGCAACTATTAAAATAAAAATTACTTTACCTAGATCTGTTATTTTACACCTTTACTTCTCTTTTTAGGTAGTACTATATACTATACTAGCCTTGCCTTTTGTACATATTACTTGCGCGTTACTCTTCTTATTAGCCTACGCATTTCTTTTGCCTGCGCTGTTATTTGTAAAGATGCTAAGCCTATATACTTCTTATAGCTTTTCTGCTAAGTATTGCGCTGTTAACTTTTCTGCTATAAGTGTTACATTTAAGGCGCTAAGCTAGGTCTAGGCATGTTGCTAACTAGTAATAGAACAAACCTAAGATTATTATTAAGGCTAAGCTTAACCTTCTATATTGTCTAGGCTGCGCTATTACTTAGCTTAAAGGTAATAAGTCTAAGTGTAAGATTACTTGCAGTAAGAGTACTTGCTTTTAGTGCAAGAACGCTTACATTGCGTATAGGCCTATAAGTTAACTACTATATTTTCTTACTTTTTAGGTTAATTCTAATAGCTTCTTAGATTAACAATTACTTTAAGATTATAGTTATCTTACTTTGTAACGCGCTCGCTTGTAATCTTAAGATTAAGCAGCTATTAACGCAGTATACAATTACTAGTCTTTAATCTAACTTTGTTAACAAGCTTAGAGCTGCTTAGGCAAAGTCTTGCAGTAGCAATAAGTCTAGCTACTAAAGTCTAACGCGTAAGGTTACTAAGGTTAATATTCTAGTAGATATCTACTAGCTCTTTTAGCAGCTTCTTATTAAGCAGGACACTATTATTTACAAGCTTAATAATATTAGCGCTAGCGTGCAGTAGCTCTATACTAATGTAAGTTATTTTTAATTTGTTTCTCTTCTACTAGGGTTTGTTCTCTTATAGTATTTCTGTGTATTCTACTAACATTTAATTAGGCTAAAGAGCACAACATATAGATTTTTAGCATAGGCTTTTAGGTCTTTTACGTTAGCAACGCCTTCTGCACTACTAACAGGCTGCTCTGTTACCTTAATATAATAGAGTCTAACATCTGCAAGAAGCCTACGTATAACGCAAAAGTGCAGGCTAAAACTAACTATTTAGTAATAGTAACTATTACACTTTCTAACAGTAAAAAGGTAGGTTCTAGTATATAGTAGCCTTGCTGTAGTTTTTATGTAGTGCTTGTAACCAATTTCTATAGTAATAGACTTTCTGTTATAGTCTTTACCTTTGTCTTATTACTAAGCTTAGACTTTGTAAAACTAGTCTTACATTCTTTAATACTGCTTATGTATTAGAATAGATGTTACGCTTTACGTCTTAAGCTTATAAGTTTTTATAGCTCTACTTTTATTGCAAACGTTAACATTCTTGCTAGTCCTTATAGTCTAGCGCAGTCTAAGCATTAGAATCTTATACCTCTTCTTTAGGTTTTCTTAAACCTTCTAAAGATTTATGTTACGCTGTGTCTTAACTAACTAACGCCTAGCTTAAGTAGCTAGATTTCTAGGGTTAATTTAGGCTCTTTCTTTTGTATTCTTTAGCTATTAATCTGTTAACGCTAAGCTTCTAGACTCTCTTTTCTTTATTCCTAGGTCCTTTTAAGTAGTTAGTAAGACTATTGTATTAGTTCTTAGGTATTAGTATTTAGGTTCCTTATGTCTAGTTCCTAAAGACAGTTAACTACTAGTTATATCCTTACTGTTAACTAGTTAAAGTAGTTGCAGGTTAGCTAATAGAATAGATATAAGCATCTTCTTCCTTTTCTGCTCTTTACTAAAGCTTTTAGTCTTAGGCTCTGTCTATTGCAGTATCCTTGCATTTCCTTTATTAGTTACTTTCTAGCGTTAAGTATTGTTCTTAAACGCAACTAAGTATACTACTGTATTATTTCTTATACTTTAGGTTCTTCTTATACTTATCCTAAGTTTATTCTCTTTCCTCTAATCTTTTCTGTGCATAACGCTATTATTTGTTTTTATACTTGTTATGTGTACCTGTAATTTTCTTTTCTCTTCTTTCTTCTCTAATATACTTTTATTTAGTAGTTAAGAAAAGTAGGCACTTTACTAACAACTTATCTAAGTCTTGTTTTGTTTTGGTTTTGTCTAGCTATTTAGCAAGAGCTATAGTGTTAGCAACATTTACTTATAGTTTCTATGTTAGTTCTGCATATTCTACCTATTTTATAAGGTACTATAGCTATATGCCTTGCCTTTTCTTCTTCTACTATTCTATAAGAATATAGTTAACAAGGAACTTATTGTTAGTTGCGTCTTTATTCTCTATTATTGCTTCTAGTTACTACTTATTAGACTCTTAGTGTAGGAGCAGATTACTTGCATTAAGCTAGAGGCAGTTAATGTAAAACCTTAGGTGCACTCTAGAAGGCACGCTTAGCTCTACAACGTGTAGGAAGATAACTTTTATAACTGTATATTTCTTATTTTTCTAATCTAGCTTCTTTAAAGGTCTTTTGTTAGATATAGAGTAACTGTAATAGAGCTATACTTTGTTTCCTACATAGAGTTTTAGAGCTTTCTGTCTATAATAATTAGCCTAGCGTTCTTATTCTTATTGTGCTTCTGCTATCTTTGCTTATATATAGTCTATTGTTTCTTTTATCTTAGTTACTATTACTTTAGCAGTAGCTCTTTTATTATTACTAGACTAGTACTAGTTCTCTGTAGTCTATTCTAGGTCTAACTAAATAGGGTTTGTGTTGTACTTATACTAGAAGAAAAATAGGCTAACGCTTGTAGACGCTGTATTTTGTCTAGCTATTGCAATTTATACTAGTAGGTATAGAGTAGCCTAGTTTAACTAGTTTTAGTTTACAAAAGCTTTTAAGTAGGCTTTTACTGTGCTGTTTATTTGCGTTGTAGTACTATCTATCTAAGTGTAGTATACTAGTAAGACTCTTCTTTATATTCTAAGCTTGTTACAAAGTAAAGACTAGAATTTGCTTATAAATTATAACTCTCTATTAGACACTATAGCGTCTAGAAGCTAGTGGTACGCAACTACCTGTTTAATAAATGCCTTAACTATAGTAGAAACTTCTAAGTCTAGAATAGGCACAAGTACTACGTTTTTACTTAGCTAGTTAGTAACTACTATAAGGTGTAACATTCTGTAGCTTAGCAAAAGGCCTATAATAAAGTCTACTAACAATTTCTTCTATATTTAGACTAAAAGCAGGAGTAAGCGCAGCAGTTCTTATTTAAGTTTTCTCTAAAGCTTTGTCTTACTACATACTACGCAGTTCTAGATAAACTACTAAATACTTAAGAACATTCTAGACTAAAAGTAATCTCTTACTAATATTGCGTATGTGTTTTCTTTGCCTAAGTGCCTAGTAATAGAAGAATTATGTTCTTCTAAGATAATGTAGATTTGCAAGTTTATGCATTCTAGCACCTATTTGCGCTTTCTATAGAGTAAGCGTCTTAAGTTATCTAAGCTACACTCTACTAAAGAAACTTTTAGGCTTAGATAGAAAAAGAATTTTTGCTGTCTTATTCTAACAGCGTTAACTGCTAATTAGTAGGCTTTATCTATATAGACAGCCTATTCTTACAATTCTTTAATAGCAGGCTCTATTAGTCCTTTAGAGCGTTTGTTTGTGTAAGGACTTTGCCTAAGCGTAGTCTTGCATAGTACTACAGTTTCTTTAGTAGCATCTAAAGCGTCTCTTACTATAAAAAGCTTTTTAGCACCTTAGTTGTAGGCAACATTCTATTTCTTTAACGCAGCGTCTTTGTCTATAAGTATGTTTTAGAGCGCTTCCTTTTTAACTGTAGAGTAATTCTTAGTATTCTAGCTTTAAGTAACGCTTTTTTCTCTTAACGCAGCGTCTTTGTCTATAAGCCTGTTTTAGAGCTACTTTGTTTCTTTCTTCTCTTATAGTAGTGCATCTTTCTGCTAAGTTGCAAGAGAAGTAGTTAACGCAGTATCTTTGTCTACAAGTACGTTTTAAAGCTACTCTGTTTTTTTTTTCTTTTGTTATAGTGCATTTCTTTACTAAGCTGTAAAAGAAGTAGTTAACGTAGTATCTTTATCTACAAGCGCGTTTTAGAGCTACTCTATTTCTTTCTTCTTTTGTTATAGTGTATTTTCTTACTAAGCTGCAAAGAAAGTAGTAACTACTAGGTTTTTTTTATCTTTAGTTTCTAAAGTAGAAGTAAATAATTAAAAGGTCTAAGACTATACCTGCGCGTCTGCTCTTCCTTAGAGAAGATCTTATTCTTTTCTAAAAAAGGTATCTACTCTACTGTTAACGTTTTTTAAGTAGTATTAGAATCTAATATTAAACGTGCTAAAGAACCCTGCTTAGTAGACGTGTCTTTTTGTTAGTAGTTGTATAGTAGTAAAGTATTCTAGGTTCTTATAGTCTGTAAGTACAGTAAAATGCTTTACTTTCTAAAGTTTAGTTTTCTACTACTTTAAGCACTTAACTATAGCTAACAGCTTTTTATTGTAGATAGTGTAGTTAGCTTCTATAGCTGTGTTCTTTGCTAAGTAGTAAGCTATAGTCTAGAAGCGTTTGTTCCTACTATATTAAGACAGCATCTTTCTAGTTAACTATCTTAAGGCGTTATATTCTACTACTATCTCTAGCTTTATATTAAAGTTTACTAGAGATAGTTCTGCTATAAAAGCTTTCTTTAGCTTATTAAAGGACATCTGTTGTTTAGGGCTCTAGTAAAAGGCTACGCCTTTCTTAGTTAGCCTAGTTAGTAGAGCAGCTAGCTCTAAGAAGTCTTTTATAAACTGTTAGTAGAAGTTAGCAAAGCTAATAAAACTTTAGACTCCTTTAACTGTCTTAGGGGGCTCTTAGGAACGTATAGCAGCTACTTTCTTAAAGTCTATACTTATTTCTTTTTTAGCCTTAATAATAAATTTAAAGTATTTAGTCTTTTTTATACTAAACTTACTTTTTCCTACATTAAGGTATAACTCTGCTGCCTTAAGTTTCTAAATTACTAGCTTTACCTTTTTCTTGTAGTCTGCCTTAAACCTACTTATGTATATTAACACGTTATCTATATAAGCTAAACAGAAATTATCTAAGTGTTTTCTTAGTGTCTAATTAATATATCTCTAAAACGTACTTAGAGCGTTTGCAAGTTTAAAGGGCGTTACAAGCTACTTATAGAGGCTAAAGCGCGTCTAGAAGGCTGTCTTCTATTTATCTTCTTTAGCAATCCTAATTTTGTAAAAGGCTTAGATAACATTTACTTTAGTAAACTATTTAGCTTTAGCAATCTAAGCTAAAGTCTCTTAGATAAGTAGTAGTAGGTATTAGTTCTTCCTTGTAATTACGTTAAGGGCCTAGTAGTCTACATAGAACTACAGGCCCTCTTCTAGCTTTTTTACAAATAAGACTAGTATAGAGGCACTTAACTAGCTTATTTGTATAAAGCTACAGTCTAAGTAAGAAGTAAGCTCTTTTTAGAGTACAAAGAGTTCTTCCTTTAACATGCTGTATAGTAGGCCTTATAGCACCTTTATAGTCTTTTTATCTTTTTTTACTAGCTTAATAGAATAATTAATAGTAGGTCCTCTTACTAGGAGGAGTTAGTCTGCTTCCTTGCGTAGGAAGGTTTTGTATTCTTCTTTTAGGTAATCTAAAAGCACTAACCTACAGTCTACTTAGGGCTTAGTTTTTAGAGCCTTTTAAATATCTGCTATAAACGTAGCGTAAAGGTAGATAGATTTGTCCTTCTAGCTCTATTGTAGCTAAGCTAAGTACGCAGCTGCTGTAATGCTCTATAGTAAAAGAAGTTTTCTTTTCTTTTAGCTTCTAACTTGCGTCTAAGTAGAGTAGATGTATATTAATTTCTTTGCTAGTGCAACAGTAATATTATAATAGTTTATTTATAGTTAACTTAGAACTAAGTTGTATTCTTTGTCTTTGTCTAGTTTATAGGCCTATAGTGTCTTCTTATGCCTATTAATGTTAATTCTTATCTAGATAGCTGTCTTTATTTAAGACTAGGCTCTAGCAATTTTAATAATTTCTCTTAGAGCTATTATCTTGCGCTCTAACTTGTTTTTGCAAACAAACTTAGTTAAGATTATAGCGTAAGTAAGACACCTAGTATTAATTATTGTAAAAGTAACTATTATTTTATTAACAATAGTGTGTATAGTAATAGGTTCTTTATCTAGCTATTTTCTCTAGAATTGTTAAAATCTCTTGTCTTCTTTTAGTGTTGTGTTACTATACTTTTGTCTGCGCCTTTAGACAAGAGTTACTTGTTTTCTAAGCTTAGAGTGTCTTTTAACGCGTCTTCTTCTTTCTTACTCTATACCTTAGCTACTGTAGCTTTAGCAGGTTTTAAAGGCAAAGATAGTTTACATCTACTAGCGTAGTGTCTTAACTTACTGCAGCAAAAGTATAAGTTGTTTTGTTTCTAGTAGAACTGCTCTTTTGCAGTAGCCTACTTAGCTTTCTTCTTTTTAAAGAATTTTCTCTTAGTTTTTTTAGAATGTTCTTTTATAAGTTCCTAATCTATAGGTTCTTTAACGTTCTGTCTTTTAGCGTACTTACTACTAAGTTTTACTCTATATAAGTTTTCTTTAATAATTGCTACTCTATCTATAAGGTTATAGATTTCTTATTTAAGTTTAGTCTTTACAAAGATTATTCTATCTTATAGGTTTAGCTAGATAGCGCTTAGGTACTTTGTTTTTAAGTTTACTTTGTTATCTTCCTTGCTTACGTTGTAGGCTAGCCTTATAAACTCTATATTAAAGCTCTAGAGAAAAGACTTATTCTATTAGATTGTTTAGAGTTTTTTTTGTAATCTTTTGTTGTGTAGCTTGTTGCTAAATTAGTTATCTAGGAAGTCCTAAAGTTCTTTTGCAAAGCCTTAGAGGTTCTAGGTTACTTAAGACAAGGCTATACTAGCTGCTAACCTCTTAAGGCAGTTAAAGATATAGCCTGCTTAAGAGCCTAGTCTTGCGCTGTTATGTTCTAGTTTATACTTTATTTAGGCTTTAAAGATACAGTAATTCTTTTAATCTTCTTTGTATACTTTTAGGTTAGAGACTTAATAAGTCTTTTAGAGTAAGAGAAAGCTTTCTAAGAAAGTTTGTATAAAGCTAGAGGTTTCTAGAGTTACTTAGGCTGTAAGCCTTACAACTTGTTCTTGCAGATTTCTTACTAGCAATACTAAGTCTAGATTTGCGCTTATAGAGGACTTTTCTTTTCTGTTATTAGAGAGTCTAGCTGTTAGAGAGTTACATACTTTCTGCTAGGCAGGCGTTTTCTTAAGGCTGTTTAACAGCAATTGTTTCTTAATCTATTGTTTCTCTAGGTCTAAAAAGTTGTTAATAATTATCTAATTAAACTTGTCCTTAATAACTAACTTAGGGACGGTGTTGCGTCTTATTTGAATAGCTTGTACTATTATGTCCTGTACTGTTATAGGGACAGTTACTTGTTTTATGCTAGAGGTTACTAATAGCCTTTTAGCCTAGTTAGGTTTAACAAATTTAATTGTAAGGAGCAGACTCTAAGAGTAGATGCTAGGAAATAAAGACGTAAATTTGTAACCTATTCTAATTACTATCTAGAAGGTTTTTATAGTCTTAAGGTAGTCTAGACTAGAGGGTTTAGGCGCTTTGGTCTAGAATCGTTTTTAGTGTTCTAGCCTAGAGGATTTTTAGCGTTCTAGTTTAGAACCTTTTTAGCGTTTCAGTTTAGAACCTTTTTAGTGTTCTAGTTTGGTAAGCTAAGGTTTTTCTGTAACTAAGAACTAACTAGGCAGCAGCCTGTTATACGTGTTAAGGTTTGTAAATATAAGGTATTGTTTCTACATTTAACACTATAACAACTTACTATATAGGCTACTAGAGCCTTTTACTACTATGTGCAACTAAATAATATAACTAATATTCTTTTAATAACGCAAGAATACTTAGATAGTAACAAAACTAAATAGACTAGCTATAACTACGCGTACAATAGGCGTTTGCAATAAGAAACTCTTAAGGCAGCTCTAAATAACTAGTATATAGAGTTATAGGCAGCTTGCGTTAATGTTACTAATAATATAATTTGCAAAACTATATATTAACTTTAGCAACAGCTACCTAAATACAACAGCTGCAAAATACTAGAGTTTAATAACAGATAGCTTACTATATATAAACAACAATACAGCGTATAGTTATATAAATAGTTTACAAAAACAATAGGCAACTATAGCAGTATAATAGTTAAGGACACTAAGCTTACAATAGAAGAGATTTGCGACGTAGTAAGTAGATACGCGCCTAAGAATTTATACAATATAAACAAGGCTAGCATATACCAGAAACACTTGCTCTAATATATGTTAGCAAATAATCTAAGAGCTAGACCTAAACTAGATAGAAAGTATATAACTAGTGTGCTGTGTATAAACGTAGATAGCTTAGACTAAGTGCCTCTATAGTTTATAAAATTCTTAAACTATATAACTTATATAGACAGTAAGAAAAACCTAAATATCTGTAGTCTTAGTTATGTTTATTAGGACAATAATTCTACCTAAATAAACACTAATATTATACTAGAATAGCTAAAATAGTTTAATAACTATATAAACAGACAAGTATTATTACTAATTAATAAGTTTCTGCTTTATAAACACGTAGTAGCTAAGCTTTAGATAAGCTGCTAATTACTACAGAACGTTTAGTATATATAGTATTAATATACTACAGGCTTATTATAGCAATAAAGGTTATAATACTTGCTAATATAATAGAGTTATATTTCTACCTGCAAGTAGCATAACATTATACTAACTAATAGACTAAGGCATTACCTGCGCATAGAAGGCTAAAGTCTGCGCCTATTTCCTACACTTTGTAGTAGAGAAAAGTATAATAGGTAAACATTCTACTAAGACAATAGATGTTATCTACGCTATTTGCTAGAAATATTATATATAGTATAACAAGATAAGAGCTAAGACTATATATAGTAGCTAGCAGATCTTAACATATCTAAACATATACTATAGCCTACAGCTATATATAGCTAACTTTTAAAAAACTTACTATAAGCTTAATAATTTAGTTAACTAGCTTAAAGACATATACGTTGTTAACAGTATAGACGTTAGAAGCTTTATTAAGTTACTTAAAGAGCGCAATTCTAACTACAAAGATCTAGCCTACTTCTTAGACTATATTATCGCAATATATAGCCTAAATAAGATAGAAAAGAACTATAAGGTACTATTACTCTCTAGACTATTACACTATAAAGTAACAGATATAATAGATTAACTGTAGGTGTACGTAGGTTAGCAAGAGTTTACTATAAATAATAGGCAATATATTAATAAGCTAGGAGCACTAGAACAGGCAACTATAAAATAAATAGCTATAGAGCTGTAAGACAGACGCTAAAAAGATATATACAACTAGGTAGTAAAACTGCACTAATACAAATACAAGAATACTATATACTTAAAATAAGATAACGCTAGGCTGTTTGCAAGTGTAAAAACTAAGAGTAATATTATAGTGTAGTTATAGTTAGAAAAGCGTAACAATACTATACTTAACTAGAATAAGAATAGCTATTACACAAATTATCTTATAAGGCCTACAATTTCTAGTATTTTAGCTAGCGCATTAACTAAAATAACTAAATAATATTAGCTTAGTAAATACTAAAATTAAATAATAATTACCTAGCACTAACTATATTAGGCTAGAGACTAGATTAATAATCTAAAGTAGTAGCACATAATTTATGCAACTAAAAAAGTAGAGTTATTAAGAAATTATGCACGCATAGTAACATTTAGGCAAGATAGTAGCGTGAGAAGTTAAGCACTCTAGAATACTAGCACTAAGTAGAGATACTATACTACAAGATATGTTAATAAGAAACAAGGCTATTATATAAAAACATAAGATAATAGATAATAATAGTATTCTTTATAAGATACTGTGTACTATATAATTTACAATATTAGTTACTAATACTAAGAGAAAATACTTAAACAAAGAAATACTACTATATTAACAGTAAACTTAGCGTTAAAAAGAGAAAACTAATCTCTTTATAAATAAATCTATAGAACGTAGAGCAGAATTATCTAGTTAAAAACACAAATATCTTAAACTAATATTAAAATGCATAACAGAAGCAGGCTGCTATATACTTTCTTGCTAGCTGCAAGCTGCGTGCACTATAGAAATCTATTAACTACTATCTACGCTAATAGTATACAGTCTAAGGCGTTAGATGCACTAACAGACAATATAAAATTATAATAGAATAACATAGTATAAAGGAATAGAAGGCAATAGATAGCTTTTCTTACTAACAGAACTGTAGACGTATAAAAAACTTCTCTATAATTCTACGTAAACTACTAGACACTAGTATACAACTTAAATATTCTAACGTAGCCTTATTGCGTAACCTGTCTACTATAATAGCACTAATAAGTTTAGCTAAGTTTGCCTGCTAGACTAAAAAGAGTGCTACTAACATAATATATAAGAGGTAAGTTACTTATATTATAATATAAAAATATAAAAAGTAAGAATTTTGCTTAGTGCTACATAGTGTCCTATAGTACTGTATAGTAGACCTGTCTACTACAATAGTACTAGTAGGTTTAGCTAAGTTTGCTTACTAGACTAAAGAAAGTGCTACTAATATAATATACAAGAGGTAAGTTGCCTACACTATAATGCAAAAACCTAAAAAGTAAGAATTTTACTTAGTGCTATATAGTATCTTATAGTACTGTATAGTGCTATACTAAGAATAACACGTAGTAAGAGGCACTCTTCTTAGAATACACTTTTACTTACCTTAAAGACACAACACAACGCGTTAGCGCTAAGTAAGAGGCTATATAATACTAAACCAAAATCTTACTTACTTTTACTTATACCTATAATTTAACCTACTACTATAACTATATAATACTACGTTACTATAACAAACGTACTATAACTATATAATAATAATAATAGTACTATAATACAAATACACGTAATTTTCTATATTACGTTTACTACACTACACTATATATTATAATACTATTACAAGTAAGCATATAACACAAGTATACTTACACACACTAATAGAGCTGTAGCTATTCTACTATTCTTGCACCTGCTTGCACTATTCTTAACTGTTACGCGTAACATATTGTATAATACGCGCGTTATAAGAACGCAACAACAAGTATAAGTAGCAGCTAGTTTAATTAAATAAATAGTATATAAGTAATGCAAAGACAATAACTACTAATAATGTATTACAGGCAATTGTAAGAATAGGCTATAATATTAATATAGTAGACTAGCGTATATAAGTTAAAGAGATAACAGATTTTATCTAATATAAGAATATATATAACAAGATTAAACAGGTACACCTATAGGCTAACTACCTAAAGATAATACGCAGCCTAATAACAGATAAATAGCTTAAGTATACTATATGCCCTAGACTAACTAATAGTAGTATACTAAAAAAATTCTATAAAGTAATAGCTAGCGCTATATAAAAGAAGATAATCTTAGAAATTTAAGACTATAGTAATAAAGTTAAAGCTAAACACACAGAAAGATTACTAATGCTTGTAAACTTAGAACTAGAACGCACGCAGTTAGTATTAGTAGTCTTAAGCTCTTTTACTACTTTAGTAACTTAGCTAATAGGCCTTACTATAATAATAACTAAACTGTTACTTAATAACGTTAATGTCTATATTACAGATAGCGTACATTATTAAACTGCCTAAACCTTTCTACTTTTAAGGCTAATAACAGCTATACGTTAACAGCAGCTTAAAGACAGCAACTTTAAGATAAAGCTATAACATCTTAAATACAGTACTTTTATTAAACACTTGTCTTAACTAAAATTTATAGACTAGTATATAGTTAAGACTTTAAAGATATTTAACGCGTTAGCGCTGCGCCTAATTACTAATAATAATAATCTTACTATAACTGTTAACTTATATATTAAGATAAGAAGCCTTAAGAGCGTTATAATTAAATGCTAGACTCTAGTATAAGATAAAGTTAGGCCTAGTAGTAATGTAACCTAGAACAGTCTATAAATAATAATAGCTAACTATTTAATATAGTGCACTTTACTTTAGGCAGTAATAGTAACATTATAAACCTAGTAGGTGCTACTAAAGACAAGAAGTAAAGGCGCTTCTGCTTAGAGCTTAATAATAACACTAAAGATAACAACTACAAATAATAAAAGACAATAAGAGCGCTAGCAGAGCTAGCCTACAAATTATTAATAGAACCTAAAGCAAATAGTAGTAAACGCTTTAACAGATAGAGTAAGGGCAAAAAGAAGAAAGATAACAGCCTAGACATACGCATTAAGACCTTAACTACTAAAATTAAGCGCCTAAAGAGGTAGAACAACAGCACTATAAAGAAAGTAGAAGAAAGCAGAAATAAAAATGCTGCGTAAACACAAAACAACACAATATCTACGCTAATTACTACACCTAGTTAAAAACGTAAAAGTGCTATAAAAAAATAATAGAAGTTGCTAAAGAAAGATGCTTACTCTAGCAGCAAAGAAGAATAAGAACTATTTAATTAAGGTAATAAGGACAAAGATAAAGAGCTTTAGTTAGCAAAATAACTTGCGTTAGAAGAAAGGCTATAGCTTTAAGCTCTACTAAACGCAAGGTAAATATACTATAAAGAGCCTATAACTACAATCTACGCAACTAACACGCAAGACAGAACAGCAAATAAACTACAAGCTTAAATTAGAGTAGTAATAGAACACTACTAAGAAGACAAATAGTAGAAAGTAGCTAACTTCTTTAGATTTCTACTAAAAGACTTTAAGAATAACGCGCCTATAATACTATATTTATTATAGAAACTTACAGTTCTATTTATAGTATACTAACTAATAGAAGCTTATATACTTTATAAAAAAGAACTATCTTTAGATAATAGTAGTATATTTAGAAACATAATAGGTATAAAGAAAATAAGATTAGCTATACTTATAATAATTATAGAGTATGCGCACTTTAAGAACTAGATAGAAGTATAAGAAGACTAATTAAAGAATAAAACTAGTTAATATAGAGCTAAAGACAACAGTTAAGAATAGTGCCTTATAACAGACTAACAGACATTCCTATGTACATGCAAAAAAAACTCTTTAATGCTAAAAGAGCTATAGTTAGCACAATCTATAGTAAGTAGATAGAGCTGCGCACTAGCTGTATAAAAGGCTAAAATTATTACTATAGGCCTCTGCAAATTAAAATAGTGCAATCTAAAAGACTTTCTTACGCTCTATATCTACTTTATAGACAATACTCTTCTACAAGACATAGGCGCACTAATAGTAGACAAAGAAATAGAAATAAGAATTAATCTGCAAGTTAACTAGCACCTTGCAGCGTTTAACTAAAACGTTCTACTGCGTAAATTTACAAAAGATAGTAAGAAGTATATAGAGACAGTTCTTTAGTATATCTAAGAACACTATATACTAAAAGTCTACCCAAATGCAACTACGCACTATCTAGTACTATCTACTAGCTAATTTATAATTGTATACAGCTACACAATATTAGTAAAACACGTACTTAATAAATACTAAACTATAAGACTTACAACTACACGCAAAATATTATTAAAAAGTAGCAAAGTAAGCGCAAAAGACGCCTTTAATATTCCTAGCTATATAGTAATATAAGAACGTATTATCTTTAACAAGTAATATAACTGTAAATTTAAAAATACTATTATAGGTAACTTATACAAGACTATTTAAATTAAGAACTATAGTTATTAGTAAAAGGCCTAGGCCTTCTCTAGTACACTAATAGAGAAGAGTCTCTACAAGATACTTATTTTTATCTCTCTAGCGCTTAGTAGACTATAAGACAATAAAAGCTTCTTAAACTAGCACTATCTTATAGGCAAGAAGGATAACATAAACAGTTCTAAACTATTTACTACTACTAACCTTGTGTACGCAAGTATTAAGAAAGTTGTAGATGTAAGAGAGATAAAGAAAATAGCAGGCCTAGTAATAGCAAAGAGCTAGGATACTTACTTATCTAAGGCATAAGAAAAAGTTAAAAATGTACTTAATTCTCTAGAGTACATAGCGCTTATAGCGTTAGAAGAAAAGATTGCAGTAAGGTTTATACTGCGTTAAACTCTAGTTACGCAAGACCTATAGAGCTAGAAGATTTTAGGCATTAAGGGCAACTTCTTAACGTTTTACTAGCTATGCTAAATAGATAACTTCTAATTAACTGTAGCTAACGCAATAATAATGTAACAAGCACATGCAAACATATGTTACATCTGATACCTTATAAAGGCTTAGTAACAGATTATGTAGGAAGCTAGCAGATTAGGACCAAAAGCGCTCTAACAGCGCTCTAACTCAGCTGCTACGCCTACTATAAATATAAGCCTATAGCATAGATAGAGGACAAGTTTCTCTTATCCTTCTGTACAAGACCTATAGGTGTATAGCTAATCTAGAATCTCTGATACAACACGCACTCCTATATGCCTCTAATACGTATCTAATTTAATCCTAATAGCTGTACCTACTTGCGTTGTTACATTACAAGAGAAACTTTGTCCTGCTAGTAATAGCATTCAGATAATATTGCAATTTACTTTTAAAAAGATTGCGTTGAAACGCACAGAATAACATCTAAATCAGATCTGTTTGCAACCTTAAATCTATTAAACATAGTTAGGATCCCTTAGATCTTCTAACAGCCAAAGCCTTTAGGTTTAGACCTTCCTATTAACACAACAGTTAGGATTACTTTAGAAAAGTTGCGTTTGGCGCTACAATAGAAACTCAGAGACTATTAATAACCTAGGAGTATTAGAGGTAACGCTGATAACTCCCCCTAAAGAACTAACCCTAGAAGCCTTCTCCTAAGATAACTCTATATTAACTGTAACAACCTGGCAACAGAGTGCTAAAGCAAAAAAGACAGATACTAAGGAACTTCCTTAGCCTAGAGCTGTACCAAATCTAACCTCTGCCTAAATAGAAGTTAATCAATTACAACAAGATTTAAAATAGGCTTTAGTAGAAATTAATTCCCTTAAGAAAGGACTAACTCTGTTAATAGGACTAGACAAGCCTCTACCTACTACCAAATCACCCTAGAATAATTCTGCACTCTGCTGTTTATCTAACAGCTCTATATCTAAGTACTTACATTACTATAAAGGCTCTTGCTAACTTTAACAATCTGAGAAAACGCCTAATATAGACGATCTTAGTAATAGAAAAGATCCTACCTTCTGCTAATAGCAGGCCTCTATCTAGGATTAACTTAAGATTAACTTAGATTACTATTAGACTAAAAGACAACGCATAGCCTTAGTATAGGGCTACACTATAGGATTAGCTAAGGGCTATCTTAAGCTACAATATTTATTAGATACTAATTAAGAGCAATTCTAGAATGCTAAGCAAATAATTAAGCTACTTAAGTCTTACTTTATTACAGGTAACAAGGTAGCTAAAAGCTAAGCAGCTTTTAATTAAATGCAAATAACTAAGGAGGAAACGTTCCCCTTGTTTAAAGCTAGGTTTCTAAGTTCTGTAGTTAAGAGACAAGTACCCTCTTTAGAGTAGTTTTACTACTTATAGACTAAGATTACGCTAGGGTTACAAGCCTCTAACCTAGGATTTAGGCACTAATAGAAGAACTTATTTGATTAGATAGTAGAACACCTTACTACATATAATATAGAGCAGAAGAACAACTCTATACTAAGTATAATACTAGCTGTTGCTAGGTTGCTAATTAGGTTAGCCTTACAACAGAATTTAGAGCCAAATTAGACTACTACTACTAGCGCTCTAACAAATTCTGCGCTAGTCTATTAATCTACAACAGTGTATCTTCCTATAAAGACCTCTAAGCTAGAACAATAAAAGACTTCTAGTAGTTGTTACAATTGCAGTAAGCTAGAACACTACTCTAGTAACTACACAAAGCCTTGTATGCGTTAGATTAAAGCTATAGAAGTAGATAAGTATAAAGATACTTAAGAGCAACCCAATCAGGAGGTATATTATATAGGAAATAGAAGCGCCTAGAAGGATATCTCTCTCTAGGCCTAAGCTGTTACAATCTATTCTACCTTAACCTTTCTTATTTGTTTTGCAGTCCTTATTTCTTTATACTTACGCTTCTTTATAACTAAGGCCTTAGCTTACGCCTTAATACTCTTGTTAACACTAGTGCTTAAGGTTTTTTATTTTTGAATTCACAAATTGTCTTATCTGTTTCTAAAGCCTTGTAGTAACCTATCTAGAAGCTCCTCTTCTAGGTTTAGGTACGTAGCTTTAAGGATTAGATTACTTCTTTAGTTACTTAATATATTTAACTACACTTAAATATTAATAGCTAAAAGATTTTAAACTGTCTATTTCTTATTCTTAATCTTAGGTCTTAGGATTGTATACTTAGCCTTTAATAGTTAAGACAATTTAAGATTCAATTAGACACAGATAGGTTATAGTTTATTTGGCTATCTAAGTACTCCTGTTTATACAATCCTTTACCCCCTATTCTTACTATTCTATATTAAGCTACAGTGCCAGCTACTGTCTATCTTAATGTGCAACAACGCAACGCCTTATAGGAGAAAGAAGACTATTGTATCTAAAACAGTCCTTACTGTTCTTTTTCTTCTATTTATTGTATTAAGGGATGCTTAAAGCTTCTATTAGCCTGAAAAATCTTAGAGATGCCTTATACCCTAACTAAGCCAAACTACTTAGAGTCTAAACCCTCTCTAACTACCTGCATTACTCTTATTTCTGCCAATGCATTTTACTTTATTATAAAGAAGCCCTAGAACAAGTTCTTTACAACAAGCCTCTATAAGATTAATAGGATCCTTGCCTCTAAGGACAACGCAGACAATTAAAGCTAATTAAATAAGAGATTACCTGCCTGTTACTCCTAGTATCAGGATGTATTTAGCAAGTTAGCAGCCAATTAATTGCCTTCTTATTATCTGTACAATTACAAAATTGTCTTTAAAGAACTATTACTAAATGCGTTTAGTCTCCTGTACAAGTAAAACTAGGAGGAGCTTAAAGCTACTAAGGCCTACGTCTAGGAACACCTTTAGAAGGGTTTTATTAAGGCTAGCTAAAGTCCTTTTGCTTTACCTATCCTTTGTGTACGCAAACCAAATAGAGATATACGCATCTGTGTAGACTACTAGAAGATTAACGCCCTTACGCGCAAGAACGTCTATTTAATCCTTTGCATTAATAAGCTGCTATTACGCCCCTCTAAGGCTAAGATCTTTACTAAGTTTAATATCTAGGCTGCTTTTAACAAAATTTGTATAGATCCTAACTCTAAAGAGTATACTACCTTTTAGACCTGTTACAGTACATATAAGTATAAGGTTCTCTCTTTTGGCTTATACAATAGGCTAGCTACGTATTAACGCTACATAAACAATGTACTAATTAATTATCTTAACAATTTCTGCATTGCGTATCTTAATAACATCCTAATCTACTTAGAGAATATAAACTTATATTAGAAACACGTCCAAAAGGTCCTAGAGCGCCTACGTACTGTAGGACTCTAAGTAGACATTTAGAAGAGTAAATTCTATATAACCTGCACAAAGTATCTAGGTTACATTTTAATAAACTAGGGCACAGAAGTTAACCCTAACAAGGTAGAAGCACTCTAAAACTAGGCTAAACCTACTACAGTTACTAGCGTTAAGTTATTTCTTAGTTTTGCTAGTTTTTATTAACAATTTATTAAGGATTTCTCCTGTGTAGCTAAACTAATTATAAAGCTTTAAAGTCCTGCTACACTGTTTGATTAGACTACAGACTGCTAACAGGCTTTTAATTAGATTAAAGCCTTACTCTTAGCTATTCCTACGCTATCTTATTTCTATCCTAAGTATAACACAAAGTTAGAAACTAACGCGTTAGATAGAGTAATAGCAGAAGTACTCTCTTAGAAGCACTCTAATAATAAGTAGTATCTTATAGCCTTCTACAGTTACGCCCTATTTAGGGCTAAGCTTAATTAGAAAATATATAATAAAGAACTTTTTGCTATTCTAAAAGCGTTTGAGAAGTAGAGAGCTAAACTTACCTCTATACAGAGTTAAATCTAGGTGTATTTAGATTACCGCTTCTTAGAATACTTTATAACTACTAAGGTTTTTAATGCACGTTAAGCACGATAGGCGGAGATTATTGCCCCTTTTAATTTCTGCATTAAGTACACGCCTAGCAAGCTTAACAAGCAAGCTAATATCCTAAGCTAAAGGGAATAGAACGTTAGCAAGGTTAAGGCTGCCTAATAAGACAACAGATCTTGTATACTTCTGGGACCTAAACGCCTAAACCCCCTAGTTAACTCTAAACTAGCTTAGAACTACGTCTGTAACTAGCCAGAGATTAATATTTTAGCTATTTTAGTCTAATCTATTAGTGCCCCCCTGAATCTTAACTTATTAGAACTAATTAAAGCCCTGCTAGCAGAAAATCGCTGCTCCTTTAAGAAAGAACGCCTTACGCTACTACAGCTATATTGTGTTTAAGAAGGACTACTACTGTATTACTTACGCCTATGTGTACCTAGAGACTTCTCTTTGTGCACTTAACTAATTAGAGAGGCTTACAATTAGGTATCTACTGCTTACCTAAGCGCTATAAAGACGTATTAGCTTCTAGCTTAGCAATATTATTAGAAGGGTATAGAGGCTACATGTAAACGCTATGTACAAAACTGCGTTTTCTATTAAAGATCTTATCTAAGACAGCTCTAAGCCTAAGGTTTCTTCTATTTATTACAAATTTCTAATAGGCCTATGCAGTATTTGTGTATAGATTTTAAGACATTCCTAACTAATTGTTATAGCTATAATTAAATTATAGTTGTTATTAATTGCCTATCTAAGCAAGCTGTTTCTATTCCTTGCTATAAAACAATTAACGCTTGAGAAATAGCTTACTTGTTTATCTAATAGGTATACTAATTTGGCTATACGCCTAAAAGTATAGTGTCTAACTGCAGACCCTAGTTTGTGTTCTAATTCTAGTCTGAGTTCTGCAAGATCTTAGGCGTGCAACTTAAGCTTTCTACAGCCTACTATAAACAAACTAATAGACAAACTAAGATTATAAACAAGTATATTAATTAACAATTAAGGCCTTTTATATCCTATTACTAGAACAACTAGAGTAACCTCTTGCTAATAATTAATTAAGCCTAAGCTACGCTGCCGCACTCCGCAATTAGTATAGCGCTATACTAGCTTCTGTTTAGATCTAAACCACAACAGAGCTAGGATTAGGCATTATCCCCTTTGAAACACAAAGATATAAACGTTAAGAATGCCTTAAGCTTAGCTACTTATATGCATAAAGCCTAGCGCACAGCTAAAGACAATATAGAGAAAGCGCAGAAACAGATAGCTACTAAGGTAAACAAATATTGTTAACCTGTTAATTAGGCAGTAGGTAACAAGGTTTACCTCTTAACTTAAAACCTATTTGTTACCTGCCTAAGTTGCAAACTTGCTAAATTATAGGAAGGCCCTTTTAAAGTTCTAGAACAAGTTAGCTATTTATTTTAACTAAAGCTACCTAAAGGTTCTAAGATCTATAACGTGTTTGCTTTAGACGTCCTCTGCAAGGACCCTAATAACCCCCTGCCTGGTTAGCTAAGCCTAAACCTATCTAGTATTCTAATTTAAGGCGTTAAAGAATAGGAAGTTAAAGAGATCCTAGCTAGCAAGCTATACTACTCTATCCTAAAGTATTATGTAAAATAGGTAGGCTATAATTCTAACTCTACCTAGTACAATGCCTTAAACTTTATAGGCGCTCTGCACATGTTGCAAGCGTTCTATAAACGCTATCTAAAACAGCTAGGACCTCTATAAGTGTTAGCTAAGTAGATTACAGCATAGGAAAAAGGAGTTAAAGATCTTACAGCATTTTAAGATAATTATGTTAGGGAAATTAAACTTAATATTGCAACTACTACACTAGTAAGTAACAGCTATTAACAATAGGAGTCTTACTCTTCTATTAGATCTAATAGCAGACTATTATTGCTACTAGTAGGACGTTCTTAATTGTCTAAATCCCTAGGTGCAGATACTAACGCACTACCTAGTTGTTTTCTGTTCTAGCTCTGCTTACTGCAAGTACTAGCCTCTTGCGCTGCTTTCTGCGCCTCCTCCTGCTCTGCTAACTAATTAGCCCTTAATGCTATTATAACATCTACTAGCTAAGCGACTACACTAGTTAACCTAGCTGTGCTCCTTCTAAGTAATCTAACCTCCTTAGCTATTGCCTTAACCTCCCTGGCTAGCTCCTCCTTCTAGTAATAAGCGCTAACTAACAAGTTAGCGTTGTTTATATCAGCTACTTATGCAGTACCTACTTGCACAATAGTAGCTAACTAAAACGCTGCCTTCTTAACAGCAGCCTTCTGCTTTAATACTACCTTATTAGACTTATCTCTACCTAAGGCAGCAAACCTGCAGTTAAAGGCCTTAGAGAGGCTATTATACTTCTAGCCCGCATATAGAGGAACTAGGCAACACTTCTTATTTAAGAGTGTACAATAAGCATACTTCTTAGACACGTCTAAATGGAATCTAAACTTAATATTGAAATGGCTACAGGCAAAAGCTCTTGCGGCCTGCAGGCAAACAACCTAATAGGCTAGGAAATAAGCCTTAGAAGGGACAGGAATAGGCATTGTGTGTATCTACTATACAGTTAGCTAGTAATTAAGAAAGGATAAGGCTTAGATAGCTTTAAGGTATACAAACGTAAGGGGGAGAGTGTAGAGAAGTAGTATACTAGAAGGCTAGCCTTGTATATATGCTTAAAAAGCTTAAGGTAAAGTTAGAAATGTTAAACAAGCTAGCGCGCCAATCAAAACAACAACAAACAGCTATATTATGTTATTCCAAAATAAACTTAAGGTAAATAAGAGTTTACAACAATTTAAAGAGGTATCTAAAACAACACTAATATAGACCTATTTAAGAGACTATTAAATTTAAGAAGGGGGGTAATATAACAAGCATATGCAAACACATGTTACATCTAATACCTTATAAAGGCTTAGTAACAGATTATGTAGAGAGCTAGTAGATTAGAACTAAAAGCGCTCTAACAGCGCTCTAACTCAGCTGCTACGCCTACTATAAATATAAGCCTATAGCATAGATAGAGGACAAGTTTCTCTTGTCCTTCTATACAAGACCTATAGGTGTATAGCCAATCTAGAATCTCTGATATAACACGCACTCCTATATGCCTCTGATACGTATCTAATTTGATCCTAATAGCTGTACCTACCTGCGTTGTTACAAATAAGATGTAAGAAAGTCTTACTATAAGAAAAGCTAAGTAGCGCAAAGGCTAAGAGCATATGCATATTTAACTGCGCTAAGTTACAAAGTATTATAACATTTCTAATACTAGCTTAGCTTAAGGCTGCACTGTTTAAAAGCAAAGAAAGTAAAAAAACTAAGTAGTTTATATTAACGCATATTTAACAGCACTTCTAGTAGCTAGATAAAGAAATATTTACTAATAACCTTAACTTACTACTTATATATAGTGTAAAGTACAAGGTAATTAAGCTAAAGGCTAAAAAGACTTATATTAAAACTAGACCTAATCTTAATTAGAAGAGCTTAGCAGATAATTAAACAGTACTACGTAATATTTAGGCTAAAATTCTTATTAGCTTATACAAACTATGTGTGCAACTAGTGCTCTAGATAGAGCTTTAAAAAAAATTTAGCAAAGATATAGTTCTTCTACTCAGGAAAGAAATACTAAAGTCTAAGATAGACGCTATGTTAGCAAAATAAAGAGACTTAGACTTTATATTTATTTTAGTAGCGTTAATAGCGTTTGCAGAAGCTATTACGCTAATTAAGGCAAATAAGGTTATAATTACAAAGCCTTAAAACAAATAGAGCACTTAAGACTAATTTATATTTAGAGTATATTAACTAGGCTAGCTAGCAGACATATACAAGAGTATTATTTTGTATAACCTAAAAAGTAATCTAAAAACAAAAGTTCTAAAAAAGTAAAATATAAAGATATTGTTGCGTAGTAGTCTGCAAGAGGTAACAATAGAAAGAGAAGAGATTAAGTAAGACTATAACAAGAAAATCTCTATAAAGCTTAAGAGGCTAGTGTAAATTAGGTAAATTAAGCAGTAAAACTGTAGAGTACAGTACACTACTGTGCAAAGCTATAAGATAAAAAGTGCTTAAGTAAATATGTAGCCTAGTCCTAAGAGTATAAGAATACAAAAAGTATTACAAAAGAAGTATATACATAGATGTAACGCAAAATTAATTTAAAGCGCAAGAATAGTGTAGATTTGCAGTAAAACCTAAACTAAGTAATAGCGCTATTAAATAGATTGCCTTAGACTTAAACTACAGTTAAGCATAGTTAAAGACAGGCTACTAACTAGTAACACAGTTGTACAGATAGTGCAAAGCTATATTAAATATAAGAACTATAAACTATTTTGTAAAAAGGTTCTACAAGCTAGGCTGCTAATAATAGTATACTAAGTATTGCTGTTATTGCTTAGCACAGCAGAGTATAGTTAAGAACTATCTAGTAGCTAGCAGTATAGTTGTGTTAACAGTGTTGCTAATATCGCAGATGTTGCTAACGTTGTGTTTTCCTAACATACTGTTAGGTTAGCCTTAATATAATATAATAGTATAGACTACTATAGTAGATAGTGCAGCACTAGCAGACATAGTATATTATTCTAATATAACTAACTAGTAAGATAGTTACTACTTTGTAAGTAGTAGTAGTTAGAGCTATTTATATATAAAGCGCGTTATATACCTGCTAACGCGTGCTCTATAGGATGTTAAGCCTAGTAGCTGCGTCTAGTCTAGCTCTCTTTTAAAGAAGCGTAATTTAACTATACTATATTTAATTAAAAAGCCTATATAACTAGATAAGAAGAACTAGCTTAGTTAGCCTACGCTACAAGAGTATAAAGATATAAGCAGCTAGCTGCAGTATATAGTTCTACTAGTGCTATAGTACTTAATAGTTCTTAACTATTAAATCTAGTAATACTAGCAACACTAGCAACACTAGCAATACTAGTAATACTAGTAACACTAGTAACACTAGTAACACTAGTAACACTAGTAACACTAGTAACATAAGTAATATAGGTAACTTACTATTAGGTTGCTATTAGGTTACTAGCAACTAGAAGTAAGTCGAGTAACTTTAGCAAATTGTCTAGTAGATAGTATTACTGTTAGGCAGCTGCAGGTTACTATAACTAGGCTAACTAAACGAATCTTAATTTTTCCGAACGCAGTAGAGTTAGAGTCTTTTTTAGTAGTAAGACACTACTGCTACTAGTATATAGTATTTTAGCTCTTAACAAAATTAGTAGAGACCTTAGAGTATACTAGAAAATAGAGTTTAGAGTATACTACTATAGGTATAGGTTAGGTAGGGTTGCATAAGCTATAGGTAGAGGTAGAAGTTAAGTCGCACGTGCTATATAGGTAGAGTTAGGTTAGGTTATATAGACTAGAGGTTAGGGCTAGGTTGCTATTAGGTAGAGTTAGGTTAGACTATAGTTAAGTTATTTAGTTCTTTTAGAATTAGCGTAGGGCTTAGTTTATTACATTAGTTTATTACAGTTAAGGCTTATAAAAAGAGTTATAGACAGGCATATCTAGAGTGCTAGTGTACAAATTAAAAATGTATTATTATAGCTATTTATTACGCTAAGTAACTGTAGTAGCGCAAAGGCCTTCTTTTCTTGCGTAGAGAGCAGTTGCAATATAAGAGTAGCTGTATCTTATTATCCTCTAAGCTATTTAAGAATACTATACTCTTTAATTCTTTAGTAGACTTAGAGTTAGAGGCTGCAAGAAGAAGTATATTATTACACTTATTCTCTAGAGCACTAGGCTTATTTTTCTAATCTACCTGCATTAGATTTAAAGTAGTAAAACTCTTCTTAATAGAGTTATACTTAATAATTATAATTTAACAGATTGTTTAGGCTACTAGCCTGTAATGTTAATTCTTAAGAACATCTCTTCTAGAGTTAAAAACACGCTTAACTTTAACACTTGCTAATTAAATAGCTAGGATATTCTTAGCTACCTAAGCTAAGTAAGAGTATGTTGTTTTAGTATATTGCTACTATTCTAGAATATTAAACTTTGCTAGGTCTATAACAAGCTTAGGAGCGCTAAGGTATAATTTAGCCTCTAGCTATGTTAGTCTTCTCTCTTCTATATTAAGAAGAGAGTCTAGGCTAGTAGTAGACATAGTACTAGACTAACTTACTTGCAAAGTAGGTCTCTAGAACTACTTATTCTCTCTTAATCTTCTTAAAGAGATAGAAGAGTCTTAAACAAGACCTAGTCTGCTAGTAGCTTTATTATATTAACTTAGGTAGTTAAAAAACTAAGTCTAGCATTTATACTTATTGTTTAGGTTTTAGGTATTATCCTTTTAGTTTATTAGCTAAGGCATGTAATAAAAAGTTGTAATAAATATCTTATAGGCTGTTAACTTTTAAGATAGGTTAAGTATTATTGTATAGTTAAACATAAAGCCCTTCTTGTTATTAGTTTGAGTATAGTATTTGCTTAGTTTCTTGTAACTTTTCTCTGCTACAGCCTTTACAACGTCTAGCTAATTAGGATTGTCTCTAGTATTCCTATTATCTCTAAGCTTTTCTCTTATAGAATTTAGGAAATTAAACAGGCAGTTATACATTAACTAGATAAACTAGGCCTAAGGTTTCTTATTCTTAGTTAGATAATTAGTAGCATTCTTAAAGTTCTTTAGTATTTACGTAATTAATTCTAAGTGTTGCTATTTACTAGGTAATAATTAAAGCCTTTTTAGGTCTTTAAAGTCTGCCTCTATAACCTTATTGCTTCTGTTATCTTATATACGTTAGCTAGTTATTTTAAAAGTAATTTTATTCTCTAGCTATTTGTTAATATAAGGCTATAGTTAGATTGCGCGCTTATATATATTATATATAGAGTTCTACCTTATTTTAACGTCTTAGATAACGCGTAATTAGTATTAGAAACAGAGATTAGATTAGGTTAAGAGAAACTACTTAACATGTTAGGGTAATAGATTAATTACTATATAGATAGTACGTAGCTATACTAAGATTAGTGTATAATAAATAAACGTAATAAATAACTACTTACTTTGTAAAGAAAGTTAGAAACAGATATATGCATCTAAACTTTACTAATATACTTATACTCTAGCACATTTGCTGCCTTAAGGTCTATAGAAGCAGATAGTTGTAAGTAGTGTATAATATCCTGCACTACTAGGTTAATAATATAGGCTAGGCATAGGATTATGTTTTTATATAAGTTCTAACTAATCTTTTCTTATAGTAGCTAGTCCTAAAGAGAACGTCTAAGAGTACTGTTGTTACTAGCACTATTTGTTATAATAGCTAAGAGATGCGCTGTAGTATATATGTTATAAAGAACCTTAAGAACTTTTGTTACTATAGCAGCTTCTGTATGTTTACTACAAAGTAGTACAAAATTAAAAAGTACTTCTTTAAGTACCTAGGTATTACTAATAAAGTAGCCTTTAATAGCTAAGAAGCTAAGATAGTTAGTAGTAGTCTAGGTATCTAGTATAATAGAGATCTTAGTCTTTAGTCTAAGAGCTTAAGGCATTTTTAACCTAGCAATCTTATACTAGTTTTAAAATACTTATAAAAAGATGTATTATGTAAGTACCTAGGCTTTAGGCTAAAGAAACTCTACAAAATAGTAAAAGAAGAGTTGTTCTAGCGTTTAAAATAGCTAATTATTTCTAATTATAACTCTAACTAGCTCTTCTTTAAAGGTTGTTTATGTAAAGCTAGAGATAGTCTAATATTATAAGAGTATTAAGATCTCTTGTATTTACTTATATACTAGTGTTAATACCTTTATACAGCTCTTAGATTTAACGTAATTAAGTAGGTGCTTAGTTCTAATTAGGAGAGATAAGGTAGTTTTCTTTACAGATAGGTGTTATAGTATAAAACTATAGTAGAGACAGAATACTTATAGCTAGCTAGTATATAGGTAAATTACTTCTCTAAATTATGTCTATATAATTCTATATCTAGCCTCTAACCTAAAGTACGTCTTTGGTTTTAACAGGTTAGATCTCTAATTAGTTTAGTGCTACTAGACTTTCTATACTTACCTAGTATTAGCTTATTCTAGTTAATTAATAGTGTATTTAGAGTACTATAGTAAAGGAACAGTTTCTTTTACACTTTCTCTAGCTAGATAAGAAGTGTATATTCTGTATAGATATAAGATTTTAGGTAGCTCTAGTTCTGTATTACTAGGCGTACTAATTAGAGATAAGGCTATAGCTGTAATAAATAGCTGTAATAAATAGCTGTATTTAATGTAATAAGGTAAAAGAAGATAGTATAGGTAGATTTTTGTTATTTTATTAAGTAAAGTAGAATAGAGTATAATAGTAAAGATAGTAATAGTTAAAGCTATAAGTATTAGAGTAAATCTAGTTTAAAGTTTAAAGCCTATATTATATATAACAATAGTATTAGATATAAAACCTAACACTTTAATTAGGATTAGCGTAAGAGATTAATATATACATAACTACTCTAGGCAAATCTTTTGGTAAAATAAACGCGTAATTACCTTATGTCTCTATTACATTAGAGCTATCTAAAAACCATTTCAAGAAAGACTCTAAATACCTACCCTAGCTTAACTTACTGTTATTATTAACCTTTTTCTTAAATTTGTTAGGTAGCTGCCTAAGGTACTAATCTAGCTTATTTTCTAAGTTACTAACCTTCTCCTTACACTTATTGCTATTCTTAATATAGCGGGTTAGTCTATCTGCATTAACTAGCACCTCTAAGAGAACTAGAGGAGGAGTAATAGAGCGTAGTCTATTACAATTAGTATATAAGTGTAATAAAAAATTATAGTAAACCTACTACTAAACCTCTGCTAATACTCTTAGTAGTTCTTTAGAGAAAAGACTATTGCAAAATTTCTTTTAGGCCTTTTTATTATCCTTACTCTTAAACTTACCTACCTGTAAGCATAAAAGCCCTTTCTAGTAAATAGTACGCTAAATCTTCTTAAGGATAATACTAGAGGCAAAAACTTGCTTAATAGTATAAGACTAAAGAGTAGAAGAGCTAGTAGTCTTCTTAGCAATTGCATAAGCTTTTCTAATTACTTTAGCGTAGTTTTGCATGTTAATTTCAAGTTTAATTGGTTTTTATTTTTTCTCTATAGTTCTACAGAACTACTTAAGCTATTTAGCTAATCTTAGTAAGTTATAATACGTAATAAAAAGCTGTAATTACTTACTACTCTTGTAGGTGTAGAATTAAAACTTAGTAAGCTTTTCTTCTTTAGCCTTAAGTTACTACAATTTCTAATTCTTACTAAGAGCTATATATTCTGGTTTGTTCTTAAGCTGTTTTTTATGTTTGGATTTAGCCTAACAATCTCTATTACTAGCCTTAGCTAGAGTAGCAACAATAGGGTCTCTAGGGCTATTTTTAGTAGAGCTGTCCTTAGATTTTAGCTAGAAATTAGTAGGTTAACTCTTCCTAGATCTAACTAAGCTGCGTAAAGAGATAGTATAGTTAACTTTATCCTTTCTAGACGCAAATCCCTACTTATATTAGCCTAGACAGTAACAAATAATAGTAATTAATATCTAAGCAAGTTTAGCCTATTTCTTATCCTTAAAATTTAGTAGAGCTAAAATGCTAATTAGGGGCAAAAAACCCTTAGGTTTGTAGCCCTTCTTGCTTAGCTCTTACTTAATAGTAGCTATGCTTATAGACGTAATAATCTAGCGTAATTATAGGTAGAAGTTAGTATAGGTGTAGGTATAAGTGTAGTGTTACTAATTAGGTTGCTAGACGCGTTAAAATTACCTACCTACGCAAAGGTAGCTTATATATAGCTACCTGTTGTTATTATATTATATATAGTAAAAATTTGCGTGTTAAAACGCGTTTTTCTGCTGTGTATAGTAAAAAATAACCTTATACTACCTTTTTGCGCAGCCTCTTACCTCTTACGCTCTTACCTAGTTTTAGGCGCTAATATCTTAATAAATATTAGGCCTAGGTACTAGCAAATTAATAGGTTTTGTAGACTATGTAAAGTACTATTAGCCTATAAGTTATTATAGTAATTTATTACACTCTAGGCTTTAAAATTGCAATTCTAACTTTACTACAAAGAAAACAACTATACTAATTAATTTTTTAAGATTTCTAACTAAGCTACCTATACTAACCTTACTGTAACAACCTAACTAGCCTATAATAGCACCTAAACGCAAATAATTTACTCTAGCTAAGCGTAAGAAGCTAAGCGCAAAGCTAGTAGCTACTACTACTACTAAGTTGCTACGCAAAACTACTAGCAAAAAAATAGTTAGTAATACTACGCGCAAGGCTTCTACTAGAAAGGTTAAGAAGGTAGTAGCTCTTAGGAAAAAAGTAAGGCGTAATACTGTAAGTAAGTTATTATAGCTATTTATTACATCAAATACTTATATCTGCGTAGTAGTAGTGTTAAAAGAGATTAGAGCCTACTAGATATTTACTAGCCTACTTATTCTTAAGGCTCTATTTTAACACCTATATAGAGAGATTACTAAGTAGTGTAAGTTATATATAAGTATACGCTTTAGGCGTAACGCTCTTAATACACTATAAGAGACAGTAGAGGCTTTTATTATAGGAGTTTTTAAAGGTATAGTACTATTTTTAACTTTTTAGTACTATTAACTAACTAAATATAGATGTTAACTTTAACGCTATTTATGCAAAGTGCGTTACTATCTAGGCTAAAGACGTCTATCTTGCATTACGCTACTATAACAAGTATACTTCTACTAAGTTTATAGTAAACTAGAGTATCTAGGCTACCTAATATAGTAGTTTAGTTAGTAGTAGAATTAAGTTCTAAATTTGAAGCTACAGATATAATTTCTTTATATTAATGTAATAAATTGCTGTAATTAAACTTCTTCTCTACTAAATCTACTATTAAAGTTAACTTTTTAATTAAGGTGTATATTATAACCTAAAAAATTAACAACCTAACCTTACCTACGCCTTATGCAACCTAACCTAACCTTACTACTAGCGCTAATTTTTTTAGTATAGGTTAGAGTTAGGTTAGAGTAAGGTTACTCTACTTTAAACTCTACTTAACTTCTACTCTAACCTATCTACTAGTGTACCTTAGAGTAAGGCTTTTTCTTGCTCTAGTAAGAGCTGCAGCGTAGGCTACTTACTATAAGGTTATAATAGGTGCTAGTAAGCCTTAGGCCCTTAGCGTAACAGAGGTAAATTAATATTACTAACTTAATATTAGAAACGCTACTATAGCAGGTAATAGGCGTAGCCTAAGCGCTAGATTAGTAACGTTGCAACACTAGTGTTATACTACTTATAGAGATAGTAGAAGTAGAGAGTAGTATAGGCGTAGTGCTTATAGTAATTAATATAGAAGTAATAGAGTTATAATAGTATAAAGCTAGAAGATAGTATAGTAGTAATAGTAATATAATTGTTACTAAAGAAGTAGAAAGAATTAAGCATACAAAGTTCTGCTATATTTCTACTATTACTATAGCTACTAGCTACCTCTTAGATTTACTTAGAGTTTTAGCCTTAGTATAACAATAGCCTTTATAATAATAATATTAGGCATATACTAACAAGACCTAACATTATATAAATTACTAGAATAGTAATTCTAAAGAAAAGAAAATGATTATAAGAATGCTATAGCGTAGAGCTATTAGTTGTGTAGTAATGCGCCTATACTACTATAACGCTACTCTAGCTGTTATACGCGTAGAACGCGCACAACTACTCTAGTGTCTTAATAGCACTACGCTAGCGCAGACTTAGTATATTCTAGTTATAAGAATATACGTCTAGTTATAGCTACAAAAGAGTAGTTCTACACTAAAGCTATAGAATAGGAATTAACTTACTTCTATCTACACTACTATTGTTATCTTATAACTTTGCTACTATACAAACCTCTTACAAAATTATATAATAAAAAACTAAATATAAGTAATCTAAAATTTTAGGAATCTAGAGCTTTCTATAAAGATAAAAGAGTAGCATTAACAAAACTAGAACCTTAAGCTATAGAAGAAATACTAGTAGGCTATAATTAATACAATTATTATATATTAAATCTAAAAACAAAAAGAGTTATACAAACAAGAGATTGCAAAATACTAGAAGAAGAATTTTACTCTAATCTAGAAAACAAAGTAAATAATAATAGTACAATTAATGTAGAATTACCTATTACGCAAAATTCTTAGAATAATAACTTTAATATAAAAGAAGATAGATCTAGTTCTATTAGAGATAATAGTCTAGACGAATTAGCCTAAGAAATAAATACAAATAAGAGAATAATACACTAAGCTATAGATAGTTACAGTACTAGAGAAAGAACTCTAGATAGTAATCTATCTAAAGATAAACTCAAAGGACGCTAGGTCTATAAGGTTATAACAGATAAAAATAATAAAATAATAAAATATAAAGCAAGACAGGTTGCAAAAGGCTATAACTAAATCTATAGACTAGATTATCTAGATACGTTTGTAAATACAACTAGAATTAAAATTATTAGATTTCTACTCTTTCTAGCAGCATTTCTAGATCTTGAAATAATTTAACTAGATATTAAAAACGCTTTTCTATATATACCTATAGAAGAAGAAATTTATATACAACAACCTATAGGTTTTAATACAGATAAAACAAAAGTTTGTAAACTAATAAAATTACTCTATAGGCTAAAACAAGCCTTAAGAGCCTGGTATAATTACCTTAAAGAAACACTTAAAGAATTAGACTTTAAGAAGTAAGCAATCTAGAAGATGCTAGCTACTTTCTAGAAATAGAAATAATAAGAGATAGATTAACTAGATCTCTTTGGCTAAAGCTAGCTAAATATACAAATAATCTCCTTACTAAATATAATAAAAATACTCTAAATCCTATTTGTACACTAGCTAATCCTAGTGTAAAACTAGATAAAAATATAGAATAAGCTAGTAATAGCGAAATAAAGCTATTTTAATAATATATAAGAAGCTTAATATATCTAGTAACACATACTAGACCTAATTTAGCTTACGCAGTATATACATACGCTAGATTTATATTAAATCCTAATAAACAGCACTTTATAGCTGTAAATAAAATATTTATATATCTAAATAATAAAGATAATAGTTCTAAAGGACTCTACTTTAAATCTTTGCAATCTACACCTATATTACTAGGGTATACAGATGCAGATTGAGGAGGTAACCTTATAACAAGAAAAAGCACAACTAGCTATTTATTTACCTTTAATAATATACCTATAAGCTAGTTAAGTAAATTACAAAAAACTACTACCTTAAGTAGCTGCGAAGCAGAATATAACGCACTAAAAGACGCTATAAAAGAATAACTCTATTTAATAGAAATATATAAATAACTAAATATAGATTTACTTCTTAAAAAAGAAGAAACTAAAAAATTCTATTTATTTAGCAATAGCTAACTAGCTATAGCGTTAGCAAAAAATCTAGAGCACTACGCAAAAACAAAACATAAAGATATATAATATTATTTTGTTAGAGAAAAAAATTAGAAGAAAAAATAGATCTAAGCTATATTCCTACTAAAGAGTAACTAGCGAATATCCTAACTAAAGCTCTTAATAACTCTAGCTTTAATATAATATTTAACAACCTAAAAATAACTTAAATACCTCTTATAAAAATATTAGCTTAAGAAAGTATGTTAAAATTAAGTAATCTTATATTTTTACAGAATAAGTAAGTTAACGTTATGTTTAAAACTTAACAAAATAAGAAATTATTTCTAGTAGTAACTCTACTAGTTACAATAAAGTATAACAATATAATATAAAACTATAAACAAAGTTTATATTAGTCTAGACATAGAATTATATATACGCTAGTACTAATCTAGCAATTATAAATAAACTAAATATACAAATTTTAAGAAAAGCTTATAAAAAATTAGCTTATTCTTGTAATTACGTAATTAATATAGGCGCTATACTAGCCTGCTTAGTTATTTCTAAAAATAGATGTTAAGGCTCCTGATTCTAATCCTAACATCCTAAATAGGCCTAGTAACGGCTAAGATCTAAATTACTTATAAGAGGACTAAAATTATAGAGCTCTCAATTGGGCAGTACAGGCAAAACTAACCTAAAACTATCTGAAACTAGCTAATACTTAACGCTAGGGTCTAAAACCTAGTAACTATCTAATAAAACTAGTGAAACTAGATATTAGTTACAAGTTACTAGTAAAACTAAAAGATAGACTCTTAAACTAGATAGCTAGAAGCTAAAACTAGAATACTAGTTTCCAGAAACTAGATAGCTAGTTTCTGGAAATTAGAAACTAGATAACAAGTAACTGAAATTGCGAATTAGTAATCTAGATCTAATGCTTTGAGTATATATTAAGGAGTTTGGTTAGCACTAAAAGAAATAACAAATTCGCACTATCTTATCTATTACCTATTGTTTTTAATAATTTTACCCTATAGATATCCTTATTTCTAACGCTTTTTATAACCTATAAAATAAGCTAGGTAACCTAACTACTATTAAATCTAACTCTATCTAACTATAATTTAACTCTAACTTCTAGTCTATATAACCTAACTTTACTCTATCTATATAGCTTATATAACCTAACTCTTACCTCTACCTATAGCTTATATAACTCTACCTAACCTATACCTATTCTAGAGTACTTTAAACTCTATTTTCTAGTGTAACTTAGAGTTAGACTAATATAATTAAGTAGAAACTTAGCCTATAAATATATGTAGCTAAGTAAAAACATACTAGCTATACCTAGTAATAAGAGTAATATAAATAAAAACTCTAAGATAGACTAGGTGTTATAAATAGAAGAACAATATATTAAGCTACTATAGCTCTTTTAGATTCTATCTTGTAAACCCTATAAAATCTAATAGTGTAGTATAATCTAAAACCACGCAGTCTCTACAATGCGTTTAGATATAGACGCGTGCGCCTAGTCGCAGTGTATATTTACCGCAACAGATACTAAGACACGCACTAATAGACTGATAACGCCTTATCAATTTCGGTTAAGATTTGATTCCACTCGATTAACACGACTTTGCAACCGCACTGGGAAATGTGATCTCACCTAATACTGAAACGCTTCGTACCAAATTACAGGTCAGACTAATGTAGGATGGGAACGCTACTCCTCTCCAAAACGCGAACGTGCATCACGTCGGTCAAAGTGCCACCACACGCTTTGTCGCGCACTACTGTCACTCATTCACTACACTGTACCTTGCCACAAACAAGGATCCCACATCGACATACACACGAATGTAGATGCATGGACACTGACAGAAGTCGTGCGAAGTTAGGTGATGCTACCAAACCAAACCCGCGAAACGATCGCACAATACTGCGACCTCGTGCGCACGCAGAATGTATCACTTGTAGCATATGGAGGCATTGTAATGAAAGCACGCAAATAGACGGCCATGCGATCAGGGTACAGACTCCAATTTATGAAACAATACAGACGATAGTATCACGCTCACACCTATAGCTCATCATGGAAAGAATTCATGAATCTATTGATCTATACCCCTTCTCTCTTCCTCCCGATCTAGTCTCGCGACCCTATCTAATAAACCTCAAGAACATATCTTCCCTCATCCTTCAACTTGTCAATCTCCTTCCTACTATCCACCTTCTTTGCACCCGGATTCTTCGCCTTATGCTCCACCACAATCGCCTCCTCCAACACATTGGTAACGTCGGGAACAGGCCACGTCGGTCCACACAGATAAAATGCGCCTTCCTTTTGAAGATAGCTGCGGCGAATATCAGTGAGCGTTTGTCGCATGCGGTCCTGGATGTAAATCTTCTGCGGCTGGTCGCGGGAGAAGGCGCGGCCAAGAAGCGTGATGATGCCCGCGTCTTGGTAGGCTTCCCATTCTTCGCCGAAGAGATATTCTTCGCGTTGGTGGCGCGAGCCCATGTACAGGAGGACTTCGCCGATTTCGTAGCCTTGTTGTTTCTGGTAGGCGCGTTCTTGGACGAAGGCGCGGAAGGGGGCGAGACCAGTTCCGAGGCCGGCCATGATGATGGGTGCCGTAGTCTTGGGTGGTAGTTTCATGACGGAGGGCTTGACGGAGACAGTTACAGGTGTGCCGACGGTCAGAGAGTCGAGGAAGCGCGTTGCTTGGCCAAAGCGGTCGCGACCCCTGGGGTCTACCCAATTTACAGTGACGATGAGAAGAGACACGGCGCTGGGCGTAACGTGCTGGGACGAAGCAATAGAGTACTCGCGACGCTTCATGGGACTGACAATGCGGACAATGTCGTGGAAGGCGGGTCGTGCAGATGGGAACTCAAGGAGGATGTCAGCGTAAGTGACCGTGTCGACCTCAGCCCGGCGCTTGAACTCTGTAGCACCTTCTGCGCTGAGCAGCTGTAGCAGTTCCCTCTTCTCGGCCTCATCATCGGCGAAATCCGCAAGTGCCTCATAGAAGCGCTTGGGTGGACGACCGAAGATGTCCACATTCTGCAGCAGCGACTGGTAGACGGTGCGGTTGACCAGAACGTCAGGATCTTCGCGTGAAGGCACTTCAACAACCTCATCTGGGTTGAGACCATACCACTTGATAAATTCTTCAACGTGAACCTTGTCGTTGTCTGCGTGGATGCCGAGAGCTTCGCCGATGGCATAAGTGACACCAGAGTTTCCGAGATCAAACTCAATGTGGAAGATATTACGGTCATAGCTGAGTGGAGTGAGACGGCGGTGCTCCTTGACGGTGACGACAGCAGTTTTGATGCCAAGATCGGGCCGGAGAGCAATCTCGGTGGCGAAAGCCTCTTTGAAAGCGAGACCCTTAGCGGCTACCTTCCAGTCCTTGGGGAATGTGGGAGGCTCAGTCTCATTGCGGTCGAACGCAGCAAAGCTGTTAACATTGATGTCAGATGGCAGGCGCAGTGGCTCAACATCTTCCTCAACAGTTGCCCACTCAGCTGGAACCTCCACTTCACGAAGTGCACTTTCAACCTGCTGAGCAAGCTTCCCCAAGGTTTCAGGGCTACCGTTAATCGCAGCTAGCTTGGACAAGCTGGAGGTAAGAAGATCATCCCGCGCAACCTTCAGGAAAGCCAGCTGCGTCAGGTATGATTCTAAGGTGGCGTCGTCGGCTACCAGCTCTGACAGGACAGGATCAAGAACGAACAATTGGACGTCCTTGTCTGCCAGCGCCTTGCGGAAAGCAGCAGAGAGCTTCTTCTCGATATCGTCGTCCTTGACGCCTGGCAGCTTGACAATAATTGCGCTGTCGGTCTTGACGCTATTTAGTACATCAAAAGTAGACAGAATACTGGCGTCGCCGATGAACGCGATATCTGCCTGTTCGATGGCGTAGGGCGCCTCGACAGTGTAGTCTGCGCTGCGAATATCGGTGCGAGAGACACCGCCTTGAACGAGGTTGTCATAGCCGCTTCGCACGAATACATTCTTGGAGGAGTCGGATGAGAAAAGCTTGCCAAGAACGACCGGAGCGCTAGCGGCAGCTGACTCATCAAGGTCCCAGAAAGTGTACTGCTTGACATCGGCAGTGTCCATAATCTCAACATGCGAGCGAATTGCACTCTGAATCTTCTCTCCGTGAATCTGGCGGAAGATATCTAGGATGTTGCTTGGCGTCCAGACCTGCTCGCGCGAGTACTTGACGTCGGAGACTTCGACATTGCGGTCGAACGCAAACTGAATGGCCACGAGAACATCGGAGTACAGCTGAGAGAACTCAGCAGGGTCGAAGACAGCTGCCTCGTCCTTGACCTGACCGAGGACAGAGACGCGACGAGTGCTCTTGGGTAGAGCCTCCAAGAACGCCTCTTCGACGAAGGGTCGATAAACGCGGACGTTGATGACACCGACCGTGTCGCCATCCCGCGACAAAGCATTCGCGACCTGGGCGGTCAACGATGCCTCGACAGTACCAAGAACGACCAGTACGCTCTCGGGTTCTTGGTGGCCGTAATAGTCGAACAGCTTGTAGTCCTCACCGAGCTCGTCATTGAATGCCTCAAGCAGTCGCACAACGCGTCCCGCATGATCAGAGTGCTTCCTGTCCACCTCCGAAACTGCCTTCAAGACAGCCTGGTAGCTGTTGATCAGTCTGCTCTGGTCCAGTGTGTCCACCAACCTTGCAGTCTCCCTGCCGACGGTGACGCCATCGTATGTGTGGATTGTGGGCATGACGCTTGACAGGAGAGTCGCGAAAAGCGCCATATGTTGAGTCTCGAAGATCGAAGGACTGCAGACTAGACCAAGCCCAAGGTCCTCAGCCAATGTAAGAGAGGAGACATAGTCGGTCACCAGCCCGGCGTTCGATTTCGCAGAGTAGTCGACAGCGGCGATATGAGCGGTGAGGGGGCTTGCAACCGAGTAGAGGAGCGATAGCTGGTCGAGTGAGGCGCGGAGGTAGTTGAGGGTAGCGGAAGAGGCGACAATCGACTGAGGAATGTGGCGCTTCTTCAGGTCGAAGTCTTTGGAGAATATGTAGCCCAAAGCGAGAGCACCTGCGCCCGTCTTTGTTTGCAAAGAAGACACGCCAGTCTCGTACCCAAAAGCATTCTTCTCGCCCTTCTCTTGCCAATACTGAACTGCTACGTCAAGGTCGAATGATTCGGCGGAGTAGGCGAAGATCTTGTCGGAGAGTGCATACGCGACTTGCTGCACGAGTATCTGCGCGGTCAGGTAAGTTGGCCCGCTGATAGCAGCAAGTTCGAGATCCTGTCCAAAAGGCAGGCTCGAAGATTTCTTGTTGAAGTCCGTGAATGGCCGCTGTTCAGCGCCAGGGCCAGCCGACTGGCTGTCTTGGAAGTGCATCTTAAACTCAAGACCTGCACTTTGCACCTGGGGCGGGAAATGTGGGTGAAGACTACGAGGTGGGTTAGCCACGCCCCAACAGCGAGAAAGTCTATATATCTACCTATACCGACATCGGCAAAGAAAGTGCCGAGGCGACGGCATGAGGATTCGCAATGTGGTACTGGCGTCATGATTGGCTTGTTCCAGACAGTCTTTCGGGCGATAGGTTGCGGTATGCGGCTCATCGCGTTGTTGCATCCAAAACTCCGTCTTAGCGTGCATTGCGTGATTCAAGATGCCAAGATAGGCTCGGAGATATCAAGGGCTCCGGAGATTTGATAAGCGATTACGCTAATTTCTCTTTGTCGTACCCAACCATGAACATCATCAGAGCAGAACAAATACTGTCTCGATTGATGAGCTTCTCGCGAGGAATTGTATTGTTTTTTTGCGAAAGAGAACAAGTACTCGGCCATGTTCTGCGGAGCCCACTGTCACTGCCTTGAAGAACATCGAGAACAGGTTCAGAAATCTGACGTATGACTCCCCTTTATTCTTCAACAGCACGCTCTTCCGTCTGTGATGTTTTTTCACGTACGCATTTGGTCCCAGGAGTCGATTGAGTAAGCCAATATTACCGGCAGTGCACGATGACAGAAGCGTTTTGGTGTTAACAACGAGATCAGGCATGGTAGCGAGAGATGAGGGTTTGTGTGTATTGGATGGCAATATCATCGGTAATTTACCAAAGCCTTTAGCGACGTGAGTATATTTCTGGATCTTTGGGTGGCAAGAGTTGGCATTGACTTAAACAAAGGGCAGTGTCATATTCGATCCGAGTTTCCACGGCGACTTGGGAAACGTAAGAGTCACATCAGAGGTCCAGATCGCATATTCTGGAGCAATGGCCAAACAATCTGAAAGAGAGACACGAGCTTTTGGAGATAAGTTACGGTAGCAAAACCTAGTTGCGCAGCATTCAATGTTCTACTTCGTTACATTGACGCTTAACCACGTCCTGTACCTGACTTTCACTCTAGCACGAAACCTCGGCGGCTGACGAGACAGCCACTTCAAGACGCTAAACAATCATCGAAGATTGTCGAATGTATGTTCTCTTGATGAAGCGCATTGACATGGATTTCCACGAATCATGTCATTATCTCTCTCTCAATCACTCCTCATCTTCCTCCAAATTCCTATCCGAAATCTTCCAAAACGCAGTCGGCCCCGCCGGCCCGTGGGGATCGAAATCCTTATCAAACCACGTCCCAATCACACCTCTCTGTGCTTGAAGTCCACCGACTTGAATTCCTTCGCTGCGCCAGCGTTCTTCGCCACTACACATGAATTAGTAATACGAAGACATCTGGGTCATCCACAACGTACCCATAAAACACCGAAATAGTCTGCCACCTAACCTCCGCCTCCCTCGTCAACCTCACGCTCCCCCTAATCTTCGAATTCGCATTCGGATCCCAATTCGCGTCCACGGAGCGGGAGTTGCCCGCGAAATAGACGACAGGGAGTGCATCACTGTCGTCTTTGTCGGTCGCAGGGACGATTTCGGTCACCGAAATGTCCATGATGATGTGCCGTATCGCTTCGTCTGTGACGAGTGGTTCCCGCGGGGTGTCGGATGGGTGTTTGAGAGCTTGCGCGGAGAAGTTGTAGGCGTAGAGGTCGTTGTAGTCTAGGAAACACACAATCTACACATCCATTGTCAGCACATGTCTTTCCACGTATCTATTAGGCGTGAGGACTCACACGTGACCACACCCCCGACACCCCATACGGATCCCTCAACCTCAGCGGCACATCAGGCTCATACACCATCGTCGACGGACGCCCTTTTATTGTCAGCGCTCGATACTCGGGAACAACGCCTTCCAGCACATCATTCCACGGTGGCTCAAACCGCGGAGCGAACCGCCGACAGCATAGCCCGGTATTATACCCGAGGATAATCATCAAGCTCTCAATCATTTCCCAGTCAACCCTCATACTTCCGTCATGGCGGTACGGACCCCATTGCGTTGCGTCCGTGTAATTGCGTAAATCGTACACGCGTGACCGCGCGTAGGGATGCGTACCTAGAACACGGCGACCCAGGCTATATGATGAGGGTATGCCGAAGAGGCAGTGGAGCTTGGCGCTGGTTTGTCGGGATTCCTCGTCAGAGGCGGGTTTTTGAAGATCGGTGCCAGCGCGCGAGTACAGGGATGAGCGACACATGAAGGCGTTGTGGTTTTGAGAGATGTGGAGAAAGAGTTTGGAGATTTTGTGCTGGTTATGGGAGTGTCCAGAGATGGAAGATGAGGCGGTTGAGATGATGGAGAGGACGGTTGAGGTTACAAAGGGGAATTCGTCGCGCTTGGGAAGTTAGCATATGTGGAGTGATTGAAGAAAGAATGATTGAGAATTGGAATCTCATACCTTGAGGTCATTGTTAGCTGACTCAAGAATCTTCTGACATTGAATGAGGTTCTGTAGTTCAAAGACCCATTCTGGGTCGGCCTCTGTGGGACTTCTTCTTGGATCGTCCTGTACACATGAAAATCAACCCTTACATCCCCGTAACTTTCAAGCACATCGGGTCTCCTACAAAGTTTTGCAAATAGTGCGCCTTGTACAATCTCTTGTTCTTCTTGATGAACTTATTGAACCCCGATGATGTTTGCGCACACGCTGCCAAGTCCTCCGGGTTGATCTCCTCAAGGATCCGGATAAGCACGTCATAGCAGAGATCGAGTAGTTCGGTCATTTCGATGCAGAATGATCACAACCAAAAGAGTAGATCAATTCACGTCAACAAGAGTTGATAGATCACGCCAGTAGCAAGACAATGTGGTTGGAGTTGGGACATTCGGTGCATGGGTGGGGTTCCTGTAGCGTGTGCCGGAAACACCGGTAGCGGAGGTGCTTGCTGAATAATAGAGGATGATGTAGATGACTCTTCGTAGTCGGTATTTTAACTTTTAAGCACTCACACAGATTCGAGCACTCGTCGGCGCCAAGAGCATGGAGCCACAGAGTTGTGTGATGCATTCGAAGGATTCCATGTTCTCAGGCATGAATTGCTGACTCAGCCTGAGGGTCCGCAAAGCTAACATCGAGTGGCGCACGCACAGTGAACAGCCTAGGTTTTGTCTACTCTTCGTGAACAGGGTATCTATGCAACAGTGCAAAATGTCAATTGCCGGAAAAGAAGAAGCTCCTCGTAATCACAAGAACCACAGTACACCAGAGCCAGCGCTGCGGTTAACGTGCCATTCTCCCAGCGGCGCATCGATGGTGAGTGGACCTGTCAAGGTCGGACTGAATGATCGATATGGGATGATGTCAATGATGTTTGACGGAATCAAGTCTTCCACAAATGCTGATCCATACACAGCTGTTTGTTGATGCGGCAGCGATTGCCACCGTCTTGCGATGCCATCCACAACGTCTGTCATGGTGGAAAGCTCAGCTTGAACCCTTTTGGCATACGGGAACGATGGCACCATTGCTGAAAGCATCTTCCTAGCATCCATGTAGTGCTTCACACAGGTGCCATATTTTATCTCAGGCTGGTTCAGATCAGGCGTTGAATGGTTTCGCAGTATAACTGAGCTGTAGATCAACATTAACCCGGCCATGATTGATGTGAGCTGAAACTGGCAGCTAGGTGTCATAGCTTGTCCACGTTCGAGGTCATGAACAATTTCCATAGCAGCATGTGCAAATTCGATGAAGTCTTGCGCAAGGTCGGGTTCATACGTCAAGGATGTCATGATCCTTCGCCCCACAACGCATATAACGTTGAGTCGCTTTAGCTTAACAGATGCTCTTGCTAAACGGGCGTGAGGATATGCAGTGGGTGGGTTCGACAACTCCGTCTCGCTGCACAGCATTAATGTCTCCTCGACCTTGGAAGCGTTGCTCTTGTCGCCAGTATTGCGCGCATTGAGCAATAGATTCTTGGCAAGATCGATGGCAATCATCTCCATGGTCAAGTACAGATCTTCAACACCCCTTTGGTCGGTGCCCTGTAGCTTGATGCCATTCACCGTCTAATATGAGTCAGCAATGCAACGGCCTCGATGTATGAGCAATACACGGGAGAACAACGGAGTACCTACTAGACCATAAAGCGAGTCTGTCGTTGTGACATCTATAGCTTCCTTGCTCAGTGAGGCAGGTCGCCCGCAGGACATGGATATAGTGTGATCAGAAATGTACACATTCCAAAAGACAACAACTCGTCTGTATACTTGCTCCACGTCAGCATCTAGCCACATTGACTGTTGGTGTAGATTTTGGTGCAAAAGCGCAGTGCAGGTTGTGCGCATAGCCGTGTATGCCAAGGCTGGCAAGTCGGCGTAGACGAAATAGAGGGCCTGAGGTGGTCAATACGTTTCCAAGAAGACGACATGATGGTCCAACCTGGAACAACAAGTATTGAATCAAGGTCAGATCCTCGGTTCCGCCGAGCAACTGCTTTTGGTCCACCAGACCATCTGCCAGCTGGACCCAGCGCCATCCCCGAGGCTGGTCGTCGTCGCATGGGCCACTCGGCGAGAAGACGTCACAGCACCCAAACACGGCATAGCACAAGGCGAGGAAATGCATGTCGGCTGGCTCCGTGGCACCGTGTGTGACTACTCGCTGGGTGCGTGCGTTGAAGTCGGCCTCGTCCACGCACGGGTGGCGGACATGGACGTCGCCAAAGAATTGAGCCAGGTATTGTTGATAGGCATCGGGGTCGGGGAAGGGCACGCTTTGATTGCGTGCGCGGACAAGGACATGCATCCGCTCGGGCGACTGCGCGGCCATGTGGTCCAGCGCGGGATGGATGGGATCGAGCATGGGCATGGAGAAGGCCGTGTCGCTGCGAAAGCCCAGGCTGTCCTCGCGCTCCAGGGCAGCGCCCGGCGGGAAAGGCAGGCTGCGCTCGTGCATGAGAGCGTCCATGATGGCTTCGATCCGCGCCATGCGCTCTTCCAGCGTCAGGCCGGGCCTTGGCTCGCTGGAGCGGTGGTGAGGCGTGGCTTGCAACCGCGCGGCCGTGGGCGTCGGCCGGCTGAGATTCTGCAGCACTTCGGCCGCCGTCTGGTCTTCCGAGTAGAAGCAGCGCTTGCCGTTGTCAATGCATCGTTGGCACGGGTTCTCGCCGCTGCACTGCGCGCTGGTCAGCCCTGGCCGGCTCGTGGGCGCGCACGTGCGGTGCTCGTGGGAGCTATGTTGGAGTGAAGCACTCTGCACGCCGTCTGCACGCCGTACCCACCTTGAGCTTCGATCGCCGACAGGAGACACCTGCGGTCCATTGTCAGCGAGACATGGTGTCGCGTGCGTGCATGCGACCCTAGCGGAACCATCGGAATGCCTCGCGTGAGCTGCCAAATCGACACGTACAGGCTTTGGGCGTGTATTTGGTCCGTATCTTCTTCCGCTTGGGCGACGACGACCTGTCGCCGTCGACCTTGTCCATGGGCGACCGGTATTCACTCATGGTGTGGATGATTCGGCGGTGCTGATGGGAGTGCGAGGGCACAGCCGTTCGGAACGTGACCCCCGCCCTGCCGGTACCGTATAACGGTTTCCGAAATACCGAGTGCCACCTGGGTTCGGGCTAGCGACTGGACTTGGGAACATAAACTCCTATAGTAATTAGCTTATATTGCTGTGCAACTGCGTCCCTACACAGCCCATACTCATGTTACGAACCTTAGGAAGGGAACCCAGGTGGTTATACGGAGTAAACTTGCAGGTATCAGGTCGCAGGATCTAGACCCAATGCGGAGTTATTATAACACGCTAAGCAATAAAGTTATATAATTAACGTTACCTGGCCACCGAGACCACCCTTTACATTTGGGCAGCGACCGCAATCATTCCAATTGTACAAAAGCATCTCCGCCATCACCTTTGAGGAGAGTGCTCACTCTACCCCAAGTGCTGCACGACAGACCTTGGAACACTTCTCAAGCACATCTACGATATGATCGGGCAAAGCCAAATCTACCCGGCCAGTATCGCAGCAAAAGCGAATTCGTGGCAACACCACCTGTACAAGCCCTGGCCGCTGGGTGTCTCTGAGCCTATGCACAAGACGTACCAATCCCAGGCATATCGTAACGAGCTCAAGAATTCTTCCTGCCTGTCGAGCCGTACTATCGGAAAAGATGGCTTGTGCAGGTGCTGCAAGGGCCCTCAAGCGATTACAATTGGCACAATATATATGACCCAAATCGCCTGCGGAACCTTTCGTCTCGCTTTGCCAATCTCGCCATTTCTTTCGCTACCCCTACAGTCATCATCCATCACTGTCAATCATCTTGCTTTCTGCTTCAAAACAACATCCAACATCCAACATTATACACGTACATTATCAACCACTCGTTTCTGCTAATCATAGTGCACTGCTGCGCATCAGCTCACGATGGGGCCTGTCTTGAGGCACATCCTCACCGCCACGGCCTTCCTGGGCTTCACGACTGGGCAAGGTAACGGACTGCTTACAAGTATCCAGAACCCATCCTCGGTTTCCAAGGTGTTTGTCACCATCGGTCCCAGCGTCAACGTCAAGGTGCCTTCGGTGCTTCCGAAGCCCATCTCGAGCGCAAATGTCGGGCTCGCTGTTGGCGGCAATCTCAATGTCAATCTGGGCACAGCTAAGTCTGCAACTCTGAGTACAGCTAAAGTCAAACCCTCCTCGGGCTTAGTTCCCTTACTCGCTGGGCTCGGCAGCGCTGTCAATGGCGTCGGTGCAGTTGTCAGTAACGTGGCTTCTGGAGTCGGCGACGCTGTTGCTGCCGCAGACACCCCTGTCGGATCTGGACTGAATTCTGTCGCGTCCGGTGTTGTGCAGGCGATGGGTGCTGTCGGCGACACTGCCGACTCCGCTGTTGCCAATATACCGCCAGTGGTCTCTGGTGTTGGCAGTGCCGTGAGCGGCCTGGGAAACACTCTTGGCACTACAGCTGTAGGCATAACTGGACTTGCAGGTGGTCTCTTGGACGTCACTCTGGACACTGTTTCCGATGTCCTCACGGGCGCCACGCTAGCTCTTCTCACTGTGAGTGCCATCTTGAACATGCGGACAACATCTGACCTCGTTTAGTCCGATCCAGTGCAAATAGCAGAGGATCTTGTTAGATCGCTGCTGCATCCTCATCCGCGCGACCCAAAGCTACGCGGATGGACTTACTTCGGCTGCTTCCACCCTAGCCTCTATCTGACATCGAAAGCCACCTTGAAAAGCACCGGCACTAGCGCCACAATGAGTGCCAAGATTTGCATCGACCTATGTGGTCCAGACGCCAAGGACTTCTCAATTGTCCGAGGCAACGAATGCTACTGCTCCAACGATGCGCCCGGCGTAGATTCGGGACCAGACAAGAACACCGGGACGAACCAATGCAATCTCCTGTGTGTGGGGAGCTTGACAGAATACTGTGGGGGCACGGGCCAAGTCTCGGACGCAGCCATTACCGTCTACAAGCGTGTCGTGTCGCTCCTGACCTTACCTGCACCAGCATATCCAACGACCTGGACATTCAAGAGCTGCTTCTACATCGACGCATGGGTGGCGCTCCTCACAACTGGCACAGCTGGTAACTCCTTCACCGCTCCGGCAGGAAATACCGATGGCGTTGCATGTTCCAACCTCTGTTTCGCCGCAAAGTCCACCTACACCACGGCTGTTGTATCGGACCAAACCTGCTACTGTTCCACTCTCTCCATCACCGCAACCACCTCCCTTACTGCTAACCTTGCCGGACTCGGTGAATGTTCCAAGCCCTGCACCAGCAATCCAGGCGAATCATGCGGTGGAACAAGCAAAGCCGATCTTGCCCTTGGAATCGCATACACTCGTCGCCCTACTGCGCCTTCCACCACACCCCCAAAGTACGGTACAATCAGTCCATCAGGCTTCTTCAACTGGGGCTGTTACTTTGGCGCCGTGTATCTTCTCGACACTATCCTCACAGGCCTGCAGATCTCCTCGCTCCTCGATCTCGCGCCTGATATGGATGGATCCAAGTGTGTGAATTTGTGTAAGGCGCAGAGCCATAATCACGCAATAACGATTGGAGGTATCTGCTTTTGTAACAAGAAGCCGCCGACACAGGATTTGAGAATTGTGAATCAAGTGCTGTGAGTTACATTCACTACTCTTACTAGCAATCATATGCTGCAGCCTCTGGATAAAAAGATTCAGTCGGCCTGAGAAATACTGACAAACACTCACTCATTAGCTGCAACAATCCTTGTCCCAACCACGCGAGCGAGCGATGCGGGGGCGAGGGAACCATGGGACCTAAGGGACGCAGTTTGATCAATATTTTCGGCGCAGACGAACCGCCAAATGCGGACACGGTGAGTGGGATTTCGTTAGTGGTTTTGTCTCTAGTGTGCTTGAATGCTCTGTGCTTTGCCTTTCGAAATACGATGGTGAGTCATTTCCGCTGGAAGGGAGAATGTGTAGCTAGGCCGACGAGGTGGAAGTGGACGGCAATGGGAAAATGTCTCGTAGTAAGAAGTCTTGATGCGGTGGAATGTGTATATGTAAAATGCATTATTTTCACCATACGGTACATGTCGAAATGCGTGCCCTACATCACGAAGATTTAGTCTGTTACTGCTGTCTGCTTTACAGTGGCCCTACACTGTCTGACAGCACAACTCCTACTCATATCCATATCCATATCAATATCATTTACATACCTGAATTGATTATTTTCCAATAAGTTTGTCCATACCTGTATGCGGTTCCTAGCTAGGCCCAGGCTAGAATACCGTCCTGTACTCGCCACTCCGAGTCTGGAAAGTCTACATGGATCTGGTTCATTTCTCCTTTATCTGCAGCTTTAGATGAGTGATGATGATAGCGCAGTGGAGTATAATAATGTCGCTGGTGACGTGTTTTGCGTAAGGGCGATCATGGATTATATCTGATGATGTACTTTGCAATGGAACTCTACAGACGTGTACATACATCGATACAGTTTTGGCCGGCTATATCTAGCTGCTCATGTTGTACAACGCAACGTTTTTGTCGATGTCACTGTTGCCACTTCAAATGCAGACCGACCTGCCTCTGCACAACATACCTACCTGGAATACGTACACCAGCATGATCCTTTCACCACATCTTCTTGGCGGAGAATCTTGACATCTTGTTTCTCACGCCAACACTCTGCTAACTACGCGCAATAAACCCAGTCATGCGCACCAACATGCCGCTCATCTCCACCTCCACCCCCAACGCCCAGGGGACGCTCATAGTACGACGCACACTGCACTGCACCTACGCCGTTTACCCGCTCGCGAGACGAAACCACCTGCGGAGATATCCGCTCCCCTTCACACCCCCCAAAGTAGTCGGTGTACCCCTGCACATACCCTACACCTCTCAACTCGCCTTTGATCGCCCGCTGCATCACCTTAGACATAGATGAGTGTTGGAATATGCCAGGTGTTATTTGAATGCAGGAGACTGGAGTATTGATCTATTTTGGTCCTTGGGTGGATAATACTTCATGGTCAGCCTATTAGAAGGGAGAATTAAAGGGGGGGGGGATCTGGATGTAAGAGTCATGAGCTACGAGGTTCGATGTGCCCTTGCGTAGAGTGTGGCGTGAGTCGTTAGGCGTGTGCATGTCATGGGACGTGTATACCTAGATATATAGACATGGTACATACAAAAGATGCGGGAGGGGTCTGTGTTGTGTAGGTAGGGTGGTTGGTTCTCAAGATTCGCATTCACTTCATGTTTACACACTGATTTGATGTCCCTCTAACGTAATAGTGAGACACAAACACAAATCATCATATAGTATACACATATAGTATACACATACAGCATACACATACAGTATACACATACAGTATACACATACTGTATACACATACAAAAGCCACATTACACGTAAGCGCACGCACAAACTCCGTCACACCGTTATCTTACAGCATGGCAACCCCGTGGAAGGAAGATCTGCCCCTCCGATCTAGGACGTCGACTCGACCCGAACCATCGTATAACGACGCGTTTATAGGTCAGCACCAGCGTCATGTGTGCCTTTTTCAAACGAAATAGTGCTGACATGAGACGACAATGGCGCCGCTGGGGCGATACGCCCAAAGACCTGCGGAAACGAGGGACGGAGCGCGTCTGATGTCAGCACAAACGATCCCACGTTCGCATCACATGGTGTGTGTTGATACACCCCCTCAAAAGACGATTGCGTGACGAGGCGGGGATTGCCTATCGACCAGTCTGGGGTGCATTGCTGGAATGGGGAACGGAGAATGCGGAGCGACGGTAAGGGGAAGGGAAGGATTGGAGCGGGCTGGCTCAAGACACACGCTGCAAACGATTGGAGCGTGGGTGGATGTCTTGTGTCGCGCGGATATACCTTGAACAAAGTTGGTTGTAGGTCGTCAGGCGTGTGGCGCAAAGGCAAGGCGTTTTGTTAAATGAAGGTTGAGGTCGTACAGCAGCTTTTGGGTGCTTAGCTTGGCGGGTTCATGGCTGTGATCATGCACGTTCTCTGCTGTGAACCTTTCTGGATGTTGAACATGGATGCGACAATCCGCTTCGCGTAGTCGCTACCCGCGAATTACGGTGTTGGAAGCGAGCCGTTTGTACGGAGTAGGCTGATGTGAATTTATCCTAATTTCGTACCCGCATTGGACAGTGTGGTCGGTCAGAAATTTCGGCCCGAGATGATTTCGACCTGTTCGCTCTGCCGAATGGCTTGTAGGTTTAGTTCGGGCCGCGTGATCAAGTGAGATATGTATATTCATCGACTGCCGTTCCTCCCACTGTGTAGAGGGTGGTTCGGGTAAGCGCACGAGAGTGGCACAGTCATAGTCATAGCGGTGACTCCCACGACCTGTTCACAGCATTACGTTTCGTGAGATAGTATGGGTGCGAGGTAGTATCGCTATCGTGCTATCGTGCTCGTGGTATGTAAGACTCGGGAAGCGACCCATGGGCTTGGGACCAGGCGGCCAGCACGCGAACTTCTCAAGCGGTGAAGCCGTGGATACGAATGCTCGAGAGCAACATTCACGGCAGCATCTGTACTACAACGGTTCAGATAGGAGCGCTCGAATGCGGGATCTGGGTCAGCGAACGTGTTCCGACACAGTGGTAAAGGGTCCTCGCTGGCTAGGCTATGTTGCAGTTAATATATGGGCGGAAGGATAAGCTCAGGCTGACCACCCATTGATATCGCAGTTGCCCACGCCATCCTTGAGCGAAATGCGCGTCTAAAGAGCACGCAGGAGATGAAGATGTACAGCTTACAGGTCAGGGTGCAGTATCACTAGGACCATAGCACATGCGAAGTAGTTAGCCTCAACCACCTGCACATTGAAGAGATGATGCGTATCAAATGCTGTACCTTTCATAACGAACCGTAAGCTGAACCGAATGCTGATGAGCGCATGTTGTAGAGGGAGCGTTGCTGAGTAAGGCAGGAGACATTTGAGCCACTAGGTCCAACGGTCATTTTGATCCGCTTGCACTGTGCACTTACCAACTTACTCGGACTTGAGCGGTGAGTTACGAGGTTACCAGACCTTGTATATGTAGGAGAACACGTGTGTGAGCCTAATGAAGAAGGTCGGTCACCATAGCTCGTCTGCCAAGGAGTTGATTAAATCTTCAACAAAAGTAATGTCCCTGGAAAATTCTGATTGGTCGAAAATGGCGATTCAAGACGTGGGATGCTGCCAGTGACCTGAGAAGTACGTGGGAGGAAATACCACCACTCGCGCGTGCCAAAGTTGGGGGCTTTGTCCATGCGAACTGTGCCCCTGCCAGCAGCCAGGGCCGATGGAGTTTTGAGTTTGTCGTTATTCACTCGTCCGTTCTTTCACAGACGGGAGGCCATGGCACTGCGTGACCTGGATGTGACCTTCTTCCTAGAAGAGAATCTGGAGGTGCTGCGCGATAGGGTCCGACTGACAGGCAATGGGAATCCAATGCTCGTTTGGGTGTCCCACGCGACATGTGGTCCCGAGCCGCTGGAAGGTGGTGAGGATCCGTGAATAGCGGCGCTGCATCTGGCTTTTGTCCGTGGCAACGTGCCGCCATATCAGGGGAAGTACTCCGTGTTGGCCCAAGTGATTCGCGCAGAGGTGAGCGGAAAGCAGCCGAAGTTCCCCCCGTGCGCTAATACGTGATAGCGTTCCGGGGCATCGCAACGGCCGCCGAAAGCTTGGGTAAGAAGATTACAACGATGCGGTGGTCGCCGTCATGATTCATGAATGGCGAAAGTAGTCGGTAGTCGGGCTGAAACGCCTCGCGGCGCATGGCTCATGGCATGGGTAAGCAGTGAGCACGTTCTCGCAGCGGGTTGGCCACAGGATACGGAGTGGTTTCTAGCGAATAGGACAGCTCATGAACTCTTGGGGTGCTGGAGGCGGCAATCATCATCGCGGTGAGATGAGATGCATGTGTGAGCAACATGGGTAGCTGGCACACTCCCTACCCACCGCATACAACAGCGGGTGGTAGGACGGTGACAGCCACGCGACACTTGCAGATGGGAATGCTTCCGGACACCGACCATCCCCAAAGAGGCTACCGCGGGACGCCATGGCCAAGCTGTCGGGTTTTGGCGCCTTGGCCAAGTGTCCGGCGTTGTGGCTGTCGCGCGGCCACGGTGGGCGGATGCGTCTCCCATGCTCGTAGCTGCATTTGCGCCATCTGCAGCATGCATCCCTTTGTTGTTTTCAATCGTCACATTCCAACCCGTGAGGACCATGGGCCAGCGCTGTGCGATGGCCGCCCTTGCTCTCTGCTCACGCAATCCTGGGCGCAGGACGTCCTGAGGCTGAGAAGGTGCCGGCTATGGGTAGTTGTACCGGAGGGCCGAGGCACGACGCTCAAGGGGATACGATATGTAGCAGACACTGGAACGGGCTAGAGGCGCAGTGGTTATCGCTGTACAACTGATGAAACAGGTAGTCAGGCCGCATACGGCGAAGAGGGTTGGCGGCACATGATGCCCTTGCGGGTCTGTGATTCCATGTCCATCTCCAGGTGACCTCGAGAGATTGCCGTGCCCACACCATGCGACGGCCAACGCAGAGCGGAACCTGACGAACAATGGCACCAGGCGGCCAGCGGAAGAATGCAGCGCCCTCGTGATGGCGGAGCGCCGGGTGTGCATGGGGCGGCCGGCTGCAAGCAAGCGGTGATTGCTGACGCAGCGGTATTGTTACGTATTGTATTCGTGCGGATGACTGGGGTCATGCTGGCGCTGGGTATTGTCACGTATTGTATCCGTGCGGACGGGGCATGTCGCAGGCAGTGTCGGATGAGATGAGATACATAGTAGACGGCTGTGGACGCGGGTTCTAGAAGAGCCACCATGGCCCATGATGCCATGGTCCATGCCATGGTCCATGCCATGGTCCATCATCCATGCCAGGCCCTGGAGCGCGCGCACGGCCGGGCGTGTCATGTGCGTCTCCCCACGCCCAGGCCGCGCTGGCACTTTGGGCGCAGAGCCACGCGGGCTGGACGCTTTCAGAGGTCAGCAACAGGGTGGTACACAGGATACGCCGTACCGAGTGCCGTCAAAGCGGACATGCATGTCTCCGCGCGGCGAGTTCTGATCCCTGCCGGCACCTGGGTGGTCGTGGAGTCGTCGACTAGACCTGCTCGGTATCCTGCAATAAATCCACCATAACCCAGCCGACGACCCCCTTTGCCGACTCGGCCAGCAACACCCGTCTCTCCATGTCTGCGTCACAGCTGTCGTAACGCCGGCGCCCTCCCTGTGTCCTGCTGTCCTGTGTGCTGCTGTCCGCACCAACCACCAACCCACCCCCCTCCCCCGTCACGGACGACCCTCGCCGTCCCTGACGACCCGCACCCAGCTCGCCATGCCGCTCCACGCAGAACGCCCCATTGTGCGCGTAGAGCACAGCTCCATGCGCACCATCGAGACGCGCAACACGGAGAACCTGTTCGGCCTCTGGTCGGGTGAGTGCCGCTGCCAACGCCCGCCCCCCTGCCACTAACAGGCCCCGCGCAGTCTTTGCACGCTGCTCGCCCGCCATGGAGGACGGCAAGCGCTACGAGAACATGGCCTGGCGCCTGTGGTCGCGCGAGACCTTCTGCTGCCAGCCCGACCACGTCGCCACGCCGCAGTGGTCGTTCGGCCAGCAGCTGCCCGCCGACATGCCCGAGCTGTCCACCAGCGTCGCCTCGGACGACTCCCACCTCGACACGCCCATGGCCACGGCGTCCCGGCCCGACTCCACCCCGGCCGCGCGCCCCCATCTGCGCCGCCACGACTCGGCGACTAGCCAGGCCCGCGGCAAGCACATGACGCCCATCGGCCTGGAGAAGGTCGTCAACTCCATCCAGGAGAAGAAGTTCCTCGAGCCGCTCTCGCCACTTCCGCCTCAGTTCGCCGCACCCGTCGCCGAGCAACGCCTGGCCGCCCAAGTCCCCACCCCGCGCCCCGCGCCGCCCCCGACCACTGCCCGCCGCATCCCCGAATCATCGACCTCGACCGTCGCAACCACCCACGACAGCGACCCCACGAGCCCCCCCGTCGGGTCAGAGGCCAGCACCTCGACCGACATGAGCCGCCACAGCGTCGTCCGCGGCTTTGAGCGCGGCCACATCTCCACCTCGATCCGCTCCAGCACCAGCCCCAACCCAACGCCCATCCTGAAGACGTCGTCGAGCTTCGTCGCACGCCCGCCCCCGTCCAGGCTCGAGCTCGGCAAGAAGAAGAAGCCCATGTTCACCCTCGGCGGCTCTTCCGACGAGGACGCTGCAAGCTCGTTCGAGGCCTACTCTCTGAAGCACCGCAGCTCCCTGATGGAGAACCTCGGCAAACCGCCCCCCATGCCCAAGACTACGTCGTTCAAGAACGAGGTCACTACCCGCACCTACCAAGACATGACGTCTGAAAGCGACGGTGCCATTGAGAGCGACAGCGAAGACGACGCAGACGAGAATGCCATTGACGAGGACGATTCCGAGGAGGACTGGGAGGATGAGGGCGAGGAAGCCGAGAGCGGTGCCTCTAGCCCCAAGGAAACCGGCATGTTCCCGCGCGTCGAGTCCAAGGCCAACCTGACTTCCCATCGCTCCTTGCTCACCACAGCACTCCACGAGGGCGACCGCGAGCGCGCTCTTCGCGACGGCGCTGAGCGCTCTTCTTCTGCCATTCGTCGATCGCGCACGACGCCCAACGGACCCTCCACTGGCAACTCTCCCCAAGAAGAAGGTCTCATGATGAGGCCGTCTAAGCCCAAGCCCATGATCATGACCACATCAAACCTACACCCCCCAGCCATGTCTCCCCGCACCACCCGCCGCATGATGCTCCAGTCAGAGTTGACGTCTTCGTAAGTGGCCCTGACCCTTATCAAGCCAAGCTTATACTGACCTCGTTATTCAGTCTACGTCAAAACCTACTCTGGGAACGACAGCAAAAGAACGCGACCAGCAATGCTGTAGCAAAGCGCCAGCACAGCGCCGTCTCCCTACCAGCTCTTCGTCGCGCGGCCACTACAAGCAACATCACAAGCATGGCCAATGATGCCCAACAACAAAATCAAAACAAGACCTCTGCCCCCTTCATGGACGATGCCAGGTTCAGCAGTCTGAATCAAGACGTCTATTCCGCCGGATTGAACGACACGCATTGGTAGTCGAGGTCCAGGGGGGGGGGTTTTTTTCTTCTTCCACGACGCATTCTTCTTCATTTGCACCATTAGCGGCATCTGCAATCAGGCGTTTTGTGTTTCCACCTTCTTCCTCCATCAGCCAGCCTGGCGACTACAGCGAAAAGTCGAGACTGGTTTTCTTTCCTCATTGACATGCTGGGGCTGCCCCAGATTGTTTATGCCACGAGGCCACGAATTTCATTTCAGCACCTGACCCCGCCGCAAAAGGCGAATCATCTGGCTTCAAGATAGGTCACGGCTCACGCCTGGAAGGACCGGGTCTGCCGACTCGGTGGAGCGATAGGCTCCAACTGATCTGTACCATTACTTGCTCTGTACAGTAGGCTCTATAGTCGAGCATTATACCCCCAAACATAGGTCGGCATCAAAGCCGCTCGACGACGACGGGATAGCCTCCAGATCCGATGAGATGAGAGGCATCTGGCTAGGTACTTAATGACAAAAGCGGATTCTTCCCTATCAACTTCCCAATTGCGTTGGGTGGTGGTAGTGACCATGACCGGTGAGGATAGAGGCATTGCCAGGGTGCGCAGGCTCAACAAGACGCACGCGTGCTGCGAGAGCCAGTTGCGTTTAGCAGGCTGGCTTACCGCCATTGTGAATGATTCAGCCCGGCAGGCGCTTATGCACGCGCGCAGGCAATGTAGCGATGCCCTTGGGATGTTTTGGTCTCTGCCCGTCTGCTATGTATGCGTGTGCTGTTGACCAGGTGCTGTGCGTCGTGCAGCGTGGACATGGACTCGAGCGCCGCTGCAACCTTTCAGCCTTATGACTCGGGCCACAAACTCAACACCTCTGTCGTACCTTGTCGCTCGCCGCGATGAGTGTGTTTGGTGGCATCCCTCCCCAATACCCCAGGCTGCCCGGGCTCAGCGGGGCACCAGCCGCAGACGCCTCATCGCGCTCGCTATTCGCAACACCCCTTGGCCGACTCATCATCATCATCATCATCATCATCATCATCATCATCATCATCATCACCAGATGCTATGGGCAGCAGTCATCCATGCACCACGGCGACCGGCGACGATGCCGCGACGCTCCATCAGGCACCCGCAGCGCTACCCCGCGACACAGTCGGTCTGGAGGTCGATGCGCTGGCATCTTAGCGCCTGCATCAAGGTCATCTGAAGCTTCTCTCGCACCTGAGTGGGAGACGGCCTCAGCCTCATGTACAAGGACCTCCGCCACCGCGGGAGGCGGGCTACCAGTTCAAGATTAGACGTCCCGCAATCATACGTCTACCATCCTCGTCCTGTGACTGTGATATCGTCTCCTTGTTGGGGCTTCGTGGGGGTGCCCGGCACATGTCCTAGCACTTGTCATCCCATTGCTTCGCTGCTGCAGAGGGCCGGACTGCTACACAGGGTAATCATGGTTACATGTTCGTTTATCGACTCACTTTTCATGGTCTTACATTCTCATCCTATCCCTCTTGTCCAGGCTGCGTTTGATTATCGCTAGCGGTGAGCACTGGCAGCTTCACTTGCCGCAACTGGCTTTCCTTGCTATCAGGTGGGTGTTGTGCTGTCGCTCAAGCGTTGTACAAGTCGGCCCCCCACGGCCACAAGCCCCTTTACCGAAGCCTGGTTCGGGGAAACAGATCTGCACCTCGAACAGGCGTGCATGCAGTTCCACAGATGTGATTATGCTTCCCTGATAGTACTCGAGAATTTGAAACAAGACGCACGACATGACCTGCTGAACAAGCCGTATCCCTCCTGACTTGCACGACGTCGAAATCGATAGCACACGACAGGCGGCATGTTTGTCGGGACAACACCTCCTCCACATTTGAAGAATTTACTTTGCGCCATCCCAGCTGTACGTCACCTTCCCCCGGACAGCGCACGCTTTCTGTCTCAGATCCCCGCCTCCATATCAAGGGAGTCCAGGCATTCAACTTACAGTATTCCATATGAGTCGCGCGGTTCCGAGGCAGAATCCGCACAGGTTGTATTGACGGAGCACTCTCCGATAAACTTGATAAACATGAGCCTGACCAAAATGGCGTATGCCGATGCATGCCAGGCTATTCGATCGCGACGGTACAGCTCATGGCTCCAGCGCATTGATGAAGAAAAGTCACAGCGACCACACATCTCATCTCATTTCTATCCAGCATGGACACTCACTCACTCAACGTCCATCACCAGAATAATACGGACCAATGTCGACGTGAAAATAAAAACCTGTAGTCCTTGTCCCGCAAAATGGTTTCAGCATTTTTCCCTATCCCATCACGCGATGCGTGCGTGGTGCGCTACCAAGCAAGCGTGCAACCCATCTTCCCCAGACAAGCCACACTGACGTAGCTAGCCGGTGCGCCATATCCGCATGGTATTGCTATTTCGAGCCTCCGCGTCCTGCTTTCTGTAAGATATGTATTGTTTTGTTCAATAAAACGTTGGGAGTCGGTCCGCGAAAAAATGAGCAGCAGGTCGTGCGATGGTCAGGTGCGTTGGTGATGGAAGTTGGCTGTCGGGATAGGCTGGCTCTCGTTCCCCGCATCCACCGGCTCCGCAAAGCTATGAAGTATATCGGACGAAGGTCCAGGTCCTCAGGAGAGATGAGATGAGATGGATGCGGCGGTGATACCAATGTCATGCTTACTATTGATTGCCACGTGCTCTATCCTAGCACCATGGTGCATCCATGCGAATCTTTGTCACTCGCGCACGAAATAATCCCATCCCGCCTCATCATTTTTTTTTTGATAAAAGGTCCTTTTCCAAATACACCCGCATCCGCGCAGACCGTCTCGATAACCCACACCACACCTCACCGCAACAACATGATTTTACCCGACAAGGTCAATGCCAGGCATCAGGCTTCGAAACCTAATCAGTGACAAGCTCCAACACAGCTCGCGCCACAATGGTCCGGGAAGTTGCGGCAATCCAACGTCGACGTGACATCAAATCATTACTGACGCATTCTCATTTTTTTTTGTTGGGACAGAAACGCATGTGCACGAGTTTATCAGGCTTTGGAGTGTGGGTTGTGGTTTGAACTTTGCTTTATCACATGCATGCACGATTTGGCTTTGGCCTTTTTCATGTGCAATCCTGTCGCCGAAAGTTGCCCGACGCACCCCTCTTGAAGCGCAGATGCAGATGCATTCGCCAAGGTTGGTGACTTGATAAAGTTTTCATGTAATTTTTCCTCTTTCCCGCCTCTAAACCCATCAGGCTAAGATTCAACATTTCACGACCCCGAAGGCCCTGGGCTAAACATCTCGCTCCCGATACGGTGGGGGTTGTGCACATGCAAATTCACAAAACATACCCTCTCCAGTACCAGTCATTCCTCTCCACCTTCAACTACCCTCAGCCCGACATTTTCCGCTGTCAAGGCAGGCGTAAAGGCGAGTCTCCCCGTTCACGCATCGAGACCTTTGAACGACCCACCAGGAAGAAGCAAGTTTCACGTCAAACGCGTGTTCGCAGAGCCACGCTTCCGTAAACATTGGGCTTGACCGCCACAGAGCCGCAATGCGGCTCTGCGGTGGGGATATTGCTAGTGTCCTTCCGCATCAGGTCGTAGTTCCTCGCCCGGCTTATCTATTGATGGTCGGTACCTTGCTTCGAGAAGGGCGCTAATGTAACAGAACATGGCAAATTCTGTGCGTGTGGCTGGATTTCATGCCGTGGGCCGTGAATGAGCTGCATGATTCGGTGTTTTGAAGAGTTGTTGGTTGGGCAGCGAGGGTTGTGAACTTATGCCCCTGCAGCTGATTAACGTGCGTACGTGTTTCGGGAACGGGTTGCGAAAAGTCAATCTAAAACTCATGTACGGAATATAGAAGGCAATGAATGTTAATTTCAATACGAGTAGGTAATCCAAGACAACGGTGTCATCTTCTATGGATCATGTATACACAAAATGAGGCCACATCTTTCCAGGACGAGGCAATGATAGAACTTCGTTCCATTGTTCAGGTGTTCAACACGTGCCCTCGAACATGTATATCAACACAATATGCCGCGACGACAACATTACACATGTTATTGCTAGTACCTACGGTTGTGCCAGGTGATTCGCAATATACCCCGTTTCAGTGCCATTGTATCATCGATATTTCTTTTGATCCCAGAAGTCCACTTCGCTTGAATGCTTCCCAAAATCACCGTCATGCTAGAATCTGGTACAACCATGCAGCGCAGTGCGGCCTTTGAGATATGCAGAAACTCGCTCGCATACTACCGGCCTGGCCATTGTAGTCGAAAGTGATTCCACCGAGCAGGGATATTGTGTAGTCCTGAATAAGGATACGCAAAATGCTCGTCAGTGGAAAATGTGTAAGCACATAGACCAGTAACCAGGGTATGAGTTCCGTCTGCGTGTGTAGCGGTTATAGCTGTCGCAGTCATTGTCTGTAGAGTGTGTGCCTGGTAGAGGTATTCTTGTTACCTACAGTCACCTTAGCGGAAGCGATTTTACATCACTTGATTCAGATTCGGCGTGTGTCAGATGCTTAGGTTTACTTTTGCTTTCTTTGTCTGCATTGGTATACGGCTCAAGAACCTTGTATCAGACCTCGCGAACACGCCCTTGATGCAGCTCCGCGGGACGTGTTTTGACCATATGTCCGAATCGCTGACCCTACGCAGCAATGATACATGATCGCCACGCCCTTCCCTCATGACCGTGGACGTTTAGTAGTCTTGGTCGTCGCTACCAGCAATGATCACATTGTTGACCTATCGATAGCGTAAGCAACTTGAAATGGGTGAGAGAAGGATTGGCAAGAATGAAGATTCGCAATGCAAGGTTTGTTGATAAACAAGCTCGCCAACGGTGCACGGTATCACAGACACAGACACAAAACACCCAAGGGCGCTTGCCGCGTGCAACGTCTCCGCAAACCTCACATGTGCGGCCCGTGCATAGCTTCCCCGCTTCCCCGACATTGGGTGCGAGGGATGAAAGCGGTCGCACAGACGGGGAGGACATGGAAGGGATGAGTGGGACAAGGGTGGGCGTCATGAACAACAATACAATACGAGGATTTGAAACGTACCTTGAGAACCATTCTGCACAACTGTGTCGCAAGCAGTAGCTGTTGCCTCTTTGAGATCAAGGGATCAATAACAAAGTGCTCCTTCATATCTGCAATGGCGCCACGTTAGTACGAATCCAGGTAGTCTCAGCCACGAATGTGTCGAGCAACGCAGGTGATGCATGATACAGTGACAGCAAAGCAGTGTTGATCCTGCAATCCGTCCAACATCCACTCGTGGTTGCAACGTTGGATATGCGTCGGGGCACAACGCTAAGTGCCGTGTAGGCGTTCAACAAGACGGAGATGGGGCATTTGGGACTGGAAAGGGGCTGGAAACAAACGACATTGGGGGTACAAGATTGTGCACTTACCATTGCTTCCCGTTTGCATGCAGTCAACGCCTAACCTCGTGTTCTTCTCCTTCGCTTGTCGGGATTTGATGTTGGCCAAAGTCTCGATGGGACTTAGACCGGAGTTCTCCGCCAACGCCATCGGGACCGAGTCGAGCGCATCAGCAAAAGCGCGCATAGCGTACTGCTCCAGGCCGGGACTCTGTAGGGAAGTCAGAAATTGAATGGCAGAAAGGTACAGCAGGCTAACCTTGACCGCCGCGTCTTCTACAGCCAGTGAACAAGCTACTTCTGCGGCACCACCACCATAGACAACTCGACTATCTCGTACCAAGTTGCGTACTACACACAGGGCATCGTGTAATGACCGCTTCGCTTCATCGATGATCTGGCGCGATTAGTGATTGAAAATGATGTCCTAGGATAGAATCTGCGGCATACCATTTTGTTGCTGCCGCGCACAAAGACTGTCACGGCTCTGGTGTTGGCACACTCCTCAATGACCAGCATCTTATCCCTCGTGGTTCCAAAAGTGAGCTCACGGACAATACCTGCTTTGCCCAGCTTCTCCGCACTGAGGTCTTCGAATCGCGGCACAATACGACCGTTTGTGGCAATCGCGATGAGCTCAATCTCAGGACCTCCAACCCACCGTACGGCTGGCAGCTTGTTTGTGAGGAGAAGGTGGTTTGCCTCGTCATCGAAACCCCACTGGCAAATTACCACATTCGCGCCCGTGTCTTTGATCTGTTGGATCATCTCGGTGAATTTGTTAGATTCGTAGTTTTGCAGCTTCTTAAACTCCTCTACTGTGGTGATGTCGAGCTTGTGCTTGGTCTTGGGCTTCGGTGGCTCGAATGCACACGTCAGGATGGCAAGTTTGGCATCCTTGACCTCCGAAGGCATTTGGGGGTGCGAGAAGTCCTTGTCCACTATGACACCCTTGACCAGCAATGTGTCTTCGAGCGCGCCACCGACCTTGCCGTCCACCTTGATGAGTTCAAAGTCGACGTCCTTGCGGTCCAAGTCTGCGACAGAGAGCACGGCATCGACGGCGATTTTGGCGAATTGGTCGTGTGCTTTGGAGACGATCTTGCTACCCAGCGATGTTTTGGCGACCTTGAAAAGCTGGTCCGTGTCGTCCTTGGTAAACTTGATCTCGTCGGAGATGTCGTCTAGCCGAGCTACGGCAACCTCACAGGCCTGGTCGTACCCGTCTGCTATCCGGATAGGGTGGATGCCCTTGTCAATCAGATCCGCTGCTTGCTCTAGGAGTGCACCCGCCAATACCACCACGCCTGTAGTACCGTCACCGATTTCGTCGTCTTGTGATTTGGAGAGCTCGACTAGCAGCTTCGCGACGTGGTTGGAGATTTCCATTTGCGAGAGAATGGTGGCGCCGTCGTTGGTCACGGTAATGTCTCCATCAGGCGAGATCAGAATCTTGTCGAGTCCACGGGGTCCCTGTGACTTTGTGAATGCCTGCACAGGCCGAAAGATTGCAGATGCATACGAGCGACGTCTTGACGATGTTGGCTACAGTCTTTGCGGCCAGGATATGCGATTTGACCGCCTCGTTGCCATGCTGCCTCTTCTTCTTTCCTTGGCTGCATTTGACGTCAGTCATTCTTCCTTGCTGCCTTGTTCCGCGGACACTGGCGGCCTCCGACGTACTCTCTGACAATGATGAATGGCCTGCCCGACTCATCCTTCATCACCTGCGCTGTATCCTGGCGCATTAGCTCGTGGTCATGCGAATAGAGGCGGACGCGCCATGGGTCACTGCCTCGGGCGCGTACCGTTTGATAGATCGACCTCTGTGTAGCGAGAACAGTTAGCGAACATGGTCAATAGTGCGTCGCTCGCACTCCCTCGGAGACGTTTCGAAGCGGCAGCAGCCTGGACGTACGCATCGTGGGGATGGCTTGTGGGCCCGCTCAAGGAGAGCAAAGAAGAATCCGAGAGCCACAACGAGCTCAAGAAACACAAAAGCAGTAGTTGCTGCGTGTGTAGGGTGAAGTGGGGGGTTGCGTCGTAAACAGCTATGCCGAAAATTCCCCAGAATGCCAAGACATCAGTGCCAAGACATCAGTGCCAAGACATCGGAGCGCACGGTCAGCCCAGCGCGCGACGCGCTTTCGCTCCCACCTCCCAGCTCCAGCCTCCGAATTGTCTCCCACGCCGCCCTCGCCACACCCACAATTGCGCGCGTCTCATCCACGCCGAGCTCCGCAAAGCTTTTGAACACCACAGCCACCCGCGACCATCGCTCGCGACGGCTCCGCACCATGCCTCGTACGTGCGCCCAGAAGAAGTCGAGCTCGCGCGCGCTTGCGTTTTACTAACCACCGGCCAGCCGCTCTCAGCGACAACGAGTCCTCGGGCGACGAGCAGGTCCCTGCCCACAAGAAGGGAGAGCAACCTGATGTCGCAGAAGTAGTGGAAAGCGAGGCCGAGCAGGAGCAAAGCGGCTCGGAAGCCGCAGATGAGTAGGCGCATTGCGTCGCGTGTGGCTAGACGGGAGCGCTGACGAGGCTTCAGATACGTGGTGGAGAAGATCATGGGACACAAATTCGTCAAGGTCGGGCGCTCATAGCCCTACGCCTCGGCGCGCAGCTAACGGCCACAGGGCGAGCTTGAATTCCACGTCAAGTGGCAGGGCTACGACGCTGTGAAGGACCGCACGTGGGAGCCCGAGTCGAACATGTACGGGCACAAGCACTCTCGTGCGCTTGCTTCTTCACGGCTGACAACGACAGGGAGGGCGCCGTGGATGTAATGAGCGAGTACTTTGAACAAATCGGCGGTCGGCCAGAACCCAAAGGCGCCCAGAAACGTAAGGGGCGAGCATCCGGCGTCAAATCTGAATCAGGAACACCTGCATCGAGCGCGAAACGAGTCAAGCAGGAAAAGTCATGGAGCCCGCCTCCAGGGTCATGGGAGCACGACGTGGACTACATTGAGACGGTAGAGGAGCGGCAGGATCCCAAGACGGGCGCCCTCGACAAGTTTGCGTACCTCGTATGGACCAACGAGAAGAAGACCCAGCACCCCCTCAAGCACATCTACCAAAAGTGTCCGCAAAAGGTACGTTTGACATGCTGAATTCTCTACGAGGGTCTGCTAAACGTGTCGTAGATGCTTGCATACTACGAAAGCCACCTCGTCTTCACGCAAAACGATGGGCTGAACGGCGACGACGAATCAATGAAGGATGTGTATTGACGTCAACAAGCGCGATATCTCAGGACATTGCGTGTAGCACAAGGGTTTCCATCACGCTCTATGGTCCCAGAAGCAGTCATGCTCAATTCAACAGCCGACCACAGACGAATGACACCCGCAGATGGGTTGCACGCAACCTGATATTTCCCGTACTCACTTGTTCGAAAGTCTCTCGTGTACCCTGATTTGAATTGATAGCGGCGTACAGGACTGTACGATTGCGATTGCGCGCGCGTTGAAGAATGAGCGGAGTTGTCTACGTCGGTTCCCACTTGACCGCGTCGGCGAAAATGGATTTCAGCATTGTATAATACCATTTGAAACTTGATATATCCAGTCTTGAGCAATCTGATATTCCAATTTTAGAAGGTCCCATCTAGTTTGCACACTTTCATCGCTAGTCGCTCGAGCTCGCATACAAGCAATTATGAACAATTGCGCATGCGTCGCGCAGCTTATCATGAGTACGGAGTGCCAGTCCCACGGAGACTTGAGCGGGGCACAGAGGGCGCGTAGAAAGAGGTCAAGGCCCACATTTAGGAAAGCACTTGCAAGCTGTGCACCGTTCGATTCAAGCATGAATCATCTTCCATTCCTCTCATTCAACATCTCGCTCACAATCATCTTGGCGTCGCGCGGTGGGCATTCCATCCAGCATCAACATTAACCGTCTCCGAACCCAGTTTCCTTTGCATCAAGTGATACAGCTGCGCTAGGGCACAATTCAAGTAATGATGCCTAGTCCTGGTCCCAAATCCCCAAAACGCCAATCCCAATGCTTTCGTGTGTCTCGTCAAAGGTTGATTTTCCCCCCTAGTCCTCCATCGTGTTGTGTGGTGAATGCGTTTATGGCTCGGTCATATCGCTCACGCTCGACGCCGTGCCGCCGACTGCCATGCGATTTTGGAGGTAGTATATGCCGTAGCCGATGAGGGCGATGAGGATGAAGAGAATAATAATGATGAGGAAGATGACGACGTTGCGCTGCATAGTTGCGGTGGTGTGGGGGGAAAGATGTGGAGTGTGGAGTGTGAAGGCGTGAAGCGAAGCTAGTATTGCTGCTGAATTGTTAGCCCAGTGTCAAGTCAAAATGGTGAAGACTATGCATACCTTTTCAAGATCCTTTCGGTCGTACGGAGTAGTGAATTTGTAGATTCGGTCGTGCCAGCTCAACGTGCAGTAGCTGATGAAAATGTGGTCCGAGCGTTCTTGTAACTGTATACAAGCAACTGCGAGAGGTAGCACGAGAGGATTGATAGATGTGTAATGTACAGAGTACTAGAAGATTCAAAGCCAAGATGCAGTGTCATCGGAATGCGACATGGCAGCAACTTTTGTACAGATGTGGTGGGGAGCGTGCGTCGTCAGAGGGTGGTTGGGACCAACCTCGCGGAAGTGGCTGGTGAGCGCGTGAGGCTGGATTGGTAAAACATCATGGCATACTCGGTAGCAGGGGGTGGTATGGAATTGGAGGGATCGCTGTTCAGGGATCATTGCATGGTTTTTGAGATCCATCAGTTTAATTTGAATGACATGTGTTGTTGTGGTGTGAGGCATGGGGTACAACGCGTTTGATGTTGCGCGGGAGAGCGCGGTGTCACATGCATCTACCTATGCACGGACGATACGCTAGTTTCACTTTCTTCTTGCACACGAAGTATTGGTTCACCATGATAAAATCTTTTCAGCGTGTCAAAATTCTTAAGATGATTGATTCTGAAAATAAATAGAAGCCTGATGAGCATGCCATGCCACGAGAAGGTGGCCCTTCCTGGCGCAAGCAGTGGTCCTTCCGAGAGTATGATCCGATAACCTTGAAGAATCCTTGACGATGTTTGTTTCCCTCGATGACCATGCTCTCTTCTTTTTCCAATGCATCTCGGGCAATTTTTACAAATCAATTCTGGTCTGTCAAATCAGCCCCGCTCACTTTTCTTGGAGCAAATATTTGTCAATCTCCATTTGAGCCTTACTTCTCTCCTGCTCAGGCTGAGCCATGGCTTCGATGAAGCAATCCCGAAATCGGTCGTTCTCCTTGAGCAGCCGGGACCAGTCACTGTGGCGATGATCGATCAAATCAGCATCGGCCCAATTCCGAATGACGAGATCCTCGAAGAAATCTCGAAGCTGCGTACCGCTATCTCGTGTCCACTGGAAGAAGTCATCTTGGACTTGGAACGTCGGCCAAGCTCGCGTATATGCTGCAAAAAGTCGTCTCATGGCGTAATTCTGGAAGCGGGGAGCCTGGAGACGGTGGCCGAGCTTCCAAGCCAGTACACCAGCCTTGACGCACCATACGACCAAGTCCTCGCCGGACTTGGTGACGTCCTCTGTGCTCAATTCTCCCAAAGTGTGAGTGTTGGAGGCGATGCGATACGAAGGCGCTTGACTGAATCCAGGGTACTCATGGTAAGACCCGGCCAGTAGCCACTGCAGGTACAGGCGAAATACAGGGGCACCAAGGAAGTCCACGGTGATTTGTGGCTCTTTGCTATCCTCGAGCAATCCCCTGAAGTACTCAGACTCGCGGCATATCATGTTTCGTGGCACGGCCCATTCCACTGCTTCGGGGCCACTGAATCGGACGGTCACGGTTTGCTCGAGCCTGGCCTAGTCAGTAGTTGCACCTCATGTCAGATGGCCATAAGGCTTACCCTAGTACGGCCTCTTGCGCTGCGAATTGAACTTCGAAGCCTTCTTCTTCTTCGTCATCAACGGCCTTGCGCTTCCTTGTCGCTCTGTCGTCACACAAATTGAGCCGAGATGAACGGGCGGGACGAGCCATTGCTGGTGTAGGGTGCTCACTGACTTGTGCTTTGCGAAAGATGGGAGTATTGACGGAATGAGGAAGTTTGGCGAAGCCTCATAAGCAGTGTGCACTGTGCACTGTGCACTGTGACTGTGTAGGTAAAAGCATCTACGATCGTCTCTCACCTAATAGTACTGATTGGAGGATCCTCCTAGAGCAGCTTTCTCGGCTCTGTCACCTGCTGCATGATTTCATCTGGTAGTGCAACGGGTACGCGCCTACTGGTCTTCGCGAGCGCCCGCGCTGTGCACATAGAGTTTGGGATGTCTTGAGGGCTGTGGCTCAAAAGAGCTGGAGTGAGCCCACGCATGCAAGTTTTATTGAAAGTGATGGTCATGTAGAATTTTGGCCGTGAATTACTTGCCCTCCAAAGCGGTAACACTCGAATTTGATGCTACTATCCGATCAAGTCTTGGTGAAGACATGTGAGGGCACTTACACAAGAGCAGATGACGAGGCACTCAAAGCTGTAGCCTGCATGTAACTACGTACTCGATGGAATTCGCCCAACCCTGATGACTTGGCGAACAAGACAGAATGGATTGGTTCGAGTCAAGAGACGGACAAGCAGGTCATCATGGGCCTTGTCGCAAGTAGGGCGCGTAAAGTCACGTTTCAGTGCGCAAGGTACGACATTCACGCAAAGAAAGGGTGTCATGTGAGCTGGTTAATTTTTTGCATTTCCATGCTGAAATGTGGTCATTGCTGTCACATCTCCTTGCTCTCCGTCGCCGGGTAAAAAATCCTCCACCAAATGGTTCCATGAAGTGAACTTAGTAAAAGAATTGGTTTACAAAAGGGGGTATCTCCAAACTCCAGCTCCACCAGAGAAGTATGCAGGTGTCGTGATGCTGAGAACAGGATCGACACGAGAAGAGGGACAATGAAGACAGGTGACTACAGGGATTGGCTTCGAACATATGGGTGGAAATGTGTACTTGACAAGGGGCAAGACATCCAAGCCGTCAGGGGGGGAGGGTAACAGGGTAGAAGGGTAGAAGAAAAGAGCCAAGGAAGATTATGTTGGCTGTTGGGTATGATGCAAAAACCAAGACATGGACGATGGTCCTCGTGAGACGTGAGAAAGGATGCTGAAAGCGCAATGTGCCTAGGCCGAACACGTCGGACATGTGGCAGGCGACTGTGGCATCCAAGACAGAGCACCAGTCGGTGGTGCGACACGTAGAAGCGTGAGGCTTGGGGTTCGCGGTTCAGAGTGCATCTCACAGAGCGAGGTACCCGACACCAGCAACGAGGGCGGCTACGTAGGCGTTGATGCTGATTGCAGAGGCGGCACCGGTGAAGGGCGGTGCCGTTGACTTTGCGCCGGTGCCAGAGGGCTGGACGACAGAAGTGCCGTTGGGACTGAGGCTGGCGCCGGTTGGGTAGGTGGATGCGTAAGACGCGGGAATGGTCGAGGTCATGTTTGCGCCGCTGCCGGTGTGAGAGCCAGACATGGTGACGGTGTTGACGCGGTAGACGGTGGAAGTGATGAAGACGGTGGAGTCATAGACGTCGGATTCCTGAGCGAAGGCACACGCGACGAGCGCGAAGAGGAACACGAGGACGTGCTGGAAGGAGTGCATCTTGGTGTTTTTTTTTTTGGATTTGGTGCGGGGAGTGGCAGGCGCGTGGAATATATGCGGAGGCAGTGGTGGAGACGTGGGCGCGATGATTGAGTTTGGAAGGGCGAAAGGAGTGTGATGAGCAAAGCTCTGCCGAAGGGCGTGTGTTTGATGCTTGAGGGAGAGACGGGTGGTGTTTGACGAGCGGGCGATTTGGAGTTTTGAAGGGAAACAACCGGGCGCTCATTTCCCTTGGCCTGCCGCAATTTCGGGCGGCCGGCGGCTACTGGGCAGTAGGCCCGTGGAGCGTGCGGATCGCTGCAGGTACCTACACACTGCACAGACTGCCAGTACAGTATGTAATTGTACTCCCCACTGTGCCGTCGATCGGACAGTCCAACGGCTGCTGCAGGTGAGGTCATTATCGACGCCGTCTTCAACAATCGCCACGGCAACTCGGTCCACTTCAGACTCCAGAGTCCAGACACTCCTGACAGTGACTCCTGACTCCCGAGTCCTCAGGCTGCCCCCAGCCTGCGCTCAGACACGCTTGAAACAGGTGCAGCCAGTGGTCGCACAGCGTGTCGCCGGCGGCCTGGTACCTTTGCGCGCAAAACGTGACTGGTGCCAGCACTGAGCGGCTGGCGTCTCTGGTGCGTTGTTGAGTGGCATGACATGGCCGTACGGTGTAGTCACAACATGGCGCGCCTAGTGACATTCACTCGCCAGAGGCACGTGAGCATGCAGGAACAGCGAGTCGCATGCAGATGCTTGTTGTTGTTGGCCCTCTGAAAATATGGGAGCCTCATTCTCCATGACACACCGACTACCAATATGGCTGCTCATTGCTCCATTCCGTCGCACAGTCCACTAACGAGCCTGGAGTCCTTCTCGCACTATCCTACTCGGTACATGGTGCAAAAGTCCGTGCGCATGAATGGTTCAAGGAAGCATCGTGAATCCCGCCTGCAAAGCCAAAGCCCCCTTGGACTCTGGAGGGGGAGCAACCGTGCTCCCAAGTATGTACTGTGTACTGTGTATGTACTGGAAACAGACTCCTTTGATGCCGCTTAGTGTGTGGGACGGGTAGCGGCTCAATCAGCCTCCATAATCTCCGCACTCTCCCACAGCCGTCGACAAATCTCGTCGGCTTCGTCCTCATTTCGCGCGTGCTCGCTGTCAACACTTTGCTGGCCCTCTACATCGCCATCGTCGCGCCTACTCGCCGCGCGCCGGTGCCCGTTGTCGAAACTGACTCGTGCGGCCAACCTCTGCAAGCTTGCCCCATGTGTTGCCATTTCCGGCCCGTTGAAACTTGTGCTCAGACTCGGCGTGCTGTGCCCAATCCAAGCGCCGTTGGCGCTTCGCCTTGTTGGTATGCGGCTTTTGCGCGACATGCCTGGTATCTGTTGTATGCGGACAATCGAGTCGGCAAGCGGATTGCGGTACCTCCGCACCACCTTGTATTCCACCGCAACGTGGTTGAATTGCTGCTGCAAACGCGGGTCGAGGCGGCCTTCCCCGTTTGCATTGTAATGCATCCCGGACTGCAGAAAGGTAGGACCGCCAGTGCGGGGAAGGCTTACCGGGACCAGCTTGTGGGGTTCGATGTTGGACGAGGCGCGTTGCAGCATGAGCTTCTGCTGTGTTCGCGACGGAGGTAGGTTGGTCGGAGTCGTCGCACCCGACCGCGACGGGGTTCTGAGTGGCGTGTCATTGCCACCGACGTTCGGCATCGACTGGTTTCGTTTGCTTTGATCCAGCTCGCCGCCCTCGGGTTGGGAACACTTGCGCGAAGGCATGTAACCTCCCTCATGCGGGGTTCCAGCCGAGCCATCTCCGTCCATGAAGCGCGACACCAAGTCCTTCCCAGGCGTGTCGACCAGTGTAGAGCCAGCACTATGGCTGAGCAGCGTAGGGCCGTGGGTGGCAGCTCCTACCGTTGCCGCGACGGATGTGGTCTGCGGAGGGACGGTGTGCGAGGCGCTGCGCTGGAGGAGACGCGACGTGATCATGTCGGCGTCAGGGGGGCGCGAGTGGTGGGAGCTGCCGCCGGTGGCTGCAGCTACTTTGCGCGTTCGGCCTGTCCATGGCGGCGTGGTTTGCGTGCGAGGTTGGCGACTTGCGCCCACTTGTGCTGGGTCGCCTCGGTTGTTCTCCATGTTCCTTTCCGCCAGCTTGTGCTGCGCGTCGAGGACGACCGAGTTGGAGCGCGTGTTGGAGCGCGTCGTGGTGGGCGACTGCGACGCGCTCTCTTCCGTCCAGCCGTCGTCCCCGGCCGCCTCTTCCTCGTCGCTGCCCACGTGGAAATGCACCGCAGGGTGTGCTTCGGGCGAGGCTGGCCGTGATGGTGCTTTCCTGTGGGGGGTGACTTCATTCTTGGACGCCTTGGCCGCGTGCTTGGCCGGTCCCTGGCGGGGCAGGTGTCCGCTCGAGTGGTTCTTGCGCAGATTCGCCTGCGTATGCGCCGGGTGGGCCACCCGCACCACCGCCCCCGAAGAAGCATTGCGCTTGAAGCCCGGGCGGGGGCTGCTCGGCGCGGACATGGCGTGCCCCGACTGCGTGCGCCGGTGGTGGCGCGCTTCCTTCTCGGCGGCCTGCTGTGCCTGTTGCACCTGTTGCGCGGCCTTGTTGAGCTTGTTCAGGTTCTTCCCGGTGGACAGATTCCTCGAGATGCGCTGACCAACGACATGGTGGCGCGGGGCTTTGTGATGGGCCGGTCGTGGGTGCTCGCCCTCGGACACATGCGACTGCGACGAGGACTGGCGGGCCATGGCCGCTGGTCGTTTGGCCGGCGGAGGAGCATCGTCGGGGGACGCCATGCTTCGCCTGTCGGTCACGGGGCCTGGAGACTCGTGGTTGCGTCGTAGGGCGCCCAGCGTGCCGTCTCGTTGCGCTGGCGGCGACTTGAGCGGATCGCCATGACACAAAGTGGTCGTCGGCAGAGCGCCCGAGCTGCAGCCGGGACGCTTTCGGTGCACCGCGGCCCGCCAACGTCACCGCATCTGCCATCACCCATCACGTATCTATCATCACAATACGCACGCTGCTATAGCCGCATGCTTTCGGTACAACTACTTCGCCATGGCATCATCATCGACGCTCATCACCGCGCAACACGCTTCTTTCCGTGCCGCACATCTCGTTGCCTCCTTTGCGCTTGCAGACTTTGCCCAACCCTGACCTTCGTCATCCTCACGAGGAGCTGAAATTCTGTGCAAATCGTTTCAGCTTGCCCTTCACACCTCGCGACACGGCCGCCCGTTGCTGGCTGATCTGCCGCTGCGCAGGGTTCATGCCGTCGACACAGCCAAAGGAAGAAGTGGTAATCATCGAGGCAGGTCGCGAGTGGTAGGAAGGTGGAGGCGGCCCTGAGAAGTAGGAAGGTGCGTCCGAGACGTCACCCGTCGAGTCCTCTCGTGTGATGCGCGCCGCTGCTGTCGAGGGGCGAGTGCTGTCTGCGCTCCTCGTACTCCGACTGAACATGGTATTCAATCGTCGCTCCATACTTCTCTCCACCTCGCTGGTCTGGCCACTTGCTGGAGTATCCTGGCGGCATCGTGGCTGTTCAATCAACACGTTTTCGCTTGACATGGTTTCATTGGGCATAGTCGGTGCTTGGGCTGGCCCGACACGTACTGCTGGGCGGAGCATGGGGATAGGTGGCGCTGCTGGCTGGGTCGATTCGTAGGCAATAGCGAACACTGGCATTGACTTGGAACGTCTGTTCGTCTGCTTCCGACCGCCTTGGCGGGTTGACCTGTTGCGAGCGAGTAGAGGCATCTGGACCTGCATTCTCTTCGCACGCCGTCGGAACGATTTGATCTGCTGGCTCTGCGATGTGGACGGCCGATCATGGCCAGTCTTTCGTACGATGGGTGTGGCATGCTGGATGCCGGCTGTATTCTTCGCGTTGGCGACCGTGGCTTTTCGCCAGTACGAAAGACCGCCCATGAGTGGAGGTGAAGGTGTGTCTATGCTTGTGTCGAGCCATGCATCCACATCTCGCATCACGCCCGAATTGGGTCTTGTCGGTCTAGATGGGGGTTGAGCAAATGGCATACGTAAAGGCTGTGGCAATTCGACGGGAATCCGTGGGACCCTGGGTATTGACGTTGCCTCTGTAGCTGTTGCGATACAGGGAGCGGTTCGTGGTCGTTGAACAGGCAAATGTGCACACAGCCCGTTATCTCCTGGCTCATCACTTGGGTGAATTGATGGTAGTTTTCCGAGTCGTCGTTGCAGCCATTGCTTCGCTGTTTCGTGCTTGCTCACTGCTGTGGGATAAGTCATGTCGGTAGTGGGTGCTGTCATGTTCAATGTCTTTGGAGGAGCTGTTGGCGAGAATGCCGTACATTGATCGATGTGGGTGATAAGAGGTTGCTGGCGAGATGGTCTCTTGCAAGAGCGAGATGTAGGAGGCTCGCAATTGTTGCTATTGTTGGAAGTTGCGCGACAGTGAGGTCATTGTGAGTTCGCAAATCGAAAGTGGCAGTCACCTTCAGTTGAGAGATGGGGAAGGCACCGTCGAGTGTGAGCTCAACAACATCATACATATTGTCTCCATAACGAATAGCAGCTGAGATGTACCAGGAAACGTGCTGCAGTAGAGCAGTTCAGACTACATCTAGACTATTTTCAACCTTGTTCAAGGCTGTGTATACACCTTCTTGGTGCACCATCACCTACCTACCAACACCTCTCCCACAAGGATATGCTACTCATGGGGGGACTGGGTCTCTCTGGTAAAAAGCCCACCGTAACTGTGTGACCTCTGTTGCTGACCCGTGGTTGAGCTAAACCTCTATCATGGCCGTAATAGCGAATCAGTTATACCTACCACCTAGTACGGCGGAGTGATGGATTGGGCATGTGGCGAATGAAGGTGTGGCGTGAGTCGTCACACACAGCCAATCAGAGCAGTCCCATTCGACTCATTCTGACTTCCTCTTTCAGTAGTGTCGCTCTGGTCGCATTCACAACAAGCAGTCAAGTATATGTATGCTGCCACAAGCCAGCAACGAAATCACTCAGAATCAAGCTTGCCCACTAACAGACATGGGTCGCAAAGGCAAAGGTACTGCACCAGCAGTGGAAGACCATCCGGGTGGTGGACATATTATTGTCACCGCGCAGCAATCGCGATATGCACTCGATGCTGTTGACGCACCTGCCTCGAAAGAGGTCAGGCTGAAATTGGATTAGTACACATTGAGACATACTGACACGACAAGATCATGGTCAAAGACCTCTCCATCTCCGTTTCCAATCTGGAGCTCCTCTCTCGCACAACACTTCACCTTGTGGAATCACGTCACTACGTACTCGTCGGCCGTAATGGTACCGGCAAGTCGACGTTGCTGAAGGCTGTAGCCGATGGCCTGGTGCCAGGCATTCCGTGGAGTACTCGGATACTGCTACTCGGACAGACCTCAGAGGCTAGGATTGCAGGCGAGGTGGAGACGCTGAGCTTGAAAGAAGAGACTGTCGTCCAGCACGTTGTCCGCAGTGATGGTGTACGAGAACGCTATGTCAGGGAAGCAGAGGTCTTGGGTAACGCCATCGACGACTCGACAGATGCCATGGCTCCCGTTCGTGCATATAGGAGCGTCACGCATGAGCGACTGGCACTGCAACTCAAGGAGGGCCATCGCATCGCCGAGCGGAGGAGTGGTGCGAGAGGCAAGCAAGCGAGGAAAGAGCTCATCAAGCTTGAGGAGCGATTCGAAGAGTCCAAGAAGCGACTAGAAGAAAATGAGGCTGATGTTGACCCTGTACAGCTCAGCGCAGAAACTCAAGCGACAGCTGAAATGCTCTCGAGCGTCCAGACATTGTTGGAACTCATGGATGCCGCAAGTGCAGAGGCAAAAGCACGAATTGTACTGCTTGGTCTTGGCTTCAAGGAAGACCGTATTGACAAGCCCGTGTCTGAGCTGTCTGGAGGTTGGAGGACTCGTTGCGACTTGGCATGTGCGCTTACCCAGTACGCCGATGTACTTCTTCTGGACGAGCCAACAAACTTCCTTGACCTGCCGTCCATCATCTGGCTACAGGACTATATCCGCAATCTTACGGGCACTACCGTTCTTATCACCACACACGATCGTGACTTTGGCGATGCCGTGGCGGAGGAGCTGCTCGTTCTTCGTAATCAAACACTCGAGACATTCCGTGGCAATCTGAGCTTATATGAGCGTGAGAGGTGGAAGAAGGCGAGATGGATGACCAAAATGAGGGACGCGCAAGACAAGCAGAAAAAGCACATGGAAAAGTCCATCGCAGGTAACATCAAAGCTGCCAAAGACAAGGGTGACGACAAGAAACTGAAACAAGCCGCGTCCCGGAAGAAGAAAGTCGACGAGCGAATGGGTTTACAAGTGGGACTGAAAGGCGGGCGATTCAAGCTGAACCGCGATTTTGGTGGATATCACACCAACATGCGCGCCGGATTCGATATACCAGACTGTGATCCGCCAGTGCCATTGAGGTTCCCGAAACAACCTCCGGACCTTAGGTTTCCTGGAGCGCTGGTGAATCTAGAGAAAGTATCGTTTGCGTATCCGAGGACGAACAAGGTGCCCACTCTCAGCAACATTGACTTGACGATCCATCCAAAGTCTAGGATTGGACTTGCTGGGCTCAATGGCTCGGGCAAGACGACGTTGGTGTCTCTGATTGTGGGTACTGAGGAGGTCGAGGGGCTAACACCTTCATCTGGCACGATTACAAGACATGCACGCGCCAGAATTGGTCGCTTCTCGCAGCAATCGGTGGAAGATCTCTCGGCTATTGCGTCTTCCCATTCGCAGCTGACAGCACTCGGCCATATCATCGACGTCGGCGGCTCAGGGATGCAAGACAAGGACGCACGTGGGTTGCTGGGTGGTCTGGGCTTGCATGGACAGACGGTCTCGGACGTACCCCTGGTGCGGCTGTCTGGTGGTCAGAAGGCTCGAGTTGCGCTTGCCAAGTTGTTGTGGCCGCCGCCACAGTTGCTTATTCTCGACGAAGTGACGACGCATCTGGATGCAGACACCATCATGAGCCTTGTCTTGGGCCTGAGAGAGTATGACGGAGCGATCCTGGTCGTCACCCACGACCGATTCTTCATGCGGTAAGTGTGCACCCGCCCCATTGAGCGTCGCTGCGGCGGGAGAACGAATGCCGACGATTCACAGAAGCGTCATTGGGGGAGAGTCACCACACAAACTAGCGCCAGGGGTCCGCGGCGATGAAGACGGAGCTGGAGAGAGCAGCGACTCGGAGGGCGACTCGACAGGGGCAGCTCCAGGAACGGTTTTTCGCTTAGTCAAGGGGCAGCTCCGGGAGCTCGACGGCGGCATGGAGCAGTACGAGGAGATTGCGGCGAGAGCCGCGGCGCGATTGGGGAACGCGACGACGTTGGCCTGAAGTGCGGTACGGAGTACGGAGCATGCGAGGCTCGAGCTGCCATGTGCTAGCTAGCGTTCCCGTCTCGGGCTGCACGGCTGCCGACCCGCGTCGAGCATGGACACGTGACCTGATGGCGAGCTCCTGAGCGCCAGGCGGCCGTGTTTAGGGGCAACGTCTGGCAGTATACTCGGTAGACTCTGCAGAACCACGCGCCGCTCCCTGTGCTTGCAGCGCCCAGCCGGTGTCGGTTCGTCGGCTGACATGCCACTCTCCTTTTGCGCAGCATCTCTCTCGCACGGCATGGGCATGAAGCTGCCGACCGACTCGACGTTCCCTCCCGCAGCACAAGCCTTGTGCGACTGGCCACCATGGACGGACCCGACAGCGCGACGCCCCGCGCTGCGACGCCCGACACCCAGCCGCTGAAGGCGGCCAAGGACAAGACGTGCCCGTTCTGCGGACAGTCCTTCACCTCGTCGAGCCTGGGGCGGCATCTCGACCTGTACATCCGCCCCAAGAACCCGAAGCCCGCCGACGGCGTGCACGTGGTCGACCAGATCCGCGAGCTGCGCGGCGGCATCACGCGGCGGCAGGCCAAGGGCAGCGGCTCGCTGTGCAGCAACGACGGCGGCGACGCAGCGGACGCGCAGCCGCACGGGAAGACGCCCGGCGGCAGGGCCAGGACGCAGCGCGCGCGCGTGCGGGCGTCGCGGCACGTGACCCCCCCGGCGCCGCCCGACGCGGCCGAGACTGCGAGTGCGACGGCGATGGCGCTGCGGGCGCTGCTGAACAGCGTGCGCGAGGCCAGCGCACAGGCGTGCGGCGCCGCGCTCTTCGACCTGGACCCGTGCACGCTCAGCTTCCCGGCCCTCTGCCTGCACATGCTGCCGCCGCCGCCGACGCTCTTCTCGCCGACGCCCTTCCCCACCGCCGCGTCGTGGTCGACGACGCCGCCCGGCGCGAAGCAGCTGGACGCGCTGAACAAGCTGGTCCGCGGGCGGCTGTTGCGCCAGCGCCACACCAGCCGCGCCGCTGCCCACGCGCCGCTGCCCACGCCGCCGCTCGTCGACCCCGACCCGCAGAAGCTGTTCTGCCACATCGCCGACGCCTTCAGCCACTGGATGCGCCACAGCGAGCGCGAGCGGCAGGAGTACTGGCAGCTGGAGACGCTGCGCTGCTATGCGCGGGCCGACGGCCGGCGGCGCGACGCCGAAGCGCAGCTCGAGACGGCGCGGCGCGAGCTGGACCGTCTGCAAGCGCCCCGCGCCTCGCCCACCACCATCAGCCTGGGCCCTGGCACCGCGGCCGAGCTGGGCAACCACGTCATGGACTTCCGGGACTGGGATTATGACCGCCTGATAGACAAGTGGCGGCGCGTGGTGCGAGAGCGCCAGGCCAGCGCGTCCGGTATGGCGGCCCAGCGGCCTCTGCCCGGCCCGCCCGCAAGCACCCGCAGCTGCTCCACCGCCAGCACCGCGCCTCACCCATGCGCTGCCGTGCATCAGCCGCGCCACGCCAGCCCGGTGAAGGTGGAGGGTCTGCCCTTGACTGCCCCTCCCACCGTCGCCGATGAGCCCGGCAGCGATCAGATAGACGCACAAGGGGACGGCGACGACGACCTCGATCTTGGTCAGCACACCCCGCCAGAAGACCACTCGATGAACGAGCATCACCCACAGCCCCTTCGCCTTGCCCACCAGCAACAACATCACATGCCCCTCCACCCGACATCTCTCCACCACACGCACCAGGTCCAAGCACACATGCAGAACCAGATGCACGTCTCGCAAGCTCAAGCGCAAGCGCAAGCGCAAGCTCAAGCACAGTTGCACGCCCACGCCCACGCCCAAGCCCACGCATGGGCCGCAGCCCACCAACACATGAACCAATCCCGCAACCAAAACTTCTCACCGCACCAGCATCAGCAACTATCTCCCCACGTCCAGCATGTCTCGCGGATGGGCTCAGCAGCGAGCAGTCGCCGCCCGAGCGTCCAAATGATGGAGCCACACGCAATCAACCAAAACGCCGTAAACGGCATGCAGGGCGGCATCACCATGGCGACTGGCATGGAAGACATCCAAAGCCACCAAGATCAATTTCTTGGCATGGACATGGGCCTCACTGCGAACTTCGTTGGCCAAAATGACCGAGGTTTAGGCATGGGGTCGTGATCCCATCCTCTCAACCACGCCACGTTCCGAGAGAAGCAAAAGAAGGTCCAGAAAGAAAAGGGCCGGAGCCCTGCGGCGCCGTGATACTCGGATGATACCCCACCCTGTAAAAATTCTCGATTCTCTGCGTGTCGCACTACTATGTTTCTTTTCTGCATTCACCACACCCGGCGGCCGTTTGTTCCTTGTTCAAAGCTGTATATACCTGGTCAGCTTACTGCGTTACTCGACTATACCCATCTTCTTTGTTGGCGGCGAGGGTCTTGCTCCCGGAAGCTTTGGGGGACAAGATGTTTATACATTATTTAATAATCGTGCATATATTTTCCTTCGTGGCATCCTTGGAAGCTCATCACGTTGCGGGTTGGTGACTTTGGAAGTGAGGTCTGCTTTCGTTGCTCTTGCCTGTTTCGGTTGTGTATTTGACGACAACACGAGCTCCTGCTGCAACGCGTCTTGGACTAGCAGAGCACTTTCCAGCTATCAATGACTCCAGGAAAGCCTCACACCTACCACATCTTTGCACATGTCAGCATTACCCGGACAGCACAACTTTCTACCTCACACAATGGCCTACAACGCAGGTCGTCAACCCAATTTGTGCCACGACCTACATGTCATTTTACAGCGCTGCTCGAATCCACCACAACGTCAGATCGAGGTGTACAGCAGCGTTGTGGATGCATTGGCGGAACATTCTTACTTGCTAACAGGCAGTTCCAAGCAGTCGTCGTCAGCGTCTATACAACAATCTCAGCGAGGAGCGCATCCCGGCGGCGTACAACACGAATCAGACGATCAAATTGAGAGCGTTCCAGACAATGCCTCAAGCGACGGTGCTACAAGTAACGGCAGTCGAGGAGAGAATGCCAGCAAGCGGAAGCAGCGAAAAAGAGCCAACAAGACAAGGGCAGCACAACACAAAGCAGAACACGACAAGATGAGACAAGGCCTGCTACCATCTCTCCGGCGCTCTTCCGTCCAGAAACAGCCTGAGTACTCGACCCCAGTTGGCAACTACAAATCGTCTGCCCCTCATCACCGAGACCTAAGCCGCGAACAAACGCGCCCGAACGGTGAACTTCAAGCACAGCACCGTTCGATGCCAGAACCGACTGTGAATGACAGAAACAAAGCCTTGGGCTTACCACCATTGGAGCGAAAGACTATTGCCAGCTCAGCAACTCTCCGCCTTGCCATGCGACAGGCACGACAAGGCAAACGCCCATCAGTCAGACTCGTATCTGGTGTCGATACGTATCTTACGCCTCCTTCGTCGCCACCATGGACGCAGAATATGAAGCGCCGTTCGGCAGCGGAGCCAGAGGATGACAGATGGTGGTAAGAAGACGAAGAAGAGGCATGGACGACGCGACAGAATAAATTCGACAACAAGGTGGCTGAATATGTTTTGCACAGACCTGGATTTGTTCCACGTGTCATTTTGAGGGTTGAAGAGAAGGCGAGGTGGTTTACGGTGACGTTAGGAACTTGTGGATGCGGAGAGTAAGCGTGTGGGGCCAAGCAAGACAGTGCTGGAGCTTGTCTCAACGTACCTTTTCTCATCTCGCCAGTCGTCGAAGGCAAGCGTTGCTGTGTTGACAACCACGATAGTCGGTCACTTTTGACTGGCAAGTCTTGACTAGTCCCTGATTCTTCTACAACTCTCCTTGCTTGTGTGCGTCGGATGTCTAGACCCCGACCACTACACCAGCAGGAAGTTCTTTGAGCCAATTGCCTAAATTGCCAACATCCTCGACAACCTGCTGCTTCTTCGTACACGCAGTTGCGTCCTTTGCAGACTGAATCTTGAGCACGCTCCAGTTTGCATTCGCGCATTTACCAGATGGCAGGGCATCCATGGCTTTTTGCAGCGAGTCGTCTTTCCAACCGAAGAGGTAGTCCCCATTGCTGACCATAGCCCTTTCTACGATTCACGCGTCAGCGAATCGGTCGTTCAAATCCCTTTGACCTCTGCAGGGGACCGAACAGAGGGAAAAAAAGGTGGAAAGTAGTTACTACCCATCGCCAAAGCTGTAAAACAAATGGCTGCTTACTCGCCCCATACCACGCATCATTCTTGTACCTGCCCGTATCCCACATCACCTCGTACATTACCTGTGGAATCGCCACAGGATGTGAGCTAGGACAGTTTGGCGTGCCCAGCCCCCCACCATTACTATATGCCACATGGCTCTTGTGATCCAGACTATCCAAATCCTTGCCGTTCCAAAAACTCGGGAAGATGATGGTCGCGCGGATCCCGCCGGGGCAGAATTGATTCGGTAGTTCAGCGGTGTCTTGCGCATCGCACGGCGCAAACCCCTCGCCGTTCTTGCCAGGCTCCATCTGATTGATAAGTTGGCATGGGGTGGGTGGGAAGGAAGGGTAAGAGAGGCTTACGGTCAAGTTGAAAGAGTTTCCGCCAATGATTTGATGTGTGTGGGGGGATTGACGCATGCCCAGTGCGACGAGGGGGTCGGCGCGCTCGACAGTTAGTTGCGAACATGCGAAGCGCAGCATGTTCTGTGCGGCAGCAGATTGGGCGAGGAGCGTGCCAGTAGCAAGAGTGTTCCAATGCATCATGGAACAAGTGTGTCAACTCGAACAAAACTGGCGAACAATTGTTCACTGTGAGTGACGTTCACAGAGCTACTTGTACTGCAACATACTGCCCTCGTTATACCACGAGCATCAGCATGCATATTGGCACTCGAACCGTCAACTCTCGGCAATGAAAGGTCTCCCAGTCACCATCTTTTGTGTCGACATGTTAATTCCACGCCCGGGCCTGATTGGAAGGACACTGAATTCGGCAGTTGAAGCTAAATCGCCGATGGTCACGCTTGAAGATACCCGCCATGGGGTAAATTAGGAACAGAGATAGGCGTATGATTCCTGAGCTGTACTGCAGCGGTATGTGGGGGAGTAAGGAGTGTGGGGTAAACGTGTTGGGTATCGAGAAAGATCACCACAGCTGCGGGTGAGGTTTGGAAGCGAGAAAAGGGACGTGAGTCTGTGAATCTGCTTTGATCATACCCTGATCATAACTTCCGAAGGGGGGTGAAAGTCGACAACGCCTCCGTACCGCCCGATCTGGTGGTATGATTCCAAGACGCTCAACTACACATTTTCTTTACCACCTTACCTAACCATCTACCTCCCTTCACTCCATTCTCAAAAAATTGTGCCAAAACTCCCCTCCCTCCCCCATCCCCTTCAACATCACCTCCAACTCATCCGCCACAGCACCCAATCCCTCATCCCCCACCCCCCCAGCACCTCGATGATAAACAGCACATTCGTCGTGCACGCGCTCAACTCTGTCCTAGCATAATGTCTCCAATTCTACAATCTACACGTGACCCCCTCGCCATCACACCAGACTACTTCACCCAATTTAGGGTGATCCGTGACGTCTTCCCCGCCCGACTTCGTCATGAACTTCTCCTCGCCCGTAGCGCGAATCAAAAACGGTGCGCCAATGTACTGGTCTACATCTTCACCGCCCATTGGAACCGTATGCTTGATGCTTTCACCCTTGCATATATCCGTCCACCCATTCACCCGCGGCAAGCCGACGTCTACTCTTTTGACAAGTGCTTCGAGACTATTCAGTGTTTTTGGGGGCTTGGTACCAGACGCTTTGTATGCGTCGCGCCAGGCGAGGACGTGGGGGGTTTGATGGATGGGCGCAGACGCGAGTGCGGATTTGGCGGCTTGTTCGGCGGTGCACACGGACGCTTCTGATTGTGCGTCGCTGGGGCTAGGGGGGGTGTTGATTGAGATGAGGAGGAGGGCGTGGTAATCTGGTCGTAGGGTAAAGACTTCTGGGGTGATGTGTGCGGCAGACAAGATACGTTTGGGCTTAAGGGTTGGCATGATGGACGCCAGATTTCACCCCCCCCAAAAAAGTTATAGTAGCTAGCGAGGCATATTTGGGGACAGGTTGCTCGAATAGGGCTAATACATAAATTTTTCATCCAAAAAGGAAGATTTTCAGTTGCTAGGCGTGGTTGAGCTGCGTTCGTTTTTTTCAGCTTCTAGTCCCTGAGCCAAAAGTAACAACAGTGCGTGCCCGCGTGCGGCAGAAACAGGATCTAGACCGCGTTAGCATGTTCAATGACTTTAGGATGTACCTGTTGCGGTAAATACCTAATATGCCAAAGTTGCATAAGATCTTTTTCCTGCAACGGTACCTCAGTTGACTTGAAACATATTTCTTGTACTCTACAACCCTTGCTCTAAACTAACACTAAACGTAGACTAATTCTAGCCTTCCCAAGTAGTCTCCAGATAAGCTCAAAAACATATGTTTCCTTAAAGAAAAAGGAGAAGAAAAAGTACTTGGAACATGTTTATACGACGTTTTTTTTTCGCTATGCCCCTAGTATACGCTATACTCTAGTCAACACTTACTTTCCACTGATTGGGTGCTTTAAATATCTGATCTCAAGCTAGTAAACCTCTACCGCAAAAGCAATCATGTACATGGTTGTTTCCGCATACCACTTTTTGTAACAACAATGCCATTCATGTCTCCTGTTCTTCATTTGAACCGCTGTGCTTACTGACTCGCCCCAAGTAGACTTTCGACATACGCCGCAATAGCCAAGATCTTCTCCTCTTGCAGTCTCTTACCCACAATTTGTAAACCGACATGCGCGCCATCGTATATCTCCGGATCATCTGTTTCGTTCAGGTTAGTACTTTAGTTCCCCACCACCTTGCCACGCAACACTACCACACGAAAAGGAAACGAAAACTTACAATCCTCTTGAATCTCCCTATCTGTCTCATCAACAGCATCATACCCCTCATCCTTGCCATCAATACTCTTGTCCACCGTTGTCACGGGAACAGTGACTGCCGTGTAATCCAGCAAGTTCACCCACGTCGAGTACCCGTAGTACTTGTACCTGCCCTCTCTGGCCGCCGGAAACGGCGCAAGCGGACAAATCACCGCATCCACAGCCCTCCCCGTCGTCGTCTTTGCCACCGTACTATTCCAATAACTCAGATATTCTTTCTTCAAGGCACGTATCTCTCTATTCGTTGCCGCGATATCCGTAGCGCTGAATTCCTGCTCTTCTTTAAGGTTTGAGTACAAGGAGACTTGCTTGGCCATGGGTTCGCCAGAGAGTGCGAATGCAGATTTGACGTCGCGTCCGGCGTCGAAGATCCACGCTTTGAACCCCGTCTCGTTGATTGTGCGGTGCGAGGGCGGGGTCCAGGGTATGACGTTGTGGCCGGCGGCTTCGAGGGCGGATACGAGCGTGTTCATGGCGCGGGTAATGGGCGGCATGGGGCCCACGATGCCGTCGGTTTTTAGGAGCCCGAAACACAGTTTGCCGCCGCGCTTGGACATGCCGCGGCCATCGTGGATGTTCTCGTTGATGCTATTTTCTGCTTGGAAGCTCCAGGGGAGTTCGTGGACAAGGGGGTCAAAGTCCCAAGGTTTGGCATCGAGGAAGGCTTGGGTGATGAGGCGGAGGGAGGCAGCGTTTGTAGCTATGGGTCCAACGACGGAGAGAATGCTGTTCTGGCCATCCATGGTATTCGCCATACCCTGATAGGGAAGGCGACCTGTTGATGGACGGAGACCGTAGAGCCCGTTGAAAGCAGCAGGAATCCGAATTGATCCGCCTATATCGGAGCCTAGTCCAAGTGGTGCTATAGACAAAGCCGTCAGCCACAAAGTCCCGATATCTGCACGGGTATGCTTCACTTACATCCTCGTATACCGATAAGCGCACCCTCACCACCCGAAGACCCACCAGCTGTCAGCCTTCTATTCTTTGGATTCAAAGTGTACCCAATGATATTGTTCACTGTCTCTCCTGACATTAGCGTATGTGGCACACTCGTCTTACAAAACAGCACCGCCCCGGCATTCCTCAACATCGTCACCATGTCACTGTCATACACCTTCTCTTTCCCTGTGCCCTTCTGGCCTTCAAACGTCCCTATCCAACCTACATACCCCATGGTCGTCTCGACGCCTTTGACATGGAACTGATCCTTGAGCGACACCGGCACGCCATGTAACGGGCCCTTGGTGCGTTTGTGTTCCTGGTAATAAATGTCGAGATTCTTCGCATCTTGTGTCGCCGCATCGAAGAATATTTCGTGCAAGCAGTTTAAAAGTTGATGTGCGAGGGCTGCGCGGTGGCAGAATGCACGTGTTACGGCTTCGGCAGTCCATTTTCCCGATCCGCACTTTTGCGCAATCTGGTCGGCGCTGCATGCTGTGATGTCGAGCTCTTCTTTTGAGAGAAACTGCTCGATGTATTGCGTTACGTCTGGTAGTTCTTCGACTGACGGAGGGTTCGAGATGCGCCATTCTTGGGGTATAGCAGCAAAGATAGCATCGCGCTTCTGCTTAGCGATAGCTTGCCAGTTCGATGTTGCCATAGTCCGTCTCGATGCCGGAGGTCATGAACAAATTAAGACTTTGCTATGTCAAGTTCCCCATAAACCTGTTGGGAGTAGCTTGTGCGTCATGTACTTTACTCTCCGATGGCCGTCTCAAAGAGGGGTAAGAGGAACAGTAGTTCGCGCGTACCTTCCCCATTAGTACCACTTGCAGGCATCCTGACGGCACCAACGGTGGTTCGGAGCGTACGTCACTGGAGAACAAGGGTATTACACATGCTCCTCCTTGGCACTTTTACATGTCGCGAATGCGTATTGTTCGACCAGTACTTCACCCAGCTTATTTGGCTTCAGAAACCGAAAATGTATCGGCAAAGGCCTAATACGGTGACGGATACGTAAATCATGTGACGAGGATAAGCGAGGTGGACACTGCATAATACATCCTGCGCGCAAAATGCTGCACCCTCGACACGACATCGAGACCTGTCTTACACACAGTGGAAGGGAGACGTTGCGCATTGCATGGTAGAAAGTGTATGTAAGCAACCGAGCTATATGCAGATCTTGTGGTATCTTTCCCATGGAATATCAGTTGCGAATGTGCGTGCCAAAGGAGAATGGTAAAAAGGGTATCGATGGTCATGTACTGCGATACTTGGCAATGCTCATACGGTTTCGACGTAGTTGCTGCACATGTGTTAGTCACGAGCTGTGTTTCACAAGCAGATGGGTAAAGTGGCTTACCTCGGGAAGATGCCTTCTCGCGTGCCTACCCTTCCAGTCCACCAATCGGTCTCGTTGTCTGTCTTTTTGAGGATGGTAATGACGTCGCCCTTCTTGAAGCCCAGGTCGCCTGGCTGATCCGCGTCAAATGTGAATTTTGCAATCGCTTGATCGGAACCCAGGCCGGCCTTCTTCTGGCCGAATGCAGGCTTGGGAGCCGTCGGCCGTCCGGGCTTGCGGTCGCTGAAGGAGTATTCGTCATGGAAGGTCGACGCGCGGCTTCTTCCCGTGTCCATGCGATCGAATGTCTCGTGGGGGTTTGCGCGCGTCGAAAAGGAGCGGCCGACGGCGCCTGCGGACTGCGGTTGCCGGTCGTACACATCATCTTGCCACGGCGATGCGCGCTGGGAACGGTCGCTGTACTGGTAGGCTTCATCGGCGGTGCCTCTTGAGCCAGTGCGGTCTCTTCGCACACCCTCGCCCATGGCGCTGCCCCGGCGACCTTGCCAGACGACGTTATCGTGCGAGTCATCGTACACGGGGATGTCGTTGTACATGGCGGATTCGCTGTGCACGTTGGCCGCGCCGGCTACTCCGGAGAAGACTCTCGAATTCAGGACGCGGAGGAGAGGTTCGGCGGCCGGCGGCGGAGGGACCTGGCCGCTGAGCAGCTCGCGTGCTGTCCATCGGCGGCCGTACAGCTTCTCGTTGGCGTCTCGTCGCTCGATGATGCCGCTGCCCTCGAGACTGACGCCTGCAAAGAGGCCCTTGGTTTTGCTGTAGCTGAAGATGCCGGCCACGCTCTTCAGGCTCGCTGCGCCGGCGGCTTCGGCGTTGCGGCCCACGGGCCCTGCGGCTATCGACACGTTGCCGCCCAGCGTCAGCGACCCCGCCTGCGCAAACGTGCGCACGGCCGAGGCGTCGTTGAGGATGAAGACGAAGTCGGTGAGCTCGAAGCCAATCTGGCCGCCGAAGCCGCCGCCGATGGTGCCGATGGCTGTGGGCGCCGACCACGAGCCGTCGGCGAGACGAGCAACGACCACACCGGACCCGAAGCGCGCGGTGCCGAGGAAGCCGGCCTTGAAGACGGTGAGGATGGCGAGGCCCTGCAGACGAGTCACGTGCCGTCAGTGGTGTCACGGGTCGTGCAAGCGCTGGGCGTCTTTGCGGGCGAGTGCACTCGTACCTTTGCATTGGCAAGCACCTGCGGCGGGATGATCTTGTCGGGCCCAAAAGCCTGTCGCGGGTCGACAAAAGATGCCAGAATCTTGCCCGTCTTCCGGCACTCGCCTGATTGGGGTCCAGCTGTCAGCCGAGTCCCGACGTCACCGGCCGTCACAGGCGCCGACTGCGCCCGCGAGACACTTACTGCTCATCGACGACGGCAGCGGGTTGTTGAGACCAAGCGGCATCTTGTCGGCGGGTGTGGAGGCGGCGACGAGGGAGTTGGGGAAGAATGATGTTGCGCAACAAGAGCGCAGAGAGTTGCGTATGCAGCACCAAGTAAGCCGCGTCGGTGGCGTAGCTTACTTAGGTGGTGGGTGTGGGGTGGCCGGGTGGCTCAGCCGGCAACGCGTTCCTCATGGATGCAGATAATAGTAAAATAGTAATTACTAAGTAATTACTATATAGTAATTACTATGCCTAAAAACGTAGTAAGTTACTATAATAGTAAAGAACTATTTATAGTAATTTACTAATAGTAATTTACTATAATAGTAAAAATAGTAATTTACTATTTACTATATAGTAACTTTTAAATATTATATTTTTTATTTAAAATCCTAAAAGTATAGTAGAAAATAAGTATATTACTATATTAATACTACTATAGTTATATACTTTAAGCTATATATACTAGAGTTAAAACTAAATAAAACTACGTAAGTATAGTATATATTACTTAGTATATATAATAATTAAAACTCTAAAATAACAATATAAATAGTAATACTATAATTAAAGTATGTATATTAAGCTATAGACCTAGATAATACTTAATTTATTAGTATAACTTTAATTTTTTTAGAATATTAAGTATTAGATAAAGTAAAGCTAAAAGAAATAGACTATATTATTTGAGAACTATATATCTATTAACTAAGAGAAAGAAGTAAACTTTTTTATTCTATTAGTACTTATAACTAGAAAGTAATATATATATAAGTGTAAAAGTATTAGATAGCTAAAAGATAAACTATACAAAGTAGTAGTAATATAAGATTAAATATTTTATAGTTAATATTTATTTATATAACATTAGTCTAAATAACATTAGTCTAAATATAATACCTCTAGAAGAGAAATTAATTACTAAGATACTAGAGTAGTTATAATATATAACCTTACTATTTTCTAAGACTTTTTAAAGGTAAAGCTTTTAATATTCTCTTTATTAATATATATAATATAGCTCTAACTAAGTAGTAAGACTCTCTAATACTTACTAATATATTAACTTTATTGTATTAACTTTAAATTATAACTATTTTATATAAATTCTTTTAGATTTACTTTATTATATTAGCTCTATTATAGTGCTAGTAGAGCTACTATTTGTACTAGAGTCTATAGAAGTAGTACTTTCTATATCTATATCTTTTACTTACTTAATTAAACTATTTTTCTTTTGATTATTATCTTTAGTTTCTTCTCTTTCTATAATATTCTAAGACTTTAATATTATAAGCTGTTTAATAGTAGTAGATATAAGTCTATTTCTAGGCTTAGTAACTATATTACCTGCTATACTAAAAGTAGACTCGCTAGGACTAGAAGTAGAAAGAATAGCAAGATAGTCTCTTGCTATATTATAAATAATAGGCATATCTTGCTTATGTACGTTATAATAGTTTTCTATAGAAGTTTCTTTAGAAATAGTATCTTCTCCTAAGTATATATAAATCTCTTCTCTATTTATATTAATATTATCTTCTCTATAAAATTCGTTATCACTACTATAGTCTATATTATTTATACTATCTATAGTATCTATAGTTTTATCTTTACTAGTAGTAGTATTATACTCTTCTTTATATTTATAATATAGTTCTAGAAGTAGTTCTTTAACTCTACTTTCTATAGTAAAGTTATTAGGAAATAAATTGCTAAAAAGTTGAAGTTTAAAGTGCGGATCTAAAGCAGTAGCTATAGCAAGAGTTTTTAGCTTAGAATCTAAGCTTCTAGTATTATTTAAAGGATAGTACTCTAAAAGCTTATCTAAAGAAGCTTTAATAGCTGTTTTAATAAATATATTAAAATTAATATTATTGTCTCTATTAAAATAAAGAGATTCTAGCTTTCTTAGTAGCCTAAAAATATATGGTATTACTAAAGAGATAGTAGAGTAGCTAGAAGCTTGAAATCTTATTGTAGGCTTTCTAAATAGCTCTAATAAATCTCTAATATATATAATATAGTTCTACTCTTCTTCTAATATATTAAACTTATCTATATTTAATTGTTTCTTTCTACTAGTAGGCATTTCTCTTATAAGAGATAATAACTCGTTTATTTCTTCTTTAAAATAGATAAATCTATCAAGCATATTATAAGTAGATAACCATCTAGTTATATTATCTTTAACTAGCTTTTCTTTACCTATATTATTATAGTTTAGTTGCTTGTTCTTTTTTACTAGCTTCTTAAAAGTATTTTTTAATGTATGATTATACTTAATAGCAGTAATTAGATTTCTAATAGTATTAGAGAGATCTTTGTATTTTGTATAGAGAATAAGATAGTTTTGATCTTGCTTTAGACTATTAATAGTAGTATTAAAGCCTTTACTACTATTAGGAATAAAGAATATAAACATAAGAAATTGATTACTTATTAGATTTAGAATATGTGCTACACATCTATTATCTTCTATATTAATATTTAGATTTACTTTATAATTATCTTGTAACTCTTTTACTAGACTATTAATAGGAGAGGCATTATCTCTAGTAATTGCTATAACCTTTCTTTTAATATTAAATTCTTGTAGTATCTTATTTACTTGTTTGTATAAAATAACTCCTGTATAGCTAGTATATTCTTCTAAAGACTCAAAGCCTATAAGAAGACTTTCTAGCTTAAAGTTACTATTAATATAGTGTAATGTTACTGCTAAAAAGTCTATATTATTACCTGAGTTCTACTCATCTATAGTAATAGAAAATCGACTTGTATTTTTACTTAATCTATCTTTAACTTTATTTAATTCTCTATTATATAGTTTATCTAAGTCTTCTTTAATTGTTTGTCTACTAAAAGTAGGAATATCTTCTTTTAAATACTTAATATAATTATTAAAGCTAGTACTTTCTACTAAACTAAAAGGTAAGTTATTATTTACTATAAACTTTAGAAGCAAAGCTCTATATTCTTCTTTAACAAAGTAGTTACTAATAGGCCTCTTTCTAGCTATTCTACTAGAAGTAGAGCTAGAAATATTAGAAGAAAAGCTATCTTCTATACTTAAGTTATTTTCTTCTATATCTACTATCCCTCTATTTAAATTCTTATGCTTATTATTATAATGCATAATTAAATTAGTATAGTTAATAGGCTATTTAACTTTAGTATTATAACTACAATTTGTACAGTTTACTTTAATTCTATCTTTATTATTATTACTACTATTTAGTAGAAGAAGTTCTCTAGTAAATAGATTATCTTTAAAAATAAAATGGCTAGCTTCTAAAGGAGGTAAAATAAAGCTTTAATCTAAAATAGAAACTTTTTTAGGTCTAGGCATATTGTATTAAACCTTTTAATATAGACTTAATAAATAAGAAGATATATCTATTGTAAATCTTAAACTTTTCTTAAGATTATTTTTCTAGAAGCTTCTAGTAGTTTCTACTTAGTAATAGTAGATTTTTAAGCTAGAATATTCTAGAATATAGAGTATATAGTATAAAGATATAGAAGAGAGAAGGTAGTAGTAGTAGACTTAGAAGAAGTCTTTGAGTTGTCTTGTTCAAACTCTTAGAGAGAGAAAGTAAGTACTTAAATACTTAGCTTTTAGTTCTAGAGCCTTCTATTATATTAGTAATATAGAATATACTAGAATCTTAATTTGTAAGCATTAGTAATAGAAACGTCTTAGATCTGCTTAGAAATCTAGTATTAGTAATAAAGACTAGTCTAGAAGCTTCTAGTAGAAGTAACTAGAAATAGCTAGAAGCTTCTAGACTAGTCTTTATTACTAATACTAGATTTCTAAGCAGATCTAAGACGTTTCTATTACTAATGCTTACAAATTAAGATTCTAGTATATTCTATATTACTAATATAATAGAAGGCTCTAGAACTAAAAGCTAAGTATTTAAGTACTTGCTTTCTCTCTCTAAGAGTTTAAACAAGACAACTCAAAGACTTCTTCTAAGCCTACTACTACTACTACCTCCTCTCTTCTATTATCTTTTAAAGATGCCTACGCTTACTAAAGCCTACTTTATCTCTTCTAATATTAATAATAGCTCTATAGTTAAGTCTACTCGCTTAGACTCTACTCTTAGAGCTATAATTAATAACTATAATAGACTTAATTTGCAAGACTCTTCTACTATTATAGACTATTTAAATACACTAAGAATAGTCTATTATCTAAAAAGGCTTGCGTACTATAATAGTACTAGATATCGCTCTACTTTAAGTAAGTTTCTTCTTAGATTATTACTTTATTTATCTACTTTACTAACGTTCTTTAGATCTCTTACATAAAGCTAAAATAGATCTAGAGTATCTTTTTATTTTAGAAGATACTAGTCTAGATTCTAATCTATACAAAACGTTACAAGAGATTAATCTTTATCTTATTAAGACTAGTATTATTTTTAAAGACTATAGTAAGTAGTTCTTATTCTAATTCTAAGTATTTACTAATTAATAATAGATCTAATTAGAAGCTTTTATTCTAAACTCTTATATACTCCTCAAGAGATAGATAAGATTAAAGCTTCTATTATAGAAGAGTCTTGCTTTCTAGAGACTAAGGCTTACTTTATAACTATAGATTTATATTATATTAATAATCTTAACTTCTATAATACTATCTTCTATTCTAAAGAAGAACTAGAAGTTTTTAAAGATCTTAGAGGTCTAGATCTATATCAAGACTATCTAGATCTTAATCTAGTACCTTTAGATTATATTAGTTCTAAACTTAAGCGCGAGTAAATAGTAATATCTATATACTTTTACTAGATATTTTCTGTATATAGAAATATATTAGAGTAATAATATTAAGCTATAGGTATTTCTATACATTATAAGTATTATTCTAAATTTAGTAACTATATTCTATACTATTATTTAAGTAATAAGTAAATATAAAGTTTAACTATCTACTATATAAGGTATTTAAAAAAATATAGACGTGTCTTATATATATTTTTATTAGAGTAGTAAATAAGTTACTTCTACTTTAATATTTAGTATAGATATAGCTTAGCTTTATAATATAGGATTATATACCTAGATTTTTTCTTTCTAGTAACTTAGAAGTTACTTAACTTAGACTAGTATTAGTATAGTTATAAGATAACCTAAGTATAGATTTAGAAGAAAACTAATCTTAATATATAAGCTAGGTATAGTTTAACTTTAGCTATATATAACTATTTAATTATATATATATTTCTTGTATAACCTAATAAATATAGTAGAAAAAGAGTATTAAAAAGCTTTAGAGTTATAAGATATAAAAAGAAAAGTACTTTAATAATCTATCTCTAATATCTATATTTCTTAGGCTAGTAAATAGGTTGTCTCTACTTTTAAATCTAGTAGATTTAAGGCTTAGTTTTCTATTACAATTTTATAGATCTGAATAGCCGCCTTATAACTGTTTAAAAATTTCCTAATTTGGACTAGTATTAACGAAGTTATAGGGCAACCCACTAATTGGGTTAACTGTTAGGTTAGGGTACCCACTTGTTATTTTAGCGTTATCTTAGCAAATACTAGTCCGTTTTAGGTAATTTTTGCGTCTGTGCGTAGCCCTAATGTAGAGCTATAGAATAGCCTACTAAAAATCTTTCTAGCACTAATATTGCCTAAGCTATTAAAGAGAAACTAATTACCCTAGTTAGGTACTTATTTACTACTGTAAATTATTTTTATAGTACTAATAATTATAGTATTCTAAAAAGTATATACTGTTAACTATAGACTATCTATATATAGTATATACACTTTTATATTATAGCTTTTACTATATAATATTTATCTTCTTACTCTTTAAAAGATACTCTATACGTGTATAAGTTACTAATAGTAATTACTTAGTAATTTACTATTTACTATATAGTAATTTACTACTAGTAAGTTACTATATAGTAATTACTATATAGTAATTACTATCCACTAAGCCTATTGTAGTATCACTATATAGTAAATAGTAATTTACTAAGTAATTACTTAGTAAACCGCCATCCATGGCGTTCCTTGACCCTCCGCCATCTCCCTCGAAATCCCTCCTCGATGTCTGCCATACAATCAATCATACTCCTCCTCTAATTGTTCCGCAGTTTTGTCCGTGGCGGGTGGCGGAGTCTTCTTGTGGACGTCTCTCTTAAACAAGAAGCTTGAGGGAAGGGTTGATAGCCTTCTTCTTCTCCTTCCCCAGGTAGACATGGGGTCTTCTGATACAGTTTCGGATACAGTTACGTTACGATACAGAATATACAGACTTTGGATTTTTGGTTACAAGCGAATGTATCCAACAGGGGGTGCACAAACAGATACCTGGATGGCATGTGACCCTAAACCATCTAGAAGGGGCAAGCCTATCTATTTATAGTGACCGCTACGATACATTGTATTGTATCACTCTAGTATGGTATACAATATTGTGTTGAATATACTTAAAGTTTTTTTAAAAAGGTTTATGACTTTAACGCGCTATATCTTAATAACTAGACTAGCTATTAGAATTCTGAATAGTGCATTTAAAAGAGGAGATTCCGCTCTATATTTTAAGTTTTTAAAACAATTACATAATCTAAAATATACAGCAATACAGTTACGTAAGTAAAATTAGTAACATTAGCAACACTAGCAATACTAGCAACACAAGTAATACAGGTAACTTACTATTAGGTTACTATTAGGTTACTAGTAACTAGAAGTAAGTAAAGTAACTTTAGTAAATTATCTAGTAGATAGTATTACTATTAGGCTGTAGTAGGTTGCAGTAATTAGGCTAATTAGATTAATTTTAAATTTTCCTAATATAGTTTAATTAATAGTAAGCTAATTATATATACTTTTTTATAGTTATTTAGTAAAATAGTATAAAGTTATATATTAGTACTAGTTGTTTAATTATTCTAAAAAGTAAATAAAGTTATTTGGCTTGTATATAATTATATAAGTTTAGTACTAAAGTATATTTAATATTATTATTAAAGTGTTATTAAAAGTATAATATTAATATTATTACTATATATTAAGTATATATTTAGTATAGTAGCTATTACTAGCAGTTTAGAAGTTACAAAATGTATATAAAGTTATTTAGTTTATAAATAAGTATATAGCTTTAGTACTTAAGTATAATAAGTATATTAATTATATTATACTTTATAGAGTTTTATATATATAATATATATATATTTTTATAAATTATATAATCTAAATATACTTTAAATAATAGCTAACTATTTTAATTAAATAATTTAAAGTAATATTAGTAGAAATATTATATAAATAGTACTAGAAGCTAATAGTACTAAGTTTTTTTATTTTAACTATAGTATTTAACTTATATTTATATACTTAAAAAATTATAGCTTAGTAGTTTTATATAAATTAAATAAGTTATACTATATTTCTTAAAAAATTAGTAATTACTTAGTAAACGCCTATCTATACTATAGAGCTAGAGATGTAACGCTTAACGTAGTTGCTTAAACTAGTATTCTTATATCTTTCTTCTCTATAATAACTAAAACTATCTGCGTATACAACTACTATAGGTATATTATTAACTAGTTTAACTCTCTTCCTATAACTATCGCGCAGAATAAGTAGTCTACTAGATGCAATACTAGACTATCTAGGCGTCTACTTAACGTTAAGCTTAAACTTATTATTTACCTTAGTGTTATCTAGCATAAACCTAGTATAAGGTTTCTGTTTCTTCTAAGTAGAAAATTCTTTCTCTAAGTTTTCTGTATCTTTTGCTATAGTTTAATACTTACAATTCTTTTTCCTCTACGCCTTATCTCTTATCTCTTTTATAATATCTTTTAGAATCTGCGTTTACTTATTTCTCTTAATATGTCTATAGATGTTAGTAATAGATTATCTTAGTAGGCTTAGATAGTATAGACTTTTACTAGACTCTTTAGAGCGTAGCCTCTACTTGTAACAAGTACATGTAAACATATGTTACATCTAATACCTTATAAAGGCTTAGTAACAGATTATGTAGAGAGCTAGTAGATTAGGACTAAAAGCACTTTAACAGCGCTCTAACTTAGCTGCTACGCCTACTATAAATATAAGCCTATAGCATAGATAGAAGACAAGTTTCTCTTGTCCTTTTGTACAAGACCTATAGGTGTATAGCTAATTTAGAATTTCTAATATAACACGCACTCCTATATGCCTCTAATACGTATCTAATTTAATTCTAATAGCTGTACCTACCTGCGTTGTTACATTACAAGAGAAACTTTGTCCTACTAGTAATAGTATTTATATAATATTGTAATTTACTTTTAAAAAGATTGCGTTAAAACGTCTAGAACTCTATCTGAATTAGATCTGTTTGCAACCTTAAATCTATTAAACACAGTTAAGATCCTTTAGATCTTCTAATAGCTAAAGCCTTTAAGTTTAGATCTTCCTATTAACACAACAGTTAGGATTATTTTAGAAAAGTTGCGTTTGGCGCTATAATAGAAACTTAGAGACTATTAATAACCTAGGAGTATTAGAGGCAACGCTAATAACTCCTCCTAAAGAACTAACTTTAGGAGCCTTTCTCTAAGATAACTCTATATTAACTATAACAACCTAGTAATAGAGTGCTAAAGTAAAAAAGACAGACACTAAGGAACTCTCTTAGCCTAGAGCTGCACTAAATCTAACCTCTACTTAAATAGAGGTTAATTAATTACAACAAGATTTAAAACAGGCTTTAGCAGAAATTAATTCTCTTAAGAAAGGACTAACTCTGTTAATAGGACTAGACAAGCCCTTACCTACTACTAAATTACCTTAGAATAATTCTGCACTCTGCTGTTTATCTAACAGCTCTATATCTAAGTACTTATATTACTATAAAGGCTCTTACTAACTTTAACAATCTAAGAAAACGCCTAATATAGACAATCTTAGTAATAGAAAAGATCTTACCTTCTGCTAATAGCAGGTCTCTATCTAGGATTAACTTAAGATTAACTTAGATTACTATTAGACTAAAAGACAACATATAGCCTTAGTATAGGGCTATACTATAGGATTAGCTAAGAGCTATCTTAAGCTATAATATTTATTAGATACTAATTAAGAGTAATTCTAGAACGCTAAGCAAATAATTAGGCTACTTAAGTCTTACTTTATTACAGGTAACAAGGTAGCTAAAAGCTAAGCAGCTTTTAATTAAATACAGATAACTAAGGAGAAAACGTTCCCCTTGTTTAAAGCTAGGTTTCTAAGTTCTGCAGTTAAGAGACAAGTACTCTCTTTAGAGTAGTTTTACTACTTGTAGACTAAGATTATGCTAGAGTTGTAAGCCCTTAACTTAGGATTTAGGCACTAATAGAAGAACTTATTTAATTAGATAGTAGAACACCTTACTACATACAATATAGAGTAAAAGAACAACTTTATACTAAGTATAACACTAGCTGCTGCTAGGTTACTAATTAGGTTAGCTCTATAATAGAATTTAGAGCTAAATTAGACTACTACTACTAGCGCTCTAACAAATTCTGCGCTAGTCTATTAATCTATAACAGTGCGTCTTTCTATAAAGACTCTTAAGCTAGAATAATAGAAGACTTCTAGTAGTTGTTATAATTGTAGTAAGCTAAAACACTACTCTAGTAACTGCATAAAGCCTTGTGTGCGTTAGATTAAAGCTGTAGAAGTAGATAAGTATAAAGATGCTTAAAAGTAACCTAATTAGGAGGTGTATTATATAAGAAACAGAAGTGCCTAAGAAGACACTTCTCTCTAGGCTTAAGCTGTTACAATCTATCTTACTTTAACCTTTTTTATTTGTTTTGTAGTCTCTATTTTCTTATACTTACGCTTCTTTACAACTAAGGCCTTAGCTTACGCCTTAATACTCTTGTTAACACTAGTGCTTAAGGTTTTCTATTTTTAAATTTATAAATTGTCTTATCTGTTTCTAAAGCCTTGCAGCAACCTATCTAGAAGCTCCTCTTCTAGGTTTAGGTACGCAGCTTTAAGGATTAGATTACTTCTTTAGTTACTTAATATATTTAACTATACTTAAATATTAATAGCTAAAAGATTTTGAACTATCTATTCCTTATCCTTAATCTTAAGTTTTAGGATTGTATACTTAGCCTCTAATAGTTAAGACAATTTAAGATTTAATTAGACACAAATAGGTTACAGTTTATTTAGCTATCTAAGTACCTCTGTTTATATAATTCTTTACCCTCTATTTCTACTGTTCTATATTAAGCTATAGTGCTAGCTACTGTCTATCTTAATGTGCAACAACGCAACGCCCTATAGAAGAAAGAAGACTATTGTATCTAAAACAGTCTTTACTGTTCCTCTTCTTCTATTTATTGTATTAAGGGATGCTTAAAGCTCCTATTAGCCTAAAAAATCTTAGAGATGCCTTATACCCTAACTAAGCAAAACTGCTTAGAGTCTAAACCTTCTCTAACTACCTGCATTGCTCTTATTTCTGCTAATACATTTTACTTTATTACAAAGAAGCCCTAGAATAAGTTCTTTACAATAAGCCTCTATAAGATTAATAGGATCCTTGCCTCTAAGGATAACGCAGATAATTAAAGCTAATTAGATAAGAGATTACCTGCCTATTACTTCTAGTATTAGGATGTATTTAGCAAGTTAGCAGCTAATTAATTACCTTCTTATTGTCTGTACAATTACAAGATTATCTTTAAAGAACTATTACTAAATGCGTTTAGTCTCCTGTACAAGCAAAACTAAAAGGAGCTTAAAGCTACTAAGGCCTACGTCTAAGAACACCTTTAGAAGGGTTTTATTAAGGCTAGCTAAAGTCCTTTTGCTTTACCTATCCTTTGTGTACGTAAACTAAATAGAGATATACGCATCTGTGTAGACTACTAGAAGATTAACGCCCTTACGCGCAAGAACGTCTATCTAATCTCTTGTATTAATAAGCTGCTATTACGCCTCTCTAAGGCTAAGATCTTTACTAAGTTTAATATCTAGGCTGCTTTTAACAAAATTTGTATAGATCCTAACTCTAAAGAGTATACTACCTTTTAGACCTATTATAGTACATATAAGTGTAAGGTTCTTTCTTTTAGCTTATGCAATAGGCTAGCTATATATTAACGCTACATAAATAATATACTAATTAATTATCTTAATAATTTCTGCATTGCGTATCTTAACAACATTCTAATCTACTCTAAGAATATAAACTTACATTAGGAACACGTTTAAAAGGTCCTAGAGCGCCTACGTACTATAGGACTCTAAGTAGATATTTAGAAGAGTAAATTCTATGTAACCTGTACAAAGTATTTAGGTTACGTTTTAACAAACTAGGGCACTAAAGTTAACCCTAACAAGGTAGAAGCACTCTAAAACTAGGCTAAACCTACTATAGTTACTAGCGTTAAGTTATTTCTTAGTTTTGCTAGTTTCTATTAACAATTTATTAAGGATTTCTCTTGTGTAGCTAAACTAATTATAAAGCTTTAAAGTCCCGCTACACTGTTTAATTAAACTATAGACTGCTAACAGGCTTTTAATTAGATTAAAGCCTTACTCCTAGCTATTTCTATACTATCTTATTTCTATTCTAAGTATAACACAAAGTTAGAAACTAACGCGTTAGATAGAGTAATAGCAAGAGTACTCTCTTAGAAGTACTCTAACAACAAGTAGTATTCTATAGCCTTCTATAGTTACGCCCTATCTAGGGCTAAGCTTAATTAGGAAATATATAACAAGAAACTTTTTGCTATTCTAAAAGCGTTTAAGAAGTAAAGAGCTAAACTTACTTTTATACAGAGTTAAATCTAGGTATATTTAGATTACTGCTCCTTAGAATACTTTATAACTACTAAGGTTCTTAATGCACATTAAGCACAATAGGTAGAGATTATTACTTCTTTTAATTTCTGCATTAAGTACATGCCTAGTAAGCTTAACAAGTAAGCTAATATCCTAAGCTAAAGGGAACAGGACGTTAGCAAGGTTAAGGCTGCCTAATAAGATAACAGATCCTGTGTACTTCTAAGACCTAAACGCCTAAGCCCTCTAGTTAACTCTAAACTAGCTTAGAACTACGTCTGTAACTAGCTAGAGATTAATATTTTAGCTATTTTAGTCTAATCTATTAGTGCCTCTCTAAATCTTAACTTATTAGAACTAATTAAAGCCCTGCTAGTAGAGAATTACTACTCCTTTAAGAAAGAACGCCTTACGCTACTACAGCTGTATTATGTTTAAGAAGAACTACTACTGTATTACTTACGCCTATATGTACTTAGAGACTTCTTTTTAGGTACTTAACTAATTAGAGAAGCTTACAATTAGGTATTTACTACTTACCTAAGCGCTATAAAGATGTATTAGCTTCTAGCTTAGTAATATTATTAGAGGAGTATAGAGGCTATATACAAACACTATATACAAAACTGCGTTTCCTGTTAAAGATCCTATCTAAGACAGCTCTAAGCCTAAGGTTTCCTCTATCTGTTACAAATTTCTAATAGGCCTATACAGTATTTATGTATAGATTTTAAGATATTTCTAATATATTATTATAGCTATAATTAAATTATAGTTGTTATTAATTGCCTATCTAAGTAGGCTGTTTTTATTCCTTGCTACAAAATAATTAACGCTTAAGAAATAGCTTACTTGTTTATCTAATAGGTATACTAATTTAGCTATACGCCTAAAAGTATAGTGTCTAACTGCAGACCCTAGTTTGTATCCTAATTCTAGTCTAAGTTCTGCAAGATCCTAGGCGTGCAACTTAAGCTTTCTACAGCCTACTATAAACAAACTAATAGACAAACTAAGATTATAAACAAGTATATTAATTAATAATTAAGGCCTTTTGTATTCTATTACTAGGACAACTAAAGTAACCTCTTGCTAATAATTAATTAAGCCTAAGCTACGCTGCTGCACTCTGCAATTAGTATAGCGCTGTACTAGCTTTTGTTTAGATCTAAACTATAACAGAGCTAGGATTAAGTATTATCCTCTTTAAAATATAAAGATGTAAATATTAAGGATGCCTTAAGCTTAGCTACTTGCATGTATAAAGCCTAGCGCACAGCTAAAGATAATATAGAGAAAGCGCAGAAACAGATAGCTACTAAGGTAAACAAATATTATTAACCTGTTAATTAGGCAGTAAGTAATAAGGTTTACCTTCTAACCTAAAACCTATCTGTTACTTGCCTAAGTCGCAAACTCGCTAAATTGTAAAAAGGCCTCTTTAAAGTTCTAGAATAAGTTAGCTATTTATTTTAACTAAAGCTACCTAAAGGTTCTAAGATCTATAACATGTTTGCTCTAGACGTCCTTTATAAGGACTCTAACAACTCCCTGCCTAGTTAGTTAAGCCTAAACTTATCTAGCATCTTAATTTAAGGCGTTAAAGAATAAGAAGTTAAAAAGATCTTAGCTAGTAAGCTGTACTACTCTATCCTAAAGTATTGCGTAAAATAGGTAGGCTATAACTCTAACTCTACCTAGTACAACGCCTTAAACTTTATAGGTGCTCTATATATATTACAAGCGTTTTATAAACGCTATCTAAAACAGCTAGGACTTCTACAAGCGTTAGCTAAGTAGATTATAGTATAAGAAAAAAGAGTTAAAGATCTTACAGCATTATAAGATAATTATGTTAGGGAAATTAAACTTAATATTGTAACTACTACACTAGTAAGTAACAGCTATTAATAATAGGAGTCTTACTCTTCTATTAGATCTAATAGTAGACTGTTGCTGCTACTAGTAGGACGTTCTTAACTATCTAAATCTCTAGGTACAGACACTAACGTACTACCTAGTTATCTTCTATTCTAGCCCTACCTGCTACAAGTACCTGCCTCTTGCTCTACTGCTGCCTAAAACGTTGCTGCTTGCGCTTCTTCTTGCTCTGCTAACTAATTAGCTCTTAATGCTATTATAATATCTACTAGCTAAGCAACTACACTAGTTAACCTAGCTATACTTCTTCTAAGCAACCTAACCTCCTTAGCTATTGCTCTAACCTTTTTAGCTAGCTCCTCCCTCTAGTAATAAGCGCTAACTAACAAGTTAGCATTATTTATGTTAGCTACTTATGCAGTGCCTACTTGCATAACAGCAGCTAACTAAAACGCTGCCTCCTTAACAGCAGCCTTCTGCTCTAATACTACCTTATTAGACTTATTTCTACTTAAGGCAGCAAACCTGCAGTTAAGGGCCTTAAAAAGGCTATTATACTCTTAGCCTGCATATAAGAGAACTAGGCGACACTTCTTATTTAAGAGTGTGCAATAAGCATACTTCTTAGACACGTCTAAATAGAATCTAAACTTAATATTAAAATGGCCGCAGGCAAAAGCCCTTGCAGCCTGCAGGCAAATAACCTAATAGGCTAGGAAATAAGCTCTAGAAGGGATAGGAATAGGTATTATGTGTATCTGCAGAAACAATTAGCTAATAACTAAATTAGGAGAGCAGTTAGATAGCTGTAGGTATATAAACGTATAGGAGAAGAGTATAGAGAAGCAGTATACTAGAGGGCTAGCCTTGTATATATGCTTAAAAAGCTTAAGGTAAAGTTAGAAACTTTGAACGCGCTAGCGCGCAGATTAAAACAACAACAAACAGCTATATTACGTTATTTTAAAATAAACTTAAGGTAAATGTAAGTTTATAACAATTTAAAGAGGTATCTAAAACAACACTAATACAGACCTAATTAATAGAGACTATTAATTTTAAGAAGAGGGGTAATGTAATAAGTATATGCAAACATATATTATATCTAATACCTTATAAAGGCTTAGTAATAGATTATGTAGAGAGCTAGTAGATTAGGACCAAAAGCGCTCTAATAGCGCTCTAACTCAGCTGCTACGCCTACTATAAATATAAGCCTATAGCATAGATAGAGGACAAGTTTCTCTTGTCCTTTTATACAAGACCTATAGGTGTATAGCTAATCTAGAATCTCTAATACAATACGTACTTCTATATGCCTCTGATACGTATCCAATTTAATCCTAATAGCTGTACCTACCTGCGTCGTTACACTACTTCTCTCTTACTAGCAGCTCTACTACTATCTCTCTACCTAATTAGATTACAAGCAGAAGCTAAAGGTCCTTACTATCTAAGAGATTTTTATATAATTTTAGTAGGTGCTTCTTATAAACTACTATATTTTGTATAGTAACGTAGTTTTTTAACTTACCTACCTGCTATATACGCCTAGTACTTCTAATATTTTAAATATACCTTTACTTTACTTATATACCTTTACTATTGAACTTTTAATAGCCTATCTCTTTTTATTACTACCTAAGGCAGCTTTAAATTCTCTTCTTACTCTACTACTACCTTCTTTACTACTATTCTCTATTATCTTCTATAGTAGCAGCTCTTTTGCGCCTTATAATATACGTACTAAAGAGGCTAGTACTATAGACTCTAGTAGCTCTAATAAGTCTAGTTATAATAAGGTCTCTAGTTCTACACAGCAGTGTTAAGTAAGAATCTTAACAGAAAAGAACCTGCGTTAAGTTTTAGAGCTCTTAAAGTTACTTTATATAACAATTACAAATCTTATAAAGTAGTATATTATTTTAGCTAGCATAGGCTTTTAGCAGAGTTATACGCTTGTTATTACTAGTGCCTTAAATTAACTTAGAGTATTAGAGTTAATTAATTAGTATATATCTTATATTGTTAGTAAAGGTCTTACGCTTAATTAGATTAATACTAAGCTCTATAGACTTATTAGACAGCCTAGGTTTAACGTCTTTAATTCTATTACTTATTAAGTAAAAGACTTTAAGCTTTATTTATCTATAGCTACTATTAAAGATAAAGAGCTATTATAGTTTAGTCTACTTACTAGCGTAATAGTAAATAAGAAAAGTTACTAGACGTAATATAATTAAGGTAATTAGGTTAAATATTCTGCTATAATTAACTTAGTTACAGCAATTGTTCTCTACTATTATTTTTAGAAAAAATTAAACTATTTAACGCGTAAGCTTAGGCTGTGTCTTAAGAGTAATAGAGTAAAAAGATAAGTTATTAAGGTTTTCTTAAAGTATAGTTTATGCAATTTATATAAGGTTCTTACTAGTATATAAAATAAGATTATTACGCATACATAGCGCGTGTAGGTAAATATTATACTATTCTCTTTATATTTATCTACTAACTTATAAAGGTTTACGCAGCTTATATGTAATTTATAAACTATAGTGTTATGTAATAACTTTTATTTTCTTAAAACTGCGTAGGACTAGGCGTTAGATATTATATCGCGTTTCTAGTATTATATAATAACTGCAATTCTAGTTAAGTCTTCTTTTCTTCTAGTAGAAACGTTAACGCAGGATCTAGTTTGCGTTAATACTTCTTTAAAGCTCTGTTTAATTGCCTAGTTTTTAAATATAATATAGGATAGAGTGCACTATAATACCCTTTACTACTTAATATTAGATACTATCTACGTAGTATACAATAAGGCATTATTATCTATCTTTAATAAAACTTTACTACAGCCTCTAGAATTCTTAGCTGTCTACTATTTAGATTGTAAGGTTAGAAACAAGGTCTATTAACTTAGCGTAATATTCTATAATAAGGGCACAATTAAGAGTACGTATATAATTTATAATAAGATCTTTCTTAAATAATTTAGATTTAAATAGAATGAGAAATATAGTAACTTTGCGTAATAACTATAGCTTATCTAGAGTAACTAGAAGACAGCTAAGCTAGTTTAAAGTGTAAAGCGCAAGTAATAGCTTACTACTTTATAGAGTTATAATTAATAGAATTAGATAATTAGTCTTCTTATATACTTCTATATCCTTTAGGCTCTTATATATCTAATTATTTGTACCTATTTTAGTAGCCTAGCTAGTACTATGTTAGTATATAACCTCTTTTATAATATTAGTCTTTAAGGTTACACTAGTGTTAGTAAGGATAATATAAAGTACTATATTATAGAACTATTAATCTATACAGTATAGAAGTCTAATATTCTTACCTTAGTTTATATAGATATAGTAGACTGTAGTTGTTTTAGAAGCTAGATTATAGACAATAAGCTTAGACTCTTAGATATTACTGTGCATAATAGGTCTATCTATAATATAGCTATCTAGAAGCTGTTACTAGAGGAATATTATAATATTCTTAATAGAGTTTAACGTAAGGCGTTTACTCTTTAGGCCTAGAAAAGAAACTAAGACAAGAGGAGTAAATTTATAACTATGTATTACTTTCTATAAAAGACTAAGATTTTTCTTCTCCTTTGTAATACTATTAAGCTTAGAGATATTAGGTAGATTAATTAGTTACTTAACCTATTAGCTGTTATATTCTATAGTATAGACTAGTATTAGTATAGATATAAGATGCTCTATTTGCGTTAGTTAATAACTAAGAGTGTATCTAAACTAGTTCTCTAAGACTGCTTACTTAGATTAGGTCTTATAAACAAGCGCAGTTAGCCTAATTTGTTTAAGGCTATTAATATTATACTTAAGCATATTAACTGTTTATATAAGCTAAATATTTAGAACTTTAGTAGTAGTATATATAATATTCTCTTAACGTTTAATACTATTGTATTAACTAGTAGTTTCTATTTAGTACTCTAAGTATAGATTAAGAGTACGTATAATATGTAAATAAAGTTAGATTATATAATATATATACTAGCCTATAACATTTACTTCTTAGCTATTAAGTTATTTCTTAAGAGATTCTATACTTAACCTTATCTTAAGCTAGAGCGTTGCGTAGTTAAGCAGAAGCTAATAAGTCTAGATATTATTATAGTAGAAAGTAAGATATTAAGTGTTAAGGTTGCTAAGTTTAACACTAATATAGTATTAGCTATAGATTCTTAAGCGTTAGTAGCTATAACTAAAGATTAAGATATACTTACTACTAAACATAAGTTTTATAATATCTCTAAGTTTATAGAGCAAAACAAGTATATCTTCTATACTAACTCTAATAATAAGGCCTAGTTTGCAAATATAATAGATAAATTAGATCTTACGCAAGAGTAAGGCTAGGCAAATATTAAGACTATATTTAGCTATCTCTACTTTATTAAGTAGGATGCTAGCTAGTCTATATATCTACTTTCTTTCTCTACTCTTTCTCTTTTTTAATCTCTTTCTATCTAGTCTCTTTAGTATATAAGCAAGCACTAGTTAAAGTTAGTAGGTAAAGTATAAGAAAAACTATAGTAAATACAGTTACTATATATACTGTTAAAGCGCATATAGCTCTTATTATCTATTAGTTAGTAGTATAATGCTATTAGACTACTTAGGTTGCAATAGTGCTAGTAACCCTTAAGATTATAGATAGAACTAATAGCTGTATAGTAGACATAAAAGAAGATTTAATACTATAAGAAGATTGCGCTTGTATAAGAGGTAAATAGCTTACTAAAGTTTATAAGAAATAAGTAGCTTAGAATACGTTTGTTGCAAAAGTTAGGGCTATAGTTAACGCGTCTATACATGTTAAATTATATGTTGCAACCTTTATATATACTAGTAGCTTTAATATACTTAGATAAAGATAACTATATAATAGGTAGAGTAATAAGGCGCTAGATAGTAAGTATATCTTTTTTATCCTTAATCTTTATATAGTTACTAGCCTTAAACAGCTTAAAGACTTTACATACGTTAGTAAAAGTTAATATATTAGAAAAGCATAACGTTAGTAACATCTGCAACATTAGTAACACTATTAACATAACTATACTACTAGCTACTAGATAGTTTTTAACTGTGCTCTGCTATACTAAGTAAGAATAGTAATGCCTAGTATACTATTATTAGCAGCTTAGTTTGTAGAACTCTTTTGTAAAATAGTTTATAGTTCTTATATTTAATATAGCTCTACACTATCTATATAACTATATTACTAGTTAGCAGCCTATCCTTAACTATAGTTAACTATAATTTAAGTCTAAGGCAATTCTTTTAATAGCGCTATTACTAAGTTTAGGTTTTACTATAAATCTATACTATTCTTACACTTTAAATTAATTTTGCGTTACATCTATATATATACTTCTTTTGTAATACTCTTTATATTCTTATATTCTTAGAACTAGGCTACGTATTTACTTAGGCATTTTTTATTCTATAGCTTTACACAGTAGTCTACTATACTCTACAGTTCTACTACTTAATTTACTTAATTTATACTAGCCTCTTGAGCTTTATAGGGATTTCCTTGTTATAATTCTACTAAATTTCTTCTTCTTACGTTGTTATACCTTACAGGGTACTGCGCAACAATGTCTTTACGTTCTACTTTTTTAGAACTTTTATTTCTAGATTACTCTCTAGGTTATATAGAATAATACCTTTGTACACAGCTGCTAGCTAGCCTAGTTAATATACTTTAAACATAAATTAGTCTTAAGTACTCTATTTGTCTTAAGGCTTTGCAATTATAACCTTATTTGCCTTAATTAGCGTAATAGCTTTTATAAACGCTATTAACGCTACTAAAATAAATGTTAAGTCTAGGTCCTTTTATTTTGCTAATAAAGCGTCTATTTTATACTTTAGCATTTCTTCTCTTTGTAAAAAAATTGTATCTTTGCTAATTTTCTTTTAAAGCTCTATCTAGAGCTCTAGTTACACACATAGTTTATATAAGCTAATAAAGATTTTAGCCTAAACGTTATATAGTACTATTTAATTATCTACTAGGCTCTTTTAATTAGAATTAGGTCTAGTTTTAATATAAGTTCTCTTAGCTTCTAGCTTAATTGCCTTGTACTTCACACTACATATAAGTAGTAAGTTAAAGTTATTAGTAAATATTCTTTTGTCTAGCTACTAGAAGTGCTATTAGATATACGTTAATATAAACTACTTAGTTTTTTTTATATTCTTTGCTTTTTAACAGCGCAGCCTTAAGCTAGGCTAGTATTATAAATATTATAATACTTTATATCTTAGCGCAGTTAAATATATATACGCTCTTAGCTTTTACGCTGTTTAGCTTTTCTTATAGTAGTACTATCTTATATCTTATTATTGCGTTAGCTATAAGTAATTAGAAGTTATCTGTTTAGTATAGCTAGTAGAACGTTAGGAAGTTGCCTTTGTAACAGAGTATGTAAATTAGTAGATTACAGGATTGTTACGTATAATACCTAAGCATGTTACTAAGGAAGTAAGAATACTTTTAGAATTAGACTAACTAATTAAGCTGTCTCTTAACTTAGTGTATTTAATCTAATTAATCTTTATATAGCATAGAATAAGTAATACAATCCTTTTTACTTATAACAATTTAATTTATAGTATTGCTTAGCTCTTACAGTTATAAGCCTAGCGTTATAAGACTATAGTGTTAATTCTTCTTGCGCACCTTATATTGCTAAGGTACTACCTAGATTAACAATTACTCTAAAACTCCTTAAAACTCTCTTTTAAATACTCTTCTTAAACTAACTAGTTAATAATTATAGACTCCTATTCTAACAACAAGATTAGCCTAGATATTCTTTTAAATAGTTAGTTAAACTAGCTGTACTAGTTTGCACAGCGCTAGCTTTATGCTTGTAACAAAAGAGTCTAGGATTAGATTAACTTAGACAGCAACACAGTGCTCCTAATTAACAATTAAGAACCTAAATATCTAGAGCTTCTAGCTGCTCTAAGCTAACTAGTCTCTGCTCTACTACCTAGAGCTACTAATCTAGAAACTTAAATCTGCAATAAAGCTTTTAATTAATATAATCTAAAGCTAGTTACTTATAAACTTGTGTAACGACGCAGGTAGGTACAGCTATTAGGATTGAATTAGATACGTATTAGAGGCATATGGGAGTGCGTGTTGTATCAGAGATTCTAGATTAGCTATACACCTATAGGTCTTGTATAGAAGGATAAGAGAAACTTGTCCTCTATCTATGCTATAGGCTTATATTTATAGTAGGCGTAGCAGCTAAGTTAGAGCGCTGTTAGAGCGCTTTTAGTCTTAATCTGCTAGCTCTCTACATAATCTGTTACTAAGCCTTTATAAGGTATTAGATGTAACATGTGTTTGCATGTGCTTGTTACATTACCTCTCTTCTTAAAATTAATAGTCTCTATTAATTAGGTCTGTATTAGTATTGTTTTAGATACTTTTCTAAATTATTATAAACTTACATTTACCTTGAGTTTATTTTAGGATAACGTAATGTAGCTGTTTGTTGTTGTTTTGATCTGCGCGCTAGCGCGTTTAAAGTTCCTAACTTTACCTTAAGCTTTTTAAGCATATATATAAGGCTAGCCCTCTAGTATACTACTTTTTTACACTTTCCCCCTATACGTTTGTATACCTACAGCTATCTAACTGCTCTTCTAATTTAGTTGTTAGCTAATTGTTTCTGTAGATACACATAATGCCTATTTCTGTTTCTTCTAAGGCTTATTCTCTAGCCTATTAGGTTGTTTGCCTGCAGGCTGCAAGGGCTTTTGCCTGCAGCTATTTTAATATTAAGTTTAGATTCTATTTAAACGTGTCTAAGAAGTGTACTTATTACACACTCTTAAATAAGAAGTGTTGCCTAGTTCCTCTATATGTAGACTAAGAGTATAATAGCCTTTCTAAAGCCCTTAACTGCAAGTTTGCTGCCCTAAGTAGAAATAAGTCTAATAAAGTAGTGTTAGAGTAAGAGGCTACTATTAAAGAGGCAGCGTTTTAGTTAGCTGCTGTTGTGCAAGTAAGCACTGCATAAGTAGCTAACATAAACAACGCTAACTTGTTAGTTAGCGCTTATTACTAGAAGGAGGAGCTAGCTAGAGAAGTTAGAGTAATAGCCAAAGAGGTTAGGTTGCTTAGAAGAAGTATAGCTAAGTTAACTAGTATAGTTGCTTAGCTAGTAGATGTTATAATAGTATTAAGGGCTAATTAGTTAGTAGAGCAAGAGGAGGCGTAAGTAGCAATGTTTTAGGCAGTAGTAGAGTAGAAGGTAAGTACTTGCAGCAGGCAGGGCTAAAACAAAAGACAACTAGGTAGTACGTTAGTGTCTGTACCTAGGGATTTAGATAGTTAAGAACGTCCTACTAGTAGCAGTAACAGTCTACTGTTAGATCTAATAGAAGAGTAAGACTCCTATTGTTAATAGCTGTTACCTACTAGTGTAGTAGTTATAATATTAAGTTTAATTTCCCTAATATAATTATCTTGCAATGCTGTAAGATCTTTAACTTCTTTTTCTTATGCTGTAATTTACTTAGCTAACGCTTATAAGGGTCTTAGCTATTTTAGATAGCGTTTATAAAACGCTTGTAATATATATAGAGCGCCTATAAAGTTTCAGGCGTTGTACTAGGTAGAGTTAGAGTTATAGCCTACCTATTTTACGCAATACTTTAAAATAGAGTAGTATAGCTTGCTAGCTAGGATCTCTTTAACTTTTTATTCTTTAACGCCTTAAATTAGGATGCTAGATAGGTTTAGGCTTAACTAACTAGGCAGGGGGTTGTTAGAGTCCTTGTAAAGGACGTCTAGAGCAAACACGTTATAGATCTTAGAACCTTTAGGTAGCTTTAGTTAAAATAAATAGCTAACTTGTTCTAAAACTTTAAAGGGGCCTTTCTATAATTTAGCAAGTTTGCGACTTAGGCAAGTAACAAATAGGTTTTAGGTTAAGAGGTAAACCTTGTTACTTATTACTTAATTAACAAGTTAATAATGTTTGTTTACCTTAGCAGCTATTTGTTTCTGCGCTTTCTTTATATTGTCTTTAGCTGTGCGCTAGGCTTTATGCATGTAGGTAGCTAAGCTTAAGGCATTCTTAACGTTTATATTTTTGTGTTTTAAAGAGGATAATGCTTAATTCTAGCTCTATTGTAGTTTAGATCTAAACAAGAGCTAGTACAGCGCTATACTAATTGCAGAGTGCAGCAGCGTAGCTTAGGCTTAATTAATTATTAGCAAGAGGTTACTCTAGTTGTCCTAGTAATAGGATACAAAAGGCCTTAATTGTTAATTAATATACTTATTTATAATCTTAGTTTGTCTATTAGTTTGTTTATAGTAGGCTGTAGAAAGCTTAAGTTGCACGCCTAGGATCTTGCAGAACTTAGACTAGAATTAGAACATAAACTAGAGTCTGTAGTTAGACACTATACTTTTAGGCGTGTAGCTGAATTGGTATACCTATTAGATAAACAAGTAAGCTATTTCTTAAGCGTTAATTGTTTTGTAGCAAAGAATAGAAATAGCTTACTTAGATAAGTAATTAATAACAACTATAATTTAATTATAGCTATAACAATCTATTAGGAATGTCTTAAAATCTATACACAAATACTGCATAGGCCTATTAGGAATTTGTAACAGATAGAAGAAACCTTAGGCTTAGAGCTGTCTTAGATAGGATCTTTAATAGGAAACGTAGTTTTGTACATAGTGTTTGTATATAGCTTTTATACTCCTTTAATAATATTACTAAGCTAGAAGCTAATACGTCTTTATAGCGCTTAGGTAAGCAGTAGATACTTAATTGTAAGCCTCTCTAATTAGTTAAGTGCACAAAGAGAAGTCTTTAGGTACACATAGGCGTAAGTAATATAGTAGTAGTTCTTTTTAAATATAATATAGCTATAGTAGCGTTAGGCGTTCTTCCTTAAAAGAGTAGTAATTCTCTGCTAGTAGAGCTTTAATTAGTTCTAATAAGTTAAGATTTAGGAGGGCACTAATAGATTAGACTAAAATAGCTAAAATATTAATCTCTAGCTAGTTACAGACGTAGTTCTAAGCTAGTTTAGAGTTAACTAGAGGGCTTAGGCGTTTAGGTCCTAGAAGTACATAAAATCTGTTGTCTTGTTAAGCAGCCTTAACCTTGCTAACGTCCTATTCTCTTTAGCTTAGGATATTAGCTTGCTTGTTAAGCTTGCTAAGCGTATACTTAATGTAGAAATTCAAAGAGGTAATAATCTCTGCCTATTGTGCTTAACGTGCATTAAGAACCTTAGTAGTTATAAAGTATTCTAAGGAGTAGTAATCTAAATACACTTAGATTTAACTCTGTATAGAAGTAAGTTTAGCTCTCTACTTCTTAAACGCTTTTAGAATAGCAAAAAGTTCCTTGTTGTGTATTTCTTAATTAAGCTTAGCCCTAGATAGGGCGTAACTGTAGAAGGCTATAGGATACTACTTGTTATTAGGGTACTTCTAAGAAAGTACTCCTGCTATTACTCTATCTAACGCGTTAGTTTCTAACTTTGTGTTATACTTAGAATAGAAATAAGATAGCGTAGAAATAGCTAAGAGTAAGGCTTTAATCTAATTAAAAGCCTGTTAGTAGTCTGTAGTCTAATTAAACAGTGTAGCAAGACTTTAAAGCTTTATAATTAGTTTAGCTATACAAGAGAAATCTTTAATAAATTGTTAATAGAAACTAGCAAAACTAAGAAATAACTTAACGCTAGTAACTGTAGTAGGTTTAGCCTAGTTTTAGAGTGCTTTTACCTTGTTAGAGTTAACTTTAGTGCTCTAGTTTGTTAAAACGTAACCTAAATACTTTGTGCAGGTTACATAGAATTTACTCTTCTAAATGTCTACTTAGAGTCCTGTAGTACGTAGGCGCTCTAGGACCTTTTAGACGTATTTCTAATGTAAGTTTATATCTTTAGAGTAGATTAGGATGTTATTAAAATACGCAATACAGAAATTATTAAGATAATTAATTAGTATATTGTTTATGTAGCATTAATATGTAGCTAGCCTATTATATAAGCTAAAAGAGAGAACTTTATACTTATATGTACTGTAACAGGTCTAAAAGGTAGTATACTCTTTAGAGTTAAGATCTATACAAATTTTGTTAAAAGTAGCTTAGATGTTAAACTTAGTAAAGATCTTAGCCTTAGAGGGGCGTAATAGCAGCTTATTAATGTAAGGAATTAGATAGACGTCTTTGCGCGTAAGGGCGTTAATCTTCTAGTAGTCTACATAGATACGTATATCTCTATTTAGTTTGCGTACACAAAGGATAAGTAAAGTAAAAGGACTTTAGCTAGCCTTAATAAAACCCTTCTAAAGGTGTTCCTAGACGTAGGCCTTAGTAGCTTTAAGCTCCTCCTAGTTTTACTTGTATAGGGAACTAAACGCATTTAGTAATAGTTCTTTAAGGACAATCTTGTAATTGTACAAATAATAAGGAGGTAATTAATTAGCTGCTAACTTGCTAAATACATCCTAATACTAGGAGTAATAGGCAAGTAATCTCTTATCTAATTAGCTTTAATTATCTGCGTTGTCCTTAGAGGCAAGGATCTTATTAATCTTATAGAGGCTTGTTATAAAGAACTTACTCTAGGGCTTCTTTATAATAAAGTAAAATGTATTGGCAGAAATAAGAGCGATGCGGGTAGTTAGAGGGGGTTTAGACTCTAAGCAGTTTTGCTTAGTTAGGGTATAAGGCATCTCTAAGATTTTTTAGGCTAATAGAAGCTTTAAGCATCCCTTAATACAATAAATAGAAGAAGAAGAATAGTAAGGACTGTTTTAGATATAATAGTCTTCTTTCTCCTATAGAGCGTTGCGTTGTTGCACATTAAGATAGACAGTAGCTAGTACTGTAGTTTAATGTAGAATAGTAGGAATAGAGAGTAAAGGATTGTATAAATAGGGGTACTTAGATAGCTAAATAAACTGTAACCTATTTGTGTCTAATTAAATCTTAAATTGTTTTAACTATTAGAGGCTAAGTATACAATCCTAAGACCTAAGATTAAGGATAAAGAATAGACAGTTTAAAATCTTTTAGCTATTAATATTTAAGTGTAGTTAAATATATTAAGTAACTAAAGAAGTAATCTAATCTTTGAAGCTGCGTACCTAAACCTAAAAGGAGAGCTTTTAGATAAGTTGCTGTAAGGCTTTAGAAACAGATAAGACAATTTGTAAATTTAAAAATAGGAAACCTTAAGCACTAGTGTTAACAAGAGTATTAAGGCGTAAGCTAAGGCCTTAGTTGTAAAGAAGCGTAGGTATAAGGAAATAGAAACTGTAAAACAAATAAGAAAGGTTAAAGTAAGATAGATTATAACAGCTTAGGCCTAGAGAAGGGTATCTTTCTAGGCGCTTCTATTTCCTGTATAATACACCTTCTGATTAGGTTGCTCTTAAGCATCTTTATACTTATCTACTTTTACAGCTTTAATCTAACGCACATAAGGCTTTGTGTAGTTACTAGAGTAGTGTCTTAGCTTACTACAATTGTAACAACTACTAGGGGTCTTCTGTTGTTCTAGCTTAGAGGTCTTTGTAGGAAGATGTACTGTTGTAGATTAATAGACTAGCGCAGAATTTGTTAGAGCGCTAGTAGTAGTAGTCTAATTTAGCTCTAAATTCTGTTGTAAGGCTAACCTAATTAGTAACCTAGCAGCAGCTAGTGTTATACTTAGTGTAGGGTTGTTCTTCTGCTCTATATTGTATGCAGTAAGGTGTTCTACTATCTAATTAAATAAGTTCTTCTATTAGTGCCTAAATCCTAGGTTAGGGGCTTGTAACCCTAGCGTGATCTTAGTCTATAAGTAGTAAAACTACTCTAAAGGAGGTACTTGTCCCTTAACTGCAGAACTTAGAAACCTAGCTTTAAATAAGGGGAACATTTCTTTCTTAGTTATCTGCATTTAATTAAAAGCTGCTTAGCTTTTGGCTACCTTGTTACCTGTAATAAAGTAAGACTTAAGTAGCCTAATTATTTGCTTAGCGTTCTAGAATTACTTTTAATTAGTATCTAATAAATATTATAGCTTAAGATAGCCTTTAGCTAATCCTGTAGTATAGCTCTATACTAAGGCTATGCGTTGTCTTTTAGTCTAATAGTAATCTAAGTTAATCTTAAGTTAATTCTAGATAGAGGCCTGCTATTAGCAGAAGGTAGGATCTTTTCTATTACTAAGATTGTCTATATTAGGCGTTTTCTTAGATTGTTAAAGTTAGCAAGAGCCTTTATAGTAATGTAAGTACTTAGATGTAGAGCTGTTAAATAAACAGTAGGGTGCAGAATTATTCTAGAGTGATTTGGTAGTAGGTAAGGGCTTGTCTAGTTCTATTAACAGAGTTAGTTTTTTTTTAAGGGAATTAATTTCTGCTAAAGCCTGTTTCAAATCTTGTTGTAATTAATTAACCTCTATTTAGGCAAAGGTTAGATTTAGTGCAGCTCTAGGCTAAGGGAGTTCCTTAGTGTTTATCTTTTTTGCTTTAGCAATCTGTTGCTAGGTTGTTATAGTTAATACAGAGTTGTCTTAGAGGAAGGCTCCTAGGGTTAGTTCTTTAGGGGGAGTTATTAGCGTTGCCTCTAATACTCTTAGGTTATTAATAGTCTTTAAGTTTCTATTGTAGCGCTAAACGCGACTTTTCTAAAGTAATCCTAACTGTTGTGTTAATAGAAAGATCTAAACCTAAAGGCTTTAGCTGTTAGAAGATCTAAGGGATCTTAACTGTGTTTGATAGATTTAAGGTTGCAAACAGATCTAATTTAGATAGAGTTCTAGACGTTTTAACGCAATCTTTTTAAAAGTAAATTGCAATATTATATAAATGCTATTACTAGTAGGACAAAGTTTCTCTTGTAATGTAACAACGTAGGTAGGTATAGCTATTAGGATTAAATTAGATACGTATCAGAGGTATATAGAAGTGCGTGTTGTATTAGAGATTCTAGATTGGCTATACACCTATAGGTCTTGTATAGAAGGACAAGAGAAACTTGTTCTCTCTCTATGCTATAGGCTTATATTTATAGTAGGCGTAGCAGCTAAGTTAGAGCGCTGTTAGAGCGCTTTTAGTTCTAATCTGCTAGCTTCCTACATAATCTGTTACTAAGCCTTTATAAGGTATTAGATGTAACATGTGTTTGCATGTGCTTGTTACAACTTACCTCTAGCAGTTACAAAGAAGACGTTTGCTAATATAAAGTTAATACGTTAAAATAGACTAGGCAAGTAGCTAAGCTTAGCAACGTCTAGAAATAGATTAGTTAAATAGTAGCTAAGGATCTAATGGCACTAGTAGCAATTAAAATACTTAACTCTTTAGAAATAACTCTTTAAGCCTTAATTAGAATCTTTAAGCACAACTTTACTCTAACAGACAATAATACTATGCACCTAGTTAGGTAGCAATATTAAGCCTATTTAGAAAAGGCTAGGCATAGTAGGATTACTCTAGATAAATAGTTTAACAAATAGCAGGTAATCTATAGGAAGGCTTATGCGTTCTAAGTTATAGAGATAGAAAAATAACTTGCCTTTACTAATTTTCTAGACGCCCTATCTACTAAGATTACTTCTAACTAAGCTTAATTAATGCGTTAGGATATTATTAAAGATGTAGCCTTTAGTTAACTAGCTATAACTATGTATAATCTAGCTAAGATCTTTTCTCTTATACTTTAGAAACAAGCAGTTTTTGCTACTAAAGGAAAGTCCTATTTAGCCTTTGCAACCCTTAGAAATATTAAGAACTTAGAAAATAAGGACTCTAATCTAAAGAACAAAGGCAAAGACAATTTAAAGCTAAAATCTTACCTCTACAAGAATAATAAGAAGCACAAATAAGACCTAATAGATTATCTTTAACTAAAGACTACAATTACTAGATTAGCTCTACTAGAAAAGGTACTAAGTAAGATCTTTAATTTTAACTAAAAGAAGGTTTTTAAGTAGCTTAACACTACTAAGTAGGCTGCACTTAATAACAAGATTAAGAAAGCTAGTTAGACGCTACCTATTGCAGCTAACTAGTTAAGTTCTAAGACCAAGACAGTAATATATCTAGGAGATGTTATAGCAGCACTAATTAACTTAACTACTTTTAATTAAGAACTTAATGTTACTAATCTAGACTTTAGAGTGTACACTACTACATTTATAACCTACCTACTTTTAAGAAGCACTTTTTACAATAGAGCAGGTGTAGTACACTTAGTTAATAATTAGTTACTCTTTGTTCTAAGAACATTTAGTTCTACTTACTCTAAAGAAAGAGTTAAGGCTAAAACATAGTTACTTTCTATAACTAGGTATAGTAATTAAGTAATTAAGAACGTCTTGTATAGTCTAGATAGTTCTTATACTAAAGACTTAAAGCTTAAGAAGGTTAAAGTTATAGATAGCTTTTATGTAAATATTATATCTACAGCACTGCTTAAGCAAGTAGGTACATAGCATAGTAGATTAGATAGCACTCTTTAGTTTAGATTATATAAGCAGAACGTTATTATACACAAGCTTTATAAGGCCTATAACCTCTTGTTTATTAAATACAACTAGGTTACACGCTATGTTCTATAACTACTAATCCTGTACACGTTATATTAATCTAACATTAATTACTTAACAAATAATAACAAGGATCTATAGCATAAAAGATTAGGCTACCTAGGCTAGCAAACACTCTAGGCTTCTGCCTAGTTAGCTTAAAACGTTAAAATAAACAAAACTAAAAGGATTAATTGTTAAGACTGCTTAGTTACTTATGCAACTTAAGTAGTCTTATAACAGCTAAGAGAAAGATTACTATAACTATTCTATTAAGTCTCTTAAGATCTATTTAACATGCTAACTAGAAGGCTTTATAAAGAATAGTCTTTAATTATTAAAAAGAACTATTCTAGTAAACTTTTTAACTATAACCTTTATAACAAAACATTAATTAAAATTATAAGAGTAATTAAATAATTTACTGCCTGGGTTAGAAATAAATTTAATCTAAAAATTGTAGAAATCTATTAAGATAATAACACTGCAACTCTGCCTTAAAGAGGGCGTTTGCAGTATAAAGAGTAGGCAGATTAAGAAAAGATTACAATACTACGCCTACTACTATACACGCATTAGCTAAATAGATTAGCTAAGCAGGTAGGCTAAGAGCTAATTACAAAATTAATTAAGATGCGCACAAGTGTAAATCTTCTAACTAAGCTCTAGCTATATATTATAGATGCAGCTGCCTACTTACACAGCATAAGCCTATTAAAAATCTATAGTTTTTAATTCCTAAATAAGGTCCTACACGCCTAGTTTAGGCAATATTTTTAATAGTACAAGCTAGTAATTACTAGGCACAGGACTGCTAATCTACGCCTAAATTAGAGTAGTATTTATGCCTATAGCTGTAGAGCGTATCCTCTTAATCGCAACTAAGCAGTAGGCAGAAATAAGTGCAAGTTTAAAGTTAACTCTTGTAGCTATATTAGATATCTAGTAGGCTATTAAGCTTCTAATATCTATTACATATAAGTTTTATTAATTAATTAAGTAATTGCATTAAGAGATGTTACCTTTAATAAATCTATATTCTACTCTAGCAACTAAGAAGATAAGATACTTAAAGAGTAAGCACTTAGAATTATAGATATTCTACACGTTAGTAAACTTAATAATCTTAAGCAGAATATTAACCTGCCTATTTTACAGGATTAACTAAGCTAGAAAATTACTAAGGTTACTAAGTAACAGCTTAGGAGTAAGTATTTAATCTTAAAAATTACAGAAACTAGCTAATCTTATAAATATAAAGGAAAAAAGGTAGAAGCTAAGAGAAGTGCTCGCAAGGCTAGCAAGTATTTAGAAATCCTCTTAGACTAAAGTAAATATACTAGGCTTGTTACACTAGAGGCAACTCTAGAACTAGATTAGTTATCTAGTATTTAGCTTATTAAGCGCGTAGGATCTAACAGCTAAGAACTATTACTACGTCCTAAAAGAGCTAGCCTATTAGTATCTAGAGATTAGATAGGTTCTTAACAGGATAGGCAGTTAGCCTTTTCCTCCCCTGCTACTTAACCTTAAAGCAGTAACTCTAGAGCCCTAGACAAAGCAGGATTAGTAAATCTTCTTATATAATTAAGTTATTAACTATAAGAAGCAGCCTCTAAAATTAACAAACTACTAAGTTAATACATGCTACTTTAACGCAAGAAGGATTACAACAATTAGATAAAAAGTAAAAGTATAAATATATTAATTGCAGATCTATTTATAGATTACTAGAAATATAATTTTAAGAACACTTTCCTTTTAGGCCTTGTAGAAGCCTAGAACAAGCGCTCTAGTTACAAAACACTAAACGCTATAATTATAATAGTAATGCTAAGTAATTATAATTACTAAATAGTTAAGAAGCGTGCTTATAGAAATAATATGCCTAAGCTGCCTAATATATAGAAGCAGATGCTTTAACATCTAATAAAAAGCCTGTTATTAGATGCCTCTCTTAAAGAAATTAATTAGCTACATAAGAAAGGTACCTAGAAAGAGATTTTAAAGAACAAGTCTAAGAATTAACTAATTCTATTAAAATAGGTCTAGGTATACAAGTTTAATTAAGACAGTTACTTTCTAAAGTGTAAAGCTAGGCTTATAGTAAGAGAAGATTTCTAGAAAAAGGACTCTCTACTTACTACGTACGCTACTACTCTTGCAGCTAAGTCTTTTAGAATTGCTATAGCTATTACAGCCTATTTTAATCTAGAAATTATGTAATATAACGTAGTTAGAGCGTTCTTTAACGCCTTAATTATAGCTAATAATCTAGTAATCTGTAATCTACTAGACAGATTTAAGAAAGCTAGGCTATGTGTAAGGCTTAACTATAAGAGGTTTATATAGCAGCAAAGTTACAAGATAACAATAGTAGTATAAGTAGAAGTAAGTTAATTTCTGTTCTGCAACTTTAGTGCAGAACTCCTCTTTGTAGATACAACTAGACACGTATCTTTACAACAAAAATACACTAGGCCTATACTAGCGTAGCGCTGTTAAGGCGCTAGAGTAGCTATACGCGTTTAACGCGTAAAGACGCTAGAGTAGCGTTATTGTAGCGCAGGCGTGTTGCTGCGCAGCTAACAGCTCTACGCTGTAACATTCTTATAATTATTCTTTTCTTTCTAAAATTACTATCTTAGTAATTTGTATAATATTAGGTTTGTTAGCGTGTGCCTAACGTTGTTGTTGTAGAGCCTGTTTGCTATATAGCTATTGTTGTGCTAAGACTAAAACTCTAGATAAATCTAAGAAGCAGCTAGTAGCTATAGTAATAGTAAAAATATAGCAAAACTTTGTGTGCGTAATCTTCTTTATTCTTTTAGTAACAACTATATTATTCTGCTACTATACTATTTACTAGCTCTACGCTGTTGCAACTCTATTGCACCTATATTAATTATTATAAGCACTACGCCTGCTCTACCTACTACTTCTACTATTCTTATAAGTAGTATAACGCTAGCGTTGCAACGTTGCTAACTTAGTGCTTAGGCTACGCTTATTACCTGCTGTAGTAGCGTCTCTAATGTTAAGTTAGCAATTTTAATTTACTTTTACTACGCTAAGAGCCTAAGGCTTACTAATACCTATTGCAACCTTATAGTTAGTAGCCTGCGCTGTAGCCTTTACTAAAGTAAGTAAAAGCCTTGCCCTAAAGTTCTTACTAATTTTGTTAAAGGCTAGAATGCTATCTACTAGTAGTAGCAGCGCCTTGCTACTAAAAAAAAGCCTAATCTTGTTATAGTTAACGCGTAAAAGACGTTGCTGCGCTAGTAGACTAGCTTAGTAAAGCTTTTCTTGCGTATAGAGGTTAAGCATAGAAGCTGTTGTTAGCCTAAAAGTAACAAGATTTAGATTCTGCAGGTTAAAGCAACTAACTGCCTATTTACTATAGTAAAAAGCATTCTTAACTTACTGTAGGCTTAGGTAAGTTATTTTTCCTATTCTTTGCAGTTGCTGCGCTAGTGTTCTAACAGCGTCTAAGCTAACCTTCTTTTTCTTAGTAAGGCTAACACGCAGTCTAACTCTAACCTTAATATAAAAAAAGAAGAGTTTCTCTCTAAGTCTTAGCCTAGGTCTAAGAGTAGCAGCAGTAGTAGGAGTAAAGATAAAGATAAAACCTCTCCTTAGAAGAGCCCTAGCCCTATGCCTTCTCTTAAGAAGAAGAGTAAGAGTAAGGCTAAAGCTAAGGCTAAGGCTAAGGCTAAGGCTAAACCTAAGCCTAAGCCTAAGCCTAAAAAGCGCCTAGCTTTAGCTAGTTCTGCTAAGAAGCCTGCGTCTAAGTGCGTTAAGAGCTTAAACCTGTTAGGTTACCTAATGCGCGCTGCAACAGCGTTAGTAAGAAGCAAGGTCCTATTAGAGTTAGGTAATATTGTTCTTTAGGAATAGTAGAAAGAAGTAGAGGATAGAGGGCTTAGTAATAATTTACTAGGCTCTCTAAGCTTCTATAAGGCTAATAAGAATAATAATAAGTTCTTAAGCTAAGCTAGCAGTTATATTTAGTTGCGCTGTTAGTGTGCTAGCAGTGCGCTAGTAAAGCGCCTTTATTTTTTTATATTTTTCTTTTTTTCTTTTGTTTTTTTCTCTTTTTTTTTTGTATATTAATTGTATAAGTAATTAATCTTCTCTTTAGTTATACTTTTCTATAAGTAATTTATTTATGTCTTTTTAATTAACTTATTTATTATATTCTAAGGGCTAGCCTTTCTATTTTACTAGGTAATTTACTATACGCCTGTTGCGCTTCTTTGCTAATACAGCTTTAACCTTATAGCGTTATTGTAGCTTCTTACTGTTGTCTAGATTAATAGGCCTAAGTAAGGTTAACTCTTTTCTCTTCTTAGCTACAAACAGCTAGAGCAAAGAGGTATAGAATACTAGGTAGATTTTTATATATAATAGAAGTAAGATTCTAAAAGCTTATAAGCTAATTTACTCTTTTACTAGAAAGGAGCTTATCTAGTGTAGTAACAGCTTCCTGCTAGTGCTACGTAGGCGCAGATACTTTGTTAACAAGAAGATTATATCTTTAGGTTTAAACTCTTAGAGCTTGTATCTGTTGTTATAATATTGCTCTTAATATTGTAAAGTTTTATACTAGTAATTAGCTAGAGTGTCCTAGGTTTGTATAAGCTTTTGCAACCTTTTTTTAACGCTAGAGACTTTAGTAGGCCCTGTTAGCTTACAGTTAAGGCGCAGGTAGAACTTATAGCAGGTAAAGAATAGAGATATTTCTAATGTAACCTGCTTAGCATTATTGTATGCAAATTCTGCTAGTAACAAAAGGTGTACTTAATCTTCTTAATAATTGCTTATAAAAGCTTTTAAGTATTACTTAAGAGTCTAATTTTGCTATTCTGTTTGCCTATCTGTTTGTAGGTAGAAAGTAGTGCTAAGCTAGCGTTTTGCCTTTGCTACAAAGCAGAAGTCTGCCTAAAATTATAAAGTAAAGACACTTCTTTAATCTAATACAATACCTTTAGGTAATCTAAAGAATTATACAACATATTCTAAGAATAGATCTGCTAACTATAAGGCAGTAACTGTTTTTTGTGTAGAGATATACTTAGTTATTTTAGTATACTTATTAACTACAACAAGTATTACGTTGTACACAACACTATATTGCTTGGCAAGTAGCAGGCCTGTAACAAAATCTATTGTAATTTCTTGCTATAGTTTCTAAGGTTAGAGGAGCGCGTTTAACACGCTAGTAGAGCGCTGCTTAAGCAACTTTGTACCTTAGCACACTAAGCAAGAGTTTATATACTCCTTAAGCTCTTTTTTAAGCTTAGGCTAATAGTAGTATTAGGCTACAAGCTTAAGCGTTTTAGCCTACTTAAAATAGCTAGCAAGTAGATTGTTGTAATACAGCTTAAGGAGCTTAGCTCTAAGAGCTAGCTCTAGTAGAATATACAATTAGTCCTTAAACTAAAGGCTGCCTAAAGCGTTAAGCTTCTAGTGCCTTAGGCGTTTGCTAGCGCCTTAACAAGCAGACGCTAGAGATTTAACGTTCTTGCGTATTGCAACTGCTTCTAAGTTATTCTGTTATACTTATATATAGATTTTAAAAAAGAACTTAGAAAGTTCTTTATAAGCTAACCTCTCTAAGGCTGCAGCTCTTGCTTGTAACTGCGTAACCCTTTAGGCTATTACTAGTCTGCTCTTAAGAATCTCCTAATTAGGGCTGTAGCTTATAGCTATTGCCTTAACGCTGTGCGCTAGGCTTATAAAAACATCTTTATTAAGATGTAGAGTGCCTGCTTACTATTAAGCTGTTGTCTAGCTTCTTACTAACGCTAGCTCTTTACTAGGTAGCTTAGCTTAAGTTTCTACTAGCTGCAACTTCTTTTACAGTGCTAGCAACATGTCTAATAGTTAAACATCTAGTGTGTTATTGTTGTCTATAAGTTGCCTTAAAGGCCTATCTACAGGATTTGTCTTTTTAGACTAATACTTAATCTTAAAGTTATAAGCAGCTAGCTTTATTACCTAGCTAGCCTGTTTTCTAAATAGAGTTAACGTGCCTATAAAGCCGCGTAGGTTGTTATAGTCTGTTTATATTTTTAACTAAATTACTAGCTCTTTAACGTAGTAACGCTAGTGCTGCACTACTATAATAATAGTAAGAAGCTCTAGGTTATATATGTAGTAGTTTTTTTCTGCAGGAAAGAGCTTCTTTAACTAAAAGGCTACAGAGTGCTAGTTTCTATCTGCATAAAGTTAAGAAAAGATACCTACTACTTCTTAAATAGAGGCATTAGTTTCTAACTTAGATAGAAGTGTATAGTTGTAGTGTTGCAGAACAAGCGCAGTTGCAAATCTGTTGCATAGCTAGCGCTTTACTTTCTCTACAGCGTTAGGCTAGTTAAAAGGACTAGACCTCTTCTCTTAAACTAATCTCTTTAGGAGATCTGTAATAGAGCTAACAATAACAAAGAAGCCTTGTATAAAGTGTAAATAGAAGTTTGCAAAGCCTAAGAAGACTTAAACATTCTTAAAGAATGTTAGTGTAGGCTAATTAATAATTGCGCAAACCTGTTCTAAATCTATTATAACGCTATTAAGGCGCATAATAAACCCTAGGAACTTAACTTAGTTAGTAGCAAAGGTACACTTTTCTAAGTTAACAAAAAGACTATATTCTTTTAGCTTGGCAAGTACTTTTTTTACTTGTTCCTAATAATCCTCTCCTTTATTAGAAAAGATTAAGATATTGTTAAGATAGACAACGCAAAAGATATCTAAATACAAGGCTAAGGCTCTGTTAATATACTCTTAAAACGTAGCAGGCGCGTTAGTTAGCTTAAAAGGCATAACTATGTATTTAAAGTAGCTGTATTGCGTGCAAAACACTGTCTTCTACTTATTGCCTTACTAGATTCTAATGCAGTTATATGCGTTCTTAAGATTAAGCTTAGTAAACTTTACTAATCTACAGAGCTAATTAAGAGTCTTTTTAATTAAGAGCAGAGCTAATCTATTCTTCTTAGTAACTTAGTTAAGGCCTTAATAGTCTACGCAAAGGTGTAACGTCTTATTCTTTTTAAGCACAAACAGAATAGGTGCTTCTACTAGGCTTATGCTTTCTTAGATTTAGCTTAGGCTTTGCGCTGTTACTAAGTAGTTACGTAGTACGCTTAGCTCCTTTAGTAAGAGGTTGTAGAGCAGCCTATATAGAGCTGTAGCTCCCTCTTCTAGCTTAATAGCGTAGTTGCCTCTATAGTGCTGCAGCAGCGCGTTAGCAGCGTTACTATTTACAACGTCTTTAAAGCCCTTAAGTTTAATAGGCTACAATAGGCATTTAGTAAAGAAAAATTGTAGACTGCTTACTAGAACTGCGTACACGCTTAGCTTGTTGTAAAGAAATTCTGCAAAGGTTTTTGTGTTCTTAACTTTTATTGTATTAGTGTTAAGCTTATAGCGCTACTGCTTTAACTTGCAGTTAATAACAACGCGTCTCTCTTTTAGGCTTAGTAACCTTAAAATAACAAGTTAAGCTGCGTTAGCAATCCTATATAGGATAGTAGTAAAGGACTTAGTAACACTCTAGTTGTTCTTTATTATTAGATAAGCCTAATAAGCGTAGAAGCTAGGCACTGTGCTTAAGTTAAGTAAGCAGATAGTTAGCAGCGCTACGCTGTTAATCTAAGAGAGGTTTTTAAGCAAGGCAACTTTCTTGTTAATTGTGCTAAGTTCTACACTATAGTTAATTAGTATTTATGTAGGCTGTACAGCGCTGTTGTTACGCAGCATTCTAAGTACTTTAATACAATTCTCTTATTATAATAGGACTTAAGCTGTTAAGAAAAAGGCTTCTTTTAGGCCTGCTTGTTTTTTGTTTGTATTGCGTTTAAACTAGTAACAGAAGAAGAGCTGTTAAGCCTTAATCTACACTTTCTAGCCCAATAGCCTATCTTGCTGCAATAGTAGTAGGCGTTAGTTAGCTTTAGGCTTAAGTTTGCAGTGCTAGCAACACAACGTTATAAAGCTGTTGCGTTAAGTTTAAGCTGCAAAGTTTTTTCTATACTAGGCGTTCTGTGTGTGTAATAGTGTAGTAACAGTATACTACTACTATAGCGTAAGTTATCTTCTAGCGTTACAGCGCGTTTAATAAGTTCTCTACAAGTAGTAAAAAACTTAGTATAGTTAGAGAGAGCTACTTTAATCTCTAGGCAGAGTTTGCTGTACAAGTGCATTACTAAGTGTTTCTGCTTGTAAGAGAGATTTACTTAATTTTTTAAAGTAGATAGATAGGCTGCTAATTTGTTTACTATTTAGCTATCTTTTTAGGATAACTTTTAATACTATATAGTAACTTAAAGCTTTCTATTTATAAGGCTCTTAATTTAATTAAGTAGAAAAGACATTATGTTGCGCTACGCTAGCGTTTTACTGTTATATTCTTGTTTTCTCTATATCTACATCTATTAAAACGTAGTTTGTAGGTACTAGAGGGTAAAGGCAATCTTTTAGTCCTTAAGCTAGAAGGCTAAAGGGTCTAATCAAAAGGCAATAGATAGCCTAGCCTTAAAGTCCTAATACTTTCTAATTCTTTTGCCTTTAAAGACAAGGATTTTCTTAATCTTTAGCCTGCACTCTAGTAGCGCTAATAGGTTAAGTTAAAGGCGTTACGCTAGTAAAGACGTGTTGCGTCCAACTAGAAGAGTTAGTAGGTCTGTTTTATTTAAAGCGCCTAAGAGCTGTTTAGAAGGTAGAAGAGGCTATTTACCTGCTAATAATTGCTTCTATTAGCGTACTTCTTCTTTTAGAGTCTAGATCTTAGCTTACTCCTTAAGCTCTTAGTGCTAGCGCTTTAGCTGCGCTAAGCGTTTGCCTAGGCTAAGTATTAATTTCTTATTAGAGGTGTTTTCTCTTAATAGGTTAGCTAGTAGGCTTAGGAGCAGATCTTAATCTATTGTTATTAGGTAACTAGGCCGCTATCCTTTTGCAAGGTAGAGAAATTAAAACTGTAAAAGGTTTGTATAGCAGCAAAGTTACAAGATAACAATAGTAGTACAAGTAGAAGTAAGTTAATTTCTGTTCTGCAACTTTAGTATAGAACTTCTTTTTATAGATATAACTAGACACGTATCCTTACAATAGAAATACACTAGGCCTGCGCTAGCGTAGCGCTGTTAAGGCGCTAGGGCAGCTATACGCGTTCTATGCGTAAAGACGCTAAGGTAGCATTGTTATAGCGCAGGCGCGTTGCTGCGCAGCTAACAGCTCTACGCTGTAACATCCTTACATTAACTAAGTACTTTACAAGCTTAGAGAATCTCTATTACTTTAGTATAAAGAATTCTTAAGATTACTACACAAGATAGGACTACTTGCATCTAAAGAAGAACTCTATCTGTTCTTTACTTAAGATTAAACAGTCTTTATTTTATTCTACGTTAATAATATTCTACTTGTTTACTACAAAGATTATAAGCTTAAAGCTAAGAATCTATAGGCTAAAATTATTTGTAAATACTAAATCTAGGATTAAGAACTAGTTAAATAGTTCCTTAGGATTAAGGTTATCTAAAACAGATTAGACAGAACAATTACTCTAGTTCACAACGCCTATATTAACAAGATTACTAAGAAATTTAGTCTACACAATAGATTGTTCCCTCTAACACTACTGCTATCTAAGAAGCTCTACAAGAACACTAGAGAAGCTAGTAAGTAGGAAATTAAGGCCTACTAAGAAAGAGTTAGATTAGTTCTCTACACTGCAATTATAATCTGCCTAGATATTACCTACGCAGTCTTAAAGCTCTTCTATTTCTTAACTAATTCTTTAGACAAGTATATTAAAGCTGTAGAATAGGTAATTATATACCTGTATTAAACAAGGTTTAATTGAATTAAATATAAAGATTTTAATAGTCTAGAACTAACTATTTGCAGAGACGCCTTCTTCGCTAATAATAAAGTAACTAGGCGTTTCTTACATAGTTATATAGCTATCCTGTTTAGAGAAGCAGTCTCTTAGAAAGCTATAAAGTAAGAATTAGTTACTATATTAATAATAGAAGCTAAGCTGCTTGCTCTAGAATACGCTGTAAAAGAATCTATAGCGCTTAGTTAGTTCTTTAAGAAGCTTACACTTAATCTAGAAGATCTATAAAATATCTAGTGTAATAATTAGCAGACTATCTAGCTAGTTATAGGGAAAAATAAGTAGATATCTATAAAGCTTAGGCATGTTAACATTTAGAACATGTAGCTTAAGCAAGAGCACTTAAAAGGATTATTCTAAGTATCTTACTAAGAACCTTACTTATTAACAATTTCTTAAGTTTAAGCAGCTACTTACCTTTAAGAATATAAGTAAGTTACTTATAAAGCAATAATTTAGAACATATAAAGATTAATTTTACTTTTCTATTTACTAATTAATTTGCTTACTCTAAAAACTTAAGATTACTACAGGATCTAAGCAGAGCAAACACGCAAAAACTAAGACTACTAACTCTAAATTATAAGTAAAACTACCTAGAAACTTACCTCTATAAAGTTAAACACTTTATTAATTATCTTATAAGCCTAAGTATAATACTTAGTAATTAAAAGACCTAAAGCTCTTAATCTATAGCTTAGAGTTAGCAAATCTCTAACTGTTCCTATAGCTTTAGGCAAAAGAGACAACAGCTAATCTTACGCTAGCTCTTAACGCTTAGGTATTAGAGTCTAAGCAGCCTAGAGCTGCTCTTTAAGTAGTAGAGCGTTAGGCAGGAAAGAGCTGTAGTGCTAGTAACTAAACAACAACTGCTACCTACTTAGCGTAAATAGAGCCTAAGCTATAAACCTACTTAACGCTTTACTAAACCTATATTCTCTAAAGCTCTAAGTAGAACGCGCAGGCTTAGCACTTAGTAAGCTAAAAGTTAGATTAATATAGCTTAAGCTTACTCTAAAACTACTAAGAGCTAGAACGCTTTAAGCCTGCTGCATAGCCTTTGCAGCCTTAAGCTGCTAGTTAAGCTATACGTAAGCCTTCTTTAACTCTTATAACAAATTAGCTATTTCTAAGATTAAATAATCTTTAAAACTTACCTAGATAGTTTTCTTAAATATACTAATAATAATTTGTATAGTCTACTTATACAGATTGCTAGAACTACTTGTATTAGTAAGTATATTATTAATAGCAACTAGAGTAACCTACATCTTAACGCAAGAATAGGTTAAGTTAGCTATATAACACTTACTTATTATTAATCTAGCCTTACTATAGTAGTAGCTATTACTTTACTTATTAGTAAACTAAAAGGCGTAGCGCAAGTATAAACTAAAGAAAAGCTTTTCTTTTTTAACTTTAATAGTCTCTTAGCTAAAAACTACTCTACTCTTAAGCAAGAGATTGCGCTGCTTAGTCTTGCGCTAGAATTAGCGCAGCAGATTTAAATTGTTAGCTTTACTCTTAACAGCAGGCGTAGTAGTAGTAGTAGCGTTCTTCTTGTAAGTGTGCGCGTAGGCTATCTTATTAACTATAATAGTAGGATTCTTTTTAGGCAGCTACTTAAGTTAGCAATAGACTAGATTAAAAGCAGAAAAACTTACTATAATAGAGAAGATTAAGCAAGTAGTTAATAAAGTAGATAATAAGAAGAATAAGTAGATAGATAGCGAGTTAATAAGTTAATTAATAAGTTAATTAATAAGTTAATTAATACTCTAGAGTATAAGAATAAGAGAGCAGGTAGGCTTTTTATACCTAAGCTACGCAACTACAAGGTAATAAGCTTACCTACTACTCTCTTACCTAGTTGCGCAATCTTACTCTATAATAACACGCGTAAACAGACTGCCTCTTACCTAGCTAATAGGCTAGGCAACAGTAAACACTTTAAATTAAAGCTTAGCCTATAAGTAAACCTACACTAACAGTCTGTTTGCTTCTATAATATAAGACTACCTACTTATAAGACCTCTATACAAGACCTAGTTAAGACAACGTTAGTTACAATTGTAAGCAAACAATACTAATATTAAATTTGTTTACATATATAGTAAATAATTAGGAATTTATGCGCTAATAACTTACGTTTAAGCTAATAAATTAAGTAACGCAACGCTTGCAATATAAAGCAGTATTACTATTTGCCTTAATTACTACTTTTGGTCTACTAAACAGGTTAGGCAAGCTAACAAGTTTACCTAATCTAGGAGGTATGTAACAGAGTATGTAAATTAGTAGATTATAGGATTGTTACGTATAATACCTAAGCATGTTACTAAGAAAGTAAGAATACTTTTAGAATTAGACTAACTAATTAAGCTATCTCTTAGCTTAGTGTATTTAATCTAATTAATCTTTACATAGTATAGAATAAGTAATACAATTCTTTTTACTTACAACAATTTAATCTATAGTATTGCTTAGCTCCTACAGCCTTTAATACCTAAAATCTTCTAGCTTTATAGGTCTTGCGTAACTAGAGTTTAACGCAGTATAAACCTTACTATAATCTTTTTTTCTAACACTATAAGCGCTATATACTTAAGAGAATTAAGTATATTTTTAACTTCTTCTTATACCTTAGATAAGTAGGTATCCTAGCTCTTTACTATAGCTAGGCTTAATATCTTTCTTATCTCTCTTATATCTATAATTTTCTTAATACTTACGTATACAAAGTTAGCAGTAGTAAACAGTTTAGAACCATCTATATTGTCCTTCTTACCTGTAAGATAGTGCTAGTTTAAGAAGTTCTTATTATCTTATAGTCTACTAAGCACTAGAGAGATAAAAATAAGTATCTTATAGAGACTCTTTTCTATTAGTATACCTAAGAGGGCCTAGGCCTTCTACTAATAACTATAGTTCTTACTTTAAATAGTTTTATATAAGTTACCTATAATAGTGTTCTTAGATTTGTAGTTATAGAACTTATTAAAGATAATACGTCTCTATATTACTACGTAGCAAGAAATATTAAGAGTGTCTTTTACGCTTACTTTACTACCTCTTAATAATATTTTACGTGTAGTTATAAGCCTTTTAGTTTACTATTTATTAAGTATACATTTTACTAGTATTATGTTGCTATATACAATTATAAATTAGCTAGTAGATAGTGCTAGATAGTGCGCAGTTGTATTTAGGTAGACTTTTAGTATATAGCGTTCTTAGATAAACTATAAAACTTTTTCTATATACTTCTTACTATTCTTTGTAAATTTACGTAGTAGAATATTTTAGTTAAATGCTGTAAAGTGCTATTTAACTTACAGATTAATTCTTATCTCTATTTCTTTATCTACTCTTAGTGCAACTCTACCTTATAGAAGAGTATTATCTATAAAGTAGATATAGAGTATAAGAAAGTCTTTTAGGTTGCACTATTTAGATTTGCAGAGGCCTATAGTAATAATTTTAGCCTTCTATATAGCTAGTACGCAGCTCTATTTACTTACTATAGATACTGCTATCTATAGCTCTTTTAGTATTAAAGAGCTTTTTTTGCATATATATAAGAATGTCTGTTAGTCTATTATAGAGTACTATTCTTAACTATTATCTTTAGCTCTATGTTAACTAGTTTTATTCTTTAATTAGCTTTCTTATACTTTAGTCTAGTTCTTAAAGTGCGCATACCCTATAATTATTAAAAGTATAGCTAATCTTGTTTTCTTTATACCTATTATATTTCTAAATATACTGCTATTATCTAAAGATAGCTCTTTTTTATAAAGTATATAAGCCTTTATTAGTTAGTATACTATAAATAGAACTATTAGTCTCTATAATAAATATAATATTATAAGCGTGTTATTCTTAAAGTCTTTTAAAAAAGATTTAAAGAAGTTAGCTACTGTCTACTATTTGTCCTCTTAGCAGTATTCTATTACTACTCTAATTTAAGCTTGCAGTTTATCTACTATTCTGTCTTACGTATTAGTTACGTAGATTATAGTTATAAGCTTTCTATAGTATACTTACCTTGCGTTTACGCTAGTAAATAGTTTTAGGGTATCTGCTTATAGGTAGAAGTTAGGTTGGGGTTAAGCACAAGAGGGGTAGGGTAGGGTTTAGGTTACGCAGGGGCTAGTGTAGAGTTTAGGTTAGGGTATATAGCTTAAGGTGTTAAGGTTAGGTTGTTAGTTTAGTTAGAGTACCTGCTATAGAGTTATACTTGTGCAGCGCCTTTAATCTAACGCCTATAACAAGTATGTTACTTAAGAGTAAAGTAGGGCAAAAGAAATAAGTTTATTTTAGCATATATCCTAAGATAAGGTTATTGCAGAAATAGTCTAATCTTGCAGCTGTTTAATTAGCTTTATAACCTGCTTATTATAGATATTTATTACTGTTTTTTACTTAGGTTGTTTTAGATAGTTAAGAGCTACTATTTATTACATTTTTTTATTACACTTGCTAGTCTAAGAAACAAGAAGGCCTTAATCTCTTTCTCTGTAGGCGCTGCTTATACTAAGAAGTCTAGAGTAGTGCACTATACAAAGGCGTTGCAGATTTCCTAATATTATTCTTTTTGTTACTCTCCTACTCCTTATTGCTTGTCAAATCCTTAAAACGTTAGATTCTAGAGCTAGTTAGACTAGCAAAATTAATAGGACCTAAAAGCTTAAGTAGATCTTAGACACTCTTAGCGCTGTGTTAAGATCCTGCAGTTAGTAATTATAGTGTAGAACAGTTTAGTTATACGTCCTTCTTAGTAATTGCGTGTTTTATAACTATAATCTTCTAGATTGTTTCTGCTCTAAGCCTGTGCTGTTAATCTTTTAGAACGTCTCTTATAGTATTAAACAAGCGCTTAACCCTAACTTCTGCAAGCTGTACAGCTAGTACGTCTTTAGCTACCTAGGCTAGGCGTAGGTACGTGTCTATATTAGCCTGCTACTAGATAAGTATATTTAATAACTCTTCTTTATCTTCTTTACTAGTTAGAGAAGTGCTAAGGTAGTAAAGAGCTTTTGCACAGAGTAGTCTAATACTTGCGTTAGTTTTATAAGAGAAATTAGCGCTTAACCTACTAGACTATATTGTTTAAAAAAAAGGCCTTCTAAACTACTAGTGTTTAGGTAGATGTTATAGTTGTAAAGGATAAACTAAAGTGCAGTCTTTGTTTATTACTACAGAGTTGTTTTTGTATTAATTAATATAGTCTAAAAACTAACACTAGTATATACGTTTAAAGTCTAGTTCCTATGTGTTACTCTAGGTTTTATTAGCAGTGCGCTGTAATAAACCTATGTAATAAACATAGTCTCTACCTTATATATAGTAAGCTTCTAGGATAGATTAAGAATAGTTATAACGTTGTAAAGATATTCTTGTTTCTTATCTGTGCGTAAATAATACTTTAACAACTTCTTCTTGCCTTTCTCTACTACTACCTTTACTACAGCTAGCTACTCCTTATAATAGCTAGTCTTATTCTCCTTATTAGATAGCTTAGTTGTTATTTAATCTAAAAAGTTAAAAAGTCTGTTATATATTAACTAGATGTATAGGGCCTAAGGTGTATTGCTTTTACTAATTCTGTTAGTAGCTGTTTTAAAGTTTGCTAGCATACGTGTTATTGCCCTAAGGTGTAACTTCTTAGCAGGTACTAGCTAAAGCCTTTTAAGGTTCTTAAAGTCTGTAACTGCGTTGTTATTTAGTAAATTACTACTGCTACCTTATAAGGCCTAATTAAGTGTAATCTCTTACTCTAGTTACTTGTTAATATAAGTAGCTAGAGAGTAGGCGCGCTCGCACATATTATAGGTTAAATTCTACCTAGTCTTAACATCTTAAATTACACAGAGTTAATTTTTTAGTAGTATATTAGATTATACCTTTAGGAATTGTTTAAAACGTTAGGAGAACAAATTAATAGCAATACAAATTGCCTAGATCTAGAAGAGCTTAGTGTGTAATAAAGAATTGTAATAAAGGGTGTAATATACCTTTTACAAGGAGTTAGGCACTAATATGCTATTATTAATCTAGTAAACGTAATAGCGTTGCAGCTGCTAAGCCTCTTTAATCTCAGGTAAGGCTGTTAGCCTTAGGTAGGCTATTATGTCCTGTACTACCAGGTTAATAATATAGGCAAGGCATAGTATAGTGTTTTTCTTTGTATTCTAAGAAACTCTCTTATTAGCAAGATTGCTTTCTAGGCTTCTACTAAGGGTACTGTTGTTTAAAGCGTTGTCGCAGGTAACTGCTAGTAATTATTTTAATGTTTTTGTGTTTTTAAGTACCTACATAAGATTAGATACTATAGAAACCTTAGTGTGCTGCCTACGTAAGGGCACAAAATCTAATAGAACCTTTCTTATCTGCTAACTAGTGTTAATATAATAGGCTTTAATAGCTAAAAAGCTTAGGTAGTTAGTAGTAGACTAGGCGTTAAGAGCAATTAAGATTTTTGTTAACTTACTAAAATTAGAAAGAAGGTTTTTAGTTACCTGCTTGTATTGTTTCTAAAGTATAAGAGTAAACTTGTATTAGCTAGGTATAGTAGTGCTAGGCTAGAAAAACTCTACAAAGCAGCAAAATAAGGGTTGCTCTAATGTTTAAAAAGACTAGTTTCTATCAAAAAGTACTTATACAATTTCTAGTTTAAATTGCTAGGTAGTAAACAGTTACAGAGGTTGTAAATATAATAGTGTAACAAATAGGAGTAGCTGCCTTATATAGATAGATTCTGTAACCTTTCTGTAACTATTAGACTAAAGGTAGTTGCTAAGGTGTTTTGTCTCTATATACTTATTAGTTAGGTATTAAAGTATATGCCTACAGTTTAGGCAATATACGTATAGTTTGCTACTTTTAATATAGGCTTCTTCTCTAAATTAAGTCTATATAATAGCAGAACGTTTAGCTCTACTCTATTAAGAATTAGAATTATTAGAGTCTTAGGCCTATAACGTGTTCTGCTACTAGGCATTCTATACAGCACATATAGTAGCATTATCTTAAATTAGCTGCTTAAAGACAGTAACTATTCTCTTAATTCCAGACTTAAGAATTTAGGAGGCGTTAAGTATAAATTTATAGAGTATTTTAGGCAGATTAGGGTATAGGTTGTCTAGAAGTAAAAGAGAGTTGCTTAGGTCTATATGTGTAATAAAAAAGTGTAATAACAAAGTAGTAATATCTTGTAAAAAGAGAGTAGTAATTGCAGCAACAATAGAATAGCAAAACTATAGTTTAGTGTTACTTTAAGTAAAAGAGGTAGGCGTTCTACTAAAGGCGTTATTCCCTTAGTTAGAGAGCAGATAGTAGGGCTAAACTTTCAAAAATTAAGAAATTAGGTTTTACAGTAGTAGCAAAATTTTCAGGTCTTAACTATATTAGGCAATAATATACAGCAGATTTAATTATACATGTTACTTAGCGTCTAAACAGGTCTTTTAAGTACTATTAGAGAACCTCTCTTAGGTGCTATTGCTCTAATCTTTATTCTCCTTATCTTTATATTTATTAGGCAACGTCTTATAGTATGCCTCTAGCTCTTTACCAGAATCTTTAACCTCTTTCTTACATTTAGTCTTATTGCGTTTCTTAACGTATAGCATATTACTATAGAGCTCTAGAAGCTAATTAAACATAGAAAGAGGTATTAGCGTACGCCTTCTAGCAGACTAGTTAGAATAAGTATGTAATAAAATAACGTAATAAACTTACTGCTAATTCTAATTAGTTACTAGAGCCAACTTGTTAGGCGTTAGCTTATTGCGAAATTTAAGCTATTTAGCCTTAGCCTATAGTGTCTTAAAGCTATTTCTCTTAAGGAGGTGTAGCCTACAAGTATACTCCCTTTAGAGTATTCCTTCTACAGCCCTACTAGGCCTATAAACGCAAGTATAAGCTTAAGCTAACAATTTTTTTTGCTTTAAGTCTAAAGTTACTGCAGAGGACTTTTTTATAATAATGTTGTAGGCGCGCATATTAATTTTAATTTAGATAGCCTTCTATTTTTAATTAACTTAAGCAATAGAAGCTGTTAACTACTTAGCTTTGCATGTTAGTAAAAATAACGTAATAAAAAGGTGTAATAACTTACTCGATTACTTGCTATTAAAACGCTTTGCTGCCTAGGCCTTAAGCTTATACTTAAGTTTCTTAGCTTGTTACCTTAGAGACAACGCCTTGTACCTATTGCCTCTCTCAACCTTCTTCTTAAGCTAATATTTAGCTAATTAGTCTAAGGACTTAGCCTTTGCAATAGCAGCTAGCTTCCTAGATTGTATAGCGCTGCTGCTAAGCTGCCTGCTAGAGTTAACTTTAAAATTTGTTAGTTAGCCTTGCTTTAGCGTATTACTACTACAAGAGTTAAGGATATAGCTAATCTTATTATCTCTAGAAGCAAAACCCTAGACAAATAAGTATAATTTATAGTAAAGTTCTAAGAATGTTACTATTGTAAGCTAGGCCTACTCCTCTTCCTTAAAATTTAGCAGAACTCTAACAGGAATAGGTAGCAGAAAGCCCTTAGGCTTGTTAACAACCTTAATTTTCTTAGACTTAACAGATTCTATAGCGCTAAGTATAATAAAGTAATATAATAAAGCGTGTTGCTATTGCAGGTGTATAGCTTTAGTATTTTATTTTAACAGCCTATAACTAATAACGCAGTAAGTTAGTCTGTACGCAAGCAGGCTACTAGCGTGCTTTCTGCCTACTGCCTGCGCTTACTACCTTTTAGCCTATTTTACATAAACAACTAACAAGTCTATAGAAATCTACTCTTTAATTTTAATATATAGCTAGAACAAAAGCTAGCACAATTCTAAGTAGGTTTGTAAGTTAATATAGTTTTTTATTACGTTCTAGTCTTCTAGTAGCGCTAGCAGTTTTAAATTAGCTCCTGCATAAATTTTACGCTAAGACCTAATTTCCTGCGCTAAGCCTGCTTACTGCTTATTTACTAGGCACTAAAACAACCTAAATTATTACAATATTAAATCTATAACTCTATAACACTACAACTATAGCTCTATAAAAACGCAAATCTAAAGTTAAGGACGCTGTTACTAGGGGCACTGTAGTTGCTAAAGACCTAGCTAGTAAGGCTGCTAGAAAATCTGCTAGGAAAAGCCTAGCCGCAAAAACTCAAAAAGTAGCTTCTAAAAAAAAAGGTACCTTAAGCTAGGTAGTAGGTTATTACAATTCTTTATTACGCTTATTTACTTACTGCGCAAAGCTATATTGCTTAGAAAGATCTGCTAATACTAGAGGTCTACTAAGCTCCTTATCTGTAAGCTGCTCTTCTAGTAACTCTTGCGCAAAATAGCTTAAGAATGCGTCTAAAGCACTAGTAGTAGTCTTTGCTTTTAAAAATTAGCTATTAGAGCAGCTTAAGAGGCTGCTAAGGCCTATATAGTTAGTTTTTTTAAGGGTTTGTTTCCTAACCTACTTTTTTTAACAAAATTCTAACTAAATATAGATACAAATATAAATGCAATCTACGCAAAAAGAGTTACTATATAGGTAAAGGATGTTAGACTTGCGCTTAGGTACTATTAGAAGTTTAGCTCTTATTAAGCATTTGCGTAAAAGATCTAGAATCCTCTACTTTTATATATATTAGAAATAAAGACCTAATTTGCTTTTTATTATAATAAAAATTTGTGATTACTGTGCTATTTTTAATATCCCTAGCATAGTTTTACTTCTGTAAAATTTAGCATATTTTTAGAAACCTAATCTTATAAAATTAGTAGTTACATACTTTAAATTTTATTTAATCGCGCAAAACTTATGCAACCTAACCTTAACCTGCAATTAATTACCTCTAACCTAACCTCTACCTACTTTTAGCGTTAATTAAATAGGTAGGGGTTAGGTTAGATATAGAGTCTTACGTAAAGGTACCCTACTCTAATCTAACCCCTACCTATTTACTGCCGTACTTGCGTTTAGTAGAGCTTAAAGCTATAGCCTTTTTTCTAATATAAGTTGTTTTACTAACTAGAGCTCTTTATCTTTATTCTTATTATCTTTATTATACTCTTCTTATTTTTCTTTACTACTAGAGTAGGTATCTTTCTCTAGTAACTTTTGTTATTTTTCTATAGTACTCTTATATTTCTGTTTAGGTATAGTAATTAGTGTAGATATTATATTATTTTGTGTTTACGCAGTATCTTTGTTTCTACTTTCTTTTACTTTATTTGTAGTACTATTATTCTACTTCTCTAGGCGCTTAATTTTAGTAGTTAAAGTCTTAATGTATATGTCTAGGCTGTTATTCTTCTTTTTCTTGCCTTTACTCTATCTGTTAAAGCGTTTACTACTATTTACTTTAAGTTCTATTAATAGTTTATAGGCTAGCTCTGCTAGTAATCTTATTATCTTTTATTCTTTATAGTTATTATCTTTATGTAGGAGTTAAGTAATACTATAGATTAAATTGTTATAAGTAAAAAGAATTGTATTACTTGTTCTATACTATGTAAAGATTAATTTGAATAAATACACTAAGCTAAGAGACAGCTTAATTAGTTAGTCTAATTCTAAAAGTATTCTTACTTTTTTAGTAACATACTTAGGTATTATACGTAACAATTTTGTAATCTACTAATTTACATACTCTGTAATACACCTTCTAGATTAAGCAAACTTGTTAGCTTGCCTAATCTGTTTAGCAGAGTAAAAGTAGTACTATAAGCAAATAGTAATACTACTTTATATTGCAAGCGTTGCGTTACTTAATTTATTAGCTTAAACGTAAGTTATTAGTGCATAAATTTCTAATTATTTACTATATATATAATTAAACTTAATATTAGCGTTATCTACTTACAATTGTAACCTACGTTATCTTAACTAGGTCTTGTGTAGAGATCTTATAAGCAAGTAGTCTTATATTATAAGAGCAAACAGACTATTAGTGTAGGTTTACCTATAGGCTAAGCTTTAATTTAGAGTGTTTACTATTACTTAGCCTGTTAGCTAGGTAAAAGGCAGTCTATTTACACGTGTTGTTATAGAGTAAGATTACGCAACTAAGTAAGAGAGTAGTAGGTAAGCTTATTACCTTGCAGTTGCGTAGCTTAGGTATAAAAAGCCTGCCTGCTTCTTTATTCTTATACTCTAGGGTATTAATTAACTTATTATTTAACTTATTAACTAGCTATCTATCTACTTATTCTCTTTATTATTTACTTTATTAACTACTTGCTTAATCTCTTCTATTATAGTAAGTTTTTTTGCTTTTAATCTAGTCTATTGCTAACTTAAGTAGCTGCTTAAGAAGAATCCTACTATTATAGTTAATAAGATAGCCTATACGCGCGCCTATAAGAAGAACGCTACTACTACTACTGCGCCTACTATTAAGAGCAAGGCTAACAATCTAAATCTACTGCACTAATCTTAGCGTAAGACTAAGTAGTGCAATTCCTTACCTAAAAGTAGAGCAGTTTCTAGTAAAGAAACTATTAAAGTTAAAAAGAAAAAGCTTTGCTCTAGTTTGTACTTGCGCTATACTTTTTAGTTTGCTAATAAGTAAAGTAACAGCTACTACTATAGTAAGGCTAGATTAATAATAAGTAAGCGTTATATAGCTTATCTAAACTATTCTTACGTTAAGATGTAGGTTGCTTTAGTTGCTATTAATAATATACTTACTAATACAAGTAGTCTAGGCAATCTGCATAAGCAGGCTATGCAAATTATTATTAGTGTGTTTAAGAAAACTATTAAGGTAAGTTTTAAAGATTATTTAATCTTAGAAATAGCTAATTTGTTTATAGGAGCTAGAGAAGGCTTACGCGTAGCTTAACTAGTAGCTTAAGGCCGCAAAGGCTATGCAGCAGGCTTAGAGTATTTTAGCTCTTAGTAGTTTTAAGGCAAGCTTAAGCTATATTAATCTAATTTTAAGCTTACTAGGTACTAAGCCTGCGCGTCCTGCTTAAGGCTTTAGAAGATATAAGTTTAGTAGAGCATAAAGCAAGTTTGTAGCTTAGGCTCTATTTACGCTAAGTAAGTAGTAGTTATTGTTTAGTTACTAGCGCTATAGCTCTTTCCTGCCTAATACTTTACTACTTAAAGAGTAGCTCTAGGCTGCTTAGACTCTAATACCTAAGCGTTAAGAGCTGGTGTAAGATTAGCTGTTGTCTCTTTTGCCTAAAGCTATAAGAATAGTTAGAGATTTGCTAACTCTAAGCTATAGATTAAGAGCTTTAAGTTTCTTAATTACTAAGTATTATACTTAGGCTTACAAGATAATTAATAAAGTGTTTAACTTAATAGAAGTAAGTTTCTAAATAGTTTTGCTTATAATTTAGCGTTAGTAGTCTTAGGTTTTGCGTGTTTACTCTGCTTAGATCCTGTAGTAATCTTAAGCTTTTAGAGCAAGCAAATTAATCAGTAGATAGAAAAGTAAAATTAATCTTTGTGTGTTCTAAATTATTGCCTTGTAAGTAACTTGCTTATATCCTTAAGGTTAAGTAGCTGCTTAAACTTAAGAAATTGTTAATAAGTAAAGTTTTTAGTAAGACTATTAGCTAGCATTAATCTAGATTCTAGATAAGACACTTAGAATAATCCTTTTAAGTGCTTTTGCTTAAGCTACATGTTCTAAATGTTAACATGCCTAAGCTTTATAGATATCTACTTATTTTTCCCTATAACTAGCTAGATAGTCTGCTAATTATTACACTAGATATTTTATAGATCTTCTAGATTAAGTGTAAGCTCCTTAAAGAACTAACTAAGCGCTATAGATTCTTTTGCAGCGTATTCTAAAGCAAGCAGCTTAGCTTCTATTATTAACGTAGTAACTAATTCTTGCCTTGTAGCTTTTTAAGAGATTGCTCTTCTAAACAGGATAGCTATATAACTGTGTAAGGAACGTCTAGTTACTTTATTGTTAGCAAAGAAGGCGTCTCTGCAAATAGTTAGTTCTAGACTATTAAAATCCCTATATTTAATTTCATTAAATTAAACCTTGTTTAATACAGGTACATAATTACCTGTTCTACAGCTTTAATATACTTGTCTAAAGAATTAGTTAAGAAATAGGAGAGCTTTAAAACTACGTAGGTAATATCTAGGCAGATTATAATTGCAGTGTAAAAGACTAATCTAACTCTTTCTTAATAGGCCTTAATTTTTTACTTACTAGCTTCTCTAGTATTCTTGTAGAGCTTCTTAGATAGTAGTAGTGTTAGAGAGAACAATCTATTGTGTAGACTAAATTTCTTAGTAATCTTGTTTATATAGGCGTCGTGAACTAGAGTAATTGTTCTGTCTAATCTGTTTTAGATAACCTTAATCCTAAGGAACTATTTAACTAGTCCTTAATCCTAGATTTTGTATTTACAAATAATTTTAGCCTATAGATTCTTAGCTTTAAGCTTATAATCTTTGTAGTAGATAAGTAAAATATTATTAACATAAAACAAAATAAAGACTGTTTAATCTTAAGTAAAGAACAAATAGAGTTCTTTTTTAGATACAAGTAGTTCTATCTTGTGTAGTAATCTTAAGAATTCTTTATACTAAAGTAATAGAGATTCTCTAAGCTTGTAAAGTACTTAGTTAAGCCTTACACATAGCCTAGCTTTCTTAAATCTGTCTAGTAGATTACAGATTACTAGATTATTAGCTGTAATTAAGGCGTTAAGAAACGCTCTAACTAGGTTGTATTGCATAATTTCTAGATTAAAATAGGCTGCAATAGCTATAGCAATTCTAAAAGACTTAGCTGCATGAGTAGTAGCGTACGTAGTAAGTAGAGAGTCTTTTTTCTAAAGATCTTGTCTTACTACAAGCCTAGCTTTACACTTTAGAAAGTAACTGTCTTAATTAAACTTGTATACCTAGACCTCTTTTAATAGGATTAGTTAATTCTTAGACCTATGCTTTAGAATCTCTTTTGAGGTACCTTTCTTGTGTAGCTAATTAATTTCTTTAAGAGAGGCATCTAATAACAGGCTTTTTATTAGATGTTAAAGTATCTGCTTCTATATATTAGGCAGCTTAGGCATGTTATTTATATAAGTACGCTTCTTAACTATTTAGTAATTCTAATTACTTAGCATTGCTGTTATAATTATAGCGTTTAGTGTTTTGTAACTAGAGCGCTTGTTCTAGGCTTCTATAAGGCCTAGAAGAAAAGTGTTCTTAAAATTGTATTTCTAGTAATCTATAAATAGATCTGCAATTAATATATTAATACTTTTACTTTCTATCTAATTATTGTAATTCTTCTTATAGTAAAGAACTATATATTAACTTAGTAGTTTGTTAATTTTAGAAGCTACTTCTTGCAATTAATAACTTAATTATATAAGAAGATTTGCTAATCCTGCTTTGTCTAGGGCTCTAGAGTTACTACTTCTAGGTTAAGTAGCAGAGGAGGAAAAGGCTAACTGCTTATCCTGTTAGGAACCTATTTAATCTCTAGATACTAACAGGCTAGCTCTTTTGAGACCTAGCAATAGTCTTTAGCTGTTAGATCCTACGCGCTTAATAAGCTAAATACTAAATTACTAATCTAGTTCTAGAGTTACCTCTAGTGTAACAAGCCTAGTATATTTACTTTAGTCTAAGAGGATTTCTAAATACTTGCTAGCCTTGCGAGCACTCCTCTTAGCTTCTACCTTTTTTCCTTTGTAATTATAAGATTAGCTAGTCTCTATAATTCTTAGAATTAGATACTTACCCCTAAGCTGTTGCTTAGTAACCTTAGTAATTTTCTAGCTTAGTTAATACTGTAGAATAGGTACGTTAATATTCTACTTAGGATTATTAAGTTTACTAATATATAGAATATCTACAATCTTAAGTGCTTACTTCTTAAGCATCTTATCTTCTTAGTTACTAGAGTAGATTGTAGATTTATTAAAGGTAACGTCTCTTAATACAATTACTTAATTAATAAATAAGACCTATATGTAATAGATATTAGAGGCTTAATAGCCTACTAGATATCTAATATAGCTGTAAGAGTTAACTTTAAACTTACGCCTATTCCTGCCTACTGCTTAGTTCCAATTAAGACAATACGCTCTGCAGCTATAGGCATAAATACTACTCTAATTTAGGCGTAGATTAGCAGTCCTGTGCCTAGTAATTGCTAGCTGATACTATTAAAAATATTGCCTAAACTAGGCGTGCAGAACCTTATTTAGGGATCAAAAACTATAGATTTTTAATAGGCTTATACTGTGTAAGTAGGCAGCCGCATCTATAATATATAGCTAGAGCTTAGTTAGAGGATTTATACTTATGCGCATCTTAATTAATTTTGTAATTAGCTCTTAGCCTGCCTGCTTAGCTAATCTATTTAGCTAATGCGTGTATAGTAGCAGGCGTAGTATTGTAATCTTCTCTTAATCTACCTACTTCTTATACTGTAAACGCTGTCTCTAAAGCAGAGTTGCACTGTTATTATCTTAATAGATTTATTTAATTTTTAGATTGAATTTCTTCTTAACCTAGGCAGTAAATTATTTTATTACTCTTAAAATTTTAATTAATGTTTTGTTGTAAAGGTTGTAGTTAAAAAGTTTGCTAAAATAGTCTTTCTTAATAATTAAGGACTATTCTTTATAAAGCCTTCTAGTTAGCATATTAAATAGATCCTAAGAGACTTAATAGAATAGTTGTAGTAATCTTTCTCTTAGCTGTTGTAAGACTACTTAAGTTGTATAAGTAACTAAGCAGTCTTAACAATTAATCCTTTTAGTTCTATTTATCTTAACGTTTTAGGCTAACTAAGCAAGAGCCTAGAGTGCTTGCTAGCCTAGGTAGCTTAATCTTTTGTGCTATAGATCCTTGTTATTATTTCTTAAGTAATTAATGTTAGATTAATATAATATATGCAGGATTAGTAGTTATAGAACATAGCGTGTAACCTAGTTGAATTTAATAAATAAAAAGTTATAAGCCTTATAAAGCTTATATACAATAACGTTTTACTTATATAATCTAAACCTAAGAGTGCTGTCTAGTCTACTATGCTGTATACCTGCCTGCTTAAGTAGTGCTGCAGATACAATGTTTATATAAAAGCTATCTATAACTTTAACCTTCTTAAGCTTTAGGTCTTTAGTATAAGGACTATCTAGACTGTGTAGAATGTTCTTAATTACTTTAATTGCTATACCTAGTTATAGGAAGTAACTTTATTCTAGCCTTAACTTTTTCTTTAGAGTAAGTAGAACTAAACGTTTTTAGAACAAGAAGTAACTAATTATTAACTAAGTGCACTATACCTACTCTATTGTAAACAGTGCTTTTTAAAAGTAAATAGGTTATAAACGTAGTAGTATACACTCTAAAGTATAGATTAGTAACGTTAGGTTCTTAACTAAAAGTAGTTAGGTTAATTAGTGCTGCTATAATATATTCTAGGTATATTACTATCTTAGTTTTAGAACTTAAATAGTTAGCTGCAATAGGTAGCGTCTAACTAGCTTTCTTAATCTTATTATTAAGTGTAGCCTACTTAGTAGTGTTAAGCTGCTTAAAGACCTTCTTTTAGTTAAAATTAAAGATCTTAATTAGTACCTTTCCTGTAACAACGCAGGTAGGTACAGCTATTGGGATTAAATTGGATACGTATTAGAGGCATATAGGAGTGCGTGTTGTATCAGAGATTCTGGATTGGCTATACACCTATAGGTCTTGTACAGAAGGACAAGAGAAACTTGTTCTCTATCTATGCTATAGGCTTATATTTATAGTAGGCGTAGCAGCTGAGTCAGAGCGCTGTTAGAGCGCTTTTGGTCCTAATCTGCTAGCTCCCTACATAATCTGTTACTAAGCCTTTATAAGGTATTAGATGTAACATGTGTTTGCATGTACTTGTTACATTACCCCCCTTCTTGAAATTAATAGTCTCTATTAATTGGGTCTGTATTAGTGTTGTTTTGGATACCTCTCTAAATTGTTATAAACTCTTATTTACCTTAAGTTTATTTTGAGATAACGTAATGTAGCTGTTTGTTATTGTTTTAATTGGCGCGCTAGTGCGTTTAACGTTCCTAACTTTACCTTAAGCTTTTTAAGCATATATATAAGGCTAGCCCTCTAGTATACTGCTTCTCTACACTCTTTCTCTTACGTTTGTATACCTAAAGCTATCTAAGCTTTATCCTTTCTTAATTACTAGCTAACTGTATAGTAGATACATACAATACCTATTCCTGTCCCTCCTAGGGCTTATCCCCTAGCCTATTAGGTTATTTACTTATAGGCTGCAAGGGCTTTTGCCTGCGGCTATTTTAATATTAAGTTTAGATTCTATTTAGACGTGTCTAAGAAGTGTGCTTATTGCACACTCTTAAATAAGAAGTGTTGCCTAGTTCTCCTATATGCAGGCTAGGAGTATAATAGCCTCTTTAGGGCCCTTAACTGTAGGTTTGCTGCCTTAGGTAGAGATAAGTCTAACAAGGTAGTGTTAGAGCAGAAGGCTGCTGTTAAGGAGGCAGCGTTTTAGTTAGCTGCTGTTATGCAAGTAGGCACTGCATAAGTAGCTAACATAAATAATGCTAACTTGTTAGTTAGCGCTTATTACTAGAGGGAGGAGCTAGCTAAAAAGGTTAGAGCAATAGCTAAGGAGGTTAGGTTGCTTAGAAGAAGTACAGTAGGGTTAACTAGTGTAGTTGCTTAGCTAGTAGATATTATAATAGTATTAAGGGCTAATTAGTTAGCAGAGTAGGAGGAGGCGCAAAAGGCAGCGCAAGAGGCTAGTACTTGCAGTAAGCAGAGCTAGAATAGAAGACTACTAGGTAGTGCGTTAGTGTCTGCACCTAGGGATTTAGACAATTAAGAACGTCCTACTAGTAGCAACAACAGTCTACTGTTAGATTTAATAGAAGAGTAAGACTCCTATTATTAATAGCTGTTACTTACTAGTGTAGTAGTTGCAATATTAAGTTTAATTTCCCTAACATAATTGTCTTGCAATACTATAAGATCTTTAACTTCTTTTTTTTATGCTATAATTTATTTAGCTAACGCTTGTAGGAGTCTTAGCTATTTAGATAGCGTTTATAGAACGCTCGCAACATATATAGAGCACCTATAAAGTTTAAGGCATTGTACTAGGTAGGGTTAGAATTATAGCCTACCTATTTTACACAATACTTTAGGATAGAGCAGTATAGCTTACTAGCTAGGATCTTTTTAACTTCCTATTCTTTAACGCCTTAAATTAGAATGCTAGATAGGTTTAGGCTTAGCTAACTAGCTAGGGGGTTGTTAGGGTCCTTGCAGAGGACATCTAGAGTAAACACGTTATAGATCTTAGATCTTTTAGGTAGCTTTAGTTAAAATAAATAGCTAACTTGTTCTAGAACTTTAAAGAGGCTTTTCTACAATTTAGCGAGTTTGCGACTTAGGCAGGTAACAGATAGGTTTTAGGTTAAGAGGTAAACCTTGTTACCTACTACCTAATTAACAGGTTAACAATATTTGTTTACCTTAGCAGCTATTTGTTACTGTGCCTTCTCTATATTGTCTTTGGCTGTGCGCTAGGCTTTATGCATGCAGGTAGCTAAGCTTAAGGCATCCTTAACATTTATATCTTTGTATTTTAAAGAGGATAATACCTAATCCTAGCTCTGTTATAGTTTAGATCTAAATAGGAGCTAGTATAGTGCTATACTAATTGCGGAGTACAGCAGTGTAGCTTAAGCTTAATCAATTATTAGCAAGAGGTTACTCTAGTTATCTTAGTAGTAGAACATAAAGGGCCTTAATTGTTAATTAATATACTTGTTTATAATCTTAGTTCGTCTATTAGTTTGTTTATAGTAGGCTGTAGAAAGCTTAATTTGTACGCCTAGGATCTTGCAGAACTTAGACTAGAATTAGGACACAAACTAGAGGCTGCAGTTAGACACTATGCTTTTAGGCGTGTAGCTAAATTGGTATACCTATTAGATAAACAAATAAGCTATTTCCTAAGCGTTAATAGTCTTGTAACACAGGATAGAGATAGCTTGCTTTAATAGGCAATTAATAATAACTATAATTTGATTATAGCTATGCTAATTAGTTAGGAATATCTTAAAATCTATACACAAATGCTGCATAGGCCTGTTAGAAATTGGTAATAGATAGAGAAACCCTTGGGATTAGAGCTGTCTTAGATAGGATCTTTAACAGGAAACGCAGTTTTGTACATAGCGTTTGCATATAGCTTCTATGCCTTTTTAGTAGTATTGCTAAGCCAGAAGCTAATACGTCTTTATAGCGCTTAGGTAGGCAGTAGATACCTAATTGTAAGCTTTTCTAATCAGTTAGGTACACAAAGGAGAATCTCTAGGTACACATAGGCGTAAGTAATATAGTAGTAGTCCTTCTTAGACATAATATAGCTGTAGTAGCGTAAGGCGTTCTTCCTTAAAGGAGTGGCGATTCTCTGCTAATAGGGCTTTAATTAGTTCTAATAAGTTAAGATTTAGAGGGGCACTAATAGATTAGACTAAAATAGCTAAAACATTAATCTCTAGCTAGTTATAAACGTAGTTCTAAGCCAGTTTAGAGTTAACTAGGGGGTTTAGGCGTTTAGGTCCTAGAAGTACACAGGATCTGTTGTCTTGTTAGGCAGCCTTAACCTTGCTAATGTCCTGTTCCCTTTGGCTTAGAATATTAGCTTGCTTGTTAAGCTTACTAGGCGTGTACTTAATACAGAAATTAAAAGAGGCAATAATCTCTGCCTATTGTGCTTAACGTGCATTAAAAACCTTGGTAGTTATAAAGTATTCTAAGGAGTGGTAATCTAAATACACCTAGATTTAACTCTGTATAGAAGTAAGTTTAGCTCTCTACTTTTTAAACGCTTTTAGAATAGCAAAAAGTTCTTTATTGTATATTTCCTAATTAAGCTTAGCCCTAGATAGGGTGTAACTGTAAAAGGCTATAGGATACTACTTGTTGTTAGGGTACTTCTAAGAGAGTACCCCTGCTATTACTCTATCTAACGCGTTAGTTTCTAACTTTATGTTATACTTGGGATAGAAATAAGATAGCGTAGGAATAGCTAGGAGTAAGGCTTTAATCTAATTAAAAGCCTATTAGCAGTCTATAGTCTATTTAAACAGTGTAAAGAGACTTTAAAGCTTTAGGATTGGTTTAGCTACACAGGAGAAATCCTTAATAAACTGTTAATAGAAACTAGCAAAACTAAGAAATAACTTAACGCTAGTAACTGTAGTAGGTTTAGCCTAGTTTTAGAGTGCTTCTACCTTGTTAGGGTTAACTTTAGTGCCCTAGTTTGTTAAAACGTAGCCTAGATACTTTATATAGGTTACATAGAATTTACTCTTCTAAATGTCTACTTAGAGTCCTATAGTACATAGGCGCTCTAAGACCTTTTAGACGTGTTCCTAATGTAAGTTTATATCCTCTAAGTAGATTAGGATGTTATTAAGATACGTAATGCAGAAATTGTTAAGATAATTAATTAGTACATTATTTATGTAGCGCTAATACGTTGCTAGCCTATTGCACAAGCCAAAAGAGAGAACCTTACACTTATATATACTGTAACAGGTCTAAAAGGTAGTATACTCTTTAAAGTTAGAATCTATACAAATTTTGTTAAAGGCAGCCTAGATATTAAACTTAGTAAAGATCTTAGCTTTAGAGGGACGTAATAGCAGCTTATTAATGCAAGAGATTAGATAGACGTCCTTGCGCGTAAGGGCGTTAATCTTCTAGTAGTCTACACAGATGCGTATATCTCTATTTGGTTTGCGTATACAGGGAATAGGTAAAGTAAAAGGGCTTTGGCTAGCCTTAATAAAACCCTTCTAAAGGTGTTCCTAGACGTAGGCCTTAGTAGCTTTAAGCTTCTCCTAATTCTGCTTATACAGAGGACTAAACGCATTTAGTAATAGTTCTTTAAGGATAATCTTGTAATTATACAGACAGTAAAGAGGCAATTAATTAGCTGCTAACTTACTAAATATATCTTAATACTAGAAGTAGCAGGCAGGTAATCTCTTATTTAATTGGCTTTAATTGTCTGCGTTGTCCTTAGAGGCAAGAATCCTATTAATCTTATAGAGGCTTGTTATAAAGAACTTGTTCTAGGGCTTCTTTATAATAAAGTAAAATGCATTAGCAGAAATAAGAGCTATGCAGGTACTTAGAGGGGATTTGGACTCTAAGCAGGTTTGCTTAGTTAGGGTATAAGGAATCTCTAAGATTTTTTAAGCTGATAGGAGCTTTAAGCATCCCTTAATACAATAAATAGAAGAAGAAGAATAGTAAGAACTGTTTTAGATACAATAGTCTTCTTTCTCCTATAGAGCGTTGCGTCGTTGCACATTAAGATAGATAGTAGCTAGCACTATAGCTTAATATAGAATAGTAAGAATAGGGGGTAAAGGATTGTATAAACAGGGGTACTTAGATAGCCAAATGAACTGTAACCTATTTGTGTCTAATTAAATCTTAAATTGTCTTAACTATTAGAGGCTAAGTATACAATCCTAAGACCTAAGATTAAGGATAAGGAATAGACAGTTTAAAATCTTTTAGCTATTAATATTTAAGTATAGTTAAATATATTAAGTAACTAAAGAAGTAATCTAATCTTTGAAGCTACGTACCTAAACCTAGAAGAGGAGCTTCTAGATAGGTTGCTGCAAGGCTTTAGAAACAGATAAAACAATTTGTAAATTTAAAAATAAGAAACTTTAAGCACTAGTGTTAACAAGAGTATTAAGGCGTAAGCTAAGGCCTTAGTTGTAAAGAAGCGTAGGTATAAGGAAATAGGGACTGCAAAACAAATAGAAAAGGTTAAGGTAGAATAGATTGTAACAGCTTAGGCCTAGGGAGAAGTGTCCTTTTAGGCGCTTCTGTTTCCTGTATAATATACCTCCTGATCAGGTTGCTCTTAAGCATCTTTATACTTATCTACTTCTATAGCTTTAATCTAACGCACACAAGGCTTTATGCAGTTACTAGAGTAGTATTCTAGCTTACTGCAATTGTAACAACTACTAGGAGTCTTTTGTTATTCTAGCTTAGAGGTCTTTGTAGGAAGACGCACTGTTGTAGATTAATAGGCTAGCGCAGAATTTGTTAGAGCGTTAGTAGTAGTAGTCTAATTTAGCTCCAAATTCTGTTATAGAGCTAACCTAATTAGCAACTTGGTAGTAGCTAGTGTTATACTTAGTGTAAGGTTGTTCTTCTGCTCTATATTATATATAGTAAGGTGTTCTACTATCTAATTGAATAAGTTCTTCTATTAGTGCCTGAATCTTAGGTTAGAGGCTTGCAACCCTAGCGTAATCTTAGTCTATAAGTAGTAAAACTACTCTAAAGAGGGTACTTGTCCCTTAACTACAGAACTTAAAAACCTAGCTTTAAACAAGGAGAACGTTTCCTCCTTTGTTATCTGCAATCAATTAAATGCTGCATAGCTTTTGGCTACCTTGTTACCTGTAATAAAATAGGACTTAAGTAGCTTAACTATTTGCTTAGCGTTCTAGAATTACTCTTAATTAGTATCTAATAAATATTATAGCTTAAGATAGCTCTTAGCTAATTCTATAGTGTAGCCCTATACTAAGGCTATACGTTGTCTTTTAGTCTAATAGTAATCTAAGTTAATTTTAAGTTAATCCTAGATTAAGGCCTGCTATTAGCAAAAGGTAGGATTATTTCTATTACTAAGATTGTCTATATTAGGCGTTTTCTTAGATTGTTAAAGTTAGCAAGAGCTCTTATAGCGATATAAGTACTTAGATATAGAGCTGTTAGATAAACAGTAGAGTGCAGAATTGTTCTAGAGTAATTTGGTAGTAGGTAAGGGCTTGTCTGGTCCTACTAACAGAGTTGGTCCTTTCTTAAGGGAATCAATTTCTGCTAGAGCCTGTTTTAAATCTTGTTGTAATTGATTAACTTCTATTTAAGCAGAGGTTAGATTTAGTGCAGCTCTAGGCTAAGGGGGTTCTTTAGTGTCTATCTTTTTTACTTTAGCACTCTGTTGCTAGGTTGTTACAGTTGATATAGAGTTGTCTTAGGAGAAGGCTCCTAGGGTTAGTTCTTTAGGGGGAGTTATTAGCGTTACCTCTAATACTCCTAGGTTATTAATAGTCTCTAAGTTTCTATTGTAGCGCCAAACGCAACTTTTCTAAAGTAATCCTAACTGTTATGTTAATAGGAAGATCTAAACCTAAAGGCTTTAGCTGTTAAGAGATCTAAGGGATCTTAACTGTGTTTGATAGATTTAAGGTTGCAAACAAATCTAATTTAGATAGAGTTCTAGACGTTTTGACGCAATCTTTTTAAAAGTAAATAGCAATATTATCTAAATGCTATTACTAGCAGGACAAAGTTTCTCTTGTAATGTAACAACGCAAGTAGGTACAGCTATTAGAATTAAATTAGATACGTATCAGAGGCATATAGGAGTGCGTGTTGTATTAGAGATTCTAGATTAGCTATACACCTATAGGTCTTGTACAAAAGGACAAGAGAAACTTGTCCTCTATCTATACTATAGGCTTATATTTATAGTAGGCGTAGCAGCTGAGTTAGAGCGCTGTTAGAGCGCTTTCAGTCCTAATCTGCTAGCTCCCTACATAATCTGTCACTAAGCCTTTATAAGGTATTAGATGTAACATGTGTTTGCATGTGCTTGTTACATTTCCTAGTAGAGCTAATCTAGTAATTGTAGTGTTTAGTTAAAGATAATCTATTAGGTCTTATTTATACTTCTTATTATTCTTATAGAGGTAAGATTTTAGCTTTAAATTGTCTTTGCCTTTGTTCTTTAGATTAGAGTCCTTATTTTCTAAGTTCTTAATGTTTCTAAGGGCTGCAAAGGCTAAATAGGACTGTCCTTTAGTAGCAAAAACTACTTGTTTCTAAAGTATAAGAGAAAAGATCTTAGCTAGATTATACATAGTTATAGCTAGTTAACTAAAGGCTACATCTTTAATAATATCCTAACGCATTAATTAAGCTTAGTTAGAAGTAATCTTAGTAGATAGGGCGTCTAGAAAATTAGTAAGAGCAAGTTGTTTTTCTATCTCTATAACTTAGAACGCTTAAGCCTTCCTAAAGATTACCTGCTATTTGTTAAACTATTTATCTAGAGTAATCCTACTATGCCTAGCCTTTTCTAAATAAGCTTAATATTGCTGCCTAACTAGGTGCATAGTATTATTGTTGGTTAGAGCAAAATTGTGCTTAAAGATTCTAATTAAGGCTTAAAGAGTCATTTCTAAAGAGTTAAGTATTTTAATTGCTGCTAGTGCTATTAGATTCTTAGCTGCTATTTAACTAATCTATTTCTAGACGTTGCTAAGCTTAGCTACTTGCCTAGTCTATTTTAACGTATTAACTTTGTATTAGTAAACGTCTTCTTTGTAACTGCTAGAGGCAAGTTTGTAAGTAACTAGCTTTAGATTATATTAATTAAAAGCTTTATTGCAGATTTCAGTTTCTAGATTAGTAGCTCTAGGTAGTAGAGCAGAGACTAGTTAGCTTAGAGCAGCTAGAAGCTCTAGATATTTAGGTTCTTAATTGTTAATTAGGAGCACTGTATTGCTGTCTAAGTTAATCTAATCCTAGACTCTTTTGTTACAAGCATAAAGCTAGCGCTGTGCAAACTAGTACAGCTATTCTAACTAACTATTTAAAAGAATGTCTAGGCTAATCTTGTTGTTAGAATAGAAGTCTATAATTGTTAATTAGTTAGTTTAAGGAGAGTATTTAAAAGAGAGTTTTAAGGAGTTTTAGAGTAATTGTTAATCTAGGTAGTACCTTAGTAATATAAGGTGCGCAGAGAGAATTAACACTATAGTCTAATAACGCAGGGCTTATAACTATAAAAGCTAAGTAATACTATAGATTAAATTGTTGTAAGTAAAAAGAATTGTATTACTTGTTCTATACTATGTAAAGATAGATTAGATTAAATACACCAAGCCAAGAGACAGCTTAATTAGTTAGTCTAGTTCTAAAAGAATTCTTACTTTCTTAGTAACATGCTCAGGTATTATATATAACAATTCTGTAATCTGCTGATTTATATACTTTGTTACATCTATACAACTAATATATAAGACAGAATAGTAGATAAACTATAAGCTTAAATTAGAGTAGTAATAGAATACTACTAAGAGGATAAATAGTAGGTAGTAGCTAACTTCTTTAGATCTTTTTTAGAAGACTTTAAAGATAACGCGCCTATAATACTATATTTATTATAAGAACTTATAGTTCTATTTATAGTATACTAACTAACAAAAGCCTATATACCTTATAAAAAAGAGCTATCTTTAGAAAATATTAGTATATCTAGAAACATAATAAGTATAGAAAAGATAAGATTAGCTATACTTATAATAATTATAGGGTATGCGCACTTTAAGAACTAGGCTAAAGTATAAGAAGACTTATAAAAGAATTAAACTAGTTAATATAGAGCTAAAGACAATAGTCAAGAATAGTGCTATATAATAGACTTATAGATATTCTTATATATATACAAAAAAAACTCTTTAATACTAGAAAAGCTATAGTTAGCAGTATCTATAGTAAGTAGATAGAGCTGCGCACTAGCTGTATAGAAGGCTAAAATTATTACTATAGGCCTCTATAAATCTAAATAGTGCAACCTAAAAGACTCTCTTACACTTTACATTTACTTTATAGATAATACTCTTGTATAGAGTATAGGCGCACTAATAGTAAATAAAAAAATAGAGATAAAGATTAATCTATAAGTTAAATAGTACCTTGCAGCGTCTAACTAAAACGTTCTACTACGCAAATTTACAAACAATAGTAAGAAGTATATAAAGACAGTTCTATAGTATATCTAAGAATACTATATACTAAAAGTCTACCTAAATATAACTACGCACTGTCTAGTACTATCTACTAGTTAATTTATAATTGTATATAGCTATACAATATTAGTAAAACGCGTGCTTAACAAATACTAAACTATAAGACTTATAACTATACGTAAAAATATTATTAAGAGGTAGTAAAGGAAGCGCAAAAGATACTTCTAATATTCTTAGCTATATAGTAATATAGAGATGTATTATCTTTAATAAGTTCTATAACTATAAATCTAAGAAAACTATTATAGGTAACTTGTATAAGACTATTTAAAGCAAGAACTATAGTTATTAGTAAAAGGCCTAGGCCTTCTTAGGTACACTAATAGAGAAGAGTCTCTATAAGATACTTATTTTTATCTCTCTAGCGCTTAGTAGACTTTAAAACAATAAAAACTTCTTAAACTAGCACTATTTTACAGGCAAGAAGGACAACATAAACAGTTCTAAACTATTTACTACTACTAACCCTATATACACAAGTATTAAGAAAATTATAAATATAAAAAGAATAAGAAAGATATTAAGCCTTGCTATAGCAAAGAGCTAGGACACTTACTTATCTAAGGTATAAGAAGAAGTTAAAAATGTACTTAATCCTCTAAACTATATAGCGCTTATAGCGTTAGAAGAGAAAATTATAGTAAGGTTTATGCTGCGTTAAACTCTAGTTACGCAAGACCTATAGAACTTAAAGATTTTAGGCATTAAGAGTAACTTTCTAACGTTCTACTAGCTATGCTAAATAAATAACTTCTAATTAGTTATAGCTAACACAATAATAAGATATAAGATAGTACTAATATAAAAAGAGCCAAAAAGCGCAAAAGCTAAGAGTAAATATATATTTAACTGCGCTAAGATACAAAGTATTATAATATTCTAAATACTAGCCTAGCTTAAGGCTACGCTGTTTAAAAGTAAAGAAAGTAAGAAAAATAAGTAGTTTATATTAACGTATATCTAATAGCACTTCTAGTAGCTAGATAAAGAAATATTTACTAATAACTTTAACTTACTACTTATATATAGTGCAAAGTTCAAGGCAATTAAGCTAGAAGCTAAGAGAACCTATGTTAAAACTAGACCTAATCTTAATTAGAAGAGCCTAGCAAATAATTAAATAGTACTACGTAACGTTTATACTAAAATCCTTATTAGCTTATACAAACTATATGTGCAACTAGTGCTCTAGATAGAGCTTTAAAAAAAATTAGTAGAGGTATAGTTCTTCTACTAAGGAGACAAATGCGAAAGTCTAAAATAGATAAAATATTAGTAAAATAGAAAGACCTAGACTTAATATTTATTTTAGTAGCGTTAATAGCGTTTGCAGAAGCTATTACGCTAATTAAGACAAATAAAGTTATAATTGCAAAGCCTTAACACAAAATTAATTTAAAGTGCAAAGATAGTATAGATTTATAGCAAAACCTAAACTACGTAATAGCGCTATTAAATAAATTACCTTAGACTTAAATTATAGTTAGGTATAGTTAAGAGCAGGCTGATAACTAGTAATATAGTTGTGTAAACAGTATAAAGCTATATTAAACACAAGAACTATAAACTATTTTGCACAAGAGTTCTACAAACTAAGCTACTAATAATAGTATACTAGGCATTACTGTTGTTGCTTAGCATAGTAGAGCATAGTTAAGAACTATCTAGTAGCTAGTAGTATAGTTATGTTAACAGTAGTACAGATGTCGCTAACTCTAATAACGTTGAATTTTCTTTATAAAGATTAACTTGCCTATGTAAAGATCTTTATAGTATTAGATCTAAGAGGCGCATATAACCTTATATGTATAAAAAAAGGTAAAGAATAAAAGACAGCGTTTAGCACATGCTACAGCTACTATAAGTATTTAGTAATACTATTTAGTTTTACTAACGCTTTAGTAACGTGTTAAGTACTTATTAATAATATGCTTAGAGAATACCTAGATGTATTTGTTATTCTATATCTTAACAATATCCTTATCTATTTAGAAAATAAGAAGAAATATACAGAAAATATTTATATAATTCTAACACTACTAGAAAATTTCTTCTTAGTAGTAGACCTAAACAAATGTAAATAGCACTAGAAAGAAGTAGAATTCTTAGAATATATAGTTAGAAAGAACAGAGTACAAATAAGTAAGAACAAGATTAAAGTTATTAGAGATTAGCTAATACTTACTATAGTAAAGGATATCTAATCTTTTCTACGCTTTTTTAACTTTTTTTAACAATTTATTTAGAACTTTTTACTAATTGCTACGCTACTTACAAAACTTATGTAAAAAGATGTACTTTAGATATAGATAGAAGAATAAAGCTAGGTATTTAAGACAGTTAAAGACACTAATATAGTACTACCTATTCTTATTATATTTAGAAGCAGAAAGCTGCTTAGATTCAAAACTAACGCATTAGACTTAGCAATTAGAATGTATACAAAACAAGAACAAGATAAGAAATAGTATCTAATAGCTTACTACTTGCAAAAGTTTATACTACTAAAAGAGAACTATAACGTATATAACAAAGAACTACTTGCAATTATAGTAGCACTTAAACATTAGAGAATCTATACAAAGAGTTACTTAGATCTTATAATATACTTAGACTACAAAAACCTAATAACTTTTACCAATACTAAAGTAATTAATTAGAGACAACTAGAATAGTTAGAGATATTAGAATAGTATAAGTTTAAAATTGTTTATACACTAAGAAAAGATAATAGTAGAGTAAACGCTGTAAGCTAAAGATTAGATATTACTAGAACTAAAACTATTAACAGCTTAAATATCCTTAAAAGACAAAATAATAGATTTCTTAGACTAGTAAAATACATTAACAACCTAATAATGAAAATTAGAATTGATATCTTAGAAGAACTATAGGAATTAACTATATAATAATACTATAATAACATAGTATATAGTTATCCTAGAGTAAGCTAAACTATAAAACTAATTTAATAGAATTACTAGTTTAAGAAGACAAAGGATAAAGTAAGCGCTTATATTAAGAAATATACAGACTATTAACGTAACAAACATAGTATACACGCATCTTACAAAGAAATATAGTTAATAGAGCTTCTAACTAAGCTTTAGACTAATATATTAATAGACTTTGTAACAGGACTACTACTATTAAAAGACTCTGCTACTAAATTAGCCTATAACGCTATTATATTTATAGTAGATTGCTTTATAAACTACGCTAAAATGCTACTCTTTTAATAAGACTAGACAGCTGTTTACCTAGCACACGTACTTAAGGATAGACTTATTAGATACTATAGCATACTAAAGTTAATTATTAGCAATTGGATAAACTCTTTACGTTAAATTGTTAGACTACCTTAATAGCAGAAATTAAAACGTAACAAAAGCTATTAACAGCTTATTATCTCTAAACAGATAGCTAAACAAAAAGAACAAATAGAACTATAAAGACGTATCTTAAGATATACAGTAACTTATAATAGACAAATTAGGTTTTACTACTACTAATAGTATAGTTAGCCTGTAGTAATAACTTATCTAAAGCTATAGGTAAGACGCTATACTTTGCAAACTATAGATAATATCTAAATCTTTTTACAAGAATACTACCTAGCCTAAAGGCTAAAGCTACTATGTAGACAGCAGAAGAAATAAAGAAAACTTATACTAAAATAGAAGAATAAATATAATACGCTTAGACACAAAGCATCTTATATATTAATAAAAAACTAAAAATAGTACTTTAGCTAAAAGAGGAGGATAAGGTATATCTCTACACTAAAAATATACATATAAAATAACTAAGTAAAGGACTAAAATATGTTAAAGTTAAACTATTTTTAATTTTAAAAAGAAACAGACTAGTTATATATACACTTAAGCTGATACTAGATATAAAGATCTACTCTAGATTCTACATAAGCCTACTAGAACTAGCTAACCTAGAAACACTGTTATAGCAAACCTTTTACTATAAACTTAAAGAAGAAAATAAATTGAAAGTAAAAAGAATAATAACACACTAAGACAATAAGTATTAAAAGAAATACTTAGTTAAATAGTTAGGAAATAATCACTTAGAAAATACATAAGAGCTAGAGATAAACCTTACAAATTACTAACTACTTCTAGCGCACTATTACTGTGCTACAGGGCAGAATAAGAACTAGACCTCTCTAGAATTAACAATTAATCTATAGCTTAATTTTACAATTTAAGAGCGTCTAACTCTTTTAGAATTAGCAGACTAGTATTAAAGATGCGCTACTTTTTGTAACAAAGAGCTATCTTTTACTTTTATATACACTGTAGTTTACTCTTACACACACGCATCTAGAGTACTACTAACTCTACTTCTATCTTATCTATTACTTACGCAGCTTCTTCTAACTTCTCCTACTATTTTAACTCTTTTATTTGTTAGTCTAGCTTTAAAAAATCTAGTAGTAGGATATTCTGCAGAATATACTCTTTTGCACCTATAGACTTATAGTTTCTACACTTCTTACAGTCTTACTTAATAATAACAGCTTATAAGGCAAGCTCTTCTAATAATATTAGGTATAGGCTACTATAGTAAATAATTCTTTGTTGTTAATATTACAGTAGTAAATAGGTAGGAGTTGGGTAGAGTTAGAGCAGCTTTACGTAAGACCCTAAACCTACCTAACCTTCTACCTAATCTTTTTACGCTAATAAGAGGTAGAGGTTAGAGTAGAGGTAATTAATTGTAGGTTAAGGTTAGGTTGCATAAGTTTAGCGCAATGTATTAAAATTTAATGTATAGTATACCCTCTAAATAGATTATTAGCGCAACAAGAAGTGTATAAGTATAATCTAAGTATACCTCTTACTATATCTACTATATATATATATAGATATATATAGATTTCTAAATATATGTTAAATCTTAAAGGGGCAGAAACACGTTAAGAATGTTAATAAACTAATGTTTATTACGTTTATTTATTATATAGGCAGACGTAGTATAACTTTATTTTGTAACAACGCAGGTAGGTACAGCTATTAGAATCAAATTGGATACGTATTAGAGGCATATAGGAGTGCGTGTTGTATCAGAGATTCTGGATTGGCTATACACCTATAGGTCTTGTACGGAAGGACAAGAGAAACTTGTCCTCTATCTAATGCTATAGGCTTATATTTATAGTAGGCGTAGGAGCTAAGTTAGAGCGCTGTTAGAGCGCTATTAGTCCTAATCTACTAGCCCTCTATATAATCTGTTACTAAGTCTTTATAAGGTATCAGATGTAACATGTATTTGCATATGCTTGTTACATATTTCTTAAATATAGTAAGCCTATAGCTTCGGCAATTTCTATATACACTAAGCTAAAAAATTAAACTTTTTATAGTACTTAAGAGCTAGCCGCACATTCTTATACTATATAGTAACTCTCTTTGCATAAATTGCGTTAATGTTAGTATCTATAATAAATTAGTGTTTTGTAACAAAATAGAAAAAATTACTATACCTTTAAAAAAGCTAACTAAGAAAGCCTTAGCAGCTTCTTAAAGTGCCTTAATAGCTAATTGCTAGAAGCAGACGTAGGGCATTCTTTTGCATTGCTTACTAGTAATTTTGTAGACAACTTACTAGAATAGCAGCTTGCAGATAAGAAGCTTAGTAGTCTTCTAGTAGTAGCAGGTTTTACGCAAAGCTACAGCTGCACTTAGTTAGTATAGGAGCGTAATAAAGAAATGTAATAATTTACTACTAGGCTTAAAGTAGATTTTTTTTTTAGCTTCTACCTTTCTAGTAGTAGAGGTAGAGCTTTTTCTAGCAGACTTTCTGGCAAGGTCTTTAGCAACTTCTACACTACTAGTAACTACGTTATTAACCTTTACTTTGCGTTTGCAAGAGGCTATTATAGTAGTGTTGTAGGTTGTAGAGTTGCTGCTGTAATATTTTTAGTGTTTTAGCTCTCTTGTAAATAAGCAGTAAGGCAGGCTTAGCGTAAGAAATTACCTCTTAGCGTAGAAATTCTAATCTTAAACTAGTAGCACAGCTAATTAGTTAAAAACGTAATAAAAAAATATGTTAACTTACAGTCCTACCTAGAATTAGCTGCTAGTTCTACCTAGCTACAAATTAAAAATAAAGAGTAAAGTTTTGTAAAGTTAATTTTATACAAGTAAAGTAGCAAAAGGCAGTAAGCGTAGGCTGTAAGGTAGAAAACTACGCTAGTAGCTAACGCAACGCATAGACTAACTCTACCTATTTTCTAGGCAGTAGGCTACTAAAAAAAAACACTAGAACTACACGCCTATATTAGCTACGCGCTTTATTGTATTGTTTTATTACACTTAACACTATAGAATTAATTAAATCTAGGGAAATTAACGTTGTTAATTAGCTAAAAGGCTTTCTACTACCTCTTCTAGTTAAATTCTTACTACACTTTAAAGAAGAGAAGTAGGCTAAACTTACTAAGGTAAAGGCACTAAATTTTTGTTATTAATTGTATAAATATATCTAGGGTTTTACTTCTAGAGATAATAAAATTAGCTATATTCTTAATTCTTGTAGTAGTAATACTCTAAAGTAAGGCTGCCTAACAAATTTCTAGGTCTACTCTAGTATGCATCTTAGCAGCAGCGCTATACAATTAAGGAAGCTAGCTACTATTACAAAGGCTAAGTCCTTAGATTAATTAGCGAAGTACTAGCTTAAGAAGAAGATTAAGAAGAGCGTTAGGTATAAGGCGTTGTCTCTAAGGCAGTAGAATAAGAAGCTTAAGAATAAGCTTAAGGCTCTAGCAGTAAAGCGCTTTGCTAGTAAGCAGTTAAGTAAGTTATTACACTTTTTTATTATATATATTTTACTTACATTATATAGCTAAGTAGTTAATAACCTCTATTTCCTAAGTTAAAAAAAAATAAGAGGTTATTTAAATTAAGCTTAACATGCGCGCCTACAATTTTACTATAGAGGGGTCTGCTTTAGCGCTAGCAGACTCTTAAAAAAAAGCTAATAACATGTTAAGCTTACACCTAAATATATAGAGCTAGTAGAGCTCTAGAAAAGATTATTTAGAAGGAGTACACTTGTAGGCTGCACCTTCTTAAGACTAATAGCTTTAAGACACTTTAGCTTAAGGCTAAATAGCTTAAGTTTTGTAATAAGCTAACACTAGAGGAATAGGCTCTAGTAACAGATTAGAATTAGCAGTAAGTTTATTACACTTCTTTATTACATACTTACACTAACTTAACTTATAGAAGGCGTAAACTAATACCTTTTCTAGAGTTTACTTCTAACTTAGTACTTTATAGCAATAGGCTATATATTAAGAGACGTAATAAGACTAAGTGTAAGAAAGAAGTAGAAGATTCTAGCAAGGAGCTAGAGGCCTATTTTAAGACTCTACCTAATGTTTATAAAGACAATAAGAATAGTAATCTGTATAATAAGAATAGTTAGCGTAAAGATAAGAAGGCTAGAGATCTAAGCAATAGTACTTAGGAAGAGTTTTTAGACCTAGAGTAATATATAATTAGCTTTGCTGCATTTTATTACCTAATACAGCCTGTTTATTAATACCTATTATAGTTAAGTACTAAAAAATTTGCCTCTGTACTAACCTTATCTAATTTTATATATTTAGCTCTAATATTTACCCCTAAATAAACTAGGAAATAGCGTTCTGGGCAGAACTACCTTTCTACTCTATTATCTAATTTTAAAATACTTAAAACTCTATACTTATTAGATTTGTCTAACTACCTACTGTTACCCTCTTTCTTAAAACCTACTAACTAGTTATTACGTTTTTTTATTACAGCTATAGAGGTAAGTAACTTGCTGCTAACACCTAACAACTTATATTCTAGTATGCCTAAAATACTACACAAATTTATATAAGACGCTCTCTAAATTCTAAAATCTAGCCTTTAGAGAACAATCTATATTCTGAAACGCCTAATTTCCTATACTAATTATTGCTATAACAACGCTAAGGCTATTAGAGTATAGGATGCCTAGTAGCAGAACACTTTATAGGCCTAGGATTAAACCTATACACAACCTTAATAGAACGCAGCCTAATACTTAGCGTATGTATAGACCTAGTTTAGAGAGTACGCTTATATACACACTAGTTAGCTATATATATATTGCCTAAACTGCAGGCAAGTACTTTAACACTTAACTAATTACTATATTAGTACAAAACACTTCTTTAACTACTTTAAGTTACATAAGTGTAAGGGTATTACTAAGTCTGTTTATCTAAGGCTACTTTTTCTACTATCTACGCCATAAAATAGATTCCTACGCTAACTATTTACTACCTAGGCATTTAAGAAAGAAATAGTACGCGTGCTTCTTAATAGTAACTAGTTATTTAAAACTTTAGAGCAACCTTTATTTTATTGCTTTATTTAATTTCTTTAACTAGGCACAATTATCCTTTCCTAGTATAAGTTCTCTCTAATACTTTAAAACTAATATAAGCAGGTAGCTTAAAACCTCCTCTACAACCTAGGCAGAACAATAAAAATGTCTATTGCCCTAGACGCCTAGTCTGCTACAAACTACTTTAGCTCTTTAGCTATTAAAGCCTACTACATTAATATTAGCTAGCAAATAAGAAAGGTCTTATTAGATTTTATTCTATTACAAGAGCGCTACACTAGAGCTTTAATAGCAGCTAATCTAATGCATGTGCTTAAAAAAACTAACACTATAAAGAGACTTTAAGCTGTTACTTGCAATAATGCCTTAAACAATAGGACTCTTACTAAGAGCCTTAAAAGCTATCTTACTAATAAGAGCATTAAATAGAGTATAAAGAAAAATACTATCCTGTGCCTTGCTTATATTATTAACCTTATAGTCTAGGATATTACATTGCACCTAAGGCTAACAGCCTTACCTAAAATAGAAGGAGCTAAGTAGCTTTAACGTTGCTATATTTATTAAATTAATAGTATAATGTTAGTGCTAAACTTACTTTGTAAGGTATATAGAGTCCTTTATTATAGTTCTTTATTACGCGCTTACTACTTCTAGATCTAGGTAATCTGCATTGCAATTAATTTGTTACTCTAGTTATTTAAACAATTCTTAAAAGTACAGTCTAATATACCTACAAATTAACGCCTTTGCGTAATACAAGATGTAAAAACTAGATAGAACTTAACATATAATATGTGTAAGTAAGCCTGCTATCTAGCCCTCTATATTAATAATTAGCTTAAGAAGAAAATTACACTTAGCTTATTAATGCTAGGTAGTAATAGCAACAGCTAGGACAACAATTTAGTAGCTAATTTTAAGGACCTAAAAAGACTTTAACTAGCTCTAGCTAAATAGTTACACCTAAGGGCTATAACCTACATGCTAGTAAACTTTAAAACAGCTACTAATAAAATTAGTAAAAATAACACACTACAGGCGCTATATATATAGATAATGTACAATAGGCTTTTTAACTTTCTAGATTAGATAACTACTAAGCTATTAAACAAAGAAGACAAGAGCAGTTATTAAGAGAAGTAGCCTGCTATTCTTAGGGCTATAGTAGAGAAGAGCAAGAAGAAATTGTTAAAGTACTATTTACGTACAGATAAAGAGTAAGAATATCTATATAATATAGCTACTATTCTTAATTTAAGTTAAAAGCTTTCTACCTATAAAGTAAGTTTTTTTTTATTATATATGTTTATTACGTTGTTAACTGTTACACATAGAGAGATAAGTAGAAATCTAATTTTAAACGTATGTATTAGTGTTAGTTCTTAGAGTATATAAGCTAATATAACAATTAACCTATATAACTCTATAGAGACTATACCCTAGTCTACTCTGCTTAGCCTTACTAATTCCTTAAAAATTAGTAGTTTAGGAGGCTTCCTAAGCTTATAGTATAGTTAAGTAGAGCAGGTTCTAAGTTGCATAAAGAACTAAACCTAGGTATTAAGCTAGTCTGTACAGAGGCCTTTTGCTATCTAAGTACTCTTCTAACAACTAAGAACAAGGAAGGGAATCTAACAGGTATACTAGCATAGTAGCAGGCTAACGCAGAAACTTACCTACTTCTAGCCTAGGTAGTAATAGATGTGCTAGCTATTTAGCTTGCAAAGGTTAAGGTAGAGCGTTCTTTTAATACTACAAGAGATATTATAGAAGATTAAAGGTATAGACTTAAAGCTAAGACAATTTAGATAATTATAGTTGTTAAACACGTAATTATGCACAAGAACAACCTGTTTAGCCTACCTAAACTGCAATTACTAACTCTAACACGTTAACTAAGCGCTAAAACAGTCTAGGACCTATACAAGATTTAGAGACTAGATCCTTGTTCTAGCCTTGTTAACACTAGAATAAGGTGCTTTACAGATCTAATAAGTAACAAAGAGAATAGTAATAAGAGTAAAGGTAGTAATAGAATAGATTTTGTAACCCCTTCTTTAGGTGCCTATTTAGAGACTTCTGTGCGTAAAGTGCTTAAGCAGCAGCTACAAAGGAAGAGATTAAAGCTCTTACGCTACCTTAACTAGTTAGCGTAATAAAGAATTGTAATAAAGAAAAGCTTGCTAGCTAATTAAACACTACTAATTTTAAAAATTATGTTTCTATACTAAGATTTAGTTTTTATGCACTAATTTTAATAGATGTTACTTTAGTAACGTCTCTAATTTTAAGATTATTCCTTTAGTAAGCTAATTTTACTTGCTCTACTATATACTAAAGTAATATACTATTTTAGGGGTTATAGTTAAGGGCGTTGCATAAGTATAACCTAACAGTAGGTAGCTTAACCTAACTACAAACCTAACCTATACCTAGTACCTATGCAACCTAACCCTAACCTATACTCTAGCTCTACTATAACCTAACTCCTACTCTACCCCCTACGCTTTTAACCTCTACCTACTTCCAACCTAAAGGAGGGTACTTTCTACCTATTTACTGGCGTAGTTAATATAATTACCTTAAAGATAGTAATAATATACAGCCTAAGAACTTACAAGGATATAAGAGTAAAAGAGAAGAATAGTGTTATTAATCTTTAATAAGAAACACAAGACATTGTAAATAAATAAGAGAACAGGTTAAAAGACTTAGAGCTAGTGTAAGAACATAACACGCTAAGTATGTTACGTAACCTTCTTATTAGTTTTATTTAGTCTTACTTTTTCTTACAATAAGAAACTATAAGAATCTAAAATAATAATTAAGAATAATAAGAACTATAAGAAAGACTAAGTATATAGAAACTATAATAAACTCTTATAGATTATTATATTTAACTTATCTTACAGACGATCTAGTTAGTAACTAGCTATTTAACTATTATTACTGTTTTTAGAAAGCTCTAGCCTTTACTGTCTTAGTAACAATACTCTCTGTATCTAAAGCAACTCTATACCTATCCGCAAAAACTAACTTTAGCTGTACCCCTAGTCTATACCAGCATTCCTATTATTTGCTACTAAACTAATAGTCTTAACACTAGTCTTATATGTTAACAATAGCTGTAGCTTTTCTATTCTAGTCTTAGGATTAAACCTTCTATTGTTAAATAGTTTCTAGTTAATCTTTAACACAAAGGTTATAGATATTCTAATTTATTCTATATTCTTCTATAGCTTGATTAAAGTTCTGCATATTATTGTTAGTATCTGTAGACGTTTAAGCTCTAAAGGTAATTAGAACAGCTAGAAGTTCTAGATACCTTACTTTCTATAGGAGGAAATCTAAAATATTTAGAGTATTTAGATAAATTAAGTGCTATACTTGTTTTATAGTAGTATAAACCTTTAGTTAGAGATACTAGAAGGTCTAATCCTTTTAGGTCTTTAGCGTAAGCGTACTATTTGTACTAACCTTATTATCTTTATCTATTATATTAGATTAGTAAGATTAGTTAGAGTTTTATAAGAAGGTAGAGTTTAATTAGAACTAAGTAATTTAGCAGTTAAAGATTACGTAGAGAAGAAATAACTCTATAGTTCTAGAGCGCTAGGCTTATAACAATAAAAACTAAGAGAGTTTAAAAGAAACTTCTCTAATTACTGTCTTTAAAAAGCTAAAATAGTAAACTATTTAAATATGTAAGAAATTATCCTAGCAAAGGAATTAAGCTATAATCTTCTAGACTAAGATTATATTACTCTATATTATCTTATATTAGTCTAAAGCCAAATTTTAATAAGATTAGAAAAGCCTTTTTAAGGAAAGAAATTCTTAATTAAGTAGATCTAGATATTTAGAGAGATTAGATTAAACTAATTGGAAAAATTGTTAGGTATATACTTACTAAATATTTACAATGATTAAAAGCTATATAGTTTATTAGTATTATATTACCTATAATAAGGTAAGACTTAAGTAGCTAAATTATTTATTTAGCGCTCTAGAATTACTTCCTTTTATTATAAGATAGATACTAGAGCTTAAGGTATTCCTTAGCTGATCTAGTAGTATAACCCTATACTAGAACTTTCTGTGCCCTTTTAGTCTAATAGTAATCCAAGTTAATCTTAAGCTAATATTAGATAGATATCTACTATTAGTAGAAGGCAAGATCTTTTCTATTACCAAGATTGTTAATAGTTAGAGTCTTTTCTAACTATTAGGTTAAGTAAAAGCTAGAAACTTTGTTATAAAATAAACGTTTAGATATAGAGCTAGAGGCTAAAAGGTAGAGTATAGAAGAGTTTATAAGGGCTTTAGTAGTAAGTTAAGGCCTGTCTAGTCTAATTAAAAGTAGTAGTTCTTTTTTAAGAGAATTAATTTCTACTAATACTTCTTTTAGTTTTAAATATAATTAAATCACTTCTATACATATAGACGTTAAGTCTAGTTTAGTTTTGAGCTAAGGCTCGGAAGTCTCTAGTTTCTTAGTGTCTAACTTTTTTAATTCAGCACTCTATTACTAGTTTATAACGTTTTAAATAGAGCCTTCTTAGACAGCTACTCTAAAGGTTATTTTTAGAGAAGTTATTTGCGTTACCTCTAAAATTTCTAGGTTATAAATAGTTTCTAAGCTTCTATTATAGTACAATACGCGACTTATATTTAAGTTATCCTAGCTATTAAGAATAGAAAGCTCTAAACCTAAAGGCTTTAGCTATTAGAAGATCTTAGAGATTCTAACTATATTTAGCAGATTTAAAATTAGAAACTAATTTAATTAATATAGAAAGTAGTTACAATTTAAATCTAATTGTTTTAAGAGTAATTTATAATATTATCTTAATACAATTCCTAGTAGAATAAAGCTTTTCTAGTAATATAACAATATAGGTAAGTATAGCTATTAGAGTTAAATAAGATACGTATTAGAGGTATATAAGAGTGCGTGCTAAATTAGAGATTCTAGATTAGCTATATACCTATAGGTCTTGTATAAAAGGATAAGAAAAACTAATTCTGTATCTAATACTATAGACTTATATTTATAGTTAAGAAAGTAACTAAGTTAGAGTAGTATTAGAGTACTGTTAACACTATTCTTACTAACTTCTTTATTATCTATTTATAAGCCTAATAAGGTATTAGATATAATATATATTAGTTATAAAAGACTAATTCTAGTTCTTCTATACGAAAAATATCTTACTTTTATTCTATATATTCTACCTACTCTATTCTACTAAGAGTATAGATTAATAGATTAATAGATTAACTACTCTATTAATGTTACAAACCTCTAACAGAAAACACAGGACGTTATAAATAAACAAGGAAACAGGTTACAAGATTTAGACCTAGTGCGGGGACATAGCACGCTAAGCATGTTACGTAACCTTCTTATTAGTCTTATTTAGTCTTACTGTTTCTTGTAACAAGAAATTATAAGAATCTATAATAAAGATTAAGAACAATAAGAACTGTAAGAAAGACTAAGTATATAGAAACTACAATAAGCTCTTATAGATTATTATGTTTAACTTATATTACAGACGCTTAAGTTAGTTATATTAAGCTATTTAACTATTGTTACTCTTTTTAGAAAGCCTTAGCCTTTACTGTCTTAGTAATAATACCCTCTGTGTCTAAAGCAACTCTGCACCTATCTGCGAAAACTAACTTTAGCTATACTTCTAGTCTACACTAGCATTCTTATTGTTTACTACTAGACTAATAGTCTTAACACTTTAAACACTCTTACAATAAGCAGCAATATTGCAATAGATACACCTAAGCATTCCTAAGTAGAATAACCTAGACTTAAGGTTAACAAACTTAATGTCTACTATAGAGACCGCAACAAACTTAAGACCTAGATTCTCTAGTTTAATAGGCACTTCTATGTAGAAGAAGACAAGATTAAGAATAATAACAAAGTTATTTTTACTATAACTTACATAAAAAGCAACGCTAAGAAATAGGTACTTCTAATTATTTAGAAGTATATAGACAATAACATTATAGACGCAGATAATACTAACCTTGTAGAAGACTAGCACGCGTTTAAAACACGCTTACAGCAGATCTTCTTACCTCTTAAAGAATCTGTAATTGCAGAACAAAAAATCTAAAGTCTAAAATAAACCTAATGAACTGCTAACTATACTAATGTTTCTTAATAATACGCTAAACAAATCTAGTAGAATAATACTACTCTAATGCGTATGTATAAACACAGCCTTAAGGCTGCTGTACAAGCTAAACTTATATACAGCAGAACATACATTACTACTCTTAAAGAACTTTAGAATAAAGCTATTTGCCTAGATAATAAACTCTATAAATTAGCACTTAAAGATAAGTTATACTCCTTGCGTCTACTATAAGGACATAAAGGATTTTGCCTAAACAAAAGACATTAAAGACAAATATAACTAAACAAAAGATAACAGCGCTACTACCTAAGATAAGAAACTTACTAACTACGCCTACTAGGAGCCTACTTAAAGTATAGACCTAAAGCTATGCACTTAGACAACCTTAACAAAGGCCTAGAACAAAAAAGTTACTTAAAGAAATAACTACAAGAGGATAGGCCTAACAAGAATAAGATTACTTGTTATAACTATAACAAGATTAGATATTATGCATAAGACTGTTGCTCTAAGAATAAAGTTACACGCTAGCTTAATGTGTTAACTAACACTTTAGAGGAAGATGTTAAAAAATAGATTGTAATTAAAAATTAACCTATTGTCTAAGTAACTAATAGACTACTAATAATAAAATAGACAAAAGACACCTCTACTATATTAACTAATAACTAGGTCTTAACTAACGCTGTGTTATCTTACAATTAAGAATAAGACTGTAACATTAAACAATTCTAATAGATAGGACTACTCCTACTGCAAACACAATAAAATATTTACAACTAGTATAACTAAACTAACAAAGTTAACTAAGAATATATAGAATAATATTACTAATTCTTATAAGCCTATTATACTCTCTAAATAAATAAATACTCTTTAAGTATAAATAGAGTTACAGAGAAGGAATAATTGCTACACTTAGGAAACAGAGTTTATAAGACATAGAATTAATAATAGACTACAAAGGTCTACAATACCTAAGAAGACTAAGAACTTATACTAGACAAGCTAGATATATACTTATTACTAGCTAGCCTTAAACTAGTACGCTAGAATGCGACAGTTAAAGGACTGTGTCTAGAGACAAACGCAGTTAGACTATATAAGACGTGCTATAACTTACACACAAAGCAGATATACTATGCTAATAATAGACAAGTATTAGTACTAAACCCTATACCTATAAAATACTAGGATAGGAAGGCAAACAAATTGCATTAAATCCTGCTTATAGACAAATACTTATAGGATCCTTGTAATCTAAAACACAGACTTCTATTATAGACAGCGTGCAGTAGCAACTACTGCCTAATATATTATAGTAGTAAAATCAACTAATACTTCTCTTATCAGAAGAAACTTTATAAGTACTAATAGTATAGTTGCTCTAAGAATACCTGCGCAAATTACCTATACAACAAACAAAGTATAAGAAGTTTTTTTAACATATTAGAGGAAGAAAGCATATCTAATAGAATACTTGTTAATAGTAGCTGTATAAACTATATATAGTAGTTCTGCCTATAACTAGAGTGTAAGAAGCACTACAACAATAAAGAAGATAAAAGATATAAGATAAACAAGTCTTTTTTAGAGTTAACTCTAGACTCTAGAAAAGAGACCTAGAGCTGCAACGCGATTAACTTAGCTAAGCTTATAAGACTTACAGTAAGAGTTAACAGAAAAAGAATAAGGGCGCTTCTAGATTTAGAATTACAAGCAAACTATATTTTAGGTAATACCTTGTTAAGAGCTAGGCTCTAACCTTATTAGAAACAACAATTATATAAACTTTATATTGCAAATAAAAAGTAGATGCCTAACAAGTTACTTATTAGATATAAGACTACTACAGAACTTAATATCTAAGGAACTAAATAGGAAATATACTTAGACGTCTTTAGATTAGCTACCTATAACATTATATTAAGACTTCTATAGTTTAGAGAGAATAGCCTATAGATAGACTAGGAGAAGAGATCTATCTCTCTAGGGAATTATAACAATATAATAGATTCTAAGCCTATATATTAGCAGCGTTTAATAGTAGATAAGAAGACAATTAATAATATTGCTTTAACTAAGACATAGTTAAAGATACAACTAGTTAACTTAGACAATTAAAGAAGAAATACTAATACGTTACAAGTTTTAGAGAAACGTGTAACTTTTAACATACCTAAGGAATATAGAAAGTTTAAGAAACTATTCTTAGAAGAAACAGGTCTAGAAGCACTGCCTAAACATTAGGAGTAGGACTACAAAATTGTCCTAGAAGAAGGAAAAAGGCTAACCTTTAGACTAATCTACAGATTATTAGAGAAAGAGCTAGAACTACTCTAAGAGTATATCTAAGTAAACCTAAAGAAAGGTTTTATCTAAGTATTAGAAGTACTAGCTAGATACTTAATTATGTTTATACTAAAGAAGAATAGCAAACTATAACTATATATTAACTTTTAGAAACTTAATAACATTATAGTTAAAAATTAATACTTACTACCTAACATTTTAGAACTATAAGATTAACTAGCCTATGCAAAGATCTTTACAGTACTAGATCTAAGAGGCGCGTATAACCTTATACGCATAAAGAAAGGCAAAAAATAAAAGACAGCGTTTAGAACACGCTATAGCTACTATAAGTACCTAGTAATACTATTTAGTCTTACTAACACTCTAGCAACATATTAAGCACTTATTAACAACGTACTTTAAGAATACCTTAACATATTTGTTATTACATACCTTAACAATATTCTTATCTATTTAAAAAATAAGAAGGAACATATAAGACATGTTTATACAATTCTAACACTACTAGAAAAGTTTTTTTTAGTAGTAGACCTTAACAAATGTAAATAGCACTAGGAAGAAGTAGAATTCTTAGAGTGCATAGTTAGAAAGAACAGAGTACAAATAAGCAAAGATAAGATTAAAGTTATTAGAAATTAGCTAACGCCTACTATAGTTAAGGACATCTAATTCTTTCTAGGCTTTGTTAACTTTAATTAATAGTTTATTTAGAACTTTTTACTAATTGCTACGCTACTTACTAAACTTACATAAAAAAACACACTCTAGAAATAGATAGAAGAATAAAGTTAGGCATTTAAGACGCTTAAAGACGCTTGTATAGCACTACCTGTCTTTATAGCATTTAGAAGTAGAGAACTGCTTAGATTTAAAACTAACGCATTAGATTTAGCAATTAGAATGTGTGCAAAACAAAAACAAGATAAGAAATAGTATCTAATAGCCTACTACTTACAAAAATTTACACTACTAGAAGAAAATTACAACATACACAACAAAGAACTACTTGCAATTGTAGTAGCACTTAAACATTAGAGAATCTACGCAGAGAGTTGCTTAGATCTTACAATATACTTAGACTACAAAAACCTAACAACCTTTACTACTACTAAAGTACTTAATTAGAGACAAGTACAATAGTTAGAGATGTTAGGACAGTATAAGTTTAAAATTATCTATACACCTAGAAAAGATAATAGTAGAGCAAACGCTTTTAGCTAAAGATTAGATATTACTAGAACTAAAACTATTAACAGCTTAAGCATCCTTAAAACATAAGATAACAGATCTCTTAGACTAGCAAAATATATTAACAATCTAACTATAAAGATTAGAATTAATGTCCTAGAAGAACTACAGGAATTAATTATATGTTAACACTATAATAACATAGTACACAGTTATTCTAGAGTAAGCTAAACTATAGAACTAATTTAATAGAATTACTAGTTTAAAAATATAAAAGATAAAATAAGCGCTTATATTAAGAAATGTGTAGACTGTTAACGTAACAAACATAGTACACACACACTTTACAAAAAAATGTAGCTAATAGAGCTCCTAACTAAGCCTTAGACTAACATATTAATAGACTTTATAACAGAACTACTACTATTAAAAGACTCTGCTATAGGATTAGCCTATAACGCTATTATAGTTGTAGTAGATTGCTTTACAAAATATGCTATTATGCTACCCTTTTAACAAGACTATACAGCTGTTTAGCTAGCACACGTGCTTAAGAATAGACTTATTAGATACTATAGTATACTAAAGTTAATTATTAGCAATTAAGACAAACTCTTTACGTTAAATTATTAGACTACCTTAATAGCAGAAATTAGAACGCAACAGAAGCTATTAACAGCTTACTATCCTTAAACTAACAGCTAAACAAAAAGAATAAACAGAACTATAAAGATGTATCTTAAGATATATAGTAACTTATAATAGACAAATTAGGTCTTGCTATTACTAATAGCATAGTTAGCCTACAACAACAAATTATCTAAAGCTATAGGCAAGACGCTATACTTTATAAACTACAGACAACATCTAAATCTCTTTACAAGAACATTACCTAGCCTAATAGCTAAAGCTACTATACAGATAGTAAAAGAAATAAAGAAAACCTATATTAAAATAGAAGAACAAATACAATACGCTTAGGCACAAAGGATCTTATATATTAACAGAAAATAAAAAATAGCACTTTAGCTAAAAGAGGAGGATAAGGTGTATCTCTACACTAAAAATCTACACATAAAATAACTAAGCAAAGAACTTAACTACATTAAAGTTAAACTATTTTTAATTTTAAAGAGAAACAGACTAGTTACGTATACACTTAAGCTTCTACTAGATATAAAGATCTACTCTAGATTCTACGTAAGCCTACTAGAACTAGCTAACCTAAAAACACTATTATAGCAAACCTTTTACTATAAACTTAAAGAAGAAAATAAATTTAAAGTTAAGAAAAGAATAATACACTAAGACAATAACTGCTAAAAAGAATACCTAGTTAAATAGTTAGGTTATAACAACTTAGAAAATATATAAGAACCTAAGGCAAACTTTATAAATTACTAACTGCTCCTAACGCACTATTACTGTGCTACAGAGCAGAACAAGAACTAGACCTCTCTAGAATTAACAATTAATCTACAGCTTAGTTTAATAATTCTAGAGTATCTAACTCTTCTAATATTAGTAGACTAGCATTAAAAATACGCTACTCCTTATAATAAAGAGCTAGCTTCTACTTTTATATATAGCGTAGTTTATTCTAACGCGCGCGTATCTAGAGTACTACTAACTCTGCCTCTGTCTTATCTGTTACTAACGCAGCTTCTTCTAACTCTTTCTGCTATTCTAACTCTTTTATTTGTTAGTCTAGCTTTAAAAAATCTAGTAGTAAGATGTCTTACAGAACACACTCTTTTGCACCTATAGACTTATAGTTTCTACACTTCTTGCTTAATAACAATAGCTTGCAAGGCAAGCTCTTCTAAGAATATTAGGCGTAGGCTACTATAGTAAATAACTCTTTGTTGTTAATACAATTATCTTAAAGACAATAATAATATACAGCCTAAGAACTTATAAAGATATAAGAGTAAAAGAAGAGAATAGTGTTATAAACCTCTAATAGAGAACACAAAACGTTATAAATAAACAAGGAAACAGGTTGCAAGATTTAGACCTAGTGCAGAGATATAGTACACTAAGTATGTTACGTAACCTTCTTATTAGTCTTATTTAGTCTTACTGTTTCTTGTAACAAAAAACTATAAGAATCTACAATAAAGATTAAGAATAATAAGAACTATAAGAAAGACTAAGTATATAAGAACTATAATAAGCTCTTATAGATTATTATGTTTAACTTATATTATAGACGCTTAAGTTAGTTACATTAAGCTATCTAACTATTATTACTCTTTTTAGAAAGCCTTAGCCTTTACTGTCTTAGTAACAATACCTTTTGTATCTAAAGCAACTCTGTACCTATCTGCGAAAACTAACCTTAGCTATACCTCGAGTCTATACTAGCATTCTTATTATTTGCTACTAAACTAATAGTCTTAACAATTAATTAAGGTTATATAAGACTTCTATGCTTCTACTTCTAGTATTATATATACTATAGAATTGCTCTTTTTTATATAATACTAAGAATTCCAGAATATATTATAATAAGACTAAGTAGATAATACTAAGAAAGAATTTAATGTAGAAGGTAGAGTAAGATTAGAACTTAGCTAATAAACTAGAGAAACTATTGTTAGGAAAACAGAACGTTAGCAACATCTGCGATATTAGCAACACTGTTAACACGACTGTACTACTAGCTACTAGACAGTTCTTAACTGTGCTCTACTGTGCTAAGTAATAACAGTAATGCCTAGCATACTATTATTAGCAGCCTAGCTTGTAGAACTCTTTTACAAAATAGTTTGTAGTTCTTATGTTTAATATAGCTTTGCACTGTCTACACAACTGTATTACTAGTTAGTAGCCTGTTCTTAACTGTGCCTAACTATAGTTTAAGTCTAAGGCAATTCCTTTAATAGCGCTATTACTTAGTTTAAGTTTTGCTGCAAATCTACACTATCCTTACACTTTAAATTAATTTCGCGTTACGTCTACGTATATACTTCTTTTGCAATACTTTTTGTATTCTTATGCTCTTAAGACTAGGCTACGTATCTACTTAAGCGTTTTTTATCTTATAGCTTTACACAGTAGTGTACTATACTCTGCAGTCCTACTACTTAATTTACCTAATTTACACTAGCCTCTTAAGCTTTACAAAGATTTTCTTATTACAATCCTACTTAATCTCTTCTCCTTTTGTTGTTACACTTTGTAGACTACTGCGCAACAATATCTTTACATTCTACTCCTTTAGAACTTTTGTTTTTAGATTGCTTTTTAAGTTGTATAAAATAATGCTCTTATACACGTCTACTAGCTAGCCTAGTTAATATACCCTAAACATAAATTAGTCTTAGGTGCCCTGTTTGTCTTAAGGCTCTGCAATTATAACCTTATTTGCCTTAATTAGCGTAATAGCTTCTGCAAACGCTATTAACGCTACTAAAATAAATGTTAAGTCTAGGTCCTTCTATTTTACTAACACAGCGTCTATTTTAGACTTTAGCATTCCTCCTCTTAGTAGAAGAACTATATCTTTACTAAATTTTTTTTGCAGCTCTAACTAGAGCACTAGTTGCATACATAGTTTGTATAAGCTAATAAGAATTTTAGCCTAAACGTTGCGCAGTACTGTTTAATTATCTACTAGGCCTCTCTAATTAGAATTAGGTCTAGTTTTAACATAGGTCTTTTTAGCCTCTAGCTTAATTACCTTGTACTTTACACTATATATAAGTAGTAAGTTAAGGTTATTAGTAAATATTTCTTTGTCTAGCTGCTAGAAGTACTGTTAGATATACGTTAATGTAAACTACTTAGTTTTTTTACTTTTTTTGCTTTTAAACAGCGCAGCCTTAAGCTAGGCTAGTATTAGAAATGTTATAATACTCTATAACTTAGCGCAGTTAAATATGCATGTGCTCTTAGCTTCTACGCTGCTTAGCTCTTCTTGTAGTAAGACTCTCTTGCATCTTATTATTGCGTTAGCTATAGTTAATTAGAAGTTGTCTGTTTAGTATATCTAGTAGAACGTTAAAAAGTTGCTCTTAATGCCTAAAATCTTCTAGCCCTATAGGTCTTACGTAACTAGAGTTTAATATAGTATAAACTTTACTATAATCTTCTTTCCTAACGCTATAAGCGCTATGTACTCTAGAGAATTAAGTACGTTTTTAACTTCTTCTTATGCCTTAGATAAGTAAGTGTCCTAGCCCTTTGCTATAACTAGGCCTACTATTTTTCTTGTCTCTCTTATATCTATAACTTTCTTAATACTTGCGTATATAGAGTTAGCAGTAGTAAATAGTTTAGAACTATTTATGTTATCCTTCTTGCCTGTAAGACAGTACTAGTTTAAGAAGTTCTTATTGTCTTGTAGTCTACTAAGCGCTAGGAAAATAAAAATAAGTATCTTATAGAGATTCTTCTCTATTAGTGTACCTAAGAGGGCCTAGGCCTTCTACTAATAACTATAGTTCTTAATTTAAATAGTCTTGTACAAGTTACCTATAATATTATTCTTAGATTTATAGTTATAGAACTTGTTAAAGATAATATGTCCTTAGATTACTATATAGCTAAGAATATTAAAGGTGTCTCTTACGCTTACTTTGCTACCTCTTAATAATATTTTGCGTGTAGTTGTAAGTCTTATAGTTTAGTATTTGTTAAGTATGCGTTTTACTAATATTGTATAGCTCTATACAATTATAAATTAGCTAGCAGACAGTGCTAGATAGTGCGCAGTTACATTTAGGTAGACTTTTAGTATGTAGCGTTCTTAGATGTACTACAGAACTATCTCTACATACTTTTTACTGTTCTTTGTAAATTTGCGTAGTAGAACGTTTTAGTTAAACGCTGCAAGGTGCTGTTTAACTTACAGATTAATCCTTATCTCTATTTCTTTGTCTACTATTAGTGCGCCTATACTCTGTAAGAGAGTGTTGTCTATAAAGTAAATACAAAGTGTAAGAGAGTCTTTTAGGTTGCACTATTTAGATTTGCAGAAGCCTATAGTAATAATTTTAGCCTTCTATGCAGCTAGTGCGTAGCCCTATCTGCTTACTATAGATACTGCTAACTGTAGCTCTTCTAGTATTAAAGGGTTTTTTTTACATATATATAGGAATGTCTGTTAGTCTATTATAGGGCACTATTCTTAACTGTTGTCTTTAGCTCTATATTAACTAGTTTTATTCTTTAATTAGTTCTCTTGCACTTTAGTCTAGTTCTTAAAGTGCGTATGCCTTATAATTATTATAAGTATAGCTAATCTTGTTTTCTCTATATCTATTATATTTCTAAATATGCTGCTATTGTCTAAAGAAAGCTCTTTTTTGTAAAGTATATAGGCCTCTGTTAGTTAGTATACTGTAAATAGGACTGTTAGTCCCTATAATAAATGTAGTATTATAGGCGCGTTATTCTTAAAGTCTTTTAGTAGAAATCTAAAGAAGTTAGCTGCTTCTTACTATTTGTTCTCTTAGCAGTGTTCTATTGCTACTCTAATTTAAGCTTATAGTTTATCTGCTGTCCTATCTTATGTATTAGTTGCGTAAATTATAGTTATAGGCTTTCTATAGTGCACTTACCTTGCGTTTAGTAGAGCTTAAAGCTGCAGCCTTTCTTCTAACGCAAGTTGTTTTGCTAACTAGAGCTTTTTATTCTTATTTTTGTTACCTTTATTATACTCTTCTTATTCTTCTTTACTACTAGAGTAAGTATCTTCTTCTAGTAACTTTTACTATTTTTCTATAGCACTCTTGCGTTTCTGTTTAGGTATAGTAATTAGCGTAGATATTGCGTTGTTTTGTGTTTGCGCAGTATCTTTGTCTCTGCTTCTCTTTACTTTCTTTATAGTGCTGTTGTTCTACTCTTTTAGGCGCTTAATTTTAGTAGTTAAAGTCTTAATGTATATGTCTAGGCTGTTATCCTTCTTCTTCTTACCCTTACTCTATCTATTAAAGCGTTTGCTACTATTTGCTTTAAGTCCTATTAATAGTTTACAAGCTAGGTCTACTAGCGCTCTTATTGTCTTTTATTATTTATAGTTATTGTCTTTAGTGTTGTTATTAAGCTCTAAGTAGAGGTACCTTTGCCTCTTGTCTCTAGTAGTACCTACTAGGTTTATAATGTTACTGTTGCTGCCTAAAGTAAAGTGCACTATATTATGTAGTTAGCTATTATTATTTGTATACTATTCTAGGTTGTATTACTACTAGGCTTAACTTTGTCTTGTACTAGAGTCTAGTATTTAATTGTAACGCCCTTAAGGCTTCTTATCTTAACATATAAGTTAATAGTTACAGCTAGATTATTGTTATTAGTAATTAGGCGCAGCGCTAACGCGTTAAATATCTTGAAAGTCCTAACTATATACTAGTCTATAAATTTTAATTATAACAGGTATTTAACAAGTGTACTGTATTTAAGATATTATAGCTTTATCTTAAAGTTACTGTCTTTAAGCTACTGTTAATATGCAGCTATTATTAGCCTTAAAAGCAGGAAGGTCTAGGTAGTTTAATAATATACGCTGTCTATAATATAGACATTAACGTTGTTAAGTAATAGTTTAGTTATTATTGTAGTAAAGCCTATTAGCTAAGTTACTAAAGTAGTAGAAGAACTTAAGACTACTAATGCCAACTGCGTGCATTCTAGTTCTAAGTTTGCAAGCGTTAGCTATCTTTCTATATATTTAGCTTTAACTTTGTTACTATAGTCTTAAATTTCTAAGATTATCTTCTTCTATACAGCGCTAGCTGTTGCCTTGTAGAATTTCCTTAGTATACTACTATTAGTTAGTCTAGGGTATATAGTATACTTAAGCTATTTATCTGTTATTAGGCTGCGCATTGTCTTTAGGTAGTTAGCCTATAAGTGTGCCTATTTAATCTTATTATATATATTCTTATACTAGATAAAATCTGTTATCTCTTTAACTTATATGCGCTAGTCTGCTATATTAATATTATAGCCTATTCTTACAATTGCCTACAATACGTTATTAGTAGTTATTGTCTTTACATTACTTGTGTACTATTTATTTAATTAAGGTAGCTGCTACTTATACTTATTATTGTAATCTTATAACGCGCGTATTATATAATATATTACGCGTAACAGTTAAGAACAGTGTAAGCAGGTACAAGAATAGTAGAATAGCTATAGCTTAGTTAGTGTATATAGGTGTACTTATGTTATATACTTACTTGTAACAGTGTTATAATATATAGTGTAGTGTAGTAAATGTAATATAGAAAATTACGTGTATTTGCGTTGTAGTACTATTGTTGTTATTATATAGTTATAGTGCGTTTGTAGTAGTAACGTAGTATTATATAGTTGTAGTAGTAGGTTAAATTATAGGTGCAAGTAAAAGTAAGTAGGGTTTTATCTTAGTATTATATAGCCTCTTACCTAGCGCTAATATGTTATGTTATGTCTTTAAAGTAAGTAAAAGTGTATTCTAAGAGAGCGCCTTTTACTACGTGTTATTCTTAGTACAGTACTGTATAGTACTATAGGACACTGTATAGCACTAAGTAAAATTTTTACCTTCTAGGTTTTTATATTATAGTGTAGGTAACTTACCTCTTATATATTATATTAGTAGCACTCTCTTTAGTCTAGCAGGTAAACTTAGCTAAACCTACTAGTGCTATTACAGTAGACAGGTCTACTATATAGTACTATAGGATACTGTATAGTACTAAGTAAAATTCTTACCTTCTATATTTTTGTATTATAATATAGGTAACTTACCTCTTGTATATTATATTAGTAGCACTCTCTTTAGTCTAGCAGGTAAACTTAGCTAAACCTACTAGTGCTATTGTAGTAGATAGGTTACGCAATAAGGCTGCGTTAGAATATTTAAGTTGTATACTAGCGTCTAGTAGTTTACATAGAATTATAGGGAAGTTTTTTATACGTCTGCAGTTCTGTTAGTAAGGAAAGCTATCTATTGCCTTTTGTTTCTTTGCACTATATTGTTCTATTATAATTCTATATTATCTATTAGTATATCTAACGCCTTAGACTATGTGCTATTAGCGTAGATAGTAGTTAACAGATCTCTATAGTGTATGCAGCTTGTAGCTAGCAAAGAAGTGTATAGCAGCCTACTTCTATTATATATTTTAACGTTAGTTTAAGACGTTTGTATTTTTAACTAAATAATTCTGCTCTACGTTTTATAGATTTGTTTGTAAGAAGATTAGTTTCTCCTTTTTAACGCTAAGTTTGCTATTAATATAGTAGTATTTCTTTGTTTAAGTGTTTTCTCTTAGTATTAGTAACTAATATTGCAAATTATGTAGTACGCAGTATCTTACAAAAAATACTATTATTATCTGTTGTCTTATATTCTTGTATAATAGCCTTGTCTCTTGTTAACATATCTTGCAGTATAGTATCTCTGCTTAGTGCTAGTATGCTAGGGTACTTAACTTTCTACGCTACTATCCTGCCTAGATGTTACTATGCGTGTATAATTTCTTAATAACCTTACTCTTTTAGTTATATAGATTATGTGCTACTACTTTAGATTATTAATCTAGTCTTTAGCCTAATATAGTTAGTGCTAGGTAATTATTCTTTAATTTTAGTGTTTGCTAGGCTAATATTGTCTAGTTATTTTAGTTAATGCGCTAGCTAAAATACTAAAGATTACAGGCCCTATAAGATAATTTGTGTAATAGCTATTCTTGTTCTAGTAAAGTATAGTATTATTACGCTTTTCTAACTGTAACTATACTATAATATTACTCTTAGTTTTTACGCTTGCAGATAGCCTAGTGTTGTCTTATTTTAGGTATATAGTATTCTTGTATTTATATTAGCGCAGTCTTACTACCTAGTTGTGTATATCTTTTTAGCGTCTATCTTACAGCTCTATAGCTATCTATTTTATAGTTGCCTGTTACAGTGCTCTTAGCTTATTAATATATTACCTATTATTTATAGTAAACTCTTGCTAACCTATATACACCTATAGTTAATCTATTATATCTGTTGCTTTGTAGTGTAATAGTCTAGAGAGTAACAGTACTTTACAGTTCTCTTCTATCTTGTTTAGGCTGTATATTGCAACAATATAGTCTAAGAAGTAGGCTAGATCTTTGTAGTTAGGATTGCGCTCTTTAGGTAACTTAATAAAGCTTCTAACGTCTATACTATTAACAACGCGTATGTCTTTAAGCTAGTTAACTAAATTATTAAGCTTATAGTAGGTCTCTTAGAAGTTAGCTATATATAGCTATAGGCTATAGTACATGTTTAGATATATTAAGATCTACTAGCTACTGCATATAGTCTTAGCTTTTATCTTGTTATACTACGCGCAATATTTCTAGCAAATAGTGTAGATAATATTTATTGTCTTAGTAAGATATTTGCCTATTATACTTTTCTCTACTACAAAGTATAGGAAATAGGCGCAGACTTTAGCCTTCTATGCACAGGTAATACCTTAGTCTATTAGTTAGTATAATGTTGTGCTACCTGTAGGCAGGAATATAACTCTATTATATTAGTAAGTATTATAACTTCTATTGCTATAATAAGCTTGCAGTACATTAACACTATACATACTAAACGTTTTGCAGCAATTAGCAGCTTATTTAAAGCTTAGCTACTGCGTGTTTGTAAGGCAAGAACCTGTTAATTAGTAATAATACTTGTTTATTTATATAGTTATTAAACTATTTTAGCTATTCTAGCATAATGTTAGTGTCTATCTAGGTAGAATTATTGTCCTAATAGACATAACTAAGACTACAAATGTTTAGGTTCTTCTTACTATTTATATAAGTTATGTAGTTAAAGAATCTTATAAACTATAGAAGTACTTAGTCTAAGCTATCTGCGTTTATGTACAGCACACTAGTTATATACTCTCTATTTAGTCTAGGTCTAGCTTCTAGATTGTCTGCTAACGTATATTAGAGTAAGTATTTCTAGTATATGCTAGCCTTATCTATATTATATAAATCCTTAGGCGCGTATCTACTTACTACGTTGCAAATCTCTTCTATTGTAAGCTTAGTGTCCTTAACTGTTATACTGCTATAGTTACCTACTGTTTTTGCAAACTATTTATATAACTATACGCTGTGTTGTTATTTATATATAGTAAGCTATCTGTTATTAAACTCTAGTATTTTGTAGCTATTGTATTTAGGCAGCTGTTACTAAAGTTAACATGCAGTTTTGCAAATTATGTTATTAGTAACATTAACGCAAGCTGCCTGCAACTCTATATACTATTTATTTAGAGCTGCCTTAAGAGTTTTCTATTGCAGACGCCTATTATGCGCGTAGTTATAGCTAGTGTATTTAGTTTTGTTGCTGTCTAGGTATTCTTGCCTTATTAAGAGAATATTAGTTACATTATTTAGTTATACATAGTAGTAAAAGGCTCTAGTAGCCTATATAGTAAGTTGTTATAGTGTTAAATATAGAAACAATACCTTATGTTTGCAAACCTTAACATATTTTGTAATAGTCTAGGCATAACTGTGTTACTAGTTAAGCGTTAGACCTTAACCTATCTATAAACTAGATAATATAGGCTTAATATTGTAGTAGTAGAATAACTGTAGAAACTAGATATATTTATAATAAGCAATCTACTATCTAATATAGTAAAGATAATATACTTGCGTATGCTAATACTCTAGTAGCTACTTATAGTATTTAATATAAAACAAAATCTAAACTTAGCCTTAAACCTATGCTAGTATTATTGTAGTACTAATTAGTTACTCTAAGTGCTTCTTATAGTAGATAGCTTGCAATTAATACTAATAGTACTCTTTAGTAGATAATAGTTATAGATAGTGCAACGTAATTGTAGCTACTAGTTATTAAAAGAGCCTGCTGTAGTAGTAGGTTGCGTATAGCACTAGTAGTATTCTCTAGTAGATAATAGTTGTAGATAGTACAACGCAACTGTAGCTGCTAGTAGTTAAAAGAGCCTACTGTAGTAGTAGGTTGCGTACAGTACTAGTAGTATTCTCTAGTAGATAATAGTTACTAATAGTGCAACGCAACTGTAGCTGCTAGTTGTTAGAAGAGCCTACTATAGTAGTAGGTAGCGTATAGTACTAGTAGTATTCTCTAGTAAATAATAGTTGCTAACAGTATAACGCAACTGTAGCTACTAGTTGTTAGAAAAGCCTAATTGTAGAGATTAATACGTTTAAAGTGTTTGCTACCTTATATACTATATATAAGATTTATAAAGTATTGCGTATTACCTTTTATGTATGTTCTTCTCTGCTAAGCGTCTCTAAGATAAACAAATATAGGCCTGTTATTTTAATTTATATAAGTATTCTTTAAAGTCTTAGTTATACCTACTAGTGTAGTAGGTATTCTTTTTGTTACTAGCTAGCAGCATTTTAGTGTAGATAAGTTTAATGCGCGTAACTTCTTTACGTTAATAGAAGTTCTTAAAGCTATACTAAAGCTTAGTAATAATAGGAGACTTAATGTTATATAAGTTATAGTTAGAATATCTTAATATCTAGACGTTAGATTGCTGCTTGTAAGGTCTAATAGAAATACATTATATATAGTATAAGAGAGGTTGCAGCTACTTAGGTAGGCTTTGCTGTTAAAGAGCCTAATAAGAGTGCTAAAATAGAGATATTCTAACAAACAACTGCAACTCTACGTTATTCTTTATTTTTGCCTGTAACAATATATAGACAAAAGTATATAAATTGTAGTTGTATCTCTAATATCTTTTAGTTACTTAATAGTATAAGAATTGCGTTCTTAAGTTAGGCTAAGTTGTTAATGTATATTATAGGATATAATAAAGTTGTTATAATAACAGCGCTCTTAAGTTAGGCTAAGTTGTTAATGTGCGCACTAGAATGCTATTGTAGTTATTATTGTAGAGATCCTTGCTTTTGAACACGCTATAAAGTATCTTAGTTAAGTAATAGTATTATAGAATATAACAAAGTTATTGCAATAACAGCGCTTTTAAGTTAGGCTAAGTTGTTAATATGCGCACTAGAATGCTATTATAGCTGTTATTATAGAGATCCTTGCTTTTAAATACGCTATAAAGTATCTTAGTTAAGTAATAGTGTTGTAGGACATTATAAAGTTGTTGTAACAACAGCGCTTTTAAGTTAAGCTAAGTTATTAATATGCACTCTAAGATACTATTGTAGCTGTTGTTATAGAGATTCTTGTTATTAAACATGTTATAAGGTATCTTAGTTAAGCTACAATATCTAAACAGCTACTAAAGAGTCTATTTAAGATATAAATTTGCTTTTATACTAGTAAGCTAAGAAGTAGCGCAAGTGTAGTGCTAACAACATAGTAAAGCTTAGTTCTAGATTTTTAAACTATATAAATATATAGACGTAATAGGTATAGTTTTAGTTTTGTAAGAATAAAAATATAATAAAGAATTAAGTCTTTTAGACTTACAAAGAATATATATATAAAGACAGCAATATTAAATTAGAAGTATAAGTTATATGTTAAGAAGCAGCTGCATATATAGGCATATAGGTAAATTTATCTCTAGTTTTAAAGTTAGGAAAGTGTAAAGAGGCGCAAGTGTATAATAGATAAAAATAATACTAAGTTCTATATATATTTTAACAAAAGACTGTTACCTTAACCTTAAGACTAGAGACATATAAGTAAATTTATCTCTAGTTTTAAGGTTAGAAAAGTGTAAGAAGGCGCAAGTATATAATAGATAAAAATAACACTAAGTTCTATATATGTTTTAACAAAAGACTATTACCTTAACCCTAAGACTAGAGACATATAAGTAAATTTATCTCTAGTTTTAAGGTTAAGAAAACGTATATATAGCAAGAGGTAGAAAGTAGCTAGCTAGTAAGGCTATTATATACTTTATTAGCGCTAATAGTTTAAGAGTAAGCAGCACATAGATGCGTTTAATATATAGCAGTTTATTAACAGTCTTTGTTACTATTTAGCTCTTGTTGTATTTGCATATTAGAGTAAGTTAAAACAGTAGTCTCTAGTAGATAACTATCCTATACTGTGCTAGAGAAAGAATATAAATTAGATCTGTAGGTATTTTAAAACTAGAAAAGATTAAATATACTAGCTGCTTAGAATATTAGTTAACACTATATATAAATTATACTTATTATTTCTTACTGTTAAGTAATTGCCTACGCCTGTTACTAGTCTTACCTATAGTATATATAGTATACTATTCTACCTACTTCTATCTGTACTAAGCCTAGCTACCTTAGTACAAGTTGTATATTAGGCTACTAGAGCTACTAGTCTATTTTTTTTATACTTTTAAACCTTGTACGTGTCTACTTACAGGTATACTTACCTTTTTAGGTGTTTAGGTTTTACTATATATATTCTAAGCGCGCAGTAACTTATTTATTTTAAGGTGTTAATATTTTTTAGCGTAAGAATTATTATTAATATTAATCTTTATTAAGCTGTGTTAGCTAGCCTAACTAATCTAGTTGTTAACACTAGCAAGTAAGCTCTAGTGTAATAATGTAACAGTTATTAGAGTAATAAAAAATATTAAAGAAAAGAAAAATATTAGTTATTGCGCCTAAAACTATTAGCATAGTTCTGTACACAGGTTAAGTAACTGTTAGCTACAGTAGACTTTAGTAAACTACTATAGACAATAGACTGTGCAGCACAAGATAGATGCTGCTAGTAACTACCTTAACACTACGTAACTAATATTAATACTGTTTTTATACACTTAGTCTTCTTATATCTAAACTATAGAGTTATATATAAATAAATTAGTAATAAATTGTATATATATACTGTATAGCTTTTACACTAAGATATACGTAGAACTTGTTAAACATAGTGCTTAATGCTAGACGCATTGCTACCTGCTACCTAACAATACGCTAGTTATAACCCCTAACACTATAATATAATAGCACAGCCCTAATAGCTGTAACGCAATAGATACTACTCTAGACAACACAGTACCTGCTTTATACAGCAACACCTTATGTAAACGCAACTATACTCTAGCTAAATATAAAGTAATAAGGCAGATAGGCCTAATATTAGCGTCTACACAAAGATAGGATAAGCTGTTTAAGACAGTAAGTAGACAGCACACTAGTAAACCCTTTAGTTTAGAAATAGCAGACGTAAAGTAGTAGGCTACACGCAGCTAAACAGTATACGCGTGCTAATACTAATAGAAATAACATAGTAGAGCCCTTTAGTTCTCTTTTTGCACTAGCATTTGCATTATAGCTGCAAAGTATAAAATACACATTAAGTAACATTAATAGCCTCTTTACTAACATATAGCTACATAAGCTACATTTATAGCTGCAGTTCTAATTAGAGCGCTAGTAGCAGTAGGCTATGTTAAACATTTAATCTAGGCTATAAGACAACGTATAGATATAAAAGGACGTAGCAATTACATCTAAGTTACTAAACCTCTAACCTAACTAATATATATTTATATACTAGGATATTATATTATAGATTACCTTTATACTTAGTTATTGCTTATTTGCTAACAAGATAGTTTATGCACTTAGCTGTTCTTTTACAAGCATGCCTAATAAACCTATAAGAGTATATTACAAACTATACTTAGAAGATTAGTAGTAGTTAATATAATAGCGCTTGCTAAATAGTGCAACTCTTATGCTAGTTATACTAGTAGTAGACAAAATATAGTTGTTTATAATATCTAGTAATGTAGCAGCATAGCTAGTATATATTACTATTAGAAATCTTAACTGTAAGGCATAATAACGCAGAATAATACCTAGGACACTACTAGCTAGATTTATCTTAATAGCTAAGCTCTTAGATTCTATTCTAAAGAGTAAAGTATATTATTACTGCATAGGTAAACTATTGTCGCGTAAGTATTAACTACAGCGTTAATAATAGAAGGTTACTGTAGAAAACAGACGCTAACTAGTAACTACAGCACTTAAAGAAGCTGCTAAATACAGCATATAGCTAGAGTATGCTAACTAACAGATGTAATAGTGTTACTTAACTATTTGTGTAATTCTAGCTAACTATAAAGAGCAAGTGCTACTAATAGGTGTAAAGAAAAACAAACACTATACTTAATGTATAGTACTACTAGACAAACAAGAGAACTTGTGTAACAAATATCTGTAGCAAATAAAAGAGTATACACGCTTGTAATAGAGTTATTGTCTTAATAAAAGATATAAGGATTACGTTTATCTAGTAGAGTGCTTTAGCTAAAATTACTACAACTTTAATATATATAAGTTATTAGCTACAGATATATTATATCTAGTACTTAAGAGGTTAGTTATAAAGATATTAGAATTTACAGAAGACATGCTAATAGATATATACTTTAGACAAAAGAAGAGCTAAAATAGTGCTGCAGTTCTAGTAGTAGAAGATAACAGCTGTGCCTAGTTAAATAAAAGGTTTTGCTAAGTTAAGCATAATACTAGACTAAAACAGTTTAATAACAAGAGAGCTTTTACAAAAGTATTACAGTAGACTAGCGTAGAACAAAAAGCAGTAATTTACTAATTTGTAGTAGTAGTGTCCTTTCTACTAGCAACTAAGGCACTATACGTGTTGCATTTTATCTAAGCTACGTGCAATCTACTAGTACTCTTATAATATAAGAGTTATAACAAAAACACGTTAGAGTATATGTTGTTAGCTATTAAACAAATAGATGTTTTTAAAGAAGAGTTTTAACCTTTTAGATAGACGCAAGAAAAAGAAAAGGATTTTAACTACTCTAAATAGCACGCGCTAACCTATATTATTAATAATATCTATATATATAGAGCTCTTAATAGTATATATACTAGAATAAATAGTAAGGCCTACTATATTATAATAGTAAAACAATTCTACCTAATACTAAACAAGAGAGATTTTCTTACGCAGATCTACTTCTATAACTCTAAATAGCTTGCGCTTATAGCATTTAAACATAAGATAGTTATAGACTAAAGTTAATAGTGTACTACTGCTAACTAGCGCAAACATACCTTTACTACAAGCATGTTAACAGTAATACTATTTAAACAACTTAGATAGTCTATACTAGGCATGTTACTAAATTCTATTATACTACTCTTTAGTAAGGTTACTGCACATATTACATTACTAGACTTTACACATACTACTGCAGTATTTGTCTAATACTACTATTAGAAGGTAACTAGCTGCCTTATTACTCTATATAATAAAGATAGACAAGACTCTAACTCTTACTAAGTAAATAGAATAAATGTAAAAATATACTCCTTTATAAAATGCTTAAAGCTATTAGGTAAACGCTACAATAACTCTAAACATTACAAAGAAAATATTGTATAATACGCGCCTAACTAGCATAAGACTAGAAAATAGCGCAAAGATTACATATAGGTACAAGAGTTTAAATAAAAGAACTACACGTAACTATCTTAGACTATTGCAAATAGTAGAGCTGCAGCTTAGGTGCACCTAATACTTACATTTATTAATAACAAATACTAAGATAAGGATAGAAAGAAATATAAGTATATAAGTGCCTTCTATAAGGTTATAGCGTTTAATAATAATAGTTAAATTAATAACATAACAGAGATGCTAGATATGCGCTGCTATATATATAGTATAAAGACTAAGCAACGCATATTATAAGCATTTAAGGTATATAATATAACAACTATTATTTACTCTATATACTTAGTACTAAAGAATCTACCTACACTTAATAATAAGGTTCCTGTTTCTTATTATATAAATAATTACATTAATTAAGACAAATATAATAGACTATATTCTTTTACATTTAATTAAGACTAGACACGCATAGTGTAGAATTATAAACAGAAGTAAGTATAGTAAGACAACTAGTATATAGCGTTAGATACAGTAAATAGAATTGTATATCTAACAATAGCTCTACTATTACTTTAGCCTACCTAATAGAACGTAAACCTGCTAATATAACAAGCGCTATAACATAAGACTGTAGCGTAAGGCTACTAACGCAACCTCTTTACTATACACTATACACTACTACAAACGCGTAATAATAGCAACTCTTATCTATATACGCAAGTATTATAGAAATATTACAACAGTTACCTAGAATTACTAGTTAGTGTAGACAAGAAGATAGCACTACTGCAGTAACACTAGATATAATTGTTAAAAGACAGCATATGCAATATAATGCAACTAATAGTAAAAGAATATAACTTAATATACTCTAACATAGAACAAGAGATAAGAAGGTAGAAGATACTAGGCTATTCTCTATAGACAACTACAGTAAAAGAATACCTATAGTAAATTATAAGAGTAATTGCATTACAACAGAACAGACTACTATAGAATATAGCTAACAGTTGCCTTATCTAAACAATTACACACTTTACTATCTAATATAACTATAACGCAGCCTAATAGATACGCTTGTAATAGAATAAAACTAAACTAAATAACAATTAGGAGTAAGCTTTGCTAGATAGAAACCTGCGTAGAAAGATAATAGAAACAGTTAATAAAGAGTTAAGTATAATATAAATTACCTCTAACATAACAACTATATTAGTGTTAAACACAACTAAAAACAAGCACACCCTTATTAGGACAAACTAGCTGTTATATACACACTATAACCTGCTAGCAATAGACAAGTATATTAACAACCTTAATTACAATTTGTTTATACAGACATTAGAGTATAAATTAGGCTTTAAAAGTAAATGCAATAGTATATATTACTATACAAAGAAAGAAGATAAATAGGCGCAAATATAGATATCTACAAAGGCACGCTAGCACAGCGCATTACAAGAGACAGTTACATTAAAAATATACTAGGCGTTATTTACAATTAAACTACAAACATAACTAGCATAGTAGTATACTAGATCTATACTAACAACTTACTAGGTAAATAGTTTTCTGTATATAGAGCTACTAGATCGCCTATATTGCGCGCATAACTATTTATACTAATAGTAGATAACTATTGTGTACGCTAATATTTAGTAGAGAACAAAAAGATAAAAGAGCACTTAATTGCCTATATTGCGCGCACTACTATTTATGCTAATAGTAGATAACTATTATGTACGCTAACATTTAGTTAAAGACAAAAAAGCACCTAATTACTTATATCACGCGTATAACTATTTATACTAATAGTAAACAACTGTTATATACGCTAGTATATAGTTAAAGATAGAGAAGGGCCTAGTTACTTGTATTACGCGCATAACTATTTATGCTAATAGTAGATAACTGTTGTGTACGCTAGCACGTAGTTAAGGATAAGAGGCTATCTAATTAAATAGCTTAACTACTATACTCTAGCAGAATTTAAGGTAATATTAGACTGTATATGTTACAAAAACCCTACTTATACTTGTAAAGTAAAAACTCTGTTGCACTACACACATTACTTACTTCTACTACCCTTACTAATAGTTTTTTAACATTTAAAGAGTAAGCGCTTACTCTGTATACTCTGTACTAAGTAGTAAATTTAAGTAATGTTAGTAGTATACTATGTCTCTGTCTAAACAAGCGCTAAAACAAGCACTAACAAATAATAGTATAAAGGTTAGGCTCTTAGAAGATGTAACTCTAGAACTAATATACTAAAAACTAAGACGCTTCAGAAACTAAAAACTGTCTAGACTCTAACGCTACTGTCTTTAAGCCTTAACTCTAGAATTAAAACAAAAGTATAACTAACTACTATACTAGCCTAACTAAAAAGTTACTTAATAAGATAGCCTAGAGATTAAATACTATACACTTCTAGATCTATAGCCTTACTTGCTTGTTAACAAGAAGAATCTAGACGTAGCAGTAGCATAAGCATAACAAGCTAACACAAACTAAAAACCTATAAAACTAATATATAGAAAACGTTAGTAGTTAAAAGAGAACTACTATTAGACTTAAGGCTGTTATATTATAGGAAAATGCCTTATTATACATAATTAAGTAGTTCTAACTATTATAGAGTTGCAACTCTTCTTATCTAGTATAGACCTATTTAAGTTACTACTATAGAAGAAAGAAAAACGCTAGGCAAAGGAAAGTGTGTTACTAGAAAATAAGACTATACTAGAGAAGGCAAGAGTTATCCTAGTAACGCAACTACTTACTAATAATAGAAAGACACTATATAGTATAGTAATAACACTATAGCTTAATACACGTAGGCATATATACGTTAGGAAAATTCAAGATTAATCTAATTGGCCTAATCGCTGCAACTTGCGGCGGCCCAACAGTAATACTATCTACTAGACAATTCGCCAAAGTCGCTCTACTCACTTCTGGTTGCTAGCAACCTGACAGCAACCTAACAGTGTTGCTAGTGTTGCTAGTGTTGCTAGTGTCGCTAATGTTGCTAATTTTACTCACGTGACTGTATTGCTGTATTTTCATGATTACGTAAGTAACCTAAAAATACAAAATGTAGAGCGGAATTCCCTCTTTAAAATGCACTATTCAGATTTTTTTTAGCTACTCTAGTTATTGAGATATAGCGCGTTAAAGTTATAAACTTTTTTAAAAAAACTTTAAAGTACGTTCAACACAATAGATCTTAACGCCCACACTATAATATATTAAAATGAAATAGTCCTAGAGTAAAATCTACACTTTAGTTACTATTTGTTTTAAAAAAAAATATAATATATTATCTAGTTAAAGTGCTAGAGCTTTAGCGAAAACAAGCCTTGGCAAAGAACATTAAAAAGTTACAAACTTCACTGCTGTGCATCTCAGCAACTAGAGCAGCTATAAAATTTCTAAATAGTGCGTTTTAAAGAGGGAATTAAGCTCTATATTTTAGGTTTTTAGGATAATTACGTAATTGCGCGGGTGGGGCAGGTGGGTCCAGTGGATCAGGTAGATCAATTTGAGCGTTTCAGTCTAATTAGGCAGCCAGAACAAATAGGAAACTCTAGGGACAGTTAAGCACAGTTAAGAACTATCTAGTAGCTAGCAGTACAGTTGTGTTAACAGTGTTGCTAATATCGCAGATGTTACTAACGTTGTGTTTTCCTAACGTACGCCTAAATACTACTAGACGCTTAGACAGAAGTATAGAATACTCTACTATTATTAGTTTAATTGCATATTAGCTTAATATTATATAAAGAAGCTGCCTGCTATATAAGTACTGTTGCAGCCTACTAAGAATAGTAGCTAATAGTAGGCGCTTAGATGCTAGACATATACAGTAACTTATAGACCTACGTAATAAAGTAAAAATAACTAGAAATTACTAGTGCTTATATATTAAACTACCTAGACAGATAGGTTCTTAAGCTTAGTAAACTGCTTAAAGACTTTGTTTACCTACTATAAGACCTAAAGAATACAAGTACACTTCTAAAACAGCTATACTAGCTAACTAAAGACAGCCTAAATCTACTAGATTTCTAAACTTTAGTCTTGCAGTAGTAATAGTACAGTTATTCTATAATAATAGGAAATAGAGTATTGCTGTAATAACTAGGAATTAAGAGAAGTTTAATAAACTAAGTGCAAATATAGTAGTACTAATAGGCTTAGTTATATTTAATATAATAAGAGAATTTAATAACAATAGCACTAGGAAAACTATACTCTTTTATAGACACACTATAGAAAGTATGTTGCAAGTTCTATATATAGTATTAGCTAATAAAAAGCAGACTACTGTAATACTATTTGTAAAAAATAGAAGAACCTAGAAGGTATTTAATAGATTCTTATATAGAATAATATATAACAGGATATTGCTGTATACACAAACTAATAAGAAAACAATAGAGCTAACATTTTAGTGCTAAAGAATACTTATAACAATAACGTAGATAATATTCTAGCTAACTATACAGAAGAGAAGCAAGATTGCTATAATACGCTTATAGACAATTATAATAACAAAGAGAAAGAGAAGGTAAACTGCTTAATAGAAAAGAATAGAAAGAAGAACGTTAGAGAGGAAGAAAAAGTCCTATATAGAGACACTAATAATATAAGTAAGTCTAAATATAATATAATATATAATAACTTGTATAGAATACTATCTATATATGTATGCGTAAAGTATTAAGTAAAGTAAAAGATGTTTTGCTAAAAGAGTATAGATATATAGATAAACTTACACTAGAATACCTTTATAAGGTAAATAAACAGCTATAGTTTAAGAACTATAGAGGTAGCTAGAGTATTGTAGCAAAAGACGTATAAGAAGAATTTGTAACACAGGCCTATAATATTGTAATTAAAGGTAACATACTTAACGTAATTGCCTTAACTAAAGAAAAATAGTAACTAGAACTAGATAAGTGTAATAGGTTAGTGTAATAGTATAAAGAAGAAATAAAGTATTATTAAGTAGTTATAAATAGTAAGTAATATAAATGTTATAAGAACTAAATATACTTTTACTAGTATAACGCGTAAATACTATTAGGTTAGCCTTAATATAACGTAATAATATAGACTACTATAGTAGATAGTGTAGCACTAGTAGATATAGTACCTAATCTTAACATAACTAACTAGCAAGATAATTACTACTCTATAAGTAGTAGTAGCTGTTACAGCTTTCTATATATAGAGCGCGTTGTGTACTTACTAATATATACTCTATAAAATGTTAAGCCTAGTAGCTGTGTCTAGGCTAGCCTACTTTTAAAAGAGTATAATTTGTTTATACTATATTTAATTAAAAAGCCTATATAACTAGATAAGAGAAACTAGCTTAGTTAGCTTACGCTACAAGAGTATAAAAACATAAGTAGCTAGCTATAGTATATAGTTCTGCTAGTGCTATAGTACTTAATAGTTCTTAACTATTAAATCTAGCAACACTAGTAACACTAGTAATACTAGTAATACAGGTAACGTAAGTAATACAAGCAATTTGCTATTAAGTTGCTGTTAGGTTACTAGTAACTAGAAGTAAGTAGAGCAACTTTAGTAAATTGTCTAGTAGATAGTATTGCTGTTAGGTAGCTGCAGGTCGCTGCGACTAGGCTAACTAGACAAATCTTGATTTTTCCTAATAATATAGGTATACTAGATTACCTATAAATTAATAGTAGCTTATAATATAGTCTATATATAGTAGTAATAGTTTATATAAGATTTCTAATAATTATAAGTTTATATTATATAGAGATTCTAGAATAGAATTATAGAAAAATACTATTTTATAGTATACAAAAAATAAAGCTAATAAAAGGTACTTAATTAGTATATATTAAACTTTATAGAAAGTAAATAGTATTTATAAGTAGTATAAAAGACTATAGAAGATAGCTTACTAGTTATTTACAAGAAGAAAAGAAAAGTAGAAATATTTGTATAGCGTAAAGAAATAATATATAGTAGTAACTAGATATAATATAAATAATAAAATAGAAAAAGAAGTAATAATAAGAAAAAAATATAGAGTAGATATCTAGATACTCTAAAGAAGGAACTTTAGGACTATTAACGTGTGTGCAGCCTAAAATCAGAGGGTATAACTAAAAAACAGCTTTAAGCATATCTTGCGTAATATATAGTAGGAATTAGAACGTAAAAAGTACATAGGATTGGAGAGGCACTAGAGATGGGCTGCGCGGAAGTTAGAAGTAAGGCTGTTCACAAGTAGATGGCCTCGCCTGCGCCACTGCCAGGGACCCGCCAAGCGCAACCTTGCCGCCGGTGCCGGTGCTGGAGCTCCTTATCTCCGCGAACGAGGGTGTACCGAACAAACCCTAAAACTGCCGGAGCCCCAGACTCCAGGTGTCACCGCGTGCCTCCGACCTGCCCCCTCGCCCTCGCCCTTGCCCTCGCCCTCGCCCTCGCCCTCGCCCCCGTGTCCCCCCTTCCCTCCCCTCGGCCGCCCCCACGGCTTGTTGAAGGCTTTGAAGACACTTGTGGACTGCCGCTGCCATGGTCTTGCTCTCGGCGGCCGGCGCACGGAACCCGCTGTTTGCGCTGGCCGTGAGCGCGGGCGCAGCCCTCGTCTTCATTTTCGGCTTCCTGGCGTGGCAAAGTCCCTCGGGGATCCCCTTTGCGCGCCCGAACCCGCCGCACATGTCGGAAACGTAGGCTGGAGCCCTCCCCGACACGGCGCACGCAGCCATACCGCGGCTGACTCGCTTGCCAGGCCCATCCACGCCGTGAAGGCGCCCACGTCCATCAACGACATCATCCGCACCCTCTACGCGCCGCTCGTCGTCGAGCCGACCGAGCCCTTTATCCGCGAGCCCAACGGCAGCCACATGGAGCTGCCGCCGAATCCGCGCTACCAGAAGCCGCTCGGCAGCGACATCCTGATCCTCGACCTGGAGACGCGGCCGCTCAAGTCGACCGAGGCCTTCGAGCGCGGCGACTACGAATGGCGCAACATCGACCACGTGTCTGGCGGCATCTTCAACCACTACACATACGCCACCATCCACGGCTACGACTACAAGTTCATCCAGGCGTCCAATTTTGAAGACCGTCACGCGACCTGGATCAAGCCCTCAGCGCTGGCCAACCACATCAAGAAGTACAAGTTCATTGTCTTCCTCGACGCCGACGCCGCTCTCCGCTTCCTCCACGTGCCCATCGAGTGGATGCTCAACTACTGGGCCATCACGCCCAAGGAAGCCATCACCATGGCCAAAGACCCCTGGGACCCAAAGTTGCCCCATATCAACTCGGACCGCTTCAACCGCACCTACACCAACACCGGCTTCATGATCGTCCAGAATACCGTCAACACAATGCCCATGCTCAAGGCATGGCACGAATGCCCAGACGACGTGCGCTACGCAAACTGCTCGCAGTGGAAGACCCCCCGCTTCCACGAGCAGTCTGCCTTTGGCGAATACATTCGCTACGACTACGGAGACTACATCAGGGAACTGGATTGCGGGCAAGCCAACGGCTACCCAGGTGTCGAGATCAGCAACTGCCAGGGTAAGCTGATTCGGCACTACTGGTTCGACAAGGAAAACGTTAAAGACGACTTCCGGGAGGACATGATGCAAGCCATCACACAACCCATCCAGAAGCTTTTCGCCGAAAACATTGGCCACATAATCACCAAGACGGGAGAAAATGTCATTCATTAATCTTCTTCATTTACAATCTTTATCACATTTGGCCATATGATGGCACAGTAAGAGGAGACGAAGAATTTTGCACGGCATAGCGTTGCATTGTCACGGCGTTATTTGATTTTCAGGCGCAGGCGGCATTGAGGGATTCTGTCTGGCATAAGGTTTGCCATGTTGTATCGCATCGAAGAATCTGCGTCTTCCTTCGGCGCGAAACGATACTCCTCAATACGAGTTTAGACGACTGACCAAGCTGGTGACGCGAATTCGTATCTTGTACTGCGGTGGGATTTCGTGTGTAGGACGCACGCCAAGGTAGTGTTAGCAACTTAGTCCTACTTTGGATAGCCTAGGCACGCATTAAACGCTAATATCTTGATCACGCGACAGCTATAACACTCTGCCACAGCACTAGATATCTCAATACCTACGTAACTAAATTTTTTCAATCTTACCGCATTCTACTCCGCACAGCCGGTAGTAAATATGCAGTAACTGCAGGGGTACAAATAAGTCACAATCTGCACGTACCAACAAGCGTACATCTGAATCGCATATAGACTATATTAGCGTGGCGCATCCAAAGTACCTCCTAGGCGCATTCGCATCATGGAGTGAGGAAGAGAATTAATATTTCGCAGTGACCAAACCAATCAGTACTTCGCTGCAAAAAAATCCAACTCCTTGTTCATTTCAAGCCAGGGTTAGACTACATGTAAATCTTCCAAATCAACAACATGCCCAGCATTTTTCAAGTCAAGGAATCATACCAAAACCTTGCACTCGCCGTTTTCCTGTTTCTTTTTCATACCCACTCAACTTCCTCAAACATTGCAGAAGAAGCTCCCTTCCTCTCCCAAACAGCCCTCAACACCCCCGCCCTTATACCCTCCCACACCCCCTCTACATCCTCCTCACTCACAGCCCCCAACCCCTGAACAAATACGCATATCTTTTCAACACTCGACATGAACGCACCGCGACCGTCCCCCCGCACGTCCCCCCACACGTCTCCCCGCACGTCTCCCCGCACAGTCCGTCTGTCAAGCGCCTTCGCAAACCGATCATCTACCCCCAACCAGCTCCGCCGGGAATTCGTATGCGGCCACGTCGCTCGACTCATCAATCCTGCGTTATCATCTTCGTCGTCATCTTCGTCTTCGTCGTTGCCGTCGTTGTTGTCGTCGTCGTTTTTTGCGCTGCGGAGGAGCGGGACTGGTATGCCTTCTACGCTTCTTCTCCGCTGGTAGGTATGCGCGCTCCTTTGAGTCTTTTGTCGCGTCGTTGTGCGCAGCGACTTTGCTGTGTGGATGGGAGTGGGCGGGGGAGGAGAGGGGCTCCATGCTTGTGATATACTCGAGGGGGTTTGGGGCGTGAGAGCGCGGTGGTGGGGGATATGCGAAAAGTCTTCTGGTGGGTGCGGTGGTGGGGGAGGCGGGAGGGATTTGTCGCGTGGGTCGTTGATCGGGTAGGGACAAGACATGGATGTGGTTGAGTTTCCGATATTGGCCAGAGTGAGTGGTTTTGTGAGTGACTGTGCGAGACGACCACACTTTTGCCAATGTAAAAGAAAGTGCGTGTATGAATGGTTGATATGTTCGAGTCGTGTAGATTGATAACTACCAGTCTCATAAACTTCCTTTGCATACTGGGAAGGAAAAAGGTCTGGTTTTGAAGATACTTGCGGCGCCCTTGAATGTGTCAACGCTGCATGTGAAACCCTTATAAATATGGACTACGCAAAGCCCTGGACGTTGCTGAACCGTGGGACGTGCTGGCATCTGACACGCCTGCGCTATAAAACATAAAACTCCAGACTGCTTACGCTGCATACATAACCCGAAGTCGGAGTGATGTTCTCTCAACAGACTGAGATTCCTGACCCAGACCATATTACGCTGAGCATGAGCAAGTACTATATGCATCATACTATTAGCGCGCAGGACGCAACATGTGCCTGCTCAGACAATCCCAGAACAATGCGCCAATGACTCACACGAGATGACCCAGATTATGACGAGGTAGCAGCAGTTCGGGCGCAAAGTTGGTCATGTACGTGACATCCTCGTCGTTCGCCATGTGATGTGCGACTTCCTGCATGTTATCTATGATGGCTTGAAACTCTGCGTTTGGCACGTCTTCCATGTCCTCATCCTCGTCATCGTTGTTGTCGAGGTCTTCTGTGTCGTCCGACATTTCGTCATCAGATAATCCTTGCTCTTCTTGTGTGCAAGCTGACCACTCCTCGATGTCGTTGTCGTTGAAGAAAGGCTCCGCGCCATCATGGATGTCGCATCTCGTCGGCCCATCATTGTCCTCGATATCATCTTCATCGGATCCAAGCTCGAAAGAAGAGACGGAGAAAGTGTCGAGCTCTGCGAATGCTGAGTGATGTGAGGAAGGCAAGGAAGAGAGTGTTGACCGAGGGGACTCCAGATCGTCGAGGGCATTCAGGGTCATTGCCTCCTCCGGATTTAGGCTGAGGTCGGTCAAATGCGTGCTTGAGTGTCGCCCAGTCAGCGACCGTTCCAGTTCTGACGGCTCGCAAACACGACTTTTCTGATGGTAAAATTCAAGCTGGGGTCCGAAGTCGTCTTGAAGAGCTTGTGCGACGCCTGGAGCGAACCACACATCTTCTAGCTGGATGCGTAATTTTGCGCTAACGTTGGCACAGAGAATCGTTCGGAGTGCCTCTGTAATGGGATGCTTGCTATCCAACTTTGCATCGTCGACACGGGTGTTGAGCATTCGAGACAGGGTTGAAGTGAAGTGCAAGTTGAGCTCAGTGAACTGCGCGCCCATTGCCGAAAGCGCTGCGATGGTGGTTGCTACCCGATGAGCTCGCGCCTTGGTGAGTGGACCGATGGGAACATGGAGTGTGAGGCGCTTCAAGAATCGAAGGTACTTGTCTGCGATGAGCGGTAGAACTGTGGCCGTGCCAGTCAGAGTTGTCCGTGTGTCGATGGTGAAGTGGTTATGCTGGTAGAAGTATGAAGCCGATTCTGCGTGCAATTGCTTTGAGACGGTGAGCAAAGCCAGCTCGTTCTGAGGTACATGCCGAGGCTGGGTTTGCCCCCTCAGTAGTTGGTCGTACAGAGCGTTTCGCATCTCACAAGGCAGGTCGCTGAACTTGGCCATGGTCGAGGAGCTTCTGGACGAAGAAGGCGGATTGCGTTGATGCCGGGGCAGTTTTCTTGCGAGAATGGAAGACAGGCCGCGTGGGTTGGTGTGGACGGATGATACGACACAACACCTTTGCAGGGCTCGGGATGCGGTGGCGTGACGTGCTGAGGAACAAGTGAAAGCGTAGACGTCGGCTATGAGGGATGCAACAGGCTTTATAGACGTGTCACGTGTCGAGAAAAAGGCTGCTGCGTTGCGGGGAACATGCACGCACACTCCAACAAGCGGCGGGAAAAGGTATCGCGGATGCGTGAGGCTGCTGTGGTGCGAAGGAGACGAGGAGAAAGCGTTGATATCGAGTTGGGGGATCTTGTTGCGCGTTTTACACGGTGCAATCTGGAGGTGCCCTAAGTAAGCGAGTCCCGTCTGAATGGGGGCCCCAATTACCAAGTTTGGGCGTGTGGCATGTGCATGCATAGTGCCTACGCCTTATACTTGTGTCCTGCAGCCGTACCGAATGAGTCAACCTCGAAGAATGGAGTGCCTGCGTGATGATTGGTGCAGGCGGTGCAGTGCCTCACCTTCGATTGTTGGTACTCGGAGCCTACAGTGTGAACTTTGAAGCCCGCCTCGTTTGACTCGGCGTGCTCTACCGAGTAGCCACACCTGCTTTGCCGTTCTTGTTCTGTCTCGCATTTCGTCACCTGCGCAGGGCAATGTCGCACAAGTCCAATACGAGGGCACATCGGACCAATAAGCCGGATGGACACATGACCCTGCTACGTCCATCAGGTGTCCCTACAGCTCTCGCACCTCGAGTGCCGTTCTGATACAAGGACGTAGCGATATTCTTGCCCGGAGCTCCATCTCTTTGCAACACTACTGTGCGCGTTCCGATGTTCTGCTCAGTGAAGCGACGTGCCCAGGTCACATGCAACGCGAAACAACCATATCCCAGTGCACATTGTCGAGGCGCATGGTTGCTGGACGGCGAACAAGGGCGACTCCTGGTACAAGTACCAAGAAAACATCAGTGTTTTGCTCAAGCAACAAATGGTACATACATGGCAATGTTGGCGGCTCAATCATCCGTCACTCATCTGGGCACAGAGGCAGCAGGTGAGGTTTGGAGGTGCACAAGATGTGGCTTTGTCAGCAACGCTAAGGCTAACTTAGCTTTAAGCTTAACTCGTTATCCTGCCTACCCAGCCACCCTTCTATGCAAGCACTTCCGACGACCGCAGCCTCCTTCACTTCGCCCGCCCTCCTTCATCTGCAGCCTGAAATCGTCGTAAAATCACCGAGCTGCATAACTCACCCAGACTTGTCTGATGGCCTGTTGTACTAGCATTCGCGTATGTACCTGAACTCACCACTGGTGGCCTGCGTGCCCTGCATCATGTTCCCCGCACTATAATATCACGGGAACCAACATCTATCTAAACCCGGCTCCAATGGCGGCTCGGCCCAGATTCCGCCGAGACCTGCATCATACATGGATCATACTAATATCGAGACCTTGATAATGATTGAAACCCGGGTCCGCTGGTAAGCTGCATGTTGCAACCATGATTGCACTTCAAACTTTTGCTCCTGGAATACTCGCTGTCGCCTCGCTCCAGCTCCAAGTTTTAGGCGGATCATGTTGGCGAGATACACCATGCAGCGGTCCTGCTCAAGCTGCTTTTCCAGGTTGATTAGACTCGGCACACATCTGTCTACACTTTGCTGATTTCTTAGGATCTTGGCAATCGAATATCTACGCACCGACCTCACGAAATGTTCGACCTCGCTCGGTTTTTACCATTCGCGATCGCATGCCTGCCTCTTATCCCCGCCCTGTCCTGTTCCGTGGTAATGGCACCAACGTCGTGTTCGATTTCGGGATCGAAGTCGGCGGTATCGTGTCCATCACGTATACTGCCAATGGCACAGGTACCATTGGCTTGGCGTTCACCGAGGCATCCACTTGGATCGGCGAGTGGTCGGATGCTTCGAACGGGAAGTTTGCGGGCCGCGATGGAGCCGTTTACACTGAGATCTCTGGAGCCGGTCAGGCTACGTACAAGATGCCCGATGTTTCTATGCGCGGAGGCTTCCGTTACATGACAGCGTTCCTTACCACCACTTCGGGCACCTGGGTCAACATGACCGACGTACAGCTCGAAGTTAGCTTTCAGCCGACCTGGGCAAACCTACGGGCATACCAAGGTTATTTCTACTGTAACGACGAGCTGCTAAACAGGATCTGGTACGCCGGTGCCTACACTTTGCAGACCAACGCTGTTCCTACGAACACTGGACGTTGGGTTCCAATGCTCGCCGACGGCTGGGCAAACAATGGCACACTTGGACCCGGTAATACAATTATTGTAGATGGGGCGAAGCGAGACCGCGCAGTTTGGCCGGGCGACATGGGCATAGCCGTGCCATCGAGCTTCGTCAGCATTGGTGACCTCGACAGCGTCAAGAATGCTTTACAAGTCATGTACGATCATCAAAACCCGGATGGATCGTTTCCAGAAGCAGGCCCGCCGTTGTTGCAGCAGAACAGCTCCACATATCACATGTGGACCATGATTGGCACCTACAACTACATGCTGTACACAAACGACACCGCTTTTGTGCAAGTTAATTGGGCAAAATATCTCCGGGCAATTGACTTCATCTACGGCAAAGTCGACCAGACCGGTCTCTTGAACCAGACCGGTACCAGAGACTGGGCTCGGTGGCAAACAGGCTACAACAACACCCAAGCAAACGTCATTCTCTTCCACACTTTGACGACAAGTGCAAAGCTCGCAACTTGGTTAAACGATACCACTGGTTTAGCCGATATATGGTCGCGGCGTGCAGCTACCCTTAAGGCTAATATTAATCGATACTGTTTCGATGAAGGCTACGGTGCTTTCAGGGATAACGCAACCGCCACGATATTGCACCCGCAGGATGCCAATAGTATGGCTGTGCTGTACGGGGTTGTCAATGAATCTGGTTCAGTCGCTAGCAGTATCTCGGCTCGGTTGACCGACAATTGGTCACCAATCGGCGCTGTCTCACCCGAACTGCCTGAGAATATATCGCCATTCATTTCGTCCTTCGAGATCCAAGCGCATCTGACCATCGGAGAAACAGCTCGAGCTCTCGACCTCATTCGTCGCAGCTGGGGCTGGTACGCGAATCACCGCAATGGAACGGGATCGACCGTTATCGAAGGCTACCGTGTCAATGGGACCTTTGGCTATCGTTCCGAACGCGGTTATGGCTACGATCCGAGCTATGTGAGTCATGCGCATGGCTGGAGTTCAGGCCCTACGTCAGCCCTGACGGAGTTCATCGTTGGCTTGAGTGTAACTGGACCAGCTGGCGGCAGCTGGAAATTGAAGCCACAGTTTGGGGATTTGAAAAGGGCCGAGGCTGGGTTTATGACAGGACTAGGCAAGTTTCAAGCGAAATGGGAGAAGAGCAGCAGTGGCTACACGCTGAAGTTCGAGACGCCACTCAGCACTACTGGGCTATTGAGCCTTCCACTGCAAGGTTCCGAAGCTGATACCGTCATCTTGGTCAACGGGACCCCACTTGGCTCCAATCAAGGGAAGATAGACGGCTTGTACAAGATGCTGGAATTGAGTGGTGGTAATTACGACATTATAGTCACCAAGAAGTAGTCCATGAGGCTCATCGTCTTGCATGCATTGCATGCAACCGTGAGCCGCAATTCCCCAGAACATTTGTTCTACAACAATTTCACTCACAATAAGAACTTTCTCAAGAGGTCTGCCAACCGCTCGGGCTGCTCCAGGGACAAGCTATGACCACAGTTTTCAAAGATTTCCGAAATAACCACATCGGTCGCAGCAGCTTTCATCTGTTCTTGTACAAGCGTACCGAAAAATCTGTGCTTCGTCAATGATTACTTCCATCTCAAAGTCTGAGGGACACTTACTCTGGCGCCCCAACAGTCATCACCTTACACTTCAACTTTCCCCTGTCCAGAATCTCCTTCTCGACATCCACATTCGCCCAATGACTCCGATATGTCTCTAGTATCCCCCTCAACCCACCCGGCGCCTTCGAACAGCTCACCCAATCATCCACAGCGTCCTGCTCCAACGCGCTAGGATTGTAACACTCGGCCTTCATGAAATGCGTCCAAAACTCTTCTTCTTTTCCCTGTATCAACATCTCGGGCACATGCGGCATCCAGAAGAATGGGATATGCCAATTCCACACGCCTCTCTGCTCGTACTGCGCCCTGATGTTTTCGCGCGTGAAAAATGATTGCTCGCTCAGGCGTTCGGAAAGCATCATTTCGCAGAAACTCAGGTGTGTGACACGAGAGGGGTACAGGCCCGCGAGACAATATGCATATGTTGCGCCGCGATCTTCGCCGTGGACGGCAAATTTCTCGTGACCTTGCTGGGTCATGAGCTCGGCCATGTCGCGAGCGTTTGTGCGACCGTCATAGCCTTCGCTCGCGGGGGGTTTGTCGGTTGCGCCGAAGCCGCGGAGGTCCGGGGCAATGAGTGAAAAGTGTGGGGTGAGGAAGGGAATGAGGCGGTACCAGTAGTAATGATTCTTTGGTGTGCCGTGCAGGAGAAGTAAGGCTGGTCCGGTGCCGGCGGTGACATAGTGCAGGCGTATACTGTTTACGCGGGCCATGTGGTGGCATGCCGGTTTGCCCGCGTGGTCGTAGATTTCGGGCATGTTGATGTTAGGTATTGTGGAACTCTCGGAGCCGGATTCGATACACGCACATGTCAAGTGTCGAGCGCACATTTGGACGGGTCTTACCCCACACCACGCCGTGCCAAACTTCGACGTCATGGGCTTTACGCTACCGGTAACTTCGCATATCACAGAGTTATTTCTTTGTGATTTATCAGCAAATAAGAAAATTCTAGATATGCAGTTCTATTATAAGTCCACAACATCTTCACCTATTCAGTTTGACCTTTCCTTGCGCCTCAGAAACCCCGCCACTGTTGTTTTATTCACAGACTCTCTTGCAATCTGCGCGGTCACAATCGCGCCCTGAAGAGCATATTGTCACTGCAGGGACGAGGAACCAATATGGGGGAGAACTGCCTTCGATACCGCCATAACATTCGCTGATTGCCTTCCTTTCAGGCCATAGAGCAGGCGGATTACTCTAAGAAGGTCTATGGTCTTGCACAAATTTACAATTTCCTCTTCAGGAATGAATGACTTCGTATAATCTCAAAGTATTCTAAGCACAGTATCAGAACCCAGTTTGATGGTTTCCTAATTAAATACAGGAGCGCCATTGTGTACCAACCTCAACATTCATTTTGACTTCATCAGATGTCACAGTTTGGCCTTGGAACGATATGATAAGCTGATAGTCAAAGATCTTGAGCGATGTCTCGTCTCCGGGGCTTTATTGTAGTCCTGCAAAGTACCCGCCAGAGTCTAGCTAGCCTCAGTAATTGAGACCTGCAGCAGAATACCATTAAACCCAAGAGATCGATGCTGGAGCGGCCAGTGGCCTCAACAAAGTAGTCTTTGTTTCTGCCTCTACTCTAGGTATATGGGATGGTGAGTGCGTCGCTAAGCCGAAGTTCACTTTTGTCTCTCTATGAGGAATTGTACATTGCCGCGAACAGCTTCGTAGATATTAGTACAGTACAGAGTGCAAGATAGGTAGGCACTTTATTATGCAGTTGCGTGATTGAATTGTCGTAAAACCCTTCTTGAATAAGACCATGCTGCAGACGGTGCAGCAGAAGACACTAACACTGTTTTGGTGCAGTTGATGGGTCTCCAATGCATGCATGAATGTCAATCTAATTCGGACCTCCAGCACGGCTCAGGTTTTCATCGCAGTCAATGCCCGCTTATTACTGATTCAGTCCAACCTTTTGCATTTGTGAGTCATAGTTCAGAACATCCGGCACCATATCCCGCACCCCGTATGTCTTCCCTTATTGAACAGCTAATGCACCTGTAGGCGTGCAGATGAATGAGAAGTTTGAACAGCCAAAATAGCCATTCTGCCACCATGGCCTTACCACCTTTCACTACTCTAACTCTTGTTGCTTTGGAATGGACATGCGCCAGAGGAGCAGGAACTCCAGCGCCCCATTAACCAGCGATTGCCCATGCAAATTTTCTTCTTGCTTTCCTTGGATATTAGTGTTGACGAAGTGTTCTGTGTAAAGACCGAGACTGTTGAGAAAAATACTGTCGACTTCTAGGAGGGCGGCGCAGGGTTTTGTGCTGATTACTCTCCTGTCAGATATAATGCATTCCTAAGTGCTGGCGTGAAAGTTGCTCAGCTAGAGGATGCGGTCTCAACTGCTAGATGATCTACGGCCTTTTTTTTGCTTGAGAGTTCTGCCTGAATAGGCGCGTAAGGCCAATAAATTAATCGCCATCGATAAGTATCTATACGGCTAAAGAGATTCACCCATGAGACGTAGGCTGAAAGTATACCGAAAGTAGCTTGTGTACTCCACGGTCGAATGTTACCCTTCAGATGACATCCATTCACATCTTGACGATATACAGGCGGTGATAGACCGTACCTACACGCACAGTCATCCAAACAGGCACGACGAGAAAGTTTCAATTACGTTCACAGGGTAGAGCGCTTTTCCACTGTTCTACAGTCGAGTTGTTCAGGTACTCTGTCATGCGAGACCTCAAGATGATTCGTGTTTTAGAAGCCCAGAGTTGTCGTCACTCTTCTCAAAGGACGCAACGGAAAACCTAATCACAGACACAAGATTTGTGTAATGTAACGCACAAGAGCGAAGATAACGTCGCAACGTCCGTGCTCTACACGATGTCAAAGCTCTCTAGGTTATCGATGAGACCCCTCTCAGCCGCAGATATATAGCGCTTGAGGTTTAGGCCTTAAGGCATCTCACCATCAAGTGCATACAGGAGCGGACGCTGTCATCATCGCTTGTCGCACGTTGAGTAAATTGAAGCGGCCAAGGAAGACATCTAGAAGACAGAAAAGCGTACAGGTGTGATACAAGTATAGGGTTGGACCTCAAGTCTTACACTAGCGTAAAAACGTTCGCCGAAAGATGCAAGACTCTCCCAAGAATAGATGTAGTATTAGGGAATGCAGGAGTGCTCGCCAATAAGTTAGCACGAGTCAAGGGCCACGAGTCTACGGAGCTATCACCGTCAATATCATCTCGACTTTTATGCTGGCGTTGCTTCTCTTGCCAACTTTGCGCCGGTCCGGGGTTAAGACAGGAACCAGGCCTTTCCTGACTGTTGTCACCTCCAAGATGCACTTTTGGACCTCCCTACCGCTCCCGGGGAAGAAGAGTCTACAACGAAGAAATAGCCAAAATGAGGAATTGATACAGCGCATCAAAACTGCTCGAAATCCTCGATGGCACTCCGCCGCTTTACGATGTCCATGACCGATAGGGGGTTTTCCGCAACCAATCTGAAGTTTCTGATCTGTACTTTGCTAAGGGGGCAAATAGATCAGCGTTGCGCCTAACCTTAGATAGGTAGTAAAATTTTAAATTAAACTAGAACGTAGGCTATGCAAGGTCTGTTTTAATAAGTTTTCTTATTGAAACCATAGCAATTTGTTAGCACTAATTATAAGCTGCATAATGTTAAACTTTTTTAAAAAAACTTTAAAGTACGTTTAAGACAATAGATCTACGCGCCTACAAATATTATATTATAATAAAATTGCTCTAGAGTAAAATCTGCAATTTAGTTACTATTTCTTTAATAAAAAATATAATATATTATCTAGTTAAAGTGCTAGAGCTTTAGCAAAAACAAGCCTTAGCAAAGAACTTTAAAACTCTATAAACTTTACTGCCTTGCATCTTAACAACAGAAACAGCTATAAGAAATCTAAAAAGTACGTTTTAAAGAGAAAATTAAGCTCTATATTTTTAGTTTTTAGGATAATAACGTAATAGCGCAGGTAGGGCAGGTAGGTCCAGTAGATTAGGTAGATCAATTTAAGCGTTTTAGGCTAATTAGGCAGCTTAAACAAATAGGGGACCCTAGGAACAGTTAAGTACAGTTAAGAACTGTCTAGTTAACTGTTCTAACAGTGTTGCTAACGTCGCAGATGTTGCTAACGTTGTATTTTCCTAACGTTCTTACTAATAAGAACAAGAGTCTAAAGTAAGCTCTCTTAGTTAAAAAGAAGTATAATAAGAAGCTATACCTATTTAAGTTATAATAGAGTAAAGAGTATTATAGTAGAGCTGTATTCTAGTTACTAAAGATAAAGTAAAAGGCTAAGGTATATAACGCTACAAACAGGCGCCTAGCTAAAGAGAAGAAACTCTAAAAAGCTAAAATAAAAAAGCTAAAAGCCTAGAATACTTTATATAACAAGAAGATTAAAGAATAAAGAGCTATTACTACTATAGTAAAGTATAAAGAGCGTATAAAAGAAAGAGCTAAAAAGACTACTTAAAAAGAGTATAAAAGAGTAGCTTAAAATACTAAAGCAGCTATATAATCTTTCTAAAAGAGTAAGCGTAAAGCTTTATCTACTTCTAGCCTAAGGGCTAAGGGTTAAAAGCGTGTAGGTAATAGTACAGCGTCTGTTAAAGCTTAAGAGGTAATGTCTACTACTCTACTAAAGATTATATTATGTAGGCGCTCTGTTACTCTGCTATCAAAATTTAAATAGTACAAATTAATTACAAGGTCTCATTTATTACTCTACCTTGATATTATATATATATAGCTATTGTGGGTGGCTCAATAACCTTATGTTCGTGTGGGCCTTATGGTGGTTTTGGCGATCGCCACGTGCACGGGCACGGTATCGCCTTCAACTTCCATGTGCTTCGCGTTTGCTTCCACACTCAAACCTTCGCCCATACCCGGGCCCAACGGTCTCTTCGAAAAGTCCACGGGCTTGTTGCTTGCAACAACGACACAGTCGCAGTTGGCCCGGGTACAGCATCGCCCTCATATATAATGTACTGGTCATTCATCATCTAATCGTCACTGCTTCAACTCGTAACCTACACATTGATCCATCGGCCCATCCATGTGCCGACCACCTGCTTGGCCTCGTCTACCAGACCCATATCCAGCAACAATTGCGATGTACCGCGCACAGCCGAGTCAAGCGCAGAGAAGATCCAAGCGTGTGTGTACGAGGTGTGCTCTCCGATGAAGATTGACTTGAACTCCGTTTTGTAGTAGGCGGGGAGGTAAAGATCCTGCTGGCCTACAGTGGGTGCTGCCTGTTTACAATTTAGCCATGAGTTGAATACAGGACGACCAGTCTGGCCAACTGTGAAAGAAAAATATACGCACCCAAGCACCCCCTTGATGCTCGTCTGACTCCCAGCATTGTCGGTCAAAAGCGCCAGTGAACTGCTCAGCTGCAATGTCCCCATGGACCTCGACCATAGCTCGTTGTACGAGGGCCACATGGTCCTCAGTGCTGAGAGCAGCAAGCGAACGGGCCGGAGTCCCTGAAGAGTAAGAGCCGAGGATAACACCAGGTAACGATGAGTTGATCTTGTATGAAGGGTAGCACACTGAGCCGATGCCGGGAATGTCGGTCGAACCACAGCCACCAATGATCGGGGGACTTGATCTCTCCCAGAATCGTGTCTTGTAATGTAGAGCGACCTTACATGACTGCTGATAGTTCATCGTGTTGATGGCGCGCGACAAGAGAGAGGAGTACTTCGGTAGACTCCAGAGTCTGACCTTCGAGAAGGGCACAGCAACAACAGCATAGTCGTACACCTCACTTAGCGGTTTTTTTGTGTATGGATCATCGCGCCACTCGATAGCAACTTTACCGGTGCTGTTATTGTACTTCAGACCGGTGATCTTGCGGCCGAGGATCAAACGGTCCTGGACAAGCGGCATGAAGGCGTGAGGAAGAGACTCGAGACCCTTGTCGATTGTCCGCCACGTCGTTGCGCCAAAGTACGCCGTGTCATACTCCCAGATCGGGCTATTGCTAGTGGACCCAGCCATGAAGTCCGCTAAATCAGCGCTTGCGTTCAGCGTATATCTGAGGTAAGCATATTCGGACCAGTTGAAAAGGCCTTTCTCAACAGCCTCCTTATGCGCGCGGTACATGTTGGATGAAATGTTTCGCAGTACCGCGGGTGTCACCCCAATGAACTTCTCGAGCTCTTCTGCAGCATGCGATTGAGCCTGTCTGTCGGGCGATGTGGCGCTGAGCAATGAAAGGGACGAATTTGCCCTCAGCTGAGCAGCGCTTGGAATGCGGCCATTCGGCAGGCGATAACCGTTAGAGTTTGCGGGCACGTTCGGGCTGCTCTGGATCCACGGAATGAACTTGACCATGAGGTCACTGGCGTTACCGTTCAGCTGGTTCAAGACGTCGGCAAGCTGGAAGACCATTTTGTGGTCCTGAATGTCGAGCGTCTCGTTCGTGTCCGCGTATTTGGTAGACACGGGGAAACGCATGGGGCCCATCTCCTGGTACTGATACTGGTTCGGAGTGGTGCCCACGAGATATTTGGTGCGGATACGTCCACCGATGCGGTGCGAAGACTCAATGATGTGATAATTGTGGATGCCTACGGAGTCGAGAAGCAGACTAGTGAGGAGTCCTGCCATTCCTCCACCAACGATGGCGATTTTCTTGCTCTTCTCGACAGCAACGAAAGAGGCATTGTTTCGCTTCGACTGCATGTATGATACACCTTCGAACCATGGTCCGCTCATATCTGCGACGTTCGAGATCTCTTCTCTCTTCTTTGGCTGATGCATGATAGAGACAGGCGCTGATCGACCAATGAGTTCTGATCCGCAGTATGCGTGTAGACAGCCACCGTGCATGGCATTTTTCGGCACGACCCACACGAGACGCCCCGGACGACCTGAGCGCTTCACCCAGGTTGAGCCGAGGTCGTGGTGTTTCGCATGATAGCTGGCAATGTTGCAGTCGCCATAGACCACTCGCAATTCTCCCTCAAAAGAATCGTCACCATAGCTGAGGTGGACGTTATGAACGCTATCGGATGTAACAGAAAGAGGTGTAAAGATGATAATGTCTGAAGGAGGAGTGACAGCGCTGGAGAGTGCCCCACTGGCCAAAGAAAGCGCAGCTGAGGAAACTACGATGAAGCTCTTCATGGTGATCGACGATGCAGATACTGAGCGACTTGCTGATCTCAATATTGCAAAAGTCCTACTCATATACTACACGCAGCCAGCCTCAAAGTCCAAGGATCGGCTGTTAGTTACAGCCTACACTATCATTTACTGCCGAACAGTTCGCAATCTTGATGCAGAATATGCCACAGTCACGCCGCCGCCGAGGAGAGGGCACAGCCGGCTCATGCAACTGATAAGAAGAATTCCACGCAGGTCTGTGGATTTTTCGTCGAAGCGGACGAAGAATGGGTTCCGCGACACTCCGAAAAGCTGGTCCTAGGGAAAGATCGGCAATTCTCACCACAACCCAGATAAAGGCGGCCCATGGCCCTTTTGGTCCGAACAAGGCATAGTCAGTAGAGGGCCAGGGCTGCCATGTATCACACCGATTATCACTTTTAAGGTACGAGATAAAGCCCTAATCTCGTCGTCAGAACTGCGGAGAGTTTTTGTCAGTGGTCTAAGCGACTATCGGCTACCTACCTGATGCCGAAGAAAGCCGGCAAGAATTGAATTCTCTGAATACTCGCGACCTTTCAGCCTCCACAAGGCGCTCAACTCACAACTTGTATCCGGCCCCGTTGCGTAGATGGTAGTTTCTCTCCCTTTACAATTTGATACAGCCAGTCGCAGCCGACGCCATAACCCTCTGTCCAGACTAAGTGGAGCTTCCGGTATCGTTAACAGTAAGCGGGCGATCTTAGCACGCGGTCAGTGTCACGACCTCATGTTTCTGTTATCTCGGGTTACGTCAGAAACGTCTTCCGTCGTTGTCTTGTAGGGCGCATGGGGTGCGATACAAATACAAGCAGGCTGGGCGCCCAGGCTCAACGCGCCTCTGCTGGCATCTTTGACGCTGCAGCCTATCGACTCTCTGGATGAGCATGCGAGGAACAATATCTACCTTCCTCTTCTGGCGCTGTCAACATGCTCGTAACACATCCAACCCCACGAGATACACCTTGAAGTATTCGAAAATGCCGCAGAGTATGTGCAGGCAAGATCGACGTACCCATACGGCCTCCGATGGCCCGTCTCCGTCCGAACTTTGAGAGAGCACAATTACCAATGCAATGGTAGCCATACCTTCGGGCAAGCCAAGCATCAAAGGCGAGCTGCAGTCGACAGAGGTACGAGCTTGGCGGGCTCGAAATTCAGTAAGCGTAACCCGACTTTCGGAATCGCACGAGTCTTGGAAAGTATGGCGAACGAGCTGCGAGATTGTTCTCCAAATCGGCGTTTTTGCAGAGATTTATGCTTCGGATGCTGGAAGTATAAGAATCGTGGGCTCCCGTTGGTCATGTCACCCCAGGGCATCAATGCCAACCAGGTTCAACTTCAATTTCAACATTACACAACCTTGCTTCTCTGCAACTGAACGTCATAATGGTTTCCTTTAGCTCTATTCTCACTACCTTCTTGATCGTTGCCGGTGTGTCTGTTGCAAAATCATTGCCTAAGTCAGCTTCCCAACCTGTGGTCACGTACCTCGGCACTGAAGGCCCTATCCTGTGTACATGCAACATGATCCCATCGTCTCAGCTGAAGCATTTTTCTAACATTGCAAGAAGCTGGCGGAGCGTGGACTTCCAAGGGCATAGTCTATACTTCCGGTAGTGTGCCAACTTTCAACGGCTCCATCATTGCTGGCGGTATCGAGGCACAAACTGTACGTGTACTCCAATTATCCCATACTACTCTCAGCTCCTGTCATACAGGCGCAAGTCATTAAGAACATCAGCGCCATCCTCGAGGAGGCCGGTACATCTTGGGACTACGTCATGAAGACCACTGTCTCCCTGGCTAACATGAGCGACTACACCGCCATGAACGGAGTGTACAGCGCCATGCTTCCTTCGCCCAAGCCTGCACGTACCGCGGTAGAGGTTGGAAAGTTGCCTGGTGCTTTCTTGATCGAGATTGAGGCCATTGCTGCGATTCCTGACTCATAGGTAGGATCGGTCAGAGTTTAAGCACGGACGATATTAGGAGACAATGCGAAAAGGCTAATTAGGCTATCATATTTCGACTTGAATCTTGTGTGGCGTGCCTGCTCAGTGAAGCATACGTAGCGTTGACCTTTTCCGCGTTCTTTGCGGCCCTCTCGACACCCTTTACTACGCTTTTCTTACATGCTCATGTGGTCTCGCATGTTTCCTCGCGTTCAGATACTCAATAATCAGCACCCTTCCCCGCAGTACAAGTTCGAAGCTTGTCTCTTCCGAAGGCATGGCAAGCTTGCACTGGCGGCAGCCCCCACACACCTCAGCCCTGTCGATCTCTGTTGCTCCTTCAACGGTGCGAAACCTTTAGATTGCTATTGCACCTTTGCCCCACGCAACTGGAACATCTGACTCCGATCTTGCAGCAATCTTGTGCCCTGTGAGCGCTACATTTCTCCAACCGAATTGGACGCAGTTGATAGTCCCTTTGAACTTCCGACAGTCGTTGCCAGCGAAGACTATGTACCCTAGACCGCTTGCTTTGTCGATTGTGCTGCCAGCCAGATTGCTCGCTTTCGGGCTTGAGGGGATTGTATGAACCATTGGTGACCCGCTCCAGCGGAACCAGAATTTCGGTGAGCGGAAACTATTCTTCTCAAATGTTTCGAAACGAAGTTGTGAAGGCGACGACGGCTCATCATATTTTTCCTCGTCTTCCTCTTCCTCCTCCCCATCATCATCGTCATTCTCTTCCATGCTTTCAATAGACGTTCGCAAACTCTGCCGACTCCCAGCCAAAACGACCGCAGCGCGAAGGGCACCCGGCAGTATAAGTACGCCGACAACACCTTCTTTACTCTCTGTCAAGCGATATAGCTCGAGCGACGACGTCTGCTCAGATGGCGCATGGTCTAACCTCTGCCATGCAGGACATTTGACTTCGTAACTCCCGAAAGTCTTTTTAACGTCAAACGTGGCGCGCTTGGATTTGGCGCCTCTGTTATTGTGCATGTGCCGTGAAGAGAAAGCGGCATCTTGCCAGTCGTCGGACATGATGTACTGAGATAAGGTGTGGAGACGCGGATGGTTACTCGGATTCTTTCGCTTGCGAGACCCTAGGTGGTACTGAGGGGTGAGAAGCAGAGACGCTGACGTCATCGACTACTTTGGGGCATAACAAGATTTGGCTGAAGGCGGTAACACAAACATCTACGCTGCACAATTAAATCTATTCGCTCACTTGATGAGATTTGGGGTCATGAATGCCTGTATCTGTCATTTGCGATGCTGAACTACATCTCGATAACTTCAAACACTAACCACTTCGGACTTGTCAAGAAGACCTTTGCCAGAATCAAGGTCAACAGCTTTTTTGTTCTAAAGCAGGTACTCAGTCCTCGATCGGCTGTTCGCATTAAAGTACGGTACTTTGCAAATACCAACAGCGCGGCTGCGGAAGCGCTCTCCAAGCCCCTCATAATTGAATGTCGCAGAGTGGAAAACACCACAACTGCCACAGATTGCTACATGTATTTTAATATGGGAAACCTAAAAATTTGATGCGTTGCACAGCATACCTCGATCATTGTTGTTGTTCCACTTGAGTCGCACTTACAAATCATGGTTCGCCGTGATGACCGATCGGACCTTCTTCAACAGCTCGGCACTCTCCTCTTCATTCAACTCATCGATGTACTTGGAAAACGGACCTATCGCAAAGATACAGGATTTGTGCGCATGAGGGGATGAACAGCTTTGAGCTCCTCGCTGAACGTTGGTTGTGCTTCCGCGCTTTTCTCTTACAGCTTGACGTGCTCCGGACTTGCTCCTGCGGCGCGGATGAACCCATCCCAAACGTCGCCGTCAAGTCCTCGAAAAACTTATGATATGCTATTGAGAATCTATCGAAAATCCTGTAACCTGACGCCCAGAGTGTGTCACCACTGCTTTTGGGTAGCTGGGTCAGACGCAACGAGGTGTAGTCGGCAGATACGGGCTTGAATTGGATGTCAGAGTGCATCGTAACGGCGATTACCAGACTGAAGACTTCCTTAATCGTGCTTGAAGATCTTCCTATGAGCGAGCGAGCTTATTGCCCTGATCTCTGCGTCGTTTACTACTCCGAACTCAGAGGTGTTGGTTATTAAGAACTGGGTGGATGTGCAGTGTCGAATCAGAAGGTTTGTTGGTAAGCTGACCAAGGCGATGGACAAGTTGATTTTACATATCATCGGTGATAATTTATTGTGCGCGGAAGAAGACAAAACCATGCTCCGAAACGGTTGGATGTAAGCTATGGTGACTGTGAGATGCGGCTGCAAGACTCAGTAGTTATAGCAAGATCGCGAATCAATTCATCTGCATCCAGGGTACCAAGAGTCTCGCTCACAATGTCTACCTCTGGGTATTCATGGTCAATAATAGGGGTCGTCTCCTCGAACTTGAATTTGGTGTCCAGTGCGCAAGATTTTGTCAAAGGGCTAGAGAGTGTATTGGCAGCTTTAGCAGACATGACATGATTGAACTACAGACAGTTTTTTGTCTATTTTCGCACGAGGATGCAATTATATAGCTGTTGTATCACGACCTCGGGGTTCGTGGTGGGGAGAGATGACGCAAAATGCAAACTTGAGCACGCGACCACACTTCGTCACCTCTCGGGTTGATCGGCAGCTATCATCTTGAACGAGCTGCATTCCCATGCATGACGCACATATTAGTCGTTGAGATATCGTGGGATGATTACTGTTCAGTAATCCGGAGAACAGGCCCGTGCGCACTAAGTCCGCAGTGTCGACGGGAGTGAATGTCGAAGTGCACACGTGACTGCGCGGCCTGGTCCTGCTTCTGCACTCCGACACGCTGAAAATAGTCCAACTTCATGTTCTAATACTTTACATTAAACCAGCGATCTGTAGGAAATTCAACAATATCTCACTCTCGCCTACGAACTGTGCATGGATCGCTGTGCGATGATCCTCGAGTTTCTTCTTCCACTCGGGCTGCGTGAGATCATGAAATGTCAGATTCTCCACTAGGCTCCAATCAAATCCCACGATAATCTGATGTCCTAACGCGAGGAGACGTCTTGCCGAGACGAAGAACCTGCTCAGAAGATCAATGAAGTCTCACTTCTTACGCTCGCAGTCTAACCATATTGCAGTGCGCACCATCGTTTCGATAGTAAACACCATACGTGCAACCGGTCTAAAAGCAAGCAAGCAATCCAGAATTTCAGGCTGGTGGATGTTCGGCGTGCGTTTGTACTCGCTCTCGGACATGCAGTCGGTGCTCTATTTGTCGATCTCGAAATTCCTTACCTGTTGACGGACGGCCAGGCCCATGCCCTAGACATCTTTGTGTAGGAATTGAGCAACAAGATTGGTGCTGGCAAACTGAAAAGTACAAAGTCGGTTTCCACCAAGATATCGCACGATGGCAGCAGGTGTTCGTACACCATGTCTCTTAGCTACCTAGGTAGATTCTCCTGGAGAGCCTCACATAGCGCATGGATGAGTGATGCCGTGTTCACTGCAATTTGATGATTGATCTCAGTTGAGAAGGATGTCTAGGCTTTAGGAATGTTAATGAGCAACTGTTCTAGCCAATGTTCTTGGGGTCTTTTGACACATTGCGTACGTTCGGTGCGGAGGAAGTTGGGTTAGGAACGAGCAAGCTCATTCTTTACAAAGATGCAAGTGCAACAAGCTAATGAAGCCCTGGAAGTGATCAAGGTGTTGTTCGTTTAGTGGCGCAGCGAAATACCAGTAGCGGTTTAGCAGCTCGATCTACACTACCCAGGCACATATCCAGTAACGTAAGACGCAGTGTAGCGGATACTCACTGCTTTTCACTCCAGAATTTGTCTCGTTTCAGCACTCAAGCCAAGCTCCCAAGCAAGATTACTATGACAAAAGAACCACCAGTAAGACTCTCTACTCAAGCTATAACATGTCGTACCTGTACATAAATTACAAAACTCCCGAACTATCACCAACTAGCCCGATCGATCTTTCCAAGTAAGGAAACAGCAATTTATTAAACGCATCACTAGCTGCGCCGAGGCTCGATTATCGTCAGGGTGTTCTTCGGAAGTACGTGCTCCGTATCGATCGATTCCAGACGGTTCATGGCTTCACTCTTTGACCAAAGAAGGAAGCTCATTAGACAATCTAGGGAGTACATGCATTGTTGTCCACGTAGACTTTCTTGCGTGCGTTAGATTGCGTTTGTTCAGCCGCGCTATCGCGAGTCGTGTAATTCCTCGACTTCGCGGCATCGTGAAAGAAACGCATCATGCGTGGGTGCATTCTGCCAGGCTCGTTTCCTATGCATGAACTCGTGTAGGGATGTTGCTGGACTTTCTTGCTGATTGGGTAGTCTCAATCTCTTTTTTAAGTAGGGATTCGATGACGGGGTGGCCTTGCCTGTCACCCTGTGTCAGATCGACGGTTCTGGGCCCGAATGCTCTTGGCAACGCTTGGTCGTATACTAGCTGTGCTTGTCAGGTGGGCGAGACCAACTATACGGCGCAGTGCAGTCTCATTATTTGCGCCACTCGGGCATGGTTGACGTGTGAGGTGACGTGTGAGGTGTCTATTTGTAGCAGCATAGAAGGGGGAATGGTAGCACTTGGAAATGACCGAGAGATGCAAATGGGTTCAATGAGGTAACTTGTGGGTCAAGTACAAAATGCGTTAACACTTCTATTACTGTAGAAAACAGTTTTCTTATTTAGTTGCGTTGTCATAAAGTTACTAAGTGTCTATATATCTAATTCTAATGGTTAAATTGGGGACGCGGTCGGCACGTGCGCGACCACGGTAAGCGGTCCAAAGTTTGATTTGACAAATGTTCGTTTCGCAAACGGCGCCCACTTTGGATGACAGACGCCAAAACGGAGCAGGACCGTACAGAGTCTGAACGGCGCGACTGTCCACGGCTCGCCAACCCCATCATTATACTCTAGCCTAGCTGGCTGGAAACGTCCACGGGTAGTTTGGGTCCTCTGGGCATTTACCTAGAGTCCACCTAAACGACTTTGAGCAAGCGACACCTGTACGGAGCGTGTCCCCTGGCCCCCTAAGCACCACATCCTCAAAATTTTGCGTGACCTCAGCACCGTGACGATCCGGGCAGCCGGCCATGTAAAATCCGTGCAAGCAGTACGGACCGTCGGCTGTGTCACGTAAGCCGACCTGAGAGAACTTGACGAAGTAGGCCGAATCAACAGAGAAGCAGCTACTGTTGCCTACATCGAAGTTTTTTTTTCCGATGCGATGTGCTTTTTCGTCCAGGAAGGTAGAGTATACGTGAGCAGCATGGCTAGACAGTGCTAGGGCGCTGAAGAGTGCGATAATTTGAGTGGTACAAAGCATGACTGGTTGTGGGTTTTTGGAGGACTACAGCTGTCAGTACAGGAACTTGTTTAAATAGTACTGAGCAGGTGTATGCCTTACCTTGGCTTTCAAAGAACTTGATGGGACAGTCGCTCCTGTGCCGGGGACGAATCTGTTATTCATAATAAATCGGTACTCTGTATCTACTGCTTCTTGGGTAGACTAGTGAGTGACATTGTTTTTTGGGTAGACTAGTGAGTGACATTGTTTTTTGGGTAGACTAGTGAGTGACATTGCTTCACTTGGACGATCCCTGTACATGACGCCGAGCTCAACAACATTGTCCTCGCTGTGCCTGAGAATGTAGTACCTGTGTCACTGACGCGAGTTGCCGTGAAGGCATGATGACGATTCTTTCCGAAGTTTTTATTTCAATAGAAGCGAGCAGAGACACTTGGGTTGGATGTTTTGCCTATTGCGGAACCATTCCAAGGAGTAGGTAGGCTCTTTTTGCTCAATACACAGTTGTACGTGCCAAGAGATGTTTGCAAAGAGCGTTCCATTGGCTAGGCACAGCGTCGAGCTCTTTTTCCAAGGCAGAGAAATAGCCGTCATCTGCATCAACTCGACAAACAGCATTTGTGACCAGGACGGCAAGAGAAAGACGCCTTCCGATTTAGCAAGAAATCCATCGGGCTTCTCTCTCTCCAAACAAGGCAGTAAACTCGACAGCTGGTCGCGGGTCGCGGGTCGCCTTTGTCCTACACTGCTCGTCTGAAGCTCGACCCTGCTCATATCAGCGGCGACCAGCGCTTGGCCGCCCAACAGGTTCGCCTCCTTGCCACGATTCTCCTTGCCGTCCGCGCCGTCATAAGCTCGTGGGAGGTGTGGCCAGCCCGTCGGCGTGCGATTCTACCTCGGTCTCGAGCGTCCTTGCCTTGACGCCAATAGCCCCACCAGGATGATTGCGCCGGAACACATGCTTGACGCCCCCCTCCTCTCTTTCGTACAGCGACTCGGCTACAGTGAGCGCAAGCATATCGCCCACGGCCATGGTGACGGTGGTCGATGTTGTCGGCGCGCAGACTCCAAAGCTCACCTCCTCGAGCTCGTGGATGGGCGCAGGGAGCAAAATGGTGTTGGCATGGCTGCACAGGAGCGGGCACTGAAATGCGCGTTGGTGCGAGGTGATGGCGAGCAGTGGCGTGTGTTTGGGCATGTGAGGGAGGAGGGCGAGAAGCTCGGCCGTCTGGCCCGAGTACGAGATGAACAGGATGGCGTCGTTCTCGTCTTAGTCAGCCAGCCGTCTGCGGCGGCGCGCGACGGTACGGCCACATACCTTTTTGATGTCGCCCAGGTCTCCATGGAGGGCTTCGGCAGCGTGCATGAAGCTCACGGCGATGCCCAGGCTTTTCATCGTCGCCGCGATTTTCCTTCCCACGAGGCCGCTCTTGCCGACGCCACATATGAGGAGCTTTCCGCCGGCCTGGTTGACCCTGGTGATGGTTTCGACGCTGCGCAGCAATCCTTCCTGCGCCGCAAGGTCGGATTGGTACAAAAGCGTCACCTGCGACAGCGCGCGCGCAGCCGTCGACAGAACATGGACGGCGCGCGACACAAGACGCGTGCCCTCGGCGTCCGAGGCCGTGAGTGGCGGCGTGGGCGGCTGCGACTCGAACTCTGCGCGCTTGCGCTTGCCAGAGGCAGCGGTGGCCATTGTTCAGAGGTGAAGTGGTTCAGTCGTGTCAGATGCCAGCACGAACAGCGCGGTGGCAGTGGCAGAGGCAGCGAGATGTGGAGCGACAAAGACTCTCTATAACCGCGGCGTGGACGACGCCGTCTCCTCCATACCAGCTCGCTCCTGTTGCGACTCGGTGCTGTTTGTCCATTTGATAAAGAATCATGGCATCATCGGCACCTCCATGCCCAGAATGGAACGCGCCAAACCCGAAAGAGCCCAACGGCATGTCATCCATCTTCGCCGGCCATCAAAGCACGTTTTTTGCACCAAACCCTCAGATCTCGAGGCCGAGTCCACCAGCGCCCGCCGTCTGACTCGGCACAGCACCTGGGCCACCATCGCGCGCCGTGCTTGGGCCGTCTGCTGTCCGATGGGACGCCTTGGCGAGGGTTACAGCCGCCAAGCATGCCAGACCAAGTAGATGATGTACTGTCGGCCTCACTTGCACCCCCACATCGCGACCCACTGCGAACGTCGGACACGCGAAAGTCCATCGAACGAGTGTCGTGGTACGAGGATGCATGCAAAATTGACAAGAGCATGGGCGCGAGCGCGGCAAAGTCATCACCCTACCTTAACTCCAGCTCCTCTACGGATACAACCTTCTCCTCTTCTCCTGATGTGGCATAGTAGAGCCATATCTTTCTACCTTGACTTCCTATTTAGGATTCTCAGAAAGAGACATGTCGTTTTTTTTACTTAAAAAAAATCGAACCTTGCACTGTGTACACAAGAGTCGTAGGGTGTATAGAGAAAGAAGCTTGACCGTCAGACAGGGGCGGCTGAGTAGTAGATCATGGGGGGAGCTGAAAATGTTTTCTGTTGCTGAAGGACCGAAAAGCTCAGGGGCTGAGAGAAACTAGGGTGTACTCCGTAGCTGCGGCTTTAACCTCGACCGCACCCGCCTCCGGAGTCTGGACAAACCCATCGCACACGAGTTGTCTAGTGCAATCTACTATACGGAGTACTTTGCACATATCTCACACCGATCAGTGTACCCACTCAGCTTCCTCTGTTAGCAATCATGTCAAGGCTAGCCCTCGTGTGGACCGACCTAGCCGACGACACCAACGCCAAATCCTTCTACCAGAACACACATATACCGAATGTTGTCGCGAGACTTGGAATCACTGCGCGCCACGCCGAAGTCGTAGAGGATGATATATTCAAGGAGGTCCCAAACATCGAAGGAAGATACATGACGCTTTACGATGTTCCTCTTCACAATACGGATAACGCTCTCGAGATCGACGCACAAATACAACTTGACAATCTCAAAGTTCCGAAAACCACAAAAGCCGAGGCCAGGATATACCACGAGTGTGCAAACTGGTTTGGGGAAGAATGGGCCGGTTGTAAGTCAATACCTGCCGCCCAGGTTGCCTCGTGTGTTGGCTGACAAGCGCGACAAAAAAACAGACGCCCCCGACGTCCAGATGCTGATTATCGTTCTTTGGCAACCCGATGCTGCCATTCACGACGAAGTTATCGACTGGTTACACAACGACTTCGTGCCCGGAATGCTCGAAAGCCCCGAACTGCTGCGCACTCGATTCTTGAAGCTACAACACGCATCCACTTATGAAGATGGCAAATCAAAAACCATGGACACTGCCAACATGTACCAGTACATGACGATATGGGAGTTCGATTGCGAAGATTTGCCTTGGGAAATCATGGTGTACCTTGGGAGTAGCAAGGGCTGGAGACATTATATGGAAGGTGGCTCTATGCAGTGGCAGATGACACAATATCTGACCAATCGAATGTATCCCGAGGACAAGAGCGCCGATTCCCCAATCGCGAAACGAGCGAGCATACTGGTCAACAGCCCACGCAAGGGTTCGAACGCTGAGAGAGTCTTGAACGATCTGGCCGCAACACGAGATTAGAAGGTCTAGAAGCAAGCTGTAGCCTCATCGTGAAACTCTTGCCGGCAACGCTCAATTTCCGCACAAACTAATTTTTGCCACCAAGAGCTCGGCCGTTTTTTGTTTGCCAAGCCAAACAGGTAGTCAAGAAGTTTGGGAGAGGTTAGGTTTAATTAAGTTGAGGCTCGATGAGGGGGTAAGGAGAAGAGGAACTTCAAGTAATAAAGCAAGATAGGCTCAAGAGATCATTCTGATTTGGCTGACGTTTTTGCAGCTTTATCAACCACCTCTATCCTTTGCCAGTGTTAACTACCCGTGGTGGGCTGATCATCCCGTGTGGGATTGTTATCTGCCTGCACTTGCTATTCTGATGTTGTACCTATCGGTTGAAACCCACAAACTATGGGATACCCTTTGCTTTCTAGCAATACCTTGAACCACGACCACCTGTGTTGATCACCATCTAAGCGAATGCTTGCTTTCTCGACAATAGCGGACGTTGCCTTCGTCCAGCCTTGTCACTGCCAGCTTTCGATGAGTATCCAATTATGGTCGTTGTCGACCAGCTCTGTCAGCCTCAGCCACTTCTTCCAACTCAGCCTGCAGGTCTTCCATTTCGAAAGCGGCTGTGCCTGAGGCTTCAGAATCGCTTGAGGACCCTCTTTGGGAGCAACGCATCCGACGATTCTGCTGGTTTGGACGTCCTCGGTCGATGACCCCAAGTTGTGCCTCCTGCTCCGCCCTGCTGGTCTGGTGTGTGCCACTTTCATTTACCCCAGATAAATACGCAAGTACCCAGTCCGGTGCCCAGTCTGGAAGTTGTGCGGGTGGGTGGCTGTGGTCCCTCGAACTGTCTTGCTGCTCCGTGGTCGTGTTTGTCTGGGCGCGCTGTTCGTTGCTCGTTGCCGGATCATCACCTCGAGGAGGATCATGCGGGCGGTTCTTAGCGCGACGTGCTGCTTGCTCTCCAGTGGGCTCGTTTGGTCGACGGTTCCACCTAATATAAGTACGCCGTCTGCGCTCACTCCGGTTCGGCCAGACACACCAATTCATACATCTCAAGACGCTGCGGAGACGCTCCGGGACTAGGTCTGAAGTATCCATTGTGTTGGGAACGAGTAGTGATGATATTGATAAGAAATCAAAAGAGAGAGGGACTTTGAAATGGAGATGTCAATGGCGAGATGATAGCCTTGATCCCGAGATGGCTAGGGTTTGGTATCCATGCCTACCGCAACCAAGGCCAAGGGAAGGTATCATGTTGGTCAAACATAGGAAAGAGCAGACAGTTGGTGAAAGTGGCAGGCAGTTTCGGCGACTGCTGCGTGCAGAAAGTACCCTTCTTAAGAACCAAAAGAATTTAACTTGTCTAGTTAACAACTTAGAGAATTTAAGTCAAAGAAAATAAGGAGTAAGACCTCTAAGTTACAAAGACAAATTCCTTTTTTAGGCTACAATTAGGTAGCCTACATTTAGTATTTTATTCTACTCTAATTAATTCTTCTATATATAGTGTAATAGAATAGATATATTTTATATAATTACTAGCTAAATCTAGAGCTCTATAAATCTAGTTAGAATCAATCTATAAGATATAGACTCTAAGAGTAGTTTATAGCAGTAAATAGGTAGAAGTTAGGTTAGGGTAGAGTACCTTTACGTAAGACTCTATACCTAACCTAACTCTTACCTATTTAATTAACGCTAAAAGTAAGTAAAGGTTAAGTTAGAAGTAATTAATTATAGGTTAAGGTTAAGTTACATAAGTTTTGCGCAATTAAATAAAATTTAAAGTATATAACTACTAATTTTATAAAATTAAGTTTCTAAAAATATACTAAATTTTACAAGAGTAAAACTATGCTAAGGATATTAAAAATAGCATAGTAATTACAAATTGTTATTATAATAAAGAGAGAATTAGGTCTTTATTTCTAATATACAAAAAAGTAAAAGATTCTAGATCTTCTACGCAAATACTTAATAAGAGCTAAACTTCTAATAGTACTTAAGCGCAAGTCTAACATCCTTTGCCTGTATAGTAACTCTTTTTGCGTAGATTACATTTATATTTGTATTTATATCTAGTTAGAATTTTGTTAAAAAAATAGGGTTAAGAAATAAACCTTTAAAAAAACTAACTATATAGGCCTTAGCAGCCTCTTAAGCTACTCTAATAGCTAATTTTTAGAAGTAAAGACTACTACTAGTAGTTTAGACGCATTCTTTAGCTATTTTGCGCAAAAGTTGCTAAAAGAGTAGCTTGCAGATAAAGAGCTTAGTAGACCTCTAGTATTAGCAGATTTCTCTAAGCAACACAGCTTTAAGCAGTAAGTAAATAAGCGTAATAAAGAATTATAATAACTTACTACCTAGCTTAAGGTGCCTTTTTCTTTAAGAGCTACTTTTTAAGTTTTTGTAGCTAGGCTTTTCTTAGCAGATTTCCTAGCATTGCTAGCTAGGTCTTTAGCAACTATAGTACTCTTAGTAATAGCGTCTTTAACTTTAGATTTGTATTTTTATAAAGCTATAGTAGTAGTATTATAGAGTTATAGATTTAATATTATAATAATTTAAGTTGTTTTAGTGCCTAGTAAATAAGCAGTAAGTAGGCTTAGCGCAGGAAATTAGGTCTTAGCATAAAATTTCTGCAAAAGCTAATTTAAAACTACTAGCGCTACTAAAAGACTAGAATGTAATAAAAAACTATGTTAACTTACAAGTCTACTTAGAATTGCGCTAGCTTTTGTTCTAGCTATATATTAAAATTAAAGAGTAGATTTTTATAGACTTATTAGTTGTTTATGTAAAATAGGCTAAAAAGCAGTAAGCGCAAGCAGTAGGCAAAAAGCACGCTAGTAGCCTACTTACATATAGACTAACTTACTGCGTTATTAGTTATAGGCTGCTAAAATAAAATACTTAGGCTATACGCTTGTAATAGCAACACGCTTTATTATATTACTTTATTACACTTAGCGCTATAGAATCTGTTAAGTCTAAGAAAATTAAGGTTGTTAATAAGCCTAAGGGCTTTCTGCTACCTATTTCTATTAGAGTTCTACTAAATTTTAAGGAAGAGGAGTAGGCCTAGCTTACAATAGTAACATTCTTAGAACTTTACTATAAATTATACTTATTTGTCTAAGGTTTTACTTCTAGGAATAATAAGATTAGCTATATCCTTAACTTTTGTAGTAGTAATACGCTAAAGCAAGGCTAACTAATAAATTTCTAAGTTAACTTTAGCAGGCAGCTTAGCAGCAGCGCTATACAATCTAAGGAGCTAGCTACTATTATAAAAGCTAAGTCCTTAGACTAATTAGCTAAATACTAGCTTAAGAAGAAGGTTAAGAGAGGCAATAAGTAAAGGCGTTATCTCTAAAGTAATAAGCTAAAAAACTTAAGTATAAGCTTAAGGCCTAGGCAGTAAAGCGTTTTAATAGTAAGTAATCTAGTAAGTTATTACATCTTTTTATTACGTTATTTTTACTAATATACAAAGCTAAGTAGTTAACAGCTTCTATTGCTTAAGTTAATTAAAAATAGAAGGCTATTTAAATTAAAATTAATATACGCGCCTATAATATTGTAATAAAAGAGTCTTTTGCAGTAACTTTAGACTTAAAGTAAAAAGAATTGTTAGCTTAAGCTTATACTTGCGTTTATAGGCCTAGTAGAGCTGTAGAAAAGATACTCTAAAGGGAGTATACTTGTAGGCTACACTTTCTTAAGAGAAATAGCTTTAAAATACTATAGGCTAAGGCTAAATAGCTTAAATTTTGTAAGAAGCTAACGCCTAACAAGTTAGCTCTAGTAACTAATTAGAATTAGCAGTAAGTTTATTACGTTATTTTATTATATACTTATTTTAACTAGTTAGCTAGAAGGTGTAAGCTAACACCTCTTTCTATGTTTAATTAGCTTTTAGAGCTCTATAGTAATATACTATACGTTAAGGAACGTAATAAGACTAAATGTAAAGAAAAGGTTAAAGATTCTAGTAAAGAGCTAGAGGTATACTACAAGACGTTACCTAATAAATATAAAGATAAGAAGAATAAGAATTAGAGCAATAGCACCTAAGAGAAGTTCTCTAATAGTACTTAGAAAAGCTATTTAGACGCTAAGTAACATGTATAATTAAATCTACTGTATATTATTACTTAATATAGTTAAGACTTAAAATTTTTACTACTACTGTAAAAACTAATTTCTTAATTTTTAAAAGTTTAGCTCTACTATCTGCCCTCTAACTAGAGGAATAACGCTTTTAGTAAAACGCCTAGCTCTCTTACTTAAAGTAACGCTAAACTGTAGTTTTACTATTCTATTGTTACTACAATTACTACTCTCTTTTTATAAGATATTACTACTTTATTATTATAATTTTTTATTACATATATAGACTTAAGTAACTTTCTTTTACTCTTAGATAACTTATACTCTAATCTGCCTAAAATACTCTATAAATTTATACTTAACGCTTTCTAAATCCTTAAGTCTAGAACTAAGAGAATAGTTACTGTTTTTAAGCAGCTAATTTAAGATAATGCTACTGTATATACTATATAGGATGCCTAGTAGTAGAATATATTATAGGCCTAAGACTCTAATAATTCTAATCTTTAATAGAGTAGAGCTAAACGTTCTGCTATTATATAAACTTAATTTAGAAAAAGAGCCTATATTAAAAGTAGTAAACTACACGTATATTGCCTAAACTATAGGCACATACTTTAACACCTAACTAATAAGTATATAAGAACAAAACACTTTAGTAACTACCTTTAGTCTAATAGTTCTAGAAAGGTTATAAGATCTATCTATATAAGGTAGCTACTTTTATTTATTACACTATTATGTTTATAACTCTTGTAACTATTTACTACCTAGCAATTTAAACTAGAAATTGTATAGGTACTTCTTAATAGAAACTAGTCTTTTTAAACATTAGAGCAACTCTTATTTTGCTACTTTATAAAGTTTTTCTAGCTTAGCACTACTATACTTAGCTAATACAAGTTTACTCTTATACTCTAAGAATAATATAAGTAGGTAACTAAAAACTTCTTTTCTAATCTTAGTAAGTTAACAAAAATCTTAATTACTCTTAACGCCTAGTCTACTACTAACTATTTAAGCTTTTTCGCTATTAAAGCACATTATTTTAACACTAGTTAGTAGATAAGAAAGGTTCTATTAGATTTTATGCCCTTGCGTAGGCAGTACACTAGAGTTTCTATAGTATCTAATCTTATGTAAGTACTTAAAAACACAAAAATATTAAAACAATTACTAGTAGTTACCTATAATAACGCTTTAAACAACAGTACTCTTAGCAGAAGCCTAGAAAGCAATTTTACTAATAAGAAGGTTTCTTAGAATACAAAGAAAAACACTATACTATACCTTGCCTATATTATTAACCTAGTAGTGCAGGATATAATAGCCTACTTAAGGCTAACAGCCTTACTTAAGATTAAAAGAGCTTAGCAGCTATAACACTATTACGTTTACTAGATTAATAATAGTATATTAGTGCCTAACTCTTTACAAAAAGTATGTTATACTCTTTATTATAATTCTTTATTACGTACTAAGCTTCTTTAGATCTAGGCAATTTGTATTGCTATTAATTTGTCTTTCTAACGTTTTAAATAATTTCTAAAGGTACAATCTAATATACTACTAAAAAATTAACTTTGTGTAATTTAAGATGTTAAGACTAAGTAGAATTTAACCTATAATATATGCAAGCGCGCCTGCTCCCTAGCTACTTATATTAACAAGTAGCTAGAGCAAGAGATTACACTTAATTAGGCTCTGTAAAGTAGCAGCAGTAATTTACAAGATAATAACGTAGTTATAGACTTTAAGGACCTAAAAAGGCTTTAGCTAGCACCTGCTAAGTAGTTACACCTTAGAGTAATAACACGTATGCTAGTAAACTTTAAAATAGCTACTAATAGAATTAGTAAAAGTAATACACTTTAGGCCCTATACATCTATTTAATATATAATAGACTTTTTAACTTTCTAGATTAAATAATAACTAAGCTATCTAATAAGAAGAATAAGACTAGCTATTGTAAGAAGTAGCTAGCTGTAGTAAAGGCAGTAGCAGAGAAAGGCAAGAAGAAGTTGTTAAAGTATTATTTACGCATAGATAAAGAACAAGAATATCTTTATAACATCGCAACTATCTTTAATCTATTCTAGAAGCTTACTATATATAAGGTAAAGACTATGTTTATTACATAGGTTTATTACAGCGTACTACTAATAAAACTTAGAGTAATATATAGAGACTAGACTTTAAACGTATATACTAGCGTTAGTTTCTAGACTATATTAATTAATATAAAAATAACCCTGCAGTAACAAACAGAGACTGCACTCTAGTTTATTTTTTGCAACTATAGCGTCTACCTAAACACTAGTAGTTTAGAAGGCCTTCTTTCTAAATAATACAGTCTAGTAGGTTAAGCGCTAATCTCTTTTATAAAACTAACGTAAGTATTAGACTACTCTATGCAAAAGCTCTCTACTACCTTAGCACTTCTCTAACTAGTAAAGAAAATAAAGAGAAGTTATTAAATATACTTGTCTAGTAGCAGGCTAATACAAACACGTACTTACGCCTAGCTTAGGTAGCTAAAGACGTACTAGCTGTATAGCTTGCAAAAGTTAGAGTTAAGCGCTTGTTTAATACTATAAGAAACGTCTTAGAAGATTAATAGTATAGGCTTAGAGTAGAAACAATTTAAAAGATTATAGTTGTAAAATACGCAATTACTAAAGAGAATATATAACTAAACTGTTTTACACTATAATTACTAACTGCAGGATTCTAACACAGTACTAAGAGTGTCTAGAATCTACTTAAGCTTTTAGGTTCTATTAATTTTGCTAGTCTAACTAGCTCTAGAATCTACTATTTTAAGAATTAGACAAGCAATAAGAAGCAGAAGGGTAATAGAAAAAATAATATTAAAGAATCTGCAACGCCTTTACATAGCGCACTACTCTAGACTTCTTAGTATAAGTAGCGCCTATAGAGAAAGAGATTAAGGCCTTCTTGTTTCTTAGACTAGCAAGTGTAATAAAAAAATGTAATAAATAGTAGCTCTTAACTATCAAAAACAACTTAAGTAAAAAATAGTAATAAACATCTATAATAAGCAGGATATAAAGCTAATTAAATAGCTGCAAGATTAAACTATTTCTGTAATAACTTTATTTTAGGATATACGCTAAAATAAACTAATTTTTTTTATTCTACTTTACTTCTAAGTAACATACTTGTTACAGGCGTTAGATTAGAGGCGCTGTATAAGTATAACTCTATAGCAGGTACCTTAACTAAACTAACAACCTAACCTTAACACTCTAAGCTGTATACTCTAACTTAAACCCTATACTAGCCCTTGTATAACCTAAACTCTACTCTACTCTCCTTGTACTTAACCTTAACCTAACCTCTACCTATAAGCAGGTACTCTAAACCTATTTACTAGCGTAACAACAATTTGGTAGCTAATTTTAAGAACCTAAAAAGACTTTAGCTAGCTTTAGCTAAATAGTTGCACCTAAGGGCTATAACCTGTATACTAGTAAACTTTAAAATAGCTACTAACAAAATTAGTAAAAATAACACACTACAGGCGCCTTATATATAGATAATGTACAATAGGCTTTTTAACTTTCTAGATTAGATAACTACTAAGCTATTAAACAAGAAAGATAAGAGTAGTTATTAAGAAGAGTAGCCTGCTATTGTTAGAGCTGCAGCAGAGAAGAGCAAGAAGAAATTATTAAAGTACTATTTACGCATAGACAAAGAGTAAGAATACCTATATAATACAGCTACTATTCTTAATCTAAGTCAAAAGCTTTTTGCGTATAAAGTAAGTTTTTTATTATATATGTTTATTACGTTGTTAACTGTTATACGCAAGAAGATAAGTAGAAATCTAATTTTAAGCGTATATATTAGCGTTAGTTCTTAGAGTATATAAGCTAATATAATAATTAACCTATATAACCTTATAGAGACTACACTCTAGTCTACTCTGCTTAGCTTTACTAATCTCTTAAAAATTAGTAGTTTAGAAGGCTCTCTAAACTTACAGCATAGTTAAGTAGAGTAGGTTCTAAGTTGCATAAAGAACTAAACTTAGGTACTAGGCTAATCTATACAGAAGCCCTTTGCTACCTAAGTACTCTTTTAACAACTAAGGATAAGAAAAGAAATCTAATAGGTATGCTAGCATAGTAGCAGGCTAACGCAGAAACCTACTTACTTTTAGCCTAGGTAGTAATAGATGTGCAAGCTATTTAGCTTGCAGAGGTTAGGGTAGAGTGTTCTTTTAATACTACAAGAGATATTATAAGAGATTAAAGGCATAGACTTAAAGCTAAGACAATTTAGACAATTATAGTTGTTAAACACGCAATTACGCATAAGGACAACCTTTTTAACTTACCTAAACTACAATTACTAACTCTAACACGTTAACTAAGCGTTAAAATAGTCTAGGACCTATATAAGATTTAAAGACTAGATCCTTGTTCTAGCTCTGTTAACACTAGAATAAGGCGCTTTGCAGATTTAACAAGTAATAAAGAGGATAGTAATAAGAGTAAAGGTAGTAATAGAATAGATTTTGCAACCTTTTCTTTAAGTGCCTATTTAGAAACTCTTGTGCGTAACGTGCCTAAGCAGCAGCTATAAAGAAAGAGATTAAAGCCCTTGCGCTACTTTAACTAGTTAGCGTAATAAAGAATTGTAATAAAAGAAAGCTTGCTAGCTAATTAAACACTACTAATTTTAAAAATTATGTTTCTATACTAAGATTTAGTTTTTATGCACTAATTTAAACAGATCTTACTTTAGTAACGTCTCTAATTTTAATATTATTTCTTTAGTAAGCTAATTTCCTTTACTCTATAATATACTAAAGTAATATACTGTTTTAGAGGTTATAGTAAAGAGCGTTGTATAAGTATAACCTAATATTAGGTAGCTTAACCTAACTACAAACCTAACCTATACCTAGTACCTGTGCAACCTAACTCTAACCTATACTCTAGCCCTACTATAACCTAACTCCTACCCTACCCCCTACGCTATTAACCTCTACCTACCTCCTACCTAAAGAAGAGTACCTTCTACCTATTTACTAGCGTAGGCTACTAAGAACATAGTTACACTTTATACTATTAATCTTTAGACTCTTAGTACAACACAGGTAAACTAGCTTAGCTAGCTTAATATTAGAGACGCTACTGCAGCAAGTAACAGGCGTAGCCTAAACACTTGGTTAGTAACATTACAATACTAGTATTATACTACTTATAGAAATAGTAGAAGTAGTAGGTAGTATAAGCATAGTACTTATAGTAATTAATATAGAGGTAATAGAGTTGCAATAGCGTAAAGCTAGGTAATAATATAAGAATATAATATTAGGCGTTATCAAGAAAAAAATCTTAAGGTTTAGTTTACTATATTGCTACTGTTACTATAGCTACTAGCTACCTCTTAGATTTACTTAGAGTTTTAGCCTTAGCATAATAACAGCTCTTATAACAATAACGTTAGGTATATACTAACAAGACCTAACATTATATAAATTACTAGGATAGTAATTCTAAAGAGAAGAAAATAATTATAAGGATGCTATAGCGTAGAGCTGTTAGTTGCGCAGTAATGCGCTTGCGCTACTATAACGCTACTCTAGCTATTATACGCGTAAAACGCGCACAGCTACCCTAGCGTCTTAACAGCGTTACGCTAGTGTAGACTTAGCGTATTCTAGTTATAAGAACACACGTCTAGTTATATCTACAAAAGAGTAGTTCTGCACTAAAGCTACAGAATAGAAATTAACTTACTTCTATCTACACTACTATTGTTATCTTATAACTTTACTACTATACAAACCTCTTACACTAAAGCTATTCTTTAAGTAGTAGAGCGTTAGGTAGAAAAGAGCTGCAACGCTAGTAACTAAACAATAGCTACTACCTACTTAGCGTAAATAGAGCCTAAGCTATAAACCTACTTAACGCTTTACTAAACCTATATCTCCTAAAGCTCTAAGCAGAACGCGCAGGCTTAGTATCTAGTAAGCTAAAAGTTAGATTGATATAGCTTAAGCTTACTCTAATCTAGTAAGAGCTAGAATGCTCTAAGCCTACTACAAGGCCTTTATAGCCTTAAGCTACTAATTAAGCTAGGCGTAAGCCTTCTTTAGCTTCTATAAACAAATTAGCTATTTTTAAGATTAAACAATCTTTAAAGCTTACTACAATAGTTTTCTTAAATATCCTAACAGTAATTTATATAGCCTACTTACGCAGATTACCTAGGCTACTTATATTAGTAAGTATATTATTAATAGTATTTACAATAACCTATATCTTAACGCAGTAATAGTTTAGGTAAGCTATATAACGCTTACTTATTATTAATCTAGCTCTACTATAGTAGTAGCTGTTACTCTACTTATTAGTAAACTAAGAGGCGTAGCGTAAGTATAAACTAAAGCAAAGCTCTCTCTTTTTAACTCTAATAGTTCTCTTACTAGAAACTGCTCTACTCTTAAGTAATAGATTTCGCTGCTTAGTCTTGCGCTAGGATTAGCGCAGTAGATTTAGATTGTTAGCTAAGACTTAATTGTCTTTACTCTTAATAGCAGGCGTAGTAGTAGTAGTGTTCTTCTTATAGGTGCGCGCGTAGGCTATCTTATTAACTATAACAGTAGGATTCTTCTTAGGCAGCTGCCTAAGTTAGTAATAAACTAGATTAAGAGTAGAAAATACTTACTATAATAGAGAAGATTAAGTAAGTAGTTAATAAAGTAGATAATAAGAAGAATAAATAGATTAGTAGCTAGTTAATAAGTTAATTAATAAGTTACGTTAGGAAAATACAACGTTAGTAACATCCACAACATTAGCAACACTGTTAGAACAGTTAACTAGACAGTTCTCAACTGTACTTAACTGTCCCTAGGGTCCCCTATTTGTTCTGGCTGCCTAATTAGACAAAAACGCCCAAAGTGATCTACCTGATCCACTGGACCTACCTGCCCTACCCGCGCAATTACGTAATTATTCTAAAAACCTAAAATATAGAGCTTAATTCCCTCTTTAACATGTACTATTTAGAATTTTTATAGGTACTCTTGTTGTTAAGATGCAAGGTAGTGAAGTTTGTGGAGTTTTAAAGTTCTTTGCCAAGGCTTGTTTTTGCTAAAGCTCTAGCACTTTAACTAGATAATATATTATATTTTTTATTAAAGAAATAGTAACTAAAGTGCAGATTTTATTCCAAAACATTTTATTATATTATGTTGTAATGCAGGCGCGTAGATCTGTTGCGTTAAACATACTTTAAAGTTTTTTTAAAAAAGTTTATAACTTCAACGCGCTATATCTTAAATAACTAGAGTAGCTAGAAAAATTCTGAATAGTGCATTTTAAATAGGGAATTCTGCTCTACATTTTGTATCTTTAGGTTACTTACGTAATTATAAAAACACAGCAATATAGTCACCTAAGTAAAATTAGCAACATTAGTAACTCTGTTAGATCTAGCAACTCTAGCAGCCCTGTTAGGTTGCTATTAGGTTGCTGTTAGGTTGCTAGCAACTAGAAGTAAGTAGAGTAACTTTAGCAAATTGTCTAGTAGATAGTATTGCTGTTAGGCTGCCGCAAGTTGCAGCAATTAGGCTAACCAGATTAATCTTAAATTTTCCTAGCGTAATTAATGCTCTAGAGTGTAAGAATATAAGAGTAGGTAGGCTTCTTATACCTAAGCAACGCAACTACTAGGTAATAAGCTTACTTACTACTCTCTTACCTAATTGCGCAATCTTACTCTATAATAACACGCGTAAACAGACTACCTCTTACCTAGCTAATAGGCTAAGTAATAGTAAACGCTCTAAATTATAGCTTAGCATATAGGTAAACCTATACTAACAGTCTGTTTGCTTCTATAATATAAGACTACCTGCTTACAAGACCTTTACACAAGGCCTAGTTAAGATAATATAGGCTATAATTTTAAGTAGATAATACTAATATTAGATTTAGTTATATATATAGTAAATAATTAGGAACTTATATACTAATAACTTACGTTTAAGCTAATAAATAGAGTAACGTAACGCTTGTAATATAGAGTAGTATTACTATTTACCTTAATTACTACTTTTACTCTGCTAAACAGATTAAATAAGCTAACAAGTTTGCCTAATCTAGAAGGTATGTAACAGAGTATATAAATTAGCAGATTATAGGATTGTTATATATAATACCTAAGCATATTACTAAGAAAGTAAAAATCTATTTAGAACTAGACTAACTAATTAAGCTATCTCTAAGCTTAGTGTATTTAATCTAATCTATCTTTACATAGTATAGCATAAGTAATACAATCTTTATACTTATAACAATTTAATCTATAGTATTGCTTAGCTTCTATACTTAGGTATATAGAAACTACAATAAACCCTTATAGGTTATTATATTTAACTTCGTATTTATACTCTTATATAGCTTTTCCTAGTACTAAGATTAATCTATACTACTTAGTTATCTCTCTTGCTCTTTAAGTAGTTTACCTCTTGTTAACCTAAGAACTTCTTCTTACTTATTAAGTAGTTTGCCTCTTAATAAGCTAAAGAACTTTTCTTTTCTATTGTCCTTACTTATTCTAGAAAACTAACTATAGAGCCTAGAACACTAGAGACATTCTCTTTACTTTCTAGGCCTTAATATTTATCTACTCTATTCTATTTATTAAATAGGTGTTTAAAGTATAAGAGCTTGTAAAGTAGGAAGAATATCTCTAATCTTTAAGGCTCTATAGTTAGTTCTTAGAGAGAAGTAAGAATAATAGATAAAAGAATATTCTTAGATTATTAAGAGGTAAACTACTTAATAAGTAAGAAGAGGTTTTTAGACTATTAAGTAGTAAACTGCTTGCAAAGCAAGACAGGTAACTAAGTAGTATAAATTAATCTTAGAACTTAAGAAAGCTAAATAAAAGTATATACTAAGTTAAGTATAATAATTTATAAAAATTTATTATGGTTTGCATAAACTTTAGCCTTCTTATAGTTTCTATTTGTTTTAGTTATTATTATCGATTCTTTTAGTTTATTATTACAAGAAATAGTAAGACTAAATCAGACTTATAAGAAGCTTATATAATTCCTTATATAGTATATTATAATTCTGTATTATGTTTAAATCCTATAACCTAATTCCTATAAGTAAATAACTACTTAGGATCTTTTTCTAAGGTTTATAATATCTATAGAGAATTACTAGCTAGTTATAAAGGCTCTAGAATATAGAATTAAAGTTAGTATTAAATCTTATATTTTATTTTCTAGTAACTACTCTACGCTAGTAAATAGGTTTAGGGTACCTGCTTATAGGTAGGAGTTAGGTTAGAGTTAAGCACAAGGGAGGTAGAGTAGGGTTTAGGTTACGCAGGAGCTAGTGTAAAGTTTAGGTTAGAGTATATAGCTTAGGGTGTTAAAATTAGGTTGTTAGTTTAGTTAAAGTACTTACTATAGGGTTATACTTATGCAGCGCTTCTAATCTAACGCCTATAATAAGTATGTTACTTAAGAGTAAAGTAGAGTAAAAGAAATAAGTTTATTTTAGCGTATATCCTAAAATAAAGTTATTGCAGAAATAGTCTAATCTTGCAGCTGTTTAATTAGCTTTATAACTTGCTTATTATAGATATTTATTACTATTTTTTACCTAAGTTGTTTTAGATAGTTAAGAGCTACTATTTATTACATTTTTTTATTACGCTTACTAGTCTAAGAAACAAGAAGACTTTAATCTCTTCTTTTATAGGCGCTACTTATACTAAAGAGTCTAGAGTAGTGCACTATACAAAGGCGTTGCAGATTCTTTAATGTTATTTTCTTTGTTACTCTCCTACTCTTTATTACTTGTCTAATCCTTAAAATGTTAGATTCTAGAGCTAGTTAGACTAGCAAAATTAATAAGACCTAGAAGCTTAAGTAGATTCTAGACACTCTTAGCGCTATGTTAGAATCTTACAGTTAGCAATTGTAGTGTAGAACAGGTTAGTTATACGTCTTTTCTAGTAATTGCGTATTTTACAACTATAATCTTTTAGATTATTTTTGCTCTAAGCTTGTGCTATTAATCTTTTAGGATATTTCTTGCAGTATTAAACAAGCGCTTAACTCTAACTTCTGCAAGCTATATAGCTAGTATGTCTTTAGCTACTTAGGCTAGGCGTAGGTACGTATTTGCATTAGCCTGCTACTAGACAAGTATATTTAATAACTCTTCTTTATCTTCTTTACTAGTTAGAAAAGTGCTAAGGTAGTAGAAAGCCTCTGCATAGAGTAGTCTAATACTTGCGTTAGTTTTATAAAAAAGATTAGCGCTTAACCTACTAGACTATATTATTTAGAAGAAAAGCCTTCTAAACTACTAGTGTTTAAGTAGACGCTGTAGTTGCAAAGAACAAACTAGAGTGCAGTCTTTATTTGTTACTATAGAGTTGTTTTTGTATTAATTAATATAGTCTAAGAACTAACACTAGTATATATGTTTAAAGTCTAGTCTCTATATATTACCTTAGGTTTTATTAGCAGTGCGCTGTAATAAACCTGCGTAATAAACATAGTTTCTATCTTATATATAGTAAGCTTCTAGAATAGATTAAGAATAGTTATAACGTTGTAAAGATATCTTTATTCTTTATCTATGCGTAAATAATACTTTAATAACTTTTTCTTACCTTTCTTTACTACTGCCTTTACTACAGCTAGCTACTTCTTACAATAGCTAGTCTTATTCTTCTTGTTAGATAGCTTAGTTGTTATTTAATCTAAAAAGTTAAAAAGTCTGTTATATATTAACTAAATGTACAGAGCCTAAGGTGTGTTACTTTTACTAATTCTGTTAGTAGCTGTTTTAAAGTTTACTAGTATACGTGTTATTGCCCTAAGGTGTAACTACTTAGTAGGTGCTAGCTAAAGCCTTTTAAGGTTCTTAAAGTCTGCAACTATGTTATTATCTTGTAAATTACTACTACTACCTTGCAGAGCCTAATTAAGTGTAATCTTTTACTCTAGCTACTTATTAATATAAGTAGCTAGGAAGCAGGCGCACTTGCACATATTATAGGTTAAATTCTACTTAGTCTTAATATCTTAAATTACATAGAGTTAATGTTTTAGCAGTACATTAGATTGTACTTTTAAGAATTGTTTAAAACGTTAGAAGGACAAATTAATAGTAATACAAATTGCTTAGATCTAAAAGAGCTTAGTGCGTAATAAAGAATTATAATAAAGAGTATAACATACCTTTTGCAAGGAGTTAGGCACTAATATACTATTATTAATCTAGTAAACGTAATAGTGTTATAGCTGCTAAGCTCTTTTAATCTTAAGTAAGGCTGTTAGCCTTAAGTAGGCTATTATATCCTGCACTACTAGGTTAATAATATAGGCAAGGTATAGTATAGTGTTTTTCTTTGTATTCTAAGAAACCTTCTTATTAGTAAAATTGCTTTCTAGGCTTCTGCTAAGAGTACTGTTGTTTAAAGCGTTATTATAGGTAACTACTAGTAATTGTTTTAATATTTTTGTGTTTTTAAGTACTTACATAAGATTAGATACTATAGAAACTCTAGTGTACTACCTACGCAAGGGCATAAAATCTAATAGAACCTTTCTTATCTACTAACTAGTGTTAAAATAATATGCTTTAATAGCGAAAAAGCTTAAATAGTTAGTAGCAGACTAGGCGTTAAGAGTAATTAAGATTTTTGTTAACTTACTAAGATTAGAAAGAAGGTTTTTAGTTACCTACTTATATTATTCCTAGAGTATAAGAGTAAACTTGTATTAGCTAAGTATAGTAGTGCTAGGCTAGAAAAACTTTACAAAGCAGCAAAATAAGAGTTGCTCTAATATTTAAAAAGACTAGTTTCTATTAAGAAGTACCTATACAATTTCTAGTTTAAATTGCTAGGTAGTAAATAGTTACAAGAGTTATAGACATAATAGTGTAATAAATAAAAGTAGCTACCTTATATAGATAGATCTTATAACCTTTCTAGAACTATTAGACTAAAAGTAGTTACTAAAGTGTTTTGTTCTTATATACTTATTAGTTAGGTGTTAAAGTATGTGCCTATAGTTTAGGCAATATACGTGTAGTTTACTACTTTTAATATAGGCTCTTTTTCTAAATTAAGTTTATATAATAGCAGAACGTTTAGCTCTACTCTATTAAAGATTAGAATTATTAGAGTCTTAGGCCTATAATGTGTTCTACTACTAGGCATCCTATATAGTATATATAGTAGCATTATCTTAAATTAGCTGCTTAAAAACAGTAACTATTCTCTTAATTCTAGACTTAAGGATTTAGAAAGCGTTAAGTATAAATTTATAGAGTATTTTAGGCAAATTAGAGTATAAGTTATCTAAGAGTAAAAGAAAGTTACTTAAGTCTATATATGTAATAAAAAATTATAATAATAAAGTAGTAATATCTTATAAAAAGAGAGTAGTAATTGTAGTAATAATAGAATAGTAAAACTACAGTTTAGCGTTACTTTAAGTAAGAGAGCTAGGCGTTTTACTAAAAGCGTTATTCCTCTAGTTAGAGGGCAGATAGTAGAGCTAAACTTTTAAAAATTAAGAAATTAGTTTTTATAGTAGTAGTAAAAATTTTAAGTCTTAACTATATTAAGTAATAATATACAGTAGATTTAATTATACATGTTACTTAGCGTCTAAACAGCTCTTCTAAGTACTATTAAAGAACTTCTCTTAGGTGCTATTGCTCTAATCCTTATCCTTCTTATCTTTATATTTATTAAGTAACGTCTTGTAGTATACCTCTAGCTCTTTACTAGAATCTTTAACCTTTTCTTTATATTTAGTCTTATTACGTCTTTTAACATATAGCATATTACTATAGAGCTCTAGAAGCTAATTAAATATAGGAGAAGGTATTAGCTTACGCCTTTTAGCAGACTAGTTAGAATAAGTATATAATAAAATAACGTAATAAACTTACTGCTAATTCTAATTAGTTACTAGAGCTAACTTGTTAGGCGTTAGCTTCTTGCAAAATTTAAGCTATTTAGCCTTAGCCTATAGTGTCTTAAAGCTATTTCTCTTAAGGAAGTGTAGCCTACAAGTATACTCCCTTTAGAGTATCTTCTCTACAGCTCTACTAGGCCTATAAACATAAGTATAAGCTTAAGCTAACAATTTCTTTTACTTTAAGTCTAAAGTTACTGCAAAAGACTCTTTTATAACAATGTTATAGGCGCGTATATTAATTTTAATTTAAATAGCCTTCTATTTTTAATTAATTTAAGCAATAGAAGCTGTTAACTACTTAGCTTTGCATATTAGTAAAAATAACATAATAAAAGGGTATAATAACTTACTAAATTGCTTGCTATTAAAACGCTTTACTGCCTAGGCCTTAAGCTTATACTTAAGTTTCTTAGCTTATTACCTTAGAGACAACGCCTTATACTTATTGCCTCTCTTAACTTTCTTCTTAAGCTAGTATTTAGCTAATTAGTCTAAAGACTTAGCCTTTATAATAGTAGCTAGCTCTCTAGATTGTATAGCGCTGCTACTAAGCTGCCTACTAGAGTTAACTTAGAAATTTGTTAGTTAGCCTTGCTTTAGCGTATTACTACTACAAGAGTTAAGAATATAGCTAATCTTATTATTCCTTAAAGCAAAACCTTAGACAAATAAGTATAATTTATAGTAAAGTTCTAAGAATGTTACTATTGTAAGCTAGGCCTACTTTTCTTTCTTAAAATTTAGCAGAACTCTAATAGAAATAGGTAGCAGAAAGCTCTTAGGCTTGTTAATAACCTTAATTTCTTTAGACTTAATAGATTCTATAGCGCTAAGTATAATAAAGTAATGTAATAAAGCGTGTTGCTATTATAAGCGTATAGCTTTAGTATTTTATTTTAGCAGCTTACAACTAATAACACAGTAAGTTAGTCTATGCGCAAGCAGGCTACTAGCGTACTTTCTGCTTACTACCTGCGCTTACTGCCTTTTAGCCTATTTTATATAAACAACTAATAAGTCTATAAAAATCTACTCTTTAATTTTAATATATAGCTAGAACAAAAGCTAGTGCAATTCTAGGTAGACTTATAAGTTAACATAGTTTTTTATTATATTCTAGTCTTCTAGTAGTGCTAGCAGTTTTAAATCAGCTCCTGCAGAAATTTTACGCTAAGACCTAATTTCCTGCACTAAGCCTGCTTACTGCTTATTTACTAGGTACTAAAACAACCTAAATTATTATAATATTAAATCTACAACTCTATAATACTACTACTATAGCTCTATAAAAACGCAAATCTAAAGTTAAGGACGCTGTTATTAAGGGCACTATAGTTGCTAAAGACCTAGCTAGCAAGGCTGCTAGGAAATCTGCTAAGAAAAGCCTAGCTACAAAAACTTAAAAAGTAGCTCTTAAAAAAAAGGCACTTTAAGCTAAGTAGTAAGTTATTACAATTCTTTATTACGCTTATTTACTTACTGCTTAAAGCTATGTTGCTTAGAGAAATCTGCTAATACTAGAAGTCTACTAAGCTCCTTATCTGCAAGCTGCTCTTTTAGTAACTTTTGCGCAAAATAGCTTAATAATGCGTCTAAACTACTAGTAGTAGTCTTTACTTCTAAAAATTAGCTATTAGAGTAGCTTAAGAGGCTGCTAAGGCCTATATAGTTAGTTTTTTTAAGAGTTTGTTTCTTAACTCTATTTTTTTAACAAAATTCTAACTAAATATAGATACAAATATAAATGCAATCTACGCAAAAAGAGTTACTATATAAGCAAAGGATGTTAGACTTACAGTTAAGTACTATTAGAAGTTTAGTTCTTATTAAGCATTTGCGTAGAAAATTTAGAATCTTTTACTTTTATATATATTAGAAATAAAGACCTAATGCCCTTTTTATTGTAATAAAACTTTATAATTACTATGCTATTTTTAATATCCTTAGCATAGTTTTACTCTTGTAAAATTTAGTATATTTTTAGAAACCTAACTTTATAAAATTAGTAGTTACATACTTTAAATTTTATTTAATTACGCAAAACTTATGCAACCTAACCTTAACCTGTAATTAATTACTTCTAACTTAACTTTTACTTACTTTTAGCGTTAATTAAATAGGTAAGAGTTAGGTTAGGTATAGAGTCTTACGTAAAGGTACTCTACCCTAACCTAACTTCTACCTATTTACTGCTATAGGCTAGGGCTTTCTAAAAAGAGTAACAATAGTTAGATAGCTTAATGTAACTAACTTAAGCGTCTGCAACATAAGTTAAACACAATAATCTATAAGAGCTTATTATAGTTCTTATATACTTAGTCTTTCTTATAGTTCTTATTGTTCTTAATCTTTATTATAAGTTCTTATAGTTTCTTATTACAAGAAACAGTAAGACTAAATAAAACTAATAAGAAGGTTACGTAATATGCTTAGCGTGCTATATCCCTGCAATAGGTCTTAGTCTTGCAACCTATTCTCTTGTTTCTTTATAACGTCTTGTGTTCCCTATTAGAAGTTTGTAACATCTAGCTTCTATACGCGTAAAACGCGTATAGCTGCTCTAGCGTCTTAATAGCGCTATACTAGTATAGACCTAGTGCATTCTAGTTAAAAGGATATATGTCTAGTTATATCTACAAAAGAGCAGTTCTATACTAAACCTATAGAACAGAAATTAACTTACTTCTATCTGTACTACTATTGTTATCTTGTAACTTTACTGCTATACAAATCTCTTACAAGTACCTAGGTACCTTATTTTTAAGTTTACTTTGTTATCTTTCTTGCTTGTATTATAAGCTAGCCTTATAAACTCTATATTAAAGTTCTGTAATAAGGTTTTATTTTGTTAGATTATTTAGAGCTTTCTTTAAGCTCTTTCTATATATAGTTTGTCCTTAAATTAGTTTTTAAGAAACTTCTATAGTTTAGAAGCAGGCTCTAATAGATTTTGCGTTATCTATAATAAGGCTATATTTATAGCTATTCTCTTAAGGCATTTAAAGATATACTCTAACTAAAACCCTAAGCCTATACTATTATACTCTAGTTTATACTTTATCTAAGTCTAGAATATATAATATTTCTTCTAGTCTCTACTAAAAGCTTCTAAGTCTAGGACTTTATGTATTTTCTAGGTAGGTAAGTTTTTAATAAGAGTTTCTAGGTAGCTAAAAGCTATAAGAGAGGATAACTAAATTGTAAGTTTTGCAATCTATTTGTATAGTAACCTTATAAGCTTTGCTAGGTCTAGCCTAGGTTTTACTAAGACTTTCTCTTTGTCTTCTAACAGTCTAGTAATAGGAAACTTACTAAGCTTTCTCTATACTAGTGCTCTTTTAAGGCTATTAGATAGTAGCTATTTTTTAAGCTACTACTTATATAGGTTAAGGTAATTGTTAATAATTACTTAGTTAAATTCTAATTTAATTACTAACCTTAGAACGCCTTTACGTCTTATTCTAATAGCCTAGGCTATTATCTCTTAGACCGTTCTAAGAATAGTTATGTTTTCTATAGTAGAAGTTCATTAGTAGCCTTACAGCCTAGTTAAAGTTAATTAAATTTAATTGTAAGGCGCAGACTCTTAGAGTAAGTGCTAGGATATAGAGTTATAAATTTAATAGCCTATCTAGAAACTATTCTAGGAATCTTTTATAGCTACCTAGAAATCTTCTACTAGTTCTAGTCTAGAACATTTAGAAGTTCTATTTCTAGAAGTCTTTAGACGTTCTAGCTCTAGAAGTCTTTAGGCGTTCTAGCTCTAGAACCCTTCTGGAATTTCTAGTACAGACCTAAGGTTTTTCTATAACTAAGAGAATCCCTAGGCAGCAGCCTATTACAAGAACTAACTTCTAAAGCAACTTAAACAAACCTAAACTTTTTATAATACTAAAACTTATAAGTAAAAAGCCTTTATTAAAGAGGCTCTCTCTTATTTATAATCTTTTCTACCTTTCTAACTTAAACACTAAAGCGCTATTAGCCTATATTATTCTAACTTTACCTAGTGTTATAGTAGTATTACTAGGTAGACTTATATTATAACTGCAAATACTTTAGACTACTTCTATTATAATAAATCTTAAGCTTACTAACTTTACTATATTACTTAGCTTTTCTTTCTTTTAGCTACTGCACTTGTTATTTAGTTACTTATTACTTCTATCTCTTATTACTTACTCTATACCTCTTTTTTTCTTACCTACTTAGTACGTAACCTTACTTTAGTAGTACTAGGCTAGTAAAAGATTAGTATATTAAATTTATATTTTCTACATAACTTAGGTAACATAAGTATTAAGGTCTAGAAAATGTATTAGTAGGCTATTTTATAGCCTTACATTAGGGCTACGCATAGACCTAAAAAATTCTCTAAAATAGACTAGTATCGCAAAAGTTATTAAGGTACCTATTTTCTAACTCTACCTACTTTAAAAGTTAGGTATCTCTAACGTTTTAGCAGATAACTTCCGCTATACTAGTTTGTTTTAGGTAATTTCTAGGTCTATACGTAGCCCTAATATAGCGCTTTAAAATAGCCTACTAATAAATTTTTTAGTACTTAATACTTATATTGCCTAAGTTATTTAGGAAAAGCTAATTACCTTAGTTAGGTACCTATTTACTAGCGTACTACTAACTAGTAAATAATAGCAGTCTTGTTAGACTTTGTTTTATAACATAGGTATTATACTAGAGCTTTAATAGTAGCTAATCTACTATATATACTTTAAAACACTAAATAATAAAACAACTCCTAGCTATTACCTATAACAACATATTAAATAATAAGACTCTTACTAGAAGCCTTAAAAGCTATGTTACTAATAAGAGTATTATATTAAGTGTAAAGAAAAATACTATTCTATACGTAGCTTATATTATTAATCTTATAGTCTAGGATATTATATTCTACCTAAAGCTAAGTAGCTTTTATATTACTATATTTATTAAACTAATAATATAATATTAGTACTAAACTTACTAAGTAAGGTATATTAAGTTCTTTATAATAGTTCTTTCTTTTACACTTTTTACCTTCTAGATCTAGGTAACTTATATTACAATTAATCTGTTACTCTAGTAATTTAAATAGTTTCTAAAGGTATAATCTAATATAAATATAAATAAACACTATTATATAATCTAACCTATACCTTAAAGCTCTTTGAAGCTATATTTATACTTAATTAATCTATTTATCCAAGAAGTAGAATAAGTATTTTAATTCTACTACTTATATAAGTTAAAAAAAAAGTTGTTATACTAGTGCTTATTTGTGCTATTGAAATAGAGAATTAAAAAAGTTAGCTAATTTAGCCTTAGCAGGGTCTAAGGGGGTAGGTAATACTGCTTATGGGGGTGGGCAATAACGTCTCCCTACCATAACCTGCTTATCCAAACACACTTCCGCCGCACAAACCACGCGCATAACCAGCGCAAAGACACCATCCCTGGAGCCCCATCCCAGCGCGCCATCGACCTTGTCGCACGCTATTTGCGCAACGACACGCAGCGCAGTTAGGCTTCTAGAAACCATACATACGGTACAGTCCAAATTTACTATACATTACATTACCCGCCCTACCAGCCCCCGCTCGGCGCGTGGGGCGGATAAGCGCCTATTTCTACTTGGGTATCCTAGATAGCTATAAACTATCTCTTAGCTCGTTTTTCTAGCGTTTTGTGTAAATGAATTGAACCGTGTCGTCTACTCCTACTAAGTAATCTTGCTCCGCATTCCTACGTTCGTCTCTTAGTCTAGCTATGCAGTTCTTTACTCGTACTGCTGCTCTCGCTGTTGCTGCGACACTATTTCTTGCCAATGTCGCTGCTGTGGTCCTGCATACCGCCAATAACGCTATCCCTGGAAAGTACCTCGTTTTGCTGAAGCCAGATGTTGATATTGCTTTGACTGCTGCGCATTACGATAATGTTCACAGCATTTACGCGCGCAACCTTAGTCGCAGCGCTAGCATAGAGCGACGATACCAGATGAGCAACTTTAATGGCTATGCTGGATCGTTTGACGATGCTACTATCAAAGAAATTGAGGCGTTGCCAGAAGTAAGTCAAATCAAGTTTCTATAACCTATAGCGTAAAACTAACACTGTAGGTCCTTTTTGTAGAGCAAGATTACATGATGAAGACAAGCGCTATTGTAATTCGTAAGTAGTTATAACAGGTATACCATGGTTTAGTTGTTAACAATTTGAGCAGAACCGAAGGCACCACCAGGTCTTGCCGAAATATCCTCCCGCATTTTCCTGCCATTTTCGTATGCCTACGACGATAGTGCTGGCGAAGGAACTTTCTCATATGTGGTTGGTAGGATTATCAACAATCTCTCTGCATTTCAGACACTAACACAGCGGCCAGACTCTGGCATCCGCCTGACTCACAGGGAATTTGGTGGCCGTGCAATCTTTGGCTTCAACGCTGTAGAAGGCTCTACTAACACTGACGTAACAGGTCATGGAACGTGAGTAAATCCTTTGCTTCTCATCGCAAATATCTGATGCTACCTTAGTCATGTTGCTGGTATTCTTGGTGGAACCACCTACGGTGTAGCCAAGAAGACTACTCTCGTTGCCGTTAAAGTCATTGATGAGGATGACTCTACCCCTATATCAACGATGATTGAAGGCTTTCTTTGGGCTGTCTATGACATTGAAGTCAAAAACCGCCTTAATACTGCCGTTATCAACATTTCATTTGGCAGCGAGATGTCAGATTTTTGGGACGCTGCTATAGGCATGGCGTCTATACTGGGTGTGCTGACCGTCGCACCTTCTGGAAACGAAAATAAGGACGCAGCAAACACCGCGCCCTGCTGCTCTCGTGAGGTTATTTGTGTTGGAAACGTACACCTTGGTCGTCGCGCACCTGACTCAAACTACGGTCCCGTAGTTAATATCTTCGCTCCGGGTACTCACGTCATTTCCGCTGACTATAGGAGTGACACTGGTACGTTAATTCTTAGCGGCACTTCTATGGCTGCACCGCACGTTGCTGGACTAGTTTCGTATCTTCGTGGACTAGAGGGTCCTTCTACTGCTGCTGAAATCAGGGCCAGGGTTTACGCTTTAGGCAGGAAGGGTGTTATTACTGACACAAGAGGATCTAAGAACTTGTTGGTCTGCAACGGTATTACTCGCATACCTACCCAAGCCAAAATCCATCTCCTTTAACCTCCCCAACGGCTCCGCACTCTCCGGCCTCAACAGCCTGTGAGGACCGACATCTCCCCTTCTTACCCATCCCCCAAATGACTTCTTCTCCTCCTGCGCGAACAAAAGTCCCGGTGTATCCAACAGTTGACTCGGTGTCCCTGTAAACGCTGTAGGTTGTAGATTGTCAACACTCGCTTTCTCCAACCAGCCACTCACGCTCCGAAATATCATCCCCAACATCTTCGTCGCCCGTGTCAATAGCCTCGGAAAGAAAGAAAAAGCTCGGCGAGATAGAAGGCTTTTCAATGTACATATGTACTAGTTTTGAATTCGACTCCATCAACTCCAGGAGTGAATCCTTGCGGCAGTGGGAAATGAATAAGGCGCCGGCCACAAAGTTGATGGAGCTGAGGGATATGCTCGCAATTGCTGCTGGAGAGAGGGAATTCTGGGGCGCGATGCGTAGGAGTTGGTTTTCTGAGTTTAACACAGGTGGAGAGACGGTGGTTGATGGCGTTGAGCTGGATGTTGCAGTAGCACGTTTCAATATGATATATGGTTGTTCAGGGTTGGTAAAAATCACGTTAACGAACGTCGTTGAAGTGAGCAATCGAGGTGCTCAGCGTCTCGAACACACAATTAATGACAGGACAATAGTTCCTGGCGAGGTAGATGTTGACATCGCTATGTATGAAAGCGGTACTAACGGAGCTACAGGAGCGGGCTTGTTCACAGTGTTACCGAACCGATCAAGTACAGATTGTGCTTCGATCAATTTGGAATGGCGCTCGTGTCGCAACGGTGTCGTATGTGATGCTGTCACTAGCAGGGTGATTACAAGAACGAAGTCGACGCCATAGAGGTAGTTTCAACATGCCGGGCCGCCCAGCTGATACTTTTGAGGTATTCGAAATACCTTGATTGATTTTGCATTTTCTCATAGATTTTGACCTCGGCTAACTATCCTGTGCGAAATTTAGCATACGGGTATGTGTGCAAACCTACTAGGATATCGAGAGTTTGTAACAGATCCGGTTTCACTTACCCCAACACAGTATAGTGCAGCTAGGGTCCAATCTGTTGAACAACCTTGTGTGTTAAAACGCGATCTTGGGCGGGTGACCGGGTAACCATTTAGTTTGTGATGCCTGAAATTAACCAAGGCACAGACGCCTTTTGCAAGGTCCCTGTTCAAATTCCATGTACAAGAAAAATCTAAGCCCTACTCTGTACGGAGTCAAGCATGTAAAACAAAGCCTCTGTCAACCCGTCAAATGTGCAAAGACGCTGTAGAAATAGGCCTTAGCAGTAGTTATCATCGCGAGCAGTACGGAGGTAGAAATATTCCAGATCGTCACCTTACGAAGTACATACTTTACTCCGACGTGGGCAGTAGCGTCGGCTAACTAGCCCTGTAGCAGCAGAAGTGTGTTTTTGGGCTCTCTGAAATGTTGATGCATAGATTAATAAGCTTGGCGGGAATAAAGCTAACAGTCAATGGGATCAGGCGCTTAAGGGTCAAGGACAAGCGAACACCAGCCGAAACTGGAAACAGACAGCGCGCATGCAGCACAGATAGGGACTACGAGAGATGGACATGAGAAGTACCGAAAGATGGAAACGGGAAAGGACTGTTACTAATAAATAGCGTTGGAAACTGCTACTTTATGTTACTTACCCGTTCCCACAAACTAAGCGGAGTACGCGTAGGTAGTCGTGGGATTCGTCAAGCGACTAAACTGCTCCGCACTCACTCTATCGGATCTCGTCCCTCGCGTCTCTTCATTTCTGCGTCATACTCCTCTTCGGTCTCAAGATCGAAGGGGGCGGGTCTCGTTAGTGGCAAGAAGTCTGTACCGTGTTGTTCGTACATGTTGAGTCGTTTAGCCGTCTCAGGCTTGCTCTTGTTCACGCTGTAGCTGTTCGGATGTTAGCATTGCGACACGCCTTGAGAGACCCTGAATTTCTGCATACAGTTTGATGCGGCTGGTTTGACGCGTTAGCAAAAAATCCTGTTAGTTCCGAGTGGATGTCGAGGACCACTTACTGGCAAGATGATGTCACGTGGAGATCCCAATTCCTGTACACTAGTCAGCGCATACTTCGATCGGTTTGGCGAGCAGAGCGAACCATGCGGATCGAACGAAAGTTGGTTGTGTCTGTCGGCATAGTCAGCGGGCCAGAATCCTTGCTGCAGTGCTGAGAATGCACGGGAGCGACATACATTCAAAGCATTATCCCAACATCGTACGCAAAACTCACTGCAACTTGTTAAATCTGAAACATGCGAATGCGCAATCGTTGATACTAACAGCCATCCCTCGGCATCGACCGGAATCTCAAACTCCCAGGTGCGCCAAGCATGGAAGTATTTTCTGCTCAGCTGGGCGTAAGGTACTTCATACCAGACACCTCCGCCATCGTTACTAACCTCGACCCTCTCGGGCCAGCCAGAACCGCTGTAAGCCCAACCAGTCATCTTGATCTTACCGTCATGTATGATGACTTCCTTGTCGACCGGAGTCATAATGGCACTCGCTACGGGCATAGTCTGGATGCTGAAGCCATTGCTATACGTGGCATTGTGCTTTCCGATCTGTGGCGTGTAGTAGATGTACTCTTTCATTTGGACAGGTGCTCTGGAGGGGTCCTTGATGACATTGATGCGGGTGAGCCATTTGCAACTCCTTGCGCCGATGTAACCCATGACTACAACGCGTAGAGGTGCACCATGGATTGCTGGAAGAGGCTCGCCGTTCATTTCCCAAGCGAGCATGACTTCGTTGATCTTCATTTTCCGCACAGGTACGCTTACTGCGTAGTTGTAGATGTGGCCCTTTTTGAAGTATGTGTCAGCACCGAAGAACTCGATATTGTCTCCTTCGTCTTTGAGGCCACCACAGTACTTGATGACCTTCTTGAGGCTCACGCCTACGTAGCGAGCAGTCCCAATGGCGCCTTCTCCCCACGGGGCATTGATCAACTCGTCGCCGTCACCGGGGTAATCATGGATCTGCTCAATGCGACGTGTGCCACTGCATTGCAGAGTTACGGCTGTGGACATGCGAGGAAATTTGGTCTCATCTTGGAGGTCCTGGAATTTGATCTTCATAGGCTTGTTGACGAAGCCTTCCACCTCGAAGAAGTATTCTTTTGGGTCAATCTCGGGAATACCTCCATGGTTGCGAACAAAATGGTCCTTGTTGGGTGTGATCTCGGTCTATCAAGGTTAGCAGAAGCCAGGTGGGCCAGCAGGACTACGTGCCTCGACCAAGCGTTTCTGTGTATCATTAGCAACTGTGCAAGCATTCGTAAGTGCATAATCACTCTTGGCGGTTCGCCATTGTATGGGAACTGCAAGACATGGATCATGTCCTGGCTCTTCTCCTTCAAGACATACTTCCACGAAATGTCTGGCATGTCGCTGAGTCCAGCGCCCATGGCATAATGGTAGTACCTGTGTTTGTTAATTGCTGATGGGCGGAGAAAGGGTACCTGCGACGAACTTCCAGCGAACACCCTCAAGTATGGGATTGGTGTCGGGTAAAGGGGCCAATTGGAATTCGGGTGGCTATGGATAGTGGGTCAGGAGATGGTAACTTGACTGTCGAGGTGGACGTACGACAGGGAAGTCATATTTGGCCAGAATTTCTTCAGCCTGCTTCTTCTTCTCCGGATATCTCTCCCATTCCACATAACCCTTCCAGCCTTTTCTTTCCTCTGCGAAAAACGGAAGTTGACCTCGAACTTGGAACGGCCTAGCGTTGGGCTCAGCAGGCGCCATTGTGAGACTTTGATAGAGATTTGTCAAGCTTTGCGTCAAAGGAAGACCACGTTTGGAGGTATATAGAGGATTGATCAAGCTCTGGTTCAAAAGGCGCAAGCCATGCTCGGTTCAGCGCGTCATGATCTCAAGATGACTGAATAGTTTTATCAAGCCAGCAATGCAATCAAGCAACAAATTAGACCGACCGAGCATACGCAAGTTCGACGACGTGGAACGAAATGCCGATAACACGAGTGCGTCATTATGGATCCCCCGCAGCAAACAAATAGGGTCTAGTCGCATCGCAGACCAATGAAGTTGACTCGGGCGAAAGGACAGAAGTCGGAGAAGGGTCGTTACGACGATGCGTTTGCGTGCGCGACAGATGGGCTATATGTACAACGTGGATATAGGCAAGCACTGTGAAGCTCAATGCAGAGTTGATTGCTCTACATAATTGGTGTTCAATAATTGCTTGCGCAGCGTCCCCGAACGAGGGCGCACGTCAGCATGATTCAACAGATTTGGTCGTTGACCCAGGGTATGGGACCGATTCAAAAAGAAATGCGCGTACATAGAAGGTGTGAACAAAAAATGAGTGTTGTGGTAACAGTTACGGAGGAGTACGGATACATGATAATACAGTAACTACAATATTCTTGGCTGGGTTACGGTAACGAGCCAAGGGCCCCGCTCGGCTCGTGGGGCGGGTACAGGAGTAGTAGGCAGTGACATCTCTTTACGTAGTTTGGAGCGACGTAAGTAATTCAATTTGAAATCCACACTAGGTGGTACTTTTGCCCGATAATACAGGACAAGTATGACACTTTAGTGTTTAGCATCGCTAGTGTAGGCATGTCACGTCGCGGATCTTAATCAAAATCACTTAAGCGAGACGCCTATTGGCTACAACGTCAGTAGAGTTAATTTCTTAAAACTTTGCAACTAGTTTTGATTGAATAGTATCACTCGGCCACCTGCTTGGCGAGGGAAAACGTTATTGCCCACCCCTATAAGCAGTATTACCTACCCCCCTAAGCCTATGTCTTAAAGCCCTTTAAAGCTACCTACACACCTACTTATTTTTTGTGCCTCAGAAGCAGAACAGGTATTTTAATTATGCTAATTAAATTAAAAAAGTTACTATGCAGGTGCCTATTTGTGCTGTTAAAGCAGAGGATTTTAAAAAGTTTATAATTTAGACTATTAGGTCTAACTTAAAGTAAGTCTAGGCTAACGTAATGTAAGTGTAGAGCTAAATTCACTTAAGATAGTCAGCTAATTTGGCCTTAGCGGTGTCTTAGGGGGGTGGGTAATACTGCTTGTAGGGGTAGGCAATAGCGTCTCCCCTTGGCGAGGTGCGCCAAATAAGAGGCGTAGATACTCCGTACACCAATCTTACACCTCATTCCGCCAAGCTTGTTATTTAGCAAAGTTGCACTTTTAAGAGCGCCTACTTCCATCTTAAGTAGTCTAATCTAGCTTCTTGCACGTTTTACTTGCCTTCGTGACGTCCTTCAAAGTCAGACGGTACAGGATGTTAAAATTCTACCTGTTGCTGATTATAGCACCTGTACTTACGCAAGCTATACGCCTATTTTTAACAAATAATGATGGCTGGGACGATTCTAACGTCAGGTCGCTCTATAATATCTTGGACGCAACTCTTGAGCATGAGCTTATTCTCTGTGCTCCAAAAATTGGTAAGCAGTTTGGTTTATTGCTTCGAAACGTGCTGATTGCTGTTAGGGACTTCGCCGCGTCGAGTGCCTAATAATGGAGGAGTGCCTAATAATGGAGGCGGGGAAGTGCCCGAGGATGAAGATGAGGATTTAATGTCTGACGATGGGGAGTCATCGTCCGGCGAAACAATCTTCGATAAGGCTCCATTGCCTGAAAGTCCTCGCCTTCGCAGCGTTCCCCCCCCCCAAGGCCCAGTATGGTACCCCAGTACAAGGAAGGAAAACAATTTTTATTACTAACTTGTTCCTCTAGGAGTTGGCAATTGATTGGGGTCTCTGGAATCTAGCGCCTACGTTTTACAAAAGGAAGGATTCCGACCCGCCTCCAGGAAAACAAATTATGGAACCAGAAATTTTGCCAGACCTTTTTTTGGCTGGACCTAAGGTTGGCAATTCCCTAGGCAGAGACGTGCGCTCTGATAGAGCTATGAGTGCTGTCCAGCAGTACGCGAGGCGGTATCGTCGTCCTAGCATCTCTTTTGCGGGTGCAACTGGCTACCATCACAGTTCAAAAGGTCCACAGCCATACTGGAGCAGGATCTACGCTCAACTTGCTGAAAAAATTATTCAGACAATTATTAAGAGCGGAGAGCCCTACCTCCCTAAAGATACCCACCTCCACGTCAACTTTCCTCGCATCGATGTCAACAACCACAGATGCACCGACGTGCGGCAGTTCAAATTTATTCTTACACGCGAGTTTCTAGAGGAACCTGATTCACTCAACGACCGGCATTCTGGGAAGTGGAATTTCCCATACGAAGGAGAAGTTGTTTACGTCGATGAATGGGTTGATCAGTGTTATGTTTCCATGAGTTTAGGAAGCCCGCCGCCGTTTGACCCATTCGCGTTCGATAGGGCATCCCTTGTCGAGTCTGGCCAAAGGAAAGAGTCTGTCCGAAGGGAGATGATCAAAAGGCTTAAGCCAATACTGTATCGTGTTCCTGACATGTAAGCGTTTTGCTGCAGAGAAAAACAGACGGGCATACTCTCAGGTTCACTTTCACGGGAAAATCACGCTACATGCGGACGGAGGTCATGTGACGTGCAGCACCCACTTCACTTCACACACCACGACGCCTTGATGTTGTCTCTACGTGTGTTTCCTACCTCGCACTAGATACCTCACGCCATACAGACTCTTCAGCTTCCTGTACGCGTGGGGCTTGCCGTCGCCGCCCGTGCAACCGTCGCAGCCCATCAAGACGACTTCGACCATCAAAGCCCACGTCGCACGTGACAGAGCATGACGGGCGGCCGGAAGAGGAGTACCAGCTCATGCATGCTGATGCCGCCAAGAAAAGGCGCCTGGACAAGTGGAAGTTCTTGTACGTGGTCAACAAGGCCTATCACGTGATGCCGCATGCGCGCATATACTTCTTCATCGAGGCCGACACGAGCCTGGGCTGGACCAACGTTCTGCAGTGGGTAGACTGGCTGGACTACTGCATCCCGTACTACAGCGGAGCCCCCGCCTTCATCGACGGCGTCGCCCGCCGCGTGCGCCAGGACATGCCAGGCCGTCGCCGATTGCTTACAGTGGCACTACAAAGCCCTTGGCGACGGCGAGTGTCATTTGGGCAAAGTCATGCGATTGGGCAGCGTGGTGCGCGAGAACGACGAGCCGTGGACCAGTGGGTGGATGCCCGAGCGAGTCGAATAGCCCAAGAAGAAGTGGGATTGTGGTGGTAGAGCGGAGTGGAAGTTTTATCAACAGGAAACGAATGTTTTGGTTTGGCGTTGAGGACTCGCAGCCCCAACTCTACAAAAGACCAACAGTCCTCTGCTTAACAGTCCGAACATCCACATTCTGCCACAGCGCTACACTCACCCACGTAACCACATACACACAAGTAGCCGCAATCAGCATGTATCGCTGCGTCTGTGCATAGCTGATATTAATCGCATCTCTTGTCGGGCTTCCCCACGCATAACTTGACTGGACGGCGATATCGCCGTAAATATTCGCAAACTTGTCCAATGCCTCTGCGGGGAGATTCTGCATCAGGCGGACGGGGAAGATACCCGTCCAAATCGCGCTGGCGACCGTGGACCCAATCGCCGACCCAATCGCAATAATCATCGACTCGACCGCCAGCAGGGCTGGGAAGTCTTGCTGCTTGGAGACAGCCATGAGAGTCGTCTGCTCGGAGACGACGAGGATGCCGCCGCCGAATCCAATGAAGATCACTAGGTGGGCTGGCATTAGCATTTTTCGTCTGCGCAAAAGGCGGGAGGGTGAGTGGTTGACTTACTGCACATGACTATATAGCCTATGCCTTGCCCGGGCTGGCGGAATTGGATCATCAGACCGACGCCCAAGATGGTGAGCGGTACACCGGCGAACAAGCTGTACATTTTAAGCTTTCCGTACTTGCGCAGGCACAGGCCGTAGACCAGCGACATGAAGCAGGAACCCATGGTGTAAATGTTGGAAATGTACGTTGCGTAGGTCACGGGCTGGTTGAACATGACGACGAGCATCGAGTAGAAGTAGCTGTTCCAGATGTACCAGCCAATGTATAACGACCCCGCCATGGTGTACGTGAAGATGATGGTGCGGTTCTTGAGCAGATGCCATGGGATAAAAGTGACGGGGGCGCAGTATTTCTCCCACAGCCCGAATCCAGCGATCAGGAGGGCGCCGAAGACGATGAAACAGATGATCATGGGTGACTTCCACTGATCGGCTTGCAGCGAGTACAAGTTGAACGAGAGAAGGAAGAGTGCGAGACCAGTGGCTAGGATAAAAAGGCCCACGACGTCAAACTCCTTTAGATAGTACGTGAGCTTCTGGCCAAACCCAGCGTGGTCAGTGCGGGCCGGAAGGAGTCCCTGACGACGGGCCTTGGCTTCATTCATGTAGAACATGGCAATGAGCGGAGCGCACACAAACGGAGCCAAGATGCAGAAAACACCAATGATCCATCTCCAGCCGATGCCACCATCGCCGAGCACGCGGTCAAGTGCCGGGCCGTACACCCAAGTCGTGATCAACCAGGGCGACGCCACGTATCCGACGTAGAAGCCACGGTTCTTGAGCTTGGAGGTATCGGCAACGAAGACGGTGATGGAAAAGTTGATGCTGTTGTAGCCCGTGTAGAAGAAGACGTTGGCAGCGCAATACATCTGGACATTGCTGCAGCTAGCCATGAGGATCAAGCCCAACACATAACACGCCACGCCCATGCAGAGCGCAACCGGACGGCCCCAGATATTCATAATCTTGGCGTAGGGGAGTTTCCAGATGCCCGCAATCAGCGACGAAATGACCGACGTCAGCGCCGTCAACGAGTGCGACCGAAAGTCGCTTGTGATGTATGGCGCAAGCGTACCCGCGCAGCTGGAGGTGAAGGACACGAAAAAATTGATCAGCCAGATGCTGTTGCTCTGTTAGACCGGCCATATCTCTCCAGCATATATATTGCTCGGGTGCGTACATGACATAGGCAATGATCAAATCCCTCTTGCTCCATACATGCGTAGCAGCCTGGACAGCCTGCACGCCGCTCTCGGCAGCGACATCGATCTTGTTCAGCTCCTCGTCGTCGCTGCCAGACATGCTGGTGCCCGATCCAGGCGTGCCCAGCTTCTCGTCAGGACGCGGCGCATCCATGCTGGTGTGGCCGTGGACGACAGCGGGCACATCCGCAACATGTTTGTTTCCAGACGGATTGGCATCTGGGCCAGATACCAGCGCATTGGTCGTCAGACCCTGGAAAGAGAACCCCATGACGACGGACAAGGCAACACTCGATGAGGGAAAAAAGACAGTGATGGACAGCGATTGATCAGACCAAGCACGCTGGGCAGGCGGCGTTCATATACGCGGGCTCCCGGCCATAGTTGAACCACCCACACGGCAGGCCGCCAGTGCAGTCCCACAAGTTACAACGCCTTTCTAGCCACTTGCAGCTCAAATCACCGGGAATGAAGCTCTGGGCTTGGTGGGAAATCTTATCTCGATGATCGCCGGGTACAAAGCGGCACGGCGCCAGCCAATCACACGCCGCGGTGCTCTGTTCCGCATGTTTTATCAGATGAAAATTTTCACATGTAATTGTTATCTGATGGGAACCCCCAACCATACACACACATAAGGCTGTCCCGTGGCTTCGAATCCGCATCAGCGGCGCTTTCTCGAGCGCGGTCGCGGCTGGATTGGAAAGCTCCATGGACGCTTGCGGTGTTTCCGACGTGCTGTTGCGGTTGTTCAATACTTGCGCGGGATCCTCCTGGGTGGAGCAGTTGGAAAATCTTGCGCCTTTCAAACAAGCACTTTTGCCGCGCCACATATTCTGGGCAGCGGCGCGGCCTGGCCGGGGGACAAGCACCCTTGATAGGAAAAGTCCCCGAGATCCGTTTGGAATTATGATATTTCCAGGGTGGAGTCGCGCGGTCACCCCGTCCCATGACACGGGAAGTATACACAGTATGTATATAGTGGGCTGCTGGCTTCGGCATCCTGCATATGAAATGTGTCTCGCGAGAACTTGCTGTTATGCCTGTTCTCATCCAGGTACAATGGCCATGGACTCAGTCTCAATGTACATTTCAAGATGCAAGAATCCCTGCGCAAGACGGTTGCTCTACCTAATCGCTCGTGGGTTGCTAGCATTACGGTAATGTGAATAGAGACGTGATAGTAAACAACGACCTTGATATCGAGCAAGACTCGAGCCTTCAGGTGATAGAGTTTTATCTATGCGTGACCAACACGGAAACGAATTGTAGTCGTCCACGACGCAGAACAACACACAAACACAACACCGCACTTTATTGCAAAACAGGGTCCGCGGTAAAGCCGTTGAACACACAGCTCCCAATGAATATCATCTACGCCCAGGGTAGTTACATCTCCCAAACGCCAAAGCGAATATGCCAAAACCATGTCTTGGGCTCATCACTCAACTAGAACGCGAAGAACGCTAGAGTTCCGAAGAGCACTATCATCAGGGCGAGTCTGGCGGAAGCAATCGAGCTAGCTGCTCCAGTCTGAGTAGCGTTTCCATCTTGTGCGGGTGCGGCCTTGGATAGGTCAGTTGTTGGACTTGTACTGGTAGGGGCCATGATCATTGGTGTAGTTGTGGGCAAGGCCGCGGACTTTGCAATGGCCGAAGGAGCAAAATTAGACTGGAGTGGGGTGGTGCTACTTGCCGTGGTTGGTCTGGGCGTACTGCCCTGCTGGCTCTCGCTGGGGTTGATGTTGCTGGTTTCTAAACTTACATTTGGAGTCTTGGCCTTTTGCACAACCCAGTCGATTACCTCTTGGTTGTGTAGCACAAAGTAGTTCAGGTGGGCGTCGAGATCCTGTGGCGTGCTTCCCATCGCGCAGATGGGATCACCGAAATGGCAGTAGTCCTGAAGACGATCAGAGTATTTGCTGAGGTTGGCGAGTTGACCCGTAGTACGCGGGCGTGTACCATCGTATGGCTTGCCGTCACCAACAGTGAAGTTTTGGTTCTTGGAACGAGCTACAGCGCCAAAGGTGACTGCCGCAACAACTTAAGCATGTCAGTATTGAACCGGAATCCCTATCGCTCAAATAGTATGATTACCTTGTTCGCCCACCTTGTTGTCCAGGTGAGGATTGGTAGCTTGCGAGCACTCAAAAGTCTGCCCACCGCCACCTCCAAGAATGTCTTGCGCAACTGATGCGCCTTGCGAAAAGCCAAGAAGGATCAACTTGGAGTTTGGGCAATTTTGAGCGTAGCCTACGAATTGCGCTTGACCATTCGATGCTCCCTGGGCCGCAGACTTGCACCATTCATCCTTTCCCCATGCCGTGCTTTTGGCGGGGTATTCGATGTTTTCATAGCCGCAATGATCCGCTCCTCCAAGTCGCGAGCAGATTTGACGTGTAAGATTTCCCTGACGTCCGGGGTAGGGCTCGTCGGATCCACGAGCGAGGAAGATGTGGAACGGTTTGCAGTCGTAGGATTCAAATGCCAGAACTTCGGTGGTGTTGCAGTAAACATTCGGATACTGTGAGTCGCATCGTTCCTGTGCTGAAGCCACGGCGACCATAAGAGCGAGTGACGAGAAGAAAGCCTTCATTATGACGTTTGGTTGGTATGTAGCGAGCGTGGTGGACGGAAGAAAGCAAGAAAAGGATTATGCAAAGACAGAATCACCGCTTCGATTCGAAAAGAAAGTAACGAATAACGATAAGAAAATCCAGAACCCGATCTTGGTTGCCAGGATGAGAGCACACGACCTTGTTTTGTAGCCGTCCTGCCTAACGCTATTGCGTAAGACCAACGGCGCCTAGGCGGATGTCGGCAGGCGCCAAGCTGTGGCTGCCCATGTCTGGGGAGGTCTCGAGCCATAGAACTCATCCGGAAGCCTGGTCGATGCAGGAACGTTGTCTTGGGTGCCACAATAGATGGCGCGGCATTGTCTATAGTGGTCGTGAGTGTTGCGGTGACCTGCTCTAGAAAGATGCAAAGCGCCTAGAACGATGATACAAAACAATCGGATGCGACGAACACCATGATGGCGCTCTGGAATCACCTCATGTGACAAGAGCTGCAGTGATCAGCCTGGAGGATAAAGGCCTCCGACCCACGTCACGCGCATCGCACAAGAGGACTTCCACCACACGAATTCGCATCGAGTGTTTCAAGCTCCCGACTCTTTCCTGACGAATGCAGTTGTTCCCTATATCATTTGATTCGTCTAGGTGGACAAGATCTTTCCACCACTAACAACTTCTCCAGTCAAAGACGTGCTTCAGCAACGAAGAGTGTAATTTTTGAGACCAACATCACCGCGCATGAGGTGAATGAAAGAAATGAACATTTCCAAACTCTCCATTGGGGTATCAAATCTCTAACACGCTACTACCACTCCAACCGATCGTCGCACGTCAGGCGAACATCCCACCGATCCTCGCCCTTCCACACTTGGCCTCCTCTGTTCGCGCTAGCCACTATACTTCTCAAATCGCTGATCATCTCTCCGGGGCCCGATGCGAAAACGTCCGTCCGGCCTCTTGCCGTCGTGTTGATGAATTCGGGCACCAACGTAGCGAGATCTGGTCGTGCTTGGTAATGATCAAGGCTGAGGTCTGCTTTCGCTACGCCGTGTACGCTCAGCGCAGACGATAAGCTCGCAGACGACGACTGGGAGTGCGACGGCGCGGGGGAGATTTCCTCCGCGCAGGCGTTTGCCGTGGCCTTTTCACTGACTGCGGGCGCACAAGGGTCGGCGTCTTCGGCGGCGCGGGTCACGTAGATGTGTATTCCCGTGCGCAGGTTCGGACAGCGTTTCTTCAGTACGGCAAGTTCGGGCGCGACCCAGTCTATGTCTTTGCGGTGCCGGATCACCCAGATAAGCGACATGCGGCGGTCGAGGGATTGCGGGCGGGTGGCAAGGTCGAGCAGCACGGGCAGAACGTAGGTGATTCCTGTGCCGCCGGCGATGCAGAGGATGTTGGAGTCAGGAGATAAATCGGACATGGTGCGCTCGCCATAGGGGCCAGTCATCAGTACGGAGAGGCGGGCGTCGGCCATGAGGGATTCGTGGGATTCTTCGTGCGAGTTTGAGCGTGCAGCGCGTTTGGCAGATAGGGCGGCGATGTTTTTCGTTTCGCCCTTTTTGGCGCGGAAGATGTATGAGTGGCGTTGGATCTGGGCACCGAATATCGGGAGACTGAGAGGGGTGAAGGGGTGGGACTGCCAGATTGTGCTTTCCGGGAAGGTGAGATAGAAGTGCTGACCCACGGCCCATGCATCTTGTGGGTGATCGTAGTCGAGGCGCACGATGTCGCCGTTGGTGGCGTCTTTGAAGAAAGTAATGTTTGCTGGGCTGGCGCGGAAGCCCATGTGGCCGGAGGGCAAGAAGTTGTAGTGCAATAACGCGGTGCGAACAAGTCGGACACCACGATCGATGAACCATACCAGGAGACCTGGTAGGAGAAAGACTTGAAGTTGAGGCCAGTGGCCCCAGCAAGCGCCAATATAGACCATGGCCAGGACATAATGCGCCTTGCGGAAGAATTCGTAGCCAGTGAGGCGAATACCCCATGGAGTGGAGAGAAGGACGAGAAGGAGGAGCAGAATCATGGCGACACAGCCCCAGATAATATAAAGCTGTTTGATCCACGTCACGGCAACCTTTGGTTGGGGCTGGTACAGCCAGGTCTCAATAAGGGTCCAGCCGAGGGTATGAAGAAGTGACTGCGCGAAGATGATGTATCCGAGCCAGCGGTGCAGGAAATTGAAGCTCTGGTAGGGCAGGCCGGTGACGAGCGACAAGATGGACTCGCGACTGGACAGCATGATGGAGAGGGGCGTGAGGGCGTATGCAATGACCCCAACCCGGTCAGACCACGGTCCCAGACCGGAGCGGGTGTTGTACACGCCGGGCATCTTCTTGACTGGCGTAACCCATTTCCCGTACACGATTCCGGCAAAGGAGAAGATGGTCAGGTAGCCGGTCAGAACGACGAGCGTGAGGACCTGTGTTCTGGTGACTCGGCCGAAGAGGACTCTTGCAGCGTCGGGAAGGAGATGTCGCCGGGAATACGACGCGGCCGCCTTTTGCAGTCTGGCCCATGTGCTTCCCTTCTCTTTTACTTGCTCGTCTGCCTCGAGGGGGATTTGCAGGCCGGGGGGTTGTGAGGGTGCAAAGTGTCGTCCCACGGCCCACAGCAACAGGATACCGCCGATAGTCGCCCAGATGATGCCGGTGTAGTACATGCCGACATCGTGGGCCCCGTAGACAGCATCGAGGTACTTGCAGGAGCCTGCGTCGTTGACGCAGGGCACCACGCGATCGGCGTACCCCCAGTGAGGTTCGCTGTTGGCCGCATTCGCGTGGTCCTGGATGTGTTGTCGGGGCGCGAGAGCAAGTCTGGAGGCCATGGTGGCAGCGACACACGACGGCACAAAGAAAGATGGGAAGTTACATGGAGTGCCGACGTATATATGTACTTACCTTTCACTCTCCTCCTCGCGGCGCCTCTGTGCGAAACAGAGGGCCCGGCAGCGATCATCACGGTGGCGCGGCCAAGCGTGTAGAGAAATGGGCCTAGGGGGGGTGAAGGCCGCATCGGGCAAGGCGCGAGGGTGTTTGAGCACATAACCCCACAGCAAGCTCGGGCCCTTGCCGCTTCGAAACACGCGGGAAACACGGTGGACGCACGCGGCACGGCACCAGGCCCTTGGGGTGAGGCAGTTTATTCATTATCAAATAATACTAAGGATTAAATGTAGAGAGGCGCGCCGGGTCGGTGGGACTATCCCGAATGCTTGGGTTGCGCTGCATGATCACGACGAGAAACTGTTGCTGTCCTACAACGCCCGAGTATCATCCTTCACCATGAACCACGGCGACATGTCGATGCCCATGGGCAACACGACCTGCAAGATGGAGGCCCGTGGCTCCTCTCCTGCTCCACCCAGACCACGCCAATACTGACAACCACAGATGCTGTGGAACTGGAACATCGTCGACTCGTGCTTCCTCGCCTCCTCCTGGCACATCACCAACAACGCCATGTTCGCCGCGTCCTGCGTCGGCGCAGCGCTTCTCGTCGTCTGCCTTGAGCTACTCCGCCGGGCGGGCCACGAATACGACGCCTACCTGCTCCGCCAGTTCCAGCGGCAACTGCGACACCAACAGGCTGCGCTGGCCGCGGCAACACCCGCCAACTGCTGCGACGGCCCACTGCCTGCGATTGGCACCCAGTATGCCACGTTTCGCGCGAGTGGGCTGCAGCAGCTCATCCGGGCTGTCATCCACGGAGCGACCCTGGCGGTCGCGTATATCGTCATGTTGTTGATCATGTATTACAACGGGTACATTTTCATCAGCATTATTTTGGGAGCCGTGTTGGGCAAGTTCCTTTGCGACTGGATGGTTGTGAGGTTACCGTATGGCGGGGACGGCGTAAAGGACGAGAGGCGAGGGTCGGTTGGGGCGGCGGGACCGACGGGTTGCTGTGCTTGAGTTGAGGACCCGCGGATTTTTCGATATCCTGTTGGAAGCAGATACAAATAGGCTCTCCAACGCAACAGTTTCTACCAGGACAATATCAGTGCAAATCATTCTTCCCAACACGTGCCTTCTCTGAAAGCAGCAGACTTTGCGATAGCAGATCACAGTACCCGCTCCACAAGCTGACCGGAGAAGGAGTACTCAGAAGTCCAAGAATGGGGTCAGTCAGTTCTCAGAATTCCAAGAATGGAATCAGTGTCTGTCCGCCCAAGGTCGCCCCTTCTCCTTCGAAACAAGGCAGGTCCCTCCTGAGCACATTTTGACTAAAATGATGCCCAAGTCCGGTCCATCCAACCACTACTCCGTACCGAACGCCACCATGCCCTCAGCAGTGGGGATACATGCTCATATCCAAGCCCGCCACAGGAAGTGAGCAAGTTCCACTGTCTCAGACTCTCAGCTCGAGGGCATTGTGGGTCTCGGTGGTCCGATGCATGTATGAAGTGACGGACATGAATTGAGCCTTGTGTGATTGGGTGCGCAATAACTTCTCCCGTCTTCCAAGCACTATTCATCAGCTAGACTTGTATGCCATGCACGTAGTCAAAGCGACCAACATCTGTGGGCATATCGCGATCAAATGTCTTTGTGCTCCAAGGTTACAAACAAAGAATTTATCCGCCGGACCTCAAGGCCATCTCAGCAAACAAAGATTTAGGTGTTGCCAAAAAAAACTGAACAAAGATACCTCATTCCCGCTCCAGAAAAACGATACCGCAGACTTCAACCGCAATCTCCAGCGCCGCCAAGCTCAGCCCGAAAAAGGCGAGATCAAAGCGTTCAAGCCAGAGATTGCAGGAGTACTTATGCAGCAAGGTGTATAGAACATCAAGAAAAAAAAACCCCCAAAACAAAACATTCTCCCTTCCACAGACACGCATATTGGCCTAAGCCCAAATCTTCAACACGGCATGCGCAAGACACTCCAACTCGCGCGTCTCCTTCTTGTTCCTCTCGCTCGTGCTTGTCTTGTTGACAATCTTGCTGATCAGAAGCTCAATTGCCACCTTCATCATTTGCGCGTCCAGGTTGGAGAGAAGGCCTTTCTCGCCCGCCGCGAGGTCGGATAGGCCTTTGAGAATCGTCGTGTTTTCTGTGCGCCGCGACGACGACATGCACTGGTTGTTGACCAGGTTGGCCGTGTTGGATTCAAAATCCAGCACGTGCGTGTTGATGTAGGTGAGGACGGATTGGACTTTGGCCGAGGGAGGGGCGTTGGACGCGGCTGTCGACTTGGCTTTGGTCGAGGCTGTGAGGGCAGCGAAGCTGGAGAAGTTTTGGCCGGCACTGAGACCTTCAGGGGCGGGTGCTGGTTGGGGCTGCTGCTTCTCCTGCTTTTGTGGCTGCTGCTGCTGCTGATGCTGGGCACTTTGCAAAGGCTGCACAGTGGCCGTGGCCTGGTCGTGCTTGAACGACACTGGGATCGGCTCGGTGGGGAAGGTCTGTGGCTCGGGGTCGTTGAGCGGGTTGACGAGCGGTACGGCACTGATGATAGGTGCACATGCGGCGCGGAGAAGCTGGAGCATGTAGCCTAGCATGCACTGAACCGGGTGGTCGAAGGAGGCGAGGTTTGCATCGTGGAAGGTCGTCAGGACTCGCTCCATGTTTGCTAGTGGCCACGTCGTTCGGAGTTCCTGCGCTCCAGCTTCTTCTAGCTTGATTTGCTTGTTCATGGTGTCGAACGCCCGGGTGATGGACTCTAGAGTGCTGCTGCTGAGGACGTGGGCAGTCGTTTGCAGGGCGAAGAGGTCGCCTTTGTCAAAGGCCTGCAGCAGCTGGCCGATCTGCGCATCTAGCTGAGGTCCTAGCTGGACCAATTCCTTTACCTGCCCTTCGTACATGTCCCAGTAGTGCTGGAACAAAATGATCTTTTGTACTCGCTGTGCCTGCTGCTGAGCAGCTTTGCGCTGCTGCTCCTCCCACTTCTGACGCTGTATGGCTTGATATTCGTCGTGGATGCGCAAGGTCTGGTGCACGTGTTGGTCCTGGTTGTACTTGGCGAGCACAGGGTCGTCGCTGATGCCGGAGTGGCCTGACGGTAGACCGACGCCAGCCTTCGCGCGCTCAGGACCAAGAATCGACTGAAGCATATTCTGCGTCCGCTGGTGGCACTCCTCGATGCTGTCGCTGGCAGGGTGAGATGCACGAAGTTTTTCCATGTATTCGGATGCAGATCTCGGCTCTGCGACGATCGGAGTGATCTCAGCAGCTAGGCGGACTGCTGCGCGTTGCGTCTCGATGTGGGCATCTTCGCGACGACGGGTCCTACGACTTGCTACTTGCTGTTGGTAGGCTCTCCCTTTTTGTTCGGTAGCTTCTTGTCGACGTGTGTTCTGGGCTTGAGCTGCGCGGTTTGCGCTGTCTTGCTGAGCTTTACGGAGGAGGGGTTTGTTCTTTTGAATACGCGATTTATCGGTAGCTCGGGCACGAGCATGAGCGTGAGCTTGAGCTTGAGCCTGGTAGCAATCAGCTGGCTGTAGACAGAAGTCACTCAGAAGTTCGCATACCTTAGTGCGGAGGCTGTTGACGTTGGTAGCGGAAACAGTTGAAGCGAAGAATTTGGCGGGCATACTGTGACACATACGGTCCTAAGGAAGTAGTTAGTGATCAGAGAATCCATCAAGATCCAAGCCGACGGGTGCCACGTACTTTTGCCTGCCGAATTAGAGTCTGTCCGAAGAGTTTTCCGTCGTGGTACTCGTAAGCAAGGCGCCATCCGATATAACGACTCAGCGCCTGGAACGGCCGCTTCACGAAGTGGAGCATGGTGGGTGCTTTGTCCGCGACGAGCGACAGTATAGTGATGACTGTGCGGCAGAGGAAATTTTGCTACTAAGAGATTGGCAACCTCTGGCAGAGGCTGAAGTATGCGCAGAAGTTGACGAGGTAGTGACGTTGAGTCGAGATCAAGCGGTGGCAAGGGAGAACTTATAAGTCGTGGGAGCTTGCGGTGGTTTCCTGTAGCGGAGGAGAATACTTTAGTGCCTACTAACTCGGTCCCAGCACGTGGCAAAGAGGCTGGCATTGTTTCGGTGGTGAAGTGAAAGTGAATTAGGACAGTAGAGAACAATAGATGAATGGTAGATGAAGAATGACTGTGCCAAGCTTGCGCCTTTCTGCGAGGATAAAATTGCAAAGCGCGGCCTGAGCTTGAGAGTGGAGGGCGCGGGTGGACAGTGAATTCAGGTGTGAATGTTGACTTTGTGTCTGCACACGTCGCACAATGCCATTGACAATCCGATCTCGCCCTTTATAAGTCAATAACAGTACTTTAATCACCAAAAACGTGCTTGCTGATTCATTGGCTGGGTATCTTGTGGATACTCTTGGTGCCATCTGCATAGAAAATTAGAAATCTTACAGGCTCGTGATGCTGTACTGCATCAAGACCTTCGTTTGACAATATTTGAGGGAGTCGTATGGAATTACACAATCTTGGAGAACGGGAATGTTCGCTATCTTTCTGTGTGCATTCAGCACAATGTTGCAGTTCTGGATTGAAGGACATTGTGTAGCATAATGAGCCGGCGCAGTTTGGGAATAGAGAATAGGCGAGCATTGCCCGCCAGTGTCTAACAATCTCAGCCGACGTGTTGAAGAATAAAAATGATAAGCCAAACTCATGAACGGATAACGGATGCCAATGGCACTCTTGGGGGAAGGTATGCAGGCGCTGTGTTTTAGTAAGGTAGACAGTCCGGAAATGATTTCTGCCTCAAGCGCCTAGTCAGCGAGCTTACAGTCAAGGGCCTGAAAGACTTCTTCGCTGGCCGAGGTACAGCCAGGCTTATGAGAAGTTCTCTCGATTCCAATCCGAGTTCACGTTCAACGACTCTCAGCGCACGTTGCCAGGCAAGATCAACTGCAATCAAATCTCGTGGTCCTAGTTGTCAATCACGGACCCGAAGCGCCACGAGCTGACTATACGTCTGTATAGAGCGGTATCTCGCAATGTTCAAAGCATTGCGTGTGAGGTGAAAGATGGTGGTTTCCCGTGTCGGTTTCCGGACAGGTGGGGAACGGCTTACGTAAGTACGATACCCGGGAATAGGTGGTACCGCGAGTTCCAGTGGCACGAGGAAAGCATCACATTGAACATCAAGCCCATGTCACATATACTCGCACTCGCATCGCTACGCCAGCAGACAAGTCGCGGCTTGTTGTGCAAAGCATGGCATTCCCCGCAGCTTCAAAGACGAGCCTTCTCCACGACACAATGCTTGCGGATCATGGAAACGACTGGCTTTTCCGAAGAGCAATTAACAGTCCGAGAAGCAGTCGGCGCAATATGCTCTCAGTTTTCTAATACCTACTGGCAGGAGCGGGATGAGACTGGGACAGATCCAAAAGATTTTCATGCCGCATTAGCAAAGGATGGATGGCTCGGTATTGCCTTACCAGAAGCTTTTGGAGGTTCCGGTCTCGGCATATCTGAAGCAACCATGATGATGCAGGCAATCGCCGAGTCGGGCGCTGGCATGGCGGGAGCGCAGGCTATTCACGCAAACGTGTATGCGACGCAGCCACTTGCGAAATATGGAACAGAGAAACAGCTACAAGAAACGATACCGAAGATCATTAGTGGCGAATTTCGAACTTGCTTCGGCGTCACAGAGCCTAACTCGGGACTTGATACCTTGAGACTGAGTACAACGGCGAAGAAACAAGATGATGGTACGTACAGCATTACGGGCCAGAAAATTTGGATTACATGCGCACAGGTTGCGGATCGAATGATTCTGCTAGCACGCACAAAATCGCGTGAAGAAGTAGAGAAACCTTCCAAAGCGCTCAGTATGTTCTGCATACCAATCGACAAATCAGCCCCTGGGCTGGATATGCGCAGGATCAAGAAGATGGGAGGGCGCGCCGTGGATGCGAATGAGGTCTTCTTCGACAACTACAAGATCCCTGCAGACTCTCTGGTTGGCAAAGAGGGTGATGGGTTCAAGATTATCCTGCATGGTATGAACGCTGAAAGGTGTTTGCTTGCTGGAGAAGCTCTGGGATTGGGATATGCGGCTCTCGCAAGAGCGAGTACATACGCAAGAGACCGGAAGGTCTTCGAGCGTCCAATTGGAATGAACCAAGGAATTGCACATCCTCTCGCCGATGCGTACATGCGCTTGGAAGCGGCAAAATTGGCTACATACCATGCAGCGAGGCTTTACGATGCCAGCAAGACAGAGGAAACAATCCGACAAGACGCCATAGGTGTTGCAGCAAATAGTGCAAAGTACCTGGCCGCAGAGGCGGCTTTCACAGCCTGCGAAAGAGCAGTTTTGGCACATGGTGGCATGGGATATGCGCAAGAGTATGACGTAGAGAGATGGTTCAGGGAGTGTCTGGTACCTCGAATTGCACCAGTCAGCAGAGAGATGATATTGAACTACATAGGAGAAAAGGTGCTCGAGCTTCCCAGAAGCTACTGAACGCAAAACACCAATGCAACAATATCCTGTACAACCGAGTGAAATCTGTCTTGCCAGCGATAGCCATCTCCCACACTTACACCAGCGCAGCCAGCAATTCCAGATAAGTCGAAATAGCCTGCCATATTCATCGACCCTTGACCGCTTGAAACATTGAGCACAGGGCTTGCGGCTGAACTCTTGCCATAGCCAGGCGACAGCGCGTACATGAAGCTTCCTGCGCTCTTGATATCGGCTAGGCCTAGATCACCGTTGGCGGACAAGTCGAGCTGCGTGATGATACTAGCATATTCCAGGTTCATCTCTGCCCGCTATCCATGTCTATATCAGTAATATACGCCGGGTTGGTTGCATCAGAGATTGTAGCCCAGCAGGTTACGCGCTTGACCATCGATAGCCTGCGCACTCTCCACGATAGGTTGTGCAGCTTAGTTGGGCTTGAGGACAGCGGCGCCGAATGATACGTCTGTAACAAAGATGTTTTGGCTATTAGGGATCATTGCGGAACTAAAGAGTACTGCTGTACCTTCTCGTGAGCTGCGAGCCTCTTTGGTGGGTAATTGTGACATCACTCCGCCGCCCGCTTCAACTGGAGAAACGAAGAGGAAGACAGTATTTTTCACAGCTGGATCATCGTTGACAGTCATGACTAGTATAGACTCGTCGTGAAAGTTTGCCAGGTTGAACTTACGCATCGCATCCATTCTACCTACGCCTTGCGCGTTACTTGATGCACAGGATATTCCAGCCTATCGTACCAACACACTCAAGGTTGTTCTTCATGGACGCAGCGACCTAATTCCAGAACTCACTTGGATCAAAGACTGGTGCGCCTTTCATCTCGAGACATTTTGGGTCAGAGGCTGATGTTACCTTCATCGTGATTTCTTCAAAGCCAATGTTGACTGCAAATAGATTCTGCAAAGTTAGTAGGAACACAACAACAATAGCAAAATCGCAGTTCTCAAACTTACTTTGCCAAAAACCGTCAAAGATAACTGTCCGACAAGTGGAACTGGAAGAGCTAGCTCTTTGGTGGCACCGTCAACGGCAGCTGATCCTGCACCGCCTGATATGGTCAGCGAATTTTTGACGGCGAGCCATCCTCGCCAAATTTCTGACAGTTGCCGCATTTTGTTGTTGCTGTGAAGGTGCATTAGAGAATCTTGTCCAGGGTCCTTCTAGTATAGAGTAGCTGATCAAAGGGTTCCGAGTGTCGCAAAGGGATAAGCGACTTGGGGAGTAGGCAAGCATAATTTTGCGGTGGAAAATTACATATTTAGCGTGTCCTATGAATGGTTATGATGAAGGATCAGAATTTGGCGCGCTGGGCTACTTGGATGAAGCAAAAGAGAATTGTCCCTATCGGAGTGGCTATCGATCCTCCGCCTCCCAGCACTCTTCTTACAAGCACCAAACTTTGCTTGCTATACAAGCTCAGAGTCTACCATCTCGCACCCATAGCCTCGAAATCCCCAACCTTAACGTTAGGTCTTCATCATCTGTGGTGGAAGAAAAGAATCCTTACGCCCCTTGAAAGTAAGAGGCATTATCCACGACATCGTTATGCGGTGATTTCGCATCTTCATCATCCAGGAAAGGAGTGATCGAAAGGCAGATGCCTGCCATTGGTACTAAGCGATTGCTTGAGTTGTTCGAGAGTGTGCCACTAGGTGATATCAAGCTTATAACAGCGCATGCGTGGGGCCAATTGTAGAGACCTTTGGTATTTGAAAGATTGGAAAGTAAGCGATTGAAGATGTTGGAGCAGACGTTATTGCAGGGCGTAGAGTGCTACGGGCAGGAAGTTAAGTCTAAGTATAGCAGCTGCCCATAGCGGCTTAGCCTGAGAGTAAAAGTAGTTTTAATAATAAGAATAAGAGTAGCAGGGCGTGGAGTGCCACGGGCGAATGCCATGAGCTCAGTTCGTAGAGTAAGAGGTGCTAATGCTGATGTAACTTTTGGGGTTTATTGATCAAAATTAATTGACGATATGTTCTTTGACACGTTTGTGGTTACTCAGATGTTTTGAGGCGTGGATCACACCCGCTGCCTGTACAGCGGTTCATGAGCTGGATTCACGTTTACGTTCACGTTCACGTTCACGTTCATTTCCACTCTCAGTTAGATTCACGACCATTCTTCACTCAACTCACATGCAGCAACGCTTCGGAGACAAGCTGTTCAAAGCTCGTACTTGTTGCATTAAATCTAGTGCATCCTGCGACTTACGACTCAACTGACAACTGCAACCACCACACCGGTAATACGGTATGACAAGCTCGAAAAGTATAAAATTGAGAAGACACTAACGAACGGCCCAGAATTACGAGAAGTCAAGCCTATCCACCTAAAACATCGCAACTGAAACGAACTACTGCTATCTTCGAAGCCAGATTTCGTGTAGTAAGTGTGGGATCCCTGACTGCTTGGCAATACTGACGGATATACACAGACCTGTCAACAATGAAGCTCACAACGATTGCCACTACGGTCACGGCTCTTCTCCTCCTTCCGCAATGCGCGTCAGCAGGCCCAGCTGCTTACGGCACCTGCCAAGCTGGTTGCTCCGCCGTCGTCATGGCTTGCTATAGTGCCGCAGGCTTCACCTGGGGTGCTACGCTCGGCGCGACCGCTCCTGCCACTATCGTTGCGTGCAACACGGCTTACGGTACGTGTCAGGCTGCTTGTGCGGCTGTCTTGTTGGCTCCGACACTCTAGGGCTGGCAAAGAGGGTGGTGAACTCTTACCGCGAACTCGATAGGGAACTAAAACTACGGAATGCGAGGCGAAACTTGACTTTACCTAGCCTTTATTGCTTATGTACACTTCAAAGATTACGGATCAACTCTTGACCAGGTACAGCAGTGTGAAATGTGCTTGCCCTTCCGCATAAGAAGAATTCAATAACTGAAGTTTAAGCTTGATTTGATCCATGTATACTGCGGTGGAAACGAGGCTAGAATACCTAATCCTTCAAGCAGCCACCAACGCCGCAATACTTGTACTGCGGCTTTCGATTTCTCGTCTGGAGTAAACACGTGCTGGCGCGTCTAAAGGTCTGAGAAGCTGCATACTTGCTTGCCTATCAATATGATGAAAAGTTCGACCCTATTGAAAACATGAATAATATAGCTTGAGGATGTCTGCATGGAATGCCCTCACCCAATGTCGTTACCATTACCGGAAGTAGTCTATGGACTAACTCAGCGCCATTTCCGTCATGATCATCGGCTTTCAGTACGTTTTGCCAGTTGAAAAGGTCCTCTTCGCGCTCTTCCCCTGCGCTTCGCATGTTGCCGCATTTTTCGTACTAGCCATAGTATCCATTCAATCACAGGCTCGTGAACGTTTGGGTGGTCGACCATGCTGCCGATGCGAATTGAACGAGCAATCCTCCCTCCTCCAGCTACGGAAAAGTCCACGATTTTCCAACACTGATTGCTGTTCACGCACACATGCAAGCCAGTTCACATGAGAACACGTCATGCCAAGCTCTTTCCCCCAAGCCTGCCCTTATTCACCTCGCGCTCTGCTTCTCCCGAGCTTTTCCTCACTCATACACCAAAGCTCGCACACATTTTTCGGAACGTCGTGAGGGTTTGGTATGGCCTTATCCTCAGCGACTCGGCGCGATCAGAACGCGCAGACGGCGCGAACAGTCGGGCAAATGAGAGAGCAATCACCAAAGTGAGCACAAGATTAGCCATTGTTTTGCGAGCCGTGGCATGTGCAGATATTCGGCGCCGTGTTTGATCTTGCCAGCATCTTTTCTCGTTGACTGACCACCAGTCGCAGAGAACTTAAAGCGAATAGCCTTACCTCATTGCGAACTCAAGAGGCGAATGCTAGCTTTACCCGCGTATTGGCCCGGCAGCAATATCTTCAGCAGCAACAGGCGAGTTGTCGAGCTCTGTGTGGTCTTATCCTCGAGAAGCTACCGTTGGAGCTTCGCGAAATGGTGTACCACTACCTAGTCCCTGGCCCGACAGTCAAACTTACTGAGCGCCTGGCGCATGGCAGCTGGTTTGCCAGAAACTCATATTCACCGATTAATTTCACCGAAAACATGAGCTTCAAGGGCGCATTCACAGATACGTCAAAGGGTGCCTTACCCTATTGCCCGGACAAGGAAAGGTTTGGAGACAATGTAGCGGCGGAAATGTGTGGCTACTTCTACCGCAACACTCGATTTGATTTCATGTGCTGTAGCGCCGATCTTGCTCGCCGTTGCATCCAAGGGATTTATTTCGCAAATGCAGCGAGGAGGATCAGTGTTTCAGTCAACTGCGATTGGTTGTGGGACAACAGGAGTGGAAATCTTGCTCACGCCGAGACACGAGAGATGGGATATCTTGATGAGTTAGCTGGTCTACTCGTCAAAGACATAGCGCTCAAGATATTCGTGTGGTTGACGCCGAGTTCGCGTCCGGCTGCGCCAGCCACAAAAGCCGACGACTTTGGGACTGTACTTCGGGCATTATCGCGGCGGCTCGAACGTCTCCACAACGCTGGCTTCAAGACGTCGGTGGTTCTCGATTCCGGTAGGCATGCTTGGGACGCCACATATCAGTACGGGGACCATTTGGGTGAGGAGAATCTTTTCCTCGGGGAGAGGTTTGACTTGGATTTCATGTTCACCAGCGTCACGCCCTTTGACACCACATGTTGGATCGAGGGATGCGTACCGAAATTTCTTGAAGTAAGATTATCGGTATGGCAAGGAATCGGAATCTCAGCTGACTCTGATAGTACTTCCGGGCCAGGGAGGAGACAGCTGGTTCGACCTCGAGGACGTGAATTCGGTCTACGTTACATCCCAGGTGGGCTCCAGAACGGTTTGGCAATAGCCTTTGCGTAATGTCTCGATACCATGAGGGACCTGAATCAGCAAAGGGACGTGCTCCAGGTGCTGAAGTGGATGAGGTAGACAATTCGCTACACAAGGCATGATTTCCTTGGATCCTGTAAATCGAGCCTTCGAAGTTGTACGCAAAAGTGAAGTATGCACTAAAAGCATATGAATTGATCATTCATTTCGGATGCTCTTCCATGCCTCACATGAGCGCGAATAACGTCTGGGTATCTCATCTCCTCTCGGCATCTCAATCAAACACAACCTTCTTCCCCTGCCCCGCGCTTGCCTTGACGTCAATCTTAATCTGTTTCTTCTCCTTGGCCAACTTGGCCGCCTGCCAACTCGGATGCAACTCGCCCTTGTCATCCCGCTTCTTCGCTTCCTTCTTGTTGGCCCCTCCCAATGGTATAGCATTCTCCCCACTCTGTAGCGGCCCGTACCCTCTCCTGTCACCAACAGCTCCGCGCTTGGGGTCCCAGCCCTGATTACGGTCCGCCTTGTGCAAGTGTTTCGCTTTTGCACCGAACTTCGCTTCTGCAATCTTTTGCCGGGCGCGTTGGCCCCGTCGGTTCTTGCGCGGCGCCAAGTCGGCGGAGAGGTCGGAGGCATCGGAGTCGGAGCCTGCGACATAGGCGGCGTGGCTGAGGGAGGGGATGAAGGCTGAGGAGGTGGGTTGTGCTGGGAGGGATTTTGTTGTGGATTGCGCTTTCGCAGCGGGGACCGAGGATGCGGCGGATTCGGAGTCGGATAGGTCTGATGTTGGCGCTATTCGGCGGTCGATGGCTATGTCGTCGTCGTTGGTTGCCCCGTCTCCTCCGCTAGATGCTCCACATGCGGGTGCGTCATCATGGTCGCTCTCGCTGTCGCCTACACTCGGGGGTCGCTCGTCGTCAGAAACCGAGCCCTCGCTGCCCTCTTCGCCCGACGAGGGCGCCGCTATCCTCGCACTGAAGACCTCGTACGGGTCTCCTTCACCACCGCTCACATCCAACATGTCCACATCCCCGCCCTCCGCCTTCTTCTGCTTCTTGGCGTCTTTCTTCTCGCCACTCTGCGCCTGCCCGCCCTGCGCAACCACGCCCTTCAACTGCTCCACCGCCTCATCCACAACCTTCTTCACCGCCGCAACCTTGTACAACCGCGCAAGCACATTCAGCGTCGCGGCCTCTCCACTCGGCCTCTCCACCCCCTCCACGTAGCTTCTCAGCGCCTCCTGGTCCTTGAGACTCTTCACCCTGCCCACCGTCTTTCTCAAATGCTGATCCGCCACCCTGTCCAGTTGCAAGCCTTTGAGCACCGCGTATTCTGCCTCGAGGCGGTCAAGCGCCTCGGTGTTCTTTTGCGCCTGCGCGGTTTTTTTGCGCCGGCTGTGCTTTTGCCGCTCGAAGCCCGCGCCCAGGCGGAGCGCTGCGACGAGGGATTTCCTGGCGTCGGCGAGGCAGCGGTTGCAGAGGCGTTTTTGGATTTGGAGCGCGCGTTCGGAGGCATCGGGGGAGGCGCGTGGGGGCGAAGGGGAGGCGCGCTTTCGTTTGGCCATTGTGTTGCGTGGAGCACGTGAGGTTGGCGGCGTGTAGTCGAGGTGGAAATTTTGGACATGGGGTGTGTTATCGATAAGGATGTCGTGCTCGGGTAAACTTGCCGTTTGAGCATCGCTAAAATCGTGTGGACCAGCCGGCGGCGCCTGTCAGTGTCCATATCAATTGAGAAAACGTTATTCGTTGAGGCTGAGGAGAGCAGTAGATATCGATGACAGAAGAACTTGGACTCCTTGACCCCGCTTTCTTCGCGCACACGCTTCGTGACGCGCCAGCACTACCGAGTATAGATGCTTTCCGAAATACCAGGTCCACCCATTTTTGGCATAGATCAGAGACGTAGGGTGTAGTTTGTATACTGTTGTGCGTATACACGCCAAGCCGAGCCAAGAAGTTGAATTCTAGCGCCCTTATCAACCCTCTACTTCACTCACGTTACACTCTTCTGCACAATCAATTCAGATCTTTTTCAACATTATACTTATAAGAACTGTATTGTGTACACTACACTCTACTTCGTATGCTGTGACCCACGACGGCAACGAAAACGTGGTTTTGGAAAACACCATGAGGGGTTTTTAGCAGTGCATGTTCACGACAAACAGGTTCTGCAGCTAACTACGTTTCTCCGCGAACACGAAAAGTCTCTCCGGTATCAATGTCACAGCTGGCTACCTAGATGAGGCCTGCAAAAAGATGCTGCTTCTTGAAAACATCCGCAACAATGCACCACTGCTCCATCACCCAACTCCCCAAGCACAACCTACCTCCTCCTCGTCTTCTCCCCCTCAAACGCCTTCGTTTCCGGGATCCACGGATGCTCATACTCGCTCCTTCTCGAAATCTTCGTGTCCATTCGCGCCCTCGTGGATAAATGCTCATTTCCTTGACCCGGACTTGCTCCTCGCGGCATTTCGCCTGCATTCGTCTGCCCACCAGTTCTCATGTGTTCCTCGAGTTCGTCTGGGTGTACTTCTCTGCGATTCGATGATAGATTACCTGCTGGAAGGCCAAATGCCGGTGCAGGTGCAGCGGGTGTATTCATGTTGGCTTGTTGATTCGCGAAGCCCATACTTCTTGGGCCTTGCTCGAAAGGGCTACCTTGTTGCTGTGGGGCATCTCGTTGGGGTTGTGTGTCTGTCTTCTTGTCAGCATTGCTTCCAGCCGTGCGCCTCGACATGCTAACTTCCTGGATGATGCCTTTGATCTGGGGGACATCCTTGTTGCGAGACTTGGTTAGCTTGTGTAGATTCTTTACCCTTGTCCTTTGACTTCTTCTTGTTCTTGCCGAACCAGACTGACCAGTAGCTGGGTTGGTGTTTGCGGACCCAGGCTTTATGTGAGCGTTCTTGATTTGCAGACATTCTTGTGGTGTAGCAGGTTTAGATATAAAGATAGCAAAGTTGTTGCAAGATAAAGCACAGAAATATCAACTAATCGGCTTCGTGGCATTCACCTCAAGCATGCTCTTTAGCAATCTCGATGTTTGTCACTAGTTGCTGCATTCATCTGCTCTATTGACATAGCAAGTCAAGGCAGCTTACCTATTTATCTACTATGACGATCACGAAAGCACCAAATGTCTTCATGAATAGCTCCTCAACGACAAAGGCCTTCCATTTTTTGTGATGATTCGTCTCAGTAGCCTACTTTGGGGAGTCACGTATCCATAGTTAAATCTTAGATAAACGACGTGTCTTTGCTTGTGCATATGCACCGTCCTCTGCAACGCCTCGTAAAAGATGCCTACTACCTTCAACTTCAAAGCCTAAAGCATCGGCTAAACAGACACTCCCTGGACCGTTAATAGATAATCCGTCATCCTGGGGTATAAGCTGTGGAGGAACGTGACCTCTGTTGCGGCTTCAAGCACATCCCAAGTCCTTTCCACGCGCGAAGAGTCTTCAAGTAATTCGTGATTGATTGAATGCCTCTATTCGTGAGCATCTTCTAACCGCGCCTACTTGCAACTCAAGCTGGGGTGTCTGACATTCTTCACTTCACACAGAAACTGCTCCATCTATCGCCAAATTCCAAGGCCCTCCTTCCTGCGAAGAGCAACGTGCATGAAGAGGTACACAAAGATACCAAGCCCAAGCATGCCAGAAATGACTCCAAAACCCATCAGGTACTTTGGCTTGTCGTCTTCTGGGAAGAGGTATGCGCCATAAATCTGCGCCAAGTTACCCATGGCATTGACAAGCGCCAACGCAATCGCCCTGACTTCAGGCTCCATGGATCCAAACGTCGCACTGGCATAGGACAGGGCAACAGCATTGGACGACCAGAGACCAGCGGCCATGAGAACAAGCAATGCGTAGCGTGCTTTGAAGTCGTAGATGACGCAGACGAGTATGGATGTGATGAGCGAGAAGGAGAGCCATGACGCAATGACAATACCGCGGTGCTTCGAGATGGAGTCGGCGAAGTATGTGGTGATGGCGGTGCAGACGAATGCGACAGCGTAGATGGGCACGGTCATGTATTGCGCTTGTACAGGGGACGTGTAGCCGAGACCGTTGACGAGGGTGGGGTAGAAGTAGGAGAGGGTGGAGGAGCCGACGATAACCTGACATACGTTAGCTCGTGATGCGTTGTGTCATGTCTGGGGTGACTTGCCATGTATCCGAGGATGAACCCAATAGTCCTCCAGTCCATGATAGCTATCCTGAAGGACTGGCCCTTGCCCATGCGCTCATCACCCTGTGTATGCGTCTGGACACCGCCTCCCTGTAGACGAGCGATGGCGATCGCGCGTTCACGCTCCGTGAGACGCTTGCTATTGGCAGGGAAGTCGAGCAGGATGAATGAAGCTGCGATAGCCCATAAAATGGTAGCGATTCCCTCGAGGAGGAACAAATAGCGCCACCCGCGCAGGTTGCCAGTTCCCTCCATGCCACCTGTGATGGCACCAGCTAGCAGACCGCCGAACGCTCCAGAGAGAATGGCAGCAGACATATAAACACCAAAACGCTTTGACTGCTCCTCCTTCTTGTACCATGAACTGATGATGAGGAGGACACCTGGGGCGAAGCCTGCCTCGAAGACACCAACAAGAACGCGAAGGGCGACAAGGTGCTTAAAGTCATGGATGGCAGCCATGACGCAGGTAAGAGCGCCCCAGATAATCATGATCGCTGGGAGGTAGATGGACGGCTTGAAGCGCACGAGAAGCATGTTTGGCGGAGGCTCGAAGACGACATATGTGACGAAGAAGACCACGAGGGCAATAGAGTACTGGTTCGAGGTGAGGGATAGGTCATCGGCCATACCAGCAATCTTTGCGTTACCAATGCTGATGGGGGTTAGGGATTGCAATGCGTAGATCTGGCAGTGACAACATACTTGGTGCGGTCCATGTACGACAGCAGGTACATGAGCCATATTGTTGGCAGCAAGAAAAGATCGATTTTCTTCACGAGCTTCTTCTCTTCCTCTGATGTCCACGTCAGATGACCAGAAATCTCAATTTGCTTGGTGCAATCCATCACTTTCTGGCCAGCGGCCTCCAAGGACTGTGGCGTCGACGACATGTTTCGGGAAGGCAGTGCGATATTGCCGAGTTTCTGTCATGTGATGCCGCTCAACTCAAAATTGAAAATGGGACTTAATGCACAGGGATGACATGACCACGATGAGACACCCTGGTGCTTTATAAGTAGATGAAGTGTCGTGTGGCACAGTGGCAGTCATGTTTCGTGGAGATGTCCGTATTGAGCAAGGACCGCCCCGGATTCCTCGGTCCTTTCGGAGCCCCAGATTTGCCCAGGTAGACTCTCACCCAGAATTGCCGAAAGTGGACCATTTCTGCGGGTTACTGAGGTCAGCTTGGTGGGAGCGGGTAGTTTGCACATTTAACAGGTTCGCCTGGAGTCGACAAGGGTTATGATAGCATCCGAGCGACCAACGGATTCGCAGCCCTTCGCTGATGGGGGGCTCGACACGATCGTCACGAGCTGGTGCCAATAAGCGAGGCTTGCTGTGTAACAACACGAGGTTCTCCTGCTGAGACGAGCTGGAGTAGTTGTAGGAACTCGTGCATTGGTCACGTGTTCGCTTCGAGGCAGCTTCTGGCTCGGCGTCAACCGCTCGTTCTTGAGCAACCCTCATGCTGTTCTCCACAGAGGGGTAATTTTCGGCAACCTCCGGGAAGATTGTGTTGCCACAGACTCGCGGGGTACCATGTTTCTGTGTACTTAAGTGATCCGTGGTCTGGGCATGCCCATGTCGTCCTGACCTGTTCATCCGCCAGACCTTCCCTCACCAGACTTGCTTCGCGCAACCAAATCTCAGACCTGCATAATGTCTCCTTCCGCAATCACCCCCGACCCCTCGCAGACCGCCCCTCCAGCGGGATGGAACGCAAATACTCTCCAAATAGAACAGACGGTGCCGAACCCAGTGTATCTCTCGACCGAGCCCAAGGAAGACTTTGACTGGAAAATTAGCTTGAAGGGCAAAGTCGTAGCCATCACGGGCGCAAACCGAGGAATAGGCCTTGGTCTTGCGACCGTCTGCCTTGCAAATGATGCGAAGGAGGTCTACTCCCTGGACCTTTTCGAGCCTGGCGAGGAATTCCAGGCCCTTTTAGCCGCGCACCCGAAGCGCGTACGATACCTGCATTGCGATGTCACTTCCGAGGACAGCGTCACAAACGCCATTGACCAGATTGTTGCACAGTCTGGCCGCATCGATGGCATGATCGCTAACGCCGGCATGACCAAGCACCAGCCCGCGCTGAACTTCGATCGTCCTCAGCTTGAGCAGCTGTTCAACCTCAACGTGTTTGGCGCATACTTCTGCGCAAATGCCGCCGCGAAGAAGTTCATCGAACTCGGGATCAAGGGCTCGATCGTTTTCACCGCGTCCATGACCTCATACCGACCGAACCGCGCGGCGCCTTCAGCTCCCTATGGTGGAACTAAGGCTGCTGTCCGCAACATGGCACACACACTCGCCATGGAGTGGGCGAAGCATGGAATCCGTGTCAATTCCATCTCTCCTGGCTTCGTACGCACTCAGATGACCTACTACGTCGAGAAGGCACCAGACTGGAACTTGAAGATGCAATACTATGGCGGTATGCCTAGGTTGGCAGACCCCAGGGAGCTCGGTGGCGCCTATGTCTACCTTCTATCAGACAGCGCCAGCTATACGACTGGTGTCGATATTCCTATTGCTGGAGTTGTTGGTGCTTGGTGAATCACGTTTCGTTCTTTTGCGATTGCTTTGTGGGAGTTTTGGATTTTGCAGAGTTGGGTGAGTGTGAAGGAATACCACAGACTGCTAGGTTCTTTGAGTAGCTATGATTGCGAGCTTCACGCTTCCTGCGCGTTCAAGTGTTGTTTGTTATGTTGGACGAGCGATGAGGACACACCATGGCGGAAGGGCCGATGAAAAGCACACTGACTAAGCAGCACGGTCGTCCTGCTCGGGCAACCTGCATTTACTGCGGCTGCATTATTATTCTCCGTGCTGAATCCTGGGGTACTTTTCAATGTCTCAATCACAAATTTCTGGTCGAAATCTTTGCATCCGCTGTGATTGCGTTCATATAGAACTCGCCAAAGCACATCTGAGCTGTCTCGCCACGGAGCGGCGCACCCACAGCAGCGTGCGAACTCCGCATCATCAGCAACAAACTAGGCTTGATCGTCATTACCAAGGCGCGCAGCTGTCACGTGTGTCTTCGCCGGTGACCTGCCGGGGAATCTGAGGTGTCCGGACCCCACATCTTTGCAACTCATCAGAATCCATCAACCCCGAAACGAAGACGCGTCCTCGAAGCGAAGTCTCCTAGGCATGCTACACGTCTTCAGCCATGTCCGTCTCAGCAATAGGTGTTCACAAGCCCCGGAAACCGCGTCCTTCACGCGCAAGGGGTCTAAGGACCACAACAGGCTGGTAAGCTTGACACCCATCCCCTCCCGCAAAGTGTATCGCTTGACTAGCCTCTATACCCACATTATGGCCCAGTCTCGTATCAATTCGGTTTCCTGTTCCGACGATATGCGCCCTTGAGCTATTGCTGTCAACGTACTTGCAAGAAGGCTGATTAATGCAGTCTCACCTGTAGGAAAAGAAGAGTCAAATGTGACGAACTTCGCCCGCGGTGCGTGACCTGCACCAAATCCGATAGAGAATGCCTTTATGCACCAGCTACCGATGAATCGTCCTCGCCGCCGGTCAACAACGGCTCGGAGATGAGGCCTCACTCGACATCTTCGGTAACGACCGCCGAGAGCCCTGCGATTGCGATCGCCACTGTGATGTCCCCAGCTTTGACAAAGAGCTCATACAATAGTGATCTAGATCCACGACTATTCACCAATTCTCCCGAGTTGATGTTTGATTCGCCCTTGACGAGTCTCCAACCCATGCCATCCCCAAACTCGGCCCCATTGGAATGGTATGATTTACTTGCCGAAGATGCCATCAACAACATCGAAAAATATAATCTCAACTTAGATCTTGATCCAGCAGCGCTTTCCAGAAGACAAAGTCCCGTGCCAGAAGCAGAGATCACTAGTCTTCATATCCATACTCCAGATGAGAAGCGAGGGGTTGTTGCACCATCACACGAGCAGTGGAACTCACCAGACAATATTTCTCTGAACGATAGTGAGCTTCTACTATGTCGCCACTTTGTTGGCTTCATTGGTCCAATCCTGGACCTATGTGATCCATCGAAGCAGTTCTCGACGACCGTGCCTAGGCTGGCTGTCCACAACTTGGGTGTATTGAAGTCGCTACTTGCAGTGGCAGCCAGGCATCAAGCTCTAGTGGTCGAGCCTCATCAGTATCAGGCCAATTCGTCGGCTCAAACACCAGGCTCCAACGCCAGCGAGACGAACAGTCTCGCCAACCCGTATCTTCAGGTTGCCACGCACTACTACTATGAGTGTTTGCATTATCTTTCTCAAAACCTTCTGTACCCCTCGTACGCGAAGTCGCGAGAGATCATTGCGACTGCGCTCCTCATTAGCACGTACGAAATGTTCGATGCCGAGGGAAAGTATAGTTCCGGAGCGTGGGAAAGGCACCTGAGAGGCATATTTTGGATCCAGCGTGCGCAGAATAACAACGGCGAATGCAAAGATCCACTGAGCCGAGCGGCATGGTGGCAATGGATCCGACAAGACATATGGGTTGCTTTCCGCGAAGGGCGTCGAGTCCTGACGATCTGGCGTCCAACACAGCGGCTCATGGATCTAAATCCGGATGAGTTATGCTTGCGAGTGGTCTATATCTGTGGCAGATGTGTGGACTTTGCAGCAAATGAAAAGAAGTATGACATCAACACCCGCATCGAACAAGGTGGCAAATTGCTACAGGCACTCGAAGATTGGCAGCGGATTCTGCCGTCTACGTTTCAGCCCATTTACAAGGGCACCCAAAAAGAGTCTGGAGATCTGTTCTCCCCCATATGGATTCATCCTCCGTCTTATGCAGCGGCGATGCAGACGTTTCACTTTGCACGAATCATAGTGCTGATCAATCAGCCATCTATGGGAGGCATGGATGAATTTCGCGTGCGGCAAAGATTTCTAGACGAAAGCGTGGAGACAATATGCGGCATCGCAATGATGGACCAAGGCAAACAAGTTCCAAGCGCTTTTATCAATTTTCAAGCACTTTACGCAGGTAAGACAACTTGCCACACAAGGCTGTCCGTCGACGTGAGGAAAGTAACTGATCAGATTTAGCTGGCCTGTGCGCTCAGAGCCCGGTGAAGCGGTCAGTGATACTGCAATTGCTAGAGAGCACTCTTGATATCATCAAGTTTCCACCCAAAACTTTGCTAAACGATCTGACCAACTATTGGCGAGCTGAATCATGAATTGAATGATTTAGGTACGCAACACACGCATCATGATCAACAATGTCTCACGTCGAAGTCCTATACCTAGACCTAATCTGCCATGCTGTGTTCCTGCATCGAGCGTTCAGCGCTACAGCCGTTGCGGCATCTTATATGTAGTGGGCACGGATTGAACGTGTCTGCAACGGGAGTGATCCCTGACACGAATCATCCCCGCTATGCACGAGGGAAAACACGAGTCGTACTCGCATGTGTAGCCGCGATCCTGGGGAAAGAAATGGGGTGTGCCACCAGTGCTCCGGTGCCTAATGACTTGCTCCGGCTGATCACGGTGCGCGCCTGTACAACTGTGCCTCGTAACGAGTCACATCCCCAACAGCCCGGCAATGCACAGAACAGAGACGGAGCGGAATATGAAGAGGCGCGATTGCGGGAAGGCACTTGACCGTTGCACACAATAGCCAATGAAACCCTGTTTACTCCGCGACACCTGTTCGCGACGGTTGAGTGCGGTCTATTTGGGACTACGTCAAATTTCGCTCATAAACTCGATTGACCTCCGTTGAAGCTGCCGCTGTCTATACTACAGTTCAATACATCAAGCAAGCAACGATGTCGACCCTCAAAACCAACCGAACACTCCAAATCCTCAATGCCGCCGTCGAAGGCCACTACGGCGTCCTTGCTGCCATTGCGTACGTCCATAGTATTATTTGCAAAAACTCCAATGGACCTTGTTCCTGACAGACTTCATGTAGCTACAATATCGAACAACTTACAGCTCTTGTGCGTGCTGCAGAATCCGCCCGCTCCCCCCTCATAATCCAACTCTTCCCATCAACGCTCATCCAACTCCCCCTCCTCGCCCACGCCGCTGCCCACGCAGTCCGAACCGCCTCCGTCCCACTCTGTCTCCACATTGACCACGCGCAAGACGCCGCTCAAATCCGTGCCATCATCGCCAACCTACCCGTCGACAGCGTAATGGTCGACATGTCGCACTACTCCGAGACTGAAAATCTTGCAAAAACACGACAATTAACAACCGAGTGCCACGCCAAGGGCATCGCCGTGGAAGCCGAGTCCGGGCGCATCGAGGGCGGAGAAGATGGGATTGCAGACACACAGGGTCTCGAAGCTTTGTTCACTACCCCTGAAGACGTGCATCGCTTTTTAGCTGCGGGAATCGACATCTTGGCTCCGAGTATTGGGAATGTACATGGCGACTATGGCCCGTTGGGTCCGGCGCCGGGACAAATCCACTTTGATCGCCTGGAAAGGATCGCGGCGCAGATTGATGGGCGCGTGAATATCGCGCTGCACGGAACGAATGACTTTCCAGAGGATGTGATGAAGCGGTGTATTAAAGCCGGGGCGGTCAAGTTGAATGTCAATAAGTTGTTACTGGAAGTGGGTAATGAGGTGCTGCGGACTCAAGCGGGGGTGAAGGGCTGGGGCGTACCCAAGTTGATTGAAGAGCAGATGAGGGTTATCCAAGCGGAGACGGAGAGGTGGATGGAAGTTTGTGGGAGTGCGGGGAAAGCTCCAAAGATATGACATATTTGTTGCTACCACGTATTTCCAGATCAAGCCAGCGCTTCCAACTATGTGTGTACATTTCGCGAGTGAAGCCACGCTCTATATAATTTGCCATTGTGCGATCAGTCTATGCGGCCAAAAGAAACGCAGAGTTAATACTACACACAACCAGCGAACACAGCATTACAAAGTAGGCAAACACGAATACCAAGGTCTTGTAGACTCGACCTGGAATTACTAGAAAGACTCCTAGGTTATGGTAAGCAGCTACCCCCTAACAATACTAGTCGTTTCTTTGGTTGTCTCAACGAGCAGTGCTAGGTGACATAAGCTACGAATAGTCGTTTTGCAAGCAATAGCCGATGACACACGCTGGACAGAATCTCTTCGATTGTAGGCAGTGTTTAGAAGTGCGTTAAGTTCAAGCCAGCGATGTAGAAATTGTGCACCACGGGGTCAAAGCAGTTAGCTTAATGATCATCGCCCGGATTTATTGTCGAGCAATTTATGGGACATGGAATATAGTATGATATATGTGCAACAATGACAGTGTAGGGTATAGTGCCGAATCGATAAGCGCGTGGGGAACGATAAGGGGAAAACCATATCAGTAATAACCAAAGGAGATGTGCTATCCGCACTGGACCACGACATCTACCTCCAGGGTGTTCACTTTTACGTTCTTACTGCAGCAGACTCCACTAGTCCTGCTGAGTGAGTCGCTGTGCGGTGCGCGAACTCTCGACAATCGCGTCGTTGTTCAGCTCACGAAGCTGGCTCAACGTCTCTTGCATAGCCGCCAACTGCTGTATTGTATTAGCAAGCGTTGCTTATATGCCAACATGAAACAAAAAGGTCAATGTATGGGGGATCAACTGACAGTGCCAATAACGTCGGATCCTCCATTCATTTTGGGGATGTACTGAGCGCCGGCCGTAGCGGCTTCTTCGTCCTCTTCATCTTCCTCTGCCAGAGTATTGATGTCGCGCTTCTCGCCGATTGTGGCTGCTGCGCGAGCGACGCGGTCTCCAGCTGCGATGATGGCTTCCAGCCGGTCGATCTTGTCGAAAAGAGCAGCATTCTCCTTCTCCAGCGGCTCCACGCGTGCGAGATGCTTTCTAACCACTTCGCCCTTCATGGTCTCGATGCGGTCCTCGGCGTCCTGAGCGGCTACGATAGCTTCTTCACGTTCAGCCTCGATGACTCGGAGTGCCTCTCTAAGACTCTCGAGCTCCTGTGTATTGGCACTGGAATCGGCCAGGGCCCTTGCTGCGTTATTATGCTCCGCTTGAATCGCTTGGATAGCAGCTTCGAGGCGTCTGACCTCCTGAGCATGACTGTCTGCCTCGGCGACAGCCTTGTCGTGACGTGTCTGCAAATCGTTGCGGTATGTCTGTTGCTCAGTATTGACTTGCTTGATAGATTCAAGCTCAGCAGCGTGGCTTGCCTGTGCAGCCTCCAAGCGGGCCACAAGAGCGTCGTACTTCTTCTGCAGTTGCTCAATCGCATCCGTTTGTCGAGACTCCATACGGAGCATCAATTCAGAGATAGCCTCTTCGTGGGCTTGATCCATTGCGGCCTTCTGCTTGGTTAGGTCGCTGTGTTGCGTCTGCAGAGTTTCCAGTTGCTGACTCAGAGTTTGAATGTCGCTTGAATGCCCGGACTTGAACTCTTCCTTGGGCAACTCGATAGCATCGCGGCGCTCTTGATCCATGCTGGCGAGTTCCTTTTGCAAGGCGTCGTGCTTGGACTGCAGCTCTGACAAGGCGTTCTCGTGCTGTTCTTTCAGGTCATCTCTCAGGGAAGAAATAGCAGTTTGGTGATCGTCCTCGGCAGCGGCCTTTTCGGCGAGGACAGCTTCGTATTTCTTAGTAACCTCATTGAGACTGCTTGAGCCAGTTTCCCCCTTGGAACGTAAGTCGATTCTCAGCGCGTCAATCTCGGCGTGCAGCTCCTTCTTAAGGGCTACCAGCTCGTTGAGCGCAGATTGCTTGTCTGACAGCGCTGTCGCTTTCTCCTGTTCTAGTCTTGATGTATCCGACTGCAGCTCATCGAGCAGTGAACTATATTTCTGCTCGATCTCCACTCGCTGCGCCTCGAGAGTCTTCGTGTGAAGGTCTTGTGTGGCTGCATGGTCAGTCAACGCGCTCTGATGGGTCTCCTCAAGATTGGAAAGTTGCTTGGCCAGTGCGTCGCGCTCCGCGTGTAGCTTTTCTACTTCGCTCTGACGGGTCCTCTCCATGCTGTACTTTTCTTCAAGAAGAGCATCATACTTCGACTGCAACTCGCCGAGAGTCTGCTTAGTGGCGGTCTCGCTGTCTTGCTTGAGCGTATCAATCGCATGGGCGTGGGCATCTTCTGCAGCTGTCTTCTCCAGGAGCAGGCTGTCGTGGCGAGCTTGGAGATCAGCGACGATCGATGTCGACATAGCATGCGCCTCTTCTGCTATACTCTTGTCATGAAGCAGTGTGTCGTACTTGGACTGCATTTCCTTGAGCAACTGCTTGGATGCACCTTCAAATTCTTTTTTCGATGTGTCGAGAGCACGTGCATGAGAGTCTTCAGCCACAGTCTTCTCCTCGAGCAGAGAGTCGTGACGCGCTTGTAATTCTATGATGATGCTCTGCGACTGGGCATATGCCTCGTCTATCGCGCTCTTCTCCTCGGTGAGTGCATCAAAACGAGCCTTGACTTCTTGCGCGGCGCTGGCTTCCTTTGTCAAGTATTCGACGCGCGCTTCGAGGTCTGTGACAGAGGTCTGTGACTTTTTGTGCATTTCCTCGAGAGCAGACTTCTCTTCCTGTAGCTGATTGAGCTTGGAGAGGGCAGCGGTGAGTTCCTGTGAGGCAGAGCCCGAGCTCTCTTGCAATTCTGTAAGATCCTTCTTCAGCGCCCCGAGCTCTTGTGCCCGCTCCTCGGAAATCTTCTCGTACTGTTCCAGAGCAGCGTTCTTTTCAGCTACGAGCGAATCGTACTCGGCTTTGAGTTTGCTCAGGCGCTTCTTCGCATCACCTTCTAGATCAGCCCGCAACGACGCCATCTCTGCTGCATGAGCCGCTCCCTGATCCCGCAAATATCGCTGATGCTTTTCTTGCGCAGCTTCTGATTCGGTCTTGTAGGACTCCGACTTCTTCACCGCATCATTGAGCTCAGCTCGCAGCTTGGTGAAATCGGAGGCGTGCTGAGAGCTTTCTTGCTGGGAGACTTGCTCGAGGGTGTTGATGGTTTTCCGCAGTCCTTCCGTCTCGTCTCTTAACTGCTCGAGCTCAGACGCATCGGCGCTAAGCTGCTCGTTGATCGCATCCAACTGTTGCACAAGTTCGTCGTTTTCGTCAGTCTTGACTTTGATGGCTGCGTCGTGTGACTGCTTCAACTCCTCAACCTGCTTCTGCCATTGTTGTGCAATGTTTGCGCTGTCCGTTTCGCCCTGTTGGAGCTTTACAATCTGCTCTTGCAATCTGTCGATTGACTGGATATGGCTTGCAACCTCGGCTTCTTTGGCACTGAGATGGTCCTCTGCTCGTTTCTGGAGCCCTTGGACCTTCTTTTCAAGCGCTTCGGCATGGGCTGAACGCCCGCTTTCGAGCTCAGCGGTCGTCTGATCAGCGTGCTGCTGGAGATTCGCGAGGTCGTTCTGCAGCTCGTCACGGGCTTTCAAATGTGACGCAATAGACTCCTCCTTGGATCGAATCTCGTCGCTGTGTCGCTGATGCAGCAACTGGAGCTGCGTCTGAAGTTCTTCCACCACTGCAGATGACTCCAACGACTTTGCCTCCAGTGACCGTTGCGCTTCTTCCAGTGCTTTGCTGTGACTTTGCTGAGAATCTTCCACGTCGGCTTGGAGCTTTTCTACCGTGCTTGATAAGTCGTTGATCCTTTCATCGCGCGAGCGCAGCTCGGTCGCGTGATTCTGCTCGAGCTCCACAATTCTCGTCTGGACATCACTGAGCGTACCCATAGCATTTTCCAGGTCTTGCGAGAGTGTGTCGCGTTCGTGCTTGAGTGATGCCATGTCGTGAGAGAGGCCTGCAATCTCCGTCGCCTGTTCGACAAGCTTCTTTTTCTCGGCATCCCACTCCTGGCCTTGCCGCTCGAGCTCATCGTTGAGGTCATCGAGCACCTGCTGCAGCTCAGCCGCCTTGGTTGCCTCTGCCTGTTTCTCCTCCTCCAGCTTCAGACTCTGCTCTTCCAGCTGCTTGGTCTCCCGCGCAAACTTCCGCCCCATCTCGTCGACGAGGGTGTCGTGAGCGACATGGTCGGCGCCAGCTGGTCCCTTTTCCTTCTCGGCCGTAGCAGCTTCGGCATCCTGCAGCAGCTTCTTGAGCCTCGCCTTTTCCGTCTGCAGATTCTCCACCTCGCGGTTGAGATCATCGCACTGCTCCTGCAGCTTGTCGCGCAGGTTGGTCTCCTTGAAGAAGTCCTGCATGATCTGCGCGCTGCGGCGCTTCGTCTCCATGTCCATTTCGCCAGGCCCACCGGGAGCCGTGTCCGGTCGCTGTGTGTCTTCGCCCAGCTTCGTCAGGGCAGCCTTGACAGGCGCAAGCACACTGCGTCTGTTCTCGACCTCGGCGTCCGAGGCGGCCTTGTCTTTGGGCGGGCCATTGGGCGTGTGCACGTACAGCTCTTCGTCGCCGGCATCCCGTGCCGCCGCAGCCTTGGCCGGGGATGGCAGAGCTGGTGCGCTGGCCGAGGGCTTCTTGGCGAGTGCTGCCGGCGCTCTTGCCGTCGCAGGCGATGGTCGTGCGCCTGCAGTCCGCGTCGACGAGGCTAGGGATGCGCGGGGGGTGGCGCGGGCGGCTGCTGAAGCCTCTGCAGCGGGGCGTGTGGTCAGTGGTCGCTTTGCTGCGGCGGCGCTGGTGGTGGTGGTTGAGGGCGCAATTGGCTGGCGGGATGGTGGTTTGGCCGGTGATGGTCGCGTGCCCGCCGTGGACGTGGCAGGCGCCCGACGCACTGTCGTGGGTTTCTTGTTTTCCTCTCCGGAGGTTACGGACGAGAGCTCGGGCTCGGCATCCGATGCAGTCGACTTGGAGGCCAGGCCCGCGCGCCGAACTGCTGAGCCGGGTGCCGGACGCGTCGGCGGCTTGTTGAGGCTCGATCCGACGGTGCTGGCGCGTGACGTCGCGCTGGTGGTGGGTTTCGACGCGCTTGTTGATGCGGTGGGCCGGCGGGCGCCCGTCGCACTCCCGGCCGTGGTCGTGGGCCGGCGCGGGGGCACGCCGTCTTTGCTTGCTGAGGCCGCAGTAGGGGCCATCTTGCGGCGGACGGCGGACGTGGGCGTCGAAGGGGCGGGCAGCCTTTTCCGCAGCGGGCTGGCTGCTGGAGGAGTGCCGGGGCGAGCGTCGTGGTCGCTAGCGGGGGTGGGGGCCGCCATGATCATCTAGGAAAGGATGATAGATGATGCAAAGTGGAGACGACTAAACCGTCAACGTGCCCAGATAAGCTATGTTGTAGTCTCACATGTTACCAGCTCAATAGCCTGCTATATTCTGTTACTGTTACTACCTAAAATGTTTTAAGTTGGTAAATTAAGCCTAACCGACAATTCTAGATAATTTACCAAAATAGTACTAGTGTTAACACTTTCTTGTTATTAACTCTCTACTTCTTTAACTACTTGTATAAAACTTCTAGATAATTTAGCTTTAATTTAGAGCTTTAAGAATTACTTTATCTAGTCTAGTTTTAGAGAATTTCTTTTATAAGATAAGTTTAAAATTTATCTACTTAAACTTATTCTACTAACCTAAGATAGTTTACTTTCTAAAGCCTAGTATACTAACTAGATAATAGACTAAATTTAATCTGTTCTTATCTAGTTACTATTATTATAATAATAAGTAGATAGCTAGTTAGTCTATCTAACAGAGTTAAATAATCTACTAGAGTAGCTAAACTAGCTACTTTTACTTATAGAACTATATTATAGTATAAAACTTATTATATAATTAGTCTTAGAAAAATATATTATACTACTTTAGTAAAATATATAAATACTATAATAGGCTAGGCTTTGCCTAGCCCTTTGCCTTCTTAGAAAGAGCTTAGTCTAGCCTTACTACCTCTTTATAGACTAGTACGCACAGAAAGTATATAAACCTCTTCTATAACTAGTAGAAAAGCTTAAAGAATATAACTCTTTCTAGCACTTTATTATTCTATCTTTGCAGGCTAGCCTATAACAATTGTATTCCTTTCTAATACAATAATAACTGTAGAATAGCTCTATCTAACTAACACTCTAATACTAAGTTAGAGCCTAAAGAGTAAAAGTTTTAAACTAACTTTTAGGCTTACTATGCTCTATTAGACAGTTACCTTTAAGCTATAGAAAACTAAATTAACGCCCTAGAGATAGTACTCTAGTCTCTTATTACTTAACTTATAAACTTCTCTTTCTTCTCTTTAGCTTCTACACTAAACTCTTTTTTAGCACCTTATAACGCGTAAACTACTAGAAATTTAACACTTACTACTTCTACTCTTTCTCTAGTCTAACGCAAGCTACTACCTTTAGGCAACCTGTTTTTAGGTAATAAGTTCTACTTTACTACCTAGAAGGTTACTATAACCTATAAGCTTAAGACTAACTCTACTTTTATTAGAAGCGCCTAAGACTAATACGCCTTTATTTAGGCTAACTTATTACTAAAGGTCTAATAAGAAGTTACCTTCTACTACGCTAGCAGAAGAGAAGTAGGTAATTAGGACCTTATAAACTTTATAAAATATCTTAATTTCTGCTATAGAGATAAGTATAGTAAGAAACGTGCTTAAGTAGTTTTAGAGAAGCTGTGCTAGGCTAGGAAGAAGTCTTTTACTAACTTCTTTCTGCGCTTTAAGTTTCTCTTCTTATAATATAGAAGGGCAATATAAGATAATAAACAGTAACTTAATAAATTACAACGCACCTTAAACTACTTCTTATAATAAGTTACTCTTTACTATAGCGTTTCCTGTACTAATTACAACTAGGTAGTAGTAGAGTATTAATCTATTATAATTAACTTAGAAACTATAGCTATTAAAGAGTATTAACACTTGTACACAAAAGAAAGAACCTAGGCAAAGAAAGACTTAGACAGGGACGTTAAGATAGTAATAGTGTCTGCAGTTAGTATAGGTTTAGAGATAAAAGAATAGGTTAAGGCCTAGTAAGTAAATAGTGTAGGCTAACCTTAGTTAAAAAACTAGGTCTCTAAAGGGCTCTATAAGCAGCGTTATAATAGTAATCTGTATACGCGTTGTAGTAAGTAAGAATACTATGTGTAGAGCTGTTTAAACATAGTATAGATCTATACTATTAGCGCTTTGCGCAGTAAGAAAGCTTTAATAGAGATTTTAAAAAACTAGTAGCTTTTACCTTCTTAGAGAGATAGAGGCGCCTCTTAAATAGTGTTAGTAAAAGAGACAGGAAATAAGAGATACTACTTAACTACCTTAATAGTAACCTATTTCTTATTCTACTGTTACTAGATAGCGCTACTAATATTAATACCTTAGTAGATATAGAATACAAGTGTTATAGCGCTATTAACGCTGCGCTAGCAGATAGAATAGAAGTATATACTACTAATATTCTACTATAATACCTAAAGTAGGCTGCTACAAATAGTACGCTTACGCTAATTACTTAAATTGCGTTCTTAGACTATAATATTAATAGTTAGCAATCGCAATTAGTTACTTACTTAGTCTCTAGCCTTACCTATAACTTAATCCTAAGAAAACTATAGCTAGCCTATAAAAGAGTAGCTATTTATGCAACTAACAGTATAATAACTATTAGGTAGGCTAGAAACCTACTTGTAAAGAAGAAGGCCTGCTACACTGCTCTACTACCTCTAAAAGAGATTAGCGCTACTAAGGTAACACAGAAGTTTTATAACTATTCTAAGTTACAAAAGCACTATATAATATTTACTATAACTAGTATCTACACTATAATAAATATGTTAAGTAAGTTACCTAAAGAGTAGATATTAATAACCTTACTCTTACTGCAGATCTTAGACTTTACAGATATTTTTAATAAATACTCTACTTCTAGTCTGCCTTTGTACAAGAGCTAAATAGACTATTATATCTAACTTTAACTAAGTAAGAATAAGAAGACTCTAGACCTTTCTTAAAGTCTATTGTACTCTATGCCTTATAATTAGCTAATAGAGCTGCAACAGTAAGTTATAGACCTTCTAGATAAAAGCTAGATCTGCGCTAGCTCCTTTGTAGCAGAGGCTCTAGTTCTGCTAGTAAAGAAGGCTTTAGGTGCATAGCGCCTCTATGTTAACTACTAGGCCCTAAACAAAATTATAAAGGTAGATTAATACCTACTCTTATTAATTAAAGAAACTCTTTATACACTTTCTTAGGTAAAGTAGTTTACAAAAGTTAATATTTACTTAGCCTTTTACTAAATAAGAGTTGTAGTAGAAGATAAGTACCTTACAGTGTTTTGTATACGCTTTAGCTTCTTTAAGTAGCTTATCTGTTCTATAGAACTTTCTAGTATACCTTTCTCTTTTTAGCGTTATATTAATGCTGCTCTTAAAGAAACGCTAGAAGACTTTACTATAGTATACTTAGATAATATACTTATTTACTCTAGTAGTTTACTTAAAGACTACTATAGTAAGGTGCGACAGGTCCTTTAACTTCTCTGCAACGCCTGTCTATACCTAGACCTTAAGAAGTGTGCTTTTGCAACAAAAACAGTTAAGTATCTAGAATATATTATTAAGGCAGAATAGGCTATCTAGCCTAACCCTGCTAAGGTATAGGCTATTATAGAATAAGAGCCCCTAACATCCTCTTAAGAAGTCTAGAGTTTTCTTAGGTTTACTAACTTCTATAGAAACTTTATACTAAATTTTTCTAGCGTTACAGCCTCCTTGCATACGTTAATAAAGAAGAACGCTGCCTTTCTATAGACAACTAAAGCGTAACACGCGTTTAACTGCTACTATACGTAGTACAGCCTATTCTAGCTTAAAAATAGATTATTTCTAGTTAGTGCGTTATAGCTAAACCTAAAATAGACTGTTACGTATAACTACGAAATAGATTCTAGCTGTTACAGCAGGAAATAAACTTTGGCTGTTATAGCAGAAAACAGACTTTAGCTATTACTATAGGAAATAGACTTTGGCTATTACTATAGGAAATAAACTTTAGCTATTATAGTAGGAAATAGACTTTGGCTATTATAGCAGGAAATAGACTTTGGCTATTACTGCAGGAAATAGACTTTGGCTGTTGCTGCAGGAAATAGATTTTGGCTGTTATAGTAGAAAATAGATTTTGGCTATTATAGTAGGAAATAGATTTTGGCTGTTATAGCAGAAAATAAATTCTAGCTGTTATAGCAGAAAATAGACTTTGGCTGTTATAGCAGGAAATAGACTTTGGCTGTTACTGCAGAAAATAAACTTTAGCTATTACTACAGGAAATAGACTTTAGCTGTTATAGCAGAAAATAGACTTTAGCTATTATAGTAGGAAATAGACTTTGGCTGTTACTGTAGGAAATAGACTTTAGCTATTGTAGTAGGAAATGGATTTTGGCTGTTATAGCAGAAAATAGACTTTAGCTGTTACTATAGAAAATAGACTTTAGCTGTTACTATAGAAAATAGATTTTAGCTATTATAGTAGGAAATAGACTTTAGCTGTTGCTGCAGGAAATAGAATTTGGCTGTTGTAGTAGGAAACAGCACTACCTTAAGGTGTATGTACTAACTATTTTGTATTATCCTGTAATGTCTCTAGTTAGCCTACGCGCTCTAACTATAATATTAATATAGAGTTGCCTTTTAAATCTACGTTACCTATAGTCTTTTCTACCTAGCTACTTATAGGAGTTATTACTACTAGTAACAGCTAATATTGCCTCTATCTAAACACCTCCTTTCTCTAGTATCTACCTATTACACCTACTTTAATACCTCTTAATATACCTGCAATGCTTTACCCTTTAGACAAAGAATTCTCTAACTTTTCTTTATTACTCTCTAATATAATCCTCCCTATTTGTGTATTTAAGACCCCTAAACTCTAAACCTCTCTACTCTAAGATTCGCTATCTAATATATTTACTTTACTGCTATAGTTAGCTGTGTAATAACTCTTACTATAGAGACTTACCCTTTAAATAAAGCTAACAGGCGCAATATATAAAACTTGTCTAGTTACTCTAGAAAGAGAAACTCTAATAGAGGCTTACTTTTATCTATGTAAGCTAAGAAGAGTAGCTCTATCTTAGCTGTAATTACAGGTATATCCTTGTTACACTCTATTACTATTTTTATCTACTAACGCATACGCGTTTGTGTTAATATTTGTTTAATCTACGCATTTATAATTAAACTCTTTAGCAGTAAACTAAAGATCCTAACGCTCTCTGCAAGCACTTTAATAATATTCTATTATTTTCTCTAATCTAACAACTGCCTAAAACACAGCTAAAGATTAGTATTTTGTTTCTTTATTAGTAGATTGCTATTATTGTCCTTATATGCGTATTAGAACAAATGCTCCTTTACTAGAGTATTATAATGTTATCCTCTTGCTCTAGTACCTATATTAAGCTTCTATATTTTTCTTTCTAGTGTTGTGTATTTCTTATATAGCGTATCTAGTTTCTATTACTACTTTATTTTATCTGTAATGCTGTCTACTCTTAATTTCTCTACCTCTACTACCTTATACTTCTATCTCTTGCGTTGCAAAAGCGTTAGACCTTGCTTATCTATAGTGTTGCAATCCTAGTGCTAGGATAGAACTATCTAGGAACTTAGACTACCTCTTACAAGCAATATATTGTTATTATACGCTTGTATAGCTAGTACACTTCTTACTACTACTACCTAATAGAATAACTTGCGTCTTCTACTGCGTTGTTGTTTCTAAATTCTTAAGACATTCTACTAATCCTAGAATACCTCTATTAAACCTACAGACAGAGCCTTACTAATTATCTAAGAAACTATAGTAACCTCTATACTAGGTAACAATTTTGCGTACGTATAATAATGCTGCTCTTCTACTGTCCTACTAATTGTACGCTGCGTAACTTCTTAATCCTGCTTACTTACTACAGTCTATATAAGTGCTAGGTTTATCTTTTTAACTAGGGCCTTTTCTGCTTATTGCGTTGTCTTTTCTTTTCTCTATCTCTTTCTGCTAGTCCTAGGTCTAGTAGTGTCTGCCTTATCTACTACTGCTAAACTATAGACCTATATCTTATTAACTGTTTCTTCTTTACTTACTTAGTTATAAACATTAGCCTAAGGTATAAGTATGCGCAGGTTATTATAAACGTTATTAATAATTTTTAGTAATATTGTTTAGTTTATTTACTTGCATATCTATAGCAGGGCATTATATAGGTCCTTAGTAAAAAATGCCTCTAGTAGGTTATACTTGTCTAGAACCTAGGTATATATTGCTTTTTTAGTCCTATCTAAAGCGTTATCTATAGCCTGCACTACTTCTACTTCTAATACGTGTTAGAATACATCTTAGAGGATAAAATTTAGAGTAGACCTAACTACTATTAAGAAATGCTTAGCCTAGGAGTACTTGCTAGAATATATAGGGATAGTGCGCGTTAGCTAGGTAGCAATATACTCTTGTTTGCTGCTTGCTAAGCCCCCTTAAAAAAAAACCTACGTTAACCAAAATAGGTTAAATTTAAACACTTCCTTCTTAACAAAATTGTCTTATAGTTATTATACTATAGAAGCGTAAAAAACTCTTTCTTCTTTACAGCACTATTCTATTATGTGCAAAGCAGCGCTATATCTGTCTATACTTATGTTTACTTATACTCTCTTCCTAGCTATAGTATTATTATTTATTCTTATTATTAATATTACCTTAATTCTGCTAGTGTCTAGTAACACTTTAATTCTAAACACACTAATTACACTACTATTAAGGAAAGAGAAGCCTTTTAAGCCTTTGTTAATACCTAGCGTAAGCATCTCTATATTTAGCTAGCCTATTTGCATATTCTAAGCAAACCTATTCTAGCTATTTCTAGTCTTAAAATCTATTAGGATTTACTAAAGTGTAAGTAATGCAGCACTATTTGCACTAGTAAAACTATAATTAAGAATATAAAGACCTACCTCTGTGCTAAATATAAGCTGTTTACCCCTGCTATATTAAGTAACAAATAATAACTAGAGTAGTAGAGCAAATAGTAGTAAGTAGTATACAGTTAGTAGTTCTTTGCAAGAGAGTTACAACCTACAACTACCTATATTACTAGATATTTTAAGGTTGTTAAAGAAACTACGCTTATCTATATAAAAGAGGCAGTTGTAGAAGAGGACCTAACACCTAATAAAACTATTCTAGTTACCTTTAACCTATAAGATATTATTAACTCTATGTTAATATAACTTACTACTTTAGAGGCGCAGTTTCTTGCAGCAGAAACAAGAGTTAGAGAGGAACAAAAGCGCGTAAACGCTGTTATACTAACTGTCCCTAACTAACAAACCTACCTATACCTAGAATATATGCAGTTCTAGCGCTGTATAGTAGATATAAAATAGGAAACTGTTTGCAAATATATAAAACTAGGACGCTCTACCTAACTATAGTACTTAGCTAACGTAGTAAAAAGTATAATATTAGTGTACTAATATTATATTTCCCTAACATTTTACTAGGCCTAGATGTAGGTTATGCAGAAGCACTTGCAGCATATTCCTGTTATACTTCTACTACTCTACTAGGGATTTAATAATTGCTACAGCAGTATAATTATTATAATTTTTATATTCTTTTATAACGTATTTAATAACGTTGTTTCTTAGCTACCTACTCTTAACGTAACTAAGTACTAGTTATGCACTTAAAGGCCTATCTAGGCCTACTTAGACAGCCTCTACCCTAAGTATTCTAAAGTAGAGATAAAATATAAGAGGAGTAAACTAGACGTATTAGAAGGCCTGTGTTACAATTTCTAGATAGCGCTTTTGGAGTAGACTGCACTGCAACGCGATTTTAACCTAGCTATAGTTACCTTTCTTACGTTTCTTACTGTTAACGCCTAAGACAAGAGATTCTGCAAAGTATACAATTTTGTAACTAACTACTCTACTATTAAGAAATATGTAAAGTTTGTAGCCTGCTATAAACTCTACCTTAAAGAACTAGCTAGTATAGTAGTTAAAACACTAAGTACTATTGTGTAAGAAGAACAGGATCTGTAACTATTTAAAGTAGACTAGATTATTTAGGAACAGAAAAGGGCTAAGATGCAGCACTTCGCGTTAGAGACTAATACTACTACTAGTAGTAACGCATTTAAGTTGTAAGTTCTCTAATATATAATATCTAAATATCCTACTATAATAAACTAGGTTATTACTACTTTATATTACATTGCCTAATTCTAGTATAGTAAGACGTTAGATACCTTTGTTTAATAGAATAGTTTAATAGTAACTATCTGTTATATTACAATATCCTTTAAACACTTTGTTAGTATAGTCTAGAGTCTCTACTACTGCGCAGAATCTTTAGTTACAGAGTTAACGTTTATTACTAAGACAAGTAACCTGCCTCTTATCTTATAGAATGCTGTTCTATGTAACTCTAGTAATAGTATAATTGGTTACAATCTGTTCTCTTCTATACACAAAAGCCTTAGCTATAGATCTGCTTTTGTATAGTAATAAAGGTTTATTGCCTCTTAAGACAATACCTATAAGGACTTGCGTATTAACAATCTAGATAATTTTTACTAAATTAAAAGGTACAGTGCGCGCGTAGACAACTTTCTCTAACTATTGTTTCTACTTATTTACTTTACAAGTAGATAACTAGCCTGCCTAATAGAATTGTTAAGCGTCTAGCTACAGAACTCTATATCTAATAGAAACTAAAACTTATTTATATTTTAAGGACTTGTAGTAGTTATGCTCTAGTACTACAAAGGCTATAACTATAACAAATCTCTTAAGATAGTGTATTGTTTTCTGCCTTATAAGATAGGTACTCTTGTTGTAAGGTATATATAGCTTATCTAACTCTTCTATTAAACTATTACTACTTAATCTATAGATACTGCACCTATGTCTTACTACTACTAAGCACGTAGTACTTTCTTATAGCCTAATAAGTCTAGTTGTTAACACGTAACTTTATCCTATATTACTACTACTATAAAGAAGGCTATATTATAGTATCTTAGTATAGAGGCTCCTCCTCTTATTATGCGTTATATACTAGTTATGTTTGGCTGTTATAAGGATAACTACAAGGCTAAGATCTAAGTACTCTTACTAGAGAAAGTTAAGAAAGCTGCTAAAGAAGTATACTTAGATATAGTAGAACAACAGGCTAATTACACCCTAAACACTAGCTATAGAATCTACGTAGCTAAGACTGCCTTAGTCTTCTACTTGTAAAACAATACTGCTTAGACCTTCTTTAAGGTTTTAATAGATTAGTACTATAACCTAGGATTCTTACTACTAAAAGCGCCTAGTTAAGAAGAGTATAACAAGAAGACTGCACTACACTTTGTATTATACAGTATTAATACTAAGATATTACTAAAGGAGAACTTTAGCAGAAACGCTAATTTTAGAGGATAATAGCGCGCTGTCCTAGAGCGTATCTTAGTAGAGCATCTAGTAGTTACCTACATTACTAGTACAGGTAGTAGAAAGAGCCTTACCTTTCTTCTTCTTGCTTACTATAGTAAATATAGATAAACTATTGTTATTATACTACTAGTTACCCTTTAAACTAATCTAACCTAGTAGTATAAATAGCTGTATCTTTTCTTCTTTATATTTAGAGCCTAAGTGTTTAATAAAATAGCGCGTGTCTTATTTACTATGCTAGAACATCTTAGTTCTTCTTAATTCTATACTCTTGTTAGCTGTTTCTAAGGCTTAGGTAGACTAGAGCGTATGGTATTAGACAAGTTTTATTACGTTCTTATAGACAACTATAAGTATTGTCTATAGCTATTACAGATTAGAGAACTTACTTACTACGCGGTTTCTATTACTCTACTATTAGCGACTGTACTGCTAGTAGCCTAAGAAGAAGCGTTTAGAATGCTTAGTGTAAGTAGCATAGTAGACGTCTTCTAAGAGCTAACTGTTTAAAAGAACATCTAATATAACATACATACTCTGTCTTCTTTACCTAAATTGTCTATTAAAAATATAGCTAAATACGTAGAGGTAGAGAAGAGTTTCTATAAGAAGATTCTTGTATACGTTTCTATAATAAGTATAGCTAAGAAGCTTAGCAAGCGCTTAGGCGCGCATTACTACTATAGCTAAATATTAGACTAGAAGCGCAGTAAGGTATAAGCTAAATTTACTATAGCTTAGCGTAGTATTCTTGTAGCAACTACTACTTTTAACGCTAGAGTTAATATACTAGGTATTAGTCTTGTAATCTAGTTTAGATACTCTAACTACTCCTTAACCTACTTATAAGAAACAGGCTGTAGTAGCTATAATAAGAAATAATATATTGCAAGAATTGTTATTGTTGCTAGTATACATTTCTTCTTACCAAAACAAACTTCTAGTATCTACTAAATTATTAAGAATATTGTTAAGAGAAGTAGAACAAAGTCTAGATACCTTTATATTTCTATTAATTAGTATATTAATAGTAATACGTTACGCGTCTATTACTATTCTAATAAAGTACTGTGTTGCTCCTATGCTAACCTAAGTACTACCTACAAACAGGTTAGTATAGTAGCTACGCCTGCAGCTACACCTGCAAAATAAACTTATCTAGATAATAGTGCTACTGCGCAGCTCTATCGCACTCTATAACCTATAGTAGACTAACTACTATTAGTAATATTTCTCTCTCTCTGTTAACAAATAACAATACAGGGGAAATTACCTACACTAGGAAATAGCTCTAATAGCGCAGGAGCCTTCCTTATAGTTACTACACCTACTATATATTTTAACAAGAGACCTACTTACAAATAAATCTATAGTTAAAGTTTAATTTCTAACCTAAGCACATAAATTAGCACTAACACTACCTATTAGGCATATTCTCTAGCCTACAGCTATCTACCCTAATAGCTTTATATAGACCTAATAGTAGCAAAAAAGCTTAGGCAGAACGCACGCTTACCTTTAACTAAGACTAGATAGTTACCCTATAGTAAGAGGCTGCCTAGCTTCTAAAAGAGCTTTGCAAAACAGAGGATTAGTAGACTAACAACTATGTTAAGTGTTTTACAGACTAAGAACTATGTAATTATTCTAAAGCTAAGTGTAACGCGTTTACTAAAGACGTAGTAGCTAATTACTAATAAGACAAACTATAAGAAAACCTACCTAAAGAATAGTGTTTCTAGTGCGCTATGCTAATAAGTCTTTGTGCCAAGTAGTTTAACTCTACTACTAGAAGAAATTGCAATTGCCTAGAGCGCAGCACTAACTACACCTTTCTCTATACAATTCTTAATACTTAGGCCTGCCTTTAGAAATACTATAAGAAGGTAAGAGAAATATAGATTTAGCGCGTTGCAGATAAGACCTATAGAGAATTAGATAGCGCAAAGGATATAGACTTTATATAGTATTTTTCTAAGTTAGTTACTCTAGCAGGAGAGAAACCTGTAGGCTGTATTGCTTATAATATTAATTAGATAACCTATTCCTACGTGTAGAAGTAGAGTACCTAACGTGCCTAAGTAGATAGTATACCTTTTAGAATCTAATACTAGCTCTATTATACTACAAAGAGTCTTTCTGCAAGAGCAACGTTGCTACTATTAATCTTTCTCTTCTCCTTACTAGCTTGTAATACGTTAGAATAATAATACTTACACGTAGGCTATTGCACCTTAGATACTAGAGACGTATTAATTAATTAAGTATAAGCTATTTTTCTTGCATTACCTACTGTCTATCTACGTAGTATACAATAATCTTTAGTAACTATTACAGCTTCTGCCAATTTCCTCTGCATAAAACAGTGCCCCTCTACCTTCCTTTAAATATGTTATATAACAAAAATTTAAAAATCTAATATATTTATCTCTAAACATACTACTGTAGACAAGCTAAAAAAGAAAATACTAGCTCTTTTTCTAACATTAAGGTATATCTATTCTCCTGTATATCTACTAGTCCTACAGCTCTTTGTCTACTTAGTTATAACTATAACCTATTTCTATTTCTTCTATAGTAATTTAGGGAACTAGTATAGATTACACTAGATCTAGCTGTAATAATATATAGTATACGTAGTAGTAGAGAAGGTGTTTAGGCGTAAGTAATAGTAGGAGGCGTTTTAATCTAGGCAACAGCAAGGTAATATTACGTATCCTAACGTTTTAAATTACGCGCTAGTAATCTTGGCACTAGTAGGCAATTTAAATTACTACGCTTACTTACCTACTCTTGTTTAATACCTTAAAACGCTTTACAAGACTACTTAACTACTTAAAATCTATAAAACCTACCTATAAGTAATCCTTATAGAGCAAATATATAGATGTTAGCGTAACTAACTACTTGTAGTAACTAGCATATAATTGCAAGCTAACTATAGTAAAGCAGTAGCAGCGCTACTTTTACTTTAGCGCTACTAGTCTTAAAGACCTAAATAGTAAGTATCTGCGTAGGCTGTTGCCCTTAACAAAACACTCTTCTTCTCTATATACTCTATACCTACTCTCTTTAGCGCTGTGTTGCCTACTACAAATACCTCTAAAAACTACTATACACTATTATATTAAATCTACTACATAGTATTCTCCTAGCACTAGGCATAGAGTTAATTTTCTTTAAATCTTATTTACACACTCCTAAACTGCAATCTAAGCCTCTCTGATTTAGTAGAATCTTATAGTTGTTTTCTGTACTGCTTAAGTACACTATGCCTAAGCTTTATAGAGAATTTGTTACTACTTCTAGGTAGAGAAAGAGAGTGTTTTATTATAAGTAATATTACTCTTACCTAAATACCCTCCTCTTATGTGTTACCTATACCTAAATACTCCTCCTCTATTACTATTACCTAAAACCTCTTTCTTCTCTCTTCTAATCCTATTCTATCTAAACTCCTCTATTGTTTAAGCACTATTTTCTAATATAATTATAGGTTTACTATATTAACTAGTAATAACTTTAAAATAGATTATCTTATAGGCTTTAACTTCTTAGGTCTTAATAGGCAGCTGTTAGATCTAATAAACATTAACGCCTCTTCTGCTAATAATACTAACGTACACTATACTACTATTAATAGCGCTATTAAGGTATTCCTAGAAATAAGCTAACCTCTAGTGTTGCAGAAGTCTTAGTTGTACACGTACTATTAGTACTTTAGTTTTAGAACTAAGGCGTCCTTTTAAGAATTTATTGCCTCTTTATGCGTTTCTGCAGATGTGTAGGATTTTACTATAGTACGTAAGGCCTAGATTAAGAAGCATAGTGTTCCTAAAGAATAAGTTAAATAACTAGAGTAGAAGTATATTAAGGCTGCTCTTGTAATACTTTAGAACAACAACTTATTAAAGCTAAACCTAATAATATAGTTGCTTATTAAGGCCCTATATACCTATCTTTAGTAAACGTATACTATTATCCTTAACTACTTTCTATAGGTCTAGTTTGTTATAGATAGTTTACTATTTAGTAAACGTAGAATTAACTCTATCTATTACTTTAACTGCGTAAACTTACTTATTAAGATTATTAACTACTCTAAGGAAGGTTTTAAGCTGCTTAATACAAAGTAGGTGTCTAGTACCTATAAACCTTGCGCTTTATAGATAATAGAGGCTGTAAAGTCTAGTAAGGCTAATAGTTAGGTACCTTTTCTAGTTGTTACTCTTTAGGATATAGCTTTAGCTTGTTGTTAAGCTCTTATTGTTACTGCCTTAGATAAAACTAAGGTAGCAGAACTTAACTATAAATAGGCCTAGCTTGAATTTAAGGCTGTAGAGGCTTAGGTAGGTAAGACTACTAAAGATAAGGATACTCTAGTTTCTACAGAGCTGCGTTAGAAGCTTAAAGAGAAGAAGTAAGCTAAGTAAGACGCTTGCGCATAATATAAGGCTTTGCAGAACTCTATACGTCTTAAGCTAGTTAACCCTAAGTATTTTACTACTATAGAGTTAATAATAAACAAAGGTCTGCAGACTAAAGACTCTGTCTTAAAGTAATAGACTAGCATAGTAGTCTATATTAACGCACATACACTAGATCTAAGCAATCTATAGGCGTTCTAGTTCTAAGACAGCTATATTATTAGATACCTAAAGGATCTTGTTAATAATATTTTAGATTTTACTAAAACAGACTAGGTTTGTAATAACAAAGCTATAGAGCCTACGTTTATAGTTAGAGGTAGTATTATCTATTGCTATAACTATATAAAGGGTATTAACAAGGTTGCTTGCGATGCTAATTAGGTTAAGACAATAACTCTAACAGCTAGCAACGTACTAACGCTACTAGAAGTAGATAAAGTTATCTTTACACTAGAGGAGTTAGCTATAGTAATACGTAATAATATATCTACTACAAAGCGCTTTACTTGCGCTTAATTTGCCTACTATATTAGCAACTATAATAAGAGCGCTATTAATATTAAAGAAAAGAAGTCTAGAAACTTTATAAGGCGTCTAATGCAAGACGTAAAATTTAATAGCATTAAGCTAACTTCTGTTAACAATAATCTGCAGACTAAAGACAAACCTAAGATCTATAATATAAACAATACCTCTATGCGCTTATAGGTTAATAACACTATTTGCATAATAGATAATGCTGCTTATTAACCTACTAAGTACTAGCGCGCATTAAACAGCGGTTGCGTTAAACGCTGCAAGAACTCCTGTGTCTCTAGTTAAAATTCTAATAGTATTGCAAAAAAAGGTCTATGTTTGTCTAACATAGAGAAAAAAAAAAAAAAAAAAAAATTCTTTATTAAAATTAAAAAAAAACTATTCTTTCCTAAATAGGCTTAGTGCAAATTTTAGTACTTACTTAAAAAAGATTAGTACTCTACTTTTATTTATTTAAATAATATTAAAATTCTAATAAAACTTTTCTATATAGTTTTTTCTTAGTATACTAAATAGTAAGTAAAGTTTCTCTATTAGTATAGTTTAAAATTTTAAGTTTATATTTTATTAAGCTTTTTAATTTAAGTTTAGTTGTTATCTTACTATACTTAAAAAAGTTTAGTTTTTCTTTAAGCTTACTTAAGTAGGTCTAGTTTCTTTTCTAGCTTACTTTAGTAACTCTAGTTTTTCTTCTAGCGTACTAAAGCTAGTTTAGTTTCTCTCCTTAGATACTTACTAAAGCTAGTTTAGTTTCTCTTCTTAGATACTAAAGTAGGCCTAGTTTCTCTACTAGCTTGCCTTAGTAACTCTAGTTTCTTTTCTAGCGTACTAAAGCTAGTTTAGTTTCTCTTCTAGCGTTCTAAAGTAGGCTTAGTTTCTCTTCTAGCTTGCCTTAGCAACCCTAGTTTTTCTCTTAGCGTACTAAAGTAGGTTTAGTTTCTCTTTTAGCGTATTAAAGTAGGCTTAGTTTCTCTCTTAGCTTACCTTAGTAACTCTAGTTTCTCTTCTAGCGTACTAAAGCTAGTTTAGTTTCTCTCTTAGCGTACTAAAGCTAGTTTAGTTTCTCTTCTAGCGTACTAAAGCTAGTTTAGTTTCTCTCTTAGTGTACTAAAGTAGGCTTAGTTTCTCTTCTAGATTGCCTTAGTAACTATAGTTTCTCTCCTAGCTTACCTTAGCAACCCTAGTTTCTCCTCTAGCGTACCTAAGTAGGTTTAGTTTGTCTTTTAGCGTACTTAATCTGTACTTCTACCTCTCTTTACCTTGTAAACAACAACTGCAACAGCATTCTACAACAATTACCTTCTAGGTCTGTCTCTACTTCTACCTCTCTCTCTCTTGCAAATAATAATAGTAATAACATTGTATAAGAATTGCCTCTTACGTTCTATAACTAGCAATAACTAATGTTATTAGCTATTAATTGCCTTGCACATTACTTTGCTTTGTTCTATTTATGCTCTAGCAGTTGCAGTTTATAGGGCTATACCTTAGAAGAGATTACAAACGCTTTAGCAGCTGCTATACCTTAGCTTTATAACTAGGATCTTTTTACAAACTAGCTGTTAAGCCTGCTGCGCGTACTACCTTTTTACACAACTTGTCTTCTACACATAGACTAGGCTAAAGTCTTAGTAGGTTAGAAACTACTCTTATCTAACTCTATAAACGCGCTAACGCCTTCTATTCTTAACTTAGAATATACTAAAGAAGCATTCTTCTCTTGCTGTCTAGTTACTACTACTCTTATACATAGCTATAATGTTAATAGCTATATCTTCTCTCTAGCTAGCCTTAGAGTTTTTTACTGTAACATGTAATTCTGCTTCCTTCTATCCTTTACTTAAGGTAGGTAACAAAATTAGCGCGTATTCTTCTTTACAATTAATATAAATAATTATAAATGTATCTTATTATGTCTTAATAATTGTTCTAAATATTATATCTTCTTTAAGTATATGCTATAAGAGTACTACAACTCTAATAGTTACCTAGTCTAATTGCAGACACAATATCTAGACAATTACTTCCTTAGAATCTAGATAGACTATGTTGTACTTTAGGCCTTTAATAAGGTTCTTTAGTATACTAATAGAAAGAACTACTCTAAGTCTTTTTAGAATATATTAGCAACTAGCTGCGTTAAGAGTAAAGTATTACAGCGCAAAACAAACAGTTGCCTTAATATCTAGCTTTTAGTTCTATCTGTTCTACTTTATTCTTTATAGGAAACTATCTGTAGATTAGCTCTTTATATACCTGTAACGTGTCTGCTTATAGATACTTTTAGTAATCTATGTCTTGTTGTATCTGCGCACAACACTAAGCTTACTAATCTTAGATAGAACTACTAAGACTTTAACGCTGTTAGACAAAGCTTCTTAAAAGACTACTTAGCGCAATAGAATAAGGAGTACATATCTCCTTATGCATTCTAGTTAGATCTAGGCTAAAAGATTAGGTCTACTTAACTAGAAACAATCTTAATCTGTAAGAGTTAATGCAACGCTATATAGGTAGAATAATAGAATAGTTCTAACAACTTAAAACCTTACGCTAAGACTATATACTACTCTTAGGCAGGTACAACTAGAGAAGCAGTTACTATTAAACTTAGTGCATTAAACTTGCTCTGCTAAGCTAGTGTTGCATACAACAAAGTATATAATATTGTTAAAGAGTAGCTATACACTCCTCTTAAAGGATATAGACTCTTTAACAACTTAATCTTTAAAGTCCTTACATATTTAAAACTACATCTAGAGAGTTAAGTATCTAGGCAGAAAACAGGCAGACTTCTATTAAGATCCTCTAAAGAGGAATTTATTTGTTAATAGGAGAGAACAAAACAACAAATATATGCTACACTATCTAATCTAAGAGAGGACAATAGCGTCTATAGCAATTGCTAGAAGTTCTAGATTACCTTAAAGTTATTTCTAGAGATTTCTTTAGATAATATTTAACTTACAGACCTTAACCTAGAAGAGAAAGCAAATTACTAGCTCTTCTGGATTTTACTATTAAGTTCTATTAATTAATTTTAAATTGCTAAATACAACTATTAGATAGCCTGCATAGAGTATATAATGTGTTTGTTAGTATACAACTTAAGGAAAAAAAGCTACAACTCTGTTTAAAAACAAGAGATTAACTCTCTACTCTTAACAGCACTTGCAAGAACACTATAGTTATCTCTTAGCTACTTAAATTCTTATACACTTCTATCTATCTAGCTTAGGAAGTGTTAGTCCTGTAGGCGTAACTATAAAAAGTTATTATCTTGCATATCTTGCTCTCTTTAGCTACAGCAGGGTCTAGAGTACAAATCTTTAATTTAACAATATAGCATAATTTGGTTGCTAACTAGGCTACTCTACTAGTTATTACTTATCCTATTATTTTACATAAAAAAGTATCTACACCTAGACATTTAGTTTAACGTCTTAAGAAATATAATACAACGTTTTGTATTCTTAACTGCTAAAGCCTAAGAAGGCTACTAATAGAATCTTCTTATACGCCTTATTACAGTAGCAGCACACTAGGCATTGTAAGCCTATTAGGACAGGTATACTACTCTCTTTGCAGAGAGTAGTTAACCAAACCTTTAAACAACAATTAAAGCTAATGTATTATTTAACAGTACACATTAGCAAGCTACATTTGCTATAGCAGCGCAACTTATTATTTAGGAATATAATAAATATGTTATTAAGACTATTAGGAAACACTAGTGCTAACAAGAAGAACTAAAGAGACTAGATAAATAGGCAAATGTACTACTCTTTGCAAAAACGTTACGTTTGTCTACTGCAGTAACAGAAGGAATAGAAGTGCTATGTTACAGAAGAATTGTTTGATATTTGCAGCGTTGTAGAGTAGATTAAGTGCTTGATGCTTAACAAAAAGAAACGTCTTCTAGCTTTTCTAAATAGAATCTTAGAACATAGGAAGGTTGTATACACCTACTATTTAATTTAGGTAACACAAGTCTAAAATAGCTTTAGTAGTTACTATATATTGCAAAACTTCTCTTTATAGAAGATATATTTGTCTCTACAGTACCTGCAGGCTAGGCTAACATGTGCTGCAAATGTTTTAGAAAAGTAATTTGCAAACAGGCTGCTATCTATGTCTAAGCTATATTGTATTATAGTTAAGATAGTCCTAGGACACAAGCACTAAGAGGTAAAGAGAAAGAGTTAAGGCTAAGAAGACATAACTAGAGTAGGCTACAACAACTAAAATAGATGTTTCTCTAACTCTATACTAGAGACATACTACTATAGGAAAAATTGATAGTAGCTAAGAATAGAAGTAAAACAGCTAATATACTCTACAAAAACGTACTAAACAACATAATCTAGAGATAGGATACCTTTACTATAAGGGACACAGAACCTCTGTAGACGTTAAGAGCTCTTATAAGAGACGCATCTATAGCAGAAACATAGCCTCCTTATACGCTTACTAAAGCCTAATAGTTTATAGAGCTGTATAAAACAAACAAGGCAAACTACACTCTTAATAGATTATTAGAATTAGAGGATAGCTCTTGGCTAGAGAAGACTTAACGCTTATAGCAACGCAGTCTGGACCTAGCTAGTAACTATAGTAATTAGAGCAAGTAATATACAAAGGCGTAATATACACACTTTAATACAACTAGTGTAACACTTTAACTTATCTATAGTGCTAAGTATCTATCTATTTACCTTTAAAGGAAACAGTAACGTGTAGCCTAATAGAGGATAACTGCATAAATCTTATATTTATCTAACTAGCCCCTAAGAGACACTCTAGGCTAGCTAATGCTTATAGGCTTATTTTGAATCCTTCTTGCTTGCTATAGTAATATACTAACTAGGGGCATAAAAACTGCAGTTAGGTCTGTTTCTCTTACCCTCTCTATTCCTACCTTCTTAAACTCTTCTTCTAACTTATAATTAATATACCTACTATTCTTAGCCTACATTTTAAACTTACACCTATTTTTGCTTTTTAAATACTATGCCCTAGATAGCTTAACTAACGTTGTCTTACTGCTTCTATTCTTACCTGCGTCTAACAGTACCTTTAGCCTGCTGCCTACTATAGTATCCTGTTAGCAATATTAACACCTTACTAAACTCTGTTATAAGTCTACAGCGTATTATTTTATAGTCCTATGTTCTATTTAACTACGCGTTACTGCGTTAAATAGAATACTCTAGTATGCCTAGACTCTAGCTTAGTAGCGCTTCTGTCCTACTACCTTCTTTTGTTACTAGATATTATGTAAGTTAACAGGCAATTATATTGCATTACGCCTGTTGCGCAATCTATTTTTAATTGTTAACTAAACGTATTCTGCGCTAAATTTAGCACTAGGTTTAAAGACAATGTTATAACTAGCACTACCCTATCTAGTGCGTACCCCTGCACTAAAAATCTTCTACTAGCATCTACTACCTACATAACTACTTATACTACAAACTCTTTAATATTGCTTTTTCTTACATAACAGCGCAACGCCCTAACAAGTCTAAACGTTATTCTTAGTAACCTATCTTTCTCTAACTGCCTTTGCGCTGTATACTATAACAAGATACTGCCTTCTATTATTTATCTACTATTGCGCCCTTGTTGTTACTACACACATAGCCTAGCAGCCTCTAAACTTAGTAATAACAAAGATAACAACGCCTATAATAACGCTAACAATACTGTTAACAATAGTTTCTAAGACAATTATTCTCTGTATAGATTAGACATGTCTTATAGACTAAGTTAGCAAACCTAAGCGTGTACGCAGCGTTTACTACTGCTAAGAGCAGTACACTCTGTTTCTTGCAGAAACAATAATATAAACTACCTCTTTAACCTCTCTAATAATAACCTAGGCTATAGGCTATTATCCTTATTAAGTTATATGTCCTTTTCTGCCCTACTAATATTTACTAAGGGCTAACGTACCTATACTCTACTAGCCTGCCCTTCTACTTTACTAGACCTTAAGAAATGTTATAGGATTTGCAAACAAGACAGAAGACAAGGTACCTGCTATAGGCAGCATAATTAAGTTTAGTTAACTAAAGAAGAGGAAACTTTACTAAAATATGTTATAGAGTTTAGCCTATTCAAATAGGCATAGATTCTAGATTATAATTAGGAAACTTATAGTAAGAGTATCTTGCAAAAACGCTTAAATATTAACTTAAAGGACAAGGCTATTAACATAGCTAAACTTATAATCTAGTAAGAATTACAAGTGCTTTAAGCAGGGTTTTGTCTAATACCTAGTAGTAGAGCTAAAACTTCTTTGCCAGAAGTGTTCTAGACTCTTATCTTACTAAAGACAGCAATAGGACGCGCTCTTTAAGACAAAGGTTTTGCATAGTAGATATTCCTAGCAGCACAGCAGTGTTACAACGCAGAGAAGAAAGCTATACTTACTAAGAAATAAATTACATAATAGAGGCTAAGCTTAGATAGGAAGAAGATAAGTAAGGAATAGAAGTGTACAAAACAGAGGCGCAGCAGGACAGCAGAAGAGGCCTGTAAAATTAATAGTAGCAGACAGCAGCTAGTAGGAGCCCTAGAGGAGTGTAGCACACAAATTTAACTTTTATCTAACTAATTACCTAAAGTTAGGCTAATATTTTGCTGTACTGCTCTGCGCTACTTTTAATATTAACGCTCTTACCTTAATATAATTTTACAACGCTTACAACAATAACTACTCTACTAAGCTGCATAATTACCTGTAACTTAACTGCACGCAACAGCGTAAGACTAATTTTAGACGTATACGCATAACAATTTGCGCTGTACCTATCTGGCTTAGTTTACGCGCAAATTATAGTAAGCGCAGCTAATTACGCAGCGCAATAGATCTTGGCGCGCGCAAATTACAGGTAAGTTTAGGCTCCTAAATCTATATTTATCTAGTAGCCCCCCCTACTAACCCTTAGCCTAGAAAGAGCCTAGCTGCTACTCTATAGTTACTTACAGCACCTTAGTTTAGCTGCGCCTAATTAACTAATAGCGACTAGAGAGAATACTGCTATAGGCAGCACTACGTAAGTGCACCTGGCATTGTCTAGGAAGTTAACGCTAAAAATATTAAATTTATAGAGCTGGCCCCTATACACTATAACCCTACTCCAAGTCTACTAGCGGCCTAGGCCCTAGTAAGCGCGTCTAGGACAACAACAATAACAATAATAACAGTAATAGTAGGTTGCCTACACTATTTAACATTGCGACCCTGCTCTAAGCTATCTTTAGAACTAAACAAAAGGTACCTGCACCTGTTACTAACAAGCGTTTGGATTTTAAATACGTTACTTGTAATATAAGTACTCTTAACAGACAGAAGTTTAACTATTAGTCCTTTGTAGTTAATTAGTTTCTTAAGAATATTATACTAACTAGCAAAGAGATATTACACAACTTTGCACTAAATATAAAAGGCGTTTAAACAGCTGTTGCTGCACTTAACGCTGCTATTACTAGTAAAGCTATTATATTTACTAAGGTTTACAAGCTTCTTATAAAGCAAGACAACACCCTTATTACAACTATTACCCTTACTTAAGACTACACGCTAGAGTAGCATTAGGCAAAATACCTTATTACTCTAAAAGGTTAGCTTAGTGTATTAGATCTAACTATCTTTAATTGCAGTAAGGTTTAACCTAGACTTCTCTTGTAGAGTAGTCTCTAGGTTCTTAGGCAGATTGTTTGTCGCTTTAACACTAAGACTAAGAAGAAGCGTATTAAGACTACTATAGAACGTAACTGCGTAAAACAATTGGTAATTAAGTGTCTAAGCTAGGCCTTAAGTAGCGTCTCTTTAACTTTAAAGACTAAGTTAGCTACTACTAGTTTAGCAATTAAGAGCAGTAGCGTTCTTGTAAGTGTAGGCATGTTACCTAGTGCCTGTTAAAAAGTTAAGAAGTAGAAAACTAGGTTGTATTCCAGGACTAAAGAAGCTATTGCAAAACTTACTGCAAGCATAGCTAACCTCCTAGACATAGCTAAGAACTCTAGAGAGGTATGTCTTCCTCTCTATATAAAGAAGTTTACTGCACAAATCTCAAATTTATTGCGTTAACCTCTTCTATGCTAACGCAGCTCCTTTGTTTACAGCTAACTCTTATTTAGGAATCTAACTCCCTCTTTAATTTGGCTTTCTAGACAACTAATAGAATAACTAACAAAGAGGTTATTACTATATATATTAAAGAAGTTAATAAGCATAACACTAAGTTAAAGTTACGTCTAGAGCAGATTGCGCGTTAACATTGCGCTGTACGCTCTATACTTAAGTATATACATATGCTTTGCCTTAATAAGGTTGCTTAAGTTAACTACTAGAACACTCTTATTTGTCTTTATGCAGCCCTAAATTACTACGTTATTAATATCTGCTATATTAAGAGTATAACGCCCTTAGGGTTAGGTCTAGGTTCTGTTTCTTAGGTAAAAATTTCAGCTCGTAGCTACAGCCTTTAAGGTCTACCCCCTTAACTTGTTAGACAAAACCTCTTCTTAGCCTAGCGTATTTAAATTTTAGCTTGCATTTGCAGCCTTTAAGGTCTACCTCCTTAACTTGTTAGACAAAACCTCTTCTTAGCCTAGCGTATTTAAATTTTAGCTCGCATTTGCAGCCTTTAAGGTCTACCTCCTTAACTTATTAGACAAAACCTCTTCTTAGCCTAGCGTATTTAAATTTTAGCCTGCATTTGCAGCCTTTAAGGTCTACCCCCTTAACTTGTTAGACAGAACCTTTTCTTAGCCTAGCGTATTTAAATTTCAGCTCGCATTTGCAGCCTTTAAGGTCTACCCCCTTAACTTATTAGACAGAACCTTTTCTTAGCCTAGCGTATTTAAATTTCAGCCCGCATTTGCAGCCTTTAAGGTCTACCTCCTTAACTTGTTAGACAGAACCTCTTCTTAGCCTAGCGTATTTAAATTTCAGCCCGCATTTGCAGCCTTTAGGTTCTTTTTACTAATATTATTGTTGCTTATTAACAAGCCTATAGAATAACTAAATAAATACATAAAGTATAGAGGTAATTGTAAAAGTCTTTTCTAATTTCCTCTATAATTATTTTTTGCATATAGGCTCTGCCAAAAGTCTTTTCTAGTTTTCTCTAGAATAGATTTTATCGCGGTATAGTTTACCTTACTATTAGAGCGCGTGATAATGTGTTATAGTAACAATAGGCGTCTCTTAACTTGTATACAGCTTTGCTTCTGCCTCTGTTTTTTGTCTATTACAAAGAATCTACTAAATCTTCTTACCTAGGCTATAAATTACAACTGCAGAATAACTATATGTACGTTCTTTAAGTATATAAACTCTTATTTACGTTTAGTTCTAGAGCGCAGATTTTTAAATATTACTAAAAAAATCAGTACTATTTACGTAATTTGTTAGTTCTATTAAATTTTAGCACACTCTAAAAAATACTACCTAACAGCAAACTTCTTTCAATTGCAACACTAACTCTTGTACTCTATTACTATCAAATGCTACTAAAATTACCTGGCAAGCCTAGTTGCCTACTTCTAAATCTTACTGCCAAAGAAAAGGCTGCACAACAACAGCGCCAGAATATTAATTCTGTGCGCTAGGGTTAGAATTGCAAGAAAGTAGAGGCTATAGGCCTACCAATTAAACTAGATCTGCAAAAAGGTTTCCTTTTAAAATATATACATTAGAAATGTGTACCTAATGTCTACTTAAAACAGAAACCAAACAGTACTTACTAGCGTAATATAAAGGCAATACACTTACTACACTACTTTAGTGCAAGTCTTTAACGCCTTCTACTACACCTACTAGCATTAACCTGCTACGTACCAATCTAAGCTCTGCCCTAACTTGCACCTGTATAGAGCATCCTTAACCCAATCAGCTGTTATCTAATCTAGCTACACTAAACAATATTGCAAAAAACCTAGAAACTGCAGCATTAACGCAACTGTACTGTGCCTTTTAAAAATTTTTCTCTAAGTTACTTCTTTATAATACTAATGCAAAAGGGGATACCAATTTATCCTACGCTAACTTACCTGTTGCCTGCCTAACATACTTACCTAATTGCAACAACAACCTTAGCACGCTTCTTACACAATTTAAACACCTAAACACTAGTTAGTTTCCTAGCCCTATCTGCAAAGACTTTTACTAATAGCCTACGTAGTAGAATTTTGTAAGAGAGTACTACAGCGTACTACCAGTCTGTTTTTATCTCTAGTTCCTACCTACAGTCTTTTTTCAGCTACTCTACTAACAAATATTAGTACTCTTACCAGGCCCTAGTTTATCCCTGTTAGCAATTAACCTACCTATATCAAGCAATTTATCCTCTCCTTACACTCTACTCCTAATACACGTTTATTATAAGGATTATTAGCTATTATTGCACACCTTGCATAAAATCCTATCTCCTAGCCCTCTCTTAAACTACTCTGCGTTACAGTTACCTGGCACTAATAATCTAGTCTTGCCTAAGAACAAAAACACTATCTATAACTAAAGCAAGAACAATTTATTGTGCTAAGACAAAGCAATTAGGGCTATTACTGCAAGTCTTAACCCTATATATAAATGCAATAACTCTACAACTACAGGCTATACCTTGCAAAAGGTTACGTATATAATTACAGAAAAGCTTTATAACTCTTCTATTATAAAGATTTACCCTAACGCTCTACTATTACTGTTCTACTATCTTTCTGTATATAAATAAGGGCAATCTTAGTTAGATTAGCGTACTCTTCTTACTAGCTATAGGCTTAATTCTACTAACCCTAAAAACCTACTATCTCTTGATTTTAACGCGTTAGAGCAGATACATCTTTACAAAGCGTTAATATCCTACAATAACATTAGGTTTAAGTATAATATTAACAGTGTTATATTCTATCTCTCTAGTCTAAGTATATTTAAAACTAACGTAGATTAGTTCTTTAGACCAAATTTTGTTTAGTTACACTAACAGAACTAGCATATCTGCTTTCCTAGTATAGATATATTAAAGGACAAATGTCTGCTAGCGTGTACTAAAAAGAAATAGAAGTGCTATATATTTTTTGGCAAGATACTACATTAGTACACTAACTAACACAGTTATATTGTGCGCTCTTAGTTGCAACATCTTAATAATAATGCTTTGCGCATATAGACTAATACTATTGTTTTACTAGCGCTCTAGGCAGTATATAGCCCTAGGCGTTATTACTATTACCCTAGCTTCTTCTGTAAAATCTAAACCAAAGTAAACATAAAAAGTAAGATACTGCTTAACTCTGCTATAAATACCTGTGTTAACACTATATTACTTATCCTGTATAATATCCTTTATGCTTTTTAAGAGCACATTTGCGCTCTTGCTACCTACGTAGACAGTACATACCTACCTGTAGATGTATTTGCAGAACTATGCCTAGTTATCTTAAACTATAATCTAAAACTATCTAGTATTAGTAAAGAGTTATTTTCTTCTGTTTAAGATTGTTTCAAGGATAACGTACAGCTACGTTAGCAGTTAGAATTCTTAGATTATAAATATTTCTAGGTTAACCTTAGAGTTAAATAGTACATATTATCTTCTAGTTACTTAACGCTCTTCTACTGTGCAAGCTATAACCTTTAATAGGCCAAATGCTTCTAAGACCTGCACACCTAGTCTAAAGACTTAATTATAGTTAATACCTTCTCCTAGGCAGGTACGCAGGCTAGGTTAATATTTGTTAACATATCTCCTTTAAACTATCTTTGTTACAGCAGTATTAGCCTTTGTAAAGGATATAACATTATTAAAGAATAGCATGCTACCTAGATAAAGGAATTAGGCCTATAGTAAGATCTCCTTCTAGAGAGGTATAGTTACACTAAAGAGCACATATTCTGCTAGGCTTTAAAAAAATTAAGTAGAAGGTTATCTAACCTTTAACTCAGTTGTACTATACTAGACTAACACCTTGTTAACGTTAACGCCTAAGTCTATACGCTTCTTGTAAACAACAAAAGGCAGTTTAGCAAGAGACAAGAAATGCAACTACGTTACAACCTGTTTACATTCCTACTATCCTTACTGCAACCTTCTGTTTAGTTCTATAGTCTTCTACTAACTACGCATTTAAACGTATAGTGTCTACTAACAAAAGAAGTTAACAGTTTTTGTGTTGCTAAAGTTAACAGATAGTTAATAACGCTTAAAATAATAGGCGCCTCTACTTATGCCTATTTAGGTACTAGTAAAACTATCCTACTATTGTATCAAGAACTTAACAGCTTAATAGCTACTGCTATAGTACGCTTAATGCAGATATTAGTTAGGTATCTTAACCTAGCTAAATTCCCGTCTATATAGTTAGGTTAACGCTAGGTAAAGAGTTACTTTATAAATAGTTTTAGCCAAAACACTCTACTAGAGGAGCAGTTATAGTAACGCTGCTAAGGTCTTAATATAGAGCAGATAGTAGAGCAGTATAGAATAATATAGATCTTAATTAAACTTAGCACATAGGACTTAGCACTACCTGTCTTTTAATATAGACGCTTCTTACACCTTAATATTAACATAAACAAAATCTAAGTAACATTAGGCGTTACTATTGCAGCGTCTAATCTAATAACTAAGGAAGAGAAGATCTGCAAATTTACCTGTTCCCAATTACGCAGTTCTATCGCAAACTACTTAGTAGACGCCCTTGCTATAGAAGGCCTATATACTGTTCTATCTTAAATATATGTACAATTATACAATCTGTTTGTATAGAGCAAAATACACAGTAGGTAGGCACAACAGGCAGGTAGTATTAACGCCTCTATAGCAACGCTAGATGCACAGACACAGCGTTTGCTAAACGCAAAATTAGGCCTAGAGGTTATATTATTTAACTAGTTAGACAACTACCTTAGCAACTGCAGAGCTAACGTTATTAACAAATTTAACATAGCATATGCTAAGAAAAAATCAACTTTAACACGCTACCTATTATAGGCTACAAACACTTAGGCTAGCAAAGTCCTGCTCCTTTTCTGCTCCTCTACAGAACAGCTAAATTAGGCAAAAAAGGCACTGTTTGTTCTAAAGACAGAAGAAATAGTATTGTTAGTAGTAGAGGCCTGCACATTTGCTAACAAAGACGCAGTTTAGTACATAGAATAGTTTTCCTATACTCTCTACTGCGTTGTTCTATAGTTTCTCTAAGCAATCCTCTACTACAACTATAATAAGGGTATTACTGTTGCTAAGACCTTAAAACACAATTCTGTTCTTACTTAACACTAGCAAAAAGAGCTAGAGCCTTTAGTAAGAACAAAGTAGATATTTTCTTGTTACAACAACGTAGACATAACAAGGTATTATATCTAGAGTAGTATTCTGCGCACTACATCTCTACCTAAGCTAGAATAGACTAATATAGCTTTAAGGTAGATAATACACACTAAATTAGACAAGAAAACATTAAAGTCTATAGACACAACAAACTATCTACCTAAACAAATAGTATACAAAGGCTCTGCAATCAAAAGTCTAGACTAACTAGATACTCTAATACAGTTCTTAAATAAGGTAAACAAGTAGGTCCTCTAGAAATCTAAAGCTACTAATGCTGTTAGCAACAATCCAGATCTTACAAGATAGCTACTATGCCTAGATCTAACTATCTATTAGCTTCTGTAGGCGCCTAAATTATTATACTTTAGCCTGTTACCTAAAGACTTTTTCTATCTGTCTAGTTACTCTAGCGCGTTATTCTATATCTAGTACTATAGCCTAGGTAGTAAAGTCTTTTAGCAACGCCCTATTAACCTATTATTATAGAGAATCCTTTTATATGTGCCTACACCTTTACTACTAAGACTACTAGTAGATTAAGAAACCTAGATCTCTCTCTACCTATACTCTGCTACAAGACACTTCGTCTAGGTACCTTAAGCTTACAGATTGCTTTTTTTGTTTATATACGCAGTTGCAATGCCAAGACATACTTTACCTGTTCCTAATGCCAAGACACACTAACCTGTTTTAGTGCTTCTCTTACTACAAAGAGCTACCTACACTAATCTATCTCTTACTTATCTCTTTGTGTAATCTTTCTATTACTTGCGTTTCTATTACCCTAGCGTCTTTTACCTTTCTGCTATTTCTGTTAAGCATAAGACAGGTAATATTAGAGTAACTAGCAGTCTTAGCATACAAACACTCTTTATATATTTACCTCTACCTCTCTTACTCTCTTTCTCCTACACCCTACTCTCTTTTTACAGTCTACAATCTTTACTTAACTATTACTTCTGCGTTCTCTACTACTACTAGGCTACTTACTAGTGCGCAGTTGTTTTTTGCAGGCTTAACGCTACAGCAGCAGCTTAGTTATAGTTATTTGCAATATTATATGCAACATAACGCGCTTACTTGTTTTTAAAAACTACTGTAATAGTAACTACCTTATAGAAAGACAATTCTAGACCTACTACTATGTTATCTTTGTAAATTTGTATATTACATCTGTACGCGTTTAACGTTATTTCTGCTACTCCTCTAACTATGTAAAGCAATTCTACCTACATTAGATTGTAATCTAAAACTAATAAATTCTATCTAATTAAAGATGTTAGAGCTAATACTATCCTGCACTAACAGTAATGTTACTGCAGGCGTAAACGCGCTAGCGGAATTGTTAAGGGCAACTTCTCTCTAACCTACGCCTCCTCCTACTAACGCCTGTATAGCTCTTGGCAAAAAGCCTTTTACTAAGGCCCCCTCTCTCTTAATTAATACTAATAGTAAACCAGACAGTTTATTAGACAGCAATTCTAGAGATAACTAGTTAGACTAACTTAATTTATTTAACAGAAGAGCATTTAGAACTACTAACTATTTAATAGTTAAGAGAGATATATTAGAACGTAGTTAAATTTTAAATCCTGCTATAGGTAAAGCTAACACAAAGTTAGGCCCTTTAACTAAGAACAAAGGCTAACTAGCAAGAGTACTCTGTATTAGTATTAAATAACTAGAGAAATTTCTTATTAATAACAAAAAGTTCTTTAACATCTAGCGTGCCTACTTAAAGCGCACTAAAGATAAGACCTTAACATCTGTAAATAAGACTACTATTAGCAAACACTCTGTTGCTATAAAGGCGCTACTAGATATTTATAGAAGCAACCTACAGAAGTTTAAACATATAGACACTAAAGAGCTAGAAAACTTTACACCTAACAAATAGACTGTATACAAAGCTACGCAATACGCAATTACTCTAAGACAATTGCGTCTAATAGAAACGTTTCGCGCGCTAATTAACTTAGAGAATTTCTGGCTCTAGGGGTATATTCTTTAGCAGTACATTAAGTTACTTACAATACCTTTAAAACTTAGACTAGAATAGCATAGCATCCTTAAAGCTAGACATTAAAAGCGCAACTAGTAACGTGTTTAAGCCTCTATTACTGCGCAACCTAGAACTAGAAGAGTAGAAAAAGCCTTAACAGAAAAGTCTTTTAACAAGTCTCTAAGTAAAGAGACAGACGCTAAGCTATTGCCATTTGCAGTTGCTACTACTAAGCAAGCAGAATTATACAAAGCTTACTATAAGCAAGATAACATAGAAATAGAAAAATTGCGCCAAAAGAAGGCTCTCTAGCGCGCAGCAGCTATTAGCTCCAAGAACTCTAAAAAACTTATATCTAACATATTATTTAACTAGATTTATAAGGCACTTAAAGCTAACTGCCAAGCACTAGAGAAAGACTAGAAAGTTGTTTTGCAAGCAACAAAAGATGCTAACGCTACACAAATATAAGCTGCTGCAATACACGCTAACATTCTTGCAATACAGAACCTATCTAATTAGTAAGCCTAGAATCTGTATATTGTACTTATTTACATAATGCGCTAGTATCTAGAACGTTTCTTCTCTAAGTTTAAGCACGTAGACGTTAAGAACTACCTACTTAATATTAAGAAAGAGATTAACTAGGTGCTAAAGGCTAAGGATACTACTGTTGCAGCTATAGCGCAGCTTATTAATAAAGGTGCCTTAGCATTACCAAAAGTAAAGAGAAAGAGAAAGAGTACTAACACTATCCTGTTATCTGTTACAAACGCTACTATTGTTAAAAGGCAAGAGTAAGAAGCTGTTGCAGCACTAGCCCTACCTAAGAAGATAGTAAAGGCTACATAATAGACTAGCACGCAGGCCTAAAAGCAAACAGCTTAGGCTAAAGCAGAATAGCTTATAGTAGATATTAACATAGTAATAAATCTTAACGTGCCTATGCTATCTAATAACCTTAAGCGTATAAAAGCTTTCTTATAAGAGTTGTTGTCTAGGACTTTCTTCTAACACAACAATCTAAAAGAGTTACTCTTGCATTACATAATTACTAACATTAGATACATACGTATGCTACATCAGGCTATTAACATTGCGCTTCTTTAGTAGCAGCCAATTTTTATTTATTAGGCTAGCTGTGTTATTGCTTGTAGGTTTACTTAGAGAGGCATTAACGCAGATAAGATAGGTCTTAGTAAGATAATACAGTACACAGCTTATATTTATTAGGTATGTAGCCTCTTAAGAAAAGACTTTCTATATACTTGTATACTAATATTATACAGGATAATCTTGCACTAGACGCAGCGTATAAGGCAGCACCTAATAACTATAAGCTTGCGTGTTAGCTAACTATTATACTTATAGTCTCCTCTCTTATTAGTAAGACTGCGCAGCAGATCTAGGCCTTTGCACTAGAATACAAGTATATTATTCTTCTATACTACAATTCTAGTGTAAAGGGCTTTACGCTTAGGCACTAGCTTAATCTAGACAATAAGCTTCTTAACACTACTAGAAAGAAAAACATTTAAACAACTATAGTAACATCTATATAAACGTAGGCAGCATAGTTTAGTCTATAGGCGTACAAAACGTAGGCGCTTAAAAATAACGTTACTATTAAGTATAGTGTAGATAACATCTCTATTCTATTGTTAAAATAGCCTAGCTTGCTACAGAGTCTATTCTGCACATTCTACGTAGACGAACCTTATATGTTTATACGCAATCCAAACAGTTATTATACTACAATTTTATACGCAGACCCTAATCAGATCTGGCTATTCTCTAGCAGCTCTACTCTACGCAGGCTGCAGGACTATAGGTTATATCTCTATGTTCTTTCAATTCCTAATAATAAGCAAGAAGCTAAAGAACATTTCAGAACAAAGAAGCCTGTCTAGCAAGACTATAATAGTTATCTATTATAGATGCCTACCTATTCTCTCTATAATCTCGCAGATAACTATCCTAACGCTAAGTTTAAATACACTAGCACGTACTAGAATACTTACGTATCTAAGATTCTTAACAAACTGCAGACAACTATAAGCAAAAAGTATAAAATAGCGCAACTTGTGCAACCTGTTCTTAGCAATTTTGTAATCTGCTATAATTATAACTCTGCGTATCCTATTAGCAGTCCTAACAAGATTAAATTAAAATTACTGTTACTTACCTACTACTAGTTAGAGTATTTGTTTAGGCCTAACAGCTAACAGAAATATAAGGCTAGGTACTAGAAATAGGCTCCTTGTCTATTTACTGCAGGCAAAGAAGGCATAAATACAAGTATTAAACCTAATCCTTGCACGTAGCAGGCAATTGCAGCTTTAACTTAGTTTCCTTACCTTTGTTACCTACACTTTTCTAATTTAGATTGGATTGCGCTCTTAACAAAGAAACAGAAAGAAGAGAGAAACCTTGCTACTAGGCTAGCTAGAAAAGCAAAGTCTAAAGAGCTAAAGTATCGCAAGAGAGAAGTTAATAGCCTGTGTAAGAAATACGTTGCTAACTATCCTAAAGGTAAATACTTACTAGACTAGCTAGAGGCTATGTTTCTGCTTATTTGTTCTAAGGAGGACCCGCCTAAGGATGCAAATAAGGTTTCCAATAAAGATAAAGATCCTAATAATAATCTTCGTCTAGAGAAAGAAGGCACTCTAAAAAAGTAGAAACCAAAGCCTAGTTTCAAGTTTAGCGCTAACAGTAAGTCCTATGTACTAATTACAGCTAAGAATAAGCAGGACTAGTGCTTCTGGTTTTAAGATAAAAGCAACTTGTTTAAGGCAATACTACAGCCTAGCTAAAACTTGCTAATATAGCGTTAGTTAATCTACTATATTATTATATTAAAGTTATACTAGGATTTGCTTAAAGAAGAGCAGGTGTTTCTGCTTCTTTAGCTAGCACTTAAGAGCAAGGACAAATCAAAGGCTAAAAAGAGCAAGAAAGGCAAGAGCTAGGATACTCTAGAACAAATAGTAAAGGTAAAGCCTTTTATATACCTTAACCCTAAGCGCATACCTAATCTAGAACTTCTAGAGATTATCTGCTAAGTAAGCCTAAAGATATTTAGTGCGTTTGTACAGATTCTCTAGCACGTTGCCTTGTAGAACAAGAAGGTCTTGGCTTAGTTTAGATAGCCTATTGTGCTTAACTTGTTTAAAGATACAATAATAGCTGTTAGCCTTTTGCATAGTATTCTATCTATAGTACTAGAGTTATCTTCTAAGATCCTTATCTACACAGCAGACACAATACTAGTCTAGAGGACTAACATCTAGGCGTTAATAAACAGTCTACTAAGTACTGCCTGCGTATACCTTGCTAGCATAGAGGCCGCTAGCACTAGAACTAATTTCTAGTACGCAACTTACGTATCCCTTATTATAGAAATGCTACTAATACTTAATATAGAGGCATAGGTAATTGCCTAAACGTATTGTTTTAGTGTAACGCGCCTAAATAAGGTATACTCTATCTATATATTAGATACTGCAGACAATTGCAAGGTTGTGTAAGTACAACCTGCTCTTTCCCTAAAAGTCTTTTGCAACTCTCCTATACTACGCATTTTGTTATAGAACCTCTACTAACATTTTGCAGTTTAGTCTTAGACAAGGCGCTGTCTAGTAGGGCTGCTCTTATCTTGCGTCTAGACTCTTTAATTGCAACTACTAGTGCACTCTACCTAGAGCATAACAATCTAAATAATAGATTAGGTAGGTTTTTTATTATTTATATTAGTCCTTTTAGAGGCAGTATCCTAAACGTTAATACACTAGAAGGCTAGGCAGAAATCTAACAAGAGGTTGCTAGGAAACGCATTAATATAGCTAACGTCTAGTTAAAACGCCTTCTAACGCCTAGTAAAGCGCTTAAGAAAATTACAACTAAAGCTTACGCCCAAATTGTATTCTAATATAGAGGTTCTAGTGTTAACGCTACGTATAACCTGTTGTAGCTACGTTTACAAGAGAAACACTATAAGTTCTTACAAGAAACTATGCCTACTCGCAAGCAAACTGTATATTCTTCTAACCTACTAGTAGACCTAAGTACACCTGTCTAGATACCTACAGCAGAAATCTACTAGGACAAATAGACTAATAATATCTGTAAGCACTTTAAGAGCCTTATCTAACGCTAGTGCAAGTACAACAACAAGAAGTAGAATATCCTAAAGAAAACACTAAAGCAGTTGGCATTAGAGAAGGTCCTTACTAATAATTAAGTAAAACTTAAGCAGAAGCTAGGTAATAAAGCTACAGAGCAGCAGTTAAAGAGGACAAAGTCTACAGCAGAAGGCGCTAAATAATTTAATAACATAATAGTACAATAGTATTAGTAGACAAACTAGAGAAGTATGTTTCTAACTATTTGTGCAGTAACGCACTTACATATATAGCTAGAGTTAGTACTAGAGTTACAAATAAGGTCTGATTGTGCTGCAGACGTTTAGCTACTCTATACTAAGGCTTAATTTAAAAAGTCTTTTCTTATTAAGCTATGTTTACCTAACAATTGTGCTGCTTTACGTCTAGCTAGAGAAGCTTAATCTAAAAAAGTCTTTTCTTGTTAGTCTATGTTTACGTAACTCTACGCCCTGCTAATATATTATTCTAATATCTAGTAATATTATTAAGCTAGGCTTACTTAGAGTATTATTCTCTTTAAGTATGTAGTTTAATCTGCGCGTCTAGAGTAGTTGCAAGATATGCTACTAGATTAGGTCCTATATAGTATGTTCTGCCTAATAGCGTAATATTGCGTATAATTAGAAGATTGCCTTATGTTATAACTAGAGCAGTTAGAATCTATGCAACGTATTATCTATAGAGTTGTCTAATGCTACCTTACCTGCTTGCATTAATTATCCCTTAAGTGCCTATACTTAAGTAAGACATACACATCTAAATATATATAAGCATCTTACGTGTTCTATATTAGTATAATCTTTAGGTTACTATTATGTACTCTGTAAACCTTATCTTTAATCTTGTCTGTAATGTACTCTCTACTTTAATTAGATAGCACACCTGCCGCGCACACTAACCCTTTCTACTCTTCCTACGCTTTGAATATATTACTAACCAATCTCTACTAACTTTCTACACCTATACCAGATACTTATTATAATACCTTGTTACTATAGAAGCGCAGTTAGTAGGACTGCTAAAGTAGAGTAGTTTACGTTAAATTTGGCAATAGTTTTAAAAGTAATTAGAAAGCAGACGTCTACTATGTTAATTAAAATTCTCCTACCTCTTAGCATAATTAATGTAACCTTACCCTATCTACCTTAAAACACTGTAAGTTATCTCTGTCTAGCAAATTAACCTTTTAGTTACCTAATAATAACCTGCCTCTGCAAGATGTTTTAACGCGTCTTCTACTAATATTATCTTTTAACATTCTATCTACACCTAGTTCTATACAGCGCCTTACACGCAAAGCAGGTTTGTTTAACCTATTCTTAATTAAATAGTTTAGGTTTAACTCTATAATTTATAGCCTAGGTTAGAATTAGGCAAATCTATAGACATACAGTTAGAAGGGCAAGCAACGTGCCTATACGCCTACTAGCATTAGTAGGCACGCTACAGACTTCCCTAACTTAAATATGCCTATTAAGCCTAAAGCCTTATTAAATCTAAGTCTACAACGCATTTTGCTGCTAACAGAGAAATTAGAGTACGTAAACCTACACTTACGCGAACCAGATACTGCTATAACTTGCCTAGCCTATTTAGAAATACGTAGTTGTACTATTACTTGTCTAGTACCAGCTGTGTCTGTCTAGCTAGATCCTGTCTCTAAACAAAGTTAACTTACACAACAGGCAGTGTTACAAGAGCGCTACTAAGTGCAATCTTCTTCTCTACTACTCTAAACCTCTTTACTAAGGCGTAGCCTACTACCTTTATAGTTACCTCTAAATTTTAATTTGTTTTGTACAACTATGCAACCTAAACTAAAGCCTTAACCCTAGTATACTAAGACACTATAGTTAAAGGAAGAAACAGAAGAACTATTATATTATATTAACAAGTACAGCTCTAGCGTTAGTTAGGCAGTAATTCTAAAGTAAGACGCTAGTCTAATAGGATAACAGCGCCTAGTTAATTAGGATTAAGTTTAGCTAAAAGACTGTGCTTGCAACATTACTAAGACAATAATTAGGTTAGTCTTAACTTTGTAATAACGTTCCTAAATTACTAGTCTAATATATACAGATCTAATAAATTAGTGCCCTGTAAGTTTAGAGACTTTGTATTAAAGCAATCTTGCCTTAAACAGGAACTGCTTAACTTAAGTTACAATTAGTAGAGCTACAGTTATTAGACTAGTATATAAAGACTTATTATAAGAGGCTACAGTATTTAGATATTAAGCTTACTAAAGTTCGCACATTATATTATACTAGTAGATTATAATAGAGGGTTGTAACTTAGTAAAATTTATATTTATAGGTTACGTATCTCTCTATACAGCTAGGTCTAAAATTGTATACACTAGCTTACGTGCTCTTGTCTTAGCACAATGTTATTAATTAACACGTAGATATGTAGCACTTAACAAACTAGTTTTATTTTATATTTTAAGTCTCTTTTACTACTACTAAAGCTAATAGTACTTAGGGTAGTCTGTAAAGTCTTTTTACACTCCTCTTTTAAACCTATATATATTCTCTTACCTTCTCTATTAGCTATAACTATGTACTCTACGCATACTTATTTGCCTTAGTACACATACACTAGAATTAAGCCAAGTGCATTCTTTAGCTACGTTATCTACGTTTACTTACTAGCACTAACTATCTTAAACCTAACCTGTAGTGCAAATATATTATTCTCTTAAAAGTAGCAGATATCCTTAGTAACACAGAGTAGATAGTAGCTATTAGTAGTGTTCTACGTTAGCAGATAGAGGATAACTTTAATAGGTAAGGTGCGTTAGGTCTTAAACGCAAGCTATATAGACGTGCCTATAGCTAGTTGTGTTAGAACGTCTACTATTTTAGGACATAAACAGCCTAACTTATCTAGGTTGTATTAATAGCTATATAATATTTGTCTAAGGCATAAACAGTTATATATATAGCTTGCTACCTTAAATATCTCTCTAATTAGCAGTGTTATTTTCGCAATAGTATTAGAAATACCTTTCTAAGTTAGTATTGTAGTATAGAAGACTGCTATACATACCTCTAGTATTATATTAATGTTACCTATAGAGCCTAGCAGGTTATTGCTTAGTCCTCTGTTTAGAGCTGTATATGTCCTAACTATATAGGAGAATATACTATTTAGGTATATAGAGTCTGCTGTATTATTATTACCTAGGTAATCTATCTATATCTTTAGGTATAGGGTAGTACTTAAGGTGCTTGCAACAAAAACCTGCTTAAACTCTAATTGTATTTGTTAGCACGTGCTACGTATGCCTATACTCTCTCTAGTTAGCTTGTTAGAAGCTACTTCTAGGCAGCGTTTAACATGCAGTGCCCTTTTAAATTCTTTAAAACCAGATACTTCTAGTAGCAGGTATCTGTATATCTTGTTCCTAATTTTAGTATTGCAAAAAAAGGTCTATGTTTGTCTGACATAGAGAAAAAAAAAAAAAATTCTTTATTAAAATTAAAAAAAAACTATTCTTTCCTAAATAGGCTTAGTGCAAATTTTAGTACTTACTTAAAAAAGATTAGTACTCTACTTTTATTTATTTAAATAATATTAAAATTCTAATAAAACTTTTCTATATAGTTTTTTCTTAGTATACTAAATAGTAAGTAAAGTTTCTCTATTAGTATAGTTTAAAATTTTAAGTTTATATTTTATTAAGCTTTTTAATTTAAGTTTAGTTGTTATCTTACTATACTTAAAAAAGTTTAGTTTTTCTTTAAGCTTACTTAAGTAGGTCTAGTTTCTTTTCTAGCTTACTTTAGTAACTCTAGTTTTTCTTCTAGCGTACTAAAGCTAGTTTAGTTTCTCTCCTTAGATACTTACTAAAGCTAGTTTAGTTTCTCTTCTTAGATACTTACTAAAGCTAGTTTAGTTTCTCTTCTTAGATACTAAAGTAGGCCTAGTTTCTTTACTAGCTTGCCTTAGCAACTCTAGTTTCTTTTCTAGCGTACTAAAGCTAGTTTAGTTTCTCTTCTAGCGTTCTAAAGTAGGCTTAGTTTCTCTTTTAGCTTGCCTTAGCAACCCTAGTTTTTCTTCTAGTGTACTAAAGCAGGTTTAGTTTCTCTCCTAGCGTATTAAAGTAGGCTTAGTTTCTCTCTTAGCTCGCCTTAGCAACTCTAGTTTCTTTCTTAGCGTACTAAAGCTAGTTTAGTTTCTCTTCTAGCGTACTAAAGCTGGTTTAGTTTCTCTCCTAGCGTACTAAAGCTAGTTTAGTTTCTTTCCTAGCGTACTAAAGTAGGCTTAGTTTCTCTTTTAGATTACCTTAGCAACTATAGTTTCTCTCCTAGCTTACCTTAGCAACTCTAGTTTCTTTCCTAGCGTACCTAAGCAGGTTTAGTTTGTTTCCTAGCGTACTTAAGTAGGCTTAGTTTCTTTCCTAGCGCTACAACTATGTTTAAAGCAGGTCTAGTTACTTTCTTTTTGCTAGGTCTAGGCGCAACTACAAGAAGGCTCTGCTCTTACTTTACTTTTTAAATAGTAGCAGAAGAACAACATTATATACTAGGCACCTATAGTAAGTAGAATAGAACTACGCAATCCTAACTATTAAGGCGTAATACTTATAGGTATACAAAGGAAACACTTTAATAAATATAAACTTTGTCTTTTCTCTTCCTCTACTATTACCTACTGTACGTAGTACAGCCTGTTCTAGCTTAAAAATAGATTATTTCTAGTTAGTGCGTTATAGCTAAACCTAAAATAGACTGTTGCGTACAACTAGAAAATAGACTTTAGCTATTGCAGTAGGAAATAGATTTTGGCTATTATAGCAGGAAATAGACTTTAGCTATTGCAGCAGAAAATAGACTTTAGCTATTGCAGCAGGAAATAGATTTTGGCTATTATAGCAGGAAATAGATTTTGGCTATTACAGCAGGAAATAGACTTTGGCTGTTACAGTAGGAAATAGATTTTGGCTATTATAGTAGGAAACAGAATTTAGGCTCCTGCTATAAGAAACAGAATTTAGGCTCCTACTACAGGAAATAGACTTTAGCTGTTACTACAGGAAACGGCACTACCTTAAGGTGTATGTACTAACTATTTTGTATTATCCTGCAATGTCCCTAGTTAGCCTACGCGCTATAACTATAATATTAATATAGAGTTGCCTTTTAAATCTACGTTACCTGTAGTCTTTCTTACCTAGCTACTTGTAGAGGTTATTACTGCTAGCAACAGCTAATATTACCTCTATCTAAACACCTTCTCTCTCTAGTATCTACCTATTGCACCTGCTTTAACACCCCTTAATGTACCCGTAATGCTTTACCTATTAGACAAAGATTCCTCTAACTCCTCTTTATTACTCCCTAATATAATCCTCCCTATTTGTGTATTTAGGACCCCTAAACTCTAGACCCCTCTACTCTAAGATTTGCTATCTAATATATTTACTTTACTGCTACAGTTAGCTGTATAATAACTCTTGCTGTAGAGACTTACCCTTTAAACAAAGCCAACAGGCGCGACGTATAAAACTTATCTAGTCGCTCTAGAAAGAGGAACTCTAACAGAGGCTAACTTTTATCTATACAAGCTAAGAAGAGTAGCTCTATCTTAGCTGCAATTACAGGTACGTCCTTGTTACACTCTATTACTATTCTTATCTACTAACGCACACGCGTTTATATTAATATTTATTTAATCTACGCATTTACAATTAAACTCTTTAGCAGCAAACTAAAGATCCTAACGCTCCCTACAAGCACTTTAATAATGTTCTATTGTTTTCCCTAATCTAACAACTACCTAAAACACAGCCAAAGATTAGTATTTTATTTCTTTATTAGCAGATTGCTATTATTGTTCTTATATGCGCACTAGAACAAATGCTCCTTCGCTAGGGTATTATAACGTTGTCCCCTTACTCTAGTGCCTATATTAAGCTCTTATATTTCTCTCTCTAGCGTTGTGTATTCCTTATATAGCGCATTTAGTTTCTATTACTGCCTTATTTTATCTGCAATACTGTCTACTCTTGATTTCTCTACCTCTACTACCTTATACTTCTATCTCTTGCGTTGCAAAAGCGTTAGACTCTGCTTATCTATAGTATTGCAATTCTAGTACTAGGATAGAACTATTTGGGAACTTAGACTACCTCTTACAAGCAACATATTGTTATTATACGCTTGCATAGCTAGTGCACTCCTTACTACTGCTACCTAATAGAACAACTTGCGTCCTCTACTACGTTAACATTTCTAAATTCTTAAGACATCCTGCTAATCCTAGAATACCTCTATTAATCCTACTAACAGAGCCTTACTAATTATCTAAGAAACTATAGTAACTCCTACACTAGGCAACAATTTAGCGTACGTATAATAACGCTGCTCTTCTACTATCCTACTAATTATGCGCTACACAACTTCCTAATTCTACTTACTTACTACTATCTACACAAGTGCTAGGTTTATCTTTTCTACCAGGGCCTTTTTAGCTTGTTGCGTTGTCTTTTCTCTCCTCTATCTCTTTCTGCTAGTCCTAGGTCCAGTAGAGTCTGCCTTGTCTACTACTGCCAAATAGTAGGCCTATACCTTATTAACGTTTTCTCCCTTGCTTACTTAGTTATAAACATTAGCCTAGGGCATTAACATGCGCAGGTTGTTGTAAACGTTGTTAATAATTTTTAGTAACGTTGTTTAGTTAGTTTACTTGCATATCTATAGCAGGGCATTATATAGATTCTTAGTAAAAAATGCCTCTAGCAGGTTATATTTGTCTAGAACCCAGGTATACATTACTTTTTTAGTCCTATCTAAAGCGTTATCTACAGCCTACACTACTCTAGCCCCTGCTACGTATTAAGATACATCTTAGGGGATTAAATTTAGAGTAGACCTAACTACTATTAAGAAATACTTAGCCTAGGAGTACTTACTAGAATATATAGGGATAGTGTGCGTTAGCTAGGTAGCGACATACTCTTGTCCCTTGCTTACTAAGCCCCTTTTAAAAAAACCTGCTTTAACTAAAATAGGCTAGATTTAAACACTTTCCTCTTAACAAAATTGTCTTATAGTTACTACGCTACAAAAGCGTAAAAAACTCTCTTTTCTTTACAACACTATTCTATTGTGTGCGAAGCAGCGCTATATCTGTCTATACCTATATTTGCCTGCATTCTCTTCCTAGCCATAGTATTGTTATTTGCTCTTATTATTAATATTGCCTTAATCCTGCTAGTGTCTAGCAACACTTTAATTCTAAACACGCTAATTACACTACTATTAAGGAAAGAGAAGCCCTTTAAGCCTTTGTTAACACCTAGCGCAAGCATCTCTATGTTTAGCTAGCCTATCTGCATATCCTAAGCAAACCTATTTTAGCTATTCCTAGTCTTAAAATCTATTAGGATTTACTAAAGTGTAAGTAATGCAGCACTATTTGCACTAGCAAAACTATAATCAAGAATATAAAGACCTATCTCTGTGCTAAACATAAGCTATTTACCCCTGCTATATTAAGTAATAAACAACAACTAGAGTAGTAGAGCGAACAGTAGTAAGTAGTGTACAGTTAGTAGTTTTTCGCAAGGGAGTTACAACCTGCAACTACCTATATTACTAGATATTTTAAGGTTATTAAAGAAACTACGCCCGTCTACATAGAGGAGGTAGTTGTAGAAGAGGACCTAACAGCTAATAAAACTGTTCTAGTTACCCCTAACCTATAGGATATTATTAACCCTGCGTTAATACAACTTGCTACTTTAGAGGCGCAGTTTCTTGCAGCAAAAACAAGAGTTAGGGAGGAACAAAAGCGCGTAAACGCTGTTGTACTAACTATCCCTAACTAATAAACCTACTTATACCTAGAACACACGCAGTTCTAGCGCTGCGTAGCAGATATAAAATAGGAAACTGTTTGCAAATATACAAAACCAGGACGCTCTACCCAACTACAGTACTTAGCTAACGTAGTAAAAAGTATAATGTTAGTGTACTAACATTATATTTCCCTAACGTCTTGCTAGGCCTAGATTTAGGTTATATAGGAGTACCTGCAGCACATTCCTATTATACTCCTGCTACTCTACTAGGGATTTAACAATTGCTATAGCAGCACAATTATTGCAATTTTTATATTCTTCTACAATGTATTTAACAACGTTATTCCTTAGCTACCTACTCTTAACGTAACTAAGTACTAGTTATACACTTAGAGGCCTATCTAGGCCTACTTAGACAGCCTCTACCCTAAGTATCCTAAAGTAGAGACAAAACACAAGAGGAGCAAACTAGACGTGTTAGAAGGCCTATGTTACAATTTCTGGATAGCGCTTTTGGAGCAGACTGCACTACAACGCGATTTTAACCTAGCTATAGTTACCTCCCTTACGTTTCTTGCTGTTAACGCCTAAGATAAGAGATTCTATAAAGTATACAATTTTGCAACTAACTGCTCTGCTGTTAAGAAACATATAAAGTTTACAGCCTACTATAAACTCTACCTTAAAGAACCAGCTAGTATAGTAGTTAAAACACCAAGTACTATTATATAAGAAGAACAGAATCTGCAACTATTTAAAGTAGACTAGATTATTTAGGAACAAGAAAGGGCTAAGATACAGCACTTCGCGTTAGAGACTAATGCTACTACTAGCAGTAACGCATTTAAGTTATAGGTCCTCTAATATATAACGTCTAAATATCCTACTATAATAAACTAGGTTATTACTACTTCGCATTATATTGCCTAATTCTAGTATAGCAAGATGTTAGATACCTTTGTTTAATAGAATAGTTTAACAGTAACTGTCTGTTATATTACAACATCCTTTAAATACTTTGTTAGCATAGTCTAGGGTCTCTACTACTACGCAGAATCCCTAGTTACAGAGTTAACGTTTATTACCAAGACAAGTAACCTACCTCCTATCCTATAGGATGCTGTCCTATACAACTCTAGTAATAGCACAATTAGTTACAATCTGTTCTCTCCTATACACAAAAGCCTTAGCTATAGATCTGCTTTTATGCAGTAATAAGAGTTTATCGCCTCTTAAGACAATACCTACAAGGATTTGCGCATTAACAATTTAGACAATTTCTACCAAATTAAGAGGTATAGTGCGCGCGTAGACAACTTCCTCTAACTATTATTTTTGCTTATTTACTTTACAAGTAGATAACTAGCCTGCCTAACTAAATTATTAAGCGTCTAGCTACAGAACTCTGTATCTAATAGGAACTAAAACTTATTTATATTCCAAGAACTTGTAGCAGTTGTGCCCTAGTACTATAAAGGCTATAACTGTAACAAATCTCTTAAGATAGCGTATTGTTTTCTGCCTTGTAAGATAGGCGCCCTTATTATAAGGTATATATAGCTTATCCAACTCTTCTATTAAACTATTACTACTTAATCTACAGATACTACACCTATGTCTTACTACTACTAAGCACATAGCGCTTTCTTGTAGCCTAATAAGTCTAGTTATTAACACGCAACCTTATCCTATATTACTACTACTATAAAGAAGGCTATATTGCAGTATCTTAGCACAGAGGCTTCTCCTCTTATTATGCGTTACATACTAGTTACGTTTGGCTGTTATAAGGATAACTGCAAGGCTAAGATCTAAGTACTCTTACTAGAGGAAGTTAAGGAAGCTGCTAAAGAAGTATACTTAGATATAGTAGAACAACAGGCTAATTACACCCCAAATACTAGCTACAGAATCTATACAGCTAAGACTGCCTTAGTCTTCTACTTACAAAATAATACTACCTAGACCTTCTTTAAGGTTTCAACAGATTAGCACTGTAACCTAGGATTCTTGCCGCTAAAAGCGCCTGGTTAAGAAGAGTACAACAAGAAGACTGCGCCGCACTCTATATTACACAGTATTAATACCAAGATATTACTAAGAGAGAACTTTAGCAGAAACGCTAATTTTAGAAGACAATAGCGCGCTATCCTAGAGCGCATCTTGGCGAGACATCTAGTAGTTGCCTATATTGCTAGTATAGGTAGTAGAAAGAGCCTTACCTTTCTTCTCCCTACTTACTGTAGCAAATATAGACAAACTATTATTATTACACTACTAGTTGCCCTTTGAACTAATCTAACCTAGTAGTGTAAATAGCTATATCTTTTCTCCTCTGTGTTTAGAGCTTAAGTGTTTAACAAAACAGCGCATGTCTTATTTGCTATGCCAGAACATCTTAGTTTCTCTTAATTCTATACTCTTGTTAGCTGTCTCTAAGGCTTAGGCAGACTAGAGCGCATAGTATTAGATAAGTTTTATTACGTTCTTATAGACAACTATAAGTATTATCTACAGCTATTACAGATTAGGGAACTTACTCGCTACACAGTTCCTATTACCCTACTGTTAGCAACTGTACTGCTAGCAGCCTAAAAAGAAGCGTTTAGAATGCTTAGTGTAAGTAGCATAGTAGACGTTTTCTAAGAGCTAACTATTTAAAAGAATATCTAATATAACGTACATACCCTGTCTTCTCTACCTAAATTGTCTATTAAAAATATAGCTCAATACGTAGAGGTAGAGAAGAGTTCCTATAAGAAGATTCTTGTATACGTTTCTATAATAAGCATAGCTAAGAAGCTTAGTAAGCACTTAGGCGCGCATTACTACTATAGCTAAATATCAGACTAGGAGCGCAGTAAGGTGCAAGCTGAATTTACTATAGCTTAGTATAGTGTTCTTGTAGCGACTACTGCTTTTAACGCTAGAGTTAACATACTAGGTATTAGTCTTGTAATCTAGTTTAGATACCCTAACTACCCCTTAACCTACTTACAGGAAACAGGCTGCAGCAGCTGCGACAGGAAATAATATATTGCAAGAATTGTTATTGTTGCTAGTATACACTTCTTTCTACCAAAACAAACTTCTAGTATCTGCCAAATCATTAAGGATATTATTAAGAGAGGCAGAACAAAGTCTAGATGCCTTTGTGTCCCTATTAATTAGTATATTAATAGCAATACGTTGCGCGTCTATTACTATTCTAATAAAGTACTGTGTTACTCCTGCACTAACCTAAGCACTATACACAAACAGGTTAGTATAGTAGCTACGCCTGCAGCTATACCTGCGAAACAAACTTATTTAGACAATAGTGCTACTGCGCAGCTCTATCGCACCCTAGTAGACTAAATACTGCCAGCAATATGCCCCTCTCTCTGTCTACAAATAACAATATAGGGGAAATCCCCTACACTAGGGAACAGCTCTAATAGCGTAGGAGCCTCCTCTATAGTTACTACACCTACTACACGTTTTGACAAGAGACTTACTTACAAACAAATCTATAGTTAAAGTTTAATTCCTAACCTAAGCACATAAATCAGCACTAACACTACCTATTAGGTATATTCTCTAGCCTGCAGCTATCTACCCTAATAGCTCTATACAGACCCAACAGCAGCAAAAAGGCTTAGGTAGAATACACGCTTACCTTTAACTAAGACCAGGCAGTTACCCTACAGTAAGAGGCCGCCTAGCTTCTAGAGGAGCTTCGCGAAACAGGGGATTAGTAGACTAATAACTGCGTTAAGTGTTTTACAGACTAAAAACTATATAATTATTCTAAAGCTAAGTATAACGCGTTTACTAAAGACGTAGTAGCTAAGTACTAACAAGACAAACTACAAGGAAACCTACCTAAAGAATAGTGTTTCTAGTGCACTATGCCAATAAGTCTTTGTGCCAAGTAGTTTAACCCTACTACTAGAAGAAATCGCGATTGCCTAGAGCGCAGCACTAACTACACCTTTCCCTATACAATTCTTAATACTTAGGCCTACCTTTAGGAATACTATAAGAAGGTAAGAGAAATATAAATTTAGCGTGTTGCAGACAAGACCTATAGAGAATTAGATAGCGCACAGGACGTAGACTTTATACAGTATTTTTCTAAGTTAGTTACCTAGGTAGAAGGGAAACCTATAGGCTGCATTGCTTACAACGTTAATTAGATAACCTATTTCTACGTATAGAAGAAGAGTACCTAACGTGCCTAAGTAGATAGTATACCTTTTAGAATCTAATGCCAGCCCTGTTACACTATAGAGGGTCTTCCTACAAGGGCAACGTTGCTACTATTCTATACCCCTTATATTCTAACGCACCTACTACCTCTAGAGTATTGCGCAGAACAACTTCTTAATTAATAAGAACACTACAGCATGCCTTCCTATATACATGCACTAAGACAACACTTAGTTAAACTGTTTAACCTTAAGCTAGTAGTGTTAAATTTTAAGAGATAACATAATAAGAATGCCTAAACGCAAGCAGATAGGAGTCCTACACTATAGAGGTGTTTTGCTGTAGGCAACTAGGTAGTAACGTAAGCAAGTAGATTACAGCGTTACGTGCAAGTAGTATATTGTTACAGGCAACAGGGTAGTAACGTTATATACAAGTAGTATATTGTTGCAGGTAATAGAGTAGTAACGTTACGTATTACGCTGCTACGCTAGTAATCTTAGCAGTCCTCTACTATCTAAATTAACACTATAGTCTATCTACAAACACTTACGTTTACAATACGCCTTCCTCTATAACCTCTACTACTGCACTAGCTACACGCAAGTAATATAGCAAGAGTTCTTAAAGAGAATAATCTAACTAACTATAAGCAGTAATTGGTACACAATCTGCAGCAGATAGCAGTAGCGCGCTTACTGCGCTAACTTTACTTTATATATAACTACCTTACAAAGGTACTAAAGGTAAGTTTACAATATTAATTTACTACTTATGCAATCTCTACTCTAGTTGTTGCCTATAGCAAAACACCCCTCTTCTGCCTACACTACTCCTTAGTCCTACGCTTAGCTCTCCTAGTATTATCTACAGCCAAACACCTAGATTGTCTATAATGCTATTAATCCTGCGTATATAGTACCTAGGCTATACGCTAGAGTATTATTGCCTTAGAAATAGTTAAAAATTATTAATAACTTAATACTGCCCTCCTCTATGTTTACACGCTGTCTCTGTTTTCCTGCATCTTCTATTAGGTAACGCGTTAGAGTATCTAATTGGGGCAGAAAGAGAGAGAGGTGTCTTAACAATAGTAACGTTGCCTATAGCAAAACACTCTCCCCTGTCCTATTACTCTTATCTTAATACCCCTCTCTTCTAGGGAACACTATTAATACCCTCTGCCTAATAGCCTACTCTTAGCTATAACTATTTCTTACTACGCAATATTATTCAAAACAATTACTAACACTCTTATATAGGCTTTTCTCTCTAGTTATAGATAACTTTAGGGTAAGTAACCTCTCTGTGTTTAAGACTGCTATAAACGATGTTACTGCGCAGTACAATCCTTTAAGCATTTAGGTTCCTAACTCTACTATTACACCTGATAAGCGCTACGCCGCTATTAGGGCTAGCATTAAGGCCTACCCCTTAATAAAAGAGACTGTTATACCTAAGGCTGCCTAGACCTAGGCGTATTATAAATACTTTGGTTTTGGCAGCGTATCTTCCTTTCAAGAGTTTGTTTAATCTTCCTAACAGGTTATCCAGACATTTTATCTAGGCCCTTTTGAGCATCTAGACCCTTTTGGCCCTAGCGCCTCTAGAAGCCTCTAGCACCTTAGTAGACCTTCTACTAGTACTACTACTACTACTAGAACCTTACTCGCCTTAGTAGTAGCCTACTAAACCATAAAAAAAAAAGTTGATCTAGGCCCTTTTATCTAGGCCCTTTTATCTAGACCCTTTTATCTAGGCCCTTTTTTATTAAGTAGTTTTTATAGCTTTCTAATATATAACTAAGCTAGAAAATACTATAACTAGCTATAGTATTATAGTAGAAAGCCTACTAAATCTTAAAAAAAAAGGTTTTATCTAGGCCCTTTTATCTAGACCCTTTTATCTAGGCCCTTTTCTAAAGTAGTTTTTATAGCTTTATTTGATATAACTAAGCTAGAAAATAGTATAAGTAGCTATACTATAATACTAGAAAGCTTACTAAGCTATAAAAAAAAAGTTTTATCTAGGCCCTTTTATCTAGACCCTTTTATCTGGACCCTTTTATCTAGACCCTTTTATCTAGGCCCTTTTTTATTAAGTAGTTTTTATAGCTTTCTAATATATAACTAAGCTAGAAAATACTATAACTAGCTATAGTATTATAGTAGAAAGCCTACTAAATCTTAAAAAAAAAGGTTTTATCTAGGCCCTTTTATCTAGACCCTTTTATCTAGGCCCTTTTCTAAAGTAGTTTTTATAGCTTTATTTGATATAACTAAGCTAGAAAATAGTATAAGTAGCTATACTATAATACTAGAAAGCTTACTAAGCTATAAAAAAAAAGTTTTATCTAGGCCCTTTTATCTAGACCCTTTTATCTAGACCCTTTTATCTAGACCCTTTTATCTAGGCCCTTTTTTTAACGTAGTTTTTATAGCTTTATACTATATAACTAAGCTTAAAAATTATATAACTAGCTATACTACAATACTAGAAAGCTTACTAAGCTCTAAAAAAAGATTTTATCCAGACCCTTTTATCTAGACCCTTTTATCTAGGCCCTTTTATCCAGGCCCTTTTTTTAAAGTAGTTTTTATAGCTTTCTACTATATAACTAAGCTAGAAAATAGTATAACTAGCTATACTATAATACTAGAAAGCTTACTAAGCTATAAAAAAAAAGTTTTATCTAGGCCCTTTTATCTAGACCCTTTTATCTAGACCCTTTTATCTAGACCCTTTTATCTAGGCCCTTTTTTTAAAGTAGTTTTTATAGCTTTGTACTATATAACTAAGCTAGAAAATAGTATAACTAGCTATACTATAATACCAGAAAGCTTACTAAGCTATCAAAAAAAAGTTTTATCTAAGGCCTTTTATCTAGACCCTTTTATCTAGGCCCTTTTCTAAAGTAGTTTTTATAGCTTTCTAATATATAACTAAGCTAGGAAATTGTATAACTAGCTATACTATAATACTAGAACGCTTACTAAGCTATTAAAAAAAAGTTTTATCTACGCCCTTTTATCTAGACCCTTTTATCTAGGCCCTTTTTTTAAAGTAGTTTTTATAGCTTTCTTATATAGAACTAAGCTAGGAAATTGTATAACTAGCTATACTATAATACTAGAAAGCTTACTAAGCTATAAAAAAAAAGTTTTATCTAGGCCCTTTTATCTAGACCCTTTTAACTAGGCCCTTTTCTAAAGTAGTTTTTATAGCTTTATTTAATATAACTAAGCTAGAAAATAGTATAAGTAGCTATACTATAATACTAGAAAGCTTACTAAGCTATAAAAAAAAAGTTTTATCTAGGCCCTTTTATCTAGACCCTTTTATCTAGGCCCTTTTTTTTAAAGTAGTTTTAATAGCTTTATATAAGACAACTAAGCTAGAAAATAGTATAAGTAACTATACTATAATACTAGAAAGCTTACTAAGCTATAAAAAAAAAGTTTTATCTAGGCCCTTTTATCTAGACCCTTTTATCTAGGCCCTTTTCTAAAGTAGTTTTTATAGCTTTCTAATATATAACTAAGCTAGAAAATAGTATAACTAGCTATTCTATAATACTTGAAAGCTTACTAAGCTATTTAAAAAAAGTTTATCTAGGCCCTTTTATCTAGACCCTTTTATCTAGACCCTTTTATCTAGGCCCTTTTTTTTAAAGTAGTTTTTATAGCTTTATATAATATAACTAAGCTAAAAAATACTATAACTAGCTATATTATTATAGTAGAAAGCCTACTAAACCTTAAAAAAAAAGTTTTATCTAGGCCCTTTTATCTAGGCCTTTTTTTTAAAGTAGTTTTTATAGCTTTCTTATATATAACTAAGCTAGAAAATAGTATAAGTAGCTATACTATAATACTAGAAAGCTTACTAAGCTATTTAAAAAAAGTTTTATCTAGGCCCTTTTATCTAGACCCTTTTATCTAGACCCTTTTATCTAGGCCCTTTTTTTTAAAGTAGTTTTTATAGCTTTCTTATATAGAACTAAGCTAGAAAATAGTATAACTAGCTATACTATAATACTAGAAAGCTAACTTAGCTATAAAAAAAAAGTTTTATCTAGGCCCTTTTATCTAGACCCTTTTATCTAGGCCCTTTTCTAAAGTAGTTTTTATAGCTTTATTTAATATAACTAAGCTAGAAAATAGTATAAGTAGCTATACTATAATACTAGAAAGCTTACTAAGCTATAAAAAAAAAGTTTTATCTAGGCCCTTTTATCTAGACCCTTTTATCTAGGCCCTTTTATCTAGGCTCTTTTTTTTAAAGTAGTTTTTATAGCTTTCTTATATATAACTAAGCTAGAAAATAGTATAACTAGCTATACTATAATACTAGAAAGCTTACTAAGCTATAAAAAAAAGTTTTATCTAGGCCCTTTTATCTAACTTATAGCTTGTTAAAAACTTACTAGTTAGATATTTCTAGTAAGTCTCTATTTTTTAAGTATCTTTTCTAGTATAAGTATTAGTTTCTAAAAATATCTCCATTTACTTTTTATACTTAAGCTTTTTAAAAATTCTTACTTAAATTCTTTCTTTAGTATAAAGTAAAACTTAACTTATTAGTTATATATTTATCTAACTAGAGTAGAAGAAAAAAGATCTATATAAACTAAAGTAAATATAAGAAAATATAAATTTCTAGAAAAGTTAATACTTAGTTTTTTTTTTTATAATATATATAAAAAAGTATTATCTCTACAAAGAAAGGTTAAAAGAAACTTTTTTTTTAAATAAGTATCTAAACTATATAGTGTTATACTATTTTAATACATTTTCTAAAAATAAGTAAATCTATACTAACTAAAAATAATAGTATAGCATGAAAACAATTTAGAGATTTACTAAAGTACTAAGATTTAAAACTTAAAAACGCTAGCCTAAGTTCCTTTACTTCTTTTAAAAAAAATCTATTTTTTAAGAAATAGAAGAAAAAAACTATAAAGAAAAATATATATTATTAAAAGAAACTAGTAGGTAGTATCTATATTATACTCCTTACTTCCTTCTTCTCTATTTTCTTCTAACTCTTCTTGTAAAGTAAGAGTTTCTTTATTAAAAAAGGTAGGAATACTAAATAGAATTTGTTTAAGTACTTTTTATTATTATATATATAACTTACTTTTCTAGTTCTTTTTCTAAAATATTAGAAACTCTTTTCTTTACTAGAGACTCTAGGTCTACTTTATTTTTAAGGTATATAACTTTATCTATAACTTTAGAGTTATAATAACTAAAGTAGAACTCTTCTTTTATATTAGAAGTAGCTATAATTAGAATAAATCTAGTATAGCCTAGTTCTAAGCCTAGTTATAGTTAGTAAATTCTTTTTTCTAGCGTTAAAAAGATATACTTACTTCTATTATAAATATAGTTAACTAAGCTAGGTAGCTTATTATAATTTACTAGATAAGCTAAAAAGCCTACTACTTTATTACTTTCCAAATCTCTAAGATTATATACCTTTCTACCTATAGTATAGGTAGAAACTAAAGATAAACTAGAGAGATTTGTTTTAATAAACTCTTTAGCTTCTAGAGTATTATAATTAGGCTTAGAGTAGGACATTTTCTAAATATATATATTAGTTTTATTTTATAAGTAGTAGTATAGAGTAGAACTTACTAGAATAGAGTTTAAAGTAGATACTATAAAATAGATAGATAGGTTTCTATAGCTTATAGTATGTAGATAGATAGATAGATAGATAGATAGATAGGTAGATAGATAGTTAGATAGTTTAATAGTTAGATAGAAGATTAGATAGAGAGTTTAAAATAGTTAAATCTTAAGCTCTATATATAGTTAAAAACGCTAGATTATTACTAAGACTTTAATTACTTAAAACTTTATTAGTAGTACTATAACTATAAATTGAATTTCAATTAATTACTAGTACTATTATTATTAAAGAATTATAGTAGTCTAGTTAAATTATATTAAAAGAAATATACTTATTCTATTTAAGTATAGTACTAGTATAATTTAACCTATTATAGTAGTATAATACTAATTCTATTAAACTATTATACTTGTATAACTTGATTTATAATAGAATTATAATACTTATTCTTTTAAACTTTAGTACTAGTATAATTCTATTTAGAGTAGTAGATATAATAATTCTTTTTTAGTATAGTACGAGTATAATTTACTTTAGGCTATAGATATATACTAATTCTATTATAGTAGAGTACTACTATTATTTACATAAAACCTATACATAGAAAGTAATTATATTAATATTTACTATAAGTATAATCTCTTTAGTCTAAGAAGATATGAAATAATTGTATTATAGTATTTTACTAGTATAATCTAATTTATTATAGTAAATCATTTATAATTCTATTTAAGTAAAGTATTAGTATAATCTAATTTATAACTATTAATATATACTAATTTTATTCAAGTAAGGTACTTATATATTCTATTTAATAATAGTTAATATCTTCTAATTACTTTAGAGTATACTACTAGCCAAACTAAACTAATTATATTATAGTTTATTCTATTAAAGTATTATACTAGTAAAATATCTTTACTGCTACTATAATATTTTTATAGTATATTAATATTAATACTATTATAAGTAGAATAATCAGAAGTATTAACTAGCTACGTTTTAATATAAAAGTAGCTACTATCTTCTACTTCTATTCTTTACTCTCTTACCTTACAGTTAACTCTATCTACTACTAACTTTATACACTTAGTATTTCCTTTTAAAAAAAAATCTTACTATATTATTAAGTATATCTTCTCTTTTCTATTATTTATTTATAATTACTAACTATTACAATAGAAAAAAAATGCCTAGTACTACCTATACTCCTACCCAAAATCTCGGTTTCAATATTAGCTATAATAAGGATTTAAAAGTATTATTTTGTAGTAATAAAGAGTGTTTAACTAGTCTTAATAGTACTACTAATATTATAGAACTAGTTAAAAAGCACTTTAAAAAGCATAAGATTTCTTTAAAAGATCTAAAAGTTAAAGAATTATTAAAAGAACTAGAAAAGTTAGATTTTAATAGTTTTAAAGATTTAAAAACTATAGAAAATTATAAGTATTACTTTAAAGAATTAGGAGAACCTAAAGAAGCTTATTACTGTAAAGTAAAAGAGTGCTATCAAATCTTTACTACTAAACCTAATATTTATAAGCACTTAATAGAGCACTATTATAGAGAAGAAATAGAAGATATAAGAGATAAGAGTAGATATATTAAAAGAAATATTCTTAAACAAAGTTTATTTACTAAAAAAGATATAAGAAACTATTTTATTATTAAAGATACTAGTAGTAATACTAGTATTACTACTAATAATAATGGTTCTACTATAGTTATAAGTAGTAAAAATAGTAGTATAAATACTAAAGAAATTGATTTAGCTAATAGCTATAGAAAAGAGTTAGAAGAGTTTAATAGTAATAGTTTACTAAGCTTTACTACTTTAGAAAGTAGAGAGATACCTTCTAATATTAATAAAACGAAGTTCTATTTATATTTAAATAATAAAAGTCTTAATAGTTTACTTAAACTAGTAGTTATACCTATAAAAGTTACTAATACTCTAGAAGATACTATAGAGTATAATTTATATATATTAGTAGAGTCTATTCTATATTCTATAGAACCTCTTGTTAATAAACTTAATAGAAAGCTTAGGCAGCAATTAAATACAGAAGTATTAGCTACTAATAAAGAAAAGAACTTAAAAGACTTTAATTTATTATCTAGTAAAGATGTTAAAAGAAAATACTATAAGTATATTAGTTTATTTATAGTATATCTATATAGAGTCTATAAAGATAAAAGTAAAGATAAAAGCTCTATAGAAAAGCAACCTATTATAGAATCTAATATAGAATCTAATCTAGATACTATTATAGATTTTATAAAAGATTTTATTAAAGAAACTAGAGAAAGTCTAGAGGATAATATTCTAGATAAATTATATAAAAAGTTAGAAGATAATATTAAGCTTAATTTACTAGATATTATTAGTATCCTATTAGAGCAAAGATTAGTACAAGAAGATCTAGAAGAATATCCTAGTTTTAATAGCCCTCTTATAACGTTTCTAGCTATTAAAAGTATTAATTTAGTTACTAGAACTACTAAAGAAGCTATTAATATAGAGCAGGATTGCTCTTATTTAATCTATACGTTAAGACTATTTTCTATAGCTATAATAGATACTAAATATAAAAGATTAAAAGAAAATAACAATAGTATTAACTTAGAAGAAGTATTCTTAGATTACTATAATAGAAACTTAAACTTTAATTCTACTAATAGCTTTGAAGAATTAACACAAATTAGAGCTTATACTAGAGCTATAGCTAATAATAGTCTAGCTAAAGCTAATATTCGAGATATAAAATTAGATACTATTATAGTAGATAATACGTTAGAAGTTACTATTAGTAGTATTTATAAGTTATATATTAATATAGAAGATAGTTTAGAAAGGTTTTTATTTTCTAGAATATTATATTTAAATCCTAGTAATCTAGATTTAGATTTTAATAAACTAGAAGATAATATTAGTAATACTAGCTATAACTATAGCTTTTTAGAAGATTCTAATAATATTAGAAAGTATAGTATAGATAGTTATAGTATTTTTCTTATTAAAAGACTAGAAGATACTAATTCTATATTTTCTAAGTATTTTATAAATAGTGTAGATACTAATAGTAATATAGATTTTAATATAAGTAATATTAAAAAATACTTTAAAGATAGAGTAGAATTTATTAGACTTTTAGGCTTAGCTTTCTATCTATTAGGAGCCTGTCCTATTAGAGGAACTGAAGTAGAGGTTTTAAAATATAGTAATAGTATAGAACTAGGCTATAGAAAACTATTTATAGATAATATAACAAAGCTTATAAAAGTAGAGACTAGTTATAGTAAGTCTAATAACTTAACAAATAGAGATAATAATATAGTTAGGTTCTTAAGTCCTAAATTTAGCTATTTATTAAAAGTTTATATAGCTCTAGGTATACCTTTCTATAATTATCTAAACTATAAAGTTTTTAATAAAAAGAAAAGTAGTTCTTATATTCTAGAGGTTAATAATAGACTTTTAACTAGTAAAGAAATATCTAACCTACTTAGTTTAAAAAGCTTAGAAATATTAGGTATAAAGCTTTCTATATCTAGTTACAGACAAGCTATTAAATATATATTAGTAAATAGATTAAATCTAGATTTAGATTCTATTCTAGAAGAAGAAGAAGAAAATAATATAGAAGATACTCTATTTAATCATACTACTAGAATTGCGCTAGGAAACTACGCTAGAAGTACTAATACTTTATCTAATAAAACTACTAGTTTAGAGCAAAAATCTATAGATTTTACTAGTAAAGTATTTAGGTATTTTAAGCTAGATAAAAGAACTTTAAATAAAGATTTAAAAGTATTTAATCCTATAGCTTCTAGTTTAGAAAAAGCTATTATAGAAGATACAGTAACAAAAGCGAATAGTAATACTAAAAGTATAGAAGAATTAATAGAAGACATTAATATTATAAGCTCTTCTTTTAAAGGTAGTAATATAGAAAAAGAGTCTAAAAGTAGTTCTAGTACTTCTAGTAGTTCTAGTAGTTCGAAAGTTATTTATAATAATATAGATTTTAATAACTATAGTAATACTAAAGGTAATTTTAATTTAGCTAATAGTATACAAGAAACATTAGATAAAGTATATAATAAAAGTATTAATAGGTTAGAGAATTTAAATACTATAGATAATATAGAAGATAGAAAAGATAGAGAAGATAGAGAAGATATAGAAGATATAGAAGGTATAGAAGGTATAGAAGACAAAGAAGATATAGAAGAGACTAGTACTGTTAGAAGTAACTTATCAGTTACTAAAAGAAATAGACCTATTATAGTAAGTTCTAGCTCTAGTTTTACTATTTCTTTAGGAAATAAAAATAGAAATAAAACTATAAAGTTAAGAAAAAAGATTAGTCCTAAAGTAATTATATCTAAGAAGAAAATAGACTCTAATCTTTATAAGAAAGTTAGTACTTTAGATATAGAAAGAAAGAAAAAGTTAAAAGATAATAAAATTAGTAGTTTAACAAATAGTAGTAATAGTATAAAAAGTAGTAGTAGTAATTGTAGTAGTAATAGTAGTAGTAATAGTAGTAGTAAACCTAAGCTTATTCGATTTAGAAATAAAAGAAGTTTAGCTATTATTAGAAAGCCTAAAAGTTATAAACCTATAGATAAAGTAAAAGTCTATTTAAAGAAAGATCTTATACCTATAAGTAGTTCTAGTTCTAGGTCTAGTACTAGATCTAGTACTAAATCTAGTATAAAGTCTAATAAAATAAGTAGTTTAGAGAGTAACTTAAGAAAGTCTTTAGGTATTACTATATTAGATACAAAAGATATAGACGTAGAAGTAAATAATATATTAAAAGAAAGAGAATCTAATACTAGTCTTAAAAGTAATAAGTTAACTAGTATACTAAATAAAGTTAAAGGATTTAGAGATAAAGATTTTAAAGTAGTTAAAGATAATAAGAAGAAAAAGCTTATAGTTTATAATAATAGTAGTCTTTCTTTAGCTTCTTTAAAAGACTTAAAAGATACTAGTAATAAAAAAGAAAATAATAAAGATATAGATAATAAGAGTAAGGCAATAGATAATAAGTTTATAGATATAGATACTATAGATATAGATACTTCTAATAGAGATAATTCTAATATAGAGAGTATAGAACTTCTATCTAGTTTAAGAAATAGCTCTAGTAGTTCTTCTACTAATAAAGAAATAAGTACTTTAAAAGATTTAGAAAGTTTAGAGAAGTTAGAAGATTTAGAAGATATAGAAGATATAAGTAGCTTAGAAGACAGTTCTAACTCTACTAGTACTAATAGTACTAGAAGAAATAGTTATAAAGAATATATTAAAGATCTAGAAAATAAAGCTAAAATTACTAGTAATAGAAGTAGTATTAGTAATAGTAATCTAAATAATTTAGAAGAATTAGAGTCTATAGATTCTAAAGTTAGCTCTAGTAATAGAAGTAGTAGTATAAATAGTTTAGTTCGAAAAGATACAATAGAAGATAGTAATAATAGTAAAGATTTAAAAAAAATAGAAAGTAGTTATAAAACAACTTCTTCTATATTAGATAAAGATATAGAGTATTTAAATACTATAAATAAAACAAAAAATAAGAATATTTTTAAAGATTTAGAAAGTAATAATACTAGTAGTTTAGCTAGTTTAAACTTTAACACTTCTAGTATAATACTATTAGATAGTACTATAAAAGAAAAGAATAGTAAAGCTAGCGCTCTTCCTAATATAAGTAATATTAATTTATCTAGTAGCTATACTAATAAAGTAGAAAGTTTAATAGATAAAGATACTTTAGAGTCCTTTACCAAACCTATAGTAACTACAAGTTCTACTAAAAGGCTAAGTAAAAGAAAGTCTAGTATAGACTTAACTAAAAGTTCTAAGTCTAAAATTACTAGACTAGAGTACTTAGAAAATATTATAAATCAAAAGAATAAAGAAAATAATATAATATCTTTAGAAGAAAGAAATTTAATAGTAAAAGAAAATATTAAACTAAGAGCTATAGGTAGTACTAATAAGGTAAAAGTTAATAAAACCTTATTAGAAAGCTTACAAGAGTTATATTCTACTATAGATACTAAAGTTATAGCTTTTAAAAGTAAAAATCAAGAAGAAGCTATAAAAGAAGTAATAAATTTAAATCCTTTTCTTACTTATATAACTAGAACAGGAGGAGGTAAATCTAATTTATTCTTTCTACCTAGTTATTTATATTCTAAGAAGAAGTATATAGTAGTAGTACCTAGAGTAAGTTTACTAAAAGATTTATATATAAGATCTAAAGCTTTAAAACTTAATAGTATACTAATAGATAATAGTAATATTAATAAGGAAGAGTTAAAAGATACTAATGCCAATTTAATATTTATTTCTATAGATAACTTGCTTAATATTAGTTTTAGAACGTATTTACTAAGTTTAAAAGTAAATAATATAGCTACTACTATATTTCTAGAAGAAGCACACTTAGTTATATTAGAAGAAAGTTTTAGATATTCTCTAAAAGATATTAATAAAATACTAAACCTAGAATTTAGTCTAGTATTTATAAGTGCTACTCTACCTAATAGTTTATTAAATCTTTTAGAACTTAAGTTTAGTATTTATAATAATACTATTATAAGAGAATCTACTTCTAGATCTAATATAAGTTATATACCTATAGAAACTAATAATTCTATTAATCTAACTAAAGATATTATAAAAGAAGAAGTTAAACAACTAAAAGAAAAAGAAAAAATTATAATATATACTAATACTAAAGAAGAAGCTAGAAGTATTTCTAATTTATTTAAAATTCCTTACTACTATAGTACTTTAGATTTAAAAGACAAAGAATTAGTTAATAGAAATCTAGAGTTATTCCTAGACTCTAGTAATAAGAATATAAATATAATAGTAGCTACAAGTGCTTTAATAGTAGGTATAGACTATTCTTTTATTAAAGTAGTAGTTTTTATAGATTTATATAGTAGTTTTATTAATACTATACAAGGTATAGGTAGAGTAGCTAGAGATTTAGAAAAAGGTAAAGCTTTCTTACTATATAAGCCTAGTATTAAGTCTAAATTAATAGCTAGTAATATAGATATAAATTCTATAACTACCTTAGAAGAGTTTACTATCTTAGATAATAATAAACTAATAGAGTTTTTAACTACTAAAGATTGTAATAGAAAAGTAATAGAAGAATATTTAGATAATAGCTATATAGATAAGTGCTCTCAAGATATAGCTAAGTGCTTTTTATGTGCTAAAAGAGATAGTACTATACTAGAAGCAAAAAAGAATTATAAAGTAAAAGAATTTGAAATAGAAGCTTTAAAGCTTAATATAGTAAATAAAATAGAAGATTTTAATAGTAATTACTGTATAAATTGCTTTTTTAGGTTTAAATATACTAACTATAATACACATAGTATAGAAGATTGTATAGATTATAAAAGTAGCTTAGAAAAAAGAAAAAGCTCTATTTTTAAAGTAATTAAAGTTCCTATAAACAATAAAGGGCTAATACCCCCTAATATAGTCTGTTTTTATTGCTATTTACCTAAGTTTATCTGTTTTTCTAGTAGTAAAGCTACTTGTAAGTATAAAGAAATTATAGTAAATTATATTCTATTTATACAAGAATTAATTAAAAGAAATATATCTTTAGATAGCTTTAAAGAGCTTTCTAAACTCAAAGAAGAGTACTTAGAAGATACTAGTTATAACACTAAAGAAGACTATATTATTATTAGTTTATTAGGAAAAGAAGTTATTATTCACTCTAAAAAATTATTAAGATTATTTACTATTCTATTAGAAGTAGATCTTATTAGTCTAGATAAAGAAATAGAACTATTTAATATTAATAATACAAATAAAAGTATAGAAGATAGTAGAAGTATAGCTAATATAGAAGATAGTACTTTAGAAGATATAAGATCTATTTTTTATATTAATTAATTAAAGAGTAAATACGATAGCTAAGTAGAAGTTAACGTTAGAGCTAAAGAAAAGTTTAGAATATATCTAAATAGAAAAGAAACTAGGGCTAGATAGAAGTCTTAGTATATTAGAAAGAAAAAAAATATATAAGAAATTAGAAGGTAAAGATATTCAAAACGTAAATATATATATAGCTATATAGAAATTTAAAACAGAGCTAAAGAAAACTAGATATTATAGCTAAGTTATAGTGTAAACTTTAACTAAATAGAAGTAAAACTATAGGTAAAGAAAAAGACTATATATAGCTAAATAGTAGTTAGAGCTAGAGCTAAATAGAAGTTAGTACTCAAGCTAAAGAAAAGAAATATAGATAACTAAAGAATTATTAAAACTAAAGCTAAAGATAAGATATATATATAGTATAATAAAAGTAAAAAATATAGCTAAATATAAGTTATTCTTAAAGCTAAAAAGAAGGTATTTTACTAGCTAAATAAAAAAAAAACTCTGGCTAAAGGAAAGAAATATATATAACTAGAGAATAATTAAAATAAAAGTAACTAGAAAACTATACTATAGCTAAATATAAGTTAAAACTAAAGATTAAGAAAGAAAATATATAAAGCTAGATAATATATTCTAATAAAGAAGAATAAAAGGAATCTAACCCCAAATAGAAGTTTAAACCCCTACTAAGAAAATATAAAAACGTAAATAGAACTTAAAAATAAAGCTAAGAAATAGTCTAAACTATAGTTAACCCTAAGTTTTTACTATAAACTAGGAAAAGAAATATATAGCTAGATAGAAGTATTAAGTACAACTTAGAAGAAGAGTTAAAGAAAAATAAAGATTAAGTAAAAATATAGCTAAATATAAGTCCAAACTAAAGCTAAAAAGAAGAAATACCTATAGCTAAATTTAAGTAGTAACTACAGCTTTATTTATAAAACTTATATAGCTTAATAAACAATTGCAAATTTACTAAAAGAAATATATATAGCTAAGTAGAGTTAATACTATAGTAAAAAAAAAAATATAGTAAAAAAGAAGTTAAAATAGTAGATAAAAAGAAGATAGATATATAACTATAATAGATATAAATAAATAGCTTAAAAGAACTCTAAACTATAGTAAACTAAGAGTTAAATATATAGTTAAAAAAAAGTTTAAACTATAACTTAGTAAAAGCAAAAAAAATACCTAAATAAAAGAAATAGATCTAGTAGAAAAGATAATTTAGAGTTAGCTATATAAAATAACAAAGATTATAGAAAAAAAAGTTAATAAAAGAAGAAAATAGAAGTTAAAACTATAGAATAATTGGTATAGAAATCTAAGCTAAATAGATAAAAATACTGTAAGAAAAGAGAAGTAAAAAGAATTAGGGTTAGGGTTAGGGTTAGGGTTAGGGTTAGGGTTAGGGTTAGGGTTAGGGTTAGGGTTAGGGT